>OZ002744.1:65098959-67863408 GCA_963924295.1 Dioctria rufipes | reverse complement strand
CTGAACGCGCCCCGACGAAGCAATGCTTCCTCAAGTTCAAAAGTGACATACGAATATGAAAGGAAGAAGAAGACGAGCTCTGTCTTGTCAAATCGTTCGCGCAGTATAGAATCCAAGGAATAAGTCTATAAGATTTCCGAAGACATCAGGCCAATAATTAACCATAAACGTAAGTTAACAATACTTTTAATCTCTACGCGCACTCATATTCCCATAACTAAAAATATTCTTCCTATTAGGAAATAAATTAAGAGCAGATGCAGCTGGCTTTACAGCAGCGGCCTCATTTGTCTCCCCACAAATTGTTAAAAACAGCCAGTCAGGCGGAACAGGTTCATTTTATCCACATTGGGGATCCTAAAAGGTTATTAAACATTAAGGAATGTCACAAGGGACATCCTACGCAAAAAAACAAAGGAAAAAGGGAAATGACAAATCGTTCTGTACCGGCATTTAGTACATCAAGTCCAGCGTAAAGAAGGAGAAATCCCAGAACCGAGATCAATGAATCTGTTCAATTGCTATTTGAAGGGTTCAATGGCAAAGTAGATGTCCATAAAGAACAAAAAAAAACTTCCTGCATGATTAAACTCGAATCAGCACTATGATCTGGGGCGCTTTTGGTTCCTGACGTCAAACCGCATTAGTTTTCATGGAATTCCGGCGGTCGGATAAGATGGAAAAATAAATATCCATCCAGATATGTATGTATACCTATATATGTCTTCATTTTGTAGAAAGATTTTTATGTCATTTTACTAAAAAAATTTTATTGGTGTAAAATCAATACATACAGTCTTCGTCGTAAGTCAGCAGAAATATAGAATAGGTTATGTTAAATTTTTTTTGAGTTTTAATCACTAATTAAGAAAATCTAAAAAGTCAGGGAAACTTTGTTAGAGATATTTTAAGCTGTTCTATATAAAATAGACAAAATTATACGTAAAACACTTGCAGTATGTAGGTAGCATTACTGAATAATGATCTACAATATGTAACGGTGACGAACTACCAGTCTAAGTGCGGAAGCTCAGGAAAAATTTGAATTATTTTTGATCAAGGGGGGTTTCATTAGTTTTAGGAACAGGGGTAGATATGATTTGATTGTGTCTTAGTATATCAACCAGTAAGCATAGCTTACAGGACGGACAAACAGTAGTAAAAAGAAAATGTTGCCAGCAGCAAGGGACAACCCCTAATTCTATAGGGACTTGATCCCGGTGAAAGACACCTTTGCAATATTGTTATCATTATTTTGTTTCTTCTTTGAATATAGCCTAACACCCCCCCCCCCCCCCACACACACATGGCATGCCTTCTGTCTATGAAAGAAATCATTAATCATTTTTTTTTGTCTGGCCAGTCAAAATTGTCTCTATTGGTACGTGATAGTCCAATCGCTATTAGAAGAAGCAAAATGACGAATGAACAATAACAAACGAAATCATTATTTAAGAAAAGTGATAATGACTTAATTTGAAGTATTGAGATAGACGTTATTTATAAGTTTTTCAATCATTAATTAAGAAGAGTGATACTGACTTAATTTGAACAGCTGAGATAGACGTTATTTATAAGTTTTCAACCATTATTTAAGAAAAGTGATAATGACTTAATTTGAACTATTGAGACAGAAGTTACATATAAGTTTTTTTGCAATCATTACTTAAGAAAAGCGATAATGACTTAATTTGAACTGCTGAGATAGACGTTACTTATAAATTCCTTTTTGCAATCATTATTTAAGAAAGGCGATATTGAATTAATATAACCTGCTGTATAACGGGTTCTAAGGGCCTAGAACTCTTTAAAACGTGTTTTATCTTTAACGAATTATTTTCTAACAATTTCAATATTATAACGTGAACATGAGTTATTGAAAGTTTTTATTTCTTCCTGTCACTATCCCGGAGCCCTCTCATCCGAAGGTCGTGTAGATCCGCTCTAATCTCTTTACAGGTCAACTAAGGAACTTTGGACGATTGTTCCACCCAAAGTCAATGGGAGGATGGGGCTTGGCAAGGAAGGCATGCCATCTGCGCCTTCAGTAGAATGTAGGTAAGTGACGTAGGGGTCCCTTCAGGACTGAGTGAGTGCTAGGCTTTTGTATGTAGGCATGAAGAACTTTTTTTTTTATTATGGTTGGTGACAGCGGCAGGTATTTTTGGGAACCCCCCCACACTCTCCGCCACATAGCCGAGGTGCTAGCATGCCGCCCTGTGTCAACGCTGTTACCGAGTGATCTGTCAGCTCAGGCTGGCAGTTTGGACTTCACGTCCTGACCAATCACTCTATACATAGATCCATAATAAGTTGGATTCTGTCATTAACGACACGATTTTAAATTTGTTGCAATGCATAATGTGGTTTAAAGCTTTTACGGTGTAATTAACACAAATGATGGTAGTTATTAAGATAACCTGCATATCTGAAGTTGTGAACTTTTTCGCTATATGCCTTTGAAAATTGAAAAGGTATTTGCATTAGACTTAAATAAAAATTTTCTTTTTTATGTTGCAGCTACATTACTAAAACTGAGACCACTTACAACTAGATAAGAAAATCTCCATATAAAACTGGATCACTTTTTCAAAGCCCTTTATCTTTTTATTCAACCAAAGAAAGCTATCAATGCGAAGAGTTTATGTGGCATAAACCAGACCGGCATTTGCCGGTTGCTGGTCTAGTTGCGAAGTGAACATGGGATCACTGTTCTATAGTTTTCTCTCAATACCTGCCTTAATTGAAAGTTTCCTTCCCGTTTTATGCCGTTATATGTGCATAAAAAATATCGGGCCCGGTCGATGCCTGCCTGTACCGGTTCGTGCTGTGCCGGTAAGTGTGCAGCGACCTTAATACAACAAGAGAGAGAATATATAGAGCTTTCTATTAGAGGGCCATTACTCAGCGTTACCAACTCAACAATAAAAAAGTAAGAAGATCTACTTATTTTTACTGATGTATATTTACCTACTTACTATCTAATAGAATCTACTTACTCATAGTTATCTTTAAAAAAATTGCTTTTTTCGCTAAAGAAGGCGTCATTACTGAAATATTTTAAAGTATTTTTGGAGTTTCGAAGAAGTTTTTGAGTGAACCGTACCTGACTGTACCTTTTTTATGTTAAGATCAAAGCTGTCAATATCAGTTTCCGAAAGAAAAACTGAAGAGCTCAAATTGTGTTCAGGCTTTATATATGCTATGCATACACCATCATTATTGTCGTTAACATGACGGTGCGTGGCATGAAATCCTAAAGAAGAAGAAAATGTCAGCTGATTTACCTGTTTTTAAGGTACATATTGTGATTTCTGCATGATTTTGATTTTGATTTGTGTAATCCAGGTAAGATTACTTAACTTTTTAAAAACAATTACGTTATAGTTTATTTTGTTATTACGCTCTTTACAAGATGCGCTTTTTAACTACAAGCAAAAAGCCTGAAGGTGAATATTCGGCCTTGCAGCCTGCTTTAGCCTCTGAAAATGATTCTGATTCTGAATTAAAATTTAAACTCATCGGGTGCTCCTTCTTCAGTTGCTAATAAAAGAAAATATGCACAAGCTTTTTACTAAGTGGTAACATGTTTGAATAGGTACAAAATTCGAACAATGGCAAAGCTTATGCACACTGTAAGGTATATTTATACTTAAGGAGGTTGACAAGTTTCGAATTTCTTCATATTAATTCAAAATGAGTATTTTTTTATTAATTTTTGTTGTTGTAGTGGTTGTCGTAGAAGTAAAAGTACAATAATTTCATATTTTTCTACCAGGAACCGTGGGTAAAGCAGCCCTGATAAAGCATCAAAAAAGATGTGCTCACAAATCAAGGTGCAACAGAATGTGGAAACAAGCAACCATAGAGCATATTACGGCGATAAACAAAACGGCCGAAATAACAAAAATTGTTCAAGCTGAAATAAAGATTGCTTTATTTGTAGCTGAACATAACTTAGCTTTTTATTTAATGGACCATTTTGTGCAAATAATTTCACAAATTGCCAAAGATTCCGAAATTAAAAAAAAATAAATGCGGACGTACTAAAGTCAGTGCAATTATAAAAAATGTGTCAGGGAAATATTTCATAGAGCATTTGAGCAAATTGATGAATGCTCAAAAATTGTCTCTTATGATAGACGAAGCATCTGATGTATGTTTAAAAGGCTTACGTCAAGATTAGGGAAACTTCTCCGGTTTTCTTGTTACTTGGTCCAATTTACTCACAAATCACGAATATCAAATTTATTTTAAACCGGAAACTTATAGTTTCCGAGATATTAACTTTAAAATCCCGAACTTTACACTACACTCGTCACAACACATTTGCCATTTTCACAATTAATTTACTCTCTTCTTCTTCTTTTGAGTAGCAATAAGAATGGTATATAAGTACCATCCGAGCGTTCGGGTTACCAGCATTACGTTTTTTTATTTATGCCAAACATTCAATTTGTGTGTAGTAACCAGCATTTAGTTAGAATGTAATCGAAAAACATTTATTAAAGAAACACACACACATACACACACACACAGCCGACACACACAAGTACACAATATAATCGCTTGCTGCTAATCCCGGGAAGTCACACTGCACTACATTCTATAACACGTCACCCAATGAAATTGATATCCCACCTATACTTTTCAACGGAGTTACACTGCCCATGTTAAATAAGGTCACTAACCTTGGGATCGTCTTGAACCAAAAACCCTCGAGAATACTTCCCAAGCCTTGAAACAGAAATCTATATGTGTGCGTGCTTAGTCCGTTTTCTAAAATGTTCTATATTGATACTTATGGAAAAGTGCCAAACATTGACTTTATGTATGCTATAGAGCTTAAACTACTATCCATACAGGAAAATAGTCTTCTAGTAATTTGAAGCTTGGTTTCTTACCTTCCCAAAGGTTACACTTCCGATATACCTTACTTAACAAAATAATAAAATAGTTTTGATTACAAGTAACCTTACCATTTTACGCTCAATACCTCTCAGCTGAGTGATAATTGCATGTGTGTATGTGCAGCCGTAGTCCGAATCTGTAGGCAGCTACATTCGATATCATCAACCCACGGCATGCCATGACGGCACAGCGACATTACAATGATTACTCAGCTGAGCATTTTTGTTTGAGAAATCGTAGTCATTTGGTTAAGATAAATTTTTTTAAATAATTTTGTTAGGAAAGGTATGACAATTTTACTACGGTTCGGAAGATAAGAAAGCAAGCTTAAGATTATCAGAACACCATTTTTTTGTATTAATAATAGTTTAGGGCGGAGGAGCTATTCAAATCAAACTTTTGTCACTTTTACATAAGAACACTGCAAATATTTTAGAATGTAAGGACTACGTTGGGCCTCGCATGTGGTAGGGAGGGAGTCTGTTTCATGGCTTGTGAAGTATTCTCGAGGGTTTTGCTTGAACCCAAATATGAAGTGCTGTGATAACATTAACAATACGATCGGAAAAATTTATGGGGGCTTACGCAGACTGTGGCTTTCAGCGAATATATTATCTAGTCGCTCTCGTCTAAAGCTAGTAAAAACACTTATCTTGCCTTATTACTCTTTTGGATGTTTAGTCTTTCCAAAACTGGACAGTATCTGCACCCGGAAGTTGGAAGTTGCTCTAAACGACTGTGTGAGGCTCATTTACGGGTTGCGCAGATTTGACCATGTCTCACATATCCAGTCGTGTTTGTCGGGTTGCGCAGATTTGACCATGTCTCACATATCCAGTCGTGTTTGTTTGGTTGTTCTTTTGCCTCTTACCTTAAACGAAGAAACTTGGTTTCTTTGTTTAATTTGTTAAAAGTTAATAAGCCAGAGTACCTTAGAGTTTTTTTCCAATTCACTACCTCCCAACGAAATAGAAATCTGGTATTGCCTCGTTTTCATAAGACTGTAATGGAAAGCTCTTACCTTGTTCAAAGCATCCGTCTGTGGAATGATCTCCCTGTCAGTATACAGGCGGCTGTTACCATTTATGCATTTAAAAAACTCGTTAACACGCATATAATCTAGCTCTTTTATATCCTTTCTTTTCCTCTCCTCCGCAAAGGAACGCTAGTTAGTTGTTTTTATAGTATATACATAGTGAATTTTATATTTTCATATTTTTGTTTTTTGTTGCTTTTTCTTTCTTCTAAGTTGTAATTCTTATATAAATTTTGTTTTTTTTTTCTTATTATTTTGAAGATTGTGATTTTTTGAAGATTGTGATTCTAGCACCACTACTAAAGTTGTACTCTATAAGATTTCAATCTTGTGTACATTGCCGAAATAAAGTTTATTCTTATTCTATTCTTACACAAAATTGCACAAAATTTTTTAACCACCGAAACCACAGAGAGTGCGTCACTGTCTTTTCAGAGCATAAACTACATCCATTGCAGTAACTGTTTTCCTTTTAGCATGTTCAGTATATGTTACAGCATCACGAATAACATTCTCAAGGAATACTTTAAGAACGCCTCGAGTTTCTTCATAAATTAAAGCAGAGATACGTTTCACACCACCTCGACGAGCCAATCTATGGATAGCTGGCTTTGTGATACCTTGGATATTATCACGAAGAACTTTACGATGACGCGTAGCACCCCCCTTTCCTAAACCTTTTCCACCTTTACCACGGCAAGTCATTTTTCACTTTATTTTATTTTTTACACAACACGAGCACTTCACTGAAACACTGCTGATCTTCTTTTTTCATTTTTTCATTTGTTTTTCAAGTCACCCAATTTCGCTATTTGGGACCTGTTGATGAGTCAAACCAAGACTTGAAACTTGTCACCAAAAATTAATGGGTTGTGTGATGAAATAACAAATTAGAACATTTTTTAGCTTTTGCTATATACCGGAGAATCCCAAAAAAATTCTTTCTTCAACAAAATTTCTTTATACAGTTTAATAATAAACAGTTTTAAGAACTGTAATGTCGATTATAAAAAAAAATTTAATTGTCTTTGCTGCTGATGAAGCTAGTGTTATGACTGGCAAACATCACTGAGTAGCAAGTCTTTTAAAAAAGGATATTGATAACTTGTTTATTATTAAATGTATATGCCACTCTTTCCATTTATGTGCCAGTTATATCTGTGAGTAAATTCCTGGTGAAATTAAATATCTAACGAGAAATATTTACAACTATTTGAAGAGCTCGAAAAGACTTTCCTATTTCAAATCTTTACAAAAATTTTTTGAAATCAAACCATAAAAAATCTTAGTTCATTGTCAAACCAGATGGTTGACACTGCAAAATGTAATTAAAAGAATAATTAGTCAATATGATGTTCTCAAAGCTTACCATAATATTGAGAAAAAAGATTCAAAACTAATACAAGCAGAAAATATTTACAAAATGTTGCTTAATCATACGACCAAATTATACTTTTTGTTTCTGGACTATATTTTGCCTTACTTTAATAATTTAAATAAATTGTATCAGTCAGAAAGTCCAGAGATATGTAATTTATACAAAAAAATTGAAAGATTTGGTATTAACATTTCCACAATTCTATATGAAAGAAGAATATGTTAGAAATCATAAAATTATTGAAATTGAAGTAGACTGTAAAAAAGAAATGTTAGATCTTGAGGCAGTTTATATGGGTCCAAAAGTCGAGCAAAACATTTTACAAAATTAAATTGGAATTTCCGAACTACAAGATTTTCGACAAAATTGTCTTAAATTTTATATTGAAGGAGCGAAACAAATTCTTGCGCAGTTTGATTTTGATTCGGAATTTTGGTCTCATCTTAATTTAATTGATGCAACAGATAAATTTCTGTTTCTGATAAAAATAAAATAATTTAGTGATAACGCTAATTTATATATTACCTCATTTAATAGAAGGTAGTGATATTTAGAAAATTGATACTCAGTATAGACTTCTCCAGAACTTTCTGCTAGACAATGAGACAATTTCTGCAGACAGAAAAAACGCGGAGTTATTTTGGAATGAAGTTTTTAAAATTAAAATGAGTCATGATGAACTCGCTATCCTGGATTCCTTGTTTTGAACATTTTTAAGCTTCCTCATTCTTGTTCTCCCAAGTAAATATACAAAAAACAAAGTTACGAAATTTACTAAATTCAAACCCAATTAAAGGTTGTTTTTTATGCAAAGTCATTACTTAAATTAAATGACTGCAGTTGCTATAGTTTTGAAGTAAATAAAGAACTTCTGAAATATCGTAATCAATCCATGTACGATTTCAAAAGCGATTAAGGTTTAATTTGTTTATGTTTTTTGATTTATATTTTTTTTATTAGAGGATATTTCTTTATTTTATTTGTTTTTATTGATAATTTGTTGAATTGAATTTAATCTATGTTTTAGATGTTAACCTCGTTGTGTCTGTTATTTTGTTCTTTTTTCTGTAATTTTCTTTATCCTTTGCTAATAAAAGTGAATAAAATTAAATGCGTTTTTAATATATAGCCTTCTATTTAACCAATTAAATTAACTGAAAGGAAAAAATATGTGTGCAAAATATCTACTTGTAAAGCCCATGTACTGATTTTTCAACTCAAATTTTACTTACTAAAAACTTTTCCAGTTGGCAACATTGCCATTAGCTCGTTTTTTAGTTCGACCGCTTGTTTTGTCAGTTCTTCACATCTAGATATAACTCAGACTAAAGTATGCATGTTTATGAATTAGTGAAATTTTGTACAACTCTATATGACATTCAGAGGTCAGGTTCCCTATCATTGAGTGTCCTTTAAACCACAGTAAATAGGATACCCTTTATGGGATAATAATATATATTTACTTATTAATATATATATATATTTATGTTTATATATAATATAAAATAATTACGAAAGACATTAAAGTGTACCTTGACTTACGGGACACCCATGGTATCGCTTGCGTTAATCCAAGTAACGTTATGATAATGCCCGTCAACCACGCAAAACCCTTAAATTCCTTCCTTTTGCTTTCCCTTTTTTTTTTTTTTTTGTCCTTAGTTCGGTTCCACTCTATTTTTGCTTCTTTCCTTTTTAACTTTCCTTTCGACTTTGTCTTTTTTTTTATAAATTTAATTCATATGAATTTTAATTTTTCAGCACTTTCTCACAACTCGAGTACTTCTAAGCGTAGTCCCTGGTTTAGCAGCCAGTATCTAGTCAGTAAGTGTATCTTCACCTACCGGATGCCGCTCGCTGATTCTCTCTGTTCCACAGATGCATTGAACATTAAACTTGGATCCGGTCATAAGATATTTACTTCCAACTTCCAACTTTTAAACTTGACTGTACTGCAATTTTTGGAGTACTGTTCGGTTATTTATAATGATGACCATTTTTCATTTTGTAATTGTGGTTTTCTTTATACTGGGCTTACTTTATCCGGGCTGAGACAGATTGAACAGTGTTGATCATTTCCGACTTTCGTGCTTTAAGGTAATCGTGATTATCTGCATATAAGCGTTCTGAATGACCGAAAATTATTTATAATACGAAAATAAAAGAGACGCCGTACCATGGGAGTTGCGAAGTTATCTAATAACCATATATAAATACAAAATCCATAATTACCTTAAATGAGATATTGAAATATTCATTAATTTCAATGTTGGAGGTCACACCAATTGACCATATAAATACTTTTTATAAAAAGTATGCGTGAATTATATGGTGGCAAGATAACTCATTGCGCTTTGAAATTAGGTGATTGTTCCCCCTTTTTTGCCTGGCGGCATATGTATATATATTGAACTTCTATGGTAGGCGATCAGAGATAACCATACCGATGAGACCTCTCTGATCGCTGGGTCGAAAAGTTCAATAATTTTTTTTTCACTTAAAATGCATTTTGTAAATTTATTGAAATTATTTTCAATAAATTTCAGTCTGTTAGACGAGAAATCTCCTTCATGTAACTCATTAATTATTTTAAATGGAACACAACGATAAAATAAAACCTAGCGATCTATATAGGAAGTCTGAAAGTTCATGAGACCTTGTTATGCTATATTGTTACTGACACTATTGTTAGTATGAAAAATTAAAGAAAACTAGTAACTCTATGGAAATGCTAGCTTATTCTAGGTTTTAGTAGGATGATGCTGCCTTTTTGGAGTATGTGTAAATCCGTTTAATAATAAATTTATAATGTAGTCAACCTTTGCGTACGTGTAGCTGACCTTGTGCTTGTGTAGCTAATTTTTGTGTATGTTTAGTTCCGAAGATGCTGAAGTTAAACAAGTATGCTGATTTTAAAATTGTGTGACGTGTGAATGTTGGCAAAGAAATGAAGCGAATGGTGTTTGCGTGTGGTGAATTTCTGGGCCATTATGTGTTTGTGTATGTTTAAGTGCAATTTCCCAGAGGTAGCTTTTGTCTTAAGTTTGATGAAAGATGTGACTTTATGTATATTTTCCTGAAATAAAGTAAAACTCCAGCAACATCAACAGTTCTACCAATATGCATTCACGATACGATATATACACATAACAAGCTGAGACAACTTACAACTAGATATGAAAACCTCCATATTAACCCAGATCACTTTTTCAAAGCTCTTTAACTTTTTATTCAACCAAAGAAAGCTATCATTGCGAAGAATTTATGTGGCATACTACAGCAATAGAGAGAGAGAGAGGATGTGTAGAGCTTTCTATTAGAGGGCAATTTTCTGGTTTTGGTTGTACCGCGTTTTTGTAAGGTTTTGCACATCCAGATGTAAGTGGTCTCATTTATAGTAAGTAGATACTTCCAATTTTTATAAGAAGAAATATAAGAGACTGCCCACAATCATAGATTAATAAAATATTTCATAGAAATCTATGCCACAATTAAATTTTCAGGAAGTCTTCTTTTCAACTTCCGAGTAGAGCATGTCGGCTAGGCGTGTTTGGAAAGTGAACAGATCCTTAAAATCAAGTTAAATTCAATTATGTTCAGTGCTACGAAAAGTTTAGGATATTTACAATATTGGTCAAAACTAAATATTAATATTATTATATAAGTTGCCTATGTCCCCAGACATGCGCCATGCTCATTTCATAAGCATTTTTGTATACTTCCATTTTTAATAAATATCTTGTGTAAGCAATTTTCTACATTCGCTTATCAAAAAAAAAAAAACACCAGATAAAAGCACAACATTTTCACAAAGTCTAGAGACCAAGAGTATTCGTGAGAGATATCAGTTATGAACACAAGGGGTCCCAAGTGACTGTAGCATAACGTAGCTGTAATTGTCAAATACAGGTAGATCACTGCTAATGCCCAACTAGAAAAATTGGAATGCCTGACTTAGATAAAGTTTAGTGCTAACATTACCTGGAAGGCATTAGTAATGAGTACATGAACATACCTTAGGTTGAACTGGTTTAGGCAGGCAGGCGTAATGTGTTGATGCATTGTGTTTTTGAAGACGTTTTATTTTGTACACCTTTCTAAGATAGCAAGAAGAGTTCTTTACCCATCAACTTCTAAATTCATGCTTAATGGTACCGTTCATTATTCTGAAATGGTAGAATGAATGCTTCCACTGAATTAGAAAGGAATGCTTCTTTTCTTTTTCCCAATAATTGCTTCCTTTCACCTTATAGGTCATGCAGAGGTAAGGTCTGCAAGTGACCACATTATATACCTTCCCGTCATAGGACATCAATGCTTTAAAAGATATGAACTGGGTATGAGAGCGTATTGCTACGATAGCTTTAACAGAATGTTTTCTGAATGCATCCGAAATTCTTCCATTTCCCTCTGGTGCTGGGATAATAATATGTTTACTGTAATTATTTCAGTTAGTTACACCTTATGAACTACGGATTACACTGGAATTGGGCATATTTTCGCTGATCACCACTTTAGTATGTACAGCGTATGCTCGTATTGTTCTTTTTTTATTTTTTTTTGTTTTTTTTTTATTATTTTATTCACGACTTATACTTATCCTAACTCAATTGTGTTGTGTATTCGTATGTACAATTAAAATGTCGTATCTTAGGATATGCTTAGTTGGGTACGGAAAAGGCAAATAAATCCACTTTTATATTACTTAATTTACCAATTATATTGTCTAAATGCCTAATTTGTCCTTTCGCACATTTATAGCACTTTCAGATTTAGTCCCTTAAACCTTTTCCAAAAGAATTAAACCTATTCCAGACATAGTTAATCCTTTTCGAAAAAAATTAAACCATTTCCACAGAAAAAATTAAAACTTCTCCACAAACAATAAAACTAAATTCATAAAGAATTAAACCCATGATTTTTTTATATGTATATAGGGTCTTTCAAATTGAGTTTTCAAAAGCACGCGCCTGTGTAACACATTTCAAACATCGAACGCACGCATATTATATGTCATTTTGACAGCTGAAGGTTTGCCATTTATAAAAATGGAGTCGTATACATTACAGCAACGTATTGAGATTATTGAATTATTTTATGAAAATGGTCGTTCTGTGAGAAATGTATTTCGCAAATTATGCGATGTTTATGGTCGACACAACCGTCCAACTGAGCAAAAAATTGGTAATATTAGGTCCATTCGTTTGCATGCTTGGTGTAGTCCGGAACTACACTCACCTACACCAAACCATTCGTTTGTAAGGTGTACACTAGATTGAATTACACCAAGCCATTCGCTTGCTTGTCAAAATGCGGTGTAGTGTACACTGAGTGTAATTTTTCTGCACCGTCGAAATTATGGGTGTAATAGTGTAGAGAAGAAGATGATTTGACAATTGTCATTTTTGTTGATGTCTTCTGCTATCTTCTGCTGAAATTTTTAACTTGATAAATAAAAGTGCGTTCAGTATCTTAAATAATTGGATTGATTTGTGGTAAGATAATCAAATGACTGTATTGTTGAAACTATTAAATTGAATTTTGTAAAATTAGTGTTTGTGAGCAATAAAAAATGAACATAGTGTCAGTGGTTGACCCGGTGGACGGCTCTGTATATATATCCGAACCAATGGATGACTTCGAGTACAGTGTTTATAATAATGGTAAAAATTTCATTTAAGAAAGGATGCTACTTTTTTATTAACTTATTTTATCAGATGAATACTACAAAACCAGTCTGATGGAACTGGGTAGAGAAGCGAAGAGACAGATTTCAAATACAACAAATTGTCCGCCTTCTTTTCAAAAAGTTGATGAAAATACATTTGCTGTAGCTTCCAATAATAAAGAGGATTGTTCACCCGAAAATGTGGAGCTCGGTGAAAATACCGAAGATAATTTGAGTTCAACCTTTGAAAAAGAAATGTGGACCGCAAATGCCACAAAACTGTTACTGTCAAAGTATCAAGAGCTTTTTCCGAAGGTTGGAAAAGTATTTTCTCTGAGATCTAAGAAGATGATGTGGAGAAAGATTTGTGAAAGTTTGCAAGAGAAGGGATATAAATTTTCAGCTATCCAAGTAGAAAACAGGTGGAAAACATTAGACTGGAGCTTTAAAGCTAAAGTTTTGAACAATAAAACCACAGGACGGAGTAGAGCAAACTGTGCATTTGACAGGTAATATTTAAATTGGCAATTTGATCTGAAATTTATTTTTCCATTCCTTAAGGGAACTAGAAGAAATTCATAAAAAGAGAAAAGCAATATTTCCCGAGTTTGTGATTGGAAGGGAGAGCAAAGGAAAAAATGGGTCGACATTATTGAAAAAAGCCGGCCTTAGTCAAGAAGAAGACGATAGCGTAATAGGGGTGCATAATGACGATATTGCAGACCCACCATGTCTATCGACTACTAATTGTATGCGGCAAGCTTAAGATCTCCAACAGCTACCCTTCCCCAAACTCTCAATAAAAATAAGAGTATATTATCGAAGATACAGGAGCTAAGGAAGCAGAAAGAAGAGCATTTTAATAAAAAAATGGAGTTGGAGGAACGGAAAATGCAGCTGGAAGAAAAAAAATTAGAGGCATTTACTAAAAGATCTGCTGCAATAATAGAAAAAAATAATTTATTGCAAAAATGTATTAGGGAACAAGGTATTTATATGATTCTATTTAATTTGGTTTTTTTCAAACTTAGTATTTAAGAAGTGATAACTGCGCTGAAGCAATATGTTTTTTTTTTTATCGACGCTATACCTTATTTTATCCTTTAAAGTTAGGTAAAACATTTTTAATGAAAGTATATAAATTATTATATTTATGTTTTTAAACGTAGTTGGTATTTAAGATTCCTAAATCCAAAAAATTACGCCAATGGTGTTGTATTTATTGCATTTTTTAATATTGATGAAGTTTTGTGAGCTACTCATACCTTTAAATTACTGTAAAGCAATGCTTATTATAAACATAGTATTTAAGATACCTATGTGATAAAAATCAAAACAGGAACCTGACTCATAACTTTCTGAAACGCGACAACAAATGCTGTGAAATAATAAAAAAATATTACGTCCATATAAATTTTTTATTTACACAAAAAATCAAATTTTTTGAACACTACTTGTTCTTTCTACGGAACAACTTTTCAGCAATCTCTTTTCGTAACACTTTTCCAATCCTTGAGTCATGGACCTCCTGAACTGAACAATTTTGTACAACAGTTTCACTAATATTATTGATATTGTCTAAAGATTCCTCCATATTATTCAAATCGGAATAATCAGCTGTATTGTGCAAAATGCAACACGCTCGAATAAAATGACAGAGGTACTCTATTCCTTGGAATTTACAGTAGTACAATTGTCTGAAGCGCTGCTTAAGAATGCCAAAAGTATGCTCAATGACAACGCGGCAAGAGCTTAGTGTCACATTGTAACATTTTTCCACCTGTGTAAGGTGTCCATTATCCCTAAATGGTGTTAACACATTTTCTGAGCACGGATATGCTGAGTCACCCAAGATGAATTGACCTGAAATATTTTCAATGTAGTAGATGAACATAATACTAAATAAATTATGGTTACCATGACATAATTTTCTCAAGTCCTTGTAAACGAAGGAGTTCTTGAAAACTCTGGCATCGTGGACCGATCCTGGATAACCAATAAAAACATCTATAAATTTCCTCCTCTCGTCACAGATGCCTTGAAGATGGATGGTATAATCGCCCTTTCGATTTATGTACTCATCCTTCTGCTCATTTGGCGGATTTATAACGATGTATGTGCCGTCGATACATCCTGTCGAAAATGTTGGAATACATGTTTAATTTATATTAAAAATTGAATGAAGACATTTACCTATTATGTCTGTTCAATAATAAACATAAATTCTAAATAAATAATTACAATAATAAATATTGAAACATTAAGACTAAAAAACTAGATGGTATAAACCAATTTGGTCTAACTTCTTAACGCGCAGCGCTCCATCTAGCTATTACAACATCGGCACAGTGGCAGTACCAACGCGAATTAAGGGAAATGAAAAAAAAGTTCGGTCTTCTTGTTTCAACACGTCACGGCAGCACACCACCAGCGCAATAAATTAAACTCAATTTTCATTGTAAACTTTAAACCTAAGTATTCTTTGTAAATATTAATTAACTGATTAAATCTATAATTAAAATTCGTAAAACACAAAAGAGTGTTTTTCGTAAACTTTTGGTCCTTCAATCCGAATGGTACATGTGCTAAATCGATTCAAAGTAACATTTTACATCAGGCGATCAGTGTGTAAAAGTGCATACAAAAAGCAAGCAAAAAGCCATTGCTTAAAATATCATTGATATAAGCCACGCGATCATCAATTGACAATCTCCACAGTGCAGCAATAGGATCAGTAGGCATCCAATACACATCAGCGAGATCGAACAGAATCTCTTCCATCCGTCTGAGTTATACAAACAATAATCAGCAGACGATTATAAAAAGCACGCATCATCATCATCATCTACCCACTTATAGTGTCCAGTGTACGTAATTGTGATCAGAGAATTTCTTTCTCCACAATCGTCGGCGGCAATAAACTCACAGTACATTTACGTCAGCAAATTAATTAGAAGGGATCCAAACTGAAAACGCAAATATCACATCATTGCATTTCCAGACAGATTTCATCACTATCGCAGCTGGGAGTTACTGAAAAATTTAAGTATCGCTCCACAATACACATTATAAACATATCTGCCAGAAATTCTCTTTTGTTTTTATCAAATCTGGTATTGGAAACTATCGCTGAATTCTGACAACAACGAATTGTAAACTTTAACACCGATTTCAAGCTCAGTTTCACCAGCTGTTTATTGTGCCGATGCAAATATTTAAAAGGGGTCCATTGATTGTGCATCCAAGGTCATACACCTACAAGAAACCTGATATCAATCATCAAGATAAATATCATCAGCTGTTCACTGTGCCGATGGTAAGTTGCTTAGACCATTTAGTAACTAATAACACATAAAACACATTTCTTTATAAATAAATCAAAACACTTACGAAAAAGATAAATGATAGACACTGTTAACCTACATGAAATTCTATTGCAATTATTATATAATTTTGAAAGTGACATTTAGATATATACACACATCAGTGACATTAAATCAAACATACTTGTGTAGTCTAACCGCAATTTAAATCCCGATCGCGTAACCACTTCTTGGCTGGTACCATATATTTCGAAAATGTCTAAAAATGACAAGTTTATAGCAAAACTTAAAAGTCAGCGAGCGGTTTTGGTTGATCAGCAAGAAAGGGCTAAAGAATTTCTAGAGAAACAGGGACAAAACGCAACCTTAGCTTCATTAGAAGTGCGCCTAACCTACATTGACAGTCAAATGGAAGAATTTTTGCAAGTTCAGTCGGAGCTGGAAGGTATCGAAAGTGAAGAGCTTCAGTCAAGTCAGCGAGCGTCCTATGAAGAGACGTACTTCACGTTACAACCAGCGTTCACTACGCTTATTCAAAAGCTTAAACATGCCAATAACAATAGACAAAACGAGACAAACGAGGATATTGCGAAAAATTGTAGTAATGTGCGCTTACCGAAAATATCATTACCGTCCTTTGATGGGGACTAATTATTTCGAAAGTTTTAAAGTGCTCATTCATGAAGAAACCTCACTTAATAACCTTCAAAAATATCAGTATCTTAAGTCTAAATTAGTGGGCCCAGCGGCGGCTCAAATTTCATCTCTGGAACTTAATTCTGATAACTATAATATCGCATTGAACATTCTTAAAAATAAATATGCAAATAAAAGGTTGATTTGTCAAGCACATCTTGATGCTCTTTTAAACATCAAACCAATATCCAGTAACAAGCCGGAACTTATCAAAAGGTTTGTGGATCAAACCAACGTGCAGTTACGCTCTCTTGAAGCGTTAGAACATCCAGCTAAACAGTGGGACGATATCTTAGTCCATATAATACTACATAAGCTTGATGCTCACATTCGTTCGTCAGGGGAAGATAAAGCTCCAGATTCTCGACTTCCAACTCTTCAAGAAGTTTTATCTTTCCTTAATAAGAAATGTGAGAGCATTGAAGCGACGCGGAAGGCTCAAGCAGGCAATCAATTTAGTAATGTAATGAGGCCACGTAAGTCAACAAACACAGCACTAGTCAGTTCTAATTAACCACACTGTTTAGCGTGTAAACGAAACGGACATTACATCCACAAATGTCACCTATTTGTTAATCTGCCATTAAAGCAACGATTACATAAAGTTCAGGCTTTAAGGCTTTGTAACAATTGTTTACGAAGGCATGATGAAAGAGATTGTAAATCAGTATATACCTGCGCGGTTTGCAAAGGTAAACATCACACTCTTCTCCACAGTGAGAACCTTAGAATGGAACCCACTCCATCTACTTCAGCTGCAAGCTTTCACACGTCTTTGCATTCAATGCAACCTCGAACTAAAAAACATTCATACGTATTCTTGGCAACTGTTGTCGTAAACGTAATTGATCCTCTTGGTAATCACTTCCCATGTAGAGCGATTTTGGATTCGGCCTCACAGCTTAATTTTGTTTCTCAAAGATTGGTGCAGCAGTTGGGACTTAAGAGAACAAAAATGGTTACTGCCATCAATGGAGTTGAAAATAATGGAACTATCTCAGTCAAGCATCAAGCTAATTTCATGATCAAGTCTCGGCTCAACAACTTTTCAACTGAACTTAACGCTGTAATACTTCCAAACATCACAAGCTTCCAACCATCAACATTTGTTGATATAAGATCCTGGAACATTTCTAATAATATACAACTATCTGATCCAGAGTTCAATAAGCCTAATCGCATAGATTTACTTATTGGAGCTGAGCTACATTATCAGTTTCTTCAAGTTGGACAAATAACTTTGCCAGGAAATTCTCCAGTGCTACAGAAGACTGTGTTAGGATGGATAGTTTCAGGAAAGACAGAAATAAACAATACCTCAGCTTACAGCTGCAACTTGGCCACCGAGGCAATGGATGAAACTGAATCACTGACAAACCTTGTGAAAAAATTTTGGGAGCTAGAGAGTCACACAAGTAAAACTGTAATAAAGTCTCGAGAAGAAACACTTTGTGAAAATCACTATCAGGAACATTACAAGAGAGATTCATCTGGCCGATTCATAGTAAAGATTCCATTTCGAGAAGATCCCATTTGTTTGGGTGATACAATAGAAATAGCCACGAGAAGATTTCTTAATTTAGAACGTCGAATTCATAAAAATCAAAATTTATTGGATCAATATAAAGCATTTATACATGAATACTGCGACCTCAAACACATGCGCAAGCTGGAAGAAGCAGAGCTCTTATCAGTAAGATACATGATGCCACATCACTGCGTAGTTAAACCAGACAGCTCTAGTACAAAACTGCGGGTAGTATTCGATGCTTCGGCTAAGTCTACGAGTAACAAATCTCTGAATGATATAATGATGATTGGACCAACGATCCAGCAGGATCTATTTTCCATAATACTCCGCTTCTGAGTTCATCAGATTGGCATTACTGCTGACATTTCCAAAATGTACCGACAAATCCTTGTAGATCCAGATGATTGTGTCTTTCAAAATATTATATGGCGAGATAATCCAACTGGCGAGTTTCAGTTCTTTCAGTTACAAACCGTAACCTACGGAACCGCAGCTGCTCCATTTCTTTCCACAAGATCACTACTTCAATTAGCGTTGGATGAAGAACTGAAGTCCCACATTGCATTTAATGTTATCCAAAGGGACTTTTATGTCGATGACATGATTACTGGCACTGACACTTTGGAAAATGCCCAGAAACTCCGAAGTCAAGTATCGTCTGCGTTAAAAAAAGGAGGTTTTGAACTCAGAAAGTGGTGCTCCAATAACACAGACTTCCTTAGGCAAATTGTTCCAGAACACAGAGAAAAATTCATTCAATTTTCTGAATCAGATGTTGTTAAAACTCTAGGACTAATTTGGGACCCGCAACATGACACCTTTAACTTTAAAAGAAACCTAATCGATAATGAAGGATATAAAATAACAAAACGAACTGTACTGGCGGACATCGCAAGGCTGTTTGACCCCCTGGGCTTCATAAATCCGGTTATTGTTTTGGGCAAAATATTTCTGCAGCAGTTGTGGAAACTTCAACTCTCCTGGGACGAGTCTCTTCCTGTCGAGTATCACTCAAAATGGGCAAGATTTCGAAATCAGCTAGGATTAATTCAGAACTTCACAGTCCCAAGGCGCTTATGTAATCTCAATAAGCCAATCGAGATACAACTACATGCATTTTCTGATGCCAGTGAAAAAGCATATGGCTCCTGTATGTACTTACGATGTGAAGATGAGGAAAAGAATATATCTACCTGCTTATTATGTGCAAAATCTCGTGTTGCACCTTTACATCAAACAACTATTCCAAGATTAGAGCTTTGTGTAGCAGAACTTATGGCCCAATTGACAGATAGAGTCATACGCTCATTAACGATGAACATACATCTAAGTAATATTTTCTACTGGACCGATTCCCAGATTGTGCTAAGCTGGCTTTCCGAACCTTCGTCTAATTGGTGCACCTTTGTTGCCAATAGAGTGGCAAATATTCAGGAACTAACGGATACAAAGCTCTGGTGACATGTTGACACTAAGAACAGTCCAGCAGACTTGGTCTCTCGTGGATTACTGCCAGAAGAACTTATTAACTCAGCCCTTTGGCTCAAAGGTCCTAACTTCCTCAGAGAGCTTGACCCATCATGGATGCTCTATGAAACCACACCAAGCCAAGAAATACGGTTGCACCAGAAAGGCGAAAATTAAAGTCAGTGTTAGTGTCTTGCGAAGATACGGATATTGTGAGGTGCTCAAAATATTTAAATTCATTTATATCTTTAGAAGGAGTCTTTGTGTATATAAATCGTTTTATCACTAACTGCAAATTACCACTTTGTTTACAAAAGGTGGGTCAAATAGACTCAGAGGATAGAGAAGCAGCATTGATAATGATGGTTAAAATTGTACAACAATCAGCGTTTAAGCAAGAGTATCACAGTTTAGAAAACAAAGGAGAAATTTCCAAAGGTAGTCATTTGCGAAATCTGCACCCATTTTTGGATAAATCAAAGATCATTAGAGTTGGTGGACGTTTACAAAATGCCAGTTTATCCTACGATGCAAAGCATCCAATGCTTTTGCCATCATCTCATCCTTTCACTAAATCATGGCTACATACACACGAAAAATCTGCACGCAGGGCAAAGGACGCTTCTTGCGATCACAAGATAACGGTTCTGGCCTATAAGCGGTGCAAATATTGCAAAGAAAATCATACACTCATGCATAATATGTTTTCGAGCAAAACCCAGGGATATACAACAACTAATGGGAAACTTACCGTCTGAGCGAGTTCAACCAGCCAGACCCTTTGTGAATTCTGGCGTAGATTTTTGCGGACCAGTCTACATACACTATAAAATAAGAGGCAAACAACCCACCAAGGCTTACATCGCCATATTCGTATGTTTTGCGACAAAGGCTGTACATTTTGAATTAGTCAGCGATCTTACATCAGCAGCCTTTATTGCTGCCCTTAAAAGATTCATTGGCCGCAGGGGTCTATGCGCAAATTTATTTTGTGACAACGCAACAAATTTCATAGGAGCAAACAAAGAATTAAGACAACTTCGCGAAATCTTTTTATCTGAAGAAGGTAGAGCCCATATTCTCGAGGTATGTAGTAAAGACTATATAAATTTCCACTACATTCCTCCGCGATCCCCACACTTTGGCGGCCCGTGGGAAGCTGCTGTGAAACTAGCAAAATATCATCTCCACAGAGTCACCTCGGGTCAAACACTAACCTTTGAGGAGTTGAATACAACTATAATTCAGATAGAAGCAATATTAAATTCTAGGCCTATTCAAGCAATGTCTACAGATCCCAATGATCTCACCGCTCTAACACCAGGGCACTTTCTCATCGGTGAACCCTTGCACGCTGTAATAGAGCCAGGTCTAAAGGATAATCACCTAAGTAATTTGGGTCGGTGGCAACGTATCCAGTTGATACGACAGCAATTCTGGCAAAGATGGTCAACCAGTTATTTAATTTCAACGTATCAATCGATAGACTAGTAATCATAAAGGAAGACAATGTACCTCCAATGAAGTGGCATCTCGGGCGCGTCGTTGATCTCCATCCGGGCGATGATGGAAAAGTTCGCGTTGTAACAATTAAAACTTCAAACGGACTCTTAAAGCGAAGTATAACAAAGCTATGTCCTTTACCGATAGATAATTGTTGAAAGTTGCTACACCCTTTCAAGGCGGCCGGTATGTTCAATAATAAACATAAATTCTAAATAAATAATTACAATAATAAATATTGAAACATTAAGACTAAAAAACTAGATGGTATAAACCAATTTGGTCTAACTTCTTAACGCGCAGCGCTCCATCTAGCTACTACAACATCGGCACAGTGGCAGTACCAACACGAATTAAGGGATATGAAAAAAAAGTTCGGTCTTCTTGTTTCAACAGGTCACGGCAGCACATGTACCACCAGCGCAATAAATTAAACTCAATTTTCATTGTAAACTTTAAACCTAAGTATTCTTTGTAAATAATTAATTAACTGATTAAATCTGTAATTAAAATTCGTAAAATACAAAAGAGTGTTTTTCGTAAACAATGTCACATAATTCTTTTTATTCTTCAAAGAATTTGGCAGTTTCCTTCCTTCTGATTTCATTCGGCCAGACAATAAATTCTTCAGAAAGGCTACTGATGTAATAGGTAACCCTCTTAATTATTGCGTGAACTGTGGAAGTAGCAATGTTGAACCTATCTGCTTGATCAGTAAATGAACACCCTTCATGTCCCGCAAACCATAAAAATACACATACGTGAAATTCTCGAATCGATTGCTTAGAAAATTGTAAACGTTTCTATTCACTCTGAAATGCTTTATGAATTCTCTTTCGGTGTAACTGGGTACAACCTCCGAAAAATAATTCATTATTGAGTTCCTTTTGGTTTTTTCGAGATGTGGCTCCAAAAGGGCAACAAGCTTAATCTCAGTATCTGAAACTTCACTACTTAAATCTATTAAAGTATCCATTGTTCTTAAAAAGTCTTCTTCATCTGAATTTGATTCGTTCATAACACTTCCGAGTTTACTTTTATCCATTTTAAATAAATAAATAAATAAATATGCAATGATACCGCTTTATAAAATATTTCTCCCGTGCGAACTGTCAAAATATTTGTATCTACACTTCCACCACTTCATTCGTTCGCCAGAGCAGCACTGAAAAACAGCTGATTTCTGGTGCTGGTGTAGAATTGCACTTGACAGTTCTGAGTTATACTTGCACCAAAGCAAACGAATGGACCTATTGTGCGTAAATTTCAAGAAACTGGTGCAGTGCAAGATCGAAAAAGACGTCAGTATGCTTGCGCCGGTTGTTCAGAAGAAAATATTGGTGCTGTGAGTGATAGTGTTGCAAATGACTCCAATACGTCAATTCCCCGACGTTCACAACAATTGGGACTTTCTGAGTCAACTGTATTGCGTATTATGCACAAAGATTTAGTGTTGAAGGGCTACAAAGTTCAATTGACAAAGAATTTCTGCCACAAAATCATTCCATGCGTCATATTGGAACAAAACGACGATTTAAAAAAAAAATCATCTTTTTGGACGAAGCACATTTCGAAATCGGTGGCTTTGTTAATAAACAGAACTGCCGTATTTGGGGAGAGGAAAATCCTCGCACGATCCAAGAGAGGCGAACGCATCCACAAAGAGTCACTGTTTGGTGTGCATTATTGTCTGGTGGTGTGATTGGTCCGTTTTTCGAAAATGATGCTGGAAGAACCATAACCGTTAACGGTACGAGATATCGCGACATGATCACAACTCTTTTATGGCCAAAACTGGAAAATATTGATACTGAAGACATGCGGTTTTAACAAGATGGGGCTACGTGTCATACAGCCAGAGAAACTTTGCAGTTACTGCATAGAAAGTTTCCAGACCGTGTTATTTCCAGATTCGGTGACGTGAATTGGCCTTCAAGATCCTGTGATTTGACACCGTTAGACTTCTTTCTCTGGGGCCCCAAGTCAAAGTACAGGTCTACAAGGATAATCCTCGAAACGTTGAAGCATTGAAAGCAGAAATTATTCGAAGCATTGAAAGCAGAAATTATTCGAGTTATTGCATCATTATTATTGCAGCAGTGCCAGTAAGAAGACTACCAGTTTAGATTTTTTGAAATTATTATATATATCCGCGAATTATTAAAACTATTATTCAATTACAAAATAAGTGAAGAGCTCAAGTGAAAGTAGTGAAACTAATGTAGTAGTAGGACTAATAATAATGAAAGGAACCCAAGACGATTAACAAAGATTTTCCGAACACAAAAACAAAATTTTTATCAAAGAGGATGAAGAGGACAAAACTCTGAAGAAATGTGCTGAAACTATGATAATCAATCTAAATACAATGAAATCACTGATAAGGGCGTACAAAACTAATGGAGAGGTAATGCCCCAATCGAAAACCCGCAGATATCGACCAAGGCAATAAACTGAAGATATTCTGAACTATATTCCAGAGTATATTGAAAATAATCCTGGAATTAAAGGAAAATCCAACGTAAATTATTATCTGAAAAAGAAGCTATTTTACGTAAATCTACTATGGCCTTTTCTCCACAGTGCGTGAATTAAAAATAACTTGAAACAAGTAAAAAAGCTAGAATTGGTCTAAGACCAATTCTTATGATACCCTTGATGATTCCAGTATCTACCCATCTGTGCAAGATTGATTATTGAAGTGGATTTTCCCATATATTGCTAAAATTGTTCGTCGGACAGTAAGAAGGTTTATAACCAATTTCATAGGATTTCTTATTCTGAAGAACTTTTCAGCACAATAAAAACGTCTAGGACTGATCAATATAAGTAAAAAGCCAAAATTTTTATATGACAACACAAAGAAGTGTTGCCCGATTTAGTCCATTTTTGAAATTTTATTCACTGTTGCTAGTAAAATAGCATGTATCAAATTTTAGCTCTGTACGTCGACGCGTTATCAGGCAGTGTTCAAATATATAGTGAAATATGGAGAATAGAAGAATTTTGAGTTTTTATTTTTAACTACTTATTCTAAATCTAGTGAAAAACGAAGCAACCCTACAAAGGTGTTGCCCGATTGGTCCCATTTTCAAACTTAAAATTACTTTTTTTTAATGCCCGTGTGCAAAATTTCAGCCTCTAAGTGAACGCGTTGTCGAATTATTGTGCAGAAGGACGGACGGACAAACTGAGGGACGTACAGACAGTCAGACAGATATGCAAAAATCAAAATAACTTTGAATATTATTCGTAGGTGTCGTGTCCAATCCATTTTTCTCTACCATCATTATTTCTAGGTATTACAAACATAGTGACAAACTTAGGATAGGTACCCTATTGTTTCATTTTCTAGGGTATAAAAAGGCCAGATTTGAGTTGATTCAATGTAGAAAAGAATATGCTGCAGAGTTTTCAAGAAACGCTCTAAGTAATAGAGAAAACTCATTTTTATCGATGAATCTTGGTTCGACGTTCATTTAAGGCGCCAAAAAGTTCATTCGCGAGTAAGCACAATAGCTCATATTGCTATTTCCACAATTCGTGCGTGCAGTTCTACCTTACTAACAGCAATGGAAATGATGTAATAATACATTACAAAATTATTACAAATTCAATATGTAGCTCCGATGAACTTTGTTCACTCCTTAGAGAGTTTATATAGGTAAAATGTCTATGGTTAATTTTGAATAATGCCGCGATACACAAGACGAATGCTGAGCGAGAGGTTGTTGCCACCAGTAATAGCTACAACTTTAATTTCTTACAGATCAACCGTTTTCAAAGATTTAAGAAGCTGCGAGGAGAATTCTCCCAGATATGTACATCTGTTGAGCGCAGCCTTACTTCTGTTATAGAAAGTAGAGTTAAGGAATTAAATGCTACAGATGCTGTAAATTTTATAATGAACATGATGATAAAAATTAGTCCTGCATAATTGTTTATGTGCCACTACGAACGGGGTAGACTTTTGGACTTCTAAGCTATTTGATTAACAGCGATATGCAAGAGAATTTATTTAGTTTTATCAACGACAAAAGCATTATACAAACTGCCACCTCAAGCCAATACCTTCACTTTTCTCTACCTAGACAAGATTTAAACCCAAAATCTGCAGAGTAAATTTCTTTAATCCATCATTCAATATCGCTCAAGCAGACGGTGACTTTAAGTCATCCCTTTTTTTTCGAAAACGAATTGAAACGAGCACATAATTAAATGGAGAACGCTTAAAAGAACTTGAACAAAGAATCACTTCAATAACCTCCCTGGAAAAATAGTTGAAAGAGTATTTCCGGTACTGTGAAAAGTACACTTGAGAACCAGTTATAAGGAGATTCTCTATGTGGCTTTTTGTTTCTGTTGTTAAAGTTCAACAACAAGAGCTCTGTTGGACAAATATTGTTTCTCCCTTGCGGTACTTATTTATTGAGTTGAAAACTCTTGGAAAATTTCGAAAACAGAACCGAAAGCGGCGCACCAAAAGAATCACCCAAAGACCACCCGGCAAGCTTGGAATGCACTCTAAACGTGTCACCCATAGAACTTACAGAATTCGGTATGCAAAGTGGCGAATTCATTTGCTATAATTAAAAGCTCTTACCCTCTTGAGCGTTTAGGTCTTAATGAACTTCTTCTTTTGGCTTTTGTGTGGTGTACTACCCCCACAACCACACCAAAGCCAGCATAAAACTTTCTCTGGCTTCGCGCCTTTCAATCACTCGCTCTATTCGACGGCACGGCGTAAATTTCAAACATTTTGGATTCAGCCAATATTACACAGGGGTAGTAAATTACATTGGGGGATTCATCGAGTGCTCGCAATTCAACCAGAATTCGGCAGACATACGCACGTACAGGTATACTGCATCCATCGCTATACTTTCGTATGAAAATCGCATTTGTTCTTGTGCAACTTCTTTAAGTTTTCCAGTTCCAGAACTTCGAAAGGAAATAAATGGAAAAGTTTTGAAGTTGGAAGTCAAAGTTTAGAAAACAAATTTCTTTAATTACTTTTTCGTCAGGAAGAAGTGTGTGCGAGCTCAGCATGAGAAAATACTTTTGTTTTTCCACAAATGCCTTTAAGGTTGAAGTAAAGTGCTACTGAGTGAATTGAAATTTGAACAAAGGGAAATGTAAATAAATTATCCTTCCATTCCTGTGAAAATTTAACGTCGCGAGACTCTAGAATTAAAAGGAAGCAAAACACCAAGCCATGTTCTTCTCATCTCCCGTACGATATTATTTACATGGAGCAAATGAATGATTTTAGCGGGAACTCGGTCTTAGGACAACATATTGGATGTTGTTTTAGTAGGTGCCTTTATTTTCCCTCTCTATGTATTAACACGTCAACGTGCATCGATTTAAGAGACTTAACCTTCTCACATAAATGTGTCCCAGTACGACCACTTCTGCGAGGTTTAATATCAAAACCTCTGCTCCCTTTTTATGGACTGAAGTTAAAGGATAATTAGATTTCTATAATAAACATGTTAGTTCTTTCAAGTAAGATTAACCATCTTGAGTTTTAACACAGAGAAACCATTTGCATAGCGGAATTTGACTGGTATTCTTGTAAATGGATAGTTAGATGAAGTAAGTACTCGAACGGGAATGTTGTTATGGGCAGCCACAAAACCAAATGGTATGACCGAGGAAACAAATTTTAACAAATAAATATGAGCAATTTAATAATTTCCATAAGTCTTAAAGGGATACCTCTAATACCTAAATTTGTGTTCTATCTGCTAAGACAAATTATTATACTTCGCGTACTCTATCCAATTTTATCTACTAATTGAGAATAATTCTCTTGGTGCTTAAATAATCAATACAAATGTGGCCGGCGGTTAATCCTACC
Source organism: Dioctria rufipes (assembly GCA_963924295.1). NCBI lineage: Eukaryota > Metazoa > Arthropoda > Insecta > Diptera > Asilidae > Dioctria > Dioctria rufipes. Next base: position 67,836,032 of record OZ002744.1, on the reverse strand, counting down.
TACTGTTTCAAGCCTCTTCAGTGCCCTGCAATTTAATAAAATTCAATGAAGGACTATAATAAGACTTCCTTGTACCGTAAGGCTTTCTCGATAATTCTTACTAGACTATTTTCCGGATTGGTAGGCATATTGACATTAAATAGGCAACTTTTAGAGGACGATCTCCAAATATAGTCGAAATAATAAGTCATTTTGTAGTACAAAGGAAACGTAAATAAGAAAACAACAACAACAACTATTTACAACATGAATATGAGTAAAACTCACATATGTGAGGAAAGCTGTCGATCGACTGACATGTACTGCGTTCTCGGGAATACACAACAGCTAGTAGAGCTAGAATTGTTTGCAATAAAAATAAAAGGGAAATAATATTGGTGCGAACTCATAGACCGCGCGCCACTCCCGGAAAATCATTTTTCAAGCACGCTCGTTCAACTTCCCGCCAATGTGTTTTTTTTTCTATGTTGGCACCAACATAAGAACTATTTTTGACACACAAAATTGTGTCCACATGAAATAGCATATTAAACAGTTCACAATATACATGTCAGTGTATTCAACAAGTACCTAGTTAAATTCAATTCTCACGGTGTTTCCATAGCAGCAAAAACCGAAAATATTCGCTGAAAAGACAGAGAATAGGTACCTTAGACCATATAACAAACAGGATAACCTATGCTGTGTAAAATTCGTATACGTGTGATCAGAATTTTTTTTGTAGACACGGCGGGGGGGGGGGATAACAAGAGGGCTGGGTTATTTATTTGGTGTCAGTTCGATACTTCTGACATTTCTGAAGATCTTTGAATTTATCGAAAATCCGGTGTTTTCGTAGTGTTTTTTCCTTAAAGAAGTGATACAAAGTGATTTAGTTATACTTACTAATAGTGAGAAAGAGCAGTGAAGTATTTGTGTAAAAGATTTTATATAATCGAGACTCCGGGAGTCTTGAATTATGATGAAAAAGTGTGCTATGCTATGTTGCAGAAATAACCGGAGTTATTGCCGTAGGAAATCATTTTTCAGGCAAGTTTAATTTTTTCAACAATAAATTAAAGTGTTTTAAATAAAATATATGTGAAATACTTATAAAAATAAACAGCCGTGGCAAAAAATTTAACATTTTCCAATGCCGGTTTGTATGTTTACTATTGAATTGTCATTGTTAGTTGACAAAGGCAACGCCAAGAAATTTTATCAGAAAATAAATGGGGCACATAAAAATTTAAAATTATTAAAAATTAACAAAAACTGCGATATAATGGGATTCTTTTACAAAATTTCGTTTATTTGCAAGTTATCTTTAATAACAAATTCAAATAAATATTAGGGCTTTGTACTTTTCCCTATGCCTTATACCGCGAATAATTTTTTTGTTGTTTGTTTTTGTTTTGAAAAATAATTCGAACCACGGTGACAGAAAATTATAATTCTTCAACTATTTAATAAAGTTTCAACCACTGAATTATGTTCCCCTCTGAAAATATGGTAGTGTACGACTTCCATGACTAAACAAAAGCATCGATGCGATTCTATTCCTCATAGCCTATCCTGTTTGTTATATGATCTAAGATAGGTACTCACATGGGACAACAAATAAATGATATTTCTGGCCGGCATAGTAAACCTGGAAGATTTTGAAACTTTTCATCGCTTACCGTAGGTTTTATATTATTGAATTCACCATGAATATCTCGATACTGCCTGTGGCTCTCAATCGAATATCTACACGGTTACTTTATGCCTAATATACAATGCATGGTAAAACTACGTCGTCAAAATGATATCGTTTGCTGAAGAATGCATATAAATACACGAAATATGCAAGTAGTGGTAAACTGCAAAATTAAACAGCTGTTGGTCTGTCAGTTATCATAAATGTAATTACTTCTCCATTGCATTGCAGAATTACATCAAAGAAAATATTTGGTCTCAATAATTTATATTATAGTATAGTAAACTAAGAAATTGCTTGGGACAAGTCGAATAATATAAAATATTGCTTTGAAGACTGAAAGTACAAGTTCCAGTTTACAGCTGTTTTGTTCAAAATTCCCCTACATGATTCTAAATTTGCTGAATACAGCTGAGGTATTACTATATCGTGCTAGGTCGTCAAACGAGTGAAAGAGAAGAGACATTTTTGCACGCATGAATTTTCAAAGGCAAGAATGTGAAGCAAACACAAAAATCCATGACGCTTTGACGATGTGGTTTTACCATGTATTGTAGATTAGGCATTACTAACGACAGGCGAAGTAAACAATCAAAATCGTCAGGGTCATCGAGCAAAAAGAACGAAATTTTTCGCAAAAACCGTGTGATGGCGTGTGCAGCAATCTGTTCCGGGCTTCCGGCCGACCCCAAGATGTGTCTGCAGCTTTTTTCACTATGAGCACAAATAAGTAAATATACAGATGAAAAAGGCATATCAGAAAAATGAAAACCTTATTAACATTTCTGGTAACCATGTTAGTTATGCCTAATCTACAATGCATGGTAAAACCACGTCGTCAAAACGATATCGATTTTTTTTTGTTTGCTTCCCACTCAAGCTTGCAGAAATATTTCTTCTCTTTCATTCATTTGACGACATGAGCACGAGCTTATGTGTAGTAATGTAAGTTAATTGTAAGTCCTTGAGGCTGATTACCAATACAGAATTTTTCTAATATTTTTTTTCTTATAATCACCCCCGAAGCTCTATAGGTGTCGGCGGGTAGATGATCGGTGTTGGTGCTGGGTCCTTAATGGGGTCGTTGATCGGTCCAAGGAGATTTCCTCCTTCCTTCTCAGTTGTACTATAGCTTGTGTACCACCAACTCGCGGATAATGAGTCTCGAAAAGGCCTTCTGGGGACGCAATGCTAACAAAAAAATTTATTTTCGAAATAACGCGCGGTCGGGGAAGAAACCTCTCGTTGGGTACGATACTATGCCTGCTGCTCTACCATATTGAACTTACAGCACTAAAACCATTAATAATCGCGGTATTATCTAATTTCAGGTGCTCCGATACGTGAATAGCACTCGGTAAGTCTATAATCAAAAAAATATATTGAACTTTCAGCACGAAAAACATTAATAATCGCGGCATTAATTCATTTCAGGTGATCCGATAAATGGATAGCACTCGGTAAGTCCGTCAATTTACGTAATAATTCATTATAAATTAATTCTAAAGATAATTTAAACTATGGTCAGACACATTTGCAAAAAAATTATTAAACTCCTTCACTTTAAAGTGCTTCTGGGTAAGGATCGCACTCGGTAAGACTATCAAGTAAATTTTATAGCGATATAACTAACTTTTGGATACTATTGTCTTTAATCGTGAAGAGGTAATTAAAATTTTGTTTTTATATAAATAATATTATTATCTCGTAAGTGCTCCTCTAAACGAACAAACCATATTACTGGTACGTACATTGAAATTTTCGCAGCGATATAGCCAAACTATTTGATACGATAGTTTGATCCTTTTGATGAAATGTGTTTTTATATTTTTGGTTTTTCCTTCTTCTATATGATCGGATTGTTACAATACTTTTCGACGAAATTGGACTTAATATTTTTGGTTTTTCTTCTTTTATAACGGCGCTCCGTGGACTGGATTACGCTAACGAAATCTGTGGATTATGTTTTTCACGCGTACTTGAGGTGCTGGTTAAGTTTAAACACAAAATTTTTATACTTATCTTATTCCAATAGGACGGAGAATGTATTTATCAATTATATAGGATCCGATGGATGCTACTTCTTGGTTTCGTTTTTAATTATTTTCCTGTGTTTCCCTCGTCTACTTTTCTTATCTATTCCTTGCCAGATTATTTTTTCACTTCCTGATTTACCAGGATTCTTCTTGCAGCCTTATTGCCAATAGATACCTTAACCTTCTTTTTTCACCTTTTCGTTCCGACCTTCACCTTCTGCTGCTGAACACTTACTGAATCATGACCGGCTGTCGCTTTTTCCCTTCCCATCCGTCATCTTTCCGGCCTCTTCGTGGACCGATCTCACTGTTTCCCCACATGGTGTGTGTGTCGTTCCGCTGAGGCTAGAGGTCAGGGCAAGTTAGCATGGGCGGCTTGCCGTGGTTACACTTGGCATTTTCTAACTGCCGCCAGGCTCACTTGCGACCATAACAAATATTTTATATTATTTCTTAGTTTACTAAGTTTACTATATTATAGTATAAATCATGGAGACCAAATACTTCCTCTGATATAAGTCTCTAATGAAATCGAGAAAGCAATTACATTTATGATAATTGACAGGTCAACAGCTGTTTAATTTGGCAGCTTACCACTATTTACATATTACGTGTATTTATATGCATTCTTCAGCAAACGATATCATTTTGACGACGTAGTTTTACCATGCATTGTAGATTAGGCATTAGCTACGACGAAATTGTAGTCTAAAATTTTTATTATTAACAGAAAATGTTCCTCATGTTTAGAAACACACCCAAGTTGCTGTCTTTTACCAGAGCAATGCAATGCCTCACTCCAATATAAAATCAACGATGCCTTGACCCGATGTAGGAAAGCCCTCAATTTTTTCTTAGAAATTTACTGGACGTTTTTTGTTAGAATTTATACGCATTTTTGGAAGCCGACAACAATTTTTATGAACGTAGACGCTTAGATATTCAATAAGAACTTTTTTTTTTTAAAATTTACAGAAAATATCTCGGTAGAATTTTTATTCACTTTGGTGGCCAATTGGAGTTATTTTCAGATACAATTGCTTTCAATTGTGCCTGTATCGATCTAAAATTGCCAATAAGCATTCATTTCTTCTGCCGTTGTTAGCCTGCAAAAACTTCTAAGGAATAAATTTCCTGTAAATTTCTAAGAAAGAATCGAGGGCTTCCTTCATCATACCAAGTCGAGGCATCGTCGATTTTATATTTGAGCGAGAGGTTACAAATTTCTTTAATTGACTCGCAACATGTATCTAACTTCTGGTTTTTATTTTCCTATTATTTGTGCTATGAGCTACACCAGCAAACGTTTACACGATGAATCCCCAGATGAAAAGTAAGCGATTTCTTCAATACGAAAAATTATCGTAGATTTGTTGACGATAAATTCATGGTCAGGATAATAAGGAGAAAAGAAAGATTCGTATCTCTATTTTTTTTCCTTCTACTAAAGAGTCGAAATCATTTCGTTGTGAGCATATCTGAAAGAAGACAATTATACCTATTATATCTTCCTTCTCATTAAGCCACAAGAAATATATCTTCTTATTAACCTGAAGACAATAAATGTGCAATAACATAGGGCCACTTGAGAATTCCGTCCATAAATATTAATATATAAGGTGTTTTCAATCGCCAAAAGTTCCATTTTATTCAATGTGTGAGGTTCTTTTATTTGGTGCTAATGAAGGATATCATCAATCAAGCAGTATGTGGAGTCCTTCATAACTGAATTTCATTAAATCGAGGAAAACGGATTCAGTTTTGAAAATAAGCATTATAAACTTTGCGAGCAATAAGAATATGAAGCAAATGAGAATGCAAGTCGCGGATAGGATAAAATAGCGAGTTGCAAAATTATTGCGAAGGGTATCTATTTTGCATTACGAGCACACCACAAATTTCTATCTTCCCCGCGATTCATATTCTTATTACTCGCAAAAATCAAATTATTATCTGCTTGACGTCACGAAAAATTCTCTCCTGGGAGTATCGCATATGAGGACCATTTTCTATCGAAAGGAGTAAATTCGTCAATAGAAATTGTCATAACGCAATATTGTAACACCAGCGAGCGTAGACAAGCGAAATTTCTCGAATAGCTGTTCAATAGAAAGAAATTACCTATCAGAGTAGGCGTCATTTGGAAAATATAAACTAAAACAATAATGGAAATTTTGAGAGAAAGACTTGCATGTAGCATCTTAGGAAATTGACCATGTGTGTGACAAAGGGAAATATACTTGTTTTTTTCTGAAGGAGAAATGTTTACATTTTTCAATAACCAAGCATGTTGGTTTTTACATACTGGCGAATAAGGATGTGGTGGTTCACAATTGTTTTTTACATACTGGCGAACAAGGGTGTATTGAACAACTGTTCAAGAATTTCTCTTGTTAGTATACGCTCGCCGGCAACACACGAATAATATCGTTAGTTTAATAAATTTTTTGTTGAGTTAAACTTGTCTTTACTTTCAATTATGATGCAGTTTTCCTCTCTTTTTCTACCGCTGAGTTTGTTTTTGCCGTGGTTATGTGACGTCGAAGGCACACGTATAGCTTTCCGCGGATGTACCGACCAAACAAAGTAGCTATTTAGAAAGGTGATATTTTGTCCACAAGCTTTTAAAAATAAAGTAAATTTAAGTTCGAAAATTGGATAAATCGGTATCTCTTTCGTGGGGTTGCAATACAAAAGTTTCCGTTTTCACAATATAGTTGGACAGTGTCTGAGAACGCGTCAACGTATAGCGCTGAAATGAAATTATGTGAACGGAGTTTTCATATAAAATGGGATCTAGGGTATCATAAGAATTGGTCTTAGACCAATTCTCCCTTTTTTACAAAATTTTTTACAAAATTTGAACTTTTCCAAACCGAGCAGCAAGCATAGTCGCAATAAGCACCATGATGCTTCGAAAAAGCATACACTGTAAAAAGACACAAATTGTTCCTACAAACATTAGGGAAAAATCCCTATAAATTTAGGGAATATTCCCTAAAATGTAAGGAATATTTCCTAGATTTTATGGCATATTCCCTACATTTTAGGCAATATTCCCTATATTTCTAGGGATTTTTCCCTAAACTTTGTGGCGAGAATTTGTGCCTTTTTACAATGTATGCTCACCATAATATAAAACCGAGCATCACGGATGATCCTTGCTGCGAAGATGCTTACTGCGTCGATTACGTTTCGCTATTTTTTATGACTAGCAAAGTAATTCGCCCCTACCGTTCAATTTTGAAAAATTGCTGAATTATGTCGATTTCGATGAGACAATTTCAGTGTTGCACTTTATCTAGCAGAGGAGACCTGGGACCACTGAAGTCCATGGAACGAATTTCTGTCATATTTCTTGTATTTGTAGACACACGTGTTATATATATACACGGAACTGTCAAACGTAATAAATGTTCTTTATTGATATATAGGAACAAATTTCTTCTTAAACTTTATGCAAAATGTTTTAATTCATTTAACTAAAAAAATTGACAAATAATTGCGACAATACGTTTTACCAGAGCAGATGAGAATCCAACTCCAATGTGTATTTGTAACACCGAGAAAGTACCCAGTGAAAAGTACGGGAAGTCAGTGCAAAGCTAGGTCTGAACATCGGCTATAAAACATTTTCAGTGTATAAGCAGCTGCAAGCCAATACAACAGGAATTCTTAGAAGAAAATATAGAGCAAAGAAGCGGCACATAATTCTGTACCTTACCAGGAAGGACTCATTTGCATTAATTACGGTTAAGGTTTTTCTAAATGAAAGGATACGGATTGTTTTTATGATAGGTAGATGGTTGAGGAGGTAGATTAAGTAAAACAGAGATTCATTCGGTTGTAACAGTTTGTTAACGATAGCTTGCATTTTTATAAATATTTCCAAAGTGAGAATAAAAGAACAAATTATTGACTTTTCGAGTTTTACGTTTTATAGATTCAGAAGTGGAAAAGAACCTTAAGTTACGTGAAGAGAAAAAAAAATATATATATATATATACCTATATATATAGAAATGGGACGCTCAAAGCGGCGGCGGTCGATGAGCACGGACTCAACACATAGGGAACGAAACGATCGTTCAAAATATAGACGTGAAAGAAGTGATCGAAGTGAAAGAATTGATCGAAGTGCAGAAAGTGATCAAAGTGATACAAGTGCAAGAAATCAAAGGAACTATGCTAAAAGCAATAGTGCTAGAAAAAGCAGAAGCAAATTTCGCTCCTCCCGTCGTTCTGTAAGTAATCAAGCAAATCACATCACTGAAGAACGAATGGAACGATTGAAAAGAATGCTTGAGAGACTAGTAGGAAGTCAAGTAAGGTCAAAGAAGAAGTGATTGTATTCCCGAATTCGAACCGGGAAACCCAAATCTGACAGCATCACAGTGGCTACAGAAGATTGATCAAATAGCAGCGATCAATAATTGGGATAGCAAGACTACAATCTATCACAAGCAAAGCTGTTTAATGGGATTGGCAAAAACTTGACTTTGACCACATACGACAGAAACTGGGAAGAATGGAAAGATTTGATCACAAGATCGTTTGCAGACTACAACGACTTTGCTCTAACATTAAAGAAGCTAGTAAATCGACGTAAAGAAGAGAAAGAAACCATGACCGAATATTACTATGCAAAAATGGAATTAATAACTGCTTGTAAGATTACAGGAAAGGATGCTGTATCCTGCCTAATTGATGGAATCAAAAATCCGTCGATTCAAACGGGAGCCCTTGCGGGTAGGTACCCTACTCCAGAATTGTTATACACAGAATTTTTATCTACAGTCGTTGATCTAGGTGGAGAAACGAGCAGTGGTAGTAATAGTGTAAAAAGGTATCATGAGAAGAAAAATGTCTCGAAAAGTGATTTTAAGACAGAAAATAGTGAAAGTAGAATTTCTCGTGTAATAAAATGTTTTAATTGTGGTGAAAAAGGACACCTTGCGAATAAGTGTCCCAAACCTAAACTAGAGTGCAACAAATGTACAAAACTAGGTCATGACATAAATTCATGCAAATACAAACAAAGAAAAAGTGTTTTTGTGAGTCGCGAAGCAAAAGAAGACACGAACAAAAATTCGTGCTATTTCATCGATTGCAAAGTAAACGGTAATAACACTCGTGGTTATATAGATACTGGATGCTGTGCTGTAATGATTCAGGAAACCTGTGTAAAGGACTTAGGATTAGAATTGCAGCCATGTTCCATTAGCATTTCGTGATATGCAAATAAAGTGCAAATAAAATTTAAAGCCAAAATTGAATTAGAAGTAGATTTAGCCCTAGCTAATTTGGAAGCGCTTATCGTACCGAATACAGTCCAAAACATTCCTGTGATAATTGGACAAAATTTTATAATCCGAGAAGATATAACAATGGTGTTGAAAACAACGAATTACAACTTTTTAACAAGCAAATTGCAACATTACCAGAAATAGAATGTTTACCGCCAGCTAAAGTGGCACTTTGGGCTGAGTGTTTTACTGTAATACACCCTAATCAAGCTGGATACGTCGCTATTCACGGGAATGAAGACAATATGGAAGTCTACGTAGAACAAAATCAGCGGGGAAAGCCTAACGAAGAACACTGGATTGGCCGATGTATCACAAATTCATCTGATGGAGCAGTTTTAATTATGAATACGTCAAATTCAAAAATAAAATTTCATCCAGATGAGGTAATTGCGCGAGGACTACCGTGTCATCTAGATACCAATAAAAAAGAAAAGGTAAGCGTATTAACTGTAACCGCAAATAATTTAGAGCCACTTAGCCTAGAAGATTTAGAGAAGAGTATTGACCAAGATATAGGGCAAGAATTGGAGGAAAAATTATTAGGGTTGCTAAATGAATACAGAGACTGTTTCGCACAGAACCTAAAAGAGTTAGGAAAGACAAAATTGTTGGAAATAGAAATTACTCTAACGGACGATAAACCAATTACCTACCGGCCTTACCGTTTAGATTTGACAGAAAGAGAAGTTGTAAGGAACATAGTAAATGAATTAAAAGAGAATGAAATAATAAGAGACTCAATCTCACCCTACAGTAGTCCAATATTGCTGGTGAAAAAGAAGAACGGCGAATACCGTATGTGCGTGGACTATCGGAAATTAAATACTAAGACAATTATAGATAATTATCCGATGCCACGCATTGACGATAAATTAGACAAATTAAAAGAATGTCGGTATTTCACAAGCTTAGATCTGGCGTAGAGTTACCATCAAATTCCAGTTAGTAATTATGCGATAGAAAAGACAGCTTTTATTACTCCTGATGGGCATTTTGAATATTTAAGAATACCTTTTGAATTAGTCAATGCTCCCGCAATATTTCAAAGAACAATTAACAGAGCACTAGGTCCCTCACGTTTCACTAATGTATTAGCTTATATGGATGATATTTTGGTACCTTCAAAGACAATCGAATACGGTGTAAAGAAACTCAGAGAAGTTTCGGAGTCATTTCGTGCAGCAAACTTGACTTTAAAACTGCAAAAATGTTCCTTTTTTAAAGAAAAAGTTAATTATTTGGGGTATGAATTAAGCTCGCAGGGAATTCAACCTGGTCGAACAAAAATAGCAGCTGTGGAAAATTTCCCTAAACCAATCGATGTTCATCAAATCCGTCAGTTTTTAGGATTGGCTAGCTATTTTAGAAGACTTGTGTGCAACTTTGCATCTATTGCAACTACACTGACGAAACTATTGAAGAAGGAGAGCAAGTTCGAATGGACAGACCATCAAGAAAAATCATTCAGTACATTGAAAAGTAGATTGACTAAAAGACCAATCCTTGCGCTCTACAATAACCAAGCGAGAACAGAGTTGCACACATATGCCTCCAAATTTGGAATAGGAGGAATTTTATTGCAAAGGCAGTACGACGATTCCCTAAAGCCAGTCTCTTTCTATAGTAGAGCTACTGTTGTTCACTACTACGAACTAGAGACACCTGCTGTAGTATACGCGCTAAAGAACTTCCGGGTGTATTTAATAGGAATTAGTTTCAAAGTCATAACCGACTGTAGTGCAGTTAGGAGTGCTTTCAGCAAACGGGACTTAATACCAAGAATAGGTCGCTGGTGGCTTTCTACTCAAGAATTCGACTTTTCAATAGAGTACCGTCCTGGCACTAGAATGGGTCATGTTGATGCGCTCAGCCGAAATCCCATAGAGACATCACTAAATGAGCATGTGTTAATAGTTGACATTACAACAGATGACTGGGTTCTGACGGCACAACAAAAAGATGATCGATGTAAATACCTTATTAACGTGCTTAGCAAACAACCTATAACGAAGGAAGATAAAGTCATTCATAAAGAATACTGCCTGAAGAACAGCCGACTATACAGGATAACAAAAGAAGGAAAACGCTGGGTAGTATCTAAAAGTTTTCGCAAAGAAGTAGTAATGTGCCATCACGACAACGTTGGTCATTTTTCACTAGAAAAGACATTAAACTATATACAAAAAAAATACTGGTTTGCCGCAATGAGAAAATATATAAAGAAATATATTTCTTGTAGTTTGGGATGCTTATATAATAAATTTCCAGCAGGTAAGCAATCAGGAGAATTACATCCCATTGAAAAGACATCAATTCTGTTTGACACTCTCCACGTTGATCACCTGGGGCCATTTGTGAAAAGTTCACGATGCAATACCCATTTGATTACGATTATTGATGGTTTTACGAAGTATGTTCTCCTAAAAGCAGTACCAAACACAAAAGTGGAACCCGTGATTAAGGCGTTTGATGCAATGATCAATGTATTTGGAGTTCCTCGCCGAATAGTTTGTAACAGAGGTAGTTGTTTTACCTCTGGTAAGTTCACAGACTATTGTAATAAGTTGGGAATAAAGAAATTACTTAACGCTACCGCAACGCCAAGAGCAAATGGACAAGGGGAAAGGTACAATCGCACCATTCTAGCATCTATTGCCTCATCCAACGAGGATGAGAGAAAATGGGACGAAACTATATCATCCATTCAGTGGGGTCTGAATGCTACTATTAATAGCTGTGTTCTTTTGTGTACCTTGTTCTAGAACTCCCATATACTGGAGAGAACAAATTGTGCTGTCGATTGAAGCGAACAATTTGTACTGTTCGCTTCATTTATAAATCTTCTATGAAAATGTATGAGGCGTTCTTTTGTGTATCTTTTGTTCTGGCCTGTTCTGCGGACACAAAAGAACACATCTAATAAGTCAACCGGAAAAAGTCCACATGAATTGTTATTTGGTTATACGCCTCGCAGTTCTATTGACTCATTTATATCGAACGAAGTGGTGGAAAGTGCTACCAATAATGTTCACGTAGAAAGAGAAAAAGCCTCTCTAAATATTGCAAGGAGAAGAAACTCGAAAAAAGTATTACGATGGCAGACGTGCCAAAAGCAGAATATATACTGAAGGTAAGTATGTATTAGTCAAGCGACCAAAGGGGTCAAATATGGTAATAGCAGAAAGCTGCTGCCAAAGTATAGTGAACCGTATCAAATTACAAAAGTATTAGATCACGATCGCTATATTGCTGAAGACTTATCTGGCGCGTTGCGTTCGCGAAAAAAATATGTCGGAGTATGTCCTGGCGATAAGTTAAAACTATTCCAACACCTAACTGATACAGACGACAACGTGTCGGATATATCAGATTCAGAACAAAACAAATTAACGTATTGATATTATTTTATTCTCACAGCACCTACCAATGGGGAATCTGTCACGAGGACATGACGGAAACGAGCGCGGCCGAGCTATAAGCAGCTGCAAGCCAATACAACAGGAATTCTAAGAAGAAAATATAGATCAAAGAAGCGGCACATAATTCTGTACCTTACCAAGAAGGACTCATTTGCATTAATTACGGTTAAGGTTTTTCTAAGTGTAAGGATACGGATTGGTTTTATGATAGGTAGATGGTTGAGGAGGTGGATTAAGTAAAACAGAGATTCATTCGGTTGTAACAGTTTGTTAACGATAGGTTGCATTTTTATAAATACTTCCAAAGTGAGAATAAAAGAACAAATTATTGACTTTTCGAGTTTTACGTTTTATAAGTGCTGCACTGCTAGAAAAGTGCAACACTGATGTTGTACTAAAATCCCATCGAAATGGACATTAGATTGCCACGGCAACAGCAGTGACACCGACAGCAAATTGTTTTCATTGGTCGAGAGCGATCTGCTGATTGAGAAAAAGCAGCATAAACACCGTACTGCCGAGCCATCTTAAATTCAAAATTTGCTGCGACTTTTTCATAAGGAGCGTGGATATTTCTATCACACGCTTGCTTATGGTGTTGTCACTGACATATAATACGAAAAGACTGAGCCGTCATCTAATTGCTATACTCAAAAATGGCACAACTTTTGGTTAAAATCTGTTTGTCTCTGTCAATCTCAAAATGTACGTTGCACTGTAACCAATTTTGGAAACAAAACGGTATTAAAAGAAATGCATTGAAATTGATATAAAAATTCAGACAAATATATTGCTTATATACGTCTTCCTCCTTCAAGCTCAATTATCTTTGAAATCAAATCTGCAGAGGAGCACATTTTTCACAACATTTCAGTAATATTAAAAATTAAATTTTGTCCAAAAACTCTTTACAAACGAAAAATCTTTGTAAAAGAAATTTCTTTTGCAAAAGGAGGTGTTTCGTGTCAGCTGGAACCGTACATTCATCAGTACGGCTTTGTTCCTGCCTGCCGTATACGCCAAAGTAACAGCCAAGCTGACCTAATATATGCGCTTAAAATAACTGTTATGTGTGAATTCATTTTGAGGCAAAATACTAATAATTTACTTGAATGCTTAGCAAGATTAGCACTATTCTGGACGAGCATTTCATAGAGAATTTTACTATAAAATAAATTCACATTTAGTCAATATGAAAATTTACCTAGTTTGCTGCCAAATCCGAAGCTCGAGAGTTGAGTGGAAAAAACCCTTTACAAACGAAAAATCGTTGAAAAAGAAATTTCTTTTGCGAAAGAGAGCATTCCGAATCAATTTTTTGGTTTGAAAAGAGTTTTTTTTCCTCTAAGTTTGCGAGCTGTGGATTTCACATATATTTCTATGGTCTTTGTAGACTCTATAGTGTATAGTCGATTTTCATATTTAGCGCCATGCATGATAACTCTAGTTACCCCTACGGGTGTGGTATATTTCAACATAAACCATTATACAAAATTTAACCTACCCTTCCTGTATAGCCTTATAGTTCTCCATTGACAATGTGAACATTTTACGCTTTCAGAAGTGTTGCTCATCCCACCGGATTTCCGACAAGAAAGTTTGCTCTTTCAATCAAAAGAACGAGTTTCACGCTTCTAATTTGAATTTAATTCCGTATACATCTACGAGCTTTTGTACACACTTATTCCACGTGCGTATAGCATAGCATGTTCTGTGCTGGCGAGCAACAACCCCCGTAAATTATGATATCAGATTAATTTGGCGAATTCGTATACTGGCTGGAACGGTATAGTCATCGGTTCCTGTTCGTAAAGCCATAGAAGCCAGAGACCCAGGTGTCGTTTGGATACCTCAACATTTCGAGCACGTGCACTTCGAAAGTTGGAATGGTTAAAATTTACGCAATTCCACAACCACATCAATTAACAATCAGGAATCGAGAATGTATGCCACCTTGGAAATTCTATAGTTTTGTAATTACTCTGATTCAATTGCATAACGGGACACGGAGCAGGTTGGTCTATCTGAATAAATGCTCGTCGAGTAAATGTAGGACACGGGATCAAGTGGGCTTATAACTTTCCCGACAGAATGTAGAATTTAGTTGGCAGTAAGTGCACGTCTGCGATGATAAGACTCGAAAGCATTTATCGTTTCTGTACATTTCACTTTGCCTTGCACTCACACACATTAATATTTCTACCGACACCTGCCAGACGTCCCGGACTCCACTCCCGGCACTGGCTAAACCGTTCATTCCACAACTAGCACGTCTCGCTCAAAAGTCTTGATATCAAATTCAATAATGCGAAGAACATGAAATAAAATTCCTCGGAATAGAATCAACGTTCGCTTTCTGCATGTTCCGTGTATTCCATCGCATCGCCTTATTGGCTGCATTCTGGTGATTATTTTTTGAAGACGCCAGCAAACTTTTTGATGAAAGGAGATAAATCTTCGTTTCAGGACTTTCACATTTCAAACACGTCGCAGGTAATAGTTTCAAATTGCAACTTTAATGCCACTTTTATAGTTGATATCCAGGTGTGGTGCTGGATATACGTTTCTGTTGCTGTTTTTAAATAGAATTAAGTTGCTCAGAATCAAGATTTTAATTTGTGCACGATTTGGATGATGTCGTCACCAGGTTTTCGGATGAACTGGAAAGTGAATTCGAAAGTTTTTTAGTGCATTTTCCGACAAATGAATTTTCCAATAACCATTTATTGGGGAGAACCTTAATAGAAACGACGAGAAAAAAATAGTGAAAATTTGGACAGCCCCGTCACATAATAGATAGTATGTATTCGTCGTGGATTAAAACAAAAGCGATGCAATGCTTAAAGGCACTTTCACATTAAAAATATAAACCGACGAACTCAATTTATTTCACTTAATTGCTCCAATGATTAATAAAATCATAGCAAATAGGATAAGCTAATAATTGTAGTCTTATCTCAGCTTCTTACGAAAAACACAACTTTTATGTTTTATCAGCCGAATTTTGCGGCCAAAAAAGTTTTGCGCCCGATAAAACATAAAAGTTGTGTTTTTCTTAGAAATCTGAAATAAATATAACTATTTTCTCATCTTCTTCATGTTTCCGTATCAAAAATGTAAATATGTATAATGTATATGATTTATGGTTTACTAGTTAAAATGATACAAAAGTAGGGGTTTTCCAATAAGAGGTATTTTTTGGATATTCAAAGTGATAAATGATCGGATCTTTATTTCATTATAAAGAGGAAGGTATGCCGTTAATAATGGAAAATAACATCAGCCAAATGACCACCACGACCACGCCTACAGGACCATGTCCTCGATAGCCTCACGAATTCCATTTTTGAGGTCTTGAATCGACGCTGGGCTGTTGGTATAGACCTTCTCTTTCACGTGGCCCCAAAGGAAGAAGTCGCAAGGTGTTAAGTCACAAGATCTCGGTGGCCAATTGTGATCACCTCTTCGAGAGATAACACGGTCCGGAAATATTTCCCGTAAAAGATCAATGGTTTCTTTGCTTGTATGGCACGTAGCGCCGTCTTGTTGAAAGTAAACGTTGTCCAGATCAATACCATCCAATTCCGGCCATAAAAAATCATAAATCATCTGTCGATAGCGCAGTCCATTCACTGTAACTGTTGCTCCAGCCTCCTTTTCGAAAAAGTAAGGTCCAATGACCCCGCGGGACTATAAACCGCACCAAACAGTTACACGTTGAGGATTGAGAGGCTTTTCAATAATAACTCTTGGGTTTTCCGAGCCCCAGATGCGACAATTTTGCTTGTTGACGAAGCCATCGAGGTGGAAATTGGCCTCATCACTCAAGATGAGTTTTCGATGGAATTCCGGATCATTTTCATGCATTTCAAGGACCCAATCAACAAAGACTCGACGATGTTGATGATCGGCCGGCTTGAGTTCTTGTGTTAACTGAACTTTATAAGCCTTAAGACCCAAATCTTTATGCAAAATACGGTGGAATGACATTTGTGGAATGCCTAATTCCAAAGAACGACGAGGAATGGACAAACCTGGGTTTTCTTCAACACTTTCGGCTACAGCAGCAATATTCTCGGCTGTTCTTGAGCGACGTGCACGGGTTTTATTCTTCACATCACTAACTTGTCCCGACAGCTCGAATTTTTCTACCAATTTCTGTATTGCGGTCCGACAAGGTGCTTCACGACGACCGAAAAATGTTCGAGTTTTACGAACCGTCTCTGCCACATTTTCACCATTTTTATAGTGAATTTTAATAATTTCAGTGCATCGTTGAATTGTGTATCGTTCCATTTTTATTAATGGCAGAGTGTCTACTTGTCAAATGTCAAAAAATAACAGCTCCAAAGGTGACATCTACGGAAATAGCGGGCTAATTAAAATAACACCTCTTATTGGAAAACCCTTTATAAATTGGTAAGATTTGATCTTTTTGATTTATTTATTAATTATACAGGGTGTTTCCCCTTAGGAGGTCCATAGAGCGGGAGGTGATAGTACTCACCTAGACGAACCAAAAATTGTATGGCAGGTGGGGGGGCAATATCAACCGTTTAGGAGTTACAGGGTGATTCATAAAAAAGCTAGGTTTTTACAAAACACCCTGTATCTTAAAAACTACAGGGCGTATGGTCAAAGTTAAGGGCTGACTGTATGCAGAACTTCATGGCCTTTCCAACGACAGCTCAACCAGCCCCGTACCCCTCTCCCCTCAGAAGTTATGAAGGTCTAAACTAAAAATTTCGGATTTTCTTTCCTTTTTTTTTACTTTGACCTCTATTATTTTTGCAAAAAGGTCGTTAACATAACTTTTTTTTATAAAAACTGGAAACTGTGGAGCCTCCTCTTTAATTTGACCTATTACACCCTATGTGTTATCTGTAGCCGTTAAACAGGCCATGAAGTTTTGCATACAGTCAGCCCTTAACTGTGACCATACGCCCTGTAGTTTTTAAGATATAGGGTGTTTTGTAAAAACCTAGCTTTTTTTATGAATCACCCTGTAACTCCTAAACGGTTGATATTGCCCCCCCACCTGCCATACAATTTTTGGTTCGTCTAGGTGAGTACTATTACCTCCCGCTCTATGGACCTCCTAAGGGGAAACACCCTGTATGTATAATAGTTGTTTGTCTGTTTCTAGATGGGATGAATCCCTGGACAATCATCGGAAGTGGATTATGTATTAAAGGATCATTTATTTTAGATAAGTATTTGGGTTTTTATTTACTTGGAGAATGAATACTTCATGTTTTTTTTCTTTCGTTTTTGTAGAAAATGTTTACTATGTTAGAGGGCTGGAATTTGCCAAAATAATGTAGGTGGACTAAATACCGATGGAATAGTGTTCTATTTATGTGAGGACTGAACAGCACTCTATCCAACAGTACTGATGTTGGAATTTGTTTCAAAATTATGTCAAATTAATTAGAGATAAAACTTTACAATCTTTTGAATTTTTCAGGTTCTTTCAGGTAATTTCCATAAGTACTTTTTGACGATACCTATACATTCGTAAAATTAGTCATGGTGAAAGCAAACTAGGGGTAGATTAACAAAAATAAAAACCGTAAGTACTTAGTTAAAAAAAGCTGATTTTAGTTTTAGTACAGTTAAACTTAACTTGTATACCACAGTTAATTCCATGTACATTCATTTATGTCTCATTCCACTGATGTATCATTATTTTGCTATGATATTAGAACTCATAGCAACTACACGACAGATAAATAATATTCAATAATCATATTATTTTTTCAATTAAGAATTTCATAAAATTTTGAATTTAAATCTCAAAGTATTCCCAAAGTGTGGACGACTTTGGGTGACCACTTTTAATTATTTACTGATTAGTAATTATCAATTTGTTTCCAAATTACTATATTTTACAAAAATTCAATTAACGATTATGGAAAAAAATTAAAAACTCCTAATTTCTCGCATTTCATAGACGAAATTTTCCATCCTATCATACTCTTTTAAGGCACTTTCACATCGAAACCGAAAACTGATAAGTTCTACACCGAAAATTCGCTTTTGCTTTCACATCAAAACCGAAACCTTTTTTTCGGTTAAATAGAAATAACATTTCTACAATAAAGTAAAAAGTGATTGAGTGAAAAACATGCTTATCGTTTTTGAATTTTAACAATTTTATAAAATAACCGATTTTTATGAAAATTTCTGCATATATAGAAAAAATATGCGTGAGTTGCCCTTGTGCACAGAATTTCGAAATTCGAATTTTAAAGTACTTTTTATGATGGTTAAAGTTGGACATTTTCGAATTCGAATAATTTCTATTTGAATCGTACGATTTTTTAATTATAACACTTTTTTAAAAGATCTTTTTATTCTGAACCAATTTTTTCAAGTTTCAGTTCATTTGGACTTTTGAGTGGGGAGAAAAATAGGGTGGGGGGAATTTTCGATATTAACTCTAACTTGAGTAATTTAAGGAGTATGGGGATGAAATTTATACACCTTATAGATCTTTCGATACTGTATCTTTTAGTTTGCGAAAATATTCGAAATTCGAAATAGATTTCGAAATTCACGGAGTTGAAGTTTTCAAATCGTCATTTCAGATTTTCCTTTATTTCGCCACTTCCTGAGGGTCTAGCGGGATGTTTTAAGATTTGTTGGAAAGCCTATGTTCGTGGCTATAAAATATCAAAAATTTAGAAAAACGATATTTTCGAAACGCTCGGAAAAGGGGGAAATAAGGTGAAGGGTGCCATCACGAAAATCGTCCTAGATTCCGTACTTCTTATCACATGGGGATGAAATTCTACACCTAAATTCCACTTACAATTTCCCATAGCATCATGGTATTTTTTTTCGAATTTCGAAAAATTTTCATACAAAATTGATGATTTTCGAAAAACGTAAGGGTCATTTGCCCGACTTATAACAAGTGAAATTCCAACTCCACTGGGTCGAGTGGGGTATCTTTGGAAAGAGCACACTTCAAAATTTACGAATCTGAAATTTCACCCCCCTTCACCTTTCCTTGTGGGTGGGGGGAGGTAAAACGTAACGTAAAATGTTAGGGGGTGGAGCGGGGGAGGGGGGTGTCCGAGGAAAATTTCGAATGCGCCAAATGAAAGATCCCTTCGAGGACTATCGATTTGTGCACTAATATCGCTTAAGGGTGGTACTGGGTTGATTTAACAGGGTGTTCAATTTACATCTACCCGCATCACGGTGCTACCCCACAAAAAAAGTTATTGCAAATTTGGGATCCCAAAACATAAGTAATAGCGCATCAAAGAGCATGAAACTTTCTGGAAAACTTAATAAAACATCAGCGAAAAACAAATTGGTGTGATCGATTTTCCTTTTCCGCCCTTATTTACTTAATAATAGTATTTGAAGTTCAGAAATTTGCTTTAATTATTTTCAATATTCGAACCTGTTTTGCGGGGAGAGGTGGGGCCCGATGAAAAAACTAACTTCAGATTCGTCTTTAATTCCATAAAGGGATTAAAGTTATGAAAAAAAAAATTTGGGGTGGGGGGATTTTGTGGTGGGGGGTTGTTACCCCCACCCCCCACAAGCCCCAAATTTGGCATGTGGGGTGTCTAATTAAAGCCCCCGGCGAGCTCTATCGAATGGCGTTTTTCAAATTTCAATTGAGTATACTTCGTAGTATATTTTTTTCACCCTCTTACATTTTACCTGAAAACCATTTTTTCACTTTGTCGGACCCTGCATCATAACGGATACCCGTAGAGACAAAATTTTATATTCAAATTAAAGGTAACCAAATTCTCTATCCATTAGAAGGTTTTCATTTGTGATTTGAGACATTTTCTCACTGAGTTTTTCCTCCCGAAGTTCAAAGTTTTTCCTCATATGGGTCCCATATACCCCATTACTACATATGAGTTATTTTTCCAATTTTTTTTTAACCATAGGCATTAGTGTTCGATTACCAAACTTTTTTATCTTTACAAAAAAATTTCTCCGAAGCACCGTTATTCCGTAAAGAGAAATTGTAAATTTTTACATCATCTCACGGCAAAAAGCGGCAAAAAGCCGTCGTAAATGGAGGTTGTTCTACTATTATTAAAATTTCTCCTAAACTATTAGTCCGAGCGGAAAACTAATTAGAAATAAACGTTCCCAACAAAACAGGCTTCATTTTATCCGCTGACATTATACTCAAAAAGTGTATAATTAAGTAGTAATAGTAGAAATAAAAACTTTGAAAACGACCAAAACGGTCAGAAAACGCCATGAAAAACCGGCATTTCCTTAATTTAAGCCGTTTTGTTGAGATACTTTTGTTTTTATTTTAGCTATTTTTAACCGGATCTTCATAGTTCATTTTTTCTATGATAACTATGACCCCTGGGAATCTTGTGGATTTTTTTCAATTTTTTCCGGAGCCGGGAAGGGCTCCTACGGGCCCATTTAATCACCCTGTTCCCAAAATAACAAATTTTATTCCCTTAATTGCAAGCTAAATTAGTTTGATGCACACACGTACATAGGTGTGCTACTGAAAACTACCACTCTTTTTATCTCCGCCAAATTCCAACCGATTTTCAAAATTATTTTTACTAAATTCATCTTAGTGAATTTTTTCTGATTTTTTAAGACTATTACGAGTTTCGTAGGGTGCCGGGTTATAGGGTTCTTGCCCACCCCCTCAATATATTATAATTCGAAACTAATTTTCACTTGTGTATGTAAGCATTTGTATATGAGCTAAGCAGTACACAATTTCATTGATAATCTATGCATTTATAGCGCAAGGCAAGCAAGATAGTTTGGCTTAGCCGGTAGGGCGCTAGGTCAGAGAATTTAGGGATTGTGAGTTCGAGTGTTGAGCATGAATTTTTTTAATATTTTATTTTTTATATACATATATGGCGGGTTCATTGCTAAAGTGAACCAAGCACAAATCTTTTTCAAGCTTTTGGTTTATCCCTTTCTTGACGGCTACTTAGAATTGTATGATATTCAAGTAAATTGGTACTCATTACATGTACCAGTACCAGTACTTATATTGGAAATAAATTTACCAGTAAAAGTGAGACTTGATGCTTATTATGAGGATTTTTTTCAACATAAAGCAAGGTTGGCCTATTTATTATTAGAGTACCTATATGGAAAAAAATAAAGAAAAATATGATATATGAGACGGACATGCAAAACTCAAAATAACTTTTAATAATCTGCGTATAACCCATGATTACATAACCTGTATATATACCCTGATTTACATATTTCCACGGCAGGAGGTTGTTCTACTCTTATTAATTTTTCTTCTAAACTATTAGGCCGATCGGAAAACTAATTAGATTTAACTTTATGGGGCAAAATGTACATGCGATTTCAACCTACAAATATCCTATACCGTTTATATATTTAAAATATTTATAGTATCTCATCTGTGATGGAAGATGACCAAATTGAGCATTTTACGGGTCATTTAAAAAAATTTCAAATTTTCTTCATACACCAAAGTCGATCGTTATCCGTAAGTGTTAGTTCAATTTCAACTATTCCTTTTTCAAAGTATACCTAGGATATGTGGCATTACAAATTATGTAAATTTAAGGTTTGCGTCCACCTTGGTGGCGGGGGTGGGAATAAAAACGGGAAAATTTTCGGATTTTTTTGAATAAAAAAATTTTCAAATCATTTTTTTAGTAATGAAATTTTCAAGGAGGGCTGAACAGGGGTAGATAATTACAACCCCTATTCGTCCTAAAAATAAATCTTTTTACTAAACCTCGATGCGATTCTAATTACCGATTCGCCGATGAGTTTTGTATGATACTATCTTTCATCGGTCATTACATTACATTCAGCGCCATCTGCAACAATTAAGCCACTTTTTTTCTCTTAACATTATCTCTAATCCACTAGCTTTTATCTAAAATAAACTACAAGACATTATTCAAAGCCGTTTAGCAATAACTAACCAAATAAGTTTGCATGGTTCGCTAAATTAGATTCTAATTAGATTCGTCCCTCATTTATATGGGGAATGTTACGTACGATTGAAATGTTTTAATTTTAACGGGACTTATAGCAATCGTATAAGTCCCGTTATAAATTTAGAAGTAGTATACTGTTGTCCCTAAATTATTGTGTTTTTTTCAATGCTATCCGACGAACGGTTTAATAGATTGTCATACATAGATTTCATTATGTCATTTAATTTGCATGCTCATATTAAGGAATGAATTAAAATTCCCGTTATTTTTTAATTAATATGCTAATTTTTTTAGCTTAATTTTTATTACGATTTTTTTCTGATTTTTTTAGCATATTTTCAAACTCCTCCGACATACGTGACAAAATCTGAATATTTGGCGCCCGAAATCAGCGTCCTGAAAATTGATTTGGAAATTTCGTTATACGAAATAACAATTATTCCAATTTTTAATTTTTTTCTACAATTGTGATCATAAAAGGATTGTCTATACCGAATTTTAGCATTCTCTGATTTTATTTTCCTATTTAAAAAAATTAAAATGTCCTGGAAATGTAAGGTCCATTAGACGACTCCTGGTGGGGGCCACAGAAAGCCACTGGATAGTCTATTTCAAGAAGTGACATTCCTGCTTTATCGTTTAAAATTTATTTGAGCCAATTCGGTTACTTCGTTCAAATTCTACAAGGATTTGAGTTCGACAAGTCCAGCCAAGATTTGCGAAATCAAGCATTTTGTAAGGGGTTTGCCCATCAAAAAATCTGAAAAAATCATGATTTCATTTTTTGAGCCTACCCCCACATGTGAGGACTCATTGGAAAGGTCTCGATGAGTACATTACAGAAATAACAAAAATTTCCCCCCTCCTCCAATTTTTCGGGTGATTTAGGACAAAAAACAGTTATTTTTGCAGTCTGCGCTTCCTAGCGGCGCCCCCTTGAACTACACAGACTTCCAATACAGAAGGCCATTATAGATACTTATGTCCTATAATTTTTAAAATTTATTTAAAGTCATTACCTCTTATCATTCAGGAGATATCGAATTTCAAAGTATTCAAGTCCCAATATAATTAGGGAATTCCTTGGTGCATGTAGGTATGTATGTATGAAAAGTGAATTTCCTATTTTTCATCCTATCTTAGCGATTGACCACTCATTGGAAAGGTCTTGGCGAGTACATTTTGAATATGCAAAAATATTTTACCCCCACCATATAATTTAGTGAAAAAGAAGGCGGGGAAAGGAATGATTTGTACTACGCGTACAGTTTAAGCACGTGTATCTCCTACAATTATTCACTTATTTCAGAAATTTTTCGATTTTCTGTTATTGTGAATTTTTCTGATTTTTTGAACATATTTGCAAACTCCTGCGACGAACAACGTGACGTAATCAGAAATTCTTGAGCGCCAAATTTCCACCTTGAAAAGTGATTTGAAAATTTTATTGTTTGAAATAACGGTTATTCCAATTTTTTCCTACAATTGTGATCATAAAAGGATTGTCTGTAACGAATTTCAGTATTCCTAGATTTTATTTTCCTATTAAAAAAAAATAAAATGTCACGATTAATTTTTACACGTCTGTATACACCTGTGAGATCGAACACAATTCGGTCTATATATACATTTATAGCCCAAATTAAACAGGGAAGTTTGGCTCAGTCAGTAGGGCGGCAGGTCAGAGTCCTCGAGTAGGGCGGGTATGGGTTCGATTGTTGACAGTGGATTAAATTTTTTTAATTTTTTTTAATTTTGAACCAAGTCCACTTTTACAACTGATAGTAATATTGATTAGAGTTGGTCCACTGTGATTTTATTTACTATTTTTATGAAAAAGGCCCTCTGCTAACTTTCAGCGCTCTAAGTGAACTATGCCTATAAAAAAATTCGTATACAAAATTTCAGTTCACTACGTAGATGCATTCTCAAATATTCTCAAATATATAGCGAAAAACTAAATTTTTAAAGAAAGCCTCATGAAAGAGATACCCGATTTGTTTTTTTTTTTAAAGCCAGTGTGCAAAATTTCAACTCAGTTAATTGGAAATTTTTATTTTTCCTGTATCTTACTACGTTCATGCGTCAGTTTCCAAACAAGATAAACAAAAGTACCAAAGTGCCAAGTTCCCGCTTTGAAATTTGACAGTCAGGCTCTAATATGGCCGAACTTCAGATAAACCGGAATTTTGGTTACGCTGAAGGTAGATACACGACAAGTATTCCCATTAGAATTTTGACACGTTGAAGCTGATAGCCTGTGACGTAATTGTGTGACTAATGTACTTGCATGTTTATAGGAAAGACAGAGAGATCAGAGAGCGTATTGTGTTCCCTGTACGGTGCTTTCCTATACATTTCACGATATGGCATCATCTAATGGTGGAACATGGTTCGTAATGGGAATAACATGAATTCTATATACATTGGGGTACGCTCATGTACCTGAGAAGATGGCCTTATACCGGCGCGGCGCTCCCTTGAAATATCGAGACTTCCAATATAGGAGAAAGTTATACTCACTTAGCTTTTAGCGTTCAGGAGATATCAAAATTCAAAGTATTTAAGCCCCTATCTAATTGGGGATTGGTGTACGTTCCATACATTATGTATGTATGTATGTGGTAAAACATCAATTTACTATTTTTTATCCAATCTTAACGTATGACCACTCATTGGAAAGGTCTCGATGAGTATATTATGAACATGTAAAAATATTTTACCCCCTCCATATAATTTAGTGAAAAAGATGGGGAGGGTGGGAGTAAAAACCAGAATTGACTCCACTCTTTTGGCTATTGCTCCTCACCCTTCTTACCGTTTCTCTTCATTCTTTTTGCATATGGTAGCCAACCCCTCTCTCTACAAACAGGCAATCATCTGTTCCTCCCCTCACACCCTCGCGAAGCACAGCATGCCAATCTACAGTCTACATTAAAAAAAAAATTCCGACATGCCTCCACTCTTTTGTCCATTGCTCCTCACCCTCTGAACTGTTTCTCTTCATTCTTCTTTCAAATGATAGCCAACCCCTCCCCCTACCTATGGGAAAACGTTACACCCATCCCCACCCTCTCGCCGGGCATCGCCGGCGGGTTCACCCTAGTAATTATCATAAAAGTTGTATGATGAGACCTCTTACGAAAAAGCGTATTTTAATTTTACTTTGAAATCCATATCCATATTATAAATGTAAGGTATAATTTTCAATGTAAACACAAAAGTGAGGTTTAGTTCGACCGAAAAAAATTTTCGTCTCGAAATGTTCCACATGTGGAAACCGAAAAGAAATTGACAAATGCAACCAAAATTTCGTTTTTCGGCGGAAAAAATAAAAGTTGATTTTGTTAATTATTGGTGCAAAAGTCTTGTTTTAAAGTGGAATAAATGATTTTTTTCGGTTTACATTTTTCGGTTTCCGGTTTTGATGTTAAAGTGGCTTTAACATTGTTCAGAAGTTTGCCCGACATTCAGTAATGAAAGAGGCTGCGGGACGGTCCCGAAGGCTTAAAAAAATCAGTTTAAAAACGTGATTTTATAAGGTCAGATTTGATATTTCGTGTTCAACGTAAAAAATTGCAGACGCAAAAGTGATCGAAAACGGCAATAAAGATGCAGAAAATATGTATAACTTAGGTCATATCATAAGGGTTTTAACAAAAATAAAAAATAAATATTTACAGAAAGTCATCAAAATTCTACAAACACCCTGGCAGGCTACTACAGATTGGAAAATCCGCGCATCATACATCATCGACAATCTATTTTTTACACTTAACTAACTTAACTACAAAGGATGGATGGTTAAATTCATGATAAATTGTTTAAGGTTGACCATACCCTTCCAGGATTGCAAGCACAGTAGATAAGCTATGTATGTTCTGGGACACTTTTTCCATACAAAAAGTGCAAGGTAGAAACCAACTATTTTGGTGGCTCTGGACTGTGGTTCTGGGCCACTGAGAGGTTTTCCGTCTAGTGGTATACGTCACAGGGTATGTATGCTGGTTGGGGTGAATGTAGGTAGATATGTTGACTTAGACATGTAATGGAAATTAGTAAATGCTTAATTTTGCTCTTCAGGTGTAATGCTTCTAATTTGATTGCTTGCATAAACAAATTCGTACAGTACAGTAAAATAAACAAATTCGCAGTCGAATAATGTAAACAAATTCGGACAGCGGCCGAGTAAAGTAAACAAATTGAGCGATTTATGACGGATTCCTAATTTCCTTAGTTGAAAATAACAACAACTGATATTAATCTGTAGGATGTGATGTCGTAGATGAGTAGTGGAAGTTATAATTGAAAATGTCTTTTGCTGAAAAAACCATCAACAACTATAACGTAAGTTGTGGATTAAAAATCTTTTATAAACAAGAGTGATCATGCTATGATATTCGATATCTAAAAATAGATCACGGCTGCTTGGGTTGGTAAGACACATGAAATCATTAGAAGTAATGGAAATTAAAGCATTAGCAAAGGTAATTTGATATCTTGCGTAAACAAATATAGCCGAGTAAAGCAGACAAATTGAGCGATTAATGTTTTTTTTTTTGTATCTAGGAGTTTGTATTGAACTGTCTTTATGACGAATTGTTTTTTATTTTCAATAAAATTTCTCAATCAGTCACACTGTTATGAAATTTGATTGATCCCCAATATCATAGTTCACATGAAGCTGATAAGAATATGATAATTTTATCTTCATACTATTGGGGTGATCAGATTATTTTCTTACCATTAGGTTGAGAGTGGGTTGAATTAAATGTTTTGATGAAAGAAGGTGGTGTTATGATATCAATGTAGTATGATATCTTGTCTTAGATGAGTAATAGAAGTTGTTTGGGAGCTGTGAGTAAGGAATAAAAACCTTATCAGCAAGGTCGCTTCATATTTATCTCCCTAAATTATCATCCAAATGGTGTTGTATGAAGGAGCAAAAAATTGATAATAGTGAAGATCGTGGTGGAGGTTGAGAGGGGGTGCTGTTAGTTGTGGATTAAATTGAAAGTTTTCATGGATCTCAAGGTTTAAACTTTTTAGCCTCCAGCAGGAGGCGTAATTAGCTTGCCAAGAAACAGTGATCAGTTTGGGTAAAGAGCAAAATATGAATTGAAAAAACAAGTTATGAAACTACTATTTATATGTATTTGACACATTGTCTTGACCTCTGACGTCACCTTAACCTTTGAAACCGAAAGTGTCTGCTCTTGGGTTCAATTGGATGATGAGTAGTGCAAGTTGTATGCCACGCGTCAAATATCCGTTTCAAGCGCCATCCAAGACCAGGCACCCACCACCACAACCAATACCACCACCGCCACCCCCACCACCACCCACCCAAACTACCACCCACCCACCGCCACCACTACCCGTTGTAGTGGTCAAACATTATTCGGGAGTTCCGGACTTAGTATGGGAAAATGAATAAAAAGAAGGCCATATATAAAATATCATTTATTAAAAATTAAAAAGTATTAATTCTTATAATCTTATGGTACAGAGCTGTATGTAATCAAAATTTCCTGTGTTTGATGAATCTGTTGTTGAAATCAACATCTGCATACAGTGTAAGTTTACATACATGATCCTTTATGAGCTCTCCAGGTATACAAAATGAGAATTTCTAGTGCTAAGTTAAATCGCACTTTTTAAGGCATGGCTCGTAATTACTTTTTGTCAATGTTTGGTAGAATTTATATAGCTTCACAACTTGTTTTAGGCATCTAGCAACACCACAACATTCACATGTATCTGGTCCATCCGTTGAATCATCTCTTGACCAAGGGCACCAAATTTTGACTCGACTTTTTCAATATTTTCATATAATTTTAAAAAGTTATAGCATTCTTAAATTTGTTTCTTATGCTCATCGAGTAAAATGTTATTATATTCTCCTGAAAACTCCTCAATATCCATCTTAACAGTTCAGCATTCGGGAATACACTAACCACTAACCAAACTCTCGTGCAATTTTCCCTTCCCCTTTTAGATTTTGTATAGAACATACCAGATTCTTATAAAATTGTCTGCTACCTAGTTGATTTTGGATTTTGGTTCTCGGCACCGTTTTGGAGATATGAATTTTTTAAAATCACTATATACCCTAACTAATTTTTTAACAGATATTTATGTACCGATTTTTTATATAGAACATATGGATTTATATAAGGCTTTACCCATCAGGAAATGCATAAAATCTTGGATTTTTCTTTGGAACATACTGTACAAGATTCTAATAAAATTTTCTTCTGCCTGTTAGATTTTGTATGGAACATACTGTTACCAGATTCTTATAAAATTTTCTTTCGCTTGTTAGATTTTGTATGGAACATACTATTACCAGATTCTTATACAATTTTCTTCTACTTTTTAAATTGTGAACTGAACATGGTACCAGATTCTTATAAAATTTTCTTATGGTTATTAGGTTTTGTATAGAATATACTGCAACCAAATTCTTATAGCCTTTCATTTTGCTGCTATCTATTTTCAGATATTATGTAATGTGCATTCATCTAGAACAAAAATCTATAGCTCGGTTTGGTCACATATGAATTTATATAAGGTTTATAAGGAAATGCAGTTACCAGATTCTTATAAAATTTTCTTCCACCTGTAAGATTATGTATGGAACATACTGTTACCAGAAATCTTCTTCTTTACAGTTTACTCACAGCTAATTATAATCTCCCATACAACTTGCACTACTCATCATCCAATTGAACCCAAGAGCAGACACTTTCGGTTTCAAAGGTTAAGGTGACGTCAGAGGTCAAGACAATGTGTCAAATACATATAAATAGTAGTTTCATAACTTGTTTTTTCAATTCATATTTTGCTCTTTACCCAAACAGATCACTGTTTCTTGGCAAGCTAATTACGCCTCCTGCTGGAGGCTAAAAAGTTTAAACCTTGAGATCCATGAAAACTTTCAATTTAATCCACAACTAACAGCACCCCCTCTCAACCTCCACCACGATCTTCACTATTATCAATTTTTTGCTCCTTCATACAACACCATTTGGATGATAATTTAGGGAGATAAATATGAAGCGACCTTGCTGATAAGGTTTTTATTCCTTACTCACAGCTCCCAAACAACTTCTATTACTCATCTAAGACAAGATATCATACTACATTGATATCATAACACCACCTTCTTTCATCAAAACATTTAATTAAACCCACTCTCAACCTAATGGTAAGAAAATAATCTGATCACCCCAATAGTATGAAGATAAAATTATCATATTCTTATCAGCTTCATGTGAACTATAATATTGGGGATCAATCAAATTTCATAACAGTGTGACTGATTGAGAAATTTTATTGAAAATAAAAAACAATTCGTCATAAAGACTTTTCAATACAAACTCCTAGATACAAAAAAAAAAACATTAATCGCTCAATTTGTCTGCTTTACTCGGCTATATTTGTTTACCCAAGATATCAAATTACCAGCCACCTGGCAACCTTTGCTAATGCTTTAATTTCCATTACTTCTAATGATTTCATGTGTCTTACCAACCCAAGCAGCCGTGATCTATTTTTAGATATCGAATATCATAGCATGATCACTCTTGTTTATAAAAGATTTTTAATCCACAACTTACGTTATAGTTGTTGTTGTTTTTTTCAGCAAAAGACATTTTCAATTATAACTTCCACTACTCATCTACGACATCACATCCTACAGATTAATATCAGTTGTTGTTGTTTTCAACTAAAGAAATTAGGAATCTGTCATAAATCGCTCAATTTGTTTACTTTACTCGGCCGCTGTCCGAATTTGTTTACATTATTCGACTGCGAATTTGTTTATTTTACTGTACTGTACGAATTTGTTTATGCAAGCAATCAAATTAGAAGCATTACACCTGAAGAGCAAAATTAAGCATTTACTAATTTCCATTACATGTCTAAGTCAACATATCTACCTACATTCACTCCAACCAGCTTCGCCTGATCTATTTTTAGATATACGGCTACATGGTGCAATCATGTTTATAAAAGGCACCTACAGATTAATATCATCAAATCTTTAATCCACCACTTAGGTTATAGTTGTTGTTGTTTTTTTCAGCTACTAATATTAATTACACCTGAGAATGTAAGATAGCTAATATCTCAAACCATAGCCCGTAGAGGATTTCTGATGAAAATTTTACCCTCCTAGTACTAATACTATTGGCATAAACAAAAAATATCCTAGGGTTAACTTGAATTATTACTACTATTAATTATACCTGCAAAGATAAGATCGCTAATATTTCGAAACCCATAGCCCGTAGAGGATTTCTGATGAAAATCTTGTCAACCTCCAGGACTAAGATCTCCACTGACACCTTCTAGCATCTATTGGCATGAACAAAAATATTCTAGGATTAACTTGAATTATTACTTATACTGATTACACTAATTCACTTAGGGAATTTCATAACATTTCTTATCCACATAAATACACAGTTGCACACATGCATCCACGCCTTAGGTAACGTTTGCTCAGCCACCAAGTAGCCCAGCCCAACATACCACAGGCACACATACTAAAGTAAACAACTAATAACAAACTCAAGCTGACAAGTATACAGCCCCGATATAAACTCGCTTAGGGCATTTGACATCATTACTTAAGCCACACACACACATTCCACCCAAGCCTTGGTACAGGTAACATAGCCCAATCCAACACGCCCCGGACAGTCCTAGTCATAGTATCAGATATTCCCACTAAAGCTCTCAGAAAATCTCCAGTAGGCAGTCACAGGAGGGGCATCTCAAGGTCAAATTATAGCCTCCAAGATCAGATCAACTTAACCAGCAACCTGCACCAATAAATCTTCCCACCCCTTCACAAATGTTTAGAGCTTCAGCCAGACGGTTGGAAAGGAATTCTCCAGGCATACCCTGTGACGTATACCACTAGACGGAATCCCCCTCAGTGGCCCAGAACCCCAGTCCAGAGCCACCAAAAAGGTTGGTTTCTACCTTGCACTTTTTGTATGGAAAAAGTGTCCCAGAACATACATAGCTTATCTACTAAGCACTTTTCGAGCAAGGTTGCTTTGAAGTAAAACGAACCGAGAAGACTTATCTTTCCAACATGCTACAAACGTCGAAGCGGTATGACGAATAACAGGCCTAATACATATGGCAATTCAATATCTGCTTTTTAACGATGGTCAAGAAGTAACAGCATCGCATCAACAATGATTTCGCACGTATAGGTAGGTACGATGAAAGTGGATTACAAAAACAGCAAGTGCTGATGTGGAACGACATCAAATTATTACAAATCTACTCATCTTCAAAGCTACGTAGACACAGTGAACAGAATTATAAACCCATTTATACCAGATTTAAGCAATGAAGTTGCAGCGTTAAGGTTGCAAATCATTGCACAAGCATTTATCGCTCCAAATAAGGTTTGCAAGCCAAGCTAACCCCCAACGGAATAATCGAGCTAGTAAAGAGCCTCTAGGGTCGAACATAATATATCAGGTCTAATCGCGGTGTTCGTAGGGTTTCAGGGGTCTAGTCGCCCCTACTTTTAATCTTAGGTAACCGAAACTTTAGACAAGGAAGCTTCGTACAATATTGCAACAGAAAGAACTGTTTCAGATTAGATGTGTTTCGTTCTGAATAATTTGAAATAAATTATGAGAAAAATTTATTGCGGAATGTGTGGTAGCGAAGGATAGATTTGAGCAACTCTTTAAAATTAAGATTTAAAATTCTTCTACTGTTTCTGCAAGGAAATAGGTTAAAACTGGTAATAAAGTGCAAGTTACACAGAGAGATTTGCTTGTTGCTTGCTAGAAGTTTCCATGGAACTTGATATTACAAAAAAATCTATTATATTTTTTACACTTGTGCCGATGTCTCCTATAGGAAGAAACGCCTGATTAACTTGTAATTTCTGTTGAAACATCAACTTAAAGTAATGAGTTCCAAAAAAGGTAATTTATGTGCCAAAGTTACAGTGGGTTGAGGCTTTGAGGCTGAAACTAACTAAAAAAAAAAAGAACTAAAAACACATCGTATTGTCTGGTGGAAGCATGATCTTCGGAAGATCAGACAGATACCCAGGAATCTTCTTAATAGAGTATTAAAACTTGCCTTCATTTTTGCAAAAGTATGTGGAACGACAAGTAGAAAAAATTGTAAGGAGGTCTGTAATGTGAAAAACCTCGGCCAGACTTTAATTTAGTCGGTGTTTGTGAATATGAAAGGAACTTGTGGCAATTCAATGTTTACCTCATTGAACGAATCTGTTGGAATGTGTAGAGTGGAAAATACCATGGTGGAATGAATCTACTCCGTGCTGTCTCATACCACAATTCGCAGACGGACTATAACACAGTTACAGCTGGGAGGGGTTGTTTGCAAAGAGAGACGCGTTTTTTGTTTTGTTATGTATTTTGATGAAATTACTTTTAAAGGAGTTGCACAGCTTAGATGCTCATATTCAGTGGTACCTGTAATGATGATGCACGCTATTCACAGATAAATCCTTAGGTGCAATCTAGAATAAAATGCGGATAGTTTTTGTAGAACTCAGGACTGGTGCAGCAAACACGAAATATACATATAGCTATGCTATCCTAGACCACCGGAGCATCTGATGATTTTCGGCATTATAGAAGAACTTTTTCAAAAATAGAGCACTGCAAATTGTTCTGTACGTTTATGGACAAACTGACTGGGGAAGATATACTGTTAAGTACCCAGACAGATGACCTTGAGAGATTTTTTTAGAAGTTAATAAATAACTTATTCACAGGCGGCTCAAAATGCTCTCATGATGCGAGCTCTGTTTTTTTATTTGGACGAAGATATGCAAATAAAACGGCGATGGTCATTCATTTATGCAAACTTAACTCTGATGACATATACATATAGTAGCATTTACCTTAAATAGATTCTCAGTCATCAGCAGTAAGCAACTAATGAAGATGTCCTGACAAAGCTGGATCAGTGTCCCATCCAGCTTGTTGATGAACCTTGAGCCTAAAATGGCAAAATCTATGGCCTCTCTGGCGATGGATCCCAAACAGCTACATATAATGTTCTGAGGGAATATTATCGCTTTCTCTTGCGTGGATCCATTACAAGGGATTTAACTGCACTGTCAATCGAATACAAAAACTTCCCAAAATGTAAAGAACAGATTGTTCTTTATACAATCTATCTGACTCGTCCTTAAACTAAAGATGGGCCATCAAGTCTCTTAGCGGTGACGGCGGCACATTTGCAGCGATACTGCAAGACGAGCTGGATTCCACTAAGCCACCTCTAACTGCGATGTTTGAGGTCAGTTTATGCATGGAATACATCTCCAAGGCATGGCAGTTAACATAGGTTGTTTTATACCGAAAGTGGGAAGCAAACAAACAAGCGAAGCAAACTTATACAGTTTGTCATCATTTTCCCTTAAAACTTTATTGAAAATAATCGGCAACTACTATGTCAATTAATATGCCTACCAATCCAGAAAAATTTAAATTGACTTACTTTACCATAACTTACCTGGAATCGCTACTATAAAACAACAACCAACAAGGCTGTGTGAGCATTCAGATCATGTCAAAGGGATTTCCGGAAAAAGTGTATAATCAGATGAACAGTTTCTTACGGGGCAAGCGTCTGGTGGCCTAAAACAATGCAGACAGTCATCAAGAAATCCCATGATGCGTTGTATAAGGCCACTCCACCTGTTTATTCCAAGGGAAGCAGCAGCTAGCGTGATCCGAAAAAAAAACCAGATTGACGGCGTTAGACATCTTAAAATGCTGCAGCACGTTAATATTAAAGGCCTCAGAACTGTAGCGGATGTTATGGCCAAAAGGTTTTTCTCTAAAACGGCTACCAGATACCTATTAACGAGAGAAGACAGATATAGACGGAGGGCTCCAGTTCTCGCAATGAGCCCATGTCTGGTATATTGATAATCCATGAAGGATGGCAAAACAGGCAAAGCTAAGCGCTCGATTTCTGTTGGTGCCCCACCTTGCATTTTTCTCGCGGAAATCTGATATAAAGAGGTTGTAACACAGGAAACCCTACACAGAAGCTGCAAGAACTCCAATATCTATATTTGTTAAAATAATCAAGATGCTCCAATGGCTCGAGCCTCTCAAGAATTTGAGTCGAAACTACTCCAGAGTTGTCACTCGAAACTGCATCCGTTATCTAAGGCCAACAAAGTAGCATTATTTTGGGTTCTTGGGAACGGAGGAGTGGACGGTAATTATAAAAGGAAAGATCTGGTTAAAACCGCAGCAGACAGTCCCTATACTGGTTTCTACCCAACATTTGATCTACCAAAATGCCACCTTGTTGGGGAACTGCAAAAATTGCGAAACAAGCAACTAGATCGCTTCTGGCGTAATGCGCGCTGTATGAGGCAAGTGAAAGTATTCTTCACCCCCTTGTGGCCATCTGCACTTCATAAACGGCCTTGGGAAGCATTGACCTTTGCAGGGTTGTCATTGCGTTGTAGACCTCGAGAGGACCTTAGCTTCGAATCGATCTAGACGTTCACACAGTCTGTCACAGGGATAGTCTGGGTATTAAAGATTGTTTGTCCGACATTCCAACCCGAATATTCAACAAGGGGATTAAGATTCATTGAGATTGCGCTTCAGCTCCACAAATCGTCTATTCCCTTGGCGCAAGACCCTCGATCCAACTGACAGCTTAGCTATCAAGAATTGACTTTTGTTATCAACCTACATCAGACAGAAGTGATACATTCTTTCTGTTGAGGACACACGGCGTTCCTCGTAACTCATTCAACATAAAACTGTCCTATTCGACATAGCCGCTTATAAATCCAATAGCTAACTATACCGAGTGTGGGAAGAGGCAGATGAAACCCCCAAGTATATCATATGTGAATGCTTCAAAATTAAAGGTTGCAAATTACTGGAAAAATACTTATCTCACCAAATAAAGTTTGACATTTAACTCAACTCCATATATAATCGAACTCGTAAAATGGCTGGATTTTGCATAACCACTTTAGAGTAGGACACAATAAATCAACTCTGGTCAGCATGGCCCTAGTAGTCATCGCCTACTCATCACCTAACCTAAGCTAATCATAAAAAGTGAAATAGAAATTCCCATCGTACGAGAACATTAATAGTTAAACTTATCAGGCTATTTTAAAAGAACATCCTCGAAAGGTGATGCAGAACCAGGCACCCGAACCGAATCAATACAACTGTTTTTTACTGCTGTAGACCATCAATAAGTGCATAAAATTGTTATAATAAATTCCTAGGGAAAAAACTGTGCCTACACTCATTAAATATCTTGTCGTCGCCGCCGTGTTGCGCGTTATGATTATGCTGCAAGTTCCTTAAAGGAAAATATTTAAACTTTAATTTGGCTACTGCAAAATTTGATATTACTCATCTTATACATCTTATTCTATGCCACATGAGCCGAATTCGTACCGGAAATAAAGGAATTGCATGTTGCAGCTGCAGATATCGTAAATGTTTTCATTCTATAATATTAACATCATTATCATTGGCTATAACCACCGGCGTAGTTTCTAGCAGCCTTCAAATCCCAGAATCAACCATCAACATCCGATAATCCCTTCAATATATGCATATCATTGTCGTGATCCAATCTTCCAGCAACCGAAAGCGGACCTTAAAATATCAGGTGATGTTTTTGCGTTATAAAATGAGTGTTTAACACTTTTTTCGCACAGCCAGTTTTGTACCAGCACTTAAGTGGTTACGAACAGCTGTGTGCTGAGTATATTCTTTCGCACAAGAAGAATTGCTCAAGCTATTGTTTGTTGTTTGATTGTTTACTATTAAACTCCGCAGGTACTTACATTTCCGCATTATAATCATCTTCACTTCCACTGGCTAGGTGACTAGGCGTTCGACTGACTTGTTTTGAACAATTGGAGTTTTTCAATCATGACTTTCACAATAAATTGAGGGACAGAGTCAAGTAAAGTAAAGTTAGGGTAGCTCAGTTGTAATAAAGTATTCCGAGATATATTAATGTAAATTGAGCGCCAAGAGTTTCAAATCATTTCTCTCTAATTAGATGCAGAAACTCTTTCTGATTAGTTACTTGTCATTTCATCTCCCTACAACTCCACTTTTCATGATGCTTCTTAAAAGAAGTGTAATTTATTTAAAAAAAAAATACATTAGGACCGCAACGTATTTGCATGACTTCTAAAGTATGTACATGTGAATACGACGAACCGTGAATTGCGGTCTTGATTTATTCGCGAAAAATATCAATCACTCCAACTGTAGCGGAAGTTTCTCTGACACCGAGAATTGATTGTACGTAAGTAGGTACAAAACTGGATGGCTCCAAGAAATCCCATCAGTAAAGCCGCACAGATGAGTGGCACTAACACGTATGCAGTACAATCAGACAAGATATGTAATTCCAATCTCGAAAGATGATTACTCCATTTCTGGGTCTCCGTTCGTTACACATGTCTCTGTCAATAATGAGTAATGACACGATTTGCGTCCGAATTATTCATGTCGCCTACAAACCTTATATCAATCCGACACGAGACACTTCTTATACTCCCTAAGTGTGAAAGGAAACAAAAGTTTTTTCCGAGCGGATTAGGATTATACGAAAAGGATATTTGTTTTACTGAGTATAAATCGAAGTGTTGGCGGGAGGGGTAATGGAGCGGTTCCTCTCAAAAGACAAAAGGAAATATATTGAAGGCAATTTAACGAAAAAAGGATCCGAAAGTTTTTTTTTTCCTTCTGACATCGAACAAAAGGGGTTATAGCCAGCCAGCCAAACCAACCATCCAACCAGCAACTCCAATATTGTTTGGTTCCAGGATAAATCCAAACTGTCATTGGGGCGGGCAGAATAATGTCAGCAGCTTCTAGGGCTAAGGGTGTTATAGCATGTTGATAAATCGTGGCTACAGTGCTCAGTAGGGAAAACAACAAATCCAAAAACTTTAGTCATCAATAAAACAAAATTTTAAAATCCTCGATTCGTTCTCGTTGTATTAAACTGAGACCTAGGCTTTGTTTTCAGAGAGTCAGATCCCAGGTAGGTCTCGGACTCAAAGAGGATTGCAAATAAATGTTAATGGACACATTTTTAAGGCTCCTGCTCCTGCTGCAACTGATTAATTGGCAAGGTTCATTTTTAGTTCCCTGCAAAAGCTTTTAAATAATTAAAAACTTTGTTCAAACGATTTTTTAATTCAATTCCCGTGTATTTACTTACTTGTCACGAAACTTTTAGTGAAAGTCAAACAAATGTGACAGCAGCTGAAATTTTGAATGAATTTGGCTTGGCTTTTATGTATACTGCCTTCCGGAACGGCATTCGGAAAATTTAGAATAAATAAGCTAAATGTACTTCAGATTTGAAACTGTTTTTAATTCGCTTAAAATTATTAAAGAAATTGGAAAAATTCCCTGACTACCTCAACATTTTGTTGATTTAAACTATCCAAATGTGTCTAGCGTTTCACAAATTCTGAACGCGTAATTGAGCTCTTGAGTTAGAAATCTGAAATTCAACCTAGGTTATAACAATTTTTAATTTGCTAAGTAAAGCCTATACGAGGCAAATAAATTATCGCAGACGTATGTATATATTTAGCTTCTAAAAAACGGAGGGTGATTCTGATCTTTGTCGTACTTTAATGTCAAAATATACGACTAAATGAAATGAGCTTTTCTACTGATTTTTCCGTGTTTTTATTCAGTCTAGCAAGCCTTGCAATACGTACAATGAATGACACTTCACATTACGAATTCAAAATATTATTTCGAATTTAAGCACTTGTAATGCTCTAATTAGGTGTGGAATATCCATTTACCACAGTATGATATTTTTATCCCAACCAGTTAACTAATTTGTCCTACTTTAGGCATGTATTCTGACAATAATTCATTTCAAATTTATTTTAATTTAAGTTGTGGTTCATAAAAAGGATAAATCAAAATGAATATGGGGACTATAAAAGTACGATAAATTTGAGGTGAAATGTCAAAATATGTGACTACAATATACGCCTAAGCTACGACAAAGAGATCAGAATCACCACGAGGGTAAAATTCCTTGTGTTTAGAGAATTTTGTACCGATATCGTTTTAAACTTAGTATTTTAATAATATGTATATCGTAGACAGCTGCTGTAACTCAGCACTTCACGTAAAGTATAGACATTTCATGAAATATTGGCAGATAGTGTAACAATTTGTTCTTAATGACTTTTACATCATGTGTTTAAAATTTTTAATCACTTCATGAAATGCTACAAGCCAGACTGTGTGTAAGGCTATGTGTTCGAGTCGCGTGTGTGTGTCGCTGTCTCGCAGAACTGGGTGCAATCTCCCCATTCATCGGTCATCTACTTCACCTAGCATTCAACTTGTTATTTAGTTTTACCTCCTTTGCAATTTTAATAATTTGTTGCTTAGCTTGACCTCCTTTGCAATTTTAATAATTTTAAATTGAAACTCATATAGAGACGAAACCTGGACGAATTAACCATGGAATGGGTTTAGATCCGAGAGACTAGAATACTGTGGCT
The DNA here is from genome assembly GCA_963924295.1 of Dioctria rufipes. Lineage (NCBI taxonomy): Eukaryota > Metazoa > Arthropoda > Insecta > Diptera > Asilidae > Dioctria > Dioctria rufipes. Next base: position 67,797,053 of record OZ002744.1, on the reverse strand, counting down.
GAGTGGCTCGCTGGCAAAATTTCGATAAAATCAATTAACCTTAGGAAATGTTGATGCTCGCCCAGGGCTTACAAGTTAATTACAATTGTAATTTCCTCTTACGTTCTACCTTAATTATGACCTTGCTTGCCGTGGGCAATGGTGGACGTGATATATAAAAGTATGGCGTAAAAGTAGTGCGTTCATGCTCCACAATTTAGCTCCACAATTCAGGACGACTCGAAGGCAATAATAGCGCGCTCGGATTTGAAGAGGGACAGTCATATCCAACTAAGAGACCTCAGTCAAAAATTCTCCAACATACTTTCCCTGAAATAAAAATTGCCCACAGTATCAACAGTTCGAAATTAAGGACACATAAAACATCACAAATCTATTTTCATGTAGAACTGTAACAGTCGGTTGGTGTTACACTGTCGGCGTAAGGGCTTGTAACATTTCATGAATTGACTAAAAATTTCAGACACATTATGTAAAAAGTTATTTAGCTTAAACTGTTACACTATCTGCGATATTTCATGAAAGGCCTAGACTTTTCGTGAAGTACGTGGTTACACATATATACATGTGTTATGAAATTTGGATGAAAGAGACTCAACATTAAATTTTAACAAGCCTTTGTGTACCTCAACATATTAATGTAATCCTATGTGGAACATAAGTCTACAAGATGATACCTTTCTTGCACTTTCTCTCATTTGCTGATCGGACCATCCAGGGCCGTAGCTAGGGGGGCATAGAGGGGCAATGCCCTTCCTTAAAATGGCAATGACCCACCTTAAAAATTGCCAACTTCGGTATTCTGCGGCGTCGTCATAAAAGTCATCGCGGCGAATCTGTATGATCAGCAAGATTGGCCAGTCAGCTACTAATCGGCTATGTTTGCATTGCTTACCTCCAACCTCTTCCTGCCATGTATGAAGGTAAGATTGGTCGACTACTTGAACAGCTTTCGTCAGGACATTTGACTGTTATAAGACTCGTATATGAAAATTATTCTCTGATTTTGAAGAATCCAGATAAAATGAAAAATGGAAAATTCAATGGTGATGATATTGCAAAAAGTGTTGACATCAAAGGCAAAGTTCGATTGGCTAAGATAGTAGCAAAAAGAATATTATGTGTACTGCAACCGGCTGATGTGGCTTTACAGGGTCGAAGCACTGGCTTGAAGAATACCATATCGATAATAAAATGTGTCTAGGAAGAAATTGAGGTCAGAAGAGATGTATGAGGCAATTTTGTTAGAAGCTGAGAATACCATATTGTAGAAAAGAATCTCAAAATAGTTCAAAGAAGAGAAGAGACAAGTAAAGGCAATACATCTGGAGGACTAGTGCTGTACTGTCCGTCACTTTCTTGTCAAAACACAGCAGCCATAGTTTAAACTCCGCCATTTAAAAAGCGGAATATTATGAAACTGTAGACATAATAACAGTTGAGATAAAAAAAGGTTTGAGGACAATGATGATCTACATACTAGATTCAATTTTGTGTCTTGATGAATTGGACAAAGTTTAAGTCTGTTCAACATTTGAATATATAATTATTGTGAGGAAATTAATGAGAACAATACAAATCTGTAATTGCAATTATTTTTCAAGTATTAAAATTCCTTCCAAAGAGGAGACTATTATTGCGAAAAGGTACTTGAATGAGTTGAATGGTCGAGATCAGACTGAAAGCATATTACAAGTTCTATACAGCTTTGTCCTTCAGAGATACGTATGAACTATTTGCATAAGTCGCAACAATCGGATGTAGTAACCTAAAAAACTGTCAATTAATTATGAGATAATGGCAGGTTTGATATTTTTTCCATTTGAACGGAAAAGAACAGACAAAAAATATATTAACGAAGTGCTAAGAAAATTCCACAATATGGTAAATCGAAGACTGCAATTATATTGAATATTTTTACCATATTATGTTTCTTGTTTAGTCCATTTATTTCTTTTTATTGCAGATACCTGCTTTAGTTCACGTATAAAAAAATGTAATAAAATAAGGGTTCTAGAAGCTTAGTTTTTCAAAAAAATGTCCCTTCACCTGAACAGATGTATCCCAAACGCACCGAAAATGTGCACCCTACTTCAAATTACTAATGCCCTACCTTTAATTTGGTTCTAGCTACGGGCCTGGGCCCATCAACGAATATTTTCCATCCACAGCTGTGATAAGGCTATTATCTATACGATGACGATAGACTGTTGCATCTAATTTCAGCAAATTTTCGATTCGTGATGAATTCATCTATGTCAACAATTTTTTTTAAATATGATTAAGCTAAGCTCAGGGATCCACTTTGATGCTGTTTAATCAGCAAATATTTAACAAACAAATTTCATGAAAGGAGAAATTGGTTGGAATTGAAATTATTAACTAAGAAGTCGTGTGGACTTTCGTATACAAGGGACTTCAATTTATTAAAAATCTTGCTAAACACAAAAATCTCTACTTAAATACGATACCTACTTAATTACTATAAGAAATTAAAAATTTGTAATATATTTATGTAACATATATTAGAATATCCGGCGAGTGATCTTCTCCTTTCGTATACTTGACCCAGTGCATGGGGTTTCATAATATTTGTTGTGCTCACTGACATATATACATAATATGGACTGCTTAACTTTCTATTTCATGTGGGCTCAATTGCTTATGTCAAAAAAATTCTGACGCCGCCGGTGCCAACATTGTAAAAATCATTGGCGGGAAGTTAAGAAAATGAACACGTAGCTCGAAAAGCGATTATAATAAAACATTTCGAATTTCGGCTGCACATCTTATCAATCTATTGCCTTTGGTAAAACAATTTTATCAGTAATAACCCTAAATAATTAATTTAAAAATATTTATTTCGACGCACCCACTTATTTATCTGTTGATTACAGTTCTCCGCAGTTGGTACTTGGTTCTTAGACGGAAAGAGTAGGCAATATAGCAGTGAGCCCACTTTTTGCAGTGCATTTCTATTAACGTAGTCAGTCCATATTATAACTATATGTCAGTGGTTGTGTCTGTAGAAATGATGAGTCGAAGTGTGGTTTCTTGCTTCTATCGGTATTTTATTTATTAAATTAAATCGTTATGTTATTAGGTCACGATGAGATTTATACGAATGTGGTGGTGTAATAATCTCATGAGATCGTGACATCATGAAATCTTGAGATCATTATAATGAGATATAATGGGATCACTACAAATTAATTAAATTCAATTCACTATATTACTTCAAACTATTATGATGCAAGCAGAAATGTTCATCGAACATTGATCATTTCTTCTGCAACATTTAAATCCTGAAATTCCAAAAATTTTTAATTATAAATTTACAAAATTACCTTTTGCAACAAAAATAAAGATGAATTAAAAAATTAATAATTAAAGCGAAAATAATAAAAAATCAAATCAAAAGTAATGGAGATGCAAAAATGATTATGGAGCCAAATAAAAATTAAGAATGCGAAAAAACACTACTGAACACGATTACGGCTTATTGAAAAAGAGAGGGATTCCTTGTCACGTTCGCCTTTTTATTAGCCGATCCAGCCAACTCTTTGGGGTTGTGCCAACCCGCGTTAATCCACAGATGATTTGATTACATGCAATAGGAAAGCCGTATAAATAAATTTTGAAATAAAATATAAATAAATTAGTAATAATTGAACTAGGTTGTGCATAATTACTTTGATGGTAATACGCGTCTTTGCTGTTCTTATTTATGGGTTAAAAATTCCTTTAAATATGAAAAATAAAGAAAAATTAATAAAGCTCTTTCTATTGTGATGAATATAAAAATAGTGGTTGTGCTATAAAACACGCAAGGCAGTACGCTTTATTGCAGTACTAGATTTGCTCGTCATGGATTTTTGTGAGAATCCGTATTTGAATCTCCTTCATCTTTTAGTTGTCCTTTTTCCACTAATTAAACAAATATAAATTAATTAGTTTACTGAAAAAATATTAAAATCTGTTTCTACGGAATGTGCCTGCCTTAAGCTGTCAATAAAGCTCAAGACGTCAGCTCTCGGCTGGGAACTTTGTATTTTGCTAATTTGTGTGCTTACAAACTGTGGTCTATTTAACTAATTGGTTCAACTGGTAAGTTATTGTTTATATTTGGGTATTTGCTTAATTTTTTCAAAGTAAACCTTGACAAGTTTGCAAATATATTTCATGTGTTTTGTTCAGATTATCGTTGTTTATATTCTTGTTTATTATTCAGTAAATAAAAGTTCATTTATTAAATGTATTTTTTGTGCTAATTCATCTTTAAATAATGCTTATTTCTCAGATTCCGTTTAAGAAGATTGGATTCTAAGGATGGCAAGTTCAAGGGACTAAATCTACGTAATCTAGGGAAATATTTCATATAAATTTCGTAAGTTCTTTCTTTTGGTTTTATTTTTTCAGTACCTCAATTCTGGATGCTTTAAAATAGGTTTATTTACAATAAAGCTTTAACGTCGCTGGATTTTGCTTGGCCCATACATTAAAATCACAACTACCCCACCTTTTGTAGGGCAAAGGCCTTATAAAGTCTCTATTGACTGGGCTATCAAACAATCAGATGACATTTTACCCCCGAAAAGCGAATACCGCCTCTTAATTTCAAAATGCTACTTTTATCTGAATCCTGCGTATGGGAAAGAGATACTGAGAATGGTAGACACTATCTTTACCTTATTCTTCCTGTGGTGATTGCATCTGCAGCTAAGACAAAATCATCACATAGCATAAGAAAACGATCAGTAAGCGATACTTTATGTTGGTAGCTCCAACTCTGCCATAGCGCGAAAGAGAAAACTATAAAACTTTTGCTATTCTTTCGTATAGGAAAATGCCAATACGCTCAGTCAAAACCCTCGAGAATACTTCCCAAGCCATGAAGCAGGAGCCTATATGAGTGCGCTCGGAGTTCGTTCTCTAAAATGTTCTATATTGATGCTTTTGGAAAAGTGCCAAACATTGACTTTATATATGCCATAGAGCCTAAACTACTATCCATACAGGAAAATAGTCATCTAGTAATTTACAGCTTGGTTCTTTATCTTCCCAAAGGCTACACTTCCTATATACCCTACTTAAGAAAATAATGAAATAGTTTTGATTACCTTACCATTTTACGCTTAATAACTCTCAGGTAATTAATAATTGCATGTGTGTATGTGCAGCCGGAGCCCGATCCGAATCTGTAGGCATGCCATGATGGCACAATGCATACAATAATTACTCAGCTGAGAATTTTTGTTTGAGGAATTGTAAGCATTTGGTTCAAATAAATTTTTTGAAATAATTTTGTAAGGAAAGGTATAAAAATTTTATTTCGGTTCGGGAGATAAGAAAGCAAGCTTAAGATTATCAGAACACCATTTTTTTTTTTTCTTGTAAGAATAGTAATTCAGGGCTTTGTAAGAATAGTAGTTCAGGGCGGAGGAACTATTCACATCAAACTTTTGTCTGTTTTACATACGAAAACTGCAAATGTTTTAGAATGTTAGCACTCCGTTGGGGCTCTCAATGGGTAGCGGGGGAGTCTGTTTCATGGTTTGTGAAGTATTCTCGAGGGTTTTGGCTCAGTCCATTGTTATAAGTCTGTAAAGTATCATCATCGCTCTTTATTTCGTTTTGCAAACCCAAGAATTTTTTTTTAAAGGCACATACAGCTTGTCCTTGTCATTTTCTTCCCATTATCCTTCCCTTCTTTTTATTGTAGTAGTCTTTCTTCTTCATTTGGTACATATCATAATAATAATCTGTAATAATCTCCTCTTTTGAGCTTGAGTGTGTGTAATGAGTCTGGACTTTACTTCTTTGGGGTGGATTTATGTTGGTTATTTACGTTTCTATCAGAGATCGGAGAGCTTTCTCCTTCTGAGCAAATACATTCCCATGCATCCTGAATATCTGATTGCAATAAATTCAATAGCCACGTTGTTATACCAGTTAATTTCCTTCAAGACTTCATCCAATTTCCAATTTCATTGTAAAGCTGTCACATGTCAACATTGCGTTTGGAAAAAATCTGGAAGGACAAGGGCAGTCAATCCATGAACAGATGTCTATATTGAAAGGAGGAAATCTTCAAACTGAATTAACATAATATTTGGTAAATTGACAATATTGTGTAGAAGTAGATATTGGTTTTCGGTATCTTCCGGCTGCTTTATATTTTTATACCCTAGATGAAATCTATAGGGTATACTAAGTTTTTCATTTCGTTTGTAACACATCGAAATAATGATCGTAGAGCAAAATGGATTGGACACCCCCGCGTAATATTAAAAGTTATATTTTATTTTTGCATGTCCGTCCGTCCATCTGTCCGTCCGTCCGTCTGTGTTCACGATAACTCGAGAAAGCGTATACTTAGAGAGCTGAAATTTTGTACACGTACAAAAAAAAAGTAAAATTAAGTTCGAAAATGAGACAAATCCGGCAACTCCTTCTTGGGGTTGCCATACAAAACTTTCATTTTCCACTATATATTTGGACACTGCCTGAGAACGCATCGATACAGAGAGTTGAAATTTGGTACATGGTGTTTTAATTGTACTAGCAAATAAAATTTCAAAAATAGACTAAATCGAATAACTCCTTCGCGGTGTTGCCATATAAAAATTTAGGTTTTTTACGTATACTGTGAAAACGATCAGTCCAAGACATTTTTATTATACTAAAAACTTCTTCAAAATACGAAATCCTATATGTTCGACAAACCGTTCTAAAAATATGTGCGAAAACCAATTGGTCTTAGACCAATTCTAGCTTTTTTACCTGTTTTTTTTTTTTACTTTATTTCTTTCCTACGCATTGCTTCGAGACTTTGCTATTCCCATGGAGAGCTTTTGCGTAACAATATGTATGTATACTCTCAGAAGTAAAATTAAGGAGTTCCTGTTGTGTTAAAAAAAAATCGCTACAGCCGTTGGCAGATGTAATCATTTCAAAGAAAACATTCAACAATGCAAAATGAAAAAGTACGTTTTCACATTTGAAAAGAGTTGAAAGCTGTTAGGCAAATTAATGATAGACCAGCGATTTTTCATGTCCACATTGGAAAGCTCGTTCCCAGCGAACACAAAAAAAAAAGAAAATTCTGCCAAAGCATATTTTTTTTTTCAGAATATCATCAAACCATTAGAGGGAGGTTGAAGAGAGAAACTACCCTTGAAGGAATTTTGAAAGCCTTTTCATATACAAAGCACCACCAATGAATAGCAGAGTTGTTATGAAAATATTAGCTCAACAAGGTAAAGCCCTCAATTTGATTTTTAGTTTCCTATAACATACCCAACTTTGGGGCTCCATTATAAGCCAGATACGTATATACAATAAAAATCTAGGGTAGTACGGTATATAGTCCAGGGTAAGTAAATCCACCGTTAACGTGTTTTATTATCAGCAGCTCTTTAATTTTACCTTTAAAAGAGATTCCCGTAACAATTTTCGATTTGAGCTTTTCATAAGCTCACAATACGCAGTTTTTGTGCGTAAATAAAACCGGTGAGGTTGCTTATAGAAAGTAGGAACGTCCGTTGTATCCTGTGAAGATGCCGTAGTCACATCACATCGCCTTTACGAAGCACTTGCAAATTTTATGAAAAAATGAAGTAATTGAATGTGTATACTTCCAGTGTAGTCATTGTGCCTGTGTGTTTCGTAAACACACAATCCTTATAAGAACTCTACACTATGCATGTACAATGGCAACTTGCAGTGATGAAGTTTCCTTGAATTAAGGCGAATTTACTTTAGATCTCAAAGCTTCCACCAAACTCCACCTAATTCTCTTATGCATACATAATACAATATGCTGTCTTCTCCGTATAATCTATTTGAAAGTTGTTAATGGAATTGCCATTATTGAATGTACCTGCCCCAGCTGAGTGACAGTACCTTTAAAAATTTCTCATTAAAAGAAATGACGCCCGTTCACAAAACAAGTGAACTTTGTACTGTGACGTTGGAGTCAACGAAAAATTCATTACGTCTTCAGTTCTTTGGATCATATCTAAGTAAATTAAAAGAATAACCGGAGCTAAGCATTGCTCTGCTAGGGGAGCTTCGAATTCATCAGGGGGAAATTCTGTAAATTATGGAACAGGACTTCGTCGTTACAGTTTCGGGATTCACTAATAATTTGGTAAACTTTATTGGCTGTTGATTGATTCACTTTAGAGGGTACGTTATTTGCTCCAGGAATCTTGAAATTTTCTAATAATTTTCCTTGTAAAATTTTTAATTTTTTATATCTGTTGGGTGACTTGGTGAAGTTTTTATCACTTTAATCATAACATTGGATTGGTTAACAAATTTGCCTATAGCTAATAGTGTCATTAAAAAGTATAAATAAATTACAAACAGTTTTACCATAATGGGAAGGGGTAATAAATTCCAATGGTGTCATGGAGGAAGGATCACTGAATGACATACAGACCTGTTCGCTGATCGATGTCAGTGTTTCATCGTCGTGGTCAGAATCACCAGGCCAGCACACTAACGTTCCACAGCTATAGTTTGCTGGGAATAAGGGGTGGTTATTTGTGACTGGCACTCTTAGTTGTCAGTGTCCACAGCCCATAACATAAGAAAATTCTTAATTATCATACTAATAAGAAGAGGATGGACGGTGTAGACTAAGAAATTGCTCGGATGTCAACATAAATTTAACTGGTTCTTAGGGAGGAAAATGCCGTCATGGCCTCCAGACCATACCCCGAGCAATTTACCTCATGCATGAGGCAGGTCTCTCATGTTGGTTCTGAAACTCCTATACCTGGAACGGAACATGAGCGAATGCTAGTGTGCAAGACTTTTTTTTTATGGGACTAATAAGAATTTCTCTGAGTCTCTCTTGGGGCTTGGAAGAAAACAGAGCACAGGAAAGTTTTGGTGACAGAGTGTCCAGCAGGTTAGTAGAATGAGCGGCCCTGGCCTCAGGGCTTGGAACCTCTCGTCCTTCTGGCTATAAAAAACAAACATTTTCTATTCAACATTAATTTGTATATACAATTTCCGAACAATGTTTCAAAACATAATAACTGATTATTGAGAAGATTACCTAAGATAAGGTTTTGCGTCGAGTTAATGGCGTTCTTGGATTGCTTATGATGTTTGTGCAAAATAAAGATTCGGTAATTGTTACATTGATAGGCTCTCGGTAAATTTTCATGCAAGAAGAATTCCAGTTTTTTAAATGTTTAAGTCGAGAAGCCTTGCGCTCAATTTTCCTACAACAAGAAAATTTACTTCAATCATGCTATTGCTCGAAAACGGGAAAAAATTTCGTTGCAATAAAAGAAAAAAAATTAAAATTTGCACTTACTCCGTATTTTTCTCTCGAAGGAGCCCCCTAAAAGTGTCTGGAATGAGAAACAATTAATACCTCCTTGAGCACTTTGAAAATTTCTCATTAGAAAGGAAAATGATATAGTTAGCAAATTTGGTACAGCTTACAGCAACTCTTCAGAACAATGTAATATATTACTAGCTGGACCTGCAGACGTTGTTCTGCTCTTTCCCGTAGGTGGCGCGATGAGTTTGATTTGGTTGCGGGGACAGACGTAAAGGATCATGCGCATAGAAGCGCAGAGAATTCCAGTTTATTCGAATAAAGAAAAGTAAACTGGTACATTATTATGCCATAAATGTTGGTTAATGATATATTATTTATTTTGTGTTTATATTAACGCTAAATTGGGCAATTGTAAACATTTGAAATGCATTGGTGCATATGTCACTCCAATAATTTTTGTAATAACGAATCTTTCCCATTGCAAAGTCTGGGTGCATTTAAGTTTTCAAAGTCCCGGACATCCGAGTAAATTAAAGAGTTTCAGGATAATTTACACCTTCACTTTCATCTACTACGGTGTCAATTGACTTAAACGAAATTAATTCGGCGGGCAATATTTCTTGTATTTTGAAGTTTATTTCGTCAAGATCGACATATTTAGCAGCCAAAATCTCTCGTTCACTCAGCTATTGATAGTTACGATAATTGTCGCGTATATTTCGAAATACACTTTCTGTTAGGAAAAGTCAGTACGCAGCAAAAGTTTCAATTTAAGTACCAGTGAGTCTGTAGGCAATAAAATTTACTACACGTAGCTTTGTATGCAGAAAAAAAAATATCATATAAAATTAGCCTAGACCTAGACCACAGCCCACATTACAGACACCTAGCGTAAAAGACAGAAACGCAACATACGACAAAATACAATTTAAGACAAAAATGAATATTTACAGTTCAATTAACATACTATTTTCCTTTGTAATTCAACAACTTTCAATGAAATATTGCAATTTCTCGTCGGGGAAATATTGGGAGCAAAACAAGTACTATTAGCAGGGACCGAACCAGTTATGACTTTTTACGAAAAAAGCCAACTTTACCCCTTATTCCTGACCGATAATTTTAAGCCAGCTTGGCTTTTCCCTTTTCCGAACTGGAAGTAACAGGTTTTGAAGCTAGTTATTTTTTTGAGGAAGTATAAAAAGCCAAGCTGGTTTTTTATTTTTTCTAGCCGAGTATTTATTTTTGGCTAGAAAAAATAAATTTCCTTTCCATTAAAAATAATTCGGATATGGGAACCCTAATCGCTTTTCAAATATTTTGTCGGCACTGCAGCGCGGCAACGGCGAAAATAACCTAAAATAAGATAGGAAGCAGCTGACCAAAATTGCGAATTTGTCTTGTTTTTTAGACCGAAACAAGTAATGTCATAACTTTCATGTTTTGCATGAATAGGGAAAAAGAACTTTGCTATGCGCTATTGTGGTTAGACAATGAGTTTAAAATCATAAATCAAGAGATTACCCGAACGACAAAATCATATTGATTCCCTCAAAATCCTATCAAACTATTTATAATAATGAACATCAGGTCACACTACCTCCATTTTTTAAGAAAAACATAAACTACGCTTTGGCCAAGGTGCTGAAAGGAGATGTAAAATTCCTCTCAAGTAAAATTCTCATTTTTCCCGAAAATATCAGAGAATCCAGAATGAGTGTCCTACACTGAATCTCTTCAAATATCTTAGGATTACAATAACAAACATTAGTTATAAAAAACATGGGTATTTTTCCCAACATTTTAGCAAAACCCGGTTTTCACAAAAGCGCGGGAGCATTTTAAGTAAAACCTGAAAACTCTGCCCCTTGTCATTAATTTACGAAAATGAATCATTTGCCATTCCGTTTCGTTGCATGCAATCTGCACTTTCACATTTTTTCTGTTTATTCATAAAAGTTTTAAAGAGAGTCTGATGTTTTTGTTATTTTTTTTCTTCTTTCTTTCCTTTTCTCGCCAAGTACATTTTAAATGTAAAAAAGTCGGAAATCTCGCCTATAACTTGTTGTAAAGTTAAATTTGGCAACGACAAAAGGTGAGTCTTTATATGCGGAAATGACTTTCGTTTCTACTTTAGTGGTGCGTTGATCTCGGTGATAAATTAAACATTGCGGTAAAATGGGGAGAAAACTTGATTTTTACATACGGGAATTTTATGAAGAAAATTATAGGTACAGTGTGTGTAAGAAGTGTGGTGGAAAGTACAAAGGTACATTTGTGTCAACTCTAAAGTATAGTTTACACAAGCGAAGTTACTGTCCCAAGTAACCTCGTTTTCAGTCCCTCACCTCCTCTTGACATACCCACCAGTTTATTTGCGCCAGTACGAAAACGAGTTCCACTCACTTCAACTTTTTAGCGAAGTGAAACCTGAGAAATACTCAAATTGAGTAAATTTTCTGCAATTGGTACACGTTTTGATGTGTGTAGTCATTTATAATATCATCTGGCGTGGAACTTGTGAAATGTGAAGATATTCATTTTTGAGAGAAAATGGTTTCAAGTGAAAAATTACATATTGGAAAGGTCATTAATTGTGCAGCAATGTAATTAAGGGCAATTTCGGAGAAAAAATTGTTAGAAAAATGAAAGTTCGAGTACGTTCCTGGCATATTGATTGGTAAGGAATAATATTTTTGCTTACGTAATTATCTTTAATATTTACGAAATTTCTTACTGAAAAATAAAAAGCACTCCTTTGTATAAAAGCGCAAAAACAAATGTGTTGACATTTATCAAGCTCCACACCAGCTGATATTATTAAAGACTACTTAAATCAAAAAATGTACCAGTTGCAGAAAATGTACTCAAAAGTTGAAGTGAGTGGAACTCGTTTTCGTACTGGCGCATGTAAACTGGTGGGTATGTCAAGAGGAGGTAAGTGACTGAAATCGAGGTTACTTGGGACAGTAACTTCGCTTGTGTAAACTATTCTTAAGACGTCATGTTTTGAAAACGCACTATGAACTCTACCAAGAACATGAAAAATAAATGAGAGAGGAAGATATTAATGTGACAGTGGAATATAAAAAAGTTAAATTTTGTGTTGAAATGTCCGTAAGAGATACACTAAAAGCTTGTGTTGATTTGGTAGCTAAAGAAAGGCATTCATTATCGATATTTGATTCAAGTGCATTCAAAACTCTTACGCAACATTTATTCGAAGATTTGAATTTGCCTCCAGTAAGTTCTACAAGCATTATGGATCTGGTGGCTAAAGAGTCCGCTCAGTTTAAAGCTGGTATAATGCAAATTCTAAGTGGAAAACTTTTTTTCTTTAAAATAGATGTTGCTACTTGTCACGAAAGAGCCGTTTTTGGAGGTAATTGTGCAGCTATTTAATAATGATAAAATTATGACATATACGTTGGCTATGATTCACGTGTGTTCCGTGACTTTGAATTAGAACGTTCTCAGATATATTCAGTTACAACCGGCAATGCTCGGAATAGGATTAAGGCTGTTGTACTGTTGTCTCTACCGGAAGCGGAAGTTAACGAGAATAATGCGGTCACAAATGATGCTACCAGCGAGGCACATGAGGGAGAGATGGCAGATATTTCGTTTGATAATGTAAAATCAGTAAGATGCGCTGCCCACACGTTACAACTTGCCGCCAAAGATTTTCTCGCGCAATATCAGCCAACAACGATAAGCCGCGCTCGTGCAGTTGTAAAAGTTTTAAGAACTTCGGCTTTTCGGAAAGTTAATGACGACATCCTAAAACAGGTCAGATGCAGAGCACAACGTAATCTCATACCTTCCTTTAGTTATTATTATTGATAATAATTAACTACACATTTATTAGCGGTATACTTTTTATCATAGATATGGTCTGGCGGATTCGCGGCACAAGAAACCGGAAATTGACGTTGTCACCCGCTGGAATTCATTTTTTTAAATGATGGAACGGCTCCTTGAATTGAAACAGTTTTGTGACGAAAGTATTTCCGTTCATGAAAACTTAAAGGAGCAAGAATGGGAGTGTGTTAGAGGTCTACTTTTAGTGCTGGCTCCTTTAAATGCGGCCACCTTGAAGCTACAAGGTATAGTCAAAGCTGTGGCTGGAGTTGAAACTCGGGCTGGAGCAACAAAATTCAGAACTCAGTTAATTGATGATAGCTTGCATTAGGCAAAGGGAAACGGGCTTACTTGAAACAGATTACATGCATGCAGCCTTATTTTTGGATCAGAGGCTCAGACGCGTCAAGGTGTAGCCATCCGCAAGGAATTGATTCTTCATGGAATAGAGTCGAAGGAAGGTGCCACATCAAAATCAGGAACGGTACGCAGGCTGGTGTGACCACTTTAATGCTGAATAACTGGTTGAGAGTACTCGACATTGGGCTATACAACTTCCTCTGAATATGTACTTTCAAAACTTCTTTGGGAATCTTCTTCTGAACTGTGAGTTGGGTATAAGTTCTCGGCGACTGACGTTTTGCTCTCGGACTGGCTTGAGTCCTCCGTTTCCGTCAAATAGGGCTTCAGCCGATTAACCGAAATGTTTGCCTCCATGGTCTTGGCTTTTAGAGTGAAGAAATGGTCCGTTTTTTTGATACCTTGACAGGGGCCACAAAGCCTCCCTCAACCTTCTTTAATCCCGTACAGCCAGAAACAATTACCTTACCCAGCGCATCGATGATAGAATGTCGTAAACTTAGAGAAAACCCCACAAACTATAAGAAAGCAAAAGACTTAAGATCGCGAGCAAAGAGTTCCTACAGGGCCTTCGATTTTGGAAATAATTCAAATCCTACTTTCTCGATCTCCACAATCGCCAGTGAACCAGCCAGGCCAAACTCAACAACAAAGTCTACAATCCCACAGATTATACTCTACGATATATCTGATAAAGGCCCTTTCTGGATACTAGTAGCCAGAACTAAAAATTAACGTGATGAAAATCAAAAGCACCCCAGCAACATAGGCGTACCAGCACAGCTAAAAAAAAAAACAACATAACAGGTTTCACGGATATCAAACAGAAATTCTTCAATGCTGTCCAAGTATTCTTCAACAATATTGTAAATGCAAATAAACCAGCGCCCTCTGACCTATCCAAACACTAACTCAATGCCTTCATCCCAGCCTCATATGCATGGAAACAGGGCATCATTAAGGCTGTACCCCTTGACATCACTGAAGAGGAATTAATTAATAACATTTCGTCTCCAGTCCCCGTTACAGCGGCGGAGAGATTCAAAAAGGATATTGCTGAAAACCATTTTATCCCCACTAGTATAGCCAAACTCTCCTTCAAAGCAAACACGATCCCCAAAGAAATTTCAATTTACGGTGCAATACGACGGATAGATTACTACACACCACCAAATAAACTTGCCCAAACTGCAAACTGGAAAATTGTCAAGGCAACTGCAAATCCACCCCGCTCTGCATTAACTGTAAAGGCAACCACAGAGCTGATTCACCGAACTGTCCAACCAAAACTTTTGAGTCAGATGTGCTGAGACTTATGGCCATCAACAGTACTAACCGAAACACAGCAAGGGCGCTGAACACTCAGTCTACCCAAGAACCCCCACACATGTCCACAACCAACAGTTGCGATATCCTCACAAATTTAACGGACGATTTCTCTTTTCTTCCTCTGACATCCGCTAAAAGAGCAAGATTTCCAGAAATAGAAGCTACCAAGGTTCTAACGAAAAGATCGTATTCTAATGTGGCAGAAACCCACTCTTTTCCCACCTTTCCGAAACCAACTAACTTCTATAAAATGTTTAGCGAGAAATCGCAATCAATAAATGGAATGGCTCTAATAGCGGAGTATGAAAAAGTAACCGAAATGGAAAGTCTCCTTTCCTGGATCAGCAAAGTCCTAAAATCAAGCAACGACAACCACCCAACCAATGACTTCATCTCCCTTTTTAGGAAAAAATTACAATCTCTCGAAAACAACACGGATGCTTTACAAATCCTAAAGGGAATCAACGACGATTCAGCACAGAGCACAACGTAATGCTCAAACAACATATGAAACTACTACATTACAATATTCAAAGCTTTAATGGAAACAATGAAATTTTCTTAAACTCGAACCGTCACAAAATCCTACTAATCAATGAAACTTGGCTCAAAGATAGCTCAATAGCGTCTTTAATTAATTACAACCTTGTCAGGAAAAACCGCCATGATGAATATGGTGCCTGCCTAATTGCCATAAGCCAAAACCTGTCTTACAGCCGAATCCAGTTTCAGTCCGACTTGGACTGTGTTATAGTAAAGGTTTTTGATAAAAGTCTTACATTCGTAATTGCTTCAATTTATATTCCCCCCGCAATAAATCTCAATACCTTCAAAATCAACATTCACAACCTGTTCACTTTTCTGTCGGGTTTTTCAAAAGTAATCCTGTGTGGCGACTTCAACGCAATAAAAATCATCTGTTCTAAATTCAGCTTAACGGACTCAAACACCCACTGCGACGATGCTAAATCGGCACCTTTTTTGAACATTCTAGCACTCAAGACTAAATCTGATAGCACAAGCACTGCGACACCCCTAGTGGCTAGCACATTCCCCAGACTTCCTATTACACTCACCCAGCTTAAGCTCTTCCTAAAATGCAAATCAAACTTCTCCGCTCCTGGAGTTGATGGAATCCCCTTTTTTGCCATAAAGAACCTAAATCCAGCAGCTCTTCAATCCTACCTTAATGTCCTTAACAGTTACTGGCTTCAAAATTCACTTCCCGGGCAGTTGAAGATTATAAAAGTTGTCTCATTATTAAAGAAAAACAAAATCTGTCAACAAATGTCTCAATCAAATCTTAAACCAAATTGTTTTCAACAAGTCGAATGAACTCAAGTCAGTGTTACTCTCTATCGATATCCAGTCTGCCTACGATTCTGTGGCTGTAGACAAACTCAACAAAATTCTTGTATAAATGAAAATCCCCCTTGACCTTGTCATATGGATCGAGAGCTTTCTCAACTCCAGAACGCTAAAACTAGGTGCCTCCCAAACTGTCGTAAACAATGGACTACCTTAAGGCAGTGTCATCAGCCACATTCTCTTCAAATCATACACCGCCAAGCTTCACGAGGCATCAGAAACTGATGGAAACATTTTTCAATTTGCTGACGACTTCATGTTTGTAGGTTCAGGCTCCTCACACAAATCAACTCTGGATACCCTAAAAAATGCAGCACTGCATTTCACACAGATCGCAAATGCCTTACACTTATCGATAAACCCCACTAAAGTATCTGTAGTCCCAATCCACTATAGAGCAGGCCTGCCGGAGTCAGTTTCCATCATGAACATAAGAGTACCAGTAGCCTCCGAACTAAAATTCATAGGCAGGTTCTTCACCTCCAACCTAAGACTGAGAGAACAACTCCTACATGCGACGAAATCTGCAAACCTCCAAGTGAACATGCTGAAACTGCTTACCTCCAGAGCCAACCCTGTACATCAAAACCTAGCGTTTAATCTATATAGATCAGTCATCAGATCCAAACTAGAATCTTCGAGCACCGGAATGGCTACACGTCCAAAATACATTGATAAAAGACTCACAACCTTCTCAAATACGTGCTTTAGGAAAGGCCTGTGGCTGTCCCCCACCACACCAGTTCACATTATATATGCCCTTGTAAACGACCTGCCCCCGGACTACAGAGTAACTCTCCTTACGGCCAAAGAAATTGGTGGAGCAATAGCACAAAAGTCAACAAGCACAGATTTCCTAGATCTCCTAAACCCCAAAATTCCCACCTATGCAAATGTATACAAATCTTTCCCAAATATTTTCAAATGATTGGGAACTTCACTCCAGTTAACCATTCCCATAATCTACACATAGAATCAATCACCGTCACCCGCCACGGAGTAAACAAGGATAATGTCCCTGAGGAACTCCTCAAACAGATCTACCTCAATCTCACGACTGAACACTCCAAAAATAGCTGGCTCATCTATGCCACTGACGCATCCTATACACAACCTTTAACGGGAATCAGCGCAATTGAGGCCTCGACTCTTCGCGCTCATGTAAATAAATACGACTGTCTAAGATCACCCGAGTCAGGGGAGCTCTTAGCTATACAACTGGTTATGGCTCTAACTAGTACTTTATCGGGGTCCAAGATTATCATCTTCACCAACTCCAAGTCCACTTGTACTACCATCCTCAACCCAAATGACTTCTGCTACGCACATAACTTAAGCAGTCTGCTCAAACCAATTTGTCGAACCTTTACAAAATAGTGTGGCTTCCAGAGCACAAAGGCCTTCCTTTAAATGAACTGGCTTACAGCCAAAGAGGCTCTAACCCCAGACTAAACTTCTGACCAAAAAATCTCCCTCAAAGACTCAGTTGCCCTGATTAAAGAAAAATTACAATCTGCCTGGCACGACGAGTACTCGTCCAGAAGCCTTAACAAGGGTACCATTTTGCAAACAATTTTCCCCTCCCCCATAAACCCCCTGGCACGAATTGTGCCTATCCACTAAGGAAACCAGATTCCGAAATAGACTCTTTTCTGGACACAACTATGATGCTAAGCTCTTCACAATTATTGGTAAATCTGACCTAGTTACGTGCCCTGAATGTGGCGTGCCAAACACCATCGAACATAGTCTAATCAGCTGTAAAATGTTGGACATCAGTACGAGAAGTAATTTTGACATACTAATGAATGCAACTACGATAGAAGATGTGTTAACTCCAATCAGTCAGGACAATATCAAGCAGATTGTCAAATATGCCAGTCAGGCTGGACTTCTAGCCTGTTGACCTGCTGTTGACACACTACTCTTGCAAGCGGACCACTTTATTACCCACTCCACTCCACCGCCCAATAATACAGCTACTCTTTCCCTATCTCTATCCCGCCATCCACAACTTTTCAACACGTCACACCCACTAGCTTGACTCCCACTCTAGTCGATAAAATATGCACCAATAAACCAAGTTAATTATCATCCTCACCAATATTTGACATACTATTTCGCGTTATACCTCGTACGGTCGAGCCAGGAGAGAAGGAAACCAAAAGGTGAAGAAGAAGTAGTAGAAGAAATTGGCACAGACGTAAGCTGCTGTTATTAATGTTGTTTTTTTCTAATATTATTAATGAATTTATTTTTTGCTTGTTCTTATATAATATGAGTCGTGGAAGAAAACAGCCCATGGCTTAAAATATTTCACATCGGAGCGTATTGAACTTTCAGCGGAAAATTGACGCGATTTCGTTGTTGGCATGGATAAGCTCAAATTTCCTTTTAGATAAGTAGTTTGTAAAAAAACTGAATGCTTTATGGTTCTTCGTATCCTTTTTTCTTTTTAGAGTACTATTGGTGAGTTGGATATGCAGCAGCAGATTCCTTGAAGAACCACATAGGAAAGGTGAATCAAATACAGGAAAAAATGATTGCAAAACAATTAAGGTTAAATAAGTGAGCCAAACAATTACCTTGGTTTCATTTAGCGCCAAAAAACCGGTTTAAAAGAAGATATATAGCGAGAAATAATGATTATATTGCCCCAAAAAGCAAAATCGCACAAAACTAGAGAAGCAGCACAGCCATTGAATTGACAACTGTAAGACTAATTCCTGGTTGAGTATTTGGGCAACGACTGTGGTATGTTGCCTTGGCTTAGCTATATACATATAGCTTCGAATAGACAACCTCTGTCTTGATGAATGTTGTTCAACTGCGGTTAGTGACGCCACGTCATAATCCGCGAGGCGTTTTAGTCTATACTATAGTATGTTCCGACGTTTGACACACACCAGCTTATTGGTGGCAATAGCTAGAGCTGTAAAATAAATTTTAAAATCCAGAGTTCGTGCTCCGAATTCTGGATTCTTGTCCGCAAATTCCAAATCGCAGCCCTCTTGATTCAAACGAGAGAGCTGCAAAGTATATTTATATTTTGGAAAGGAAACACCAAAAGCAAAGGCCATGTTATGCTCTGATTATCTTCGGATAGCCTTTATTGATAGCTGTCTTCTTGCTCTAGAACTCCCATATACAAAACAGAACAAATTGTTCTGTCGATTGAAGCGAACTATTTGTACTGTTTTCTTGGTTTAAATCTTCTATAAAAATGTATGAGGCGTTCTTCTGTGTATCTTTTGTTCTGCTCTGTTCTGCGGACACAAAAGAACACAGCTAATATCTTCTCAGGAACTCTGTTAATGCTGTTATATTTTTAATAAAATCTACTTACAAAATAGACGGTTAGTAATAGAATAAATAATTTTTTGTTAAATCTTAAGCTTAGTATCGAGTTCGAGTAAACTGTGACATTTTCATACAAATTTTAGCGCTGGTGAAATCGCAAGCAAAAATTTTACTGATGATTTTACTGTGCAGTACGGAGTTCACTGCTAAAAAGTGAATATTTCTCTATTCTAAGATAGATGGCGCTCTGTATGTCTCCACTCATTTTACTGATTATTTTAATCTTAGGTCATATAACAAAAAGGATAGGCTATGAGGAAGAAAAACTTAAGCATTTTTCTGCATGTAGTAGATCCATATCGATGTATGCGTTTTAGTCATGGTAGTAGTAAACTACGATATTTTCACACCGGGCGAAAAATTTAGTGGTTGAAACTAAGTATTGAAGAAATTCAATAGAAGAGATCCCATTATATCACAACATTTTTAAATTAATTTTTACATTTATAATTTTATAATATTTTTATAACTTTTTACATTTTTACGAATTTTCCTAGTGCCCCGTTTATTTTCTGATAATAATTTTTAGCGTTGCCTTTGTATGGCTACTGTAACTTAAGGCGACAATTATAAACAAACAAAACGGCATTGGAAAATGTTAAATTTTTTTTTTCACGGCTGTTTATTTTAATAAATATTTCACTCTTATTTTATTTAAAACACTATAATTTATTATTAAAAGAATTAAGCTTGGCCGGAAAATGATTTCCTAAGAGAATATCACCGGTTGTTTCTGCAGCACAGCTCAGCGCACTTCATCGCGATAATTCGAGACTCCGGAGTCTCGATTATATAAAATCCCGTTCACAAAACAATATTTCACTATTGTACCACACTACTATTAAGTAAAACTAGCTTTTAATTAGTTATTTACTACAAAATCGCTAAATCAAACCCGAACTTCTTGTCATAAAATATGAAATGTCAAAAATAAATTAGAATTGTCGAACTGATGAATAACAAGGCGATACCCCTCTTATCATTTCCCCTCCGTGTCGCAAGAAAAAATGCTTATCACACGTACACGAATTTTACGCAGCATAGCCACTGACATATGTAAAAATGGACTGCTTGATCTGCTATTTCGTGTGGCACCAATTTTAATTTCAGAAAGTATTCTCTCACTGTCAATGCTACCAACTGTCGTAAACTGACGTTATATTTAAATTATTTGGGAATTTACGTATATGCATGTCAGTGGGCTTTACAGAATTTACCACAAAGTTATTTGGGACTATCTGTATCGTTAAAGTTTAGTTATGAATCGAAAGAAGTGTTTTTTACAAGGATTTTTACAAACAATTTCTCGTTCCTAATCGTTACAGTTCAGTGGGAAAGTATACTCTCACGGAAAGAGACAGGAATATGAAAGTGGTGCCATTTGCTTTCATGCATTTTTGATTCAACAAGCAGTCCATTTATATACATGTCAGTGAGCATAGCCTATCCTTTTCGTTACGCGATCTAAGATTTTAATGCGCGGAACATTAAAATGGTGGTAAAATTATGACATTTCCTGTTTCTATGACAATTTCAGATTGTTTTTTTTTTGTTTTTGAATTTATTGAAGGATTTAATTTTAATTGAAAATTTTCAGATTCTTTTGTTAATTTATTGAAGCACTTAATTTCTCTTAACAATTTTCAGATTAATTAATATTTAATTGTAAATTGTAAAAACGTTTATCTAAACTTTATATACAATTTGAAAGTTTTCAGCGATAAAATTTTTAAGCATCTGTCACTTTCTTTTTTCCAAAATCATAATTTTACCAGCGATTTTAATGAGAAAAATTTGAAAACCGCGTTAAATTTTATTAGGCTTAACATAAAAACCAATTCCTATTAACACAAATTTTCCAATCCTCTAAGTGATCCCCGACGATTGTAATGTGAAACACTACAAATTCGTGGAAATTGCCCAGGAGCGCTACCAACGTGCAGGTAGCTCCTGTGTCGTCACAACACTACCCCGCCAGCGAAACGACTAGTTTAGCGAGACCTATATTTGTAGTTCGTCCAGTTCTGGTAGTTTGCTGGTGGAAAATTGTGTTTCCATCTGGCAGAAATCTAACATTTCGAAACGTCCGAGTGGTATGTGGTGTGGTAGATATGTTTGATGAAGTGAGTCTGGAATCGAGAGGTTGGGTATGTGATCGGTGTTGTCAAGGTTAATGGTTGTATTTTCAGACACTGGCTGAACATAGTATTCAGTTACTAGCTGAACTGGCTCTTGATGAATTTCGTTATCAGTTTCTTTAAAACACGGTTTTAATTTATCCAACGAAATATTGATCTCTCCTTATTAAACACTTTAGCGTGATAGAATTTTCCTATTCTGGCCATAATTTCGTAAGGGCCCACGTAAGGTCGCTGAAGTGAGGCCTACACTGGGGCTCTTCGTATAAAAGCATGAGAGCAATTATGGAGGTTTTTGAATTTGAAAAAGGAGTGCCGAGAATAGTTTGAAGCTTGCGCAGAGAGGTAATGAATTAGCTTTGTGAATGATTTTGTAAACAAATTCACACCGGTAGTCGTAAGCCATCGCCGTAGACTAGCTCTGCTGGGGTGGCCTGAAAATCCTCTCTGAAAACTGTTCTGAGCCCGAGTAGGGCCAATCGCTGCCAACGTGCAGTTCGCTCTTTTGTACATATAATTTATTTATTTGATAAATATATTCTTACATGTATAGGACACAATTCTTGTCTTAAGCTTTATAATTTTCCTTCATATGATATTTCAAAAATATTCCCAAGATGCATTCTGTTTCTGGGTTTGTTGGGACAGATGATGTTGCAAAAATATGTTGTTTCATGTCTTTTACTGCTCAGTGCCTTACGTAAAGAGACCTTATAATTTTATTTTAGTTTTTATTTTTTTCTTAAATAAAGTGTTGCTTCCAATTTCTTCAAAAGTTATCATAGATTGCATTTAAAGCACGCGGAGATTCAATCGCCATCTAAACGATATTTGTTTTTCTCTATTGTGCTGGGTCATTTAAAGAAATCATTTATGGCGCAAATGTTCATAAATATAGTATACTTGGTCCAAAAATAAACTGCATTTTCAAAATTGTAAGCCCGATCCGTTCAGGTAAAGCTGTCTATCTTTCAATAAATTGAAAGCTCAGTTGGCAAGTCATCAAGAACAACGACCGTTAAATTTGGTACAATCGTTTCAATTCCCCTAAATACTACAGTAAACCGAATATTTTCACTGGATCTGTAAAATGACCTATATATAGATAAAAGAGTATCCTAGTATCCGCCTTACATTGTTGTTATCTTAGCTAAAATATACCGTAATCTATTGGCAATGCACATCCTAACAAAGAAAAGCAATTAGTAATAAGACAGCTACTATAAAACCGAAATGAAATAAATCAAATGCATAAAATAGACGATGAGCAAAAGCACAACCCGCACTACCCATACTCAGAGAAACAAAAAGATCTTAACCCAAAAATGTATTAGTAATGATGGCCTGGCTAGGAGAATCAGAGGCCGTGAACCAGTATAGCTTTTCACGTATCGATTTAATCCCTTTAAAACTCCAGATCTACCCTAATTGACATTTATTGGACAGTTAAAGCGATTCATTTAAATCCACATTTATTAAAAATTCGCGCTATAGGGGTAGAATACTTTTGACCTGCTTCTCTGAGCCACTTTCATTAAATTTTGGAAAGCTTTCACACCTATTTTCATTACATTTTTTTTTTATAATACCTATATACCTATAAGTTAGCTACCTACTTATTTCTTCTCTGAATAATTTCAAGGATGGATGAAATCTCATTAAAGAATCAAGGTAGAGGATAGATTCGATTTGAGAGATGCGATGAATAATATTATTTGACCCACTACCCACTATAGAAAGCATCTAATTTGCATAGGGGAAAGGTGGGTAAAGTGGCCACTCTAAGGAAAATCATTTTTCTCGCGGCCATCTAAATTAAAAAAATTACAAAAGATATTACCTGCAGCAACTGTAAATAGTTTAGAACATTACAATATTTTTATTTTCTGTTAAATAATTATTTTGTATGGTAGATGTGGGTTCTATCTCAAGTATGCGTAATGGCCACTTTACCCGAACAGGTCCGGTAAAGTGGCCAGGGACTGGCCAGGGACTGGCCACTTTATCCACATAGGTCAATTAAAGCAGTAAATAGTTCTGACGTATTAAAGATATATGTGTTTATTGAAAAAAATATAAATTCAAGGAAACCATTTGAAAACTTGAAAACTGTTTAAACTTGACAGTATAACATGTTTAAGATATATTATATTTTTTTAAAGAAATGTTTAAATTCAATGGAACAACACAGGAAAAAATTTAAAAACTTATTAAATTCAGCAGAACTGAAACAAACTATTTACCTACTGCTTATAGTTTATTTACAAAATTCAAACTCAAAATCGTCATCTTCTTCTGCGCAACCAGCACACTCCTCGTGAGCCCATTGCTTACATTTGGAACACCTAATCCAACCCTCGTTATCCTTAGATTTAGAGAAAGCCACGTTACAATAAAAACATTCGACATCCTCATCTTCTTCGTCATCTAGGTCAAAAAGCTTTTTAATTGCAGCAGCTTGTGCTGCCTTTTTGGTTTGCGTTTTTGATTTTTTATTCACTGGAATGATTTTGGAAGTTGTAGCTTTCATCAGCTTTTCTTCTTTCCTCCTTTTTCTTTTCATATCCTCCTCCTCTTTCTTCAGCTTCTCTTTTAATAATTCAGCTTTATATGGCCTAGATGTTATTATCGCTGTCTGGCCCTTTTTTCTGTTTTGTTTTCTTTGTTTTAAGCCTGTTTGTTTAGGTAAAGGTACAATGTCCTTTGGACTTATTAAGAATGTTGTGGGTTGTGATTTAGGTGTATCGACCACCAAATTGTTTTTGTTGCTCGTCACTTCACCTTCGCGACCATCCACTGTAGCTGTGGCCCCACCACCGCGATCATCCACTGCAGCCATAGCTTCATCTCCGCCATCATCCACTGCACCCATAGCTTCATCTTCACGATCATCCACTACAGTTTCATCATTTATCACTCTGTTTTCGGTGGCAGCAAGATCATTGTTTTCAAGAACCATGGGAATGTCAGACACCTCTGCTGCAACAAAATCTGCATCAGAGAACATATTGGTATCTAAAGGAAAAATCCCACACTTGCGAAATGTATATCCAAAAGAGACAATTTTCAAGGCAAAAAGCCGGCGTTGCAACAGTACTACACCAAATAAATATAATTCTACTTAGTACTAAACTAACAGCAATAATATTAGCCACTTACCTTACATCAGACAGGTGAAAAAATACAAAAATGTACCTGCAAACGCAGATGCGCAGCTTTCACTTGCACGTCACTGACAATACTGACGGCATCTGCTTCGATTGTTTCACACATTTCCCGCAATGCTGCAGCACTCTCCAACGGAAGAAATCACGATGGCCAGTTTACCCGCCCTGGCCACTTTATCCGCCCTTCCCTTACTGGTATGCATTTATATATCAAAATTTGTTTATATAGCGGAAATAATCGTTCAGTTACTTTGGACAGTTAAGTCTAAATGTGAAATTTTATTTAATTATGCCAATGGTAAAGAGAATGGAAGTCACTTCTCCTTTTTAATGGCCTCAAAAAAATCAATGAAATAGCTCATTTCGTATAAGCCACTACCAACCAGCACCGAACCATTCAAATACAGAATACTGGATTCAGGTTACATTAACATATAATGTCAGCCATTATTTGGGGGTTTGTAAGATTTTATGAGCAAGCGGAGAAATTAAATTAAGCCCATCGTGACGAAAAGTTGTGCTTTTGCAACGAAAAGGGAAAGATTAAAAATTTAATCTAGTTGGAAAATCTGTGAAGTAAAATTACAATGAAGGCAAACTCTTAGTCGTTTAACAAAACATATATATATATATTGCCCTCATATAAGTGAGAGCAAGAAACTCCATTTAAGCATATCCTGCTTGTTGTAAAAGGAAATTTATACAGAAAAATCTGAGCATTATCTAATCTTTCAAAAATTCCCAACTTTACTTTATATATTTTGGCATTAGAATTTAACTTAATTCTCATATTAACATACTTTTAAACCAATTTATTTTGGGCGAAAATTAAAATTTATATTTTTCAGACTAGAATCAAGTGTTTCATATTATTGAGAGTATCAATTTAAGCAACTTGAGCATTCGTATTGAATTTAAATCTTGGTACGAATTACAGGCTCCAGGTGTGATTTAAAGTATAATTCGTAGCATTAGAACTTGAATTTTAAACTACTTTAATTCCTCTGAGGATTAGATTTCGTAATCGCTTTCTGCTTTGTACAATTTCTTGAAGCGCCACTTCGTTGTCGATACTTGAAAATAAGTTTTAGTGGAATAAAAATATAAATTCTTCATCAAAATCGACGTCAGCTGCGTCCCCTTTAGGCCTAGTTGACATTATGCTGATTGATCAGCACTGATACACCAGCAATTAGAAGCGGATGGTATTAGCACTTCACACGTTCTGATTTTACCAGTATGGAAAAAGTCAAACGAGTTTAACATTTAGGCTATCAGCACGCATTAATTGAGTGGAAAAATGGCTGCAACTGCAACAAAGTGAAGTAAAATTGAACCGTTAAAGTATATTAAACTATATTAAAATTGTTTAATGTTAGTTGAATTACAAATTAAAAGATTAAAAAATAAAGATATTAGAAATAGAGTACAACCTCACTATCAGCTATTTTTGACAACATCAGCGTGCTGGAATATCAAATGCTGATGCATCAGCGCTGGTCAATCAGCATAATGTCAACCAGGCTTTATTGACTGACTTTTTCAGTAAATAATATTTTCAGTTATATCTGACATGGGCTTGATATACAGGGTGTCACCACCTAGGTGGTCCATAGAGGTGATAGAACACACCTAGACAAACAAAAAATTGTACGGCAAAAGGGGGGCGTATCAACCGTTTCGGAGTTACAGCGTAATTAATAAAAAATTCTAGTTTTTTCACAAAGCACCCTGTATCTTAAAATGTGTAGTGTGTATCATCAGTGTCATTGTATGCAGAACTTCATGGCCTTTCTATTGACTGCTCAACTAGCCCCGTACTCCTCTCCTCTCAAGAATTATTGTGGTTTGAGCTAAAAATTTCGGATTTTTTTACCTTTTTGTTTCACTTTGATATCACTTTTTTTACAAAATGGTCGTTCACATAACTTTTCTTTTATAAAAACTATTAACTGTCAACTCTCCGGCTACAGGTAGCACATAGGCGTAATAGGTCAAATTAATGAGGAGAGTCCACAGTTCACAGCTTATATAAAAAAAATTATGTTAACCACCTTTTTGTAAAAAAACAAAACAAGATGTCAAAGTGAAAAAAGGCGTCAAGTGCGAGTAGGACTCGCACACAAAAGGTTCCATACCATCGTACAAAGTTTAACACTATGCAGTTTTTTTTTATTTTTCAAATGGGAGTGGGTGTCATTTGGAAAAATAATGCCTACTTCTGATAATAATGAATGAGAAGAAAACGAACCAAATACGCCGAAAAGCCACGTTTCTTGTATGGGGCCCCCATTAATTTTTAAATTTTATTTTATTTTTAATTTCTTGTTATAGCGCCAATAGAAACACACACTCTGTGAAAATTTCACTTGTCTACCTATTACAGTTCATGAGATACAGGCCGATGACAAACAAACGGATGGACATCGGAGGCTTAGTAATAGGGTTCCCGTATTTACCCTTTGGGTACAGGACTCTAAAAAGTGGTGTTTTGTATAGTTTTTTTCTTAAAGATCCTGTAACTCTGAAAATCCCCCCCCCCACCACCCCAACCATATAATTTTATTGTCTAAGGCAAGTAGAAAAAAAATCAATTTACTCTTATTACAACGTATTTTGGACAATATCTATGGGGGTAATAAGACCGGAAATATTAGAAAAATGCCTAACCAGATACATCCCTCAAAAATAAAAGAAATTCCAATTTATCGCGACGTCAAGAGCTAATAGACCTATGTCCCTTGAATATAAAATAAATCAACCCTCTACACCAAAAATTGATACCCTTTAGCGTCATTTACGATTCGCACTTTTTGACACTTCTGACGTTTTCTGTAACTTCCCCAAGAACGTTCAGGAATTGCGAATGGAGAGGTAGGGAATTTTAATCGGAAAACGAAAATGCTCATCTCTCGTCTATATATCACACGAGGAATCATTCCGAATTCCCACGATCAACTGAATTCTCACTTCTGGTTTGGTGGCCTTCAATAACCACTTCAGGGTGGTAGCGATTAATCTACTTAATATTGTGTACTTTGATCTCCCATGTACATACATATGTATACCATCCCTGATCTATCAGACCTCCGTACGGCACGTTATTGTAACTTTTAAACTAATTAACTTTATTAAATTCTAGATCACTAATGGCTTAAAATAATAAACAAAATAAATATGACACACTGCCAGATCTCAGAAACCACATTTTGCATAATTCAATCATGAAATGGTTGAAATCCAATTTCCAACATTAACGTGCTGACATGTCGCCGGGACTCATCAAGGACGAAAAGCTTCGCCGAACACAATTTCGTTAATGTTTTCCGAAACACAATTATCTCTCATGAAATGAGTTTAACTCATTTAAAATTACACATGAAAGCGAGATTTTTCTTCAGCGATGCAGAGGAAAAGTATGTGCTCAGGAGGACGGAATATGCCGGTTTAATGAAAAACACTAAATAAGGTTTGAGAAGAATTAACTGAAAATCAACGGAAGAAATTTATTGGAAACTTTTCAATAGAGAAAGTGCTTTTACTTTATCGAGATAGCTGTAATTTTGCTCTTGCTTATCTACTTATAATTCCCGAAATACATAAGCTAAATCAATTCAGCTTTTTTATTTCATATGTAGTCCACACTCTAGACTTTCTACTGGAATTCATGCAATTTACCAATAGGTTGAAATTAGAAATACCGTTCGCTCAATTTCTAACTTTGAAGTGAATTTCCAAGAAATCTATTATTGTGATATAATTTTTTTACGTTTATGAATTATATCATGTATACCATTGGAAAGTGGACCTTTGGAGATTATGTCAAAAAATCGCTATATCTCTATAGTATTTGGAGTTCTCTCCTTAGAACAACTTTTTTCTTTCAATTGATTTCTTAACCAGCATATGAAAGATTATATCATTTGGGCGGGACACCTTGTATATGAAAATTTCGGTATTTACACTGTTTTAAAATCATTATTAAAATTCTTAACACTGGATGTCTTTAAATAGTTGTGTTGTGTTGTTTTTCTGTAGATGGCACTCTGGTTTCGATTTTGTGGCCGCATCGTTATTTCCGATTATTCTACTTGTGGCAGCACAGTCGTAAAAACTTTAATTAATCATCTTTGACGTTTTAGCTGATGTTTGGATTTCTTTATTCTATCGCTCTTCGTCTCAGACCGAACATAGCGTCTAAAAACATTGTAGCTCTTAAAGCCTTTTTGTTAAGTTAATATTAATAAATATTTATATTGGCGTTATCTATAGTAAATACTCTTTGTTTCATTGTTCATATCAAAGACTTGAATACCCACAATTGATGACAAAAAAATAAAACTAAAATAAAAACACGCAATGAAATTTGGGCAGTGTGCAGTTCTTAGAATACATACACGCCGCCATTACAATGGCACATTACATTATAATGCATGACGAAAATGCAAGCGGCATTGAATAGAATTCGAAAATTCATATGCAAACACAAGTTAAGCAGGAGGAAAAATCAACTCTAAATTCTACGAAAAATGCTTCGCCTTCCTCTGATGTACCGTGTGCTCCATTAGCATTTCACTCAGCAGGCACACCAGGCCGACCAAGGTTACCAAATTTCTGGAAACATAAACCAGAACTCTGAAGCTCTTTTCTATATATACGGCATTCATTCTGATGTTGAACGCTATTTCACAGTACTTGCTATATTTCAGGAACCAGAAGTACTGAGTGAAGTGACTGATATCATACGCTCCCCACCAAAGGAGGATAACTATCAAGCATTCAAAATTCAGCTTATCTCTCATTTTTCAGTTTCTAGAGAGAAAAGGCTAAATAAATTGTTAACGAAGTTGCATCTGGTAGACAAAAAACCTACTCAACTATTACGCGAAATGCTCAATTTTGCACCACCAGATACTCCCAAGTCTTTTATCCATTCATTATGGATTCAGCGTTTGTCAACCAGTGTAACGTCTATTTTATCAGCAAACACAGAAGTTGATTTAAAAAAGTTGGCAGAAATAGCTGATCGAATATTCGAACGCAGTGCTCCCCCAGAAACAGTGGATGCTATTAACAGCCGCCATTTCAATTTCGCACAAACACACACCGGCATGCAACAACAGATTGACAGTCTTGAACAACAACTACATAAAATAACTGCAGCGTTAACAATTCAAACGCTGCCTACACAATCGTAACAATCAAGATCGTGTAATCGCACGCAGTCTTGCAGGTCTTGAGATACCTCATGACAGCTTCTCTGTAAATAGCCTCTGAATCGAACTTCGTCTTTATATTAAAGACAAACATTCCAATCAGCAATTTTTAATCGATTCCGGCTCATCAGTGTCTGTGATTCCTGGCGATATACTCCGCTATTAAATTTTTTAAACACACGCTGAAAGGTCGAAGTTTTGTTATCAAAACGGACCAAAAATTAGATAAGGCTTCACCCAGGCAGCTTAGACATCTTGATTTCATTTCTCAGTTTTCAACGGAAATTGTGCATGTGCCTGGGAACGAAAACTATGTCGCTGATGTGCTTTCTCATTTGAATGCGATCAGTATGCCTTCGACGGTGGACTCATTGGAACTACAAGAAGAAAAAACTAAGGACGCCTGCAAAAACTTGTGATCGATTCTTCTTCATCTGTTTACTGCGACATTTTCTCAGGCCTCAACAGACCTTACATTCCAGCGGTTTTATGTAAAAATGTTTTCGCTAATGTTCACGGATTATCTCCTTCTGACCACATTACAACAGCTCAAATAGAAGTTTGTCTGGCTTAACATGAGAAAGGATATGTTACAGTGAATACGTACATGTTCCGTTTGCCAACGGGCTAAAGTGCAGAGACACCAGAGCATTCTTCCAAAAAACATACCTGTAAATCACTGCTTCGATCACATACACTTAGACATAGTTATCATGCCACAGGTACGTGGTTATAGATATTGTCTAACTATAAGCGACAGGTTTTCACGATTGCCAGAAGTGGTCCCAATCAAGGATATAACAGCGAATACGATTGCGACCGCCTTTTACGAAAATTGGATCGCACGCTACGGGACTCCAAAAACAATCACCACTGACCAAGGTTCAAAGTTTGAGTCTGCGCTCTTCAAAGCTTCAGCATCACTTATAAGTGCAAAACATGTACACACGACCCCCTATCACCCGGCATCTAATGGTTTAATGGAGCGGTTGCACCGCACACTTAAGGCAGCTTTAATGTGTCACAGTGCTTCTTGATTGGATATCTTTCCTACAGTACTGATAGGTTTAAGAACTAGCTACAAAGAGGATCTTCAAGCTTCAGAAGCTGAGTTTTTGTACGCAGCACGTCTTCGCATTCACAGAGAATTTTTTTGCAGTCCGAAAATGAAACCAGATCCCCAAGTTTTCATCGAAAAATTCTCGGAACATATGAGGGAAATTCGACCTAGAGCAACAAGTCATCATATTAAGCCAAATGTGTTCATCCTCAAGGACCTCTACACTTGCACGCACGTTTTTGTTCGTACAGATGCTGTCAGAGCCCCATTGGAACACCCATACACTGGATCTCATCGAGTGATTCGAATATTAGATGACTACGTTTTCATCATAGAAATAAATGGAAAAGAAACATCCATCTCTTCCGAGCTTTTATTAACACAGATGACAATTTGTTGAATCAGCAACCATCAGAAAAACAATCACTTACTCCAGGATTCGTAACGAGCGAAATTGTATTAACACTTCAACATCTGACCTCGTCACTGAGGGGGTGTAGTTATGCCGGCATCGTTTTTTGCCGATTATTCTACTTGTGGATGCATCGTCGTAAAAACTTTAATTAATCATCTTTGACTTTTAGCTGAGGTTTGCAATTCTTTATTCTATCGCTTTTCATCTCAGACCGAACATAGCGTCTAAAAACATTGTAGCTCTTAAAGCCTTTTTGTTAAATTAATATTAATAAATATTTATAGTGGTGTTATTTAAATACTCTTTGTTTCATTGTTTATATCAAAGACTTGAATACCCACAATTTCAAGTGATATTGAATATAATTTTTATTTTTACAAGTTGCTAAGAAAAAAACATTAAGAGTGAGCTTTCACTTTAACGCCGAGTTCATGTTGAGTTGCGAATAGTTCGACCAGCCTTCACCAGGCTTTCCATGCATTCTGGAATTAATGTGATTCTTTTATATTTTCAATTACCATTAGTCATTAAACTTGGAATATTCGTGTTTTACTTGCAGCTGTTTTGTCAAATACTTCTTAAATCGGAACACTCAATATCAAGCGGTTTAAATATTCCAAAGCCATCCATAATAAAGTAAACAAAAAGATAAAATATGCTCATCATCTCCAGCTTACTACCAAATAGTTAGCTAAGATAATCACTCTGTTGCAGGCTTCTACTCTTCCCAATAATATGTTCAGCGTTTTTGAGGTTCGGAGGGCGGACTGGTGGCACAATAAGCAGAAAATCCTATTATATTCGTAAATAGATGGATATGAAATGAATCATTTAAAACTAAAGGAAGTTTGAATTCCAAGAAGCTGCTGAACTCAGGTTACTACAAGGCCCATTGTTCGTTCTAATTTTTTATGAGACTCCACTCAAAAATCTCAGCCAAACTCTCTTAAAAAATCAAAAATGAGCTCCAAACCATCTCTGGCTAATTTATTTATTACAAAGAAAGTTTGTCACTGTTTCTAAGTCCTCCACATTTTCTTAGCATTCTTACTTGACATTCAGTCAAATCAGGTTGCGTTTGTGGGTCGCTCTTAGAACATGACTGTATTGTTAGAATAGATAACGTGATTTCTATGCATGAATCAGTTAGACTCATTTAGAAAGGTTGTATGTATGTTAAGTAATCGAACCAAAAAGTTGATTGTGTTACTAATCGGCCTAAACCACAATATCAGAAACTTAGCCCCCATTGTCGTGGAGAAAGTGTCTCAGCTCGCTCCAAGACGTGCGAATTTATCCAGCTTGGTAGCAATAAAATAGTACATCATTACACCGTGAGACTGTAATGGCTTTGATAAAAGCTTGGCTATTTGCGCAAATGAAAATTAATCTCATTGTTTTTTGTTCCAAAATTGGGTATATACCTTCACGCTTTTGAGATGACCTTGACTTTACTATAGAAAGCGGTGACATAGTTTTCAAGGCGTATGCATGTATATTTTCACACAAAATGGAGAAAATACTGAAATAGGCGTTTTTGCATAGATTAAGATTAAGCATGATTAATTGCGTAGGAATTCAAAGATGTAGTCATTCCACGGTGAGTCCAGCTTTGATTGAATTACAATTTCAGAACCGCAGTTCACGCCTCCTTTTTATTTGAATTTTTTCTGTGAAATCGGGTGCTCCTCCTGTGGGTACCAGGTCACAGCGATATTAGTGGAAACGAAAAGACGGGCGAGCTTTCTCGGCTTAGTGCACCCTTGAAGGCATTCTTATATACAACCAGCTTTGCACCAAAACACCTTACTTCTAACATTTTGGCTTGGACCTACTGCCAATACAGTCGTCTTTGGTTAGATGATCCCTCGGGTAGAACTCCATAGGATCTGTTGGTTATACCGAACCCAAACTAAACTAACGACAAGTAAAAAAGCTAGAATTGGTCTAAGACCAATTCTTATGATACCCTAGATGAATGCCCGTATTAAATTTCGTATGGTCACAGATCTATTCAAGTATTGATTTTGAAGTTGTTTTTCGCATATATTTCTAGTTGTCAGTTTGTCGCACAGAAAAAATGGTAATAACCAATTTTATAGGATTTCGTATTCTGCAGAAGTTCTTAGTACAATAAAAATGTCTTGGACTGATCGTTTTCAAAGTATACGTAAAAAACCGAAATTTTTATATGGCAACACCAAGAAGGAGTTGCCCGATTTAGTCCATTTTTGACATTTTATTTGCTAATGTAGTAAAAACATCATGTACGAAATTTTTATATGGCAACCCCACGAAGGAGTTGCCCGATTTGGCTCATTTTCGAACTTAATTTTACTTTTTTTTTTAAAGTCTGTGTACAAAATTTCAGCTCTCTAAGTATACGCGTTCTCGAGTTATCGTGCGCACAGACGGACAGACGGACGGACGGACATGCAAAAATCGAAATAACTTTTAATATTATGAATGGGTGTCCAATCCATTTTGCTGTACCATCATTATTTCGAGGTGTTACAAACGGAATGACAAACTTAGTATACCCCTATGATTTCATTTAGGGTATAAAAAGGTAAATGAAACTTAACAAGCCTACCCTAAGAACCCTAGTGTCTATATTCTTAGACACTTTTCCTCAGGGGTCACCGTCACTAGATGGGACTTATTGACAATCATGTATGCAGAGTTTGCGAAGAGGAATCTCAAATGGTGACTCACTTTCTTTGTCACTCTCTGGCAAGGCAGTGGCGGATCCAGGGGGGGGGGGGTCGTGGGGGTCATGACCCCCCCCCCTAAATTTGAGAAAAAATATTTAATTCATTGAGTTATTTGAAAAAATAATTTTTTTTTATTTTATACTTTTTTTATTTATATAATTCAACTTAAAAAAAAACTTTATTCCGAAAATTAAAAAAACAAAAATTTATTTCAATGAATGCTTGTATGCATGTGATGTATGTGTATAGGTTTTTCTCGGAATTTGGGTTTCGGAACTCAAAGAAACACTTCCCAAGCCACGAAACAGACTCCCTCGCTACCACCAGCCCTAACTTAACTTAGTCCTAACTCCTGTTATATTTCGGGGCTTAGCTTAGTCGAAGGCAATCACTCTACGCCGTTTCAGGAAGCTATGATTAAGACAACTCGCACACTTTTATTTTATTTATATATATTTTTTTTACTTTTGCTTTGTTCACAAACTTTTTCTTTCACAAACTTCCTCTTATGGTTATTTTCACAAAACGTTTATTTTTTTTTTTCTTATCGCAACTTCTTTTTTCTTTACCTGTTTACAATTAGTGTTCAGCCTACCGCGGCGGATGATGGTTGAAATGAAATTTGATATTTTCATAAATATCAAACCATCGTCTTGCTATCGTGCATACATTGTTGCACCCAGAATGTATTCCGCTCGCGACAATTTGCTGAAAGGAGGCTTTTTGGTGAAGACTTGATCGTTTAAATCTTCACCGAGTAAATTTTCTGCGCCCGACATGTATGTAGGTATACATATATGTACATACATATCGTATTTTTATTTTCGACAAATCTTACTGAAGGTAAGATTTGTCGTGAGGCTTTTTTCTATTGAAACGACTTGGGTTGAAATTTAAAACTTTTATTTGTCCCAAGTCGTTCTATGGGAAATACTTTTTGTTTTTAACTGAGGAATTTGAATCAATTGCTGATGGCAATTTCACACACTCTAACACTCCTAACATTCTAAAATATGTGCAGCGTTCTTATGTAAAACCACTGACATTTAAAATATGGACTGACTACGTCCATAGAAATACACTGCAGAAAGTGGGCTCATTTCTATATAGCGTTCTCTTTCGATCTAAGCGCCAACTACTAATTCGCACGTCACATAGAAATGTGACCTAACTCAAAATTTGTCGTTTTTGAGTTAATTACATCATGAAATTGGCATATTTCTAGCTGATTGTTTTTGCCGCTAGATAGAGATAGTATCACTTTTCTGTTACTTAAGAACAGAGATATTCTTCATAGAACAGTGTGTCAGTGTCACTTTTTGACTTGTGACGATCTTTATAACAAACGTAAATATGTTTTCGACATTTTAACAGTATTATTTTAAATTGTGTCACTTTTCCACAAAACAGCATTTATTTCTTACAAATTATATTATGAGTTATGACATTTTTCCACAAAGTTCAAAGTACGGAATTTAATTCTTAAAAATCGTATTTTGAGTTGTGCCACTTAAAAAAACTTGTAAAAATATTTATTTCGCAACAAAGAAAAGCGACACAACTTAAGAGGATGCGGGATTAACAGCTAACCTCGCCAACTGGGGTAACAAAAACTTAAAATTTCTTTTATATAAATCTTCAGAAATATATTTACTAACAAATTTAAGAGTTCAGACTATTTTTAGCAAACAATTCCTACGTTAAGCTAGAATTAATTCTATGTACAGCTTTTCGTTTTTTTGCTCTCCTGAAAAGTTGCATTTTTTGAGTTGGGTCACTTTCCTATGTAACGTGCGAACTGAGAAAGGGCTGTAAACAATAAATAAATAAGTGGGTTTGTCGAAATAAATGTTTTTAAATTAATTATTTGGGTTAATAGAAATTCGAGAGGTTTCACTTTCCAACTTTCCGCCAATGGATTTTTCAATGTTGGAACCGACGTATGAACTATTTTTGACACAAAAAATTGTACCCCGCATGAAATAGCATATCGAGCAGTCCATATTATATATATACCAGTGTGTAAAACTGAGAAAAGTTGGGCTTGAATGACTCCTGCAGTTTGCACCCTAAAGTATACTAAAAAAGACACATCATCCGCACCGCTTAATGCGGATTTCCTAGTTCCAAGTACTGCAGTAGGTACGGTAGTGGCCTTGCGAACCGGCGTTGGACGTTTTTTTTTTGCTCGATGATTTAATTTGTAAAATGACCCCCCCTAATTTCAATGCTAGATCCGCGCCTGTGGCAAGGGCGGATACATCACAACAGTTTTGCATTTAATTAAATTTTTAAATTATATTAAATTTGTACATAAGTTTTAAAATTTTCAAGGCATACAGAGAAAACAAAGATCTGGACAGCTCAAATTTAAATACTACAGTGAATAACAATTTCCCGAAATTGCAATTTGGAACTCCTAATGTTTATCAAAATACTTAATTAAATTACTTTGCTTTGAATATGCTTTGTTTGTGTACCATGAAAATTTTAAAATGTGTATACAAATGGAAAAACTCTAGATAGTTATTTGTTATATTTATTATTTTTTCCTTTTTAATCATAAATTATTCTCAAAAAATTTAAAATTATATAACTAAGGAATTTTCAGTACAAGCAAAATTGTTGCACTTTTTGTGATCGAAAACCGGGTATTTTGATGAAAAGTAGAATGTTTGGAAAATTATCATAGCCGAGGTAATTAATCTCAGATTCAGTTTTCCTGCAATTATTTAATTTATTTTATACATATATTAACCCTACCTAATTAGCATTCCCCAAAAATTTCTTTAACCATTTAATTGGCAAGAAATTGCAGTCCACCCCACGAATTATGGTGTTTGAACGAAATGCCAGCGATCTTTATATGAAAAACACCAGCAGTAAGACAAGCAGGAAGTATATGATGTCTATTTCATGTGAGACTAAATTTTACTATGCTTACAGGATCAAAAACTTATATTATATAAATAAAAGAACTCTGGCGACATCTGAATGGTAATGAAATTTTCATGCCAAAACGAAATGATAAAGCTATACAGAGCGGTCCACAACTGATGGCAAGTGCGGTTATAGGGGGCGATTGGGGCGATCGCCCCCCATAGAGCAAATGTCTGGATCCGCCCATGCTCTCTGGGTCTCTCCGGTAAGCTTTATACTGCTTCCTTGACTCACACGTCCTAGATGAATTACATGAAGTGGGTACGGACAGGGTTGGGGGTCAATACTAAATTTTGTAAAAGCATTCGCCTGGGATCTAAGAGCAATTGCCCATAATTCTAGAGGATAAATAGTTGTTGTGTCATAAGCTCTAAAAACCCTTAGGATTTTCAATCTCTCTTCAGTCCATCCATCCAATAGTCCGAATAGTCTGTGGCAGTGATTGGATGGAAGTACAAAAAGATAGAAACTAATTGACCTTGTACAATTCTTTCTTGTGTACATACAATTCTCTCTCTCTATGCTTTTGACAAACAGGAACTTAGATCTCCAAATATTGGACAAGCAAGAGTAATGTGGCACATTTGGATCTCTGAAAAGCGGCCTCTTTGTTAACTTTATGGTTGTATAGCCGATACTGTTAAACTATCAGGTATTATTTGGTTGAATGCCTTTTTAACTAGACGGAATGAAGGTGGATATTTCAAACATTTCTACCAAAAGCCAAATTGTATGTAGGTGTTTTTACTCCATCGTATTCATTGAGCCGGTCAAATCCTACATATGTATCTCGCACCTATGTATATTTTTATGACATGAGTATTAATTAATTTCTAGAACTTCAACACAAATACTGACAGAAATCTCAGTTCTTTTATTGCAAGAGGTCTTTCGGCGACTTTAACTCAAGTCATATCCTGATTGAAATCTACTCTCTCTCCGGTGTACCTACATATCCAGCACCAAATCTACAATATTCTCAGGCACATGGATCGCCTGTATCTGAAAGATAAATTTTTCAAATGGGAAAAGAATTCTTCCAGTAAACGTTAGTTTTCTTCCAACAGCTACAAACTAAATACAAAAATTTCAACTATAAAGCATTCGCTGCAATGTAATTTCAAGTTAACATCTGTATTCGACCTTCTTGCAAATCTGTTCGGTATGAACGCTCAGGCATTATCGCATCTAACATCATTTGTATGATACATGTGTTCCTGACAAGCAATTTCTTTAACTTTCACACGTCATTGCCGCCTCCTTTACGGCTAGCTAGTGCTCTCTATATAGCTAACAGCAGCAGTAGCAAAATTTATCCAGAGATTCCATGATGTTCTCCTTCTTCTATTGAGACGTGAATAGATTGCAAATCCTGAAGATTAACTCTTGCTTCTGGGGGTATGTATAGTACATATATATAGCTAGTAGCCGCGAGACGACTACCAGCATAATGTAGATCCCTGCTAACAAAACAAAATAGTTGAATTTCAATTTTGTAAAAATCAAGGAACATTAGTGAATAAAAGACGCTTATCACCTCAGCATCTATTGTGTCCGGAGCTCCCGATCCTATATAGGTACCGAAAAGATGCTTAGACTTGGGAATAAATTGCAAATATATGTAAACTAGATCCTGGCGAAAATGAAGGGAAATCATGTTTCTCATCTTAAAATTACATCCTGGAAAAGATAAATATCTTTTGTTTTGAGAGTGACATTAAAGGTAATCCCCCGAAACCATTCGCATTAACTGGAACGGAAAAAAACCCGGAAAGCATGAAGGTTTCACTAAAAACAAGGAGTCGACTTTATCAAGAGATGATTGCATTCATGTCAGCCTGAAGGCTTAAATGGAAGGTGATATACATACATAGAGTATACCAGAGAGAACCTGATTTGTACGCTGGCATTTGGTTTTCTTTCGGCGCTAACCTTAAGGAGAGTGTGTGTGTTTTCGCTTTTGCTTCTTCTGAGATGTATTTTCGACATGGCTGTGGTCGCCACAATGTGAAAACATATTTTCATTTTAATGGAAGTAGAATTTTATACCCATCATTAGTATGTGAAAAAACGATATACGATGAAATCTA
Source organism: Dioctria rufipes (assembly GCA_963924295.1). Lineage (NCBI taxonomy): Eukaryota > Metazoa > Arthropoda > Insecta > Diptera > Asilidae > Dioctria > Dioctria rufipes. The sequence continues at coordinate 67,757,731 of OZ002744.1, read as the reverse complement.
TATTGTGGAAGCTGAAAAGTCTCATTTGCTAAGGACAATCAAAAAGCATCCAGGAAAAATAGCTTTTATAAAATCATTTTCATGAAAATTGTATTTTTCCTTCCATTTTTACATTTTGGTCTGATAACCTCTTGTCGTCTTTGCAGTACAGTTTTGTTGGTTAATATTTCATTTTCCAAGGATTTAAGAGAGAGTTCATTTCGAATGGCATGCAACACAACATGAATTCAGCTTTCTACATAATGTGAACACTCTAAACTCTTTAATCATGAAGAAAAACGTCCCACTAACTATTGGTGTTCCGCTTAGAGAATGAAAGCAAGTAGGGCGAAAATCCAATTTGACCATTCTTTGATTCTAACGGAACTTGTTTGTCATAATTAAAAAACAATTAAAAAGAGTCAGTACTCAGCAAAATTTTCAATCTAGACACCAGCTAGCAGGCAATAAAATTTGCTATACGTAGGTTTGTGTCCTGAAAGTGAGAAAATTTGATTTTGCATACAGATTTTCTTAATCTCTGCACACAATTCCAAAGATCAGACATGTATGCGTGAATTGCTTACTTCAAAAGACTCAGTAAACAAAGCTTTTAGACAGTCCGACAAGGCTGACTGTTGTCGGAAAAGACAAAAGGAATTTAAAAAATATTTTCCGAAAACCTTACATAAATCTAACAGAAATCGCATAGAATAATTTTTCCTCGCTTCTTGTGAATTTATTAGAATATTTGCCGACTTCTATGATTTATCATACTGAAAACGTAGCTCTGTATGCAAGAAATTTCTAACGAATTCTGAATTTCGATTTCTAGCAGACAGTCGGAAATATATGACGAAATTACGTCGCGTCTCTCATTTCAAATCTACTGCTTGTACAGTGCGCATTATTTTGGTTGAGAAGAAAAGTTGCGGTAAAAATAAGTTTTCCCCAAAAATATATATTCGTGAAAGTTAGAAATTTTTATAGAATTAATAATTAATAATTTCAGTTGATATACATTTATGTAAGTAGTGTTATTAGTGTAAGGTAAACATGAATATTTAAGACTCAATAGTTTTAATGGTTTCATTTTTAAAACTTCTTAATTTGAAAGGGCCACAATGAATACATCATCTCCTGAGTCAAGACTTGAAAGTCCCGTTAGAAATCGAAATCGTCCAGATACATACAACCGTATAAGTTCTGATAAAAGAAAATCGTAATAAACTGCTACAGTGATGATAAAACCATCAATGAATCGGCAGAAATAGCTGGCATCAATAACAATACGGCGAAGTCCATTATCAAGCAATACAACAAAAAAATGTGGGTTACTAGAGAAAAGGCGAGGTGGTAATCGGCCGCTTAAATTAACTGCAGTGATATTAAACAAAATTGAGCAAATAATAGAAGAAAACCCTTCCATAACATTAGAAAAGTTTAGTAAAAAAATTTTATAATCTGAACATACAAAATTAAGCATTAGTTCCATTAGGAATGGATTAAAACGGTTGCGGATTACATTGAAATGTGCGTCAATAGAAGTTGATCATCGTAATTCCTAAAGAACAATTGAGGAGCACAAAGTGTATGCAGTACAATTTTCTTGCAATGCTCCGGAAGAGCGAAAAAAATTATATTTATTGATGAATCGGGGTTCAATTGTCATTTTCGGCGGTCAAAAGCACGATCGAGAGTTAACACACCGGCTCGCGTAACGGTGCCAACGATTAGAGGACGAAATGTTTCTTTAATTGCGGCAATTATTGTACATGGAATGGTATGCCATGAAGTAATTCAGCAGTCTACAGTTAACTCAAATATTTTCTGAAACTTTCTTAAGGAGTTATTTCAGAAATTGGAAGACGATAATCTGAGCAAAGTTTGGCTGATTTTGGACAACGCAAGTATCCACAAGACGCAGGAAGTGCGTGATCTTGTTGGTCAGACAAGGCATACTCTACTTTTTCTCCCACCATATTCTCCAATGCTTAACCCCATTGAAGAAATATTTTCAAAAATCAAGTTTAATGCAAGAAATTTGTTAGCTGATCCTTTAAATCGTGAAAATTTGGTAAATGTAATTAATAAGTCTGTTGGAACAATTACGTTAGCAAATTCTTGTAATTATTACATGAATATGTATGTTAAGTTACCAGCTGCTGCTGCAGGAGAACCGTTATAGACAATGTTATACTACATTTTTGAATTTGTTTGTTTTCATACATATGTTCATCTCCATATGTAATTATGAATTATAATAAAAGTTTTTGATTTCTTAATATGTAATTAATATTAGTGTTTTTTTAAATGTAATATACAGGGTGATTCAGATCAAGATACCTTCCGGTATACCATGCGATTCCTTGAGGTAAGATGATCAAAAAAGTGTCGTTTAATGGAGCCTTTGAATGAATTACCAAAGGCGAAATTGAACTTTTGTTTAAAGAAGTCTGTTAGTTTCTATCAATCTAAATATGCTTCAAAAGCAAAGTTTTTCATTTTTCGCATAACATTAAAATATTAGTAACTTTTAAATGGAAATAGATATTGTGGTAATACTTTTTTTTATCCCTCTTCTTTATGTGGTACTGTACAGACGGATATGAAATCCGTGAATCCATACATAAATCACGTGGCACTGATAAACATTAAAAAGGCACTTGCCTTAGAAGTTAAAATAAAAAGTAGTTGTCTAATATGGTTACCGTATAGAAAGAATCTGAATTCAGAGCTCGTGGCCGATTTTTCAAGACATATATCCCAACTCCAAAGCCTACCAAATGTATAAAACGAAATATTACTTTTTTTTATCATACGATAAATAATTGTATATCATTATCACGTAAGATTTATCTTTCTACTTTATATATATAGTACCTGTCCCGCTCCAAGTCTTATTGGTATAAAAGTTCAAATAAACAAGAGAAAAAGTTACAATTGATCTAAGACCAATCATATTACACCCTAGATGAAAATTAAAGTTAAATATAGTGAAAACCCAAAGTCCTGTATAATAATACCAAACAGGCGTTGCCCGATTTTGTTTGTTTTTCAAATTTTATTTACCATTAGCCATTGCTACGAAAACACCATTTACCAAATTGCAGGTCTTTACGTTGACGCGTTCTCAGACAGTGTTCAAATATATAGAGAAAAACGAAATTCTTGTATGGCAACCCTATGAAGGAGTTACCCGATTGGTCTCACTTTCGAAGTTAAATTTACTTTTTTTTCACGTCCACATGCAAAATTTCAGCACTCTACGTTAAGACGTTCTCGAGTTATCGTTAGGGCGGACAGAGAGACAGACAGACAGACGGACAGACGGATATGCAAAAATCAAAATAACTTTTAATATTATTAGTAGGTGTCCAAATCATTTTGCTCTACAAGCATTATATCTGAGCGGTACAATCAGAATGACAAACTTAGTATACCCTACGATTTCATCTAGGGTATAATCAGAGCCGTAAATAGTAGGGAGATAATAAAAATTCTTAATCACCCATTTTTAGACAAAAGATCCACAGCTTTATGAGTAACAAAAGAAAAATCATTCACGCAAAAAACTGTGGCGTAAGGTCGTCCAACCTTAGGCCCGCGGGACGCGAAGAGGCGTGACAACGCATTTGAATAACTGAATTAACTCAGAGAGATCCGGTGGCACAAATCGGCTGCGATCGCGATTGCCTAGCGGACAGTCGCCACTTTTAAATTTAAACGTAAACAAGAGGTAGACTGTGCTATACGTAATTGTTCTCTCTCTCTCTCTCTCTCTTTGCATACGTCTCCGCCAAAGTGCCAATATGTCAATAATGTGGGTGAGTGTACCTTCGTATTGACAAACAAACTCAAAATTTGAAAATCATTTTTGTTTCATTTCGTGTTATTTCTTTTACCTTTCTTTCAGTTCAGTTGCCTATCAATTTGAGTAGTTGGCATATTAGCAGCCATTGTATTGCGCTGTCAGCTGGCTATAAAAGAGTCAAATGCTGAAGCAGTTTTATCTTTTAGGAGTTCAGGTTATGAATTTTTAGAAGAAAGGCAGACATGTCTGCTGAGAGGATCTAATTAAAAATGATGCGAACTTGCATTTTTAGTTGATATTACTAATTATCTCAATATGCTTAACCTAAAGCTGCAGGGTAAAGACTGTTCGTTTCCAACAATAGTTGATTTGGTCAACAGATTCAGACCGAAATTAATACTGTTTTTTACGAATTTAGACAGAGACAAAATCAACCATTTTCCTACGCTCGTGGAGTCAAAAATAAAATCACTGTTGCATCTTTTCAGGAAAGGTTTCAGGATTTTGAACCTGACAAAGAAAGTATTTTGCTGCTTACGAACCCCTTTCAACGAAATAATTGAGTACCCAGCAAACTTATAACTAGAATTAACTGAGATTCAAAGCAGCACATCTCTGAGGCAACGGTTTTTGGAATCGGTGATTTCACAATCTCAACCATCATCAAACGACTATGAACAATTTGGGAAATCGGTATCAAAAGATAACTACCCAGAGATGCGTGACCTAGATTTGCAGGTTTAGCTCAACGTACGTACGTATGTGAAAATCTTTTTCAACGCTTACATACCTGAAAAATAAATACCACAACCTACTGTCAGCAAGACATATTTCTAATATCATGTTGTTGTCGATCTTCGATTTGAAACCAAATATTGAAATATTGGCTGAGAAACCTTTTCAAAAATTGCATTAATTTTTTTTTTGCAATTAATACCTATGTATGTATGTACCTACCCAATAGCTAATTAAATTAGGGTAGGGTAGTAGCATAGTTTGAACGTGGCTCTGACTATTCCTAGATATCTAATTGGAAAAAAATGTTCCCCGGCCAGGCGAAAAATGTGATGACTGACGGTAACGACTCACGACTGTGCTTGGTTTGGGTTAATTTTTGTTGTGCCTATAGAAAAATACATTTATAGATAATAGATTATATTCCTACATTACGATTTGCGTACATATATATGTATTATGTCGACTGACGATTGTACTTCCGGCCATACAAAAACTATTGGATTGAATATAAAAAAGTCTAACGCATTTTCGCATAGTGTTTCCTGGAGGACCAACTAAATATTAGTAAATTTTTATGATATTTTAACTACTCATAGAAAGCATAATTTCGCAAGTCCGTATTGAAGCCGATTTTTGGGATTCTTTTCGAAAATCATTTTTTTTTCGATCTAGAGCTTTAAATAATAGCACCTTCCTCCTTTTCTTATTAGTACATTTTTCCAACCCCTATTTCATCACAGCTTGATGAAAGTGATGAGTTAGAAGACTGTAAAAGCCACTCTTCTCTTTCGAAATCCCTTTCATAAGTCGAGTTTCTAACAGATTTTATCTAATTTGGTACATCATATAGTGCTACAATTTTTTTTTTTTTTTTGTCAGTGAAAATATGGAGTTTCTTTTGTGATTTCCAACAGATAACAACATTTTTCCTGCTATTCTATTTGCGGCTTTGGTATTACCCTAGAATATAGAGAGTACAGGAAGTATGATAAGCCAAATTTTGCGTAGCCAAATTCTGGTTTTGTTAGAATCTGTTGCCGCTGTAGTGAGAGCTCAGTACAGGTGTGTAGTAGAATCAGCATAAAGAGCGGGGCAACAAGATATATGGGTGAAAATATTGCGGTTGCTCCCACCGAAAATACTCTTAGTCGTGCTCTTAGTCGCTATCTCTGCACCACGATACCTAGAGACTTTCTCAGCTGTTTCAAATGTAGGCATCTGAACATGCATTTCTCCAGTTTCCCCCACTAAAAACCCCACAGAAAAGCCAAGCTCGTATACACGAATTTTATAGGCATCAACACTTTCTATTCTCTGTATATTCCAAGGGTATAATAATGGTTCGATCGAAAACATCATTTTTTATATAATAAAAGAATATTCCACTCGCTAGAAATAATACTAGCATGAAAGTTTTAACATAACATAAATTATTTTTTTTTCCTTTTTCCCTATTCGCGTTTCTTTTTAAATTCATATCATTGATTTTTTCACAATTTTTCTTTTTCGTTAATTTTTCCTAACATTTCCACTTGTCATTGAAAAGTGTTTTATCTAATTATTTTATTAATTTTAATTATATGGAAGTCAATTTGTGTGAAAGCAAAAAACTGAAAGTTATCACATAATCCTGTTTGCATTATGTTTCCTTCTTAGATTATATACCTATCCTGCAATCGAAACGCGTCGGTGTGTGCTTTTTAATCATGGAAGTAGTAAACTATAATTTAGATGTTGAAACTATTATTACTAAGTGAAATTGAAGAAATTTAATAGAGTCTTCTGATATAGCGGTAGATGCTGTTTTGCAGCAGTTCAATGACCATAGGTGGGAGCCACTGGCTTTCCACTTAAAAAAATTGACAAAGGCGGAAACGTAATATTCAGCATTCGATAGGGAACTGCTGGCAGTGTATTTAGCAGTAAAACATTTTCGTTACGTACTCGAAGGTCGAAAATTCATAGTATTCACAGACCGTAAATCATTAACAAATGTCCTTTGGACAAAAACGGAAAAGAGTCCTAGACAAACTAGGCTCTTAGATTTAATTGCACAATTTATATCACACATTCAACACATCAAAGGTAAATCTAATGTGGTAGCAGATGCTCTGTAACGCATATCTGAGAATAACGAGGAATGCAGTACAATCGAGAACAGTAAGAAAATTGACTCACATGTTATTAGTGAAGCGCAAACAGATGAAATAGAGCTAAAACATCTCATCGAGTAACAACATCAAAATATAAAGTCTAAATACAAACTTCTGGAAATAGATATGTATACCTTCAACTAATAGTAAACTATGGTATAAAATTTCGACAAATAGATCTCGGCCATACATACCGAACAAACTTCGAAGAATAATTTTTGACGTATTGTATGGATTATCACATCCAGGCATACGTGCAACGCGAATATTAATTTTTAACAAATACTTTTGGCCTGGTATGAACAAAAATATCAATCATTGGGCCAAGACATGCTTACCATGTCAACAATCAAAAGTTCAAAGACATACAAAATCAGAAGTTGGAACTTTCAAAATCCCCAATGCTCGATTTGAGCATGTTCATTTAGACATTGTTGGACCTCTGCCACAATCAAAAGAATACACACATATTTTCACAATTATCGACAGGTACACTCGATGGTCAGAAGCATACCCCATTAAGAATAATTCAGCGGAGACGATAACAAAGATATTTTACGAACAATTCATATGTCGTTTTGGCGTACCTTTAAGGATAACTACCGACCAGGGAGCTCAATTTGAATCAAAATTGTTTCAAGAGTTATCTAGGTTTCTCCGTTATCACAAAATCCATACAACCCCTTATCACTCACAAGCGAATGGAATGGTTGACAGATTCCATCGTCAATTAAAATCCGCTATTAGAGCAACGGAAGATACAAGTAATTGGTCTTGCCATCTTCCTACAATCCTTTTAGGTATTCGTACTACGGTAAAAGAAGATTTGCAATGCTCTCCAGCGGAGTTAGTATATGGTCAAACCTTAAGAGTTCCCGGAGAATTCTTTATTAAAGATAATCAAACTTCGCCAAATCTGCCAGACATGATTCAAAATTTACGGCAACATTTACAAACCATTATACCAACAGATTCAAGAAAGAGTAGTACCAATTGCTATATTCCAAAATCCCTTAAATGATTGTGAATTCGTTTTCATTCGAAACGACAGAATAAAACCTAGTCTTCAATCACCTTATGAAGAACCTTTTAAAATAACTGAAAGAGGAGAGAAAAATTTCAGCTTTGATGTAAACGGAAAAAATCATTGAGTTTCGATCGATCGCTTGAAACCTGCATTCATTGAAAAATTAGAACAATCGAATGAGTTAACCACCAGAAAGCCAATAAATTTCAATTTTTAATTGTAAAGAAATAGAAAAAAAAAATATAGCAAAATAGACCAAAGCTTTAAGATTTTAATTAAGTAGTAGCATAAACGAGAACACTGTAAATAATTAAATGTCATAAATATCCAAATCTAAGTACACAAATAGGACTTAATTAGATTTGCCTGTAGAGAAATTATTCAGATCTAGTTCTGTGCTCTTGAACATAAAAACATAAAAAATAGATTTCATAACAGAAAGAATATATATTGTAAAAATAGAACTTAAAAATAAAAACCCGAAAGAATATAATTATAAAAATAGAACTCCAAAATAAAAAATTAAATAAATTAAAAAGAAACTTTTCTTTTTTTCATTTTTGAGAATCGATGTCGCTTGGATGTGTTTGACGAATTTCCATCAAAAATCTGCATCATGTTGAACATCGATTTGATTTTTAAATTTATAATTCTATAAATTTTTTATAATTTTTTTAATTTTCAAGAATTTTTCTAGTTTCGTATATTGTAATAATATTTGTTGGCGTTGCTGACATAATTTAAGGGCAAATAAACAAACGATGACAATTTAATTGTAAATAAACAAACCGGAATTGGAAAATGATAAAAAATTTTGCCACGGCTGTTTATTTTTATAACACTTTCACTCATACTTTATTTAAAATATATTGAAACAATTAAACTTGCCTGTACCTCAAGGTAACTATCTATTTCCACTACTTTTCACTATTTACATCAGTGATGTGAAATTATTTGTTATGCTGACGATGGCAAAAATTTTCCGTCCTGCCTCTTTCATAAATGACTGTGTTATTTTAAATTCTTACTTAGACGCATTTCGTGCTCTTGTAGAGCTTCCCCTTAACATCAGCAAGTATACCACTTTCTCGCAAAAAACATGCTCCATATTTCAATTTCCCCATTGATGGTAGCTTATTAATGCGACTTGACAAAACCAAAGACTTGGTAGTCAAGCTTGACACCAATTTTACTATCGGGGACACCATAGGCGGTATCACAAATTAAACTAATGCAACATTATCGTTTAACGGATACTCAAAGGAGAGCGATCATCCTTATATAACAAAGCTCCTCTACTGTATTTTTAGACCAATTTTCATATATATCGCAATGAAGCGGTTCAACACAGATTTGTAAGATTCGTCCATCGTGGCTTTCCTTGGACCTGCCCCTGTTTCGACTCACCCCTTTAGAAATTAGAGCTTCTTCTATATTCTTTTCCACAGTACTAAATATGGTATGCATAAAAATAAAGAAATACACTTTTTTCTCATCAAATATTTGAAGTAAGGTCGTCATCAGGAAATAATGGTAAATGCACAGTTATGTGGCAAACTCCAAATTCCACCTATATTTCATTTTTCATATTTATTTCTTTTTATTCCAATATTTTTATTTCATCTAGTTTTTTTTTTATAAATGTTTCCTTCGTTTGATTCTAATTTTTTTCTTTTTAAATAACTACCAAATACTGAAGTTAAGCTTTTTGTTATAAAATTCCGTTATTAATAACTCACTGCCTTCTGTCACGTTCATTTATTTTATTTTTACTATTATTTACAAAAAAACCAATATTTTTTCCATATTGGCCTAAGAATCCAAATTATGCGAAAAATTGTGCATAGTACACATACATATGTACGTACATATATAGCTAAAGCCTTATATGTAGCTAGTCTTATAATCCACGAAGTATGCACACAAGGACTCTCTACTCGTAATGCAGGAAATAAATTAATAACTGAATTAAATGTTATCAATAAACAATCATTGTTAGTAGGTCTCTACAGTCTCTAGAGCTTTTGTACCTGACTATCAGTATCGGCTACAATCCTCGTTTCAGGCGTCCTCAGATAATTGATTTATGGGGAAGATTTAACAAGATTTAATTATATCTGTGCTGTGTATTAAAATTGTATGCAAAACAAATTGTATATATTGTTACGTGCGTGGCCCTAGTTCGTTATTTAAAATACATAATTTCAATTACAATTCACATTTAACTTTACTGTTTACTCTCACAAATTCACAAACAATTATCTCAACTCAACTCCTTAAATATTGCTAGTACTGTACGTCTAATTATCGCAATCCAAATAGTTTACTTCGTTCACTTCACTGTCTGTAATAAGACTGGCTTCCTCGATCAATCCAATCAAATCAGAGTTCTTCCACTGACATATATAAAATGGACTGCTGATACTACTGAAATTGCTTACATTATTTGATATTATTATGGGATCACTTTTCTATAGTTGTCTCTTTTTGATTTATCTACTTTATTCCCCTGAACTTCAAATAATAAATTCTATACAAAATCCACCATAGTCCAGTTTCAGTTCAGTGGTTTTTCCAATGAATATATAGAATAAAAGTAGATGGCAATACAATATTTCTAATCCTTTCTCTGTTCCCCATACCTACTTTTAGGGACAGGCAGACAAAGATTGCTTAATTTTATTTCTTTAAAAGTCAACTTTAAGAAATATTTGATGTTGTAGGAGATAAACTTCCAAGAATAGAAATAATTTCGAATGCATCTGTAATTTGTTGAACTTGTAATATGAATATTAAAGCGAAAGTAATACTTGAAATTAAGATAATTGTCACACCCCTCCCAACAAAAATTGACCCATATGAAATAGAAAATCAGGCAGTCCATGTTATATACATATGTCAATGAGTTCTTCACACGCGGTTTACAAAACAAAACGAATTATGGTGAATTATAAACCGAACCGATATCCCGGGATATTTGAAAATATTTACGTACAGGCTTTAATTTTGGCCTAGGTTTTACTTATGTCTTTGATTTACTTTACGCTTTAATTGTTCGAATAATTATTAACTTTAGGTTGCGCGATATCGAAAAATTATTACAGCTTGTTGCGCACGGCAAGCTGTGTTCTTGTCTGTTGTTTAACAATTTTGGGATGTGTGGATTTAAGGGAATATGGAAGTTGGATGGCAGTGGGAAGTTGTGGAATGTTAGAGACTTCTCTAGCTTGCTTTGGGTTGAAGACTGGCGTTTCTTCCAACATGATGAGAAATATCCCGAAAGTGCAGAATAGTCCAGCGTTGATAAATCGCACGATGATCGAGATACCAGGATGGTATCCTATCCACGATGTTGGCATCCTTTACTAGTGAAGAAAGTAAATCTTTCGCTCAGGTAATAAATGTTTCTCGTTTCCGAGTTGACAAGATAAAGAGGTGATAAATAATGGAAGTTTTCAACTTAGAGATGGGTTTAAAGCTGACTAGTGAGGGGGTTTGGATGTTGAGATAGTCCTCGATTGGAGTGATGTTTGGAAAGTAGTGTCCGTCAGGTTTCCTGTACTCACCTGTACAGGCCCTTACTATCTCGAGGGCGTTGATTTGCTTCATATAAGATGGCGAAATAGTGTGCCAGATGGGGAAGCAATAGCACATAATTGGGCGGATGAGCTGTTTATATATAAGCAGCTTTGTATCTTTCGCGACACCGTTGAGTAAGGTGTAAGCGTAGTTGGCTTTCCTCATGATCAGCTGGGCGTGATTGTTGAATTTCAACAGATTATTGAAAGAAACACCAAGATATTTGGTGTTCTTTGAAGGCTGAAGCTTTTCGCTATTGACTTCGATTTCGATGTTGTTGGCCTGTGCGGCGAGAATGGGTCTTCCCCTTGTGGAGGGGTTTCGGATGCAAATCATTTCACATTTGTTCAGATTGATTTTTATGCCCCACTTTCTGTAGAACTCATCGAGTTTGAGAATATGCCGCTCAACTTTGGTAGCAGCGAAATTGGCTGACGCAGAGTGGGCGTAGGTAAGTTAGTCATCAGCATAGACCAGTGTGGTGGAAGAGAGTTGGTCCGAGAACCGAACCTTGGGGAACACCAGCACTGACTGATGTTGCCTGAGACTTGGTGTTCTTGATTTCTATGTAGAAATTTCGAGATGAAAGAAAGCTATGTAGAACCCGGGTGAGATAAGGCGGGAACTCGAGGTTTATAATATTGAAAATTAGCCCGTTTGTCCAAACTAAGTCAAACGCTTTCTCTACATAAAGTAAGCAGCCTACTGTCTGCTCGCATTTGTTAAGGGCGTTTGTGGAATCGGAGAGGATTTTGAGCAAAGCGTGAAAAGTGGAGTGTTATGGCTTGAAGCCGAATTGAATGTTCTGCCTGATATTTACGTCGAGGCAGTTTGCCCAGGTTGGACAGAAGAGAAATTGGGCGGAATTCACTAAAGTTTTTCGAATTTCCTTTTTTGGGGACTGGAACTATGCGCGCAGTTTTCCAGACATCAGGGAGATATGCATTATTGAGGCAATTATTGAAGATAATTGTTAGAAAATCTATGGCGACAGGTGGGAGGTTTTTGATAACTTTGTTGAAAATGATATCTGGGCCGGCGGACTTTTTACCTCTAAAAGTCCTGTGTTCGAACCAAATCGATTCGAATATATTTTGTTAATAGACAAATTCTGAAAAGAAAATATCTTGAAAACAAAGCATCAAAACTTTTAGTAAAATTAATTAATCATGCGCCTCTGCTACTCCATCAGTGGTGTCGTGTGCAAGCAAGGGCTATATAAACGACAAGCTGACTGATCTCGATCTCTTTTTGTACTTGGCATCGCTTGGGGTAAGTTGGCTGTTTAGGGACTAACATTTATATCGGGTAACAACTAACAATCATTTCTGTTCTCGACGGAAATAAACGCATCTTATGAGATAATCTTTTACTAACAATCATTTCTGGTCTCGACGGAAATAAATGCATCTTATTTCGGGTCTCGACTGAAGATAAGATAACACTTTAAGCCGGGTCTCGACTGAATTAAAGAATATTATCTCGGGTCTCGACTGAGATAGTATCTTACTAACATTAACACTTTATTTCTGGTCTCGACGGGAATAAAGAATTGTTTTAACCCATGGTTAGAACAAAGGGTCTTAACATTAGCTTAAAGCCAACCCTCAAGCGTCAAGTTGTAGTTCGGTGAGTACCAGTTACTTGTAACAAAATAATATTTATTCATATATCTATTTTATTATATATTTACATATTATACTCTTCTGGTGCATATTTATTAAATATCATAATTTGACTTTATTCTATATTAATTATATATATATATATTGACGATTTTATATTGCAATTTTTTGCCAATAAGTGTTCTTCAGTGTGATATAAAAATTGTCTGACCCAAAACTTACATATTGAGACTTATCGCTATCCATCTATGTCTAAAAATCGTACATCATAAATCGGTGTCAGTAAGTGTGCTTTCTAGTGTGTGTTGATCTCTGACCCAGAAGTTTATATAATCCTGTCTTAAGACGATTACTCTAGATATTTACGCTAAGTAAGTGTGCCAGTGTTTTGAAGTTAAGTTATTCTACCTGTCGCTCTATATTAACCTTATATATTGAATATCTATTTATATATCTATTAGTAACAATCTTGTAAGTGTATTTCTCCATATGTTTGAATCGTTGACCAACTAAGTTTTACACATAATCCGATCTTTACAGTGGGAAATAGCAAAAAATAAGTACAGTAGTTACTTGAAAGTTAAATAAAGTAAAATAAATAAAGTTAAATTTGCGTGTACGTTCTATTAACGGACAGTACATCCTGATTAGGGCGAAAAGGTGAGCAGGATTTGAAAAGATGCTTAAATCATCCGGATTTAAGGACGTGTTTGTGGAGTTACAGATTGTTGTGGAGGGTCTCACTGCCTGGGCAGTGAAATCATCAACAGTCGAGTCTACGGTGGCCCTAAAATTTGCATCGCTTAAAGATGAGTTGTCTTTGAAAGTAGATTGAAAATATTCCGCGAAAGCGTTGCATTTTTCTTGGGGAACGTTGTAAGCATTCGAGCCGCTTAAAATGGTTTTCGGGAGTTTTGCTTTTCTGTTGCAAACCCTGTTTATGTCCTCTTATAACCTTGGGTTCTTGCTAATTGAAACTCTAATTGAAATTCGAACATGATTTTAATTCATTTAGTTTTCTTTTTGTTTTTTTTTTTGTGTTTTTTTTTTCTTATATTTTTGTTATCCTACCTATCTACTCCTTTAATAACTTTACTTTATTAATCGGACTCTAGTACTTCTTTCCGCTCTACTGCAGTGCTACATGTACACCCTATGTACCTAATTTTTACATATTTCTTCTACAATGGAGCCATATTAATTAACTACCACTTGATTTTGCTACCTTACTTTACTTTACTTATCTGTACTCTTTCATTTTCCAGTGATCATTTCAATTTAGGACGGAAAGCTTTTGCGTTTTGTATTTCTTTCTTTGTTTATTGTTTAGCTTTAGAGCATTGAATTTAAGACAACTCTAGTTATTTTTTTTCTTTTTGTTTCCTAGTTTATTTCTTACTATGGCATCGCCTCTATTATTGATAAACAACGAAAGGTTGTTATACTCTAAGCAGTGTGGACCGGGTCGAATGGAAAAACGGTTAATACATTCAAATGTAAGTATTTTGGTCGCCAGCTCTCCGTCTATATATAAAGTTAGAACGAATCTATTCGAAAATTTGTTACGGGAACGTCGATTACAGATCCGTAGAAATACTTTTAGAATTTATCAAATTATGCCAACTCGAACAAGATGTTAAAATTTGATCGAAAACAATAGAGGAATTTGAGGTAATAGCCCCTCCAAGTTTCAAGTGATCGCAAATCGTTCGCGAGCAAGCTAAGCGTTGTTCCAGCCAAAATGTACGTCTAAATCAACCTAAATAGTAGTAGCGAGAAATGATCTAAAATAAAAATAACACTCCTCTAAAAGTTTTCATTCATTGATAATATGTACGAGGATGGGCAATAAATCTTTCCATCGATTCAAAATAATGCCCTTATGGTTTCAGATTTATATCAAACCCTCGAAATACTCTCCAATCCAAATTGCCGAAGCGAATCATCAACAACGTCAATTCTTCAATTTTTCGTAATTAATACTATGGAAACCATTATTTCACAGAATCTTTACATAGTTTTTTTTTTTTTTTTTTGCAAGTCAATTCCTTCATTAATCTTGAAAATATTCATAAAAGAAATCAATGCACGTACGTTTTCCACATTCTTAGACTTATTCTCGTTTTATGCTTGCTTCAATTTGTGCTATTTTTGTGCCCAATTTAACAAGGTCACACCTCTACAATTTTTGCAAAATATAAATAATCTGTGTAAATGAAATTCTCGAAAGTTTCTATAAAAAGAAATTCATTCATTGGAAGTCGGAACCTTCTAGAAATTTTCCTAAGCAGCTTTCCTTTGGAACTAATTTCAAATATTCTCTGAACAATTACGATAATTAGTCTCTTCTACTTCAGACTACAGAGGACGCTAAATATATGCAATCATTTTAATAAAATTTAATTAAAAATGTGAAAGTATTACATGTACGTGTAGAAATACACATGTTGGCAATTATCCCTGTTGTTAATTATTCACGCGCTTGTAAAACTTCTAACGCTAATCTTTCTCCAGGTAGGTAGATACTCAAAAGGCCCCTTTCTTCTCATAAATTCATCGCTTGAACCCTAAGGACGAGAGTAAAGGGATTTACTTTTCCCAACTTTTCGTCAACTTTTGATAATATTTTCCCAAATATCCGCACTATTCTCTCTGACAACGGATGTTGTGTATATTTCAGCAGTACCGGAAATTTCATGAGCGACTTGCTGACCCATATCTATTCAGGCACATACATTCACGACAGCTACATTATATAGTACAAGCGTAAAACTCAACCCCTTTCTAATTAATACCAACATAATTAATTATTCTGGAGATCTCTGAACTGTTCCTGACTGACTTACTTAGCTTCACAGGTGGAGCAAAGCAGAGAACCTGCTAACAAATAATTCAAAGCTTTACCATCCGGCAGCAGGTTAATGGCCACATCCGAAAGAAAAAGAATTTCCTCGAAAATTGAAAACCACTGCGAAACTTAATTTTAAAAGTGGAGATATACTTTATATACATGCATGGGTAGTATAAGTACATTCATACCTAAGTCCTATCATATATGTTTAGGAATGCACTGGTATGTATGGTGCAGATTATCAGAATACTGCTATTATATCCTTCTTCCTTGGTGTGGTGGTCAGTCATTCCCCAGCTGGAAAAATGGGAATGCCTGACTTAGATAAGGTTTACTATTAACATTACCTGGATTGCATTAGTAATGAGTACATGAACATACATTACGTTTATCCGATTTAGGAAGTCAGGGGTAATGTATTAATGCGTCGTATTTTTGAGCATGCTATGTAACTTCCGGGGAATACTTAGAGAAGGCAGAGGTATTGAATAGATATATTCATTGGTGTTGTTCTGATAGAAAAGTGTGGCTATATTTGCAGAGGCTAGCGAGAGGGAATGCGTGCAAGCAGGGCAGGACTGGGTCTTCAATTTGGCCCGGGAAAATAATAACAAACCAGCCCCCAACGGTCCTCAAAAATGACATTTTTATTAAAGGCAAACAACCCAAATTATTAATGGAGAATAGGAGAATTTTAAGAACTTTTTTATTTTTAACGATTCTATATCTAATCATAAATATAAGAGGAAAAACAACCACCTCTTCCGGAGTTTGAAACCGGAACCTTCCGCTTGCCGGGCGACTGCTCTTACCACTGAGCTAACTAACGGTTTTCACACAATATGTAAAAATCCTGAAATTTTATAAGATAACACCAATTTAGTCCATTTTTGAAATTATATTTGCTATTTTTATGGAAACATTATGTACAAAATTTCAACGCTCTACGTTGACGCGTTCTCAGGCAGTGTCCAAATGTGATGTTAAAAATGAAATTTTTTGTATGGCAATCCTATGAAGGAGTTACCCGATTTGTCTCATTTTCGAACTTCATTTTGCTTTTTCTTTTTAGCCCATGTGCAAGATTTCAGCTTCTAAATAAACGCGTCCGTGAGTTATCGGGAGAACGGGCAGGGAGAAAAAAATGATATTAACAGCATTTGCCTTTGACAAATATAAATTATTTTTTGATTTTTAACTGTTAAATAAATTTGTTGTTCTCGATTCAAATTTACCCGCTTGACAAGCTGAGGTTGGTTCGTGATCCTGACATGGAAGAAATTTTTGCCAGTGCTACAAAATGAATGATGAAGATATGGTTATACCAGCAAACGTTAAAGAAACAAGAAAACAGAAGTGACTCTGACGTTTTGAATTACAAAATGATGAGTGATCTCAATATTGCCACAAAAAAAAAATGCTTCGTTCACCAATTTTTTAATTGATTGATGTTCTTTTATTCTAACTGACGAATAGGAACGAAATGTTGGAACAAGTTTCAGAAAACTTTGTATTCCTTTCTGGCGATCTTTTTAGCAAAATGTACATCAATATTCTGAGAAAACTCACTTTTGAATTTATTCTTTTCAATCACTCCACAACTATAGCCCCTAGTATCCTATGTAAATGGTAAAATCGCGTTCAGAGTTTTTGTGACATTGCCAATGACGATAGTTTCATTCAGAAAATTGAAGTTAATAAAAACTTACCTGTGATCTAAAATGAGTCGAGAAAGATTGCCAAATGTGGCTTTTTTGTAAACCAAAAAGGAAAGGACAAGAATGCTAGTCATTTTGAGAATATTATAAGCTAATTCGTGGCGGAAAAAGCTCGAAAATATATATAAAATCTTGCAAATATTTCTATCAAATTGATTCACTTCAAAATAAATGTACTTCACTCGCACAAATTTAATATCAACTAATAATTTTATGTGCAATAAATATTATCTACTATTCTCTCATGATCAGTTGTTGCTCAACTTTGCTCAGTCAGTTGATAGACCACGTCAGAATAGTTGTTATGGCTCTGCGTGAAGGAACTGAGGAAAGAAGTGAACTCTTAAACTCGTCCCATACTCTTTGTTTTTGGAATCTTTTTGTAACCGTTTAGAAAATCAATCGCTCCTTCACCTACTTATATGGTCCAATATAGTAAAAAAAACAATGCCACTGCCTCACCAAATGTAGAAAAAATCAAACTGTTTCTAATAGTTACGTACTTTCTAACACTGGAAATTTGTCATTTAAGTAAAAGCTGACTGTAATATACCATGACCATGTAATATACTATGACCAATCTGAGCGGCATTTCTTCCGAAGAATACGGCAGCATGACATTCTGGAGTATATCAACATAAAAGGTTTGATCCATGATGGTTTTGATCCAATGTATTGGGCCAACACCGTAATAAGAGAAGCATCCCCATACCATTATGCTAGTACCTCCATGTTTTATGGTTTTTGTAGTGAACCTGGGGTCGTATTCTGCATGAGGGGGTCTTCTAACATAACTACGAGACCCTTTACCACCGTATAGCACAATTTTACTTTCGTCAGACCAAAGTATATTTCTCCACTTCTCCACTTCCCAGTCCAAATGCGTTTTAGCAAAAGGTATGTGCCGTGCAACGTTCTTAGCAGTTAAGAGAAGAACTTTTCTTGGACTATGGGCTTTAAGATTATTTTGTCTTAATCGTCGACGAACTGTTTCTACACTAGCTGTCACATTGAGCTCATTTTTAAGCTGCGTGGCTGCCATGAATGGTTCCTTTTTTCTTAACCGTATAAGTGGGTGGACCAACAAAGGCGACATTGCCCTCTTTCGTCCACGCGTTTCGATTTTTTGCTCAAATAATTTTGCATTTCTAATCATTTTATTTGAACAATTCAGGGTTTTTCTGATCTCGGTGTACGTTTTGCCTTCTGATATCATCTGTTTAATAATTTTTCGTTTTTCGGTGCGCAATGCTTTCCACGTCCCATATTCACTTCACTTCCACTAAAATTGTTATAAATCGATTTGAATGAATTAATGTTTGCTCTGAGAGAATATTACTTGTCTAACGGTATCTTAAAGTGACGGACACTATGATCCTGTGATCCTTCTTCTCACCTTCAAAAGAATTAATACAGAATATTTCTTTTCACTTTCGAAAGATTAATAATGAATGCGTCTTCCCCCTTCCAAAGAATTAATAAAGATGGTTTCCTTTCAGAGGTAAAGTGTGCAAGTATATAGCCACCTTATATACCTTCTCGTCGTAAGACATCAATGCATTAAAAGAAATGCACTGGGTATCAGAGCGTATTGCTTCCATACCTTTCACCGATTTTTTTCGGAATGTCTCCGAAATGCTTCCGTTTCCCGCTGGATCTTTAAAGTTGGAACTAGATTTGCAGCAAATGTAGCATTAGTCAAGTCTTACGTTTTGTACGAGAGATTGATGGGAAACCGAAACTTAATGCAAATATCGATGCAGAACCTAGTGATTTTTAGTATATGTGTATTGATTCCGATCAGAGTAATGTACATATATAGTTTGTAATTGCTGTTTAAATGTATACCTTGTATAAATGACAAAGCTATATTGAAAAATTTATATTTTTAAATTATAACAGTTTTATTATTTAGACTTACTTAGGCAGACCTTGCGATTACACAAAAATTATGGGCTATGCGGAAGAAAAATTTAAGCATTTTTCTTCATGTAGTAGAATTACATCGATGTGTTTGTTTCGTCATGGAAGTCGTAAACTACGATATTTTCTGAGCGGGCACATAATTTAGTGATTGAAACTTTATTAAGTTTGAACAAGTTTTATAATTTCCTGTCACCATGATTCGAATCATTTTTCAGTTTATATTTCTATAACTTTTTTATAACTTTTTACATTTTTTCATTTGTCCCATTTATTTTGCGATAATATTTCTTGGCGATGCCTTTGTATGTCTGATATCATATAGACACCCTATGACAATTCAAGTGTAAACAAACAAACCGGCATTGGAAAATGTTTAATTTTTTACCACAGCTGTTTATTTTTATAACTATTTCGCTTATATTTTATTTAAAACATTATAATTTATTATTGAAACTATTAAACTGTAAAATGATTTCCTACAGCAATAACTCCGGTTCTCTCTACAGCACAGCACAACGCACTTCATCACCATAATTCAAGACTCCGAAGTCTCGATTATATTAAATTTCTTGCACAAAACAATATTTCACTATTGCTTCTCACTATTACGAAAGTATAAATCACTTTTAATCACGTTTTCACTCACAAAATCACTAAAACAACACCAGAGTTGTTTTCGTAAATTCAAATAAATTGATAAATGTCAGAAATATCGAACTGACAAAAACTAAACACCCAGCCCTCTTGTGATTTCCCTCCCGTGTCCACAAAAACAAAATACTTATCACACGTACACGAATTTTAAACAATATAGGCTATCCTGTTTGTTATGTGATCTAAGGGGAAGACTCCCTCTAGAAAGTTTGAGTTCTCCATTTATATACTGGTGAAACTAGTCAATGCCTACCTTAACTTACTTAAATTATTACAAACTTATAACTAAGTTAAATTTCCAAAATGTTGAAGTAAAACAGTAAAAACGCAAAACAAAAATTACATTTTTTTTCACCAGATAAATTTATTATTTTCTTTTTATATTGAAATATATACATAAATGGAAGATACCTTAGGGCTGATCGTCTGCAAGAGAGAGAAAAGAGTTTTTGTGAGTGAGATATACTCAGTGGGATGATAATTAAATCTCAGTAGTTAACCAAGTACCAGTAATTGACCATTTTCAAATAAAGCTGACAATACTTTTTATTGTTCTAATTTCATACATGCTATCTAAGCTTCTGTCCATTATGTAAGTACCGTTATACGTGAAAATTATGATGAAATTTGGTGCAAATTAAGTTTTCTTTCGAGAATCAAATTTTAGTCTAATGTAGTGTAAATAGGAAGTGATTTTAGTTATTTCTTTTAAATAGTTAATTTCCTACATGATATAAAATTGAACGGTTTTCATTTGATATCAATTTAATTTTAGTCAAAATGCCTTCCAAGAAAATATTTTTCAAGTATAGTGAGGAAGATTTGTCAATGGCATTAGGAGAAATTTATAATGATTGTGCAATTAATTAGACCAACTGCCAGGAAGTACGGCATTCCACATTCAACCTTGATAAACAAAATTAAATTGAGACATCCGGTTCTATAAAAGACGGGTCCCCAAACAGTACTAAAATCCCAAGAAGAAGATTTGCTGTGTGACTAGATAACAAGTATGGACAAAAAAAGGAATCCCACTGACAAAAGAAAACATTCTTCAAATGGTAATAGACATAGTCATCGAAGATGGACGCCGCACACCTTTTAAGCATAATCCTCAACACCTTCTTCTTTTTTAAACACCCTTTTCATTTATAAATAATTCCTAGAAAATAACTTACACAAATCATTGGTTCAATTGAAAGGCAGAATATAACATAATATATTTTTGTTTTTATTTTTAACAATTATCATCTTGCTCTTAACATCAAAATATGATAGATTCTTAGCACATTCTAATTTCCTTTTCGTTACTGCATCTCATTTATGTATCCTTTCTTGGAATTTTGGTAAGCATATGCGTGCTGTAAAATGATTCCTTCTATGCCACTGAATTTGTAATTGTTGTAATTAATCCTAATTAATAAAAAAAAGCCTTTCCTCCATAAACATTGCATTAGCTTATAATTAACCCAGGCAATTTTATCAAGAACTGTGTTTGATAGCTCACGAGATATCGTTTGAAATTAAAAATTGCACGTTCTCAATAAAACAAGTACTTTATTTTATTTCAATTTTTCTATTAACTCTTCAGCTTATTTTTTCACAAGTTCATAAAAAAGTGGCTACTACAATGGGTTTGACTAACAAGTAAAGTAAACATACATAAGAGAAATGGTTTGTTTTAAAAATGCTTTCTGCTATTGTTCTACTTATTTTACCAATCAACTTTAACTTTTTATTAGGTATAAATATATCTGTTTTGCTTTTTACTATGTTGTGCTACAGAAAAATCTAGCATAATATCGGAATCGCCGCGAACAAGTGCTGCCGCAGTGTCGAGTAATAAACCCTCAAGATAATTGTGAAATATATTGGTGGCGGTCAATTGACAAGTAAGATATTTCATACTTCTTATAAAATGTTTTAATTATTTCTTATAAGTTGTTTTGAAGAATATTAATTAACCTTTTATGTTCGTTGTTTTATGTACAACGTGTTACTAATATTGTTGAAAAATACAATATAATTTATTAACTATTTCATTTTCTATTTGCAATTTCATTGAGGTTCATTTTCTAGAGCAAACAACAACAGCATTGAAACTATTACATAAGTATATCAGTTGCTATCATAAAGATAATGATTCCTTGTTTTTATTTTTATTTTCAGGATTATTTCCTCAGTTCATGGTTGCAACAAACTGCCCATTTTAAGTAGAAGCTAATAGGAATTTTCCCTAGGCAGGACTTCCAAAGAAGTACTCCCATACAAAGGTCTCCTCATATCAAACGTTTTGGATACGATTCGTACAGTTATACGAAGTGGCCTAAGCCACTAGGAAGAACGGAAATCTAGGAGTCACGAGCTCGGGAAGTACCAGTCGATGACACAGTAGCACATTATAATTGGTTTCATCAAACAAGTAAGGCACAAAGTCACACATCAAGTTTCTACTACAGGGCCTCCTATTTCAGCAAAAGTTCGTCGCCTATCACCCGAGAAATTAGCAGCTACAAAGAAAGAGTACGACTTTCTGTTGAAACAGGTATTTGTAGACCTGCCAATAGCTGTTGGTCATCACCACTTCATCTGGTACAAAAAAAGAATGGTGACTACAGACCCTGTGAAGACTATAGACGTCTGAATTCTTGCACAATTCCCAACCGATACCCAATCCCGTTGATTCACGATTTCGTGTATCATCTTCAGAATTGTATGCTCTTTTCGACTTTAGACCTAGCCAAAGCATATCACCAGATACCTATTGAAGCCGATGACATTCCAAAAACCGCAATTTGCACTCCATTTGGACTCGTCGAGCTTACGCGTATGACCTTTGGCCTCTGCAACACAGCGTAGACGTTCCAGCGCTTCATTCATGCGATATTTCAAAAACTTGCATTTTGTTTTGTGTATTTGGATGACATTCTTGTCGCATCCAAATCCGAAGTTGAACACCGTACTCATTTAGAAAAACTTTTTTAAACGCAGCGCGTAATCTAGTCTCATCATTAACGTCGAGAAATGTTCTTTCCTGCAAGCATAAGTATAATTTGTTGGCCTTTTTGAGAGAACAAAGTGTTCTGTCGATTGAAGTGAACTATTTGTACTGTTCGCTTCATTTATACATTTTCTATGAAAATGTATGAGGTGTTCTTTTGTGCATTTTTTGTTCTGCTCTGTTCTGCAGACACAAAAGAGCACAGCTCATATATTTATTTAGAATTCAGAACCATTTCGGAATATGTATACTTTATTAAAACGGCATTACCTTACTAACACGTAAATTAAATTATTTGCAATGGAATAATGGATAATAATGTCATAAATAATTGTATTGTAATATTAATCAGTATTTCAAATAGGTGTCTTTAGTAACCATCTATATCTCGCTTAAATTTTGTACTAACACATACATATTTTGGTAATTTTACTTCATTCGAACGAGTAGATTGTTGATTTTTCATACCCAGCTTTTGAATTCTATCTTACGTGTAATGATTTCCATCGAAGTTTTCCGTAGCCTTTTTTTAAATGGTATTGTCAGTAATTAATCATAATGCTAATTTGTCTCTCTTACGAACACCAAGGTGCTACATTTGGTACTAATTTTCGGGGATCTTACAAAATTTAGGTCGCCATTCTACCATTCTCAAAATAAATAGTGAAAAGCAAGACAGTTCGTATATAAGGAAGCCCAAACAGAGCAGTAAGTGCCTCAGCCCGGATGAGCGAGGCCCCTTCCCAGAAAAAATAATATCCGTCAAAATAAAAAGAAAAACAGAAAAATTACAAAGAAGAAGAATTCAATTTTAATAAAGAAGCAAAAATTCAGATTTTGAAATTGATGCTTTTCAGTAATGACTGTACACCCGGCAGTAATGACTGTATGTTCAACCGGAACCAAACTTCGAAGTTCAGTGTATCAAAACAATTGGAACAGAAGCAGTGGAACGGAGGGCCGAAAAGTCTGATACGGTAGGTGAAGAGACACTCGCGGTACAACTTAACAAGTAGCAATCACGAACAGAACCAGCAGCTTTCAGCAAAAAAGAAATTCAAATAGAAGTGAATTAAATTGAGAAAACAAGAATTGTAAAACATGAAAGAAAGTGGACAGCAAAAAAAAATGGAGAAACAAAACAGAGGAAAAGGGTTTTGGGAACCATGCAGGTCCTATTAGAGAGGTAAGTTCAATATTTAGAATTTTTTATTTTGAAATAGCATGCCAGTTTTAGTTAAAATCACCCTTTGTTTTTTATAAAATGTGCATATTTAAGTGAGTGCTAAAAATAGTGTTTTCGTTACTCCTCCAATAGAGTTTCGTGATATCTCTAAAAACCGCGTGGCGCCCATGTGTTGTAATATTTGTCTTAATATTCTGCAGTTCGATCGTGTGATTCCTCTTTGGCGAAGAGATTTAAAAAAGAGAAAATATTATAAATGCCTTATTTTTCCCATGCCCAAATTAGCTAGCGCCTTTACGCATGCAAAATAGCCCGTAATACACTTTATTGCGGGTATCGACTGTAATAAAAATTCTTATTGCGGGTATCTACTGAAATAAATATTTTATTGCGGATATCGACCGAATAAGAAAATTACTAACATAAAACACTTTATTACGGATATCGAAGGTAATAAAGATTCTTATTCCGGGTATCGACCGCATAAGAAAATTATTAACAAAACTTTATTGTGGGTATCGACTGCAATAAATATTCTTTCTGTGAGTATCGACTGCAGTAAAAGTTAGAATCTCATTTTATTCTGGGTATTCTGGGTAACACAAATTTGATTTTATCTTAATTATACTTTTACATTCATTCAATATTAAATTAAACTTTATAGATAAAGGCACATATACATTCTATATTAATTATAAATTATAGCATTTATTGAAGTTTAAAAATCTAATTTGAGTGCCACTTACAGTGTAGGGAACTTGGTGAACCACGAAATTATTGACTTTAATCCAGGGTTATAGTTTTCAACATATCAATTCATTTATAGCGTGTTCGCTCTGACTACGGGCAGAAGACTGATACTTATTCCGGTAAATGCGATCTGTTTGCGTGTACCTGACATCTGCACACTGC
This sequence comes from Dioctria rufipes, assembly GCA_963924295.1. Classification (NCBI taxonomy): domain Eukaryota; kingdom Metazoa; phylum Arthropoda; class Insecta; order Diptera; family Asilidae; genus Dioctria; species Dioctria rufipes. The sequence continues at coordinate 67,732,568 of OZ002744.1, read as the reverse complement.
GGTGTGTGACTCAGCGGCATCAAGGGTTTGCACGAGAGGTAGATTCATGACAGTAGATTTTTTCTCAGTGAATCTTTCTCTCGTGAGAATCCTTTTGCCTGACCGTGTCGGTGTACGCCACGGCGGAGTGGGTCAATTGGGTTCTCCACAAGATCGTGTTCGGGTAATGTGTATGAATTGCTAGTATAGTCACTGAGTATTCTTTATTCATGTAATTGTTTTTCTTTTACTTCACAGAGGAGACAGCCCGACGTGATGCAAAGAAAACTATTCGTTTTTGTGTGAATAAATAAAGTAAAGGATTATTTTAAGGAACAGACCCTCAGCCGGGTTGATAACCTTCCTGGTTTACGTTGCAAAAATAATCTACTAAACAAATGATTCGTATTTTACCGATTTTCGAAATTCAATCCCTACAAGAGTGAAAGAGAGTGTCAGAGTTCGTATGCCTCTTAACCAGTAGTGTTGCAAAAATAAATCTATATTCAACACGTTGGTACTCGATGGATTTTCACCATTCAACGTTTGAGGGAGATGAAGTGTAATAGTAATATAAGTCTGTAAACTCAATACTACAAGCTGATTAGGCAGTAAATTATCCTTCGGAATACCTAAACAGCCTCAACCCAGCTGATCTATCACCGCATACCTCATACCTGAGAGACAACTGTTTCTCACACGAACAGTTCTATGTGGCCTATTGAGGAGTGAGTTCCGCTAGCAGTCTGATGATGGGCGATAATTCAAACAAAATTTGATTTCACTTTTAATGTGGTTATGTGACCTCAATAAATAAAAGCATTTTTCAATTTTTGTGAAAAATTTTTTCTAAAGTTTATTGCAATTTTTTTTATTCCAAATCATTTGCCGCTTATGTCATCCGACCATCTACATACCTTCTACTAAACCAATAAAATCCCACCAACTAAAGTATTAACAGTGACCATAGTTTATAAGATCCTATGACATTGACATTCATAACTACTAATCTACATGCGTACTACGAATTGCAGATGAATGAGGTCGACGGCAAATGCTAGTGCTATATATGCTTTTAATTGGCAATAAAAGTTTTTTTTTTATATCGCTCCGACGGAACTGAATGCAAATTGATAAGCATCATGCTCCGGCAAGGTATTGAAATGTTTATGTACATATATTGCAAGCTAAGTGAACTTTTAATATTGCTAAGTGAAATCTAATATTTTTTTCATTATCGCTACAAGCAATCCGCTCCGGCATCTGCCCCTTTCCATTATCGGGTATACTGTCCTGTCCTATTCCATATTATTATGTAAATTTCCCAATGAATATTAATTCACTTTCATAGCCATATATACTTTTGCATCCAATTATTTCCTATTATTTGTGCTAATTTCTATTTATTTTTCCCATACTGGAATCAAACTCACAATTTTTTTTTTCTAGCTTTTTTTTTTAGAGAAACTCAGGGGATTCCCTATAATGCAAATCACAGAATGGCAGGAAGGAGATAGGTAAGGGGTCATGATGAAAGTGGCGAATGAGCAGATGTATGTCACTCTTGAGCCTTCGCAGATTGTAATAAGCCCGAGAAAAAATAGAAGATGGTAGACTTTTCCACATTCGCACAATTCGGTATATCTAACATTGCAGGGGTGCTCGAGTGAGTCGATATGAAAAGTTATTGTCAAATCGCCAATGAGCTTAAAGGCTCTCTTTTGGGTAATATCCAATGAAGCTAAGGCTGTACGACCAGCCCCGCTAACTCAGACGTGAGAATTCTATTCCATTCTAAGTCTGATATAGAACTTGTAGAGGAGCGCTAGATTTGATGACCTGAAATATTTCTTACACCTTTTCAGAAATTCAAGGCTTTTCCATGGTTCTTTGGCAACAGAGAAGATGTGGTCTGTCCAGCTTAATTTACTGGAAATGTTATTGCCAGGAATGTATTGTGATGGCCAATCTGAAATTAAAGCTCCATCAAATGAAATAGGAGTGGTTAAATGGTGAACTTGTTTTAAACGGACGGAACAGCTTTGGGTCTTAGATGCATTGAATTCGTCGCAACTCGCTTTGCTCCAGGCGAGGATATCAAAGGAGTAAGCGAAATCAAGGGTACTGACATTGTTCACACTTGAAAAAAAACTAATTTTCTTGCTTGTTCACGTTCTTCTTTCAATACTATTTCTTAATTGCTTTCCAATTGCACAAAATTTGTCACTTGGTTTATTTTTTTGGTTCAACATACAATCTTACGTAAGTTCACTTAGTCATGTTCTTACATCATTCATAAGAATATTTCACGAAAATATTTCCGCATGCATTGCCCCAATCGGGATCAATAATTCCAAAGTAAACATGATGAAATGAGTTTACGATAATAGCAAAATTTATCATGTAAGCGTAAAAATTGTATTTAAGTTTTTTTTATTAGCACAATAAAGACCAGTGTAAGTTTACAATCAGAATCAAAGTCAAAGTTTACCTAATAATAAGTTAAGAAGCTGGTGAGATATCCGAGTGTTTTACATTTAAAATGCACACGGCAAGAAAAAGAAGGAAGAAAGAACAAAAATCGAAAAAAAAATCAAACTCTCTTTAAAAATTTTATGAATAAAGATAAAAAAATGTGAAAGCGCAAGTTGCATGCACCGAAACAGAATGGCAAATGTTTCATTTTCGTAAATAAATGAGAAGGGGCGGAGTTTTCACGTTTTACTCTCATAAAATGCTCCCGCGCTTTTGTGAAAACAGGTTTTCATGAAATATTGATAATGTTAGGACACATGTTGTTGTTGTAAAATGACTAGAAGGACACATGTTGTTGCTGTAATCCTATGATATTTGAACAGCACGTTTTTCTGTTTACATTCGTTTTGCTATGAAGAGATTAAGTGGGAGAACTCATGCTGAATTCTCTGATATTTTCGGGAAAAATGAGAATTTCATTTGAGAGGAATTTTACATCTCCTTTCAGCATCTGGGCCAAAGCGAAATTTATCTTTTTCTTAAAAATGGGAAGTAGAGTGGCCCGAAGTACATTATTATGAATAGGTTGAAAGGATTTTGAGGGATTTAATAAGATTTTGTCGTTCGGGTAATCCTACGTTCTCTCGATTTTTGTTTTTAACTCGTTGTCTCAGTTGCACTACAGTAGTCCATAGACAAGTTCTTTTCCCCCATTCATGCAAAAGACGAAAGTATATGAAATTAGTTGTTTCATTCTAAAAAACACCAGAAATTTGCCCATTTTGCTCTACAGCTTCTTAACTTATTATTAGGTAAACTTTGATCAAAGTTCTTTCTATTTCAACGTTACTTACGCCCGCTTAGCAAGCACTTAAATTAAGTTTGAGTGTTTGTTACAGTCATATTATATGTATATCGTCACTGCATTTATACTATTGATATCGTCGCCTTCTTTTTCTAAGTCCCGTGGCAGACGATAATACATACTCGAGACTAGACATGACGTAAAACCGGTTTTTGTATCGAATGTGTATCAGCCCATGGTACACGTAGTTTATACACGGTTAATACACGTTCTTGCGGCAGCAAAGAAAATTCATCAACATCAACACGAAAATGTTCTAAAATAGTGCTAAGAAAACCAGTTTTTAGTACGGTGTATCGCGTGTGTATCATCGTGTGTCACCGGACTTAATAGTATGAGAGTAGCTACATACGCTCAACTCCACGGAGAGGTGTTGGGATGGAGTAGCTACAGAAGCCCAATGTCGATTTCAATGCGACCATTTCAGTGTTCCCCTTTTTCTGGCAGCGGGGAACTGGGAGCACTAAAGTCCATCGAACATATTTCTGTCATATTCCTTCTATTTGTGGACACACGTATTATATACACGGAATTGTCAAACATAATAAATGTTCTTTATCGATATATAGAAACAAATATTTTTTTAACTTTATGCCAATTACTCAACTAAAATCTTTTAATTCATTCAACTCAACAATTTCACAAATAATCGCGACAGTACACTTTGACAGACCAGATGACAATTCAACTTGAATATGTATTTGTAACACCGAAAAAATATCCAGTGCAAAGCAGGGGAAGTCAGTGCAAACCTAGTGTTGCACTTCTGCTATAAATTTTGTCCCATCGAACATTTTCAGTGTTGAACTGCTGGAAAAAGTGCAATGCTGGTGTTGCACTGAAGTCCCATCGAAATCGACATAACTCTGAAGATAGATACGTGGAGTAGCTAAAAAATTATAACTCCTATGATTAGTTTGGGAGTAGCTAAACAGCTTAACTCCACTAATACTAGTTACAGGGCTTAGCAAATTGAAACTGCATTTTATGCAGAAAGCAAGCCGCTTTACTCAGTGATACTTGGGACCAATATGAATGATTTCATCCGAGGAAATGAAAATTTAATCCACTGGAAATCAAGATGGCGGACCTTTTCCAAAATGGCGGCTGCCTTAAGTTAAAAAATTATAGACTCAAAACGGCTGAACCGATTTTAGTGATTGGGATGTCAATCAATCCGTATTGAATCCTTTAATCGAAAGAAAAAATACCGTTTATGAAATTAAAGATGGCGGCCGAATATTAAAAAAATTGTCAAATATTCAAATAAATTTTTTCGTTCTAATGAAAATAATAGCTAAATATCCTACAATCTGCACCCACATACTTTGTAATTTAAATAAAACCTGATAATATTGTCTACAAAATAAAAAAAAAAATGCTTGACAATCCGTCGGGTAGTTTTTGAACTATACGCATATCAAAAAGTGCACCACTGCCGGCCTAGGCTACGTGAAGCGATACGCGCGAGAGGTCATCTCCAGCCCTCGCCCGCGCCTGCCTAGAACCAAATGATTAAACGAAGCGAATGAATGAATGTCAGACAGATTAACCAGTGACGCCAGTGATGAACTTCATTCAATCTAGCATTCGTTTGTGACGAGGTAGCACGTGTTTTATTTGTTCTAACCCGGTAAACCGCAATAAAAACAAAAGACTTCAGTGATGTTATAATATATAGTAAAGTATAGATAGTAAATTGATCTTTTCTTCGGTAGGTAAGTCCTATTGTGATGTATGTCGAAGCATGTAAAAGTAGCGTCAACTTCGGTTTTGGGTCCTGTCTGTATGGACTGGTCACGCTGCTGTATATGTCAAAATACAGACATTAAAAATCTTATTTGCCCAAGTAACAATCTAGTTTCAAAAGACTTGAATTCCGGTTACCGAACTTTAGCTTAACAATTTAGGCTTTTAATTACTAACCAAGCTAAGTGGCACAAAAAATATGCTATGCATGTTGTAAGGGTGAAAGCTTTTGACCGAATAAAGAAGAACTCAAAAAAGAGTAGTGACATCAGCATAGACCCTTCAAATTCAGTATGTGTAACTCGAGCATCAGTACCTTTAGCTTCCGCTAAATTAGAGTTATGTTTTCTCTACATGAAACCAAAGCACCATAATGAACCCCTCCACAATGTGGCAACTACTAATATGATTCACCGTATAATTTGAGTCAATGCAATTCAATGCTGTGCATAATATTCAGACGCACCCTGAACAGTACCCTGCTTATCAAAAAGCATTCCTTGATCGATGTATGGCATTGAAAACCAGCTTTATTGAAACGGGTAAGCCTTTTATGGAGCATGGCACAAAACTCTTGGCTTTAGATACTCGAGTGTTGGCTCCTTCAACAGCTGTTACAGTTTTGTACGCGGCTGAGAAATCAGGAAATTATGCATACCACACATTCATAAAAGAGATATTTGTAGAAAATAAATACCAAAATGTTTGCTCAGAAAACAAAGAAAGTTGCAGAAGTAAAGGCTGTTTATTCCAGATTTTTATAATCGCAAGAGAGCATGAGCTTGATCTGGACACTCTTTTTTCAATATGAGAATTAAAGATACCCACCTCCTTTGTCAGCAAATGGACAACTTCTTTCAGGCATTAAGGCTGATCTAGCTGAAACCTCTAGTACGAATCCATTAAATTTTCTGAATAATCTTTGATGGTGCTGTACTTATACAAATGATTCGGCCAAAGAACTCCAAAACTTTTCAAAAATATTACGCAGCAGATCTCAGGCCTCATGTTCCCCAAATCATGCAAAAACTAAATGCAAAGAGAATAGACCTCGTATGGGATCTTTATCTGCCGAATAGCCTGAAGTGACAAGAACGAGAAGGAAGAAGAGCTGGCATTCGACGTCAAGTTATTTCTAATAATAGCTTACCTCCTGATTGGTCAGATTTTTTGCGAAATGAAAAAAACAAATTACAGGTTTTTCAATTTCTGGGGCAAGCCTTCCTAAATGACTTTGATGCTGCTAATGTCGTGACAAATGTTGCTAATCAATAGACTTCCTCAGACTACCCTTGCACCGCGATTTCTGGAAAAACAATAGGAACGCATGCGGAAGAAGCCTATGGCCGCATCGTACTTCACGCAAAAGATATCGCAGAACTGGGAATACGCGTATTTTGATCAGATCTTCCGATACAGATGTTTTGGTGTTATTAATATCATATTTTCATCGAACTTTAATTTAGAGTGGCCTGCAAGAGTTATGGCTATTGATCGGGACTGCAAATAAACGCCGTTATGTCGAAGTTCATAAAATAACTAATACTTTGTGTCTTGACAGATCGACTGCTTTTCGTGGTTTTCACGCCTTTACAGGGAGTGACACCACTTCGTATTTCCATACAAAAGGAAAGAACTCTTGCTTGAAAACGTGGTTTTCACACCCTGAAGTTACACCAGCTTTTAAAGAAATATCACAACCACTACAAAGTCTTCCTGAAGAAATCATCGCTATGCTGGAAAAGTTCATATGCTATCTATAAGATTCACAAACAGCACATTCGTCGGTCAACTTGGTACGCAAGGAACTATTTGCTACCAAAAAGAAATTGGTAACCAGAATCCCACCAACACGGCAGCATTACAAAAACCCGCGGATCTTTTGTAATTCGTATAGTTCAAAAACTACCTGACGGATTGTCAAGCATTTTTTTTTGTAGATAATATTATCAGGTTTTATTTAAATTAAAAAGTATTTGTCCATAATGTAGAGGATATTTATCTATTATTTTCATTTGAACGAACATTTTTTTTTTGAATATTTAACAATTATCTAAATATTCGGCCGCCATCTTTAATTTCTTAAACGGTATTTTTTTCTTTCGATTAAAGGATTCAATACGAATTGATTGACATCCCAATCACTGAAATCGGTTCAGCCGTTTTGAGTCAATAATTTTTTTTAATTATAGCAGCCGCCATTTTGGAAAAGGTCCGCCATCTTGTTTTTCAGTGGAATAAATTTTCATTTCCTCGGATGAAATCATTCATATTGGTCCCAAGTATCGCTGAGTAAAGCGGCTTGCTTTCTGCATAAAATGCAGCTTCCGATGTAACTATCGCCCTAAGCCCTAGCCCTAAGACTATACAACACGAATTATATTTTGATATTGATGACTTAATTAGAGTCTATAAAATTAAAAGTTCTTAAAATTCTTTTATTCTCCATGATTTGTGCTAAGTGTAAAGTTTTATTTGCCGTAATCTGTAAAACGCTTTATGTGTATTCACAGATACACGCGTTAACAAATAAATACTATTTTCTTAAGTTTAAAAAAAATAAAATAAAGAACACAATAAAAGTTTTAATAACACAATCCTAAAAATTCTCTGAATTTTCAAATTGTTCTGTGTAATTGATATAATCTTTTACCGTAAAAAACCTAAATTAAAAAACCATTTTCAGTTACATAAAAACACAATTGCCATCACGTTATTGTATACATTTCCCTCCATTAATACCAATTTGTTCATTTACCAACCCTTTGCACCAATTTTTCTCATCGTAAATTTTCCAGGACGCCCTGTTAAAAGGAGAACAAATCTCTTATAACAAATTTTACTTAGGTACTGTTGTTTCAGAACATATTATATGAAATATTTTTACAGCTCCTGCACGTTCCAACATATAGCAATCAACAACTTCAATTTCATAAAAAATTCAATAGCGAAAAAGGCAACCAGGCGGCGCTAGTAAGCGACTGAGCAAAAGTAACGTGCCACGTTTAGAGATCTCCTAAAATCTCGTTTCACCGCAATAAATTTCCTTTCCTGGACTGTGAAGTACACGGCGGAATTGAATGGATTGGATGAACGATAAACTGGGATGAGTGCACTCCACTCTTCTACAAATAAAATCGAGTTTCACAGAAATTGAGTGAAAAATTTATCAGTTCCCTGAGTGCCCCATCCCTGGCCCCTTCAGAGTTCAATAAAGACTTGAAGCAAGGTAAAGTACAAGTAGAAGTACATATAGAGGCAGTTGGTGTAAGTATACATATGAAAATACATATATAGAAAGGGCTTCATGCTATAGTCCTGCGTCCTAATAAAGAGCTTCAAGTATGGTTTTATACATACATACATACATACTCGTATATCCTCTGCCGAATTTTACCCTTGGACAGAATCTAGAAAATTTTATTTCTCTGAGTAATTGATGTTTGCATAGAAAATTAACGGATTCTTCAGAACTTGTTGATGCCCTAAATTAGTCGAAATACAATGAATCAGCTAGCACTGCATTGATCTAGCTCCAGTGTATTGTGGTGGTGGGAATACAAGCTCGAAGAAAGGGAGCTTCAACGAAAATTTATTTCATGCATTTGGACTTACAAATTTCAAAGCTTGGACCCAATTGGCCATGCATGATGGTCTTAACTTAAGTGAGTTCATCCATGTAGAGAAGGGGGAGAATGGAAACATATTGATTAGGTCAATTTCGATTTCGGTATCAGATATCTGGCAGAATCTAGAAAGACTTGTTTACTGCTTTATGGAAAATTTGTTTTAGAGGTAAATATTTTCCATGTTATCTGTAGATACAACACCTTCTTGGTTTTGTTATTGAAAAGATGCACCCACCGGCCTGACGTGCATATAGACAAACTTTAAGCTGAACATTTATGGTATTTAATATGCAGAGAATCTCTATTTTTAGTTGAGGGAAATTAAATTCTCATCTGAAAGTCAAACATTTTAATTAGAAAGTTTAATGATATTAATATGATGAATCTAGGGTAGGTTCATAGAAGGTGTGGTGATATATAGTATTATTATTTAGATAACACTGATCAAAGGAAAAGACGAAACCCAATAAACTGCGATGGAATAACCTCGCATAGGAACTTGTTCCAGACAAACCAAACATTTCACATTATTATCGTCGATTAATTGACTTTAAGTGGAAATGATGTCAATTACCGAAATGGGGAACGCCTTCATTGGTTTACTGTAACTACTATGAGATCTAGTCTCGAGCGTGGGAAGAGATGCCGGTGGAAAATTGATAACTCAGTCTTGTCCAGTTCAAATACAAAATTTTATTCGTAAGCTTAACACTAAATATCACAGTACGATAAATTTAAATATTAATTCAATCAACTAAAAAAGCAACCTACAAGCTACTATAAAATACAATAATAATAATTTAAAAAAAAACTTAAGCAAATTAAAATTCAATTCCCAAAAGAACATTCGGTCGGAATGGCGTCGTCTCCTTTGTTCCTTTAGTTCTGCCGAAGCAACTGTAAGCAACTTAACTTGTAACAAAATTATAATGCTTCAGTGTGTAGAGCAGCAAAATGATATTTAAGAAAATATTCAAATTACTCTCTGCACTAAATTATCTTCTACAATAAATGAAGAAAATAGAAATAAATTCAGATTAATCTCTGAAAATCAGAATTAACGTCTGTGATGAGGATAAGGATAATTTCATATTAATCTCTGAACATAATGAAGCTTCTGTGTTGGCAGGAGTGTAACAGATTAATCTATGCAGCGGAATGAATCTTCTGCTTAAATGTAAGCAGGAGAGAAGCAGATTAATCCCTGCTAAGCTTCTGTAGGAAATGATAGGAGAATTTTTAGATTAATCTCTGAAATAGAATTATCTTCTATATTGGAGGTTGGGGATAATATTCTTGTATTTGGATTAGTCTCCGAATCAGATGAACTCTAACCAAAAATGATTTTCTGCCGCAGCTCTTCGAGTTTATGTAGCTCACTGACATATCCTAAGAATAGACTAAGCTATTTTATCTAATTCCTATAGTCAAAAATTTCACAAATTTTGGGTAAAATCTATTCTTCACTTTCAAGCTCAAAATATACGTTCAACTATAACCAATTTTGAAACAGTATGGAATGCATTGGAATTGACATAAAAATTCAGACATTATATTGCTTATATACCTACGTCTATCTCCTTCAAGCTTAATTATTGTTTGACATCAAATCTCCAGATGAGTACATTTTTCAATAATATTAAAAATTAATTTTTGTGTTAATTAAAACTAGCTTAACTTCGTAAACAATTTGTATGTAATGCAATATTAACTTTTAACATCTTTAGTGTTTCTAACCGAGAAATAATAATTAATTATGAATCCGGGTACAATTGTACGAAATAAATGGTTTTCACAGCCTATTCAAAATTTGTGCCATTTTGAAGCTGAATCCAGTTATGTTTCTCGCCTCTCGGTGTTGACCTGGTGACTTTTTACTAAGGCGAAAACAGTTGACTGTGTCATGACATTTTGATATGACAAAAATGTAAATCGACGGGGGTATGTTTACCTTGGTGCATTTAATATTATTTACGAAATATATTGTGTATTTATTCGCACTTTTGATCGTTTTAAATAAAATACGAGCCATGATAGAGGATATATTATGGTCGCAGGCATACACGATGCACCATGTCGATATCGGGGACATCGAGTACCCGAAAAGAAAAAGAAAAACCAAATAAAAAGAAGAGGAAAAAGCTAGATGAAGAAAATAGCACATTTTCTTCAAATATTGGCGGCGTGTTTCAAATAATTTAATTTAATTTAAAGCCAAGTGAAAGGCTTTCCTATACCCTATCATCATCGCAGCGCTTCACAGTACGGTAACGTTATTTTTTTCCCCATCTGTCTGTCCGTAATCAGTGCAAGCGCACTTGCAGTTATTACTTACATATTTGTACTGCAAGTGCTCCCAGCTGTGGTCATTGAACTGCACGGTCTGAGGTACTCAAAGCAGCAAATAAACATAACACTATTGTTGTTTTTTCTTACCTCGCTATGCCGTCGTTGACTACTGCTGGTGGCGCCCAAATATCTGTGTTGTTGTGTGTCGCTTTTTCTTCTGCTTTTTTGTTTTGCTTTTGAGCATGCAGAATTTTATTTTATAATTCTGCAACATTCGTGGATTAAGGTCAAATCGTTTTTCGGGTTACTGCCACCTTAATTCTGAAAATCCGGCAATTCTGATGCTGATATTAATCAGTATCTCGTACCTGGTTGCAGTTGGGTGCTTCTTTATCTCCCATAGTAGGATCGCAATATATATTCGAAACGATGTGCCTTTACCGTTCTTCCTTCCATAAATCCAGAGATTAATTACATCTGGATTATCATCTACTTCTGTTTCCTTTATCGCAGCCCAAATATGTCTGATGACGACCCGGTATCCATATTTGACAATATCTCCAACAATATTGATCACTTGCTTTCTATCTCCCGCTCTTCCGAAATCATTCTGACAGGCGAATTTAATGTCCATAACATACCGTAGCTCAGACATTATTCTACCAAAAGCCCTGCGGGTCGATTTGTCGAACTGTTCTCTGAATCGTTTAATTCGCAACAGCTAGTGTATGCACCCACGCGAATTCCTGATCCAGCTGGAGATAGAGCTAATTTAATAAATCTGTTTCTGACATCTCACCCAAACAAATATTCCATCTCAGTAGGTTCCCCTCTTGGTAATTCAAACCACTGCTTAATCACAGCTCAATTTACGACCTCAAACCTGTGTCGCCCTACTTCACCACCTACAAGACTTTTATGACACTGTAAAACTACTAATTGGGATAGTCTCAATCAGTATCTTAGTAAAATTGATTGGTCGGTCTGTTTTGCTTCGAGGGATGTTGATGAATGCACATTAGAAATTAATAACATTTTAAATCTTGACATGCGTGACTGCAGGAATACGGAATTTCGTACAGCAAAATCGCTCTTAGTTTAACGATAAGTGAAACCAAGCAATAAAAGCGAAAGAGTTAGCTTTTCGCGCCTATCAGCTGCATCTATTTCCAGAACTGAAACAAGTCTATAAGGCTGCACTGCACCTGTAAGTCCAGATGGTAGGATAAAGAATCTTAGCAAGCCGCAAAGGCAAAAAAGGTTTCTGTTCTCTGGTTAAAACCATCAGGAACAACTTCAGCAGTTCCTCTATACCTTCACTAGTTAATATTGGTGAAGTGATTGTGGACTCCCTGGATACAGCTAATATTTTGGCTGCTAGATTCGTTGCAAATTCTCGTCTTCCACCCATTTCACAGACATCTGTTTTGCATCTCCCGTGTGTTTGTATATAAGAGCCAATACATCCGTACGAGAGATGTGTTCAAGGTCCATAAGGGGATCGACATCTCCAAAGCCGCAGGAGCCGATGGTTTCTCGGCTCTGTTTAAAGCTGTGCCTCATCCTTGAATAAGCCCCTGTGCAAACTATTCTACTTGTTTTATTCCTCAGGAAAATTCCAACTACTTAGAAACTAGCTCACGTTCAGCCTATTCCCAAGAAAAGTGAGAGTAGCCATCCCTAAAATTATCGACCAATTGCTATCCTTTAGACTCTTCCAAAGGTTTTTGAATCTATTATTAACTCCAAATTAATGAAATATCTAGAAACTAATCATCTCATCAAGGATCGGCAATATGGCTTCTCAGCAGGACGCTCATCTGGAGACTTGCTGACTTTTCTAACGGAACGTTGGAAAAGTAGTCTTCACAATTTTGGTGTGTCCAATCGTTGCCCCAGATATTTCAAAGGCCTTTGATAGAGTCTGGCATCTAGCCAAGCTTGAAGCACTTAGTCTCTCTTGTCCTCTTCTGTTGTACATAAATTGAAAGTTTCTTATCCAGTCGCCTAATATGAGTTGTATTAGATGGTGTTTCATCTGAACATCACCCTACCCTATAAATGCCGGTGTGCCCCATCTCACCGTTATCTCACCATCTTTCTTCTTAATTTTCATTAATGATCTGCTGTCCCTGACTTTCAATCCCATCCATAATTCCGCCAATGACACTCTTTTGCGGACTCCAGAAGGAATGCCGCATATATTAAACGAGATTGCATGATTAGATCATTGAATAATCTAGCGCTCCTCTACGAGTCCTACATCAGATGTAGAGTTCAATAAAATTCCCGTCGGAGCTGATTGCGCAGCCTTATCTTCATTGAATATTGTACAGAAGAAAGCTTTCAAGCTCACTGGCGATTTGACAATAACTTGTTATATCGACTTACTCGAGCACCGCCTCAATGTTAGTTGCCTTTCACTCCTTTATCGCTATATGCATGGTCAATGTTCCGATGAAATATCTAGTCTGAGCTCTTGTAGAATGATTCCTGGACGCAATATGCACCCTGCAAGCCGCGCACATCCTTTTACCATTAAAATCACCTTCGGCCGTGCAATAAAATTCCGTGATGCTTTTTTATCCCGAACTGTGCGAATATGGAATAGTCTAGTATAGACATACATCAGCACCTCCGCCGCTCTCCTCACATTCCCTAATTCCTTTCCCTATTTCCTTCCTTCAATCCTGTGCTTTGCATCATAGGACATCGCCTGAGCGTGGCTTAATAATATAAAAAAGAAAAACCAGATATACGTTCTGTTGCCCTATTAGTTCATTGTGTCCACATTCTATAAGCCTCCAAGACTGCAGCACATTTTCTTCAACATAGAGCGACCGCACGTACATCATACATACACGGTTTGGGACCCCACCTATGCTAGCATCGAGCCAACACAGGAATCAAAAACTTCACTTTGGAATCAATTATTGAAATTAATTTGGTTACAATAATATTATATATATATATAAATAAGCAACGCGATAAGAGATTCAGAGCAACATAAAACATTATTTAAATCAGAGATGTTGCACGCCTATACATAAATATCATGTCCTCTATTTGGTCTAATGCGAAATTCTAGTTTAATTTACAATTTAATTTATACGTTTCATTAGTATGTATATTTCTAGAATTAATCTTACTATCCCTTATACAATTATCCAACCATTCATCTTGTCGACAGGATTATTTGATCATTTCTCTACTATCAATCGCTTAATGATGATTTTATTGTTTATCTTGATAATTTCGTAACTCTCAAGAATGGCTACATATACATATAAATTCTTTTTGATTTGGATCACAAATAAGACTTTAAACCATGTGAAATACATAATTCAGTCATCTTCTTTTTCCGGAGGTAGAAACTGACATTTTTAGGAATCTATCAAGTTTGAAATTTATGAATTATCCCAATGCATGCAAGCAATATAAAAAAATTTCAAAAATATTAATACAATATCTTTTTGCTAATTATATACAATTATGAAAATTTCAAACGTTTTAAAAATATATTTTGCGCTTGCAATTCCAAAAAAGTCAATTTTGTTTTAACAACCGGAACTAAGTAGCTGCTGTACGTGATACTTATATCCAGTTCCTGCCATCGAAATCATTTGTTGGAACTTTCAAATCCTTGTTATAAATTGTGTTATAGTTTCCAAATGACCTTCAATTTTAGTTTAATAATTTTTTTTATTGTACCAAATAATGCATCCGTCACGCCGTGTTAACGCACCGAATAACTAGAATTTAATATATAATGTAGAAATATATATAATAAGGGCGGATCCGAATCCAAGTCTTCGTCTTCGTCTTCTTAGTACAGCTAGTGACGTAATACAACAAGCTCAGCTATTATAATAGTTAGACGAAGACGAAGCTAACCTGTCCGAATTCGTGTGCTTAGCTTGATATTTGACGTTTAGAGCCAGTTCCTACTGTTCGTCATAATTAATAAATGTAATTAATTATAATATTATTATTTATGATTTAAAATTTAATTAAATTTGAAATAAAAATGTGTTACAATTATCTCTAATTGGTACATATATATCTGCTTATTTTGCACAGCAGAATTGAAGGAAAACAGCAAAAAATGCACAATATTTACACTTCACTTTTTCCGCGTCCGCCATAATGTCAAAATAAATGCAATCAAGCTCAAGACGAAGCTAACCTGTCCGAATTCGTTTGCTTAGCTTGCTT
Source organism: Dioctria rufipes (assembly GCA_963924295.1). Taxonomy (NCBI): domain Eukaryota; kingdom Metazoa; phylum Arthropoda; class Insecta; order Diptera; family Asilidae; genus Dioctria; species Dioctria rufipes. The sequence continues at coordinate 67,717,367 of OZ002744.1, read as the reverse complement.
GATCTCGATAGCCAGTGAATAAGTAAAACCTCAAAATATGTTGTCTATTTAAAATAGTCAACTCGAACCTTGACTCGATGATCAAGCTAACCAAATGTCTAAACTATTATGCAAAGTAGCAAAGCTCGGTGGCATAGACATGGATTCGGATAGAGCTTGACTCATGTTACGTCACTAGCTGTACTAACAAGACGAAGACGAAGACTTGGATTCGGATCCGCCCTAAGTAATAGAATATAATAATTAGACATGTTTTTAATTTACAATTTCTGAGACTTACTGCGCCTTCGAAGGCAAAAGAAAATTTTCCGTCATAAGTAAAAAAAATGTCTTCGTGACACAGTCGTACACAGTCGAACACGTCTCTGGTTTAGCGTTGTTTTGTTGTTATTGTTATCTTTATTGTGATTTAGTAAACTCCTTTTGGGCTATAGGGGGACCTCGTCTATCAGTTACTCACTACAGATATGCTCGTCGGTGAGTCGACGCTGAGGAAGTAACAACACTGGCCTCCCCAGCTCCACAAGAATACTCTAGATTTTATCTGAATTCTTCTTGTACAGGAGCCGGGCAAGAATCTTGGAGATCTTCTCCCTAGGAAGGGTTTCCATACCCTCCGAGACTTCAAATTGGCTACCAATCGACATGGTGCTACCACACGATTCGTAGCCACTGAAGCTCGAGAGACCAGTCTCATCCAAACCGGTCATTTTGCAGTCCGAAAGCTGTTCGAGAGATGCTTCCGCCTCTCTCACAACAACCTTCGAACCGCGGGCACCACTATCGTCCTCCTCCGAGTCGGGCCGCTTTGGAGCGACTGGCTTTGCTGGCTCTGGAGGAGGCAGCATCACCCGGTCAACTTTCTTCCTCCACGTCCTCTTTTTTTTAACCACATGGCTAGTCGACTCCTCGTCAGAAGTAGCCATGTTTTCACGTGCTGACGTGGCACCGTTTATAGCCTTAATGTTTTTTGCCTCTGGGACAATTTCAGGCACCTTAGTCACTGGCTGCTCCAAGATAGCAGGTTGAGTGCTGGCAGAAAGTTCCTTTTCCGGAGCGACTACTGTAGCAGTGGTTTCCTTCGAGGGAGCCTTCTGTTCAGCCCTCTTTCCGCTTCTCTTGGGGCAGTCAGCAATAAAATGCCCTACCAAATGGCAAGCATGGCATTTCGCTTCGGTGCCCATGTCTATCCAGTATCTCGAGCCAAATATGCTCAAGTAAAAGCCTGATGGAAGCGTGCACCCCTTATTTGAAGTGATGGACGCTTCCCGGCTGGTACCGAAGATACCTCGCCCGAGGCCCTCGTCCCCAATTTTAATAGGAATGGCGCGAACCTTTCCATGAACCTTCCCGAATCTCCCAAGGAAATTCGAGAGGTCAGTCAGTAATAATTTTTTTTTTATGTACATAAGTCTCTTTAATTTTTGGCTCTCTGGCTCTTTTAAAAATTCCTTAAAACTAATTGGCAAAAGGCACAAAATTGTAAAAAAGACACTAGCTAAACTAACTTACAAACAGTCAAAAGGGACAATTAAAACAAGTAATACAATAACAATGACACACAAAAAGGAAAACAAACAAGACAAAATGCTCAAAAGAGTCTAAAAACGGTCACAAGAATTTTGAAAAAGATCTAAAGTTTAACCAAAAAATTTTGAACCAGTCCCAATGTTAAAAAAAAACTCAATAATAGGTTCAAAAGAAAAACGGTTTTAATTTCTGTTTGACTTTATTATCATTCGTCTCGAACTCAACTGCTTAATTTTTATATTTGTAATTTTTAAATTGTAATCGACCTCAAAAATTATTTGTTTTGCTCATTTCAACAACTTTCAAACACTTCCGATTAGCAAATTAACTGACCCAGTTACTTAATTAAATCGATCGCCTAAATTCAATTTACTGTAGAACGGAAATGTGTAAAAGTTATTGAGTAAGCAAAACAATGACGATAATTTATTTTGCTTGCTTGGGTTGTTGGATTGTTGCGAAGTCTGAAACCTACATTGACCTCATATTGGACTTCATAACATTTCTTCCCCCTTCGCAAGATATGTATTATATTATTCTTTTTTTTTTTTGTAATTTATCAAAATATAAAAAGGTCTATCCATTTTGTCTTAATAATGTCTTACGACTAAAAAGATAGATTGGTAAGTATAACAAAATTAATTATCTGGAAACGATACAATAAAGGTTTTACTATCATCGACAAAAATGCGAATAAAAAAAAAATCAAAAATCTAAGAAAGGCAGAAAGATTAGGATTGAAGACTTACTTCCATACAATACATAATTTTACATATTTGTAGTTTTTTAATAATGATATTTTTTATCGAGTTTTATTCTCTTATCTCTCAAGTTTTTTAATTGATAATTATAGTTTTTTTTTTTATAAAACTTTACATTATACTCCCGCGATACATTTATTAACGACCTCCGCTTAAGCTACATTTCTACATTTCAAGGTTGCATACTTCGATTAAAATACTTAGTCATGACATTTATACTAATTACATTTCGCCAATTAAAGATATTGTATATCTATATGATATATTCGAATTTTAAGAAAGATCGTTATAAATCTATATATATATATATGTATATGTTTTTTTTTTTTTTTTTTTTTGTGTTAGCTTGATAATGGGTGGAAACTATTTACCAGATAAAAATATTGCAGTGTCGGAAGAAAAAACTCAGATCAGAGAAAAGCACAAAAGTAAAAATAAATAGTTTAGATAATTTTTCAAACTATCTGTGAAAAAGATAAATAAATCTTCGGTGTCATATTCTACAATATCAGCGATTTTAAAATATAAAAAGCTTTAAAAGCAAATATACTTAGTTCTAATCAGCGTCCAGTTATTGAATCTGCTCTGATCAAATTTTTTTTTTCTTTAAATTTTAATGCTGAATGATTTATTAAATCTGCGTTCTAATGACGTGATATCTCTAGCTTTCTTTCCGGTATCTTCTTTGAGAACCTTTTGGGTTTTAATAAGGTTTTGTGGTAAAGGTGGCGGAATTGGAATGATTGGATTAAGTGTAGGAATTTCCACTTCTAATTTGAAACTTGATGCAGAATTTTCCGGGGTTTCTAAGGGTACAGGGTTGGTATTCATGCGTTTGGAATCCTTATTTGTAATAGATGGGTTAGTTCGAAAACGTAATTGTCTTCGAAAGAAACATATAAAAACAATTATTACTAGTACAGCTAGTAATACTAGGACACCACTGTTTATGTGAATTTGAGTGTTATTGAGTTCGGCATCCCGACGTCTTTCTATTTGAGACAGCTCTGCTTCGAAATCTTCTAAAGTCTTGCTGTTAGCTCTTAAGACGTTGTCATAACTGTGGTGCGTCTTAAACAATGGTGGTGTCATATTTTGTTTGGTTATAGGCTTGTTAGAGAACAGTTTGTTGTTGAGAATTTTTTCAAGAAGTTTTGAATCCCCAATAGGTATTGGTTCCGGCTGATGAAAGGGTAAGGTAATTTCCTCATTACCTTCATAAGGGATTTCATCAGTTCCTAGGGTATATTTGCAATTTTCCCTTAATAGTAATATTCCGGTGCCATTAATTCCCTTATGTGAGGAAATTTTTTCGCAATGGGATAACAGAGAGTGCGGACTTTGAAAACTGAACAACCAAGCATTCCTGCGCACTAGCTTCACCAGAAATTCCAGGGATCTCTCTATAATTCTGTAGCCGCATGATTTGGGTACTTGTGGAGCGTTATGTAACAAATTGAAAAGGCAATTTTCGCGTTCAGCACCAATAGACTTAACTTGCCTTTGGGCGCATATGTGTACGATGGGGTATAGTTTAGAACTGCATTTAATACAGCCTTCACGAAACTCCTCATTAGTTAGTGCGATAAGATGTGTTTCCTGTGTTCCATTCAAAAGAAAACTCGCTTCTAAATCTAGAATTGCGTTATGTTCTAGGATGCGTGTTGGTAGTAAATGCACTTTATTTAGAATATATTCTTCTTCTTCTAAAAGGGGGACCTTAATACGTATAAGCATGTCTCTATTATGCTGAACGAAATATACTTCAATGATTTGGTTCAGCAAGTGAAAATCAATGACGCTCAGATGGGAGCCCTTGGTAATTTCTCCATACGCCTCAAGTAATTTCCTAGGAGAAATAATTAGAGGGTGCAGGCGATGTTGCTGGAATGAGTTAATGATGGTAAAGTATTCCGTAATATGGTTATTGACAGATTGTAGAGCAGTTAAAATATATATGAATAACTGATTAAGGTCTGCCTGTAACTGTACTGCGCGTAACTCGAAATTAGTTTTGTTTAATTCGCTAATAAGTTTCTCTGAAAAGTCACTCATCTTTATTTCTATTTGGTCTTGGTAATTAGACAAATTGTGTAGCTGCTTACTATAGGTGTCGAAACTAGTTTTTATTATTGTTACCTCTTTCTGCATTAAATGAAGTGAATCTTTGTCGTAGTCCTCCAATCTTTGCAATCTTGAGTATACGTCTTTTGCGTCTTCACTATCCATGGTCCCAAATAAGTATTTTGAAATTTTTCCAACTGCATCAAATAGTTCCCTCTTTTCACGCACGCTTCGGAGATAAAAACCTATGCTTTCTATTTGGGCTCTTATTTTGGATGTGGTATGTTTTATTTCGTCGTACCAATGAAGGCAATATTTGGTGTCCTTTTCTTGAATTTTACACAATTTCTCCACAGCTTCCTCGCAATTTATTACGAACGCCAGAGTATCGTCTTCGTTCACGAATGGTATTTTTGTAAATATATTCCAATTGGACTGGTAAACGAAACTGGGACTTATCGGCTCAAAGAGGATCCCAGATGGATTGAGCCGGTTGATTGTGACCTGGCCACCAGTTGTCCATGCTTGTATGGCTATGATGAGCACCACTAACGGAAACATAATTCCTATATAGGGGAGAGTTTATTCAAAATACGAAGACTTTTAAATTATTATATATATAGATTTTTAAGTTTATTATATAGAATAAGTTATACAAAAAAAAAATTAATAAGAAAAAGGGATAGTTAAAACTTTTTAAGTCTGTTGTTGTGTACTCTTTTAAGTGTTCTACCTATGTGAATAGTGCAGTTTACATCGCTGTCTACTCGTTTCACCTCAAATGGTCCTGTCCATATTGGGGAAAGTTTGTGCTTCTTCGCGGCATTCCGCAATAACACTTTATCTCCTATGTGAAATCTTTCTACTCTTAAGCTCTGATCGTAATATTTCTTCGCTGCCTTTATACTACAAATTAGATTTTCTTTTGCTTTTCGATGGATTCTTTGCATTTTACATTTAATGTATTCGCAATAGTCATCGAAATTATAAACAGGCTCTGGATCTTTATTTAAATTGGTTGGTAAAGGATTTTGAAATCCGTATAGAGCATAGATAGGGGTATATTTACTGCTCGTATGTAACGAATGGTTATGAGCATAGGCAGCTTCTGGTAGCCAATCATCCCAACTAGAGGGGTTGTCATCTACTACACTTCGTAAATATTCCACTAGGGGCCTATGAGCCCTCTCTAGAGATCCATTGGACTGAGGATGGTAAGCCGTCGTTTGTAGTTTCTTTATTCTCAGTAATTTGCACACTCGTCTAAAAAGATCACTTGTGAAGTTTGTGCCCTGGTCAGTAATCAGCTTCTTGGGAATTATACAATATTTGAGTATAATGTTTTTATAAAAGCAGTTAGCAACCGTTGTGGCTTCGCTGTCAGCCAGAGGGAAACAATCTAGCATTTTTGTTAAATCATCACGGAAAGTTAAAATATACTTGTTCCCTTGGTGAGTGGTGGGAAGCGGTCCAACAATATCCAGATACACCTTATCAAAGGGTTTTTCGGCCGTGTCACTGATCACCATCGGCATCCTGGTGGACTTGCCCGTTTTATTCTGTTGACACTTAATGCACTTTTTAATATGTGTATTTATATCCTTTAGCATATTTTTCCACTTGTAGAAAGCGCGCAACCTTTTATAGGTTTTGTACACTCCCATGTGCCCTCCTAATGGTGAATCATGGTATTGCTTCAGCACCATTTCAATTTCCTCTGGTTTTGACAGAGTTATGGCCTTCTGGTTGTTGGCTGATTCATGGGACGCAATTGATTCTGTATCGGAGTCAGGTAAGCAAATATTACTGGGCATTGAAACGTCTATACCGTTGTCCAATTGACTTGAGACAGGAAGAGTTTCTGTTCCCTGTGATTTCAAACATTCCTCTGCTTCTAATAGTTTGGGATAGGCAGAGTTTTTACGTAATTCTTCTCTTGAACTATTTTGACTAATAGTCGAATGAAGAATTTCATCACACTTTTGGGTAAGATTTTCTTTCCGGCGAGCCGCAGATCGAGTTATTGGCAGACAGCAATTTTGAGTTATTTTCTTTTCTTGGGATTTTGGAGGAGAGTGAACTTGGACTTGTGTAGTGATAATGTGTGGTTGATCCTCATTACGTACCTCGTTTACAGCTTTTGGAATTCGACTTAGCGTGTCGGCATTTACATTGTACTTACCAGGCTTATACTCAATTTGGTAGTCAAAGTCTGATAATTTATGATGAAATCTTACAAGACGCGAAGTAGGATCTTTCAAATTGAATATTCCCTTCAGAGGTTTATGATCCGTGTATACGGTAAATTTTCTTTCGTAGAGATAACATCGAAAATTGCGTGACGCCCATACAATTGCCAGCAGTTCCTTTTCAGTAGTTGAATAATTTCTTTCTGCTTTATTAAGCGAACGGCTAGCATACGCCACTGGCTGCTCATTTCCAACCTCTCCTTGGGATAAAACTGCTCCCAGTGCTTCTCCACTTGCATCCGTTGTTAAAATAAATGGTTCCGAAAAGTCAGGATATTTTAGTAAGGGGGGAGTAGTTAGTGCCAATTTAAGTTGCTTGAAAGCTTCCTCGCATTGCGTTGTCCACTTAAACTTAAAAGTTTTTCTTAAAAGCTTGTTAAGAGGTTCGGATATTTGTGAAAAATGTGGAATAAACTTTCTATAATAATTCGCAAGCCCTAAAAATGATTGCAGCTGTCGAATTGTTCGTGGAATAGGAAAGTTTTGTACACATTCTATTTTCGTTGGATCGGGATGTACTCCTTCCGAAGTACAAATATGGCCGAGGTATACAACTTCTTTCCTTAAGAATTGGCATTTTTCGGGTTGGAGTTTTAGATTATTGTTTCGTAACCTAATGAGAACACTCAGGAGTTTGTCGTTGTGATCTTCTAGATTTTTGCCATATATTACTATGTCATCTAGATAGACAAAACATTGGAGACCTTGTAATCCCGTCAAAACATAATTCATAAGCCTTTGGAATGTTGCAGGTGCTCCAGTTAATCCAAAAGGCATTCTTATAAATTCATAATGACCTAAATTCGTACTAAATGCTGTTTTTGCCCGATCTTCTGGAGATACCGGTATTTGGTGATATCCACTAGCTAAGTCTAATGTAGTGAAGAAGCGCGCATGTCCCAGCTGGTCTAGAATATCCTCAATGCGTGGTAATGGGAATGCATCACCTATTGTTATTGCATTGAGTTTTCTAAAATCTACCACTATGCGCCATCGTTTTTCACCTTCGGGGCTAGGCTTTTTAGGGACAACCAATAGTGGAGAGTTCCATGGACTCTTGCTTTCTATTATTAGGTCGTTTTGTAACATTTCCCGTACTTGCTCATGAATTATTGCTTTGTGAGCGTCGGGTAATCGATACATTCTCTGATTTATTGGACTGTGTTCTTGCTTAATGGGGATTGAGTGAGTTATAGCCGTTGTGTGGGATAGTTTATCTCCTGGCAAGTGGAAAACATCATGAAAATCCTTGCGAATATTTCTAATGGTATTACGCTCCTTCTCATTTAGGTAATCTGCTAGTCGAATTTGTGATTCCAGAGCTTTCAATCTATTGTTTAATTTTACATTCGTTTGGCTTGATATACTGTTTACGCATTTTTCTTTCAATAGGGTTCTTGGAATCCCTTTGTTTTCTACCGCTTTAGGGATAGATTTGCAATGAATATCTGTTAGTTTAGTAACAATATAATCGCGAGTGAATCTGAGATTTATTTTAAAAGGTTTCAAGATTTGTTCTTTTTCATTAACGTTTAAAATTGCTATGGTTAGTTCATTATTGACGGGTTTTACTAAAGAGTTAGCTAAAAAGACTCCTGCACATATTTCTTGCGACATACACAGCATTTCTTCGTTTACATTACATTTTACCTTAATAAGTTTTTCCGTGCGACCTGGAATGATTATGTTTTCTGTAGTGTAAATTGCATGTAATGCGGAAACGGAAGAAGAGTTATTTGATGTCTCTTTAGCGCGGATATTTTTTTGGTTGGACTTTGGAGTTTCACTATAGGGCTTAAGGTTAATACTAGGGTATTTAGTCGCGTCTAGGATACCTTTTTGTACTCTAATGTCGGGCTTGACAGAATTGAAAGAATTTTTCTGTACCTTGACACTTTTCTTGTACTTGCTTCGTGAACACTCAGAGACCTTAGTTGTTAGGGCTGGTGAGCTGAGAGGAATAACATATTCTTTTTCATTTGGATTTGTTGGGGGGAATCTTACTAGTTGATTTGGGCCTTCGATATTGCAGTGACGAGAGAGAAAATCATACCCTAATATTCCATCATTATCAATAGTCGGTAAATCTTTTACTATGTGGAATTCGCATTTTTTTTTTGAGGTTAAATTAATGATTCCAGAAGAGGCGCCACGGGTTTTTCCATTACCGAAAACTGTACTTATAGTCGTAATTTTAGTTGAGTTAATGGGTATATTTGGTTTTAATGATTTTTCTTTAAGAAGACTAATCTCGGCGCCAGTATCTAACAGTAAATTTGCTTTTCCATTCTTAGCTATATTTAAAGGTAAGTTAGCAGAACACTTATTTAATAAACTACTATGTGATTGTTGTGCTGCTTGTTGGGGGAGAACGGTTTTATTGGGCTGACACTTAGACTGTTTTGTTGGGTCGAGGTGACAGCCCCGTCTTAGTTTTCCTGTAAACTAATATTTTCAGATGATTGAGTGGAACGTGCATCCCATCGGTGTTTGGCTCGACATTCTTCCATATAGTGGCCGTTGCGTTGGCAAAACTCACATTTTTTCTTTGATGGGCTAACACCTATCACGTTTGCTTGGCGCCGTGAATTCATTGTTTGGCAATTTTGATTATTGTGTCCATAAACTTTACAATTCGTACAAAAGGGAGTAGATTTTCGTAATCTACAATCAACGTAAGAGTGATTAGGCCGATTGCAGAAACCACATTTATTTTGAAAAGATTTATTAGTTATATGATGATACTGCGTGGGCTTAGGTACATTGTTATTATTATTAGATTGCCCGTAACCTGTATGTGGAACCTGTTTAGGTATTGGTTGGGAGTTTTGCGTAAATAAAACAGATTGCGGTGTAATCATATTATTCAAATAAGGAAATTGAGAAGGATTTTGATTACCAGAGTTCTGATATAAATGAGATGTATGATAGAGCGAGTCTGGCTGCATGTTTTGGTGTGCCACCAACATGTGAAGCTCCGATTCTTCCAATTTCTCTGCCTTTTCTATTACCTTTTCAAGAAACTGTTCTGTATCATTTAAAAGAAAGAATCGGTGATGTGGATTAAGTATCCCAGATTTAAAGGTAAAGACCGCAGTCTCTTCCAAATCTGAGTTAATAGCTTCAACACCTGAACTATGCCTTTTGCTGACAAGAGCCTTACACCCTTTTAAAAGTTGTGTCACTCTTCTACCGTAGGAAAATAGCGATTCGCCAGGGACTTGCCTACTATTTCTTAATTCATTTAATTGGACGTGATATGGCTTTGTGTTAACCAATTTAGTGAGAAAAATAGTTTTTAATTCATCTAACGTTTTATATTCGACACCGTCTAAGACTAATGCAGCTCTTCCTCTGAACTTCGTTGGTATTAATTGTAAAAAGAGCTTTCGCTCTTCCTCTTTAGTGAGGCACAAGTTTACGTGTTCACAACACTTTATAAAAATCTCCACCTCATTTGCTAAATTTGGACCTAACTCTGCGTCTAGTAATGGTAAATTATTAATTACTATTTGACTAATAAATGCCATGTCATTATTTTGCATGTTTACTTTCTTAACTATCTTATTTCTAGTAGATTTAAAATTGAGTTGGTTCTGCTCACCGTTTGTTCTTTTGTCTCCTACTGAGTATGACCTTCTTCTCAAATAGCAATTCCCTGATCTTAATTGTCGAGTGTACAGTGGATCTTCCCCTTCTGTTGGCAGATGTACTTCTTCTTCTCTGCTAATCGCGTTGTCACTCGTTGAATCGCTGTCTGTGCTATTGTGGCTATTCCAGATTGTGCTGGTATTGTCCAGACTGAAAGAATTTATCCTTTCCTCAAAGCGGCTGCTACTTGCTAGTATCCTCCTCTCAATTGGGGTGCAGCAATTATTAACATTCGATTGCTCTTCTGACATTAAGATTTGCAGATTTTAGGTAACAGTATTCCACATCAACTTCTTGAAATTTATTTTATTTATGTATTTCACTGTCAATGCCAAATATGATAAAACTTCAATTGTTTCGCACTTATTAATTATTTGGGGTTACGAATTTCACTGTTTTCTACAGCAGTCACTACAAATTTTTTTTTTTTTTTTTTCGTTCTCAGTAATGAAACAAAATCACCACACACATTCGCATAATTCAACGAAAACAAAACTTCACCGGCTGCGCCAAAAATGTTAAAAAAAACTCAATAATAGGTTGAAAAGAAAAACGGTTTTAATTTCTGTTTGACTTTATTATCATTCGTCTCGAAATCAACTGCTTAATTTTTATATTTGTAATTTTTAAATGGACTTCATAACACCAATTTTGACAATTAGGTAAGTGGCAGTTCCAATGAGTTCCCAATTTCCAAAATAAACTAATAAAAATGTTCCTAAACGAGCGAATTTAAACAAAAAATTTTGCAATTTAGCACCGAGACCGAAACCGAATTAAAAACTTAATAGCCGAACGAACGAAAAATTTGCGCGATACCGTTATAGAGTCCCGCGAGGGCAGCCTGTAGTATCATATACCTCTACAAACTGCCCTCATCATCCCTCCAGCTGAGCATCTCTAACAGAGTACTTGACCTTTCCACAGCACGTGCAACGATTCCTAAGCGGGGAGAAGCCCCGTGGACTAGTGTTGCAAATGCTGTGGCCTGCTATCACCAGCGAAAGACAAGAGCTTCATCCTGCACCGACGATAGTGGTTGCCATGTGCAGTTGAATGTGTCTGCGTTCGTTGCCAGATATTCAAGACGTAAACGTCTCTTCAATCTGTCAACGAAGTGGCGCTTAAGTGCTTGTCCGTGGTGTTGTGGGTCAGTGTTCTGATTCCCATCTCCGGCTCTCATGTAGTACAAGTGAATTGTAGATTTGGCCAGTGACAACACAAAGCTAATCAAACAGTTCACCCGACCACAAACCTTTGGTCCCCATAGAAACGATGTCCTAGTAATGCTGAAATTCGGGTGGATCAACTGACACATATCGCGCACCAGTTCCATCAGACTCTGCAAAGCTGGACAAGTGAAGAACCTGTGAAACAAGGTGCCTTCACCAGAACAAACTGTGCAGATCCTCTGAACCCGCCGGTCGATATGTGACAACTGATTAGGATGCATAAGACTGTGATGCAGCAATTTGAATGCTACATCAGCATCTTTGTAACTAGAAGGATAACTGTAGACTACTCTGCAAGTTATCCCTCCCATCACGCCCATATTCACCCCGAGGTGTGTTCGCCATCTGTTGTATCCTGTATACTCCGGAGGTCTTATTGACATAAGCACATCACGGAGGACACGTGTTGTAAGTGTGCTGAAAGGTGTGTGTGGCGGTCTGTCCAGAACGAAAGCATCTTCCAACTTAGTGCCAGGGTCACTGGTCCCAAGTTGGCGAAATCTCTCCCGCGCAGAAGCCGCCAGGTCGTGTAGTTGTGGAGTGTTTGTGTATTCGACAGTTTCCAGAGATATCAATAATATCTCCGAGAACTGTCAGTGTATGCGTGTCAGCTTCAAAACCTCGAGCATTACTGAACACTGAATCTATTAATTCAGGATTAAACCTGATTCGAATCGACGCGAATTGCGTGTACCGCAGAGCATTCCACTTAAGGTGAAATGCTGGCCTGATTCTGCCCCAGGTCTGAATCGTTGAGATTAGATCCTGTGGCCAGTCACGAGGATAGGGTGGTCGAACAGAGAGCAGGTAGTAATACTCCCCTACGCCGATCCCTCCCAGTACATTCACCCACGGTTGAGAAATTAAGGTGTCTCTCTGGCAAAACACTCGTTGGAATGCACGCACTTGGAGACACCTTGATTTAAAAACCAAGTTAGTGAGACCTAATCCACCTATCTTGACTGGCAGACAGAGCGTGCTTTCAGCAACCCATCGTCTTCCGCACCAAAAGGCGTCTATCGCTTTTGCTTGAAGAAGACCTACGAAGCCTTCATCAAACGTCTCAGACTTTAGCAGATGAACGATGGACGAGGTAATCAAATAGTTTATCACGACTGACCTTCCCATTAGGGATAGTGGAAACAGTCGACTACGCCATGAGTTTACAGCTCTAGAGAGTTTCTCAAGAGCGATGCGGCTATCATTTGATTTACTCTCGCGTCCGATATACACACCTAAATACTTCAAGCAGGTATTAGTCCATTGGATGTTCAGTGGAGTATCTGTACGATCTCTCCACCTTCCACACCACAAGCCTTGACTCTTGCTAAGGTTGATTTTAGCGCCCGCTATACGTTCGTACTGTTCGAAAACAGCACGAGCGACCGGAAAAGCTTCATCTCTTGTCACGAAAATAGAAAGGTCATCCGCATATGCCAACATAAGAGGCCTCACATTGGTATATGGTAGATGCACTGAATATTGTCCGAGCATTCGACGAAGATTCACCAGTAGCGGCTCCAACGAAAGATCATAAAGCATACCTGACAATGGACAGCCCTGTCTGATACCTCGATGAAACGAGATAGGAGCCAGAACCTGTCCTTGATGCTTAATCAAAATCGCTGAATCTCTATACAGTTTCCCGATGATATCGAGCCACCTGGGCGGGAATCCCAATGCCTCGAGAGCAGTCAGGATATACTCGTGCGGGACGCTATCAAAAGCCTTTTGCTGGTCAAGAGAAATCATGGCCATTTGTGTACCTGTCTGTTCATGGTAGGCAAACAAATGTTTGGCTACCGCGATGTTGTCGTAGATACTACGACCAGGAACACAATAGGACTGTTCCGGGTGTATTACCGAAGCAATCACTGAGCGGAGTATCGCCCCTAATGCTTTGCTGACGATTTTGTAGTCAACATTGCATAGGGTTACTGGCCTCCAGTTCCCCATCCTCTGCAAATCTCCTTTCTTTGGAATCAATCGCATAACAGACCTCCTCCAACTAGAAGGAAAGTCTGAATGTGTCTCAACCGCCGAATTGAAGACTTCCAAAAGGCCAGGAATTAATAAATCCCTGAAACGTATGAAGAATTCTGGAGTCAAGCCGTCATAACCAGGCGAAGTGTGTCGCCTTAGATCCTTTGTCGCAGCGATCATATCCTCGAATGTGATTGCTGTATCCAGGAGCTCCTTGCTGTCTTCAGAGAAAGTTGAAATATTCTCAAGAAATTCATGAGTGGTTGAGGATGTTGTCGACGTCGATTCAGAGTAGAGACTAGTGTAATAGTCTCGAATAAATTCTGATAGCTGTTGCCCGTTTAGGACTTGTCCAGATTCATCAACTATCGATTCGACTTCACAAGAAGCAGTACGTCGTCTAGTTGCCTGAAAGAAGTACTCGGTTGGAGAATCGCCTTCCCTCAGCCAGCGTGATTCTTTGCGTAGCACAAACTCCAAGCTGTGCTTGTCAGTTTGTGTTGCCAAGCGTTCTTTTATTCTGTTAAAATAAAGAATCAACTCCGGCCGAGTTGGGAGAAGAGCTGCCAACCGAGATACTTCGGCCGACAAGCTAGAAGCTTGATACCCACTTCGATTGAAATTTGCTTCGATAAACGATCGAATTTGGAGCTTTCCAACATCCCACCATTGACTAAGAAGATGAAAGTCACCTTTCCTCTCTTGCCAATCGTGCCAGAATTCAGTGAACTCATTGATGAACTGCTCGGAATTCAACAAATAGTTGTTGAATATCCAGTATGCAGTTCTTCTTTCAACTAGAGTGCTGGTTGCCACTACAAGAAGGTGGTCGCTAACGGAACACACATGAGTGACACCAACGAAATGTTCTAGTATTCCAGGTGAGACGTAAAATCTATCGATTCTGGAGCCTGCGAGACTTCCATGGATATTTCGCGAGACCCTCGTGTATGATCTAGTCGAAGGATGCATCCAAAGATAGATATCCACGAGTCTGAAAACACGGACAAAATTTCTCAATCGAGTAGCATTGACAGAGTAGAACTCAACTCCGGAATGCCGATCCATTGAGGGATTTAGCGTGCAGTTGAAATCACCTCCGAGGATAGTTGCGCCACTAAAATTCACCAGACAGGATTGAACATTATCAAGAACTTGTCTTGTAATGTCCTGGTCATGAGGAAGGTACACGTTTACTACCTTGATATGTTTGTCTTGAACGACAAAGTCCAAGGAAGAAGCGAAGCCTGGAAAGATATCTCTATATACAGGAGACGATAGTGTAAATTTGTTAGATACAATGATTGCCCCTCCTGAGCCTCGCCGAGGCGCAGGTGTGGCAAACATTGCATAGCCAGTGTGTAAATAAGCATAGCGCTCAAGGTGTGTATACGTGTCTTGTGTAAAATTCGTCTCCTGCAGAAGTGTAATGTCTATATCTAACATTTTGACATGTTCGATAGTACTGTATAGTCTTGTATGAGCACTTAAACCCCCGGTGCTGATAGATGCTATCTTGTACATTCAAAGGGATGAAAAGCTTAAACGATGAATGTGCGACATCTACTGACGAGGAGAATCGGCCAAGCAATGCTCCTGAATCAGCTCCTCCACCTTCTTATGGAGTAGATCTAGCCGAGATGCATAGTTGTACTTCCTCCTCGTCTTGCACTCCTCTTGTAGGAGTAGAAGTTGAGGAAGTAACAACACTGGCCTCCCCAGCTCCACAAGAATACTCTAGATTTTATCTGAATTCTTCTTGTACAGGAGCCGGGCAAGAATCTTGGAGATATTCTCCCTAGGAAGGGTTTCCATACCCTCCGAGACTTCAAATTGGCTACCAATCGACATGGTGCTACCACACGATTCGTAGCCACTGAAGCTCGAGGACCAGTCTCATCCAAACCGGTCATTTTGCAGTCCGAAAGCTGTTCGAGAGATGCTTCCGCCTCTCTCACAACAACCTTCGAACCGCGGGCACCACTATCGTCCTCCTCCGAGTCGGGCCGCTATGGAGCGACTGGCTTTGCTGGCTCTGGAGGAGGCAGCATCACCCGGTCAACTTTCTTCCTCCTCGTCCTCTTTTTTTTAACCACATGGCTTGTCGACTCCTCGTCAGAAGTAGCCATGTTTTCACGTGCTGACGTGGCACCGTTTATAGCCTTAATGTTTTTTGCCTCTGGGACAATTTCAGGCACCTTAGTCACTGGCTGCTCCAAGATAGCAGGTTGAGTGCTGGCAGAAAGTTCCTTTTCCGGAGCGACTACTGTAGCAGTGGTTTCCTTCGAGGGAGCCTTCTGTTCAGCCCTCTTTCCGCTTCTCTTGGGGCAGTCAGCAATAAAATGCCCTACCAAATGGCAAGCTGGCATTTCGCTTCGGTACCCATGTCTATCCAGTATCTCGAGCCGAATATGCTCAAGTAAAAGCCTGATGGAAGCGTGCACCCCTTATTTAAAGTGATGGACGCTTCCCGGCTGGTACCGAAGATACCTCGCCCGAGGCCCTCGTCCCCAATTTTAATAGGAATGGCGCGAACCTTTCCATGAACCTTCCCGAATCTCCCAAGGAAATTCGAGAGGTCAGTCAGTAATAATTATATTAATAATAATAGTTTTGTTTTTTATTTAAATAAGGTCTTTATTTGTTGGCTTTCTGGCTCTCCTTAAAAATAGTTGGCAACAAGTTCTACAAAGTGTAAAAAAAGACGCTAGCTAAACTAAAAGTTATAAAAGGTCAATAGGGACAATTAACAATGAAAACAATTATAAAAACTAATAAACAAGAAAAATGACACAAATAAAAGGAAAACAAACAAGACAAAATTCTCAAAAGAGACTAAAAAACGGAGCCATTTACAATTTTTATGAGCGTAGACTCGTAGATGAGCAAAAAAGGAGGAGAGTGAACGCCGCGAAGAGAGGGAAGGCCAGGTTTTTGTCACTCATTTCCCCTCTCGCGGCAGTTCACAGCCCAATATAAGAAGTTTTTCTTCAATAATACTTGCAATTATTATACTTGCTAACTTCTGTCAGTACGCAATGAAGCATGTTCCAAGTGTTTCGTATTTGCGAGAGCGTTGCCAACATAGGGTAACTCCTTTAGATTGAAATACACATTTCGGTTTCACTATATATTTGGATACTGCCCGAGAGCGCGTCAGTGTAGAGAGCTCAAATTTTGTACACGGCGTTCTCATAAAAATGGTAAATACAACTTCAAAAGTAGACTAATTTGAGGAACTCTTTCTTGGTGTTCCAAGACCCCACTTTAACAAACAAACTTGCACTTGACCATAGGAAATTACATACCTATAGGCATGAATTTAGGGTATCATCAGAATTGGTCTAAGACCCATTCTAGCTTTTATCATTGTTTTTTATTATTATAATATAAATAACGTTTTTTGCTACAACAATTTTTTTACTACCATTATGGAATCTACAGTTTCTACGTCAATAGAATTTCTGGTCTTAGTTTTAATAAGATTGACCTGCCGGTGACAAACTACTTTCCGCACTTACGAAGCATATAGAAGGTATATAAAATAGCTAATAAATTTTTCCAAATTGGGTAACATTTTTTCACCTAGGGCAATTTTAACATGAAAAATCGAGTTCCAGTATTCTTCAAATAATAGTGGCCCCTCACAAGACACCATTCTTTGTCTAGCACATCAATATTACTCGGATAATAAGGTTTGTGAAAAGTGTGATTAAAGGTACTAAGCGAGTTGAACAATTTGGATCGACTCCTGCAACTGCTTTTACTACTGGATGCTCATAATTTATACGACGTAATATTTCTTTGTATTAGATAAAATAGAAATCACGGCATTCTTTACTTATATTTGTATCTCTTGTTCTTCATGCAGTTTTTTATCACATCTGCTACTATAATAGGCTGAACTACAATAGAAATAAATACTTTACGAAATTAAACGAGACTGAGGTTTACTTACGAAAAATTGATATTTTTATCCTAAATATATATCACATTCCATAAGAATTAATATCTTGATATTTAACGTTTTCAATTTGAAAATGGTAAAAGTGAAAAAATTAACAAATGGAAGTTGATTTAATTGAAGATGTGTGTTTTCTATTAATTCGCACCACCATTTTTATTCCATTTTAATTTTTACATTGCACTTTTAATTATTTAGTAAAAATTTAATTGTTTGGACACATCGCGTTCTTACGGAATGAGCGATTCTTAGCGCACTATACTTACGGAAAATTGGATATTTAAACTTAACGAAAGTTCCCCTCACACGGGTTAAAGTTAATTTGTGTACGCCTGTTAAATTAATGGGCGCGTTCGCTTTACGTAAGTAAATGTACTTACGTATACTTCTGTTGTAGTTTAGCCTTATAACAGATAGTCTGTGATTTAAAACGTTTGTTACAGCATCTTAAGTTCCTTTGCAATATCTTAAGTTCTTTTGTAACAATTTTTACTCAGTTTTGAAATTGTGGAACTGTGTTGGATAATTAAGGTTTAAGGCCGGTCCAGACGCTCCGTTTTGCACAACGTTTTGTCTCCGCAGTTCAAGACGTTGCAGACAAAACGTTGCGTGTGGACCGGAAAACTGCGCAGTTTTGAGTCCATCGGGAGGACTGCACAGTTGCAGCGATAACTGAGCTCGTGAGCTCTGAAAACCGTGACCTGCGCAGACATGTCGTTGCGTGTGGACACTTACTCCGTTTTCCAATCCGTTTTGTTCCTCAGTTTTCTCTAATCATCCGACCATGGCAGATCTTCGGCAATGTTCTCGCGAGTTTTTGACTGATTTTATTTCACTTTATGAAAGTTTTCCGTGCATTTGGCGAGTTAAATCCAAAGAGTACAGTGACAGGGACAAAAAGGGGGAAGCGTACGAGAGATTGGTTGAAAAGTTCAAAGAAATAAATGTCAACGCGAGCAGGGAGACAGTGGTGAAGAAAATCAATTCTTTGAGAAGCGTTTATCGCAAAGAATTGGCAAAGGTAAACAAATCGATTCGATCTGGGGCTGGAGAAGACGAAATTTACAAGCCATCTCTGTGGTATTTCGATTTGCTGCATTTTCTCAATGATCAGGAGACACCAAGGCCGTCGAGGAATACCATGGACGAAAGTGAAGAGTCTGTAAACTGCGACGAATCATCACAACTGGTAAGAAAAAAAAAACAAAATTTCCTATTATTACCTAATCGCTTTATTAACTGAAACATATTCTTTTATTTAATAGGTACAATCAGCTTTTACAATGTTTATTACAAGTATCTACTAAAAAATTACAAGTACCAAATAATTATTTATGTACGCCATAAATTGTTTAAAGTTATAAATCTATCTTGCCAAGGAACAGACCCCTCATTGTTAAAGTACTCCTTGAAATGATCTCTGACCCCGTTAGCATTGTTCAACATGTGGCCTCTTGGTCCACGCTGTAGGTCGTGCACTAATTCTGGGTTACATCTTTCACCTAATTCAACAGTACATTCAGAAATATTTTCCTGATCCATACTTTCTGGAGGGGTGTAGTTTTGGGGGGACTTTCTCCGCAAAAAGTTGTGTAAAGCGCAACACGCAAGAACTACAGTATCGACGTTGTGCATGTTTAAATTAATACTTGTGTGGAAAATACGAAATCGGGAAGCCAAAATGCCGAATGTGTTTTCAACAACACGCCTCGCCCTCGATAGGCGGTAATTAAAAATTCTTCGGTCCCTTGTTAATGTTTCTCGTCGATATGGTTTGAGAAGGTCTTGACGCATAGCGAAGGCTTCATCCGCAACAAAAACATATCTTAAAACTCTGTTTGAACTTCCAATGGTTCGGGGTTTTGGAATTTTTAACTCGTTGTTAACGAGATTTTCATAAAATTGAGTGTTATTTATGACTCCTCCATCTGAGATCCGACCGTTTGTTCCTATATCACAATACAAAAACTCGCAATTGGCATTGGCTATTGCCATAAGAACAACACTGTGGGTTTTTTTGTAATTGAAATAATAGGACCCACTTCCTTTAGGTGGCACAATTCTAATATGTTTTCCGTCAATTGACCCTAAACAATGAGGGAACTGCCACATTCTTTCAAACTCCGCTGCAACTTCCATCCACTCCTCTTCAGTCTTGGGAAACTGAAACAAAACAAAAAAAGAAGAAATATTGCAAGAGTTTAATCCTCATTGAAAATTTGTAAAAATAATAAAAATATGGAGATCAATAATACATTTATTGTTTAATATTTTCAGGTGGAAGACGATGTGCAAGAAACTGTTATTGACAGTGGGCCCAGTGAAGCTGCTACTACCCCTGCTACTCCTGCTTCCGAAGCATCTACGAGTACTTCCCATTCTGTCAATACCTCGCGCAAGTTAACTCGTAACAAGAGGAAGGCTGTTGGGAATGATGATGGCACAACTGAAGTCCTGCAGGTGATAGGGAAGAAACTGGAATCGCTACAGGCAGATGATGCATTTCAGGTATTCGGAAAACATGTGGCTAATAAACTCAGAGACGTCCCGAATTCACAAAACATAATTGCTCAGAAACTAATTTCCGACGTTTTATTCGAAGCTGAGTTGGGTACGCTTACCAGAAATTTTCGAATTGTTGACATGAAAAGCCAGCGACAAGATGATTTTGGTTCAATGAATGACACGAATTATTGGCGTCAACAGAATACGCCACATCAAATCAGAATGCAACAAAATCTTTCTTCACAAGTTGGACAATACCACTCCTTCTCGCAGCAGTCGCAGCCTATGCCACATAACTACGACCCAGAACAAATACCTCACACTCAGGAGTATGAAACAATTGGGCAAATTCCGGCAGTTTCATGCATCATCCCACAGCAAGGTGAACAAGATGTACAGACACGTGCCCACCAAGCCCCTGCCCACTCTCCCGTTGGAACCTACTTGTCATCATTTCAACCAAACTGAAGTATACTTGCGTGCATTTCTATTGCTTACCATAATAACTTTTCTACAATAATAAAGTTTATAATGTTCAATTAAATAATAAATCGTTTATGGAAAATAACAATATTTCTTACCTTCAAGTAATCCTTCTTCAGCACCTTGTAGATAGCTTCACATGTTTCGGGAATGATTTCACTTAGCGATTGTTTTGATATAATTGTTGTGAACTCCAGGTCTTTGTAACTTCTGCCGGTTGCCAAAAATCTTAAAGTTGCTGTTAGCCTTTCATGTGGTGATATTGCTGCTCTCATACAAGTATTTTCTTTCTTGATATGCGGTGTCACTAATTCCAATAAGTAAATATACGTGTCCATGTCCATTCTCAAGTAGTTTCGCCAATCATTAGGTTCGTCACGTAATTCACGCAATAATCTTATATGGGAAAAGTCCCGCCTTTTTAAAAGCCATTTCCGTGACCATTTTGAACGAACGGTTCCTCTGATGTGTTCCAATCTTTTTTTTTTTACAATACAGCAGGCGAAAATTGACCACAGGAGAACCTCCTCCATGGCGATATCACACAAAACTGAGCGGAAAATACAAGACTGCACCGTCAAGACTGTACCGTCTGGACGCTCAAAGTTGCAACGGTTTCATTCCGTCTTAAAACTGCGCGGATTTAAAACGTTGTGCAAAACGGAGCGTCTGGACCGGCCTTTAGATAAGTATTTCTTTTGTGCTTTTTTTTAAGTTTAAATTCTTTGTGGATTCTTTGTTTTTTCTTTTTAAGAATGTATTGACATCGATGGAAAGCACATGAGTAGATTGATATGATGAAAATTGTATGTGGAAATTAATCAGTAGGTGGGCCGAATAGTAGCTATGCAGAGGTTAGGTGCACATTCACGGGAGGAGGCTAGGGGGCTTACTTCCCTTCCAGAGACAATCGACGAAGAAAGGATAAAGGAAAACAGATATGGATATGCAAAACCCAAATCTAATTTTAATTTTTTTCTATCTCTTAGGTATTCGATACGTTAAACCGTAACATCAGCCAGGGTAAGCTTTGCGAACACTTTTTACAGTTTATGGCTATAAAATTACAGTTGGAACAGTTGGACCCTGAGCAGGAAAGGAGGAAGCTTAATAAATAGCTTTGTACAAAAAGGTGGGTAGAAATGCATGATACGTTACCATTAAGCACAATTCATAAAACTAATGATTCTAATTAATGTACAGTTGTCCAGCATGCTTCGAGAATTATACCTGTTTTATTTGATATTAGAAGTAAGGGAAAAGAAGAATTCACCCAACTTTTTGAAGAAGGGCAAAAAAGGGCAAATTCTTTCGGAACCTAGGCTTGGAAAGAAACATACAATGCTGAAACGTATTACCGGCGAGATATTTTCTTACCGCTGTTGGACTCGCACTCATTAATGTATCAGATCGGCTCTAAAAACATGAAAACCTTATAAAAAACATATTACTATCCTTTTACATATAGTAAGGCTGCTGAGGTGGATAAGTAACAACAACTACTGGACGATTTTTGATCTAATGATAGTCTATATAACTACAAATTAAAAGCTGTTTGTTTTATCAATAAATAATTATCCAACAAATTTCGTCAAGGAGAAATTGGTTTGGAATTGATTTTAAGAAATGAGAAGACGTGCGGACTTTCGTATACAAAAAAAAAAAAAATTAATAAAAAAAAAAGGTTTTTTTTTGCATATACAAACTTTTTAACAAATTTGCTTAAATACGTTCCTCCTTGATGTTACTTAAGTTACGTTTATAATTTACAAAATTTAATTCAATTGGTTACACTATAATAATTTCAATTCACTGCACTCTTAATTTATTTATGGCTAGCAGACATATTCGTCGAAAATATAGTTCATTCGACGATTTTTTCTGCAACATTTAATTATAAATTACCCTGTATAATAATAAAAATAAAAATTAAAATAAATGAAAAAAGAAAAAAATAAGATATTAAACAATGCTACGTTGATGCCACTTGAAATTACTGCGCTATGAACTTGTCGACTGATTGAGAAATAAGAGAGAGATTCCTTTCTGCGTTCGCCCTTTTATTAGCAGGTCCGGCCAACTTTTTCGAGTACTGCCAACCCGCCTTGTTCTCCAAATCATACATACATACATGTAATAGGAAAAGCGTATACATAAATATTGAAAAAAATATGGTTTAAATGATGAAAATAGTTCGCAACTGATTATTTATTTAATTAAAGAAATATTTATTCGATTATGAATTGTTTCAATGCTCTTTTAATGCAGAAAATAACTAAAATTTTATTGAACCTTTAATAACTCTTCCTGTTGTGGTGAATATAAAAATGCAAATTCTGCTGGAAAACACACGGGGCAGTACGCTTCATTGCAGTACTAGATTTTTCTCTCGTAAATTTTAGTGCGAATTAGCATCTCTATCTCGTTCACCCCTTTACCTGTTCCTTCTTTACTCATTAAGAGTATACAAATAAATTAATTTTCTAAATAATTTTAAAAATATTAATTTGTTCGTGATAAGAGCTTTATTTTCGAATTCCGCGTTAAATATTCTATTATGTTAACGCACATCCTTTAACCTGACATTAAAATTTAAAACGTCAGACAAAAAACAAATTTGTGGTACATCTAGGGTTTAATTTCCAATTTATGTGATTTGTGGTGTAGATTTTTAAAAAATAATTAATTCAATTGGTAAGTTATTGTTTATATTTCATAATTTCAATTAATCCTTTAACAAAACCTTTGATATACTTAAAAATGTATCTCATGTATTTATTGAGGTTATGCGTGTTATATTCTTGTTTGACTGTAAATTAAATACGTGTTTATTATAATCTTTTCTTTTCAAATCATGTTTTTTAGATTCTGTCCATCTTGAAGAGGTGGAGAAAATCTTGTTTCTGATTGGAAAGGAAATTTGTTTAGGAAAGGAAGTTCGTTGAAGTAATGACGACTTTTAAGGGAAGTATTTATTATATTTCATGTTCGCATTTAATTCAGTTCTTCTTAAAGATGCTATTGAGATCATTTCCTTGTTTGTGTTAAATATAAAATATCTCGATAATGAGATAGGACGATGTTGTCGCTATTTTGGACGTGACGGGTGAGTCTTTGCTGAACACTGTTCGTTGGTAATCGCAACACATGAGAATTGGTTATTTTTTTTTTTTTAATGTTAGTAATAATCTAAATTAGGTTTTCAAGAAAAGAGAAATTGGAATCGGCAAACCCTTGTTCGTATTGCCATTCAAAGCTTTGGTTTTTCACTACACTTCGACGTGGAGAGCTCAAATTTTGTACACGGTGTTTTTAAAAAATGTAAATTTAAGTTCACAAATGAGAGCAATCGGGTAACTCCTTCGTAGGGTTGCCATACAAAAATTTCGTTTTTTACTATATATTTGGGCACTGCCTGAGAATTCGTCGACGTAGATAGTTAAAATTTGGGGCATGTTGTTTTTATAGTAATGGTAAATAAAATTTCAAAAATGGACTAAATTGGGTTACGCGTTCTTGGTACTTCTATACAAATCTTTGGGTTTTTACTGTATACTTGGAAGCTACCTGAGAAGGCGTCGACGTGGATAGCTCATATTTTGTACACGACGTTTACATAAAAATTTCAAACACAGGTCCAAAAGAGGAGCAATATTAAACCATGTACATGTAAAAATTAAGAAAATGAATTAACGAGACCTGAGCATATTATAAACATGGAGGAATTTAACACTCGACTAGTCCTAGCTATCCACACACCATCCGATCCAATGCCACAACCCTATGAAATTTCATGGTTTAAATATATAAGAAAAATGTTGGAAAAATATTCTCATTTAAGACCGTGTCAAAACTTTCCTTAACCTCTGATTGAAAAGAATTATGTATCATTGTTTAAATATTGTTACCAAGTAGATATATGGTACTTCGTAATTAAATAAATTGTAGAGCGCATCACCACACACACACACCATTGCCAATTAAATTAAATTAAATAAATCAGATAAGACACCCATAAGGTGATTCACTGCATTCTTTTGTATATGCAGAATGCCATACAAAACGTGAAAATAAAATAAAAGTCATGTCCACCTGTTTTTGGACAAGCGAAATTCATTATGCACATATGAGTGTCATGTATCAATGAATACACGACGGCAAAGCTTTATGCTATGCTTATGCTTTGCTATAGGAAAAGCAAAACCAACAGCATATACGATAGAGTAAACGATCAATGAAAAGCATTACATTATAGCTTTCTTTGTTTACTCTTTCCTGGCTGAAACTTTGGGTAATACCCGATGTGTATTATTTGCATGCACAGCAATTATTATCAATATTGAATATAACAATGGCCGAAGCTGTGTGATTGGTTGAAATGATAGAAATAAGTAATGTCAGCAATTTTTATAATGTATAAATTCAGTGTAACGATATGAAATAAATCAGAGTTTATATTGAACTCTACTGGTGCGCATCTTATTTTTTGATCCTAACTGCGAGCTCCCTAGCTCTGACATGGCTGCACCTAAAGGTAATTGAGCTCTCCAGCTCTACCTTATTTTTATCTGGCTATCCTAACAGAGAGCTCTATAGCTCCCACTTGGAATAGCCGCTTGGCTAACAGGGAGCTTCATCGCTCCTACCTGCCGAGCAAACTGTCTTACAGCGCGTTAAGAAGCACTAAGACAGTATAGCGGAAAACTTTAACGTTTCTTTTTCATTACCAGATTTGAGTAAAGAAGAAACAAGTTTTCTACATGGCGACCATGACAGGACATAAAAATAGGCTAAAAAGAATAGAATAACATTTACATTAAATCTATAAACATACTACAGTAAAATAGCAAATTTGTAATTACATACATAAATAGTACAAATAATTAAAATTACTAACAATATGATTAATATTTAGAACATTAAACAAATTTAAGTAGAGATAAGCTAGATAAGATAGACAAAATAGAAAACTAAATAATTGTAAATAATACATCAATATACACAATTGTACATAAAATAGAATTAGATAACATAACCCTAAATACTAACCCCTAGCTATATAGAATAAATGTCAAATGCTGAGATCACTCATTACAACAACAAAAATTTTTCTTTCTACTTAAACAAAATTTTTTTTTTTCATTAACGGATAGGATGTAGAATGCATCACCACACACACACCATTGCCAATTAAATTAAAGAAGAAACAAGTTTTCTACAAAATGCATTTCTTAATCATTCAAAGCTTAGTAGGGTCACTTCTAATTATCCTACGACGGAAGACTCACCAACGTCCCAATACACCACACATTCAGTTAAAACTGCACAATTTTTAAAAATTTTAGAAGTAATCGGAACAAAATCTTTGATATAATCTTCAATTCATTTAGTACCTACATTCACAATTTATAAAAACTGCGTGGTTTTACTGAACGACATTGACTTAGAAGGGCAAGCTTCTTATGAGTTTAAAGATTTTTATTTATAATGCAGTTGCTTTAATCTAGGAATTTACAAATTAGGAAATCATTTCCACACTGAAAGCAGAAATTTTTAAATTTTTTCTCCTCTTTGACCTAATTTTATTAGACATCTTAAACAAGACTGGTCATACATCAAAAAGAGTAACATTTAACTTGTAAGCAAAATTAATAGAACTTCTTCAGATATAAGGATTTTTATGAAACATGAGAACTTCCCTACAAAACACAACACTAAAACTAACACGAAACTACTTCTAGTAAATCCAGGGCGATAAGCAATTAAAGCAAACGAACACGCAAACTTCATGCGAAAACATTTGTAAAGGAAGGAGGGAATCATTCAAGCTTTTCATAAAAATTATCTCTCGACGACCACGACCCTATGCCGCGCATGTGGTAATTAAAAATGAACCGGCAAAGTTCTTTCGTCGCATTAAGCCCAAAGTGTCCAATTTCAATAAGCTTACGCCTGGTTCATGCAGGGAAAAGGTATCTACGTACAAGGGCTAAACTGAATGTCATTTACTAAATATAGGAGGAGCGAATGGCTATAGAGAGACGTGTATTCTGTACAAGCATGCATGCATGGCTTCACTAAAAATTTTCACTAAGCATTAAAAGTGTCCTCACTATCGCAAACTGTGGTACTTTGCATATGTCAACTTCTTCCAAACAATAATTATATAAACCGATGGCACACACACGCAAGGTGTTGAAAAATGCACTAATAATGTGCGCTTTTACTTAAAGGTTAAAATTATTCCCTCTGCTGGTAGAAATTGTCCTTAAAATATGTGCATTTTACAGTCAACACTTGGATACGTAACGTAAAGTGTATGGCTGCAATCCCTATGATGTGACACGGTTTCGTTGTGTAACTAGCGGAAATGGGCCGCAAAGACTCTACCGCTTAAGTATAACCTCAAAAGGAAAAGAAGATAATTGTACAAAGGCGATTTTATTTAGCACGGAAAAGTATAATTATTCATATTTCCTGGACGCATCCTACTAGGTGGAGTGGTGCCAGAGAATGTTTTCATGTTTTCGACCATGTCCTGTTAGCCTAACAGTTCTCGAGGAAAACTTTGCTTAAATGGGGGGGGGGGGGGGGGGGGGGGGATGCACAAAGAATCACTTTCATAATAAACTTCAGGCTACTGACTGTTGGGATTTTGCAAAGCTGTTAACTGATGCTAGGATTTGTATTCTTAAAATCAAGGCTAACCACATTTTGATCTTCCTAAAGTTGAAATCTTGAGATTAAGGGCATATAAAGCTTAGCAAACTTGAAGAATACTTTTACATGAGGCTTATTAAGAGAATCGCTTCTACAAAACAAAAAGCTTAAGACTGGAAGCTTATTAATATTTTTATTTCCAGCTCCATAAATTTTTATGTAATGAAAATAAATCGCGCCTTCAGTTTAGCAATCATCTTTAAAATTGTTTCTGAAAAATTGAACAGTTGAGGAATGTTCGGAAAGTTCTGGAAAATGTTTATAATGTATTTAATTTTTGGGCTGATAATAATACGTCATTTCATAAACAAAATTTTCATTTTATCATACTCTCTTAACATTTTGTTTAAGAAAGAATTTTTTGGGATTCTCCGGTATATAGCAAAAGCTAAAAAATGTTCTAATTTGTAAAAAGTCCAAAAGACTAATCTTTTTATTTATTTTTCCTCCTGGGCTTGTATAGGAGTGTTTTTTCCCCATATAATTCACACCCAGAATTTATTCTGAGTTTATATGAGAAGAGATCAGTTTGATCTATTTTCAAGCGTCTGCATCAGGCAGAAAACCAAGCTGCACGATGAGTGTAAGGTTTTCTGCTGACACGAAACGCTTCCTTCTTCTTCCTTTTCTTCTTTATTTTTCAGCCCACTGCGTGGCGTATACAGGTTCGATTCGCTTCGAATGAATCTGTTTCTTCAAATTTTTTTAAATTTTTTTAATAAATAAAAAAATTGTTTTTTTTTATTTTCTCAAACTTTTCATTTCTTTCTTCTTTTTCATTTTTTCATTTGTTTTTCAAATCACACAATTTCGCTATTTGTGACCTGTTGATGAGTCAAACCAAGACTTTAAACTTAGTCACCAAAAATTAATGGGTTGTGTGATGAAATAACAAATTAGAACATTTTTTAGCTTTTTCTATATACCGGAGAATCCCAAAAAATTCTTTCTTGAATAAAATTAAGTTTAACCCGGTAAAAAAGTCCAAAAGAGTAATCTTTTTATTTATTTCTCTTAACATTGTTGATAACTTATTCGGAAGTCTGCATGACTTCCAGTGGGGTAGGGTGGTGCGAGATGGACTCGAAGGCCTTAAAAAAAACCGGTTAACTTACTTGATTTCATAAAGGCTGATTTTGGTATGGCAGGTGATATTTCGTATTCAATGGTAAAAAATGGCAGAAACATTTGATGGTGGGAAAGTGGTAGCAACAAAGTCGCAGATGAAATGCTTCCACTAAGAGTACATCAGAAACCTTGCACACGATCTTTGTTAGAAAATAGTAAATTTAGTTTCGAAAATGGGTTTCCATACAAAAATTTCGTTTTTTACTATATATAAGGGCACTTCTTAAGAACCCGCAGACGGAGGAGTGTTTAAATTTGTTACAAAGTGTTTTCATAGGTTTCGTAAATACTGGTTCAAGAACAGACTAAAATCGCGCAACCCTTTCTTGTTCTGCCATACAAAAATTTCGTTTTTCACTATATATTTGAACGCTGCCTGTGAACGCGTCAACGTACAGCACTGAAATTTTGCACACGGTGTTTTTCATAAAAATTTCCAATACAAATTCAAAAATGGACCACCAAATCGGCAAACCTTTCTTGGTTTTATACGTGTTGCCGATTTATTTAATTTTTGAATTTTATTTGTGAGAACGCTTTGTGCAAAATTTCAGCGCTGTGCGTCGTCGCGTTCTTAGGTAATATTCAAATATATAGTGGAAAACCAAGTTTTATTCAATTTTTGAATTGATATTTACTATTGCTATGAGAACACCACGTACCAAATGTCAGGTCTCTGCATTGACGCATTCTTAGGCAGTTTTCAAATATATAGTGAAAGGCCAAAGTTTTGTATGGCAGCACCAAGAAGGAATTGCCCGATTTAGTCTATTTGTTAATTAGTTTTTTACCATTGTTATGCAAATACCTTGTATCAAATTTCAGCTCTCTACATCTATGTGTTCTTAGGCAGTGCAAAAAACGTGATTTTTGTATGGTAACCCTACGAAAGAGTTGCCCGATTGATCCGATTTTCGAAACTAAATTTACTTTTTTTGTAACAAAGCCGTGTGCAAGACTTCTACACTCTAAGTGGAAGCGTCTGCCAGCACTCTCCCACCATCAATGTGTCTTCCATTTTTACTATTGATCATGAAATATGACCTGCGACACCAGAAATCAGTTACCCTCCACCACTGGAAGTCAGGCAGACTTCCGAATAAGTTATGAATGATGTTACGAGAGTATTATAAGAAGGAAAATGCTGTTTATGAAATGACGTAAGTATTTTGATCGCCAGATTTTAGTCTATAATACCGCTAGAACTTACTTTTAATTATTTCTTAATAAAGACACCACAGACCTCAATGCATTGTGAAGACTCCCGACCGCACTTTTAAAGACGTCTTTATATATCATCAATAAAAATACTGCACTGCATATATTTGCTAATGTTATCACTGGAGGAAGATCTGCAGAAGCTTGATCGCTAATTAATTTTTATTTCATTGCGTTGCTACTGGATCGTGTTCCTCAATATATTTTCGTTAATTTGCTTCTCTATCTCTCTTTTTTCCTTTTTTTTTTCATTTTTGTTAAATTATCCTAGTTTTGTACTTTTATTTTCGTCCGATTTACTTGTTTAAACTCAAAAGCTTGATTGTAGCTGAGAAACTTACAACTAGATAAGAACATCACCATATAAACCCGGACCACTTTTTGAAAGGTCTTTAACTTTTTATTCAACCAAAGAAAGCTATCATTGCGACGAGTTTATGTTGCACACTACAGCAAGAGAGAGAAACAGAGAATGTATAGAGCTTTCTATTAGAGGGCCATTAGCGCGTTTTAATTCGACCGTTTTTTGTGAGTTTTTCACATTGAATCTGGAGGTGATTATCCTATTTTAATTCAACTTTTGGATCCCAGCTATAGAATATATTGCTACTGTAGACATTGATAAAATTTTATTTCACAACCAAATCAGCCCAACACGCGATTTTAACCAAGAATTTTTAATTTACTTTCTTAAGCTTAAAACTCCTCAATATGCTTCTATTGTGTATCATGATTATTAATATATAAATAATTATCGCCTTCTAGCGGAGTGCCAGGAATAGTTCTTGAGCAGCGTCTACGGATCTAACTCTGTAGATGATAAAGTTTGCATCCTTTCACATACTTCGACCGAATTGTTTAATAAATGCGTACTTTTACGAACGCTCCGTTTTCAACTGCAGAGATGTCCATGGCTCACAGGTGAAATGCGATACATATTAGCGGAAAAATATGATAAATATAAACTGATCCGTTCAGCTGATGCGAAAAATACATATAAACGAGTCCGCAATAAGGCAAACTCCGTGATAAGATCTGCGAAGCATGCGTATTTTTGTAAGAAGCTAGATGAAGTCAGCCTTCCAAAAAATTATAGAGAAATATTCGTTACATAGGAGTTCACGAGCAAGAGATACTAGCAGTAAATGAAGACCCAAACCAATTAAACATTTTTTTTTTTGCGACAGGAGTCTCGGGCTCATATCCTTGGCCTGAAGGTTTTTCAGCTGATGGTTTTGCTTTCCATTGATGAAGTTGACGTTATGCTGACTCTATCTACTATTAAATCAGATGTGATAGGCCCCGATGAACTGCAACATAAAATATATAAAAATTATTGCGCCTACAATAATCAAAGACCTAACGCACATTTTCAACCATTGCAACACTAAATCTCAATTCTTTAATCAACAGAAACAAGCATTGGTGGTGCCTATCCGAAAGAAATCCACTGCATGTATCCCAAGTGACTTCCGCCCAATTAGCCATTTATGCTACTTGGCTAAAGTATTTGAAAAATAGTATACCTGCAAGCCATGAACTACACAAAAAGAAATGTTTACTCTCAACCTTGGAATCTGGGTTTCGTCCTTATCACAGCTATTAAACCGCTATGCTGAATATAACAGCGAATATTCACATGGCCCTTGATGAAGATCATCTGACTATTCTTCTGATACTTGATTTTAGTAAGTCGTTCGACTCCATAGATCTCTCGAAATTGCCAGATAAATTGGGTAATACATTTATCCTCTCTGCATTGGCAATAACTTTCATTAAAAGTTTTCTAAATATACGCAGCTAATTTGTAAAAATAAATAATGTTACCTGCTTTTCAGCCTCTATATCAATGATCACTCAGATGTTATTGTAGATGCCGCCGTTCATCTGTATACTATTGATGTGCAAATATACCTTAGTAGACGAATTGTGTTAGTGGAAGATTGCGTCAGTCTGATAAATGAGGATCTTAGACGTGTACATGACTGGTTAAGCAAAATAACTTAGCTCTGAATTATAATAAATCGAACTGCCGGCGATCTATAGACGTGATATTGATGACAACTCTTTACCACCGATCTATTTGAACGACAATAGACTAGTATATGTAAATTTATTAAAGTATTTAGGGTTTCATCTCAACTCAAAATTTTCCTGTTGTTATCATGTCAAGGTTACACTAAGAAGAACTATAAATCCAGCTCTCGATTCAGTCTGTCGTAGGAAACTATTGGTTGCATTCAATGATGTATCCCCATTTCTCTTCAAATTGCTTCGATATAGTCAGATCTCTCATTATAGAACATCGTTGCTTGGTTGTCCGATAGAAACTTATCTAATGAATTACAAACTGAAATTCCTTCATAGACTTATATACAGAGAGCAACCTTCAAACTTATTTGAGAGACTGAATTTCCTCTAATCATCCACGTGAACCTTTCGATCCCTCGTTGCAAATCACGATATGGTGAGCGCTGTTACTTCGTCCAGGGAATTCGTTGGCGGAATCGTTTGTCAGCTAACATTTAGCAAACAGGATACAACGGAATCTTTTACAAATCAATATTGCCACTAAACTTATACTTATCCTAAGCTTATACCTATTCGATAACTTTCTTCTTTTCTAACTGTATACATGTTTCTTCATTTCTTATCCCTCTCAATTCTATAAATTTACTCCATTTACTTACTCATAAGCTAATAGAAATAGAGTCTATTGTTAAATTTATAACTATTCGTTAGCTTAGTTATTCTAAGTTTATTTCTCGTTTTTAGTAAATTAATGTAATCTCCAAATCGTATTTTGCACAATTATTTAATTAATTATGTACAGCGATATTAGATATTATCCACCTTATTATGTAAATGCGTTGATGGCAAACCTTTCTTTTGGTATATCTCAGCCATTGGTTCCCTTGTCATGAAGAGTGAATATATCCAACAATACTACTGCTATAAATCGATTTTCTCAAAAATTAATCCCAATCGTTTTTGTAGAAAAATCTTTGGGTTTGCGGAACTTATGGTAAAGATTTCGATACCAATAACCTTAATCAACATTTTGTATCCTCTAACCAAAATGTGTTATACATTTCCTGTTGACATCTCACTAAGATATATCGGAGGCTACAACTTGTCTGTATGAAATTTAAATTTCCATGTTTCCATCATGATGGCAACTAACAAGAAATAGTGCTATCTATCCAGGTGTATTTGAAGGTCATAAC
Source organism: Dioctria rufipes (assembly GCA_963924295.1). Lineage (NCBI taxonomy): Eukaryota > Metazoa > Arthropoda > Insecta > Diptera > Asilidae > Dioctria > Dioctria rufipes. The sequence goes on along the minus strand of OZ002744.1, from coordinate 67,684,652 downwards.
AGACTTGAGATGTAGAACGGACAGGAGTGGCGTTTATTATATTATGCATTTTTTGAAAGCCCTCCGTTATTTACTTTTATTTATTTACTTTTAGCTAATTAATAATAATTTGTTATAAATTTTTGGGCCTTCGATCTACAGTCTACACTAGTTTAATTCTATGCATTTCTATGAGGTTCGCTCGAATAATTCAACCTCTAAGAAACAGTATTCCTCAAGGATCCTTCCTGGTTCCCTTATTATTTGGACTTAAGGAAGAATACTTTCCCGGATAAAAGAATGACTTAAAAGTAGTATGTTACTGGTCATTAACTAATAGCATAGCTCCTAATCTAGATAAGTGACTCTTTGTAGGCGGACATTTGACACTGGATTTTCCACAGTACCGCCAAACGAAATAGCTAACCGGGCCCACCACCAGCATTGTAACTCTGTGGTAGAAAATAGGCATAAAGGTAAACTTAACCTTCCAAATACTCTCATTTGTCCTAACGGACCTAATATTTTTATTGTAAAAATCTGAGATTAAGTATAGGTTAACACCTACGCCGTAAATTTCTATAAAAATAAACAAAGTGTATCCTCCTACCAGGTTGGAGTATCGAGTGTGTCGAGGAGGACACGGTAAGAACACCGCTATGATTGTAAGCAACATGAAGGATAACACCGCTTACTACAGGAACAGTAACATTGCTGTAGATAACTGACGCACAATACATCTCTCAAAATAACCCACGTTTTTCCTCCACCACTTCAAAAATATTATCACTCCGCAGATACTATCAACAGCTACACAGCTTCAGCAGTAGTCACACACATATTTCCAGCTGTATTAAAATTTATAAATATATTGAAGAAGAAAGTGGCCACCATTACCTATAAACCATAAACATTTTACATCTGCTACATACAGAAAATGCTACTCGATCCGGGTCATCATCATTATTTAGATAAGGTCCACTACATCGATGTTTATGTCTTGAAACACTCAAAGATACTTTTTTACATCATCTATTTTGAAGATCGTGCAGATGATCAATCTGGAAACGATTATTAGCCCACTTAACGTGTAGTCCTTCGAAATGACTCACACCGCCGCGCCGTCTCCAACCCAGTTATTACAAATAGTTCAATGATTGCCCGTTAGATGCTCTATTTTCACTTTTATACGTGGTTTTTCGAAGTCAAATCTTATTGTTAGTATTATGTAGGATACGAGTTTTGTGGTAAAATTAGGAAGCTTTCCAATCTAGATGAAAGAATCACTCACCATAAAATGTTGTCTAATTTCATGTCTAGTTGAAGTTCTAAAGAACTTCGTACTTTTTCACATAATACTTCTAGGAGCTACCATTTCTCCCACATTTCTACATTCTTTAGCGTACATTACAGATTTATTCAGTAACAGATCTTTCGTCTCTGCATCCCCAAGCATTTTTTTCGCGTATAAGGTTTCAGCCGGGCCGTGACTAGCACTTGGGCGACCTGAGGCAAGCTGAGAGAACCCGCCTTTTCTGATTAAATATTTTAATACAGAATATGAATAAAAATTAACAAATAACTGATAGTGCAGCCCGTGGTTCGTCACTCCCACCGTATGTATTGACTCCAAACCACTACAATTTTCATTTCATCAAAAATAACCTTCAATCAAAATTTATTTTTTATGCTTTTACTTTTGCAAAGTCTCCAATAAGCTCCAGATAATCGATGCGATCACATAAATCGCTTTCAATAGATATAATAGATATGGTGTCCAATCCTACTAAGCGTTCCTGGCTCATTGTCAATCGCAGATAATTTTTAATAATTTTCAGTTTCGAGAAACTCCGCTCTCCTGACGCCGGTGAAGCGGATAAACTTAACAATATCCGCAAGGCAATCACAGCTTTGAGCACAATCGACAGAATATCATGTTTTACGATGAAATTGAAAATATCATTTAGGGAGTAGTCAGCAGGTAAGATCGCAGCCAGATTCATAATTTCGTCACACAAATCAATGCTATCAATATGATCTCCCCATCTGTTAATATTTTTTTCCAGCTCTTCATTATTTCTTGGAGGTCATTGCTGTGCGCCTGTAGTTGGTAAAATCTCGCTTCTATTGATACTACTGCTATATCAACCACGTGGTAAAATAATTCTTTCCTAAATTGTTCTTTCGGATCTGTTAGCCATTCATCTCAAGCTCCGTATTCGAAATTATGTTTCTTACGCCGAACGCGGACCTTGTTTTTAAGAGGAAATATTAGCTCTACCTCCACCTGAGATGCTAAGTCTTTCACCTCGTTCAGTATTCGAGAAAAATTTCTTCAGATCTATACTGCTTCAGAATATCTATGGTTCTGTCTAGAATATTACAGCATTCAATTATATTCAAAGCAGGATTTTGTAATAAATTTGAAGCGCAATTAACTTTTCTTGAGGTATCGAACCAAATTATCACGATACAAATCAATTTAAAATTCACGATGGATGGGACTAAGTATCTAGCCTCATATTTTTATGTATTATATCTTTTTTTATCGAGCGAAATTTCCACAAGTGCATCATAGATCTCTCCAAGCTGGTAGCGCACAAGTTTGATGGCATCCACCCTACTTTCCCAACACGTATCACTGACAGCTTTGAGAGTCAGAGATGGGATACTACAGCATCGCATTCGCTTGAGGTAATGAGATGAAATTCAATGGCTCTGGTGTCACAAGTAGGAACGGGATGACTTGACTCACTTTAGAGATCCTGATCCTTGACTCGGCTCAGATCTAACCCAGTGGGAAAAATAAAAGTGCTTCCAGAAAAAGCGGAGATATAATGCATTTTTTACTAGTATCCGACGGAGGTGCTGTAGAAGAGCTTCATTTGCAGCACTTTTGAAGCATGAACAAGTGCTAACTGAGTTTTTCTGAGAGCGCTTTTGAGAAGCAAGAGAAGAGCGATCTTGAGAAGCTAGAAAAGAGTGCTCTTGAGAAGCTAGAAAAAAGCGCTCTTGAAAAGCTAAAAAAGAGCGCTCTTGAGAAGAAAGAAAAGAGCGCTTCCTTCCGCGGACATCAGATGTTGAAATGAAGCAGAGTTGAATACGCTGAGGAAGTGCTTCAAGCTTCCAAAATAGCGCTTTTAGATGTCTTTTTCCGGCTGGGAAGTTACTCATCTCTAATTAAGAGCGGTCTTACTACCAGAGCAGACTGTACATAGTGTTGCTTAAACATTGATACTTTGACCTCGCGATATCATTGATAGTTTCGACATAAAATATCGCTACAAATATGTCGATTGTTTTGATATATAAATACATACGTATAATCATATAATAAGCCTCATACAGCACGATCGTCGTATAGACGTCATAAATATGTTAGGTTGGGTTTTGTTGGGTTCTGTCGAATATATTTTTCACCGAATTGTCATTTGGCGAAACATTTTCGACGATTTTTTTTTCAACGAATCATTTTTCAATTCAAATTTTTAGATTGGAAATTTTTTTATTTAATTTTAAAAAAATACGCAAGTCCGCCTGCCGCAATCACGCCATGGCGCCAGGGGCAGCTGATCGTTTGTCCCACACCCACCTCCAGGCACGGTGCCGGGTTTCAGTCCCTTAAAGATGATATGCGCTACAAATTCATATGCAGGATACAGTGAGGAATAGTTTGAAATTCGCTGCCTAACTGTAACGTCCTTTTTACGAATAGTAAGAAGGCCAACCATTTAGTCTTATTAATGAGATTATCAATAATATTTTTGATCATAATAGTACAAATAGTAAGCACTAAAAGCATGAACCAGCCGTAATCCTATGACTTCCAGAAATTTGCAAACCCTCCTCACAGTTCAAAGCTGACTATGGAATTTTATAAAAAAATTGTCAGCCGCAACATTTCAAACTCTCCTTCTTTAGAAGGAGAACTCCTTCGTTTCGTACTGATTTTCTTCTATCCTTCTTTTAAACCGAATCTCCTTCATTTCGACTTTACTAAATACTTTCTTGATAATGATGACGTAATAAAAAATAATAGTAAAACACAAAAAACTTAACGCAACCCACCCTGCGGAAGACAGCTTACGTTCTGATTTCTTGCTGTGTGAATGTGAAGTAAAAGCATTGAATAAATAACTAATAAGGAAACGGCATATAGGGTTAAAGCAAAACCCTCGAGAATACTTCCCAAGCCATGAAACAGAAATCTAGATGTGTGCATTCGGAGTCCGTTTTCTAAAATGTTCTATATTGATACTTATGAAAAAGTGCTAAACATTGGCTTTAAGTATGCCACAGAGCCTAAACTACCATCCATACAGGAAAATAGTCTTCTAGTAATTTACAGCTTAATTCCTTATCTTCCGAAAGGCTACACTTCCTATATACCTTACTTAACAAAATAATAAAATAGTTTTGATTACAAAGTAACCTTAGCATTTTACGTCAATACCTCTCAGCTGTGCATGTGTGTATGTGCAGCCGGAGTCCGACTCTGTAGGCAACTACATTCGATATCATCAGACCCCGGCATGCCATGACGGCACAGCGACATTACAATAATTACTCAGCGGAGAATTTTTGTTTGAGAAATCGTAGTCATTTGGCTAAGATAAATTTTTTTAAATAATTTTGTTAGGAAAGGTATGAAAATTTTATTACAGTTCGGAAGATAAGAAAGCAAGCTTAAGATTATCGGAACATCATTTTTCTGTATGAATAGTAGTAGGGCGGAGAAGCTATTCAAATCAAACTTTTGTCAGTTTTACATAAGAACACTGCAAGTATTTTAGAATGTAAGGACTCCGATAGGCCTTGCATGTGGTAGGGAGGCAGTCTGTTTCATGGCTTGTGAAGTATTCTCGAGGGTTTTGGTTAAAGCCTAAGCCACTCGGCGTTGCCTATGATAATTTAAGTGACTTGTCAGCAGAATTTTTAAATAAGTGACCAGCCCTCTTGTCATTTCTCCCCCCGCTCCATTAGTTTGACTGTTATTTAATTGCCTACTCACTTAGAATATAGAGAGTACAGGAAGTGTGGTAAGCCAAATTTGGTGTAGTCAAATTCTGGTTGTGTGAGTATCTGTTGCCGCTGTAGTGAACGCTCAGTACAGCCGTGTAGTAGAATCAATATAGAGAGCGGGGCAACAAGATACATGGTTGAAAATATTACGTTTGCTCCCATCGAAAATGTTCTTATGCGCTGTCACTACGCCAACATTCCCAGGGAATTTCGCAACTGTCACAAACGTAAACAAATCTCGGTGGAGGAACGATTTTTTCAATATTTCATCGCTTTTGTTGTGCATTTTTAATTTAATTTAATATACAAAGGTGTGTAAAGTACACAAAATAATATTTTATAACTATACTTACCTAAAAAATGATTTCCCACGTCGTACCTTTTACCGAACACTTCATTCTGAAATTACATGAACATCACTTAGAAATATCTCACTATATATCAACAGATAATTACTTACACTCTTTACTTTATTTAGGACTATTTTTAAATCACTTTTTACAAGTTTTAAATTATATGTAAACTGTTGCAAATCTTTCGCAAATTAAACAGCTTCGTTTGACAGCTAAACATAGATTTGTCTCTTTCTTCAATATAATGCTGACATACTTCACGGAACTGTGAAAAAATCCACGCTCATGCACACGAATTTTACAGGTATCAACACTTCCTGTTGTCTCTATATTCTAAGCCTACTCACGTACACTGTATTCGCACGAAACCCCGCTTCCTTATTAGTTATTTATTCAATGAGTAAAAGGCGTAGTTCATTTAATTTTTTTTTCATTTCTTTTAAATTAACGCAGCCTATTATCTACCCTATCCTGAACAAGACAGCTTCCTTCTCATTTCATAAATTTCATAAATTGGCAATCTTGTAGTTTTTGTACATAATTAATTTTATAAAGTTGGAAACGAAGAAATTACTAGTTTGGTGTGGAAGAGCGACTCATCGTCATCAGTTAACAATGTCAAAAAAGGCTTACAAAATACGAGCAAAAATATTTGTCCTGATGCCAAACCGAGTATAAATAGACACAGAAAAACAAAAAGGGCGGGTACTACGTGTATAGCAATTTATATTTTTCCGATTTATACATGAGTAGTACATATTGGAAAATCCATATTAACTAGGCATTTGAATAGTCAACATCATCAGAAAAATATATCAACATGTAAGCTCGTTCACACTACCTTAGAGTCAGAGTTCTTTTACTCTCTGCAAAATAGAAAAGCCGATGCCAGTAATAAGCTTGCAGTATTTATTGCGGAGCACAACTTGTCTTTTTATCTGATGGATCGATCATTTTCCAGGCTTCCTTATATCAGTATCGCAAGATTCGGAATTATGTAAGCAAATAAAGTGTTCTCGAACTAAGGTAGTTGCTATTTTAAAAAATGTCTGAGGGTTGACCTATTAAATAGAAATAAATTTGCATTAATAGCCGATGAAGCTACAGACAGTAAGAGTTCGTACAGGTTTTAGAAATAAAGATTTTTTTTGGACCTGATACCTGTTTAAAAAGCTGATGCCGACTCATTACATGCATCCATTATTAATTGTTTTTACAAAAACAATATTAATTATGTAGATAATCTTATTGGCTTTACCATCGTTTATACTGTTTAGAATGTACTTTTCGAGCGCAAGCCTACAAATTCGCTCATGATTTTCCCATTCAGCTTATCCTTCATTAGACCAGGAACCTTTTTATTCATGAGCGGTAAATTGAGTTGATTATCTTCTGGGTAATCATTTGTATCAAATTTGTTTATATTTTCGACCATAAACTCACACTGTTGAATCCGTTGAATCATCTCTTGCCCAAGCCCAGCTTACATGGTGCTCATAACATTTTGATTCGACTTTCTCAATATTTTTATATAATTTTAAAAAGTTATAGCAATCTTGAATTTGTTTCTTATGCTCATCGAGAAAAAGACACTAAAGACACTAACCACTAACCAAATTCTCATGCAATTCTCTTTTTGCCACTTAAATTTTGTTTAGAACATACCAATTTCTTATAAAAATTTTCCCTGCTTATTAGATTTTGGATAGAACATACTGTTACCAGATTCTTATAAAATTTTGTTTTACCACTATGTATTTGTAAAGCTATAGCCTAGCATATGGTCACCCTATTCTAGGTTCATGGACATATGGATATTGTAACAGTAATTACACTATAACATAATAATTACACTGTAATATGAAGACATAAGTACGAATATAAAATAAACCTGGCAACGCCGTGTGACAAGCAGAAATGGTTTTCTAAATCACGCCATGTCCAATACTTATATATCGGTATGTACATAGGCAAAACCCTCGAGAATACTTCCCAAGCCATGAAACAGAAATCTAGATGTGTGCGTTCGGAGTCCGTTTTCTAAAATGTTCTATATTGATACTTATGGAAAAGTGCTAAACATTGGCTTTATGTATGCCACAGAGCCTAAACTACTATCCATACAGGAAAATAGTCTTCTAGTAATTTACAGCTTGATTCCTTATCTTCCGAAATGCTACACTTCCTATATACCTTACTTAACAAAATAATAAAATAGTTTTGATTACAAAGTAACCTTACCATTTAACGCTCAATACATCTCAGCTCAGTGATAATCGCATGTCTGTATGTGCAGCCGGAGTCCGAATCTGTAGGCAGCTACATTCGAAATCATCAGCCCACGGCATGCCATGACGGCACAGCGACATTACAATGATTACTCAGCTGAGAGTTTTTGTTTGAGAAATCGTAGTCATTTGGTTAAGATTAATTATTTTAAATAATTTTGTTAGGAAAGGTATGAAAATTTTATTACAGTTCGGAAGATAAGAAAGCAAGCTTAAGATTATCGGAACATCATTTTTCTGTATGAATAGTAGTTTAGGGCGGAGGAGCTATTCAAATCAAACTTTTGTCAGTTTTACATAAGAACACAGCAAGTATTTTAGAATGTAAGGACTCCGATAGGCCTCGCATGTGGTAGGGAGGGAGTCTGTTTCATGGCTTGTGAAGTATTCTCGAGGGTTTTGACATAGGAGAACGCGGTCTAAAAAGAACACACGAGTGTCGTTGATTCCTATCCGCTTTAGTTGTCGCACGGATCAAGTGCTCTCCATTTTCCGACTCAATATATAAATTAGTAAAGTAATAAGTTGTTAGTAGTTTGATAGTAGTTTAAGTACAGTGAATAAATTAAATAGTTTTTTATTTGGAGTAAAAGCAAGGTGTTTATTTTGTACTTTTACGATATATGTAGCAGTTTCCCCTACAATATCTAGAGTAATGAAGCAGCTGATGAGCATTGTGAAAAAGGTTCTCAAATGGATAACTCTGCAGTACTATCATTTATTTGAGGATCCAATTCGAAATTTTAAAAAGAGTATTACCAGGTAAACCTGTGAAAAATCAAGTCTCTTGTGGTTCAATAGAGACACCCAGATTTTTATCCCCGTAAGCTGTTCAAGCTCTTGTCTTAGCTGATTTTTAATAAAATAATGCTGGCTTTTGCTGGAATCGAACCTAGAACGCCTGGTTTTGTAAATTCCGAGGCGCTCTACCATCAGCCCATGGAGGTGTTGTGTGAATGTTCTTTAAACTTGCTATATACGTTTAGAGTTGTGGGGACAGAGAGGCTGGATACACACACACACCCATAACCCCACACATACACAATACCTCCATGGCCTGATGGTAGAGCGCCTCGGAATTTACAAAACCAGGCATTCTAGGTTCGATTCCAGCAAAAGCCAGCATTATTTTATTAAAAATCAGCTAAGACAAGAGCTTGAACAGCTTACGGGAATCAACCAGATGACGTCATCCCCTGGTCAGCCAGACGGTAGGAAGGAATTCCCTCAGGCAGGCGTGTAGACTTAAACAGTTTGAATTTTCAAATCAGTTATGACAGGCTTGATCAGCTGACGGGGATCGGCAACCAGATGAGTGTGTGTGTGTGTGTGTGCGTGTGTGTGTGTGCGTGTGTGTGTGTGTGTGTGTGTGTTGGCTTAATTCGGCTTCAAAACATGTAAAAATTCCTGCAAGATGAGCTGTAAGTGGCCTCAGAACCGGTAGCCCAGAATCCCCGGTAGCCCAAAACCCAATAGCCCACAACCCCCAGTGGCTCAGAACTCTCAAATTTTAACACAAAACCCCCCAAAAAAGTTGGGAAAAGTGGAACCGTTTTTCCATATAAAAAGTGGTCTGGTGCTGTCATAGTATAACTACTGTTATCTAACCAGGTAGATGAACACAAGATCACTACTTTTAAACTGAATTGCCATGAATTCTATACAAAATCAATTAAGTAGATCTTTTTAAGATTTAATTTTGAGTCCAAAATTTAGAAGTTATTTATCCAGAAAAAATTATTAAAAAAAAGTTCAACTCGATTTCTTGCCTTGTAAATGAAATGCCATATTTAGTTCCTTCTGATAAAATTCAGCTAATTGATAATCAATATCCAATGTTGAGCAACATTATTTTAGAAAAAGATAAATCACTTGAAATTGAAACATTCTTGCAAAAGTTTGCTTTATATAAAATCAACAACGAACAAGTTTTCCTGAGTTGATAAATTTTGTATAATCATTACTCTCATTACCTCATTCTTCTGCGAATGTCGAAAGAATATTCTCTCAAGTAAAGCTAATAAAAACGGCACAGAGAAATAGACTTGATACTTCAAATATTCGAGCGTGTTTACAAACGAAAGGTTTATTAAAAATGCGGCGTTCAAATTGTATGAATTTTAAGCCAACCAAAGAAATGAGAAACAAATTCAATGTAAATATGTACAACGATTAACGGGTAAGTAATACAATTACTATATAAGAAAAAAACAAGCACAGCATTTGTTTTGTATTTGTGAGAATCAATGCAGATGATTATGGCAAACTAATGACAAATTCATCTAAATTGCAGGCTTGGTGCTTGAATTCGACCTCTACTATGGAATAATCAGGGATTGATGTCCAAGTATTTAAACAATTTGCAAACTTATTTTATTTTCTTTATTTTATCTAATGCTGTTCCAAATAATTTAATGGGCTTTGTTTTTATATCCTTTAAATTCCTTCAGTTCAAGCAGTATCAAATAGTTCCTAGTATTATTGTTGATCCTGTTTGCTTACTTTATTAATGAATTTTCTTTTTGGCTCTATTTTATTTAGTCTTATTTCTTATTTTAGTAATTTAAGATTCTTATGCTACTTATATAAACTTATTTCTTGTTTTGCTTTTACGAAACTAATCTATGAGTTTAAATTATTATTGCTTGTTCTGTTCTTCTTGCAATTCGGTGCTGTCTGTTTGTTATTTATTATGGTAAATCATGTTACCTAGAGGAGTTGCTCTGACTGATGGCCTGAGTATACAGTATGTCCTGCTTGGAGAATTTTGTAAATGGATAGGATTGAGTATTTGTCACTTTAATGCGCAAAGTATACTACCCAAATTGAATGAATTTCATGAAATATTTAAAGGACTACCTATTGATTTAATTGGTGTTGGAGAGACGTGGTTAAGTCCGGATGTTGGTGATAATTTGCTTACCTTATCTGGTTATAGGCTCTTTCGAGCAGATCGTAATCGGCATGGAGGCGATGTTGCTATTTGTTCTCGTAGGTTTCTGAATGCACGCCTTGTTGTGCTCTTCTGATGCAGTTTCGTATATTAGATATGCTTTTGTTGAATTTTTGGTTGGTACTGAAAAATTTCTGACTGGTATTGTGTACAAGCCACCCAACATATTTAACTTTAACTCCTTGCAGTCCTGTTTATCCACTATTAGTCATTCATATTCTCATTATATCATAGGTGGTGATCTTAACTGTGATTTACTGCCTGGTACCAGAACATCCTCATGCCTTATTGATTTTGTAACCTCTTCTGGTTTTCACGTGGTAAACTCATTAATACCAACTCATTTCACTAACTCTAGTTCAACATTGTTGGATGTTTTCCTGACCGGAGACTTAGGCAAGGTTACATATTTTAACCAACTGTCTTTTCCTCCTTTCTCTCATCATAATCTTATTTGTATGTCTTATGAAATTGAAGTGTCTCGTGCCGCTCATACAAATTTTTTGTATCGAGATTTTGATAATATTCAACTTGAGTCTCTCTTGAATGCAGCCGATAATTTAAATTTTGATCAAATTCTATTGATAAAAAGGTTGAAATGTTTCGGTATTTTATCTTGGATCTTTTTCAAAGATTTGTTCCTATTAAAGAAGCTAACATATTTAACACTAGTTGTCCCTGGTTTACTGTACACATTAATGATCTCATTAGGCAAAGAAATGAATCTTATCGACGTTAGCAGCGTTTCGGAACTTGTGATATATGGGAGGACTATAGAAGCTTGCAGAACAGTATAACTACTAAAATCAGAAACTCCAAGACATGATACTATCCTTCCAAATTTAATAGTGTATTACCACCAGCAATATCATGGCGAAATCTTCGATCTCTTGGTGTCAGTAGCGCTTCAAATCTTGATCTGAACGTAGCTCCAAATGAACTTAATCGCATATTTTTGTCTGCATCTATTATTTCCGATCATACTTTCACTAATGTGCATTTGGGTACCTTTTTATGTTCCAATAGTGGGAGAAGCTTTTAGACTGGTTAGAGTCTGTAGATCTGTAGGGTTAAATCTAATGCTCCTGGTTTTGGTGATGTTCATCCTAAGTTTATTAAACTGATTCGACCAGCAGTCTTGCCTCATCTTACGCAAATCCTCAATAGTGCAATAATCCAATCTGTTTTTCCCATGTGTTGGAAATATGCCACAGTTAAACCAATACCCAAATGCACACGTCCCAATATCAATGATTATAGGCCTATTTCCATATTGCTATATTTATCGAAAATATTTGAGAAATTACTTGATTTTCAAATACGAGAATATTTACTTCGTAATAACTTGTTTTGTTGTTATCAGTCAGGGTTTAGACCTAAACATAGTTGTACAACTGCTTTGCTCAAGATAAGTGATGATATTCGTGCTGCTATTAGTGAGGATGAGGTTACGTACACTATAAAAAATGGTCCACAACTTTACCATTATAAATGTTGTAAAATGCTACAGCCTTTTTATGTATGCACATCAACTGCATGGAATTTTACTACAATCAATGTGAATACAAAATATTTCCATCAAATTTATGTAAAATAGCAAACATTTTTATTAAAATTCCAGACGATATGTAAAATTCAATTTTGCATTAAGAGTTTTTAAATAGGATTATGTAGAATTCAATTTCCATTATAACTTTTTACATAAGATTGTGGAAAAAGTCTTGAACTGGTAATACTGTGTGTGTAAAATCATGAGTCATGATAGAGAATCAAAGTGGTGATAGAGGCCACACACAATATAATATTCAATTTTGCATTATGAATTTTTACATAGGATTATGTAAAATTCAATTTCCTTTATGAATTTTTACATAGGATTATGTAAAATGCAATTTCCATTATGACTTTTTACATAAGATTATGGAAAAGTCTGGAATTGGCAATACTATGTGTGTGAAATCGTGAGTCATGATAGAGAAACAAAGTGATGATGAAAATCTGTGAATTTTTATTTACTCCGTTCTTAAGAGCAGTTGAGTGCAGTTCGGTTCTGAAATTTTAGTTATTTGCTGAAAATATATTTTAGTGCGTGATATCTGTTTAAGTGAAATGTGAGTACATATAACTTTTATTTAATTTACTGTATCCTCATTCTGGTAATTAACTGTAGTTAACATTATTGGATGTACATACATAAATGTGAATGCAAATTTGCACTAAATACTGGAATGGAAAAATTTAGAATTTGATTGAAATATGCAGGAATGTCTAAACTGTCCGGAAAAGTTTACAAGTGTTAAAACGTATAATCGTCACCTTTTTAAGCATCGTCTACAAAATAATTGTGTGTTCAAATGTGCAGAACAGCGTTGCGGTATTGTACTGACATCGTACACTTCTTTTAAAAGTCATTATTATAGAAAACATTTTAAGAACTCCAAAAATAATGTGCTTTCCGAAAATTTATATTGCAGTGTACCTGACTGTTCATATACTACAAATGTTGTGCGTTATATCACTTCACATATACAAAAGCATTTTCCGAATATTGGCAATGTTTTTTGTCCTTTTACGGGTTGTTCAAAATCATTCTCAAATAAAAATACATTTCGAAGCCACTTTTCCGTTATCACAAAGAACGGCAGGATAATTGTGTTCATGATTCTACATCTACTGATGAAATTGTAAATAAAAATATCTCTAACAATTATTTTTCTTCTGGCTCAAATAATTTCAATTGTACTGAGGGTGTTGGCCGACTCTTATTGCAACTTAAATCGAAAATTGTTGTGCCTGATGTGACTGTAAATTATCTAGTTAATGAGTTAAACAATTTATTCGAAAATTTAAATTTTCATCAAATAGAAAATATTGTTAGAATATGTCAGTTAAAATCCTTAACAGCGCATCAAAGCTCACTGGAAAGTGATTTGATAATTAGTAATCCATTCCCTTCATTCGAATCTTCTTATAAATGGAACAAGTACTTTAAGGAACATTTTCAATTCATTGAACCCGTTCAAATATATTTAGGAAAGGATAATTTTCATAATGACTGTTATTATTACTACGTTCCGGTCTTAAAAACAATTTCTTTTATTGTCAATGCTTTTGTCAATAATGGTGATTTTTTAAACCCTATACGCTCAAATAATACATATGAAGATTATTGTGATGGGTCTTTTTATAGAGGTAACCAATTTTTATCAGGCACTTCGAGGAAATTGCAAATAATCCTTTATTTTGATGGATTTAATTTATGTAATCCTTTAGGGAGCGCTAAAAATAAACATAAAATGTTTGCTGTATACATGACTATTGGAAATTTACCGCCACATGAAAGATCAAAATTATCTAACATGCAATTAGTGATTTTATGCAACGAGCAATTAATCAAAGAATTCTCATTGAACGTGATATTAGAAAAACTTATTTTTGATCTTAAATTACTCGAACAAGAGGGCATTTTAGTTAATCAAAATAATAAGGTAATAGGGAGCGTTTTAGCAATTATTTCGGATAATTTAGCAGCGCATCAAGTTGGTGGTTATGTCGAAAATTTTAGCAGGTGTGAGTTCTTTTGTAGATTCTGTTATTGCACTAGGAGGGATCTTGAAAAATGTGATATTGTTCTAGGAAATGTTAGATCTAGGGATTCTTATAATAATGACCTAAAAGATAAGTATAATAATACTTCCTTACTTCACGTACGGGGCGTAAAACTAAATTCGGCTTTAAATGAATTAAATTTCTATCACGTTACCAATCCTGGCCTCCCACCGTGCATTGCTCACGATTTATTTGAAGGGGTAGTTCCCCGAGATTTACAATTAATTCTAAAATTATTTATTGGAAAAAAATGTTTGACTTATAATTCTTTTCGAATGAATATGGCTTCGATACACCGAAAGTTGTTAATAAGCAATTCTTTTACAATTGATATAAAAAATTGTAAGATTAGAGGAAAAGCTCATGATATTTGGATTACCTTAATTATCTTACCATTTTGTTTTATTGGACTTAATGTTGACTTTGATTCTATTGAATGGCGATTACTAATTTGTTTGATCGAAATTGTTAGAATAGTATGTAGTCGTTCAATATCGCAAAGTAGAATTGATTACTTACGCCAAATTCTCTCTGAATATTTTTCTTTGCGCAAAGAAGTTTTCCCCACGGATAAACTTATACCTAAGCACCATTTTATGATGCATTATCCAGACTTAATTGAAAAATTTGGACCGCTTATAAATTTCTGAACATTGAGGTTTGAGAGTAAGCATCAATTTTTTAAAAATACAATAAATCATTTAAAAATTTTTAAAAATGTTGGGAAAATGCTATCGAACATTCACCAATTTTAACAAGCAAGTTTTTGTGATAATAGGAACTCCAACCTAGTTCAGTGCAATTCCGCAGTAATTATCTCTGACAATATGTTCAATATTGATTTACCAAGTCATATTAAATTTACAACTAAACGAGCATTTCTAAATGGTATAACATATTCCGCCAACAACTTTATTATCATTGGCAGAAACAATCACTCTTCAGATTTAAATGTAATGAAAATTTAAACAGTATTTATTAGTGAAAGTTATTCAACATTGATTTTTTACGGAAAAACAACAACATTTTGGTATAATTATAAATTGGGCCTTTATCAAGAACTTACTAAATTTTTAAAATATTCTACTTGTTCTGCAGTGTACATTTGAAGGTATTTTATTCAGAATAATGTATTGATAATTTTAGTTGCTGTACATACATATACGGCTATTTTACATAAGATAGCTGACCGGTCACTGAGTGGAGTGATATAACTTGGTGAGGGGAAAAAATGTGTATAACCAGAGACACCATTTTCCTGTGCCAGGATTTGCAAGCAGTTGAAATTTTTTCTGCTAATTTTTCATTTACAGGTGGATGTGATAGTGGATGCTAAAAACATCTATAAGCTTGCTTCTTTTTGTACACAATATTTTGTTCCTCTCAGCATCTTCTATCACACTTCCTGCAGCAGTGCAGAGTGCAAATATAAAATCTGTCTTGCAGACGAAGGTTCCTGCGTTTAAATGCGGAAAGTTAGCAGACCTAGCTTGACGACGGAACTTTCATAAAAAAATAAGAAAAACATTTGAACTTCCTGTAACTCCTAAGGAATTATTAACCGCTGCTACAAAGACTTTTTTGTTCCTCTCATCTTGTCATATTACTCTGTGTCTATGCAAAATATCGTATGCTTGTATTTTAATTTCTTACATTTTATATAGATGGACACGATAGTTTGTTTTAAAGTCTGGGACAGTTCTAGAACTACTAAGAAGTTCCTCTCAAGCAAACCAACTATAAACGATTTAATTACAGCAGGTAAAATAATGCATTAATATTAAAGGTTTTAACTAAAAGTTATATTATCAGCAAATTCTTCTGGAATGCCAGGTTGTAAGCTTGTTTTGGAATCCGACGGTACTGCCGTTGAAGATTCCCAAGCTCTTCAATATTGTTCAAAGGAAACACTAATAATTTTAAACGACACAGAACAATGGTTGAATCCAAATACTTCTCCGAATAAAGTCACGGAATGGTTACTAGACATGCCATTGGAAACTTCTCCTTGTAATATAGAAAAAGACAACAAATCGCTCCCAACTACCTTATCAATGTCTAGTGGGGCGTTGTCTGATGAAACTCCTTCCACAATCGCTCACGGAAATAAATTGTTTTCGACTTTTGAGATACCGTGGGAAAATATGCCTTCTTTTGTAAAAAGTAAGTTGGAAAAGAAAGAACACATCGGATCTGCCATCAATGACTTTATTCATTTAATTGTAAGCGATTTACGACGCATATCATTTTACATACCAACATCTGTATTTCGGAACATGACGGAGGCAATATATTTAAAATATCCTCATACTTTTTCTGCAAAAGACGAAAGCGGAAATTTTCGAAATAATGAAATATACTTGATTACCAAAATGATGAATCATAATAATTATTTGAATAGATCCCACAAATCAGTTTTACGACCTGATATTCCGCTAAAAAAGAGAAGAACATCAAAAGTTCTCCAAGAATCTTGTGCAAATTGGCAGCCTTCAAATTTACCCGCAAATGAAACAGAAGCAACTATTGCTGAAAAAAAAAAATTGGATGCAAATGGTTTATGGAAAGAGTCTATCTGAAGAAGAAAAGAAAACAGTCAGGCGAAATATGGAATTGTGCTTTGGTACAATCAGACAATTTTTAAATGAAGGAATGGATGCCCCACCGACGATAGATGCTGTGAAAAAACAATGGCCATTTTTATTTGAAAGGGAACATATTTACCTGCATTACAATTGTTTAATGGACAAATATGTGGATATCTTCTCACAAAGCTTCACAAACAATTGTGAGAAAATTCTAAAATTTGGAATGAGTATGAAGAAAAGAAATATTGTGGAATTCTTCGCAAAGTTTGAACACACAAATAAGGATTTTCTCGTACTAAAGTTTATATTAGAATATTTCTCCGAGCCGGCTGATCATATTTTTAAAGAATATCCAGTAAGTGTAAAAATATTAAATAAGTGATACAAATAATAATTTGTTGATATATTTTAGATTGGCACTCTGCTATCGGATATATCCCCAACTGTAAATACGCCTTGGATAGCTGTTGTAGGTAATTACTAATTTTTTTTGTTTACGTTTTTCTACTTCACCAAACTTATTAACCGCGTTCTCTATTCACTGACCTGAAATGCTTCAGTTCAGTTCAGATCAGTTAATAAAGTACGCAGTTATTGACTATTTTCGTATATATGTAGTCAAAATTCCCTTTATTTTATGTATTTAAATTGCCAGTAAATGTTTTCAAAATTTGATATCAGTGTTTTAATGATCAGAATAAAATTCAATAAAAATGTGTATGAAAGAAATTATATTATATTATAATAGTATGCGGTGCAAAAATTACTATTAACTTCATATTGATGACATTAAAGAAAATTTCCTTATTTATTATTTATTTTCAGATATTACAGCTGACAGTGAGAAAAAAAACTATTACCTGTACGTGGAACAAAAGTTAATTAACCACAGCTCCTCGTCAATTATTGATGCCCTTCAACAAAGTTTTTCTATGCACTACATATTTAATTTAAAATATGATGTCAACGCTTCTCTAACAATGGAATTTTTACAGCGTTTCTTTGCTAAGCTTGTGCATAAAAGCGTTAGAGGTGGGAAGCGGCATTTATATAATCTGAATAAAGTTTGAAACTTTAATCGGAAAATTAGATAAAATCTGAAATTTTATACATGTAGTAAGTTTTACATGAAGACTAATTAGATACCAGAATGTGATTTTTTTTTTTTTTAAGAATTTAAGAACATATTTTTAGTTTAGAATTATGAAAAATTATGACACTTTTCAGGTGCATACATTTAACGTTATATTTCCTATTTTTATACATGTATCTAATTTAGAAAGCTGAAATATTTTTACACTTCTAAACATGGTAAACATGGTCTTCCTAAGTTTTTGAAATTAAAATATTTTTTTGTTGATGGAAGAATTGGTATTTTTTCATTTATAATATAAATATATTTGGAACACTTCCCGCTAATATTCTTTATTTAAATTTTAAATATTAAAGCGTATTACGCTGTTTGGGTGGAATGAACATTTCAAGGGTTTCAATTAGGAACATTGAACCTCCAATGAAAAATTATATGGAAATATCCGAGTAGAGTTAATCAGCTGTTTACAGTTTGAGTCTTTAGAATATAAAGAAAAGAGGATGTGTGTATAGAACTAATGTATTGGCTTTATTCGGTGTATCTAAAGCCAGACAGGGCAACTTCAAGTAGCAAATATATTTTCTAGACGTCAAAAGTTGTTCATTAAAGTCTTAGGGCTCAACTATAAAGAAAATAAGTGACTTTGAGAACAGATAAAGTTAACACAATTTCAATTTCCAATTTCAAGTGAATTACGACAATTTTCGTACTGTGTGAAATTCAACGAAGGTTAGCGAAATTTGTGTTGCCTTCATGTCGCTTAATCTAATTAAAGTTGGACTTTAAAGCTAGAAATAACAAGTGAAAGAAAAATAAAGGTACTGGCTATTAATACAGAAATGATTTTTAAAATATGTATTACAATTTATAATCTGTTACAGGTGAGTTGCCCATAAAACGAAAACTGTTAATTTTTCAATGCATAACAAAGTACTGACATATACTTTGCTTCCTGAAATCACATCACTAAGCATACAGTAGTTATGTAGAGAAGTAATCTCAACAAAAAATTTGTAAACAAAATTGTATGTCTTCTTCATTAATATCGTGACTTTCACAGCTAATTTCTGCCTAAAAGAATCTATTAACCTGTTATTATATGCCAAAAAAGAAAAAAAAATAGAAACGTAGGGAGGATTTTCCTGTGGGAACCACAGAATTCAAGAAGAAGACTGTCAACATATTTTTCTTCAAAACGAATTCTCTATTTACTGTATTCTTAGCGATAAAATCATTCGTATGTACGTACATTACACTTGTCGCGTTACTCCAAACTCTTCATGAGTTTTTTTATGAAATCTTTATAACGAAAATGTATTAAGAATTCTGCAGAGCAGCATCACTATCGTCGGGCTAAAGTGTATGCTAAATTTTCTAATGCATCGAAGAAATGATACGAAATACCGATGTAATGGCGAATTAATGCTAATGTCACTAGAGTATATGCTAAAAAGGTAGGTATTTTTCCAATAATGCAGTAATAATACTTAATAGACTACTACACATTACTACATTATATTATCACCTTAACAAATATTTCATTGAGGAATATATTATACATATTACATTAAGTAGCAAATTACAAGTATACATTATGTAAAATTCCATAGCAGCATATGTAATTTTACATAATGATTATGTAATATTACATATTAATATTTATGCTACTTTCTATAAAAGTATGTAATACTACATATTGATATTTATCCTACATTCCATAAAAGAATGTAATATTACATACTGATTTGTATTCACATTCCATACATTTGTAAAATTAAATTCGCGATGGAATTGTATTCAATACAGTTCTGTAATGTACATATTAATTTGGAAAATTACCACAATAAAAGTTGGCCACACTGTTGCCTACCATAATGATGGAATTTTCAACAAAAATTTTTTACGATGTACTTAGTTCTTCTTGATTTTACTAAAGCATTTGATTTAGACAGTCATCAGCTCTTACTTATAAAACTGCTTTCTTATTATTATTTTTCTGCATCGGCAAGTAACTTAATTGCATCCTATTTATATGATCGCTTTCAACAAGTTCGGTGTGGTAACTTTTTCTCCAGATTTCTTCCAATAAAATCTGGTCTACCGCAGGGGTCCATTCTTGGCCCCTTACTTTTTTCCTTATTCATTAATGATTTACCCAATGTTATTAATCATTGTAATTTTCATCTCTATATAGATGATTTATAATTTTACACATCTAGGTAGTTGGGCTTAGTAGAAGATACAATTTTTTGTATTAATAGTGACCTTGGAAAGATTAATTCTTGGGTAACTGATAATGGTTTACTTCTTAATCCTAACAAAACTAAAACAATTTTTATATATAGAAATGCTCTTAACACATCTTGTTTCTAAATATTACTCTGAATAGCACTACTATCCAATTTTGGAATAAGAAAAACAATCTGGGTATAAGATTTAATAAGGACTTCTCCTGTTCTAGTCATGTCGATAACGTTGTTGGGAGAGTATATGGAGCCCTACGACGCTTAGTAATATCATCATCTTGTCTGGCGTTAAATACCAGCCTAAGATTGGCTAAAATACTAGTATTTCCTATTATTGGCTATGGTTGTGGGATTTATGGGCATCTTGATTCTCATTCAACTCGTAAACTGAATGTTGCTGTAAACTCCATTACGCGCTTTGTTAATGGTCTTAAACGTTACGATCACGTCTCACCATACTCAAACCAATTGTTGGGTCTTCCATTTAAGTTTTATTTTCTGTACCGTCATGTCATTTTATTGAATAAGACACTAATTGGATCAGAGCTCCTCGATACCTTGTTGATAAAGTTACCATTACTCAATCTGAACGATCCTTAATACTTCTAGTACGGAGACATTCATTTGTAGCTTCTCAAAGGCAATTCTTCGTGCAGGCTGTCAGGGTATGGAATTTTCTTCCTCTTCAAATAAGCAGACAGCACGAGTGCAACAGTTTCAAAACTATAATTTTCATTTATTATGGCACTTTGTAACTAGTCATAGTATTGTACTGTATATTTATGGTTCTATTATTTTTTATAATGTTAATTTTTTCCTTGTCTTTAGCCTTGATAACTAATCCATATAATGAATTATACTTTGTATTGTTCTTTTTTTTTTTATATATAATGCTTTTTTGCTTATTTAGAGCCTAGATAACTAATACTTACATATAGTGAATTATACTTTATTTCCTTTATTTTTTATAATGCTAATTTTTCGCTTGTTTATAGCCTAGATTATCTATTATTTATAATGAATTTACATCGTATTTCCTACATATAATTTAAAGAATTTGTTCTTACTTGTGTAGAGTTGGTTATATAATGAAAAATTTGTTTGAAATTATTATGTTTATTTTTTCATATTATTTTTTTGATTTATATGGAGAACTGTGTTAATGTGATATTAATATGTAACATTGTAATTTGTGCAATAAAGCATATTTATGCAGTGTAGGAATCCTTTCAAATTTTCCTTCTATCTCTTTCTTTTTTTCACATATATCTACTTCTTAACTGATTTTTGAGTTTGCAACACTGATCAGCTGTGACTTGTATACTCACGATTTACATATTCTAATCAAATTCTTCTTCATTTTATTTACCTAGCTCGTTTTTACTGCTTACGGTAGGTACCGATGGAAGATCAGATTATATAACGTAAAGTATACTATAAAACACAAGAATTGATGCAAAACCAAAACTACAGACAACCGGAGAACTGAAATCCTTCCCATAGGTAAATAATACCAAAAAAGCATAAAACAGGGCAAAAACAACGGCATAATTCCCGATAGAAAAAGTATGTATCCCTTATGGCTTTAAATGCAATTTAATGAGTTCGTCTTATCTAAATGTCCCAAACAATCTTTGCAAGGAAGCTAAATCTTTTTATCTAAATTGTCGTTGTATAGTCGGAAAATGTGCTATCCACCTTTCTCGCCCCTCCTAACAAGAACAGTTCATCTTAGTTTTTTTTTAGGGGGGGGGGGCTAACTAACAGCTTTCCTTATTCCACTACCGTCACCGTATGCACACCTCAAAAAAATTGCGGTTACAGTTTTCACGGAGCTCTGTGAAGCTTCGCAGCTCCCGCAGTAAGTCTATTTATTTATTTGCATCAGCATGGTGGCGTAGCGGAAAGCTTTGCTACCACCAGAATATTTGTGAGCGCCGTAAAATGTCGTTCTTTTCCATTTCCTATTTTTTTAACGAAAATTCAGATTTCAGACGTAACCACATAAATATTTGCCTTAACCCAAACCCCTGAAAGTGCAGCTAATAGTCTGGGAACTTGGGAAAACTTAAAAGGTGCACATATACAAAAAATGCATTAAGCCGGACCTAAAAGACCGAAGAATTGTAGAGCCACGGCGATATGAACCTTTTTTGTGGAGTTGTGGGAAGATGCAGCATAAAAGCTCATAAATTTAAATTTCGCATCGTGCAATATGCAACTCCAGCAGAATAATGAGAAGAAATATATTCATATTCAGGAACAGGTAGTTCTAAAAGAGTTTCTCAAAAGCGACGACGATCTCTATATCCAAAGAAAAGGTGGAAGGTGTATATGTGAATGGTATTCACAGATGCCCGGCATGAAAGGGATGAATATGCGCTCGTTTTACCTCGAATAGCATGCATTTGACAGGACGGTCTCATGCTTGCTTGGCAATGCACTTATTACACTATGCCATGCACTTTCCTCTTTATTTAGTAACACAACACTATAGCAGCCCTCTCCGTATACACTTGAATCGTAATGGAGGGGGCCGTTACATACATACATATGAAAATCGTTTTTAATATTGATTTGAAAGCTTAAGTTATGGTGATGAATAGCGCTTCAGATGAACCTTCTGCTGTGCAATTCTGCTAAAATATGTAGTTTCAGTTAATGCCGAGCATATTTTTAGGATAAACAGTCTCCCCCGGGATATGTATTGAATCAATTAAACCAGCGAAAGTTTAGAGATATTAATCTCTATATCATACCATCAGCGAAAGAGACTTATTAGGATATTTCAAAAAATTCTTGAAGATTTTTGTTATCCATTCTCATCTCTTATAAAAATATGAGATGTATTCTAGGTACCTGGTCATTGTTTTTAATTCGGTGCTAATGCGTATTTTCTAAGTATATATTTCGACTTATTGTAGACAAGCTATAAGCAATATAACTACCTTGTTTCATGGAGACTTATTCTATTCCTCAGGTAATTATACGATTTACGACTCTTCATTTGGATATATGTCTAGTCTACCTACCAATATACTAGCATATTCGATTTACAACAACACGCTAAACAGCAACACAATAAACTACTAAGAAGCATATGTATATTAGACAAGGTAAAGGGTAGATTCTGACTTACAAAAAAACAAGGAGAGTTTTAATTTTGTAGCTTTTGTAATGTTTGGTGTCCTCATTAATATTCCGAGTTTGCCACTTCGAGCAACCGCCTCTCGCGCCATATTGGAAAACTGCTACCGAAAACCAGTTTTTCGAGAATATCTTCTCCCAGAGCCACCTAGGTTAAAAATAGTTCTTACAAAAATTATAGGGCATGAAATTTCCTACAACTTTTGTAGGAAACATTTTTCAATCAGATGAATACTTCACGAGTTACAGCTGAATCAATAGAAATAGAAATATTTATTTAAGGATACTGTACGCAAGCGATAATAATCTTTTTTTGTACATTACATATAAAAGTGCTAGAGATCGAGTTTTTAATAAACAGAGAGAAGAGAAGTAAAGATTAGATGTACTGCCTGTAGTTAGAGCGTACATGCAAGAAGTGAAGAGTGTTGTGAAAATTATGCCACTGGTATAAAGCTCGTGGTTTTATTCGTTTATTCACTGAGTCTACACTTCACATTCACACTAACTGTTTCAAGCTCAATAAATAGTATAACTTAAGAAATACACGACTTATATACATATATATTTTATAGCATAGGAAGCTATAACTAATATTCAATAAATGATTAAGATGTAAATTTCATGTATAAAAATGTTGCAATTGACTTGTCTCACCTGATCGATATATGACAGCTGATTTACTTGACTTTTTATTTGATTGAGGTTTGGGATTAGGATACCCTTTATTGCAGTCGATACCCGCAATAAAGTGGCTTTGTTAGTAATTGTCTTACTACAGTCGAGACCCGCAATAAGACGCTTTATTACAGTTGATAGCCGCAATAAAGCGTTTAGTGTTAGTGATCTTCTTACTAGACTCGAAACTCGCAATAAGAATTTTTATTAAAGTCGAGAACCGCAATAGTGTTTTGTATTAGTACTTGTCTTACTACAGTCGATACCCACAGTAAGACCCGCAATAAGAAACTTTATTACAGTCGAGACCCACAATAAAGTGGTTTTATTAGTAATTGTTTTATTATAGTCGATACCCGCAATAAGACTCTTTATAACGGTCGAGACCCGCAATAAAGTGATTTGTTAGTATAATATATTATCTCAGTCGAGACCCGAGATAATATTTTTAAAGTCAGTCGAGACCCGGTTTAAAGTGAATATTAGTAAGTATCTTAACTTCAGTTGAGACCCGAAGCAAGATTCTTTATTTCCGTCGAGACCAGAAATAAATGTAATGTTAGTAATTAATAAAAACGTTTATGGTAGGTTAATGAAATTAAAGACCCAGGTACAATAATTAAAATAAGTCTATTTATTTTCCTTCTGATTGCAAAATCGTTCAATCAGACGAGGAGAGGCCTCATACAATTATACAAAGCAGTTATATAAATTACAATAAGTACGATCACATAGCTATAGTATATGTGCGTTACTTCAAAGATTAATACAAATAGAATGAAAAGAATTTAAACTTGAAAAGAATTTAAACTTACATTGAAGACTTCCATTATCGATTATTATTTAATAATTTTCTTCATCCTCCACCACCCAAAATTATAGGATTTCAATTGGGTATAGGTGTTGCACAGGTCTTCTCAGTTTTAATCCATTAGGAAAACGGACTTCACATACTCTAACCTTGAGGTCTCGTCCGGGAAAAGCTACTTCAACAACAGCTAGCTTCCAAAATAGTCTAGGTGCAGAGGCATCATAAACTTGAACGACATCTCCAGGCTTAAGATTTAAAGAAAATCCTCCGTTATTGTAATGTAAGGATCTTAATTGTTGAAGGTACTCCAACTTCCATCGTTTCCAAATAAAGTTTGCAGCGAGCCACCCACAGATTTCGAATGTCTTGATTTACTGATTGTTTCAAATGCAGTAAGTGAGATGCAATTGAATTCAGTTTTGCTCCTAATAAAAAATAATTTGGCGTTAACGGACTCAAGTCGAACGGATCCTCTGAAATATAGGTTAAAGATCTTGAATTAACTATTGCCTCAGTTTCGATTAAAAGGGTGTTGAGTTCATCGTTATTTAAAGTAGACCTTTTTATAGCCGCTTTTAACACATTCTTAACGGTTCGTACCATACGTTCCCAAAATCCACCCCACCAAGGACCTCGGTCAACGATGAACTTCCAAGTGATGTTCTGAAGGCTCAGGAAGTCATGAAGCTTCTCGTCATTTAAAAATGTTTGTAGCACAGCTAGCTCCTTTGAGGCGCGCTTAAAAGTATGAGAGTTGTCGGAATATATACAACTGGGAACTCCTCGACGTGCGATAAATCGCCTTAATGCTAGGAAACAACTTTCCGTAGTTAAATCTTGAGTAAGCTCCAAGTGAACAGCTCTGACTGCAGCACACGTGAACAACAAGATATATACTTTGTTAGAAGTTCCATCGACATCTGACTTCTTCGTGTATAAGGGACCAGCGAAATCAATTCCAGTCGTTTCAAATGTTTGGGATGATTTTAACCGTTCTCGTGGCAGCGGTGCATATGGCGGTGAAATAGGTTTACCATTCATTTTCTTGCAAAAGCTACAATCTTTTATAATTTTACGAATTAATTGACGTGCCTTCGGAATCCAAAATTTTTCTCTTACTCTGGAGAGCACAAGATTAACTCCTCCATGTAGTGTTATCTCATGTGCATCTTTCATAATAAGTTCAGTTAAATAAGACTCCTTTGGTAGAATAATAGGGTTCGATATCTGAAAATCCTCCAACATTCGTAATCGTGAACTAATTCTTAACACTCCGTCCTCATCAATCATTGGGTTGAGAGTCAATATCTTCGATGATCGAGGGATATCGCCTTTGTAATGAATTCACATTCATTCCTATATTTCCCTATAAAAATACATTACAATGAATTGCATGCATATACCTACCCATTAATCTTTTTATTAAAATTAAATGTCCCAATTTACAAGCCGATTGCTTGGTTTAAAATTGCTGCCGTTGCTACGGTAATGTATTACACCTCCACCGAGCATAAACAATACCGGCAACACAATTTCGTCATCACCAGACTAAAGTGCCTAATCAGCCTAGCGATACATTGCATTGCTCCCGTGCTCGGTAGGTCAACATAGCAATGACCGGCAAGTAAATAATGAGTAAACGATTTCCTCTACACTGTCAGGCATATAGTAAGAACCAATGACGTACGCCTCTTGTATTGTGCTTTCGATAAACAATAATCGGCACATAGGCGCACGTACAATAAATGATCAGTGATAGGCGCCTCCTCTTTTTTTTTCTTTTCTTTTCTTCCTCTCAACTTTTAATTAAGAATGATCGTTGATTGGCATTCTCCATTTCTCGTTAAATTTTATTAAATATTTTCCCCCCTAAGGAAAATTCGGAGGTATCGATTGAATGGTCAATAAAAACCCGGTCAGAGGGCATTAAGCAGTTCAGTGCGCTTTTAATAATAGATAGAGAACAAGAGAGTCCCCCGACCACCGGTAAGGCCTCTTGTTCAAAGTAATTAGATACAGCAACATTGTTTTTTCATTAAATTGTAAAGGCTCAAAGGAAGCCAAGTGTTAAGTAATAAAAGTATAAAAGTGTTAAAGATACATAAAGGATTTTTTTTTGGGCTGGTGACCTTCTCTTACTAGAAAGCACTCCCAAGTCCTTTGTTGCTAGCGGCAACTAATACCCGCACAACACCTTTATTGGTAAGAGACTTTAACTCGTTACTATACCATAGTTGTTGAATGTAAATTATCCAATGTAATTCAGAACGTTTGAGTTCAACAGCAGTTAAAAACCTTGAATACTTACAGTTTCCACGTTGTCGGTTAGTTCGTTCTATGAAACGTAAACAATACGAAGTTACTCGCAGAAGTCGCCGCCAAGAACTATATTTCTTGATATCCGATAATGGTTGACTAAGAGTAAACAACGGCTCTGTTACTTCAATCTTCAATGAAGCTATACACTTAGTTTCAGTATTAAATTCGTTTCGTGGTCAGGTCTCCGAAGAAAATTTTAACCAATAAGGACCATTAAACTACATAGTAGAATTGCGCAGCTTATCCGCTTTTATTCCTCTTCAATAAATCAGCAGGATTTTCTGCTCCAGGACAATATCTCCAATCGGTTAAACTTATAATTTTTCGAATCTCTTCAACGCGATTAGCGACGTAAGGTTTCCACTTCTTTGAATTACCATAAATCCAGTGCAACGTTATTTTCAAATCGGTCCATAAAAAGGATTTAAAAATGGCATTCAGACTTTTATGGAGATATGCACATAGTCTAGCAGCAATTAAAGCAGCAGTTAATTCCAATTGCGGCAAGGTTAACTCCTTCAATCCATCTTCCTTCAAAGGCGCTATACGAGTTTTGGCTATCAGAAATTGCACTGTAATTAGTCCATGCCTGTCAGTAGCTCGGAAATAGGCAACGCAACCGTAGGCTTTCACACTGGCATCGGCAATGATGTGAATCTCGTTAATCACTGAGTCGGTTTCTCCTAGCACAGGTCTGGGAATTGTTAAGTCCTTTAATTCTATTAAATCGGAACGGCATTGGTTTCAAGTAAGAAGTAGATCGCTCGGTAGCTCGGAGTCCCAATCAAGTTTTAAACGCCAGGCATCTTGAAATAAAATTTTCAGTCTCACTATGCATGGCAAAAGCAGTCCCAATGGGTGATATAGCCTGGATATAATTTGCAGCACACTTCGTTTCGTATTGTTGACAGTCGATTTAATAAAACTTAAAACAGGTTCTATATTTACTGCAAGCTCATCTGTTGTCACAAACCAAGGAACCCCCAGCACCTTCTGCTTTATAGGAGGCTCTGCCTCAGTCCCGAAGCTTGAACGAATAAAATCGCTGTTCGAATTCCATTGACGGAGATTCATAGAAGCTCCACTCATAATCGTAGTTCCTTCAGTGAACAATTTCATCGCAGAATCCTCATTATTTACACTCACAATCAATTCATCCATATAAAAGCAATCACGCATTACGTTACATGTTTCAGGAAATTTGTCAGATTCCTTATCCAAATGTTTTTGAATAGTAGCTCCTAATAAAAACGGGCTGCAGGTCACTCCGAAAGTCACACGCGTCATTCTATATTCCTGTATAGGTGGAATGCTACCGCCAGGTGAAACTTTTGTGGAGTACCACAGAAAACGATGCGAGTCGCGATCCTCTTATTGAGTAATATTTGAAGGAAAGCCTTCTCAATATCAGCAATTAATCCAATTTGGCCCATACGGAAGTTCAATAAGATCTTTAAAATATCCACCAAAAAATTCGATCCAGGATGAAGGTGGTCGTTCAATGAGTGTTCGTTCGGAGCATGGGCTGAAGCGTTAAATACTATACGAAGTTTTGTTGTCCTTTTATCGTTACGGTATACAGGGCGATGAGGTAGGTAATAAATTCGGTCAGGAGTTAAATCATGTGTAACTTCTTCACCAAACCCTGACGATATAAAATCACGCATGGCATTGTCATATTCGAGTAGCCTTCCAGCTTCTCGAGATAATTTTCTTGTTAGCGAATAAAGACGGTAAAGTGCTCCAGATTTATTACTATCCAATTTACCTTGTAGATTTTTCCAAGGTAATGAAACTTAGTATCGTTCATCAGATTTCGTTATACAATCTCTGGAATAAATTTCGGTGAAGTTGTCGTCAACGGTATCATTACTAATTCCTAGTGTCTCAAGATGCCAAAGTTTTCTAAAATCAAATTCATTAAGAAATGTTGTGTGCAAAGAAACAGATGGAATTATATTAAAACTTGTACAACTTAGACTTTCTGGTACTCTCCCCTGCAATGTCCAACCGAATACTGTTTTCATGGCTGTCAAATTATCATAAACTTGTTGAATCTCACCATCTATGAAATTCCAATATTGATCGGCGCCTATTAAGATTCTTATTCCAGATTCTGGCTGCAAATTGGTCGAACGAGCGTCAGCTAGTTGCAACTTAGAAAATAAACAATGATTTTCATCAGGGATTGACAGGCAATCTAAACAGATGTTCGGTACCTCTACTGCTTCTAACGTGGAAAATTTATCGTTGTGTTGACTCTTGATCAGCATTTGCACGCGATTACATACTTGTGCAGCTGTTTGTTCATTACATCCAAATGGAATCACACTCACTTTATGCGTTCCTATTATCGGTAAGTTTAATTTCTGCGAAATATCTTTACGAACAAATGACATTTGACTACCGCCATCAAAAATTACGCGAACAAGCACGCTATAATTCTTATCAATGTCCGAAGCGTGAACACAGGCTGTTTGTAAATAAACATCGGCAATGGGTTTATTAAATTTATCTGCGGCACACAAATTTAAAGTTGGTTGTGTTGAGCTTGTACAAGAATCAATAATATTAAAGTTTTTCGGACAATTGTTTACTCTTTTAATGTAATTTGGTTCAGACATGGTAGACGCGTGCTTTCCCTTGCACTTCTTACATGTAACGCAAACTGCACAAGTTTTAGTAGTGTGCCCTCCCTTAGTACAGCGGAAACATCTTCCATTTCGTTTGAGCATGTCTTTCTTTTTCGAAATTAGAATGTCACTATCGCATTCGACTGTGGAATGCTTATTTGTTTTGCAGAAAAAAAACAGAAATTTACACTCGCGGCGGTAGTGAATAGCCCAGCAGCTGTTTTGAATGAATTTTGTTTAATAGAAGTAGACGGCACAAATTTTGAACCAGATTTTTCGAGAGCTTCAGCTTCTGTCTTAAGGAACTTGAACAAAGGATTGACCTCTGCGTCACCTTCAATAGCCACTGAACTTATGTTTTCATCATCGCTTTTTATCGTAGCTTCGATAACTTCCTTTTCGTCACTAGCAGCGGTACGATAATATTCTAGGCATACATTTCAACAAAACCGATTTTAACATGTCATAATATTGAGTCGACGGCACCCCGAGCGCTGTTAGCGATCTTGTACTGGAGAGAACCGTATTATAAAATTTCCGTAAACTAATAACATCATGCTTTGATGCGACAGGCTGTATTGATAATAGTTGTTGCATATTCTTATCTATTATTTTATCCGTCTGACCATACTCTTCTTGGAGTAGAGAAATAGCGGCATCATAGCATGCTTGTGTAGGAGTAAATCCAGAGATTGATGCAGCGGCTTTTCCCATAAGAACTGTTTGCAAATAATTAAATTTATCCGCTCCACTGAGACTCGAGTTTTCATGGACGGTGGACTTGAATTGTTCCCAGAAGGGCTGCCAATTTCTAATATCGCCAGAAAATTCTTTGAGCTTTAACTTTGGAAGCTTTATGTTAGCATGCCGATCAACATTACGAGATCGCTCTAAGTCATTTTCACTATCAAAGCGTTTCTGCAACTCTCGAATTTTTAATAATCGTTGATTAAGTCGCGCGATAGTCGAGATAGCCTTATCGTCATATTCTGCAACACTTTCGAATTCCTTCCCTCTGTCTTCAGGTTTAATAGTGGGACGCACGTCTTCGTTTGCTTCGTTGAGACTTTCGCGAGCAGACCGTAACCGTTCAAGATATACTGTTAGTTCTTCTTCAGCGGTATCAAAATTACTCGAATTACACATTTTCGCTTGAGATTTATCATCTTCCAAATATTTACTAGCCTCTTTGGTTAGTTTGGTCACTTGACCTCTATATACTCCTCTAGAAGCGAAATCCATAGTCACTAAGGCAATTCCGTTAACTACCGACCACGTTTCACAGATAATTGATATTCCACCTCGATTAAATAAATTTCAATGATATTTTCGGTATGTGCACTCGCGTCCCGGGCTTCGGCACCAATAATAAAAACGTTTATGGTAGGTTAATGAAATTAAAGACCCGGGTACAATAATTAAAATAAGTCTATTTATTTTCCTTCGGTACAATTCATTCGATGGTTACGCAAGTACTGATTGCAAAATCGTTCAATCAGACGAGGAGAGGCCTCATACAATTATACAAAGTAGTTATATAAATTACAATAAGTACGATCACACAGCTATAGTATGTGTGCGTTACTTCAAAGATTAATACAAATAGAATGAAAAGAATTTAAACTTACATTGAAGACTTCCATTATCGATTATTATTTAATAATTTTCTTCAGTAATATTTTTATTGCAGTCGCTAACCACAATAAAAATCCTTTAGTTTAATTGCTATCTAAAACCAACTCTTTAATACAGTCGATACCCAGAATAAGAATATTTTATTTTAGCCGTCAATTAAACAAAGTACCTGCTCAAAAGTGTATAAGCAAAATGTAAAATATCTTTGAATTGTAAAAATTGGTTTTTGTCCCATTATAATTATATAATACCTGTTTTTACCGTTATTCCAGAATTTTTATTATTGTTGTATGCGCAGTAGATGTATCTACTAAAACCAAAAAACAGAACCAAAATCAAACCAAATTCCAGGAATTGCCAACCGAAAAACCACATTTTGCTTATACACTTTTGAGCAGTGTATTTAATTTATTAATAAAATGTAAAACTAGGAAAAAGCACTAGGAAATAACACCAACGAATAAATCGGTAGAACGGTAGTCAAAGATGCATGGCAACTATAATTGGCATAGCAACAACCAGCCCAGCAACAATAACCTAACATAGCAACTGCACCTCATCATTTGTTCATGAAGTGTTACCATTTTAGTTATTTTTATTTTTATTTTGAGCAATTTCCTTTTTAATCTAATATGGTGAAAATACAAAAAGCTTTCGCTTTTTGTTGAATATAATTCGTATACTTACAACAATAATTTGTACATTCTTAAAGCAGTACATTGAGCTGACATACACACATCCGGCAGGCAGCACGCACGAATAGCTGCCGTTGTTCCCAGACATGCCATCACATTAATTTCGCTGCGCAGCGGCTCCTTTTATGATAACTGAGGATAATTAGATACGTATTTGTTTGCTGCTTGTGCTGCAGGTCGAACTGGAAATTTTTGGATTTGTTTCATCCTCCTGGTCTCCCTCCTGTAAACTCTCATGCATTGTAGTAACGTGTACGCCCTAAGAAATGCTTCCTTGGACATGGTGCTGCTGTTTCGTTCCAGTACATACCTTGTTTCCATTTCATTTTCTAGTGCTTTCGAATTTCTGAAGTTGTCATTACTGTATTAATTATTTATATTTGACATTCAGCTGACATCAATAGATGTTGATTGCTGATATTTTATTGAACTTATTTGTCTCTTTATTAAGAAGATTTGTTGTGCTGAGATTCGAATACCGTCACAGGTAATCAATCCTAGAGCACTTAGCAATGAAGCTAAGAGCAGATCTATAGTACAAAATCGGGCGGTACTTTGTGGAGTGTGAAAATTCCATTCCAAAAGGTGATGATTTGCGGAGCAGAGTTCCTGTCTACTCTGATGCAGGACAAAAAAAGGGAATTCGGTTGACGCATTTGTAGTTTTGCTTAATGGAACTTGCAGTTTGCAATTATGGCAACGAACATATTGAATACATGTAAGTTCATTTCTTCTAAGTGTTTCAATGTGTCGCTTAAATGCACCGACAGTGCCTGCGGTTTGGACACTCAATGGAAGGTTATTCCATAGACGGGAAATTTGAATAAGATAAGAGCCTTCCACACAGTAAAAAATGTGCACAATTGTTGCCACAAAGATTAGGTACTTTTCCCTAAAATGTAGGGAATATTCACTACATTTGAGGGAATATTACAGTGCATGTAGGATTTATAAAAACGTGGGAGCATTATGTTTCTATTACGGTGTGATATTGTGAACTGGAAAAATTCTCGTAAGTATCTAACTAATTAGATAGATTATATAAGAAAACTAAAGTACGTCGCCCCAAATAGGGAAACAGTGGACAGCCAAGCACTCGAGATCGAAAGGCCGAAACATGTTAAAACCTGCGAAGTCCGCAAACAAAGCAGATGCAATTGTTGAATGCTACTTCTATTTTGTGGCTACGAAAACTGTCCAGTTTATGAATTATAATACTTCCATCAGTGAAGTGGGACAAAATTATAGCTTTAATTAATCTGATGCAATTTTTAATAGATAGGATACTCGCTGAGAGCCAGAGACTCCGAAGCCCTGCATAAAGTTTTCTGATAACGTTGTTAATGAAGTCGCAACACTTCATTTCGCTGCTTAAAATGATACCAAGAGTAGTGACTTGGTTTAGCATAGGCAGCAAAACGTTGCTTAAGACCACTGGTGGTATATCAGAAAAATTAATAATTTTTGGGTAGATGTAAATACAGTGAGATATGACAGGATTTAAAACCAACTGATTATTCTTCGACCAGACATAAATTCTGTTGAGATCACAAATCATTCGTTCGATGCAGTGTTCTAAAAGCCCAATAGATGTATTGAAATATAACTGGACATCATCCGCATATAAGTGGATATATGCATCCTGGAGAACATCAGGCAAGTCATTTATAAATAGACTGAAAAGCAAAATTCCTAAAATAGACCCTTGTGGAACCCCACTTAGGAGTGGTAGTACGGTAGAGAACATTTTATTGGCTTTGACTCGCTTTCAGCAAATTTCTACAATTCGCAAATCGCTACATTTTTCTCAAAATTTCATTAAATACCGAATACTTAACACATATTTCTGTTTTGTACTCATTTCCGCATCATTCTGAGGTAGAGTGAGAGACGCGTTTTCTTTTTATGTCATATAACAAGTAGGCCTAATCAACTATTCGTTATTTACTGATATCTTTTCTTCCTTTTCGATACCGTAAATGCGGCGGCTAGCGTAATTGCGTTCACTAGGAGAAGACATAGATCTTCTCATTCTGCTAGCAGGAATGCGTTTACCTTCGTAAACCAGGCAGAGGAAAAATTGTACTATATACCAACTGCAGCTGATAAAGAAACTAGACGATATTTTTTTTAAATGACGTGTTTTCAATCACTAAGGGAACAAATTATAGATTAAGAGCTAGTAACACTTTAATGGCTGCAGATAACACATAGGATGTAATACGACAAAGAGTCTACAGTTTACAGGTTTTATAAAAAGAAGTTAAAAAATAGAGTCAAAGAAAAAAAAAGGTAAGATAATCCGCAATGACAATAACTGCTGAGAGGAGAGGAGTAAGAGTAATTCAACGGGGCCTATGGTGACCAATACAGTTTGTTGCGTTTATCATGAGTTTGATTTTATTTCATCAGCTCATAATTAACTCAACGTTTTTGTCAGCTACCATTCTCATCAAAGCATCTATTCAATTTTGTGATAAAGTCTTAAACTTGGTATAATCTCGAATAAAATATTTTCATTGTTTAGTTATGTTGATTATGTTACTGGTAAACCGTATGAATTCCCCGACTAAGAATAATATTAGCTGTATGATAGCCTTATTCATGACAGCATAGAAGGGAAACTAATTTAATAGTTGTTAAACTTCCGCAAAATGACCAAATACAAGAGTGAGATAAAAAACAGCCCACGAGAAAAACGTTTTAATTTACTGCCCCTCATTTCCCTCTTTAAATACCTAATATGTATAACAGAATAATTAGTGGATACAACTTACTTATTCATGTAATATCTTAACAAGACTTCTCAAATTGTGCTTTCTTCTAGGGTTTCAATCCAAAAAATAGTACGAACTGTACCGCTTCTTACATGGGACATTTGCGTTGCCGTAAAAATTGGGGGATTCAGCAACCAAGAATTCCATTAGAAGTCTACAATTGGCAATATAATCAATTATCAACAGTGTTCTTTAATCGCGCAAGGGACAAAGGACTTCAACAGTTGCTCTCCATTGTGCGACAGACCTTAATACATTACAGGATTGATCCGACCGATGCCGCTTTTGTAAGAATAGTTGTCTTCAATATGGTTCTTGGTCTTCCTATTTGCCGGGCTCATTTTCGAAGGGATGCTTTGATATGTTTTTGATGTCTATTCAATTCTTTCGTTCTTTTTATATAAAGATCGATCCTATCATTGCTTGAGTGTTTCTGAAACTCTTCGTTGGACACTTGATCATCCAGTAAAATGGGATTTACAATCTGATATCTAATCTGCGACACCTGGGGAAGTTCACGTATCGATTTATTTATATTGGAGGCAACATTTGGTAATTATCTACCGTTGATCTTCTAATTTTATTTTCGTGCACATATCGTACGTTATTGTATACATTTATTAAATACGTTTTTGGAATAATACATTTCAAAATTCTTGCAGGTGTCCAGTTAACATTACTTTTAAAAAGGACTTTATATATGACTTTCTTTCCCTATTTAAAATCATTTATACTACAATTTCTTTTATTACTTGTTTTATAAATATTAATATGCTATTTCTTTTTAAGGGGGTGACCCCGTGTGATATTCAATACACAGATGGAGACTTACAGGGTCGCTTCTTTTCCCAAACTTAATTTGAAGTATAGTTTTGTCTTGGCTTGGCACCGAAGACCGTAAGAAACAAGAAAGACCAAACTTTTAAACGCATTTTTCTTAAAACTGCACATCTTTCTAACTGGTCTCACGATATCTCAAAAACGGTTCGACCGATTACTTTGAAATTTTAACAGTAGATTCGACACATATATAGCCATCGAGTGAAGTAAAATAATGAAAAAATTCTGAGCAGATTTTTTTCGTAACAAAATAATCGAAAAAATCACGAAATTTGAAAATTAATTTTCAAAAACATGTCAATTATTTAATTTTCAATATTTTCGAATAATTCTAATTCATTCGATAGCCACAGCTTCATAAATTGTAACGCCGTTTGATTTTCTCCTTTCAGATAACCCAATCAGCCGGAATCATGGAGGCTGTCGACGAACTTTTTCTCGACATGGGTGCGTTGGAGTGGTGCAACACACGTTGCAGTGGTGGATCCAGGGGGGGGGGGGGTCATGACCCCCCCTAAATTTGAAGAAAAAATATTTAATTAATTGAGTTATTTGAAAAAAAATATTTTTTATTTTATACGTTTTTTATTTATATAATTCAACTTAAAAAAATAAAAATTTATTTCAATGAATGCTATTGTATGCATGTGATGTATGTGTATAGGTTTTTCTCGGAATTTGGGTTTCGGACCTCAGAGAAACACTTCCCAAGCCACGAAACAGACTCCCTCGTTACCACATCAGAGCCCTAACTTAACTTAGTCCTAACTCCTGTTATATTTCGGGGCTTACCTTAGCCGAAGGCAATCACTCTACGCCGTTTCAGGAAGCTATGATTAAGACAACTCGCACACTTTTATTTTATTTATATATATATTTTTTTACTTTTGCTTTGTTCACAAACTTTTTCTTTCACAAACTTCCTCTTATGGTTATTTTCACAAAACGTTTATTTTTTTTTTTTTTCTTATCGCAACTTCTATTTTCTTTACCTGTTTACAATTAGTGTTCAGCCTATCGCGGCGGATGATGGTTGAAATGAAATTTGATATTTTCATAAATATCAAACCATCGTTTTGCTATTGTGCATACATTGTTGCATCCATAATGTAGGCCGCTCGCGACAATTTGCTGAAAGGGGGCTTTTTGGTGAAGACTTGATCGTTTAAATCTTCACCGAGTAAATTCTATGCGCCCGATATGTATGTAGGTATATATGTACATACATATCGTATTTTTATTTATTTATTTATTTATTACTGAAGGTAAGATTTGTCGTGGGGCTTTTTTCTATCGACTTGGGTTGAAATTTAAAACTTTTATTTGTCCCAAGTCGTTCTATGGGAAATACTTTTTGTTTTTAACTGAGGAATTTGAATCAATTGCTGATGGCAATTTCTTCTCCTTAAAGAGAGATAAGCCCCTTTTCAGGTAATTTTGGCATGTAACACTCCTAACATTCTAAAATATTTGCAGCGTTCTTATGTAAAACCACTGACATTTAAAATATGGACTGACTACGTCCATAGAAATACACTGCAGAAAGTGGGCTCATTTCTACATAGCGTTCTCTTAGATCTAAGCACCAACTACTAATTCGCACGTCACATAGAAATGGGACCTAACTCAAAATTTGTCGTTTTTGAGTTAATTACACCATGAAATTGGCATATTTCTATCTGATTGTTTTTGCCGCTAGATAGCGATAGTGTCACTTTTCTGTTACTTAAGAACAGAGATATTCTTCATAGAACAGTGTGTCAGTGTCACTTTTTGAGTTTTTTGAGTTGTGACGATCTTCATAACAAACGTAAATATGTTTTCGACATTTTAACAGTATTATTTTAAATTGTGTCACTTTTCCACAAAACAGCATTTATTTATTAAATTTAATTATGAGTTATGACATTTTTCCACAAAGTTCAAAGTACGGAATTTAATTCATAAAAATTGTATTTTGAGTTGTGCCACTTAAAAAAACTTCTAAAAATGTTTATTCGCAACAAAGAAAAGCGACACAACTTAAGAGGATGCGGGATTAACAGCTAACCTCGCCAACTGCGGTAACAAAAACTTAAAATTTCTTTTATATAAATCTTCAGAAATATATTTACTAACAAATTTAAGAGTTCAGACTATTTTTAGCAAACAATTACTACGTTAAGCTAGAATTAATTCTATGTACAGCTTTTCGTTCTTTCGCTCTCCTGAAAAGTTGCATTTTTTGAGTTGGGTCACTTTTCTATGTAACGTGCGAACTGAGAAAGGGCTGCAAACAATAAATAAATAAGTGGGTTTGTCGAAATAAATGTTTTTAAATTAATTATTTGGGTTAATAGAAATTCGAGAGGTTTCACTTTTCAACTTTCCGCCAATCGATTTTTCAATGTTGGCACCGACGTATGAACTATTTTTGACACAAAAAATTGTACCCGCAGGAAATAGCATATCGAGCAGTCCATATTATATATGCCAGTGTGGAAAACTGAGAAAAGTTCTGCTTGCATGACTCCTGCAGTTTGCACCCTATTCTATTAAAAAACTTAGTTTTAGTAAAAAAAAAGTATACTAACAAATGACACATCATCCACACCGCTTAATGCAGATTTCCTAGTTCCAAGTACTGCAGTAAGTGGATATGCGAACCGACGTACGGCGTTGGCGTTGGATGTTTTGTTTTTTTTTTTTTTGCTCGACAGATTTTTAATTTGTAAGATTACCCCCCCCCCCCCCCCCCCCCCCCAAATTTCAACGCTAGATCCGTTGTGATGAAGACTTTCATCTGAAAGAAAATATTCTGACTTACTGTTGAAATGTCGGTTAAGATATAATAAAAAGTTCAGACTTCTATCTTTTTATTGTTCGTCAAAAAAAAAATCTAAAAGAAAGCTAAGAAAACACACAGGGTGACCCGTAAATCTTTTTTAATTTTGTTGGTTTTATTCCTACTGTTTAAAACATTATTTATTTTATTATATTGTATGGCAAGCCAAAAAATTTAAAAAAAAGCAAGAACCAGCCGTACTGAAGAGTATTAAGTTCGTAAAAGTCTTCTTAATTTTTCTGTATGAATTTGTCTAGTCCCGCTTAGGACTAAACTGCTGAGTACAAAGTAAATACTTAACTGAGTGCATATAAGTGAGGTCAACTTGGCTTTTACCAGGCATATATGGAAAGCAAGAACCACCTGTATTGAAGAGTATTAAGTTCTTGCTGATACGAAATGCCTTTTGCACTTTCAAAACTCTTTTGATTTGGTTCTACACTGTGAGATGACAATACGTAACCCAGATACTCCACCTCACTAAAAATTTGCTTTTTTTAGATTTACCACGAGAACTATGAATAACGAAACATAATTTTGTATGTATATCTCAATCTCAATAACATAAAAATATTTACTCTGACCAATTCGAGAAAAACAATCTTCTAATGTTGGAAATGGATAGTTTTGACACTCATAATTGAATTTAGGAAAAATTACTATAGGACATAACTATACGAAGTATTTTTCTAAAATACTTTTCTGAAGTAATCTATTCACTATATGAATCGGATAAGATACAGCATATGCAGCATAAAAACTGACACAATATTTAATTATCTTTCAGCACCAAATTCCGATCTTGATTCATTGATTTGGTTCAACTGATTTTTATAAAATAAGATACTTTATTCGATTTTTGGGCTACTGGAAAAAATTACCTTAATCTTCATTCTCGTGTTAAAGTAAATGTATAGCAATAAATTTTATTTAAAGTACAGGAGTCTCAATCTTAATGTTATAAAAGTAATTATAATATGAAAAATAATAACAAATTTGGAAAAACAGCTCCGGTAGCATTTACATATATGTTTTGAAAACCTATATGTACGAAAAATAATAAAAATTGGTGTGTTTATGGAAAAGTATTCAAGGATGAGAGAAAAATAACACGGTTTTTATAGATTTTTTTTTTTAAAATACATCATCTTTTTCAAAAATCTAAGCCCGGTAACATTTCAACTGAAGAGTTTCTAATATTTTGCCGAAGGTTTTATATCGATTTCATAAAAATTGTGGAAAATAAGAAGGGTGAACTAAATGATTGCAAATTCAGCCTTAATTAATTCATTATGTGCACTATATTCTTCGCAAACAAAAACTTAGTGTAGGCGATAAATTACTTGTTAATTCCTCCCTCCAATTCTTAAACAATACATGTAACCATTATCTTCCTAAAATTGGCTTGAATGGCTTACTTGCCTGAATGACGAACATTTCCAGCTGATGACTGCGATTATCTAACGCCACACTGACAATGAGTTTTCCTTTTACAACTACTTTTTCACCTCCAATTATATTAAAATTTCGTTTAATTTTTTCCAAAGGATTAGTAGGAAGACTCTAATTTTTTAGGATCTACTTTTAGTAATTCGGATGAAATTTAGTGCAACTAACGATTTGATTGTGGTTAATATTCCAGTTTTGCGTAAATTTTAAACATCAAGTGATTTAGGTTGCATGTTCTCATTGTGGATGTTTTCTGAAAATTCAAGATATGTATATATGTAGGTCTTATTTGGAACATTGAAGAAATGCTCCTTCCACCTAGTGAACTGTTGATCTTCAGCAGTCTTCCATCTTAGCTTTTGTTACGCCGAGCACACTATTTAAGAAAAATCTAAATGAACAATATTAGGACAGAAGGTAACAGGAGGTGAACTGACAACAGGATTGATTACCTATACAAGAAGAGTGAAGGAAATAAGAAATGCATGTATACAAAAATACTTTCAGTGTGTTTGGAATGTCAGGTTAAGTCCTCTAACCAATAACAAATATAGTGTCAATAACAAAGGCAAGCCCTATAATACTTAAAATGAAGATATCATTAATTACCACCTGTCCTATAAATGCATCCAACATTATCAAATTCTTAATTTCATAGATTTCTTTTACCACAATCATGATTAATGCAAATTTTCAAATAAATCAATTTGTCTGGAAATAAATTGCCTAAAACCCCCTAAAGCTGGAAGAACTCAATAACCCTAAAAACAGTAGCGCAATAAACTATAAATGCCAATCATCCCATTCTTCTAAATTAAAAACAGAAAAGAGGCCAATATTACAGTGGTGCTTCCTGAAAAGAAGATTGCCCAATTCCAAAACAGCCTCCACGCCAGACCCCTTCGAGTTCAGGTGATTGCTGATGGTTTGAATTTCCGACAAAAGGAACTTCTCAATTAAAATGTAAATGAAATGTCCGTGCAAGTAATGATATGAATCTGGCAAAGATTAACGTCTATCACCACCGGCTGGAAAAAAGGCACATTTACCTGGTGGAGCTTTAGTAGGGACTTTGAGAAAGTTAAAACGCGCATGAACATCGAATTAAGGAGGTAAACTTCTCTTGCAAAGCTTTGTAAAAAGGGATAGTAATTTTAGTGGAGCATAGCAAATGAGTTTTCTACTCCTCTTGGAAGGGGTAGAAGACTTTATGGAACATTTTTTGTATCTAACCAATTTGATTCATTTCAATTGGGGTTTTGTAGTTAAAAGATAGGAGAACAACACAAAAAAACAAAAAAGATTCCATTTTTTAACAACCTAATCGAGTAAGCAGTTTTTTTTTAACTCTAAAAACCGAGACTATATTTTCAATAAAATTGTAACAATTTTTCTTCAAAGTGTTACACTAATCCGAAATTGTTATCACAACAATTACAATTTAAAAAAAAATTTACTCGCCATTTGTGTTCCACAGCCTCTTTTAACTCCGAGAAGTGTGAATACGTATTATGACATGTCAATAAAACTACTAATTAAGGCTTAACAAGAGGACAATCAAAGGAATAACAGATGGACAATTACCTAACAAGAAGTTTAATCCCAATTTTGTTAGCAGTCAACTACTCACAGACATTTTACTTGGCGTTTTACATTTCATCATACATTTTAGTTAGCTCTGTCTTGGGAGTACAAGTTTACTTTATTTTTTTAATTACCGAGAATCCGGTAAAATTTTCCATCAAAGCCGATTTATCAGTAATTTGGCGATACTTTATTTTGAAGTATTGGAGAGCATCAAAGAAAACATTACACAAAAGAACATTTAATTGAAATCTAATCAAGCATTATAAAAAATATATGCAAATAAGGAAGTTAATATACTTTCTCTTGGGGTTTGGGAGAAAACAATATAGATCCAGGGTGGGTATCGAGACTGACCCCAAGCCACTTCACCCAGCTCACCTAGCAAAAATTGGAATCGTTTAGGTATTTAGCACCAAAAGACGTATAGGTAAAATTCCCGAAATGTTAACAAGTCGTATATATAGGGTTTTCCAATAAGAGGTGTTATTTTAATTAGCCCGCTATTTCGGTAGATGTAACTTTTGGAGCTGTCATTTGATAAGTAGAAACTACGCCATTAATAAAAATAGAACGATACACGATTCACAAACGCACTGAAATTATTAAAATTCACTATAAAAATGGTGAAAATGTGGCAGAGACGGTTCGTAAAACTCGAACATTTTTGGGTCGTCGTGAAGCACCTTGTCGGACCACAATACAGAAATTGGTAGAAAAATTCGAGCTGTCGGGACAAGTTAGTGATGTGAAGAATAAAACCCGTGCACGTCGCTCAAGAACAGCCGAGAATATTGCTGCTGTACCCGAAAGTGTTGAAGAAAACCGAGGTTTGTCCATTCCTCGTCGTTCTTTGGAATTAGGCATTCCACAAACGTCATTACACCGTATTTTGCATAAATATTTGGGTCTTAAGGCTTATAAAGTTCAGTTAACACAAGAACTCAAGCCGGCCGATCATCAACAACGTCCAGTCTTTGCTGATTGGGTCCTTGAAATGCATGAAAATGATCCGGAATTCCATCGAAAACTCATCTTGAGTGATGAGGCCCATTTCCACCTCGATGGCTTCGTCAACAAGCAAAATTGTCGCATCTGGGGCTCGGAAAACCCAAGAGTTATTATTGAAAAGCCTCTCTATCCTCAACGTGTGACTGTTCATTGGACCTTACTTTTTCGAAAATGAGGCTGGAGCAAAAGTTACGGTGAATGGATTGCGCTATCGACAGATGATTAATGATTTTTTATGGGCGGAATTGGATGGTATTGATCTGGACAACGTTTACTTTCAACAAGACGGTGCTACGTGCCATACAAGCAACGAAACCATTGATCTTTTACGGGAAAAGTTTCCAGACCGTGTTATCTCTCGAAGAGGTGATTACAATTGGCCACCGAGATCTTGTGACTTAACACCTTGCGACTTCTTCCTTTGGGGCCACGTGAAAGAGAAGGTCTACGCCAACAGCCCAGCGTCGATTCAAGACCTCAAAGATGGAATTCGTGAGGCTATCGAGGACATAGGGCAGCCACATTGCGATTTGGTTATGGAAAATTTCATGAAAAGGATATGGTCCTGTAGGCGTGGTCGTGGTGCTCATTTGGCTGATGTTATTTTCCATTATTAACGGCATACCTTCCTCTTTATAATGAAATAAAGATCCGATCATTTGTCTCAAAAAATGGCATTTTTCTTAGAATATTAAAATAACACCTCTTATTGGAAAACCC
Source organism: Dioctria rufipes (assembly GCA_963924295.1). Taxonomy (NCBI): domain Eukaryota; kingdom Metazoa; phylum Arthropoda; class Insecta; order Diptera; family Asilidae; genus Dioctria; species Dioctria rufipes. The sequence goes on along the minus strand of OZ002744.1, from coordinate 67,641,398 downwards.
TTTATATAACGCGCACTCTTCCAAGCATTGGGCATTGCGATCTGAGCATTCATCTCAGACGGTGGGTCCATTGGATTTAAATTGTAATCAGTCTAAAGTTACGGGCAAGCATTGAAGCCCAAATCAAATCAAAATAAAATAAATTTAGTTTTTCAGTTTCACTCCAAAAAGGTCGGAAGTATTGAAATCGGTCCCCATACAAGGGAAAGTTCTGACGCCCAATCTGTTACAGAAACTATATTTAGTAGAAAACTAATTTAATTTTGTGTTTTTCAGACTAAACAGGATTTACATTACGATGACATCCAATTTTTACGGAAATTGTGAGGGAGATAGTTTATTGAAATTTAAATGCTGCGGAAGCAACATCGCAATACCTCACACGTACAGAGGGGACTGTAACATGTAACATGCTAAAACAGCTTCTTCTAATTCTATTACAATAGGTAAGTATACGAAAAACCCTAGATCTGTTGTAGTCGCGGTCATCTGAAACCAATAATTTTGTTGCTGATGTAAAATTGCGATTTTCTGTACCTTATTCCAGATGGATATTGAATAAGTATTCCTTATGAAAGGCATAATTTTCTACCAAAGTTCGGTTTCTCAGTTCTGGAAATTTTATTGCCCTTTTATACGATACGGCAGTAGACAAATGAGCGGCTCAGTTTGCTGGTTAATGATCACTGTTCTGAGCTTGGCTAAATGATTCTTGTCTTACAATGACTTTTACAATCGATCAATATCGATGAGCAATAACTTATACCACGAAGACCCTATGAGCTCCTTCGTCAGCCATTGGGATGTTTCCCAATAGCAGTCCCCCTCTAGCATCTCTACTGGGTCACACGTCATAACAATTTCCATGAAAAAATGGGTGACGCTTTGAAATTAGCTCAGAGGAGTGCGATGACTATTCCGCCCACAGCAGAATTGATGTGTCGCGAGCTATATTTCTGTGGCACGTATTTACAGTTTTCGCAACGCACTGGTTGTTTACAAGACCTTTGGTTTCAGCGTTGCCAGAAATTATTTGTGACTCTACCGTAGGTTTGCTAAAAAATTACCTTGTTTCGAACTTCTTTACCGTAGGAATAATACTACCGTTTCTTTCCGACTGGAACCATTGATATTTTTATACCCTAGATGAAATCCTAACGTATAATAAGTTTGTCATTCCGTTTGGAACACCTCGAAATAATTATGGTAGAGCAAAATGGATTGGACACCAATGCATAATATTAAAAGTTATTTTGATTTTTGCATGTCCGTACGTCTGTCCGTCCGTCCGTCCGTCCGTCCGTCCGTACGCATGATAACTCGAGAACGCATATACTTAGAGAGCTGAAATTTTTTACGCAAACTTTAAAAAAAAAAGTAAATTTAAATATCCATCCCCTCGATAAGTCGAGAACTTGTTCACTTAAGGCACTTTCACATTAAAAACAACAATCGAAAAATGTAAGCCGAAAAACTCAATTAATTCCATTTTAAAACAAGATCTTTCCTCCAATAATTAATAAAATCCAGGAAAATAGGATAAACTAAGAATTTTACTAAAAAAATAGTATATTTATCTCGGATTTTTAACAAAAACACAACTTTTATGTTTTATCGGGCGAAAAACTTTTTCGGCCGAAGAATTCGGTCGATAAAACATAAAAGTTGTGTTTTTCTTAAAAATCCGAAATAAATATACTATTTTATTAGTTTATTCTATTTCCCATGATTTTATTATTGGAGCAAAAATCTTGTTTTAAAGTGGAATAAATTGAGTTTTTTGGTTTACATTTTCTCGATTCTTGCTTTTGATGTAAAAGTGCCTTTAGAGTGCTGAAAAGTAAATTTAAAAATATCCAAAATAACTTCAATCAAATTTAGCGAAAAAATTCTTCTTCAATTTCGAGAAAATTCCTGAATCATTCCAAGATTTCTGTAAAACACCTTAATCAGGCAGTAAAAATAATTCTAACACATCGCGTCTAGAGTGCAGTATTAAAGACTACTTTTCTCTCTCTAATTCTCTAGCAAGCATTAGATGTTTTATTCTTCCCTAAACTTCTTAAAGGCAGAAACACATCCAAGCAAGCCTCAGCCCTGGCCTCTCTCAGGCTTCCTCGCAGCTCGCCTCAAGGCTTGCCTCAGAGAAATGAAAACAAAATGATGCCACCGATCTCGGTGCTGTCATTGTAATTTTTTTAGTACATCTGTTGACAGAAGCAGGCCTGAGAGAGAAAAATTTCCAACATTGAGCAAAGAGCGCTTTGCGGCTAGGCCTTGAGGCTAGCTGTTGGCTTGGTTTTGTGTTGCATCATTTAAATAGCCGTGTTGGAAATTTTGACAACACTTTGAGGAAGCCTCTAGGCCTGGATGTGTTTCTGCTATAACTTACTTGAATGGAATGAAATTTTCTTTGCTTTAAATGCTTTATTCTAAAATTACCGTAGGTGTCATACAAGGTAATTTCCTTCAACCGTAGGCTAGATTTCTTCTACAATTACCTTGAAACTACGGTAATTACCGTATGTATGGCAACGCTGTTTGGTTTATAGTCACAAGTTAGCGTTTCTATGGCAGGCCTTCCACTTGGTATCTAAAGTGTGAGCTTGCACTTGAATTGTTTATAATATAATATACATATATATATTTTTTCAATTGAAAAAAATTTGTTTTTTTTTAACTTCAGAATATGATAGATGTTTACCATATTTGCAATTTCCTTTTATTTAATGAATTCCTATTTATGTATCCTTTTTAAATAACTTATCAACTCACTAGTCCCTGACTAAATAACTTTGTACTCGAGCGCTTGAGCACCTGAGATTGTCGTTCGTGACGAACGGGTAGTAAACGTGGGTGAATTTATATGGCTTTTTTTTTTATTTAGAATGAGTGAATGGAAGCTTTCCGATGGGGAAGATTTTCTTAAATTTTTTTGTGTTTTGTGGTAGAGGTGGTAACTACCACCCCTGAGGTTGTCTAATTTGGGCCGTGTGTGGTATGAATGGAGATTCAAGTTTAGAGAGCCGAGAGTTGAGAGTCGAGATTCGAAAGTGGGAAGAGTGTATAGAATTTATGAATAAATAGTAGAAACTAAAATATATTAAAAAACCTGTAAAATAAATAACTTTCGTAAATAAATTGCACTAAGAGATAAAAAAAAAAATTTTTTCTCAGTAATGTACACAAGAAAAGTTTCGTTGTGAAATAACAAATCTAGAACTCAGATTAAATCTTAACAGTTTGGACTTGAGTAAGCAGTTAGACAATTGTGATTATAGTTATGGATGGCCAATTTTGTAGATTTAATCTGAGTTCTAGAATTTCTTATTTTACAACGAAACTTTTCTTGTGTATATCGCTGAAAAAGAAAAACAATATTTTTTACTTTTTAGGGCAATTTATTTACGAAAGTTATTTATTTTAAAAGTTTTTGAAGTGAAAACTTCTTTACCCGCGTTGGGCACTTTTTGGTAGGGGATAATGTTATGGGTTCGCGTCACCGACATGTTCATGACTGGCGCACGCGCAGCGGCCGTGTGCCTTGCGCGTTAGACGCTTTTTGGATGGGTGAAATCTCGTGCGTTCGTGTCACCGACATGCTTATAGCAGTATATTTGTAGCTATACAGCTGACGTATTGTGCAACATTAGTGCTGCGTATATATTATAAGTGAAATTGAATGGATTTAGTGAAAACTTCAATGTGTATACACTGTGCATTGTTGAAATAGTGTTTTTGTTTAATTATTATTTGAATTGTTTAATTGTAGAATCATTGTGCAGTACAATAGTAAGTATGTACTAAATAAATATACTAATATTTTTAACATAAAAAATAAATAACAGAAAATTATTTTAAATCCTCGTATTTATTTTGGCGTTTGACAATTTTATATTATTTAAAATTATTTTAAATCTTAGTATTAATTTTTGCGTAGTTATAAAAGACCCGAAGTTCCAGCAGCAGGGGTAGCTATTTATCACAATACTCAAGATACGTCACACTTTTACTTCATATATGGACATACATACTAAATTCACTAGAAGCATTGGTGTTAATGTTTCTGATATAGGCGAATATGCGTTGCTCGTTGCAATTCCGAGAATGGGCAATACATATTACTGGTTGCCGTTTATATTTCGCCTGGAAAATCTGTGAGACAGATACAACAATTTTTATTCGAAAATTTGATGATTTATACAAAAGAAGGTTTTGAAATACTCGAAAAAAGATTTGGCGAAAAATACGATAATGTACCGATGATTTTAAGTGGAGACTTCAATATATGATAAAAATCTCCAATGATCGAAAACTAAGTATGTACTACAAAATATAAAACGACGATCGATGCTGTTTTTACGCGATACTTAGATAAATTTCAATCAAACATTTTCATTTCTTACTTTAGTTACCATAAGACTATTGTATCTTTTTTAGAACACAATGAAATAATTGAAAGTACAAAAAGTCTAAGTATTGTTGAGATTAATGATGACAATGATGCAAACAATGAAAACAATGTTAAATATCAAGTACATTGAAATTTATGTTAATACAAATACTATCCATAAATCATATGATTGTATATTACTTAATTGTTATTTCAATTGAATTGTATTTATATTTTGTCATAATCTTGTACAGCCCGTAATATATTTAAATAATAAAAAACCATATAAACATGCATATAATTGTTGCTCGGAGTGTCAATAGATGTGAAAACCAGATTGATGTTGATAATTTTAATTCAAATATTATGAAATTTAAAATTTTAATACTAAAAGCTCTAAGTTTTCACTTCTTTCGGCAAATATATTTTATTGGAATTCAGGCAGGTATATCCATGCTATAAAATGCTTCCTTCTATGTCGTGGTTTTTTTTTTTTTTTGTTTTTTTATAAAAAAATATATTTGAGGATATAGCGGAAGAATGCAATTATAATATAATATAATAATAATAATATTTATTAATAGACAATTTTAGCACTGAACTCATGGGGGTGTATTGAGAGCATAGTTGAATCTATCTTCATAAAATTTAGTCTAATTTAAAAACATAATATAATTTAATCATGAAAATGCTTGCAAATGAATGTACAGTGAATGCTTGGTGAGAGTGTCGTAGTTTATTTATTGTTGATTGCTTTAATTTGTGAGTGAGTGATATTCACAATGTAGAAAAACTGAGTATACATATATGTATTTAGTATGGTGTGGTTTTCTCCTATAGTATTCAGATGTGAGTATCAATAGCTTACTCCATGCAGTGATGAGTTGAGTCAAAACCCTTGAGAAATACTTTCAAAAGTCATGAAAAAGACTCTCTCACTACTACATGAGATCCATAACTTATTTGTGAAATTCTTTGATTTCACGTCAAAATTTCAGTCAAGGCTTTAAACCCAGGCTGTTATTTGATGGGGTATAAGGGGTACATAAACCACTACACCAGATATAATTAGCTGAAAGTTAACGGATTAGATGTATAGAGAAAAATGCTATACTGAATGACTAAAAACAAACTGATCCTTTTATTAAAATTGTTCCTCCTTATATTTACAATTAACTTACAATAATTCTGGCTAATCTAGCATTTCCTCACTGTCGCAAGTCGTGCTTGAAAATATGGAATTGGCTGATGGTGAAGAAATGCGCGCGTGAAATTAGCGAAGAAATCACATATGGACCAATGAACTTAGTGTATATCCAACAAATTGATTGAAGAAAAAGTAATGACCTGTATGTGCTGACAATAAATTTGTTGGTTATGCACGTACAATGACCCTAAATTATTTTATTTCTAAGATTGTTCATTAGTCCTAACATTCTAAACTTCAATGTTCTGTAGTGTACTGGAAGACTATTTTCCTCTGTGGATAGGCTTTTAGGCTCTATGGCATATATAAAATCAATGTCTAGTCACTTTTCCATAAGAATATAAAACATTTTAGAGAATCAGACTAGCACGCACACATATAGAGTTCGACAGTCAAGGATTATGAAATATACATTTTCCTTAATTTTTAATAACGGTGGGTTAGGCCGCTCAAAAAACAATTATTGTTGTATCATGTGGGATGTTGTTTGAAAGGGCTGTCTTCAAGGATTCAAACATAAAAGGTCTAAACTTTTTGTGAACTGGTTATAAAGATATAGACCAAAATGTGCGAATAAACGCTGCTCCCCACCGTAATCGTCTACGTTTCTAGAGCTAAAATTTTGCTATTATCAGGATTAGTACGCATTAAGTTATAAATAACTTAAATTAGGTCGACTATTTTTTGTACTTGTGTTTGCAGTTTTTATAAAAACGCCGTGTACAAAATTTGAGCTCTACACTTCGACGCCTTCTCAGGCAGTTTTCAAATATATAGTGAAAACCAAACTTCTGAATGGAAAAACCAATAAGGGGTTGCCCGAATTAGTCCATTTTTGAAATGGTATTTACTATTGCTCATATACCTAATTTCAGCTCTCTACGTCACCGCGTTCTCAGGCAATGCCCAAATACATAGTGAAAAACACAATTTGTGTATGAAAACTCAACGAAGGAGTTGCCCGATTGGCTTCATCTTCGGAACCAAATTTACTTTTTTGTAATGTAAAAAATCCCGTGTGAAAAATTTCAGTACTCTAAGGGTCGTAAACACCAACGAGGATAATCCTATTTCCTGTATAAAGATTATTCCTATCCGAGAATAATCCTGTTTGCTTTGGTCATAAACACCAACTCGTGTAAAACAATAAGTTTTTTGTTTATTTGGCATTACTTTCGGATATTTTCGGTATGTTGAAATAAAAGAGTATTATGTTTTAAAATAAGAAATGTTGAATAAGCAATATAATGAACAAAATTAATTTAATTTTCAGTTCTCTTTTTTACATAATTAAAAAAAAAAAAATAGTAGAGAAAGAATAGAAGATCAGTGCATCTAACCGAAATATCGTTGCCACGGAAACGTGCTATTCTTTGTTGTCAGCTGTAATTGTCACTTAAATTAAAATTTTTCTCATCCGTCACCTCTTCGGAATAATGCTCGAATAGAAATTTTACCCCCAGAAAATCTCGTATAAAATATTACACCGGTGTAATAAGTGAACTCGCTCTGGAGTTATCGTGGTATGACGTAAGTTATACGCATATTTCCACGTCTTTGTTGACGTCTGCCACAACTTTCCCACCAACCAAATTATCTGCTATTTTTATCATTGATCACGAAATATGATTCTGTGCTGCCCCGCTAAAAATCAGCCTTTATGAAATCACGTTTTTTAACCGATTTTTGAAGTCTTCGCGGCCATCCTGCAATGCCTTCGACCACTGGAAGCCAGGCAGACTTCCGAACGTGTTATCAACGATGCTAAAAAGTGTGATAATTGAATATGATATTTTGATCGCTAGGTCTTTGATTACTGTATTCTCTAATCCCTTTTGAAACAGAGTAGAAATGCGATTTTTAGTGTATTATTTAGTAGTATAGCCTTTAGTGAACTCCAGGACACTTCAGTTAATGCGCCCTCTGTCAAAACGGATTCCCTTCTAGTTCTCCTTTTACAGCATGTTCCCTGAGGATCTTTTAAAACTTTGAAAAATGCTCCTTCTATCCACTGAGGCATCAGTGGCCATCATTAATATAACATTGTCATCATTATGTATGAATTTATTGACGATAATAGCAATGAGCAATTCCATTATGACATCATGAATTGACTGACGAATGTATCACTGAATATTTTCATTATTTCAACAAAAAATAATGTAACAACTTATCGAACTGCTAATTGAGTGATCATGGAAAAGCTTATTATATTAAATAAAAGTATATACATAATGAGTTATGAGTTTAGTCCCGGGTCCAGAACAAATTTCATCATACCTTCATCTAAGGGCTCATGATGCCATCATCAAATCGTGTGTACTGAAGATCTATCCAAATCGTTTTCTTGCGTATCGTCTGTAGTAATAGTACACAAAGCAGCTACGAAAGTAGCTACTTTGAAATTTTGGAAAAAAAAAAACAAACGAAAAAAAGTAAAAAAGTAAAATTTTGGGCACCAAGTTCATTGCAAAAAACACATCCGCTTCGCCGATGCCTCAGCAAACAATCGAGATGAATCTATTGGTACCATTCCAGCAGTGCCCTCGACCACTATAGCACAGTGACGATTAAGGCTATTAAAAAACAAAACAATGTAGTAGAATTAAGTTTAGTGAATATGTAATTTTAGCATCACATTTAAATCAGATATAGAATTTCAAGGTAAATTAATCCTTTTAGTTCATACAGGATTTACTTGTAATTTAATTAAGGCAAATCAAATAATGAACGAGACGGTTATTCAACCCCAGCGAACAATTAGAATTGGAGGATTGTCTGGGCTGAAAGAAATTGACTACAGTCCTGCAATGCACGAAACAGCTGTGATGAAAAAGACGGACTTAATATCGGTTGATCCCAAAATCACCTTATGGATCTTCGAGGACATAGTGAGACTCATACTTTCTTACGGAGTAAACGTCTGGTGGCAGGCAACCCTTTATGAGGTGCGAAGGATGGCGTGTTAAAGTCCTCAACGAGCACTTGAAGCCATTCTTTGCTTACAGCCACTCTATCTCTTTATTCAGAGGGAAGCAGCAGCTAGAACGCTTCGAAAAGAAAGGCCATATGATCACACTTCCCCCCGTGTGGGTTATCTCAATATCGTCGAGCAGGTCAACATGAACGATCTAGATGCTCCAACAGATACTATGGCTAACAGAATTTTCTTTCAAAGAGGTTAACAGGTAACCATTAATGAAAAAAGCCAGATACTAGAAAGAGGGCCCCAGTTCCCGCGACGGGCCCAAGTGTGATATACTGACGGATCCCGGAAGGATGGCAAAACAGGCACAAGGGTGGTTGATCTAGGAGTGGAACTATCCATTCCGATTGGAGCTTCACCTTCCATTAACTAGATTTCCAACCCGTTTGAATGCCAGTAAGCTGCTCTGTGTTTTAGTCATGTTGTACCAGTGATGCAGGAAATCGCGCTCTATAATTAAATTTCTTATCGTGAAGGAAAACCACGGGCAACGATTTGCATCAAGTCTTCTCGACTGAAGAGGAACATACTTGTCTAGCAGATACAGAATTTTTGCGTTGAGGACATTGACTTGCAGATCCAGCGAAGATAGCAAGTAGGAATGATTACTGTTAGAATAGGATGAGTGATATAATTTATGTCAAAAACTCTAGTAACTTGCCCATTCATATCCAGGTCCAGTTCTTTTCAGTAAAATCAAATCATTCTGAATTTGCCCCACGAACTTCAAAGGTTTGCTGGTCCAAGTTTTATGCTTCTTGCATTAACTTTCTTACAATCCCCATATGATTTCCATAGAATGAAATTTCTCAACTGCAATTCAAATTTTTCATACTGATATACAAAAAACTGATCGGGTTGACTCATCAGAATCTTTACAGAACTATTGACCTTTCAGAAGGTCCTGGGAACATAGATAAACCCAGTGACTGTTCATATACTCTGGCTGGGTGAATAATTAAAACGTCTACCCTACAGAATTGCTTCGTCCATTGTTAAAATGTTCCCCAGTATATCGATTCTTGCCTTTCTACGTTGTCAGGCTGTTGTGTAGATATGTACATATGTATATAGGATATCTATGGTTAAAAATAGGTGGATGGCTTAAGGACTGTGTTATGTACCTCCAACTAGCTTCTGTTCCCACCGCCGCGCCGCCTCCTCCACTGTCTATTGCTGTTGCTGTTACGATCGATGCAAAATGAATTTGTGACCTACAGAGGAATTTCTGAAATTGTTTTCGGAGGACTACAGGCAGGATAAGTGGCCAATTTATCACAAACGTTTCTCCAGTGAGTCTTATACACAACACTAACACTTATCCGAATACAGAAAATTTAAGTGCAGCCTTGTAACTCTATAAATTATTAATGGAATTTATGCCAAGACTTGAAACGTTCCTCACCTCAGACAACACTATATCACTATAAAATGGATCCATATGAATTCAAATAGGAAAATTTTCGGGTGGAGTTTTGGGCGATGGCTTGGTAGGTGGATTGATTATGAAAGCATTAAACGGGTGAAAAGAAGTATCTTTGGCCTGTTTTATAATATAAGTAATATATCTTCAAGTAATATTTTGTTGAAATATTTAGTACAAAATTACTATTAAGCAATTAAAACATCCTACTAGTATTTAGCATACAGGGGAAGATGAATATCCCACTAGTTCCTGTTAATCCATCTCAAATTGCACAACATCAGAAGAGAAGAGCTCTGGGGGTGATTCAGATCTTTTATCGTGCCTACTTAAATTTCAAAATATACGACAAACTGAAATGAAGTTTCCTTCTGGCTCTTTTGTGCTTTTTTTCAACACAGGAAGTCTGACATAACGTAGAATAAATTGAAAATGACTCTTTGCATTACAAATTAAAAAAAATATTATTTTAAGTTTTAAATCTGCAATACATTTAGGAGGTGTTGAATGTTCATTTCCCTTAGTTCAATCCTTTTGTCACGACCTCGAAAGGTATATAGGTATGTATATGAACTATGTTGAAAACCGAAGCAGCTTGCAACAAATTATGGTGAAATATCAAGATACGGGACAAAAATTTCAACAAAAAATTAGTATAGACAGCCAGGTCTCAAAGAAGGAAGAAAATCATTTACGATCTCTGTTTTAGGAATACATTTATGTCTCTTGAGTTGCGCGAAATTTTAGGTTAGGTTAGATCAAAGAGTTGGGGCGACTATACCACTAGGGCCAGAAAGTGATTAAAAAAAAAATATTGTCTTTTAATGAGCTCGATTTATGCCGTTGAGGTTAGATCGTAAATCTTGTTTGGAGAGATAAGTGTTTCTCCAGTGATTTGCAACCCTTAATTCTGCAAGCGCTGGAAACTAGCATATAATACCCTTCGAGGAAGGGGCCATGTACATGTACTGCATTAGTAAGCATCCCAAGTGACTGTCTCATAAGACCAATTATTGTTCACGCCTGCAGAGGAGAACCAGTTGCCTGTTTTCCCGCTTTTACAGTTTCCCCCTAAAGTGGCTTTTTGGCAGGTCAAATGTTCGGTAGGGATATGTATATAATATATGGACTGTCGGCTCCGGTTTTAGTCAGACCGTCCGGTTTTAGTCAGACCGTCCGGTTTTTCATTACCGTCTACCCCTTCGTGTGGAGGAACCCAAAGAAATGTTACTTTTTTGTCCCTAGACAGCAGCTGGAGTTTCGAGTGGCAGCTCCAGACTAGTTTCAACTCAAAGTTTTGAGAGGATCAATCCAGGAGTGCAGCTTGGCTGTCTAATGTTGTAGTTCTTGCAGCCCCTGTTTGGGCTTTCCTGAACTTCAACATCTATAGCATATACTTCCGCGTGAAATATGGAAGTTGACATACCAAGCGGAATGGAGCGTTCCACTTCTGTATCTACCACTAATACGCCTGCTTTGCCATCCTTTCTGGATCCGTCAGTATACCAGACATGGGCCCGTTGCGGGAACTGGAACCATATCGCTTATGTCTGGCTAACGAAAGAAGCCTGGTAGCCTGTTTCGAAAGAAAATCTTTTAGTCATAACATCCATGAGAGCTTCTAGGCCTTTACGGCCTGCTGAAGGATGTTAAGATGTCCTATACAGAAAGAAATGTAATCATTTGATCTTTTTCTTCAAAAAATGCTAGCCGCTACTTCTCTCTAATGTATAAATTGGTAGAATGGCTGTAAGCCAAGAATGGCTTCAAGTGCCCGTCGAGGTTGCGATGTGAAGGCACCAGTGGCGCTTAGATATGATATTCTTTGCACCTTATCAACGGCTCTTTTAGTACATGTCTACATAATTTTAGGCCAAAAGATCTTTGCCCCGTAAGAAATTATGGATCTTATTATATCCGGAAAGTTCCATAAGGTCATTTTGGAGTTTAAGACCCCTCTTTTTCTCGAATGACTTCTGGCATGATCCAAATGCCCACATACCTATGTTGGATATCATTTTAAGGTGGGGATTACAGGTAAGCTTGTTATTCAGAATTACTCCTAAATATTTTACTTCTTTAGAATATTCTAGTTTATGTCCATTTAACTTACGAGATGGGACCTTCAGAATCCTTTCCCTGGTGAAAGGGAGTACCTACCGCCGTCTCACCTTGAAGGAAATATCTATTCAGTTTTTCTTATTAGAAAAGATTCCTTCTAACAGGAGTCGGTAGATGAATAAACGGTTCAATGACTTGACTAACAAAAATGATTATACTAATTCCCACATAATATATGTATGTATATGGAAAATTAGCTTTTCACTTTTCGCATAACATGAAAATATCAATAACTTTTGAACGGATATTGAGGTAATTCCTCCTATGTTTGAAAGGACTGTTAATAGATCATATATAGGAAGAAGAAAAATTATGCCGTTGGTGTGAAAATTTTACGGAATAAAGGATAACAAAACAAACTTGTACGAAATATTTTGCGAAAATAACCAGACTTCTATTGACGAAAAAAATAATCATCTCATACATAGATGAAAATAAAAGTGAAATAAAGTGCAACCGCAGCTTTGTATAGCAACACCAAGAGGACGTTGTCTCATTTGGTCCATTTTTTTAAATTCAATTACTATTTTTATAAAAACGCATAATTTCAGCTCTCTATATAGAAATGTCCATATAAAAAACAAAGTTTTTGTATGGAAGCCCTATGAAGAAGGTAGGCACATGCCCATTGCGATCTTAACTTAAGAGTTTAACAATTTACTAACAACAATATGAGCCATAATTAAAATGAAATAAGAAAAAATTAAAAGGAAGCATTTTGAATATTTTTATTATCCTTAATCTTGTTTCCCTTATAAAAGACAATATTTAATAATTTAGCCTGAAACATTGTACTGTCTCTTTAAGACAAAATAAAGGCCATACCTCTGTGCAAATAAGATCCCAATTTATAACCCTTTTTAATATCAGACAGAAGGACTTAAAAGTCCTTTAATTGAAGCAGCATGCATCGCAGGACAAAAAGATATACTTATATTTTTATCTCATAACTACTAACTTTCAGCAAAAGAAAAACGAAATTGGTGATGGTCGGGTTGGGAAAGTGCTAATTTTTATCGATTCCCTATGGAGTGACCCTGAATGCCTCGAAGTACTTACATTTGTTCCATTCTTCCTGGCTGGCTTGATCAGCATTCTAGAAGCCTGGGGTGGTTTTTTAGTGTTGATGGTAACCTCTTGAAATGGTTACCTCATACACTTAATTTGTTGAAGCAGCACCGATGTGAGGGTAGGAGTGGCTGATGCAATATCTATGACAGTGATCAGTACTCTAGAGGTGAAGTCTTGATGTGGGGCTTACCGGATATGTCCTTTGAAGATTTGTTATCGGCCTTCGATTTGATGTGTAGTCTTGCGGGGAGCCAGGTTCTCAACTATAAGGTGACGAGAACACTCAAATCCTTGACGTATTGAAGCTGCGTCACTATCACAAGTTGTTGCAAGATGTGAGAGAATACCTATCGGCTCTTCTAGTTTGTAGTAAGCAGTATTTCAAAGAAAAGTATTGCTTCGTGTTGTATGTTTTATATTTCCAACGGAACCTCCTTTCGGAGTGTAACTTGACACAATAAAGGAAAACAATGAGGCCCGTTTCTGAGCCTTAACACAGAGTAACTCAACTGCATAAATGAATATAATATTGAACGTAATTTAGTATTACAGTAGTATAAAATTTATAACTGAACGGACGGACAGGAAAACTTAAGAAGCTAGACTCGGACAGACTTATTAAAAATGTTTTCAAAAAGATGAAAGAGAATTGATATTTAAAAATGGTGAAATAAACTAACTCGATTAGTCGCAACTTGGAATGACAATCAAAATACCAACTTTTGTTTTTTTCATTTTTCGAACAGTATCAAGGCCTACTTATTAATAACCTTTTCCAGTGATCAAAGTGACTTTGTTCACAATCGCGAAACTCTATAAATGTTTCGCCGAGATTGCTAACCAAAGGATGGTGCCTGTAGCTCGTGGTGAAGACAGCCACAACACTCCCCTGCCAGCGAAACCATAGGTTTAGCGAGTATCAAATCTACTGGGAGGTTGAGTGATTCGTCCAGTTCTTGTTGTTTGTTGTTGGAAAACAGCGTTTCCGTCTGGGATAAATCTGACGGTACGTGTGGATTGGGTACTAGGTGGTGTGTTCGGGTGTGTTTGGTGCAGCGAGCTTTGGGGTGGTGAATCTTCGAATCCATGAAAATCGAAATGTTCATCTGTGCTGGCAGTGTCATGATTACTTAGTACATCTTCAGACCCTGGCTGAACAGAACCTTCACGGACTGACTAAATTGGTTCGTGGCTGCATGATGGTGTGTTTGATGATGACGGAGAGTTGTTTATGATAGTACCATACGTAGACTGGTCTTGGCGTAATTCGATGTCGTCTTCCTTAAAACATGGCTTCAATCTGTCGATTGATATATTTGTCTCCTTGTTTCGTATTTTTAGGGTATAAAACTTGTCCTTGCGACTAATAATTTCGTAGGGGCCTTCATAAGGACGAAAACGTGCCAGCAATTAATTAGTTGCTTAAATTTGAAAAATGACTGCCGAGAGTGATTTGAAGCCGGAACGGGTCTGATCTCTGAAAAGGTATTCTGAAGTGAAACTATAAATTCATTTTGTGGTTGGATTTTCGAAGTGAGCAAGAAGTCGCCGGGAAGACGTGAGCTTTCGCCGTATAACAATTCTGCCTGGGTAGCTTGGAACTCTTCTCTGAATGTTGTTCGCAGTCCTAGTAAGGCTAAAGGGAGCATTTGTGACCATGAGATCTCCTTATATGTCATAATCGTTGCTTTAAGTGTCCGGTGCCATCGCTCTAGGAAACCGTTTGCTTGTGGATGATAACCCGTGGTTCTGCTACGTTCAAAACCTAATAATTTAGAGAGTTCAGTGAAGAGAACTGACTCGAATTGTGGTCCTTGATCGGTGACGACTGTTCTGGGCACTCCAAAGCGCGATATCCAATTTCGGAAAAATGCCTCTGCGATCGTTTCAGCGTCGATGTTGGACAGAGGAATAGCCTCGGGCCATCTGGTGAATCTGTCTATAATGGTAAGGCAATACCTGAATCCTTGTTAAGGGGGAAGCGGACCAATGATGTCAACGTGAATGTCCTGGAAACGGCGTGAAGATGACGGAAAACTGCCTGGAGCACTTTTAACGTGTCGCGAAATTTTGCTTTGCTGGCAGGCTAAGCAAGACCGTGCCCTAGAGTTAACATCTTTGTTATCGAAACCCAAAAATAACGAGAAGTAGTCATTTTATTTGAGGTGCGAATACCTGGATGAGCGAGATTATGAATGGAATCAAACAGTTGTCTCCTGAAATTTAGTGGAATAAAAGGTCTGGTGCCAACAGGGGAAATTTCACAATATAATTGTTTATCCGTGCCAAAAACTGGAAGCTTTTCAAATTTGAACTGTGAATTTTGTAAAAGCTCTTGCAACTCAGGGTCTTCGACTTGACTATCCGCGATGGAGCCGAAATCGACAATACTCGGGATATTTATTTCCTCTACGCGTGACAAGGCGTCGGCAACGACGTTGTCCTTTCCCGCTACATGTTTTATGTCTGTCGTCAATTGTCCTACAAAATCCAGATACCGCAGTTGTCTGGGGGAAGCTTTCTCTGGCTGCTGTTTAAAAGCGAATGTTAACGGCTGGTGATCCGTGTACAGAGTGAAAGTGCGCCCGTCCAGATGATAGCGAAAGTATTTTATGCCTAAATTGGCCGCAAGAAGTTCCCGGTCATAAGCACTACAGTTGCGCTGCGCGCTGTTTAGTTTCACCGAATAGAACCCAAGCGGTTGCCAACAGCTGTCTACCTTCTGATGAAGTGCTGCACCGATAGATGAATCCGAAGCGTCTACGTATAGAGCGAGCTCGGCTGACAAAATAGGAAAAACTAGCAGGGTTGATTTTCCAACTGGGTTTTCACTTCCTCGAAAGCTTTGGTGGCTTCTGGAGACCAAATGATTATATGGGCACTCTTTTTCTTAGGACCGGTCAAATAGTTGTTGAGCAGAGCATGATGGCTGGCTGCGTGTGGGAGGAACCTGCGGTAAAAATTTACCATGCCAAGAAAACGACGCAGTACTTTGACCGTTTTTGGAATTGTGAAGTCTGCAATCGCTGACACACGTTCGGGAGATGGTTTAATCTCTTGAGGTGTGACCAAGTGACCTAGGAAGTGATCTGACTATGTAAAAACCTGCATTTGTCTAAATTAATTATGAGACCATATTATTTCAACCGTATAAAAATTTGTTTAAAGTGTGTAATATGTTTAGATTTAGATCTAGAGGCAATTAGGATGTCGGCCAAATTGACGACATAGAAGGCAAATTACTGAAGCACAGTATGGATAAACCTTTGAAAGGTTTGTGCTGCATTGCAGAGACCAAAGGTCGTGCGAGTGAACTCGAAGAGCCCGAATGGCGTGCATATAGCCGTTTTGGGAATGTCTTCCGGTTCAATGGGAATTTGGTGATATGCCTTAGCCAGATCTAGAGTCGAAAAGTATTTGCAGTCCTGTAATTGATAGACAAAGTCATGTATTAGAGGGATAGGATAGCGGTCCGGAACAGTAATAGCATTTAATCGCCTACAATCTCCGCAGGGTCTCCAGTCACCATTCTTTTTTTTTGACGAGGTGTAGAGGAGAGGACCAGCTACTGCTTGAAGGTCTACAAATTCCCTGCTTTAGCAAATAGTCGAATTCTCTTCTAACCGCGGCCAGCTTTTCGGGAGAAAGGCGACGTACTTTTGAGACTATCGATGGGCCATTAGTAATGATGCGATGGGTTACCTTATGGGTCAGTTGTTTAATAAAAGCCGCTTCTACCGTAATGACCTAGTATTCACGTAACAGCTTTTGGATTTCGCTATCAACGTCTGCATCGATAAGCACTGAAAGTGCTGATTGTTGTCCAATCACCCGTTGTCCAAATGATTTTAAAGCAGTAAGTGGGTCGATGAGTGATCTTTCCTTGACGTTGACTAGCAAACCGTAGTGACCTAGGAAGTCGGCTCCTAGGATAGGTCTAGGTACGTTGGCTATAATGAATTGCCAAGGGAATGTGCGACGAAGACCTAAGTCCAAAGTGAGGATTTTTCTGCCGAAAGTGTGGATAATAGATGAATTGGCAGCGACGAGACATAGATCGGACTTGCTTTGACGATTAACTGGCGATGCCGGAATGACCGATACATCAGCTCCAGTGTCGATTAAAAAAATTTTCTTTCGCAGACTTATCATACAAATAGAGACGACTATTTAAGAAGCCTCTTCCACCCGTCGTAAATGACGGAGGGCTGATTAGTTTGTCGAGGATTTTGAAGAAACGGTCGAATTGGAACATGAATTTTGTTAGCTGTACGAACAAGGAGGAATACATTTCCGTGCCTTGTGTGCATACTGTTTGTGGTACCAACAAAAGGAATTCCTTTGACTTGGTTGAAAACGAGGTGATGGAGACCCAAGTCTGAACTGACTTCTAGGCTGAGAGTTGTCACTACGACGTGGGTTCAGGTTACAAGCTAATGAATTCGTGACGAGCTTCGCTAAGTTTCTGACTTCGTTGGCTAACTGAGTAAGAGCAGAATTATGACCTTCGACTTCTGTGGCAACGGAATACATTTGGGGAAATTAGACGTTAAATTTTCTGTCGATTATAACTCAACTATTTGTTCTGGGAGTATAGGAGTGTTGGTACTCAAACTTCTTACCAAAAAATTAGCTTTCCGATGGTGTACTAGATTTTCAAAATGTACTAGAACAAACTTTGACCTCCAGCAGGGGGCGCAGTTTACGCTCGAATTTTTTCAAAAAACGTGAGCGTAATCGTGACGCTAAGTCTTTCGATGTGCATACTTATTTTTTTAGTACTACATCGTTTTCTATTCAAAGTGTAGTATTAGATTATCTAATTTGCGAATGGCCGTAACTTGGTAGGGTTATCTCGGATCGGGAAGCGGTTTTTTTTATTCGCTTCGTCTAATTAACGTTTATAATTCGTAGAAGAAAGTTTTTTTCCAAGGGGGGGTAGTTTTATGGGTTTTTTTTTTGACATACCTGTATTTTCCTCAAATTACAATTGTTCGACATGAAACATAAAACGCTAATAGACCTTTCGAAACACTATTGGCCGATGGATTTTTTTTTTTATTTTTACCATAGGGGAGGTGGGTGGGAGGTGTCAAAGTGGTTATGTACCTAAAATTGGATATGCTCAGAACTCCCCTAATTTTACACCAATTTCGATGAAATTTTAATACATGGTACATATTTATGGTGGCCATCTTTTGCCGTTTTTCGATTTTCGAATTTCGAAGTACTAAACTTGCGATTTTTCGAAAAAAAAGGGGGATTTCTCAATTCCAGATTATCTCCTCTATCGCTGGCAATTTGTTTGGATGGATTGGGGCCTTTCTTTCAAATTTGACTGGCATTTAACTGCGACAACTCCCGCGAAAATTTGCGAATTTTATCATTTTTCAAGGGGTAGGCCTGCAAAAAAATTAATATATTTACTTTCTCCCCCACCCGGCCATGTGGGTACTTTTTGGAAAGGTCTCGGCGAGTACATTATGAATATGCAAAATATGCACTCATTGGAAAGGTCTTGATAAGTACATTTATTGTGATTTTTTCTGATTTTTTGAGCATATTTCCCCTCCCCTCCCGAATTCTTTGCGAAAACTAAGACCAACATCTCCGCCTGACATAATAAGTTTCCAATATAAAAGTGTTTCGTTCGACTTCTATGGAAATCAAGAAATGCTGTCATTTTATTTGTTGTTGTTTATAAAATCTAGGAGATCTACATACCGGGGGGGGGGTGAGCCCCACGCAAAAGGCTTTTTGTTATTACAGCTTAGATTCACTAAAAGAAGTTAGTACGGAAAAACGGAAATGCAGTCTCAAAATATTCCATCCTTTTCCCATAGATACCAACAAAATGTTGCCCCTGCCTCCCCTGCGTCTTCCCTATAGTATTTTCTTTCCATCTTCATCCTATCTTTCTCTCCCAACTTATCCTTTCTCTCCGACCTCCAGTTATCTTTCTCTCTCACCTCCGGTTATCTTTCTCTCCCACCTCAGGTTATCTTTCTCTCCCACCTCAATTATTCTCTCAAAACCTGAAAAAAAAAGCTGAAAAAGCTCATTTCCAAAAGATAATTGCCTACTTTCTGGCACTAGTTGAACTTTTTCGCTGGATATGCTTAAGAAAAAGTGTAATAAACGCAGAAAGGATTACATTTAGGAGTGTGATAGGTCATTTTAAATGGAATCTTTTGGGCTTCTTAAATCCAGTATGAAAAATTGGTGTTGATGACGAGTTTTTCGTATAACAAACATTCCATTCAATATCATGACATGTCTACACACTTTTCTTCGTATCTCCACTCCCTCTTCATTCTTCGTCCATATGATAGCTGGTCCTTCTATCATACATTAACAATAACTAACTTACCCCACTTATCAGCCTAGCACAACCGACTGGCAATATCTATTGTGTATATAAATTTTGATGGTCTTCAGGAATTTTGGATTCCTGTCGGTAGTTTGCTGTCAGTCCATCGACTAGTTCCCGAACAAACTTCAAGTGCGTCATCGGTCGTTTATTTTGGCGATGTTGAGTTATTTTGTATAGCAAATATGCATTTACACTACATAATTCAAGTCCCCAAAAAAATAATTTCCGCCACCATTTCAATGATTTCCTCAGAAAACAATATGACGCAGAATAGGAATCGGCTCGATCTACACCTCCCATATATTTATTGTAATTAACAATTACAATTGGCTTATTTACTACTTGCATTTTACTTCCACGTAGTCTTCTATTTATTGGTTGAGTACCTGAAACGTCCCAGCTGCTAAGTGTAGTGACGACTCGTTTGTCTTTCCACGCCAACAATAGTAAATTTTCTGATATGCAGGCATATGTATTGTTTTGAGCAAACTTAGGTTTTTTTATTGAATTTGGTATAAACTTTCTATTAGTTTGTATAGTTCCTGTTATGTATATATTTAGCTTTAGCAGTTCTTGTGCAAGTGGTAGGCTTGTGTAGTACCTGTCTGTATAAATATGGTATCCCTTACTGCCAGGATTGCTATCTAATAAGTTTTGGCGATAGTATAATTAACTAAATATTCAAGGATCGTCCTTCTGCCATTTTGTCGGGAAAACGGTGATCCTTTTCGAAAATTCCTTCAGATATAATTTAGTTTGAAGGTCCTGCGTCAAAAGAATCCTTTTCCGTTTATTTCATTAACAAAAAAATTTTTTTTGCAAAGGATATGAAAACACAGATACCTACATACATATTTAAAAAAAATTAGCTACATTTTTTAATTAATTTTGACGGGAGATGGCTCAAAAGAAGCTAAAGGATTCAAGTTCATAAATATAAAATAAATTCCAAAAGGACTCTCACTGTTTCCGAAAAAAACGCAAAATGGCGATAGTATAATTAACTAAATATTCAAGGATCGTCCTTCTGCCATTTTGTCGGGAAAACGGTGATCCTTTTCCAAAATTTCTTCAGATATAGTTGATCTACGCAATGCTTTTGCCTAGCCAGCTGTTACAGCGTTCTTCCTACGTCAATTAGTTTTGGAAAATATGGTACAATTACTGATAGAGCTCATCCTAAGGAGAAGTTTGAGTACCCACACTCCTATGCAGCGAGGTCAAATGGCTGAGCTATAACGAAAGTCCTGTAGAAAGGCTCCCCACCCAGAACTTTGCTCCTCCATCAAGATCGGTGTGAAGTCCCAATATGGGCTTTACATAAAAAAAGGGGAGGTGCCGGTGTGGTGGACAGGACTGGTGAACCCAAATTTTGTTAATGTCAATATATTTTTTTTTATTCTTCACAAAATTATTCTTAGCCTAGTACTTCAGTGCTTACTTGCTACTTATAAACAAAAAATGATAATAAAAATAAACTAATAAAATAATAAACCCAAACAAAATAATAACTCAAATAATAATCCAAAAAAATAATAAAATAACTCCAACCAAAAAAAATCCAAATGATCCAAATAATAATAATTAATCCAAATGATAACTCGTTAATACTCCACGTTTATCCTGTAAAATATAAAAAACTAGATTAGAAAGAATCTCAAAATAAAGTACAAACAGAATGAGCTTCATTCACTGCTCATGAGTTTGCCAGGTTCAAAACTACCTTAGCCTTGGGGGTGCTGAAAAAAGTTTAATTTATTATATTTAATTAATACAACAGGGTTCAATTCTTCCCTTCATTTAATTTATTATATTTAATTAATACAACAGGGTTCAATTCTTCCCTTCCTAGTCAAGACTTAATTTCGGTTTAGCGCTTCCGATCTGTCTTGTTGACTGCTCAATTTGCAAGTGATTTGCTATTAACAACTGCTCGCTATTTATAGCCGGGAATACAATGGGAACAGTGCGTCTGTCGGTCGCTGTTGCCTTGACGCTATGCAGTAGCAGCGTGTCGCTATGGAGATTTTTGTTGTCGTTGGCGTAGTGGAGATCTTCTTTAGTAAATAGAAGAAGAAGAAGACAACGTACCAGCTGCCTGTGACACAAATGTCACTGGAAGTTGACGGCAGTAGCCGTGAAATTGGTAAGATTCTTCAATTTTTGTTTATTTATTTACGTTAATGTATTTTCATGTTTATATTTTCAGTTTACATGGTACTGTGGCTCTCAAGGAGGAATGCGGTGTATCGTGGGAGTCGGATTCTACGGTTTTTAGGTAAGTAAAATTTTTATGTAAAAGTCTCGGATCGGAATGATCTGAGACTTTTTTATTATTTATTTGTATTATGATTAATCTTGTTTTGTTTTCTTTTTAGGTATATTTATATAAGGCCAAAGGCCTGAAAAAAATAAAAGGGCCTGAATACATACAGGCAATGCCTATAAAGTGCCAGGAGTTGCTGTGGCACTTGATATTTACAGTGAGTGTTTTGTTTTGATTTAAATTATTGTTCCGCGACGGAACAATCGGAATAACAAATACCCTATACGTCCCGTGCTGTAATTCCCTAGAACCATTTTGAATATGAATCCAATCGGATGTCTGCTTTGGGAGGAAAAGGGTCCCCGTTTTCTGCAATGTATGGGGAATTTCGAGCCATATTTTTGAAATTTTGTTCCTTCTTGCTCCGCTCCCTCCCCCCACAGGAACCTGAAATTCCTACCATTTATAGCCGACTACGATGCTATTAACTGGAAACATCAACGAACTCTCTACGACTATAAACAAAACCGTTAATGTCGCCTACATATATGGCGACATACGAGTGAACGGTAAAACTCATAATGTCGCCTGTACGGCGACATACGAGTGCAAAGGGTTAAAAATGGTGAAATAAACTAACTCGATTAGTCGCAACTTGGAATGACAATCAAAATACCAACTTTTGTTTTTTTCATTTTTCGAACAGTATCAAGGCCTACTTATTAATAACCTTTTCCAGTGATCAAAGTGACTTTGTTCACAATCGCGAAACTCTATGAATGTTTCGCCGAGATTGCTAACCACAGTTTTATTGAGACTAATGCATGGAGCCATCCCGATTTTTCTAGATCCCATACACAGCTTTATGTACGTAGCGATTATTTGAGGGAACTCTCCTCATGATACCCTTAAACCAATGAAAATATGCAAGAAGCAAGAAAAAATTTATCGTAAATTTTACGTCAATGACCCTTAAGCTTCGTCTGATGACAATAGTTGCTTTTATGTCTGGATAAAAGAATACCAATTCTGTTAAAGTAATAATCTTGCTGCACACCGGAAAGATATCCGATATAGTGAACGTTAGCAACATATTGGCCAAAATACCAAGTCTCTTAGTCCTCGTAATCTCCATCATTTGCCTCAGACTCACAGTCTAAGGATGGGGAACAGAAACAGAGACGTATGTTAATAAACTAAAACACCCAGGAGGTGCAAGAGTGCCACATCAATGTCTATCGATGCAATCACGCATATTCTTGGTCTAGATAATGTGGTATCATACCCGATTTGGAGCCCATAAGTTTAAAAGAGATCACAGATTCTGTCCTTTCCAACAGACGTTTGCAGCCTGAAATGGGGCAGCTGGAAGATGGTAAGGTGAACGAAGGTTTGTCTTATGAACCAGGTTATACACCAGGGGGAGGTTCAGGTGTGGCGGGTCAGTGATTTGAATTGGGAAACACAATGCTGTGCTGGACTGTAGTGCGAGATGTAAAAGTTTAACAGGACGATTTTCGTATTGCACGGGCACAATGCGTAGCTGACGCCGGCATTTAATGCTTGTGCTGGAGCGTAGTTTTCCCAATTTTTAACATTAGCGCTGCTGCGTTAACAGAGTCAATCTGCAGCGACGGATGGGCATTTGTTTGTCTTCTTATGAGTAGTAATAGTGGGTATTAGGTCCAACCTACATCGACAGCTACACGCTGCAAGCTTCAAGCTACAAAAGTCAGTTTGCACATACAAATAGCGTACCGTAGATATTGCTACATAGAGAGCTTCAAGCTACATGGTGTAGCTAGCAACACATGAAGCTGTAGCGGATTTTAAGCAAATTTCTAATTTTGGTTATGATTAGTGAATATGGATAAAGAGCACGTATAGTGGAAAAAATAATTAATTTCATGCAAGGAAATACGAAATAATAGCACTAAACACTTGAAAAACTCTCAAAGAAAATTTCACTTTATTCATGTTAAGTTGTCAGTACGAATGTGAAGCTTGTAGCGCTCATTGTAGCAGATTGCGCTTCATGAAGCTGAAATAGAGCTTCGTGTAGCTTGTAGTGTGTAGCTCTCGATGTAGATTGCACCTATTAGTCATTCGCTCGTAGCTCCTAGTCTTTCAAACGTGTACGAATTTTGTAGAATTTTCTTGTGTTTTTTTATATAGTATCAAAAGGTCATCTATCATACCTATCCCAGAAACGATAAGTAATTTTGGAATACATGTTTATTTGAGTGTTTGATTGTTTAGAAGAAGGCATGTACTGCTTAGCAACCCGGTTATTATGATGTTTTTTATATTTTTGTTGCGCATTAAATTATTTCGATAGAGCCTAGAGCGCTATGATTTAAAATATTTTTGGCAAAAGGGAAATTTTTTTTTTTTCATATTTCTTATGTCAAACATTGATCCATATGAACTCTGTTCAAAATTTAACACTTTTTTTATCTACATTTTTCATTATTCCATTGCAATGTGATTGAAAATTTGTATTTTGCCAAAAAATAATTTAAATCATAGCTCTATCGAAATAATTTAATACGGAAATTACTTCTGATCTTGACCCGGACCCATAATGCGAAAAAAACACAGTTATTGTTTCTAAGAAATTGGTCAGCGATGATGAATTTCTTTTTTACCTATCTAATTTTTCGGCATAAAATCGATGACGGGACAACTTGGTTGGGCTTGGGATCTCGCAACAGGAGCAAACAAACTGACTTGACAAATTTTGTTCTAGGGTTCTTCCAGTAGAACCTTAGTTCCATGAAATCAACGAATAGCCACCCGTTGATTTTTCATAGCCATATTGATTCAAACTTGAGTTGCTCAAAACTTTTACGATTGTAGGGAAGAATTATATTTTTCTTAGAAATTTATTTGCAAATTTTTCTTAAGAATTTAAACCGACAACGGTTCAAACGAATTGGTGAATTGATTCTTGTGGTTCACTCTTTCGCGCACAAGGGCACAAGCATTCGGTTTTCTTAGAATGATTTGACAATTTTTCTTTAGATTTTCCATGCACTGGTGGCTGACCATGGTTCCAAAGGGTTATATTGATTCAGGTGCCTTGGCTGGTCTGGATCACTAAAGATATTTATGAACGTTGGCAAGCATACATTTTACAAAATTTTTTGAAGCGACTTCTGCCGAGTTTCCCTCGAACATTGTTTTCCTCTCCTGGCTTCAGGTCTGGATCGCGCTTGATTGAACCAAGTTCTTGATGTTACTATATAAGATATTCTATAATTTTTTTTACGATTAATAAAATTTCTTTTACTTCTTTACTTACCTATATGCATGCGTGTATTTGTGTATATTTTCTGCAAAGTAAATCCTTCACGATAATGAGTACTCTCCATTCAAATCGTAGTTAGCAGAACTGTTTTGTACAAGCTGCGTCATTTCTTAATCTTATCGTACCTACTACACTGACAAAATTCTGTAATTTGAAGTGGTGAATGTAGTTGTCTTTCCTTGAAATTATATTCATGTACAAAGGCATGAATCCCATTTTCCTGAATCTCTTTTATTCTTAAGCAAAATTTTCCGTTTCGAGATTCATTAAAATTCTTCGAAATAGCTTTCCATAACTCAGTGTCTTTGTGTTTCTTGATTTCAAAACTTGTCAAGAACACTCGATGATTCATGGATAAATAAATCATCGAAAACGAGAAAAACATCTCACAACGTTATCCAAAAGATACAAAATAATTCCATGTGCATATAAGGAATACAATAGACCCAGCAGGAAATAACAAGGATTCTTAATTAATTTTCTTGAGATTGATTATTGGAAATCTTTCCTTAAATTCTGATTTCGTAAGGTTTTTTTGTATGGACGGTATTTGATGAAGTTTATCTTAAAGTTGTTGGTTTGCTGAATATAAATTTATGAGATTTGCTGAAATTCTTTTGGATTTATGTTCCACAGACATTTGTCTCCGGCTATAGATAATAAGTTAGCTATTTCCTCTTGCTCTATGCACATATACACCAAACTCAACTTTATGTCCATGGCTCTTAAATTAACATATTTCAAGGGGTTCATTTAGTCTTTGCTCTAGATTTTTGGATGATAGAAGAACTTATGTTATTATGGCGTGTTCGTATTGATGTCTGGTAGTTGGTTGTTATTATTTATTGTTAATTCCTTAGCACCAACATAAATGTATTTTGTGATTTCCTTATTAGAAATCGACTTGAGCAAATTTGATCTTGTTCATTTACATGAAATAAAAATAGAATATATTTTATTAGAGGAAGATTTTTTTTATTATAATAAATACAGGGTGATTCAGAACAAGATACCTTCCGGTATACCACGCGATTCTTTGACGTAAGCTGATCAAAAAATTGTTCCACATACCACCCCCTAGAAACCTTCCTTTAGGAGCTGTGGCTAGTTGAAAATTTCGCCAATATTCGTGAACCCTGATGGGACTAAATGAGTATAACTTTTGAACCACACTATAGATTTTGGTTATTGTTGGCTTATTAAATAGCCAAGAATAGTAGCTGTCGAGAAGTGTATTGCTCTGTATTTTTTAAGTGAGCATCTTTAAATTATTCTCAAATATTTCCAAAATTTTGATTTTTTTACACACAAAAGTTTTTGAAATAAATAACGGTATTTATGAAATTTATGTGTAAAAAATATTAATGTTTTGGAAATATTTACGAATATTTTAAAGATGCTTAAATTAAAACATACAGAGCAATACACTATTCGACAGCTACTATTCTTGACTATTTAATAAGCTAAGAATAACCAAAATCTATAGGGTGGTTCAAAAGTTATTCTCATTTATTCACACGACTATTGGCGAAATCTTCCACCGGCCACAGCTCCTAAAGGAAGGTTTCTAGGGGGGGGTATGCAGGGGGGAGTATGTAGAACAGTTTTTTGATCAGCTTACCTCAAGGAATCGCGTGCAGGGGGGAGTATGTAGAACAGTTTTTTGATCAGCTTACCTCAAGGAATCGCGTGCAGGGGGGAGTATGTAGAACAGTTTTTTGATCAGCTTACCTCAAGGAATCGCGTGGTATACACGAAAGGTATCTTGATCTGAATCACCCTGTATATATAACAATAAAAAGAATTGTTCTTTTTATTTAAAAGTAATAACAATTTTTGATTAGTTTAATCCTTTTTTATTTTTTTATTTTTAAAATATTTTTATAATTTTATTGAGATACTTTTGTATCGTATTTTACGCTGTCGTAGTCTGGATGCTACGAGTTTTTCAATACTACTAAATATTTATACTAAATATTTATATCTGACATATTTATATATACTTATTCTATGCATACTCAGATGCTACATACATTTTTACTATATCTGAAATTCTAATATTCTAAGTGTATATATACTTGATTTAAATTTTCACATGTATTGTTTATAGTATAATTTTTTAGGCTACTTCGTAATGCAATATTCAATTCTTTTCCAAATTTTATTAGTTATTTTATTTATTTTTAAATATGTAAATATGAATGTTCAAGAAAGAATTTTTTGGGATATCTCCGGTATATAGCAAAAGCTAAAAAATGTTCTAATTTGTTATTTCATCACACAACTCATTAATTTTTGGTGACAAGTTTCAAGCCTTGGTTTGACTCATCAACAGGTCCCAAATAGCGAAATTGGGTGATTTGAAAAAACAAATGAAAAAATGAAAAAAGAAGAAAGAAATGAAAAGTTTGAGAAAAATAGAAAAAACAATTTTTTTATTTATTAAAAAAATTTAAAAAAAATTTTAAAGAAACAGATTCATTCGATGCGAATCGAACCTGTATACTCCATGCAGTGGGCTGAAAAATAAAGAAAAAAAGGAAGAAGAAGAAGCGTTTCGTGCGTTCCAAGCTTAACTCTTGAGATTAAATAAGCCACAATTAAAAGCCCTGATATTCATACTAACTATGCAACCACTTTCAGGGGCTCCTCCATATGATGAAACTCATTTAGAAAGGTTAATGCCAGAGAACGCAGGGAGGTCTCTGAAAAGGTTAGTCAGTAGTCACTTTCTCCGTCGTTCTCCCTAAGTCTCTATATTCTTAGGGAGAGCAACGGAGACCAAGAAGCGTGATAAGCTAAATTAAGCGTTTACAAATTCTGGTTGTGTTAGAAGCTGTTGAAGCTGCAGTTGAGAGCTCAGTACATGCGTGTAGTACCAATCAACACAGAGAGGGGCAAAGACCTTGATTTTGATATTAAGTTTTCAGTTTCATTTAACTTAATACCAAAAGAATATTTTTTGCTTCTGCGAAATTTTAATGAATTAATATTTCTTGTACCGGATATTGGTGTCATAATAAGAAATCTTATATCTTAGATGAAATCATGAATGAAAATATATAGCTCTGGGAGAAGTATAAAAAGGAAGTTTGAAAGATTTTTGCAAATTAAGGGAAAATTATATTTAAAAGGCGTCGCCTAGAAAGTAGGTGAATGAGTGAAAGATGCGTACTGAAAGTAATAAAATAATAGATATTGAAGGTAAGAAAGATATATGTTTTGCAGACCTGTAAAATTCCAAGTACAAGTACCAGTACAGTACCAGTACCTGGACTTGAAATATTTTAAGTACAAGTCCCGGTACTGGTACTTAAAAACATTTCAAATACCAGTCCCTGTACTGGTACTTTAAAATTTTTCAAGTACAATTCCAGGTACTGGTACTGTTACTAGTACTTAATTACGAATGTACTTAAGTACTTTACAGTTTGTACCTGCAAAATTCTAAGTACAAGTACCAGTACAGAACCAGTACTTGGACTTGAAATATTTTAAGTACAAGAACAAGTCCCGGTACTGGTACAAGTCCCGGTACTGGTACTGGTACTAGTGCTTAAGTACCAATGTACTTAAGTACTTTACAGGTCTGGTGTTTTGTAATGTAGCTGCACTTGATTGGTTACAGCTATATTACTGCAATTTAGGTGGAATAGTGTAGCGGTATTAAAATAACAACAAATGTGAGCTTGTGTTCCCTATTACTTACATTTTCGAATAAACTCCTAATTACTACCTTGATTCTGAGTTATGTATAAACTCTTGGGCATGTATGCGAATGTCTATTTGCATATTATACGTATTCTCCGCTTGGTTTTTTATGCCTTTTTCTAATTCTAGCCAATTCACTATATTCTTATGCTACTTAATTAATGTCTGACTGAATGTGTCGCTGACATACCAAACCATGGCATATATTTAACTGTTATGCAATCAGAATCTAAATAGAAAATTCACTTTCTTCAAATACGTTTAATAGTAACTCAATTAATTTGTTTCTTCACATGTATCATTAATATGCTGTGCTTGCATATATTTAATGGTTATGTGAAGAAAACTAAATTCAAAATATGCTACCATCAATGCACTAATATTTCTCATATCTTAAGTAGGTACACAATACTTATCTTAACACGTTTTAATAAAAAAAAAAAAAAACAATATTTTCTGCACCACAAATAAGTTCCTTGTATACACCACTTAATGTAGCATATGAATAATGTACCGAGGTACCTTTAATGTGATGCTAATTTGTTCACCTTTTAAATATACACTTATCTTAATTTTGCTGCTTTGATCGTATTGATCGTATGTTTGTGGCATATGTGATCGCTGTCGAAATAATGAGAGTTTTATCAGGGCCCGCCTACTTTTTGTAGCCTCTGTACCGCCATTTTGTCATACGTTCCATACGAAAATTGAAATTTTAGCATATTTCTAGTGTTAGAATGACTTGTACAATATGCAGCGCCGGATCTATGGGAAGGAACGCGGGGCACTTGCCCCGGACCCTAGTTTTAAGGGGGCGGCAAATCGACGAAATTCTGAACCCATAACTAATCGAGAAAAAATCTAATTACAAGAATTGGAAAAATGTTTCAGGCTATATTTCATACTTCAATTTCCTTTCCGGAATCTAAAAGCTCCTTAGCTGACATCATAATTTGAATTGTGCTTATACTTATACAGCCAATCAATTTACTGTCTATTAAATTTAAGTCTGTAAGCCTCTGTAAGCTAATTAAACTAAAAATTCCACTAAATTCTCAAATTGTACCTTTGTATCATATGAAATATTCAAAAATTGTGCAAATGTGGCTTGCAACTCTATGTTCCCCATCATCCATCAATCCTACCTCGAATGTAGACAGAATATAAGACAGTAGGCACAAACACAGAGTTACCGGAAATTTATATTTATGCCAGCTAAATTTTGCCATTTTAGCCGGAGTTAAGACCTTTGAGTCGGAGTAGAAAATCGGATAAATCCTTTCAACCTGAATGGCAGTTTGCCAGAATTCCTAACCAAATTTTTTTGAAACCGTCTCAAATTTTGAAAAGTGGCAAAAATAAAAAACAAATCTCTAACATAATACCGGGGACAGACTTGCAATTTCAATATTGCATTTTGCGCTCTACCGCAAGTCTGTCTCTATATACTGTGAAACGGCTCGGTATACTCAATATGCAGTACATTGGAACTCAATACTGAAATTGAGAAGACGTATGCGGTATACGAGTGTATTGCAACATGACCCTAGTTATAAACCATAATTATTTAATACACGAACTTTTTAGAACCGAATTTAATACTGCAATGTTGGCAACAACTTTTTCTGACAATGAATATTTGACACTTGTCAAATTTAAGTGTTATTTCGTTTTTATTTTTCATATAGACAAGTAATTTCACAATATTTGCTCGCATTTCGTACGTGCGCGGAGCTTTCTTAAGTCAAATGACAAATCAAGTGATAAATCAAACGTAAGTTCTGTAATTAAATTCTTAGTATAGTAAACCGCAAGTGTGTCTCTGAAATTTTATATTGCAATTGACATAATCAATATATCAATATTGAAATTGCAAGTCTGTCTCTGGTATAAAATAAACTGGATTTGTAATGATACGATTTTGTACTTTCATTACATTTTAAAACGGTTTGAGATGCAAACGATATTTAAGATCTATAATGGATCTTAAGTTTCGTTTGAATTTCAACTTCTTTTTATTTAACAATCATTTGTTTCAAATTCAAATTGTTTTTAACAATTCTGGTTTTAGGGTATACAGTATAAATAGGTCATCTATCATATACCTATGATGCCTAGTATACCCTGGAACTGTAATTAAATTTGGCCCAAATAAAGAACGTTGTTAGAGGGGGCGGTAACTATTGTCTTTGCCCCCCTTCAAAACTTTCCTGGATCCGACACTGACAATATGCGTAAATTATACGCATTGGTGTCAAATAATTTATTTCAAATTATCCATGAATTTTCCTAAGTTATTTTAATGAGATATTCTAATTTGTCTAAAAAATATCAATATGGCAGTTCCCTGCCATATTATTATAACGGGCTTTCCAATAAGAGGTGTTATTTTCATATTCAAAGAAAAATGCCATTTTTTGAGATAAATGATCGGATCTTTATTTCATTATAAAGAGGAAGGCATGCCGTTAATAATGGAAAATAACATCAGCCAAATGACCACCACGACCACGCCTACAGGACCATATCCTTTTCATGAAATTTTCTATAACCAAATCGCAAAGTGGCTGCCCTATGTCCTCGATAGCCTCACGAATTCCATCTTTGAGGTCTTGAATCGACGCTGGGCTGTTGGCGTAGACCTTCTCTTTTTCGTGGCCCCAAAGGAAGAAGTCGCAAGGTGTTAATTCACAAGATCTCGGTGGCCAATTGTGATCACCTCTTCGGTCCGGAAACTTTTCCCGTAAAAGATCAATGGTTTCGTTGCTTGTATGGCACGTAGCGCCGTCTTGTTGAAAGTAAACGTTGTCCAGATCAATACCATCCAATTCCGGCCATAAAAAATCATTAATCATCTGTCGATAACGCATCCATTCACCGTAACTGTTGCTCCAGCCTCATTTTCGAAAAAGTAAGGTCCAATAACCCCGCGGGACCATAAACCGCATCAAACAGTCACACGTTGAGGATAGAGAGGCTTTCAACAATAACTCTTGGGTTTTCCGAGCCCCAGATGCGACAATTTAGCTTGTTGACGAAGCCATCGAGGTGGAAATGGGCCTCATCACTCAAGATGATTTTCGATGGAATTCCGGATCATTTTCATGCATTTCAAGGACCCAATCAGCAAAGACTCGACGTTCATGATGATCGGCCGGCTTGAGTTCTTGTGTTAACTGAACTTTGTAAGCCTTAAGACCCAAATCTTTATGCAAAATACGGTGTAATGACGTTTGTGGAATGCCTAATTCCAAAGAACGACGAGGAATTGACAAACCTGGGTTTTCTTCAACACCTTCGGCTACAGCAGCAATATTCTCGGCTGTTCTTGAGCGACGTGCACGAGTTTTATTCTTCATATCACTAACTTGTCCCGACAGCTCGAATTTTTCTACCAATTTCTGTATTGCGGTCCGACAAGGTGCTTCACGATGACCCAAAAATGTTCGAGTTTTACGAACCGTCTCTGTCATATTTTCACCATTTTTATAGTGAATTTTAATAATTTCATTGCGTTGTTGAATCGTGTATCGTTCCATTTTTATTAATGGCGTAGTTTCTACTTGTCAAATGACAGCTCCAAAAGTGACATCTACCAAAATAGCGGGCTAATTAAAATAACACCTCTTATTGGAAAACCCTTTATTTTCCGATGTGGAACGTAAAATTTTATCAATTTTCTTCTGTCTCGTTCTCACGTCGGCCTCTTTTCCACTCATTATGGGAGTTGATATTTTATTTTTCGCGAATATTGCAGTCAACTTAGTTAAATTCATTTTGCACCGCGTCAATTTGACAGTCGCGATTGCGGTATTTAAATTCTTTAATACCATGTTGTTTATGTGTATTTTAACAACAAATCATGGATTAATTAGCCAAGTAAGTGAACGATAGTGTTTTTTTGTTTATTATTTTTCGGTTGAATAATTTGCAAGAAATATGCAAATTACGATAAATTATTCATGTTGGAAAGTATTGTCAAAGTGTCAATGATGATGAAAATATTGCAATTTTTATTGCTAGTAGTGTTTGTGAGTTCTTCAACTTTATATTTTTTGTATATTTAAACATATTTGCACTTTTTTCAAATATTTATTATGTTTTACATAGTGTTGTTGTTGTACTGCCAAGAAATTCGTTTCTTGACAGTCTTTGCAAGTAATTTCTTCCTGACGATCCAGGATGCCTTGATGATTGGGTCATGGAACACATAAATAGGGAAGTATTAAATGCTTTGTATATAAAATTCTAATGCTGCTTCCCAGCATATTGATCTGGTCACCCGTATAAGGCTTTTCTCGACCCTGATTCTTCCGGTTTTTTTTCTACGCCGACGTACTCCTATTCCCCATCTCCAATGGAAATTTCTCCAAACTATTCCGTGCATTCATGGCCTGCGCCAGATACGTTTTTGGTTTCAAACGAGGTTCACATGTGCCCCCACAGTTCCTTTAAATGCTTCTTCCTTGTACACTGGCTAACATGTATGAATTTTGTGCTCTTAAGCTTATTTTTTAGGCAAGATATGGACTATTGCCCAACTATATTACTAGACGTTTTAGTTGGAGCGCCCTGAACAAACACTGAATTGTCCTCCCTAGGGTTCGCACGCAGTACGGCGGAAAAATTGTGTTTCTGAATGGTGCCGTTTTATGGAACCGTATATCTAAGCAGGCTAGATGCGCTGCGACACTGAATTCATTTAAGTCCGAAGCTCTGGACTTCCTGACGACAGGTATATGAGGGCCATCTGCCTTGCTGTCTTGTACATTTTTTACATTTTTAACATTCTCTACATTTCTACATTTCTCACACCAGTAGCCTCACAGCTGTTCCAGAAGCTTTGATTATCTATATAGAAGTTTTTATTTTTAGTTTAACTATCTACACTCAACCCCATACTAATCAAATTATTCAAACTAATTAATTAATCTAATTCTAAACTCGTTGTACTACATTTCTGATCTTGCTGTTAACTCTGACTATCATATTCTCTTCTAGTTCTAAGGACTCTCTATATTTTGCTTGTAAATCTAACTGGTGCACTGTGCAGCTGATTATGCTATATATTAGACTCATAGTTGTATT
Source organism: Dioctria rufipes (assembly GCA_963924295.1). Classification (NCBI taxonomy): domain Eukaryota; kingdom Metazoa; phylum Arthropoda; class Insecta; order Diptera; family Asilidae; genus Dioctria; species Dioctria rufipes. Next base: position 67,607,449 of record OZ002744.1, on the reverse strand, counting down.
CTATTCCATTGTATTTCAGTTTTGCTTTCTACGTATTTGTTACTATACTGTAGACATATTGGGCTAATGTTACCTATATTCTCTTTTATCTTTTATGAGTTGTTTTGCTATAGTGTAAATTGACTATGTAACTTTCTAAGATGTGCCCAGCGCTATGCGTACCTTCGGCACGGATACTCAAATAAATTTATGTTTATGTTCTATTTCTAATGAATCTGAAGTATGAACAAAAAAAAGGTCTGTATAAAATCATTTGAGTAGTGTTTAATTCTCTCATACCTATTTCTATTTTTAACTGATCTTATTCTATACAACATAATATATCTTAATGTTTACAATACTAACTTTCCTTACAACTTTAGCAAAAACAAGATAAGCGTTCTAGTGTTATGCTTCTAGGGACGCCAGCGTGGAGGCAACTGTAAAATAGTGATAAGCTTGCATTGGCCTTTTGTCTATTAAATCGCAGTAGGTAACTACAATACGTAATGTAAATAACATGCAATACAAGCCCCTCACACGTAGATATTGAAAATCTATTTTTATTTAGCCTTTTTACAATTTTCGAAGCGTATCAAGGGCCTTTATTCATTATTTAGTTAAGAATTTAAATTTACAATTGTAAATTCCAACACATGTCAATCAATATAAAATAATAACAATGAAATAATTATTCTCATTGAAGGATAAATTTTGTTTATTTTTTGTACTGAATCATGCAAATAAAAGCTTTACAAACATGGATCATTAATTTTTTTTTTAATTTTGGGAAACATACATACATACTTATATCCGTTGAAAATGGCAGATATCTGTATAGCAGCAGACTCGAAATTACTCTGCACAAATAATTTTGTGAATGATTGACTCCTTGTCTGCTAGCTCCCCCAATTCGCCGAAGAAGTAGCCACCAAGCGCATTTCTCCTACGCTTGACAAGGTTAAGGCATTTACACAGCGGATGCTAAACGCTCTCAACCTCTTCCTCATCCATACAGCTTCTGCAGAAGTAATTGTATGGAGCTTGCATTCGCTCTGCATATTTACCGAAGGGACAGTGCCCCGTAATAACTCCGATAAGGTTACGCACATTATTACGGTTGCTCCTCAGCAGAGATGTAGTCGTCCTAGGGCAAACCTCGGACCAGAGCTGTCTTGAAATAGCACTTGTGATCAATTCTCCCCATCTGCGAATTGCAAACTTATGGACCTATACGTTTAGAATCCTCTTCAATGAATTTTAGTGGCCGACTTATGGATTATTCTGCTGTAACGAGGCACCCAGCGAAGAATAACTCTGTGGTTTGCAACCAGTTTCCCGAGCTCACACCAACACCGTTGCACTAAGCGCGGTGTAATGAGGCTCGAGTCTAATGCTTTGATTGCAGCTAGGCTGTCAATACAAAACCTAATGATTCAATCGCTAAGTACAACGTAAGTTGTACGCAGCAGCCTTGCTGTTTTAAAAATGTCCAGGACCTCCGCCTGGAACACACTACAGTGATCCGGTAGGCGGTACGATTCCTATATTCCAGGGAGCGCTGACCGTTCACTAAAAAGGTATACTTTACTGCAGTCTCAAGCTATCGCAAAACAATAAAATATTATGTAATCCATCCATTTCCAAACATAAACCTATCCCGCCCCCCCCCCCCCCCCCCCTATAAAGACGAGAGGATACCGAAAACTAAGAAATTAATTGTTTGGCCCCTGAACAATTTAAATTCAACCACAGTCAATTTTGGTTTCGTCACTTTGAGACGTTTTAATGGAGTTTACGTAAAGTTGGTGTGGATTGGTGTGGTTTTACAGCTCTTGATTGTGTTCTTCTGCAGTGTTATTGTATGTTGATAAACTTTCGGAAAAATAATTACAGTTATATGATCGATTTTTCTTTCATCGTAAGCATGCGGAAAAGTGGACGTTGAGTGAGGTTAAAAGTAGTGTTTTGCCTCCTTTATAGTTGGCCAGAGAAGGTGGTTCAACGCCCTTTGTTGAGTGTAGAAGGTATGGGAAAAGTACTAAATAATTTACTTTAACTTTCTCCATGAAAAGATTAAAGCAATTTAAACCAATTACAAAAGGGTTAGTAAGTATCGATTTAAGTGCATCATGCAAACTTAGATACATATGTATATATGTACACATACTATATACTTAATTATGTACTTATGCCACCACTTTGTTCACAAAGGTAAGTAGGATTAAGTTATAGGGTTCGATGAAAGGGTTAAAATTATACAAATGCGTGGGGGTGTCTTAAGTAGATTCTCGAGACTTGGAATTTCGTTCAATTAATGTTGAACATAAAATAAAATTTTAAAATGGTCTTTTAAGAGCTTTACACTGCATCCAGAGAAACAGTCCGAAAGTTAGCCATAGAATATGCAATCGACAAAAATTCGTCGCATATTCAATGAAACCGCAAAGTTCTGTTTCGAAGTGGAGACGATACCCCCTAACGAGAATTTTTGACAATTTCAAGAAAAGCAACCACAATATCACAAAAATTCACTAGGAGTCTGATGAAGTCGAGCTTGTACTTCCAAATTTAGATGACCCCCCCCCCCCCCCCGAAAGGACAATGATTTTCTTACAAATTCGAAATAAATGGTCTCGACGTTGGGCATCAAATGCCCACTGGATCAACATAACGATTTTTCAGCTCCAAACCCTTGCCTACTATTGATTGAGGCTCGTGTGAACTGGGGGCACGCATATACTTTGTACTACACCTTGTGTACGCGTGTTACTCGAGAAAGTTTTATTCGAAATGTTACAAATGTCAATGGAATCACAACGTGCATTTAAGAATTTCATAAAGTCTTCAAAACTAGGATTTTCATTATCAGTACTTTCGCGAGAGAAGCTGCCTTTGTTTCACTATCAACTTAGTTTAGAATTATGTATATGAATCACGGGTCCCGTAACCTGCCTCCGTCCGTAAAGCCTTTAATCCTCGCACAACTTTATCAGAAGTGTCCTAAATTTGACGCAAGTATTTCCCGGAAGCTTGTGAGCTGATGGCTGATCCATAAATGTTCTGATTAACAATGAGATAGCACGTTTATTTTTACTGGACCGTTTGCCTTATTTGTTCCACACTTCAGTTAAGTTAGCATCCGTAATATTGAGGTATTTAACGAGAGAGGAGGCCTCACATCTGAGCACACCTTTCAAATATTGTAACTTTGGACAATTTCTTAATGAGTTGTTATTGTGAATCGTGAAGTCAAAGAGATCCTTTAATGTTGGCCACTCCTTAAAATCACCAGTGGAGTGTGAAAGTCGCGACAATTTCAGCTCGTTACTGTTGAACAAATATGCTTGAATGCTTTGGCGATGGTGTTAAAAAGAGTACTGCCTAAAGTAGATTGTGCTTTTGGTGAAGTGTCTTGGCCTCAAGAATGTAAGGTACTCCTTAACAATACCTTTACTTTCAAGTATTTGGTTTCAAACCATTCAATCTCAGACGTTTGATTTGGGTGGAGCAAAAGTTGGCCTTGACAAGCTCTGACCACGATTCTTCTACCTTTTCTAAACGCGCACTTATAATTTCAATAGACGTTTCACGACTCTAGCATGCCTTTTACGCGACCTCTTTATTGTCGTAAGCTAGCGATAGTGTCTTCACTCATGTTAATTGCTCAATTGACTAATCTATAATTTATTTCATATTTAAATGTTTTCAATTCTAATCTACTAATTCACTGTGTAAATGCTTTTCACGCTAATTATGTAACTTACAGTATATAACATATTTTCAACACTACGAGATGTCTACGAAAGAATGTGCTGAATTTGAGTGTTTAAACTTATGTGATGTTTGTATGTAGATAATTATTAATGTGCATAACTATTTAATGACATCTCACTGATAATTATTATTCTTTATAATATCCCAGAGAATGAAGTGCGTTAGAAATATAATTTAACTACGATTTTTTCACTGATTTAAGTAATTGTTTTAGGTAAACTGAATCGGCACTGTTCAAGATCTCTGATTTGCATTGATTTGATGGACAGTGAATTGTAAAGCAAATTGCAAACGAAAATGGTACTTATCTGCATGTAAGCTCTGCTGAGAAGTCTGGCTAAAAGGACCAAAAATGTTCTGGATATGGCAAGTCTTGGTGACCACAGTAACTTAATGGGAATCTTCGACCGACCATGAGAATTTGCTATTAAAGATGATGCGAGAAGATTCGACCGCATATAACTCGAAGGACCTTGTGCGCTGTAAGCTGATGCGCTGCACGTGACGGCGAGAAATTTGCTCGATGACCTTACAATTGAAAATAATGTAACACGAACGATTGTCGTAAATTCAATGAACATTTGAGGTTGACTTTAAACCTTACAATGAATATTTACAAAAAAAGACTTAATCGATCTATGTGTCAGTTTTACAATCCCAAAAAAAAAAAACTTGTGCCTGCAAGTCAAGCGCTGAGAACTAGACCAAAAATAAAGGTAAGAGGGAGAGAAAATCAGAAAGCAGACATTCCTGCGAATTTTAATTGTGTTAGTGCAGAGAAGTTACCCGAGATGGTGATGCGTCAAGTATGTGTTTATAGTGGCGGGAAAAATTCAAATTTAAATATGCTACTTTCTCCACAATAAGAAACGAAATTTTTCTATAGCAACGCTACGAAGCAGCTACCTGATTTGTCTCAGTCTCAACACTTGATACATCTATTGGTACACAGTTTATACACGTTCTTGAGACAGCAAACAAAATTCATAGCTGTTTGTCATTTCCAAATTGATCTAAGCACACACCAACTGAATACATATGTAATAAAGGACTTTGTATCAACCGAGTATCAATCTTTGCTCTAAATTGGAATATACTATATACTAAGGAAATAAGTTATTAGTATACGGTGTATCTTCTGTATAGTCTCGATGTATCCTCGACATATCAGGGGCTAAGTAAATGCCTTCTCGACAATCGTGAGGATTGACGAACAGACGAATAGACAGAGGCATGCAAAAATCAAACTGACTTTTAATATTATGCGTGGGTGTCCAGTCCATTTTCCTCTACCAGCATTGCTTCTATTCGTTACATATGGAATGACAAACATACATAGATTATGTTCTATAAAATGAAAGCCGAGTTGTAAGTTAACCCGCGTAATTTTCTTCCGTCGTGTTTTATCAATATACGCAAATTCTAGGAGCAGATTGTATCCTGAGCGTCTATCAAAATTTTTTATGATTTGTTGCAGGACTACAGCCTGGTAGTGCACTTGACATTTCTTGGTGAATGTAAGGAATACAGAGGTGAGATTATTTGTGTTTTTATAGGCATTTTGTTTCTAATACTTAGTGATTCGTTCAGATTCGGACCGATGACGCAGATCCTATTCCTGAGGGTCTGTCAAAACTTGTTTTAATTTATTAAAATCCTACGGGCTAGGAGTGCACCTGGGATTCAGATGTGAGCGTAAGGAATACAGTGGTGAGATTCTGTTTTTTTTTTTTTTTTTTGATTTTGTACCTGATATTCAGTCATTTTCTCCAGATTTGGGCCATACAGTAAAAAAGAAAAAATTTCCATAACGCTTGATCTTCGTCATTTAGGGAGACGGTCTGACTGAAGTAGATAAGGAAGCATTTGATTTTTATGTAGAGCAATCGCCAGCTTTCGTATGAGAAGTAGAATGGAACAACAACCGCCTTTTTTCTTTTACTTAAGATGTTTCCATGTTATTGTTCGTCGCAGGAGAAATGTGAATATAAAAGGTTATAAAATAATAAATTTTCAAAAGGTAAATCCACATTTATCTCACAAGGTAATGTATTTCATTATTGATTCTATTATGCAGATCGGCAGTATACCAACAGTGCCTATTAGAAGTCTTCCATACATAATAGCTTACGGAGTAAATAATTAAGCTATTTCAAAATATCACATTGCCGTTGATGGGCACGAACTACAAATCACAACAAAGATGTGTATCAATTACCGCCTGAAAGACTCCCTTCAAACCATACTTTGTCTTCAATTGCGAGTACATCCGAAGTTGTGATTTATTTTTAAAATTTATACAGGAAGGTATATTTCAATTTGGACATGTCTGAATGATACTCAAAATGAGGAATATAAAATCACGACTCCAAGTTTAATTGTGAGTATAATTCACGATAAGATATAAGAACATTTTGTTAAGTTTTGTCAGAATGGAAATATTTAATTTTTAGTATTTAGAGATATTTTTATACATATGTATACATTAAGAAATGAGTTAAGTATGTAAAATATGTTTAAAACAACTTTCCGGTACAAAATCGTATGTAAGGTAAGGCATAGGCAAATCGTGCATGATGCAGGACATTCAACGAAAATATTTTTATGTGATGTAAAATACTTTTGCTACGATATGATAAACTAGCACAAAGTATTTTCTCAGATGTAATTAAATCTAAACTTAAAAATAGGGCACGTGAAGTAATCGAGATAAATAATCACGTAACATGTTGACTTGAAATTAAAGAAATTTTAATTAATAATTTTGGTGAAACTACTAGTACGGAAGAATTGTCTGATCAACTACGAAGCGTTACATTTAAAACTAATTCTGTAAATTTTTACAACGAAATAAAAGTGGCTTTCAGGAAACAACGTAAAAACAGCTCTTATTTTAAGCGAAGACGTTCAGCTTTCAGAAAGTACCATCACAAATAATAAAACTTCTGCATTAACAATTTTCAAAAATAAAATTCCGGGACCAATGAGATCGATTTTGTATCGTAGAAACCCAGAAACACTAGAAGAAGCAATGGACATTCTTCACGAGTCCAGCTATGCATACTATAACGTTTTCCCTAATAAATCAATAAACCAAGCTCCAAGAAATAATGGGAGAAGTGTTAATTATAATATTAGAAATAACTTTAACAATAATTCAAAGCCAAACAACTATAATAATTGTGATAGCAATAATTTTACTAATAATTCTAACGCCGATAGAAATCAAAATAGAAACAATCGTGGTAGGAACAACAAAAACCTTCAAAATGGAAATCACAGTTTTTTGCAATCTAACAGATATAGATATGATAACAACACAGATAACCGATATCAACGACAACCTCTTACTCTAGAGATCAAAACCCAACGCAATTCTTTAATAATAATTATTCACAAAACGAATCGCAAAGACCCTTAGAAAATCCTTTCAGAAACACGTATCGTGAATATTCTAATAATAATCAGCAAAACCAAAATTTAACACCTCCAGAACCTATGGATGTAAATACATCTGAAATGTTACAGACCCAATCACTAAATTTTCCTTTGCCAGCCTCAACTATCAACTACCCCATGTCATAGTTGATAGCAATACAAGACCACTAAAATTTATCATAGATACAGGAGCCACACATTCAATAATAAATTCTGGTATATGTCACCCTAAATTATTAGAACCACTTAAAGAAAATATTATCCTTAAAACACTTAAAGGTGAAGTTAAAATAAATCAAAAAGCAATAGTCCCTTTATTTAAAGAATTTGGCAATCCCCAAATAAAAGTGGAAATGTACGTCTACTCTTTTCATGATCAGTATGCTGGCCTAATTGGCAACAATGTTCAAATCCCATTAAAAGATAGACTATCAAAACAAGGTCATTAAAATTCGAGATCAAGAAGTAAAACTGCGTATTTCACCCACAAAGAAGAAAAATTTAATTATAATTTATATAGTAAACGGAACTTCAAGTTAAGTATCCTAGTATTACAAAAAGAGGGTTTAACTTATCTGAAGGAGCAGAAGTCCTCAGATGGAAAGATAACTGTACACGAAAGTATATATAACGTCGAAAACTATAAAGCCGACGCAAATGTACAGATGCAAAGTGACGGTTACGAATTAATTACCTTTAACCCACTCCAGTCTCAAGTAGTAAATAATAACAATTTTAATATAATAGAGGAGCGTTAATCATTTAAATACAGAAGAGAGGCAAAAATTATTCAAGATTGTTAAGCGAAATTCAAAAATCTTCTATAAAGACGAATCGAATTTATCTTTTACGAATGCCATTAAACATAGAATTCGCACAACAGATGACGTACCGATCCATGTAAAATCTTATAGGTATCCATTCGTCCATAAACAAGAAGTCGAAAAACAAGTTAGTGAAATGTTGAGAAGCGGTATTATTCGGCCTGGTGATTCCCCTTACTCGGCACCAGCCTGGATCGTCACAAAGAAAGCGGACGCCAGCGCTAAGCCTAAATAGCGCATTGTTATCGATTATCGAAAGTTAAACGAGATAACTATTGCTGACAAATACCCTATCCCAAATATCTATGAGATATTAGGAAAATTGGGAACATGCTAATATTTCACCACTTTAGATCTCGCAAAGGGCTTTCATCAAATAGAGATTGACGAAAGAGACATTCATAAGACGGCGTTTAGCGTCGAAAATGGGAACTATGAATTTCTTAGAATGCCTTTCGGCTTGAGGATGGCGCCGGCTACATTTCAACGTCTTATGAATAACGTCCTTAGAGATTACATAAACAAGATTTGCCTTGTTTATCTAGATGACATTATTGTATATTCATCTTCATTACAGGAACATTTAGATTCCTCAGTAAAACTTCAAAAGACTTGAAGAGGTGAATTTATTGGTACAATTGGATAAGTCCCAATTTCTGAAAAAAGAAACAGAGTTTTTGGGACATATCATAGCACTAGATGGTATTCGACCAAACCCAAAGAAGATTATTGAATGTGTTAAGAACTTCCCCATACCGAAGTCACCTAAACAAATAAAACAATTCCTCGGGCTAACAGGGTACTATCGCAAATTCATTAAGGATTATTCCAAAATTGCTAAACCCATCACCAAATATTTAAAGAAGAACCAGAAAATAAACCTAAGTGATCCAGAATATATGTACTTGTAGCTTCGAAATGCCAAAGACCCTCTTAATTAGCGAAACAATATTAAAATACCAGGACTTTAACAAAATATTCACATTGACAACTGATGCAAGTCAATACGCTCTAGGTGCCGTGTTGTCAGAAGAAGGTCACCCGACGTGCTATGCAAATCGTACCCTCAATGATCACGAGCAGCACTACAGCACAATAGAAAAGGAGTTACTAGCTGTGGTATGGGCCACAAAATATTTCCGTCCTTATTTGTTTAGCAGGAAGTTTAGAATAGAAACAGACTGGTATATTATCTACTAATAATCATTAATTTCTGGTCTCGACGGAAATTAAATTATCTTACTTCGGGTCTCGACTGAACTTAAGATAACTTAGACTTAACGAACATTATCTCGGGTCTCGACTGAGATAATATTGTTGCGAGCGTGGCTTTTTGGTTCGTTATTTAAAACACAATATTAAATGTTTAATATACAAGTTCTTTATTTCGCTCTAATCTTATACAATTCATAAACCTTCAATTAATCAACTCAGCTTTAATTATCCCTAATACTGTACTTTCAATTATCGCAATCTAATTACAACACTTTCGCACGTTTATTACTTTCGCTTGTTAACACTGCAACGTCTAAGACAAGACTCTTTTTCTGGCTATGACAACTGTTATATTTATACCCTAGAAACTCTCCAGATTATTCTCGAGTGTTCTATTTTCCAGAAGCTTCTTGACTGTTCTATTCATTCTATTCCTGAACCTTCCTGTAGATACCATAATCAATTCTCCGAACCTAAAGTCGTTTACTTCTCCATTGCCAGTAGATGTCACCAGTTGTCTCTTTCTATTGCACGTAACAATATTTTACTAATAAACACTTTATTTCTGGTCTCGACGGAAATAAAGAATTGTTCTAACCAAGAACAAAGAGCTTGACATTAGCTTACAGCCAATTCCTCAAGTGCCAAGTTTGAGATCGGTGAGTACCAGCCACTTGTAACATTTTAATATTATTCATATATCTATTTGACTATATTTTGACATATATATATTATACATTTCGTTTGCATATCTATTTTTTACATATATACTATATTTATATTACATTTTTGAGGATCTTATGTTACAACTTGTTGCCAATAAGTGTTTTCAGTGTGATACAAAAATCTCTGACCGAAACTTATGTACTGAGCTTTATCTCAAAATATCTATTTCTGAAAATCTACATCATAAATTGGTGTCAATAAGTGTGTTTTCGAGTGTGTGTTGATCTCTGACCCAACAGTATACATATACAATTCTGTTTTAATACGATTAAAGATATTTAAGCTAAGTAAGTGTGCCAGTGTTTTGAAGTTGAATTATTCTAACTTTTGTTCTATATCAACTCTATATATTGAATCTCTATTCATATATCTATTATCAACAAAATAAGTGTAGTAGTTTCTTGAAAGTAAAGTAAAGTGAACAGTGTTGATTTGTTGTTAAGAAATAGACAACTGATCTTGATCCAAATTCACCAGTGCATTCATTTCAGTCACTCAATCAAATTTGCGTGTACGTTCTACTAACGGACAGTACACACCTTGTTTTCTCAACTGTGGGTGAATGTACTGCGAGGGATCGGCATAGGGAAGTATTACTACCTGCTCTCTGTTCGACCACCCTATCCTCGTGACTGGCCACAGGATCTAATCTCAACGATTCAGACCTGGGGCAGAATCAAGCCAGCATTTCACCTTAAGTGAAATGCTCTACGGAGCACGCATTTCGCGTCGATTCCAATCAGGTTTAATCCTGAATTAATAGATTCAGTGTTCAGTAATGCTCGAGGTTTTGAAGCTGACACGCATACACTGAGATACATACACTCGGAGATATCATTGATATCTCTGGAAACTGTCGAATAAACACTAACATTCCACAACTACACCACCTGGCTGATTCTGCGCCGGAGAGGTTTCGCCAACTTGGGACCAGTAACCCTGGCACTAAGCTAAAAGATGCTTTCGTTCTGAACAGACCACCTCACACACCTTTCATCACACTTACAACACGTGTGCTCCGTGACGTGCTTATGTCAATAAGACCTCCGAGTTTACAGGATACAACAGATAGCGAACACACCTCGGGGTGAATATGGGCGTGATGGGAGGGATAACTTGCAGAGTAGTCTACAGTTATCCTTCTAGTTACATAGATGCTGATGTAGCATTCAAATTGCTGCATCACAATCTTATTCATCCTAATCAGTTGTCACATATCGACCGGCAAGTTAAGCGGATTTGCACAGTTTGTGCTGGTGAAGGCACCCTGTTTCACAGGTTCACTTGCCCAACTTTGCAAAATCTAATGGAACTCGTGCGCGATATGTGTCAGTTGATCCACCCGAATTTCGACATTACTAGGACATCGTTTCTATGGAGACCAAAGGTTAGTAGTCGGGCGAACTGTTTGATTAGCTTTGTGTTGACACTGGCCAAATCTACAATTCACTTGTACTACATGAGAGCCGGAGATGGGAATCAGAACACTGACCCACAACACCACGCACAAGCACTTAAGTGCCACTTCGTTAACAGATTAAAGAGACGTTTACGTCTTGAATATCTGGCAACGAACGCACACACTTTCAACTGCACATGGCAACCACTATCGTCGGTGCAGGATAGAGCCCTTGTCTTTCGCTGGTGATAGCAGGCCACAGCATTTGCAACACTAGTTCATGGGGCTTCTCCCAGCTTAGGAATCGTTGCACGTGCAGTGGGAAGAACAAGTACTCTGTTACAGATGCTAAGCTGGAGAGATGATGAGGGCAGTTTGTAGAGGTCTATGATACTACAGGCTGCTCTCGCGGAACTCTATAACGGTATCGCGCAAATTTTTCGTTCGTTCGGCTATTAAGATTTTAATTCGGTTTCGGTCTCGGTGCTAAATTGCAAAATTTTTTGTTGAAATTCGCTCGTTTAGGGAATTACATTTTTATTAGATTAATTTGGACAATTTGGAACTTCTTGGAACTGCCACTTACCTAATTGTCAAAATTGGGACAAGTTAAAAATTTTTCTTTTTTCTTTCACCTTTTAGGAGCTTTTCAAAAATTTTAGTGTCCGTTATACACAATCTCTATTGAGCATGTAATGTTACTCCATTTTGTTATTTTAACTGTTAGTGTCTAGTTTGTTTTTATTGTCCCTATTGACTCTGTTATGTTTGTATTTGTTTTAGATTAGTTAGCATCTTTTCATATACACATTGTAGAGCCTTTTGCCACTTAGTTTTAAGGACTTTGAAAAGAGCCAAAGAGCCACCAAATAAAGAGCCTATATAAATAAAAAGAAAAAATTATTATTATTCAAGAAAAGCACACAAGATTTCACAATCTTTTTAGCACAAAAACTTTTGGGAATACTTTTGGGTACATTTTATAAAACTAAATAAAAATATCTTAACTATACAAAAAGTAAAATTAAATTAAAAATTGGTAATTAAAAATTAAAAATCAAAAATAAAAACCTACTGGAATTAAGTAAAAATTTGGAAATAAACATAAAATAAACAGAAAAAGTATAAGTACTGCTAAAAAAAAACAAACAAAAAGAAACTAAGAAGAAACTAAAGATTACAAATTAAATAAAAAGAAAATTAAGAAATTATTGCTAAAGTACACGAAATACAAGAAAATATTAAGCATAACTGAAAATAATTGAAAATTGAAAATTATAAAATTATAGGAATGATAATAAAAATTGTAAAAAATTTGAAAGTGAGCTACGCGTTGAGAACAAGAGAATAAGAGAATAGAAAAATAGAAAAAGGGGAGGATTAATTAAAAGTGTGGATCCTGATTAGATCCTTAAATGCACCGACAGATCGCGCGTTTAGATGACTAGGGGGAAAGGGGGAAGACTATTCCAGAGACGGGATAATTGGATACGATAAGAGGCCTCCATAACTAATTTGTGAAAACGAGGTATTATCACATTCCGATTGCGTTCCGAAGCTGTGTACTGGAAAAATTCACGCAAATAATACGGTTTGTTTGCACGTAATAAGCTATAGAAGTGAATTAGTCCTCTCTGCTTAAGATAATCTCGTATTGAGCAACATAGTAATTTTGTGCGGTAAGGTGAAACATGGTCGAACCTACGAAGTCCATAAATGAAGCGGATACAATCATTAAAGGCAACTTCCATCTTGCGAAGACAAACGCTATCGAGTCTAGGGTATATCAAACTGCCAAAGGTAAAGTATGGTAGAATTAAGGTTTTAACCAGTTTTGAGCGGATTTCGAGCGATAATGAGTCAGCAGAGAACCAGATCCTACGAATAACAATATATGTCTTTAAAACAATATATGTCATTAAAACATTAATACACAGGAAACGAAATATTGTTATAAAACATACTTCGTCGGAGCCTCGGACTAACGGTGGGGGTGTTATAGATAATATTGATACAGGCATAGATATAGTAAATTCTAATGATGATACAAACCCCTATATATGCAATATGCGGTACAAAGTCAAGTCCACGTAAGCAATCAGTTTCATCAATTTCTGGCCACATAATATAAAAAGCCTTTAATTGTTCTATCTCCATTTTTTTTACATTCCCACAGGAAAATTCTTCGCGAATTCAAAATATAGTTTAGTTCCCATATTTATTCCTACATAATCAAATATTCTCACGTACAAACGCTCGAGCTCAAAAATATAAAAACATCAGTTTTCATTAATTATTTTTGCTAGACAGTATGTCAGTAAAAATAGAATAAAGTTGTGGGAAAGAAGTCTGGAGGTAACCGTCGCGACAAATTAAAATTATTTCTTAATAAATTTATTAATAAATATTATTATTAAATAATTTAGTTAATCAACTTTCTTGTATCTATTTTTCGTTTAACTTGAATAAATCGTAAAAGTAACAAATTTCGGTGGTTTTAATTTTTTTTACACTAACTGGAGTTGAAAGTGAAACTTTTAAGCTCATTCCTTTTTTGTTGTGGGAAGATGACTCATCTGAAAACGCAGCAGAATTGTCATTCTTTAGTAGTCAGTTGAGTGTGAGGTTAATTGAAATTTAATTTAATTTAAAATTAAACGGAGCGCATTCAGAATAAAACTGAAATTTGTAATAAAGCCCTTAAATCGACCCCCTGTATTCCCTACAAGCGCTCAAAGACTGCTGCCCTGCAAGCGCTCCATGAATGCTACCCTGCAACCGCTCCAAGAGTACCCCCCTACAAGCGCTCCAAGAGTGCTAGCCAAAAAGCGTTGCGTTCCAAGATTCTGCAACTGAGCTCTTTCCTCTGCTGACAAGCTCACATTAAAACGATATGAACAAGGATACGGTAGGGAAGCGCAGCAAGCTTCCAAAGGAGCGCTCCTGCATTCGTCTTTGAGCGCTTACATTTCCCGCTGGGATGCAACAAGGTACTAATTCAAACTTCGTTTTGCAATCACTATATATCTCTATACACAAGGGTGGTACTTAAAAAAAATGTTCACCTAGTTGACCTCACTGTTGTAACGCTTGATTACTATGTAGAAGAACCATCAAATTTTTTATTCCAAAAGATTTTTAACTGCTTTTACAGTGTGTCACAAAAACTACCGAACGTTTTATGTAGATCATGGAACACGTAGCCACATCTATTGAACATTAGCATCATTAGAAAGATATGCCCTCATTCTTTCAAATGCACCCAAGTGCAAATTGGATGAAAGGTTTGTAAGTTACACGCATATTAATGATAGCATGCTTGGTGCTTATATCGTAAAAACACAATGGAACAGGTAGAAAAAAATCAAATTTTGTGTTAAACTCGCAAAATTTTTACTGAGACCTTCGAATTGTTACAAAAAGTTTATGTAAGTGATTGTATGAGTCGTACACAAGTTTATACGTGGTATAAACGATTTAAAGATGATCCTGAAGATTTAAATAATTATCCAAGACATGCACGTTAAATCATTGCTATCGATGTAAATTTTACTGTGAGAATGTTGGCAGAAGAATCAAATACTATATAGGAGTTTTGCATCGTTTATGGTTGAGAATTTTTGGTGTTAGACCCGAATAACCAGCTTAAAAACAGCACTGTTTTTATTGCACAATAATGTACCACCATACAAGTACCTAAAATTTCGTGAATTTTTAAATAAAAAGCAAATTTGTTTCATCGATCACCCACCGTATTCGAATAATCTATCGCCTTGTGATTATTTGAACTGAAAATTACAATGATAGGAACGTTTTATGAAGATGTTGCATTCCTGTAAGCAGCCGTAACACAGATACTAAAGAACATTCCGAAAACTGAAATAAAAAAATCGATGTATAGAATAGAATGGAATAGAATACAATAATCTTTATTAGTATTTAGAATATACTTTCAACAACGGTATCATTTTATAAATTCTATGCATTTCTTTTTAAAACAATTAACAGACGTCTCTCTTTTTATGTCTTCAGGTAACTTGTTGTACAACTGGAAACCCTTGTATATTAACGAATTCTGCATTCTCGATTTGTTGTAATACTCCAATCTCACATTGACATTCATATTCCTCAAATTGTAGGGTTGAACATCCGCCACGAAGGTCATCTTTTCTTTAAGGTAGTTTGATAGTATCCCACTCTTTATTTTAAAAATGAATAAGAGTACATTTAGTTCAATTCGTTGTTGTACCTTCATCCACTTAAGCGTATCCAATATCCACTTAACAGATGAATATCTACTACACAACAGTATACTTGGCATCGCTTTATTCTGTATTTTCTGGAGGCGTTCAATTCCCTCTTTTGTGCACAGAAACAATATTGTATAGCAGTATTCAAGATGCGGTTTTATCATCACATTGTATATCCTTATTGCACAAAATAATGAAAGTGATTTTCTCATTCTTTTAAAATATCCAATTTTCTTCCTTAATTTCTTACATACATAGTCTACGTTACTTCTAAAATTTAATTTGCAATCCAATATTAATCCTAAATACTTTACTTCATGTAGGAGCTCAATATTTTCATTTCCTATTTCTATAGGTGGATTATCATTTGTGTTTAACCACATACCATTCGTTTTCATAATGTTAATTTTCAATTTGTTTCTATTTAACCACTTATGCAAATTGTTTAAATCAAATTCGAGTTTGGATTTAATCTCTATAGCACTGTCCCCGTAGCAATATATTTATTTCATCGTCCACATATAAATTTACCTTCGAGTGCACTAAACTCAACTTTAAATCATTCACGTATATAATAAACAACAGCGTGCCCAGTACGCATCCTTGGGGAACACCCAGTTCCGTCTATACCGCCTGCGAGTAAATCCCATTCACATTCGTTCTTTGCGTTCTATACTGCAGATAACTTTCGAACCATTTTCACTCCTTCCCTCTTATTCCATACTTCCACGATTTTTGTAACAAAATGTTTCTGTCCACTGTCTCAAACGCTCTTTTCAAGTCCAAGAATATGGTCGCTATCTTCTTTCCAAAGTGCGATGATAAAATTCAAAGAAGGTTCACATAAATTATTTTTCCTGAACCCGGACTGTTCACTGATTATTAATTGGTTGCTTTCCAGGTATACCTCCAGCTGCTGCTGAACCACACACTCTAATATATTTTCAAATATCGGCAACATGTTTATTGGTCGGTAATCCTCACATTTTTTGGTTTAATGACTTTCTGCACTGGGACAATCAGTCATTCTTTCCAAGTCGACGGGCACCTGCCCTCATACATCGATTTATTCACGAGATAAGTCAGGGTGTTTCCTAACGCCGACCAATTATCTATGATCATCTTCGCACTAAACTTATTAAAATTCTTTTTTTGGTTGATTTTTTTACAAATGGATTTCAATTTTTCCTCACTTTTTTCCCTGAATTGAAAAATATTGGTGGATTCACTTATTCGTTCACGTACTGTATAGTTTCATGTATTTCATTAATACTTTCGATGAAGAAATTATTAAATCTGTCTGGCATTTCCGTATTATCTGTGATATTAATGTTACCAAATTTTACTTCTTTTATTTCTGGCTCTATCTTCTTTAAAACAGACTGTTTCAAAACTCGGCACATATCTTATTGTGTCGTCGCCTTGTTTATCTTGTTTTCAATACTATTTTTTTTAGCTTTTTGAATTTTCGCTTTAATATATGTATATATAATATATACTGTTTCATTTTTTTAAGTCATCAGAAAACCAACTTATACCCAGAGTGTGGTTAACTTTCTTTTTTCTTGTAAAACTTTAACTATTTCATCCATTTTCATATCAAATTCTTTTGTGCAGTCGGGTTTGGCTTCATGTAATATGACATCTTTAATTTTAGATCTCTTTAGAGCTTCCATAAATTCATTTTTATTATATTTCAAGCATTCTATCCACTGTTCCTTAATATCTATTCTATTATTATCAACATCAAATAAAATCTCTCGCGTTTCATGGTCGCTTATTTTCAAGGCCTTATTGACTTTTACTTCAAGATTTTTTTGGTTTGTTATTACGTAATCTATCAATGTTTGAGAATTTATTGTAACACGCGTAAATTCATTTACTATTTGCTTAAGAGGAGTCAGTACCAAGATTTGCAAGTTTCATACATTTTTCAATCCGAATTTTTGGCAAACTATTTGTAGCAGGATAATGACTTATATCTTAAATTAAAGGTAACGAAGAGATCTAGTAAATAACGTCGAGAAAAATAAAAAAAAATTATTGTAATGGAGATATTAGCTCGGAAAATTGTAAAAAATGGTAAAAATTAAATTTTTTCAAATCTAATTCCTGTTAGTAGGTATTCTCATTTCTTTAGATTGCGACTATTTTAGAAAGATAAAGCCTAAATCTAGCAAATAACGTCGAGTTTTTTCATTTTTAGTGGCGCTGTTTTTAATTATTTGACTCTAATAGTACTTGTTTTTTCTCTCGATATTTCACAGACGAGAAATTGCAATATTTTGTTGAAAGTTATAGATATATAAAGCAAAATAGTATATTTAACAATTATGTGCAAAATAAAATTTAGGAGAGTTCATTCTCCTTAAAAATTTTCAATTTCTTTGAACTGCAAATTTTCATTTTCGTTTTAAATTGTCGCATGTTTGGTTTCTGCCTTTCACGCTAGATGTCTCTAATGCGACTTATGGTCCGCTAATTTTATATGAATTTTCATACTTTCATGACACAAACCTACATATAGTAAGTTTTATTGCCTAGAGGCTCGCTGGTATCTAAATTGAAATTTTTGCTGAGTACTGACTCCTCTTAAGGCCTGCAGCTAATATCACTCTTTCTAATTGTTTCTTATATGTATTATTCTCCATCCAGTTTACATTAAAGTCTCCTGTTATAATTAAATCCCCATCTATATCCAAATATATTGGATTATTTCCTCGAATAGTGTACAGAAATTACTTTTTGAGGTGCTGGGTGATCTATAGAGTACTACCACATTAATAAACTTTCTTCCAACTCGGCATTTTAAGGCCATCCACCATACACTTAATGCAAATCAAATTTTTTAATTATCTCAAATTCCCATTCTTTTTTAATGTACATAGCTACACCTCCTGTATGCTTCGAGCTGGAGTCACACCTAACTAAGTCATAACCGTTTAAATAAATCTCCCCATCCTGTACATCATTCTTCAGGTGAGTTTCACTTAAAAGTATCTTTTTTATGTAATATGTGATTTCTAATTCATGAAAGTTGCCTATCAACCCCTGGATATTCATATATGCCAATTTCATTTGCATTTGTTGCTATATACCTACTTGTTGCTTTATTATTTTCACTTTGTTCAAGTATACTGGACAATGCCAGCTAAGCGTGGTATGGTTAACGTCCATTTTTAAACCCAAATTCTCATTAGCTTTAATGCAATTTGCACATTCTTCTACCACTTGACTATTGCACGCTTTCGAATTATGTTCCTGCATACACTTCGAGCATACCTCTTTATTCTTGCATTCTGAAGATCTATGGTTAAACCCCAAACATTTATAGCATCTTAGTACATGAGTTCCATCCCATACGGGGCAAACATCCCAACCAATTTTTATTTTGCCCACCTAAATTGTTCTCCGATATGTTTCGTGATCCAATTGAATAATTGCATTAAAATACTTTTTACGGTCTCCTTTTACTTCTCAGATCTTCTGGCACTCTATTACATACACTATGCTTCATATAATCATTTCATAACTCTGTCCTAACTTTTCTTCCACTGAAACTTTAATTTTCTGCCTTTCTTCATTACTCTCGCTTTTGATAACAATAATACCATCTTGTTTACCTTTGTCTCTTAATATTAGTCAACTTATAATCTTGCCTACTTTGAGGCTTGACAATTATCGGAGGTGCACACTTCACTTTATCCACATAAGATGTTTTTTTCCCCTACCTTCTGAGTTCTCTATATTTACCATAAAAGCTCTCACCTCTTTCTGCTGAGTGGCCGTCTTCTCCCTACAGTCTTTGATCTCATCGAGCACACATTCAAATTTTTCAAATACCGCTTTTCTATAGTCTAAGCAGTCATCACAGATAAATATCACATTTTTCTTTGTTAGAACCATATTAACGTCGTATTGCGCCAAATCACTGCACTTTGCACAATATTTTTGGCCGCAAATTCCATTACATGTATGCTTATTCCCTTTCTAAAGCTTTGCGCATACTTGCTACAATTTACCGACATATTTCACAGTTTATCATACACTTTTCTCGCACGTTTCACTATAAGTTGACTAATCTTTTGTTTTTTTTTTGTCTATTTCCCTTATCAAACAAGACACCTGTATAACCAGCACTCACTCTTTATATTGCGATCGAAAATTACTTAATGCCATTCGGATCACTGTAAATTTATGTAAGGTAAATAAAACTTTCAGGAACGAATTAATAACACGTCTGCTCTCATATTCATTGCTTGATCGTTCTACACGCTGTATTCAGTCAAGTGGTATGATTTTGAATAAATATTAACTTTCAAACTTACATTTGCGCATTATTTTACATCTAAAACGTTCGGTTATTTTGGCGACAAACTGTGTAGGTGAAAATCTCTGCCAAGAGATAGATTGCGTCCGTGTGCTGACCTATAAAGTCGATCGGTAAACAGCAACAAATCAAGAGCAGAAAATTTATCTTGCAAAAATGTACGGTTTGATAAATTTATGCAATTTGGAACGGTGAAAATTCTTAATTTTTTTTTTTCGCTAAAACTAAAAACAATCCAGGGAGGTTTAAATTTACGAAGATGTCAACATCCAGTAGAACTGATTAATCCTGTTAAATCTTATCTGTGTACGAAAGGAACGCAAAATTGCCTGATCCTCGACGATTCAGTATCACACGAATTTCCACTAAGCCAGAGACTACAATTTTAAACATAAATGATTTATTTTCAAAAAACAAAAAAACAAAAAAAAATATCAATAAATCTTAGGGCTAAAAATACAATTATTATTATAAAATACTTTCATCTTATGTACAACAAATAAACGCATATTCAAAATTATGCATAATATCATGCGGGGCTGGACACAATGTTTTTCTATCCTCTCCTGTTCATCCCCTCCCTAAAAGATTATCACCAAACTAACAAAAATTACGTAAATTTCAAAAATAGCTGGGCTGAGGAGGGACACAATAAAAAACCCTTAAATGCCTTACATGACCTCCGAAACATATTCATAAATTAAAAAATCACTGCATTGTCACAATATAACTTTTAAATTGTAAATTGTTTTCATTTTTATAATTTCGTTTAGATTCAGATTTGATACTTTTACATACATATTTCTAGAGATTTTACCTAATTTATACAGATTCTTTCGAGTACTTTTGTTTGAGGGGAGAGAGAACATTTAGTTCAGTTTTTAGATTTATAGTTAAGAAAAAATAAAAATCCTTGCGTTGCTTACTAAACGAGAATATAAATTCGCGCACGTGAATCTCTATTTTGAACTTAGTCAGAATAATTTTTCGAAAATTTACTAGATTCTGGGGAATAATATCCGGGAAATGCATTAAATTAACACGAGCACTGGTCCTTGTTGTTCGGCATATCATTAGTTATTGATGTTCGTCCCGGCTGTGAAGGCCTATGCTGTACACCTGATTCGGATGCATTCAAATCCAATCGACCTTCTTGGATGTTTTGGTAGATTTTACGTGCGGTTTCAAGGAATGCTTCTTCAACATTTTGTCCACTGGGAAAAAAAATCGGAAAACTTTTGTTAATGTGTCACTTTTACTACATATATATAGAGCGGTATTCACAATTGAATCATATTTCCTACTGAGGAATACAGAAAGAGATGTACTCCTTTACATGAAATGTTCATTCGGAGAGTACATATTTCATACTCTTGTAATATTGAAAAAGTAGCAACATTAATCTAATGAAGTTATATATAAAGTTATAAAGTTAATAAATAATGTAGAAATATGTATTCTTATATGTCTGTAGAGCATATAAATTGAATATAATTTAACAGATACCAAGGATATGTGCATACATTACCTCTCAGCGTGAACGCCGACATGAAATTAACTCGAAATTTGGCTTTCATATTGTCCACTGACATATTATATAACATGGACTGCTTCATTTTCTATTTCATTTCAAATACCTGTCACCCTTGCTTTTGGCACAGCCTGATACTACTTAAAAACATCTACCTTCATAAAGGTAACGGGTTTTCCAATAAGAGGTGTTATTTTGATATTCAAAGAAAAATGCAATTTTTGAGATAAATGATCGGATCTTTATTTCATTATAAAGAGGAAGGTATGCCGTTAAGAATGGAAAATAACATCAGCCAAATGACCACCACGACCACGCCTACAGAACCATATCCTTTTCATGAAATTTTCCATAACCAAATCGCAAACTGGCTGCCATATGTCCTCGATAGCCTCACGAATTCCATCTTTGAGGTCTTGAATCGACGCTGGGTTATTGGCGTAGACCTTCTCTTTCACGTGGCCCCAAAGGAAGAAGTCGCAAGGTATTAAGTCAAAAGATCTCGGTGGCCAATTGTGATCACCTCTTCGAGAGATAACACGGTCCGGAAACTTTTCCCGTAAAAGATCAATGGTTTCGTTGCTTGTATGGCACGTAGCGCCGTCTTGTTGAAAGTAAACGTTGTCCAGATCAATACCATCCAATTCCGCCCATAAAAAATCATTAATCATCTGTCGATAGCGCAATCCATTCACCGTAACTGTTGCTCCAGCCTCATTTTCGAAAAAGTAAGGTCCAATGACCCCGCGGGACCATAAACCGCACCAAACAGTCACACGTTGAGGATAGAGAGGCTTTTCAACAATAACTCTTGGGTTTTCCGCGCTCCAGATGCGACAATTTTGCTTATTGACGAAGCCATCGAGGTGGAAATGGGCCTCATCACTCAAGATCAGTTTTCGATGGAATTCCGGATCATTTTCATGCATTTCAAGGACCCAATCAGCAAAGACTCGACGTTGATGATCGGCCGGCTTGAGTTCTTGTGTTAACTGAACTTTATAAGCCTTAAGACCCAAATCTTTATGCAAAATACGGTGTAATGACGTTTGTGGAATGCCTAATTCCAAAGAACGACGAGGAATGGACAAACCTGGGTTTTCTTCAACACTTTCGGCTACAGCAGCAATATTCTCGGCTGTTCTTGAGCGACGTGCACGGATTTTATTCTTCACATCACTAACTTGTCCCGACAGCTCGAATTTTTCTACCAATTTCTGTATTGCGGTCCGACAAGGTGCATCACGACGACCCAAAAATGTTCGAGTTTTACGAACCGTCTCTGCCTCATTTTCACCATTTTTATAGTGAATTTTAATAATTTCAATGCGTTGTTGAATCGTGTATCGTTCCATTTTTATTAATGGCGTAGTTTCTACTTGTCAAATATCAAAAAATGACAGCTCCAAAAGTGACATATACCGAAATAGCGGGCTAATTAAAATAACACCTCTTATTGGAAAACCCTTTAGAATAAGTTTCAATGACACTAAAGGGTATTAACAGGGGGTAATCCCAAATAAAACTCTCAGGAATCCAGGAATGTCTATGATAGAACACTCCAGTTCTTTACTACCTAAAACTTCCAAGCATATCCAATCCTTATTCCCTTCCAATGCCTCCCAAACTAATAATAAACTCTTGCGAGAAAATCCTTTATTACAGCTGATGTGAAGCAGAAGCTGTAGGAAGAAGAACCAACAACATCACATGAAGTGAACAACAACTGAGGGCCAAAGATAAGCCCCAACGCCCTAAATAACACAATCCGTAGGATGCGAAAAGTCACTGAACTATGATGGGTTTCGTATAAATCGTATTACTTAAAGTGCTTAAACCAAAAAGGGAAAACTATAGAAAATTGGTCCTATATTTATTTTAACAATTTCAGTAGTGTCCGCGGTAGAGATGTGTCGGTCCGGAACGAACGGGTCCATTCTGAACAGGTCCATACAAGGACTGAACGGAACGGGTCCATAATTAGTAGAGCTATATTTAAACCAATTTATGCAAAAAACTTACTGATCTGCGCGCATTCCACTTCGCCTTTTCTGATTGCATATTTTAATTAATGTAGGAGCTTGTTTAATTTTACTCGTGCACCCCCCTTAAAACATAAAAACGGATATCATATAAAAATTGAGTAGGTATATGAGTGAAGCCAAAATTACCTCTCTTGACTCAAAAGGAAGGGCGCAAAATGCAGAGAAAACTTAAATCAATGTAAAAAATAAAATAAACCAGTAACAAGTGGAAACTTAGTAATGAATGTGTAAAAATGTCGATAGATTTGCACTTTTAAAATAAACCGACTGCTCCTTCACGAATTCTGCTAGTTGATTATACTTGCAGGCTGCAATGTACTTTTACACTAGCAAATTTAAGCCAAACACAAATATTTGTCCGGTCATAATCATCCCTCTATCAATTGTGTAAAATCAAATCCCGGCGACTAGCTTTGTTTTTTTTTATTTGTTGGTGAAACATTGTTTTTATGTTTAATTTCTGTTACAACTGGTAATGAGGCTTTGTATACCACCAACTTCAATCCCACGTGAAAGGTTTTGTCCAAAGACTTGGATAAGCTTCTACTTCTACTGATAAAAGGAATTGACAATTTTATATGTTTAGTTCTTATTTTTATAAGAAGCAAGTAAAAAAGCTAGAATTGGTCTAAGACTAATTCATATGATATCATAGATGAATACTTGTATGTCATTTCTGTGCAAGTCTGATTTTTGAAGTGTTTTTTCACATATATTTCTATAACAGTTCGGCGGACAGAAAAAATTATTATAACCAATTTTATAGGATTTTATATTCTGAAGAAGTTTTCGGTACATTAAAATAGTATAGGATTTGTTTTCACAATATACGTAAAAATCCAAAATATTTATATGGCAACACCAAAAAGAGGTTGCTCGATTTAGCCCATTTTTGAAATTGTATTTACTATTTTCATAAAACTCTATGTACAAAATTTCAGCTCTCTACATTGACGTGGTCTCAGGTAGTGTCAAAATATATAGTCGGAAAAGAAGGTTTTGTATATCAACCCTACGAAGGAGTTACCCGATTTGTCCCATTTTCGAATTTGACCTTACGTTTTCTTTTAAAAGCCCGTGTGCGAAATTTCAGCTCTCTAAGTACACGGAATGACGGACATGCAAAAATCAAAATAACTTTTAATTTTATTCATGGGTATCTAATCCATTTTGCTCTATCATTATTATTTCTAGGTGATACAAAGGGAATGACTAACTTAGTATACCCTAAAGATTTCATCTAGGGTATAAAAATCAGCTGAACTCACAACATCTTTATTTCAGTCAAATAACAAATGGAACGATGGAACGGGTCTGCAGAATCGGGTCCAAATTAGATGATCCGGATCCAATTCCGAAAATTCCTTGGAACGACACTCTTTAGTCAGCAGTTCATGTTATACCGTCTGTGATACTGTCACTTAGCAACAGTAGTGAGACTTTTGAGCCAGAAATAAGTTATGAGTACCATAGCAACGAATAACAATTGAAAAAAGCTGGACTTGTGTGATGTGAATATACACATATAACAAAACCAACATATTACAAACCAATTGAAAATGCAATAATGCACATTCTGCATTATTGCAATATTCAATTGACCCAAAATCCATTGCCCTATTAATCAATCACAATAAATGCGATCGATGATATTATCGCAATTAACAAAACCTGCGTGCAAATAAGCGCTTTGGCTTAGCGTGCCCCAAATCACGGGCATGTACTAATAATAACTAAGTTTAGATTAGCATATTGACATTTGTATAAATAAGCTAGAACAGTTGAATAAAAGAGAATTAGTATTCTGACTATCAATCAAGTTGCGTCTTTTATTTTAACAGAGCATCTGCTAATTCTAGCTTGCCCAGAGCCAAATGGGGGATCTGCTTTTTATAAAGCTTCCTCTCTTAGAGATCTGCTGTTAAAGCTTCTCACTACAATTAGTCTAAGACCAATTCTTATGATACCCTAGATGAATGTCCGTATAAAATTTCGTATGGTCACCGATCTATGCAAGTTTGATTTCTGAAGAGGTTTTTCGCATATATTTCTAGAACGGTTTGTCGGACAGAAAAAATGATTATAACCAATTTTATAGGATTTCGTATTCTGAATAAGTTTTTAGTACAATAAAAATGTCTACGACTGATCGTTTTCACAGTATATGTAAAAAACCTAAATTTTTATATGGCAACACCAAGGGGTTGCCCGATTTATTCCATTTTTGAAATTTTATTTGTTATTACTGTAAGAACACCATGTATCAAATTTCAGCTCTCTATGTCGACGCGTTCTCAGGCAGTGTACAAATATATAGTAAATAGATTACATTTGGACTTTTTACCGGGTTTTTCCTCCTGGGCATGTTTTTTCCTCATATAATTCACACCCAGAATTTATTTCTGAGTTTGTATGAGAGGGGATCAGTTTGATCTATTTTCAAGCTGCACCGATGAGTGTTAGGTTTTCTGCTGACACGAAACGCTTCTTCTTCTTCCTTTTCTTTTTTATTTTTCAGCCCACTGCGTGGCGTATACAGGTTCGATTCACTTCGAATGAATCTGTTTCTTTAAATTTTTTTAAATTTTTTTAATAAATAAAAATTTTTTTTTCTATTTTCTCAAACTTTTCATTTCTTTCTTCTTTTTTGATTTTTTCATTTGTTTTTCAAATCACACAATTTCGCTATTTGTGACCTGTTGATGAGTCAAACCAAGACTTGAAACTTGTCACCAAAAATTAATGGGTTGTGTGATGAAAGAACAAATTAGAACATTTTTTAGCTTTTGCTATATACCGGAGAATCCCAAAAAATTCTTTCTTGAAGAAAAATATATAGTGGAAACCGAAATTTTTGTATGGCAACCGCACGAAGGAGTTGCAAGATTTGTCTCATTTTCGAACTTAATTTTACTTTTTTTTAAGTCCGTGTACAAAATTTCAGCTTTCTAAGTGAACGCGTTCTCGAGTTAACGTGCGCACGGACAAACGGATGGGCATACATAAATCAAAATAACTTTTAATATTATGCGTGGGTGTCCAATCCATTTTGCTCTACCATCATCACTTTTGTGCGTTACAAACGGAATGACACACTTAGTATACCCTATAGATTTCATCTAGGATAAGACGAGGAGCAAATGAAAGATTTCTCCAGATCTGCAATAGCAGAGAAACATGCTTTTGAATAAGATTTTTAATGTAAAACCCTTGTGCACAGAACTATCTAGTGATTGCGAAACGATGTTTGACTTAGTTACTTGTTGTATTGTAGAGGCGCTACTACTGCAGATGTAACCAAAAGGAAAAGCGGCCCATACACGCTTCAATTAGTTGACCAACCTCAAATTGATCAATCTACCAGCACATACACGTCTCAAGTTGGTGCCAACATAAAAATTCTTAGTTTTTTCTAAAGAGTGGGCTATTATGGATAAAAGAAAACAGTTGTATTAATCTGGAAGCAATTTTGATTAAAAGATCTCCAATCGTCGCACACACGCAGTGGAAAGTTGGCATCAATCACACGTTTTTGTTCGAGAAACTTATCAATTGCAAATCAACTTACGAACCACCAGACGTCTCAATTTATCGCATCAACTTTAAATTGAAGGGAAGATGATCAACTAATTGAAGAGTGAGTGTATCGGTCACTTAAGCCAGCAATGCCTCGCTCCAATATAAAATCAACGATGCCTCGACCTGATCTAGGGAAGCCCTCAATATTTTCTTCTTAGAAATTTACTTGAAGATTTTTCTTTAGAATTTATATGCATTTTTGGAGGCCGACAACGACACACAAGAAAGTATTGTATCTGAAAATAGCTCCGTAATGTCGCGTACTCCTCAATGTCGGAAGAATTTTCGGATCCCTACGCAATACGGTAAATATAGAAATAACTCGGTCAAAGCTTCAATATCATAATTCTAAATTTAACACTTGCCTTCGGAAATTGGGGTTGGTAAGTCCAAAAATAATATTGTTAATTGCAGTGTTAACAAGCGAAAGTAATAAACAGCCGGAAGTGTTCTAATTGGCTTGCGATAAGTAAAGTTGAGTTGATTAATTGTCGGTTTGTGAATATTATAAATGTAAAGCGAAAATAAAAAGCTAGTGAAGTAAACCTGTAATATTGTGTTTTAATTAACGAACCAAAGGCAACAACTGGTGTCAGAAGTGAAATAAATTCGCAAAATAAAGTGTTGGCAATTGACTTAAAAACTCTAAGTGTGATTAATTTTGTTAAACTGTGTTATATTTTGAAAGTTCTGGAAAATAATTTATATTCAACTGTAAGTGAATTACTAAAGTAATGGGGCGCAAAGTGGAGGAGCGTCGAATACAGGATTTCAAAGTGGAGTCAGGGAACCGGGCATTACAAAGGGCAGGTGCAAAGAAAGTTCTAGTCGGGCGACTTAGACAAGCTTTGACAGAGGAAGGAAAGAATCCTGAGATATTTCGTTTCGAAGACAACTTGAAAGAAACCGAAGCTGAAGAAGTGCCTGCGATGAAAATGGAACAGTTTTTAAATACTTCAATGAGCAAAATGGAAGCCCGTTTTGATGAACAAAAGAATTCTTTGCAAGTATGTGTGCAGTACGAGTGAAAGAAATTTCAGTGGAAGAATGTACTTGCAACAAAGTGCAATCATCACAGAGCTCACCTTCACGCGGTCTCCTTCGATGTTGGAATTGTAATAGACCAGGGCTCCTTCAAAGGGACTACAGAAAACGTCGACGAGTGAAATCACCAGAAGAAGAGGGGAAAGAAGAATGCCAAAGATGTCGAGCCAAGGAACAAGCTATTCGTGGAGAAATTAGATATCAAGCATCACCTCTCCTGTTGAGCAGTCGGAAAACTAGTAAAAACCAACTTTGTGTGGCAGAAGTTGGTTGGTGGAATCGACAGCCCCGAAGTCATCATTCAAGTAGGCCAGTTGCAGAGAAATAATAGCAGTCTTGTTATATATGGAAGTGTATGAAAAAACGACTGCGCGGTCACTATCGATACTGGAGCTTCGAGATCAATTATTAGAGTAGATCTTGTTAAGAACAAATGGCTTCACAACACCACCATCTACTAAGAACAACAGCAACTGGAGCAGCTGCACAGGTGTTTGGAGAAATAACTTTAGATGTACAACTAGGCGAACTACTATTACCTCACACTTTCCTGGTTTCAGACATAATAGATGAATGCATTCTTGGAATAGATTTCATGACCACATATAAAATAAATCTGGATTTCGGAGAACGGATTCTCAAATATGGGAACATAGATATTCCTATGAGACTAGGAGACGGAGCAGATTATTCTCGAAAGTAAGGACGTAGGTCTGCGAAAATATTACTCTTTCGCCATGCTCTGAGACAGTAATCCAGATA
Source organism: Dioctria rufipes (assembly GCA_963924295.1). Lineage (NCBI taxonomy): Eukaryota > Metazoa > Arthropoda > Insecta > Diptera > Asilidae > Dioctria > Dioctria rufipes. Next base: position 67,578,550 of record OZ002744.1, on the reverse strand, counting down.
AAGCTTACTGATGACTTCGGGACCTGCCGATCGAGCATCATTGTTGGCAAGACTTTACTGAAGGTAGAAGTTGCAACATTAATTCCAATAAGAGTGCTTAACACATCCGAAAATGAAGTATAACTAAAAGAAGGTGCTATAATTGGAAATTGTGAGCCCGTTTACCAAATCGTCAATTTGGATAATGACAGTAATGTCAAGGAGACAAAACCTATACCAGCTACTACCCAACAGGTTCAGAAACTTCTTTCGTCCAGTGCCTTAAGTGAACAACAATACAACAATGCCAAAGAGGTGATCGATGAATTTTCGGAATTATTTGCAATGAATGATGATGTATTCTATTTTTACTATTTCTTTTCCCTTTTCAGTAATTTTAGTGTAGTATTGAATATATTTGTTCATTTCATAAATCAATTTTTAATATAATTTTATTTTAATTTCTTCTTATTTCTTTTTTCTAATTTTCCTGTTTCCCTTATGTTAACTTACCTACGCCTTAATATAATATTTGTCTTACAAGTGTAGAGTGTATTAATAAATGCAATTTGAATTTGGATTCATCGCATATCCTGGCTATATTTACAAAAGCCAATTATGGAAATCCTTGTAATACTTACAGAGAAATATTGATTTTGGCGAATCAAGGTACCCGCTAAAAATTTTAAATTACGCGAAAATGGGTAAATTGATTGTCTTCTAGTACAGAAAAGATAGCATGACAATTTTAAATGTGCACGTTAAAGCTTGTATGTAGGATGAAATCCCATTTGTATTTTGTCCCCCAATTAGATATGTAATTAGTTTTTAAGTCTGATAAATGGCTTTGGAGATAACTGCAAAAGAAGTGAATCAGAAAAAATTGCAGTCTTGTGGTACAAAAATGGACATATTATGTATTTTTACCTCATCATTATGAAGAGTTGGAAAGTCGTGAAAATTCACTTTCCATGAGAAAACTGTTCACAACAGAGTACTAATCGATGTGAAAGCACAACAAAGTACTAATCGATGTGAAAGAAATAATGAAAGAAATATAGTATATGTATGCAAAATATAGAAACTGGGATGTATATGACCCAAGAGCAAAAAATCAGTCTTTCGGTGGTAAAAAGCCAGTTATGACGTTAAAACCATCAAAAACTGACTACACAACTCGATTACCCGGTCCTGATGGTTTTTGGACAACCCCAAGGTACGACCGCCCCCTCCCCTCCAAAGCCCATCTCCCAGAAACTGTTCACCTATATTTTTCTACTCTAGACCCTAAATACGTAGGAAAAAACCTCAATGCTCTATGACCCTCCCACACAGAGTTAGGTGTCCTTATATATTGCGACAATTCTGATGTTTTCCCAAACTCCCCAAGTATGTTAGAGAATCATGAATGGAGAGTTATAGTTTTAATCGGGAAAAACGAAAATTCTCATCTCCAAACTCCCCAACTCTCCGTGTTACAGAATCTGACCGCAGACTGAATAAAAATTCTGCCGAAACATTTTCTGTAAACTTCTCTTAACAAAAAATGAATGTTTTTTGCTATCTATGCGTCTATGCTCATACAAATTTTTAATGGCCCAAGCACCCGTTGTCGTCGTCCAAAAATGCATATAAATTCTAAAGAGAAAATTTCCAGTAAATTTCTAAGAAAAAATTGAGAGGTCGAGGCATTGCTGATTTTATATTGGAGCGAAACATTGTTGGCTTTTAGCGACTGAGCGTGAGCAAAACTATTCAAAATGGTACAAGTGGAGCCATCTGATATTACAACAAGGAAGCATTTTCGCAATCACTAGATAGTTCTATACACAAGGATAAAACTGAAAGAGAGAAGTAGTCATTGTGCTTGCCATGCTCAAATCATTTGTATAATTGAGGATATGTAACCTGGGGATTATATGAGGAAGTATAGCTTGCATGCAAGCCTACCTACCTTTCAAAGCGTTTTTGAAATTGACAGCAAAAGGCAGTTTGTTTGATGTCTTGTCAGCTTGCCATTTAGAAGAATGGCATTGAAACAGTTTTGTGTATGTCGGCAATTATAGCAATAAAGGAAGTAGAAGAAACGAGAAAACTGAAGAAAAAATTATATATATATATATTCTCAGAAATACGCATTTTCCGGTATAAATTTATTAATTTAAAAAGCTCCCCTCTCGAGTATTTCTTTTCTGCCATTTTGAAAACTGGATAATGCCAAATTACTATCACTTGAGCTGCCATGATTTTTCATCATGCAAGTTCGCTGAAAGCTGAGCTTTCTACATTCAGTGAAAGTAGTATGGCAGTGCAGCCTCCATACAAGATGTACTTCCTCGTGTAATCACAATTTAGACTATTTATGCATAAAAAATCGTTCGACGGAATCAGCATGGCCTTAATGTAAGAAAGGAGAGTTAGTAGGAGGCAACTACTGTTTATTTCCCACCACAAAATGACTTTGAATAAATGGTTTTCATATATACCTTGATCCATGTAAACTACGCTATTTTGTGGAGCGACAAAGTTTGATTAAACTTTAAAGTTTGTGGCGCGTTGTTTCTTTCTACTTTTGTTCCATGTTTCATTTTAAGAGAACAAATGAAATTATTGACAAATTTGAAATAAAAAATTTCACTTTTCTGGTAATAGTGATTTTTAGGGCAAGAATACTTGGTTTAATTATCATACTTAATTTTTTCTATTCATTTTTAAACACTTTTCAAAATTTCACAGAAATTAGCAACACACCTCAGATATTTCGAACTGTTAAGTGTAAAAAATGCGTGGCACTCATTGTGTCATAAACGCCACAACAAAAACGCTTGGCGCTCATTCTATCTAGGGCTTAAAATGGGAAACAAAATTCCACCATTTCGATCCGATTCGTACAAATGTCAAATTTGCTTATATGAGACATACTATACATGCAAGTTTACTTGATTTAAACTTTTTCGGATACCATAACCTTGTAGAGTATACATTTCAAAACAGTTGATGATTTCTCTAGATGCGCAGTAGGTACCAGTCGCCTCCCACTTTAAAATTTTGCGAACAAACAAAGAGAGAATAAAATGAGTACTGTAAAATTGCAGGACTTTCTAGTTCGCTTAATTTTTTTAAATCCCATGGATGTGAAATATTTTTACCGACACTTATGTACATACCAAAGTACTGCAGATAACAGATAAATGTGATAGATGTTTGGGCGTGCTTTGCTTTCTTATATAATTATAAATTTACAGGAAAGTAATTCTTTCTGTTTTCACTGAGAGGTAAAGCGAAGAACTCTTCCTGCTTTTTTAGGAAGGTATGGAAAATAAATACACCTTCATTTGTTCGTATCTCGTATTTAAATGATAATTATCTACTTCTTCTCCTAAAATAATGTACAAATCAAAAATCATTACTTGAAAGGTACGTATAGCATGCTGAAAATTACGATGTATCAATACATTACGCCTGCCTTCCTAAACCAGGTCAATGTAAGCTATATGTATTCATGTACTTATTACTAATGAATTCCAGGTAATGCTTACAGTAAACCTTATCTAAGTCACGCATGCCCATTTTTCCCGCTGTGGATACGGTCCCTGCCACTGACATGTATAATATGGACCACTGACACTACTGAAATTGTTTAATGCATCATATCACAAAAAATTTAAACAAGATTACGTTACATCTGCCAATACTAAGACTCAAATGCAACAATGGCTAAGGATAATTAACAAACAATTTGAAGAAAATATGTTCAAGCCTCAGTAGTATAACTTGATTAAAATACACCGTACTCCGAGAAAACATATAGTGGACGATCTGATTCGGAGTTATGAGCATGAACTTTACGTCTACCACCCCGATTTAAATTCAATTGAAATAATTTGGGCTACGGTTAAATCCAGAGCTGGTTCCAGAAATACAACCTTCAAATTAGATGATGTTACGCAGTTAGCAACGGAAAAATTCGAAAAAATTACGGGAGAGAACTGGAGAAGCGTATATCAAAATGCTATAAAAGCTAAGGAAGGATATCTTGGGTATGAAGCCTTTTTGACAAGTTAACAGATGAGTTGATTATTCCCTTATCTGACCATAATTCTATTTTTGATTCGTGTTTTAAGAAGCGACGATGAAGAAGCGGGTTCCTCTACAAGGTGTGATGTCAATTTGCAAATCACATTTTTCTCTTCAGAACAAAGAGAAGGCTACATCTGCTGCACGTTAACTCCTATAGGTCTAACTTTAGCATGTACGAACTTATAAATCGCGCGTGCATTGCTCTTAATAATATGCATGAGAATTTTGTTGGTTACGTTTGTAAGCATGTTTTGAAAAAACGTCTATATAATATTTAATTTTTTTGTTATTTAACTTTTTTAATTTTTTTTTTTTTTTTTTTTGTTCTATGTTGCATTGGATAGCATTTTTCCCGGTGTGTTGTTTATATCTCTTTCGAACAAAAAAAAATCAACAATTTCTTTAAATTTCAAAATATTTAAATTCACAATAATTAAGAATATTAAAGTACTCTAAAATCTAGAATGCGATTTACTTCTTTACGATAAATTTTATTGAAAAGCAAGTGTACCCCAGCGCAGATAAACAGATCATGCTCACAAACTTTCTCGTTTGTAAATAAATTAGTCTACTTCTGACAGTCGCTAGAAACGGCTGCAATGGGGGCCTGTTATTTTTTTTTCTTTTATTGTGTAGGAAATTTCTATATACCAGAGAAACTTGTCATTTATATTTATAAAAAACTTGCATACATACATGATGCATATATGTATGAATAGGAAAAGAAAATTGCCCAAATAAAGGGTTTTCCAATAAATATTTTCAAAGAAAAATTCCATTTTTTGAGATAAATGATATGCCGTTAATAATGGAAAATAACATCAGCCAAATGACCACCACGACAGGACCATATCCTTTTCATGAAATTTTCCATAACCAAATCGCAAAGTGGCTGCCCTATGTCCTCGATAGCCTCACGAATTCCATCTTTGAGGTCTTGAATCGACGCTGGGCTGTTGGCGTAGACCTTCTCTTTCAAGTGGCCCCAAAGGAAGAAGTCGCAAGGTGTTAAGTCAAAAGATCTCGGTGGCCAATTGTGATCACCTCTTCGAGAGATAACACGGTCCGGAAACTTTTCCCGTAAAAGATCAATGGTTTCGTTGCTTGTATGGCACGTAGCGCCGTCTTGATGAAAGTAAACGATGTCCAGATCAATACCATCCAATTCCGGCCATAAAAAATCATAAATCATCTGTCGATAGCGCAATCCATTCTCCGTAACTGATTTCCTTATTTTCGAAAAAGTAAGGTCCAATGACCCCGCGGGACCATAAACCGCACCAAACCGTCACACGTTGAGGATAGAGAGGCTTTTCAATAATAACTCTTGGGTTTTCCGAGCCCCAGATGCGACAATTTTGCTTGTTGACGAAGCCATCGAGGTGGAAATGGGCCTCATCACTCAAGATGAGTTTTCGATGGAATTCCGGATCATTTTCATGCATTTCAAGGACCCAATCAGCAAAGACTCGACGTTGTTGATGATCGGCCGGCTTGAGTTCTTGTGTTAACTGAACTTTATAAGCCTTAAGACCCAAATCTTTATGCAAAATACGGTGTAATGACGTTTGTGGAATGCCTAATTCCAAAGAACGACGAGGAATGGACAAACCTGGGTTTTCTTCAACACTTTCGGCTACAGCAGCAATATTCTCGGCTGTTCTTGAGCGACGTGCACGGGTTTTATTCACATCACTAACTTGTCCCGACAGCTCGAATTTTTCTACCAATTTCTGTATTGCGGTCCGACAAGGTGCTTCACGACGACCCAGTTTTACGAACCGTCTCTGCCACATTTTCACCATTTTTATAGTGAATTTTAATAATTTCAATGCGTTGTTGAATCGTGTATCGTTCCATTTTTATTAATGGCGTAGTTTCTACTTGTCAAATGTCAAAATGTCAAATGACAGCTCCAAAAGTGACTACCGAAATAACACCTCTTATTGGAAAACTCTTTATTTCCCATGCGCGAAAAATTATCAACTGACTTGAAATGTACTCTATAGCTTAACGGTAAATCGTGTGCCGGCTATGTTTAGCTTACTACTGTTCATGATATCTCTATTTTACTAATTTAGTCATTGCAGCATGAGTGAAATGAATATTTGAAAGGTTTGTGTAAATCTACCTTTTAGTACCCGTTAATGTCCGGCAATGTTTCTTTTTTCTTGTAAGAAAGCATCATCTCTTAAATTTACTTATGTTGCGATCATTACATATCAAATTCGGCTTGTGGAATCAGCGGATTTCGTGGCCAATGGAGATTTTTCAGAACATGAATCTTCGTAGCACCTTTTTCTCAGCATTTAAATTAATTAACCGAGGATGACACAGAATTTTTTAATGTTATATTATGTACTCATGTTACTCTCATTTTTTTAGAAATAACCCAAAGAATAAAATAAATAACGTAAACGATCACAGCTGCCGAGGAACGAAAAGAAAGGCTGAGTGTTCAGCAGACAAGAGATCAACAGCTTTGCAACGTTAACCGTGAAAAGGTGAACAAAAACTACTATAAACTTATCAAATCGAAGAAAAGCAAGATACATTAACGGAGAAGAAAATTCGTAGTTATCACCAATAATCTGCTACATGTTCTTTCTTAAAAACAATAATAAGTCAAAGTAACCGAAGAACAGCTTACAAATGCATGAAGTGAAACGCCACCCACAAACAAGGACTGTTGCATGGATGTATGTAGTAGCGATTGACAAATCCTGACTGTTCTTTGAGTAGATACATTCTGAACACGAAAATCTCACCTACAAGTTTCTACATGAAAAATGTCCTTATTTGTTTGTTCGAAACTACTTTTGTTGATCTGAGTGGTTTTCTTCAATTTATATGCACAATGGAATGAATATCTTTCACATTATAGGTATAATGAGCCTTATTCTGTAATTTTTCATAACATAATATTTTATGTTATTTTGTGATGATAAAATGTCCCCTGCTTAAATTGAAAATAAAATATTTTAAAAAGTCGTAACATATTTAGTACATTCCGCAATGGTTTCTATTACTTTCTGAACAGCTGATTGATTAATATGCTTGAAACTCTACCAAATCACCTAGTAAATAATCATTTATGAGAGCAGTTACTTCTTTAATAGATTTCGACACACTTGGCTATGGAAGTGCTAAAATATGATAACTCCCCACTGGAGTTTGTTTGTCTGTACAAATGCAAAGCACTTAGGAATCTCAAATTGAACGGAATGGATGTGTTTCTGGCATGAGGCTTTAGTTTCTCCATAAGTATTTTAACTCCACCTTATCCAGCCAAAACAACTTTTAACCAATCGCATGGATCGTAGAAATCAAAAATATATTACGGATTTCTTCTACGATCTCTTTTGCATAAAATTTAAACTGTAGACAAATTTCATAACTATTCATATTTTACCCTAACCGAGTGCGAATTTCCAGTTTCTGACAAAATTTTAATTCTTATGTATGGCTGTGGGGACATTTCAGTTTTTAATTAAAGCTACTTTCACACCACGAATGTCATTTTCATAAAATGTATCAAAATACCTTTAAAATGTTCTGCTTAGGTTCTTTTATGTTATATTTCATAACAGGAAATATTTTATTTTACGATGCATAAAATAAAATTTCTGGTACAGAATAGGATTTTAGGGAATTATTTTATTTTAAGGCATAAAATAACAAAAATGATTAAATTTTACTAATAGAATAGGACCGAATATCTAAAGCTTCTGCCAAGGTTTCAGAAAACTTTTAAAATAGTAGGTTTATACTTCTGTGACTGTTCTTTTTCTTAATATAATTTAACAACTTAAAATATCTCAAGATATCTAAACCTAAGGAAACCTATATAAAATTGTTGCATAATCGGCAGGAGATAAATCGCCAAGATGCACGGAACTATCAATGCATTAGACAAGGTTTTCCATTGAAGAAAGTTCTTATTTACGCAAACCCTTCAACGGGCATATAAGGTTAGAATAAGTGTAAAACTGCCACCAGTTTCACTGGGGACTAATTTATGTTAAATTAGCGCTGATAAAATAGACTGTAATTAGGAAAAATCATATTAAAATGGGTTTTCTAAGTTCCAGTATCCTCGACATAAACAGCCCTAAAGAGCCAATCTGACATAATGCACGGGAAAAATTTTATACGTCTTTTTCTGATAAGTTTCGTTGCATTAACAAGGCAAATACACGTTTTCTCAAGAAATTATATCACTCCATCGGAATACTTTCTATAACCAAATTCGACTTAAACCTAAGCCTCAACTGTAAATAATGCGTGCAAATGCATTTTTTTATTATTTAGCTGCATACTCTCAAAACAAAAAACATCATACTCACGTCATTGCGCTAGCTTCAACAAACATAAGACCATTATCATCAGCAAATTGTTTTGCTTCTTCATAGGTAACTTCTCGTGTACTCTCAAGATCTGATTTGTTGCCAATCAAAAATATCACCGTGCTAGGATTGGTCAAATTTCGTGTGTCAGTCAACCAACTGCTGAGATGATTATAAGTAGATCTAAAATGGATAGAATAGAGATGCGAATAGCGAGGAGAACTAACAGAAATTATAAGTTTACCGTCTCGTTATGTCGTAAACCATCAACGCTCCAGCAGCTCCTCTATAGTATGATCTTGTTACAGCTCTAAATCTCTCTTGACCTGCAGTATCCCATATTTGTAGTTTTATCTTTTTCTCTGCAACTTCAATTATTCTAGTGCCGAATTCAACTCCAATTGTGTGAGGACAATTTGCCATAACTATAAATAACACACGTTTCAATGTAGGTTATTTAGAATAATTTTATTTTTACCACATTTGATACTCACATTTTTTCTCCGTAAACTGATGTAGAAGACAAGATTTTCCAACCCCCATATCACCAATTATGATATACTTGAAAATGTAATTATAATTGTACGGACCGGACGACATTATTGTAACTAAAATTATATGGAAAATGATTTTAATACTTGAAAAGGAAAAAAATGCGGGGTGAAGTGCTGCAGATATCTCCGAAAGAGATGATATCCCTATCAGAGTAATTATCAAAGTAATCATTCTGATCAGTTTAAAAATTAGCACACCTCTCTCAAAACAAACAATGATTTCGAAATTTTTTTCACAATATTCGATAAGTTCACCGGATCAAAGACGTAACGGTCAACAAAGAGCATATAAATTAACAAGCTTCATCTGGCCTCTAAAAATGCACAAATTGTATACTAAATTGTTGATGTATTTTTCGCGGGCGAGAATCGAACCCACACTTGCAATCGGTCAAAGATGGAGAATAGAAGAATTTTAGGATCTTTTATTTGTAACGATTCTAAATCAAATCATAAATAGAAGAGGAAACAAGTAAAAAATCTAGAATTGGTCTAAGAATATATCTCTAGAACGGTTTGGTGAACAGCAAAAATGGTTACAATCAATTTTATAGGATTTCATATTCTGAAGAACTTTTCAGTACATTAAAACCGTATAGAACTGATCGTTTTCACAGGATACGTAAAAATCCTAAATTTTTATATGGCAACACCAAGAAGGGGTTCTCACGCAGTGTCCAAATATGTAGTGACAAATGAAATTTTTGTATGGCAACCCTACGAAGGAGTTACCCAATTTGTCCCATTTTCGCACTTAATTTTACTTTTTTTTTTTTAAAAGCCCATGTGTGAAATTTCAGCTAAGTACACGCGTTTTCGAGTTATCGTGAGGACGGACAGACAGACGGACCCCTTCCCCAGATCACCGAAGAATTCTCCTATCGTGATTATAAAGGCGTTAACGTGGAGGCCCTCTTGGACTGTGGGTTGTCAACAAATTTCTCTGACATTGTATCTAACTAACAATGTAGACCTGCATCTATCGGTTTTCAACAGCCGTGTTCTTCAACTTTTTAATCAACACGTTCCTCTCAAAACATTTTCAAAAAGACCGACTGTATCCAACTGGTATCATACTCCAGTATCAAAAGAGCGAAGGCTCTTCGGGACCTTGCATTTAGGACTTACTCTGAGCAATGTACGCTCGAGAGATGGGGACTATTCACGAAGTTTCGGAACAGATATCGCAAGGAGGTTCGTAAAGCCAAGATGGCTCAGGGAATAACAATATTTGGCACATCATGTTCCACTAAGGCTCTTTGGGCGAAAGTTCGTAACCTTGGTGTGCTTTCTGACTCAAACTCCGCGCAGCATGACATGGACCCTGACGTACTGAATAGTTTCTTTGCTTCAGTTCAAACTGATCCCAAGTTTCTGAAGCTAGTTCGTAACCTTGGTGTGCTTTCTGACTCAAACTCCGTGCAGCATGACATGGAACCTGACGTAATGAATAGCTTCTTTGCTTCAGTTCAAACTGATCCCAAGTTTCTGAAGCTAGTTTTTCCTGCCCTCTCTGGTCATATCATTCACCTATTTAACACCATTATCACCTCTTCAACACTCCCTACTGCTTGGAAGTCAGGCAAGGTAATTCCGGTTCCAAAGTACTCGAATGATTCACAGCCCTCCGATTTTAGGCCTGTAACTATTTTACCCGCACTCTCTAAGGTTTGGGAAATTTGAATCAGGAACCAAATAACTTCGGCATCTGCTGTCCCCCATCTTATATACCCCAAGCAATCTGGCTTCCGCAAAGGTCATAGTACCTCGAGTGCCATTGTGGACATTACCGAGACGGTAAGGCTCAACATGGAACGCAAGCTGGTTAGCATACTCTTATTACTCGACTTTAGAAAAGCCTTTGATAGCCTAGATCATACTATTCTGTGCCATAAGCTGCAGAGCCTTTTCCGCTTTTCCCGGTTGTCATGTCAGGGGATCGTACATCTGATCTTGTGGGCCTCCACAAAGGTGTTCCTCTTGGGTCCAGTCTTATATTCCCTATTTATCAATGACCTCCCAGCTGCAGTTAGGTTCCCTGCTGTTAACATCTTTGCAGATGATGTGCAACTACTTTATTCTGTGCCACTAGGATCTGTGGGTCAATTGTACTACAGATATCAACGCCGACCTTTCCTCTGTATCATCTTGGGCTTCGTGCAATAAATTAACCCTAAACCCAGTTAAGTCGAAATCGATTGTCTTCTTTGGTCATCCAATCAAGCACCTTCTTGATCCCATCTCCCTTAATGGGATATTATACCCTATTGTGACAGGGTGCTCAGCCTTGGTTTCATCTTAGATGAGACTTTATCCTTTTCGCCCCACATTAATACCTTAATCAGCAGGGTAGGTTTCGGTCTTCGGAAACTTTATAATATCAACATGTACCTGACAACATCTGTCGTTTTCCCACTTCGTTTATGGGACGGAGCTATACACTGGAACTTCAGCAGGAAATATTGATAGACTACGCACGTTCTTTAATTCAATTATCAGGTATGTGAACGATCTTCCACGGCGAGTGCATGATTTGCGCGGATACACGGTGGACTTTCTTAATACTACTTTTGACGGGTACCTTATACTCCGTAACCTCATCTTTTTGTTCAAACTAATTCGATCTCGTATTCCGCAATATTTGTTTTCCAGGTTGGAGTTTGTTAGGTCCCCTCTTTTCCCATTTAATTTAATTATCCCGCGTCATTCATCCAACGTCCTGAAAAATTCCTTCTTTGTTCGTGTTATTCCCATTTGGAATTTATTTCGCTCACTCCTCGCCTACTTTGATGACATTTAGATCGCGCCTTCTAGATTTTTTGAATGCTACTAAATTGGAAGTCTTAAGTGGTCGTACTGGTCTTTCCCTCCGGTAACCTATGCTCTTCTAATTTAGTCCATTATATTAAATTCTATTCTATTCTAATCTATTCTAATATAACCTAATCTAATTCATTTTATTCTAATTAAATCTAATCCAATTTTTTTCTGCCCTTCGTACTACGTCCTTATTTCGCGCATTGATTTACTCACTTTCACACTCTTCGGCTTAACAATAGGTAGTGCACCTGCACCCTCAGTTCTCACTTCTGTACTAGTACTTTCTACGTAATACCTCTCTGGACAGCGGGGATGGATATCGATCGAGTGCGTTTTGTCGGAATATTTAAAATTTTCATATTAGTTAATCTTAGTATTTTTTTTTTCTTATTTTTTTTTTATTGTTCTGCCACTCATTTTGTTTGCTGTAGTAACATGTTTTTATACAATGGGCCTAAGGGCGTAGTTGCTTATCTTAACAAATAAATAAATAAAAATAAAATAAAACAAAATAACTTTATGCATGGGTGTCCAATCCATTTTGCTCTACCATCATTATTTCTAGGTGTTACAAACGGAATGACAAACTTAGTATACCCTCTAGGGTATAAAAACAACCGCCTCGTCCGCGGTTTGAAGCTAGGACCTTCCGCTTTGCGCGCGACTGCTCTTACAACTGAGCTAACGAGACAGATGATTTTTTCTCTTATATTTCTTAATTCGTAACTAGCCTATTAAGCCGCGGTTACTTTCAGCTGGCATTAACCAGTAACGATGAAAGTGCACAAATAAATTGTAAATTCAAATTTTATTTACTTTTCCCGGACAGGAATCGAACCCACTTGATAAAATCGGTCAAAGATGACGAATAGATGAATTTTAAGAACATTATATTTGTTATGTTTATATTAATTGTTCATACGGTCGGGAGGTAACAGACGGGAAGAAGCAAAGATTTGAGACTGAGAGAATATTTCTCTGTTCTCTCTGTCTCCGCCAACCCAACCCCATAGCTGTACATGTACACACGCCGATGCTAGCCATACACATAGTTTCATGTTTCACTGACTGCTTGTCGGCCACCAATTCCTTTCCCATCCACTCATTTTACTATTCTCCCTCTGTTCTACTGCAATCCAATACAAACGAAAATTCTATCAAACAAAGTATTCTTGATGAAATCGGTTTCCAAGGGAAGAGTAAAAGAACACACAATGCAATGCATAAGCATGATGCGGAGTACAGGCGCTGGTGCTTTGACGACCCACACCCGCCACCGCGATGAGTGGCGGGTCATCAAAAGGAATGACTATCAGAACCAGCTTAACACAAGCTCGCTGCATGGACACGTTTAATAAATAAACGGTCAACAATACACGCGTTTCATCACTTTGTCACTTAGTATGTTACTCTAAACATATACCGAACACCGGATGAAATGACATGCAAACGGCAAACGGCATGGAAACAAAAAATTAAGTATTATATAGACGGTTTTTTAAAACATGCTTGGAAACGTCAACGACAAGTTGAGTAAAACGTTTCTAAATTTTACATAATTTTTTTCACTTTATTCTCCTCTCACGATACCCGCGAGTGGCAGCGGTTCTCTAAAACTTCTTCACCATGGTTGGTTCAATAAAGATCTGAAACGTCTTAAAAATAGGAGGAATAAATTGTGAAAAAGTGATATGAGAGACATTATAAGACATTATAAGTCACAAAAATTTCCTCACATCCTACTTCTACAATAGGCCTATTGCAAAATTATCTTATATGCTCAAATTATTCGAATCTATCATTTAATCTCAGCTATCAATTCCTTGGAAGAATTTGCTCTCTTCAAACCAACATGGGTTTATTTCGGACAGATATACAACCACTATTATCTTGGAATTTGTCTAGAATACTATTGGCGGATTTGCAAAAGGCTAGCAGAGGGATTGTATTTATACAGAATTGAGTAAAGCGTTTGACAGATTATTTCATTCCGTGATACTGTTTAGAATGGAAAAGTATAGGTTTCCTCCAACATTTCTAAAATGGAAGGAGTCTTATTTAGATAGCAGTCTTGACGGCTTCATCCGACGTACCTCCAGGGAATCACTTGGGCCCGTTGTTCTTTATTCTATCTATTGACGACATTGTCTCTGTTGTGTTGTTTATACGACAACACCAATAAATAGTGCCTGATTTAGTTCATTTTTTAAATATTATTTTTCATTTTCATGCAAACGCTGTGTTCAAAATTTCAGCTCTCTAAGTACACGCATTCTCGAATTATCGTGAGGGCAGACAACCGGAAAGACGAACGAAGGGAGGGAGGGATGGAGGGAAGGAGGAACGGACATACGGCTATGCGAAAAATCAAAATAACTTTTAATATTAAGTTTGGGTGTCCAATCCATTTTGCTCTGCCATCATTCTTTCTATGTATTACATACGGAATCACAAACTTACCCATCATCTAGGGTATAAAAATATGAAGAACGTACTTTAGGGATAAGGTCAAAAACTGGCACCCATTTCTTTACACTTAAATTGTAATCGTTGATTACCTTGATACCTTTAATTTGACTATGCACATGTATCTACCTAAATGCAACTGTTTTGGAGATATTCCCTTTCTATGATTCATAATATCATTCATTTTGCTAATTTTGCGTAGAAATTACATAAAATTGAGCGCGTTATCTATAGTCAGTAGCAAAATGAAAGAAATTATGCATCATAGAAATGGGAATATCTCAAAAACGGTTGCATTTAGGTAGGTACATGTGCATAGTCAACTATCCGGAGTTTCTAAGGGCCTGCCCGAATCCAAATCTTACTCTTGTTATTACAACGGAACACACCAAGCTCATCTATTATAATAGTTAGACGAAGACGAAGCCTCGGTAGCTCAGTTGGTAAGCGCGCTGGCTACCATCCCTGGGGGTCGTGGGTTCGATCCCACCTCGACTTGGTCCTGTGCTTCTCCTTCCACCTAGTTTCCTCATTTTCTGCATTATTCCTTAACCCTTGCTATTAATGAATTCTTCAATCGACATTAATTGTATTTGCTAAGGATATATTCGATATAACTTTGTAATTGACATGTGTCTATGTTATATTTCTAAGGAAAAAGTTGCTATTAATTAATGTAAATAATTTCTATAATATAATTATGTTAATGATTCTATGATCTATGATTGTTTCTAATGCTTGTCTAATGTTATACATAGCTTATATGTAAATATGTAATAATTCCTGTCTGTAAGATTGTTCGAATCGGTAGACTGAATAAATAATAATGATAACCCGTCCTAATTAGTGTGCTTAGCTCGATATTGACCCTGAAGATTTTGCAAATCACCTCTGCCTTGCGCAGTCTACCGCACCACCTCCAATTCCTCCGGTCCTCGCCAACTACAGCTTTAACCCCCCGTCCCATGTCTCCAGTACTCCTAGCCAATCTACAATGGACAGCCCGTATCCCCCGGCTGATGGTTTCTCTTTTCGCAACGTCAGTGAGGCTGAAGTACTGGATGCTTTCCAACGCATTAAATCTAATGCCGTGGGACATGATGGGACTCCAATTAAATTCATCAGAATCATTCTCCCTTTCATTTTACCCTTAGTTACACATCCTTTTTAACAGATTTATCACCTGTTCTCTCTTCCCCAAATGCTGGAAAACCGGCATCATCTCTCCCATTCCAAAAGTCACATCTCCTGCATGTCCCGGTGACTGGCGTCCCATCTCTATCCTCCCCTCTATCTCGAAAGTCTTTGAAGTCCTTGTCTCTGATCTGATCGGTGAACACACAGTCGACTGCTATCAATGTTTCAGTCCAGCTTTAGGTATGGGCACTCCACGACCTCTGCCCTTGTCAAGGTAACATCTGACATTCGCAAACTATGCGATGAAGGCAAGCACGTAGTACATGTACTGCTTGACTTCAGTAGGGCTTTCGACTCTGTTCCTCATAATTTACTCACGGCCAAACTTGTGAACACTTTTGGTCTTGGGCCCGAGGCAGGTAGGCTTATACGCAGTTATCTGACCAGCAGGACACTAATCGTCAATAGTGATGACCGATTCTCCTCACCCAGAGATATTACCTCTGGTGTCCCGCAGGGGGCGGTTCTTGCTCCACT
Organism: Dioctria rufipes; assembly: GCA_963924295.1. NCBI lineage: Eukaryota > Metazoa > Arthropoda > Insecta > Diptera > Asilidae > Dioctria > Dioctria rufipes. The sequence continues at coordinate 67,562,631 of OZ002744.1, read as the reverse complement.
CTTGTTCACCATATATATCAATGACGTCACGGAAGTGCTGGGTGGTCATAAATTCCACCTCTATGGGGATAATCTGCAAATTTATGGTGCGGCCAGTGTTGATGATGTTGATGATGTCCATTCGCGACAACCCTTCCAGCACTAATGACATGCTCCCTAACCTGCTTATTCAAAATCTCATCATCCCTCTCTCAGACAGACATGTTAAAAACCTTGGTCTTCTCATGGACCCCATCTCACATGGCGTCCACAGATCAGCAGGGTTTGCTCCCGAATATACTTTGGCCTGCGCTCTCTGTACGCGGTGTCACATCATCTTGATCAGACCATCAGACAATCCCTGATTATGTCCCTCTTTATGCCTCATTTCTATTATGCTGATGTGGTTATGTACCCTCTGCATGCCTCGGATATATGTAACTAAATTAAATAGAGCATTGAAAGCATGCGTAAGGTACATTTTTCGTCTTAAACGGCACTCGCACATCTCCGCTCTGGTCCAGCTGTTCATGCCTGAACCCCTGGATAAGCTCTTGGAGCTCAGAGTGTTATGCTTCATACACAAAGCTAGATGGTGCTCACTACCGGTCTACATAAACCAATCGCTCTCATGGAGCAACCTTAACGATCGCAGAATTGTCCTGCATAGAACCCGTACTCGATTTGGGTCCAATGACCTCTTTGGGCAGGGAGCCTGTCTCTGGAACTCTCTCCCTGACCATGTTAAAAGAGCTGGCACATACAAGGAATTTAAAGAGCTGGCCCTGGATCACCTCATGTGTGCTTAGAGCACGGCAAATTTATCAAAAAAAAAAAAAAAAAAAATGACTTGATTTATGAGTAGTTTTTTATTTATTTATTTGCTATTTGCTCTTTTAGTTTTAAGTTAAAGCTAGTGCTGTCAGCTTTTTTGTTTTTTTTTTCTTTTACTCATTTTTTGAGCATCTCCACAGACAGCCACAGGCTGGTATTAGTGAAGAGCAACTTTTAGTTTTCCTGTTTTTGTTTTTATCCTTTTGACTAGTTATCTCTATTACATAGTACTTCGTTTACAAGTTATACTATTGTAACATTATCTAGTGCAAATTTCTTTAACAGTTTCTTGAAATTGTGCACTTGCTCTGTTTTCTTTATTGCATCAGGCAGTCCATTGTAAATGGGTACAGCTGTATGCTTTAAACTCTTTCTTCCTCTGTCAGTTCTAGCATAAGGCAGTCGTATATGGTGACGCAGTCTTGTGCCATGGCTATGAATGTCCCCATGCTCAATTAGGCTTATGTTGGACTTTATCATATTATTTCTTAGCTTATATATCATTTTCGCCTTTTCTACGTAAATTAATTGCTTTAAACTTAGGAATTTAGTCATCTCATACAGGACAGTCGTTTGTGTAAGGCTATGTAAATTAAAAATCGACTTTATTGCTCTATTCATCACTCTATGCATGCAATTTATGATATTATTGTTACATTGTGACCAGTTGATTATGTTGTAGGAAATTATCGGCAGAATAAAAGCATTGTAGATCAAGATTTTGGTCCGATTATTAAAAAAGTTTCTTCTTCTCATGATCCCTATTAGTGGTGCCACTTTTTTCCTAACGTATGTGGTATGCTGTTTCCAGGTCAAGTTCTCATCCATTATCATACCCAAATATTTTATGGTTTCAACTCTTTCAATATTATTTCCCTCTACTTGTAGTCTGATGTACACATTTTGCTTGCCTCGCTGTTTAAAGGCCATACAGCTCGTTTTTGATGGATTTATGGTCAGTTTATTGCCATATAGCCATCAAGAGTATCTAATTAGGTCTTCATTTATTTCACTCTGTAGTGCTTCTCCATTACTTCCACTGTACAGAAGCAGAGTATCATCCGCATATATATAATATTCTGCAGGCATGTCAGCTTCCATTAAGTTCTGTATGTACAGAGAGTAAAGGAGCGCCCCCAAAATTGAACCATGTGGGACTCCAGTTTTCATCACCTCTTTCTCACTATAACAGTTTCCCACTCTCGTGCAGCACTGCCTGTCCCTCAAATAATTGTTTAGCAACTGTGCAGCCTTTCCTCTAATTCCCAGTTCACTTAGTTTTTCAATTAGTACCTTATGATCTACAGTATCAAATGCCTTCTTCAGATCCACAAACACTCTAATGACATAGTTACCATAATCTAATTCCTTATTAATGGGCTCCATTACATCAGACAAGATAGCAGTGGTGTTACTTTGTTTTTGGAAACCATATTGTTTTTTGTCAAAACCCCCATGGCATTGTATAATAAGCTGATTATGGATTAATCTTTCATATATTTTACCAAATACATTGAGGAGCGAAATGGGCCGATAATTATTAGGATCCCTTTTGTCCCCTTCTTTGAATATTGGCAGTATGCAAATTGATTTCAGACAGGCTGGAAATTCCGCATTCTCAATACAGTCATTTCTTATTCTCGCTAGTAATTCCATTATAACATCTTTGACATTTTTAACGTCCTTTACTCTTATTCCATCAAGGCCAGGTGCCGTGTCTTCTTTCATCAGAGATAATACCTTCTCCACGTCACCGCCATTTACCGGCCTAATAAACATACCGTTTGACCTTGTAACATTTTTTATTGCTTGCCTATTAGCACCACACTTGGCCTCCAGTTTTTTCACAAGTGAGGCGCCAACATGTGTAAAATGGTTGTTCAGGTAATTGGCTATTTGCTGTTTGTCTTTGATGACATTATCCCCATCTTTTAGCTCACTGATACTATCGAATCCACTCGCCGAAGCACCATTCCTTATAGATTCGTTAATAGTTTTCCATATCTTTTTTGCGTCACATCCTGCTTTTTGCATCCTATGTTGGACATAGTTCAATTTGAGCCTTCTTACATTGCCAGTGATGTCGTTCTTAATTCTCTTGTACTTTTGTATTAGATGTAGATTAACTGACCCATTTTTTATTTTCTTATATATTTTATTACGTTGTTTTATTTTGTTTAATATTTCTGCCGTAATCCAGCTGTTTTGCCGAGATCTAATCACTTTAGTGTCTGCTGAATCCTGCTTCGCTTTTTGTATTATATCTATAAAGCTGTCAAAGTTTAATATATCGCAATTATCAACTGCATCTCTAACCTTAGTTCTTAAGGCTTCCGGGTTTATTACCTCCACTTTCCTTTTGGACATTTTTGTTCTGTTTATTAATGCCTTCCTAATTGAAGTTATTATAATGCGATGGTCCAGTTGGGGCCAATCTTTAAGCTCCAATCTATAGTTATATCTGTCAAGGTTGATATTGGATACCACATGGTCAATTAGAGTGCAGCCTTGTTCAGTAATTCTTGTAGCATACTTAGGGTCAATTTTATTCATGACCGTTGCGTTATTACATGCTAGTGTCTCCAAGTATTTCCTAGCTCCCTCATTTTCCGTAAGCAGGTTTATGTTGGTATCTGATATAAGCAAGCTGTTTCTATATTTAGACAGTATTGCATCTAGTGCTTCCAGAAATAGCTCACTATTAGCATCTGGCGGGTTATAGTATGTAACGATCGTTAGCTTCGGCACAAAATCAACTAGCTTAATAGGAATCACATTGAACTGCTCATATATTCCTTCTAACGGTTGCTCCGTTGTAAATTTTATGGAATCACTTACATAAATCGCTGCTGCCCCCCCCCCCCCCCTCGTAATAGAATTACGACAATTGAAAATCGGAGAGTATCCTGGCAGGTTGAAAAACTGAGTTTCACCTTGTCTAATCCAGGTTTACTTTTCTTTATCTTTTATGTCATTTTATTTCATTTGTTGTTATTGGTATTTGCCTTTCTACTGTTATACTTTAAGTGCCTTAGGCTCTCTATTGTTAGACTGTGTCTGACTATATTACTGTAATTGCTTTCTACCGCAATGAATCTGTTCATTGCTCATTTTTTAGTTTTCTAATGACTTTGTATTTTGTCCGATTATACCAACTAGCTATTACTTACTCGATGTACCTAACGTTGTAACGTAGCGTAAGCTGAGGTTCTTTAATAAAATATTTTTCTATTCTACCTTCCGTCGTCATTAATCAACTTGAAAACAAGCTTTCTTGTCTTTGAAATGCTGAGTTATTTAGGTTATATTTACAAGGCAGTCATATATTTTTTCACCATCATAAATGAAATCAAATTCACCAAAAAATTATAAATTTTTGACGACATGATTTATATTGTATATACTTACTACGATAAGCTTTAATGTAAAAAATAAAGATTAATTTTATTAGCCACAAATTATGACTGTTTTGTGAATGCTCACATTTATTAATAATTTTGCTTGTAAAGGAATTAAAACAGTAAAAAGCCTGCGCAATATTTATGCCTTATTTTATCAGCGTTCGCCATTTTTCCATCAAGCTCAAGACGAAGCTAACCTATCCGAATTCGTTTGCTTAGCTTGATCTCTACAGCCAGCGAATAAACATAACCTCAAAATATGTTGTCTATTTAAAATAGTCAACTCAAACCAAGCAAGCTAACCAAATGTCTAAACAGTTATACAAACTAGCAAAGCTCGGTGACATAGATTCGGATAGAGCTTGATTCGATGTAGCGTCACTAGCTGTAATAACAAGACGAAGATGACGCTTTGGATTCGGACAGGCAATTAATCTTGTAAAAAAAAGTGTATAGTTATTATGCATTTTGGCGGAAAATCGTTAAAATCTGAAAAAATTAGAAATTTTTTTCCAACTTTTTAATATTGAAGTCCTGCAACTACCGACAGGTGACAGGAAGGCTGTTTGGGCACTGATTGGAAAGCTTAGACGGTTTGATATCATCTCAAATGATCTCACCAGAATACGGCGTACTATATCAAGAAAGTCACAGGTTGTAAATCGGAAAAAATACGTCTAAGACCCCTCTTCACCATATAATAATTTACTTGTCTCCACCTCAGCTATCAAACCCTTGAGGTATGTGGACCAACTATGAAACACCCTGTATAAAGAATTCTTGCAAATCTACGTTTTCTCGAGCGCGAAAGCACGAACCGCAGAAATGAACATCGAGTAGCTTTCCTTGTTTAAATGGATGGTCCATTGTCGAAAGCGAATCCCGTTTCACATGGCCACTCTCAGTACTGCGCGGTTCAGTGACATTCATATTGCTACTTATAGAACGTCGTATTTTGCAGATAAAAACATTTTCTAGGTTTTCCTCCCCATGGTAGTATATATTACAGCAGTTAAAAAGTAATTTAGTCAAACCTATACTCCACTTGGAATGGAATTTCGACCAAAAAAGTCGTTCGTTACCACATCAGGAAGTTATTATTTTGGTACGCTAAAAACTTATGTTGATTTCTTTCCAACGAGTTCTACACCGGTGCAGTGCAGCTTCGCGTGTTCTTGTTTTTTTAATGCAACAACAAAAACACGTAAAGCTGCACTGCACACGAATAGAACGCGTTGAAAAGAATTCGACATTACTTTTTCTTTTTTTACAGGGTAGGCAAAAGAAAGCATGTTCCGAGCGATTATAAGATGTAATATACAAAGGTCACATGCCGGAATACCAACAAAATATTTCTATCAGTAAACTGTTTAGCGATGTAGACCTATGGACAGTGATTAGTACAAATTATGAATGCAGGAAAAAATCACGCAAATTTTGAAAGTATTTGAATGCCCCGCACATTTTGGGACCAGGGCAAAGGAACGGGCCAAATGAGTTTATCGCCCCTTAAGCTTTCTGTGATCATCCAAAACGCTACTATAGATTAGGATTTGGACTAAACTATATCATCATACTGAAAACTGATCACACAAAATAAGACAGAATAAAACTTTAGGCTCATAATGAACCTATTCTCTGGTTCTGGGCATTAGCCCCTTAGATATTACTCAAATGTGCAAGTTGACAAAAAAAGAAGCAAAAACATTTCGGAATAACCCTGCAATCTGTCTGTCGCAATTTGCATCCCAATAACCTTTTGTTAATATTAATAAATTTCAAAGAAATCAGATACCAGAGGACACGGAAGAACTGGAATTAGGTGCCTGAATAATATGAAAATGTATGTTTGATTGCCAGGCACACAGTCACGTAAGTAGTTTTCAACACGCACGGATTGAAATCTTTGAGATTGTATTAGATGATTTATCAAAAAGTTACGACAGTTTATTTTTTTTTAACTTCTGAGTACACTTGCATTCTTGATAAACCAGGCATATGGCTGTTTGGTGGGTAGTCCAAAATCTCAACGTGCTAAAATAATACAAAATTGTTTTACTTACATCTTTCAAAGAAAGCATCGCCCTTATTTCTCAATTCTTTCAGGAAATTCATTTGAAACAGACGATGTTAAAAAGTAGCATGAAAGCAAACCTAAACTCTTAAACTCAAATGAAGTCTTTACTAGAAGCCGAAGCAACTGAGTCGCTCGCTATCAAGCATGAAAAAATAATTTATACAAATTTTGACGGGTATAGTGTCGGGCTACGTTGATAAGAAACTGTTAAAGTTGTTGTGTGGGAACGTTATTGCTCTGATAAGCCTACTAATGAGGAACCAGAACAATAGCCAACGACCACCAGGTGATTTTAGTATATTTTAAAACTTTGAGAAAGGTATTTTTTTTTTCGTTTTACCCTTAGTACTATACATATTCTGGCAGGAACACATTACTTCCTACCACAGACAGGTAAATTTACCGAACATCCCAGATCGCGGCAGCAACTAGGATTCTAAAAACTTCCCAAACCAACAGCACAGCAATCAGTAATCAGTGAGTCACTTGAGCAGATTAATCTAAAAGACTCGTTCATTCCCTGGGTAATTGTAGACATTTCACTGACCTGTGACGACAATCAATTTATAGATTACTGTGCCAGGCCCTAAAATAGCAGTTCGAGGTAACACAACAGATGCTTCTACTAGTTTTTTGCGCGAATGTCTACTTTTAATTAATTTAGCCCTTACCTTTTCCTAAATAAGTGAACACAAAATTCTATCAGAAAATAAAAGTTGTGTAGAAAACGCCATAAACAATGTGTTACTGTTGCTAATCAATTTTCTTCTGACCTCCATAATTAAATAATCAACGGAAAACAATATTTTGCAATAATTACTGCGTAAATAATGGAGTTGCAAAGAAACCAAATACTCGGCTGCTATCTCGTTGCAAAACATTGCAAATCACAGAGATGTAAATAAAAAATTATTTTTTGTCGCTCTAATTTAATCCGCACAATTCTACTCACAATTTTTTCGGAATAATTACAGAAATCTTGCACTGGCAGCGTGTAAATAATTTTCTGATTGGAAAACTTGAACTAATACGGTGCAAATTTCCTGAAAAATTTATAAATTTTGCCGAAACAAATATCCAAAATCGAACTTTATACGGAGAGAAAACAACAAACTTCCTCTTCTTCCTTCCTTGTTAGAGCAAAATGGTTTCCACGAATTGGAAGTAATTGTCAGAGAAGTTGACATTTTTAGGCATTGGAAAATTTAGTGTGGGGAATGGGGATAAGCTTTTAGGGCTGCCAGGTAAAGGCTGAATGATGATTGGGCTTTCGTATACGCATTGAATAACCCGGGGGGTTATACCAGCAAGTACAGTGCAAGCCACGGCCACCCTTCCATTGCGATTTTAAACTTGACAGCAAGGGATGGATTCCGCACCTGTGAAGAATTAACAAGTGTAGACTTTTGAATTTCAAGCGATTCCGTAAGGATCTGTGTACACTTATGTAAATGCTGAATGAAAATTTTTCTGTGCTGAATGTTGTTTGAGTGAGCAAATAGTCTTTTTGAAAAAGTTAAGTTTAGTTATAAGAAATGAGTTACATGAATCCACTAATATTAAGGCGGCTACGGCTTAGAGAATGGTAAAGTAACTAACATAACAAATAATATTGAAAATACCGCTTGACAAAAACTCACGGGTACTTCTTCAAAATTCACGACCAAAATGGCCTTGAGAAAATATCAGTTAAAGCGTACACAATTTTGACAGAAGAAGCCATAGCCCAAACAGGGGAGGATATTGGCCCTTTTTACCAGTGAGAAGCATTCGGGGGTAGGAAAAAATCCATGCTACCCACTGAAATACATATATAAAATGGACTCCTTAACTTTCTATTTCATGTGAGCTCGATTGCTTATGTCAAGAAAAGTTCTTACGCCGGTGCTAACATTGAAAAAATCATTGGCGGGAAGTTGAAAAAATTAGTGCGCACCTCGAAAAGCGATTATAATACAACGTTTCGATCTTCTGCTGCACATCTTATGAATATATTGCCTTTGGTAAAACAAATTTATCAGAAAAAGGAAGAAGCAATAAAGAAGTATCAGAATGATAAAAACCCAAGAAAAAAGGAAAAGGAAGGTGTTGGTAAATGATGTAATGCAAATGATCCCAGAAAATTTCATTTTCCCGGTATAATTTTATGAATTTTTCTCAAGCATTTCTTTTCCGCCGTTTTGAAAACTGAATAAAGGTCAAATTACCAACGAACAACAAACGTTATTCGTTGGCTATGGTTTGGTACGCTGCCTGTACTCTCGACCGAAACTTGGTTGCACGGAGTTTTTCTTATTGTGTGTGTGGGCTAGGGCATATAACTATTTGCAATGAATTTCAGTGATTAAAATATTTTACTGGATTGTTTTTGACTCAAAAATATTGTTTTAATGCCAATAGAAAATGAACGGGCCTCACGTTTCTTTACATATTTAGGCGTTATTAAAATTTTTTTGCATTAATCCAATTTCCAAGAAATCAAATGTCAATCGAAATGTTTTTGAATTGGACAGGTATCTAGTTGAAATGTCAATGTCACTGTGGTTAATTTTTTCCTATTCTTGAAAAAAATGTAAATATAATTTTTGATAAGAAATGAATAAAGCGAGTGAAATACAATAAATTACGTGAGATATTAAAAGAAACAAGTGATGTGGCTACGTTGAATTCCGGAGACATGGCTGCAATATATGGCTACAGTCGGGAAGCTGTTAGAGTTAAAGTAAAGGTGGGTTTTCGGCTGATGTGTAAATCTTTAATTTTTTGGAAGAGAGAATTATTGATTTGGTCCTCAGATCTACGATGATTTCTATTGTATGAGGTTTGTAAATATTGTAAAATTCTGATTGTTCAGATTTAAAGGTTTGTACGTGTAATGATTTCCCTGCTGTGTATAATACAATGCTAACAAGCTCCCTTCTTTCTTCAAGGACGTGTCTGGTGATTCACATGTCTTAAGCTTCCTTTTTTACAAGGGATGGCGGAGAGATTTATGTCTTTTAAGTTATTTTCGATTGTAGTATACGGACAGAAAGGTATAAGCATACTACAGATGTTAGAGTTATTCATCAAACCACAGGATATACATAACATCTATCGAAGAGAAAACAATTATTAACAGTGGGTAATACAGTACAAAAAGAATTATGAAAAGACCATGGCAAGGCTACGTCCGTAACCGGTGGGTACATAGATAAACAGTAGATAATTAATAGCAGATCGAAATTGGCAAACTAAACCAAGGAAAATAAATAAGCACATTACACTTACAATGAATTTCAGGAATTAAGTTAGTAACATAAGCTTAAAATTAAAAGAACTAAAAATTAATACTAAAACTAAACTTCTTAATACATAACAAAAACAACAATAAACCTAGCCTTAATCATAAAACTACATACTTAATACAGCACCTAATCAATTGCACCGAACATGACTAAAAGGGAATGAAAATACTGAAAGTTTATGCTCAGGGCATAGTGTTTGATGTATGGAACATAAATCAATGCTATTTGGTAGATTTGTTTCAAAACTCCTTTATCTATGGTTCTAATTTTATCCCTAGATTTCTAAAGATATCTGGATCTTTCCAGAAGGTCATATTTGAAACTTCTGAAGGTTGTAGTTGGAGTAGCCTGGGAAAAAGCTTGAAATTTATCACGTTTTCAGCACATAAACTCTAGGTAATAGAATATATTTCTAAAAAATATTTGAGAAAAACTAAACAGAAGAATGCTAAAGCTGAGCACTCCCGTAATTTTTTCGTAGACCAGTAGTAAAGTGCAGAAAATTGTTGATATGAGGGATTTTTTCTGTAAAATTAATCTGTAACGAAAGCTTCTACTGTGTTTGGCTTGTTTTGAATATCCAAGCATGAATTGAATATGTATAGGTTAGGTATATATGTATATAGATACAGAATAATTACATCTGCGATTCCCTTGTGGCAACTGAATTAGTTCAGCAATTTAAAGAACAAGCCTACTGAAGTAAAGTGATAGCCAGGTCCATACATCAAAATTACCGATAAGCTAGATGTAATGTAAAGAATGACATGGGTAGGCAATTAGACCTGGTTTTCTCTACTGACGCGGGTAACTCTTTAGTCGAACCTAGCCCAGTTATAATGTCTACTCTTGACAAATATCACCCCCCTCTACTAATTTCATATTGTTATGAAACCGAAAACCTTACTATTTATGATGAAACACAATACTTCTTCAATTTTAGAAAGGCTAACTTTCCGGAACTTTCCAGTAGACTTATGTCTATTGATTTCAACACATTACTATCCAGCAGCAGTGTTGACGAAGACGTTTCTAAATTTTACATAATTATTTTCGATTTATTTTCCTCTCACGTTCCTCTCGAGCGACAGCGGTCCTCCAAAACATCTCCGCCTTGGTTCAATAAAGACTTAAAAATAAAAAGAATAAATTGTGGAAATGTTACATGAGGGACAAAGACTTTATAAGTCACAACAATTTCCTCACATCCTACAATGAGTTCAAAGAACTTTCCTCTACACTTTATGATGAGTATATTCAAAACATGCGCGCGATATTATTTCGTGACCCACGTATCTTTTTTAAGTTTATTAACATGAAGAAAAAAACAGACAACTACCCCAATACCATGAGGTACAAAGATTCTGCTAGTGATGATTCATCCGAAATTTGCAATATGTTTGTTTCATTTTTTGACAATGCATTCTCTTCGTCAAATTTCCTTCCTCGAAATGACCACTTTAGTCATATGAACGATTCTCATAATGTTTCATTCACTATCCCTACAATTGCGCAAGAGGATATACTCGATCATATTAACGACCTTCCAAATGACTTCACAACGGGCCCTGATGGCATCCCTCCAGCTTTCTATAAGTCATGTTGCCATGCCCTTACAGCTCCGCTGAGAATTATTTTCCAAAAATCACTTAATAGTGGTTGTTTTCCTCAGCTATGGAAAAATTCTTTTATCATACCTATCCACAAAAAAGGTAGTAAAAGTGAAATTTCTAACTATAGGCCTATCGCAAAATTGTCTTGTATGCCTAAATTGTTCGAATCTATCATTTACTCTCAGCTATCAATTTCCTGCAAGAATTTGCTTTCTTCAAACCAGCATGGGTTTATTTCGGGCAGGTCCACAACCACTAACTTGTTGGAATTTGTCTCGGATACCATTGGCGGGTTTGCAAAAGGTTATCAGACAGATTGTATTTATACTGACTTTAGTAAAGCGTTCGACAAGTTATCTCACTCTGTGATACTCTTTAAAATGGAAAAGTATGGGTTTCACCCAACATTTATAAAATGGACGGAGTCTTATTTGAATAACAGAACATATCAAATATTATTCCGGCATTCCATCTCTAGAGTCCTGAAAGCTTCGTCCGGCGTACCTCAAGGGAGTCACTTGGGCCCGTTGTTTTTTATTCTATCTATTGACGACATTGTCTCTGTTGTGAGGCACTGCAAAGTATTGATTTATGCTGACGATATTAAACTTTTCGCTCAGATTAAATCTGTTAACGATTGTGAACTGATACAGGATGAACTTCACAAGTTTTACGTTTGGTGCAAAAACAATAATTTGGCTCTCAATATCGACAAATGTGAGGTTATGACTTTCCACAGGAATCAGAAACCGATCACTTATGATTATGTGTTCTCGGATTCCACGATTCGCCGTCGCGAGGGTGCTGTTTGTGACTTGGGTGTCAAATGTGACCATAGATTGAATTTTATCTCTCACATTAACTACATGGTATCTAAGAGTAACTCTATGCTGGGCTTTATCAAACGTTGGTCTCGAGAATTCTCGAATCCCACCATAACATTGCGTTTGTACACTTGTTTTGTGAGACCTCTCCTTGAATACGCTAGCCAGGTCTGGTCTCCATTTTATGGTACACACATCGACCGCATCGAGTCTGTTCAGCGGAACTTCCTGCGCTTCGCTCTTAGGCACCTACCCTGGAATAATTCATTAATTCTTCCACCTTATGAGGATCGCTTGAAGCTTTTGAATATGCACTCCCTTGAAAAACGTCGCATGGTTGCCGATGTAACTTTTGTGCATCAACTCTTAAACGCGAATATTGATTCTCCCGTACTGCTTAGCAAAATCTCTTTGCGCGATAGCGGGCACAATCTGAGAAGGTTACCTCTGTTGCATGTTAACTCCGCAAGATCCAACTTTAGTATGTATGAACCCATCAATCGCATGTGTATTGTTGTTAATATTAAGGCTGAGCATTTTGACGTTGGCATATCCAAGCATGTTTTAAAAAAACGTCTATTTAATACTTGATTTTCTATTTCCATGTCGCATTGCATGTCATCTCATTCGGTGTTTGGGCTATGTTTAGTTTAACATACTAATACTAACACCGACTAAGTGATGAAACGCATGTATTGTTGACCGTTTATTTTATTAAACGTGTCCATGCAGCGAGCTTGTGTTAAGCTGGTTCTGATAGTCATATAATTACTTATATATGTCTATGATAGCTCACCTATTACTTTTCGCTCAGATTAAATCTTTTAACGATTGTGAACAGGGGCTTTCACAAATTTTACGTATTTTAGGCGACCTTCACAAATTTTACGTTTGGTGCAAGACCAATAATTTGGTTCTCAATATCGACAAATGTGAGGTTATTACTTTCCACAAGAATCAACAACCAATCACCTATGATTATGTGTTCTCAGATTCTTCGATTCGCCGTGTGGGTTCTGTGTGTAACTTGGGGGTCAAATGTGACCAAGGATTTAATTTTATCTCCCATATAAACTACATGATATCAAAGAGTAGCTCTAAGCAGGGCTTTATTAAGTGTTGGTCCCAAGAGTTCTCGAATCTAACCTTTAACATTGCGTTTACTTGCTTTGTAAGATCTCTTCACAAATACGTTACCCGGGTCTGGTCACCATTTTACGGTATATATATCGACCGCATCGAGTCTATTCAGCGAGACTTCCTGCGCGTCGCTCTTAGACACCTACCTTGGAATAATTAATTGATTCTTCCATCTTATGAGGATTGTTTGAAGCTTTTGAATATGCACTCGCTTGAAAAACGTTGCATGGTTGCCGATGTAACGTTTGAGCATCAACTCTTAAACGCGGATGTTGATTCTCCGCTGCTACTTAGCAAAATCTCTTTCCGCGATAGTGGGCTCAATTTGAGAAGGCTTCCTCTGTTGCATGATTACTCCTCAAGGTCCAAATTTTGCATGTACGAACCAATTAATCGCATGTGCATTACTGTTAATATTAAGGCTGAGCATTTTGTCGTTGACGTTTCTAAACATATTATAAAAAACAGCTATCTAATACTTAATTTTCTGTTTCCTTGTCGCATTGCGTGTCATTTTGTCAGGTGTTTTGTCTATGTTTAGTTTAACATACTAATACTTACACCGACTAAGTGATAAAAAGCATGTATTGTTGACCGAGCTTGTGTTAAGCTGGTTCTGATAGTCAATCCTTCGTTGAATTTAATGGACTCACTCTATGGTGACAATATGTGGACAATGGCGAACAACGTCCATGCTGTGTATTATTGCGAACATACCATCTGACTCAACTCTTATGTATTAACTGATTTAGATTTCTACCAGAAACAATATTAGTAAAAAAAAAATGTGTACCAATTTATAGATTGCATGGTGCAGAGGCGTGGACCTAAAAAATAATGATTGAATAAGTTTTAGGCGAGATGGCTAATATATATGATTTAGTCTGAAATATAAATGTTGGGCCCGTTGTACAAAAACATTGTTACTTAAGCAAATATGATTGGTAGAGTGATCAAAAATAAATAAAAAGAAAAATATACTAAGTCTAACAAACTTAATTAAAAACATAATTATGCCGACAAAACGCACTCGATCAGTACCTATCCCCCGGTGCCTAAAAAGATAATTCGTGAAAAGAACTTTTACAGAAATGTTAACTGAGGGTGCAGGTGCACTACCTATTGTTACGCCGAGCCGTATGAGATTAGACTAAGATGAACCCAAGGCTGGAAACTGTCATAAAAGGGAATAGTAACTCTATTAAGGAAGATATGATCAAGGAGGTGCTTGATTGGGGACCCATGGGTTCCAGCGACGCGGAAAAAAGTAATTGCATGTCATCTGCAAAGATATGAACGATGGGGAACCTAACTGCAGCTGGGAGATCATTAATAAACAGGGTAAATAAGATAGAGCCCAAAATAGACCCCTGAGGAACACCTTTGTGGGGGCCCACAAGATCCAATGCACGATTTCCTAAAATGACACACTGGCGTCGCAGGCTTAAATATGAGGAAATTGGATTACAGGCTGACCGGGAAAAGCGGAAGAGGCTCTGAAGTTTATGGCAAAGGATAGTATGATCTAAACTATCGAAGGCTTTGCTAAAGTCGAGTAACAAGAGTTGAGTCTTACCGTCTCAGTAATGACTAAGATACATTAAGCTAAGATTAGGGGATACCTATGATGCAAAGCACAGGGAAAGAATTAGGAGGCATAAGGAGAGCGGCGGAGGTGCACATTCGCAACGTTCGGGATAAAAAAGCATCACGGAATTTTACTGTTGGATATATTCTTGTTTTCCTAGTTGAAATGATGTTGTTTCTCTGTCCGAATGCTGCTATTCCTATCCGCAGTTAGATTGTCATTTCATAATTTTTCTGCTCATAAGATGCTGGTTTCGAGACGCACCTACACCAACAGTTGAGTTATCCATACATCACCATGTACATCACCATTGCACTGTGGTGTCCATCTATTTTAATTGAGCGTCTTGATCCTTCCGAATCAGAAGATTTATAGAACTGTGGTTCGAATTAATTCGGGCTCGGGAATTTAATCCAATACCATCAATGCAAGTTTTACCGAGATTGACTTCTCACACCAATTAATAGTAGCAATATGACTAGTGGCTGCCACATGGCAGATGTTTCGAAGGATCTTGATAATTTCTAGCATGCAGTCAATGCAGTTAATATCAAAGCTCTTGGCATTTGGGGCAATTTATAGCTTTTGCCCGTTCTCCATAAAGCATTTAAAAAGTCACAATCGGGCGAATAATAGAAAACTGCATTATACCGGAAGTACTAACATTTTTCTTTTTAAATTTTTTAGAAATGCGAGGCCAACTCTTCACCAGAATGGAGAAAATTCAGCGTAGATCCACAAATAACATCACTCGAAGTTTTGTACAGTATTTTGGCGAAAGCATTCGATATAAAATCAGATTTCTCCATAAGCTACAAGGCCTTAGATCCAACAGGCCAAGAAACATATCTCGTAGTTTTGTCCGACTGGGATTTAGATGCAGCTTTTCTTCGTGCGCACAATCTTTCAATACAAACAGGAAGTGAACCATGTTTGAATTTGCGGGTAGATATAAAAGCATTTTCAGAGGTAACAGATTGGGAGGCAAACTCACCAGCAACCAAAGAAATATCCCCGTTTCAGCAGTCAATTGGTGTTGGACAGAAGTATGTCCAAACAATGCAAAACAAACTGCCAGGTCTGATTATGAATCAAATGGAAAAAACATTTTCCTTGGTCCAGAGGGCGCTAAATTTAACAGATGATCAGTTGCCTGCACAACCGCCTCGACCACCTCTCAGTGATTCAGAATTTAGAAACTTTTTAGATTCCGTTGGACAAATTTTGCACCCAAATGAACTTAGAAAAGTTATTTTTGCCGGAGGAATTGATCCAAGCTTGAGAAGAGTCGTATGGAAGCACATTTTGAACGTTTACCCAAACGAAATGACAGGGAGAGAGCGAATGGACTATATGAAAAAGAAAGCCGCTGAGTACTATAAGCTAAGAGATGTTTGGCGGGCTGCAGTTCAACGGGGCCCGGTAATAGGAGAATTAGCTTATGTTACAAGCATGGTACGAAAAGATGTTTTACGAACGGACAGATTGCATCCATTTTATGCTGGAAGTGATGATAATCAAAATATCGCTTCGCTTTTTAATATTTTGACAACGTATGCCCTTAATCATCCCTCGGTTAGCTATTGTCAAGGAATGTCTGACATTGCTTCACCGCTCCTTGTTACAATGGGAGACGAGGCACATGCTTATATTTGTTTTTGTGCAATTATGACTCGTTTAAAAGTCAATTTCATGCTCGATGGAATATCAATGACACAGAAATTTACACATTTGGCCGAAGCTTTGCAATTTTATGATCCTGATTTCTATGAATATCTCAAGGCACAACAAGCTGATGATTTACTCTTTTGCTATCGATGGTTGCTGTTAGAAATGAAACGTGAATTCCCGTTCGAAGATTCACTACGGATGCTTGAAGTACTCTGGAGTTCGTTGGGTTATGAGCCGCCATC
Source organism: Dioctria rufipes (assembly GCA_963924295.1). Lineage (NCBI taxonomy): Eukaryota > Metazoa > Arthropoda > Insecta > Diptera > Asilidae > Dioctria > Dioctria rufipes. Next base: position 67,545,975 of record OZ002744.1, on the reverse strand, counting down.
TAAAGAATTAGATCTTTTTGAAAGAGAATTTGAACTTCCCCCCTTAGACATTCCTCCGCCAAAGAGTCCATCAATAATAATGCGGACCCCAAGAGAAAATCATTATACCAAAGTGTGTGCCCTACGGCGTCAGAGTTCATCCGTTTCACTTCTATCGAATTCACCGAATCAGTCTAGTTTTTCTAATATCCATAAATTGGATGCAACGAAGCGTCTGAATCAGAGCCTAGATGAGAATATATCTCGATTGCCTAAAGCTAGAAATATAATTAAAGCTCACCAGAGTTTGGATGAAACTAAAATGCAAATGCTAATGGAGCATGTTGCAACTTTTGAGACTAAATCGGACGAAGAAGATGCTCTGGCACCAGAAAGGGGAGAATCGGAGGAAAAGGAAGATAAAGAAGATATAGAAGTAAAAGAGAATGAAGAAGACACGAAAATACAATTTCATCCGACTAATCCTTTTTTGGATGACACACAGAATGACTTGGAGGTGGTTATCAATAAAATCGAAAATAATCAATCTCCGTGTGATGTTTTTGTCGATAAACTTTTGTCCAATAGAAGTAGCGGTGACAGTCAGCATGTTTCACCGAAAAAGGAATCGCATCTTAGCAGCAAATTACAAAGGAATTCTGTGAAGTCGCCGAGCAAAAATATATTTTCTTACAATACCGGAAACATAATATCGAAACAGTTGAACAGCAAAAAGGGCGGTCATTTCAAGGATTTAAAAGAGAAAATTGCAGCAAGCAAAAAAGGTAAGCTTCGCTATTTTTGTTCTTATTGCTATTTTGATCCTTCTCTCGTTATTTCTTTTGCGCATTATGCTATCTAACATGATAAAATTATTACTGACTAGACCTACTTATACAGGCTCCTAGTCGTTTCCATAGCATACTATCATCCTTTATCAAGTATATTTGTGGTTTCGATCACAGTCCGCTCACATCATTTACGATTTTCCAAATTTTTTATTGTTTTTGTATGTATTTAGAATAGAATAAGTTTATTCATGGTAAAGTACTATAAGAATACAAATAATACAAATTTCTTTTTTTTTTCTGTATATTAGTACCAACATTTCGGTACTCTCCCGCCAGTCATACACAGTACCCGTTTTCGGATAGAACTTTTAAGGAGCATGTTTAATACTATGGCGATCTTTAGCTTAATGTTGGACAAAGCGCATTAACGTGTTTTCTTCACTTGACGCTTTTCGTTTTCCGATTTTTTCGTGTGCGGCTTCAATTGTATCATGTTGTGAAACTATGTGAGTGATTGGCTTGGACGTGACGTCCAGACTGCCAGCATGAGCTGACAGATCACTCGGTAGACAGCGTTGAAGTGCAGGGCGGCACGCTAGCTCGCCTCGGCTATTGGCGGAGAATGTGGAGAGGGGGAAGACCTGCCGCTGTCACCTGCCATATAAAAAAAAATTTCGTGCCCCAAAACAAAAGCGGAAACACACCCGGTACAGAAGGGACCTTTACATCACTTACCTCCATTGGAGGCGCAGATGTTCTGCCTTCTTTCTACTTGCCCCATCCACCTAACGACACTGAGGGCAGAGTACTTTTCAGTGTACCTATGATGATCTGAAAGAGAGAAAAAGCGAACCTATTCAACAATCAACTCGAGGTGGGCTCCGGGAGAGTGAGGGAGCGAAATAAAGCCTTACCACGCCATTACGTTATTAAATTGGTTTATTCTTTTTCTTGATAGATTTTAAACTTAATATAATCTTAATAGGTGTGGACAATATAGTACATTCTAGTAGAGTCTACAATGCAGGATAATTTAACTCAGTAATAGATATACGCTAGTGAAAAAAAAAAAAAAACAAAAAACAAATTCAAGATACTCTAATAATGTATGTGACTCATTCTATATATTATGATATGATACCTCGGCATATATAAAAATCTTAGGATTACATGATAATAATATGTCTCGAAGCTATAGCGCGGTCTCAACTATATAATTTAAGATTATTTAACTCCATGTACGGTAGCAATTGCGACATAAAAAGTTTCAAAGAATATGATAATAATCTATGTCAATACTCAGCACGTCCTAATTATGCGTGTTAGGATAACCTGACATTTGTATAGCTATTTAATATTGTGCTTCCAGTAGTGACCAAGTTCAAGATTCTACCTTCACGGCAACTTGGCTGCATGCCCGCCACAAATGTTGGTTATAGATATACTGAGTGGTATAAATGCGTCGATCGCAAAAAAAACTAACGATCATAGTAATGTAGCGCGAGATTTCACCATCCGTATGCAAGTTTTATATTTCACGTTGAGTAGCACTAGATGAAGTGCAAAGAAAAGATTTACAAGAATTCATGTAAATGCGTTGACTTTGATAAGGGCCGTTCCATTAGGAATCGATCGACGCTGACTACTCCGAACTGATTTTCCTGAGTGGTTAGGTGCTCCCCGCGTCGATTACCTTGCCGGAAATTTTTTACTATTAATGACTTGATAATTTTCAGGATGTCTTAAACAAAGTTATACCATCATGACTTCCAGTTGAACCTATTGGTTAGAATCTGGAACTTAATCTGTTTATTGCTACTCTGGAATAAGGATACTGCTAAATCGACTCAATAATGTCCATTATGTGTTACTACGTTTACAAAATCTGGAAATGCCGAACTAAATTTGCGTTATGTATAAAGATTAGTAGTAAAAAGAAATTGATTAGCTTATATACTAATTAAATTTTTCACATTTTTATGAGGGTCTTTCCTTAAACTCGTTTCCTGACCTTTCAAACTTATCGCATGGCAATCACTATGGATTTAAATTCAAACTGCACAAAAAATATCCAGTTACTGGGTTTGTTTTACCGCTAGTTACATCTTCCGTTATATAAATATTCGATATTTGGCGGTTCTTATTCAACGGGGCACAGCATTAACCACACATTTAGACAATTAAAACATTGGAACGGGCCGACAATATCCTGGAGTATAAGATCCGCGGTGATCACTATACCGCTGTTCTAAACTAGCCGCCAGTTACCAAAACCTTGCGCTTTTACGATTCTCACACAAGGTGGAATTTCCTTCATCTTGTATCTCGGCTGATTATGCCGCCTTACGGGTGCAACGTCAGGGAACTTGCAGAGAATTTCTCGATTTTGTTCTTAAAATTTTTCTATCTGTTTATTCGTTACCAGTTGACATGATACAAATTCTGCGCTGATAAAAACAATACGCAAGTGACTTATACCAAAACGGTTTCCTTTCCTTTTTTTTCATTCTTTTTGAAATTATGCTTTAATACCCGTGGATACTACTAAAAATGTATCAAACTATTTTTTGGTTCACCCGTGTAAGTAACTTTTCTTGTTATCTTCGCACCAAAAATCACAATGCCAGCAAGGCCACTCGGTTTCCGACCTCTCGGATTCCTCTTCTTCTCCTGTCCAAAATTTTTTTCGTACCCTGTCCAGCCAGGGTTCACTCGCGCAGTCTGGTCAGAGTGGCAGCACAGTCGTCGTGTAGCATACGGTGCATACTGCTGCCAGCTTCAATGTAGCATACTGCTGCATGCAGTATGCTACGACCATAACAATTACTTCATACTATCCTCTTCCATATGTTGAGTTGAGTTCTTCTTTGTAGAGAATAGCTAACCCACTGCAATTATCGACGAAAGATTTGAAAGTCAATTGCGAAACGTTCAACGGCGATAAAGATAAGAACGTTTCCTTCACTTACCAAAAGCATCTTATTCTAGCCTTAACATTTTCCTCTGTACATTATCGAGGTAGTAGCTTGTACATCTCGGCTTGAAAGACTAGTATACTCTTCCATGCTTTTTGATGTCTCTCCAAAGCCCAACCTCGACAACCGTCCAAGTTTTAAACTAATTTTTTTACTCGATTTGTCCTCTGCTGGGATAGTTGAGAAATTCCACACTTGTTTCTTCACCACTATAATGGAAAGATGAGAGCATCGCTAGCAGAGTAAGTATTGGCCGGTAACCCACGAGATTCCTCTGACGTCGATCATGAAAATCAGAAACAATATTAGCGGCAGAGCGCAACAATATTTTGATCTCATCTTGGTATGTACATCTTTGGGTGCATAGTTTATCACTGATTTATAAATATGTTTGGTGGAAAGTACTCCAACTCCCTTCTATTTGTCCCTCTGTTCCTATCTATATAAATACTTACCATTAAAAATTCTCCAGATCGTTTGTTTGTAGGAAAAGTCAAGGGCGTTAATGTTGATACTGACCTTTAGTTTAACGCTCTCTAAGCCGATCTGAGTTTTCTGCTTTTTGTTTATTATCAGTGTTTATTATCAGGAGGAATATTGGCCATAGTCAGCCAGTGCTCAAGAAAAAAGACGTCTGCCATCTCCGCTCTAAAAATTATTCTTGTTAATTTATTTTGCGACATCAATCATGGAGTGCGGTGGAGGGCAGTGGATGGCGTTTGATAATTATAAAAAGAAAACAAAAAAGCTATGTCCATGTCAGAAATGGTTACATTACATTCGGACGACCGAAAAGTTAATGGAAATCAATTTTCTGCCAATTAGGCCCATCGTGGCAGTTTTCACATTAAAATAAAAAAAAATTGGAATTTTAAATCGAAACTTGGCAGAAGGGTAAATTACATACCCAAGATTAATGTCAAAATCATCTTGCGTCTCCAAGATTTGTTGTTGTTTTTTTTTTTTTTTATGTAAAAAAAAAATGTTAGCCTTGATATATGCACATGACAGAAAAGCATGTCCTGCCTTTGTTGAGTCCCACAATTAATGGAAAACCAATTTTCTGCCAAATTTACCTCGCTGTGTCGTTGACTACTGCTAGTGGCGCCCAAATATCTTGTGTTGTTATGTGTAGCTTTTTCTTCTGAATTTTATTTTAGAATTCTGCAACATTCGTGGATTAAGAGCAAATCATTTTTCGGGTTACTGCCACCTTAATTCTAAAAATCCGGCAATTCTTGCGCTAAGTGAAACCAAGGTCGTTTCTGATACTGATATTAATCAGTATCACGTCCCTGGGTACAGTTTGGTGCCTCTTTTTTCTCGCAATATATATTCGGAATGATGTAGCCTTTACTATCCTTAATTTCTGGATTAAGTTCAAACTCCACAGGCACATCATCTACTTCTGTTTTCTTTATCGCAGCCCAAATATGTCTGATGACGGCACGGTATCCGCATTTGACAATATCCCCAACAATATTGATCACTTGCTTTCTGTCTCTCCCTCTTCCGAAATCGTCCTAGCAGGCGATTTTAATGTCCATAACATACCGTGGATCAGACGTTCTTCTACCCCCATGTCCTGCGGGTCGGTTTGTCGAACTCTTCTGTGAATCGTTTTAGGCTAATTTATTAGATTTGTTTCTAATATTTCACCCCGACAAATATTCCATCTCAGTCGGTTCCCCTCTTCGTAATTCAGACTACTGTTTACTCACGGCTTAATTTACCACCTCAAACCTGTACCGCCCTACTTCACTACCTACAACTAGGCTTCTATGGCACTATAAAAATGCTGATTGGGAAAATCTTAATCAAAATCTTAGAGAAATTGATTGGCCGGTCTGTTTTGCTTCGAGGGATGTTGATGAATGCACATTAGAACTTAATAACATTATAAATCTTGGCATGCGTAAATACATTCCGTATTCCCACAACAGCAAAATCGCTCTTAGTTTAACGATAAGTGCAACCAAGCAATAAAAGCGAAAAAGTCTGCCTTTCGCGCCCCTCTACTGCATCCATGTCCAGAACTGAGACAAATCTACAACACGGTACGGAACACCTGGAAGTCCATTATCCAGAGAGAAAAATTTCTTTTTGACCAGAGTGTAAGACAAAGAATCTTGACAAGCCACAAAAGCAGCAAAAGTTTCTGGTCTCTGGTTAAAACCATCAGGAACAACTTCACTACTTAATATTGGTGAATGGATTGTGCACTCCCTGGATAAGGCTAATATTTTGGCTGCTAGATTCGCTTCAAATTCTCGTCTTTCACCCACTTCACAGACACCTGTTTTGCATCTCCGTGTGGATGTGTACAAGAGCCAATCACATCCGTACGAAAGATGTGTTCACGGTCCTTACGGAGATCGACGTCTCCAAAGCCGCAGGACCTGATAGTTTTTCGCCCCTGTTAACTAAAAGCTGCGCCGCATCCTTGGCTAAGCCTTTGGGCAAATTATTCTACTTGTCTTATTCGATAGGAAAATTTTCATCTGTTTGGAAACTAGCTCACGTCCCTCAAATTATCGACCAATTGCAATAACTTCGATTCTTTCAAAGGTTTTTGAATCTATCATTAACTCCAAATTAATGAAGTATCTATTCATCTCATTAATGATCGCCAATATGGCTTCCGAGGTGGATGCTCATCTGGAGACTTGCTGACTTTTCCAAATTCCAAAATCGTTGCCCTAGATATTTCAAAGGCCTTTGGTAGAGTCTGACATCCAGCCCTTTTAGCCAAACTTAAAGCATTTGGTCTTTCCCCTCCTCTTCTATTACGGATTGAAAGTTTCTTATCCGGGCGCCTAATGCGAGTTCTACTATATAACGTTTCATCTGAACCTCACCCTATAAATGCCGGTGTGCCCCAGGGCTCTGTTATCTCTCCATCTCTTCTTATTTTCATTAATGATCTGATTTCCCTTATTTTCAATCCCTTCCATAGTTTCGCCGATGCCAGTACACTTCATTTCGCTTATTCCTTTGACACTCTTGTGGACTCCAGAGGGAATGCCGCATGTGTTAAACGAGATTGCATGATTAGATAATTGAATAACGATCTTGCCAATATTCTTGCTTGGGGCAAAGCGAATCGCGTCGAATTCAATGCACTTAAGTGACAAAGCTGTCTTATTTTATTAAGCCAAGATCATAATTTATCCACTCCCGTTCTTTTGATGCAGCACTGATTTACGATACACCGTCTATATGCATTCTTGGCATTAATATTTCCAATAAGTTAACCTGGACAGATCACATTTTCTCTGTTGCCAAAGGAGCATCGAAATGTCTTGGATTTCTGAAAAGGTGTAAGAAATATTTCAGCCCGTCAAATCTAGCGCTCCTCTACAGGTATAAAAATCATGAGTTTATAGAATTAAAAAATTTGTTAAAATATTTTTGAACGTAGATCGATGTGGACTTAAAAAATATAATTGTATTCAAATTTTCAGCTTCATCATTCAAAAATAGCAAACTAAAATGTATAATAAATTGATTTCTAGGTCGCTCTCACTCCGCTCATAGTACAGACAATTTGAATATAACACGATCACAATATGAAGTACATCGACGTATGGGAAAAAATAATTGATGAATTTTTCCCATTTCGAGCTGTTAGAATTATTTATAAACTATTTCATTATATTTACGTCTGTAAGATAAAAACTGTAGAAGGAGATAGAAATATACGACAATACTAAATCGCTTGAAAATTATACAAATATGAAAAAAAAAAAATCGCCGTCTAAGAAATTTGCTTGTATATAATTTGTAACACTATTACGATTACAAGGTACCTTTTTTTTGCTGATCCATATAAAAAGCGATACACGGATTTATAAATGGATAAAAGATCATCAAATTGCCAGATTTTGAGGAATTAAAACTTAAGAATTAGAACCAAATATTTTAGATCTATTTTGGCATTTTGTGAAAATTGAAATGCAATTTGATAATTTGCCCCCATAAAATAATCATGGCTACCTATAGACGTTTTATAGAATGAAATTAATTTAAATTTCCAATGAACCAGTACAGTATAAGATAAGTAAAAAATCTAGAATTGGTCTAAGACCAATTTTTATGATACGCTAGATGAAAGCCCGTATGAAATTTCGTATTGTCACCCTTCTGTGCAAGTTTGATTTTTGAAGTGATTTTTCGCATATATTTCTTGAACGGTTTGTCGGACAGAAAAAATGATTATAACCAATTTTATAGGATTTCGTATTCTGAAGAAGTTTTTAGTACAATAAAAAAAGAGTTTCCAAAGTAACACATTCATATGCGTATTAATATCTACCATGGTAAAATTTGGTAGTGTTTTATTTACTCCATTTAGTACATTATGCCTTGACTTGATGTAATGCCTGCTGGTACAGTGGGCTGTAAATTTGATACAGAAGATGCAAGCTCTGCAAGAAAAGCTTTTACGATTGCATCCAAACTTTCAGAATGAGCTTTCAAACATTGGTTTGCAAAGCAAACTTAATCTTGTCATCTCTTTATGGCCAGTTTCACAGTCTGAGTTTAAACCAAATATTTGGTTTAAACACGACGAATGAGTTTCACAGTTTGGTTTAAACCCCGGTTTAAACTAGAGTTTAAACCATGCCATCCCTCGGTTTAAACTTAAGATATAAGGCGTGAATTACAATTACGACTGCGACTTCGGCTTCGACTTTGTTCAAATGGTAAATACATGTCATAAGATACAATTGCAACTTCAACTTCGACTGCGACAACGACTGAAACTATACTTTGCTCAAAGTGCAAAGTTGGTGTCGCCTGTGGTCAACTCAGTTCAATCACAGAAGTCGGGACTGCTGGTTTGTTCAAGCAGTTGAAGCTTTAATTTAATTACAAATTCCACCACAGCGTCGACTTCGACTTAAAAGCAAGTCGCTGTCGACAGATCAGTCTTAATTGTAATTCACGCTTAAGTATTTGAAAAGTGTGACATTTTATTTTGTCAGTAGCATTGTTTGTATCACGAAAATAATTTTATCATGGATTTAGATTTAGACATTTCTAGCTATGAAGAAGATTTTTTTGAGTTAAATTTCCGTTTAAGTAAAGAACTTTGTCACTTTATCTTTTCTTGCGCTCTATTATATATCTTTCTTTATGCACTAGGGAAGGCATTAGCTCAACTTCACTTATGCATTTGCATCCTTTTTGAATGTTGGCATATTTAAAATTAGCAAATATAATTACATATTTTTTATTTTTTACTTTCTGATGTTTACTTTTTCCGATTGACAGATTGATTGATAGAAAAATTGCTTCACAATGGTGGCGATAACTAATTTAGTTCACAATTTAATCAGTACTACCAACGTTACTAAAAGAATGCACTGTGAAACCCGATTTGGTTTAAACTACGTTTAAACTTGGAGGATGGTTTAAACTAAACCTTGGTTTAAAGTCGACTGTGAAACCGGCCTTTATTACTTTATGCTAAAAGGCTGCAGCATCCATAGATGTAAAAATATTTTTAATTTCTGGGTAGAGGTAGAACGCATCCCAAAAGTTTCATGCGCATAAAAGAATTAAAATCAGTAACGCTAGTTAATCAGCATAAACTAATTAGACTGAAGCAAACTTTCTTCCTGGAAATTATACTAACGACCTGTTTGTAGTTTGGGTTGATGGCTTTCCAGAGTATATGAATCTTACCCTGTGCAACATATCTGTAATCTCCTCTCCCGTTTCATGCCATCTATCGTCGCAGGATTTTATGGAGTAGAGTTCTCAAATTCTTTTGCCAATTGTGTTCTTTTTTTTAGTACTTGTACTGATGTTGCTGTAAAATAGAGATTTGGTTTGATTGCTTGTAAACATCTGTTTCACTTTAAAACATAAAATTTCCTGATTTATTTCAGTGATAGTTCCGTGTATGTGGAAAAGTTTTTAATCCTTCCACCCATGTTAAACGGGAGAGAGATCTCACAATCAATTGGTAGAAGTAATATTTGTTAAATTTTTCTTAGTTTTACGTGCCTTTGTATTGAGCTACATGTTCATTTTAACATTTATGTACATTGCATCAATTCTGCAAACTTATGTTGATATGGTCAATAAATAATATTTTCCAAATTTCTTTTCAGGTATCTTGGCATCACTCGAAGGCCAAATGGACGTGACAACAAATTCTTCCTCTCAAAACAGCATTACACCGCAACAGACCATCGATGACATCAACAGGAAAACCAGAGGACAGAAAGTTGTTAAAAATTTCAATGAATTTCTGAATTTTGCTTCAATGAATAAGAGTCGCATATCTGATAAGCTAGTCACAAATAGCAAAGTACATTCCACGTTGTATAATGTAAAGGACGCAAAACAAGTTAGCAAACAGCATCGTCCACTGATAAAACTTACAAAAAATTCCTTCGATGAATCAGACTCTTCCATTCTAGACACGGCGGTAGTTGTACATGAACGCCAACAGCAATCTCAACCTCCTCCTCCTTCTTCAGGAAAACCTTTACAATTACATCTGACAACTATAGTAGCCCGAACGCAGCAAAGTTTGGATGGAAGCAGCCCCGACGATAGCCAAGATTACTATCCGATGACAACGTCAATAACTCGAGAATTGCGTCTGGACCTAGAGAATTTGGATCGTCAGGTATTTGGAGATGCTGGCATAATTGAGCGAAACAAACTTTTGCACGATTCAGAGATAGAATACGAGAAACTGGGTAAGGACTCTCTTGATTTGCTTGATGTTCGAGATGAAGAGATAATATCGTGCCCAGCAGCGATTAGTGATACAATTGTTGTATTACGTAACAGGGAAAAGAAAAATAATGAACCGCTGAAGAGAATAAGTACGTGCAGTGCTAATACTGATATTTTTGTATGGGAGAACCCTTTGCATCAGATGTCTGGTGCTTCAAGTTGTAACTTCAATGAAATGGTGGAAAGTAATGATGATGAACATGCTATCAGAAGTTTTATTAATGGAGTACAAGATATTAATCAAACTGTGAACGCTATGACCCCCGATGAACAGCAGGACTTAGAATATGACGGTGAAATAGTCATCGAGTGTGATGGAAATGAACTGCGAAAATCTGTAACACCACTACGACTCATCCAATCGAAACTATGCAGCTCAAGAGAGCGTGATGATTCAGATTCTGATAATACGGACAGTTGGAAAAATACTATAAATCTTAATCCATTCCTGCAATCAAAATCATCGATGCAAGATTTTGTTGTACATACATTTAATCAGGACGAGTTACAATCACAGCTCCAGCCGCTGCCGCCTCCGGTGGAGATAGCAGTCAACCCCCAAATTGGAGAAGAAGCGGCAGAGGCTAATGTTGTTAGTTTTACTAAAACTAGCAACAATATTTTACCCTCTCCAAAAGAATTGGGTGGTGGTAATCCGTTTTTGATTTTCCTATGTTTAACACTTTTACTTCAACATAGAAATACAATCATGAAAAGTGGCATGGACTATAACGAGATGGCTATGCACTTTGACAAAATGGTGAGGAAACACGAGGTGACACGTGTCTTAAATCAAGCACGACGCATGTATTTTGATTATTTGAAAACTCAAAACGCCATCGTATCTACTTCTGGTAGTGAACCTGCTAAGTCGTAAATTTTGCTGCGCTACGCTTATTAAAAGTCTGAAAGATAATTTTTATCTTGCTCCCGCTCTTCGCGTCTTCTGGATTTTCAAATTTTCTCAATCAATAATTCCTTTCGGTTTCTCGTGAACTGTATACACTCCTTGAAATGTTCAAACTTCAAATTCTTCGGTGTATTCCGACTTCAAATACATACCAAAATAAAAGCAAAAAACAAAAATTTCGTTGTGATGGTATTTTTAAAAGGAACTAGCATAGTCAGTTAGTTAACGTTTAGTTTAGAGATTACCAAAAATGTACTTAGAATCGCTAACTCGTAATTAAATAAAATCTTAAGAAGAAGATTATGAAGAATAAGAAGATACACATTTTGTTTTGTAATTATTTTATTTGCAAGAATATACTCTCTTTGAAAAAAGTGAAAAGTTTTGTTTTATTAATGCTGCATGACCGGCACATACATGTACCAATTTGAAAGTTGATACAATTGAAATTGTCTATAAAGTAATTGAGAAATTTGGGTGGCGACACGCGAGTTGGAATTGCGCAGACTGCACCCAGGTAGCAAACTAAGGTGTAGTAGTAGACAGCAGTTATATTATGACTCCACTTTTTTTTGTAGTAGTGTTTAACAGGATATCTTTTGAAGGTACATACGTGTGCATGCAGAGTAATATCGTATTGGGGTGTCTCATAATTTGGTATCCCGAAATATATGTGACCATGAGACGCGTGAGGCTGAAAATATTGGCGAGATATCGTGAAATCGTTCATAAAGTTTCTGAGAAACTGATGGCAAACAGATTAGGCTGGCTCCCAAGCCAGGTAGAGGTACTTGGAATCTTCTTCAGGTACTGGAGCACAACCTAAAATACGCTTTGTCTAGGGTCCAGCACACTGTCTTGCTGTCCATCGATTTGGAAAAGGCTTTCGATAGAATGCCGAAGCACTCCGTCCTTAAGCAGCTTGTAGAATGGAAGGTAGGCACACGCTTCACAAAGCTGATCGAGTCTTTTCTCACCGACAGGAGGATCAAGGTCAGAGCAGGAGGTCATTTCTCCTCTACTCACGTTGTAGAAAACGGCCTGCCGCAAGGTTCTCCGCTCTTTGTGCACCTTTTTTCAACTTACACTCACTCCATGTTGACTCAACTCAACGCAGGACCTTACCTTTCCTACCAAATCTATGCAGACAACATAATATGCTACGCATCTGGCAGCCCACCATTCGTGAAATCAATTCTCACTCAGACACTGAGGAAAATCTCAGCCTGGTCCGAACTTAATGGTGCCAAGGTTGCCATAAGCAAACTAGAAGCGTTGCATGTCTGCAGAAGACGGAACTGCCGAGAAATCGAATTGCCCTACGACACAGTTTCAATCCCATTACAGAACCAACTCAGAATTTTGGGTCTGCGCATCTCCAAAACGCTAGATTGGAGTAAACACACCAACATGGTGGTTGAAGACATCAACCGTCGCAACAACCTTCTCAGGGTCATTTGCAGAAAGGACGCGGGACCCCCGCTTCAAACCGCCATCCAAATTGTCAGACAGCTGATCATGGGTAGGATTGACTACGTGATCACTACGGATTCTCCACCAAGCTAAACCTAAACAAAATACAGAAGGCCTTCAATGTTTCAGCCAGAACGGCCATTGTTGCGCTACGTACAGCCCCTATTGACAGCCTGCTCACTGAAGCTGGCTTTCTCACCTTCTCAGCTAGAAGAGACCAGCTTACTGCTAGTATCTTTCTCAAAAATCTCCACAACCCCCAGGCTTCCCTTCACGATCTGATTGTGGACATCCTGTCCACCAACCGTCAACGTACCACACGCACAAAATCAGGCCTTCACAGGTTTGTGGAAGACGTTCACACACGCCTCAAATCCCCTCCCCATTACCTTAACACTCTCAACCCAGTCCCCCTACTACCCCCCTGGAGGATCAAGACCAACAGGATCATTACTAACGAACTACAATATAAAGACGTAAACAACGACAGCAAAAGACGACTCCACCACGAGACCATAAACAGACTGCAAGCGGACAGAATACTCTATACAGACGCCTCCAAGGCAGACTCCGCTGTAGCAATGGCGGTCACAGCAGCGAATGAAACCAGACAGGCACAAATCTGTTACAAGCTACCTGACTGGTGCCACGTCTATACGGCCGAACTCACAGCAATCTGGGAGGCAGCCTGGTTGGCAGCCAACCAAGAGGGCACCACGGCGATCTGTTCCGATAGCCTGGCGGCAATCAAGGCCATTCAAAACAACAAAAACACCCCGGCGGTAAAGTCAGAGCCACGTTACAAAATGGCAAAATCTGGATCGCCTGGTGTCCTGGCCATGTAGGCATACCAGGAAACGAAAAAATAGACTGTCTGGCTAAACACACAGCTACGAGCGAGGAGTCCCCATGTCTCCTCCAGCCTTTAGAACCGCTATCTCACACTACAAACGGCTTCGAGACGCAAGCAGACAACTGGCATGGAGTAATTCCAATCACTTCCTGGCGAGCCACCATAGGGAAGTAAAAAAACCGGACATGTTCGATCTGCCACGACGAACTATGATCGAGATGGCCAGAGTCAGGCTGGGCCACTTCCTGGCCACGAAAGAACACCTCTTTCGAATGCAATCGTGTCCCACTTTCAATTTCTGCGCAAACTCACCACCTATTACAGCGCACCACATTTTTCACGAGTGCGGGGAACTACCTAGACTACTAGACGAAAGGGGCACTACGACAGGACCAACAGAACTCCTCAAATACACTAGAGAGGACACGAACGCACTACTGCTGTTGTATTTTTCTTGTTTGCTCCGTGCTCCTGTGGAGAGAGCAAACACCAGGATATGTAAGAATTAAAACACACCTCTTTTATCTGTATTTTTCACAATTTTTTTTTTTTATAATTTCCTCTATATTTTTTCACAATTTTTTTTATATAATTTCCTCTATATTTTTCACTATTTTTAGACTTAAATTCCTTTAATATATTTTTTTTCACTATTTTCTGATTTAACAATTTTTAACTCCGATTTAATTTTCCGTTATTATTCTATAATAAGAGTCACTTCGACGGGATGAAAAAAAGAACTCCCTGAGGATCGGCGATATTCCGCTCAGGTACACGTGAAAACTTTTTAAAGCTTTTTTATCTTTTTACTGCTTTCTCATGACGTTAAAAATCGTACGTGAGAAAGTGTATAAAAGTTTTGATGCAAGCTATATGCATCTATGCAAACTGTAATCCGATATGCACTTGTGCGCAATTTTAAGGGGGCGCGAATAATTGTGATAATTGTATGTATGTATGTACATACAATTAGATTGGATTAAGTAAGTAATGTACGTATGTACAGTGTACATACGGAAAAAAACTAAGAAGACACTGTATGCAGGTAAGTGTGCATACCGTGTGAGTGGAATGTGTGTCTGATAACGAAATGCAATTTATGCTAAATTGCATTTTGTTATAATGTGGGAATGAATTTCTAAATGCATTTTGAATTTATATTGAAATTTTAAATGAAATTAATTTTGATTTTCAGGGTGATTTCTGCGATACATCAATATATTGCATAGGGCAATATATTGATGTATTCACCTTTTGGTTGTGATTCGGGGCATTGGGCATCTGGGTCACAACACTGCACTCAAACACTATCTGACAACAAATGGGTTAACCACTAGACTTTAACGGACAAACCAACATTAGAGTTAGATTTAGAATTAGATCTAAATTCAGATCTCATTAAATAAAACTAAAGTCACACTTATGTATACATTAAGGTTCTTACTTGAAGTTCGAAGTTAGGTTACATTGAAATTACAACTTTACCATTGTAAATACGCCAGCCTTAGTATTATGAATTGTACAATTGAATTTATTTACTTTTAGATTTAAAAGATAAAAACACGAACCTTGTAATAGTTAGTTTTAGAATTAACAGTAAAATTGTATCACGCATCAGACTACAAAAATTACAACTGGCAGAGCCCGGATGGCCTTGACGCCGTGGGCCAGAAACTTTATTGTCATAGGCTTAAATTTGGGCTTAAGGTTTTCAATAAAGGAACTTTTGAATTTGAATTTGAAATTAGGTTTTCACTATATATTGTTGCGAGCGTGGCCTTAGTTCGTTATTTAAAACACAATATTTCAGACATAATTCACAAGTTCTTTTCATTTCACTATACTGTATTTTAATATATAAAAATCGGCCAACTGCGAGTGGGCCTCGCGTACGAAGGGTTCCGTACCATCGTATAAAATTTAACACTATGTACTTTTTATTTATTTTTTCAAATAAGAGTAGGCGTCATTTGAAAAAATAATGCTGTCATTTGAAAAAAAAAAAAAAATAATGCTGTTATTTGAAAAAAATTATGCTTATGATAATAATAATGAATGAGAATAAAACGAGAAAAAAAACATATTTCTTGTATGGGGGCCCCCTTTAATTTATTTTTATTATTTGTTGTTATAACTTCAATAGAAATACACACTCTGTGAAAATTTCAACTGTCTACCTATTACGGTTCATGAGATACAGCCCGGTGATAGACAGACGGACGGACGGACATCGGAGGTTTAGTAATAGGGCTCTCGTTTTATACTTGGGGTACGGAGCCCTAAAAACCACGTGTCACTGTGTTCGTACACGGTAATCTCCGAAAGCGCCCTACCGCTTTCAATGAAATTTTGTGAATGTGTATGGTTTGTTCTACCTTGAAAGATTAGATTAGTTAGTTACCCAGCAAACAAAGCTTTCAGTCAGTCTGACAAGTCGGACTATTGTCGAAAAAGAAAAAAATAATTAAAAAAATATTTTCCGAAAATCTTATATAACTCTAACGGAAATCATATAGAATAACTTTTCCTCCATTTCATTGGAATATATGACGACTTCTACTATTTATCCTACCGAAATCGTAGCTCTTAATGCAAGAAATTTCTTAAGAATTCTTAATTTCGACTTCGTGCCGATTTCTAGCAGACTGTCGGGAGCATATGATGAAATTACGCCGCGTCGCTCATTTGAAATCTAGTGATTGTACAGTACGCATTGTTTCATTTAAGAAGAAAAGTTGCGGTAGAAATAAGCGGTATTTTCCAGAGTTCTGCAAAAATAAATAATCTGGTGCTTGAACAGTGTGCATTATTTCGTTTAAGAAGAAAAGTTGCGGTGAAAATAAGCGGTGTTTTCCAGAGTTCTGCAAAAATAAATAATCTAGTGCTTGGACAGTGTACTTTTCAAATTAAACTGAAAAAAATTATATTTATATTATATCAATTAATACTTAATAAATTATATCGATTTCCTATGGTCATTCAATTATTTAATTTAATGGGCTTTACCAATGTTAATTTATTTTTTAGTGCTATATAATTATGATGTAATTTGAGTTGCAGGTAACAACTATCCATATAAGTTTATATTTTCTTATATAATATGCAAAAGAGTACAAAAAAAAGTAATTAACTGTAAAGAAACTGCTATAAATTTCTATATCAATTGTTCAACGACAGTTTTCCGTAAAAGATAATTATTAATTTTTGTACTATTTTGTGTGGAATATGGGAAAATGAAAACTTACATATTTGGCAATGCTATTCAATGAGCTTTCAGAGAAAAGTGATAAAGCTTTCAGAATTCCTCACTATTTTCTTCTAGAAATCGTAAGGACAATTCTTTCCGAACTCTGGTCTACAGTTTCATACAGAATTATTGAAGATTTGGCGATAAAGTCCATTCCGAAATCGGCTGAATTCCAACGGCACTCGTTTCAATTTCGTAACGAGATATAAAAGCTTTATTTGCTGGGTAGTTACAAATTGATAAATGCAAGAGGGAAAATCATCTGTCTCGTTAGCTCAGTGGTAAGAGCAGTCGCCCGGCAAGCGGAAGCTCCCGGTTTCAAACCCCGGACGAGGCGGTTGTTTTTTCTTCTTGTATTTAATTTGATTTAAAATCATTAAAAATAAAAGTTCTTAAAATTCTTCTTTCTCCAGAAATGGTAACGTAAGCACCTACCTACTACCTATATCATATAAAATTACCAGGGTAAAAATACATAAAATAAACTAAGGCGATGTAGAACAGATCAATTACCTTTGAGAGCAGTACCGAAAGCAACGAATAACGATTGTAACAAGTACAAAAAGTACCATGTTTCCCGCATAAGAATTTCCATCTTATAATCTTAATAATCTAGTAGACAATCATAGGCGATTAAGAATACCATGCATTTGAAATAAATGGAATTGTAATTAAATTACAACACAGCCCAGTAGAGCTTGCAGAAATATTTTATATTGCTAAGGCGATTTGATTACAGTCCTGAAATTGTTAATCACTTACGACTCAGGATGGTTGCAGTTTACGAACCACTAGATATAATTAAGCATAAGCATAAGCACGCTGCCACCTTTTTAAGCCTTTTATTTCATAACATTTCCAAGCTTCACGCGAAATTTTCCTTTTTAAAGACAAGAACTTTGCATGAAATTGATGTGGTTGTGAGCCTGAACTCTGAAGAATGGTTGATCAACCGCGTCATTAATGTGGAACTTATCCTTATCAGGTAGCTCAATGCATTGCTAAGGATAGAAATCGTAGTTATCATAGTTTTGGTAATATGGTAGTATCTGTCCAGATTTTTGAGTTTGCTAAAGAAAGGAAAAAATCCTGATGATCTATATAATACCTTTATTTATTTTTCAACATAGTCACCTAGGACAGTGGTACGCGCTGTACAGAAGATTAAAAAATCTTATAGAGTACAATTTGGTGGAAAAAACACGAGTAACATTAAGTTAATAATAAAAATAAAACAAAAATGAAAAATAAACAAAAGATCAAAAAGAAACAGAAAACTTGTTTTATTTAAGAGCAAAAACAAAAAATAAAAATGAAATTAAAAATACGACAAATTAAAAATTAAATAATTTAGACAATGTAATTTTAATTTTAATCTAATGATCAGCAAAGGTCGCGTTGAATTATATTTGGAAGAGAGTCCATTTTCGGGCAATTTGGATGAAGTAATACCGTTCGCCGTACCTAGATGCACATTTCGGGACAATCAACTGAAGACCCCTATTCGGGTGCATTAACTATAGGCCTAAATTAACCTGAGAAGATTGATTAGCATACGACGAATTAAAAAGTCCTCAATAGAGGTTCCAAGTAAGGACGTAACAAGACCAGTATTATGGGTTGGTGTGATGGACTTTTCAATGAAAATAATTTCCACAACTTACGATTGTAAATTACTTTAATGCACAACTTTGCAATTCTACTGTATATACAACTTTAATATTATGAAGTAAAAACATACGTTTATAAATTCTGTGGCGAGACGATTTATGATAGCGAGGTATGTACTCTTCTTCTTCTTCTTCTTCTTCTTCTTCTTCTTCTTCTTCTTCTTCTTCTTCTTCTTCGTCTCTTCATCTTCTTCTTCTTCTCTTGTTTACGCTCCAGAGCTATGGGCTCGACAAGCTAACTGGAGTTCCTTCACAATGGCTTGACCCTATAGGGTATATCGCCAAAAAAAGTGTGCCGTGACCAGCTAGTAGTTAATTGCCATGTCCGGCTTGATTGGTTATTTTCAATTCTTGCTGATATTGCTCTTACTGCTATTTGATGTTCTCAGTGGTTTATGAACGTGTTGGTTAATTTTCACGCAGTGATAGACAAAACACAAAAGACATCTACAAAAAATGAATTAGTGGATTTTCGAGTAAGCTAGCTTGGCTTAGTTTGTTAAATGAGTTAAAAAAATCATTTACACCTGCAGCAAAGCGTGTTAAATCCTTGAGCGCGCCGAACTCACAGGGCTTTAAAAGGCTTTCCAGAGAACTGGCGCCTAGAATAGTGGGGAAGGCACTTCTGATAGAATTGAACTGAGTGCACACAAGAATGCTGCGCTCTATAAGATTTGGTGTGTTACATGTGTTGCAATTGACTAAGTCAGTTTTCCCGATGATCTCAAAAAGTTTTGGCGTCGTACCTGTGACCACCATTGATTCTGTTGGTCTCTTTGGGAGAGAAGCCCCAGTCGAGCCAGGGGGTTTTCGGGGGAAAGGAAACAATTTTTGTAGAAGGACCCAGAGGAGGCAGACATGCGGGTGAATTCTTCATCCCAGTCCTTGAGTATGGAGCTGTTTATGGTCAGTAGGGCATCGTCAAGGGAGAGAGAAATCTCAGTGACCTGATCTGATACTGCAGCTTGCTTAGCCTTCTTGTCCGCCAACTCATTAAGAGCTAGGCCTCTGTGACCCGGAAGCCAGAGGATGCGAAAGGCGCGAGAATGGTTCTGAGCTATTAGGTCGAAAATTGATTGATTTCTTTAGTTAAGGCTAGGCACGCAGCTTTAGAGTCGGTGATGATAAGAGATTTTGTACGAGTCGATGAAGTTCCCAGCTCAACAGCCAGTCTGATGACAAGTAGCTCACCTGACGTGGATGATTTTAGTGCATTATATCTCTTTGTGACGGTATTCAGCGATGGAAATTCAACCGCACACAAACCTGTGTCCGGTTGGTTGAACGACGCATCCGTGGCATATACAGCTCAGTTGTTGGAGTAGTGGAAGTTGACAGCATGCAGATACATTTGTGAAAGCTCTTCATCTGATATGGTGAACTTGGTCTTACCAGCCCTTTCGAGCCTGCCATGATCTATGGTTAGGTTAACGCGAGGGGGGTCAGCGTGCTTCGGCCTATTCGAGAGAATGTTTCGTGATAAGCGTTTGCTATGAGTGCATAAGGCGATCTTTTGGTATCTAGCGCCCTGGTGTCATCCACTGAGATGTCACCTGTGCTGACACGCTTGCCCGAATTCCTTCGCAAGCATCTTCTGTGTTCTATATTTGGGTGGAAGCTCATTTGCCAGTCCATATAAGATGTAAGTAGGGGTGGTGGATGGTACACCAAAAGAAGCTCTTAGACAGGAATTTGTGAGCGTTCTGAGCTTGTTTGCTGTGAACTTGGGACGATACGCCATTGTGGTGTCGGACAGCTCGATTTTCGGTCTGATTGCAGCCCGAAAGGTCTTCAGTGCTGACTTAGGGTGAATGGGGTGGCTCCTGGTTGTCATCAATCTGAGCGTGTAAAGGTAGTATGAGGAGGATTTTGAGACCTGCTCAATCTGACAACCCAAAGTCAGGTTTGAAGAAAATGTCTGCCTAGAAATTTCAGGTGTTTTTGAGCTGGGACTTGTGAGCCTAGACAGTTAAGTGATAGCGAGAGCATGTTACAGCGAACTGGCATCATGACCACTTGTCTCTATTTATTTGCAGGTTTAGATAAAACGCAACATCCGAGAAATTTTGTATCGCTGCTCCTACTCTTGCTAGGGCATCACCGAAGGTTTTTCCGGATGAGATCCGGAGAAAGTCATCAGCGAACTGGACCATACTAACATCTTCACTAGCGATGTCATGGAGCTTTCCAGTGTAGACGTTGAAGAGAGGGGGGCTGAGTGAACTACCCTGAGGGAGTCTACTGTATGACCGCACACTGACTGAACCTAGTGTGAGCGTCCTGCAGGACAGGAAGTTCAAAATCCAGTCAGTGAGATTACCCTGGATATCTAGAGATGTGAGAATTTCTTTAAGTGTGTACAGACAGACTGACTCGTATGCTGAGGATATGTTTACAGAAAGTATGATTGTTTTGAGTTTTCTATGACAGTTAGTGGAAATCAGGTCCAGAACTGTGTTGATGCACTGATTCACAGATTTTCCCTTGATGTAGGCGAAGGAGTTTTTCAGATGGAGTTTTTTCTCCCTTAGGTGTTTTTTAAGCCTGTCCGACACAATACTGTTGATGCATTTGATGAAAGTGCAAGGGCAATCGGTCTGAAAGTGTCTATGGCACATCCGACTTTATTTCTTTTTGGAACTACTTTGATTTCCCTTAGGTGAGGCGGTATTGAGTTAGATAGCCATAGATCATTGAGCGAGTCCAGCAGAGAGCAGAGGGCTGCTCATTAAGATTTTTGAAGGCAAAGAAGGGGATGCCATCTAAGCCTGGTGCAGAAAAATTGGACTTTCTTCGGAGCGCATCCGATAGCTCAGGTAAGGTGAGCGGGCTTGGAAATTCGGAACCTAACCTATTGTTGGGGGGGCTAAGCGCATGAATTTGTCCCGGGGAGGGAGGCCTGATGACGGATTCGAAAAACTCGAGAGATTTAGGGTCATCCCATTTTTGATAGGCATCAGAGCCTTGACAGGTTTTGGAAAATGTTGAAAAAGTTCCTAGAGCCAAGTAAGCCGTGTATCCACAAATTCGGTGGTGTGAGCTGCCTTGGCTTTGCGAATGGATACTTTCAGTAGCCTGGATATGGCTAGGTACTTATTTAGTGTCACATTGGATGAGCTTCTTATGATCTTAGCGAAAGCTGCCTTTTTTGTCTCAAAGAGACGTTGAATATTCGGATTCCACTACGACTTTGGAGAGAACTTGCTGTGAGGCAGTGAGAAGGTGTGTTTCTCAATGATTTCTTTAATGTCCTCAACGATGTGATCAGACCTTCCGAGCGATTTTAGATCCTTTAAAGCTCCAGCTTTGTTTAGGAAGCGTCTGGGTGAAGTAGGCCTAGGTAACGACGGGTTAGATAGCGCTATCTCAACTCGAGGATGGTGTGAGCCTCCGACTTGTTGTTGGACTACCCTGGTTGAAATTTGGGCTAGCGAGAGAGAGGATATCATAAAGTCAAGTGTGGAACCTGAACTGACTGAGGCTGGATTTGAGAAAAAGGTAGGGGTGGAGTCAGAGATAATGGACAGACCACAAGTCAGGCCAGCATTTTTAACAGAGATCCCTCTCTCACTGAGGCGTCAGATCTAGTAATGTTGTTGTCCCACATGGGGTCTCTTGCGTTTAGATCGCCACTCAGAGTTACTGAATTGAAGTTGTAGGGGAAAATGAGAAAATCCTCTATACCACTTTTGAAACTATTTGAATCAATCGTGGGGGGATAGTAGGCAGTGGCTACCACCAGGCTGGAGCCGGGTCAGTTAGCTGAACAACAACAGTGTCCATGCTAGATTGAAAGGGAATGCGCTTATAGTTGAACTGTGTTTTGATAGCAATTAGAGAGCCTCCGTAACCGTCAGCTCTGTCACTCCTAACAAATTTGTAGCCTCTTAGGGAGGCAAAGCGCCTGGCCTTGAGCCAGGTTTCGCTTAGTAATATAATATCAGAAGTGTTTGACTTAAGGAAAAGTTCAAGATGTGATTTATTAGCGTTGAAACTTTGGATGTTGAGATGTAAAGTCTTCATAAAATGTTAGAAAAAGCAGAAAGGCATTTAACTTATTTAATGTTTTTTGTTTGTTTTGGTACTTACACTAATTTTTATATTTTAAACATAACTTTAGGTTTAACTTCTGATCTAGTGATATTATAAGTGGATATATTTGGTTCTAGCACATATGCTGGCTTAAGTCTATCGATATTTATTAATTTTTCTTTTCCGTTTTTGAGAATTTGGTATACTTTATCCTGTTTGGATATTACTGGGAAAGGCTCGAGTATGGTGGAACAAGGCTGCTTTTGTAAATAGCTCATTAGAAACAAAAATGTTGTTATGTTTACGGCGTCGTATTTTGTGAGGTCTAATTTTTAGAATTGAGGGCCTGTCCGGATCAAGTCTTCGTCTTCGTCTTCGTCTTGTTATTACAGCTAGTAACGTAACACAACAAGCTCAACTATTATAATAGTTAGACGAAGACGAAGCTAACCTGTCCGAATTCGTTCGTTTGCTCAGCTTGATTTCAGAGACAGCAAACAAACATAGCCTCACAATACGTTGTCTATTTAAATAAGTCAACTCGAACCTTGACTCGCTTAAAATTAAAATTATTAAAATTAACCGGTGCAGGGTATCGTGTAGCTATGTGTCCAAACGGGAGACTAGCCACGAATCGTTGCGACGGAGTCGTGGTGCACCAATTTTATCCACCCCGCGCCCTGTTAGTTTATCCACGGGACGTCCGTCAGGTCTGGTACTAAAGGATTTCATTCAGTACGAATTGTAGGTGGGTCTATTTTGCTTAGAAAGTTGCTAATATATGTGGGGTCGGACTTCTGATGGATGTCCGCCGGAATCGAGATGTGGTGAATTTTATTAAAACATGTATGCAAAAAATGTATATTAAGTTGAATAATATTAAATGAAATGTGTGCAACGCGGCGGTAATCTGCAAAATGTCTGTACTATCGTTACTCTATAACGTCTGATGGTACGCAACAAACCAGCGAAGGATTTTGGGAAGAAAACTGGTGTGTTATGTTATCAAAGCTTACGAACCGTGTTCATTGTTCCTGGTGAGATCAGGGGGTTCTTTCTTTGGTGCATATATGAGTATACGACTATGCCTGTTGTATAAAAAATGCATATTCCTAGAATGTAAAATCTCTGTGCTTGAGATGTTAAGTCCCGGAAAATAACGATATAAAGAAACGAGTGCAGGATATCGTTAAAATATTCATTAAAATAATTGAAGTAATTATTGAAATAATTATTATTATTAAAATAATGGGAAAAAATATATAGATGTTTTATTTTCACCGCATGCATAATTGGGATAGTATTAAGATCATGAGAATGAAGTAAATTATTTAAATAAAAATAATGAAAACAGTTAAAACCGTAATTGAGATAAGGAGGTGTGGGATATTGTGTATGCGTAGGGCGAAGCCTACGTTTGTTATCATGTTCATTATGGCGTGGGCGATAAGCCGTTTCTTCAGGGTTGTCTTGTGAGCAGAAAGTGTTTTCTTGTAATACCTGAGATCTGCGTAGGGCGAGGCCTACGTCTGTTGTCATGTTTGTTGCATTGCGGGATCAGTGTGGCTTCTCTCAGCCCACGAAGTCTTAAAAACGATTTTCATTGGTATTAAAGGATTATGTTCAGTACGAATTGTAGGTGGGTCTACTTTGTGTAGAGGGTTGTTGATATGTGAAAAAAAGGTTTTGGAAAGAAATCTGGTGCACCGTGTTACCAAAGTTCACGAACCGTCTTCATTGTTCCTGGTGGAATTAGGGGGTTCTTTCTGTGGTGCATATGATGTGAGTATATGACTATGTTTGTTGTATAAAAACCGTATATTCTTGGAGCATATATGATCCGCGCTTGAGATGATGAATACGGTATGTTACGTCCCGGAAAATGTAACATTTGTGGGTAGTGGGGCGTTCTTAGATGGTACTAGGAAGGCCCGATGTTTGTTAGTGTTAGTATAGATAAGGGGGATGATTGGAGATGCCGTGCAGGCTAACTATTGGCTATACCGTACGACGTTTCATTCCAGCCACGGAAATCTTCAGCGGTGTTCCTAATACTATATGTGGAGTGGGTTTGTGTGCCCGTTATGTGTTCTAGAACACGAAGTTTGTGTTGTGCAAATTTCCCTATTTTTAACTATTTCATTGGGTTGCAGTGGTTAGTTTTGGTGCAAGTATTTTCTATAACAGATCATAATGCTGACCTTGCATTATGGTTAGAATATTAGAAAACGTGAACGTGTATCACATGGATTCACAGGTGTTTTTTGAGGGGTAGTAGTGCGTGGTATCTTGGTAAGTTTGCTTAAGTATTAAAAATCTTATAATATCTTATGAAAATCTAATGAAATGTAATGTAACATTGTATTCTGAGTTTAATACTGTGGATATTCGTTTAGAATATGCTCACAGGCTATCCCTGACTAAAAATTCGTTCTATTTTAGCTAGCCTTGAGTTTACTGTTTCTACAAATAATTATTTCTGAAGTGTCAAAAGGTGCCGTGGTTTAGATCATTTTCTAATTTATTATTTAATTTATTTTATTCTACTTTTTTATTTTCTTTAAAAAATTGTTTTATTAATAAAAATCTCTTATCCAATTCTCGAGGTGCGTGTGAATACATGTGTTTTTAAATCTTGGGGTGCCAGTTCTTTGGGTGCTGCGCGTGGGGAGGCATTCTTGGTCATATGATTTAATTTTATATGCACATTGTCTGCAAATGCTTAAACGTTCTGGGTGCACCTGCGCGGCTGATATTGGTGTCGAGTTAGGATAATTATGTATACTATCTAATGGACCTCATTGTCAAAAGGGCCTTTTTTCAATATTGTTACATGGGATTGCTGTGAATGATTTATAAGGTATACTAAATGTATGGACTTACCAAATAATTTGTTTTAGAGTTGCTGTGCTGTTAGTTGTAGGATGTCTCAACGGTGCTGATATATGCCGCACTTTATTTCACTATATAATCACTTTTCTGTGTCTAATGCACTTAATGTTGTTGTTCGCGGCGCGGTATGATTTATTGTTATTTGCTATGTATGAAGAATGGGCGTGCTAATTATGTTCCAGAATTTGAATGGAGTTGGCTGTTTTCAAAAAGGTTCTTAATCCAATCA
Organism: Dioctria rufipes; assembly: GCA_963924295.1. NCBI lineage: Eukaryota > Metazoa > Arthropoda > Insecta > Diptera > Asilidae > Dioctria > Dioctria rufipes. The sequence continues at coordinate 67,520,165 of OZ002744.1, read as the reverse complement.
ATAAATGTATTTTCTATTATTATTTTTCTTTTAGAGTGGGTGTGACTTTATGGCGAAAGCAAGTGGTTTGCGATTTGATGTTATAACATGGGGCCTGTGAGCTCGTGACCGTTGGTAAAATTATTCTTTCAGGTTGAGCTGGCCTGTTTAAATTTTGTGTTGGCTATCTGCCTGAAAATGTGGAGTGTGATTTTATAAAATTCGTTCAATGTAAATTAGAATATAATAATTGTATATATATATTTTTTTATAAATTCTGTTTGTTCGCAGGTATTTGTAACTGAATCTTTGGATTTGTCTGTGAAAAATTTATAAATAATTGTTAAATACCATTTTTTTTTAAATCCAATAATTCCTATTTTGAAATATTGTAATATTTTTTGAATTTATTTATTTGAATAATTCTTGTCTTTACGTACGATATTTAAATTTGTTTGTCTTTTAAAATTTCCAATTTTTTTTGAGTATTTTTTTGGAAAAGAGAATGAATAAATAACTTACTGTGTATTATATAATGTGTTGTTACGTAGATGTTTCATGTAATTTTTTTTTATATATATCCACTTCTTGTTAATATTTCTAATATATTATATACACCTTAAAAAACTTTTTACAGTATTGAAAGTACACTTAGCTTAAATGTAATTAATGCGGTGGATGTGAGGTTAAATCCGCCTACTGCAATTGGTGGCTGGCTCCTGGCTAATGACCATGTGAAACACTTCGATCCGTATAAATTTTTAAAATCTTGCTGTCATCCGGATTCAGGAATTGGTTTTTGAAATTTATTCTTCGTATTTGCGTTGTTTTCTGTTCGATTTTTGTGTTGCTGCGCTAGATTGCATCATACATGCGTCGAAATACTTTTTGTATTGAATTCCGCTTGTGGAAATTGTTGCTCTTTTTTATTATATTTTTTAATTGCTGCCGTTTACACGTTTTATTCTTTTTTTGCGCTCAGATTATTATTTGATGTTACTCGCCGCACGTTTCACTTCACATTTAAAGCTCCTTCGGGGTCTCCATTATTGTGGGGTGGTGTGATGGATCTTTCGATGAAAATAATTTACACAGCTTACGATTGTAAATTACTTTAATGCACAATTTTGCAGCTTTACTGTATATACAACTTTAATATTATGAAGTAAAAACATACGTTTATAAATTCTATGTAAATGTGGCGAGATGTTTTATGATTGCGAGGTATGTACTCCTGCAACCGCAAACCAGTAAGAAGGGAAATGACTTTTTGTATTTCGCTGCTTCTTCTTCCTTGTCATGGCCTGTTGATATTCCATCATCCAGGGCTGTATGCTAAGTGTGGTTCACATTAACACTTAATATTATGTTTTTTTCTGCACGTACTGCTGCGTGTATGTTTTTATGCTGCCACAGGCAGATACAAGGGTGCTCTCAGGGATTCTGTAAATGTAATGTATGATGTCGTTAAAGGTCACAATAAATCTTCTTTGACAAATTGAGTTTAGTTTGCTAAAGTAATGCTCCCATAGTTAAAGTGGTGGGCAATAAGAGTAGCGAAATTCTACCGACAGACAACTGGAGGAAATATATTGACGAAGACTGTCTTAAAATTTCCCCATCAAAATACTGATGTAGTCGGAACAACTAAATTTAGAATTGAGTTGATTTCTTAAATTCTTGACTGAGTCAACATATTCATACGTGGAATTATTTATTCGAACTAATGGCGTACCTGATGTTGGAAAGTGCTCCAATATACCAGCAAACTGTGTTTATGGTTGTATGTATAATGTTGAATGAGAGGTGGAGGACGTGAAGTCCTATCTATCAGCCGAAGAAAAACAAAAAAGAAAAGAAATCAGTAAAAATACACTCTTTCTTTTTTAGATATTTCCATAGACTCTTGATGACAGATGTCACTGGTGCAGCTAAATATACTTACGTCGCGTTCGTAACAGTAAGACTTGGATGGATTCATTCCAAGCTCATTATCGATTGCTCATTCGTGTTCGGGTTGAAAGTCATCTTTATTCGAACAATACAGTCAGGGATGGATTTCCCTATAGGCCGAGTAGGCCCGGGCCTAGGGTGGCAGATTTAAGGGGCGGCTAAACTTGGTGAGTTTTTTTAGTAGTCGCCTGTGAACCATAGTTGCTACGGTCTTTGAATTGTGATAATTTGATAAACAAATTCGCCTCTCAGAAGGCCAGGCAAAAGACAATTTGTGAATAACAATTCATTGTTAATCACAAATAAAAGTGATAAGCATCAGTATCTAGACACTGATTGAGATAATTTTATCCTTTACAGATTTTCGTTGTTTTATACTTTAATTTAATTCTTATAGATATAGATCATTCAATTTGTCGTGTTTTACAGAGAGTAGGGGGCGGCAATCTTCCATGGGCCTTGAGCAGCAAGTTACCAAATCCACCCCGGAATACAGTCCTTGGCCAGGTCTATAGGTCTGCTTACAGCTGAACATCATCGATATATATGTGTACAGAAGCGCTATTTACAACATTAGGAAGGCAATTTATATAAAGGGAGATGAGAATGGGGCCTAAAACCGAACCTTGGGGTACACCAGCGAAAAGAAATAATGGGGCAGAGATGAAATTATGGACTTTTACAACTGTCTCGCGATTTGAAAGGAAAGTCAGAAAAACCCAACGGTCGATGAGGAGATACCATATTTAGTGTCGCATTTGCAGATCAATTTGGGGTGAATTACCGAAGGTCTTACTGAAATCGAGAAGGATTAGTACTGCTAGATAATCATTATCGAGAGCATTTTGCATATCAAATGTGAGAATTAAGAGTGAAGACTCACAACTGTGACCAGGACGAAATCCAGATTGCCATTGTCAGTTTGACAATCCGGATTTCGTCCTGCGCCCACATACTCCATGATTTGTCTATTAATTTTTCGAGTATTTTGGCAAGAAAATTAAGTACACTAATAGGGTGTAAATCACTTAGTGGGGACGGATGACATTTCTTTGAAATAGGAACAACTATTGCCTCCATCACTGGGAAGAAAATTGCTAAATTGTTAACGAGTATACAATAAGGCAAGTCGCTAATTTGTTTTATTGATTTTTATTGATTAAATTTCGCAGTACGTACACATCTCTACAGCGTAAAATACTTTAAAATATATATTAATTAGTTTCTATAAAAATTCATGTAATATAATTTTCACACAAGTTTTCAGTGTAAAATAAAAGTACATGTGTTAGATAAATTAACTAAAGCTTTACTCAATATTGAGAAACAACAACTTAACAAGGAATCTTAATTTTTTTCATTTCATAGTAACATTCGATGCTCAATACGATGTGATCAAAATAATAAAAGTAAATTTGCTTAAGGTGCATCTACACATGACACATATTGGCAAAATATCATTTGTCAAACATTTGACGAACAATTTACAGTCAGTTGACAAATGTCTGATAAATATTTTTCAAACATCACAAATCTAATATAGGATACTTGTGTGAAAAATGTTTTGGAAATGTTCAGTCTTAATCATGTATTCTTCGAGTTAAGTAACGTGCATTGCAGCATTTTTCGTCGTACTTGCCTCAACGGCTGAGGAAAATTTTCGAAAAGGGAGATGGCGGAAAATTTTTAGACAGAAGATTACAGTAGAGTGGTTGTGATTTATTGAAAGATCAAATGACGATCTTTCCAGTTTTCGAAATTTCGCAAGAATGTAATAATTCTATTAATTTTATTAAATTTATCTTGTTCCATTTCTCATTCATGAAGACTTATTAAAAGCTTCCAAAATTAACATTCACTTTCCACAACTGTTGAAAACTGACTGAAAGTACTGTACAAACTTTAGCAAACATCTAATGCTTTCCATTTCATTTGGATTAAATTGGAACTTTTTAAAAAATTATAAGTTTAAAATTTGCGTCCCATCAAACATTCTACAAAAGCTTGACAAATGTTCGATAAATGTTTGACAAACCTTTGACAAATGTTGTCAAATATTAGTCAAACAAATTTACAGACAAGTAAAGCAGAATAACCAGCATGGAGCAGGAGAATCTGCAAGGATAAAGAACGACTAGAGCTCGAAGCCATACTGCGGAAACTATGAGAAGGCGAGAAATCCAGCCAACTACAGAGGATGCCCGAAATACAAAGAAACGAAGGCAGTAAGGAACAAGAGTAGCCAGGTTTGTCATTCGCACAAATTACTAACACGAAAAACCCACACAAACCCCAGTGGCACCTAACCACGCGCTTCTAGGGTAACTCAAGCCCCAAGGATTTTACAAAATGAGGCAGATAATTTTTGCACTCAAGAGTCCAAAGCCCACTACGGATGTGACCTGCTCACAAAATTAACAATTTCATTCCGGAACGCCAAAGCACTTAAGTTTAATTTGCTTCAGCCTATGTCTAGGCAAATAAACAAATTGAAGATAATTGTAATAAATTGCAACTCACTTCTAAAGTACAATAAAAGAATAGCCCTTAATTCATTCCTAGCGAAACACAAACTCAACTTCATTTTCTTCTTAGAGACACATCTCAACCTTTACACAAACTTAATTCGAGAAATTCTCGACCTCCCGTTCTAATAAGACCGAATTAGGGATGGGTACAAATAGGAAGACCACTCTGCAACATGGAATGCACTATGCGACCATCTGGCCTTAGAGCTGACCATCAAACCAAACATGCTAGTGAGAATACTGATGATGGTCCTACCCATCTTCACCACCTTAGCAGGGACTCTGTATCAAGGCAATCTTCCTGCCAATAAGAGAAACCACGCGAACTCTGAAATCGACCCACAAATTGAGCTTTTGATGCACTGCCTGCAAAGCAATATAGAATATTTTTCTGTTTCTACAAAAAACTATACTTTCAAAAACGTCGCGGCTAGCCCTCAAAGCATGTACAAGTACAGACAGAAACTGCGGAAATCCTAAAGCACATAAAACACAGAACGCTCAAATTTCAAAAGGTAGCCTTCCAATCTGTATTATAACAAGTCAAGCACTTATCGGTGATCACGATGCGCAAACTAAAATATTCTGCGATGAATAGTACAGGAAAAGACTTGAAAAGGTTAAGCCAGGCTCACAGACTTTTGAGAACAGTCTGTTACAGGAAGCCAAGGTTCCCCAAAGTCATTTCGAATAGCCAAGACACGCTAATACTTCCTCAGGAAAAGAGCGGTGCTTTTGCATCATAAGGACAATTCAGTCTTTAGAAGCTCTGCTTTCTCTTCGGAGATCAACAGAAATGTTAACACTTTCCTGAATGCACATGAACCATTGCAACAAATTTTTTTTAGTGTGGACAACTCAGCAATTTACCCAGAACAACAAGACATCTTCACTAACCCTCTCGAGCTAGTCGTCTTAACAAAGAGAATAAACGGGAAGAAATAAAGTTGGCCAGACAAAGTCCCAAATGCAGTTATAAAAAAAATACCCCCTACCAATGGTCTTCAATAACTGCATGTAAATTTAACCCATTTTTACCACCAAGGACTCTGTGGCAAAATCTTTGCGAAGTGGTGTATACGGTGGCAAAAAAACAGCGAGTGGCTCTGATCCTCAAGAGCTAAATTTGTTTTTCACCAGTTGCATTTAATTACATTTCTTCATCTGGTGGAGAATATCTGCGATAACTCGCGGTTTAGCTTTCGTGGAGTCGATAGCACTGAGGTTTTTGTGGTATTTTCGCCATTAAGTCTAATGCTGCAGATGCTGATGGTATTTCCCCGAAGTTTTTGAAACTAATTGCTCCAGCCTGTATTGGTCCACTGATAGCCGGTTTCACAAACAAAGCTTAATAAATATTTCGGTTTCACAGTCAAGGCTTATCACTGGCTTAACTTAAGCCCATCATCTCGAAGGCTTAATCCTCAGATGTTGCTGTGAAACACATAGGAAATTATTGCTAAATATATATTTTGCCCAAATATTATTATTTTTGTTATTAAACGAACGTGCAAATTTCGAAGGTTATACTTTAAAACTAAATTGAAATTTTCCAAGCGAAGAATAGTTATCTAGTTAGCAGTATTGAGTACTGTCAGCATTCCATTTGACGTTTTAAGAAGAAACCAAACAGTTTAAGATAAAAATTAGTTATTTATCTAATGCAGAGTATATAAGCGATGATGAAATGTATAATATAACTAGGGGGAGCCCGTCGGCGTTGGCCGGCGATATTTTACAGATACCTAGATGAGATGGGCTGGGAGTGGGGTGGCAACAAATGCATAATATCTAAGCTTGACTCGTTCGCGCGAGGTTTTCACTTTGTGTCTAAATGTGTGTGTGTGCATGTCCGTGTATAAGTGTGCGTGCATACATTCATATGTGTGGAAAGGTGTCGCTCTCCAACCTCGACGGTTTCTCAGGCAGCTATCAAGTATATGTATAGTGAAAACAAAAGAATTGCATGGCAACACCAAGAAGGGTTAAACCGATTTAGTCCATTTTTGAAATTGTATTTATCATTGCTATGAAAACACCACGTACCAAATTTTTTGTATGGCAACCCTACGAAGTAGTTGTCCAATAGTCCCATTTTTGAACTTAATTTACATTTTTTAAAAAAGGCCCGTATACAAAATTTCAGCTCACTACGTCCAAATATATAGTGAAAAACTAAAGTTTTGTATGGCAACACCCGATTTAGTCTATTTTTTAAATTTTTTTTTGCTATTGCTATGAAAACATCGCGTACCAAATTTTAGCTCTCTACGTGCGCTCGTTGTCAGACAGTGTCCAAATATGTACTAAAAAACGAAATATTTGCATGGTAACCTACGAAGGAGTTGCCCGATTTAGTTCATTTTTGAACTTGTATTTTCAATATTTATAAAAACGCCGTGTACAAAATTTCAACTTTCCACATCTACGCGTTGTCAGGCAGTTTTTTATGTCTCGACAACAGCGCCATTTATCGTACCTACTCAAAATTATCCTATCTTTCAAGTTGGAAGCAACCAAACACATTCAAAAAATTTTATTGAAATCGCTTGGGCGGTTTCGGAGATTAGCGTGTACAAACACATTGACACTGGATTTTTATATATTAAGAGAAGAAACATATCACAAAGTGTGACCCGTGAAAAAATTATATGAAGGCGCTCGCAACATTTCGAGAAATGGGATGACGTTGATTTTTATTTTCGGTTCCGACTGTAGACACATTCGGTTATGATGGTTTACCTTGTCAAAAAATTCTGCAACAATGGGTTTTGCATTGATATCCTTCCAGATAAAAACCACAACAACTGGTAAATAAAAAGTTCTTCTTCTTTTCGTTTGGTTTTTAATCCACAATGACAATTTTCCTTTACAAAAATTCACAATTACAGCAGTGCTGACAACTTCAAAATTTTCATCTGCGTCTTAACTAAGCCTCAGCTTACCGAGTACTGTGAAATCGAGTAGGCTTAAGTTTTGGGTTTAAGCCACACACGCGGCTTAGCTAAGCTTAAACAAACCAAGAGTCATTTCTTTAACACATATCTTGAATGAAGTACATTTATACTTGGCAGCTCTGAATAACCTTAAATTGAGCTCTAGTAAATACCAATGTATCATTTTCTCCAGCAGGTTACTTAATTTGACTACTCTACTTCCAATTGTCTCCGATAATGTCGGACGATGTTATGCAGGAAAGGTTCGTAATCTTTGTATAGTTCGTAATTCTAATATGAAATGTTGTGGCCATATCAACTCAAGCTTATTCTAAATCTATGCCAAGATACGATGCCATCTTATGAAATTATTTATCTTAGCTTTATTTATCCATGGGCGTATTATTTTTCCTGAGTTAGATTACTGTTGCATTAGGAAAGTAAATGTAGTCTTGAATGATTGCATTAGACTTATCTTCGGATTGTGCATAGGTATGACCATGTCTCTCATCTGAAGTTCGTCCCAGTAATGCCCACAATTAGTGTATAGTGTGTAGTAGACTCTAGACAAAAAGTGTAGTAGATTAAGATAAAATGTAGTAGAGTCTAACACAACATCACTTCGACATTAAAAAACTCCAGAGAACAAACAAACTGACCTGCACAATTGCAATGCAATGCAAACTTCTCGAATAATGAAAAACTGATGCGCGGGCAAGCATCGGTCACGTGATGCGTTAACTGACCGAAATGTTCATTTCACCACCAAGTGGAGTTTGCGTCAATCTCAAAATAAGCTGTAATGTAATAAAAATATCGAAATAGGTTAAAAATCGACTGTCGGATAAGGTAAAATTTTACTACAACTGCAACTTCACTATTAGTTAGTTATATGCAGGGTGCGAAAATGCTCACTTGCGAGCGGTTTCTGATGCGGCTCGCGGATCCTGAAATGCTCGAGAGCAAGAGAAATTTTTTTGTAAGTGGCTCTCATTTCCGAGCAAGAACTGTGTAGCGACTAAATGCTTTCGAGCTGGGCCTGTTAGCTTTGTTACCTATTTGCTCTTTATTCACGCATGAACAATTTTCTTGTTTTGTTTATACTGAATCTTGCCATTCAGTAAGTAAATTTCAATAAGCGCAGTAAAAAAAAAACAAAAACAAAAACAAAAACATTGATGTTGAGTAAAACTTGTGCGAAGGCATAAAATAATTTACAACTTACAAAACGAGCAGAATAAGTAAGTAAAAAAAATTTAAATTTGGATATTGCGAGGTGCTTAAATACAAATGCTAAAGTTGTGAAATTTTACATTTACAAATTTAGTTAATTTCTGTATTTTCAATTGATAACTGCAATAAAAGATAGAGGAATCTCAGCGATATTTATAAAAAAATATCGCCGGAAAGATTACATATAATCGGGGAGCTGCAGAATCTTGATTTTCACAATCGCCGCTCGTCGCTAGGCGTTGCAATTGTGTTTGCCATTTGTCGACTGCCTGTTTTGGCAGCGGATTTCCTTCAGCCGTCGGCCATCAGGCGCTCTGTTCGTCGTAATTGTGTTTAAGTCTTTACAAAGAGTTTTTCTAAACCACTCTTCCGAGAGCCACTTATGAGCGAGCATTTTTGTACTCAGGTTAATTAGAAATTTGAAATAATAAAAACCTTATAAAATTACTCTTAAGTATAAAAATCATATAAAAGTTTATTCTGAAAACAGAAAAAAGGCTCAATAACTAAATATGAAAGAGGACGCAAAAGGCAATTGCATTTTATAACTAAGCAATCAACAAACGGTACAAGGGCTAAAATTCAAAATTTTTCACAATACTTTTTAAATAATAATTTTAAAGCTAGAGTTATGCTAAAATTAAGTGATGTGACTATATCTGCAGAGTAGTGGCAGTTAAAAGAAGAGTTTCAAATTAAAAACTTACCAAAATAGCTCACAGGAATTTTTGTAAAACGCCCGAATGAGAAATTTAGAATTTTTGCACAAACAATTTTTTTCAATGCCACCGAACCATCGTAGAGTCTCGAGAGATTAGCCTGTATTATCGTAAACTTCTATAAACTGCTTTCACCATCCCTTCAGTTTCAAATCTCCAATGGAGCGTTTGCTTTTTCCATAGTGCTAGGAACAGTTCTTAAGCATAATAATTCTGACCATTCACTCAACTTCCGCAATTGATTGAGACAAGGATAAGAGAGTAAAATCTAAATTACAAATCCCTTACCATTTGCTGCTTCCTTAAAGGAATTAATTTCCGCCCAAAACGAAATTGTCAGATTGTGTGTTCTCCCATTCAGATATATACTATATATATATATACTTTATATATAAATATACGGCACCATTGAGCGAAAGTATTCAGCTAACTCAATAACGCCTTCAACATTTTGATTTTCTTTCAAGGTTTCACCGAAATTAAGCAAATTTCTTTGTTTTAGGATCTTAAAATTGTTTGTTTTTGTCATACTTTATACAATTTCACATTGAAAACTATCTTCTTTTATCGCATTTATAACATATTTAATACCGAAAATACGAAACAACTTTATGAGGCAGTTCGAAACCGCGTTACTAAATAGGGTAAAACACCCAGTGATGAGCCCCCTTAAGACAAGTTTTGACTTTGCGGACTTAACAAGAAGAATATTTATAAGAAATTGTATTAAAAGTTCTTTCGTTAACGACTTTAAATAGTCTTGATTTAGGATAAATAAAAAACAATGTTAATATTTGTTAAGAAATATTTAAAAAAAAATAAAATTTGAAAAAAGTAACATTTGCCAAAGATGAGCCCCCTTTGATCAGTAATGAGCCATCACCTTTAGCCAGTGATAAGCCCCTTACTAAATTCAAATAAATCACTTTTCTTTTAAATAAATTTTGTATTTTATTAAAAAAACATACAAAAAAAAAAGTAAAAATAAAATATTCTTCACAAAAATAAATAAAAAAATAAATTCTGAATAAACATGTATGTAACAGTTCCTTGTTTTCTTAAAAAATTGGGTGTTATATAACGAAACTTTGTTTTTATTTTTTAGTTAAATATATTAAACGCATTTTGAACATGTGAATGTACTATGGTCAGGACACATTTTTGGTGCACACAACAGATGATAGTTTCTATCTCATAGAGAGCATTTCTTGCCAGTATTCGTTTGGGTTATATGGCCGACACATTCGTAACACAATCCACTTGTTACTATTTCGTCGTCCTTTAAACTTTGAGACGCAGACTTACTTTTAGAATGAAATACAGTCCTTACGTGATTTTCTGAATTGACTAGTTTTGGAATACGAAGGACACTAGCGGATGGTTTACTTGAATGGAACCTAGAGCTTTTTTTCTCTTGTTCCTCAACATTTCCCGAAATAGTAACAGACGCGGGTTGGGAAAACAGCAGGCAAAATGTTAGGTCCTTTTTTTAGAAATTCTTTCGTTAGGTTACTTCGCTTATTTTGTTTTGTTTTACTTTTATTTTTAAGTCCTTGCTCCTTCCGTTCTTCTTTTCTTTTGGCTAATAGTACAGCCTCCTCCTCTTTTATCTTTTTATTTTCAATCCGTTTTTTCAATCTTTCCTCTTTAAGTTTTTGAGCTTCTATTTTCTTTGCAAGTTTAAGCTCTTCTTCCTTCTGAAATGGAGTCGAGGAAACTATAAACGATATTCTTTCCGTGTACCTTGTGCCGATCCTAACTGGTGTTTTCGGTGTCAACAGAAAGTCATCTATATCCACATTTAACTCATCGACCATTGTTATTGGCTTTGATGTTGTTATTGTCTTTGATGAAATGTCAAATTAATTTTTCTATTTTCATTAGTTAAAAATATAATGTTAATAAACGTAATGATTACCTGGTCTATAATTTCTTGAATATCTGGATCGTCAGATTGCGGAGGTAGACTTTGGCAATTTGGAGCAATATTTTCTACTTGCTCGACTACATCATTGCTTGGAGTTAAAATCTGGATATTAATATCTTAAAACAGTTTCCCAAAAGAGAGATGTTTAACCTTGTAATTTTTTTGCGTGAACTCTTGATATAAGCGAAAAAGCAGTTCATCCGAATCGTGATTACATGTGTCCTGATTGAAATTTTTAAACTCTTCAATTTTTTCCATCCCAACTATTTGCGCAAATTTTTCAAAATTAATTGATTTCTCAGCGCTATATCGTCAATAGTGATAGTGCTGTCTGTATTTGAATTTTTACCAAGGCACTTTGTGTAGTCAATGGCATCGGCATTAAACGTATAAAGACCACAAGCACGGAATCCATTAATTACTGTGCCTTTGTTAATGCACTTCTCTACAACTTTTTATATCACGCAAAGCAAGCAATAAATCGTCCTCAGTATATTTCTTATTTTGTTTTGTTTTACCCATTATTATTTTTGTTTTCGTGCTAAGTGCGACAATCGAAATAAAAGTCTTTATTGTTTTTAATTTTTAAGAAAAATTACAATTCAATTAAATCTCAGTTAACAATTTTTGTGAGGGCTCTTATCTGGCAGAACAACAATATAAATAAAGTGCCAGTCGTGAGCCGGGGGGCTCTTATTTGAAAAATCGCGAAAATTCATGTCCAGTGATGAGCCCCCCCAATTTGTTCTTTATATTTTAGGAAAAAACCATAAAATATATGTTAAAAACAACTAATGAACGCATAAAAAGTATAAATAATACCAACCGAAGAATTACACAATACAAACTTTAATAAACACACTTCAAAAATTACCACTTCCTTAGCATAATCATAAGAACTGATACGATTTCTAGAACACGTCCGTTCATGTCAATATGCACGCTAATAATGTAGAGTTGAGTCATTGGAGTGTACTTACCCAACATGCAAAACATTCTAAGAAAATCATATGACTGAGAAATACTGGGAAATACCTTTATGAGCTTAGTTATTTTAACACGTTTATGCAGGGGGCTCATCACTGGTTGGGGCTCACCATTGGGTACTTTACCCTATAACCTTGGTAAGTGGAAGTGATAATATTTCACCTCGAAACTAAACCCTAATATACCTCTTGGGATTGCAGAGATCTTAATAATTCTACTTCTGCTTTCGACATCTAGTTACCACGCTACAGAATATAAATGTTCCCAATCTTTTATCGTTACATTGTGTTGAAGTACGCGAAGTTACGAAAACAATTTATGACATACGATTGGATTCTGTATAATAATTAAAAAGACTCCTTGGTTGGATTTAAAATGCTCAATAATTATTTATTCGCCAAAACTCGTCAATTTATATAAAATTTAAAATTAAGATTCTGGGAAATAATTTTTGTCATGAGAAGTGAAGGCGGCAACTTCAAGTAAGAATTTGCAAGCTTGCATTTCCCAGGCGCAGGGGCAAGTGATATTTGATTACTTGCGCATGAAAATTATGCTCCCAGGCGCAATGTGAGAGAATTTAGAACTTTTTCCGTGAGAAATGAATTATTTTTATTGTACTAAAAACTTCTTCAGAATACGAAATAATATAGATATACTATATATAAAATTGTATGGGAGGAGAGCCGGAAAATTCAAGGTGTGGGCGGTAGGGGAGTTTTGTGATTTTGGGTACTTTTTATCCTGATACCATGTAACTTTCTTGTTATACACCCTATGAAGGTGATTTTCATCTCAGGTGATAGTAAACCCTCTACCGTTTCGTACGGGACACCCTGTATATACAGGGTGATTCAGATCAAGATACCTTCCGGGATACCATGCGATTCCTTGAGGTAAGCTGATCAGCAGTGGAGTTTATTGGCATATTCAAGCTACAAGTAATAATCACAGGTAGGTACGTAGGGTCTTTTATGACTGGACCCAAAATTAATTGCTTTGGTTATAATTTTCTGAAGGTCGTGGTACTCTTATTTAATACTTAAACAGCATCTTAGGAGTTTCGTAATTACTTATTTTATCAGTCAATGGAAAGTAACATCAAGATTTTAAAAAAGTAAGACTACTTTTTGTTTGGGTTTAAAGAGAACAAGAAGCAGGATTAAAGGTATGTTGTCTAAGATTTAAACACTAGTATGTAATAAATATTAACAACAAATGTTGTTAGTTACTAGTATGTTGTTTTCAAATGAACAATATGCGGATATTCACCTTATCTACAGTGAAGCTCACAGAAATAGCGGGCTGGCAAGACGATTGTATCAGGAGAGATTTCCTCGTTGGAGAACTGATACAGGTATTGGCATGCGGTTCCCAGTGATAGAGGGTAGTAGGGAGATTAATTAGAAGCAATAAATTTGGGTTACATGGAAGAAAGTTTTTGAAATAAATAACGGTATTTATGAAATTTGTGTGTAAAAAAAATCAAAATTTTGGAAATATTTGAGAATAATTTAAAGATGCTTAATTGATAGAAAAATACAAAGTAATACACTTTTCGACAGCTACTATTCTTGGCTATTTAATAAGCCAAAAATAACCAAAATATATAGGGTGGTTCATTTATTCCCATCAGGGTTCACGAATATTGGCGAAATCTTCAAACTGGCCACAACCCTCCTAAAGGAAGGTTTCGGGGGGGGGGGGGGGTATCTTGATCTGAATCACGCTGTATATAAAATTAATTATAATCATTTTTTCTGTCCGACGAACAGTTCTAGAAATATATGCGAAAAACCACTTCAAAAATCAGACTTTGATAGATGGATGATCATAAGAAATTTCATACGGGCATTCACCTAGGGTATCATGAGAATTAGTGTACTGCCCGAACCAAAATGCATAGTAACAACAATTTTAGCGCTATCCGTGCTGCTAAGTTGAATTATATTTGCAGAAAATTTTATCTCTATCATGTAGAGAAGAAATTCCCATTCGATGGTACTTGTCATGATGATAATGATAGAGCTGTAAATTGTACTGCTTGATCTGATCGTATTTCTGCCCTGCATTATATGCTACATGACAACACATGGTTTTGTTAGATTTCTTACCTATTTTTGGGAAAATTGTAATTAGATTGAATTTATTTTCTTTTCAGAACTCAATTTTAGCTTGGTATTTTTAATATGTTCCCTTTTCAGGAATCGTTTTTAGCACGAATCTAGCGGTTCAATTATATGATAATGATTTTAATTTGATCTGCTCGACGAGGCTTTATTTTTGTATTGTATTTGTACAATATGTTATGTAGATGGCTTTGTTGGGTTGTATACCTGTTTATTGATTAAGAGTAATTAGATTAGATTTAATTTTACTTAAAATTTTGATGCTTTGTTTTCAGGATATTTTCTTTTCAGAAGTTGTCTGTTAACAAAATATATTCGAATCTTAGTCTTAGATCAATTTTAATTTTTGTTACTTGTTTAAATTTAAAATGTACACGGCTAGGAAAAAAAAAGAATGAAAAAAAACCCTCTTTAAAACTTTTACGAATATAGATTCATGCAACGAAACAGAAATGTTCCCTCGTTTTTGTGAAATATTGAGAGAGTTGGTTCCAAAGTTGTTGCTGTAATTCCATGATATTTGAACGCACGTGATTCTGCTTACATTCGTTTTGCTCTAAAGAGATTAAGTGGGATACTCTCATGCTGGATTCTCTGATATTTTCGGGGAAAATGGGAATTTTATTTGACGGAAATTTTATATCTCTTTTCAACACATTGGCAAACGCGAAATTTATCCTTTTTCTAAAAAAAGTGCGGTAGTGTGACTCGAAGTACATTATTATGAATAGTTTGATTGAATTTTCACGGATTCAATAAGATTTTGTCGTTCTGTTAATCCTACGTTCTTTAAATTTTTGTTTTTAACTCGTTGTCTCAGTATATGACATTACTTGTTTCTTTCTAAGAAAATACCGAAAATTAAGTCGTGTCCTATCTTCTTATTAGGTTATCAAAGGCTTCGTTTATCGTCATAGTAGTGCGGTTAGAAGAATATAACTGATGGTGTAATGGTGAACGTCATGTAGTGTTAGTCCTTACTGGTTGGTCAGGACATCTATTTCGCGATGATTTGATTGTAGATGAAGCTCTGGAGTGGCATATTTTTCTGGCGTGTCCTTGTGGCTCATTGAGAAATCGCTTAGGTTCATTTGTGGAATGAATGATGAACCCTTGAATCTTGCTCAGATAGCGGCCTTGACCAGTAATTATCATGGATAATTGTTTTATTGAGCAGCCTGGTCGGAGCTGTAGAATAGCACTTACTTTGAGGGTTATTTGCATCACTGGTGTCCCACAGTCGATCGATTGGAGGAACGTAGTTGACAATTTGATAGTAATATTTGATGATTTAATAAGCTCATATTGCATTGGCTTATTTAGCCTTTAAGCTAAAAATCGAATGATTCTGGTGGCATAAGTATTTCTTCTCGTTTAGCTGTTTACAGCGTGAGGGGTAACATTTGTCACTGGGCAAACAATTAGATATTCTGACGAAGGTTTGTTCAGCATAAGATGCATCGATAATTTCAAAAAGTGTGTTTGCGACACTTCCCACTATTTCAAAGGGTGCTCTTCTTCAGCGTTCTCTGCTTCGTTTATGTAGGAACTCATTGCTTTCCTTGATATGCGTAAGCTGATGTTGAAATTGGGAGAATATTTCTAAACAATGATTTCTTCGAATGGTTGTAGTATTGCAGAGATTGCCTATTTCACCTATACATTTCCTGATCCCTCTTAACTCGTTCCAATAGTTGTGCAGGTTATAATAGGTTATTAGATTTCATTCATTGCGCTTGTCCTATTTTTTTGTGAAGAAAATTCCTGGGTGACTAGTGAATGGGTCTACCTTCACATGTCTTAATCTGACTCGTGCTATGCTTAGTATTGTCCTCTGACGTTTCGGAAAATTTAGTTGTCTTTTTCCACATTAAAAAGTCTGAGTTTGCCCAATTGCAATTAATTGACAAGAATCTTCCTCGAAGGGGATGGTAAGGTCGCTTTGATCTCTTTGCAGCTTCCTTGATCTCGATGTCGCCTGAGGTCTTGACCAAGCTTTGTTTGGAGCTCAAGAGACATGTTGTTGATTCGGTTGACTTATCGGTGGTAAGGGACAAAGATTGTGAATTGATCTTTTAAGAATTCCAGAGGCTGTTTTAACATTCACGACTCTTGTAACATTATCCGCACCATCGAACATTTCTACCACTCTGCCTAAGGGCCAATTTAATGGTGGTAGGTTTTTGTCTGTTATTAAAACTAGAGTTCCCAGCTTCAGGTTCGGTTTTGCTCCCTTCCACTTGTTTCGTGTCTGAAGTTCTTAAAGGTATTTTGCTGACCATCGATGCCAAAATGGTTGCTGGATGTGTTGGATTTGCCTATATGTCGTCAAATTGTTTAATTTCTGATGTCTGTTTCAGCAAATGGCGCTGCAAAATCGTTAGGGTCTGCTGACATAGGTATTAGTGGCCTGGAATTAAGAATGGCCTCGACTTGAACGATGATAGTGTGGAGTTCCTCGTAGGTTAGATTTGCATTTCCTACCGGGCGGCTTAAGTGATTTTTTGCAGATTTTACTGCCGCATTCTAAAGACCCCCGAAGTAAGGTGATCCCGGTTGCATTTAGGTAGGTACGTGTGCATAGTCAAATTAAAGATAACATTCCGGGGTCTCTAGATCTTGTAAATAAACTGTATATTTATTATGTATTTTGGCGGGAAAATCGTTAAAATTTGAAAAAAAAATTGGATGTTTTTTCCAATTTTTGGACTTTGACGTGCTACAACTTAAGATTGAAGGTGACAGTAGGGCTGGTTGGACATTCATTGGTTTGGTATCACCTGAGATAAGTCTCGCCTTGATAGGGTGTATATCAAGAAATTTACAAGGTGCAAAGTGGAAACAGTACTAAAAATCGCAAAACCCCCTACCGCCTACACAGTGTATTTTCCGACTCTCTTACCGTACAACTTTTTTCTCGAAATTGAGGGAGGAATCCGGTGTATAAAGAAAATGCGGTGTGTATGGGACACCCTGTATATACTACTTATTCATTTTATTCTGCAGAAGATCCTTCATTCCTTCCTGCAAAATATTCCTTGTTGATGGGGGCATCATCATTAATTGCATATTCTTCCACTTTCTTCTTTTTTGCAGGACGAACACAGTCACACGTTTGCTGCAAATATTTTTGAAGCAATGATATTGCTGTTCTTTCTGCCAGCTCGCGGATTCCAATTAATACATCTGATCGATTTAAAAAAAAGTATTAGACATATATGTATAATCAATAATGTAAAGGGATATTGGTAGGTATCTTTAAATTTTACATCCGATATTTTTTTTCTTGGCCAGTATACGATATTTTCTTCTGCAAATTAATTGTATACATTCGCCTTAAAATTTTTACATGATCTTTTGCATGCATTCCTATCCTAGAGGCACACCACTGAAATGGTACAAAAATTTTAAGGTTATAGCTTTGATTTTTAAAAAGGGGTTCACGGAACTTGAAGCTTTTTCATATATAATCGTGAGCTCCGTCAACCACTCATTAAAAAAAAACACAGCTAAAATAATAAACAATACTGAACAATTTTTGAGTAACAAAAAAGGTTTTAAGTGCACTACTGAAAAGTTTTGTTTTTGAATATAAAGTACGAATGCTATGCCCCTTAACTAATTGAAATAATATTTAAACACTTACAAAGTGTCTACAGAAGTTATCGTCATTGTCGATATTTTCATCAAATGATTTCAAATTTTCAGTTGTGTTCAAAGGAAAACCAAGTTACTTTTCAAGCTCATAAATTGATGATCTATTATTCCTGTTAGTTCCGTGCTCGTTAATAATGTAAATTTCTTCTTTTATAATAATTCTTATATCATTTTTGAGTGAGATGCGAAATGCCTTTAGTGCTTTTGTAACTACATCTTTTAATGTTTTATTTATCTCTTGGTGGATGTCAGCATAGTTAATGAAATTTACATAAGTGGGGCTATTATCAACACATACCCCATATTGTTCTTCTGAAACGGTGAAAATATTAATAATGAAAAGGAATAGAATCAGCATAGTTGCAATACTAACGTTCAACAGTTACAGAAATAGGTATATCACCAACAGCAGTATTAACTACAGGAACAGATGCATCGTTTGGATGGCATGTAGAAGCAATTATTGGCTGAAGTTCACTATCCTCAGTAAAGTTGTTTTCAGTGTTTGTGAGAGGTACTGAAGAAATTTTCACCTATGTAGTGAAAGATTCCAGTAAAGTGTCAGCGCTGTGACAAGATTTCATTCGTTTTACTGGTACAGCCGGAGTTATTGGAATATCCACTCCCTCATTACTATCATCTGATGAAGCATTACCAACATTTTTTAAATGAACTTTTTCTTTTGATGGGAGTTGGGACACTAGTTTCCTCTGCTTCAATACCAATATTCATGGTCCGAAGTTTCAATAGCAGTCTTCTCAGATAGTATAATTTCTGCTCATATTGCACTTTTGTAATTATCTGATAATATAGTAAGTAATTTTTTTATATAAAAAATCACTGCTAGTGTGTAAATAGCGATATACCATAAACTTTATCGTCCAACGCTATGACTTTAAAAACTTTCCACTTTTGTAAAGGTCGCTTTCCGCTTGCGATTAATTTTCCAGCATTAGCATTAAAAGGTGCCTGATTAAAAGCCATTCATAATTCAAACAAAAAGCTTACGAAAACCATATAAATCGTACAGTCAATTTAAAATAAAATATATATATTTACCAATCGGTTTATAACCCAGCATACGGGTAAAGCTGCTTTACTTTTATGCTCTACGAACTGATAAATTTTATACATTTAGATTGCCTGATTAAAAGCCATTCATAATTCAAACAAAAAGCTTACGAAAACCATATAAATCGTACAGTCAATTTAAAATAAAATATATATATTTACCAATCGGTTTATAACCCAGCATACGGGTAAAGCTGCTTTACTTTTATGCTCTACGAACTGATAAATTTTATACATTTAGCTATTTCACCTTACACTTTAACAAAAACCACAATTTGGACACAATTTATGCGACTATAATATGTATATTCTAACAAAAAACATAATTCGAAAATGCAACGCGACCTCAAAGTGGACACGAATATTTATGAATGACTCAATTCCAATATTCAGTACTGCCAAGGTACTGCTTAGATACTTATAGAAATGATCAAAATAAATTTCTGAATGAAATTTTACGAATACTTATACAGAACTTAAAAGGTACTGATTAAATATTTTGGACTTTGTAAATTTTTTTTTTTAATTAATAATTTCAGTACATTTACAGTAATATTTCAGTACTGCAAAACTTAATTGCTTTACGCATCAACAAGTAGGTGTGAATTTCGAAAAATTGGAACCCTTATGATACTTACGATGAATTGAACTTCTGAACTGCTTTTTTTATGCGCAATTTCAACAATCGGTATTCGTTTAGTACTTATCTAGCACTTAAATGAGATAAAATAATCTTAATTTCAGATGAGTTCATAAAAATCAGTATTGGACTTTCAGTACTACAAACTGTTGTACGGATACTCCTATGGAGAGATGACTTGACAGAGTGCTTTTAGGTATGCGTTCTGAGGACATCTACTGATGTGCTCGAGATGCATACCGTAGCTCGCATCTTTCCACCTCCCGTGGAAAAAAGCCTGTAGACCCGCACCGGTCTTAGGCCGAGGCTTACCTTCGTCCAAGGCGGCTGGACGAGGAGCGATGCCCTTACCTAAAATTTCTAAGGTTGAATCCTTATTGAAACTGCCATTTAGTTGTTGGGCATAAGATATCCCTAGCTCTAGTGCAGAGGATCGTAGTGATGGTATTGGTCTCGCTGTTGGTACTGTTAGCTTCTGCTTGCAGGCATTTAACTTCTCTCCAGAAAGCAGTGGCCTCATGAAAACCTCACTCGGCTTTGGCGCTGAAGCTGAGACCGTTCTCACAACCTCTGCTAAGTTCGAACGCCTTCGTGGCGTTGGGTTGAGTGGCGAGAAACTTTCTGTACCTGCTGTACTACTGCAATTGCAGCGGTCGTAATTGAAGATGATGCTCGAAGCTCTTCTCCGTTAGCAACCGCTGTCCTCGCTGAAGTCTTCTCAAATAGAGTCGTCTGTTTCTTGGCCTCTTCATTTTGGGCCCTTCTGGCCTCTTCTGTGGGCCCTTGCCCTGCTTTCATTGAAGAAGAACCTTTAACATTCTTCTTCTTCTTCATCGCTCCCCCCGCAATCGCTACTGCTCGCATTCATTCGAAGTGCGGTAGAGAAGTTTTAAATTTATTTTTATTATATTATATTTACTTAATTTTTTTATTTTAATTTTATTATTTTTATTAATTATTTTTTATTTTTTTCAGGTCGCAAAATATAAACTAGGAATGTTTTAAGGTTGTTATGTTGCCATGGCAACGACCGAAATTATTTAAAAATCCAAATCTCTTACTAAATTTTTATGTTTTTCACAATTAATTAAATGAATTTTTGCACAGTTTTTTTAATTATGTTTTTTTTCACAAAGCACAATTTACCAAGCACAATTTACCAGCACTTAGACTCAATACAATTTCTGGTCACCTTTTTTGCTATTATTCCACACTTCTTTCGTTTTATTTTTACGTAGCTAATATTGACCCGTCCCCTCTCTGTGACAATAATAATAATTAGTATAAAAATAGTAATAATAGTACGGCTGATTTTTGCCTTGCACGCTTTACATAGGGAAACTAGAAGTTATTTTTGTACAGTCCGGTAGTTTATTAAATTTACGCACGGTGCAAGTTAATAATAATAAGATATATTTTCTGGTAAACGATACTATACGATTGACAATCTTTTAAATTAGTATCTATTGAACAGACGGGTAAATAAAAATAAAATTCAAACAACAACATTAACATCAAAATAAAAATAATATAAAATACAAAAAAAAAATTTATTAGAACTAGAATAAAAATTAATATTAAAAATAAAATTGAAATCAAAATTAAAATAAAAACGTAAAATTAAGATCGAAATTAAAAAACAAACCAAATCAAGATTGAGTTCATCGCAAATATTTCAATAGTAGTATTGAGAATAATATTGTAGACAGCAACCAGCAGATTGACGTGTAGATGGCGAGAGCGATGTTATGTATAGTATGTTAATTGGTAAACATAAACATGAGGATCAAATGCAGATCAACAATATTGTTTTATATTATACAAAGCAAATTTATAGTATATCGTAAAGCACTCTCGGCCTGCGTGGCAAAAATCTCCTTGTAGGTGGCTCCTAGAGCAAAAATAAAAGTTTCTTCTTATTAAGAACAATATATTTTATGTCTGTACGAAGGGTTTTTTCGAAATATAAACTTTTTAAAATATGGCGGTCATTAAAAAAAAAGTGAATTTTTCAGGGTAAAGTTGCTTAAACGGTGCACCAACACTAAAATAACAACTCTACCGAAAAAATCCTACGTACTTGCTTAGATTATACTATGGAGAAGAGCTATGCAAATTTTCAAGTCAGTCCGATGAAAATTGGATGAGTTATTTGACACGCAGATTTGAAAAACATTATGAGAAAATCACGTTTAAAGTTTTACATATGTATGTGAAGAACCGTGCTGAGAGCGCTTACTCATAATCGGTTTATAACAAGATTTCAGTCACCGTTCCAAAGAATTGTTTTCAATTCTACACATTTCAAAGAATATTCTAAGCAAAAAAGAACTTGTTTTGTTTTTCATATTTTCAATCTTAATTAATTGCGTTAACAGCTAATTTTCTGCACATTTGCCTCGTTTGAATCTCTGATGCTTGTTGCTTTGACGCTTCTGCGGTTCTGACCATGTTAATCGCTTTTTTTTCGTTTAAGTCTTCTCAAAAGTTATAATTATTCTTCTAATAACTGGCTTACCTCGTTTTACAAAAGTACGTCCAAACAATTTTAGATCCCTTAGCTCTATCGAATGTGGGGTGAAATTTGGTTAGTCCAACTCTTGTGCAACTTTGAAACTGTGAGGCCTGTTCCTCAAAATTTTAAAACAATTGTGTTGATAATTTTCGTGTCCATCGAATGGGGAGTAAAATTTTGTTAGGCAGCTTACTTGTCTAGAAAATGGGAAATAGTCTCGTTTGGAAATTTATTTTCGCTCCGTTTTCTTATGAAATTACATATTTGACAAAAAATTAGAGCTTTATCTTTTTAGAACCAGTAAAAACCGATTCTGGTGAAAGTTGCATTACTTTTATCTTTGAACTTCCTGAGAACACTACATATTTGGATCATACAAAGCCCTTATTTCCTGCCCGTCAAGTACAATTGTATTACTTAAAAGATTTTCTTCTCAATGTAATCACACACCCGGAAAATGACAACAGTTTTGAAACGACTTGAACCAAAGTATAATCGTCTTCCGGAGTAACGTTTTTAGATCTGTCGCAACAATCTAAAAATTCCATTTCCCTTATTCACGAATAACTTTCACCGTATCTCCCTGATTTTAACATAGGACTCCCAGCCAGGAAAATATGCAATATTTCTCGTTTCCGTGTAACCAGATTTTTCCTAACTACTCGTATAAAGCATAACAATTCCCTTTTATGTCATCTGCATAGAAAAAATACGTTTAAAGTCTCTGTGTGACCCATTTTTGGCTGCACGAAAAGGATGTTAGGTAGGAATACATGGATCTTTTGCAGTACACCTGGCTTTTAGAGACATGGAAGGAAACCTAAGAATAATCTCAAGTATACAAAGCTTTGCTATAGCATCTACTAGAAGGGCTGATGTTCTACGATAGGCAGAAGGAATTAGGTCCCTTTCATTTATTCAAAAGCTCAAAGTGTTTTCCGAGTGGAAGAAATTAAGGACGACACTAATGAATGCGCTGATATGCAGTAGCAAGAAAATGTCTATGTAGCTTCAAGCGTCTTAATTGCATTTACAATCAGCATTTTGCATTAATATTTTACTAGACAACCAACCTTAAGACTGACGGGTTTCGTAATAGATTCAAATTCACGAATGATTTTATCTTCAGAACTGACTTCTTCTAGTAGTCTTAGCAACAACATCCTGCTCCTCTTGGTTGTTGGTTTGCAGTTTGTACTTGTTTTTGGGGATATTTCTTTCCTCTTTCCACAAATTTAGGTTTGTGTCTGGAAGCATATGAGCTTAAATATGCCACAGAATTTGGAAACAATAAACAACGAAAATTTTCATCCTGTCGCTCCTTTAGTTCTGCCATAGTTACTAATAAACAGTTAAGAGAGCTATTAAAGCTGCAGGAGTCCCATCTGAAGACACCTGTGGATCACCATAAAAACCATAATGAGAATTACCTTGTAAAAGGTTATTTAAGTAATCGCGGAAAAAACCGGTTGCTGAGAGATTACAGCGTTAAATCGCATTACCACGGTGTTAGATGTTGTAAACTTTTCATCACAATGAAATTAAGTTAAGCTACTTAGGATTAATTTCGAGTGTAATTAGCGGAAAAAAATTCGGGGGTCGTGGCAGGCAGGGATATTTTTAAGTCAAGGGTCAACTGAGGTTAGGTATTGATTTGTACCATGTGGAAGAATTAAGAAAGCTTTGCAGTTATAGTGTTGCTGTTTTGAATTTCTCGTGGCAGACTATTCCACAAGATAGTTGTATAAGCAAAGAATTGACACTTGAAATTAATATTTTCAGGAGGACAATGAATTACCCTGATTTCCTAAGCTCTGTTCATGGCTCTCATCATGAGCTTTCCTGCTGTCAATGAGAGGCTGTGCATATTGCATAACAGAAGCAGAAGGTGTAATATACTTTTATTAATGTGCGTGATGAGGACTTGGATGAAATATATGATATCAGTATTGCGATGTAGTCATAAGGACACTTGGAATATACACACAAGTTGACCATGTTATGATTGATCGAGCAATAAATTCCAAAAATCATGAATGTGAGAAATTGAAGGAGAGCTTCTTAAAGTGCTGTTCGGATTATATTTTACCTAGATTCTGCTTATATTAGTGCCTTCTTTCAGGTAAAGTGCTTCAAGTACAACCAGTCTTCTATACACAGCTGAAAGGAGAATAGCATAGGTATATGACTCAAATGTTCGAAACATGAACAGACCTCGTAAGGTAGTCACTTACATCTGCCAATACAAGAACACAAAAATTAAAAAATGCACATTTGTTGGACGCTTATTAGAAGTATCCCTCAATCGGTCTCATATATACGACAGGAATTCGATTCGCGGTCAAACATACATAGTCAAAATTGAGAGTAGAGAGCCAGTGTACCCTTTGTTGATGAAAACATCATGAAGTTCTTCGCTATGGTCTTCACGCGTTGATAATACTCTTATGAGGAAGAAACCCAGATCATTGGGAGGGGTCTACTACAGTTTCCATTTAAAAAAAGCGTGGGATGTAAATACAATAATATTATTATTGCTGCATATTGAATATAAAGACATTCTATATATTATCGTTTTCACTATGCACTGAAAAATTCTGAAATGCTGGTACTCTGGGAGTATAATATCCAACCTGCAATCGAGTCGCAAACTTTAAATAGTCATTTGGAAGCGATATGCGGCAGGTAAAGGAAAGATTAAATATTTGACAACTTCAACTTAAGAAGTTCAGCCGGGAAAAATTGTACAGTAAGTGCTTGGAACTCTATCAATGATATAACATTAGATATACAGGGTCATCAGTGATGGGACTTTTCTGCCAAATTATGCTAGCTAATTGGAGAATAAAAGTTAGCAAAATCGCCAACAAGTTAGCAAAGTGACTACAGAGTACAGATAAAAATAAAATGAATATAATTCTAGAAAACAAAAAACAAAAAAAATTGCTCCAGAGTTGTTACATTAAAATTAATATTGCGTATCCTGCCTCAGCTCTTCTATGGCCTGAAACACAATTGGAGCTTTTCAGCCAGCTTGAGATTTGTTCACAATGTAAATCAATGTAGAAGAACACAATTGGAGCTTTAATTTTTTGCCAGCTTCAAGCTGGCTTGAGAATTTATCTAATTGCAAATTTCAAGCCCAATGACTGCCAACTTGAGGGAATTTTGAATGTTGCCAACTGTGCGAATGTCGAATATTAGATTAGAATGGATTCTGTTGACACATTTAAGAAGTAAACACCTACGAAAAATGTTAAAATGGAAGAAAACTTATATAGTGAGTAAAAGATAAGCAGTTCCTGTGGGACATAAAAAAAAACCTCAGTATTTTTTTGCATATAATTGGTACATCTCGAAACTATAAAAAAAAAAATGCATTAATTTATCCTAATTTTGGAAACCGGAAGCATTAACTGTCGTCTCTGCAAATTTCAAAAACGCCAGTTGTGTTCAATTCGGCTTTTTCAGTCAGCTTTAGAAGAAAGCTGGCGATAAACCTGGCTGAAATGCTCCAATTGTGTTTCAGGCTTTAGATTTGTCATAAAAAAAGTAAAAAATGGCGTTATTATTCATTTTTGAACTGTGTTTCAGAGAAACACAACTTCTTGAAAATTTCTTTAAACACATACTTAACTCCTCTTTTTTGTTCTATAGAAGATATTTTCGTGAATTTGATAGAAGATATGTACGTGTTGGTAGTAGATAAAGCCTTAAGATGTTGACAAATGTGTGAAGATATTCCACCACGTCGTACTCGACTTCGAGCCACATATAAAAAACAGGCTACCTAGCATTAAGATTATGGACAGATAAATTAATTGTCCTTAAGGATCTTTTATAATGGACAAAGAAGAATCTAAAAATGGTGCAGGCAAGCACAGAGGCGTATCTAGGTTTAAACATTTGGGGGAGTGAGCATATTCAAAGGGTTCAACTGCATAAAAAAAATATAAGAGGAGTCAGTACCACGATCTGCAAGTTTCGGACATTTTTCAATACGAATTTCTGGCAAAGTATTTGTAGCAGAATAATGATTTATATCTTAAATTAAAGCTAACGAAGAAATCTAGTAAATAACGTCGGCAAAATTTTAAAAAATATATCAGAATGGAGATATTAACTCAGAAATTGAATATTGAAGTTTTTTTAAATCAAATTTCTGTTAGTAGTTATTCTCATTTCTTTACATTGTGACTATTTTAGAAACATAAGAATAATAAGAATAAGTTTATTCGTGATAAAGTACTATAACGTAGCGCATCAAACATTTCATAGATGCACATACAAAAAAAGAAAAACAAGCATAAGCAAGCATTCAAGTTCAATAATTTCATTCACACATATTTTCGTTCATAAATTGAACAATGTGAATTTCGTGAACTTGCAAGGGCAATGCACTTCAGTGCAGCACACGTCAGTTTGCTGACACGACATTTCACACCATTCATGCATTGCACTAACCTCAATGAACCCGAATGCTTGAAAAGCTTGGAATATGCATTGCGGCAAATTCTTGGATGAATTTGCGAATTGTTGATTGCGCTACTCCAGGTTAATAATCTATGTATATTGCAATGTATTGCAATGAATTGATTATTTGATAGATTTATACGTTAGGTAGGGGTAGCGAATAAAAATATAAATAAGTTGATTCTGAATAAAGATGACTCAGTACGTTTTAGAGAAGAAAGGTGTTTAACTGTTAATTCCTATCTCTAATAACTTCGGCAGTCTTTGACGCCAGTGTGCGGATATCGGCTGAGCATTCTCGCCTACACAATACCAAGATATTCGGCTGAGCAATCTCGCCAGAAGATAGGCCAGTCTCTGACGCCTTCAGATACTGATATCGGCTGAGCATTCTCACCTGCACCACACCAAGATATTCGGCTGAGCTTTCTCGCCTGAAGCTATAGGCAGCAGCTATCTACAGGTACACATTGGGCGATGATTAGGTCAAGGCAGCCATCCAGAAGCTTCAGTATATCCACTACGTAGCGCCTTGATATAATCATTACAATAAGAATGCAAATTTCTTTTTTTTTGTACAAAAGCAAAGCGTCAAAAAGAATAAATTAATACAAAGTACGAGAAATGAAATTTAAATATAAAAAACAAAGTTTAAATAAATTAGAAATTCAAAAATTTAAATATAAATTCGAAAAAATATGCTACTAGCAACGTAAAATAAAATACTAAAATATTACTCAAAACATCAGATTACGAATACAAATATATAGATCTAGCAAATAACTTCGAGTTTTTTTCATTTTTAGTGGCCCCTTTTTTTAATTATTTGACTCTAATAGTACATGTTTTTTCTCCTGATATTTCACCGACGAGAAATTGCAATATTTCATTGAAAGATATTGAAATACAAAGCAAAATAGCATATTTAACAATTATGTGCGAAAAAAATTTAGAAGAGTTAATTCTTGTTAAAAATTTTCTATTTATTCGAACTGCAAATATTCATTTTTCGTCTTAAATTGTATAATTTTGTCGCATGTAGGGTTTCTGTCTTTTATGTTAGATGTCTCTAGTGTGGATTGTGGTCTAGGTCTAGGCTAATTTTATATGAATTTATCACTTTCAAGATACAAACCTATTAGTAAATTTTATTGCCAAGCGGCTCGCTGGTATCTAAATTGAAACTTTTGCTACTTACTCCTCTTAATGTTTATATTAAAAAAAAAAAAAAAAAAAAAATCCACTTCAGTAGCCATCTATCTTTTCCAGCGCATCTAAAAGTGCCATCGTACACAATATTATGCAAGGAGCGAATTCTTTATGGTTGTTATACCTTTGATATATAAAAGTATTTAACGTTAGGAAAGGGTGTTTGAGGCTGTTTCCTTCTTTTATAGTATATTCCACGATTGGTAAAATTTTACAGATTTCTAATTTTTTTTAAATGCTGATGTGTTCAGGCTCAGCCAATTTAGTTTCAAATTTAATACTATTGCTACTTTACCTTACTAACTTCGTAGGTATTAGTTTTAAATGCGCACCCTTAAGGAAATGAGAAAATATTTTAAACATGACGCCATATACAGGGTGTTTCCTCCATGGTTGTCCATAGAGCGGGAGATGATAATACTCACCTAACCAAACAAAAAATTGTATGGCGGGGGGAGGGGATATTAACCGTTTCGAAGTTACAGGGTGATTAAGAAATTATGCTAGGTTTTCACAAAACACTCTGTATCTAAAAAGTACAGTGTGTACGGTCATCGCCTTCGGCCTTTCCAACGACTGCTCAACCAGTCCCGTGCACTTCTCCCCTCAGGAGTTATTGCGGTATTAATTTAAAATATCGTATTTTGTTACCTTTCTTTTTTTAATTTGACGTATATTTTTTTGCAAGAAGATTAAAGACGTATTATTTTTTTGTAAAAGCTATAAACTGTAGACTCCTCTTTAATTTGACCTATCACACCCTATGTGCTATCTGTAGCCCTTAAAGAGTTATTAGCTCTTAGCCTATTCTCAAAGCTATTCTTAAACCTATTTTCAAAGATAATTTGTTCCATTAAGCACAGAGTAGTCACCAATGCTGATAGCATCAGCACTTCACACGTGCTGATTTTACCAGCATCGAAAAAGTCAAACGAAATTAACTTTTAGACTATCAGAACGTAATAATTGAGTGGAAAACATGGCTGTAATTGCAATAAAGTGGAGTGAAACTGTAAAGTTAAATTATATAAGAAACATGGAATTACAAATTAAGAGATTATAAAAATAAAAACATTAAAAATAGATTTGGGTTATTTTCTAAGGAAAACTCCGATCTTTATTTCATCTTTTTTATTATTTACTCGACGTTTCGAGCCTTGATTAGTATCCTTCTTTAGGATTTAGATATATTAGGGCACAAGATGACATAGTATTACGTATAATTAAAATTTTTACTGTTCTCACCTTTGTTCTCGATATGATGTTTTTTAATAGGATATTATTGATACTTATTCACAAAAATAAATATTAAAAATATAGTAAAAACGTTAACTGAACATATAAATAAATAAATAATTTAAACAAATAAATAAGTAAAATTTAGACTACTGGTTTCTTTAAAGGACCACAGATGAATGGTGTGCGAAGTTCTTTGTCGTGTTGTCATGTCAAGTTTCAGTTTTCTAAGTATAAATAAATAACCCAAGCCTTACATCATAGGCCCCATAAAAACCAAAGCCAGCTCGAAACCTCCAATCAGCTGTAAACCATCATTAGAAATATAGCAAACCTCACTATCAGCCATTTTTGGCAGTAATAACTTGTGCTTTGCAAAACTATAATGTAAACAACATCAGCGTGCTGGAACACTAAAAGCTGAT
The DNA here is from genome assembly GCA_963924295.1 of Dioctria rufipes. NCBI lineage: Eukaryota > Metazoa > Arthropoda > Insecta > Diptera > Asilidae > Dioctria > Dioctria rufipes. The sequence continues at coordinate 67,490,548 of OZ002744.1, read as the reverse complement.
GCATCAGCGCTTGGCAATCAGCATAATGTCAACTAGGCTTTAGTGACTGCAAACACGTCATTTAAAAAAAAAAATCGTCTAGTTTCGGTATGACCTGAATATGTTATGACCTAATACTGTTAGCTTAGGGTGATCAAATTAAAGAAGAGAGTCTACAGTTTATAGTTTTTATAAAAAAAAGTTATGTTAATGACCTTTCTGAAACAGAATTGAGCTCAAATTAAAAAAAAAAGGTAACAAAATCCGAAATTTTTAGTTTAGACCCCAATATCTCCTGAGAGGAGAGATGTTCAGAGCTGGTTGAACAGTCATTGGAAATGCCATGAAGTCCAGCATTTAATTAGCTTAAGACGGTGACCATACGCCCTGTACTTTTAAAAATAAAGGGTGTTTTGTGAAAACTTAGCATAATTTCTTAATCACCCTGTAACACCGAAACTGCCGATATGCCCCTCCCTCTCTCCCATACAATTTTTTGGTTGGCTAGGTGAGTACTATCACCTCCCGCTCTATGGATCACCGTGGAGGAAACACCCTGTATAGTAGTGTTTAAGATTTCTCGATAGTTTTCATTTCTCGAGAAAAGAAAAAATTACCTCTTATTTGTCAGAAATCTCGAGAATTCTCATATAATATATAAAATGACATTTATTCGGTTACATTCAATTTAAAAGGTTATATAACAATAAAATATGTACCACTCTTTATTACTGAAATCATACATTTTATTTATTATTTAAATATGTAGGTATACATATAAAATTATTGCAAAACAAAATTTAATTACTTTTTTGTTCAACTTTGATATAATTTTTCAAAAAACATGGGCAACAAAAGTAGTATTGAACAACGGATTTCTCTTCTTCGTAACAAAATCCTTCGGAATAGTAAAATTAAGTTCATTACTAATTAATTATTAGACAAATCGTCCCTAAGTATGTAGTTCCATATTTGTTTTCCGTGTACCGGTTGTTTGAAATATATTGAATTCTTGTTTAATAATTTTCAGCAACACCAGGGCTCACTTGGAAAATTTCAGAATAATAAATTCCAGAAATTCAGATTATTGAATTTAAGAAAACCGAAATACACGCAATCAAATAGGTCATGTCACAGTTTTCTGAAATTCAGTTTTGCTGAAAAAATTCAGAGAGTCCTACCGGTTTTTCCGTTTTCAGTTTACTGAAATATTTCAGTATGCTGAATTTTTTCAGTTTGCCTATTAATGTTGCCAAATTATCCGATTTTTAAGATTTTACTGAACTGTCAGTGGTGTGTTGCGAGTATAAGTTTAGAAGGTTTTATAAAAATGTTCGCCAGGGAGTAATTTAATGCAGATTTCGAGAAGAGTAGTGTTTGTGAATATAAAGTGTAAATCTATAGCGTCGCGATATTAAGGACAAAGCTTGAGACGAAGTTGGTAAGAAAGTGATTAAAGCATGTAGCGATTTAAGTTCCGAGGAGAAACAAAATCAAAGTAAGCGAAGACTGATATTTTTTTTTATTGATATATTTATTAAGAGCAGTATCGAATTCTTGACAGTGTAAGAGGATGATGTGTACAAAATACTCTGAAAACTTTTTTCAGCCAATGGTATTATATATACAAGTGCATAATGCCATATAATTTTACCCTGCGGCGACATAAAGTAATTTTCAAACTTTAATCTGACACTTCTACCACCCCTACGGCACTGTACAATCTAATATTCAGCTTAGAGATTTACTAAAAATGTGTCATGTCATACTGAAACTGAAATTACGGACAGCCTAAGGGTTGACTATGTAAGTCTTTCCGATGTGGATTTCTTTTCCATGAAGTATATGCAATCTTTAAGGCACTTTCACATCAAAAACAAGAACAGAAAAATGTAAACCGAAAAACTCAATTTATTCCACTTTAAAACAAGATTTATATTCCAATGATTAATGAAATCTAAGGAAATAGGATAAACTAAGAATTTTACTGAGAAAATAGTTATATTTATTTCAGATTTTGAAGAAAAACACAACTTTTATGTTTTATCGGCCGAAAAACTTTTTCGGCGGAAAGATTCGGCCGATAAAACATCAAAGTTGTGTTTATCTTAAAAATCTGAAATGTATATACTATTTTATTAGTAAAACTATTAGCTTATCCTATTTCCCATGATTTTATTAATCATTGGAGCAAAAATCTTGTTTCAAAGTGGAATAAATTGAGTTTTTCGGTTTACATTTTTTCAATTCTTGTGTTTGATGTGAAAGTGCCTTTAGGAGAGATAAGGTCACAATTTTGTTGTGCTGTTTGCTACTTCATCTTTTTGTTATATATAAATATACGAAAACTTTTACAGCATCAGCATCGCAAAGCTGTTTTTAATTATATTAGAAATAAACTGTTTCACACCACTTTGACATGTACATATAACATGGGACTGCTTGATCTTAGGCATTGCCGTCTTTATGTTCCAGGCCGTGACATCGAATTCTTTGAATGTATTAGAGTGGTACGATTTCGTACTTCTTTTAGCATTATTGTTCTTATGGAAAAATGCATTACTTTCAACTTCAACCTTCTGCACAATGTAAATAAGCCTCCGTACTAAAAGTTTTATTCAGGAATTTTGTTATTTAATTCCTTGTGCATTTACCAGTATATAAATCCAAGTACTTTCTTTAAGAAAATTCTTTATATTTTATTACTCAAACATAACACTACACATAAAAATGAGAAAACGCGTTCAATTCTGTTGCCTTCATACCACAAATCACACTGGAAAGCAATCAGAGCAGGAACATAAACATAAAGACGGCAATGTCTTAGGTCAGTTCAATAAAAACCCCGGGTAAACCTAGGGCTACACCGGGCCACACTATCCTGTTTTTTTGAAAAACCTGGGCTTACACGGGGTTATACCAACTCGTTCATTGAAAACCCGGTGTTTCTGATTTCGTACCCCGAACTTACACTAAAATTTTCTAGGGGTAAGTGTTTGACATGTCATTTGTGAATTGTCATTTGGAATTTGTTCGGTGATTGCGATCAATTGTTCGATTGCGGTATATAAAAGGGAAAAAATCGTGGAGCTCATACCAAATTCAGTTTATACAAAGGAGTTAGATAAGAAACTGGATGACAAAATACCCATTGATGATATGCACATAGAAAGATCGAATGAAAATGATGAGGAAATTTTCGAGCAGGCGATTAAGGTCGAAGAACATAGAAAAAATCTTAAGATCTGTCCTTCTAGTAAGAAATTTGAACGTAAAAAGTAATTTTTTAGACTTCACGTTATCCTTGCAGCTACCAAGCAAATAGGTTTGAAGCAAACAACGACGGCTCGCTATTATTTGACATCATAATCTAACTATATTACTAGTATCATATTCTACCGCAAGGAGATTGTTCGTTGCTCCTTTGTTAGTTTGCTAAATAACTTGGTGCCTTACCAATTATGCCAACTATCTAATACTCGATGTACCTACCGTTGTAACGTAGCTTAAGCTGAGGTTCTTCAATAAATGATTTTCTATTCTACTCTATTCTATTCTATATGAGAAATTCTCCAAGTTCTAAAACGAGATGTCAGAAAAGGGTTTAATAGTTGTTCGAGAAGAAGCCAACGGGATAGAGAAAATCATTTCTGTAGATTTTGATCATCCAAACAATATTAATTTTATACCTAGTGACAAAACATTTGATGATAAAAGTGAAAATAGTTCAGCACAACTGTTTCTTGCAGAAATGATGGAGCTATATCTGGTTACAGATTAACCAATTAATTGTCATAGTCAAAGTTAAGTTACAGAAAAGACGATAATATCTGATATCGATGTAAAAAAGCTAATAAAAGAATATGTAATTAAAAATAAACTGAGAAATAATTTTTGTGCATTTTAATATTTATTTATTTTTAAATTTTTAATTATTTCACCTAATTTCTAAATAAATTTTCACAAATCACTGGAAATTAGAAGTTAAATTATGCTGAGGAGTACTGTCAGAGAAATACCATTACATTAGATTTACCTTAAACTGCAAAAATCTTGTTCGATGAGTGAACAAAACCCCAGGTAAATAGCCGCCATATTGTAGGGGGAAAATTTGCACGGAGTGCGTTCCAAAACATAGCTACAGTTGACTATAGCTGACTTCAATTATTCCAAAACCCAGTAGTTAACTAAATTATGTCACCTGAGTTGACTTTTGAGCGTTCCGAAACATTTGAAGTTGACTAAAATAGTCAACTATCCCTGATTGTGCTCTAGACTGCTAGTTATCTAATATATAAACCGTGACGTGAGCTGTCAATTGAAATCTTTTTTTGGCGCGCTTTTACAAACGTTTTTCGAAATTTATAACTTTAATTTCAAAATGAATGCGGAAATAATTGGAGTTTTTGAATTAAATGGAGAAAAGTTCATTAAGGTTCAGCTTGAAAATGGTATTTTAATTGTATTTACTTTAAATAGTTCTATTTTATAAACAACGTTTCGTCTTAGGTTCCCAAATGCAACTCCCGTTTACTGAGGATTTAGACCAGCAGCTAGGTTTCAATTGGGAAGAGTTGGTTGCAGGGGAGACAATTCAAGAAGTAGTAGAAGATGCAAATAGTCGTAGAACCTCAGAACCAGTAGGTGGATCAAGGAAATTTCTGAATTCTTCGACTAATATAGGTATTTAAACAAATCAAAGTTTCCTAGTAGTAGGTTTAACGTATTTTTAGGTAAGAAAATATGGCGGAAAGAAGAAATAAAATTTCTACTACATTGCTACATAGGGCAAAAGGATAAATTCGAAAATACGTGTTTTGAAAATGATGCTGCCTGGGAAACAATTTCTCAAACCATGAAACGAAATGAGTTTGATGATTCAGCCAATCAATGTAAGTTTAAATTCCAGCAGTTAAAAAAGAAATATACGTCTGCCAAAGATAACAATAAGAAAACTGGTGCTGCGCCAATTATATTTACGTTTATGGAAGAATTTGAGGAATTGTTTTTCAGAGACCATGCTGTATGTCCAGTAGCTGTTGCTGAAAGCCTGCAGTATACACCAATGCCAAGCACAAGCAGAGCTGTTTTGGAAGAAAATCGCGAAGATTCTCAAAATGAAGGAGAAACTGAAGATTCTCCGAAAAGAAGACTGCCAGTGAATAGATTGTTGCTGGAAGAACTCCAGTTGTACAGTGAGGAGAAAGCTACGAGGGAAAACGAAAGAAAAGAAGAAAGGAATGCGGACAGGGAAAAAAGAAGGCGGCAACGCGAAGAAAATATTTCAGTTACGAGGCAGGCCATGGAAATATATAAAGAAATGATGGGCAAACTACACAAACTGTAGATTAAGATTAATTTAATTCCGTATATAAAATTTACAATTCTTTTCTTTTTTCTGTATATACAGGGTGGGCCAAAAGTCACCATGGGGTTTAAAAATAACTAACTTTTTCGTTTGTACATTGCTCCACACCCTGTTGACCGTTTCTCTTCATTCCTTTTTTACATGATAGCCAACTGTCTGTTCTTCATAGGTAAGCATGTTTCCCCACCCCACCTTACCCCTCGTTTTTTTCATCCTACCATATGTTACCAATTTAATTTTTAAACCCCATGGTGACTTTTGGCCCACCCTGTACATATATATACAACATAAATGTTAGTAGATTTGAAATAAAATGTCAAAACCGATTGGTTGAAGTTTCATTCATTGTACAATTCTTGAGCCATCCGATTTCCCGACGTTTCACCGGTTCGCATTGTTTCCAAATTCGGAACTCTATATGTAGAGGAACTTACTGCAGCCTGTGGTATTCCCTCCTGAATACAAGCGTCTCTGCATTCCTCTGGAAACCTGAGGCATACGTTGTGCATCACACAACAAGCTAGAATTGCAGCAGGAATTGCGTCCAATCTGCTCATGGCTAAATACTGCAATCTCCTCCAACGGCCAAAGAGCAAAGCAAAACTCCTCTCAGTTACTTGCCTAGTAGATGAATGAGCCTTAATCAATTTTTTTTTCACTTCACTTAGTCTACCATTATCAATGAAAGGAGGGATGCACCACTTCATAAGTGGATATGCTTTATCTCCCAAAATAACGTCGTTTCCTGAAAAATAATTGTCAAATTCTCCTTCAACTTGTTGAAATATCAATGAACAGAACAATTTCTAAAAATCATTTTGTGGTCACATATTGCCTGCAAGATTATCGGATAGAATCTCTTGCGATTAGTGTAGGAATGCACATGCCCTTTAGGGACTTTGATTGGAACATATGTACCATCTATAGCACCTATCACATTTTTTAAGCGAGCAAATTTTGAGAATCCATTCTTAATAACTTCCTTTTCGTCAGAATCTGGCCAAGTTATCATAGTTGCAGCTATTTGGTTGATGGCATCTATTATGCGAAAAATGCTCTAGATAGTGTTACCTTCCCAATATCAAATCTTTCCCCAACTGATCTGTTATGAGTTATGTAATAATAGTAGGTTTCACTGTATTATAGAATTGTCTGTATTACCTATAACTCTCCGGTGTTGCAAGCAGCCAGGTGACTGCAAGTAATTGCATCCTTATGTCTTCTTGTGGTCTTCCTGTTGGGGTACAATTATTTTTCCCGCAATTTTTGATAAGAGGAAATCAAAGGCCACTCTATTCAAACGAAAACTTTGTTGGAACTCTACATCGCTATAATTATTTACAACTCTCTTAATATACATGCATACAGGCTCTCCTTTTACATTGATGGCTACATTTAATAATACTAATGGTTCTTCATCGCTATCATCGTCATAATACAAATCTGATGCAGGTGTAGGCTATCAAAATGAAAATATTATATCCTAAGAAATTGTAATTATGTATTTTAAATTAATTACAACCATTCTCGCTAAATTTTGTGCATTTTCCATAAATTCCTCGCCCAAATGTAAAGCCAGTACAACGATTCCTTTTCTCTGGCTCATTTCGGATTAACACACAGTAATAAAATATTAGTTTTAAGTATCAATAAAATTATACAATCAGTATAAATGACAGTTCTAATACTTTTAGTTTACTCAGATCGTTCCAAAACCTCAAATAGCTTTAGTTAACTGCAGACAACTTCACATAGCTCTGACATAACTCTGACATAGCTACAACTATAGCTGCAGTTGTGTTTTGGAACTCACGGTGTTTTACACCGTGTTTTCATCGAACAGACTTTTCGTCATTTGGTTATTAAAACACGTCTAGGATTTCTTTGAAATATATTTTCGCAACATATTTTTCGCTTTGCCTAGCCAAGATGATCTATAAAATTTAATATGTTTTGCCTACTGGTTTCCATACTTGTCTTACAAAAATTATACCGCCTAAATGACGATTTTAATGTAGCATCATGTTTCGAAAATCTGATCAAATGCTTCTACTTTTATGCACGACTTCTCTAATTATGTACTATACTATGTACGTGCATATAATAAAGAAGTAAAATTAAAACTCATGGTATTTGAAAACTCTAACGCAAGTAAAAAATCAATAAAAAAATTTAGGCATAATTATTTTATTTTTATATTATAGGTGAAATCAACATAGGGTATACTACATAAATTTTTCATTCTGTTTGTAATGTACAGAAATAATGCTGGTAGAGTAAAATGGGTTGAATACTCATGCATAATAATATAATAATCCGTTTGCCTATCCGTCTGGCCGCCTGTCTGTCCTCACGATAGCTCGAGGATGCACGCGAGCTCTTAAAAAAGGAAATTCATGTTTGAAAATGGGACAAATCGCTATCTCCTTCGTGAGATTACCAAAGAAAAATTCCGTTTTTCACTTTATAATTGGATACTGCCTATGAACGCGCCAACGTACAGTGCTGCAACTTTGCGCACGACGTTTTCATAAAAATAGTAAGTACAATTTCAGAAATGGGCTAAACCTGGCAACCCCTTCTTTGCATTGCCATATAAAGAGTTAGGATTTTTACGTATACTGTGAAAATAATTAGTCCTAGACGTTTTTATTGTACTAAAAAGTTCTTCAGCATATGAAATCCTATGAAATTAGTCTTGATGATTTTTACTGTCCGACGAACCGTTCTAGAAATATATACGAAAAACCACTTCAACTTGCACTGATTGGTGAACATATGAAATTACATACGGGCATTCATCTAGAGTATCATAAGAATTGGTCTTAGACCAATCCTAGCTTTTTGACTTGTTTAATTTATATTTTTCATGATATTTGGAGTACACCGTCACCTCAACAGCAAAGGAACAACATCGGACGAAAAACATCGATGTTTAGATACATCGATGGAAGTAAAGTAAAAATTTTCGAAAATGAAAAAATATTTCACTTCTGTAGACATATAATATAATACATAATTCCTAATTAACAACAGATTTTCGAATATGCTTCCCAAATAAATTTATTTAAGAATAAAAACTTTTTAATTGATCCGACAAAGCAAAATTCAGTTTAAATCACGCTACAACTGCTGGATATAAAACACAAAATTAATTTAAGAGATGTTTATAGTAATACTAATAATATCGTAGTATGCCTACATATTTTTAGAAAAAAAAAAGAAGAAAAAACAAACAGGCCAAGTGCGAGTCGGACTCGTATACGAAGAGTTCCGTACCATCGTACAAAATTTAGTATTATGTATACGCCAAAAAACATGTTTCTTGTATGGGGCCCCCTTCAATTTTTAATTTAATTTTATTTTAATTATTTGTTGTTATAGCGGCAATAGAAATACACACTGTGAAAATTTCAACTGTCTACCTATTACGGTTCATGAGATACAGCCCCGTGACAGACGGACGGACATCGATGGCTTAGTAATAGAGTTCTCGATTTTACCCTTTGGGTACGGAGCCCTAAAAAGCAACCAAACAAGATCAGCATACAACAGAAAAATACTTCAAGTTTCCCTATAATTTTCAATAGGACTTTTCACTAAAAAAAAATTTTAGACAACTTCTCCCCCTTTAGGTCATTTCTCTGCTGATAAAGTATTTGGCCCGCCCTTGAGAAGAGTCTTTCTAATAGAATGGAGGTTGCTACGATGAGCAAACATTTTGGTGCTATTTTTGACAAATGAGTATAAAATTCCTTCATAGTTTGCTTCAAAACTAGAGGATTATCTGCCATATTTCCCGTGATTGGACTTTTAAGATACCGAGTTATCTCTGATGTTTGCTCCTCTACTTCTCCTTCTCACGAAAGTAAAACGTTTTTAAACATTGAGTGATGATCGTGGAGTGATCATCGAATTATTGACTGCCTATAAAATAAAATAACGAACAATGATTGTGACATAAACTTTAAGAAAAGGTGCTCCCAGAAGAGAACGGGTTTACTCGTTAAAAGGGAATATGTGCATACTTTAAAAATCAAATAAAATTCAAAAAAATATAGAGAAACGTCTTCTCTAATAACATTTTCTGGAAAACTGAAAGAGAGAAGTAATAATTGTACATTCCTTTTTGAAGTATTTCACATAATTAATCATATCATAAATATTTAGAGCTAAATTATTTGGTGGAACGGTTCCACTGCAACCAATGTTCGTAGTGTAAACAACTTTTTCAAGAGTAATTTCGCTAAAAATTGAAAAGCCTAATGGGAAGAATTATTGTCCATTTCACTCTTACTTAAAAAGTTGAAGGGCTGGACATGTGTCGGCACTCGGCTTTAGTTACCACAATTTGCAACTTATGCTTTGATGATTCACATGTGTCGCATATGAAGATCAGGCAGAATGTCAAAGCATACGGTGCGTACGCTGTGTTACTGTGAATACACAATTACTTAACCCTCGAGCTACTCTTCCACTGCAATTAGCTGTTAATTCAAAAATTTAAGTGCCATCCCATTTATCGATGTATCGAATATAAAATATCGATGTCGGCGATGTTTCTGTAGACGAAAATCGATTAAAAACATCGGATATTTTTTAACAAATATCGATGTTATCGATGTATCGATAAATCGTGTGCAAAGGCTTCAGCTTCATATTTATCGCGTCTTCTTCCAATTCTTTTCCTCGGAGTAGAAATTGCAAAACTCTTTTATTGTGAGTTTTTTTTAAATGAATGTAAAATTTGAAAAAATCTGAAATATCACAGCAGATTTAAAAATTTATATTTTTAATTTTTTTTTGTTTACAATTAGTGGGAGAAAGGCAAAAGTTAGCAAACAAAGCAAACATGTTTATAAGTTAGCAAATTTGCTATTATTTTAGCAAAATTCCATCACTGCAAGACAACATAGCTTTTGCTTTGATGAGATCCCATCCTTTTCGAGAAACTTATATAAGTGTAAATCTTAAGCCAATACATTTGCGACGAATAAATAAATAAAATAAATCGTTCCTAGACAAAATTGTACCTATGACTGCAATAGCGTCGGCCGTTCTGGTTGTCGCAACTGTGTTTAAGGCATTATTGTGACATATGGCTCAGAGAGGGGTGGGTTCTAACAAAGCAAGGCATTAGAGCATTTGGTGTTTTTAATCAATAAATTATATGTTCTACATTATGGTCCAAGTAGAACTGGTAATTTAATTATTGGCAACAGAAGAACAGGGAACTATATAAGAACTTCGGAGCTAATAAAATTTGAATCATAATAAATCTGGCAGATTTAGATGGTTTGAGCAGATGTAGAATTTTTAATATTTGTAGAAATATGATGGAAAAGATGGATAAAGAAGAATTTTAAGAACTTTTATTTTTAACGATTCTAAATCAAATTAATAAATACAAGAAGAAAAAACAACCGCATCGTTCGGGGTTTGAAACCGGGACCTTCCGCTTGCCGGGCGACTGCTCTTACCACTGAGCTAACGAGACAGATGATTTTCCCTCCTGCATTCATCAATTTGTTACTATCCTACTAAGCAACGATTTGCTTTCAGCTGGCATTTAACCAGTAACGATAAAAGCGCACAAATAAATTGTAAATTCAATTTTTATTTATTTTTTCCCGAACGGGAATCGAACCTATACTTGTTAGAATCAGTCAATGATGGATAAAGAAGAATTTTAAGAATTTTTATTTTTAACGATTCTAAATCAAATACATAAATACAAGAAGAAAAAACAACCGCCTCGTCCGGAGTTTGAAACCGGGACCTTCCGCTTGCCGGTCGACTGCTCTTACCACTAAGCTAACGATGAAAAAGTTACCTAATGGAGGCAGATAGGACTCCAAGCGAATGATTATGGGCAGTGATCAATATGACAATAATATTCCAGTCCGGTTGCAATACTGGTTTGCTGTTTAAGAACCATGACTTGTATCTTATTTTATTTTTTTGGCACTTGTATTATTTTATTTTTTAGGCACTTGTATTATTTTATTTTTTCTGGCACTTGTATTATTTTACTTTTTCTGGCACTTGTATTATTTTATTTTTTCTAAACATGTGCCTACTAAAAGATCTTGTATCTTACTGGTGCATTGCCATGAATATATACATATGTATAGTGTTGTAGTTATATATATATAATAAATTGAATTGAATTGAATTGACTTCCTGCATGTTCTCTACAACCGCACAATTATGGTAAGAATGAGACTATAATTTTTTGCATGGAAATTTCATATTAAATATCTTATTATTTTTGTATGAAATTCTGTTTCTCAGTAGACTTAGTATTAAATTAATTAATTAATTTTTTTAAGTATAAATAGTCCGTAGGAGACGAACTCTGCAGACACTAGGTAAATAAATAAATAAATAATCCTAGTCGTAGAGCCTGCGAATTGGGATATTTTTTAATTTTTCTGGCACAACAGCTGAACTAAAAATGTTCCTTCACCTGGGAAGTATTTCGCCATCTTACACATTCTTTTCAGGCAGGACAAAAACTCCATGTTATCAATGACCACTATTTTAAAAAGATAAACGTGAAGCCAGCTGTAATAAGTAATGATACATATAAACACCAGCTTTGCATTGTTTCTTCCCGAACCTTGAAAAGAAATTCATGAGCTATCTCTTTGGCCTCTCGAATAAGAGTTTTTTTTTTATAGATAGAGAGTCGTTTAGTCCCCAAAAAACTTACTAGTTTTTAAAGGTTAAGTTATCTTAACACTTCATGAAAAGTCTAGGTACTTCATGAATTGTAGACAGATAGTGTAACAGTTTGCTCTTAACGATTTTTTACAGCAATTGTTTGAAATTTCTGGTCTCTACATGAAGCAGTACGATCTTTTATGCCGATAGTGAGGTACCAACCGATATAACCGAATATTAGGAGAGGGAGATGAGCTGTGAAGGAGTAGATTGCGACCAGATCTGCGACACCCAATTCACACACACACACACACACACACAACCACACGCACGCGAATCAAACGTGTCGAGTCGCGTGTGTGGATTAGCGTGTGTCGAAACGCGCGCGACAAATATTTTAAATTATATTTAATAAGAAAAAAAGATAAAGCTCATAGGAAATAAAAAAGATTCACTTATTTAAAATAATACTTTATTTTATTTTAATTTATTTCGTATTACCAAAATATTCTACGAACTAAATAGTTAACCGGCGGAAAAAGAACTAACTTAGCTAAAGTCGTTTTACTTTTACGTTCCCATAGAGCAAAGCAGAAAAGCTCATTTGAAATATTACGCCCAGACGTAATCGGATAATTATGTTTTCAACATGACTTTTCTCATGGGAAAATATTCTTATTGGGAGAATGAATGTTATATTAAAATGTAGGTGCTGAGTGCACATTTTTAGAGGATGGTGTCGAATATGACTTGACCCGCGTGTGTGTTTGTGTGGGTGTGTGTTAGTGTCATCGCTGATCTCCCTCTCCTAGTATTGGGTTATATCGGTTGGTATTACACTATCGGCGTAAGAGCTCGTACTACTTCATTAAGTGACTAAAAATTTCAGAGACACTTAGTGTAATAAGCCGTTAAGCGCAAACTATTTGCATATACTTCATGAAGTGCTAAGATACATCAAATGTCTACGATATGTATATAAGAGAGTCGTATGCAAAGGCAAACAGAGGTCCTACTAAGTAGTTTTATTTTTAATTTCACGTTGTTCTAAAGCGGCCCTAGTTAACCTTCGATTCTATACCCCAAGTTGCGTTCTTGGCAACCATACATAAGAAAAACAGGTAATCTTCGGTTTCATACCAAATATGCCATCAAAGGTTCTCCTACACTGGGAAAAAACTACAACGAGCAGTAGTTATATGCACTCAACATTTCAAAGTTGTAGTCAGCTTAAATTCTTTTTCAGTTAAAGGCCCATTCAAACTCTGCAAGTTACTTGCAGAATTAGATTGCTATATATGAGCAAGTTCATGTTCACATTCCTCAAATGCTTTTGCGGGAAACTGCCTGAAGTGGAACTACTTTTGCAGGAATTTGCCTGACGTGGAACTAAAGTGGAACATTAACTTAAAACAGTTGATTGCTGTCATTCCATTCAAAATTGCCGTAAATGATTCAAAAATTAGTTCTTTGAGAAGAGTATAAAGGCACCTAATTCATATTTTCGGTTTAATCATTTTCGTACCACATTTATTTTCTCTTTCGTTTAATGTGTCCGCAATTTTGTCTTTCATCACTTCAAATATTTCCATAATACTTTTTTGCATCAACCTCTTTCTACTTATTTTGAGGAATACAAACTCCAACTATTTTTTTTTTTTTAATGTGATGCAAGGTTGACAACTTCCACAAATCTATATCAACTGACAATTTACACCATCCCCCAAGTTTAAAATTCACATAAAATTGAAGTTAAAAGTGTGGAATTGCTCCAAAAAGTAGAAAGGAGTGGAACAAGATTTCCAGCTTGTAGCAAGTAAGCATTTGGACCTACGAAGGGCATAGGGAAGTGAAGAGGGCCTTTACTTGTGCAAGTAACTTGCCGAGTAAGAATGAGCCTTAATATCCTCCCTATATTATACATACAGTGATTGTATCATGATACCGTACTAAAGCTAGTTTACAATGAAATTGTGAACTCCTAAAGCAGTCTAAACATCTCAAAGTAAGTAAAAACATGTATCTCTGCTGTTTTCATGACGATTTGTCTTTAATTTTTCTTAAACCAAATACCGACTGAATTCATGAATGCGTACATAGTTTCCGGTCGAAAGCTCTTCCCATTTGGATGAATATGGTAAAATTCAGGCAGCATAACAACAAGAAGAACTCTATTCGGACATTGTTCCAAAACATTAGACAAAAGGAATTTATGACGAAAACAATTTTCCTTCATGGAGAAACTGTTTTTTTTTATATTAACAACACTTTTATGATTCTACTTAGAAGAAATGTTTATGTACAGTTCATAAGGAGTAGTTGCATTACTGGCTTTCAGCACATCATGGATGAAAAACTTTTCCAGACTGGGACGACTGTTTGATGTTATTGTATGGGGGAGTGAGGAAGTATTGGAGACTTTTGATTTTGACATTGGAATTGGAAAGACCAATCTTATATGCACATATACAAAGGTAGACAAATTCTTCCACACGGTTTGTTTCATAGAATGATAGAAGAACTTTTTTGCCTTCCAATCGTTTTAAACAGAAAAATATACCAAGTCTCATCATAGCCTTGGAAGAGTATTTTGACCCCTATTCCAATGAGTCTGTGGTAGACTGAAAACATGCGCATGCTGAATATAGCCTCTCCATTCATCCAATTCAGGACTTCGCGTACAGCCGGAAGGCATTGGAGCTCTGGAGTCTCTTTTGCTTGTGTCGTTTATATTCAGCCATATCTGATATATTAGGTACCTCTACCTATATACACTATTTATGTAAATAAACATTGGAGATGTGGAAATATACAACCCCGCAAATGTAATTCAGGTGGTTAATGAAATTCCCTTGGCTGTGATGGAATTCTAGGATAAGCAAAACCTAATAAAGTTTTAAATCAATTTAAAATGGAGACCACGTAGGCTTTCATAGATAGATACAGTTATTGCAGAGTTTTAGTAATGTCTGACCAATGTATGTATGTATGTAAATATTGTGAGATTAAGATTGCTGATAAAAATGTGACAGATATATATAACTATGTAGATGGTGAGGGTAAGGAGGGGAGAAAAAACAACGACGACGATGAGGAGGATAGAGGATAATATCTTTCCGAAAATAGTTTGCATTTTGGTCACACACAAACCAAACCACGATTCGATTTTCTTTCGATTTTCCAAGTCCGACAGTGAATTGCTTTGCATGTCTAAAGCTCATTGGTCGTTATCAGTCGACAGTAGTCTTTTTTGTAAGGATTTATTGCTCTTTTAGTCGCCAATAAGTATCTGTTATTAACGTTAACATATATAGTGTCACCGAAGCAAAACTTCGCCCATAAATCAAAGTAAAATATTTGGCTCTCGCATTCATGTACAATTAATATATGACCTTTCCGATAAATTATTACATATTTGTTTGCATATTGGGAAAATTACGAAGGGAAACTGAGAGTCGAAGAAGAATTTTTTTTTTAAAGAAGGGAGTTAAGGAGATTAAACTTATGCCAATCATATTTAATTTTTTCAATTATTGGGTTATAGGAAAATTTAAAAAATTTGTATCTAAGGAATAAAATGGGCAGAACATGTTCCAATCTGGGAAGGTCTCTCTATATTGTGCTGGTGAAAAAATTAGAATAAAATTCAAAAATTCATTGATTGTTTATACTTTCATAATTTAAATACAGAAAGATCTGTAGATTATTGATTACAGTCCACTTGTTTGATACAATATTGTTAGTGTTATGCATCTTCTTAATATTGAGGATTAGCATAATATGAATGTTTAGCACAGTTCAAGTTTAAGCTTAAGATGTGGTTTAAACTCAGTTTATCTCTTCAATACAGTTTCACAGTGATAAATTAAATCTCGTTGAAACTTAGTATTGAGCGCTAAAACTCAGTTTCTCTCTAAATTTCATGAGATGACATTTCGGTTTGACATTTAATAAGGTAGTTTGGTTTTTAGAAAACAATTTGTGAATGAATTTAGATCCGGAATATATTACCGATGAAGAAACTTCAATCATTTTTACTATAACATCCAGACGACAAGGGACAATTGTTATGGTCCCATGTGGCAATGCCATCACTATATGACTAGCCTGTTTTCTGTTAGTCAGAGCAGAAAGGAACAACGTACACCATGGGGGAGGGGGGGGGGGGGCAAGGAGAAATCGGACTGAGGTAGATGCCGGAAAAAGGACAGGCCACACTCGGCCATGGGATTCTGGGATTGGGATTAGATCGCGAGACGTCAGAGCGAATAGCTGAATCAAAGAGAGAATAAAAGATTTAACGCAAAAGATCAGATTTTTTGTTTGTTAAAACGAAAATAAATATGCTACGTGAAATAAATTAAAAGAAGAAAAAAAAATATTATCCGCGAAAAGTAGAAAGGGAAAGCAACCTAATATATAAATCCAAGCTGAGGTGCACCTGCAATAAAGACAACAAAAAAAAAAGGATAAAGTTCAGAAATAAGCAATAGGAGTCAAGAAAATTTGGATAAGTAGTAGTCATAAATGATAATAAATGACGTTTAAAAAGTAAATCACGTGTATGCCTATATACCGTACGGCTGCTCAGTTACAGGAGCACCTGAAATAGTAGAAAAATGTTATCATTCGCAAGATGTGCCAACAAAGCTGTAAAAATTTTATTAAATACATATTACAGAAATATTATATACTTACTGAAACTCGCGAAAAGAGCCAATTTACGAATTAAGTTTTATTAAAAAAAATATATATTACAGAACTACTATATACTGAAGTTAAATTCTTACATCGTGCTATCCACTTACAGGAGCACCTAAAAAGACAGAAAAGTAGTATTATTCTCGAGGTGTGATAAAATATTGGGTAAGATTGATGAAATACATGCCGTAGAAACATTACATATTGAAACTAAATACGTACGTAGCGCTGTCTAGTTACAGGAGAACCAAGAAAGACAAAAAATTTATCAATATTCGCGAGAGGTGTCAATATATTAGTCAAACTTTATTAAATATAATACACAGAACTATTATATATCGAAATCAAATACTTGCGTAGTGCTGTCTATTTACAGGAGCACCTAAAAGATAGAAAAATTAGTGATTTTCGCGAGCTGTGTCGAACTACCGTTTGAATTCTTATTACAAATATATCGCAAGAACTATTATGTTGAATTAAATGGTTACATAGGGCTACCCAGGTATAGGAGCACCTGAAATGAATACCATTTTTTTGATAATTGCCAAAGCATCGGTAAGATTGCTATTAAATCATATATAGTTAATGAAGTCATACGTTAGTACAAAACATGTCACGTGTTGTCCATGTACAGGAACACCCGAACTGAATAGAAAGGTTATATTGTTAAGTTATACGTTAAATGAAGTCATTCAAGTTCTTTTTGTTTTACGAGTGTCAAGGTATGGATGTCGTCCCCAAAGGGAGAATCTTCCTCGGTCGCGGTTCAGTAGATACAGTAGTGTTGGCCAGTTAGTACTACAGAAGGCTGAGGAAAATAAGAAACAGAATAGGAAAACTCCTTTCGTTCAAATACGTCGACGCTGCTAAATGAAGAAAAGGGAAGTCCCATTGGGTCATTTCCAGACATTAGTAAGACTCACCAGAGGATACCCATCCCATCATAGAGCTTTGGGGGCGATATTAAGAAAAAAAAATGCCAAACACTAATTGTTAATCAAGATAAACAACTGTATTATACAGGTTCCGTACGAATAATGATTTGTGAAAATTGATACCGCTAGACATGACAGACAGAAATAAAAAGTTATCTAAAATGCTGTAAGCATTTAGAAGTTTCTCATGTCTTTCTTTCTCCTGAGGTTCTCTCTCCTCATTTACACAGGTGAATACATAGGAATATCGCAAAATCAGATACCAGCGGTGTCGTGAGCGGCCGGGGACGGCATAAGGGATATCAACATGATAATCTTCAGGTGAGTGATGTACGCGGTCCCTTCAGGGCCCAGTGTATGCCCCTTTTTGGTAGATCATCGCATTTTTGGTATACCAGGCACGATATCCTTATGATTATGGTGACGTGACAGCGGCAGTTATTTCGTGGTACCTACCTCACACTCTCCGCCCATAGCTGAGGCAAGCTAACGTGGCGCCTTGCATCGTCCACGCTGTCACCGCGTGATCTGTCAGCTTATGCTGGCAGTCTGGACTTTACGTTCAAGTCAATTGCTCCACCAATAAGAGATCAAGTAAACCATTTTGATGAGTGGGGCGAGGAGGACTTCATAACAAGATTTATATATACATACAGAAAGGATCGCTGTCCAATTTAATCAGGTTATAACAGAGGTGGAGGCGTTTTAATAGCAATCAAATCAAATATCAATAGCAGCATGATTACATTATCAGAAAATAATGCAATTGTTGAACAAATATCTATATCTATATATATATCAATTTTTAATTCATCCAGACATAATTTCCTATATATCTGTGTCAGCTAAATTCCACCATCATCAAATTGGGATATATACCATTCTCACATCCAAAATATCACTACTCTATCACATAAAATTTCTGAGGATGGCTACCTTTGTGTGCTTGGGAGGAGTCACTTGGGCACCTACCGATGAGGAACTAATATTAATTCCGTCGAATGTTACATCAGATATTGAATTGCTTGTAATTGATAGCCTAAGTAGTTTAAATCTTTCTCAAATCAATAGTATTAAAAATTTCTTTGGTAGATTTTTAGATTTAATTTTTCTTAGTGATAACTGTTTTGCTGAAATTAATGAGTGGTCTTCCCCATTGGTGAAATGTGATATTCATCATTAAGCTTTAATAATGCATATAAATTTGTATAATTTTGAGACAGTAGCTAACTATTACTCAGACTTAGAGCTAGACTATAAGAACGCAAATTTGATTAATTTAAATGATTTTTTTCTAATGTAGATTGGATGGAAATTCTTGCGGAAGTTTCTTTGGAAGAAGCATACCGTAACTTCATTAACGTTATACATACAGGTATTTCATTGCATGTTCCGTCTAGAGCTAAACGTAATAATTCTCATCCTGCGTGGGTAAGTAAGTCCATTTTACGTTTAAAAAAATGCTAAGAATAAGGCCCATAAGCAATATAAATTTAGTGGTAATATTGAATTTTTAGATAAATTCCATAGACTATGCAAAGAGTATTCAATTTTGAATACATTCTTATATAAACAATTCCTTTGGTCAACCGAATCTAGAATAAAAAATGATAGCCGCGCTTTTTGGTCATTTATAAATAATATGAAGAAGACCTCAAATTTTCCAAATGTTATGGAATTAAATGAAAAAACAGCCCAAAATGCTCAAGATGCTTGTGAACTGTTTGCTGACTTCTTTGAATCGGTGTACTGTAGTTAGGATGTGCAGAAGGTAATGATTATTCTAATGAATACTCCTCACAACTTAACATAGGAGGTATGATTATTCTCGATTCAGATGTTGAAAAAGCCATCGATAATTTTGAAGGAAATTATAAATATGTAACCAGTTATGGTTAAATCTTGCAAATATTCCTTTACTCCAGCTTTAAAATATATTTTTAACTTATCACTTAAATCTGGAATATTTCTAGATGCGTGGAAAACTACAATAGTTAAACCAATTTTCAAAAGTGATGCACGACATTGCATTAACAACTATATAGCTGTTGCTCTCATGAATGTTTTACCAAAATTGCTTGATAACATTGTCGCTAATAAAATATCATTTTTATGCAAAGAAATTATCTGCTCTGAGCAACATGGATTTCAGAAGGGAAGGTCAACAGTCACAAATCTTGCCTTATTCACAAATTATTGCATTAATTCCATTGAGGAAGGAGCTCAAGTTGACTGTATTTACACAGATATCTCTAAAGCATTCGATAAAGTATGCATCCATATTTTAATAAATAAGCTTCGCGCTCTTGGCTTCTATTCAACTTTTCTAGATTGGATCACGTCTTATCTTACAAACCTCAGACAAGTTGTCAAAATCTATACAAACTATTCACGCATCTTTAAAGCAAATTCGCGGAAGGCGAAAGGCGAAAGGCAAAAGGCGAAAGGCGAAAGGCGAAAGGCGAAAGGCGAAAGGCGAAAGGCGAAAGGCGAAAGTCGAAAGGTGAAAGGCGAATCCTCAGGGTAGCACAATATTCAAGTATTCACGCTGTTTGATTTATGCTGATGATTTAAAGTTGTTTCTAAAAATTACCTCCTCAAATTCATGCCTTCAGCTACAAAATGATCTTGATAGTTTATCTATCTGGTGTCATAAAAATAGACTCAATTTAAATACTTCAAAATGTCATGTTTTAACCTATAATCGTTCTATAAGCCCGATACATTTTAATTATGTTATTAATACTCTTTCTTTAAATCGTCTTTGCGAAATCACCGATTTGGGTGTAGTTTTTGATAATAAACTATCATTTGCAAGACACGTAGAATATATATGTTTAAGATGTTATAAACTTGTTGGTTTCATAAAAAGAAACTCTAAGGAATTCAAAGACGTTGACACTTTTAAAACTTTGTTTACCAATATTGTTCGTCCCATACTAGAATACGCTGCAATCATTTGGTCTCCCCATTACCAAGTGCATATCCACAGATTAGAATCTATTCAAAGAACATTTACACGTTTTATTTGTTATAGGCTTAAAATATGGGGTGATAACTTACCCTCGTATGAGTCAAGACGTTTACTAATAGGTTTATCAAATCTAAGCTTCAGACGTGACATGCAATGTGCTTTATTTATAAGGGATATTCTGTGTTCCAATATTTTATGCCCAGAGCTTCTTAATATGTTGAATTTATATGCTCCAGAAAGGACGTTAAGAGCAAGAAACTTACTTTATGCTTCTTCTCATAGAACCAACTATGGTCATCATGAATGTGTAAATAATTGTATCAATAAGTTCAACTATTTTGATAAATATTTAGATTTCTTTGCTTCTAGAGAGAAATATAAGTAATCTTTATTAATGCTTGAAAATTCAATAGAATAGTAATTACATAGAATTCTTAGTTTTAATATTAAACATGCATGGAAATTACAGATTGAATAGCTCATTATTTTTGTATAAATTCTGTTTCTCAGTAGACTTAGCATTAATTTAATTAATTAATATTTAAGTATTAATAGTCTGTAAGAGACGAACTCTGTAGACTCTAGGTAAATAAATAAATAAATTATTATTTATTATTATTCTGGAAAAGAACACAAAATTTCACAATCTTTTTAGCACTTTCGGAATTACATTTAGGTACATTTAAAATTTAAATACCTACTGAAATTAAGCAAAAATTGAAAATAAATATAAAAATAACAGAAAAAATATAAATACTGCTAAAAAAACAATGGCAGAAAAAACTAAAAATGAAAAATTAAATAAAAAGAAAATTAAGAGGCTAGGGTATATCAAACTGCCCAAAGTAAAGTAAAGTAGAATTAGGGGTTTAAACAGTTTTGGGGAATTTCGAAAGATAATGAGTAAGCAGACAGCCTACGAAGTACAGCATAAAACTAACCATTTCATATGTTTGTCAATATAATGCCTAGATTTTTAAATTTAGGTAGCAAATCTAAGGTTATTCCATTCAAGACCACAAGAAGTGAATCATGTGGATCAAAAGTGGCATTATGGAATGCAATACATTGGGACTACTTGTCAGGGTTAAGCTTTAGGCCGTTAGCTTTGTACCAGATATTGACTTTCTCCAAATCGGCATTATTGCGAGCAATACAGTCCTCAAACAAACCAACAGGTCTGCTAAGGTAGACCTGCACATCGTCAGCATACATGTCAACACTGACGTTCCGAACAATTTCAGGTAGATCATTTATAAATAAACCAAATAACAAAGGGCCCAGTATTGAGCCCTGAGGAACGCCAGACAAGAGAGGGAGAGAACTGGAAGTATTAGAATCCATCTTTACCAATTGCTTTCGATCGATCAGAAAGTCCCGGATAAGAAAGACGGCAGTGGGACTGAAACCAAAACAGCAATTGAGTCTCCAAAGTAAGATCCCAAGCTTTCGAAAAATCCAAGGCAACCAAGTTGTTTTGGTCTAGGGCAGCTCTGATATCAGTGGATACTCACAGTACTATGGTTTCGAGGCTACGGTCACGACGAAAACCAGACTGCCATTTGCTTAGGAGCTCTCTCGAATCGAGATGCTCAACTAATTGCCTCTGTATTAGCTTTTCCAGTACTTTGGATAAAAAGCATAGGATGCCTATAGGTCTGAACTTAGAAGGGGATTGAGGAGAAGAGCTTTTGGGTTTGGCAGCACAGTAGCGGTTTTCCAGCCGCTGGGAGAAGACGAAGTCATAAGACGCGCGTTTACGATATGGAGGCAAAGGGATCAAAAACTTAACAAACCGCGGGGACAGCACAAGATTTGGAAGAAAAAATTGCTTCAATTAATTCGCGGAAAGAAAAAAGGAAAATTGGAACTTATTAAATTTGCTTTATCATGCGTTCCATCCGCAAGTCCCTGCTGTATGTTAATAGGAGACGTGAAGAAAGCATTGAGCACATTGGGGACAAGCTCACAACTTGTTTTGCCCTTACCAAACACTCCCGCTTGCCGTAAGCTATGCCGAAGTAATTTGATATTTTTATAGTTACGATAAGAAAAGCTATGAGGTGATTCAGGGTTTAGCGGCATACCTGAGCTTGAAAATTAATTGTGGTACCATCAGAAGTAAGAGCTAAATCATGTAAATGGAATATGAATTAATAGCATTTAAGTGCAAGGTAGCAAGAAAATATAGAAATTGATCGGCTGAAGGATCCTGCCGACGAATGTTCACATTGAAGTCGCCAGTCAACATAACACTCGAATAATTATGCGATATGTCAGACAATATACCTCCAAATTCCTGCACAGAGTCCGATCTGAAGCCATTAGGTGGACAGTATACACTTGATAAAATACATTTAGTACTCCCCGAAACTATTTCTATACCGATAAATTAGATCACTCCACCCTTCGATGGAAAATCGCACCTACATCTCCAACCATGCGATCTTTACGGTCATTTCGAAAAAGATTGTAACCGGGAATCGCGACAAGAGAGGAAGAGATAGATTCATTCAACCATGTTTCACTGACCATTATGACATTATGACATGAGCAGCTATCCCGGTTAGAGTTGAATATTGAATCCGGATATCTGGATACCCGGGTCTGCGAACTATCCTATTCCTGAGATCTGGATCCAAGTCTGAACTATTCGCATCTAGATCCGAACTATCCGGATCCAGATTTGAATCATATGGATCCAGATCCGGATCTATATTATCTGAATCCGGATCTAGACTAAGAAAACAAGCTTCAAAACTGTGTTGTTTCACTGAGAAAATGAAAATATTATGAAATATATATTTTGCCGATGAAACCATGAAATAATGCAATCTATCGGTGCCTATTCCGAAAAGCTCACGCTCCTATTCAAAAAATTCCCCAAATTATTCACACGGAAGGGATAATTACTAGCTGAGAATAAATATACATACAGACATTACAAAAATAATAACTAAATAAAAAGAAATTAATTTTTGAAAAAGGAAACTAATTATTGAAAAAAGATAAATTAATTAATTAAAAAAGAAAAATCAAGCTTATTAAAACTACTACCAAGACTAGGATTAAATAACCATTCAGTTGAGCTAAGTCTGTTCAGTTTCCACATCCAAACCCAGTTGATCGAGAGAGCTTATGTTGTTGAGCATAACTGTCCGGTTAGCCAAAAATATATCCTTGATATACCTATCTCGAATATATCATTTAAAGTAGAGGATACCTACTTTCTTACATTCTGAATGTATAATTGATATATCATTTTATATGGCTCCTGACACTTTTTGTCGGCTTCTACATGTGCTGATGATAAGTATCGCTGGCCAAAGTTGAAAATAATTAATTCTCGTCGTGGGTGCAGTTTCTCTTTAATTCCTCTTAGGAGGAAAGATGATCGATTTTAGTGTTGTGAATTATGTGAGGCGATATTTATGGTGGCTCATTTTGACGCCGTTTGCCAAAGGGTACCGGGCCGGGATGGCATTACTTTGATTTGCTGTCACGCTGGGTGCTTTTTAGCAAGCCAAGAATTCGACGTGGGATAACGTACGGCAGACACCAACACAGGGTAATTCTGCTCGGATTTATAAAGATGGCGGATCTAAATCTGATAAGTACCACTTACTACACCAGACAAAATAAAGAATAGAATATTTGTGATATCTGTGCGCACGTTGGTATGTGTGCTCTGTCGAGTTTATGTCAGCGAAAACTTTCGTGCTTGAGAGGGGAAACGACTTCCTCAAGAGCTTTGGGGCTCCTCGATAAGACACCAGACGAACGGCGAGGAGTTTAAATTTATTCGATTTATGTCACTACTTTGGCACAATTTTAAATGCAGTTAAAAAGTTCGGTGTCTGCCCACTTCCAAATAGGCGCAAAAGTCTTTTTGTAGACTCCCACTTTATGATGTTCAACTCCAGGAGCCGCCACCTATTTTTCGTTTTCCTCCGGCCTTTCAGTGGAGCCAAATTCTTATGGCTCTATTCAGAAGATATTTGGCACTGGCATTCTAAAATAATTAATATTTGTGACAGCATACTAACCACGATCAGCCCTAGAGCAACGAGCTTTTATAAAGGTAAACAAATAGAAAATAAACAAACTTGGCCAGATAATTAAAACTTCGCGATTTCAAGTTTTATTTATTTTTATTTACAGAAATTTTGACTTATTTTTTCCTAATATAACTCTTCAAAAAACCGCACTTCCTTTTCTTCTTCAAAAACACCGGAAGAACCGAGAGCCCGTTTTTATTTTTTCTGTTGTTTATGTCTCCTTTTAAGGGGAAAAAATGACTTTCCAGAGGGTCCGCTCGTTACGAATCAGGATGTTTTGTATCCCATTTCTAATTCTCGATTTTTATCATTTCTGCAACTCTGAACGCTGCACTGAAGAAGTTGACAGGATCACCTTAATTTTCAGGTAAGTTCACTGGTGGTGGTTTCTTCGGGATATTTGTTGTGGTTGTCTTTTATTGTTTTAACTAATTTCGATTAACCATTTTAGGGATTTTGTCACAATGTGATTAATATATCTTTGAAGATATTTGATCCATACTTCCATACATTCTGGATATATCTTTGATATATCTTTATACAAGGATCATATCACTTTTTGTCGTGTTCTCCTCGTCGCTACATCATCATATGTATATTTGCTTCTTCTATGAAGAATGTATATAAGATAAATGAATCAAAATATTCAAAAGTACACGACATTTTAAAGGACTCCTAAAGGAATTTCATAATAAGTTCAAATTTTGATACTGAAATTAAAAAATATGAATGTAACACCGATCTTCAACGAAGATTAATTTGGTTCTTTTACTTGCATTCTAGGGAGGTATTAAAGATATATGTGGAATACGTCTTTGCATATATATCTAAGATATATGAAATATCTATTTTATAAACACATTTTCTCGTACGGGCGCGAAAAAGTACGAATTTATATATCAATTGTGCATTCCGTGGAATATATATTCCGCTTGGCTAACTGGGGGATGATTTCATACGCACATGTACCAGCCCATTACGGGCGAAAACAGAGTAAACTAATTTGTTTGACTTCATCTCCAAAGCTCTACGCAGAATCCGATGGTTATATGTAGTCAGACTTTCAAACGCATTTATTTTACTAGAAGAGACAAAAAGGAAATTTTATTTTATTGTAGCTGACCAAAAGTTTTGAAATTCTGCAAAAATATTTTCTGCTCATTGACAGAAGAGAACTTTACGACTATCGGGGTGTTTTGTGTTTGCGGCCACGGTCATAATGTTTTGGTTTACTACGGAAAGCAGTCGAGTAAGGTGATAGTATGGTTTATGATGGATGAGATGCTGCTTAATATTTGTAGAGGATTCTCGTTTGCAGTATGAGGTATGCAAATTAACACAGCATCAGTGAGCCTAAAACACCTGCGCTTGTCCTCAAGGTCTTGTTGTACATTTACAAACTCACCTTTAAGTACATCCAGCTTTGCACTCAGTTAGATACAATAACTTTTTTCAATTTTATCGGTCATTGACTTTGACGTTAGTAACAGTTTTCATGACCCGTCACTCAAATAGCTCGAGAAAGTCCGTAGAGATAATAGAATTAGATCGAGAGGATGAAGAAGAAATACTGATGTCACTCTATATACCAGCTGCCAGCTGTTGTTGTTTGCTTCTCGTGTTCGTAGCATTAACTGTGGCTGGCACTTTTCAGATTGGAATTGGTGCTTTTCATTTTGGAACTATGAAAAATTTAACGGGAAATTCATTCACAGTTTAAGTAATTAAAGAAATATCAAAGATCGCTACGATAAACAAGTTAACTTTTTGTTAACTAAACTCGAAACTCGGTAAAATTATACGGAAAAAGACGAAAATTCAGGAACTCTACGAAACAGGACTACTATAGAGTGCATATGCATACTACTCATACTTTCATCTCAGTAAGGCATCAGCATATTTAATGTTTGAGTTAAGACGAGTCAATATTCAGTTTCAATTTAGATACCAGCGAGCCTAGGCAATAAAATTTACTGCACGTAGGTTTATGTCCTAAAAGTTATAAAGTTCATATGAAATTATCCTAGATCTAGACTACAGACCACATTAGGGACATCTAACATAAAAGCAAGAAATCCAACATGAGACAAAATTATACTATTTAAGACGAAAAATAAATATTTGCAGTACAAATAAATTGAAAATTTTTAACGAGAATTAACTCTTCTAATTTTTTTTTCACATAATCGTTAAACATACTATTTTGTATTTCAACAACTTTCAATGAAAATTTCTCGTCGGTGAAATATCGGGAGAAAAAACAAGTAGGTACTATTAGAGTCAAATAATTAAAAAAAGCGTTACTAAAAATGAGAAAAAGTCGACGTTATTTATTTGCTAGATCTAGGATTTATATTTCTAAAATAGTCACAATCTTTCTAACGAAATGAGAATATCTACCAACAGGAATTTTATTTAAAATACTTCAATTTTTACCATTTTTTGCAAGTTTCCGACTTAATATCTCCATTCCAATACAATTTTTTAACTTTTTGCCGAAGTTATTTACTAGACTTCTTCGTTACATTGAATTTAAGATATAAATACAGAAGTAATACCCTTGTGTATAGAACTATACTATAGTGGTTGCAACTTGCAAAACGGAATTTTACTTAGTACCTTGTTGTGTTGTAGAGGCGCTACTACTGTAGAAGCAGACGTAACCAAAGGGTAAGGCTGCTGTCAGGGTTCCCGCGAGAAGCGGAGCGGAGCTCAAAGCAGAGCTTGTTCATGCGACAAGCAATGCGAGAAGATGGCTGAGTGAATGCGAGACGCGCTTGTGATTTTGCATGTGTTTTGTTTTATTATTTTTCACTTTATTCAGTTGTGACATTCGGAAAATAAAGTTATGGATTCGTCCGACGAGAAATATTTCGTTTCCCAGAATATTTGCAATTATTTTTTCTTTTTTTTAAAGACAAACATTTAGTGCGCATCCATTAAATGTGCAATGGAAAGAATGTGGAGAATTTCATCACCTAGTAAGGAATTACCCTGAAGGCACTTTCACATCAAAACCGAAAACCGAAAAACTCAATTTATTCCACTTTAAAACAAGATTTTTGCCACAATGATTAAAAAAATCATAGGAAATTGGATAAACTAATAATTTTACTAATAAAATAGAATATTTATCTCAGATTTTTAAGAAAAACACAACTTTTATCTTTTTTGATCCGAAAAACGAAATTTCGGTTGCATCTGTCAATTTTTTTTCGGTTTCCACATGTGGAACGTTTCGGGACGAAAAATTTTTTAGGTCGTACTAAACCTCACTTTTGTGTTTACATTGAAAATTATATTATTTTATTTTATTATTTATTATATTATTATAATATGGATAGGGATTTCGAAGTAAAATTAATATACGTTTTTTGTATGATCTCTCATCATACAACTTTTATGATAATTAAATGTTACTTCTCTTTAACCGAAAAAAAGTTTTCGGTTTTTGATGTGAAAGCAAAAGCGAATTTTTGGTGTAGAACTTATCGGTTTTCGATTTTCGGTTTCGATGTGAAAGTGCCTTAATAAATTCTATCAATATACGCGAATGTCAATTGACTCGTTCAATTTTATTTTGAGCAGAATCGAATTTAAACTTACCAAAAATTGGACAAATTTCATTAAAAATTCTATATTACCTTGTGAACTGCTTATTATAACTCTCAGGTAAGAAGACCACATCTTAATTTTAAAAGAGTTTTAATTCAATAATTAGCAAATTTATTTCCAAAACAAAATTAGAAAATCAATTTAAAAAAATATTCATTTAAAAAAGTTGAGTCATTTAGTGTTTTTAATTTAAAGAATTATTCGTAGTTGATGGAAAATGTTCAACCTGGACAGGAGTATATTGTATTATCGCATTTGTTACTGAAATCGGGTCCAATGAATAAGCTTTGTCTAAATAAATGCTCACAGGTGAAGATATTGTAGTGTATTGTGTGGACTCGTCAGATATCGGTATAGTATTGAAAGAACGGACGATAGGACGATACTGCTGAACCGGAGTAGACCGTTCAGATTGTCGCGGAGTGCTATATACGTATTTGTATATAGGATTTTGTATATCCATTCTGCATAGGAATCTCTGAGCTCGCTCTAACTTTCTAATGTGTGGCAGTAGACTAGCAAAAAATGATTCATCCTCGTCCCTTTCACTTTTTCGACTAGGTTTTATCTCTAACAATTCCAATTTTCGCTTTTCAATTTCAATTTCAATTAATTTAGCACTATTGTTTACTTGCCTACTACTTGCAGTTTTTGCTGGGGTTGCTGGGAAATAATAATTAAAAGTATTTGCGTAAAATAGTAAAATATTAAGAGAAGCAGAAGAGTTTGCACGAATGAATAAAAAGAGCAACCAATCAAATGTCTCCAATAAGTCGGCCATAAAAACTGCCCGGTTAATAAGAGATACTTTTCGCGATTTTGTATGTCGTAATAAATTAAACTAGAAATAAATAGTATTAAAACTAACTTGGTATTTTCATTTTTCTTGATACATATAACCATAACTTTTTCACCGAAATTCTGTTGTGGTAACTTTTATTTTTCTGATCCCACAGCGCAGGGCGAGAGAAAACTTCACTAATAAGTGTTTCCACGTTTATATCCATTTTAACACTACACAAAACTGCGAACTTAAAGAAAAAGCCATCTTTGCTCACGCGAGAAAACACTTCACAGCCAGCCAGCTATCTCGCATTGCGCTTTGAAATCAGCTTTGCTCTCAGCTGCGCTTTGCCTCTACTCTGACATGATCGCGCGACTTTGTATGAAAATGAAAACCATAGCTTTCTCGTGCGGGTTTTCGCACTGGCCAACTTCCAGCTCGGCTCCGCTTCTCGTGCGCACTCTGACAGCAGCCTAAGCCAGCAATGCCTCGCTACAATATAAAATCAGCAATGGCTGGCTGGACCTGATGTAGGGAAGGCCGACATTTTTTCTTAGAAATTGACTGGAAATTTTTTTCTTAGAATTGTTATGCATTATTGGAGGCCGGAAACATATGCTTGGGCCACTAAGAATTTTTATTAGCATAGATGCGGAGACGAGAAATAAGCATTCATTTCTTCTTAGAAATTTACAGAAAATAATTTTTGGCAGAATTTTTATTTAGTCTGGTAGCCGACTGGAGTTATTTCCAGATACAATACTTTCACGTGTGCCGTTGTTGGGGAGTTAGGGAAAACGTGAGAAGTGTGAAAAAGTGCGAATCGCCAGAGAGAGTTTTTACTCTAGAGGGTTGAACTTTTTTCTATAATCGAGGTGCATTGGGCATTGATTTTTTATTTATGAGGGTAGTTTTTGAGCGATGAAGGTGGATACGGGTTTTTTCCGGTATAACGGGAGAATGGAGAGACTGAAGGAATATATGTATGTATGTATGTGGTATAAAAAAAAATTGGAGCGCGGGGCGAATATGATAGCGGAGCAAATGGAGCAGGGAGGGTGGGAGGATAACAATGGGAACTGATTAACGGAAATTTAAAATAAAATAAAAAATTTCAGGAGTTGCAATAAGTAGCAGAAATTAGCTCAGGATCTGTAAGATCAATAAAAAAAATGAGAAATTGTTTTGGTAATTAGGTATGTCTTATAGAGTATATATTATTTCGACTAACGGTAATTTGCAGATATGAGGGACCTTGCCGGTAAATTTCCTTGTCGGAATATTGAAGGACGCTCAACTTATAGGGGTTTGGCCAAAAAACCTCATGTTTAGTATCAAATTAAAGAGGGAGGAAAGGAAAGGATAATCGAGTCGTGTAGATTAGTACCCACTCTGTTGGGAATATTTTTATCATGGGATGTGATTTCCACGACTTACCACTTCTACGTAATAATAAGTTGAAAATTCATTCAAATTCATTTCTTTTACAGTTATAGGTTACTGGTTTGATTGTTCTACTTGCCGGTCTTTGTATGTGATTAGTTTGTCTATGCTCTTCGGATTTCGAAATCACTACATAGGTTCTACAAGACATAGGAGCGCTTTTTTATAGTTTTTGGGATGCTCCATTTCCCGGTTGGAATGGACCTAACTAAAATAATATCGCCTAGCGCAGATGGATAAATTTTCAAATTTATACTTATTTCTGCATTTAGGCAGATGCCTGAGACTAGCTGCATAGTCGTCGGACTACACGTTTTTTATATCGTGTTGCTCATATGATGGGACGAAAAGAATATAAGACTAAACTAACTTAAAAACGAAAACAGAGGAAAATTCTCAGAACTATAACAAAAATATTTCCAATAAACCAAGATAAAACGACGAAAAAACCAAATTGTATCGGATCTTATCCGAGTAGCACAAAAAAAAAAAAAAAGGAAAGCAACTTAGCTTTTTTTAAAGCAAATTTGATAACAATTCACAATGCATGTTATGAGTCGTTACCACTGAATAAATGATATTCTCGCAGAGAAAGTAAACTTAAATAATAAATATGTATATCTACCATGAGAAAATACAAGTCCATTTAGACAAACAATCGTTCAGTCAATTTTACAGGCTCTTACGGCTTTCCTTTAACCCCTTGTCCATACCTCAGACTTGCGACTCAGCGCGAGTAAAACTGTTCAAAGTGGTACAAGTGGAGTCATCTGACATTATAACAAGGAAACATTTTCGCAACCACTATATAGCTGTATATACAAGGGTATTAGTTATCTTTAATATAAATCTTGATTCTGCTATAAATAGTTTGCCGAAAATTCGCATTGAAAAATGTATGAAACTTGGAATTACGAAAAAAAAAAAAATAAAAACGAATACATTTAAAAGAATTTAATAATCATAATTTAGTGATCCTATTCTTGTAACAACTGGTTTCTGATGTTAACCGATAACTTACACCAAAAAACTCTGCGAGATTCTGGCATTAATGGTACTAATTTATTCAAAATGTTATTTTTTTGTTCGTCTTTACATTTCTTGCATTAATAATCATCTTTGGTGGAATGGTAACAACGAACCTTTTCACTAAAAAATCAAGCTCAATAAAAGGTTTGTCAAATCTGCAGTAAATGGAACAATGTAGTAATATGTAATGATAAAAAAAGAGAAAAATACTTAAACACCAGCTCGTTTTGT
This sequence comes from Dioctria rufipes, assembly GCA_963924295.1. Taxonomy (NCBI): domain Eukaryota; kingdom Metazoa; phylum Arthropoda; class Insecta; order Diptera; family Asilidae; genus Dioctria; species Dioctria rufipes. The sequence goes on along the minus strand of OZ002744.1, from coordinate 67,458,765 downwards.
AGAGAATGCTGCTTGAACCACCCCAAATCTTTAACTACAGAGTTCGAATAAAAATCCTTGAGTATTTCATTGTGATGAGCAGATATTTTCTTTTTGGGGCCTCATAAAACTTATTGAATTCTACTACTTTTACATTATTTTGTCACTACAAATACGTACAATACAGGTATGGCTCAGCGCGCTCGTGAACACTATTTGGGCGCCACTTGGTTATGAGTCCAAGAACTTTTGATGACTAACTGAATGAAATAAAACACCGACTTTCATAACACTTCTCTATATATAGTATACTTACTAAACCTTGCTAAACTTAAGCGCTTTACCCTTTTAACATGAGGCAAGGCGCAGTACTTCGAAATTGGTAATTGCCAAAATATTAAATTATGTATAAAACAATTAAAGAAACACTTTTTTAAATCGAATTTAAAAACAAAATCAGTCGCTTTGACATACCAGCATTGCCTAACTCGTAGAACTTTCCATACCTACTCCGAAATATTCGCTTGTTCACTAAATTTCCCAATCGATTAATTAAAGGGTTTACATTTTCCTTCCTTCGAAATTGTTGCAGGAAAATATTTTATGTAGCCGAGAAGTTTGTTAATTGTAGAAATATCGATTGCCCTATTTTATGTTGTTGTTGTTTTTTTCAACCATCAGGTCATTCTTGTGGAGGCCAGCTTACTGGGTTAGGAACAGCCCGTAATCTGGTATCCAGTATAACTAATATCGAAAATGTCGAATTATTGTAATATTTAGGTGTTTTCCGCTGATTCGATTATCATCGGTGATGGAGTCTGAATCGAGTGAGTACAAGGTCTTCTAAATTTTGAATTTATAAATAACCTTGAAATTTTAGGTGCGCCAGTTCATTTACTTGACGCGTCATGCTAATATGGTAAGTTTTCCTTAATTAGGTTTAGGTACAATTAATAAATTACTAATATATAAATTTCAAAAGCTATAATATGACTTTTTCAAAATTATAGTTTGTAACTTCTTCAAGCAACTAAATTACTGGGGGATTGCAGGTCGTCTGTGGATAAGTTGTGTATACACAACAAGCTGTCCCTTCTGTGGGTTCCTGGCCACATGGGGATCATGGGGAATGAAAGGGCTGACCTTTTAGCTAGGGCTGGGTCTGATTCTTCGTTCGTCGGACCGGAAGCCGCGGCAGGCATTGCCACCTCGAGCATCGGGTCTCTCATCAAAGCGGATGTTTATAGAAAACATCAGCAGAGATGGACGAACCTGAGTACTTGCAGGTGTAAAAACTGTTTCTTGATGGGCCCAATGGGAACATCTTCGATTTTCTCATGGGGCTTGGAAGTAAGTAATGTAGAGCTGTGGTTGGCATCATCACCGCCCATAGTTTTCACGCTCATCTAACAAAGATGGGAGTTTTTGATAGCCCTGAGTGTCAGTCCTATTGGAAGGAGAGCCTGAGATAGTCGAACATTTTTTGTGAGCGTGTCCGCCCTTCGCCCGGAGCAGATTGGATACTCTAGGCTTTACCCATCTATCTGCGGATGAGTTGAAAAACCTTCCTCACCAAGACCTGATGCGCTTCGTTAAGAGAACAGGAAGGTTTTGGTGAATCAGCTTTAGCAGGACAGCCGCTATGGCGTCAGTGCTTAGGATGGGGTCTCCTGTCCCCAAGCCTAAAAAACAAAAAACAAAAATTCTTCAAGACAAATTTGAAAATTTAATCTATAGGAATTTGCAAACTGTACTACAGATCAAGCAATTTAAATTTTATTTACTATTAATAATAAGGAATTCAAGCAATACTAAATCTTATCTAATTATCTACAAATAACAATTTGGGCCATGTAATTTAAAATACGATATATAATTTAATTATCTACAATCAGTAATTTAAGCAATTCAACAATAATAATAATATAATAATAATATTTTCATGCAACCGCCTGTCCTTCCGACCTTTCAAAAAAAGTAAAATTAAGTTCGAAAATGGGATAAATCGGGTAAGTCCTTCGTGGAGTTACCATACAAAAATTTCCTCTTTCATTACATATTTGGACACTGCCTGAGAACGCGTCAATGTAGATAGCTGAAATTTTGAATACGGTGTTTTCATAAAAATAGTAAATACAATTTCAAAAATGGGCTTGATCGGGTAACCGCTTCTTAGTATTGCCGATCAGTCCTAGACGTTTTTGTTGTACTGAATAGCTCTTTAGAATTTGAAAGCCTATGCAATTGGTTATGATCATTTTTACTGTCCGACGAACCATTCTAGAAATATATGCAAAAGCCCACTTCAACAATCAAACTTGCACAGAGAGGTTATCATACGAAATTACATATGGGCATTCATCTAGTGTATCGTTAGAATTGGTCTTACAGGGTCTTACAATTAGACCAATCCAAGCTTTTTTACTTTTTTTAATTTAATATATCTGTGTTGTCTTGTGATTTAGTATGAGCTGCTGTTCTTTTTCGGTTGAACGCTCTGCTTATTACAAATAAATTTTCTGATGTGCTTACTGTTGGCTGAGTCTGGCCACTCAACCAGAATATTTGTGCTTTATTTGGCGACAATCTCCACGCGACGTAAAAAATGTGTTTTACAACTGTCGCTATCGCTATGTTTTATTTATTGTGAAAGGAATTGCAACAAGAAAAAAAATTAAGAAAACTCTTTAAGTATAGCATTATAACTTATGCGGCTTTCTTAAAATCTCAAAGCATAAAGAAATAATAAAAAAAAAGATGTTGGGTCCGTGGAATTAATAAGGATTGGGAAAATTTAGGATTTTTTGAATTTTCGTTCAGAAAGATTTTCTTTATCAACTCCTCCCCAAAACCCATAATTTTTCAAACTAATTAAAGAAACTAATTTTATTGAAGTTTTTAATGATTACTTACTTAGTTTATTTACTAACTTTAGAATATCCTAAGCTTCACAAATATAACCAAATCCAAATAACAGGAAGGTTAATTCTGAAACATCCACACAGAAATATCTATTATCTTGGCGACAAATTTAGAGATTTTCCCAAACTTTTTGTAGAAAACTTGTCGCGTCATCGTGATTTTGCTAAGTAATATGGGGCTACAATAATATATTCGAATTTTTGACAGAAACTAATTTACGGCAATATTGCAGTGCCGCTCTCCCTGTGCTTTGGCCTTAACCCATTAATGCCTAATGGGTATTTAAATAACCAAAAATACTAGTGACATTAAAAAAAATATATCTAGCGACTGGTAAAAGATATCGCATTAATTTTTTTCTGTTAGAAAGCAGATAGATAGAGCTATTAATAATTCTTACGAACAAATCGACATTTTTATAATTACTTGCCTTTTTCCGCAGTCAAATGTCGTGAATTTTCCACAAATAACAAATGGCATAAAACTTCCTGTGAAAATGTTAATAATACGAAAATCCGGAAAATCTTTCAGGGGTTGTTAGGCTTTAGTGTTATCTATCTGGAGATAATTTGCTGGGTATTTAAAGAGTGAACAAAATAAAGAGTGAACAAAATACACATGAAAATTGAAAAACAACTCTTTGTATTTAAAATCACAGAATTCAAGATAGTTTAATTTTATGAAAATAAAATATTATAAAATATAGAATATTATTTAGCCTTTTTGTTTTTTGCCATATCACGAGGTACGATATTGTGGTAGTCGATGAAGCACTTGGAATACAGAGTTACCTTGCATTTACTGCAACCAAACTCAATTTTTAGTGCCGCATTGGCCACAACGAGCACGTTTTGCCATTTTATACAAAATATGGTCAATGCCATCCATACGCCTGGCTATTTGGAATGTATTACTGACAGGTCGACCACTTGGAGTACGAACCTCCCGCGGTGTTACCAAAGCTTCCACAACTTTCACACGAAAATCAAATTGGCTCATAGGTGTTAAACGTTCATACTGCGCGCAAAACACATGTAACTTCCATGCGTTTACCATGGCGGCATCGAGTGCATTCGTAAGCAATGGCCAATAATACTTCTTGCTCTGTACTTTAATGTGGTAATTGCTCATGGCATTGTCAAAAAGGTCAACGCCGCCCATTCTTGGATTATATTCATGAATAAGGAAGGGTTGCTCGATTGCTCCCATTTTGCGGTTCTTCCTGTCATAGCGCTTGGCCCGACACATTGGTGTATGTTTTAAACAGTTAGACAGTACAATCACAACGTGAAATTGAACAATTTAATAATCATTGAAGTAAATCAGTTGAAAGATTAAATATGTATCGAGTTATCATTCCAGCGCACAGCGAGCAAGTTATTGTCCCTATCAAATCGAAAATCAGATGTGCCCCGCGACCGCTTCTTCATTTCCTTTACATTGCACAGTTATTGGGATTATCACGAACAGTTCCGGATACGAAGTACCCGCTATTGCCGACACATCAGCTTATGGCTGTTAAAGAAGTTTTCGAAGCTTATGTTGTGATTTCCTGGAGTCTCCAGATGAGACAACTGAAATACAACGTTTTCACCGAGGCCATAATTTACGTCCTTATTTGTTGATGCACCAGCATATGGTATGAACTGGTAGCAATATCCATCAGATCATGCCAAGCACCAATAATTATAACCGAATCTAATTGGCTTGTCCTTAAGGAACATTTTGCAGGAATGCCGTCAGTAATGTGCAATCATTTGCTCGTCGATTGACAAATTTTGTGAAAACACGCCGAACTGCATAAATTTTCGGTTCATTAGCTCATTGAGTGGAGTCACTTTTGAGAATTTGTCATCTTTGTTCAGATTCTGTTTGATTCGCTTGAATCTGTCTGTGCTCATAGATTCCTTGATTAATTCGGATCCCAGCGAGGCCTGGTTAGACCAATAGGCGTGCATATTTTGCAAAGTATGGTAGCCAGTAATGTACAGTATGCCAAGGAACGTTCTTATTTGGTTCGTCGTTGTAAGAAAACCGGGAACATTATTTTGTCCAGCGTATTTATTTGTATATTCAACAATAAACTTCATTGTCAACAAAACATTCCCAGAGTTGCAATGGAGTATACGAGTCTGTTGAAACATAAACAATTAGAATTGTAGGTGTATAATATGCATAAAGAAAAAGCATTTAATAGAATTATAAGACAAAATACTTACGAATTTTCTCATACAACTCCTTATGTACATTTATTGTGTCATCGAACGGTTCGCTCTTGAATTCGTAATTGTTGCGACTACTCCAATTTGATTTTTCGCGCTTATCAAACACTGCGGGACGAGTTTGATGGACGGGGTTACCGCGTGTTGTTGAATCCTGTGGCTCATCATTTACTTCTTCCTCGTCAATTTCCATTGGTATATCATTACAACGTGTTCGACAATGCACATTATCGTCGTTGTAATGATATTCGATCTCAAAATGGCGTGCTAATTCACGAGGCAGCTCGTTGTCTTCGGTCATCATCTGAAGATTATCGTCCAATTCTTCAATGTCACTTACATCATCAACTGTATCTGGTGGAGCAATGATAATATTTATTTCGTTCGCATGGTGACCGCCTTTCTCATGGTTCCAACTTTCCACTTTTGCCTCCAATTTGGCAGCCGTCATCACTTTTCGACGTCTAAACATGTTTTAACACACGCACTCAAACTAAACAAAAAATGCGAAAAAGCACTCAACCCACTAAACTTACAGTGGGCACGAAAAAATATCTACTTTGCAATATATGTATAAGTTTAATTTCCAAAATTACAAAATAACATAGCTCGTCAACGGCTTGCAAAATAATGAGAAAAATCTAAAATGTTGTTACCAGCTAATGTTATCTCACACAAAAGGGTAAATAGGCACATATGTCCGCCAATAATATTCCTTTATGGCTACTCTAAATAGATTGCCGTTTATTCAAAAATTCGTGTGAACTAGGAACTCATTAAAGCCTGTTGGGTATTTAAATACCCATTTCATATCTCAGGTATGCATGCAGGTAAAAATCTGAAAATTGTACGGCCAACTTCTATGACCTACATATATAAGCATTCCTATAAAATTTCCTGGTAATCCTACGACGGGATCTATGGGCAGGCTTTAATGGGTTAACCCTGGGTTACGACACATAAATATATTTATATTGATATTAGACTAATTAAGCATTCTTTAATGGTGCAGTTTATATATGTTTTGAAAAAGTTTCGTGAATTATCGCTGAGAAGAATAATCAGGTGTGGCTCAACACAAAAATCAACCCAGAAATGCTCGCGGGATTCTAAGCCGCAGTTTGTGCGTATTTTGAAATATTTACTCACTTGTACCGAGTAGCGACTATCTTGACTATTGTAATATTCCGAATATTAAAAAAATAAATTAACTGCAAAAGCAAATATAATATATATTATACACATACATACATATGTTTTTGCCTAGAGAGAAAGACACAGAGGTATAAACGAGCGTGAAAACATTGCGAAATTCAATTTTCTCCGAACTTCATCAAAATCAATTGAATTACGTTCGACGTTCCTTTTCCAATGTGGACATTTACTCAGCCATACATAATCTAACACCTGCCAACCTGTTATACATATAGCGCTAGACTAGACCAGACTAGACTGGACTGAGTAAATGCAATCAATTCTAACTGAAAAACTTTGTCTGACTTTCTGATGGTAGGCTTCCTCCATTTCATAACAGGGGGTGTATGAATAGGTAAAGTTACCTACATTTGGCTACTTCAGGTAGGAAATCAGTCAGAAATTCATGAACAGAATGAATGCAATTGTATGTCCTGAAAAAGTTTTTATATTTATATGTTAGATTGACAACACGGTCTAATTCCTTCGATGTTCATTTTCTCTTCTGGTATTTACATACAAACACACATATATACTTACATATTTTTGAATTGTCGAGTAAACAAAAAATTTTATTTGTTGCTGACGAACTTGGTGTAGTTTATAGAAGGCGCAAAAATGATGTCACAGCGATCGATTGGAGTTAGAAATAAATGTGTCAATTGAAATAAAAAATTACCAATTTTAATTGGACACGTTCTGTTTAGTTTTTAATTACTGGTATTTATAACTATTCATAACGACTACGAAACTGGACTTTTGAAAAGTCAAGTCAAATGTAATTACATAGGTATCTACATATGTAGTAATGTCGTTTTGGAAAGGGTTTTTCAAAACTGGGCAAGTATTTATGGGATATGATATGACCATCACGTGCTATTGCAAGCCGAATTACCGGAGTCAAGTATAATAGGGCGAGACAGTGATGTTCCCGAAGACATATAGGGTGCTGTTGAAAAGCGGCCCTAGATTAATAAAGGGCATTTACACAGTGCTCGTTGAAGTAACTACCGACACACAGGCTTTTGTAGATTTCTGCTAGGAACTTGACGGCTATCGCGGGCCGGTTAGGCTGCTCAGGCCTCTTAAGGGTGACTCGTTGGCCAGACTGAATGTTCTGAATAGGCCAGATGGCTTCTTTACGGCATCGAAGGAAGAAGCCTGTAGACATCTTTTCTCAACGCACTTCTCAGACTGTAGGCTTGTAGCAGACCTGCAGCTGTATGGGGAACATTTCCTACCTTCCTGCACTGGTGGTGATTGGTTCACTGCTGCCAAGGTAGTTGATGTCGAGACGGTGAAATAGTCAATTTTAGCCTTCTCTGCTTTTCAAGCCTCGGGTGCAGACAGAAATTTTCGGGTCCTTCTTAAGGCAAAGAGCGTAGTGCTGGCTCGTTACATTGATTCCATTTTCAGGGCATGTATCGCATTTGGATATGTCTATGAGGTATAAAGGAAGTTGAGCGTTGTCTTCGTTCCGAAGCCTGGTGGGCCATCATATGTACTAACCAAGGAGTATAAAGATGTATAACGAGAAGTAATGCATATGCAACGACGAAAAGGTTACATTGGGGAAATATGATTGCATTGATAAGCGCTTTGGATCTCCTAAAGCGGCCATTGTAGTTTTTATGTTGTGGAGTGGCAGGATATAAGGAAGTTTTGTGCTCACAAATGTGATCCATTTCGGGAAGATGATTAAACCGAGATCTTTGATTTAGTGGGCACTGTAGTACCGATCATGCGCTGAAGGTTTGACTGATGAGTTATGTATGCATGATAGTAGAATTTATACATCTAGTAATCATGGTTAACTTACTTTGGTAATTTCTCAGCTTTTCCAGACTTAATTAGATTAAAAGTTCGCTCTGAATAGAAATTAGGAGTAGGCGGCGCAATGAGGTCGAAGTAGGTATACCTATATGGATTTAAGAATATTTTAATAGGATAAGTATTATCTTACTTATTGCCCTTAAACCTAGTGCGGAGCTCGGGTATTGGTAATATATAACGTAGTCTCAAAGAAATTGCATTTTAACGCTGGTGAAAATTTGCCGTAAGGTTTGTGAGGAGAAAACGGACTGACAGCTATTAATCGGAAGTATTTTTAAAAATGTTAAGAGATTATTATTATTTATAATGGACATAAATGATCAAATCGACGACGCGATTATTGCTGCGGTAGGTTGAACGATTCATTAAAGAAATCTATGGGAAAATTAATAATAATAATAAATTAATTTACAGGATTTTATATTCTGAAGAAGTTTTAGTACAATGAAAATGCCTCGTTTACACAATACGTAAAATTTTTTTTATATGGCAACACCAAGAAGGGGTTACCCAATTTAGCCCATTTTTGAAATTAGTTAGAAATAAGTTAAAACTGATAATTCATTTACTGTCGAGCTCTGTACTATAGGCTTTAATGTAAATTGTTTTAAGACCCAGCTATTACTGCTAGAAAAGAGAGAGAGTCTTGTTAATTCCAGTTCTTTACTGCGGTAAGAACACCGTTTTCTTGTTTATGTTATGTACCGATTAAAACTGTGTCAAGCAATGTCTGAGAGCCGAAGGTTAAGGAAGGACAGTTTGGTGTATTTAATTGGACATTTTGTGAAAAAAATTACCCTCTAATAAGCAAATCTTTCATGTTTTATTCTTTTAGCATATGTGAAGTAAAGTTCATCTGTCGTGAAAGTTCTATGTTAGTTAACTATTAAATAAGTGAATGAAGTGATGCCGAAATGAAAAATAAAGTGAACAAGTGTGAAGTGGTAAATTTATTTGATATTTCCCATGCGAATATAATAAACAAATTTTAATTAATCAGAGAAAAAAGGGACGTCCCAGATGATATTAACTACAAAATATTTGCAAAAGTAAAAACGAATGGATAAAAGATGCCAGGAAATGCCGGAACAATTACAGCGATGTAATATACGAAAAAGCTAGCGCAAGTAAGTTCTGTTTCTTTTATATTCTTCTTTTTACATGTTTTGATATTTTTGGCTATATATACATCAATAAATTTCATGTGAAATTTAAGAATATGAACAGTGCTGTATTTAGGCTATTTGAAGCCCTATTCGTGTATCCATTCCAGTATGATTCTGGTCCTAAGTGGAAGGACATATGTGTGTGTAAATAATAATTAATTAAATTTTTTTAAATATTTTTTTTAAAAGACCAAATAAAAGTTTTGTGAAAAGATAATAATGTTTGTGACCTGTAACGGCAAAACAAATGAATTAAGGTAAATAAATTAAGGTCCTTAAATCATACGTCAATGAATATTTGAAATAAAGCTCATCAGTGGAACTCTCTTCTTGAATCGACAAAAACATGGTGCCAAAGAAAAGAAGAAAAGAAAAAAAAAAGAAATTATTTACATTAAACAACACAAAATCAAAAAAAAACTTCCTAAAACAAAATGTACTATGGCCTTGAGCACTTAACTAAAGGGAGCGCAATAGGCCCAAAAAATTTGGGCATTATGTGATGCATTCTGTTTATGTATTCGTTAGGATCATACAAGTAGAAAGTCTGAAATATGTTTGAAGGGGGTTTGGCATTATATTTAAAATAAAACAAAATTGTAAGCTGCCATTGACACATTGAGCTACAACAAAAAAAAGTTTGGAAACACAAAATATTTTGAGCATTTATCTTGATATTTTTATTTCCCTGCCCATTTTTCACTTATTTTGCACGTATTTCAGGAAAAGAAACTTTCTAGTTTAATTTCAGGACAACAACTTGCCTAAAAAATGCCTCTCCGGGATTATAAGTATAATTTATCGTTGAAATATTCTCCAGTTTATTATTTTAATTTCAAGGCTTAATCACTAAATTATCACTTCTAATGTTTTTATTCAAAATAACACAATTAAGAACACAATTAAACGTTTTTTAATTAAATAACCCACACAATGTAAAATCCGGCGCTAGAACACGAAACTGATTTTTAATTCGAATTGACACAATTAACATTAGTTAAATTTGGTTTAATTCTTCTTGTCTTTCCACCCGTTCGCCTAAAAACCGAGTTTCGCTCGCACCGATTGGGTTTATATATATTTCGCTACCTTTATGGATGGATTACATTAACAACGCCTACGCCGACGTGGTCGTCGGCGTCGTCAAACGCCGAACAAAACGCCGGGCATGTTACATTCTTACATTAACACTGGGCGGCAGCGCCGTCCATTGATTTCCCTTAAATTTTACAGTTGAGTTATTTGCTTGTAATCTCTGCCTGTTTGCAATAAAATTTTAAATAATAATAAAAAAGATATTTTCTTTTCCTTAAAGTCCACATTTTTTTAATATAAAATCATTTATTTTCATAAATTCAAATATCGTTTCATTTTATCATGTTTTTTCATAATAGATTTAGATCTTGCAAATTGGCAGCAATGGAGCGCCAGTGTTCAAATTAGAATTAGAGATGGGTCGACGACCACGCCGACGACGACGCCGGCGTGGGTAATGTAATGCATTTCATACATGCAGTATTGTCTCTAAATGTTATTGACATAAAGCGGCGACTACGCAACTCCACGCAACTCTACTCAACTCTACTCAACTCTACTCTGTTCTACTCAACTTTAGTAAACTCTACTCAACTTCACTCAACTCTACACAACTCTACTCAACTCAACTCTACTCTACTCAAAGCTACTCAACTCTACTCAACTCCACTCAACTCATCGGCGTTGTTAATGTATTCCGGCCATTAGTTATTTGTTCTAAGACTATGGAAGCAACCATTGACGTTTATCATCACAGTCATAATGACAGGCCTTGTTTTTATTTTTTTACATGGTAGGGATAGGCACCACTGGAACTCACGCACGTAACATTGTTAACTTTTGTTTTGAAAGCACTATTTATCCTGTGCATTTTGCACCGTATAATTAAAGCGCTAGAAATACCGATCGACATTGCTTTCTGAGCACTCAAACCAGACAGATCGGCAGTATTGAATCCATTTGAAGTTTGCAAAATTCATACTAGGAGAATTGAGCTTAGTGAAACTTCGTATTTGTTCATTGCAAAATGTACTTTGTACACCGCAGCACACATACATTTCGGAAAGTACTGAAAGTTCAACTCAGGCTTAAAACCTAAACCATTTAAATAGATCAATTTGAACCAAGTCTAGTCTTTATGAATCTAATCATTTTAGTATTTATGCATAATTCTTTTCAGTATTCTGTTCTGCTGGGAAGTATTGTTTTCTGACACTTTGCTATTGCATTTCCCCTGTGAAAAAAGCTATAGGTCTGTCCGCGTACTTTTTCAAGTAAAAATATGAAAAACGTCAAAATGTATGATAAAGAGACATTGAGAGTGACACTCACAAAGTACGCGAACGGCTTCGAGTAAAAGCTTGCAAATATTCGGGAGCTGTAATAACGACGTGAAATTTTCCTAGCACATAGTACACTAAACAAATTTAATTTACTACTTTGAATACGTTGAAATGTTTTTGGAGAATATTCTACTTCTACTGCAGGAGGAGTAACAGGTTTTTCCATTTTCTTAAAACTAAAAACTTGAAAAATAACTGAAAACTTTAAAAATAACTGAAAACCGGTGACGAACTGTCAAAACTGACACTTTCGAAGTTTTTACTTGATGATTTTTCTCGAGCTAATTCAAGTAATAAATTGCACGGAGGGGAAAAGTGACGTAAACAATTTCTCTCTCAATTTTCGAGTACGCGAACGCCTTCGAGTAAAAACTTGCAAAAACTTTTACAAGTTTGTACTTTCAAGCTAGTACGCGAACAGACCTTATGTTTGTTCGCTTACTGTAAAAACATGAAAAACGTCAAATTGTATGATAGGGAGAGAAATTGAGAGTAACACTTGCAAAGTAAGCGGATGACTTTGAGTAAAAACCTGTGTAACGTCAAATAATTCAAGTGGATTACTTGATTTATTATATAAATTATTGAATTATTATGCATGCCGAAGAATTACTTTTTGTAGTACAATAAATAAAGATAGAGATTACTCTATAGGATTTTTTACCGGGTTAAATTTATATTTGTTCAAGAAGGAACTTTTTTTGGATTCCCCGGTATATAGTATAGCAAAAGCTAAAAAATGTTTTTAATTTGTTATTTCATCACACAACCCATTATATTTTGGATGGGAAGTTTTAAGTCTTGGTTTGACTCATTAACAGGTCCCGAATAGCGAAATTGTGTGACTTGAAAAACAAATGAAAAAATTAGAACAAAGAAAAGAAATGAAAAAATGAGAAAAATAGAAAAAAAATTTTTTAAAATAACTAGATTCATTCGAAAGGAATCGAACCTGTATTCGTCCGCAGTGGGCTGAAAACAGGAAAGAAGAAAAAGGAAGAAGAAGAAGCGTTTCGTGTTAGCAGAAAACCTTACACTCATTGGTACAGCTTGGTTTCTGCCTGCTGTAGACGTTTGAAACAGATCAAATTGATCTCCTCTCGTATAAACTCAGAATAAATTCTGGGTGTGAATTATATGAGGCAAAAACTTCTATATTACACCAAGGAGGAAGAAATAAAAGTAGAGATTACTCTTTAGGATTTTTTACCGGGGTAAACTTATATTTGTCCAAGAAGGAATTTATTTGGATTCTTCGGTATATAGCAAAAGCCAAAAAATGTTTTTAATTTTTTATTTCATCACACAACCCATATGTGCGACCTCTTGATGAGTCAGAACCAAGACTTGAAACTTGTCACCAAAAACATAATGGGTTGCGTGATGAAATAACAAATTAAAAACATTTTTTATCTTTTGCTATATACCAGAGAATCCAAAAAAAGTTCCTTCTTGAACAAGTGTAGTACAATAAACAAATTTAATTTACCACTTAATTTACTAAGAAATGTTTTTGGAAAAAATTCTACTCGTACTGGAGGAGGAGTTGTAGGTTTTCCATTTTATTTAAAGTAAACTGAAAACTTTAAAAATAACTAAAAGCTTGAAAAATAACAAAAAATTGAAAAATAAAAACCGACGGGAAGCTGTTACTTTTGACACTTTCCAAGTTTTTACTTGACAATTTTTCTCTAGATAAATCAAGTAATAAATTGCATGGAGGAGAAAAGTGACGTGCGCAATTTCAATCTCAATTTTAGAATACGCGAACGCTTTCGAGTAAAAACTTAGAAAAAAAGTACATTCAAGCTATAGTACGCAAACAGACCTAAGTGTTTTCAATTTCAGGTGAATTCACTAAATTACGTGCAATTATTTTCTTTGTTATTCTTCCATTAGATTACAACACACCTTTTATTTTGAATTTTGTAGCATTATCATTTGGCTTTTATTTTATTGTTTTTATACCCTAGATGAAATCTATAGGATATACTAAGTTTTCATTCCGTTAGTTACACCTGGAAATAATGATGGTAGAGCAAAATGAATTGGACACCGACGCATAATAGTAAAAGTTATTTTGATTTTTGCATGTCCGTCCGTCTGTCCGTCCGTGTGCACGATAACTCGAGAACACGTTCACTTAGAAATCTGAAAGCTTGTACACGGACTTTAAAACAAAAAAAACAAAAAAACAAGTAAAAAAGCTAGAATTGGTCTAAGACCAATTCTTATGATACCCCAGATGAATGCCCATATAAAATTTAGTATGGTCACCGATCTATGCAAGTTTAATTTTTGAAGTTGTTTTTGCATATATTTCTAGAACGGCTCGTCGGACAGAAAAAATGTTTATAATCAATTTTATAGAATTTCGTATTCTGAAGAATTTTTAGTAAAAACTGTCTAGGACTGATTGTTTTCACAGTATATGTAAAAAACCTAAATTTTTATATGGCAACACCAGGAAGGGTTTGCCCGTTTTATTCCATTTTTGAAATTTTATTTGTTATTACTATAAAAACACCATGTACCAAATTTCAGCTCTCTAGATCTACGCGTTCTCAGGCAGTGTCAAAGTATATAGTGGAGAACGAAATTTTTGTATGGCAACCCCCCCGATTTGTCTCATTTTCGAACTTAATTTAACTTTTTTTTCAAAGTCCGTGTACAAAATTTCAGCTCCCTAAGTATACGCGTTTTCCAGTTTTCGTGCGCACAGGCAGACGGACGGACGAGCAGACAGACGGTCGGATAGACGGACGGACGGACGGACAGACATGCAAAAATCAAAATAACTTTTAATATTATGCGTAGGTGTCTAATCTATTTTGCTCTACCATCATTATTTTGAGGTGTTACAAACGGAATGACAAATATAGATTTCATCTAGGGTATAAAAAGTAAAATAAAGTTCGAAAATGGGACAAATCGCGTAATCCGTTCGTAGGGTTGCCATACAAAAATTTCGTTTTTCACTATATATTTGGACTCTGCCTGAAAACGCGTCGACGTACAGAGTTGAAATTTTGTACACAGCGTCTTCATAAAAATAGTAAATATAGTTTCAAAAACAGACTAAATCGGGCAACTCTTTCTTGGTGTTGCCATATAAAAATTTTGGTTTTTTACGTATATTGTGAAAACGATCAATCCTAGATGTTTTTCTTGTACTGAAAACTTCTGCAGAATATGAAATCCTATAAAATTGGTTATAATCATTTTTACTGTCCAACGAACCGTTCTATGGCTTTCCATACCAAATTACATACGGTCATTCATCTAGGGTATCATAAAAATTAGTCTTAGACTAATTCTAGCTTTTTTACTTACTATTTTTTTATTGTGCCCTTTCATTGTAATGCTAGTAGTAAAGCTAGGAGCATAAGTTATAAATTAAGCGAATAAAAAGTATTTGTATTTAAACCAAAATTTTCAACCGTGTTGTTTTATTTCTGATCGGTACCTCAGGTCTACCTCAGGTCTATAGTTTCTTCAAGCTCAAATACGTGCGATTTTATTAATAATTGCCTTGAAGTCTATATTCGTTAACATTTCTTTCTAAATGTGTATTAAGTCCAGATATTTCAGTTTCTCTTTGCTTAGACTTGACCGGATATGAGTTTTGAACTTTTGAGCGTTGAAATTAATTTTTACATCGACTTGTAGTTGTCATCATGCACGAGATAATCTGTGAAATTATTTCAAGATTATGATAAACGTCTTCAAACAGCTGTTTTTCAATCATTCTTAAAAATAGACTCCAAGTTAGTTGAATATGTTTTTTTATATAAGCTCAGGAGACACCCTATAATACTGTAGCATAACCTTATTTTCTTCAGTCTATGATGACTGTACTCCATCTGATTTGTAATTTGTGTTTTAATTCTTTTAGAAATAGTGTCAACCTTGAAATAATTTGCTGAAAATTTTTAATTCGATGTAGAAAGACTGCAGTTTCTTAAATTCTTGTAAAATGTCTTGCCACAATATTGTCAGAGGTTTCAGCTCGAGATAAAGATTTCTCCGTGGTAGATTTAGCAATCTCATCTAAAGCAGTCAAGGTTGGTTTCCATGAAAAAAAAAAAAACAAACACTACAACATGAATCGCTTTGAGTCGACAACCGGGTGGCTGATAAGCTTTTAAAAGAAATACTTTTATCTGTTCCATCACGTTTAAGATATCGAAATTATATGTTTTTAATTGACCTAAAGTTGTATTTGAGATATCTTCAGTTTAGTGCCCAGAATTTTTAATGAAGCTAAGAAACACCAAGACGAGTCAACACAAATTGAAAAGTATATGGCATTACGATATTGGGGCTACCAAGGTATCAGTATTTGTCTTAATATATTTCGTGAAAAATTTAGAGTCTGGAGTATATTAAAAAACATTTTTTCCTTTTCTTTCATTTCGTTTCGTCTTGTTTCATTTACATGCTCTTCCTCCTTGTTTTGGCTTCCACAAAAATTGTTGGTTTATGCCTTAATGCTGCCCTTATACGACATAAAGGAGTTTTATCTGCAGAAAATATTAGTTTTTTACGATCAGAAATGAAACACATTTGATAAATATTATATCAATTTTGTCTTTTAACATAAAATATTTGCTTCTCCGGCAACAGTCACTTCTAATCCTCGGATAACAATTCGACTGCAGAATACGCTTTCTGGCCAGAAATTACAACAGGCTTTCCACACGAAAGTGGAGCTAGAAAAACCAGTGTCATCATAATAAAAAAAGAGAAACGATTTTAAGAACCATGCAGCATAATAACACGAAAAGTAGTTTAAGCCTTAGATACGAGTAAAATAAGTGACAGGCATGGGAAGCGAAGGCTTGGGTTGGCATACTATCTATATCTCTAAGTATAATTACTTTCCAACGAATTCGTATGCAGTGTATGCGTGCAAAAGGGCGGGGAAAAATTAATTAATTTGTTCAATGAATCTGATATGTTGACACGTGCAATCCACTGAGATAGAATTCTCCTACCTTCTCCAACAGGTATGGAAACAGGGGGTGCTTGAAGTACCTGCCTCGTAGAATTCAATTGGGAAGATGGAGCAAGCTTTACAGCAGTCTAAGAAACACTTGTTGGTTGGAAATAAATTAGAAAATAAAGTAAAAGCTGTGTGAGATTACAGTTTCTAATGATACTAGAAAGAGATATTACACCTTTGTAGACATAATATTTTTTAATATAATTTCAAGATGTGCATTTGATTTATAAATGCCTAATCTTATGATCCCGAAATTCCAATATTTAAACGTTTCAAGAAATTTTGGACAGATTAGACAAAAAAAAAAACAAAGTTAAAATTGAATATCAGGTTGATTTTTTTTTGTTTTATGGTAGCGGAAATTCTTAATTTTAGTCATATCTCCTTGAAAACACAACATCTTCTAATCATAAAAAAACAAAAAAAAAAAACAATTGTTAAATGACTTTTAAATCTTTTTTGAGGAAATATTTATCTCCCTCCTGCGTAACTTTCTATAGTTTTGGGGCGCATTTCATTATATTACGGGTGCTTGGCATAGTTTTTATGTATCAGAGTGAACATATGTAAGAGTCGAAGAGTTGCACCGAAAATGTGAGACGTTTAAGGAGTCCTTCTCCAATTTTAGAGTGGATGAAAGGTGGCCATCTACTCCGATATGTTATGGCCCAATATACGGAAGATTCTTCCAGCAGCCAAAGGCATTACAGCGAAATAATCAGCAATTGCTAAACAATAACCTCGCATGGTATTGTTCTGCAACTGTCGGTTGTTTTGTTGATTAGCCCAACAGCTGGCTGCGATGAGCGCTTAGTGGAGCAATCGACGATTGCAATATTAATTAACCTCGCATGGTAATTATTATGTAAAGCGATCGTTTACTACTAAGCGACTCAGGTGTTGCAACCGGTAGAACAAACGACAAGGTTGTTGTCGTTTTTTACATCCGCGTTGTGAGTAAAAGTTTTCTTCCGAATATGGGGGCATAAAAGACCAATGATTGGTCTGGCGAGTGCCGTTTTATTATCAGTCATAGTGGAGTTAAGTTTCGGTTCGGGTTAGATTGTTTGTATTGTTAAGATAGGTCAGGTCGCGATAAATAAAGAATTATTTTATGTTACAAGAAATTCGAGTGTTGTTTTTATAAAGTTTTATGGTAATTAATTGGTTTATTTATTCGATTGCTTTTGGGACACGACAGATTGTCCTGCATCTAATGAAGAAATCTGCAGCTCATGTGAATTGTCTTGTAGGGGTTTAGATAACTTTGGTGGCTGGGTGCAAAGAACTCAATTAAATAAAACGTGATTCTTTTTGCTCTTCTCTGTTCATTTATTTTAAATCGAGTACTTGACAGTTTGTTTTTTTACCCAAAACCTACTTCGATGAGCACTAGACTCTATACATAGCACATTTTGCTTCTTAATTTGATGATGCATTGACAACTACGAGCTACAACTCGGCCATCCTGTCGCATAATCGTCTCGATTACTAAAACTACTATATGCTTCATCAAACCTTACAACAGTCATACAAAACATGTTTTTCAACGAAGTAAACGAGTTTGAAATGACGAATTCTTAGAAAAACGTAATATATCACAACAATAACAACAGAAAAACAGTGTACATCTCAATTAACATTAACACTATGATCGATGGACTGGAACATATCGTATCATCCTTTTATAAAAATGTTCATGACAATTAATATTTCTCCTGAATTTCTTACGAATACGTATGTCCTACAATTACATAATATTATAGTACGTTGCAAGGACTACAGGGCTATATCGATACCTAATACACATACAGTTGCGTCCAAAAAATGTGTCTATAAAAGCTAAGTAAGCCTCACCCGTAATAGGCATATAAATTTACATAAATCCTACCTTAACCCCATGATAGGAGAGATAATTCTGTAAACACCATGCTCTTCATAACCATAAGATAAAAGCTTCATCTACATAATGCTTAGCTTAACATAAAAATAGAGCATTGCTGCCTACATAACCATAAAATTCAAAGCACAACATACCAATTACATAATTATGAAGTTAAGATTTAATTACCTTATTCATAAACGATTATTATTGTGATAACTTTAATTGCATTTTATCGCATAAGGCCTCATATTAGAAGGTGTACAAATACCTTCATATGGTAATGTCGAAATTTGTTTGTGCAACTTATCCTAATACTGTTTATTGTAAGATTCACCCTTACTCATATTTTCCTCGACCTTTACCTTACCGAATCACTCAACTCTTGAAGGAATTCTATCTAACACTACATATGTCGCACACCTCTCCCTTCTGGCTTACGCCAAACAAAAGCATGCTAGGGCTGAACCCAGTACTTCGGCAAATTGTATTGTTCAATGCAGATTCAATTTTTGCCAAATATTTATGCCAGTCTCCGGAAGTACCGGCGTTACCAGATTAGGTGGGATAACCCGATTCACCCTTTCCACTTGACCATTCGATTGCAGGCTCTGCGTAGCCACCTTAATATGCTGGATATTATTTTGAGACATAAAGTCCTGGAGGTCCTTTGCAACGAAACAGCTATCTCGGTCGGAAATAATCTTACCTGGTCTGATATAGGTATTAAAGTAGAAAATTAAGCAACCTACAACCTCCTTAGTGGCAATAGAGGACACTTCGTACAACTTCACAATTTCGTAAACGCGTCTATAACTATAAATAAATACTTTTTCCTCGTTTTCGTGGGCGGAAGTGGACCATAGTGATTAATATATATCACCTCAAAAGGTAAGCTTCCTTTAGGAATACTATGAAGAGTTCCCTCTTTCTTTCCGGATGCAGGGGAAAAATGTATACATTTAAGACAAGTAACTATACAGTTTTTAATTTTTTCCTTAGTATCAGGAAACCAATACGATTTTCGCAAAATTTCGTAGCAGCTATCTACGCCCAAATGACAAAGTGCTTCATGATACGAATAATCTGTTCTTCCATTTTACTGGGAACATAAAACAACACCTCATCTTTGAATTTCCTGTACACTAGCCCATTTAGTAAAGTGAATCTTGGATCATCTTTTTTCTCCAGTTTACCTGAAATATTATTTATAATGCTATTCCTATGTTGAGCTACGGCGAGTTTTTATTCGAACGAATTTTCGTCTTTTAGCAAAATATTAGTATAACGTGCGTCATACACGCACTCGACCTGTGTTCAATGACATAATTATGTTCCTGTACCTCTACAGCCCAACGAGATATCCTAGCGTCTAAGGACTTTTTACTAAGTGTCAGTAATTACTTTAAATTCGAGTCCCAACAAATAGATGCGAAATTTTCATAACGCATAGATAATAGCTAACGTATCTAGCTCGTAGCTATGGTACCACGACTCTGTAACAGATGTTCTTTTAGAGAAATAAGGACGTCACCGAAGTCGAAATTACTAGCATCGCAGTGGAGCTGAATTTCCATTGCTTGAATGTCTCCAGCTCTCTGGTATCAAACTGAAAAATAGCGCCATTCTTCAATAAGTCGTATAAGGGCTTAGCTAACACTACAAAATTCTTCACAATTTTCTGAAATAGGAACACAATTCTACGAAACTGTGGACATCTTTAACGTTTTTTGGTAAAGGAAAGTCTGCTACGGATCTAATAATCTCACTATTAAGTTGAATACCCTTCGGATTTATTAAATACTCCAAATAATTTATTTCTCTATACATAAATCGACACTTATCATACCTGAGCTCAAAACCGTTTTCTTTTGCTATCTGTATGACTTCGCGCAACGTACTTAAATGCTTATCGACAGCATCCGTAGCTATCAATTAATGGTCCATGTATATGAAGACCCTACCTGCTTGCACTAATGACCTAAAGATTGTGTTAATAGATCTCTGGAATATCTTCGGTTCCATCATCTTCAGCCCGAAAGGCATTTCAAATCTAACGTGGTGTAATAACTTTTATCACAGAGCCTGTCTAAAATATCGGGAGTGGATAACTATCACTAATTATTAACTTGTTCAACTCTCGA
Source organism: Dioctria rufipes (assembly GCA_963924295.1). Taxonomy (NCBI): domain Eukaryota; kingdom Metazoa; phylum Arthropoda; class Insecta; order Diptera; family Asilidae; genus Dioctria; species Dioctria rufipes. The sequence continues at coordinate 67,438,040 of OZ002744.1, read as the reverse complement.
AAATCAATACATAATCGCAATTGACCGTTTTTGTTTTTCGCTAAAACTATTGGCGAAGCATAAGGGGAAACACTTTGTCGGATTATTCCTTGTATTAGTTAATCATCAATCATTTGATGAGCGTATGACAAACGACGTGACGCGCAACTAAACGGATGTTTTTTTGACAAATTTATACGCATTTCAAAATCAATCTTTTCACCGATATGACTATCACACAAGACATTAAAAAGAATGTCCGAGATTTTTTTTTTTACATATGAAGGTAATAGCTTATTTATATTTACGTCAATTTCTTCGTCGTCATCAAATAAATCTATATGATAAATGTCATTACCGTAACTACTCTCAGAAAACTCCGATGTATCCGAGGTGTGACTGCCCAGACTTCCGGAGACACAGCTATCCAGGATCACTCTTCTATCTTTGGCAACGAAATCTCCTCCCACCACTAGCGGATAACTCATAGTATAGTTATCAACAACTAATAGCCTAAAATTATTAACACTATTTATAAATAATAAAATTTAAAAATAATAAAACATTTTTTTTTTTAAATTAGTGTCTTGCTTTAAATGAAATAGCTCACTACAACAATTTAGAATGATTTGTTTGGCGACGTGTAGTTTCTTTGAATTTCTCCAATTACGAGTTGTAATTGTTTCTTTAAATATTTGCTTTGAACCGCCGATAATATTCTAACGAGCCGTATTTACTCATCAGCGAAACTTTGAACGTTTCCAGACATTTTTATGGTTTTTACAAAAAGTGCAATAGAAAAATCTACTGCATTTTTTTTTTGTCTTCAGGTCGAGGGGCACACCCCTCGCGACCAATATCTAGATCCACCACTGATAGTCTTTCGCGGCCACTGCTTTATTTATTTAATTTATCTTTGTCAACGGCTGTATATCCAATTTTTTTGTCTTTTGGTCCGGGGGGGGGGGGGCACCCCCCGCGCCAAGTATCTAGATCCGCCACTGATAATCTTTCGCGGCCACTGCTTTATTTATTTAATTTATCTTTGTCAACGGCTGTATTTCCTGTTGCTTGGAAATCGTCATTTGTTATTATTGTTTTTAAAAATAGAAAGAGGGACTTGGTTAGTAATTAGAGACCAATTGCTAAATTGTCTGTTATACCCGAGCTTTTTGGAGGCATGGTTTGTGAGCTACTGACGTTCGATTGTAAGTCATTAATTAGCTCAAAATAACATCCTTTATTGCTAACACCCTTGAAAAGTGGTTGCGAAGCCGTTAACAAGCTTCCCAGAGTGTGCTCCCGTTTAACCTGTTAAAGGTAGGGGTTTTTTCTTTGTTAGTGGATTGGATCTCATCTTATTTAAGTGGTAGACATTTTAAAGTCCTCTTCAGAAACGCGCTTTCAAGTGATGTTTGTACGCAGTCTGGAGTTCCACAGGGAAGCCATCTTGGTCTGTTCTTGTTTGTCTTATATATTAATAACCTCGAATCTGGGATAAAATTCTCTGACATTTTAATATATGTTGACGATGTTAAGGTCTTTAAACAGATTCATTCACTGAACGATTGTGTACTGTCACAGAATGATGTATGTACTTTAAATTTGTGGTGTAAGCATAATAATTTATTTCTCAAATGTAATTTTATTGTATTAAAGCCGTAAATTATCCCCTTTTGCGAACCAGTATCATATAGACAATGTTTCTATAAATGCAAGAAAGCAGATTAAGGATCTGGGCATTATGTTTGACTCAAAACTTACTTTTTCTCACCATCTTGATTATATTATTGGAAGAGCCTTTTCAATGCTTGGGGTTTATAGGCATTGCGTTCCTTGTATAATTCATTTGTGAAGCTGTAAGGCTGGATATTAAATCAAACTATTTTTCTTGAAATTGTTCATGCACTCTTACTATGTGAGTCACTAGAATTCCTCTTATTCAAATGCAATATATTTGAAATTTGTGCTCTCCTTCAATCTTAATAAATAAGTAATTAGTCTACTAGGAAAGAATAAGCAAATAATACTAATATTAAAGGAAGTAAATAAATAACTAAATATTAAACGTAAAATAAATAAATATCCAACACGAATAAATAAATAAATATTAATGAACATTTAATAGAAAAAACAAAATCGTTAAGAAATAATGAAAATGTCCCAATAGCCGAACGTATCAAGAGGTTTTAACTCTGCAGTATCGATAAATATAATGGCTTTACGAGAGGGAAGATGGGCGAGCATTTTGGTGACGAGTCTTTCCTTGCTTCTGAAACTATTCGGGCAGCGTTTTGAACATCAAAAGAAAAGTGAATTAATGTAAAGCCATAAATAGTCATTGGAAGTAAATATTAAAAAAAAAGAGAACAAAAGTTAAAGTAACATAAGGGAAAAAATATATAATCAAATTAACGAAATAAAAATAACCGCAAGAAGTACTACTAAGGGAGGAAGAAATTTGTACAAGACAGGAAAACAATTCGGAGCACCGTCCACGTGGGATCGGGGATCGCAGAAACGAATTCAGGGAAGTAATAGCCTCATGAGCCCTAACGTCCATCCTACTAACATTAGATGAGTTAAACCTCCATTTAATTGCAAAATTGATACTTAAAAAAAAATTATATGAATATATATTTAGCAAGTCTTTATGGAAGCAGGGCGGCCGTTAAGTTATAATATTATATGTGCTGAATACCAGTTTTTCTTTACTTAGCGAAAACATATATAAAATTATTATAATAAAATAAAAAAAGGCTTTTACAAGGTCTATACCTACTGGAATACGGATGTCAAGTGTGCAGTCCTTAATACAGTGTATATATTAATAGGATTGAATCTGTACAGAAAAAGTTTTTACGTTTTGCCCTTCGTCGTGAGTTTATCTTTTGTGTTTTTATGCATAACGTTTTGATTGGATTAATAGATTCTCCTGAAATTCTGAAATCTATTTTATTTAAAGTAGCCGGTAGAATTTTAAGGTATCGCGATAATCTATTTATCGAGAGTCATCGAACGAATTATGGATATTATGAGCCTCTCACTTCAGTAATATGTGTAGAGTTTACAAAAAATTTTCAAATTACTTAAATTTTAATATTGATACAAGAGCAATTAGAAGTTTGATTCTTTGAAGGGATTTTTTATTTTTATTTTAATTTATTTTATTGCAAAATATTTTTACTGAATTATTTATTATGTAACTATTATAATTCAGATTATATATTTATATATGTTGGCTAAATATTAAATAAATAAATAAATAAAACAGTAAAAAAAAATTTTTAGGTTGCTTAAACAATAGGTGGAAAAAATGTATATGTATAGAGATGTGAATACATTTTTGAATATTTTGACAAGGAAAAAATTCTAGTCTCGCCATTACCAATTAATGTAGTAGCACTTGCTAATTCCTCTGAGAATGGTCCGATATGGATGAAAACAGCTGTCAGTATTTATAAATTTTTAAGTGGAAGATGGTAATGAGTTTTTTTACTCTTTCGAAACCCGTACAAAATACGAATCTACAGGCAATTCTCAACCTACTGCATATGAGCAGAGGAAATTAAAAACAAATACCGAGGTACTTTCAGTTTCTGGCCAAAAGCCGAAGACCAAAAATTCCATAAAGAAATTTTTGGGAGTATAGGTAGTGTGTGCAAAGTGTTTCGATCAGCAGTAACAGGGTGATCTCATCAGGACAGCAGTGAACCCTGAAACTGCCTGCTGTTTACACTACAGTGAACTCAGATGGCTCGCTTTAGGCCGGAAACTGACAGTACCTCGGTATTTGTTTTTGATTTCCTCTGTTCATATGCAGCAGGTTGAGAATTGCCTGTAGACTCGTATTTTGTACGGGTCTCGAATGAGTAAAAACTCGTTACCACCTTCCATTTATTAGTTAGAAATGGGATGCCCAAAAATCATTTTAATTGTGAAGACAACCAATTTTCCATAAAATGATTCACATATAGATTTTTAAATAAGCCTATATATACCCACGAGCAACTTATTGGAATCTGAGTTCACTGTAGTGTAGACAGCAGGCAGTTTCAGGGTTCATTACTGTCCTGATGAGATCGTCCTGTTACTTCCGATCGAAACACTTTACACACAGTACGTATACTCCCAAAAATTTTATTATGGAATTTTTGTTCTTCGGCTTTAGGTCAGAAACTGACAGCACCTCGGTACTTGTTTTTTTTTATAAAATTTTTCTTTTGTGAAATGTAATATGAAACAAGATCAACTAATATTTATAATCTTTTTTAAGTAAGACATACTACATCGATATCTGTTGCTTCTTTCTGATCATCCAACTTCTGATTTGAATGTCTTCTCTTAATAGATTTGAATTCGTTCACAGCTTTAGAGTACTCCTATCATATCTACTATTGCGTCCATTTTCGTAGTTCAACCTTTATGTACATTTTATAAATAGCGAAATTTCAACAGCACTATACTATAATCCATTCTTAAAACATTTAAATAAGTGCCTATTTATCATATTTGTTTTATCACTTTTCCCTTTCATCTCCTCCCTTCTGAATACATAAAATCCTTATTTATAGGCCTTATCCAGAAACAAACAGAAAACAACAAAAGCAAAAATTGAATATTCAGAAAACCTCTTAAAATCCAAAGATTTTCTTTTCGATCCGACCACTTTCATCCTAAAGGTAAATAATTTCCACAAACAGTTCCCAGAGGAGAGAAATCGTTTTCCCTAAATGGTACGTGAACCAATTTCATAGAATCCGCAGAAAAGATATGAGATGAGAACAAAAGTGGAGGAAATGGAAGTAATACAAACACCACAAACATGGGAATACAAACGAGTAATGTTCTCAAATGAGGTAACTAAGTGCGGCCTCGGCCTTATATGATTTTATATTTGGGGAATCTATTGCAAATCTGAACGACAAAGCGATAAATTTTAGATGAATTAGAAGCTGTGAAATCATCCTTGTGGGAAGTATGTTCTTTCCGTCCAGTTTCAAGTTTACTAAACAGAAACAGAATCACATATGTACTTCCCACAAATTTTATGGTCTTTCTCACCTACTATAGATTTATGTAAGTGAAAATTTCGACGAGTCATAATTTTTTGAAGATAAACTCCTTCCACATGCTTAAATATGTATGAGCACATGTTTAAGCTGTTTTCAAATTTACGACTAGCCATCTTTAGTATGGAGCGGTGTCCCTATTTCACCAAAAGCCTTAGATAAGATTGAAATTGATGATGTAATGTGATGGCATAAAAATGTCGATTTTATTTCATTTCTCGAGTGCTTTTCTTGATCGACTTTTTCTTAATTTTCTTTGAATAATTTTCTATTTAATGGTGGCATCCAAAGATTTTAGAGGACATTTGGTCGCTATAAAAGCAGCTTCTGGAATGATTGTTAAAATTTGAAAATGTATTTCTGTTTTGGAAATATTGATTTTTGTTCTGCTGTTCTAAACCAATTATCTTATTTCTAAATTTTAAATCATATAGTATATAATATTCATTTACATCAAATTAATACATTCTTCAAAGTTCACATTCATATTTAATTCAATTGTACAAAAGATTTTCAAAATTTTTTCTGTACCTATAATAACAATAAGTGAAATACGGCACACAGAATAAGTATTGAAAAGACAACACTTTTGCAAATACTAATAAGAATAAAATCAGAAACTATACAATAAAAAAATACTATGATTGGGAAGACACTAAAAATTAATAGATCATAATAATACATACTAATTAGTTACGCAGATGGGTTGTATAAAGTTTTTCAGAGATATAGGTAGGCTTTTTAAATACATTAACACAGGAGCCTTTTGAATGTACGAGGGAAGACTGATCCAGAGACTGCTGTCGGCCTGAGAAGTGAGAGAATCCTCCATGACTAATTTAATGAACCAGAAAATTATGGTATTACGATTAAATTGGAAAAATTCGCCCAGATGTGCTGGCTCATCTTAGCCACTATACCATGCAGAAATATTAATTATCTATGCCCGAAAATAAAACGATTGCAATCATTAAAAGGCACCTCAACCTTTACGTATGTCATTTAATTCTGAAAAAATTGCAAATTAAAATCTTAAATAAGGCATGATTAATGTTTGCGCCAATTTCAACTGATGCTAGCTTAAAATACCTGCCAAGAGCCATAACCTTCTTCGCAGATCCACATAAATAATAGCAAGCAATAAATTAACAGCATCGCAGCACTTCATATTGCGGTTTAAAATAATTCCTAAATTAGAAAAGTTCTGAAGTAGGTACTGTTAGGATACAACCCAAGGTATATAGAAGGCAAGTTATTTCCATTAAAATTTTGACATATTGCAGCTGATAGAATGTGACGTAATTCTATGACTAATGTATATACATTTTTATAGAAAAGACAGAGAGAGGAGAGAGAGTATTGTGTTCTCTGTACCGTACTTTCCTGTACATTTCACGATATTACGTCACGCAATGGTGGTACATGGGGGAATGGGAATACCTTGTATTCTATATATCTTGGATACAACCATTCAATATTACTTCAGGTTTGTTAATATCGTCCAGTGTGGATATGTACTTCGATTTAGCGTTAAGCATTAAGCCATTAATAACCTAGACACACAGCACGATCTAATGAATCATTAGTACTAACTATTAATTAAAATGTCGTGTATCATATGGTATATGTTATTATGGCTCCAAAATCAGATGTAAATGAAGTACACTAATGCAAAGACATACAAATCACAAAATAGATTGTCAATATTCTTTTTAATATTATGTTTTTCTCATTTGTAAATTGTTAAATTGAATAAAATAAATAAATGCAAAGTTTATCGCGTTAATTCGATCATCGCTTCTTTAATGTCATAAGTATATCAAAACCAGTTTGACAGTACAACTTAATTAAAGAAATTGATGTGTGTCCGCAGTTTATAATGAATCATTATAGCCTAATGAGACGTTAGTTATTTCTGCATTAAGAGCGCTGTGTGTCTGGGGCATAAGTAGAACCCATTTCTTTATTTTGTTGCGATCACAGTGAAGACGAGCTATGGAATTATCAATGAGACCATTAGCGGGTTTTAAGCATATTGTCATCATGTGGATTTTGGAATCTACAACAACTTGAGGAAGGTCACTAATGTATATACTTAGTAGTGGACGAAGCATAGAATCTTGTGGCACCTCATACAATAGAGTCATCCCCTTCGAGAAAGACCGCATAAACTTAACTTGTCAGCGATCTGAGATAAATAGCATAATGAGAAAAATTACTCACTGCAGTCAAAATCTTTGGAGAAATTAAAAAGAACTAAAGTCTAAAATTGTTCTTATCAATGGCGGGCGAAATTGACTAAATCCTGACTGCAGGAACTGAGCAGATTATTACTTTTCACTCAGGCTATAATCTGCTTATATGTAGATAAAAAAACCGGATAATATTCATGATATTAATATAGCGGAGAATTTCCGCATAGTTTAAGGGGAACTGTATTTCCTTTGCATAATATTGTTCTTGGATTATGGATGGAGTATTTGACATAGTGCCAACAGGATGCAACAATTGTTTTTCATTCGTGGTAGTATTGAAATATAATAAGTAGCATTGGTACAAGATTGTAATATTAGTTTACCTATCAACTCAAGTCTTTTACCAGGCAGTAAATCGGCATGATAGGCCAGTTCTCTAAGCACCTTTACTGTTTAGTGATATCAATCATTCTGGATTTTCTGAGAAAACTTTTAGAATTCCTCTACATCTCAAAGTACTTTTAGACATCCTTACTTTATTGAGTCCTGACGAAGTTTGTTAAAACGGCCATGCCATCATGGCATCGGATTCCTTCCTAGACTATTAGAAATGTAATATAAAGCTTTAAACGATTCTACTACCGCAGAATGAAGAATATCAACTGCTTGCTTAACTTTATAGACGTTTTAAACGCTTGGGGTCTAAACAAGGTATAGTTTTTGCGTTACGCGATCGCCCATTCTCTTTTGTGCAAGGATGGAAAATCTTGCTGTGCGTTAACACGATATAGGCTTTGAATGGCGCGCACGAAAATAAGAGCAGTCCTCACTTATTTTTCTGTCTAGGACATTCTTCTCTGGGTGGCGTCCACGCCAACTGAAAATTATTTGGACTGTTAATATTTTAATTGAATATCTTCGGCATTTTAAAACTCAACTTATGAAAATATAATTTCTATTTTAGACATTAATGTGAGTTCTAGCTGAAGAAGATATGGAATTGGCCTGAGTTTAGAAAATGCCGAGCTTGCCTTAAATGCTTACTCAATCAGAGATAGTGAAGATAATTAATTTAATTGTTACGGGCTTACTAAATCTTTCTACGACTTGCAGGTACAAAAAGAAAAAGGAAGTGTTGAGTGCAACCGTGGAAAAAGCGAAGAAATATCAGTGGTTTATTTATATTTTTAACTCGGGAATTAAGACCAGAGAACACCTTTTCTTAGATGCTGCAATTAATCTAATTTCTTTCTCATATTATCCACGCAATGCTTGAATTTTATTGCGTATGTGTTGTACAGTAATTGCGCTATTACTTTTTTCCAGTTCACTTTACTTTAACAGATTTTCTCTCGTATCTCTTTTTATACAGTCTTTATGTTTTGTATTGCACATGTTCGCAAACCCCTGATAACATAACAACTAATTGACTGTTTCACCTTAAGCTAAGCTCATTTTATTCTTTTCCTACGCAAAACTTTTAAATTAAAATCCAAATTTAAAAACACAACAATAAATACACTTTATATTTTTCACCGCCAATGGCTCAAAACTGAATAAATCACCTGATGTTAACAAATTTTTCTGAACTCCCTCGAATGTAAAAACAGAAAGCGAAATTGATAAAAATAAAAATCTTGCTGAGTTTCCCAGAACTCTTAGAAAGCAACCGGAAGAGGAATTGAAAAAAATGTCATGTTCGTGCGCGTTAGTCGCGTTATTTGCGCGACCTCCCCATCTCCGCTCATCTCCCTCTCCCAACGTTGCCAGAAAAACTGAGAAAAAAGGAGGAGGAGTTGCGAAAAATTGAGAAATGAAAAATCATATCTAAATCTATTTTATTAGTTATCATGTAAACGAAAACATAAATATAATCCAGTATATAAATTAAATTACAAAAAGTAACGAGTTAACATTTAAATACAATCTTGCCCTTACAAAAAAAATAATAATAATAAAAAGGACAGTCTTATTTATTTCGTTTAAAATCATACACATTTTGATTTAATAGTTGGTACATATTTTTAGTTCCTTTCGCGTTAAAGCAATTCATTTTCCTTAGTTTAAAGTAATCTTTCGAATAAAGAATTCTACAGGGGTATCTGAGTTTATTTCTTATTTTCGTTTTATTGAGTCCAGCCCGTCCGTTTAACTCGTACACGAATTTGTCTGTCTGTATATTTATATATTTCTTTTTTACTATTTTCGCCACTCTCGTAGACCCACTTTTCGTCATCACAGCGAGCTGAAATTTGGCACACAGGTTCACGTCGCGTAAAAATTTGGTTAGTGATAAATCCATTTCAGGAAAAATGCAGAGTTTTCCGATTTTTCCAAAAAAAATTCCGGAATTTTCCGACTTTTCCGGAAAATTTTCCGGTAAAAAAGTTTTCTAAATTATGCAGGATCAAATCTGTTTCAGGAAAATGCAGAATTTTCTAATTTTTCTGGAAAATTGTCAGGAAAATTTTCCAACAAAAAAGTTTTATAAGCTATGTGGAATCATTTTTTTCCGTGCTACTGGTATCAATACTTTCTCTTCAACAATCATGAAAACTTGCATGAAAAATCGAGGAAAATTCATGTAAATTTAAAAAAAAAATCATAGTAATAGGAAAGTTCTGTGGAAAACATGGAAAATCAGGAAAATTCATGTTATATGGGATCAAGTTGGAATACAGCTAGCAGTTTCAAACATAATTTGAATTTCAGAAAACCGTTGCAGTACTTCAACAATTTGATACTCGAAAAATTTTTGTTTTCGGATCGGCAACAAACATGACTTAAAAATTGTTTTAAAATATCTCCATGCAGCACGTAATAACAATTTAGTTAACTGAAAAAGGCAGAAAATAAAATAAGTAAAAAAACGAGTTTTCAAACAAAACTGAGGCCAAGCTGCATGAAAAAGTAGAAAATAAACTTTTATTCACACACAGAGGTGGACTCAGATTTCATTCGCTGACAATCACCGATATATTTCAGTATGATCAATCAGAGGAATTAAGTGATTTGATTCATGAAGAGAAAGAATATTCAAGAGAAATGTCCCAATCAAAAAATCTGAGTCCACCTCTGTGTGTGAAGAAAAGTTTATTTTCTACTTTTTCATGCGGCTTGGCCTCAGTTCTATTTGAAAACTCGTTTTGTATTTATTTTATTGATGTTAATTGCTGAGAAGACCCTTTCTACATTAGCAGAAGAATGAGGGAGTCATAACATTTCAAAAAAGAATTTAGGAAGTTTAGGGAAAATTAAATAATCGTCGTGTCTCTTAGAAAGTGATAATTTTAAAAAAATTCCTCATCGGTTAGATTTTTAAAAGGACTAAAATCAAAAACTCGCAGCTTTCCATTCATCATCTAACTTTTGTATATCTGGTACAAAGTTTGGATAGTTTTTGTACTTTCATTTTGGCCCTTCATTATATTCTCTGGATTAATAATACTTAACCTCCATAAGATTTGATCACTGATCTTTGAAAAAATTTGTGAAACTAATTCTATATAAAATGCTTACTAATTTGTTTTGAAATTCTTCTGTTATTTCTGGTTTATTTATTGTATATTTAAAATAGATCGCACACTTGGAGGTAAATAAATGGTGCTTTTAAAAACTTGCGGGTTTTTGTATTCCATTTCAAATAAGTCTGTATTTTTTACGTGATCAAAACATATATAGTTGTCTAAAATGAGTCGTAAAAGTCTTTCCATATCACCGTATAGTTTTAATAGTTTGGCGACTCACTTTGATATAATTTATTCATAGTATTGATATGTTTTAAATTATACGACATAAAATGAAGATACGCTTCAATAATGAGATTAGATACAATTCGTAATAGTTTTTCTGCTGATTTCAATTTACAAATAGATGTGCAAAATATATTCGTAATGGCTCGATTAAAATTATTAAGAGGTTAAAAACTAATTCTAAAACTAACCATCGTGTTACACAAGAATGTAAAAATTTATTTTGCTTTTGTGGCTACATCAGAGTGTACCACAATGAGTGTGGTGAGAATACGAGATGACCACGCACATGTTGAACTTCTCTGTTAAGGAACAGGGATGTATTCAGGGTGTTCAATGATTGGTTCATTCATTTACAATTTTAGTAAAAGTTTTAAAGGACAACATAAGAAAACCTGAAAAACAAAGAAATTTAATCTAAAAACTGAGCATTTCAGACTAAAAACTAAAAAAACTGAGATTTTTCACGGTAAAAACTGAAAAACTGAATTCCAGGTAAAAACACTGAGTTTCTCAGCAAAAACTGAGTAGTTGGCAACGGAGCCCTCTCCTAATATTTTCGTGTGCGGCCAACAAAAACTACACCGTCTAAACTATCCCAAAGCATCAGTCGCTAATTTGCGATATAATTCCATGCAAAAGAATCTCTGTGGCTGTTTTTTTTTGTGCCACGTCGATCAGGTTTAGTTCCATATAGAATTCATAAATTCGCAGGGGTGATCCGTAGCCCTAATTGTCCAAAATACGTCTGTTTGGTATCAAATTAAAGAGGGAGAAAGGGGTAATGGAGTGGTGTAGTTTTTTTTTATCATTTGAACTTCATAACTGACTTTATACCGCCGAAATACAGGTTTTTTGTAATCGGGTCATATACACCCCAATTCCTATATTTTGCTTATATTTCTTCCGTTCTTTGTTTCACATCCATTAGTAGTCTGTTGTGAACATAATTCTCATGGAAAGTGAATTTCCAAGACTTATCAGTTCTTCATAATGATGATTTGAAAATATTGTTGCGAGCGTGGCCTTTGGTTCGTTATTTAAAACACAATATTAAATATTTAATATACAAGTTCTTTATTTCACTCTAATCTTATACAATTCACAAACTTTCAATTAATCAACTACACTTCAATTATCGCAATCTAATTACAACAATTTCGCACGTTCATTACTTTCGCTTGTTAACACTGCAACGTCTAAGGCAAGACTCTTACTCTGGCGGTGACATCTATTATATTTATACCGTAGATAGAAACTCTCCAGATTATTCTGGAGTGTTCTATTCCAGAACCTTCTTGTCTATTCTATTCATTCTATTCCTCAACATTCTCGAATTTTCCTTCACCGATTCTCCAAACCTGAACTTGTTTACTCTCCATTGCCAGTAGATGTCACCAGTTGTCTCTTCAATTTTTGTACCAAAAAACTGCCATTTTTTCATCTTGAGAAGGACTGATTCACTCCTTTTGCAGTTATCTCCAAAACGATTTACCGGACTCCAAAACTAATTATATATTTAAATAGGGGGCAAAATGTAGATGCGATTTCATCCTACATACAAGCTTTAACGTGCATATTTAAAATATTTATAACATCTCTTCTGTACTGGAAGACGACCAAATTGACCTTGTTCGCGTGAATTACAATTTTTAGCGGGTACCTTGCGACACCATAATCTTTATTTATCTGTAAGTATTGCAAGGATGTCCATAATTTGTTTTTGTAGACATACCCAGTATATGCAGTGAATCCATTATTCTATTTGAGAATCCTAGGTATATTGGTACCTTTACAAAAGCAGACAATACTGTCAGTTGAGAAATATTTTTTCTCCACAGAGTTTTGCTGAGTGGAATAGAGAGTTTGGTAAATCTCAATACAAATTCTCCGAGTGGAGAGTTAAGTGACAAAAGAACTCTCATCTCCACAACTCCACAACTCTCAGAGTTAGTGAATCCGGCCCCAGGGTTATTTTGCCTGAGTGCTCAATCTAGTTCTGAAGTTCTATTTTTTTTTAATTCGTAAACTTTTGCGAAATGCAAACAAAAGTACTGCTAAACCTTATTTGAAATTTTCAGTGATATGACAGACTCTTAACTCTTTATCCTAACTACAGAGGATGCAAATCTAGTAATCAAATCTTAAAACGTAGAAATAAAAGTTAAACAATAAACCAACGCAGATTAAGTCAAAATTGCCATATTACATTTCTAAGAATATCGTAAAATTTTTGTAAACCATTTTTATGAAATCGCATAAAATTTTTATTTTATTAGATATTTCTTGAGTTTTTCCTCCATTTAAATGTTTTAGTTGCCATCATGTGTGGTATTTGGATTAGATCCACAAGAAAATGAGAATTACGGATGCTTGCCAGGGATTCCTTGTGGTTCTAATATGCTTAGTATTTCCTATGCAAATTTACCTTCAATATTTCCATAAATTTATGTGCCTTTTGGCTACGTTATCGATTTAAAGAGAATACCCCGATCAAAGTTTACATAATGTATGTAGGTCATCCAAATAAAACCTGACCACAAATTTAAGAAGTTTAAAACTTGAAGATTATCATGAAATACTATGAGCTAAGAATGCATGGATAACAGATGTTTTTACTTATGGTAGACATGACAAACTAGAATACCATATTTCGTAATAAAGCAATTACGTGGTCATAATTAGGTATAAATTATGAGAAATCTAATTGCCTTGTATTCTAGTTAGTCTAAATTGACAACACGTTGATTAATATCGCTTAGATATATGTAATCGAAATGTAATTTGGAGCCTGTACATATGTACCAATGTAATTAGAACTTCTCCGGGGCTAGTTGTGAAATATTTATTTTTCAAACGGTCGAAGACTTCGATTGTAATAAAACGACGTGCTTGTACGTGCATTAGAGAAGGCCATATATAAAACATTCAAATAACTATGATTTATTACCGGGTGAGCTTTACATTTGCTTAAGATGGCTACTTTTCGGCATTCTCCGGTACAATAGCAAAAGTGAAAAAAAAGTATTCGTTATTTCAAAACACAAAACTTATTGATTTAGGGCAGCAAGTTTCAAGGCTTGGTTTGACTCATCAGCAGCTCCCAAATAGCGAAAATGAAAAAAAAACAATAGAAAAATAGAAAGGAATGAAAAAAAACGTAAAAAAAATAGAAACAATTTTTTGGAAAGAGTTGAAAAAATTCAGAATAATTCGAGTAAATTAAAACATTAAGGCTGTTTGTCAGTAACTTCAAAACGAAGATATTTTAAACGACATGAGCTACATTTATGGCATTTTATGGCATTCCAACTTCTTCTCTAAGCTTTCTAAAAATATAATTTCTGGAATTATGCAAAATTCTCCTGATATATTTACCGTCTTAGTAATTTCGTGTATTTTTACTCAATGGTCTTCCAATATTATTATAGATTTTATTGACTTCCTATTTAGTTGTGTTCCGAGCACTCAGAATCTTTCATGTTTGTACGGCCACAACCAAATTTAGCGAACCACTGATTAACCATTTCATGAAACCTGAGTTCCTGTAATACTTACTTTTTTAGATTTTCTTCCGTTTCCTTAATGGTTTTTCCAGACAAAAAGTAGTTCTTTAACTACACAAGGAATTCACTTTTTTCCTTTATAGCCAAGAAACAGAAACTAATGGACTTTTTACAGATTTTGGGACTTTGGGCCTTATTATTATGATAGTCACGTTACTCAAGTGATAAGACTTTGTAGCAATCAAATCAAAAATAGATAGCAGTATTGGCAGCAGCGAAAACAGAGAAAAATGCGCCGTGAGCTATTGAATCTTGTCACCTGCTTTTTCTTATTGATAATGCTCACACAATTACCAGAATTTTCCAGTTAATATCTGTCAATTCTTTTTAGGTTCTTTTCGTTACTAAGAATTTTGCACAGTCGTGTTACTTGAAGTTAGGTGACGATCATCATAAAGGTTTATACCAAATAAGAAGAAAAATATAAATCAAAATTAGTCTTGCGATTTGAGTGCCATCTGTTATTAATGTCACTAACTCAACAAGCAGGCTCCGTTATAACTAGTTTATGCCACATGTCAAGCTGGATCCGACGTGAACCAGGATCTGATGTCAACCTGGATCTGATGTCAACCTGGATCTGGATAGTTCAATTTCTTCGATTAGCTATATTTCGACCTCTCCACATTGATCCAGCTGACAGTTCGTTATTTATGTTGTTGTAGACTTTTCAAAACAGTAAAATAAGTTCATCTAAGCTCTAAGCTAGAGGTAGCGACCACGTCAGAAAACTAGTGGTAGAAACGTAACATCATAGCTAAGAATATAGGTGATTCTACGTTACTGAAATTAGTTTCTCGAACTAGAATAAAATTTTGACAATTTCCTAAAAACGAGCTGGGAACTGCATGATATCTTCACATCATCAGTTATTTTACTTAGAAACAATAAATGGCATGTTCAGGGAGAGCATTTTCATACATTGGTTGGAGCGCACCGACATGGGGAAGGGAAGGGGGGTTGGGCGGAGATTAGTTTTGTTTAAGACATAATTTACAATTTATTAATAAACTGTAATATGCATATTGTTGCAAAGTCCGACAAAATAAAATAAAACTTTTCAATATATAGTAAAATATGAATATGAGATTTGAAATTATGATTGCTGCTACCCACACAGTAGTTGATTTACAGTAGAGCTGAAAGAGAATCCGAACTATCCGGATTAAAACTATCTGGATCTGGATCTTTAATATCCTGATCAGGATCGATATTACACGGATCCCGAAACGAACTTTTATCCGGATCCGGGTTATTCGGATACCCAGAATTGAGGAATCGAATCCTAATTTTCCGGATAATCTGGATACCAAATTAACCGGATGCTTTCAGCTCAAATTTATACCCTAGGCAGACGGGCAAAACCAATTATCGTTCGTAATTGAATTTTTCAAAAATCGATTTACCATTTTGATTTTTGAAAAAAAAAAACCAATTATGAATGAATGATCATTGATTTTGTCCATCTGCCTAGGGTATAATACAGTCATGATGTGAAATAACCCCATGCGAGAATAGTGGGAGGTATTGAAAAATACTAAAAAATTTGTTGAACGAATAAGTAGATTTATTTCTATAGTACGAGTTGAAGATTGATCTTATTTAGGATACGAGTAAAGAAACACTGAAAACTGATTATGATGACTTCAATTCTAAATGTTTATACTAATCCAAGTACATTATACAGGTATTGTGTCATGTGTTAGTATTAAAAGAATGATTTTGGGTGATATTGACACTTAGAGGACGCTCAACACATGATTCGGCGGCATGGCAGTGGCCGTGGATATTCGCAAAAGCATGAGCGTGCGAAAAAGACGGGATATACATAGCTAATGTACAGTATTTTGCGTACAGAAGAAAAGTTTAGAATAATCTACTGAAAAAATAATTTAAAAAATTAATTTAATCGGTAAAAAGTAGGTAATTACAGCATTTATGTATCGGTGAATATATGAGTGTCGTGTTAGTACATTTAAAATTTTTATATTTAAATCAAGATTCTATTAGAACATTCCCAATAACGGTGTTTTTTCGTTCCAGATTTTTGCGCTCCGATTTTTGTTACACAGAACGGTTATAAAACTTTTACTGTTTCATCCGACGGAAAAGGCACAGTTAATTTCCCCAATGCTAATTGTATATTTCTTACATTTATACACCACGATGACTATCCTATAGGTATAAAGTTTACATCTAGGGAAATGATGCCTCAGCTGCTATCACTGATCGCCCATACGACCAAATTATGTTTTGCTTTTTGTTTTTATTCCGTATTTAACAAACCATGAACTCGAAATCGACAATATTTTAAATATAATAAACTATTTATTTAAGTAAAAATTTCATTGAAACTGCATTAAAAATTTGCAAGCAGGGAAAAGGCTAGTTTAAGCTACAATATAGTACATGTCGACATTTCCAATCACCAATTATAAATTTGTATAGTCTTAGGTTTCTTTTTAAAATTTTGAAATAAATAAACGGGTTTCATTGTTTATTAAATTATGATTTAGTAGTTTCAGAAATATAAAGAAAACAGTGGCTTTATTGCCCATGCCGACATTTTAGCGAATAAAAGTTGAAAATGGAGAAGTAGTTCTTCTAAAATCAAATCCTGGTTGCGCCACTATAACATTGGTGGTAACCCAATGAAACAATTAAGATGCTCTTGATATAATTCTCAGCAAAGAAATCAGGTCCAGTTTCATTATCTAGTCAGGAATATTAAAGCGCCCCCGACGTTTCAAATTAAGAGAATTGACAATAGTTCAACTAAAAAAACACAAAACGACAATAAATATAAGTCCAATATGCGACTGCAATCATCGTAAAATTTTTCAGCACTTATTATATATTTCACCAGATTTACAAGTTCGATCAAAGCCAAGAAAAGTTTCTGATTTCCAATTTGGAATCTTGAACGTTGTTCAATAATAGCAGTAACGAAATTTATCACCAGATGACATCTACATATAAAGGTGCAGCACAATGTTAATATATATGCACAAACGCAATTGTTCACTTCTCAGCTGCTGGGTGTGAACGACCGCTTATCTCACTGCGATCGGCAGACAGTAATAGCACATCGTCAGTAGCTAGTTTAGTTAGTTAGTTATCAGCAGCAGTTTAATCCGGTTACGCGCTATTCCTGTTTATAAATTTTTAAGTTAAATAAAGTCCTTTTGAATTAACCATTTGTCTTTTTAATCGAGTTACATTTTTTTTTATAACCGTATGAACATTACCCTTCAAACATTGGTGACCCCGACGTGATTCTTGGAGGAAAACAAGAATCACATATACGATCGCAAAGAATAAAGGAATAAGGCCGCTAACTACAACTGCTCATAACAGGTAACTATCGCATTCCATTTCCTACAAATATATTTAATAATTGGATTACACAATAGCATGCAGTGTAAATTAATTTTGCATATTTAAACGGAACTAGAACAAGTGTGTGACAAATCAAAGTGTGTTGTAAAAATAAAAGAGAAAACAAAAGATATTTCGGTTTCCCTTGTTATGTGGCGCGCGATTTTGATTTAACTCTTATACAAGTGATCATGGTGAAAAGTGTTCTTGCCGTATAACGTGAATTCTCAAGCATCCCAACAACGTTATTTAGGCTGTCATCAACCGTTACGGTCTGTTCAGTGCATTGCTAATAAATTCCATAGTATAGTAACGTGCGAGTCATCTCGAATTTAACTTAACGCAATGTCTGAGGCCAAACTTGAGGCAAGAATAGCAAAATTAAAAATCAAACTGAATACTGCGGCTGAAAAAATAAGCCGGATTAACGAATTTATACAAAGTCGTGCTGCAGAAGCGTCTATACCTGAATTAGAAACCCGTCTATCGGTACTCGAGCGGATTAAGGATAATTTTGACAAGTACCAAAGCTCCCTAGAAGAGCTTGAAGAGGGTGATGATACAACAAAAAGACGCGCCGACTTCGAAGAATTATATTTCAATCTTCGCCCCGCCTTGCTAGTCTTTATCAACAAAAAGAAGGCAGGAGAGGCAGATGAAACATTAAATAGAAACTTTGAAACGGCAAATATAAAGTCCAGTGGTTTGCAATTACCAAAAATAATCTTGCCTCAATTTGACGGGGACTACACGAAATGGATGTCATTTATAGAAACATACAATGCACTGGTGCATAAAAATGACGCTATAGATAACGTCTCGCGTTTCCATTACTTGCGCTCCGCTTTGACAAATACTGCCTTACAGACTATTCAGTCTATAGAAATTTCAGAGGAAAACTACAGTGTCGCGTATAGTTTGTTAGTTGAGCGATATAACAACATAAAGCTTATATCGCAGGAACATATTCACCAGATTTTCTCAATTTATCCGATTTCGAAACCCTCGTCTAAGACGTTGAGGGACCTAATTGATAACGTTAATGTTCATTTACGCGCTCTATCTACGTTAGGTCGACCAGCCTTACAATGGGATGACGTGATCATTTACATAATATCGAGAAAACTCGATTCTGCTACATTAGAAAAGTGGGAAGAAGACAGCCCTTCGGACCGAATGCCCACACTTAAAGAACTTTTAAAATCATTAGAGAAGAGGGCACATCTGTTAGAGGCGGAATCGAATTTAGAGTTTTCATATGCAGCCCCTATGGCTAACACTAAAGACAAACCTAAATTACATAAGCCGATAGTACAAAGATCATTTAAAGTCACGCATACTAACGCTTGTCCATACTGTTCTGGTTCCAAACACAATATTGTTAAGTGCATAAGATTTTTGAGTTTAACCCCTGAGGAAAGACTAACTGCTGTAAATTCAATAGGTATGTGTACTAACTGCTTCAAGGCCAAACACCCAATTTCTTCCTGTCCTTCCGGTCAATGCCGATTGTGCTCAAGCAAACACCACACACTGCTTCATAAGCACAAATTGAAATCCCCAATTATGTTAGATCCTAGTGCATCAAGCTTTAGGATGGGAAATTCAGACATTGCTCCTCAGGTACATGGTCATTCAGCTTTTAACACTTGCGCACCGCAATCAAAGGTGCAAGGTGCGTATATTCTTTTAGCTACAGCCTTAATACATATACCAGATATAGATGGCAAATTAGTTACGTGTAGAGCTATCCTAGATTCAGCATCGCAACTCCATTTCATTTCAGAGAATGCTGCCCGTCGATTGGGACATCTACGCGAAGCAGCAGATACACCCATATCCGGTATAGGGACTACTGGAATTAACTCGCATTACAAAGTTAATATTTCGATTCTTCCTAGCATTAGCGGTCAACAACCAGATCGTTTCGTAAATATTCAAGGCTGGCGCATACCACCACATATTGAGTTAGCTGATCCTAATTTTTACAAGCCCAACAAAATTGATCTTCTACTTGGCACAGAGCTATTTAGCCAGCTGTTAGATAAAGGTCAAATCAGACTCTCAAATAGCCTTCCCACCTTACAAAATACGCGTTTGGGGTGGATAGTAATGGGGAGGGCACACACTGAGACTTCACCGCCTCACTGCAGCATTATCACAGGTCCATCGCTGTCCTCATTAGAGCAACAAATCAATCAATTTTGGGAAATAGAAAGACACGATTGCCCTACGACGGTCTTCACGACTGAAGAGCAATTATGCGAACAACACTTTCAGAGCACAGCAAAGCGTATGACTGCCGGTCAATTTGATGTCCGCTTGCCGTTTTGCGATAACATATCACAATTAGCAAATTGCAAAGAGGCTGCCATCCGCCGGTTTCTTTTCCTGGAACGTCGAATCTCGCGACAGCCAGAGCTGTATGCGACGTACAAGGAATTCATGGCCGAATATCAGCAATTGGGTCACATGTCTTTAATACCATCCAATAAAATTCCGAATCCCAATTATTACTTACCGCACTATTGTGTTCAAAAATTGGACAGTTCAACCACAAAACTTCGCGTAGTTTTTGACGCAAGTGCAAATATCAGCTCTGGTATCCCATTAAATGATGCGTTAATGATAGGACCTTCAATCCAGCTGGACTTATTTTCGATTTTAATCAGGTTTCGAACACATCGTTACGTGTTCACAGCCCACTGCACAAAAATGTACAGACAAGTGCTAGTTGATCCCAAAGATTGCAAATATCAGCTAATACTTTGGCGCGATGAAATCTCCAACCCTCTTGAGACTTACATGTTGAACACGGTAACTTACGGAACTTCATCGGCGTCTTTCTTAGCCACACGCTGCCTTAAGCAGTTGGCTATCAGCGAAAGTAATGCGTTTCCACAGGCAAGCAAAACACTGGAAAACGATTTCTACGTGGACGACTGCATGACTGGCGTTGATTCCTTAAACGAAGTCTTAACGTTTCAGAGGGAACTAGTCTCTTTGCTGAAGAGAGGTCATTTTGAATTGCGAAAATTCTGCGCTAACCACTCCACTCTTCTTAACGATATTCCAAAAGAATGTCGGGAGAAATATCTAAATATATGCGGGAATGAGGTCATCAAAACTCTTGGACTTATTTGGCAGCCCGAGGAAGACATCTTCCAATTTTACATTTCCCCACGAAATACAATTCTCATAACCAAACGCATTATATTATCAGACCTAGCCCGAGTTTTTGATCCTCTGGGATTAATCGGGCCAGTAGTAATCTGGGGTAAAATATTCCTGCAACAACTCTGGAAAATCAAGCTTTCGTGGGACGACCCAGTTCCTCTCGAGTATGCAAATAAATGGATAGAATATCGTGAGCAAGTTTCTGAATTAAATGGCTTGCGGATTTTGCGCTACCTTCTAGCGCCAGCTGAAGTCATAAGTACCCAGATGCACGCCTTTGCTGATAGAAGCGAACGAGCTTACGGCGCTTGCTGTTACCTGCGCAGTGTTGATAAATACGGGCAGATCCGATCACGATTAATCTGCTCAAAATCTCGCGTTGCTCCTATGAAAAATACATCTCTACCACGACTGGAATTATGCGCTGCACTTCTGACTTCAGAATTGGTTGATCGTTTAAAAACCTTCTTCATAATACCCGGAGAAAATATATTCTATTATACTGACTCGACAATAGTTTTGTCCTGGCTTTCAGCTCCTTCGCACAACTGGACAACATTCGTGGCCAACCGCATCGCGAAAATGCAAGATTTAACGCGAAAGCAGCAATGGCGTCATATAGATTCAGTACTAAATCCGGCAGACCTCATTTCTAGAGGAACAACACCAGCAACCATCTGTCGGTCCAGCTTTTGGTATCATGGCCCGGAATTTCTCTCTCATTTAGAAGATGACTGGCCTCTTCAGAGATTCATCCCGAACTCAAACCCGCCGGAACAAAGGGCATCAAAACTGGCTCTCTCTGTTTTCGCCAACACCATATATTTAGTGTCTTCTGTGCAACATAGCAACTCATTTTTAAGACTGCAAAGGATATTCGCATACTGCTATCGCTTCGTTAATAATTCCAAATTGCCCAAGCATTCGAGAATTTATGGTCCACTTAGAATTCCAGAATTAGACTGCGCACTCACGGGTATTATTAGAAACGCGCAACGTTTATCCTTCGCACATGAGTTAGAGGCGCTGTCAAATAATCGAATAGTTGAAAAAACAAGCCGCCTTCGAACCTTAGCTCCCTTTCTTGACAGTCAGGGTTTGATTCGTGTAGGAGGACGTCTGAAAAACTCTAACCTGCCATATAATTCAAAGCCCCAGATCCTGCTTCCCAAATCCCATAATCCAAGTGAATTATATATGTCACATTTACACACGAAACATTTTCATGCTGCGGCCCAAACTCTCTTGACTATTTGCAGGCAAAACTTTTGGCCAGTGAACGGACAAGCGCTAGCACGGAAAATAGTGAACCGATGCATACGATGTTTTAAAACAAAGCCTAGAGGGATTGAGCAATTCATGGGAGATTTACCGACGGATAGGATCAACCCAGCGCGACCATTCTGCATCACTGGTATAGATTTCTGCGGACCAGTAAGGCTTCATTTCAAAATACGAGGAAGGGCGCCCGTCAAGGCTTATGTGGCGATATTCGTCTGTTTCACCACCAAGGCCGTCAATTTGGAGCTCGTTGGAGACCTGCCCACCGAATCATTCCTTTCATCGCTGAAACGCTTCATATCACGAAGAGGCCTATGCAGTAAAATCTTCTCAGATAACGCCACCAACTTTGTCGGCGCTCGAGCTGAACTGGAGGAACTTCGACGTCTCTTCATATCTCCGGAATTCCAAAACACTATCCAACATGCATTTCAGAAAGAGCACATAGACTGGAGCATGATTCCTCCCAATGCTCCCCACTGTGGCGGGTTATGGGAGGCGGCAGTAAAGTCTGCCAAATACCATCTTGTACGTACGACAGCTAACGCCTCTCTGACATACGAAGAAATGAATACGGTCCTTGTCCAAATAGAGGCTGTATTGAAATCAAGGCCGCTTACACCGCTATCCTCGGACCCCAATGACCTCGAGCCTTTGACAGCAGGACATTTCCTAATAGGAGCTCCACTAACAGCAATTCCTCAGCCAGACATAATCGAAGTCAGTACCAACCGGCTTACTCGATTTCTGCGACTACAGCAAATACAACAAATCTTTTGGCGGCGCTGGTCGGAGGAATATTTAACCTCATTCCAACAGCGCTACAAATGGTCAGCTGGGCAGTATACCTTCCCCCTCGGAACCGTAGTGCTCGTGAAAGATGAGAACCTCCCCCCATTGGAGTGGCTTCTAGACGTGTTACCAAACTGTTTCCCGGAACGGATGGTGTGACTCGCGTCGCCAAAATTAGGACCAAATCAGGATATTTTCGACGACCTATCGTAAAACTATGTCCGTTGCCTATAGAGGAGAATGTTGAAAATGCTTAGAATTTTCAAGGCTGCCGGGATGTTCAATAATAGCAGTAACGAAATTTATCACCAGATGACATCTACATATAAAGGTGCAGCACAATGTTAATATATATGCACAAACGCAATTGTTCACTTCTCAGCTGCTGGGTGTGAACGACCGCTTATCTCACTGCGGTTACGCGCTATTCCTGTTTATAAATTTTTAAGTTAAATAAAGTCCTTTTGAATTAACCATTTGTCTTTTTAATCGAGTTACATTTTTATTTATAACCGTACGAACATTACCCTTCAAACAAACGTACTATGTAAGTCTGAGTACAGACCTCAGGAATGATTTCCGTCCTGTATAAGAAGTGCCTTGAAAGCCTTGACAAAGTTTTTTCGTGATCTACTGCACGAGTTCGACACCAGTTTAACTATAATTTCTAGAATTAAGAATCTCGTCAAGAGCTTTCTGCTTGGTTTCGTACTCATAGAAGACCATAGTATTGATCGTAAGAACCGCTTCTATGAGGATATGAAAGAAATGTATACCAGTTTCCCTATAGACCTGCTTTCCTTCAAGATAACTTAAGCCTACAACTTTCAAAGGGCTTGTGACTTTGTCAACTCAAAAAACTGTTTTTTAGTATCACTTGCTTTCAGCATTGCGATATAGATACTATTAAAAATTCCACCTGGGAATATACATTCATATGGTCCGTGTTATTAGCGACATATGAAATTCTTGAAATGTCAAGGATTTGAGATCATGCTGAAATAAATCAATCTTGATATGTTCAAAAATATGGCAGTTCACCATTCTGATCTTTAATTCGCTTGAGTATCACTAATCCGTTCTGCAATATTCCTGTTTTAAGAATTGTAAGTGGAGTTCGTGTTATTTTTCAGATATTTTTATGGTAATTTTTTTTTTTTATATTAGCATATCAGAATGTCAAAATATCAGAGGCTGCACTTTAATGCACTAGCACGGTTTTGACAGGAAGAAGAAAGGTGAAAAAATGTGGAAAGAGATATTCAGAGCTGACGAAATTCAGCATAGTGAAAGCAACCAACATATGCAAGGAGTATTTGCCAGAATTAAACTCACGATTGCGGGGATCACAGAAAAGATGCGCGCTTATCAATTATGCTATGACTAAGTGTTTTTTTATATCATCATTGTCGCGAGCGAGGCTTTCTCGTTCTGCACTGCACAATCTCTCTTTTCTTATGTTTCACCTTTTATTTAAAAAATATTAGTTACAAACAAAATCAACTGTGCATTAAAATCTACTGAACTCAGCATGTGACAACGGCTCTTGCTTACAACGTTTTCGTGGTAATATTAAGTCGAACAAGCACATACATGAAATTAAGTGTTCTGGAAAGACTAAGAAGAAGATGATATTGAAAGTGAGAGTTGAAAATCGGAAGAAATGAGAAATATCGTAAGAGGGAGAACTGAGCCTTGTGGTATACTGACACTGCTTACATAATTTATTCAATATAATTTAAATTAAATGGTCTAAAGGGTACTTATAATCCAGGCATAATAACTGAAGTTTTGATAAAATAGCAGGATACCGGACTATCTCGAGGAGATAGAGATAATAATTACAACGATGTTAAGGTCGTGACATATTAAAAGCAGAAAGCAGCGACAGAAGCAGAATTTTTTCTGAAAACATGCAACTGTTCGGGCACTAAAGGCCGTATTCGCCAAGCCATTTAATACAAATTAAATTTTAATTTAATTATTATTGAGGGACCGCAATTAAATTTTTGTAGCTATTCACCAACCTTAATAAAATAAATAATTTCGGACATTTCGGACTATCAGCTGCAAGATTTCCGAATTTGGCAAGTGACAGTTCATGTAATTTAAATATTATTAGAGAAGTTTTTTAGTATTATTTAAATAAAGACGTTTTTATGTATTATCAAATATAATTTATAATATATGTACAATTCGTTTTAATTAAATATAGCCCATATTAAGCAATTCACATATTAAAAATGATTTTAAAAAAATTTGCATTAACTGAATTACGCGCAGAAAAATCGGTCTGAGTATCCCGTATATTCATTTGAGGTTGCTGTAGGTTGTCAAATACAATTTCGATTGGTGGAATTTTCCTGTCTCTTAAAAGATTGTTTAAAACAGCTGTCGCAACAATACTCTGTTGTGGGCGCTACTCGCATTTCTAAAAAAGAAAAATCAAATCAAAATCGAATCATATATGATTTCCACTGACATAAACATAAACATTCCTTTATTAGAGCACCCTTGCCAAAGACACGCAGAGCGTTGGGCATATCATACACAATTACAAAGTAGATATACATTTTAGAAAAATAAATCATAAGAGAACATAGAGAAAACATAACAATAGCATGAATCAGTACACGTATATAAATGGACTAGTCATTGAACCAAAAATCCATAGCAGTGATTTAGATTAAATTAATTTGTATTTACTTTTTTTTAATGCACTTGAAACTAAAAACCGTAGTTCTATTCACTGAAATCGTAATATATCTACACAGCTAAATTCTTGCTTCTTCAACTTTTAACAGCACTATTAAAAATATGACATTTGACTACATGACACTTAAATCAGCTGACATCGAAATTAAATTTATTTAAGAGAGGGTAAGGCCTCACTTAAAATTAAATTAAAATTAAATTTTCATTAAATCGACTCGGTAAGTGTGGTTGGTGAATAGCTTTAATTGAAAATTTTTTTAATTTTGCTTGGTGAATACGGCCCTAACAAATTGAAAGCAGAGGTAGCGGCAGCAGCAGAAGCAGAACTTGAAAGTTGATCAAATCTAGCATTTGTAGTTGACAAGTAACTGTTTTCTGTTTCTGCTTTTAATGTGATTGGTAAAGCAGAAATGTCGAATTTCTGCTTCTGTCGCTACTTTTTGCTTTTAATGTGTCACAGCCTTTAGTGAGGAATGTTAGTAAGTTTCCGGGTGAGTGTGGTTGCTATTGGCGTTCAAAGGTAATATCGATAGCTCCTACATATTTCAGGAAATGAATATTCAGAATTTTTCTGAAGTATCTTCAAAAAAATCTAAAGAAGTATAATCTCTTTATAGTTTGGGAGATCACTTGCCTCTTCTTTTTTGAATATTGGCTGGACATAAAAAAATTTCCATGCCGTTAGCATAGTTAACTTAATGACAAGTTTGGACACAGAAGTGTTTTCCGATTGTTTTATATTTAAAATGTATGCGATTAGAAATGAAAGAAAGAATAAGAAGAAAAAAAATTACAAAAAAATCAAAGTGTCTTTAAAACTTTTACGAATAAAAACAAAAAATGTGAAAACGCAGATTACATGTAACGAAATAGAATATCATATGATTCCGCACTTTTGTGAAAACCGTTTTTTTTTAAATATTGACAGAGAGTTTGTTCCAAAATTATTGTTGTAATAGTATGTCATGTCATAAAGTTGTTGCTGCAATTCTATGATATTTGAACGAATGTGCTTTTGTTTACATTCGTTTTGCTCTGAAGAGATTAAGTGGGAGAAACTCATGTTAGATTCTCTGATGTTTTTGAGAAAAATGAGAATTTTATTTGACTGAAATTTGACATCTCTTTTCATCACCTTGGCCAAAGGGAAATGCATATTTTTCTCATAAAAATTGAGGTAGTGTGACCCGATGTACATTATAATGAAGAGTTTGAAAGGATTTTGAAGGTATTCAATAAGATTTTATCATTCGGGTAATGGTGCGTTCTCTTAATATTTGTTTTAAACTCGTTATCTCAGTCGTATTACAATAATGCATAGTCAAGTTATTTTGCCCCAAAAATGCAAAAGACGAAAATACATGACATTATTTTTTTTTCTTTTTTCTAAAAAATAAGGAAAATTTCCAATTTTGTTCGGGTGAATTCTATATCCCAGTTTGAAGGTGTCCCTCGTTCGAAAATGTACGACCTTCGACAGTAATTACGTGTTGATGGAGCTGAGCACGAGAGAGTGAAAACTTAGAAACAAACGTAATGGTCTTGTCCAATAATTTTATATACCCATTCCCAATAAGAATGAATAAGAGGTGGTAAATAAGAGCTGATAAAGTTGTTGTCAACTGATTTAACAAAAGATCAGAAACTCCCACTCTCCTTGTGGCTTGTAAATATTATTTTATGTCCAACTTGTTTGTCTAGTCGAAACTTATTCCATTGACAAATGGAAAATGCATCGACATTTGTATCATTTTCACTGATGATTGCTATATATTGTGTGCTACGACTCCTGAGTTGGGAAAATAATCAGAGTGATTGAACAAATAGGTACTTTTTTAGAAATGAACGAAAAACCTTCATCATTCATATAATTCTGTAATTTCCTTTCAAACCATAATCTATAAACTATTTTTATTGGTTTTGCGTTATTCATCCAGCTCGAAGGACCAAATATAAACAACATAAAATTTTCTCATTAATTAAATTGTACCTAGATACACCTTAAAATTTCAACATCAAAGAACTAGCATTCCATTTATATTTTTCCTTTATATAACACAATTGGTCCAATGATGAGATATTCTGCAAAACTCATTAAGTGCTGACCATTAAAGTCAACTTGAAAATGGACAACGCGAACGCCAATTACTTTGATGTTAGCCTTCGTGTCCCGATAGAAAAAGTTTCAAACTATTTTCTACTGTCTGGCTCTATGGTACTTACGAAATCAAATAGCAGAAGAAATTTCACTCAAAATAGGGCAAATGCGGAAAATGAAGAAAAACTTTTGAAACTTGGATTGTCATTGGGAACTTTTTTAAAGTGGCTTCATTTATAGCAAGAATACTGATGCTGCTGCTGCCGCCGGAGCTTTGAAGAATTTTATAGAGCGGATGGATTTTATGTTTTTGCGACTGTATGTAATGCAAAGATGTCTGTAGGCATGCAGTTCTACTGAATTGAGACGAATTGGATGGGCTCAAATGACAAAAAGCAATGTTTATTTAGGTTACCGACAAATTTCGTAGGCATATTTTGGACTTTACAGTTGTAAATTTTCTTTTCTTTAAATGTTGCTGCAATCATAAGTTCAATTGAAAAAAATGATTGTGAAAGTTCCCTTTTGTTATTTTCCTAATAGCAAGTCTGAAACTTCTTATCACTTGGGTTCTTACGCCGATGATAGCATTTAGAAAATATACCTCCATCACCAGATGATGGAATTGAAAAAAAAAAGAACTAGCTAAACTAAGAAAATATTTTCACATGGCAGAGCAAAGTTTATGTTCCTTTCTTCTGATATAACTTTTCTACATTTATCAGCAGTGTGGGTCTGTCTGCATGATAAAATAACTGCAAGTATACATGAAAATGATGTAGACCATTTCACTCAATTTATCTTCGTCCTTTGCAGAGTATTGGTTGGTTTTAACACCCAACGACTCTTACCCAAAAACTTCATACCACACGATCGACAAATAACAAATTTACCTGCATCACTTTATATTCCTTCGCGCTTCCTTCTGAGTTCCTTTGCAAATGCAAATCAGTCCTTTAAGAAATAAAATGTGCATCGATGGATTTCAAACTACCTCTCTATACCCCCACTTTAGTTGGCTGTACTTATTGATATGCGCATAAACATTCTCCAAGGAAGTTTTCCGCTTTTAAAATATTCACGAGATGTCATGGTTTCAAAAACTTCCAGTTTTCATTTACCTTTTTCAAGGAATATGACAGGCAGAGATTCTCTATGATAACACGGAAAATGGTTGAATGAATATGACAAAAAACAAATTTATGGAATTACTATGTGTCCCTTCGGCTCATTATTAGTCCACTCAAGATGGGTCTTATCCTATCATCCTTGCCCCGGCTAGACTTACGGCTAAAAACATGGAAAACAGCAACATTTAAAACCCGAGGTACCTTTGTTTTTTATCGCAAAGTTTTTTCCGGGAGATTTACTCGCGAGGATCACTCTGATGTGTTTGGTGTTCTTCATCTTCATTTTGGACTATGTACTCAAAAATAACCCTCGAGTTCTGATACTACGGTCTTTGCCATATTTTTAGATGTTTTGTGCTGTAACCCGACCTTGTTAGTTCCACATCCAGCGCCATTCACATGAATTCCTGCATATTAGCAGATCTCGTAGATTCTACTACTTCATTGCAGAATCGGCTGTTATCGCCAGTGATTTTCGCTTTTTCATTTGTTTTTTTGAAAAAATAAGTGAAAGAAAAGGGATTTATAATCCTGAAAATTTCACTTTGTTGAACCATAACTTCGAAATAGAGGGGAGAAGCCGTAACGATTATTTCTCCAACAAATTTTGAGTCAACTTCGCTGTATTAATTATAGCATGATTTATAAAATATATAGCAAAAATTCTTAATATCATCGCTGTCCACCCATTTTCTTGTTAAAGTCATCCAGATCTGTTAAGACCTTTTATTTTCGTATTGTATTATTATTCCGAACACCCTGTATACTCACAATGAAGTATATAAGTAGCAAAAATAAATTTAAAATTAGCTCATTTATAGGTTGCGAAACTTTAAGGGGTGGTGTTACCACGGCTAAAACTGTTTTCTCGCCGATAAAAAAAATACGAATGCTTTAGATTTCGGTTATTCCAAAACAAATATGTGCATAATTGTAGATGGACATCGAAATGAGGTTCCTTGTTACCCTCCAAACATTTTAGACAAGAGCTTCTTCGAAATATTCTAGAAATGAGAGATTCGAATTTCCCCCGAGATTCCTTCGTTTCTCTGATTCTGTTATGAATGTGAGGAAAATAATTGGCTCATCAGTCATCACTTTTTAGAGGGGTTTAGCTTATTGATAATGCTCAAAATAAAAATAATTGATCTATTTAGTGACATGTGCTGACTTTTGTATTGTTTATATGTATAGGACATGCCAAAAAAAGGTGATGTGTTCAATATGGCAGTATTTAAATTTCTTCTTAGACTTTTGTTTCGACTGAAAATGAATTCAATGACCATAAATGAGACTGGCATGTCTTTATGTTAAGGCTTTTGAACATCGCTTAATTTCCAAAGATAATTTTAGTTACCTAAAGGGTTTTCCAATAAGAGGTGTTATTTTAATTAGCCCGGTATTTCGGTAGATGTCACTTTTGAAGCTGTTATTTTTTGACATTTGACAGGCAGAAACTACGCCATTTATAAAAATGGAACGATACACCATTTTTGGGTCGTCGTGAAGTACCTTGTCGTGTCGGACCGCAATACAGAAATTGGTAGAAAAATTCGAGCTGTCGGGACAAGTTAGTGATGTGAAGAATAAGTCCCGTGCACGTCGTTCAAGAACAGCCGAGAATATTGCTGCTGTAGCTGAAAGTGTTGAAGAAAACCCAGGTTTGTCCATTCCTCGTCGTTCTTTGGAATTAGGCATTCCACAAACGTCATTACACCGTATTTTGCATAATGATTTGGGTCTTAAGGCTTATAAAGTTCAGTAAACACAAGAACTCAAGCCAGCCGATCATCAACAACGTCGAGTCTTTCTTGATTGGGTCCTTGAATGCATGAAAATGATCCAGAATTCCATCGAAGACTCATGCTGAGTGATGAGGTCCATTTCCACCTCGATGGCTCCGTCAACCAGCAAAATTGTCGCATCTGGGGCTCGGAAAACCAAGATTTATTGCTGAAAAGTCTCTCTATCCTCAACGTGTGACTGTTTGGTGCGGTTTATGGTCCCGCGGGGTCATTGGACTTTACTTTTTCGAAAATGAGGTTGGAGCAACAGTTACGGTGAATGGATTGCGCTATCGACAGATGATTAATGATTTTTTATGGCCGGAATTGGATGGTATTGATCTGGAAAACGTTTACTTTCAACAAGACGGCGCTACGTGCCATATAAGCAATGAAACCATTGATCTTTTACGGGAAAAGTTTCCGGACCGTGCTATCTCTCGAAGAGGTGATCACAATTAGCCAGCGAGATCTTGTGACTTAACACCTTGCGAATTCTTCCTTTGGGGCCCCGTGAAAGAGGAGGTCTACGCCAACAGCCCAGCGTCGATTCAAGATCTCAAAGATGGAATTCGTGAGGATATCGAGGACATAGGGCAGCCACTTTGCGATTTGGTTATGGAAAATTTCATGAAAAGGATATGGTCCTGTTGGCGTGGTCCTGGTGGTCATTTGGCTGATGTTATTTTTCATTATTAACGGCATACCTTCCTCTTTATAATGAAATAAAGATCCGATCATTTATCTCAAAAAAATGGCATTTTTCTTTGAATATCAAAATAACACCTCTTATTGGAGAACCCTTTACGTGTGTAGCAATTTATGTGATGTAGTGAAAAATTTGATAGATTCAAAAAAATAAACTTTAATAGTGTAAAGCAGTAGATCTGTCGAATAGTTATTACATCGAAATTTCTGAAAGGTTGAGTTTTTGAGAAGCACTTTGACTTTCTTAAACATAATTATATGATTTTAGTATTCAAATTGTGAAGTGGCATAATTCTTGCTGTGAAGGTCGCTCCCCAAGCTATAATACCATTGTTATGAAGGGAAATGTTTAACCTTTTAGAAGACAAATTAAAATTTACCGCTTCAATTATTGAATCTATTTTTACATATCAGTGACTATTTTCTGAAGATTGGCAATCCTAATAATTATAAGTCACAACCAAAGTTTGAAATTCGGGAACCCCATATCACTTCGGATCTCGAGCTAAAACAAACCGGTGAGTCGAACTTTTTTATATAAAGAATTTTCGTTTCATAACCCATTTTAAAATACTATAACTACTGGGGAAGAGTATTTCAATTAAGATTTTTGTGCCGTGCTTTATGAAGCTGCTGTGTTTCAATTAACGTGCCTTACTAATAGTAGATTCAAATTTCATAACACCATATTTTAAATTAGACTGAACTATAGCAATGTAAAACAGCTCTGTTATGGTCGCAGCTACACAGAGCAGTAGTCTACTGAAGTTCCCCTGGCTATAGCATGGTCAGCTGGTCGACAGTGAAATAGTCGCAACACAAACGGTGCACTTTTGCTGTGCGATTAACAGTTGACGGGCGCCTTCGTAGGAAGAGAAATAAGAAGAAGAATCGGGGAGCCTGGAAAAAGTGCCGAGAGATGGGCGATGACAATTTTTGGCTGGCCATTCGGTTTTGGAAAGGTGCCTGAGAGAATTTTGTTTTTTTATAAATAGTGAAAAGAAAAAGAAAATATAAGGGAAAATAATACGCGCAAGAAAACAGAAAAAAAAAAAATAGTCAAAATAAGGAGAATTAACGTCGATGAATGGTTAGCAGGGATTTTGTCTCCATAATATCCGCTGGGGTAAGCGCATTTAAGTAATGTGAGATTAAACATTTTCCTTATGCTACATGTTGTGGAGAATAGAAAAATCCACAAATGATAGGTTAATCCATCTTGGATTAGTCAACAATTCTTTATAGGCACTTAATTACAGTTTTAAATTAATAATTTTAGTGATATTATCGGCCTATATAGCTTGAAACAAGTAAAAAGCTAAAATTGGTCTAAGACCAATTCTTATGATACCCTAGATGAATGCCCGTATGTAACTCCGTATGGTCACCCATCTGCGCAAGTTTGATTTTTGAAGCAACTTTTTACATATATTTGTAGAACGGTTTGTCGCACAGAAAAAATGATTATAACCAATTTCATAGGATTTCATATTCTGAAGAACTTTTCAGTACAATAAAAACGTCTAGAACTGATCGTTTTTACAGTATACGTAAAAAGCCTAAATTTTAATATGGCAACACCAAGAAGGGGTTGCTCGATTTAGTCCATTTTCGAAACTTTACTTACTATTACTTACTATGAAAACACTGTACAGAATTCCTTTATTCTGCCGTGCAGTGTCAAAGCTTTTAGGAGAGAACTAAAGGAGGCGACATGTGATGAAAAAAGCGTAGCAACTATCGTTCTTCTTCTTGTTTTGTCTAGGTACCAGAGGTGGCGTTGAAAATCGTTGATGCCTTAAATATCAGAACAAATTAATGGCGCAAGTCCGCACAATCTTCCGCACCACCCACTGACATGTATATAAATGAGCTGACTGATCTCCTGCCATATATATGCTGCTGTCATACATATGCTTTACTATGGGATGCCGTGTCCTTCAGTTCTCTCTAAAAGTGTCAAAGGCACATAAACTTTTACCAATACGAATTGTATGTAAAACTAAAGGCCCGTAAACCTTGACTTTTTTGTAGGTGGTGTAAATGGTGCAATGTATCACTACACTATCACGATATTGTGAACGAGATAACTAAAAACGATATCCTAGTATATTGGATGGGTTATGAAAGAGCGATTGTAATGAAAACCAATAAAATGATTAATGATACGTCATGTACTTTAAAATGTAACTGAATAATTTATTTCTTCAATCTCACTTTATATATACAAAAGCAGCACTCTAAATCACTGTATAAAATACAAAATGCTTCAAATACTGATTTGACACAAATTTTGTTTACAACAAGCTTTCGTAAAAATAGTGACCCAGTGAAATAGTGTTTTTTTATTGAATTGCAACAGATACCAATTTTGTGATTCATTGCAATGCAAGTATTATGGGGTCACCGTATTACTGAGCGCTGTTGTTTACATATGTTGTGATTACATGCAATTACTTTTAGTTGTAAAATTGACCTAATTATAAAATCTGAAGTAACTATGTACGTATATAATCAACGTTTTAATATGTGTAATTACAAAATATTCTAAAATTTCAACGAACACGATGTGCAAAATTTCATCTCTCCACGTTGAGCGTTGTCAGATACTGTCCAAATATATAGTAAAGAACGAAACTTTTATATGGCAATCCTACGAAGGAGTTGTCCGATTCGGCCCATTTTCGAACTTAAATTTCCTTTTTTTCTTCTAAATAGGCCTGTGCAAAATTTCAGCCCTCTAAGTGAACACGTTCTCGAGTTATCTTGCAGACGGACGGATGGACGGATAGACGGACGGACATGCAAAAATCAGAATAACTTTTAATATTATGGGTGAGTGTCCAATCCATTTTGCTCTACCATCATTATTTCTATGTGTTACAAACAGAATGAAAAACTTAGTATATACCCTATAGATTTCATCTAGGGTATAAAAACTTGATTGTGATAAATTTTATGGACACATATCAGCAGGTTGAATACAAACCCTGTAAGTGGTATTTCATCATAAATATAGCATATAACATTTACATACCCTATATATGTTTTTTTATATATATGATTAATGGATACAAAATACAGAATGGCAGCAAGGAGATAGGGAAAGGATTAGGGGTTTTGAGGAGAGTGGTGGAGGTGTCGATGTGTGTCGCACTTAAACTTCCGCAGATATGCGTATTTTAAATTATAT
The DNA here is from genome assembly GCA_963924295.1 of Dioctria rufipes. NCBI lineage: Eukaryota > Metazoa > Arthropoda > Insecta > Diptera > Asilidae > Dioctria > Dioctria rufipes. Next base: position 67,403,220 of record OZ002744.1, on the reverse strand, counting down.
ATAAATTATTACAATAATTTTTTGGACCTAATCCTAGCCGGACGGGATCAGGAAAATTGCCATAAATCGGCGAAGACTCTATTTCGAAATTTAATTGTTTTTTTTTTACACTTTTCAGTGGTATTATAGAATATGCTTATTTTAAAGTGACTGTAGAAGTTAATACGATAATTTGATGGACCTACATCAGTAAGTCGAATAATCCCTGCATGGAAATTTGTGTTAATTCGGCTCAAAATTTTCTGTTTTATTATAAGTATTGATTGAAACAGAGGTTTGGGATCCCGAAGGGATTCTCTGAACGTAGGCCAAATCAAGACCCATTGTTTACTCTGCAGATCCATGAGCGGTCGCTTACAGGTCCCAACCGGACGCCCTCATAAATTTCAGTATTAGCACCCAGCCCTCCTTGCCGGCATCGTGTAACTCGTCCAGGAGGTGTGAGTCAAGGAATCTTTAACGTATTGCTGAGAATGCCGGACAGTGACAAAGAAAGTGTGTCACTGTTTTGGACTCCTCTATGCAACTCCTACATGTAGGATCATCAACAACTCTCATCCTATGAAGGTGACCCCCAAGAGAGGAGCGCCCTCTGAGAATGGATACCATCGTTCTCAGGGTTGGTTGTTAAGTCTTAGGAGCTTATTCGTTTGATTTGAGTTTGGTTTATCCCACAGTTCCTTTATTGTTCTACCCGAGGGATCTTCTAACTAAAGTCGACTGTATTGGCGGTCACCTCAGCTTGAAATGATAGAGACAAGGTGTTTTGGTGCGATCCCGATTGTAGAGGCAGGTTCCTCTGAGGCACATTGTGAAAACTATGAGAGCTTTGATCGCTGTGTGTTCGAGTTGTGGTTTCCAGTTTAACTTTTTAGCTAACATAATACCTAGGCATTTCACCCTGTCCTTTAACTCCAAACGTGTGTAGCCAATCAAGGGCAGGTTGAAACTGGGGATTTCAAGCTGAAGGGGCATAGATCAGTTTTCCGTGAAATGACGCTCCGTCCGCAGTCCGTGGCTCTGCGCATGACTAGGCGGATATGGCTTTGCACCAGTCCACAGAGTACAGGTTCATAGCTCTCGGCGATTAATATTGTCAAGTCGTCCGCGTAACATACTACGGGTGAGTGTTAGCAAGAGATCATCCATGATGAGCAACCATAAAAGAGATGAAAAGTGCAACTGTGAACCCTTTTAACTCTGCTTACCCCACCTAGATCAGGAGAGACAGTTCTATTATACTATATGTGTACAATCCAATTTCTTAGATATCGGTTAACTCCATGTTTTGTTAGCATTTCCGTGAACTTATGCAGAAGAACATTATTAAAGGTGCCTTCTGCATCGATGAAAACAGCCAGCGTAGATTGTTTAAAGAGGAAGATCTTTTCAATTGAGTCTCAACAGGGTTTCCTTTAAGTACGCATGTTGATGCTGTGATAGTGTGCTTCTGGGTATAGAGCCTCTCGGCTCCTACTCGCAGGTGCGTTCTATGGCTTTAAGTAAGAAAGAAGTATAGTCTTCATTCAGTAATTATCTTAGCATCACTTGCCTAGGTTAAATTAAAGATAAAGATCTAGTACAACAATCCTAAGGGAGTACCAACAAGTCAAATAACATCGTGTATGGAAGACTACAGTGATATTCTTAGAGCTCTGGATCCCTATAAGGGATAATCTCCTGTATTGTATTTGTCAGATTGACCATTCTATGTAAAGTATAACTCAACGGGAATAGCATAGATCATCGCGTCTAGTTTTACCTGACTCAATACTAAATAATAGAAATTAGTGTCCCATAACGTTCATTCAGTATTAAATAATAGAAATTATGTTATCAAGAAGATTATTAATAGTCATGAAACTTCAATGAACTAATATATGACAAAAAGGAAAGGAAAGATCACATATTTAATAAGATTTATCTCAGTTATCCTTAAATGACTTCATACATACATCATAGGCGTGCATAATTTCTTTGTTGTACTTACAAAGAAAACAAGCAAAAATTTGCATTTACCTAAAGATTTGAATGTATCTTTGATTAAGAGTGCAAATGGAAAAGGGACAGAAACAGCAAAAGTGATGAAGAATAAACGGATGTATCGGAAAGAATTTCGAGTATATGATACCGTGATACCATGCTACAGAGAATTTAAAACAATAAAAATATCCAAATATTGTAGATTTAATCAATAATTATAAAATAAAAGTGAGATAATATGCCGAGTCCGTGAAGGGTTTGGGTGTTGGGTGTTTTCAACATACTTAGGCCGTGGAGATTTCCTCTAGACGATTATTTTTGACATTGCCTTTCCTTTAACATAATACTTATGCATATATTTTTTGGTTATACTCTTGCTCTGTTAGGGAGGTTATATGGTAATCTTCGTGCACTATTAACATTGCATGTGCACTTCCATACGATTTTTGCACTCATTTCCAATGACACTCAGTAGGCATAGACATCTACGTACAGTCATAAAACTATAATTGTATTTACCAGGGCATTACTGTAAAAAATGTAGAAGTAGAGAGACTCGGCAACTGGCTCTTGTCAGATGTATCTCGTATTGTACACATCATTAATTTAGTAGCATCATATATTAAATTTAGTTAACGTTTGAACAGTCTTTTAAGTAATAAAATACAAAACACTTATTCTGGTAATTACAAACGGGGATGTGTAGTGTTTAGCCAACTCAATTCATAGTCGTCACATAAGCTTAGTGTTGCTTTCAATTCAATTGTAAGATATGCCTATAGCTTCCGCAGATATGATCATATCTCACGATTGTTTCCTCCATCTTTGACTACAGCTTTGTGCTATATTTAAAATTCTATTGTATTATGTTTTTGGATTAGCTTATTAAATATCGTGTACCTAAATAAATTGCGTGACTCCTTGCATTATTGATGATCCAATAAAACATATTTGTTTATTGTTTCCGCTGTTGAACCCTAATTTTTTAAATATTTGACGAGAAGTACAGAATTCAATGAAAAAGTCGCTGTAACTCTTCATAATTCTGCTGTTTAAGTAAAATTTTAAGTAAACCTTGGGCAGGTCGCACACACAAAAGGCATTTATAATATAGCAAGGCAATGGCATATCCACTGCAAATGTTATCTAATAATTTAGCCGCACACACATGTATCAATGTAGTGGAATTAGTCTGATCAGTTTTTAAAATAACTTCGTCTGATTCAGATTATCGCCGCGACCGCCTTAAAAAACATCAAAAGAAACCTCAAGAAGACATTCTGGATACATCTCTATAATTAAAAAAAATCCTTTCAGTTTATTTAACATAAGATAGGCTTTTACAGCTAGAAAAATAGTAGAATGTGCTTTCGGAATGCTTGTTTCTAAATATCAAATATATCGAATGTTTGAACTGCCAGTATCATGCCATCCTGATCAAGTTGATATTATTTGAAATCGACGTATATATACTTCATAGCTTCATAACATATTTGGTCAAAATATGGAATAATTTCACCTGGATCACAAATAAGTGGGGAAAAGGATTTGCATAAAATAATCGAATTAAAAACTGATGGTCCTCTAAGAACATGTCATCAAATAACGTAAAAAGGAAAATATATCAGGCAAACATTAATGTCGTAATTCAAATGTCAGCAATCACTGGTATCTCCGAAATTATACTTTTTACTAAAAAAATAATCATTTGTTTGCTTGTTTCATTAAGCATTTCCGCTATTACCTCCCACGTTTTTGTTTTTGTTGAATTTCAATTATGATTTCACTCCGAATATAGTCTATAATACAAGAAAGCTTTATTCAATGTTATTTTCTGGATCGTTTTTAATTTTTTTACCCTTCAAATAAACAGACTAGAAACTTAAGATACGTCTGACATGCGCAACAAAAGATACACCAAGTGAGCTCCACAATACATGGCACATGACAATCATGTAGTTAATCTGCCAGATTTATGTGCGGCGCACCATTAAAAAGCACGTAACTAGCTTTAGCTAGATATGCCATTGTCATGTAATGTGGCAAATGCCACTTGTATGTGCGACCTGCCTTAAGAACGTAGACGGCTTTGTTCGAACCAAATTGATTCGAATATATTTTCATAAACAGAAAACTTCTGAAAGAAAGCATGCTGAAAACAAAGCATAAAATTCTTAGTAAACATATCTCTAAATTGATTACTATTAAGCAAAAAATATGTACACCACCCAGCATAGCCATGTATTTGTCATCTTCATAACATATTGCACAAATACAAACATAAAATTATAACCTCAACGAGCAGATCAAATAAAAATTATTTCCATTTGTTAGATTCGTGATAAAAAACAATTCCTGAAAAGGGAACATATTAAAATATACCATGCTAAAATTAAGTTCTGAAAAGACAATAAATTCAATCTAATTACAATTTTCCTAAAAAATAGGTAAAACATCTAACAAAAGCATGTATATAATCAGTCAAGCCGATCAATTTGCATCATTATCATCATTACAAGTAATATCCAACGGTAATTTCTTCGCTGCGTGATAGACAGAATATTTTTTGCAAATTTAATTCCATTTAACATAGCAGCATGTGTTGCTCTAAATTTCTTGTTGCTATGCATTTTTGTTCGTTGCTAGGCAAATTTTATCGCTAGTACCGTAAGATCACAGCTGCACTGCCAATTCTTGTAAACATGCGCCGCTGCTACTCTATCAGTGGTGTCGTGTGCAAGCAAGGGCTATATAAACGACAAGCTGACTGATCTCGATCTCTTTCACAGACTTCACAGTCACAGTCATTCATCACAGTTCTGTTTGAACAGCCAAGCAATTAGCAGTGTGATACAGCGACAACATCAATGTGACAGTGAAAATTCCGGAGAGGTCATAAAATAATTCAAATATTTGCCGACGGCATTTCATGCGAATTAGATCTGTGTGTGTGAGTGTAGTGGGACAATTAAAGGGATTAGTGCTTTGTGTTGGGTATGGGTATATTTCGAAAGAGTAAGATTGATGTACAACACAAAGCCACTAACATAATAAACACTAGTGAAGTGAATAAAACAAAAGTGTGGTGATAAGGACACCCTTTAGTGCTGTGTATGACAGTGAACATTTATATAAACCTGAACAAGTGCGGTGATAAAGGACACATTTTCGAGATTAAAATTAAAGATTAAGTGTAATTCAACATGAGTGATATTGTGGAAAACAAAAAATCCAAATTTGAAGCTGAAAAATCAGCTCTAAGGGCCGCAGTTGAAAGCAGCCTAAGAAAACTATACATTAAATATGAAATGGCTATCCCAGAAGTTGCCATTGATGAATCAGCCAGTAACATGCTCAGCGGCACAGACACTTCGCCAGCTTTGAATGCAGATGTAACAACCAGCGATGTGGAATCAATGTGTACTGACTCGGCCGGGTCATCTTCATCAGAATCGGGTTCGTCTGAGGATGAAGAGGATAAAAACAATTTCACAATCGTCGAAAACGGAAAGCGGAAGGCTAAGAGAAGCCCAATGTCATCGCCACGATCAGCCGGAACGCCAGCAAAAAGAAAAGCAGCGGGGTCGAAGCAGGAACCAAGCCGAGAGAAAAATACTGGTGGATACTATCAAATCCTTGGAAACCGGAAGGACTTTGAAATCCAGCCCAAAGCAACTGAGGCCCAAATTGAAAAGCCAAGTGTGAAGACAGCGAGACCAAGTGCATCATCAAGCCATTAACGCAAGACGACCATAGGACTCTCTTCAATATTGTCAAGGACATCGGCGTGCAAAGCTATACTTTTACGCCTAAATGTGACAGAACAACGACACTTCTGCTGAAAGGTATTCAGCACACATACCAAGCCGATGATGTAAAGGCAGCATTAGAACAAAAACTGCGTGGTTTCGCCATAAATTCAGTTAGTCATTTTAAAACTCCCAGGACCAAGGAATTAAACTCCTTCGTAGTTAATTTTGGAGGAAACTACGATTTGAAATACATCATGGCCACTAATCGCTTACTCAACCAGGTTATTTATTGGGAAAAATATCGCGCATCGGGAGTCTCTCAGTGCAAGCGTTGCCAGGCTTTCGGCCACGTTGCAAGAAATTGTGCAGTCGACTACAAATGCGTGAAGTGCAAAAATGCCCACTTGCCAGGAGAGTGTGAGCGAATAAACCAGAAGGAAGGTGCCCATACTGCATCAACTGTAAATCGGAAGGACATCCAGCCAGTTATAGAGGTTGCTCCAAGTACAAGGAGGTTGTACAACAACGTGCCAAGAAGATCGAGGAGCGTCGCCAGCGTGAGGAATTCGTGAAGGAAGCCACAAGGAACTATGTGCAACCAGGTGAATCTTTTGCCCAGGTAATATCAAAAAACACGTTTAACAATAATAACTCCGTTAAACCCACAGCTCCCAAACCCCAAGCAGCACCTAGGTCTGCCCCCAAGGCAGCTCCTAGAAAACCTAGAGTGACAGAAATTGACGATTTCTGCACCAACGAAGCCAAGTCTCTATTTGGCTGCGACCTTTTCGCCCTTATGGGCAAAATCAATAATTTCCTTCCTAAATACAGGAAGCTTTCTTCCATCTCGGAAAAACAAGCAGCTTACCTTCAATTTGCATTTGGACTATGTCTAGGCAAATAAGTAAGCTGAAAATTATGTCACTTAACTGCAATTCGCTGGTAAAGCACAGAGCAGCCCTAAACCTATTCCTTATTGAGCATAAACCCACGTTCATGTTCCTCTCTGAAACTCTCCTCACTGAGAGACATAAGTTGGCTTTTGAGCACTATAACTTCGTCCGCCAGGACAAGTCTGACACCACCCTAGGCACAGCCCTTCTCATTAAGGAAAACCTCAAATTCGAAGAGGTGAAAATTAGTAACCTTTCCAATATGGAATGCACTGCTGTCAAATTAAAACTTCGAGACAACGAGTCTCTTCTCTTAATCGCCCTATACAATAGATGTCACGCCACGGGAGCTGATATCAAGAATAATTTAAACAGCATTGCTCAGATCTCGGACAATTTCACATACACGGTGCTGGGTGGAGATTTCAACGCCAGGCACCCGTTGTGGAATGATTCTGTCGTAAGTCCGTCTGGCAAGGCAGTACATGACTGGCTCCTCTTTAATACCAACCATGATTTTGTCGTCGTCTCGCAAGATACTCCGACTTTCCCGCGATCTGGGTCAACTCTCGACTTCTATATCGCAACCTCTAATCTAATTAATCTCCTACCCCAATTCTCAAATTACGTCTGCACAGCACATATGGCTGAATCCGATCACTTGGCTGTTGAACTCTCAATCACTCCCAGCGCACCGTTAAATATCTTGACTTCTGACCCTCAAGCCTCAACTTCACTCAAAGACGTTGACTGGCAACAATTTCAAGACAGGCTCTCCCAATTTCTCGCAGGAAATCTACCTGACTCGCAACGGAACCTCACGAACTTGGAAATTGACTTCCACATTGACTTCCTCAACAACGCCATTGAAGGAAATGTCGCCTTCTTTTCCAGTGTAGTGCCGAGCAAACACTACAAATACAAAAATCTCCCGCCTCAACTGCAAAAATTATATAAATTTAGGCAGAAACTTCGAAAAGTACTTAACCGTATTTTTCACCGAACCCTTAATAGCCACAACCCAGCCTACAGAACTGTGTTGTCGCAAATTAATTGCTTGTCAACAATTATTGAGGAACAAACGAAAATGTTTCTCGATAAAGAGTTTAGGAAGAAACTGGCTTCCATTCAACCTGGTCCACACTGCTTTCAGGACATAAACAGGGTTTGCAACAGAAAAGCAAAACTCCCCAAAACCATTTTAAGCGGCACCAACGCTTACAACCTTCCCCAAGAAAAATGCAACGCTTTCGCGGAATATTTCCAATCCACTTTCAAAGACAACTCATCTCTAAGCGATGCAAATTTTAGGACCACTGTAGACTCGACTGTTGATGATTTCACTGCCCAGGCAGTGGGATCCTCCACCACAATCTTCAACTCCACAAACACGTCCTTAAATCCGGATGATTTAAGCATATTCTCAAATCCTGCTCACGTTTTCGCCCTAATCAGGTCTATCAGAGGCAAAAAGTCCGCTGGCCCAGATAACATTCCCAACAAAGTTATCAAAAACCTCCCACCTGTCGCCATAGAATTTCTTACAATTATCTTCAATAATTGCCTCAATAATTCTTACTTTCCTGATGCCTGGAAAACCGCTCGCATAGTTCCAATTCCCAAAAAAGGAAACTCGAAAAACCTTAACGAGTTCCGGCCAATCTCTCTTCTGTCCAACCTGGGCAAACTTTTCGAAAAAATAGTCCGCCAACACATTGAAAATACCTGCCTCGATCTAAATATCAGGCAGGACACCCAATTCGGCTTCAAGCCCCAGCACTCCACTTTTCACGCTTTGCTCAAATTCCTCTCTGATTCCACAAACGCCCTCAACAAAAGGGAGCAGACAGTAGGCTGCTTCCTTGATGTAGAGAAAGCGTTTGACTCAGTTTGGACAAACGGGCTAATTTTCAAAATTATAAACCTCGAGTTCCCGCCTTATCTCACCCGGGTTATACATAGCTTTCTCTCATCTCGAAATTTCTACATAGAAATCGAGAACACCAAATCTCAGGCAACATCAGTCAGTGCTGGTGTCCCCCAAGGTTCGGTCCTCGGACCAATTCTCTTCAATCTTTTCACTTACGATCAGCCTTCCAATGACTCTAATTCCACCACACTGCTTTATGCTGACGACTCCCTCACCTACGCCCACTCCATGTCATCCAATTTCGCTGCTATCAAAGTTGAGCGGCATGTTCTCAAACTTGATGAATTCTACAGAAAGTGGGGCATCAAAATTAATCTGAACAAATCTGAAATGATTTGCATCCGAAATCCCTCCACAAGGGGAAGACCCAATATAGCCACTCGAGCCAACAACATTGAAATCGAAGTCAATAATGAAAAGCTTCAGCCTTCAAAGAACACCAAATATCTTGGTGTCTCCTTCAATAATCTGTTGAAATTCAACAATCACGCCAAGCTGACCATGAAGAAAGCCAACTACGCTTACTCCCTACTCAACCCTATTATCAGAAGGAGAAACGGTCTCCCGAAAGATACAAAGCTGCTTATATACAAACAGCTTATCCGCCCAATTATCTGCTATTGCTTCCCCATCTGGCACACCATTTCGCCATCTTATATGAAGCAAATCAGTGCCCTCGAAAGAAAGATCCTAAGGGCCTGTACAGGTGTGTACAGGAAACCTGACGGACACTACTTTCCCAACACCTTCTTGTACGAAAGTACAAACATCATTCCAATTGAGGAATATCTCCTTTCTCTCGCGGTCAAACAACTTGAGAAGATCTCTCAACATCCTAACCCCCTCATTAGCCAGCTTTCAACGCAACTTCAAGTTGAAAACCTCAACTACTTATCACCTCTCCACCTTATTAACTCGGAAACGAGAAACATTTATTACCTGGGCGAAAGATTTACTTTCTTCACTAATAAAGGAAGCCACAACCGTGGATAGGACACCATCCTGGCATCTCGATCATCGTGGGACTTATCAACGCTGGACCATCCTGGACTTTCGGGATATTTCTCACCATGTTGGAAGAAACGCCAGTCCTCAACACAAAGCAAGTTAGAGAAATCTCTAATATTCCACAACCTCCCACTCCCATCCAACTTTCCTATTCCTCTAAATCCACACATCCCAATATCAAATAATGACAAGAACACAGCTTGCTGTCGCGCAACAAGCTGTAAATAATTTTCGACATCGCGTAACTTAGAGTTAATAATTTTCGAACAATTAAAGTGAAAGTGTATCAAAGACAAAAGTGAAACCTAGGCTAAAATTAAAGCCTGTACGTGTATTTTATCAAATATCCCGGGATATCGGTTCGGTTTAAGACAGTCAAAATTCGTTTCGTTTCGTAAATCGCGTGTGAAGAACTCTGATTGATTGATTGATCTCGATCTCTTTTTGTACTTGGCATCGCTTGGGGTAAGTTGGCTGTTAGGGACTAACATTAATATCGGGTATCGACTGATATTTCACTTTTAACAATTAACAATCATTTCTGGTCTCGACGGAAATAAACGCATCTTATTTCGGGTCTCGACTGAAGATAAGATATTTACTAACAATCATTTCTGGCCTCGACGGAAATAAACGCATCTTATTTCGGGTCTCGACTGAAGATAAGATAACACTTTAAGCCGGGTCTCGACTGACTTAAAGAATATTATCTCGGGTCTCGACTGAGATAATCTTTTACTAACAATCATTTCTGGTCTCGACGGAAATAAACGCATCTTATTTCGGGTCTCGACTGAAGATAAGATACTTACTAACAATCATTTCTGGTCTCGACGGAAATAAACGCATCTTATTTCGGGTCTCGACTGAAGATAAGATACTTACTAACAATCATTTCTGGTCTCGACGGAAATAAACGCATCTTATTTCGGGTCTCGACTGAAGATAAGATACTTACTAACAATCATTTCTGGTCTCGACGGAAATAAACGCATCTTATTTCGGGTCTCGACTGAAGATAAGATAACACTTTAAGCCGGGTCTCGACTGACTTAAAGAATATTATCTCGGGTCTCGACTGAGATAATCTTTTACTAACAATCATTTCTGGTCTCGACGGAAATAAACGCATCTTATTTCGGGTCTCGACTGAAGATAAGATACTTACTAACAATCATTTCTGGTCTCGACGGAAATAAACGCATCTTATTTCGGGTCTCGACTGAAGATAAGATACTTACTAACAATCATTTCTGGTCTCGACGGAAATAAACGCATCTTATTTCGGGTCTCGACTGAAGATAAGATAACACTTTAAGCCGGGTCTCGACTGACTTAAAGAATATTATCTCGGGTCTCGACTGAGATAATCTTTTACTAACAATCATTTCTGGTCTCGACGGAAATAAACGCATCTTATTTCGGGTCTCGACTGAAGATAAGATAACACTTTAAGCCGGGTCTCGACTGACTTAAAGAATATTATCTCGGGTCTCGACTGAGATAGTATCTTACTAACATTAACACTTTATTTCTGGTCTCGACGGGAATAAAGAATTGTTTTAACCCATGGTTAGAACAAAGGGTCTTAACATTAGCTTAAAGCCAACCCTCAAGCGTCAAGTTGTAGATCGGTGAGTACCAGTCACTTGTAACAATATAATATTTATCATATATCTATTTTATTATATATTTACTTATATCTATATTTACATTTTATACTCTTTTGGTGCATATTTATTTAATATCATAATTTGACTTTATTCTATTAATTTTGCATATATATATATATTGACGATCTTATATTGCAATTTTTGCCAATAAGTGTTTTTCAGTGTGATACAAAATTCTCTGACCCAAAACTTATATATTGAGTTTTATCCCAATACAACTTTTCTTGATAATCGTATATTCTAAGTCTGTGGTAATAAGTGTTTTATAGTGTGTGTTGATCTCTGACCTAATACCTCATTATATAATCTGATTTTAATATAATTAGTGGGCAATCTTAAAAAAAGTTGTGAAAGTTTATTGAAAGTTAAAACGAAGTGAATAGTATTTGTTTTGATAACAGATTAGACCACTGACCTTGACCCAAATTTACCAGTGCATTCATTTCAGTTTCACTAAATTCAAATTTGCGTGTACGTTCTACTAACGGACAGTACAGGCTTAATGAGAACAATTTTAAAGTTAATATTTAGTTATGCTCTTCGAAAACATATAACAGGGGATATTTTATTTATATTTTATCAACGGTGAAGGGGTAAGATTAAATGCATGATTCAGATAATTTTTTGCAGGGCGATCGTCCCCCTAGAGTTCCGATCGCCACCCGCTATAGCTCTAATAAAGTCAAAATTTATACTCTAATCAAATAAAATCAGAAAATATATGTATAAAAAAAACTCTTTTTAAAAAAGACTGCTTCTAAATCCACACTAAAAAATAGAAAATAATTTCTTCCTTCAAGAAAGTTCTTAGAGTTTCTCTTCATTTTTTATTTTAATTAAATATTGAAATTATATTAACCTTTATTTGTGTATAAAATTATAAAATTTCAAGGTACAAAAAGAAAGCAAAGTCTGAGCAATCTGGTGTTTTCAAAAATTTGTATATTTGTATTTAATTATGGAATATATCATCTGTATATTGGAAAGTCGTAAGTGCATATTTTATGATTTTAGTAAATCAACTTTTAAATTTAAAGCCTTCAAAAATAAATAAATATTAATGTTATTTTATGGTATCAGATAACTCAATGCATTCGAATAGGGCAGTGTTTCCCAATTTGTTGTTCTCCCGACACAGTATTCAAACTAATCAATTTATGCGACACAGAGGAAACTGAGTAACGATATTTTATAAGAGAAGTAAAATATTTTATATTGAAAATATTGGTTTTATTAATTTTTTTCATTCATTACAAGTGTAATAATTTTGTAAAAAAAAAAACATTTTATTAAATACGACTTCAATATATACCTACATAACTGAATTAATTTAAAAACTTGTTATCGATGCCAATAAGATAAAATACTGATAAATATTGAAATTATTAATAAAAAACATAACGCGTGAATTGATATTTTTTCCTTTATACATGTTTTAGTGTGATGTATGAGCGCGTTTTTCAGAGCACAGTTTCTTTATACGTGGTCGAATTTTTGATAAGGCCACTCTTAGTTCCTCTTCAACAGATAAAAGCCTCTCTCGTTTTTTGCTTTTTATTTCATTTAGAGCTGAAAAACCTAATTCACATAAATAAGATGTGGAAAAAGGTAATAGCACAGTTAAATCTTTTTTTGACAATATTGGAGTTTCTTTTGCTCCTCCTATCCAAAAGCTGCTTAATTCCTTATCATTAAATTTAATTCGAAGAGTTCGGTGGTTCTGCATTTCCAAAATTTCTTCTTTTTCTGCTAATGAAAATTTTTCCGTTACCAAATTGCTGCTAAATGGATCTAGTACCCAATCAAAACTACTAATATCGAGTGATGGAAAATAAAAATCAATTTTCTGATTAAACAAACTTAACGTATCAGTAATAAGCGTTAAAACTTCGGGATTGCAAGAAGTTTTTGATGTGCAGGGAAACATATTGAGGTTTCCTTGTAAGACTCGTCGTTTCCACATATTAAGTTTATCCTTAAACGTACTTAACTTATTAGTAGAACTGAGAATCTTTTCCTGTTCTCCTTGCATGCTGGTATTTAAATAATTAAGTTTTAAGCACCAAATATTATTACTCAATAAATCACAATATTCGCTGCTGTCCATTGTGAAAACAATCAGAACCTCATTACGCAATTCGTAAAATCAGGAAAGAATCTTTCCTTTCGAGAGCCATCGGACCTCAGTATGGATGAGCAAGGTCAAATGATAGGCTTCCAATTTCGAAAACAAACGTATGTTTTTTGGCTTACTCTTGATATAAATTATCATTTTTACTACTTGATCGACTACTATTTTCAAATCAGCGACAATATATTTCGCTACCAAAGCATCTCGATGTAAAAAGCAAGGAGTAGTTATAATATTTGGGTTGTGTTCCTTAGCAATTGTTAAAAACCCCTTTACTGAACCTGTCATAGAAGGTGCACCATCAGTACAAGTACTATTGCAAAGCTTCCATGAAATTTCATATTTTTCTAAATAATTATTAATAACATTGAAGATATCTAGACCAGGTGTAGTATCTGTTAGTTCTTTACAACAACAAAATTGATTGATTAAATTTTATTCGAAAGTGGTATTTTCCTAATTTCTTTCTCAGCATCCTCTCCTATCATAGTTTTAACCATTATCTGACAAGCTGGCAAAATAAGACTCTCAGCTATAAGGTGTGATTTTCTCTTCATTGCAATCATTAAGGCAACAAGATAACTCGCTTCTTGAGCTTTCTCAGATACTTTTACCGATTTCAAAAATGTCTTCGCTTGAATATTTTTAAAATTTAACAGTCTCTGAAAATAGTCCGCTGTGTTTTTAGATAAATTCGGGTGCTTTGATTTAAAATGACGTTCTAGTTTATTGGGAACCATTGATTGATTTACTAGCTTTTCGTCGCACACAACACAAATCGGAATCGGATATGTCTCACTACCGACCCATGAGAATCCAATTTTTAAATAAGATACATCACATTTTCGGCAAACTACTTTAGCTGTCTTTGTGAAATTTTCTGTGTCATTTTGAGAGGTACATTACAGAGTCGACTGAATTTACTGCAATAATTAATTCCCTTGCTTCTTCGTTTGCTGGTCTTTTTCGAATAATAAACTTTTCCATTTTTTTAACGGATATAATATATTTTTGTATTTAAATTTCAATTGTTTTTTTATTTTTATAAATACAATATTAATTATATTAACCAGAAATACTTATGTACCTAATTATAAATCTAACAAATTATGATCTAAAATTCAGTATTGGTAAAACTTTTGAATAATAAACTTTATTATTTTTTATTTGAATATTGTTTAAACTTGAACCACAGACAAGTAATACAGATATCCAGTGCCTGTGGACAAAAGTGATGATCTGCAATATTCAAGAAGAAGAATGCAAAAAGCAACTAGTGTCTTTTGCCCATAGAAGTATCTGCCTTTGTTACGAAATAATTTTTTTTTATAGATTTCAGCTGTAGCGCGCGTTGATCATATTCCATATTCTTTCCGTAATTACCTACCCTGCCTGCACGTATATAAGACCTTGCTCCTCAAATATAAAACCAACGATGCTTTGACTCGACCTGATGTAATTTACTGGAAAATTTTTCTTTAAACTTGGTATGCATTATCCCCGACAACAAGTACTTGGACGGCTAATAATTTTTGTGAGCATGGAAGCTAGATTTCTTAGATTGCTTCTTCTTAGAAAATGTTTCGGCTGAATTTTTAATCACTTTAGTGGTCGACTGGAGTTTTTTTCAGCTACAATACTTTCATGTGTGCCGTTGCCGGCCTTCACAAATGCATAAAAATTCTAAAGAAAAAATGTCCAGTAAAGTTCTAAGAAAAAATTAAGGTCTTCCTTAGTTCAGGTCTAGTCAAAGAATCGTTGATTTTATATTGTAGGAGCAAGGTCTTATATACGTGCAGGCAGAGTAGGTAATTACGAATCAACGCGCGCTAACAGCTGAAATCACTTAACATGTATTTTGTTCTTGTATTTTTGAACACTTTTTAAATATATTTTTTTTTTTAATTTAAAAAATTGAAGAAAAAAATTTACTTAGTATTATTAGCATGTAAATTCACAATTCTATATTCGTAAAACAAAACTAAATTAAAATAAGAAAAAAGAAAAAATTAAATTTTTAGAAAGTCATAGGCAACTGATACTCGAATTTAACTGTTCTTCCATTCCTTAAATTTGAAAATCAAAACTTTAACGGAAACTATATTTTTTTTAGTAATTATTCACGATTAATGAAAAATACTTTTTTTTTTAATTTTGCGACACAGTTAGAACCCGTCCGCGACACACCAGTGTGTCGCGACACACCTTTTGGGAAACATTGGAATAGGGTATAGAAATTCTTAATAGAATCATATTGCATATACTACTACTCTGCTTCAATAAATTATAATAACTTTTTCAAAAATTTCTTAAAAGCCTGAAAATATGTTTTATCCTGCTTAGACCAAAAAGGCGACAAATCTTTTATGTTCCTTAGTTTTTTCTTCTGCGAGATTCTTCTGAGATCACCAGTACAATAAAGTAAAACTGTCAGTTTTGAAAACAGAACGTTCTGAAAATTAAGCTGAGTTGTTTTTTTAGCAAAACATTTGAAATCAGTTGAGTTTATTTCGATTATTCGTAAAATCACATTTCAATATTTCATGTTGCTTAAAATCCTGAGCAATGATAGTGGGTTGTGATTTCTGAATGCTTCAAATGTTTGTCTAACACTGTAACATTGTGAACGCTATTCACTTCCTAGATTTGCGAATGACCCGGTTCTGAAAACTTTTGAGTGACAGATTTGTTTTGTTTGTTGTCATTCAAAAGTTGCAATACAGGGTGTTTCCCACTAGGAGGTCAATAGAGCAGAGGTGATAGTACTCACCTAGACAAACCAAAATTTGTATGGCAGGGGCAGGGGGGGGGGGGCGGCACATCACCCGTTTAGGAATTACAGGGTGATTAAGAAAAAAGTTAGTTTTTCACAAAACACCCTGTATCTTAAAAAGTGCAGGGCATACAGTCACAGCTAACACACACCGTTGACACATACGGTATAATAGGTTAACTTAAAGAGGAGAGTCTACAGTTTACAGTTTTAAAAAAAAAAAGTTATGTTAATGAACTTTTTGCAAAAATAATAGAGGTTAAGTTAAAAACATAAAATCCGAAATTTTTAGTTCAGACAACCATAATTCCTGATGGGAGAGGTGTTCGGGCTGGTTAAGCAGTCGTTGGAAAGGTTATGAAGTTCTGCATACAATGAGCTCTTAACTGTGACCATACGCCTTGTAGTTTTTGAGATACTGGGTTGTTTTGTGAAAAACTAGCTTTTTTCATATTCACCCAGTAACTCCTAAACGGTTGATATGCCCTCCTCCCTGCCATACAATTTTTGGTTCCGCTAGGTGAGTAATATCACCTTCTGCTCTATTGACCTCCTAGTGGGAAACACCCTGAATAGCTGTCGAAGTTATTCTGTTTTGGTTTTGAGGGATACATGAATAATTCCACAGAAATATATGTTCGCCACGTGACCGATTTAGTATAATTGTGGTCAATAACTTTTTAAGAATTGATACTAAATCATTCCCTGAACGGCCGCTAAGTACTTCTGTCCATATGGCACAATATGTTATGTTTTTTTGAATTTGGTAAAATAATGTAGCAGATAGATTATACGTTCAATTTTCGTTTATAATAAAACATCGAAGCAAATACCTTTGGTAAATTGAAGATACTCTGCAAATCGAATCATATAACAATAGTATTGGTGTCAATGTTCGTTCCATCAACTTTTCTTTCACTTTTTAGTAAAATCTTAATGAAGTATATTGATCTTAAACACTACCAGTACAAATTCAACAGACAAAACAACGCGAAGATGGGTTCGAGTCTTTATCTTTAACTCATTGTTCAACGCTAAGGGTTATTGATAATGTACTATGGGCACAAGAATAATTATCAATTTCTGCGAGGTTATCCTGAATATAAAAAAAGTTCACAATAAATTTCAAAATTTTAAAAAATTGCTCAGGAGGTAATCAGTTATATTAGCCGACTGCCATTCCCGTAATTTCTGATTGAATTTAATTCGAGTCCCAACTTGCTTAATAGCAGGAAATAACAAATCTAAATGATGTGAGTTCATTTACGTTAAAATATCGATGTCTATTTTACATTGTATATGTTATGAACATAATTTTTTATTATAGATACCTACATGCCTTTGAAATATTGGTAATATTCCTCCAAATTCTATTAAGCGAATTAAATCCATTAAGGCGAACAAATCGTCTGTAACTATTTCCACTGATTGTACTTCCCTGCTTCCTTTATTATACCTAAATTAGTTAGTTAGTTAGTTAAGTGCGCGTATTCTTAGTTATTAGCAAGATATGTGGATCGAAGATAATTTGCTAGTGCTATAAGTACCTTACCAGTTTCCGTCGTTACGCCCGACTTACAAATTGAAGTTTTGTCGTATTGAACTTTACTTTGAAATGCATCCAATTAGTAGCAAGCTGATTGATACAGATAGTAGCTGTACTTCATTGTTTGGGTATGCAAGTATTTTTATTTATTTAACGATATTTTCCTTAAGTTTACGAAAGTGCTAGTAATACTACACAATCTCTCTCTAAAGAATATGTACGAAATATTCTTAATTTTTACATTTTATATTATCAAAAAAAAAAATCACATTTCGTTAAAACTGTGAAGCAAGCTTCGACAATCGTAAACGTACGTGCGTTCCTTTTTTACGAAGGCTTTATAAATATTTAAAATATGTTTGTTAAAATGCGTTAAAAATCCTACAAAAATCTTAAAAATTTTAAGAAATTTGGTCCAATTCTACGAAAATCTTTCATATCGAGAATTTACGACAGCTTTTTTAAATACTTTATTATATTATTGTTTAAAATTTTGTACCGGTTTATCAAACTTTTGTATTGTTTCAAATTCACTCAGTCATTTCACCACTCTATGTATGATATAAAAATACTAGCAATGAGTTCATGTAACCTGTAGCCAAGTAATATACGAGGTGTGATGAAAAAATTCGGTGAATGAATGTTTATAGCAGCAACTTTTGGCGCTATTTCCATTTGAAGCATCCGTCTGATAGCCTGATTCTTTCAGAAAGTCAATGTTAAGGTTAAGCAAGTTGTGACTTGTCAGTCGGCTTCCAGAGTAGAAAGAGTACCGTCATGTTTACTGTGTCTATAGCACATTATGGATTTCGAACAACGTGTTAATATTACATTTTGTTTTAGTTGGAAAAAAATGCCAAATAGTTAAAATCAGTATATAGAGATAATTAACTAACTCCGAAGACTGTCTATAAATGATTTGAGCGATTTAAAAGCAAAAATGAGTGGGTTGAAGACGAGCAATGGTCGGGATGTCCTTGGACCTCAAAACACACGAAAAGTACAAAAATTGCCAAAACGGATTCGATTGACTATTCGATAGCTTGGGGTAGAACTGAACATCTCCCGTGAGTCCGTGATAAGCCAGAAAAATGGTTCAATGTATTCCTCTTTCATCACGACAACGCTCCGTGCCACACCTCGCTCTCGATACACGAGTTTTTTGAAAAAAAAAAGAAAATCCTGTCTGTCTACATCCACCGTAACTCTCCGAATGTAACACTATGCGACCTTTGGCTCTTACCGAAAATAAAAACTGCGCTAGAAGAAAAACGTTTGATACCTTTTCGACATTCATAGGGCCAAGACAGAGCAGCTGAAGGTCGTTCCGAAAGAACCCTTCCAGAAATGCTTCCAATCAAGGAATCAACCCCCCAGAGCAAATGCCTGGATCCGCCCTCGACCTCAGGGCTCTATTTTAAAATACGGTCTTACGGTAGTCCATACGACGACATTTTACTTATATCTATAATCGGTTCGGAGTCCAGAGGTTTTTCTACTTTGTTTCAATTCTTCTCATGACTAACGCTAGTTTTTTGGTTAGATTATGTATTATTACTCGAAATGTCTTCTAGATTAACAATCAAGTTTATAAAGTAAAAACTGTTTTTTGTTTTTAAGACCGTGAATTTATTTAGCTACGTTGGGTAGGACAAATAGGTGTTTTTAATCTTGTTCCATGCGGGACTCGAACTCAAAATTTTTAGAACCAGTCAGATGGAGTAGGAGAATTTTTCGAAGTCCAAATCAAATTATTAAAAACAAAAACAAAAAAAAAACTGCTGAGGATAAAGAAATATGGCCTTGCGTTTTTTTAACAACATTACCTCTTATGTGTACTGTCAAATAACAAAACAAATGCAACTCTTACAAAATCACTATTTAATTATTTTTCAGTTGAATATCGATTTTTATATCCATCGACTTAATGCAAAATTTCTACATCACACGTTAGTAGAGAAAAGGCACCTTGCATTAGCCTAATGAAATTTAGCGCGCTTTCATCAATTGCTAAATGAGAAGGGAACAATAAATTCCACCTTATTGCTGAAGGTGTTGGTACTATTCGTATCGTCGAAACTTCTTATACTATACATAGACTGGCAGATTTCATTCAAATCGCAATCATGGCAGACAGCAAGGTGTGTAGCTCTATAAAGTTTTACCTCCAGCTTTATCGCTTTTTTGGGCTCTGCCCAATTCTATTTAGTGATTCTACAAAAATCTTCGAGTACTTGATATGTGTTTGGTCGCTTATTTTGATGCTATACTTCGGTGCAGTCTCATTTTATTTGTGTGTCTACAGGAAAGTTTTTTTAAATTCGATAAATTTATTTGGGGTAATCCATGATATCGTGAAAATCATATCGATATACCTTGCACTTCAAATATCTTTGTGGGAGAGTTTAGTGCAGCGCAAGCAATATCACAATTTTTGGATAAAGTTTTTAAAATTACACTCATCAGAGGAAAGAGGAATTCAAGATGGTGGTATCAGTTTCCGGGACCAGGAAAAGTGTATAACTCGTAAATTCCTATTCATATTTTATGGATATTTTTGTTATATGATTTGCGTAGATGGATATGCATTGTTCAGCTACACCAGATGTAAGCAATGTATTCAATTTTTTCTATTATTTTTGCCATCTGTATACATAGTTCGGTTACGTGCTTTGCAATTTATTTTCTATTTTGAAGTAATTAGAAACGAAATTGAGTCTCTGAATAGACAGTTGGAATTTGTAGTGAAGAGTTCGCTTTATAGTCATGAACTTAACACTTCTGATGCGTTCAGAGATGAAATGCGTTCGGAAATTTGTAGACTACAGAGAATGTATCAAACGATTTTTGAAATGACTGAGCACTTAAAGGACGCAACAGGATGGTCAATAAGTGCAAGCTACATGAACTTTTTTATCAAAATATTATCAGATGTTTTCTGGATCTATTGCTATATATACACTGAAAATCTCAGTGTGGTTAAAATTCTAGATCGTAAGTTCTTACCTGAAATTTCCCCATTACGCTTATGTATGTAAATTTATATAATTTCTAGAACTTTTATATGCGAGCCCGACTGTGGTTTGCTTATGGCTTGCATTTTTATCGGCAAGGAACTGTCTATCTGCGGTAAGTGAAATTATTTTAAATAAATTTATCAAAATTTCTTGACACAGTGAAAATCGCATCTGGTTGGTTCAACAAAGAGTTCAATGCCGTGCAGTAGCAGTATACCACAGTTGGTAAGTCTGTAGGTTAGAGGTGTGTTAGTGTACTACTGCTGGATCACAATATTGTAGAATATTGATCCTGATATTGCTGAGGTTACCACTGTTGTTATTGTTGTTGTCTTGCTTTACTTCTTTAGTTTTCTGTACTTAGACTCGTAGCTCCTGGGAAACTTGTAAAGGCTTCTCCTGTGAGTATCCTAACGCCGGGTCTACACAGACTTATTTTTCTGGCAAGACGGTGATTACAAATGTCACTCTGATATTGGATTAAATTACAAGTGGGCACATTCTATCAAGGTAGCTCATTGTCATTTGTCGCCATGTCGTTGGTTAATCCATTTTTATCTTTAACAAATAACTTTGTCAAAATGTCATTTTACTGCCCACAAAAAATCCGTTCTACTGCCTACATATCTGCCTTGATGAAGATTTTGGCAGCGTCCAGGTGGTCCACACTGGACTTTTGGCAGATTAAATAACTGTTAAGGCATAAAAAAAAAGCCTGTGTAGACCTGGTGTAAGAGCTGTGGTAGAAAACAAACCGAAATTAATTCTGATGTCTGTCTGGATGTTTCCATATATTTCTCTCGACAGTACATTGTTGACAGAAATGATGAACGCTTGACCTCAATAATATCAATACGTCTGTTTGCGTACTTTTCGGGTGTTTTCGTTGTTAGGCTTTTTTGTATGAAAATATGCAAGAGGGGAAGCTGTCAAATTTGGGAAATACATGAACAACTTTTGTGTGTTCTTGGGCAGAAAACGAAAGTGACAATTACAAACTGTCAAGCTAACAAATTTAATTTGAAAATAAAATGCCAAACATAACATATCTATTAATTTTACTTATTAATTTGTAGATTTTGATACGACCTGGGCGAACAGTGCACGTTAGTTTCAAATTATGACGCCTTTTCCATTTCTTCCTTGACAATTTAAACTTCTGACAATTCTCGATTTCAAATTTTAATTTGTTTGACAGTTTTACACAGTTACCTCGAGTTTTTCCTTGGGTGGATTTAGGCTAAAACTTTATTGAAGGGTGACCTGTGACGTCTATTATATTTTCCACCACCAGTACAAGAACAGAGTTTGGGTGCTTTTGGGTGAAAATTTTATAATGCAATCACACAAACTCGAGTACGTGAACAGGCCTAATATCTTGTGATAAAATCAACTCATTAGACGAAGTGCCAAGGAAAAACGTAAACAAAAATATTTTCACTTACAGGATTGCTAAGCTTCGAAAACTTACTTCGCCCACAGCACGCAAAGTAGCAGCTCAACTGGTTTCATAAAACTAACAATAATTTTTATTTATTTTTTAATTTTGTCCATGTGGGACTTTTAAGAATCGGTCAGATGGAATGAAGAATTTTTAGAAAAACTTTTTATTTTTACGATTCCAAAACATATTATTAAATACAAGGGAAAATATAACCGCCTCGTCCGGTTTTGAAGCCGGAATCTGCCACTTTCCGGGCGACTGCTCTTACCTGTGAGCAATAGTTGTAGGTTCTTGTCCGGTTTAAACAGACCAATGGCTTGTGATCAGGAAGTCTATAATATAGATTAATGGCTATATAGACTCTGGTGAAACAATCGCGCGCACCATTTCCTGCACTCTGTATACTCCTATTTTTACGACCCATAAATTTGGATTAAATGTTCTTTTTTCAGATGGTTAAGAGAGGTCAAGTGTAGAATATGTTTGCTGGAATAAATATTCATGTATTATTTATATTGGAAACTTGCTTAATGTGCATATAAACTCATCATTTTTTTTCCAGCCCTAATTACATCATCCTTAGGAGGGATAGCCAAGACTGTACAGGTGGTGGTGTCGCTGTATACGTGCATAAATCTCTGAAGGCTCTGTCATTGGAATATCATCTGTATAACGAGAAATACAGTTTTTCGAAATTGAGATAAATTCTGGTAGCGAAAAATGTGCCACTTTTGTTGTATATTGTTCACCAGGTACCTTCAGTCTTGTCAATATTGATGAGTTTCCTAATACCTTTGTGTATATATTATGTATATAGTGGTCGCAACTTCACCGAGGTGCTGTTGGGTTAACTTCTCACTCGCGGCGCTGAAATAGATAACCCGAACTATTATACATATTATAGCAGGGATTCATATCAAAGACACAAAACTTCTATATTGTGCTTAGACTAAAAGCTATAAAAGTTTTATAATATAATATACAGATGGCAAAATCAGTGCCAACCACGCCTGACTCATCAAGCAGGGTGAAGAGGTCTGATCATGCGTGGCATAGGTTATGGATATGGGCATATATGTACATCGTCATTGTAGACGACTTTGTGATTTTAGAGACAGTAAGAGACGCAATGGTTTGGTAATGCTCTGCATAAAAACCTTCAAAAATACTTCCCAAGCCATGGGAGTCCGTTCTCTAAAATGTTATATATTGATACTAATGGAAAGTACCAAACATTGACCTTATATATGATATAGAGCCTAAACTACTATCCATATAAGAAATTAGTCTTCTAGTAATTTACTGTTTGGTTCCTTACTTTCCCAAGGGCTACACTTATTATAACCTTACTTAACAAAATAATAAAATAGTTTTGATTAGAAAGTAATTTACCATTTTACTCTCACTAACTCTCAGCTGAGTAATAATTACATGCGTGTATTTGCAGTCGGAGTTCGAATCTGTAGGCATCTACATTCGATATCATCAGCCCAACGGTATGCCATGACTGCATAGCGTCATACAATGATTACTCAGCTGAGAGTTTTTGTTTGAGGAGTCGTAGTCATTTGGTTTAAATAAATTTATTTAAATAATTTTGTTAGAAAAAAGTATAACAATTTTATTTCGGTTAGGAAGATAAGAACGCAAGTTTAAGATTATTAAAACACCATTTTTCTGTATGAATACTAGTTTGGGGCGGAGGAGCTATTCAAATCAAACTTTTGTCAGTTTTACTTAAGAACACTGCAAATATTTTGGAATGCTAAGACTCCGCTGGTTCTCTCATGTGGTAGTGAAGGAATCTGTTTCATGGCTTGTGAAGTATTTCCGGGCGTTTTGTTATCATTTCATATGGATTTTCATCTAGCATAGACATTTTTCTTAGAACTTGGATTGTTTGGCTGCAAGAAGAGATGTGATGCGGTAATTCTTTCCTCAGATTGTTTTTAGTTTATAATGTTTTCTATATTCGATATGGCTGCGATTTCCTAAGTATGGGAAAAAAATAAGCAACTGTGATTGTGCGGCGTGAGTTATATTACTTTTCGCTTTTATTAAGGAACAAAACTAAAGAAATAAAAACAGTAATCAACTAAGTTTTATAAAATTTATTTCACTGGACTGACTACTCGAGTTGTAAATACTTAAGAACTGAACTCTTTTCTTATCTGTGAATTACTACAGGTATAGTTAATATCTTATGAGGGACATGACTGCTCCTTTTTTGGCTAGTAAGTTATCATTCCCACCAATTCCCGAGTGTCCTGGCACCCACTGAAGTGTTAGGTGGTTTTTTATACCAAGGTTTGTTAATGCTTGAATGCATTACGACATTAACTTCATTTGGATCACAGTTGGTGACATGGCCTTCATTTAGTGATGCAATATAATTCTGCCTGGAATATTGAGCCATATTTTCCTAGGCTTTGATAAATATAAGCTCTTGGTTTACACAATTTGTTCCTGCTCCTATTGTTTTCTCGGCCTTAGAACCGTCGGTGTATCAGACGAGGGCTTCATTTTTGGATTGATCTTACTACTTCTGGTGAAATATGTAAACTACTAATTACTGAATTTTTAAATTACTCAATATGAAAATGTGCACGCAAACCTAAAATCCCAGGTATCGGACTCATAGGCTAGGTACATTTAGATCCGCAGGAATTAAAACTTGATCTGTCACTGACGTCACAAAGTTTCATTTATTATTAGTTTAATCTCAAGGGAAATGTATTCTCTTTTGATCCGTAAACAGAACAACAATCCAAACCCAATATGACATGTGTTATAACAATACACAAAAATTAAATCCAAAACGAAGCCGAACACCATCCAAGTTTTTACATTTCAAAACTATTTTGCATTCACTTCGCCAAATTTTGACAGTTAACGAATACACTTGACCACTGACAATCGTTCACTCCGCACTTTGAAGGTAACAAATAGTCGACTACATTTGACTACTACATTTGATTTGAACTACACTACGGTAACGACTACGGTACGCATAGTACCAGTAATTCGGTCATTGATTTTACCTGTATAAAATCATATCAGAACTTTGCAATGAAATTAACTATTGCTGTTTACGACACGTGCAAAATTTGTACTCATTTGTTAAGTCTTAAATATCTTCCATTTTTTGAAAAAATTAGTATCGTGCTTATTTTCACTATACTTTTATTGAATTCTTTATAAATATTTTCAGTAAAGTGCACGAATTCCATTGAATGTACTTTTAAATTACTAAATACCGAGTTACTTCTACTGTTTCGCCTTTGCTTGAAGGAAGCAGTAATGTTTTCAAGTAAACAATTATAAGAATTTATTATTTTATTTACTATATATCCTGCAAAGTAAACTACTACATTACTAGTTAATGAAGGTATTTTGGTAATTACTTCGGCCTTGCAAACCTTTCTTCTCTCATCATTACTAATACGCGATAGATTCTTTCCAGTTTAGATAAAGACCTCTAACAATAAGTAATAGAGCTGAAGACGCTACAGAATCTTTACGATCCCCATTTGCCAAATCTGTGCACCCATAAATAATGTCTTGTCGGGAATTCTACTCCAACTCATACTAAATAGCCAATTTATCGAACATTAAAAAAAATGTTTTTTTTAGCGACCTCCAGTTTTCGCATTTATAAAGGGTTTTCCAATAAGAGGTGTTATTTTGATATTCAAAGAAAAATACCATTTTTTGAGACAAACGATCGGATCTTTATTTCATTATAAAGAGGAAGGTATGCCGTTAATAATGGAAAATAACATCAGCCAAATGACCACCACGACCACGCCTACAGGACCATATCCTTTTCAAGAAATTTTCCATAACCAAATCGCAAAGTGGCTGCCCTATGTCCTCGATAGCCTCACGAATTCCATCTTTGAGGTCTTGAATCAACGCTGGGCTGTTGGCGTAGACCTTCACGTGGCCCCAAAGGAAGAAGTAGCAAGGTGTTAAGTCACAAGATCTCGGTGGCCAATTGTGATCACCTCTTCGAGAGATAACACGATCCGGAAACTTTTCCCGTAAAAGATCAATGGTTTCGTTGCTTGTATGGCACGTAGCGCCGTCTTGTTGAAAGTAAACGTTGTCCAGATGAATACCATCCAATTCCGGCCATAAAAAATCATTAATTATCTGTCGATAGCGCAATCCATTCACCGTAACTGTTGCTCCAGCCTCATTTTCGAAAAAGTAAGGACCAATGACCCCGCGGGACCATAAACCGTACCAAACAGTCACACGTTGAGGATAGAGAGGCTTTTCAACGATAACTCTTGGGTTTTCCGAGCCCCAGATGCAACATATTTTAATAAGTTAATAATAGTTTGATTAATTCCTGGAGACCAAATTATCTTGCTTTGTAAATACATTATCAATATGTGGCATTGAAGATCCCATATTTTTCATCGCTTTGTAACAGGCTGAAGATTTATATTATATTTTAAGAGCATATCCTTTTTGAGGACCAACTTTGTGTACGTAAAAATGCTTTAACTTCATTCGTTTTAGTTTCGAGCAACTCTCTAACACGTTGATTGTCGTTTGTTGTATTTTTGCTCTTGCTCTGATTTTTAAAGGAAATGGAATTTGATTGTCGCGTATATATGTTCTGCCGCACGTTATTCTTTCGTTTAACTACTAAATCTGGTGAAGGATGTGCGTAAGACGATAGATGACGCAAGAACTAGATATCTCATGGTATAGCAGAGCAGGGTATATAGATTGTGAAATGGGTGTTGCATTCCGGAATGGACCAAAACATGTTTTAAGGCGCACCAAGAACAAATGTTGCTTTAATGGAAGTTTTGTATTCATTCGATTGGCCTCCTCAAAATGAAAGGTACTGTTGTGACTCAGGTACCCAATGCCCCAAATCACAATGATTAGCCCAATACATCAATATATCGTCTTATACAATATATCGATGTATCCAAGATTTGACCCTGAAAACTTGAAAAACATTTTCATTTAAAATTTAAATTTGTTATAATCCTGCTGGCCGTGCTTTCCTTGGAGAAGAGCCAGCTAGGAGGAGTTGGATTT
Organism: Dioctria rufipes; assembly: GCA_963924295.1. Taxonomy (NCBI): domain Eukaryota; kingdom Metazoa; phylum Arthropoda; class Insecta; order Diptera; family Asilidae; genus Dioctria; species Dioctria rufipes. The sequence goes on along the minus strand of OZ002744.1, from coordinate 67,376,006 downwards.
TCGGGAAGAAATAAAGAAAATTCACTTTCACTTCAACTTTAAAATTTTTATTATTATTATTCCGTACTTTTTAAAAACTATACAAACTTAAACGACTTTTTTTAATTTCGGGACAAAATGCGTACGCGAACCGACTGGTACCAGATATTACTTCCAACTCACCGCAAGCAATCCCCATTGCCAGTCTCGACTCTTGAATTTTCTCCAAATCTTGCATTCTCAGCAAAAATATTCCCATGGTCGGGGTCTTGTTCGTGTCATTAGCATGATACAACGGATGTAACCTGATACATTGATTAGGAATGGACAAGTAAAATTATAAAATTGTTTATTCCTAAGAGATTTTTTGTTTACATTATCAGGAATCGCATTTGTCGTGAAAAATAATTCTTTTGAAAGCTGGACATAAAATGTAAATTTTATGTGTTCATGTGACACGTTAAGAAATAAATTTTGTGGGCACTTGAAATTAATAAGTGTATGGTCATCATACTTAGGTATGGTTTAAGTGTGTTCATCACAAATTTAAATTCAAAATGCATTTAAAAATGCATTCCCATGTTATAACAAAATGCATAAATTGCATTTTGTTATCAGACACACATTACACCCACATGATATACATACTTACCTACATACAGTGTCTTCTTACGTTTTTTCCGTATATACACTCTACATACATACAGTACTTATTTTTCCAATCTAATTGTATGTACATACATACATACAATTATCACAATTATTCGCGCCCTCTTAAAATTAATATTTTAAGATGGGCATACAGTGCATATCGGATTACAGTGTTGCATTGATACATATATTTTGCATTAAAACTTTTCTACGTTTTCTCACGTACGATTTTTAAATGTCGTGAGAAAGTAACAAAAAGAATAAAAAAGCTTTTTGAAGTTTTAACGGGTGCTTGAGCGCAATATCGCTGATCCTCCGGAAGCTCGTTCTTTAATCCCGTCGAACTTACAACGCTTTTTTAAAATCCATACAAAACTTATTAATTGAGTGTTAAGAAAAATATAATAAAAGTTTTTGTATTGAGTTATCATCGAATCAAGCTATTATTATAGTTAGTGCAAAAAACATTGGAATTATAAAAATAACAATATAAACAAAAGGAATAATAAAAATAATAACCTAAAAAATAGAAAAAAAATAATGAAGTGTTTCTTTCTAATTTTTCCTTTCTTCAATATCGGCAAATGCTCTGTCGTTCGGAGCACGGAGTAGAGCCTGTTACAACAGTACGAGAAAATATGAATCACTCGTGGTATTCATCATTTTAAATATTGTGATCCATTCCAGAATGGCTCACCAGCCATATAAAATTTATATACTCTACTCTGGTATTGCATTCGACATTTAGTTTTTGTGCCGTTAATGAAAAGACTCAATTGCATCAGGTATTGTACATGAAACATCTTGTATAGTTAGAGGATATCATTTTATAAGTGATTTACAACCAACATTTGGCCTACATAACGTATCATATCAATATTATATTAATTACATTAACAGAAAGTTGAATCATACGGCAAGGATATGGTATGTACTAGCAAGCTAGATTTCGTTCCATTGTTGGTGATATCTTCAGAACAAAAGCGCTTTTTACATATAAAAAACATCTTTTATATTCTCAATTTTGTTTACTACCACAATATAAGATCCACATATCGCCTTTCACCTTTTTCATAACTAATTAGTTTAAGATAACTTATTTGTGATACAAAATGATCATAATTGTTTCCACATCATTAAAGCAATGTCACCCATATTAAACAATAATTTAATTATGCATTAAAAATAACAAAAAAGATATCAAAAACAAAAAAGTAAAAAAGTAAGAATTGGTCTAAGACCAATTCTAAAGATACCTTAAAGTGGCTGTTCTAATCTAATTCTAGAATGGTTCGCCTGATAGTAAAAATGATTATAACTAATTTCATAAGATTTAATATTCTGATGAAATTCTCAGTCAAATAGAAACATCTGTGACTGACCGTTATCACAGTTTACGTGAAAAACGTAAATTTTTGAATGGTAAGACAAAGGAGGGGTTGCCCGATTTCGTTCAGTTCTAAAATTTTATTAACTATTTTTATGGAAACGTCGTGTACAAAATTTCAGCTCTCCCAATTGATCCCATTTTGGAGCTTTATTTTTTTCTTTTTTAAATAGCCCGTGTGCAAATTTTCAGCTCTCTAAGTAAACGCGTTCTCGAGTTATCATGAGGACAGGTGGACGGACATGCAAAAATCAAAATGTCTTTTAATATTATGCTTTGGTGTCCAATCCAATTTACTTAACCAACTTTATTTCTGTGCATTACAAATGGAATGACAAACTTAGTATATACCCTATGATTTCATCTAGAGCTTACAAATTCTTCAGAAGGTGACGTAGTAATGAAATATTATAACGATTTTACAAAAATAACAGGTGTGAACAATCATAGTTCTTAATTATTCGCCAACGCTTACCAACTCACAGTCACTACAAACCGCATCGAATGTGCAAAACTGAGATCATAAGAAATTTAAAACAAAAATTCTATGGAATGAAATTGCTATCATATCCCAGCAAACAAAGCTTTCAGACAGTCCGAGAAGTCGGACTGTTGTGGCAAAAGAAAAACTAATTCAAAAAATATTTTCCCAAAATCTTATATAAATGTAACGGAAATCTTGTAAAAGAACTTTACTTCGCGTCTTGTGAATTTATTGGAGTATTTGTCAACTTCTATGATTTATCCTACTGGAATCGAAGCTCTTTATACCAAAAATTTGTTGTGAATTCTGAACTCCGATTTCGTAACGATTTCCAGCAGACTGTCGAAATATATGATGAAATTCTGTCGCATCGTTCATTTCAAATCTAGTGATTGTACAGTGCGCATTGCTTTGTTTAAGAGAAAAAGTTGTGATTAAAATAAATAGTGTTTTTCAGAGTTCTACAAAAATCAACATTTGTGTAAAAAGTTAATTATTCATTTCTGTACTCTTTTGTGTGGAATGTAGGAATATAAAAACTGATGTGGACAGCTTTCACCTGCAATTCAAATTAAGTCTTAATTTAAAATTTTTATTGTGCGCTAATTTGACAATACTGTTCAATGAGCTTTCAGAAAGAAGGGGTAAAGTTTTCAGAATTCCTCACTATTTTCTTCTAGAAATCGTAACGACAATTCTTTTCGAGCTCTGGTCAACCGTTTCATATAGAATTATTTAAGACATAGCGATAAATTCCTATCCGAAATCGGATGAATTCCCACGACACTCGTTTTATTTTCGTAACGAAATCTAAAAGCTTTGTTTGTTGGGATGCTATCGCTACCAAATACATTACGTCACATACAGCCTTAAGGCTGGATCTATGTCATAATTGGGGCAACTCGGTGTACAGTTAGCAAGATGGGGCGGGGCGTTAAGATTTTTGAATAAATCGCAAATTGATTAATGGAATATTTATTTAAATACTTGATGTAACAAAATAACGTTTTCTAATTTTAAAAATTTGTCCCCCAATTTTTATTGAAAATGATTTAAAAATGAAAATTCAATGATTTTTTTTTATTACTCTGATTTGCGGAGCGGGGCTGCCACAAATTTGAACTAAATTAAATAAATTTTTAATATAAGCTTTTTGAAGTTAATGAGCAGAAAATAACGTTTTCCGATTTTTAAAAATCCACTTATATCTGCGACAATTTGACGCAATAGATTGCTTTACCCGCATTTTACCCATTTAGAAAGCAATCTATTGCATACAATTTTCATAAAAATAAATAGAATTTTAAAAATCGGAAAACGATATTTTCTGCTTATTTACTTCAGAAAGCTCATGTTAAAATTTTTTTAGATTTACTTCAAATTTGTGGCATCCGCGCTCCGCAAACCAGAAAAATAAAAATAAAAATCATTGAATTCTCATTTTCAAATCATTTTCAATCAAAATTGGGGCACAAATTTAAAAATTAGAAAACGTTATTTTGTTGCCTTAGATGTTTAAATAAATATTCCATTAATCATTTGCGATTTATTCAAAAATCTTAACGCCCCGCCCCATTTTGCTAACTGTGCACCGAGTTGACCCAATTATGACATAGGCCCAGCCAAGGAACACAACTAACCTGATTTGTCCTACGTATAAAAGTTGTATAACAAAGCTCAATATTTCAAACAGTATCAACTATGGCCATCTAGCGTGGAGTTAATTACTTAAAGCTGCGACCACTATATAATATATATATCGTAGATACTTGACGTAACTCAACGCTTCATGAAAAGTCTAGGCACTTCATGAAATATAGGTAGGCAGTGTAACAGTTTTCGCTTAATGTTTTTTCACAGGAAGTGGTTGAAATTTTTAGTCACTTTATGAAATGCTATAAGCCTTTACGCCGATAGTGTAATACCATCCGATATAACCAAACACTACTAGAGGTAAATGAATGGTGAAGGGAGGTCGCTCCCAGGCCTAGTACACACACACGCACACACACATACACTAATACACACACGTGAAGTGCTGAGTTACGCCATATACAGAATGTTTATACTCTACAAATTGCCCAGAAACTTCCCGCAGATTCCTTTCCAGAAACATCGATTCTCCGAACCTAAAGTTGTTTACTGTCCGAATCAATAGATGTCGTTTTTCTATTGCAATTAATACGATTTCCGAACCTAAAGTTGTTTTTGTCCGAGCCGGTAAATGTCGCTTGTTCTTTCCTATTCCACGTAACAGTATGAAAATCAAAAAGTTTGCTTTCATCATAAATTAATTCTGTCATCCACAAAATTAGAGAAAATCTATTCTGGAGAGCTTCGTAAAATTAAAACTTTTATCATTTTCTTTATTCGTCGTACTACTGAATTAGGCAATGTTCCCAGAAAAATGTAGATAAATATGGGAACCACAATCGAAGAAACCGTCAAAAAAGGTGCAGGCACATGTATTGCAAAGGAAGCATCACCATTATCTATTAGTTTTTTTTTTTTAATTAGCAGAGTTAAAGGAAGACAAATCGTAGATCATTAATTAACACTCGCACAGATATCTGGAAAATCGAGATAATTGATTTTACTCTATTTATTTTATGGGAAAAGTAGCTAAAATAAAAGGACAGGTGGTAAGCTAGGGTGCACACCATACAGGAACTGTGCCTAGAGTGAGCACAATAAAAATAAAAGGGACGCAAAAAGAGCGAATTTATTTTTTTATTTCAGGATGATTGTTTGTAAAAACAAACATTGATTTTAAATTCTTTACAGGTTGAGTACATTTCTTTCAACATTCATAATATACAACGTGACAAAGAAGATTTAAGAACGTCCGTGCATGTAATTCTTCTATAAGTACATTTTTTTTTCGAAAATTTTTCATATAAGATTTTATCATTTTTAGATCCGAAATTTCTCTCTACAACTATGCCATCAGGTAATAACTATTGATGCAAAAGGACTGTTCGCAATTGACTGTCGATTCTTCAAGATAGTAAGCCGGTAGGAAAGGAACATCTTCAAATTTTAAGTATTTTTATTTTAGGTTCTGTCCTCAATTACAACATATCTAGTATTTTACATACAATTTTTACCAACATACGAAAAGTTCCTGCAAGCAAACCACAGCACTGTGTCAAGTACTAACATCACTCAATTAATTGAAGTGTAACGTAAATTCATAACAGAAATTGTATCGTAGTACAGGCGATAAATATAATCGTAAATAAATCTGGAGTGGCTTCAACTAAATTTCTTATTCCTTTTTAATAGCGACGAGTTGCAGCAGCAGGACTGAAAACAGCAAACGAATAACATTTTACAATTGCTTTGACGTGGAAACTGTAAATGGCATTAAAATGCTTTGACTTGAAGGAAGGGAGACCTGAGACCTGTTAAAAGGGGTCCTGCCAATGCCGTCTACTTTGTCCTTCATTTCACAAGCCGTGGAGACAGAGAAAAGTTTAAAAATTTACAGAACCGTAAAACTTGTGACTATATAGCTCTGCCCTAACCACTTAAGTTCTCTTTCTCTTGAGGAACGACTTTTAACTTTAAGTTTTCATGATTTCGGCTGGCTGGTGAAATCTTGAAATTCTTACTTACTTTACTGGTGCCTGATGGAATGCATATTTCATTTTATATAGAAGTGTATGTGTGTGTTTTTAAATGGTCGATGGGAAACAATTTAAATAATAGGAAGTGGGCGCAATTTATGAATTGCTAGAAAAGGACCCTCGAGAATTTTATTGGTCGCTATACGCAGATCGGAGAAGGAATTCCTTGAGTTGTCTAAATTCAAAAGTCTTTAGCATTTCAAAGGCATTTTAAACTTAATTGAGCTTATAAAAAGCTTCTATATTCAGAAATTAAAGAACCAATTTTATGTGACGACAAACTAAAATTATTGCAATGATTTTCAATGTGATCAGAGACCACAATCACAACAAAAAGTTTTTTGCTGAAAAACTTGCATGAGAGTCACATAACACCGGAGCATATAGATTCCAGAAAATCGTAGAATCAGTGGAGATCACAGTTCATTTGAATGCACTTTCATCCAAAGTGTTAATATGTATAATAAGGAAGTACCTTTTTCCGCAATAGTAATAGAGTAATAGAGTGTAAATTCATCATGAACTTCATCTTAGAATGCAATGAGGTACTTACTCCTTAGTGCCAGGCCACAGGAATATCCCCAGAAATGAAGACGTGGACAAATTAGTTCGATTTGGAGCAAACTCGAAGGCTTGCTCCCTGCAATCGAGGTTATTCCAAGATTTAGCATTGTGGCTTCTGCTTATTGCCAGCATAGTCGACTCTCAAATCTAATACAAAGCCAACAATGGAAATCTTGGCACTATATGGGTCCTTAAAAACCCTGGTGTCCATTATCGACAGATACTCCTATTTCAGGGGATACCTGTACAGGGTAAGACTGACCGAAACCCCAGAATGCAAAAGGTTGTTTGCAGAATAGCGAAGCAGTCACACATATTTTTTATTATTGTCCGGCATTATCTGTTAAGACATACATATATACAATCGATCTAGTAGTTTTCTAGGGAGCATGCTGGGGCCTCATCACTCAAGTGGATCTTGAACAATCAATATTGTAGAAGAAAATCGTTACTCTTCAGAAGATATTATACACGCTTTTTTAGTTTTTCCTTCGATTCGAAAGGAACAAATTGCTTTCCATGTTATTATAATAAATTTAACACATCCTAAATTATCTCTAAAATCGGTGTTATTCTAATTTATTATAAGTGATGAGGACGATGATGATGTAGGAATAGAGCATTATGGGAAAGCGTATATTTTGGAATTTTTGAATGAGTTTCCTGGGGAACCAACAGAAGAAAGTATACAGCTTTTTATTGAAGAAATAAAAGAAATAACAAGTAAAAAGGCTAGAATTGGTGTAAGTTAAGATCAATTCCTAGATGAATGCCCGTATGTAATTTCGTATAGTCACCCATCTGTGCAAGTTTGATTTTTGAAGTGGTTTTTCGCATATATTTCTAGAACAGCACCTCGGACAATAAAAATGATTAGAACTAATTTCATAGGATTTCATATTCTGAAGAACTTTTCAGTACAATAAAAACGTCTAGGACTGATCGTTTTGACAGTATACGTAAAAAATCTCAATTTTTATATGGCAACTTTAAGAAGGGGTTGCGCGATTTAGTCCATTTTTGAAGCTTATTTACTATTATTGTGAAAACACCGTGTACACATTTTCCTCTCTTTCCGCTATCTACGTCCGTCGACGCGTTCTCAAGCAACGTTCAAATACATATAATAGTGAAAAACTAAATTTTTCTGTGACAGCCCTATGAAGGAGTTGCCCTATTCATCCCATTTCCGAACTAACATTTACTTTTTTTTTTATAAGCCCGCGTACAAAATTTCAGCTCTCTAAGTGAACGCGGTCTCGAGTTATAGTGAGGACGGACAGACGGATGGACAGACAGACGGACGCACAGACGAACGGACAGATGGACTTGCAAAAATCAAAATAACTTTTAATATTATTCGTGGGTGTCCAACCCATTTTTCTCTACTAGCATTATTTCTGTGCGTTATAAACGGAATGACAAACTAAGTACGTACCCTATGATTTCATTTATGGTATAACAAGTAAAAATGCTAGACTTAATGTAAGACCAATTATTATGATACCACAGATGAATACCCGTATGTAATTTCGTGGTCACTGGTCATCCATAGTGCAAGTTTGATCGTTGAAGCGGTTTTTAGCATACATTTCTATAACGGTTCGTCGGACAGAAAAAATGATTATAACTAATTTTATAGCACTTCATATTCTGAAAAACTTTTCAGTACATTAAGACCGTATAGACCTTAAATTTTTATATGGCAACACCATGAATGGTTTACCCGATTTAGTCCATTTTTGATTTTTTTGCTATTTTTATGAAAACACTATGTAAAAAATTTCAGCTCTCTACGTTGAACCTACAAAGGATTTGTCCCATTTTCGAACTTATTTTACTTTGTTTTTTTTTTTAAAGCACGCGTTCTCGGGTTATCGCGTGGACCGCCGGATGGATAAACGGACGGACGGGCATGCAAAAATCAAAACCACTTTGAATTTGATGCATGGGTGTCCAAGCCATTTTGCTCTACCATCATTATTTCTAGGTGTTACAAACGGAATGACAAACTTAGTATACCCTTAGGGATGGCCAAACTTATGATCGCTACGGGCAACCTGTTCGGTCTACCAAGATGTTAAGATCATAAGAAAAGTATTAATTTAAAGCCAAAAGCAGGTTTAAATTTAAAATAAACATATCTGATACAGTAGCGCGGCGAATGCCCTGGCAACTCTAACGGATAATTTGGCTCTGCCGGGAAAGGTCAACGACCCTGAAGAAAAAGAGGAAAACGTTGATCGAGCGAAGGAGTCAGTTGATAGTGAACTTCAGGAGTGTCTACGAAAAAAAGCGACTTGTCGATTAATAGAATTAACTTCCATTTTCTTTTCCTTTCGTTTTCTTTTGGTTTTAATTATTTTAATTAAATTGAAGTGTATCTAAAACAAACAAAAATAAAGAAAGATTATAAAAGCCCAGTAAGAAAACTTTACCTTATTTGCGAGCGTTGTGTTTTCAAATTCCCTTTGTGAACCGAAGTGTTACAAATGGACTCGACGGCCACCGGTGTAACGTCTCAAGAGCCAGGTCAAGTTGAGGCTCAAGTAAGGGACAACTGCGCCCCACTGAAGTATCAAGAGGTGCTCCTGGGAGCCCCGTGCGAACAACTCAGCGTATAAGTTTCCAAGTTATCCAGCGAGGGAGCTCCGAGCCCAACCCTCTTTCAGAACAGGGGAAGTCACAGATAAGTAATTTCCACATGTACATTTTTTCTTCACAAAAAAATTGATTAATTTAAAATAAAATAAAACGAATAAATTAAATTTGCAAAAACAAAACAAAGTAAAGCACTCCACCCACGAATTTACGCTTTATCTGGGGAGCTTTGCGAGAAAGCTTTCAGTGAAAGACACTGTGATTGAATCAACTAGGTACTCCTCACATTTTGAATTATTTTTCTATTCGCTTCATAGTCCCATCGATCACCCGTTTTTTTTCCCAAAGCCGTGAAATTTTTATTTTTCTGAAAATTATTTATGCAATGCAGCACTAATAAACACGCACGCGTGCTGACTATGGTCAGATTTGCAAATCTTTACATGTAACAACTGGCCCCTAGTGATACGAATACGGGTCTCGAAATTCTACAGGAAACTTGAAGCGGAACTTTTTGCTGAACTCCAACTCAGTGCCACGTGCGATTTATTTCAGTGTAGATTTAAGAAGAAAACGCTCTGTTAGAGCTTCCCAGTTGAACGTAGCAGTGGACATTTGGTCGACTGTATAGCGCTTACAATTTAATTACAAAGCTCTCCCTTTTTTGTCAAAGAATTCTGTAATCTAGCCAATCTATCACCCAGGCACGTCAGCAGATTCGGGACGGTATAGGTGCGAGTCCCAAAGCTTTGTGTGGAATTCTGATTGCTCCATCACCTCCGCTCGGCCGGGGCAATCAATAATTGAAAAAAAAAACCGTTCAATTATTTTTACCACCTAAAAACGTTACAATACTTTACTTTATTAAAATAAATTGATATTGAATATGATCAATTTATTTTAATAAGAGAAAATAATAATATTCACAATCTAGTTATAGTCCAGTCAGTACGGGTATTTACCCTACAAAAGGTGGGGTAGTTGTGATTTTTATATATGTTATTCAGTTCCGCGTCTCGATGAAGAATCCAAGTTTAGACCCTTGGCAGGGTTCCACGCGGTCCGCCATCTTGGATTAAAGGTACCAAAAATTGGTTTTTTCAAAATAATTCCTCAATGGTTGATCCTACGACAAAAATGTAAAAGTATGAAGAAGAAGACTAAATTCCCTACATTTTTATGAAAACGCTTTTTTTGTAAGTCTGATGTATAACGAGTTACAGCGGAGGAAACATGAACATTCTTCCAAAAAAATGTATGCATATAGACCCCTTGTTTCGTCCACGGTGGTCCATAGGACAGGAGGTGATAAAGGGTGATTAAAAAAATTCGGTAGTCTTTCTCAAAATACCCTGTATTTTTAAAAGTACAGAGTGTACGGCCACTTATAGAGCTCATTATATGCAGAGCTTCATGACTTTTCCAACGGCTGTTCGACCAGCCCCATACTCTTCCCCCTCAAGAGTTATAGTGGGCTAAACTAAAGGTAATTTCCATTAGTTACTGAAAACACGTAATTAAAAAAAATATGGTCTAATTTCGGTATTACATGAATAGCTTATGAGCTAATAAAGGTTTAACGGCTACAGTGAACAGATAGTAGGTCAAATTAAAGAGGAGAGTCCACAATTTACAGTTTTTATAAAAAAAAAATTATGGTAACCACCTGTTTGTAAAAAAAAATATATCAAAGTACAAAAAAGGTAAGTAAATCCGAAATTCTTAGTTTAGCCCAACATAACTCCTGAGGGGAGAAGAGTATGGGGCTAGTCGAGCAGTCGTTGGAAATGCCATGAAGTTCTGCATACAGTGAGCTCTGTAAGTGGCCGTACACTTTGTACTTTTTAAAATACAGGGTATTTTGTGATAGACTACCGAATTTTCTTAATCACCCTATATCTCCGAAATGGTTGAGATGCCGCTCCCCCCTTGCCATACAATTTTTTGTTTGACTAGATGATTACAATCACCTCCTATCCTATGGACCACCATGGACGAAACACCTTGTATAAATGGTACTATATATATACATTTTTTTGGAAGAATGTTCACGTTTCCGTCGCTATAACTCGTTACACATCAGACTTACAAAAAAAGAGTTTTTTCAAAAAATGTAGGGAATTTAGTCTTCTTCAAATTTATATTTTTGTCGTAGGATCAACCGTTGAGGAATTATTTTGAAAAAAACAATTTTTGGTACCTTTAATCCAAGATGGCGGACCCCTCATGGTTCTAAACTTGGATTTTTCATCGGGGATTTGAATAACATATATAAAAACAACAACTACCCCAACTTTTGTAGGACAAAGGCCTTATTTAGTCCCTATTAACTCCTCTATTAGTTTACAAATAAAATAATATGTTTTTTTATTGCATATTTGCTTTTCATATTGTGATTTATATGTACTTATAGCTTTTCGTAAACAGGCTGCCTGTCACATGGCAACAATGTTTTGTTTTAATTGCATTCATGGTAGAAAATGTTCTTTCGTAGAGGTAAATAGAACCAAAGAAGATTGTTAAATATGCTGCACATCTCCATAAACATGGATATTTCTCTTCAGATAGTAAATTCCAATAATTATTTTGAGACAAAGTTCTTGATATTAAAAATATATCACAGTTTAAGTTAAGGATTTCTCTCTCAACTAGTATTTGGTCCACATCCAAAATTCAATTTTATTGATATTTTATCAATTTTTATTTCATCATTGAATTAGAATAAAATGAAAAATATGTTTACAGAAAGTATCGAAAAGAATGATGAATTCTGTGTGGTCTTTCTTCAGTTTATCTCTTATTTTGGTTTTATTAATGTTAATTGCTGAGAATATCCGTTCTACAGGAATGAAGGTGGCATAACATTTCAAAAAAGAATTTAGAAAGTTTACGGAAAACTAAGGAATCATTGCGTCTCCTACCAAATTACAATTTTTTGAAGAATTCCTAATCGTCTAACTTTTGTAGACTTGGAACAAGGAACTGACATTAAAAAAACAACCTAAATTAACAAAACATTTGTGTCATGTCGACATGTGCACAGTAACATGGAACAGATTTCAATGTTTGTTAGTGGAAGAATTTTTAAAAAACTTATTATTTTTACGATTCCAAATCAAATTATTAAATACAAGAGAAAAAACAAACACTTCGTCCGGGCTTTGAAGCCGGGTTCTGTCGCTTTACCGGCGACTGGTCTTACCTCTGAGCTAACGAGAAATTTGTCTTTACCTCTTGTATTTATTAATTTGTCTAGCCTATTAAGCGTTTTCATTTCCAGCTGGCAGTAACTAGTAACGATGGAAGCAAACAAATAAATTTGTAATTTTTATTAATTTTTTGATCTTGTGCAATGGTGGACTCGAACATGAAATTTTTTAGAATCAGTCAGATGACAAAGAAGAATTTTTTGAAAAACTGTTTTTTTTTATTTTACGATTCAAATCAAATTATTAAATACAAGACAGGGAAGAACAGCCTTGTCGTGCTTTCCGGGAATGTTGTTAGATGAATTAAATAAAATGTACAACAGTAAGACAACTAAATGTTGTTTGCGAAAAAGGTTCGAAGAAAGGATTTTGTGGTTTGAAGAAGCTTTTACCGAATATTTTCACGAAAAAGTGTATCTGGCAAGTGAGCTAGAATTAGAAGAAGAGGAAGTTATTGAAATTATAATTGAAGGGTTTAAAGATAAACGCCTGGAAGATCAAACTAGAATAGAAATTTTTAAAACTAAAAATGCATTGCTGAAAGCTTTTATATCAATTACAAAAAACCAAATTCGTCAGCAACATTAAAAAATGAAAATTAATGACAAGGAAAAGAAATGCTATAATTGCAGTTTACGAGGCCATTTTGCGAGTGAAAGTAGAAGACCGAAGTACAAGCCAGGTACCTGTTTTAGATGCGGCAGTGAAGTCCATATACTAAAGCCTGAAACACAATGCGATGCACTGCACTGCATTGAAATTTAGAGCTAATTTAATACCATGTGGCAATTCACATACATCAGTTGACATTTGTTAATTTCCACGGAATAAAGGAAGTGTTCAATTTTAATTTGATTAATAAATTTTAAAATGACATTAGAAGAGAAATGGGTAGAGTTTTCATCAAAATAATAAATCCATAATACAAAAAATTTATATATGAAATCTTCAAATAATGATTGTCAAAGCACTGTATTGCTTTCAATGTGCTTTACAGTGCAGTACACTGCTCCAGCACTGCACTGCATCACATTGTGTTTCTGACTTAAGGAATTGTTCAAATAGAAACTGAGGAGAATATAAAAAATATCAACATCAGCCCTCAACACAATCGAGGTTGAACCTGAAACAACTGGTTTTATAACGATGGTAGAAGTTTTCCTAAAAAATAATTGTAAAGATTTTTTTGAACAAAATTTAGAGACTGTGTTAGATACAGGAAGCGCTGTATCGAAAACAAAAGATAAATTTGTAAAAGATTATGAACAGTATTTGGAAAAGAAAAAAATTACTGGAATTAATAATTCAACCTTACAGATTTTAGGACAGATATATCTTTATATATATATATTTAATAATACTTTTTTAAATTATTAATCGTTGACAATGCTACCATGATAGTAGATATCTTAATAAGCAAGGATATTTTAAACAAGTTAACAGTAAAATTTATTATTAAAGAAGAAAACGATTTTTGCAAAGATATTTTAAATATTAATATAAAAAATACGGATAAGATTAATTTACATTTTGGTCTAGAAAACAACTACAACAAAAATAACCGGCCAAGTGCGAGTCGGACTCGCGCACGAAGGGTTCCGTACCATCGCACAAAATTTAACACTATGTACTTTTTATTAATTTTTTCAAATGAGAGTAGGCGTCATGTGAAAAAATATTGCTGTCATTTGAAAAAATAATAATAATGCTGTCATTTGAAAATCATTTAAAAAAAAAAAACATGCCTACTTATGATAATAATGAGAATAAAACGAGGGCGTACGAGGGATACGGTTGATGAGATGATGACGGACGGATGGACAGCCAAGTCTTAGTAATAGGGTACCCGTTGTTACCCTTTGGGTACGGAACACTAAAAATCTATTCTAGAAATTAATAAGTATATGAGAGAAATACAAAAACAGGCAGAGCGCAAACAATGATTTGAAATAAAAATCGCATTGAAAAACACGAATACATAACCTCAATGTCCCGCAGTTTAACCTTTATAGAAAGAGACGAGTACTGCTCGCCTATTGTACTTGTAAAGAAAAAAGAAAATAATTCAGGGTATAGACTTTGTATAGATTTTAGAAAACTAAATACTTTACGCAGTAACTATCCGCTACCAATTATAGACTACTTAATTGATAGGTTATATAATAAACAGTTTTTTGGAATAATGGATTTAAAATCAGGTTTCACCTATTTATGAATGAGGAATCTATTAAATATACATATACACACTGTTTTATAACTCCACTTTGGCAATTTGAGTATGTATTTGAAAATTCTATTTGGACTGAAGGATGTCCCAGGTTTTTTTCATAGAGATAAGTTGAGGACATTTTCAAGTAATTAATTGAGTCAAAGAAAATCGTGATCTATATAGATGATATATCAATAACTAGCCATACTATTGCAAAACATTCAGAAAATTTCCGGCTTGTAAGTATTGAAAATTATGTTAGAAAATAAATTAGAAATTAATATTGAGAAATGTAAATTATTTTATACTAATATAAATTTTTTGTATGATACTATAAGTTACGAAGGAGTTCGACCCAGCTTAGATAATTTAAAAGCAATTGCAGATTACCCACCCACCACCAAAAAATTTACGAGAATTACATAGATTTTTGGGTATGTGTAGTTATTTTCAGAAGTTTATTTGTGATTTCGTACATTTAGCAAAACCACTGCAGGATGTGTGAAAAAGGGCGACTTATAATAATGGACTGAGCGTATTGCCATTTGCCTATAGGAAAGAATTGCACAAGTTTTATAGTTTTCTCTTTCGCGTTATGGCAGAGTTGGAGCTACCAACACAAAATATCGCTTACTGAACGTTTTCTTATGCCATTTGATGTTTTTATGTTGGCTGCAGATGCAATAACAACAAGAAGAATAAGGTAAAGATAGTGTTTACCCAAGGTATATAGAAGACAAGGTATTTCCATTAAAATTTTGATGCATTGCAGCTGATAACCTGTGACGTAATTCTGTGACTAATGTATTTATAGGAAAGACAGAGAGAGGAGAAAGGGTATTGTGTTCTCTGTACCGTACTTTCCTATACAATTCACGATATTTCGTCACAAATGCCGGACCGGGGTTCGTAATGGGAGTAGCTTGTATTCTATATACCTTGGTGTTTACCATGCACCATCTCTCTTGCTCATACGCAGGATTTAGGTAAAAATAAACTTTTGAAAATTAAAGTCGGAATGAGTTTAATTCCTTATAACAGTGCTTAGAAGCGATTAAAATATTGAAACTGAAATATTGAACACAAGATATAAATTTTTTTAATTTAATTCGATTTTCGGGTGAAAACTTGGTTTAGCTTTGCATGTTTTTTTTTTATGTAGTTAACATTTTAAAGTGTGTTCAAACCCTAATATACAGAATCACACAATGTGTGCCACATGAAATAGAAAATCGCTCAGTTCATTGTTATAAGTCAGTGGTTACCAGCGCCGCAAGTCGCTTAGTTTAGCTACCGGAGTACTGTATTGAGATACTAGGAAGGTTTCCGCATTAAGCGGTGTGGATGATGTGATTTTTTTAAATAATTTTTTTACAAAAAGTAATTTTTTAATAGATTAGTAGTTTAGTGTGCGAACTGCAGGAGTCATTCAAACCAAAATTTTCTCCGTTTTACACACTGGCATATATAACATGGGCTGCTCGATATGCTATTTCATGCGGGTATAATTTTGTGTGTCAAAAATAGATCTTATGTCGGTGCCAACATTGAAAAAATCATTAGCGGGAAGTTGAAAAGTGATTTTAATAAAACCTTTCGAATTTCTGTTGAGTATACATATATGAATATATTGCCTTTTGTAAAGCACTCTTTCTCACTAATTAACCCAAATAATTAATTTAAAAACATTTATTTCGACGGACCCACTTATTTATTTGTTGTTTACAGTTCTCTCTCAGTTGGTAGTTGGTGCTTAGATCGAAAGAGAACGCTATATAGAAGTGAGCCCACTTTCTGTAGAGTATTTCTATGGACGTAGTCAGCCTATATTATACATGTCTGCAAATATTTTAGAATGTTAGGAGTTGGGACTAAGTTAAGGCTCTGATGTGGTAGTGCGGGAGTCTGCTTCGTGGCTTGGGAAGTGTTTCTCGAGGGTTTTGGATCACCCAAATTTTGGGTCACAAACGCATATTCTGAGAAAAACGTACACATACATCACATGCATACAATAATATTCATTGAAATAAATTTTTATTATTTTAAGTTTGGGAATAAAAACATTTTGTATAATTTTTTGAAGTTGAATTATATAATTAAAAAATAAATAAAATAAAAAATATATTTTTTCAAATAACTCAATTAATTAAATATTTTTTAGGGTGGCGGGGGGGAGGTCATTACGCTCAGGACCCCCGCTCCTGGATCCGCCACTGACAGAAAACTCAAATTTGATAAAGAGCATTTATTAGCGTTGCCATTATTTATTTACGGCGTAGGTTTAGGACTTATTTATTGGGAATAAAGTTTAAAATAATAACGGATTGCAATGCAATGCCATTACCATTTAATGCAAACATAAAAAAAACGAATCATTAAGCCTCGTATCAGCAGGTGGATGTTAGAGATGTAGGAACACAATTATGAGATAGTGTATAGTTATAGTACTGACATATTTTAGTAATATGATTTGTGATGGTCGCCATCTAGTAATCAATTCGTAGGGGTCGCCATGTAATAATATGATAGGGTCGTCAAGTAGTGTATAGTTATATGATCGCCAAGTTGATTTAAGAATGATTGGAGTTAGCCATTAGGCATTGCTGCTGAGGAGGCATCCATTAAAGCAGATCTCCTTAAGAGAAGCTCAGAGAGCAGAGCTAGAACTAGCAGCTACCTATGAAAGGGGGATGCAGCTAAGACTAGCAGTCACCAAAATTAAAGTCTCGACTGTGTTAGACTAAGTTACGAATTCGACTGTATTTTATTGAACTATCCCTAGATTATTTATACAAAACTAAATTTGCTCGCCTAATCTGATTTGTACAATTATGATAAGTACACATGCCCGTGATTTAGGGCATGTTAAATAAATCACTTGCTTGCACTAATGTGTTTAACGTTTGTTTTGGTGTGATACAACTCGCGTGACCTGTGTTAAGTATATTGCAAAACATGTAAACAAATGCAGTCAGCTACTGTTCGAGTGTGACATACATTTGGGTGCATGTTTTGCTTATAATGCATTAACATTATTGTGTCACATTTATTGTGATTAACTTTATTGAGGAGTGATTTATGATTTCAGGTCAATCGATTATTACAATTATGCTGAATGTGTATTTTTGAGAATTTAATTGGCTTGTTTATTGTTTATATTTTTATGCGAAATTACATCACAATAGAGTACCGGGAGGGCAATGAAATGCAGCATGTAGATGTGTTGAGTAGAGCATATCCCATCTTGCTACTTGGGGAAAACACTTTCGAACAGTGAAGGCTAAAGAATACATACATTCAAAAATGTCCAAAATGTATCACTTATAATGCTCCAACTGAAATGTCAGAAGGGTTTTTACACTCTATTTTAAAAAGTAAGCAGCGCTCTGAGTGTATTCATATATTATACACCATTGGAAATTTATTTTAGTGGTACTCGATGGATTTAGTAAATTTGTTAGATTATATGCTACGAAGATACAAACTACTGAAGAAATTATTAAATGTCTAAAACATTATTGTACTTATTACAGCCGACTAGTAAAACTCATAAGTCATATAGGTGTATGTTTAACCTCATCAAAGTTTTCGTTGTACTTAAAAAGTCAAAATATACAACATATTTTAGTTGACAGTGGTTGTCCAAAGGCTAACAGGCAAGTAGAGAGAGAGTGAATAGAGTTATTCGTCCCATGTTATCTAAATTAGTTAACTACGAATACAGAATTTATTGGGATGATGTCGTACAAAAGCCTGAGTTTGCCTTAAATAATTCTATCGGTAAGAGTACAAGAGAAACTTCTTTTAAATTACTTTTTGGTATAAATCAGCGAATCGAAATTAACGATAATATCAGAGAATATTTAGAGAATTTTGTTTATGAAAAAGATTATGAAGATTTAAAGCAGATGAGAGAAAAAGCATCTGAAAAAATAAAACAATCGCAGAAATATAATGAACAAGGATTTAAGCGTAAAATAAAATTCCCAAAAATTTATAAACAAGATGACTTATGTACATACATAGGTATGATCACAAATGTAGACACAACTCCATTGCTTAGTAAGAAATTAATTCCACGCCATAAAGATCTTTATGTTATTTCTAAATATTTAGGTGTAGATCGTTATATTGTAATAGACATTGAAGGATTTCAGATCACTCAGAAGCAATTTGAGGATATTTTTGATGTTTCGCTTATGAAAATATATACTTAATTATTAGGATGAACGTATTTGTTGTCATAACTACAAGTTAAAAAAAATTAAATTGCAACAACTTATGTCTAATTAATAGATTGATTATGAATTGATAGACTGAAGAAGAAGAAGAAGGGGATTTCTATAAGAGATTGTGAAGAATATTTTATTATTGTGATCAGTTTTATATTTTTAAGCATACTGTGAATTTTTATTACTTAACTTGAGTTAAAAAAAAAAAATACTTATTATTAACCAAATGTAGTTTGAAACAAATTACATTTAAAATGTAAAATTATTTATTATAACTGATATTATTTTATTCATTTATTAACTTGTCATATCATATTACTATTCCCAAATGTGTTGTAGCGTAAAATTATTGATTATGATATACCTACCAACTTATAGCTAAATGCCAATTTTATAAACATATCTGAAGCAATTACTAATGAAACAACTTAATCGTTTGTAAACGCATTGTTTATGTCGAACATACATAGCTTATCCTAAATGTATACTATTGTTTATGCGAAGGCTATATTGAATACGATTAATTCGACTTATGAAAATATTGTAGAGATTAAACTCTAAAGACTTTTTAATGATTCGAGGCCGAATTATAGCAGGCTATGTAGGTTATGAATATGGCAGTCGAAATGAATGTTGTGTTAAGAAGAAGATGAAAATTAAGTAGGTTTGTTGAAGTTTATGCGATGAAGCTGGACATGTCTCTTAAGAACATTAAGATTTATGAAGTGTATTATTTATTTATTTATTATTCTTATTCTTAGTCTACAGATTACAAAATCAACAGACCATGCATATACTAAAACTAAAATTACGTTTTGGTAAGAACGTCAACTAAAAACTAACCTACTATGTAACAAAAAGTATGAACATATCTAATTTTATAATTATAGCAAGCTTTCTAGAAAGTCCGAAACAGAGGCTTTAAAAGAAACTCTATCTTGACTAAAGTCAATTATGCTGCTACACAAATTAAACTGCCGAATACAACGACTTAATGGACTACTGACGCCGTAATTTGTTCTATGGAAAGTTTCAAAAAGAATGGGGCGCAGTCTTATCTGCTTAGTTGGCACATATAAATGGATAAGCTTTAAAATATCAGAATAAATAATCCTGTTTTCAATAACATCTCTAATAAACATAGTATTATAAATTTTACGTCTGAGAGACAGTTTCTGTAAGCCAATCAACTGGCATCTGGCATCATAAGGAGGTAAATCACCGGTCCAGTTAAGTCTCCTAAGAGCAAACCTGGTAAATCTCCGTTGCACATTTTCAATTCTGTTAGAATGCGTTACATAGTACGGATCCCATACAGCCGTGCAATATTCCAAAATAGGCCTAACGAAAGCTGAAAATAATGCCTTAAGCGTGTATGGATCAGAAAATTCATTAGCCCAACGTTTAACAAAACCAAGCCGAGAATTAGACTGACTTACTACATAATCAATGTGGTAGGAGAAAGTAAATTTACTATCTAGAATAACACCAAGGTCCGAAACTATACTACATTTAGGAATATTAATCCTATCGATAGACACTTCAAAATTAATTGGTGTTACTTTTTTAATAGCCATAAAGTGCTTACATTTAGAAGAATTTATCAACAAATGATTAAGATGACACCATTTCGCAAATTTATCGACTTCTGATTTGAAATTGGATACTTGAAACATATCAACAATTTCCATGAAAATTTTTAGATCATCAGCAAAACCTAGAACAGAGGAAAATTCAAAGATGTTAAAGACATCGTTGATAAATATAATAAAACGATGGGGCCTTAGATGGCTCCCCTGAGGCACACCGGAATGTACCAAAATCGGTCGAGAGTACACATCATTAATTTTGATAATTTGTATATGATTAGTCAAGTAGGAAGGGAACCATGCAAGAAGAGCAGAATGGAATCCAAACGCCTCAAGTTTGTATAAAAGCAGGCGAATATTGACCTTATCAAATGCCTTAGCGAAATCAGTATATAGTGTTACAACCTGACTATCTTGTTCTAGGACATTTAAGTAAAAGTTGACATAGGAAACTAAATTAGTTGCTGTACAAACCCATGTTGGTGAATAGAAATGTACTCCTTAACTAGAAAAGAAATTTTTTCAGAGATAATACTTTCAAATAGCTTCGGAATTGCAGAGATTTTACAAATAGGACGGTAATTACTGGCACAGTTTTTAGCACCCGCTCATTGAGGAACAGTCCCGAGGATAACGACAAATTAAAAACATATGAAAGAGGCATCGAAATACAATAAATAAAGAGTTAAAATCAGAAGTGTTTAGTAATTCATCCTGACATATAACCTTACAATAAATAAAAAGGAAGTTTGTATGGATAAGGGATAAAGAGAAAATTCGGGAAGGTAAAATGTGATTAAACACAATCTTTTTTTTTTGTAGCTACTGGTACATATATTCATTCTTATACTATATACACCACTTAATTGCATACGTCGGAATGTTGTATCTTACCTACTAACTAGCTGCTGTTATCCGGGAGCTGTGGAAAAAAAAGGAGAACAACGTTTGAGTATATAACTCAGTGAGATACAGCAAATATCTATTTTATATTCACGTACGCAAATACATTCAATCATATCTTCGCTACATCCTCTAACAAATTCAATCATAAGTTTGCTAGAAGCAGATTTTTTTCTGAACACATGCAACTGTTCGAGCACTAACAAATTGAAAGCAGAGGCAGCGGCAGCAGAGAAGCAAAACTTGACAGTTGATCAAATCTCAAAAGTTCTGCTTCTGCTCAGTACTGCCAATATAAAGAGAGCTAAAATTTTTATTTCGTTGTTGGCGTCCTTTCTTTTAGAATTATTCAAGAGATTTGATGCGAGAAAAACAAAATGTCTATGGAGGAAAACTAATTAATTTTGTTAGAAATAACAAATTAATTAACATCAACTTTTTAAAAATTATAACACCTGGGCCCTATTTCATAAAAATTGACAAGTGACAAAGTTACAAATTTGTTGCACTTGTCTGACAAATCTACATTACACAAAAGTTTGACATGTGACGTAATTGTCAGTTAATTATAATGATAAAAAAGTCTAAATAATCACAACTATTTTGTCATTGACATATTGTCGAAATAATTACAATTATTTCGTCGTTGTCAAATTTTGAAGAATTGTCAATGTTATTGCGAAAAATGACAATTGCCAAGAGTTGACAGATTCGTTGTGACATAGTTTAGCAAGCGCAAGTGAATTTTGAGTGCAATAAAAGTATGAGTGATGTTAAAATAAGTGTTTTGCAATTGCTATTGCAAAGTAAAGATATTTTATTTGGAAAGTTCAATGAAACATTACCACATGAAATAAAAATTAGAAAATGGAAAGAAATTGCACAACAAGTGCATTTGCTGAACGGAATTGACTCTAGCAAGGACTGGAAGTATCTTCGAGATACCATATGGCAGAATTGGAGAAAGCGAACAATTGTAAGTTAATTATAAAAGAAAATACATATCAATGCATATACATATCTATATGTATATATATATACCTATATAAATATAATAATATACAATTTAGGAAAAGATTGATAATCGAAAAAGAACTGGCTCTGGAGGTGGTAAGAAGTGCAAGATGGATGAAAGTGATAAAATAAATTTAGAAATATTAGGAAAAGATTCACCGGTAATAGAAGGCCTCCCAATTTCCGAGCCGACAGGAGACAATACCGCAACAGTAGAAAACAATGCAGTAGAAGAAGGTGTAATGGAAAAACAAATACAAAAAAAAAGATATCGACTAGAACAGCCAAATGACAATAAACAAGAAATTGAAAATAAAATTTTGCAAACAAAATTAAAAATTCTTGAAAGAGACTGCTATCTTAGAGAACTGGAAATTTTTAAAAAAAACAAGAACTTAAGCTTTCACCTTCAATATACACCAAAAAATTTTATGAAGTTTTTGTGCGGAAGATGACGAAACTGCCAATGAACTTTAAGTTATTGTGTTTACTGTTATATTAAATTATAAAGTGAAGTGGAAATGAAAATAGTTATGATACAGAATAAGTCAAAACAAGTAGATACGTTACGTTTTTTTTTTTAATAATGAAATAAGGAAGTTATGTCTTTTTTTTTAATTTGTATGTCCACATCTAAATTGTTTTTGTTCATATTATAACCTCTTACGAAAATTTGGATATAACTGGACGTAAAACAGAAATTGATGTGTCTTCATTCACATTATCTTCACATACATGGCCTTCATTATAATCAAGAGTGTCTTCATCACCTGCATAATATTTATTTGGTTTACTTAAGTCATTATGTTATCAATTTTTGGTTCCTACCATTTTCGTCATCTCTCAATTCATACGGTTCATAAGTACTGCTTCCTAGACGTTTTTCCAAATTGTGTAATATTGCGCAAGTTAGAATAACTTTGCACGCAACGGTCGGCGATAATCTGAAATTATTTAAACAAGAAAACTTTTCCTTCAATATTCCCAATGAATTTTCTACGAGCCTCCTTGTGCTCTTGTGAGCTCTCAAAAATCTTTGCAATGGATCTGTTTGTTCGATTTGATGTGGAATAACGGGTGTGATTAGCCAATTTTTTCGTCCATATCCACTGTCACCTAAAATTAAAGCATCTGGAAATGGCCTCCATCCGTTATCCCACTATCTTGCTAATGATCTGTTTCGAAGATCTAGAGCTTTATTTCTATTTGCCGGATGCTTAAGATATTCGCCAATTCTTGATAAAATATATTCTGCGGTTTTTTTCCGAGGCGAAATTTTTCTACTTGTCAAGGCATTGAAGTCATTATTTATTCTATCTTTAAAATGTCTTACACATCTAAAACGATTATCTGCAAATTGCAGATCATCATCACTTTCACTTGAACCAAAAATGTGCTGCATTTTGTTTTCTAAACAGATTTAATTCCGACTTGTCACTTTTATATTTATGCACGACCTACGCTCAATCATCTGTCAAAATTTACCACAAAATTTTGACCAAATTGTTAATTTGTAAAATTTTATTGTTTCATAGAAATATTGCCATAACAAATTTGTCAGAAAATCCATGACAATTGTTGGGAAATTCATTGGTCATGACAATTTGTTATGGTTCGAAATATTTGACAATTATTTGAATTTTTCCGACAATTTTACAAAATTATCAAAATTTTTGCGGAACAGAAACTTGACAATTGTGGAGCTGTCAGATTATGATTTGTAACCCATCACCTGTAGCACTTGTCTATTTTTATAAATAGGTCCCTGATATATGTAATTGACAAGTCACTGTTTTTTGCTTCTGCTTTCAATGTGGTTGACAAACCAGAAATTTTCGATTTTTGTTTCTGCTTCTGTCGCTGCTTTCTGCTTTTAATGTGTCACGGCCTTTATTGTTTTCCGTCAAGTTTAATAGAGAATTCATCTGTACCGCCAGGTTGAAGAAAGCGACTTACGCTGAACCGTTGTTACCCGGGAACTCATACATTAAAATGTATTTGCGACGCACGCATAGTAAACAGATGTAATGTTTCGGTCAATTTCATAAGGAAATAGAGTGCGACATACGCAGGAGAAAAGCAAGTATTATGCAACTCACGCACAGATGCTGGGTGCGACGTACGCAGAACAGGCATTCGCTGATGGTGAAGTACGACGTACGCAGAACAGGCATTCGGTACTTTCGTTAACCACTCACACTAACATCCACAAACTATCTATCCTAGGATACACAGTATAATTTAGAAACCCGGAAGAACCCAGATGAACCCACTGACTTATAACAATGCCATTTTCCTATAGGAAAGAATGGCACAAGTTTTACAGTTTTCTCTTTCGCCCTTGGAAGAGTTGGAGCTACCAACACAAAATATTTCTTACTAAACGTTTTCTTATGCCATTTCATGGTTTTATGTTGGCTGCAGATGCAATCACGGCAGAAAGAATAAGGTAACGATAGTGTTTACCATGCTCCGTCTCTCTTGCCCATACGCAGGATTCAGTTAAGAATAACTTTTGAAAATGAAAGTCGGAATGAGTTTAATTCTTTATATGCGATTAAAATATCATTTGGACACAAGAAAATATATTTTCTTAATTTAATTCCACTTTCGGGTGTAAAATTTCATCTGATTAGTTGAGTTTTACATGTTTTTATGTAGTAAAAGTTTTCAAGGGTGCTCTAACGGTGATATACAGAAACACAATATTTGTGTCACATGAAATAGAAAATCGCTCAGTCCATTGTTATAAGTCAGTGGATTAACCTTAAACATACGATATGATTTAATACAAATATGCTTGTCTCTCACCCAGTCATGTTTCTTTATTACCACTTCACACGAATTTTTAATCACGACTTCTTCATTTCGGTCACTACTCTGACTACCCTGAGAGTATACTCGCTCCAACTTGGCACCATATAATTCCTACGCTTCTCAACATGACATTCGCACCAGTGTCTACCAAACTAAATAGATACTTAGTTTACAGACTTACCAGATTTCCTAACACTATCCACTGTCCACATTTACAGTGTCTTTCAATGTGGTTGGTTATAGTCCCGAGTAATATAAAACGAGCTCAAGGAACAAAGTGGGATGTAGTTGGGAATTGGCAGTTGCGCCTATTTTAGAGGATTCTTTGAAGGGCTGTGATAGGTCCAGCTGGACAAGTTACAAAATCGAGAGTTTTCTTGAATTGTTAGCAAGATCGGAGTAAGATGAATTCACGGAACTTAATTAGTTCTAATTGAAGCAATCATAGGTGATCGCCGAATTCAGACGCATTAAGTTAGGTAAACATAGATAATAATACTGTCGTAAATCCACATGCTGGCGAGATACTCAGGTGGCATTTGAATAAAAAACCCAGGTTCAATACATAAAGTTAGAAAATGAGGGAAATAGGTGGTTTTTGAACTTAAGAGTGAAAGTGAAATCAATTGGGGCTATGGTGAGCGTTAGCGTATCATTCTTTGACCTAGCTTAAATTCATGTTGCTTATAAAGAGTAAGTAGTAGCGTGAAAAAGAGAGAAAACGGGGCTGTCCACAGTATTACAGATAATATGCTACAATAACTGTACCTAGCTGATATACGTTGATTCCCAAAATCGGCTGACAGTGATAAAAAGAAACCCTCTTCTTGAATTTTGCATGATTCGTCACTCTCAGGACACGCTGTTTGCAATGAAAGAAGCAGCCTGGAACTATCAAGAAAAATCCTTTTTTCTCTGCTGATTTTTACACTATTCGACACTATTCTACTCAATTTTACCATTCTGGAACTTGCCACTCAGGAGGACACAAAAGTGTTTGAAGCAAGCTTTCATGATGTATTTAAAAGGAGTGATGAGTGATGAGAACAATTCTTTGTAGTGCATATTAGTAAAGCTGTACTTCGGTATCAGTTTACTTATCTCACGCCCACTAGAGGATTGTGATTAGATTTAGCTGGAAATAGCCGGCATTGTGTTTTAATTAGATGTAGCGCAAGTGTTCAACGAAGTGAGAAAATTGTCGGAGTTTATTACTTTCAGGAACAGATCCTTGGTTACATCGGCCGTGCATCATTTCATTCGCTGGAGTATATTGCTCTAGGTTTAAGTATTCATAGCAGATGGATTGGGAAAGATTGCACATTAAACTATGCTTGAAATTTTTGTGAGAGACTTTGCGTGTTAAGAGCATCGTCGTTCTATAGAAGGCAGTTAAAACCTCAGCAGCCGGCTGGTAGTATGTTCCTGTCTAAGTTATATAGAAATTGACATAATCCTTCATAGAAAACTATAGTCTTAAAAAATTTCGCCGACTATCCGAAATGATATTTAACAGGGTTATATGAAAGAAATACTGATTAATACGTGCAACAGCGAGTTGGGGGCTAACTGTCATAGCTGTTCATGATGAGGGACATTATGGATATCATAAAGCAGTCCGACTGTTCAAAGAATTGACGACTATACTGAATGATTACAACATGGGGTTGAATATCGACTAACTTCATAGGCTACAGAGTCGAAATGTAATGGGATATGGCAGAGCTGATCTTTTAGTCTGGACTGACTTCATCGGTTCCTTTCTTGGATAACAGCTTACTTTATTTGATGAGACCTTGAAATATACAGAATATTTGCAGAAAACATTCGCCACGCTTGGTAGCCTATCTAATGGGTTTCCTTTTGGAGCTCAGCCTATAATCATCAAGAGCTGTGGTCGTCGGTATAAGTTGCGACACTGTGCTGCATGTACTTTGTACTAAAATTAATTGATAAGGAGGAAACAGTTGTACTACATGGGAGGAGTGACTACTCCGACAGAATACTTCCTATTTATTTCTTCGGGCTCTCCAACTAGAGGGAATATATTTTGTATACGGTATTTTGTTTGAAGGTCTGTTGAAAAATATTTCTCAACTGGACGTATTACATCAATATAAATCTTCATATAATGTAAAAATAGAATAATGGAATGACAGTGCTTATGTTATCTCGGTAGGTATTTCCGATCCCCGTATAGAAGTAGTGCCTTTTCTGAACTATACCTAATTTGGAAATTTTGTTGAGATCTCAGTTCGCAAATTCTGACTGTGAAATAACGAGAGTGAAATATTAGATTCTACTGCTGTTCTAGACAGCTTGGTAGGTAACCAAATTTATAACAAGATGCTAGCTACAAACATTTGTAAATAGCGGTTTGACATGTGATCAAGTGTAAAAAAAGGTCTTTGAAGGAGAATTCACATGAATATATTATTATTATTATGCTACCTTGCAATAATAGGTACTTGACAAAGCAGGTGGATGGCACAGAGTTCATTCGAGTTACGTTATGATATGATTCAAAAAGCCGTTGTCCAAAATAATCTAAGAGAGATCTAACTTCATGCAGTTTCAAAAGTAAGAAATAAAGAAGATCTCGGCGGTGTAGTTCGACTCACATCGATGCCAAATAATAATTGTGACATTCTGATGACAAATATTTACTCAATAAAAATCCAGGGAGATGCTGAAGAAGTTTTCATTCTCTGGTTCAGATTCCGGCTTAAATTGCAGGTTCTTAGCATATTCCAAGAAACAGATGATTTATCTAATTAAGACCTTTATCATATAAGGGATATAATTGGAAAAGACGATAATTAGTTCTTCCGATGTTTGCTTTATTACTACAGACATTTTAAGATAGATACGTTTCCTAAATTTGAAATTCTGTAGAATGTATAAC
This sequence comes from Dioctria rufipes, assembly GCA_963924295.1. Taxonomy (NCBI): domain Eukaryota; kingdom Metazoa; phylum Arthropoda; class Insecta; order Diptera; family Asilidae; genus Dioctria; species Dioctria rufipes. The sequence continues at coordinate 67,347,833 of OZ002744.1, read as the reverse complement.
CACATAAGTGCCCTAGTTATTACATGAAGCTAAGTCAATTGCTGACTTGAACGTTTCGACAACATAATAATTGAGAAAACATGTTATCCTTAGCCTATGGCAGTTCTTATTAACAGATTTCAATGGTTCCCAAGGGTGCACTTAGAATGATAAGTACAATGGGACGAGTGTGACCGTGCGTGTCTGGGATCCTATTCCCTATGCTAGTTAAAAAAAAAAAAGGTTTGGAGAAATTTTATACCACTTCAGGGAAGATACAAATAGTTACGACGAGCGACCCGATTAATTACTCCCAGAGAAAGCCCTTTTCCACCTGTTCAATGGTTTTTTTCCACGCACTGAAGGAAAATATCTTTAAAGTGGTATATAAAGTAAAAAACAACAAAATTTATGCGTATTCAAAATTGCCACAGCTGGGGACTCTTATATCACAGACAGGTACCCACTGTTTACTTTACTTTATTCCTTTTTTCCGTTTCCAGACGCAACACCTTGCCATATTGGAGCGTATCTCTTGTTCTGTGTTTTTTTCTGCTCCCATTTCCAGTTGGCATTAAAGGTATGCGACATAAGGAAGCCTAAAATTATGTGAATATTTCTCCACATTTTATGATATAACTGAATTATAAAGGGAGGCATAAATTTATAAACAGCTTATGATTTCCCTTCAGAATACAACAAGAATTTGGAGTTTCCTGATCTGGATGAAATGTTGAGGACACTGCGGAGGAGAGAACGGAACTGGGCGGTGTTTAAAAAAGTTTGAATTTACATTTTTCTGAAAGTTGAAATTTCTTTCTATGGAAACGACATGATGATGACGTCCAAGAATTGATTTAATTGAAATATTTGAGGAATTTATTCACTTCGCCATTTTCAATAAGATAAACAAATTACAGACGCATTTATGTTTGAAAAGTATGGAAAGCTACTTTGGCGCTCCTTTTAAACGGAGTCTGAATAAGAAAGGGAAACATGGTTATAGTAAATAAGTAATAATCTAATGGATATTAAATATTCGTGATTTTTGAAAATATTCTGAAAAAGGAACACAGGATTTATTTGAGAGTTTAGAGAAATCCAACAAACGTAGTTGCTTAACACTTAAGTTATCGAGAATGAATATACAAGGGAGCTAAGTAAAATATTACAGAAATTGTTGTCCTCAATATTAAAACCACTAGAACACTGAAATGAACACTAGATTAAATCATAAAAAATAGTGCATCCTTGTTATATCCTTGATAAAATCATAATTTGAGAATAGAAAAATTATGGTCAAATTTGTAGATGGGTATAAAAGTGACTACCTCTTTGTAGTGTAACCATATAAAGATTTAATTTACACAATGTTTGTTAAGCGAACGATTACTTTATCGGCCGCTGTAGTTTGTCAGGGTAGAATACCGTGACAATGATGATTTGATACTTAGATTCAATACCTATGCATCCAGCTTAACTCTGATGAGATTAATTTGTCAGGGTGTAATACTGCCGTCCTAAGAAAGAAAGTCACAAACGCCAAAATTCGAAAATTGAGTTAGGTACAGATTCGGAGTCGTAAACCGTTTCTGATTTATATCTTAATTTAAAAACACCAATTTCCAACTACAAATAACTGGAAACCGTTAAGCGAAATGGTCATATCTACCATGTCTAATGTGTTTCCTAAACTGCCCCTTACTACGAAAAAAAGACACATTGACCAAAATGTTTTGCTTATAAGACTTTTTTTCTTAGTATCGTAGGAAAATTTTGGATTATATGACTTTTTTCTTTTGCATGACACACATTATACAATATTGTGTACAAATTCTGCAGGCACTATCATGTTCGAACAAGTGTAGGAGGTAATCAGAATTTTATGCGTGGCACTGCGTATGTGAGTTTAGTTTGGCAAATTTATTGAAGTGAAAGGTGTAGTTTCTGTGGAATATCAGAACACGTTATTTTTAAACTGTTTCTTTTAGATAGGAATTACATAGTAGTGTTTGATAATTGTGGTAAGTAATATTCAATCATTTTTAATTATATTTAACTTAATGTCATGATATGATATATATAAAAAACAGAGAATGGATCGGGGTAAAAAACTTGCACTTTTAGCAATTAAAAACTCCGAACTCTCTAAAAAAAAAAGAGTGGAAGTTATTAGGAGATAAAATAAAAAATGCAAAAGTAGACAAAGGCGATAATGATCCAACGTTTACACCACTACAAGAACCACTATCACCTCCGGGTCAAAACATACCGGAACTATCACCGACGACATCGTCTCATCCTCATGTAGAAGAAAATTTAATTTCAGGTGCAAATCCAAATAATACATTATCAGCTGGAGTGACAAAACAAGCATTACCCAGGAAAAGGAAAATATCCAAAATAACTCCCAAAAATCAAAAGGCTGAAAAATTGAAGCAGCAAACATTAAAGTTATATGTTAAAAAAGGCGGCAATAGACTCTGTCGTAATAAAGAGTGTGGTAAAATTAGTGAGGAGCAGCGTGTCATAATTAATAGAAATTTTTGTGAATTAAGGGCCGCTGAGAAAAAATGGTTCATATACAACCACATAAACATTATGCAGCCTCAGCGGAGACGATCAAATTCAACTCTGAGGTCACTTACCGTCAAATACACTTTAACTTGCGGAGATTCCACCGAGGTGGTCGTGTGTAAAAAATTATTTTTAACTACATTGGGCTTCGAAGCTAAGAATGATAGGGTAGTGCGTAATATAGTTGCATCAAAAAAGAAGCCTAATGCTTGTTGCCCAAAACATGACAAACGAGGTAAGCATACATCACATAACGCTTTCGATACAACCTCAATTAAAAAGCATATTGAAAGCTATCATCCAACTATATCGCATTACCGAAGAGAGCACGCACCGAATGTGAAATATTTGCCAAGCGATATTACAATTAAAGACATGCATAAAAATTACATTGAAAAAGAAAAAACTAATATTTCTTATGAAGTATATAGAAAAGTTGTTTCTGAAAATAATATTTCATTTTCCAAATTGGGTCATGAGGAATGCTGGTCATGTGAAAAAGAAACATCCACGAAAACAAAACTGACCATACTACATCTAATCTAAAAGCTGATTGCGAAGATTGTAAGATTTGGAAAACTCACAATGAGAAGAGTATCGCTGCACGAGAAAACTACAAAAAGGATTGCGATGTTAGTGAAAAGGATGAATGCATAATTGTTTCTGCAGATTTACAAAAGGTAAGAACTATTTTAAAATTAAAATATATTTTACTATTAGTGTTATTTTAATTAATAGGTAATAATGCTTGCTCGGTGTGACATGTTTAAGGAAATTATTTTTACTCCAAGAATTATTGTATTTAACGAAAGTTTTGTACCTTTGGGGAAAAAAAAACAAATGCTACCAGTTGCAGCTATTTGGCATGAAGGTATTTCTGGCAGATCCAAACAAGAAATTATATCAACATTTTATGCGTTCATCAAGCTTCGCAGAGATGCAAAAATTTCATATTTTGGCTAGACAATTGTGCAGCTCAGAATATAAATTGGGCATTGTTTAGCTTTTTTATATATACTCGTATAGTTAACTGCTCTGAACTTAATGTTCAAGAAATTGTCCTTAAATTTTTTGAACCAGGGCACACATTTATGTCAGCTGATGCTTTTCATCACCAATTGGAAAAATCTTTGAAAAAACAAAAAAAAAGTGTATGACATGACTGATTTTAAAGATTGCGTTAAAAAAAGTAACTCGGGAAAGGTTGAAATAATCGAAATGAAAGTGGAAAATTTTTTTGAATGGAAGGATCAATCGTCTCAACACAAACTTAAAAAAAATATTCCGAGAGTTTATTTAAATGAAATGGTGGAAATCAAATTCATAAAAAATAATAATTGTTTGCTATACAAAAAGAGCTTCATGGACGCAAGTTACTCAAACTTGAATTTCTTGAAAGATCTATAAAATCAGGATTAGCAAAGCCAAAATCAAAAACGGTTCCTCGCGGTATTGTTATTAAACGAAAACAGGATCTCGTGAAAAAACTGGAAGATATTTTGCCTGAAAACCGAATTCAATTTTGGAAATCTCTCCCAGAGACGGTAAACGAAGAAACTTAGTACTTAGTACGAGTACTTTTAGTTATAAGCATTAAAGTTTTGGTTTTTTTTAAAATAATTTTAGGTACTTCTTGAAACTTGTTACTTTTTTGTTGTTTTTTGAATTCGATTAATATTTTTATATGAAATAAATTTATATTGTGTTGCGAACAAATGTAAGAAAAGTGTCAACTTATTTGTATAATTTGGTTTTATGTATGAATGTTTTTGGTTGTCTATACTAAGCAAAAGAGTCCTAAATCCAGTTTCTCTACCTAATCATCAAAATTTCTGCATTTTGTTAACAAATTAAAATTGAATAAACTAATATCTTTTGAAATTATTTTTGAATTTTTTCAAAAATATTTCATATTAAGGCGCCAAAGTTAAAAAATGTAAAAGCTAAATATCTCCAAACTACTAAAATGGAGATGTGACTTTCTTTCTTAGGACGGCAGAATACCGCGGCAATGATCTTATGATACTTAGGTACAATACTTCTGCATCTATATCAACTCCGTTGATATACAATGGAAAAGATACTGTTAACTGGTTGATTTAAAAATTTCAAGTGCCCCCTCGGGGTTCAAATTATTATTTATGTATTGCCATCACATAGTTGTGATGTCTATTAATTTTTCACCTGCGTAAGCATTTCTTGTTTTTAATTTAGAAATTTTCTCATCGCGAGTCAGGCAATGCCAATAACAAAAGCTTTTGTAGCTAAAAATTATGATTATGTGCTCGTAATTAGATCTATGGAAAAACAAAGTTTCAGTAGAATTTTATTATTTTGTTTGACTATCGTAAATATTTCTAATTATGAAAATTGTATTATTTCTTAAAATATATCTCCGGCTATCGATGATGAGTCTAAACATCCACCCTTTCGTTGGACTATTAGCTCAACCATCGTCCTCGTTTATGCTGACTGTAAACATCTGAGAGGTTGTTTGACGCTGTCTCTTAATTGGTCTATTTATCTTATGACGATTGAGTCTTTTCTCCGCATATCTGTATAGTATGCTGATACCAATAATGGTTCCCAGAAATAGGGCTACGTATCCTAAGGCGAATAGATGAATGAGCATCGGTTTGAGGTCTTTTGGTAGCCTTTGGGTCTGCTTTAGTTCGGTGTACTTGGGTAAGTTCGGCTTTATGATTGCGAAATTGAATTGGTGTGTAGGATAAATCTGCCAGTTAATCGGATTATACGAAATCCGTGAGATTTACAGTTGGTATGAATGAGGATCAAATTGTGTTGGGGTAGACACTGTGCGATTGGAGGGTAATAAGTTCTTGTTTCACTGCGCAGTTGGCTTAAATTTTCAAAATTCCGGAACCTTCCAGGATTTATTGAATTACATCTGTTCCGCAGACTACGTTTATGGTGGTCCTATGCTTCATTGGGATTATACAATTGAATCCACTTGGGGATACATATTTTCAGCATTCATTGTTCGACAGCTAGGTCATAGTGATAGATGATTCATGAAGCTCATTTCGCAGGATGTTTGCACTGCAGTTTCGGAAGTTGCAATGTGTAAACATCAATAATTTTTATACTGCGCTGATAACCTTCTATTGCAAGCGCAGTATAAAAATTTTAGTTTGATTCACACTTTTGCGGTTGCGCGTACAGTTTTCAAGATTGTGATATACCTATATTAGTGCAATTATGCGTAAGCATAAACAAAGAGGTCGAAAACGGCAAATGTATAATTAAAGCATGCGACGCAGCAATTTTGCTGTTCGCGGCGCGGTTATGTCACCCTCTGAACTAATTCAAAAGCGTGACCTACTGACTGATTGAAATCGTTATGACACGTGACCATTGAATAAATAACTAATAAGGAAACGGCATATCGGGTGAAAACCTAAGTCACTTGGCGAAATGTATTAGTGTGCTGTGTTTGTATTCCTTTCGTCATGGCAGTAATGAAATTCTGACATTCTGAAGGGGAACCTTTTTTATAATCCAAATTGCTATGTAAAATAAACAAATTTTTAGCTCACCCTTATTTTCAGATAATATTTCTTGGCGTTGCCTTTGTATGACTGGCATAATTTAGCCACCAATGGCAATTCAATTGTAAACAAACAAACCGGCATTGGTGAAATGTTAAATTTTTTTACCATGGCTGTTTATTTTTATAAATATTTCACTTTTATTTTGTTAGAAAAAACACTATAATTAATTAGTAAAGCTATTAAAGTTACTTGAAGAATGCTTTCCCACGACAATAACTTTGTTCGTTCCTGCAGCACAGCACAGCGCACTTCATTACGGTTTTTTAAGATTCCGGAGTCTCTATTACATAAAATATTGTTCACAAAAGAATATTTTACACTTATTTCACACTACTATTAAGTAAAAATCCTGTTAAATTATTTATTTATTGCAACATCGCGAATTCAAATCAAAATTATGAAATGTCAGAAATAATAGCCATTAGGCCCTCTTGTCATCCCCCCCCCCCGACTGTAGATATACTGTCATTGAATTGCTTAAACACGTACACTGTATTCGCACGATACCACGCTTTCTTATTAGTTATTTATTCAATGCACGTGACCTACTAAGCGGAGCACTAAGAGATGACTCAACCCTCATATACCATAAAAGTAAGCTAACTATGGGGATCATACTGTCTTCCTGCTGTAATGTATTGATCGTTAATGTTGATCAATTATAAGGTAGTTATACAAAAAAGAATTATACAAATAATCGAAGCCTAGTGAATAAATTATTCATTAGCAATCACACAAAACTCGGTGTTGTTAATTTGAGCTTTTACAAGCTACTCCCAACATACTTTAGGAGCTAAGCTATACTAGCTACTCCAGCATAGATCGAGGAGTTGAGCTTCACAAATTACTCCCGCATCTTACAAATCTCCAGTATAAATCTAACGACAATTATAAAGGTTACATGCATACAACCATACTACATACATGGCAACGGTAATAATTTAATATTGTTACGTGCAATAGAAAGAGACAACAGGTGACATCTACTGGCAATGGAGAGTAAACAACTTCAGGTTCGGAGAATCGGTGAAGGAATCTTCGAGAATGTTCAGGAATAGAATGAATAGAATAGACAAGAAGGTTCTGGAATAGAACACTCCAGAATAATCTGGAGAGTTTCTATCTACGGTATAAATATAATAGATGTCACCGCCAGAGTAAGAGTCTTGTCTTAGACGTTGCAGTGTTAACAAGCGAAAGTAATAAATAAGCGAAAGTGTTGTAATTGGATTGCGATAATTGAAAGTACAATATTAGCGATAATTAGAGTTGAGTTGATTAATTGAAAGTTTGTGAATTTTATATGATTAGAAGTGAAATAAAGAACTTGTATATTAAATACTTAATATTGTGTTTTAAATAACGAACCAAAGGCCACGCTCGCAACAATATATTACCACTGGATGTTGCTTAAAGGGGAATACCCATTTTAGACCCGACACCTCGAGACATGAGAGATGTGATACTCTGAGAATTTTTTATTAACAATGTTTATTTCTATCTAGCGAGAGAAAGCTGGGGGAGAGGGTTCAAAATTTGTTCTCGTACATTTTGGAAAATGTAGTACAGAACCGACTTCCATAGGTCTTGAGAGGTAGTTTGAGTACCCACAATTCTAAATTTGGAGGCTTAAATAGCTATTTATAGCCATCCCAATACTCACGTTTTTAGTATTTCTCTCTTTTTTATTTGAACTGAGGTTCTAGATTTTTCACACTTTAGATCGGCTTTAACTTGGTAGGGTTAAGTCCGACCGGCAAACGGGCTTCACTGTTCACCTCAGCTACCAGCTACAGAAGAAAATTGTTCTCTGCATTCTTTTTTGGTAGGGGGTAAGAAACACCCAGGGCGGGATGGTTCCAATACCGCATGTTGCGTATCCAATTAAAGGTCTCGCCGAGTACTATCCGGGTGGTGTATATTTTTCCCGATTCAGAAAACTTTCTCTGTTCTTGGAAAACTCATTTTCATGCACTTGGGTCACATACACCCCAGCTATTAAATTTCGCCATGGCCATTAGTGCTCTGTTGTGAAAATTTTTCTCATTGGAAGTCTTTTTCCTCGACTCACGAATTCCGCACAATCACGAGAAGTAGAAAAGTCCACTTTTTCACCCAAGAAAGTCTCTCAAGCTACATGCGATCGCCAAAGTTTTCTGCTGCTAAATAGAAATAAACAGTGTTAACAAAATACGTTCAGAGTATCATAATGTATCGTTTAAGGCATCTCTTATGTTTGGAGGTTTCGGGCCTAAAGTTGTATGAGAACTGGGCATTCTAATAACTCGGTAAAGTAAATAATTCCATAAATATTTTCTTATTGTATATGTGGCTAAAAATTACAAAGTTACAGCGAACCGTTTAGTGGGCGATATTCTTTTCCTCATTATTGTCACGTCATAAGCGCGAGAGATTTTTATAAAAAAAATTTATCTCCAGTACTTAAATAATTCGTTTTTGTTTTAATAAGTTATCAATTGGTTCACCTCTTCTTTTTCAGCTTTTTAAATAATTTTTATCAACTCACAAACCCCTGAGTAAAAAACTTTGTATCTGAGCACCTGATCGCATGAGAGTGCCGTTCGTAACGAAAGAGCTTTACATTTGTTTTTTTTTTATTTAGAATAAGTGAAAGGGGAGCTTTCTGATGGGGTAAAATTTTCTTACGTTTTGTGATGGGGTTAGGGTGGGGGTGGTACTACCACCCGCGGGTTTGTTAAATATGGGCCATGTGTGGTATGAGTCGAGAGTGGTGAGTCCAGATTCCAGAATATATTTTCGAGATTCGAGAGTCGAAACTTGAGAGTCAAGTTAAAAAAAGTTAAAAAAGGTTAAAAAATTTAAAAATGGTAAAAAAAGTTGAATTTTAGTTATATCGTGATTCGAGAGTCGAAGTAGAGAGTGGAGAGTGGAGAGTATATAGAATTTATGAGTAAAAAGTAGAAAATAAAATACATTAAAAAACTTTTAAAATAAATAAATTTCGTAAATAAATTGCACTAAAAAGTAAAAATTATTGCTTTTTCTCAGTGATATACCCAAGAAAAGTTTCCTTATAAAATAATAAATGCTATGTAGTAAGTATCGGTCGCCATGTAGTAATTATCGGTCGCCATGTGGTGAGAAGCTTAACAAGCAGGTTTAATTGGAGAAGCTCAGTGAGCAGATCTCCGAGTGAGGATGCTTTCAAATAGAAAGCAGATCCCCTGATAATGTCTTGGGCGCAGCTCAGAGAGCAAATGCCCAGAGGTAGGAAGGTAGAAGTAAAACACGTATGTACCTATATGAAACTTATCAACGAGTGTATTCTTTAGGTATTGCTGCCTTATTTATATAAACAATGTTTCTTACTTACTAAGACAATTTACTTATTTCTTTTCAAAAATGCACCCTTGCATTTTTGTTTTATTTAAATTATTTTTAGGTCATGAGGCACTCTTCGTTTGAAGCGGCATAAACATTTTACAAGTGGTATTTTAACTAGAACAATTCCGGTATGCGTTTTAATTGCTGACATGCAACTTTATTATTGATTGATTATTATTTATGTTGTTTTACGTAATGCGAATTGTATTTGCTTATTCATTCTTTTGCGTATTTACGTTGCAATGGTTATTCTTGCGAAATTTGTAAAATGCTTGTTCTTGGGTTTAAGCGATCATGCCACAGCTACAACTCAGATTAAATCTTAAAAGTTTTGGCATCTACATACTACAACTTATAATCACAATTGTCTAACTGCAAATGGCCAAACTTTTAAGGTTTAATCTGAGTTGTAGCATTTTTTATTTTGCAACGAAACTTTTTTTGTGAGAAAGAAAAAAATATTTTTTACTTTTTAGTGCAATTTATTTACGAAATAAAGGAAAACTAAAACACTTGTTATGTTTCACAAAATATGTATAAAATGATTTATTTATTCAATTTAATGTAAGCTAAGCCTAACGCGTTACGATCTATTAGATCATCATCAAAGGACTAATTAATGCATAAAGCTTTTGAAGCTATCAAACCAAGCACCATTATCAATACATACTAAAATGGAAATGCATACAAGCACAAACTGAATTGAGAAAAACTATGTTAATCTAACAAAAGTGGACTAAAAAAAGGGCTCGAATTTTTGAAGTCAGTCATTTAACATAAAACTGCCTTTGTCTTTTTCTGCTCGGATTTCTTTAATTTCATATTTATTTAAAAATCTCCCGGCTGGCAGACTATGCAAGAGTTTAATATTGTTTACAATTTTATGCTTATTGTACAGTAAAAGCTGATGTACATTAGAGGCTTTGGAGTTAATGTGTTTCTTCAACCTAATTTTAAGTTTCCGTCTTGTTTTTCCAACATAAATGGCGTCGCAATCGTTACAAGATATTTTGTAGACTCCACTTTTTTCCCCTTCATCAACCCCTGGCCTTAACTTATTGTTAACCAATAATTTTCTTAGGGTTAACTTGTTTGAACAGGCAGGCAATACGTTACTGTGTTTTAACGATTTAATTAATTTATGTGACACATATTTAATAAATGGAATCTTTTTATGTTATTTACGAAAGTTATTTATTTTAAAAGTTTTTTTTATGTATTTTATTATTGTGATGTTTTAGCACTTCTGGATCAACGAAATAAATGATGGTGCGTGCAGTAAGATCTGCTTCTTACATAAGCACCTTTGCAATTTTCTTTTTTTCGAAAAGTTGCAGCGTCTGAGCTCCGCGCAGCAAAAACTGCAGGCTGCGCGTAACTTTATTCCATTAAGTGTAAACACTACTGCAACCTAAACGTTGCGCAGCAAAAGTTGTAATGTGCTACCTTATTTTTAAGCTGCAGTACAGAATGCCATTGGTATAGTAGGGACTGGCCTTTGTTAACACCATGCCGTCCTCAACGAACAAGATTTACATTGATTTCCTTTCCTTTCCTGTCCACAATCTATTTATCATTTTAACTTTGTTTTTTTAATGCTCTACTACTTTTCGCCATTAGCCGTGGAGAGAAAGGACGCAATGTTACCAAAAACTGCCACGAGATGAGCAGCTGACTTTGATCATCCTGTATGACTCGCCCAAACATGCGTAGCAATTTTGCGACTCGAATAAGTTAATTTTACAGGTAAAATGCTTTAGAATGTAATTTATATTAAGATAAGGTAAAGATTCTTTTGACAAATTCTGGTTTAAAAATATTCACTCACTCCCAATTTTCTCGAGAAGTACAAACAGGCAAAATAAATATGTAACATAGTCACTGCAGATATAATTTTTTAATTTATTACGGCCAATTGTGTGTGTACGCCTTTAGACCGATAGAGCATTAATTAATTTACTTAAGTAAAAATATTTCCCAGTGAAATTCAGGTAAATGCATAAGTGATTATATAATCAAGATCCTCATACATACATATATTTTACATCCATGCACCCATTCAAAGTACATATACCCATTTATATAAACTCGCAAATAATTTCATCACTTTAATGTGACTTAAATGGCCATTAATTTCCGAAATTACCTTCTTAAAGATATACAGAAACCGAAATTCACTACAAGAAACAAAACATAGAATATAATCCCATCTCTGACTTTACTACCAGAACAGAGATGCTATAAATTAAATTGATATAGCCACACCCTATATCTGGGATGCTATTACCGTCCAACTTTTCCATTATTCACATTAAGCAAGTTGCCCTAATCTCATAATTTGCGAAAACCCACCAAGGTTATTACCATTTCCATAGCAATAATCAACATCTTACACAACATAGTGAGCTGAACGAGAACTAACTAGGTACTATACTACTGGCTAACCAAACCAAGGCGTACTGGACCGAGTCTTCTAATCCTTTACTGAAAGGCACATTCAATTAAGGAAATTGTTAATACTTGGTATTGATCCTGCTTAATAATATTTCCGTGAAATCCGTAGTGAGATTGGGTGGACTGGTATTACTGATGGGACTTAGTAATATATATTCGTGTGTGTATTCGATGTGTTCCGAATTATTTTATTGGATTTATTATGAAATTGACTTCCCCTCACTCTCTCTCTCTCTATCCTCCTGTATTCAGGACTAAGTGGACGAAGAAGACTCTAATGAACGTATATCATACATATATTTTTTCGGCAAAAGCAATTATTACTCCCACGATGAACACGCGACTATACTTTACTTCCCTGGAGAGAATATCGTTTTATTTTGAGATAGTAGGTACATATATTTCACCATTTTTACATCCCCAGGGAGCTTTATCTAGGAAAATTAATGAATTTCTATTTTTGTTAAAATTATATTGTTTAATTTGGAAACTCTCGGCTTTCCTTGAACAGAAAAGGGAATTGTATAAGGCGTCCATTGTTCACATCTTTCGTAGAATTGAAATTAACTCGAGCAGACAGACACCAGAGGAGCCAATGCTCCGTTTCTTCAACCTTCGAGCTAGTAATAAAAGCATTAAAAGAGCTTTTTATCCAGGGCAACAATTTAAGCACCTCCCATTTATCCTTGTCATACTTACTCCACTCCTGGGTGGAATGGAATGGAGTTTTTTTTTATGTCACCCAGCACAGGTTTAAATTAAGATTTAAAAAATCTTCCGCCATAAATTTTTATCATCGCAGATCGTTGAAAGAAATTTCAAGAGAAATATTGCTCTTAAATATGGAAATTGAGTGAATTCATCGTAAAGTTTTTTTTTTTTTTATTGAAATTTTCCCAATTTACACGGCTCATTTGATGCTTTTCCGAAGATGTTCAAGTGAGAGAGTACGCGAAGTCATCATGACTTGACGTATTAAAAATGGTATGAAGAAATATTGCTGTACAGTAGGTTGTAGACAAATTTCAAAATTATTTCTTCCGGTTTAAAGGATTTCAATTAAAAAAATACCAATCAACTTTGGTAATAAGGTAATAAGGCGCCAGTGGTTTATTGGCTAAATGGCCTGAGTTTTAGATTGGACGCACTGTCACCTACTGAAAATTGACGAATTCTGCAGACAATATGAATCAAACTTTAGTAAACTTCAAGTGAAACATTTAAATCTAGGGACGGTGGAAAATTTCATCTGATTAGGGATTATTGGTTTAAGACTTTTTTCCCAATATTGTCTTTATAGTCTTTCGCATCAAGTCATGTACTAACTAATACGATGGTTGCTTGATAAGTCAATGACTTTTTTACGAAATTTTTATTTTTATCTTATAAAAGCTTAGCTCGATACACTTTGCCAATTTCTTTAAGCCTTCTAAATTGTACGAATTCTCGAATTCTATAAAATAGGGTTTTGTTTGAACGTTGAATTCCTCGCTAGATGCAATTTCTTTATGTTTGGAAAAAGAAAGTCACAAGGGGCTGAATATGAAGAAAAGGATGTCTGAAGGAGCACTTCATCATGCAATTCAACAATTTCGGCTATGCATTTTTGTGATGGAAGATAATTTTGATTTTCACAGAATGGAGAAACTTTTCCTTGAATTCAGTGTGAATTTGACTAAATTGACCGAGATTATTTCGCTTAATGGAATCGTTTTTAGCTTCTTCAGAGCGCGTTTTACTGCGAGGGTTGGGCGAAATCGTCGCCAGAGTGATATATGCTGGATCGATTTATGTTTCAATAAATTGAAAATTTCAGAATTTTAACTAAGTAACAATCATTTCACTTCTATTTTTATAAAACCACATCCTGCCATTTTTTTACCCTAGATGAAATCATAGGGGAATACTAAGTTTGTCATTCCGTTTGTAACACCTCGAAATAATGATGGTAGAGCAAAATGGATTGGACACCCATTCATAATATTAAAAGTTATTTTGATTTTTACATGTCCGTCCGTGCGCGCGATAACTCGAGAACACTTATACTTAGAGAGCTGAAATTTTGTGCACGGACTTTAAAAAAAAGTAGAATTAAGTTCGAAAATGAGACGAATCGGGCAACTCCTTCGCCATATAAAAATTTCGTTTTCCGCTATATATTTGGACACAGCTTGAGAACGCGTCGACGTAGAGAGCTGAAATTTCGTACATGATGTTTTTACTACATTAGCAAATAAAATGTCAAAAATGGACTAAATCGGGCAGCTCCTTCTTAGTGTTGCCATATAAAAATTTAGGTTTTTTACGTATACTTTGAAAACGATCAGACATTTTTATTGTACTAAAAACTTCTGTAGAATACGAAATCCTATAAAATTGGTTATAATCATTTTTTCTGTGCGACAAACCGTTCTAGAAATATATGCGAAAAACAACTTCAAAAATCAAACTTGAATAGATCGGTGACCATACGAAATTTAATACGGGCATTCATCTAGGGTATCATAAGAATTGGTCTTAGACCAATTCTAGCTTTTTTAATTGTTTCATATCGAGTTACCCTAAAATAATCTATCTCAGCCTCAGAGCTGTGGTGCAGCCACTTCTGCGCTGAAAACAGATTGAAATCTGGAAAGCAGATTTTTTAGAAGTGGATCATTACTTTGCGAACACATTATGCATTCCAGACTTTTCGCAAATGAATCGAGTATATGAATTTCTCTGTAGTTATTAACAGAGGATGGCCGAAAAAGTTTTAGGGATAGGAATAACCTTAACGATCTGCAAACTCTTGGGAAATACAAACTGATTTAAACAAATGACAGTAAGAGTCTCAACAACAAATGGCAAGGTGTGCTTGATAAATTTTAGTGTAATTTCGCTGGTGGCGTTAGACAAGATTGAATACGCTACCAAAACTACTTCATCCCAAGTTATAGAATGGAACGAAAAACTAGTATATCACGGACGCCTCCTACAAGCTTCTTGTATCTGGATATTACAATTTCGTTATTTGGCGTTTCAACTGGTTTTATAATTTACCTCAGTAAATTCATTTTCATTATAGGTTGTACTGAAGTGAATTAAATAAGGAACTTGACCGAATCGTAGCGGAGAATTTATAGTTAAAAACTTTTGTGTCTTTTTCGAAGTTTTTGAAATCTTTTGAGGTCATTAGTATTTATTTGTTTTAATGCCAACATTAAACTCTGTGGAGAAAACTATTCGATTTTGTACAACTATTTAATTCTAGGCATTGTCTATTTCTTATTATGCTGAGTGTCTGGATAAATCTGTACGTCTAGACGGAATCGTACACGCTACACCGCGCCGGTCAAGACATTCAACTACCCATTCAAAAACATTGCACGGTCTCACTATAATGGATGTAGATAGTTGGACCCAAATTGAACTTTAAAGGTTTTTGCATTTAGTACCGTTTAAAAATTATAAAATGGTTTTGCATTCATTACTTTATAATTCTTTGCATTTATTACTTTATTAATTTTGTCTACGTATTACTTGAATTTTTGCATTTATCACTCTAATGGTATTTGCGGGAATTCAATTTTTAATAATAAACTTTTATTCAAGAAAATTTATTGTATTTTCCTATATATTCACATATTAATATTTTTCATATTGTTGTATATACATTTATATTTCGCACGTAGAATTGCTTTAAATGAAAGATAGTAATAACGCGGAGAGTAGATGAAATGTTAGACATATAACACCATAGATTATAAGTATGAATGACCCACTGATTAGAGAATAAAAGATTTAAAAAGATTTTAATATTATATTAACGTTTTATAACACATAATACATTTCGATAAAACACTTTAACTCTTTTAAGTTTTCGTACCATGAACTAATACGACTGAATGCAACAAACCGCCAGAAGCCCAAAATATATGTGTGCGTTTATGCTTGCCTCAAAGGAGTAACATGATATGATTAATGTTCTGTGCCTCAAAGCTCTAAATGATCAAAGAATGGTAGTTATATCTATATTCAACTAAATTATTATGAGTTGGAGTTGAGGCAGAACTAGAAAACAGAAAATATTTGCTAACCCGTTGAAGATTATTTGGAAAAACGTCTGGTCTACTTAGTATAACCATATTGAATATATATGTAGCTAAATTCATTCAAAAATATCAGTCAGGCAGGGCCCGGGTGCTCCCAGCTCATATTTAGACAAATGTTTAATTGCAGAGAAACTATAGAATTCCTTTCTGAGTATCTCATATCTGTCCGTTCTGCAACAATAAAAAAAAAAAAAACGGCGGAATAGCTTAATATTTTATATGCTTCCATTTTTGTTTAGTGGGTGCATTACTTTCCATCATAATGGGCGCATTTTATACTGGGTAGCTTTGTTGCTCGATCCATTGGTGGTAAAACATACATACGTCGATATATAATTTTTCCGCGAGAACCTGATTAGATCTAACTTTTATGTGAATATGGGCCGTGTAGGCATCTATTTGGTTATTCCGAAACGTTTTTGCTCTCGCTGCGGAGCTCATCAGCGGTGTTCCTAATACTGAATAAGATATTTTTTACCTACTCGGTACACCTAAATGCACAAATTTTTAAACTTTCTAACTATCAATTGCGTTAAAGACAATTTTTCAAATAAATACATATCTTATATTTTATGTATACATTTAAAAAACTTTTAGTTTTCAATTTGGGTCACGAAGTATATACGTCCAGGCCATCCCTGGATGATAAGTTATGCCAAGTTACTACAGCGAATTCCGAACATTATTTGACAACTGACACCAAATTGATGACATGAACGCGGAAATGGTCCATGCTGGAAACATAAATGTCAAGTTTTAATATTAATTTTAATTTACTGCAAAGTAATAAAATTTAATTATTTTGTAATATCGTCGAAATTTCCTAATTTTTCACCCAATAAAGTGCACCGGAAAGAAAATCTTATTTACCAGTAAAATCTCATTAGAAGAGTTCTAGTTCATCTAGAGCTATAAGCTCTAATCGGAATCGCTTAAGATTTTTATATAAAGAGCCATGCAAAGTTTTTTAACCTTCAACCAAAATTAATTACCGCTACATAGGCAGCCACAGTAAATACCCGGTCTCATGTAATATTTTCTTAACTTATTGAGGAAACAGGAATCATTTAAGGAAAATATATAAAGGGGCTGCTGATCGAATTCCTTGATTACTTCCGCTTCGTGGGTAGTGGCGTTTTCCGATCAATAAATAATATTCTTCCTTATTTTTCGCGAAGTAAAATTTTATTGGAAAATTCTCTCCCCAAAAACATGCACACAATCCATTTTGCGCTGTTTCCTTCATTGGCCCCAATATATATAATCACTGCTGACAGACGGGCGGCGCGGCGCTCCTAATTTTTGCAAGCAAACATTTTGTGAATTTAAGGAAATCAGCTGTTATAACATAAATATTTTATAAGAATAATGAAAATTAAATGTTGTTCCAGAAATGCCGCTGGCTGTAGTGAAATTTGTTGATAAGTAGAATTAGTTAGGTTAGGATGAAGGGGATAGGGAGGAGGAGATATTTAATGTTTGCGGAAAACGCTAAATGAAAATTTTCAAACTCATTGTGGAGTGTTAATTATCCTTTAGGGAGGGCTTTGGAGTTGCTTTAATTTTTAACGATATACAAGGGAATACTCGGGCAAGCAGTTCATTTGCCAGCGACTGGGAAAACATTATTCCGAGAAGTTTGTGGTTTTTCAGGTTTTTTAAATATTATTTTACAGTAAAATTGTGAAAAAAAGATTAGGCGGCAGCATTTTAGTAGAGAAAGATGCCTTTTGAGAATTCAAATGAATAACCTGAAGTCTAATTAGCTGCATTATCATCATTTCTTTGATTCTGAATTTTTGAAAATTTATCTTTTTATGCTTTTTGTTGTTGTTTTTAAAAATGAAGTGGGTACACAATTCATATTGAGATAAATCTATTTGTATACCCCAGCTTGAGGGTATATTAAGTTTGTCATTCTGTTTGTAAGACATAGAAATAATGCTGGTATAGAAAAATGGATTGAACTCATTTGGGATTAGGTACACCAAGTCTTGTTGAGAATTCAATAACGTGAAACTACCTTGTGTAGGTAACTGGTCTGCTAAGAGCAGGAACTGTGGCTGCTGTAATGCCTGCTTGATGCAGGAAACGGGCGGTTTGTTTAACTTCTGTATCCTGAAAGACTTGGAACGTCTCAAGTCTTCTTAATGGCGACTTAATGCTGTCAAAATATCGATCTGTGACGAGTTCATCTTTTCACTCTAGACTGTCAGATTGTCAGTTCATTTATGTCGAAAATGCGTAGACTCTGAAAATAAGTTTACATTTAGGCTGTCCCAATGACAACCAGATTGGATGGAGTATCAGCTGAATTGAAAACGTCTGCATCCCAATGTCACCAAAGTAACGGACGAGTCCAACCTTGAACTGGTTTTGGCTGTACCAATAACAGGCCGACGGATGGGTAGTATCAGCGGAATTAAGGAAAGGCTGATGCAATGGCCGAGTTCACTCTTGAAACGGCACTCTGTATAGGCTACGCTAACGTTCACTAACATTTGTCGATCGGTACTGCTGAAAATGGTGAATACAAGGATGGCTTTCTGGAAAAATAAAATTATTTATTGATAACTTCAACGTTCAAGACTGTTTACAATTTTTGTTTTTCAGATTTTTACAAAAGGAAGCACTTCCAAATTCTATAATTTACTCTGAACGAAGGTTTCTCGTTGGATCTCGGACAGGAAAAATGGCTCGGGGAGTTACAGGTTAAAAGTTCGGGTGTTACGCTAGCCTGGAGCCTCACACAAAAGAGCATTGAATCGAAGTCTACAATGCATAAGAGATAACGATGATCCTTGTATGATCAGGAGTCAGGACTCGCTCGCGGGAGACTAACATACGAAATCTCCATGTACTAGCACCATATAGCCGCATTAAAATGCAGCTGGAGGAAATTTGTATATAGTCACGATTACAGTTTAGTAGACTTGAATGCGGGGAAGAATTAAGTCATTTATAAACAATTTCCTTTCAAAAAGAGCTCCTCGAAGCCCCTCGTCATCATCTATACTGTAAATGTGTAGCCGGCATCGAAAACATAAACAGAATGGTAGTGTAGTGTTCTTTGTAGTTATAATACCAATTTCCAGAGTTTACAAGACACTGTTTCTTGCAATTGGATATTTTCTACTTTTCTTCTTATACTTATATACGTGTACTCAGTCGCTTTGATTCATTTCTGCATTATATACACTAGCTAAACACTTTCCATAAAATTTCACACACTTTTATGGACCATAGATAGACAGATTTTAAAATTCCTCATCAGGTAATTAAGTATTAGAAATTCTTTGCGAGAGCTACACAGAAAAAAAATTAATAATTCAAGATGTAATCTATTGAATTCAAATACTGTCCAAATCTGCATACTAACAGGTTTTCTAATGGACTTTTCTTCAAATGTTTTTTAACTAAATTTAATAGCAAATGAACTTATTTCATTCGTGTGGCTTCGAAAAACAGCTTTTCATCGTTATTCTTTCTGTACTTATCAAATTAAATATTTGTTTTTCTGTACAATGAATGAACACAGCACCTACGTTTCAATGTTCTTTCCACCAAATAATACTGAATTACTCGACCATCTACAAATCAATAATAAACTGAATTCCCTCTATTTTATGAATTTTATGTATACTTTATTTCAGAAGAGAAAAGTTGCCTGATGAGAAGCAATTTCTGCACATGTTTTTTTTATATAAATGTGGCTGAAGATTAAGCCTCTAAGCACGACGACGAAAAAGATCCTTTCTGCTATGCCTCTACTATGTTAGGTCAAAAGTGGCGGATCCAGGATTCTGGCGATGGGCGGGGGGGGGGGGGGGGGCTCTCAAATATGGTTTAAAAATGTTATATGCTGAAAACTGAAAAATGGTTTGAAGACACTCGCCACCACTCGCAAATGTCAAACGCACAAAATTTATCATTTAAAAGATACGAGTCAAACAGATTAGTAAGTGGCTCACACTCTCAACGAAGAAAGTTGCTCAAGGTTCCTTGCCACTCCGAAAAGTCAAAGAGGATGTTAGATTATTCATTTTGTTTTGGTTTGTAAATGGTGGAAGTGTAAAACTTCGCAATCATCCATTTTAGTTAGTAAAACTAGGAAACGTACTTTATTCAAATTCACGAATCAATACATACAATTTATGTATCTTTTCAAAATACAGAAATTAAAAATTTACATTTATTTAAAATAGCAGTCACAAAATAGATGCAATACATACCTTGTACGTATATAACTTCGTCGGCAAGCTAAGAAAGTGTGACTTCTTTCGTTTTTTATATTATTAAGCCAAGCTCAGGAGATATCCTATGAACTATGATGCAAATAGCAGCATGGCAAGAAGGTGATAAAGAAAGGATTTAGGGAACGTGAGGAGAATGGCGAAGCTGCCGATGTAGGTCACCCTTAAACTTTCGCAAATTGCATGCCGGAGAAAAGAGAGAAGATTGAAGACTGTTCCACGTTTGCACACAACCGAATGTATTTTGAAGAAAGGATATACGCGGATTGCAGTGCGAGTATTATACAGAAAGAATCCGGGATCAGAATAGACATTTCATCAGAACATTGATCATATTAGTTATTTTATTTTATAAGTTTTTTCTTTTTCTTTTCTTTTGTAATTTTTATTAGTACTATCATTGTTATACCGATTGAAGTTTGTTTTTTGATTTTGAACTCAGCCTTTTCTCTTTTTATTTTCCAATTTATAATGTACTTTAAAAGATTAATAATCTTGTGTACTTTCCGAAATAAAATGAAATGAAAATGAAATGAATGAATGCATGTAGCAATATAGGAGCGAAAGGCAACCAATATTGCGACGATGCTCGTGTAAGTCCATATGACAAGTTTTTTCCACATCGCGACTCTCTTTTCGACAATATCCAACGAAGCTAGGGCCCTGCGACTAGCCTCGGCCTATATATGCAAATTGTATTCCATTCTAGGTCTGATGTAGAACTTTTAGAGGAGCGCCAGAATCGATGGGCTGAAATATTTCTTACACATTTTCAGAAATCCAAGATATTTCGTTGCTTATTTGGCAAGAGAAAAGTTGTCAAGAATGCATATCGTCAAGATGTCCACCATCAAAAGATCTTGTTTAAAAGAGATGGGACAGCTTTGGAACTTAGATGTATTGAATTCGATGCTATTCGGCTAGCTCCAAGAGAGGATATTATCAAGGTGGTGCAGGGGTCTAATCATGCAATATATTTTGACAGATGTGACACTTCCTTTGTAGTCTCCAATGATGTCAAGGGAGTAAGCGAAACCAAGGGTAATTTCATCAGCAAAACAATACATGGGATTGAAAGTAAGGCAAAGCAGATCATTAATGAAAATTGAGAAGAGAGATGAAGAGATAACAAAGCCCTGAGATGTCACGCCATCTAATATAATCCGTATTAAGCGACCAGATAAAGCACTTTATATTCATAATAGAGGAGGACGAGAGAGGCTTTAAGTTTGGCTAAAATAGCTGAACGTCAGACACTATAATAGGCCTTTGGCATACCTAGGGCAACGATTTTGGACTCACCAAAATTGAGAAGACTAAGGCTTCAGTATTCCATAAGAAAAGTCAGAAAAAGAAAGGCCATATTGGCGATCATTGTGGTTTTGATTATTTTCTAGATACTTCATTAATTGGGAGTTAATGATAGATTCAAAAACCTTTTAAAGAATCGAAGTGATTGGAATTGGTCGATAATTTGGAAGATCACTACCCTTTCCTTTCTGGGATTAGGCTCAACATGAAACAGTTTCCAAGTAATTAGAAATTTTCCTGTCGAATAAGACAAGTAGAATAGTTTTCGCAGAGCTTTAGCTAAGATTGAGTGACAGGTTTTATATAACGGGGGCTTGGAACTATCAGGACCTGCAGCTATGGATACGTTGATCTCCTTAAGGACCTTGAACATATCTCCCGCATAGATGGGCATTGGCTCTTGTACACATCTACAAGAGATGTAAATTAGGTGGAAAATGAGAATTTGAAGTGAATCTAACAGTATAAATATTAGTATTATTCAGGGAGTCAACAATAACTTCATTGTAAAGTAGTGAAGGAGTAGAAGAACTGCTGAAGTTCAAATGTGCATTCATCAACATCTCTTGAAGTAAAACAAACCGACCAATCATATTCTCTAGGATACTCATTGAGACTTTCCCAATCTGCAGATTTATTTTGTTTTTATGTAAGGTTTGGGCTAAGTATTCTATTAAAACTATAACAGTTTACGAAATAATAAAAAAAAAATTATTTATAAATTAATCTCTTGCTTTGAATGTAATAACACTCACACGCTCAATCACTACTTCTTCGCCATTGTGTAGTTTCGCTAGATTTCTCCAATTTCGAGTTATAATTATTTCTTTAAATGTTTGATTTGCCATGCCGCACCAATAATTTTCTAAGAAGCCGTCTTTACATGGAAGGCTTATCAAAGACCCTTTGGCAGCTGTTTCCAATTAAAACAAACCTTCCATCGCGTTTACATGAATAAGCTCTGTCTTGCTTCAAACACCCCGCACAAGGCGACGCTCGTGTACAGGTGTACGTGCTTCCTGTTTTCTCTATAGGCTTCAAAAATCATGACCGAAGGCCAAGGTGCTAGCTAGGGCTTGCGTTCGTAAATCTATCATATTGAACGTTTTCAGAAATGGTTACGTTTTTTGCAAAAGGTGCAGTAGAATAGATGTGAATCATTTTGTTAAGAAAAATTAAGTAGATCTACTGCAATTTTTAGTGACCTCCGGCACGGGGGTGGCGTGGGGGCGCCCCCTGCGCCCCCTAGCTGGATCCGCCCCTGGGTCAAGTCCATGAATGCCTTTTTAGGAAGGTTATTACCTAGTTCTGATGCACGTTTCTACGACGTGGATTTCTGTTTGAAAAATATTTTGGTAAGATCCTTGTACACCTTAATTCTCAGCACCCATCGAGCTTCTTTTCTTAGATATATCTTTGGAATATACAGAATTCATCAGGTTAATCTGGTTTTGGGATATTGGTTTTATGTGGGTTTCTGATCGAGGATAATCCCCAGAAGATTTACTCCCTTAGTGAGTTGTATGGTTATTCCATGCAAGGAGACTACTGTTAGGTTAAGTTTCCTTTTTCTTATACATAGGACCATATTCGTTTTGGTAGCATCAATTCTTAGACCTTAGCTTTCTGACCAGCCAGAAACAATTTTGAGGGCTCTTTGCATTAGGTCTGATATGTTACCATCATGCTTGCCTCTTATTGTTATGATCACATCAACAGCGTACCCCAGTACAACATTTTCCAACTTTCGATAGATTTGCTATAGAAGCTCGTCTCTCGTGATCATAATAGGGCTGATATAACCCCTTCCTGTGGGCAGTATTTTTGTGCACTAGTGGTGAGTGATTCACTATATTCGTAAAAGTCGTAATCCTCCTAATTTTGAGTATGGATCTTATGCATGCGACTGCCGATGGTTCTCAGCCCTATCTTCATTGATGCTTTTTCTATTGTCGAAGGATCCCTTCGATGTCGAGGAAAGCACAGAATGCTATCCACTTTGGCGAAATTTGCTTTTTCAAACTTGGTAACAAATGGCAATTATGTGGTGAATTTAGGTTTAATGATTAAGAGTCACATAGTGTAATGGATATGTTGGCAATGTTTGCTGGAATTTAGAATGTGCAATGGTTTGAGTCTTAAGTCGCTTAATTTTCTACATTCCTTCATATAAATGGATGAAAATTCTGTTCCAAACCTATATCTGAATTAAAGCTTTTCGCTATAGACTCTTATCGGAAAAGAGCAGTCAGTCTTCTATTTTTATCTCTAAACATGGTAGAAATGGAACGAAATCCCCAACACTATCTGAATATATATGTAAGTTTGTTCTAGGTATATTAGATGATGAGGTCCAGCCCAAAACTCTACATATCCATTTTCGAAAAATTTTCCGGAAAAGGTAATTGTCTTGTTATTATTATATCATTATTATTATCATTTATCTAGGGATAACTATTTATTTTGTAGTTATGTAGTATAACTCAGCTTGCAATTTACATATATGCCCATACCCATGACCTTCAACTAGCCTGTTAATAACAGCCTAATCTAAAACTAGTCAAAAATACGTACTAATAACTGATTTAGTTGAAGAGTTTTAATTAAAGGTGGCTTTAGTTATGGCATCTAGAAAACCCAGCATTAACTCTTTATTAATTACTTTCTAACCTTTCTTTTCGAAAGTTTATGTATACCTACGTATGAAAGTTTATTTTGAAAACTTGTCAAAAGATGGATTCTAGCGACAATTTCATTTTTGAAGATTGCAATATTATTGGGGACAGCTTATATAATAGGAAAGTAAAAGTTTACAAAAAAAGAGTTAATCCTTTCGACATTTACTCAGACAAGGATTTTGAAGACCTGTATCAGTAAGTAAACATGTCAAACTGATCAGAAATGAAAACAAATTTTTATTATAAATATACCCAGATTTGACAAGAATTAAGCAATGGAAATTGTCAATCTTTTAAGAGAAGATCTAGTTCGAGATAATCCTAAGCATGGGTTATCAATTTCACCCGAAATAATGGTGATGGCGACAATAAGATATATTGCAAAAGGCTCATATCAAAAAGACATTGGCAAGTCTGGTTATATACAAGAAAGCATATAAATCTATAAATAAGTCAAATTTAATTTATAGCTGATGCACATGGAATATCGCAGCAGTCAATGACGAGGATAATCCAAAAAGTAGTGACTGCGCTGGCTTCGAAAATGAAAAAATTCATTTCCTTCCCTACTAATCCTGAAGATATTCAGAAAATAAAAACTGGCTTTTTCAAAATAGCAGGATTTCCTTAGTGCGTTGGTGCAATTGATTGCACGCAAATTAAAATTAAAAACCCAGGTGGAGAGCTAGGGGGTCGTCACAGATGTCGAAAAGGATTTTATTCGTTGAACGTTCAGGTAAATTTATATTAACAAAGGATAGGCTGTTGGCCAGAAATTTCTAATTTTGATGAGACGTAACTTAAAAGTCATAATTTCAAAACTGAACGCAACAGGAATTCAGAAGACTCATATTTGTATATTTATACTATATTCAATAATCTTACTTGTAGATAATAATATTTTTTATTGACCTGGATAGGCGAATCATGCTGTATACATTTTTTCTACATTTGTATCATCACAATTGGAAATTTCATAACTTGTATTTTTAAGATATTTTCAGCTAAATAATATTTTATGTATGTATTTTTGTAAGTTATTTGCGATTCTAACTGTAAAATTTTGGATGTAGCTGCTCGTTGGAGAGGTTCAGCTCACGACTCTCGTATATGGCGTGAATCAGCTATTAAATCGAAATTGGAACAAATAGATCTGAGAGGTGGTGTTATATTAGGTGACAATGGATATAGTAATTCCAGGATATTATTAACTCCCTTTAGACCATCCGAGCAACTATCTTCCATTGAGAGTACCTACAACCAGGCCCAAATTCTAACAAGAAATACTGTTGAAAGCCTATTCGGCCAGCTTAAGAACAAATTCCGATGCTGCTTAAATGGCATTAATGTAAATTTAAATACTGCCAAGAATCTAATAGCAGCTATTGCAGTACTATATAATTTATAAAAAAAAAATCTGATTTTGCTTCAGATCACACAACTCCTGAACCAACGCTAACCAGCAGCTCAAGTGAAGACCCGGAACATGTTATCATAGGTGTACCTGGAGCTGTGTTTAGGCAACAATTCATCAACAAGTATTTCCAATAAAACTAAAACTAGCTTTGTATTTGATTTTGAGCTTTTATTAAACATTTTTACAAATATACATGTGTAAATTAACATCCATATATTAAGATCGGAACATTCTTTCACTTTCAACTTTTAGTGAGAGTAGTTCAATCTCCTTATTTTTTATTTCAATGTCCTTATCGTGAAGCATGCATTCCAGTCTAAACTTTTCCACTTCTAATTTTAGATTGAATAGCTTCTCATTTTGTGTGCTCTCCGCGGTTATTTGTTTAATCCTTTCACGCATCATTTCTTTTCCCGTTTTTGGCGTAGCATTCTTCCTTCTTTTGCTACTAAAACTATCGTGACACTTTTCTGGAAAGGCATTTTTGTTGTCTGTCATCGCAGCATTTTCTCCTGAGACTGGAACATTTTCCTTATTATTTTCATTCTGAATACAAAAGAAAACTAACAATAGAAGAATAAGAAAGCAAATACTCTTACCATGGCATCAGAATCAAACTGTGCATCATCATTCTGAAAATCGATTGGTGTCATACTCATAACTAAGTAATCAAATTCATTTGGCTCTTTTGGGAAATCTCCTCCACCAGTGGCTCTTAGCTCCCGGTTGAATTGCGAAATTGTACTTCTTGATTGCATTTTAATTCGGTTCCATTGCTCACGCAATCGTTTTGCTGGTATTTTATATCCAGATGCCTCCATATCCCTTTCAATACACTGCCATGCATCGTACTTTGCATCGTTCTTTGGAGTCTACAATGCTAATTTTTGGTGCTATCGCAGCATTTCCCGCATTTCCGGAGTTCAATTGCTGGATCTTGCACGAGGCTAAAAATAAATGTTTTATAAACAATTAAATATATATATAAACAATTAAATATATTATTTACAGGTTTTTTTTTCTTTTCCACTTCCATATTCTATGAACAAACGCACATCTTCTTCTTCTTTTATTGTTTTAAGCCTCTATCCACTAGAGTCAACTCATATAAGGTTAAAAATATGACAGTATTTGCAGCACCATCTGACTGTGAAAAATGAAAAAATCTTAATTAATTTAGTGAAAGCTTTAAAAAGTCAGTGGTACCATTTGTAAATACCAACTTTAAATTTAGTTTACGGGTACTAGTTCATTGCTAAATTAAATCTCAAATTAGCGTCATGTTATTGGTAAGGGCCATGGACTTTATCCGTTGTGATACCATCTAATCGATAACAGTTTTGTTTTTCTATCTAAACTGTATATGTACTGTTTTGGTCTGAACCTCCTCAGAGGTCATCCGCCAATAAAAACAATCAACCCAGGTTAATTGTAAGTACGCGATCTCCTATATGCTCTCTTCATTTACATACCTAATGCGCGGGTGTTTCGATGAAATAAACACCAACTCCTTTTTCTTTCTGAATAATCCGTGTCAGTGGACAGTTTGGATTTCCTTTTATTAATTTTTTGATATTAAAGGTTATTCCAAGAAATATCTGGTATTAAATCTGATTGATCAGAAGCTGAGATGACAAAAGATTTTCAGGCAATTTCGAGAACTTAGCTTATCTATGTATTTCTGTTTAGCTTGGTAATTGTGGTTATGTACATTGTGCATAGTTACGAGGTTTAAATATGAACTTTACTTCCCCACCTCATCAAGCTACAGAACTACTCACGTGTTTCATGTAAATCAATCACAGAAGTTTATTCACTGCATGTACATACATATATAAAACTTTCGTCTTTACTTTATCTTTTCCAAATCTATCTGTTCGCCAAAATACATAGGATGATATATGCTCTAAGTATTTAATGTATGTATTTCAGTGAACAGATAGATTGAGAGACTGAATATTTTAAATCAACAAATTTTGGTAAATTCGGTGCTCCAGGATCTAGTATCTAATTCAAGAAATAAAAATAAGAACCTTCACACACGAAATCCAACCTACATATGTATACATACTTTGTGTGCTTTGTATATATATATATATATATATATATCTCACGTAAAGCTAATCCGTCACTTCACTGAATCCTCAGAATCTAACAAGCTTTTGGATTGCATCCAAATTGTGTTGCTTGTATACAACCATAATATTCTTCCATCATAATTATCCTTCAAATTTTAATGAGCGCTAGACACGAAACCCAAGTCGACTAGTTTATTGCAAAGTATCGAGAGTAATTTCTAAAATTTCCTGTAAATCTCCCCGCCGCCGCACCTTTCCATTTTCCTTCACTTCACATTTTATCCTATACTATATCTATCTACAAATGCGCTATCTTTAATTGAAGATAGATTGATGCAGGTTCTATTTGTTGGATATTTTCAGAAATTCACCTTGGCGAAGCGATGCAATTAATCGAGTAGGTACATTTCTGGATAATCCCAAAACTGATTGACTCGTTTGTGGTCGAACAAGATTGATTATCCGATTCTACTACAATTATTCTCGCTTTCTCGTTCGAGAGCTAAAGCAATACTTGAAAGGACATTAAAAAATAGAAATTCAAAAGCATTCGAAATTTTTCTGTTTACCATTTAAAATGAGGAGGCGAGTCACAAAGGAGTTAAAAGGAGATTAAAAATTCACAGAGAATTTCATTATACTTACGTTATAGGTAGGTACTTCCTTAACTTCTTTTCAAAATTGCTTTGGAATATATTGTAGTACTATGAATCTTCGTAGCTATAATAGAATTTGTTGGCAACTTCCAAACAGATATTGTTTGCAGTCATTCTTTTATTTGCAGTTTTTCTAAAACTTTTGTAAATCAGTAAATCAGACTGAGCAGATAGTGCGCGGATCAATCTATGTCAGTCATTCAAAATCTAATTATTTCTGGTAATTCAATCAGCATTAGCCGTCAAGTAAAGTGCAAAGGCATTTCGTATTAACAAGAACTTAATACTGTTTAGTCAAAGGCGGATCCAGACATTTGCTCTAGGGGGGCCGATTAAAAAAATTTAAAATTAGAAGTGGAAATAAGATAGAAACTAATTACTTATATCTATTACGAGGTGCGATAAAAAAATACGGTGAATGGTTTTATTACAAAAAAAGTAATAAGTTTACATCAAATTCGAATTATTCTCTTTCAAAGTAGGTACCAACTCTCCTTGGTTAGCGATGCACTTATCCCAACGTTGATTCGTTGATTGGAAGCATTTCTGAAAGGGTTCTTTCGGAACGGCCTTCAGCTGCTCTGTCGACCCTCAAATTTCGAAAAATGTGTCAAACGTTTTTCTTCTAGTGCAGTTTTTATTTTTGTTAAGAGCGAAAAGTCGCATGGTGTTAAATTCGGAGAGTTACGATGGATGTAGACAGGCAGGATTTGCTTTTTATTTTAAAGAACTAGCGTATCGAGAGCGAGGTGTGGCACGGAGCGTTGTCGTGATGAAAGAGGAAGCCATTGAACTATTTTTCCTGCTTATCACGGACTCAGGCGAGATGTTCAGTTCTACATCAAGCTTTCGAATAGTCAATCGCCTATTTGAACGAATCCGTTTTGGAAATTTTTGTACTTTTCGTGTGTTTTGAGGTCCAAGGACATCCCGACCATTGCTCGTCATCAACGCACTCATTTTTGCTTTTAAATAGCTCAAATCATTTATAGAAACTCTTCGGAGTCACATAATTAACTCTATATACTGATTTTAACTATTTATATGCTTCTTGGCACTTTTTTCCAACTAAAACAAATTGTAATATTAACACGTTGTTCGAAATCCATAATGTTCGACAGACACGGTAAACATGACGTTATTCGTCATACTCTGGAAACCGACTGACAAGTTACAACTTGCTTAACCTTAACATTGACTTTCTGAAAGAATCAGGCTATCAGACGGATGCTTCAAATGGATATAGCACCAAAAGTTGCTGCTATAAACATTCCTTCACCGAATTTTTTGATCACACCTCGTATATTACTTGGCTACAGGTTACATGAACTCATTTTTAGTATTGTTATATCATACATAGACAGGTAAAATGACTGACTGAATTTGAAACAATACAAAAGTTTGATACACCTGTACATAATTTTAAACAATAAAATAATAAAGTATTTAAAAAAGCTGTCGTTAATTCTAGATTTAAAAGATTTTCGTAGGTATTGGACAAAATTACTTAAAATCTTTAAGATTTTTATAGGATTTATAACGCATTTTAAAAAACACATTTTAAAATTTATAAAGCCTTTCGTACAAATGGAACGCACGCATGTTTACGATTGTGGAAACTTACTTCGTAGTTTTTACGAAATTTGAATTTCTTTTGATTAAATAAAACTGAAAAATTAAGAATATTTCGTACATATTCTTTAAAGAGAGATTGTGTAGTATTACATACACTTTCGTAAACTTAAAGAAAATATCGTAAAATTATTAATAAAAATACTTGCATACCCGAACAATGAAGTACAGCTACTATCTGTATCAATCAGCTTGCTACTAATTGGGTGCATTTCAAAGTATTGAACTTGATCGACAAAACTTCAATTTGTAAGTCGGACGTAATGACGGAAACTGGTAAGGTACTTATAGCGCTTGCAAATTATCTTCGATCCACAGATCTTGCTAATAACTTCTTAGTTAAGAATACGCGCACTTAACTAACTAACTAACTAACTAATTTAGGTATAATAAAGGAAGCAGGGGAAGTACAATCAGTGAAAATAGTTACAAACGATTTGTTCGCCTTAATGTATTTAATTCGATTAATAAAATTTTGAGGAATATTACCAATATTTCAAAGGCATGTAGGTATCTATAATAAAAAATTATGTTCATAACATATACAATGTAAAATAGACATCGACATTTTAACGTCAATGAACCCATATCATTTAGATTTGTTATTTCCTGCTATTAAGCAAGTTGGGACTCGAATTAAATTCAATCAGAAATTACGGGAATGGCAGTCGGCTAATATAACTGATTACCTCCTCAGCAATTTTTTAAAATTTTGAAATTTATTGTGAACTTTTTTTATATTCAGGATAACCTCGCAGAAATTGATAATTATTCTTGTGCCCATAGTACATTATCAATAACCCTTAGCGTTGAACAATGGGTTAAAGATAAAGACTCGAATCCATCTTCACGTTGTTTTGTCTGTTGAATTTGTACTTGTAGTGTTTCAGATGAATATACTTCATTAAGATTTTACTAAAAAGTCAAAGAAAAGTTGATGAACCGAACATTGACCCCAATACTATTGTTATATGATACGATTTGCAGAGTGTCTTCAATTTTTGCTTCGATGTTTTATTATAAACGAAAATTGAACATATTATCTATCTGCTACATTATTTTACCAAATTAAAAAAAAACATAACATATTGCGCGCCATGTAGACAGAACTACTTAGCGGCGGGGAGTGCGGGGGTGATTGAGCAATCGTTGGAAAGGCCATGAAGTTCTGCATGCAATGAGCTCTAAGCTGTGACCGTACGCCCTGTATTTGTGAAAAACTAGATTTCTTCCTTAATCACCCTGTAATTCCTAAACGGTTTATATGCCCCCCCCCTCCTCCTGATATACACTTTTTGGTTCCTCTAGGTGAGTACTATCACCTCCTGTATTGCAACTTTTGAATGACAACAAACAAAACAAATCTGTCACTCAAAAGTTTTCAGAACCGGGTCATTCGCAAATCTAGGAAGTGAATAGCGTTCACAATGTTACAGTGTTAGAAAAATATTTGAAGCATACAGAAATTACAGCCCACTATCATTGCTCAGGATTTTAAGCAACATGTAATATTGAAATGTGATTTTACGAGTAATCGAAATAAACTCAACTGATTTAAAATGTTTTGCTAAAAAAACAACTCAGCTTAACTTAGAGCACCCTGTTTTCAAAACTGACGCCCGATCGCCGCCCCCCCCCACCCCACCAGTATACGCCACTGTCTTCAGTATGGCTGGTTTTTGCTTGCCGTATGAATTTGGCCAGGACTAAACTGCTGAGTATAAAGTAAATACTTAGTATTTAGCCTCATATGTATAATTCGCACTTAGAATTTTAACTTCAGGCATATACGGCAAGCAGGATCCAGCCCAACTGAAGAGTATTAAGATCTTCCTGATACGAAATGCCTTTTGCACTTTCACCAATTGCAGTTGCTGTTTTAGCAACAATCTTTATTTTTATCAATAATTAAATTGATAACATTTTTCTACGAAATGTCTTCTTGAGTTTTCTGTATGAACTTCAAGTAATCCTCAAGCTAAATCAAGAGAAAATGAATCACTTAGAAACTTCTTTTTCACGAACTGTTAATGCATCTGTTCAGGATTCATAAGAATCCTGACAAGGCTTATAAAGTTCAGTTAGTTAACACAAGAACTCAAGCCAGCCGATCATCAACAACGTCGAGTCTTTGCTGATTGGGTCCTTGAAATGCATGAAAATGATCCGGAATTCCATCGAAAACTCATCTTGAGTGATGAGGCCCATTTCCACCTCGATGGCTTCGTCAACAAGCAAAATTGTCGCATCTGGTGCTCGGAAAACCCAAGAGTTATTGTTGAAAAGCCTCTCTATCCTCAGCGTGTGACTGTTTGGTGCGGTTTATGGTCCCGCGGGGTCATTAGATCTTACTTTTTCGAAAATGAGGCTGGAGCAACAGTTACGGTGAATGGATTGCGCTATCGACAGATGATTAATGACTTTTTATGGCCGAAATTGGATGGTATTGATCTGGACAACGTTTACTTTCAACAAGACGGCGCTACGTGCCATACAAGCAACGAAACCATTGATTTTTTACGGGAAAAGTTTCCGGACCGTGTTATCTCTCGAAGAGGTGATCACAATTGGTCACCGAGATCTTGTGACTTAACACCTTGCGACTTCTTCCTTTGGGGCCACGTGAAAGAGAAGGTCTACGCCAACAGCCCAGCGTCGATTCAAGACATCAAAGATGGAATTCGTGAGGCTATCGAGGACATAGGGTAGCCACTTTGCGATTTGGTTATGGAAAATTTCATGAAAAGGATATGGTCCTGTAGGCGTGCTCGTGGTGGTCATTTGGCTGATGTTATTTTCCATTATTAACGGCATACCTTCCTCTTTATAATGAAATAAAGATCCGATCATTTATCTCAAAAAAGGGCATTTTTCTTTGAATATTAAAATAACACCTCTTATTGGAAAACCCTTTATATACCGATCTGAAAAAACAAATATTTTAGGTCTAAATTGTAATAATTTCGCAGAGAGATGAGCCAGATAACTGTCGACGAGCAGTACATTGGGTTCACGTATAGTAATTTTTTTTGTGTCGATCTGAAGCAAAATTGCACCAGAAGTTCAAATTATCAACGCTGCAGTGAAGTGAGCCAGCCAGAAACAACTGTACATGGGTATAGTACAATGCATTTGAACTTGGTAAGTTGAAAATAAACATCTATTTAGAAAAAATTCAGTAGGCAACGAATATTTCTGACTGAATAGAATTTTCAAACAAGTTTGTTTTCTCGCCTTATGATGCATTTTAAACAATAGAAAACGAAGCTGCTATGCCAATTTGCCATGTGCCTTTGAATGCCATAATTTGGTGCCATGAGCAATCCATGGCTATATAAATCGGAATCTGACTTGACTCAGTCCCTTTTTCAGCTTGGCAGTGCAGTGATCAAGTTGGTAATCTATTTCCTAGTGTTATTTCTAAGTGCTCTAAATTTTATTAACAGATTATATACTTTATTTAATTGAGAATTAAAATAATTATTTCTATTCTGGGTATCGACTAGATTAAAAATTTTATTTTGAATAGCGATTAAATTAAAGATTCTTATTGCGGGTATCGACCGAATAAGAAAATAATTAACCTAAACTATATTGTAGGTAGCGACTACAATGAAGATTCTTTCTATGGGTATCGACTACAGTCAGAATTAATAATCTTACTTTATTGTGGATATCCACTGGAATAAAGAATAGTCCAATTCCAAACCTCGATAAATTAGAAAACCAATTTGATCGAGTGCCTGAGCTGGTGAGTACATTGTCAGATACAATAAAATTTTATATACATAAATTTAATTTAATTTAGATAAATTTAAATTATAATTGTGGTTTTGAAATAACATTATCAGGCATATATATTATATATTAATTACAAATTATAGCATTTATTGAATTAAAAAAAAATCTAGTTGGAGTGTGAGTTACAGTGTAGTGAAATTGGTGAACCGAAGAATTAAGCTACGTAATTATTGACTTTGAACCAGGGATATAACTTCCATCACACTTCTTGATTATTTGCGTGTTCGCTCTGACTACGGGCAGAACAGCATCTATAGTTTATATAAATGTAAAAGCCTTTGATCATATTAGCCGAAGTTGAGCTGAACTTTACGACCTTTTTCCTTGAGTAGATTTGTGGTATGAAATGGATGAACCGATACCCAGGGATTCGAATAATTCAAAACTAGAGAAAGCTTCTTACACTATGGTAGAAAGCCAATTGAGAAGCAAAGGACAAGGAGTAAGGCAATGTTACCAGATGGCAATATACAAAAATCGGGAAAATACTGGAGATGAAAATTCGTGATTTATGAATGAAAATCGGAGAAGGTGAAATAATTAAATATGATTATTTCATTTTTAATGAATTTCGGATAAAATCGCGTTTAAAAGATTCTTTTATGCGAAGAAAAATTACCTGCTAAACTTTTTGGACACGTCTCAGTCTCCGTGGCCGTAAATTTTTACTTATTATAAATTAAGCAATCACTTTACATCATTTCAAAGAACTAAAAGAGCAGAAAGAAGGCGGGAAGAGCATCAATACCAATTGTAAAATTATCACTTAAAGTAAAAATATGTTCAGCAACAGCAAGGTACATTGTCAAACACAAGTTCTTTGGCTTCAATGTCAAATGAGAAAAGTCAATATTAATAATATCACAGTTGGAATCACAAAAGGCGGTACCTACTAAAGAAATAAAAGAAAAAATTTGCAATCATAGATGGGTCGGTGCCACCAAAGCTCAATTATCTCAATTATGCATAAAGTTTATAAACTTCCAGAACTTTTTAGGGTAATTGTAAAGCATTAGCTTCACACCAGCAATATAGTTATTGTACGAAATATGAAGCTGAGAAGTGAACTGATTCCAGACAGTCGAGTAATCTGCATCACTTCGTGAGGCAGGAAACCTCCTGAACGCTTTATTTTTAAGAATTTTTTAAATGCCCTAAAGCAAGGCTGAGAGGCGTGAGCATTTTAAGATGTACAAATCGGTAAACATTGAATAACATTTTTTTCGCATGTACACTCTACATACATACAGTATGTATTTTTCCAATCTAATTGTATGTATATACATACATACAATTATCACAATTATTCGCGCCCTCTTAAAATTAATAATTCAAGACGGGCGCACAAGTGCATATCGGATTACAGTTTACATTGTGTATGGGATTTTCAATAAGGTTTCCAAAGAAAACTGCTTTTCCACAAATTAATAAAAAAAAACAAAATGCCCTTTGCAAAAAATTACAAAAAAAAAGAAAACGGTGCCACTAAACGTTCACCAGATTTGAACCCACAGTCGACGGGTGCTAGTCCAAACCCTTCTCCACTGAACCAATCTTACTCGTTGTTATTATATTCCAATGTTAAATAAAACACTCTTTTTCTTAACATTATAGGCTTTAATTCAAAACTAATCACTTCAAAACATTTCGATCATGATTTTAAATTCTTTTTATCACAAGACAATAAATTGAATGATTTACAATGCAATGCAAGTTCTCTAATTAACTGCGTACTATAAATGCTGTGCACAATTCAAAGTTCAAACTCGAATACAGGTTATTACTAATGCGCCCGAGACGAAATTGATTTCAATTTTAACTTATTTCAACTTATTTCCAAAAACTACCTTTTTTTCTATTTTAATGCCCTTTGTTTGTTGCTCAAAAAAACTTGTCCGTCGCGATGTAGAGGTTTCAACTATATTAATTAACTGCTTTTGCTTGGACCATGATTTTTCTAGAATTCTTTTTTCCGTTAAGAGAACATTTTAAAATTAACTCTCAACATTGTTCATGTCCCTTTCTATAATGTTTAACGAAATTCGTAATCTACCATTTTCAGGGTTAGCCAAGTCTATCGTTTTCGAAATTTATCGACTATCGATAAACTATATTGTTGTTTATCAATGTCATTAAGACATGTCGACGATGTTAAGCTTGTGCGACGATGGACAAATATCAAGCACGTAAAGGGTAAGTATTTTATTTTATTTATTTGTTTTTGTTCTATTCTATTTGTTTTATGTGGTTTTATGTAAAGCGCTTGCAAAGGTTGAAATCATTTTCGTCTGGTTTTGTGGTGAGTATGTGTGTACCTAATCTGTGTTTATGTGTATTTTATTTATAGCTATATATTCTAATGTTATGAATTATATTTTTTAGGTGCAAAAAGAACTACCGAGAAGAAGGAAACTAAACCTATACATGACTAAGTATTAAGGATAATTTATACTAATTTTTAGATAAGTATCTAGTTACTTATTTAATATGTTAGAATGATACTTTGTTCAGTTTTATTCCAGGTTTTATGGTGACTTTTACCGGATGTGGTTTGCGCTGCAACACATAGATGCATATAGCTTGCATCAAAACTTTTGTTCACTTTCTCACGTACGATTTTTAACGTCGTGAGAAAGCAATAAAAAGATAAAAAAGAGCTTTTAAAGCGATCATGGGTATCTGGTTGCAATAAGCCCAAGCCTCGGGAAGTTCGTTCTGTAAACCCCGTCGAGAAAAGTCGGATTGCCTGTTTATTTTTTTTTTTATTGTGGAAACAAGGTTCAAAAAAGGTATCCCAAAACTGTGAGATAAACTAATGTGTTAAATAAAAACTGCCGAAAAATTGTAAAACTTAATTATATAAATTGTTGTGAAAAAGCTGTGAAATAAAGAAAAAACTGCTTAAAATCAGTGAAGTTAATGAACCATAAGTTGATATTCTTTTTTTTATCCCCAATCGCTTCTTTTTTCGAAGTCTCAAGAAGCACGAGCAATTGGCAACATAACACGGCTCGCTAAGAATAGTCAGTCACAATTTCGAAGCCACTCCTCAAGTTTTGAAAAATTACCTTTGTTTTTTATTTAAAAAAGATTCAGGACAAGATTCAGGAACCAAAGGAGTCGAACATCCTCTAACAAATGTGGCACTCGAATCAGATGAGGAAACAGGTCCAGAAGTTTACCTTAGTTGTTAGAAATATCGCTGCATTGCGTTAATCCTGCAGGGGTGGCTGTATCAAGAAAGGACAAAACGTGATGAGGTGAAATACAGGGCAGTAGTCCACTAATATCGGAAGAAAGCTCTCAGCTAATAGCTCATTAAGGAGGCTGTCAATTGTCGTTGCTACTAATTGGTAGATAGTCACGGGTGAGCTGGGAGTACTGTCGAGAGCAAAAGTTCCCACGAGGAAGCCCAAAAACTACACAAAGAAGTTTTAGATCCTCACAGCCTGCAACGTCAACCAGGGAGCATGGGATATCCGCTCCAACAGCGCTCAACACTCCACGCCACCTGGAGCGATCAATTCAGAATTACGTGCCCGACAGAAATCCTGAAATCCAGGGAAAAAGAGCTCACAGTCAAGAATACGACAACAAAGCCAAGTTTCTATGACGCAAATCAAGTCAAAGTCAATGTTACTAGAACCAGCGAACAAGGTTCGGAGAGAACTAAGATACTAAGAACGAGAGTGGCCGATGTTTCGGAAAAGCAGATGTGGCCATTACAATGGCTAGGATAAAAGCCAATACCCAATGTATTTATCGCGTCCGGCGCGTCTTCCGCTTATACAAAACTTCTGTCTGAGAAATTAAATTTAAAATTACAGTAAAGTGCTTAGTCTACAATTGGTTGTGAGAATACAAACTTTCACATGTAAGTTGAGTAGCATGGGATAGGTATGTACAGGCGCAGCTTGCGCAATTAAAAAAACTACCAAATACGAATTCCCTCAGAATGAAGATGACCTGACCTGGGAAATTAGCTTATGTGATTAGGTTAGATTAGGTAAGGGCGGTGCCGCTATAGGTGCCTAGCCCCTTCACTTAGACCACCAGTGGGTTCATTGTGGTCCTCATGGGATAATCCCTAAGTCACCCTAGATCCATCCTGTTGCCCTTAGGAAACTCAGGGTGAATCTAAACTCTTTACTTTGCAGCTCCAACAGACTTGAAAAGTAGTAGCTACCTAATAGTCTATCACTTTTATTCATCAGAGTAGGCAGCTCACAAAGCACGTGTTGAACAGATTCGATTTCCTCCGAATCCTTAGAGCTCCTGCGGAAATTGTTCGCCACTATACCCAGTCTTTTAGTAAGGTCTCCTATGGCCCAATGACCCATAATGACCCCTACTAGATTTCTGGTATATGTACTACTGCCATTAAGAAGTTCTCTTGTCGTTTTTCTGTCATATGCAGGCCACAATTGCCTCGCAATACGGCAGGTTTCCCTATTGATCCATCAGAGGCTTATCTTTTGATAGGTGGCAGGGATGATCTCCTCTTTTACAGCTTCAATCGGGATCCTCACATAAGCTATCGCTGCGGAGCTGTCCATTTCAGAGCCCCTTTTGGCCAACATGTCGGCCATATCGTTGCGTGGGATATCCCTGTGGCCAGGTACCCAGCATAGGGTTACCTTGTGCCGCGTAGTCAATTCTTCAAGGCTGGTCTTGCATAACTGCACCAATAGCTGCTTGATTGTCAGTGTATAACCAGATATGTCGTGCGCACTCTAAATCGCTACGAGCTTAAAAACACTACATTTGTCCGACAGACTATAAGACTCGTGCCACTAGCAATCTCTGGAGTACACCCAAGCCCCTGTGCCCGCACTCGTCTTGGAACCAATCGTAAAGATAGATATATCGGATGTTACTACCATCTCTTTCCCATCCCTGTCGCTCCTGGTGGGCAGCATTGTATTGACACCTCACCAAAAGTTGGGAAAGGTAACTTACGCCATTAGCGCTGGGCTAATCATACTTTTTTAAATGAGCCTGTATTAATAAAGGTGGGGAAGTGAGCTGAATACCGTCGCAAGAAACAGGATCCGATGCAGAGTAAGTAAGTAGCAGTGGATCAGTTATAAACTAAGAAGACACAAAAATAAGCACCAACGGCTATTCTCAACAAGGTTGTTGTTCTGTTAAGATAATATGAATGTAGAGATAAAGATACAAAGTTTAGGCTCTTCGTTGCATGGCAGGCCCGTGCGCACGGGTCGGGGGGGGGGGGGGGTTATGGGCGTTGAAACACCCCCATGGATTCTTCGTACTAATATCGGCTCGATACAATTTGAATTGGAATGCATTTATACGCAACGCATTTAATGGCAGCGAGATTCACGGTCACATATTTCACATGTTTCAATGTAAGCGCATCTGAATTTAGTTAACTTAGAAACTTATCGGCGAACAATGTAAACAATATTAAATCAGCTCTGGTGCGTTTCATGTAAAATTGTGCGAACGCTATTTGAAATCAAGACATTTTCGAAGTGTTAAAAATGGATATCCGTCTACGGTATGAAAGTAACGATGTAAATTAAAATTATATTATAATAAATTGTAATCAAGCATACGAAAAATAGTGAAAACTTAGATTTCGCTTTTTTGAAATTTAATTTTATAGTAATTGAAATACATTCAGAAATGATGGCGAAATTCGATCCGGTATTTCTTGGTAAAAATGAGCTCAAAATAAAGTGTTCTTTTACGCGCCAGTGTAATCGAAATTTTGTATTTTGTGAAGAAGAAGGAACAAGAAAACCCTAAAAAGTTTTGTGCGATAAGGACAGTAAAACAGCATGAGCCGATTTACAGCAACTAGCTACGTCAACTGCTGCTTTTCATTTACTTTCGGCCATCGAAATTGCGAATTTTCAAGTATTGATTCTGGTTCTTCAAAGTGTCGTTGAGTTGACATTTGCAAATGAAAAATCAAGATTTGACGGAAGCTATTGCACTGACACGTTCTGCAAAGGACGAACTTGAGTATACAGGACAGAAGACGACAGAGAGTTTCAGAACGAATTTTCAAAAAATTTAAAGCTATTTGGCAAGCCAAGATTTGCATATCTTCAAACCAAATGGTGCTATGCAATGACTAACATAAATGAAGATTATTAACATTTGTCGATGTAAAGGTTGTAAAGCTGATTTTCCAAAGACACCACTTTATAAACTGTATCTCGTTTGCAAGCAATTTTTAGCAATTTACTTTTTATTTGAATAAATCTTTTATTTTTCTAGAACTGTTTTATGTTTTAATAGAATATTAACACTTTTCAAATTAGGCACCTTTTTTAAAATTAGCAGTTAGTTTCCCTTTTACGCCTACACAATACAAAATCTGTTAAGACATATCAAAAATATCTTCAAAAGCAATATGAAAACCTACTCTGAAAACTATTCCGAATACGTAACGAAAGAATTTTAACGAAATAATTTATATTGTGGAGTAGTGCTAGCAGAATCGGAAAAGCGAGCGTATAAAAAATAATTTAAGTAAAATAATTACAACGAAAGATATAAGCTGCCACAGATCTTCAAACAATATCTTGATCTATTCATTACTCATCTAGAGGACTGTTTTTTGAAACGTCGCAACATTTTGCCAAACTTCTCATGTATTTATCCGGAGCAAACGAAAACTTTAGATAAGGCAGCGTGTGGACAGTTTTTCGAAACTTACACTTTTATACAACAATGCATCTGAAGTATGGATCAATATCTAGCGGCGCCAAGTTGTAGATATTACAATTAACAATTCTCTCGAAGCTCTTGATATTTGCAGGAAGGATTCCCAAATATCGACAAATTTTTGAACAATTCTCTCGAGGCTTTTTATATCTTCAGGAAGGATTCATTCCCAAAAGTCCACAAACTTTTGAAAATTATGCCGTTGTTGCTGGTGACCACAATTCCGGATGGGCATTCATTTACTACTTTGCGACATCCCAAAGACCTACTTAAAGTTCACAATAGGAGAGGATCGTTTTAACGGATTAGCAACTCTAAATATTCATCGGGATATAAGCCTAGAAGTCGATGCAGTTCCTAATATATGTTTTCTACCGTAGCGTATCAATTTATTCAAACAATGAAGAAAAGAATTTGTACATGTTTTGAACATATTCTTCGCATAAATTTTGTAATTAAAAGGTACCATGATAATAATTAAAGTATTTAACTGACTACAAATACATACAGGAATTTTGTTTATAGTTTTCTATTTCAAAACCCTCCTTTTGAAAAATCCGGCGCACGAGCCTATTGCATGGTAAGATAAGGTTGATCGCTATTAAGTATTTGCACTTGTGTAGTACAATTATTTATGATAAATTAAAAAAAAAAGCTATTTGAAAGTCCCGAATTCAAGTTTCTTAACAATTGGCCTTTATTAATAATAAATTAAATAATAATTCCCCAGCCATAATTTCTTAGTATATAATTCATCACAATGTTCGTGCACAAGATTAATTACAAAAATTTGACAAATGGGACTTCAGTCCTGTTTAGATGGATTAGCTTAGGCTGGTACAAGTACAAATTTTTACCAAGCAAAGGTCGAGTGAATACAGAACAGCTATGAGTGCGCGAAGTGAATTATCCCTTTTTGTGAACATTTTAATTTTTCTGGGATTGTTTGGATGTGAAAAACATCGTCTTCGCTTGTGTGTAATAACCATAATTTGTATTATTTTCCTGATAGCGTTGTTCGTTTTTCAATACACCAACGCAAAAGTTCTGTTCCATGTGGGTTCAGATACAACGAAATTCCTTGATATGGCACAAGTAAATTTGCCACTTTTTAATCATATGGTGATTCTGATTGAAACTGTGTTTTGCTATGGAAAGGACAACCGGTTGTGGGAAATTATAGGTAGAATCGATTCATTACTGTCGTCGAACGTTTTGGTGGAAGAGAAAAGTAATAAATTTTTAATAAAAAGAACTTTGATAATTTCGTGTGTGATTTTCTTTAGTGGACTTGGCAGTGAAATATTTATTCTGGCCGCTGTCTATCAATATAATCAATTCTGGACGAAGACTATCTTAATTCGGACAGTTTCGAATCAAATTATTCGAATTAGTCTAATTCAGCATCTTTTTTACGTCTGTCTTTTGCATGATAGATTGCTGAGGTTGAGGCAAGAATTAAGTGAAATTGCGATAATTTTTAAGTCTTCATATAAAATCAATCGAATTCTGGCTTATGATAAAATACATCAGCTTAGAAGAGCTCATCAGTGTATTAAATTCTTACATTTAAATATTGAAGAGAGATTTCGAAGCAGTCTTGCGACAATGACAAATTACTTCATTTGTTCGACAGTGGCATTGTATTTCGTTGTTGTACGACTCTATTTCAGGCGTTTTGAAGGATTTGTTGGTATGTATATGATCCATCATTGGTATTTAATTTTAAATAGTGAATTTTTGTTGATTCAAGCGTATTAGATTTGATTATACTAGATTACTGCTACGAGGATAATTATATGCGAATAAATCTTAGCCGGATGCCTTAACGAAGTTTAGGATTGAGCTCCAATCTTCCCTTCCTACTTCATACAGTTCATATATTTGATGTGAGTCAAAGAATCTGTATCACTTACCAGATAGAAGCGGAGGACAGAGAAAGTGAGTCACTATTTCGTAAAAAGTGATATGAGGGTTCTCATGGTTAGGTTACACTTCCCCTGCAGTGCCTTTGTAGTAATATTACCAAACAAGACTGTGTTGGCATTCGACCTAATCCAAGAAATTATAGGCGAAGTGTTTTGGTACGATCCCAATTGTGGAGTTGGAGGCCTCCGAGACAGCTCCAAGTCGAGCTAACTCGTTCGGCTTTTTCTTTTCGCTTATATTGCAGTATCTAATCTGGTACTCATATGACGAGTACCTCATTTTACTGACTGTTCCAGCCGGTGGCAATCTCCTTATATTCAGTATCTAAGTTGAATATATTAATTGAGAGTATCTTCCACAATTTTTTGCTCTCATTTATAAGTGGTTTCTGATCCATGAAATACGGTACCGACTACACAAGGGCAGTTACAAATTGTGACTCCATTTCTAAATGTATATTTAACAAGTAAAAAAGCTAAAATAGGTCTAAGACCAATTCTTATGATACCCTAGATGAATGCCCGTATGAAATTTCGTATGGTCACCAATATTTTTTTTCAAATTTCAATTTTCAATTCAATTTCATTTATTTGTTTATAATTTGTACAAATAAGAAATTTCTTTATTTATGTACATATCTGTGAAGTTGAGAAAACAGTGATTTTGATTATATATGGTAGCAAGAATGTATTGGAAAGCTTAATAATTATAGATAATAAAGATGATAAAGATAAAAATAAAATGAACGCCGAACAATGAATTGTATATGAAGACGAAAATAATAATCTATTCAAATTGAAAATGAGTAAAGTTAGTTAAAACTAGATAGACTATGAGAAAAAAAAATTAAACTATTCTAATATAGTATTGGTCAGTGGCCTGTGTAATGTGCTTTCAGCAATAACCTGAACACCCTCAACGATCCCGCGCGCCTTATGGCAGTAGGAAGCGAATTCCACAGGATGATGGCATGAACAAAAACTAAACGCTTGGATTGCAAACAATAATATCTAGCCACTAGAAGATTATTCGTGCGCGCAGACCGTAGAAAAACAAGTTTTTCTTTCAAGAAGAAAGGCTTGTCATTCAAAATCAAATTGAATAAAAATATATTCAAGTCAAGCCAATTTTCATATACGAGGAAAATGAACACCCGAGGAACTGATTGACGAACTGGGATACATGATCAAACCGGCTAAGTTTATATACATACCGTACTATAGAATTAAAGCAGACATTAAGTTTATTACGCGAGACAGAGTCAAGGTTGCCACATATTATATCTCCCTGCGAGATGATTGGTAGTAACGGTGATTTAGCTAGAGTGGTCCGAGTGCTAAGTGGTGTATATGATGCGCTGCATCAAAGTTTGTGAAGACTTCCATATACCCTTGAGACTATACTGTTGATATGATCAATCCATGTTAAGTTTTTATTTACAATAATACCCAAAGTTTTTACTTTATCTTGAAATGGTATAGGCGTCGAACCAATATGTAATGGAGAAAATGTACTAGTATTAATAGACTGTCTGAATAGTATTATAGCCTGAGACTTGTCAGAATTTAACTTTAAATTATTTTTCTGTGCCCAAAAATAGCACTCAAGTCCTGATTCATCTGTCGGATGCAGTTCTCAGTTAACCCACAAGGGCAACTCAGATATATTTGAACCTCATATGCATATATTAAAATGTTGACAAATTTGAGTATATCAGGAAGATCGTTTGTATAAAGTGTAAATAAGAGCGCTCCGAATATAGAGCCTTGAGGAACTGCCGAACGTAGGTCAAGGAAGTCATACCACTTGGATTTAAATATTACCCTCTCTTTACGGTTTTCCAAAAAGCTTTCAATAAGATTCAAAGCAGTTGAATCAAAATTATAAAAATTCTTTAACTTGCAAAGTAGACGCTTGTGATTAACATTGCCAAAAGCCTTAAAGAAATCCAGCATAATAAGTATAGTAGGTCTATCTTTATCAATATCCAGACGTTAATTTGAGTAGAGCCGTGGTGCAACTATGATTAGACCTAAATCCATTTTGCCAAGGGGACAAGAGCTCATTAACATCGATGAATTCAATGATACTTATGGAGATAACTTTTTCCAGAGCTTTACTGAGACAGCATAAGATGCTTATGAGTCGATAGTCAGAACAATAGGCGGCAGTTTTCCTCTTAGCAATTGGTATCACAAGGGCATTCTTCCACAAAGAAGGTAATTTAGAGGTCATTAAACAAGTGTTAGAAATATGTGTTATGAACGGAAGAATACATGGAAGGAGAAGTATAATAAATTTTAAAAGAATATTGTCAGGTCCAACCACATCGGATTTAATAGATTTTATGGCAGCAAGGACTTCAACTTCAGTGACATTACGAAATGAGAGGCGATTCCGCACTACTAATCTTGGCTCGATATCAGAAACTGAAATAGAAGAAGTGTCGAAATCTAAGAAACTCTGGTTAAGAATATTAGGATCAATATCGGGATCAG
Organism: Dioctria rufipes; assembly: GCA_963924295.1. NCBI lineage: Eukaryota > Metazoa > Arthropoda > Insecta > Diptera > Asilidae > Dioctria > Dioctria rufipes. Next base: position 67,302,836 of record OZ002744.1, on the reverse strand, counting down.
AAACAATTTTCTTATTCACTCCAATTGCTTGCAAGTTTTTCCATAATTTTTTGCAAGTTTAATTTTTGAAGCGGTTTTTCGCATATATACCTTATCTTGCGCAAACATAACAGTTTTCGAATCAAGTCCAACATTATTTACATCAACGGAAACAATTTTAAATCCGCTAGGAACATTTTTAAACTCAATTGCAACAATATTCAAATCAAGTGGAGAATTTTTATACTCAACAGGAACAAAATCCATATTAAGAGGAACAGTTTTAAAATCAAATGTGTATAATTTTTCATATCAAATTTCACAAAATTTATTTCAATTTTACTCACTTCTTCTTATATTGTCAAAAATAATACGGATGGCATCTCTAATCGTATTGCTTGCACTGGTTCCAGACTTAAGAGTAGTAATTCCGTATAAGCTTAACTTGGTGGTTTTCATATTTGGATGTCAGCCACTAGGTGGATCTATTTGTAATTCCTGTATACTATAACAGGAAAGGCCGCACAACCAATAAGGAATCCCGATCCAGTGACCTCAAAAGCGAAATTGAAATAACATACACTGAACTGCGTAGTTAAGAAAGGCGCTAGTATGTGGACACTGAATATAGGACGACCTTCGGGTTCAATTACCTTTGTCGATTTTTAATATAAATTACTCTCTCATAGGTGAACTATTGAGTTTTCCACTACTCATTGGAATTACATGTGTATGTAAAAATTTTAAGATGAGGTCCCCTTCGTAATGAGCCCCAAAGGGAAGGCAATGATAAGTCAATTTACAGAAATTTTGTCGAGCAAACTTCAATTCGCTATTCAAAAATAATCAGCTGGTACTCAATCCAATCTTAAGTAAAAGAGATGAATATTGAGCTCATTCGATTTTCTTTCAAAAATTAAACGAAAGAGAGGAGAGTGGCGTAGTTATCGGAAAGAGACATTAAAAAAATCACTTCCAAACTGAAAAAGTAGAAACATTGAAGAAAAGCAAGGTTGTTTTCATACTTTCTACTATAGTAAGAATGCAAGGAATTTGACACATAGGGATAAGAAAACGATTAAAGGCTTGAGAAATATATTGATTCAAGACTCGTATTATATTTAATATATGTACAAGATAGTTCTGATTGGTACTTGGACAGAGCAAGGGAGGAAGCGAATAATGCTACAAAAGAAGTTTATAGTAAATTTTAACAGAATCTGCTCTGCAAAGCGTTTGCAAACAAATTGAAGAAATATCTAAAATATCTCTTCATGACTTCATTTATACTATGGGTGAAAAATGACCATTCAACCCATATTTTTCTATACTTAATTTCCTCATCGTTCCCTTTCACCAAAACAATAAAGATGAGATCGCATCAGAAGGCAGTCATTGTTCTACTTTTATTAGCAAGGATGTAGATCCAGTTATGAGAGGAAAGCAAGACTGCCATTTATGTGCCACCTGGAATATTGAAAGTGCGTTTGATAGAACCTCTTTTCAATGTATAGAGGGTGTAACAGTAATTACACTATAACATAATAATTACACTGTAATGTAATAATTACACTGTAATAGGAAGACATAAGTACGAATATAAAATAAACCTGGCAACGCCGTGTGACAAGCAGAAATAGTTTTCTAAATCACGCCATGTCCAATACTTATATATCGGTATGTGCATAGGAGAACTCGGTCTAAAAAGAACACACGAGTGTCGTTGATTTCTATCCGCTTTAGTTGTCGCACGGATCAAGTGCTCTCCATTTTTCGACTCAATATACAAATTAGTAAAGTAATAAGTTGTTAGTAGTTTGATAGTAGTTTAAGTACAGTGAATAAATGAAATAATTTTTATTTGGAGTAAAAGCAAGGTGTTTATTTTGTACTTTTACGTTATATGTAGCAGTTTCCCCTACAAGGGCACAGATATCAGAAGAGTGGAATTTTCGATGGTTGTATGAGTAAAAGCAATACTTAATTGTCGAAGAATCATAATCAATTTAAAAAAGGAATCATTAACGGTAGTTATGTAAAGTTAATATTAATTACCTACTACCGTCATACTACCACAAATGATTTTCTAATTACTTATTAGTGCTCAAAAAAATAGAAATGTCCATAATAGTCAGAGTTAACCCTTATGTGACCACGAAGGTACCCGGGTAACTTTTCGAAATTTTTTTACATTTTCTGTGCGATAATGTAATTTTTGAAGGTTATTGTTCTAAGTAATTTAAAAGGTATGTTTTCTAAATATATTTACAAAACGTGAGCTTAAATAAGATATCTGAAATATGATATCTTTGGGCGTAAACATTTCTATATGCTAACCGACCACGACTGGTACCTGGGTAACTCGTATTTTTTATATAAAAATTTAGATGGATTAAAGTTAAAAGCGAATGTATTGGAATAAAATTAATTCAAATAAAATTACCAAAACACTTTAAATACATTTATATTAATTTTGATATGTATGTACATCAGTTTCAAATTTCCGTTAATTATTTTATTTATATTTGTTATTCATTTTAAATGTTTTATATACATATATGTGCATAATAAGATGGCTCTTGCAGTACCTATAAATTTTTAAAAACAACAATTAGAAATTGAAAATGAAATGTGTACTGAAATCAAATTACATTTTAGTTACATCCAAAGCATTTGCTTATTGTCACTGTATTAGCATCACAAATCGGTCGATTGCAAGTCCTGTAGGATTTTCTGGTCTTACGATTTCTCCTATTAGGTTCTAACAAACAGGCAAAACAGTTGCCAACAATTGGAATACGTCCAGTGGAATAACAACAACTGATCGCTCTGCTGCTGGAAGTGAAATCGGTCTGCCCAACATTGACTCAATTCCCAGTTTGGTAGCAAAATTTCTATAAATAGTAGGGATTGCTTCTCTAGTAGACATAGCGGGCATTGCTAATTCTCTTCCGAGGACCTTCAGAACGATTCTGGGAGAATCGGTTTTTTTCTCCCAAGCTGAGGATTATTTTCTCTGAAAATAATGAATGCCGCCAAAGCTGCCATGTCGATAATGTTGTAAAAAATGGCGACCGGCCACCTCAATATTTTTCGTTTTACAGAAAATGACCTAACCATCTTGTCCATATTGTCTACACCGCTTTTGGTACAGTTGTAGTACTCAATGATTTCAGGTTTCTTTTTTGTACTAGTTGGTACTGCATTAGTGTAATGTAATGCAGACAACAACACGACTGCTGCGCGTTTTGTTTTGGAACATAAGAACAAATGGTCACATGATCATTGTATCCAATGAGTCTTGAAAAAACTTCTCGGGATTTGGAAGGCAACATATTCTTTGGGATATATGGTTTGTTCTTTCTTATTGTTCCTACGAATTGGTAAATCCCAAGACTTCAAAAATCGGGCACGTGGAAGGCTGGTAAAGAAATTATCGGTTACGACGTTTCGTCCAGAATACTTAAATTTCACACTGGCATCACACACCCACCAAAGCTTCATGCCATATTTTGCAAGTTTCGTTGGCATATACATATGCGAATAGTTGCTCATCTATTGTAACACAATCTGTTGCCACAAAGTGGTAAGATAAATTCGCATTCAGAAGAGTAAATATATCTGAAATAGGTGCTGCTTTATCCGTTTGTAAACGTTCTTCGCGGTTATTTATATTGTCGAATTTTATAAACCTAGAAATAGCTTTGAATCGATTCTTTCCCATGGAAGCACGATATAGCGGATACGAATCTGACTTCCACAACTCTGTCAAATGTTCGTTATTGGAATGATGCACACCAGCTGTAATTAGTATCACTAGATACGCATCGAACTCTTCTGCAGTTTCAGAAGCAACCGCATGTTCCGGCCCTGCATTATCTTCAAGCTCTAACTCACTTTCAGCACCAGCTTCATCATCAGGTTCCGTATCACTTTCAGCCTCATCCCACTCAATCCTTATGCTTTCATCACACAAAATGTCATCAACATCTGAATATTCATCAGCGTCTCTATTATTCTCTCTTTGTCTTCTTGTGAAATTCATCATCGTTCGTTTTGGCGGAGGTGGAAGTCATTCTTCTTCAGAGCAATCACCATCAGAATCATTATTTGAATCCACATCAGAAATATCAATTAAATTCTCTAAATACTTATTTTGGTTTTCATAAGACATTTTATCAAAATCAACTTTGGAAATGTTATGAGCCATTTAAATAAATATAAGTTTATGCTAAATATATACTTTTTAAAAATTTTCACAATTTCGTATCCAAATGAAATACTCAGATTTTTTTAATAAGAAAATTGAATTACGTACAAGGTACTGTTTTTTGTGTGTATACCGGGAAATGAGTAGACAGCATTGCCACTTCCAACGTGTTTTTTAAGTTAAAAGATGAGTATTAAATGTTAATATTTGATATTGCGAATAAATACTAGTTTTATTTATATTAATTATAATTAAAACTTAATATTTAGCTCTTTGCCTTATAGTACAGCACACTATATGCAAAACAGTGTATAGAGATACCATTTCTTCAGACAAAATGCATGCAAATTACATATGTGAGTTACCCGGGTACCATTTGTGGTCACTTAGATACGTTTTTTCTCTTGGTCACACAAGGGTTAATAATGATCAAATAATCTCCGATCTAATATGGAATGCCCACCTCATAAATTCTTGACAGTTGTAGAATCTTCTAGACAAGATAAAACAAGGATCGTTTCATTCACCACCATTCGATGTAGCTGTTAAGCTACAGCTATAAGGTGTTTCATAAAAAAAAAACTGAAGAGTAAATAGTTTTCTACGCACTCAATTTTGAATGTTTTGATAGTTTTAAGGACACCCTGTACAAAAGAGCACATATCACAAGAACAAAAAAATTTGTAAAATTTGTTAGCCATATTTAAAAGAAATCAGTTTTTCAACAATATTCCAATGCAGATTTTGTAAAAAAATTGAACAAACATTTTCTCCCCTATTTTAGAGTCATGCATGAGCACAGTTCCATTAGTAACCAGTTTATTAACATTGGTTTGGGTCTGCGATTCATGTACCAAAGAGGTTTAAATATTATTTTATTACTTTTCATAAATATTTTTAATATTAACACTATTTTGGTTTTTTAATTTTCCAGTCACAAAAACTTGGATCAATACTTCATTCGATTTTAAGCAGATATGAAACCAGTGTTTTTGTAAAATCTTTTTTTGTATGTATATGTAATCAAAAATAATTGAAAGAACTTTTTTTTTTCTCCTTAAAGGTCCGCAGATTTTCGGTTCAATTAAAAGCAACGAATTTTTCAATATCAGCAGCAAATTTTTTTGTTATTGATTTTAACATGTTTAGTAATGTATGTAATAGTTTGTACCCTGGAATGAAAAATGGAGCCTAAGGTCCTAAAATGTAATGTGTGAATTAATTTAATGTACTGCTAAATAAAGTTTCAAACTGTCAATATGCAAACACGGTAGTGTTTTTTTATTCACTAATAAAACTTTGAAGTAATTTAATTTTCTTCACGCGTTCTTGCTACAAAATTGCATCATATAATGACATTTATGGGTTCTAATTAAAAGAAGAGTTCCTTATTAGGTCCATTTTACATTCCACGGATATGCTTCTTTTTTTATGTTTACTTAATTTTTACCTCCTGAATTCTTTCTTTGTAGGTGTGCTTTGCTATTACAACTTACATGGTAATTTTTCTATCAATGAATCAAGCAGAAGGAAAATATTAGATGTTCAATTATGGTGTTAATGTATTTTAATAATTAGTGTAAAGCATAATTTGATTAAAGCAAAAACATTGTTAATCTTACCAAAACAAAACATACATGTCACATAAAAAAAATAAATAATAATTATTATTTTCATATATTAAAATGATTTATTGAAAAGGATGCAATTTAATTTTCAATTCAATTCATTTATTACAAATTAGATGTAGAGAGGATAAAAACCTTCATGGTATACATCATGTTCAAGTATGGAGACTATACCTGTATATATGTATGAAAAAGAAAGGAACATTATTAAAGGATGTAAATTAGAACTAAAGTGTTATTAATTAAATATAAACTAATAATCAACTAGCTGTCAGAAAAGCGTACAATAACCAATAAAAAGCATTTTTAGATAAGGAGAAAAATAAAAAAATAAAAAACAGAAAAATACAGAAACTATGCTAATTTTTTATGTTAAGCGTGATGATGGACCATTAAAATATTTGCAATATTTGCGAAGATTATTACGAAAAATATTTATCGAGCTCACATGGCACATGCAAAGAAGGAACGCTGTGCAATATGAGTTGAGACATTTTCAATAATATTTTACGAAGTTATCGTACAAATTCTAAATGCTTATTTGTAAATGTATGAAGGATGTTTATGTATTAGTATTGCAAGCTTAATTGTAAAGTAAATATCTAAGGAACAACCAAGAAGACCACACCTGCTTAGATTGAAATATAGTCATAACGTATAAGTCCATAAACAAACAAAGAGCGTAATTTAAATTTTTCTATGACAGGCATAATCAGGTTTCGGAAAAATGGTTCTGCTATACGAGAAGGTTGATAAGAACAAAGATTTTATGAGTGTTCATCATTACATTTTCCATATTAACATAACATTAAAAAATAGTTAGATAGTACGCATATACATACATGTACAAACTTATCACAGCAAGAATTTCGCTAGTCTCATATTCTAAGATCTTCACATGGTTTCACTTTGTATATCTTTTTGCATTTTATTTTGCATATCAGCAAAATTATTCTGACTGAAATGATAAAGCCAGACGAAAGTCGACACCGGTGAGATAATTGAAGGAATGCGCGTGCGAACTTTGTGGCTAGGGAAATTCTTTCATTCTGTGGTAAGTTATTTGTGAATTTTGGTATTTAGCTAATTAGGCATTTTTGTAACATTATAAAAAGCGAATTTCAATAAAGAATTAGTTAGTTGCTACGATACAGTGAATCAAGACTTTTAATTTTACCTTAAGTGAGTCTGCTTGAGGCACTGTAACTCCGACAGCTTTCTGGTGTACTGGTTTAAGAGCCGCTGCACCCACAACACTACTTACGGTGTAACACCCTAAGTTCTGCACAGCAATATCGAGGCAAAAGAGCCAAGATCAACATTTCTTGACCCCGACGTGATTTCTTCCGAAGAGATAATCACCACCCGCAAACACTAGTCATGAGTCTAGATGAGCTCGCAGTTCAGCAGCACAACACAGGAGAAGACATAAAGGCTATTGCTAGCAATTATGGCAAGGACACTTCATCACGAAAGAACCAAACGTATCTTGAAGTAAGGTTGACGACGCTTGATGAACTCTGGAAACAATTTGATGAAGTCGACACTGAGATTCGAAATGTGTATGGGGCAAAATTGGAGCATGCCTATTTCGCAAAGGCTTATTATGACGGCATAAAACAAAAATACGAGAAGACAAGACGAGACATCATGGACAGGCTTACAGAGCTGAAGAAGCTAAATCCCAGTAGTACAGCCGAGGATAAGAGGAACCAGCCGACCTCAGATGACAAAAAACAAGAAACACAAGGAGAAAATCCACGAGTAGAAGAACCTCGCAGTAACATCAAGACAAGCACATCTTTTGACGCCAGCAATAATATCTCCAAAATAAAGCAACGGCAGCAAACAATAATGAATGCCTTGCGCAGAATGCTGACTGGGATAACAGCTGCAACCCAGCAGCCCCAAGCACAACAGTTCTATCAACTTAAAATACGCACGGTTGAGAGATACTGGGATGATATTCAACAGTTACACTACTCAATATGGGAATCAGTTGAAGATCCCAGCGCATCAGAGTTTGAAGAATATTTCAGTCTAGAGGAGGATACACAGAAGGTCTTACTGGAGTTGCATGCTGGTTTAAGTCAGCACGCCATCGCATCCGCACCAATGGTGAACGCAACCTAAATCATGAAGCTTCCGAAAATAGTCTTACCAAAGTTCGATGGTGACTATTTGAAGTGGCGACCATTTTACGACCTCTTCAACGAAGTGGTACACAAACAAGCAATGGTCGACTCGCAGAAAATGAGGTACTTAAAGAGCAGCTTATCGGGAGAAGCCGAAAAACTTGTGCGACATCTTACTATCTCAGATGCAAACTACACTGCTGCATGGAAGATCATTAAGGAACGTTACGAGAACATTAGATTGCTGGTAACTGCACTGTTGAACAAATTACTGTCACAAACAACAGTAACTTATGAGAGTGCGCCTGCAATTAAGGCGTTACACGACATAACGCAAGAATGCCTCCTTGGTCTAGAGAATTTAGGAATCAACACAAGCCATTGGGATCCACTGTTGTTGCACATATTGGTCAAGAAATTGGACAGAGTAACACACACGCTCTATGAGCAATCTCTCACTCAGCCCAGAGCATTGCAATCACTCAAAGGCTTCCAAAACTTCTTAGAGATGCGCTTTCAGTCTTTGGAAGCTCTAGGAAATAAGGGTAGATCAATGGAAGATCCTCATAAAAGGACAACCATATCCAGGTCTTTCACATCTGTCTCGGCTGGACCAACATGTATTCTGTGCAAAGGCAATCATCAAATCTTTGCCTGCCAGAAATTCATTCAACTAACGCCACGCAAACGCTTCGGCGTAATTAAAGATTTAAACATTTGCGTTAATTGCCTCAAGGCCGGACACAGGGCCGACACTTGTCCATCAAGAACGTGCACAAAATGCTCTAAACGACACAACACATTACTGCATATAGAGGCACCTCCTCCAAGATCAACCATCTCAGCACAGCAGCCTAGCAGGAATAACTACATGACAGGTACGATGGCACAATCAGCATCAAATCAATCCACATCATTCGACGACCAACTTAAATCAATCTCGTTGACAACGAAAAGCCTTCAAGCTCCAAAGGGCTACATATTTCTTAGCACAGTCATGGTAAATCTGGTCAATAACCAGGGCAAATGCGTGGAATGCAGAGCCATATTGGATTCCGGCTCCCAGCTTAACTTCATGACGGACAAGATGGCAAAACAACTGAATCTATCTGGAGTTTCCGAGTTACTATATATTGAAGGCATTGGCCAACGCAAGCAACAATCTCAACGCAGAGTTAGCATATTACTACAGTCGAAAATAAGTGGATTTGCTGTTCGAATTGAAGCTCATGTACTTCCGAAAATCATTTCACCACAACCAGCAAAATCCATAGACACTTCAACATGGCCAGTACCACACAACATGAGATTAGCGGACCCGAACTTTAACCAGCCGGGCCCAATAGACCTCCTCATTGGTGCAGAGATCTATTACTCAATCTTGTCGGTGGGACAAATCAAATTGGGAGAAACGCTACCAACAATGCAGAATACAGTTTTCGGGTGGGCCATAGCAGGCAAAACTAATGGTGTCCCACAGTGTAAAGCAGCGTGCGGAATATGTACCGAAGATGAAGCTCTTGATCAGCAGATTGAGAAATTTTGGCGCCTGGAAGACACCGAAGGAGCCAATAAGAACAATTTCACTACAGCAGAAAGAAATTGTGAAGCACACTTCATTCAGACTACCTACAGAGACCAATACGGCCGTTTCTCTGTCAGTTTGCCTTTTGCAGATAGCCCCACAGCATTGGGGGAATCAAATGATATCGCCTATAGACGGTTTCTGTCATTGGAACGTAAGCTTTCCAAGGACTCAGAACTCAAGACAGCATATTCCAATTTCATGGAAGAATACGCAAAGCTAGGACATATGGAGGAAGTCGACTTAACTAGAATCGAGAAGCCATACTACTTCCTTCCACATCATTGCATCGCTAAGCCTGAGAGTAGCACGACGAAACTCCGAGTGGTATTCGACGCTTCAGCCAAAACATCATCCAACATATCCCTAAATGACGTCCTACACACGGGTCCCATAGTACAAGATGAACTGTTTTCCATCCTATTGCGTTTTCGCCTGCCAAGATATGTATTCACCGCCGACATCGAGAAAATGTACCGGCAAGTCAATGTGGTACAATCTGACAGAAAATATCAATTGATTTGGTGGAGAGCTGATCCCAGCCAGAGCATCAAATGCTTTCAACTCAACACGGTCACGTATGGAACTACCAGCGCCCCATATCTGACCACGAAATGTCTACAGAAATTAGCAGACGACCACGCCGAAAGTCACCCACTAGCTTCAAAGGTGCTGAAACATGATTTTTATGTAGACGATGTTCTCACGGGAACAAACAATCTCTCAGACGCCATTGAGACACAGCGACAATTACAATTATCATTGCACACAGCCGGCTTTAAGTTACGAAAGTGGTGCGCAAACCATCCACGCTTAATGCGTGATATAGCCCACGAAGATAAAGAAATACAGTTAGACTTTGCAAACAAGGTGGAGGAGCATATAAAAACTGTTGGTCTGATTTGGCTACCCAAGACTGACGACCTTAGCATAAAGGCGTCCTGGATCGATGGCCGACGGATTACTAAGAGAACAGCGTACTCAGACATAGCCCATTTATATGACCCGTTGGGAATAATGGCTCCAGTTGTGGTAGTAGCCAAACTATTTCTCCAGAAGTTATGGACTTTGAAGCTGGACTGGGACGCCGCATTGCCCCAGGAATTATACACGTCATGGACCAAGTTTCGTGAGGGCTTGAAAACCTTGAATACCAAAAGATTTCCTAGACATGTTTTCTCTCATCGAATTCCGAAGTGCACGCAAATTCACATATTCGTAGATGCATCAGAGAAAGCATATGGAGCTGCTGCATATGTGAGATCAGTTGATAAGAATGACCTCATTACAGTTCGACTACTCTGTGCGAAATCTAGAGTAGCCCCTGCAAATCAGACAACGTTACCGCGACTGGAACTGTGCGCAGCAAAACTGGGAGCTGACCTGTCTCGAAGAATCAGCACAGATTTGAGCATCGCAAATCAGGACATCTATTTATGGAGCGATTCCGAAATTGTCTTGGCTTGGATAAACTCCATGTCCTCATCGTTTCACACATTTGTGGCCAATCGAGTGGCTAGAATTCAAGATGTCACCACTTCCACCCAATGGCGCCATGTGAATTCCAAGGAGAACCCAGCGGATGTATTGTCAAGAGGCCTAGCTCCAGAGAAATTAAGCGGGTCAACATTATGGTTTTACGGTCCCATGTTTCTACACGGAGCAGAACCAATATGGCCCAATCCATACAGAAGCAATGATACAGATTACACAGTCGAACATAAGCGAACTGCTTTGTCAACAGTAGTCACCCCCAGCTCAACAAGTATCATAAGCGCAATCGACCATGGGAATTCATTCAGAAAGCTACAACGTGTCATGGCCTATATCTTACGCTTCATAGCTCATACGAAGAAAAAGTTTCAAGGAGAAATTAACGGGAAAGCGTTAAGCAGTGAAGAATTAGATGAAGCTCAAGCATTAATTATAAAAACAATGCAGGAGCAACCTTTCATGCAGGACATTGCAAATATAAAACGCTATGGTGAGGTGAGCAAAAACAGCTCTTTGAGCAGTCTAACTCCATTCCTGGATGACCGAGACATCCTGAGAGTTGGTGGACGATTACAAGCATCAACACTTGGGTTCGATTCTAAGCACCCTATGCTACTACCATACGGACATCAGTTCACTAAACTACTTCTTAATGACATACATAAGGAGAACCATCATGTAGGACCACAAACTCTTCTCGCAATGGCAAGACAAAAATATTGGCCACTGAAAGGAAAAATCCTGGCTCGCTCTGTTGTCCAGCATTGCGTTCATTGCACAAGAGCAAACCCAAAGATGCTATCGCAATTAATGGGAAACTTGCCCGCCGACCGTGTGCAACCCGCCAGACCATTCGTGAACTCGGGGGTCGATTTCTGCGGACCCATTTGGACGCATTTCAAAATAAGAGGAAAACGACCACAAAAGAGTTACATAGCTGTTTTCTGCTGCTTCGCGACCAAGGCCACCCATCTAGAAGTTGTAAGTGATCTCACAACACTAGGATTCATTGGAGCACTCAAAAGGTTCACGGGACGACGAGGGCATTGCCGCAAGATTTATTGTGACAACGGCACGAACTTCGTGGGCGCCAGAAAGTACGAAAAATGCTCGAAGGTGAAGAGATGGATGGAAAAATAGCAACAACTTGCAGCACAAACGGCACTGATTTCCATCTAATCCCTCCCCGAGCCCCACACTTTGGCGGCCTATGGGAAGCAGCTGTAAAATCAGCCAAGCATCTCTTGCAGCGAACGTTAACGTCAGCTTCGCTGACCTATGAAGAATTAGAAACCACCGTCATTGAAATCGAGGCAATTTTGAATTCACGTACGATAACACCACTATCGTCGAATCCCAATGATCTAACAGCATTGACCCCAGGTCACTTGCTCATTGGGGAGCCTCTGACGAGCACAATGGACGCAACTGCAACCCCGCAACACTCAAACATCATCACCCGTTGGAAACTCGTTTCTCATCTCAAACAGGAGTTCTGGAGAAGATGGTCTAGCGAATATCTAAATCAACTACAGCAACGGTACAAATGGAAGCAACGCTGCCACAATGTCGAACCTAACACAATGGTGATTATCAAAGAAGACAATCTTCCACCCCTCAAATGGCCGCTTGGACGAATTGTGAAAACATACACAGGACCCGACAATTTGGTACGCGTCGCTGATGTACGCACTGCAAATGGGACACTACGACGCGCTATTCACAAACTAGCGCCTTTACCTATGAACGAGGATCAAGAAGAAGATGAAATCGAACCGCCCAGTTCAAACACCATAGATGATATAGAAGCACAAGGAACTGCTCGACCAGCGAGCGATCAAAGTAACCCGCATCGCAGGTCAATTTCCATTAATTCGACATCGAGTCAAACTAGGGAGACTTCTCTAACAGACACAGCAACGACGATCCATCGGATCAGCATTCGTTTCATTGTTCCTTGTCTGTCTCACATTCTCGACAACTAGAAGTGCACCTGTTGAAACGTCCCCTTTCAAATCGCAGCCAGGCATTTATTTTGAAGGCCTAGGCTCTACCAACATAATATCCAGCGAGTGGAACCTGGTGGCATATTACGACATGCAACCTTTCTGGAAAGAGTTCGATGCACTCGTCAACTCCAGTCGCATACTTAAAACCGTATGTGATCAAATAATTGAGAGGAATGCATGTGAACAAATCATGGAGCACCTCCAATTTCTAACTAAGGAACTCTCAGCAAATAATGAGCTATTATTACCAACAGAAAATAAAGGCAGAGCAAAAAGAGGTGCGTTAAATTTCATAGGTAATATCGCGAATACCCTGTTCGGAGTGTTAGACTCTGAATATGCAGAAGCCATGTCTAAAACGATCAACGAAATCAAGCAAAACGAGAATCACTTAGTAGCCCTTATCAAGAATCAAACTTCAATCATTGATGCGACCATCAATATCATGCGGAAGAACCAAGAGACGATAGACAAGCAGTTCAGGAATTGGGAGATTCATCTCAACAAGATTTCTGCAGAAATTAATGGCATACACCAAGACATTTATCAGGAGAAACTATCAAATGTCTTCATCACGTTGGCAATGCAAGCCATGTTGACAGCTTCAAATTTTCAAAGAATCCAAGGCGTCATCCTAGACGTACTAGTGGATACTCATAACGGAAAAATCAGTCCACAACTGATCACGCCAGATCAGATGCGTCAGGAATTAACCACAATCAAAGGTCATCTTCCTTCATCATTAAAGCTGCCACTAACATGACGTCTTGCAATTTTACAATTTAATGACAATCGAAGGAAGACCAACGGCCGAACACATCATCTTTAAACTCAGACTCCCTTTATGCACACTCGAGGATTTTGAATTGTTTAGCATCATTCCAGTTCCGACATTGATCAACAACACGTTCTTAGCCATACAACCATCATTCCCATACTTGGTAGTGAATCTCCATCGAGACCAATATTACCCACTCACCGAGCATAGTCTCCAGGCATGCCGCACCATCACCAGAGGTCGACACTTATGCAAGCAACATCATCCCATATATCATAAGGGATCTGCCCTCGGGGCTTGTGAGATAGATTTCATCAACCACCTACCACAATCCCACTCAACTTCATAATCCAAATGAATGGCTGTTTGCTTTGAAAGAAAAAACCACGATCAATGTCGTATGTGAAGACACAGTCAACCAAATGGCCATCGAAGGATCAGGTATTTTAAGACTTCAAAAGGAATGTATCATCAAACAGCCTCTGATCACCATACGCGGCCACAATGCTTTCCCGACCAGTTCAAGGATGTCGTACATACCTACCACAAATCTAACTCAACAAGTGAAATTGGAGGGACCACGTCTTAACATATCAGACGGACCTGATTTCAAACCACAAGGGACAGAATTAGAATCCATTCAAAAACAAATTCAACAGCTCCACATCGATCTTCCAACAATTCACCCTCACGATGTTCATCAATTTGCTATTGGCTATACGGGTTTGGCATTGGTATTTGCCATTATCATCTTCATAATTTGGACTTACAAATCCCGCATTTGTTCCCGGATTCCAACTAAGCCAACCCCACAACCGAGGCGATACATCAGTCAAGCGGATTGCACCTCAGATCAAGATGAAGAAAAACAAGTTCCCGATTTCAACAGTTGAATTCATCATTCAACGCGGGGGAGGATGTTCATCATTACATTTTCCATATTAACATAACATTAAAAAATAGTTAGATAGTACGCATATACATACATGTACAAACTTATCACAGCAAGAATTTCGCTAGTCTCATATCCTAAGATCTTCACATGGTTTCACTTTGTATATCTTTTTGCATTTTATTTTGCATATCAGCAAAATTATTCTGACTGAAATGATAAAGCCAGACGAAAGTCGACACCGGTGAGATAATTGAAGGAATGCGCGTGCGAACTTTGTGGCTAGGGGAATTCTTTCATTCTGTGGTAAGTTATTTGTGAATTTTGGTATTTAGCTAATTAGGCATTTTTGTAACATTATAAAAAGCGAATTTCAATAAAGAATTAGTTAGTTGCTACGATACAGTGAATCAAGACTTTTAATTTTACCTTAAGTGAGTCTGCTTGAGGCACTGTAACTCCGACAGCTTTCTGGTGTACTGGTTTAAGAGCCGCTGCACCCACAGCACTACTTACGGTGTAACACCCTAAGTTCTGCACAGCAATATCGAGGCAAAAGAGCCAAGATCAACAATGAGCTTCAATCGAGTTTTAACCGGCAGTATATGAACATATAGTCAAAGCCGTCGCAAAGTACCATAAATTGATCTGATCGCAATAGGCCATAGCTGAGATTAAGGTTATTACATAAAGACTGGCAGGTTATTTACATATAGACTGAATAGAAATGGGCCTATGATAGATCCCTGTGGAACACCACTTGTCAGCAGAAGTTTATTAGTACTCGTTGCTATTTGAACATATTGCGACCTGCCATAGAGGTCACTTTTCAATAACCTTAAGACGGATGAAGAAAACTGTAATTGCGCTATCAATTTAGACAATAAAGTGCCATGGTTAGTTCGATTTATAAAACTATTTAAAAAAAATCCAGTTAGACAAATATTGTCTTTATACCACTCTCCATTGATTTACGAATATATGACATGACCTTAAGTGGTTGCACGGTTGTCTGAAAATAGTTAGATGTTTGGGTACAAACAATTTTTTTAAAAGCCTTCGCCAGAAAGAATAACAGGCTTATTGGCCTAAAATTGCTAGATTTTTTTTGGACCTAACACTAGGATATCGGGATAATTTTTGCTGTCTTACTTAATGTAGGATAAGAGGATTGTATGAAGCACGTGTCATTAATGAGTAATAGGAAGAGCAATACCTGGTGAGATAATTTTAAGAAATCGGGTAGAAATATCATCAAAGCAGCAGCAGCATTTGAGCTAATTCACATTATATTTAGCTTCATTGACCGCTATCACATCAACATAACCGAAGCTAATGCCCTCCTATACAGTGGTGGATCCAGCTAGGGGGCGCGGGGGCACACGCCCCTCCCTGAAGGCCACTAAAAAAACAAACTCCAACTGATCTTCTAAAGTTTTCTTAACCAAATCTATTCTACTGGCTGTTAAATCCTATATAGGAAACAGGAAGTGCTGATACTTGTAAAATTCATGTATGTACATGGGCGTGGCTTTTCTCGGGGTGTTTGAAGCAGGACAGAGCTTATTGGGATAAAATCGATGGAAGGTTTGTTTTAATTGTAAACAGCTGCCAATTGATGAGTCTTCGAATCTTGGAATCAAGTATAGCAAAGGCTTCTGGTACCTGTTCAAAACACCAGGAACAACTTCACCAATTCCCCTATGGCTTCACTACTTAACAATGGTGCAGTGGTTGTTGATTCCCTGGATAATGCTAATATTTTAGTTGGTAGATTTGCCCAAATTCTCGTTTTCTATTCTATTCTTTCTATTCTGTTACTTAGAAAGTGTGCCTCATACTTGGCTAAAACTCTGTGCAAACTATTCTACTTGTCTTATTCGACAAGAAAATGTTCACTTGGTTGGAAACTAGCGAACGTTCAACCTATTCTTAAAAAAGAAGAAGATCGCGATCTCTGAAATTATCGATCAACTGCAATCACTTCGATTCTTTTAAAGGTTTTTGAATCTTTTATTAACTCCAAGTCTCCTAGTCCCCACAATTGTTGTGGTCCAAAATCCTTACCCTAGATATTTCAAAGATCCTTGATAGAGTCTGACATTCAGCCCTTTTAGGTAAACTTGAAGCACCTGGTCTATCCCTCTTTTCTTATTATAGATTGAAAGCTTTTCATTTGATCGCCATCGCCTAATACCAGTTGTACTATATAGTGTTTCACAAAACCTCACGCTATAAATGCCGGTGTGCCTCAGGGCTCTGTAGACTCTTGATCCGCCTTCTTAATTTTCCTTAATGATGTGAATTTCCTTACAGTTAAGCCTATTCATAGTTTTGCCTATCACAGTACTCTTGAATTCGCTTACTGATTTAACACTCTTACGGACTCCAGAGGGAATGTAGGTACATCTGTCAATTGAGTTTGCATGATTAGAACATTGGTTAACGACCTTGAGAATATAATCCCTTAAGGTAAAGCGAATCGTATCGAATTCAAGGCATCTAAGTCCCAAAGCTGTATCATGTCTTTAAAACAAAATCATAATGTTAACACTCCTATTTTTTTTGATAGGGCACAGATTTACGGTACACCGTCTTTATGCATTCTTGGCATTAATATTTCCTGTAAATTAAGCTGGATAGATCACATCTTTTCTGTTGCAAAGAAGCATCTAAATGCCTTGGATTTCTGAAAATGTATAAGAAATATTTTATCCCATCGAATCTAGCGCTCCTCTGAAAGTCGTACATCAGACCTAGAATGGAATACAATTCCCATATTTGAGCCGGTGCTGGTCGCACAGGTTTAGCTTTTAGAGCCTTTAAGCTCATTGGAGATATGACAATAACATGACTGATCGACTCACGCCGCCTCAATTATTGATGCCTTTCGCTCGTATTCCTATGTCCTTTCAACTATGCTGTGCTTTGCATCATAGGATATCTTCTGAGTTTGGTTTATTAGTCAAACTTTCTTAACTTTTCCATAAAGTTATATATATGTACTTACAAGGTCTGTATTGCATCTGTTCTGTGAATGCTATTTTAAATAGACGCAAAGAACGTAGCGCTTTATTTCCTGTATTTTGCAAAGTTTTAATTTATGACGAATTCGTGAAATTGAATCAAATGTATTTCGCTATGTTTACTAATCGAAATGGATGATTCGGAAGCTTTACACTTCCACCATTTACAAACCAAAACAAAATTAATAATTTAATACCTCGTTTCACTTTCGAGAGTGGCAAAAGTTGAACGTTGAGCAACTTTCTTCTTTGAGAGTGGTAACTTATCTTTCGACCTGGATATTTTAAAAGATAAATTTTGTGCACTTGATATTTGCGAGTATCTTGGAACTTTGAATGTTTCCAGGCTATACCGTTTTTAAACCATAGTTGTACCCCCTCCTCACAAGAATCCTGGTTCCGCCCCTGCTCCAAGAAAGAACCGATTTCATGAGACATGGATTCTTCTCTAAATTGGAAGGGAAATCTGATTGAGATGAAGTAAAGCAAGTGTTTAGCATCAAACTCAACCATATCACTTTCCCAGCCATAGATGCTAATATCGCGCAGAGTTTTTCACAATCGGTTTGTAGATAAGTTAGATAAAATTTTAAGTAATAATAGCTGTGTTTTTTTTTTATATGGTAACCGTTTTTGCGTCAACCGGTAATCTCCTCTGAACCGGATAAAGAAAGGAGAAAACGCGGCTTATGTATGTTTTTAAATATCGCATTCTATTGGTAATTTTATTCCGGACTAAGTTATAATAACGCAAACTGTCTAGATTTCAATCCAGCTTTTATTGACCGTACAAAAATTCTCGTTCGGCAATCTTATAATAAACCGCATCCGGAAGATGGGCATCCAAACTTAATGCGCCGAACACGCAGAGGAAGAAGTTTATTGTACAGATCTAATATATGTATATTCATTTAACATTTTTACTTGCGTATTTATTTTCATTCCAAAGACTCTATAATACAAAGATGTTGCAGGCATATGGTATAGCTCACTGACTTATAACAATGGACTGAGCGTATTGCCATTTTCCTATAGGAAGGAATAGCATAAGTTTTATAGTTTTCTCTTTCGCACCATGGTAGAGCTGGAGATACCAACACAAAATATCGCTTACTCAACGTTTTCTTATACCATTTGATGTTTTTATGTTGGCTGCAGATTCAATCATTGCAGGAAGAATAAGGTAAAGATAATGTTTACCATGCTCCATCTCTCTTGCCCATACGGAGGATTTAGGTAAAAATAACTTTTGAAAATTAAAGTCGGAATGACTTTAATTTCTTATAAGAGTGCTTATAAGCAATTGAAATAAGAAAGATATTTTTTTAATTTAATTCGATTTTCGGTTGAGTTTTACATGGCTTTTATTTAGTAAAAGTTTTAAAGGGTGCTCTAACATTGATATACAGAAACACAATATTTGTGTCACATGAAATAGGAAATCGCTCAGTCCATTGTTATAAGTCAGTGCCAATACTGCATACAAGTTCTAAAGAAAATATTTCCTGTAAATTTCTAAGGAATGATTGAAGGCTTTTCTATATCAGGTCCAGGCTGTGGTGCTCATGACTATTGGAGGCCGTGTACAATATGGAGTTTTAATAATTTCTCAACAGAGTTGGAATTTCGGAGATTCCGCATTATTTTTCACTGAGGTCAAACTACACAATGTGCCTGCAATATCTTTGTATTATAGAATCTTTGTTCATACAAATCATTCCATGATGCAGTAAGCATTCATCCAGAAGTTCTGAAACATTAACATGGTTCTAATCACGATAAACATAGAATTTAGGGGGTACATCAATACAAAAATCATGTCATGGTCCATAACACTAAGTGGGAATATTTGAGTGCTGAACAATATATTGTTAAGGTTAGTGACACAAGCAGCAAGTCCAACCCGTAAGTCTATCATAATTAGGAAATGTTTAAATAGTTCACTCATAGAATTAGTAAATAGCAAGTCAACATTAAAATCCCACAATCAGAGCCTTCGAATAATTGTGACATAAATTAGATACAGCACTCACGACACTTTCTGCAGGACCAGGAAAAAGGAGGCATTTTCTCTTAAAACTTACGGGTTTTGGTCCAACACCTACTAAGTTAAATGGAATTTTACTTTTCAGAATTTTAGCCATATTTATATTTTATTTTTACATTTCTAAAGCTCTTCTGTCATCGTCATTTATCCCGAACAACGAGGTAATAACTAAAGGAGATGCAATCATATGTACGATCCGTGTACATGAGCGTACCCAAAATTGCCTTGCATTTGTGTATGTTTCACTCCGCCATTTTTGGTCTTCGCTGTCAAATCCATACTTAGGTTTGGATGGTTTTGGGCTTGGTGCATTGACGCAGGAAAACCCGTGAAATAACCGTAGGGGCCACGAAGCAAATATTACTCACAAACTTTTTACCACTGAACATATCTTCTTAATTATTAACTTTTTTACGTTCACGTTTGCATATTCAGTAAATACTTTTGAGTATATGAAAATAAAAGCGATTAAAATTGCGCATAGGTTGTACAATTGTGTACAGGTGTACTAATTTTACGGCGCTTATGTACAAACAATATCAGTGTCATTGTGTTAGAATTGGGTACGCGATATTTTCTCATTTGCATCTCCTTTAGTTCTTACCTCGTTGATCCCGAAATAACTTCTAGTTATACCTGGAAGCCTCTGGATTAATAAGGTATTTTTGTGTAGTTATGGTACAATCAGATTTCTTGCTTTTATATATAACAAAGATCGCCAAAAGATACCGTGCAATATTAATATCAGGTACCCAAATTAGTCCTACTTTGATGAAGTTATATTCATTTAGTATGTCCCTTCTGACTTAATAAGCATGCATAAGCATGAATACATAAATACATGTGGTGGCCATAGCGGGACGAAACACTAAGGGAATTAGTTATATCAGAAGTTTCATGTCGGTCAAAAGCACTCCCATTTCTGTTCCTTTCAGTCTAATGGAGATGTTTCAATATGATAAACTTAAGAGCTTGAAATCACCATCATCATCATCATCACCATCATTTCCCAATTTAATTCGCACTCACTCTGCTTTTGAAATTTTCTTACACCAAAGACCTGTCCCCAGTTCCCCATTAATAACATTTTGAGTTCTGACTTCTGAAATCAATTTTTCATCGTCCTCAACATAATTAACTTTCGAAGTCATTTGATAAATGAAACTAGGGTCTGTAACTAAACTAAAGTAATTACACAGAAATTGTTGACAAAAGTGGAATGAATATCTACATACATGTACAGATTTACATGTATGTACAATATGTTATGTGTGAAATAAAGTAGCTGGGAAAATCTGTTCAAAAATTCAGTAGACCAATTTATCTCTGTTTACGAATATTTTTGTAGTTTTAGGGGACTTTTTATGTGACGAATTTTAATTTACTGTGTTTTTTTGTTTGTTTGTATTGTGGGATATTTCTTATTATAATTTATTTTTTATTTATTCACTTAAGTACAGTGCTGGTGTCGATTTATGAGGCTGCCCTTGGCTTGGTTAGATACCTAAACCCCGGTGGAAAGTCATCTTCATCGTACGACAGAATCGGGTATGCAGAGGCGAAAGACTATAGACTATTGGCCTGTCATATTTCATGTTAAAGATTTTGAAGAGGATACTAGACGTATATGTATATAAGAAGGATTTAGCAGGGTACCTTTAGTTCGATATACTAATATGTCTATATCTAAAGCCGGTCCCACACAATGTATGAATTCGTCAAATTTTTGTCAATGCGTCTCATATGACGAGGTTTGTGTAAACGAGACGCATTACCAAATATGGTTTCAGGTATTATAAGGGGTCTGGAACACAAAGGTATATGTGTTGGTTGCTTTCCTGAAGAGCGACGGGCTTTCTCTCTTTTTCTTTTAACATTATTAAACAGCAGAGGTGATATCTCGTCGGTAATACTGTATAACAGCGTGATTAGCAATATCGCAACCGCGTAACTGCAATTTCGAAGTTAATGATGACGTACCTAAAGAACTACAGTTTGTTTTATCAATGTTATGTCTAAAATCCAGAAAGATATGATATTTCTCGTTCTATCCAAGAGTTCAGTAGCAATAATTTTTGTCATTATAATAAAATGAGGAGGGAGAAGTTTAGTGTCTGCTGAAAATCTAACTTTAACCACAAATAAGTAAATATACAGATAATGAATCGAATAGGAAAATTGCAAATCAGATACATGTTGCGAGTCTATTAAAAAAATTTGCTACGCCTCGCTTCAATATAAAATCGACGATGCCTCGATCTGGGGCTGGATTCACTAACTCGGAGAGTTGTGGAGTTGTGGAGATGAGACTTCTTTTGACACTTAACTCTACACTTGGAATTCTGTAACTCGGGGAATTTGTATTACCAATTTTCCAAACTTTCTATTCTACTCGACCAAACTTTCGGTTGTGTTAGTTGTGGAGAAGTAAGAACAGCCTTTCTCAACTGACATTAATGTCTGTTTTTGTTGTGTTTTGTGAAGGTACCTATGTAACTAAGATTTTCAAATTAAATTATGGACTCATCGCATATCCTGGCTATGTTCACAAAAATAAAGTATGAAAATCCTTGCAATACTTATAGAGAAATATGGATTTTTGTGTCTCAAATCACGCGAAAATGGTCAATTTGGTCGTCTTCCAGTACAGAAGAGATGATGCAAAATTTTTAAATATGCACCTTAAAGCTTGTATATAATCTTAAATCGTATCTACACTTTGTCCCCTAATTAGATATGTAATTAGTTTTTGAGTCCGGTAAATGATTTTGGAGATACATAACTGCAAAGATGAAAAAATGGCCTTTCTTGGTCCAAAAATAGCCATATTTTCAACTCTTCAATATGAAGAACTGCAAAGTCGTTGAAATTCACTTCCCATGAGAAAAAAAGTTCACAACAGACTACTAATGAATGTGAAACAAAGAACGGGAAAAATATGCAAAATACTGGTACTGTAGTGTATATGATCCAAGTGCAAAAAATTCGTCTTTCGGCGGTAAAAACTCGGTTATGAAGATAAAATGATCAAAAAAAAACCTACATCATTAGATTAAACCGCTTCTCCTCCCCAGCTCCAAAAGCCCCTACCCTAAAAATGTTTCTTCTATATTTTTGTACTCTAGACCCTAAATCCGAAGGAAAAAACCCCAAAGCTCTACGACCCTCCCACACACAGTTAGCCGTCCTTCAATATTGCGATACTTTTCACGTTTTCCCTAATAGTAGTTATGGAGTTTTAATCGGGGAAAACGAAAATTCACATCTCCCACACTCTCCGAGTTACAGAATGCGGCCCCTGATGTAGGAAGGATTGGCCTCAATTCTAGGTCATATGCATTATTGGAGGTTGACAACGGAAAAAGAAATGATCGTTTATTGAAAATTGGAGGCCGACAAAGGCCACCAAAGCGAATAAAAATTCAACATTTTCTGTAAATTTCTACAAAGAAAAGAATTATTGCGTATTTACGCTTCTACGCTCATAATCCGGGGATTACGCGAGATAGTAAAGCTTGCATGCAAGCCTCCCTTCCAACGCGATCTTTAACTTGGCAGCAGAAGGCAGTTCGGTTGATATTTTATCATCTTCCATGCAAGTTCATTTAAAAAATGGCATTGAGGCGTAAAGTCATGCGTATATTGGAAATTTATAGCAATAAACGAAGTAGCAGAATGATAAGAACCAAAGAAAAAGTTAAGAGGAAGGTGTTGGTAAATGATGTTTTGCAAATGATTCCAGAAAATCTCGTTTTTCCAGAAAAGATTTATCAAATTCTCTCAAGCACTCTCTTTTCCGCCATCTTGAAAATTACATAATGTCAAATTACTGTCACCTCAGCTGCCATGGTTTTTCATCATGCATGGTCGTGGAAAGCTGAACTGCCAGCATGGCAGTAGAGGTTACACGTGCAAGAAGTATGGCAGTGCGGCTTGCATGCAAGCTGTACTATTACGTGTAACCCCCGGGTAAAAATTATTGTCGGCCTCCAAAAATGCGTATAAATTATAAGAAAAAATTTCCAGTGAATTTCTAAGAAAAAATTTACAGTGAATTTCTAAGAAAAAATTTCCAGTGAATTTCTGAAAAAAAAATTGTGGTCTTCCTTACAGTCGAGGCATCATTAATTTTATATTGTAACTAGGCATTGCATTGCTTTGGTAAAAGGTGGAAACTTGGGTGTGTGCCTGAATATTAAGAACATTTTCTGTTAATAATATTTTTTAGCTACAATTTTCGTCGTAGCTAACTAACTTGGTTACCAGAAATTTTGTTAAGGTTTTCATTTTTCTGGTATGCGTTCTTCATCTGTATATTTACTTTTTTGTGCTTTAACGTTAACTTATGCGATATTGACATTAGTAGTCTCGCAGTTATGCAGTATCACCGGCGATATCACAACCTGTAGCAAAAGAACCTCTTGCTCAGGTGACGTATTGTTAAGAAGCGTTAGGGGAGGTATATACAACCATACAACAGAATAAAGTACTATTAGCACTCCTGTGGATACTTGTTATGGCAAATTCATGTCAACAATTCGTGAACGGCTCGAATATGCGTTGGTCCACTTTTTATCGTTGGTGTCTCCAGAAGGATAAATTTTCATGTATGTAGAGGGTACAATGGACCTGATAATAGGCCAAGTGGAGTTGACTAACAATCAAGGTGAAGCTACACGGCGAGAGATTTTAGCCTTCAGAGACCAAGTTTTTGGTCTTTGAAAACCCAGAGACCCGTGAATACACTTCGGAGACTCAAAAAATATCTAAGGAGACCTAGTCTCTAGGGACTTTTTTAGTTTCCGGTCTCCCGTTGTGTATTTTAAAACAAACTTTTTTCCAGGCTCGGTCTCCGGTTTCCGAAGTTTGCTCATTTATCGTCTCCACGTCTCCGGAGACTATTTGTGCGTTCTGGTTCTGGTCAGTTAAGTATGGGTTTACTCGGAAAGAAAAGGAATAAAGTGAAGTGAGTTTGACAAACTGTTACAAAGAAATTAATAAAAAAACTTATTATTATTCTAATAGATTTAGAGCAGAAAATTTATTTCGTCAATTTAATTCTGGTTATTTTTGAAAATAAAAAAAAAATAATAATCTCGAACTTTTTTGCGTTTATCCCAGAAAGATCTGTGGAGATTTCTAGAGACCAATAAAATTTCGTGTATATACTCTAGAGACTTTTTTATTTTTATGATGGTCTGCGGAGACCTAAGTTTATGGTCTCCAGAAACAAAAGTCTTTTGTCCTGTAAACTTTTCGGAGATTTTAGTCCCTGTCTACCGGAGACCAAAAGTCTCTCGCCGTATATCTTTACCGCTAGCAGCACCCATCTAACTTAATCTGAAGTATAATGCCGAATTCACAATGTAAAGTAGAGTAGAGTAGAGTGGCGTACAGTGGAAACTGGCATCTGTTTTTTCGCACCCAGTAGAGCATATGACCATCTTTATATGGCTCTAAGTAGCAGAGTGGAGCTGCATAAAAATAGGCTCTATTCCTATTTTGACGTTGCCATTTCCTAAAGCTTACAAACTGGAATTTTGAACTACTAGCATGTAGGGCTCACCCAATATTCGAAAGGTAATTTGCTCGTCAAGCCATTTGCTGTCAAGCCATTTTCTCGTCAAATCATTTTCCCGTATCATTTTTTTTGTACAAAATTTTCTCGTATTCCAATTTGCTCTTGTAAAATGGAATACGAGACAATTCGCGCGCGAGTTACAAGCCCAGCATAATCACGCATTTACCTAGCAGTGCATATCTACATACATACGTTCATATATATCAAATTATTTCTGTTAACCTTTCAATTTTGATAATATAAACCATTTTCCTCCATAGCTTTTAAAAATTATATTTATGTTGTCTAAAGTAAATTAATCAGCATTTTACAGCAAAATTGTAAGTTCACGGAGTTCACAAAATGTAATTGAACTCCTTGCGCAAGCTAAAAATGCTTAGGTAATGTCTACCAGGTAAAGCGCAACGATACCTGTAAGAATTATCAAAAAAGGTAGTAAGTTAGTTCTGATATTAAACTCGTGTCGTCCAGTAATAATAAATTTTATTAAATTCAATTAATTGTGTTTTTTTTTCATTTTTATTATTTTTTTTTTATCATTAAATGCAAGAACAAATATAACTGGCGCAGTCGTGACGGATTTTGTTTTGTTTGTTCGAAAAGTGATTAAATGAATACTTAACGGGCAAACAACATAAAGGACTAAAGGAAATTTTATATAAATCGACATAGGATCTCAACAAACCAACGAAGGTTTATCGTTGCAGAGATTTATAAGTAGTGAACAGTGGAAACCAACGACGGATTATCGCTGAAGATACCATTGTAGCCAAAAATCAATCAACGAAGGTATATCGCTGAAAATGTGGCTAACTATTTTGATGTAAGTCGTGATTTGAATACCTCCTTTTATCCTTTATGCCATCCAACAAAAAAAGAACCTCCTTTTCCAGACCCTATCCGGTGTCCAATATTTTTAGAAATAGTCTAGAATTATATAGATCAAGATCTAGTGAATACATACATACAAATTTAGAAGAAAATCTTATTGTGAGTGCTAATTCTACTGAAAATATAATTGAAAATATTAACTGCGGATTAAATTCATATATTACGCTCACAGAAAATATTATTGAAAATTCAAACTTAAATTTAAAGGAAATTTGTGCTGAAAATTTAGTTGATTTAAATATAGTGTGTGACAAAGTGTGTAATAATAAAGTTGATCAGGGTATCCCAAATAGTTCAAATCATTTAAACGTTTTCAAAAAAATGACAACCCCAGATAATACCAACCCAACTGGTGCAGCATTGACAACCGTGACATCCGTTGATATTGCCAATTCATTAAAAATTCCCGACGCAATTAAAGACTTGCCCAAATTCGACGGCAATGCCCGGTTACTTTTCGATTTCCTCGACAATGTAGATGAAATCCTTTCTTTAATCTCTATAGTAAGTGGAACACCCTACGGTCAGTTACTACTTAGAGCTATTAGGAATAAAATCGTGGGACCAGCCAATGAAGTTCTCAATATGTATGGAACTTCATTAAACTGGGACGATATTAAAGAAAATCTGATATTACACTACAGTGATAAAAGGAATGAAACATCCTTAATAAAAGATCTCCATAAAATAAAACAAAATAACAACACGGTAGAAAAATTTTACAGTGAAGTGGTAGAATTATATGCTAGTATGGTAAATCATGTGAATATACACGAAAAAGATAAGAATGTCATTAGTGCAAAGAAAACCCTATTTTCGGAAATGTGTTTAAATGAATTTCTATCTGGGTTAAGAGAACCATTAGGATCAATGATACGTGCTATGAGACCACAGTCACTGGCAGAGGCATTTTCGTTCTGTATAAAGGAACAAAATATGTGCTATGCCAAATCAGACAGTAGTAAACCCATAGTGCATACAAAAATGATACAAAATTCTCCTTCAAACACGCATAGAGCCTATCCATTACCACCGTTTAGGCCCCAACAGAGAATTTATACGCAATCTTTTGGTCAATCTCAGAGATTCAATCATTTTCCTACCCAACAAACAAGATTTCCCCAAAGCAATCTTTTGCCACAGCAACAAAATATACCTCGATTCAATAATTACCCACCTCAACAACGACAACAATACTCTAACAGACCGACCTATTCGACTTCACCCAAACCAGAACCGATGGATATATCGACATGTAATGTAAGAACCTCTCAACCTCAACCCCAAATTAGACCATCTTCAAATAACAATTTTAGACCAACTGGACAGCCAAATTTCGTTAGTAAGGAACTATTTAGCGTTACAGAAAGGAATTCAAATCCATGCGTAGATGATTACTACCCTGAACCTCCCCATTCATACGATCAAAACCTCGATGATTACTATTGTTATTCCGATCAAGTAGACGATTTAAGTTACGAAAATGTTGGAAATCAACCAAATAGTGCTACAACACCCGAACATGAACTGGATGACACAAATTTTACTATACCAGCCTCGAAAACCCAGTCGGGTACATAGACATTAATAAACATAGTTTCATTCTTCCCTACATACATATTTCATCTCCCTTCGGACGGCCCTTAAAATTTTTAATAGATACAGGGGCATCATCCTCCTTCATAAACCCAGAGTACGTCCATCCAAATGATCTTGTTGAGACCAAACCAATTATAATTACAACAATTTTAAATAAACATTGTTTGAATAAAGAAATTTCTTTTCCAAAATTCCATGAATTTAACGAACCAGGACAAATTAGATTTCTCGTCTTTCGATTCCATGGCTACTTTGATGGGTCACTTGGACTCAACACCTTAACTTCACTAGGTGCTAAAGTCGATCTTGCTAACCACGTATTAATCACCAACAAAGCTACAATTCCCTTACATTTCAAACCGAATTTCATGTCGAATAAGTACATAATCCCTTCCAACTCAAAACTTGTTGTCAGATTACCTGTTGACATACAAAGTGGAAATATATACATCAAGACTATAGAAATTAAACCCAAATTGCATATTCCTGAAGGAATATATTACGCTGAAAACTGGTATAGTCAAGTTGAAGTAATCAATTCTTCAGATCAAGAACAAAACCTTTTCATTGAACAACCTCTAAAAGTAGAAATATTCACCTCTGAAGAGTTCACAGAAATTAATAATTTCAATATACATTACGACCATAATATCGAACCACCAATCGACGTTTCAAATCTACTCCGAACCAATCACTTAAACAAGGAAGAATTAAAAGAGCTTTCCAAAATCTGTGGAGAATACGAAGATATCTTCTTCAAAGAAGGCCAGAAACTCACCTTCACTAACAACGTAAAACACAGAATACGAACAACGGACGATATACCCATCTATACGAAATCGTATCGGTATCCGTACGTTCACAAGGAAGAGGTACGCCGACAAATAAACGCTATGCTCGAACAGGGCATAGTTCGTCCCAGCTATTCTCCTTGGAGCTCCCCTGTTTGGATTGTCCCAAAAAAGAGGGATGCCAGTGGCAAACAGAAGTGGAGACTCGTGATAGACTACAGAAAACTAAATGAAAAAACGATCAGTGATAGGTATCCAATCCCCAATATTACTGAAATCTTAGATAAATTGGGAAAATGTATGTATTTTTCCACTTTAGATTTGGCCAGTGGCTTCCATTAATTAGAAATGGACACACGTGACATTCAGAAAACGGCTTTTACAGTGGAAGGAGGCCATTTTGAATACATCAGAATGCCTTTCGGGCTGAAAAATGCCCCTAGTACCTTCCAAAGAGTAATGGATAATGTGCTAAAGGAATTGCAAGGAACGGTATGCCTTGTATACCTTGATGATATCATAGTGTATTCAACCTCACTACAAGAGCACATTGAAAGCCTAAGAAAAGTCTTCCAAAAGCTGCGAGAAGCCAATTTAAAAGTGCAATTAGACAAGTCAGAATTTTTACACAAAGAAATAGATTTCCTAGGACATGTCGTTACTACGGAAGGTGTAAAACCAAACCCAGCGAAAATTAAAACAATCAAGGAGTTTCCCATACCTAAAACACAAAGGGAAATCAAATCATTTCTTGGTCTCCTAGGGTATTATCGGAAGTTTATTAAGGATTTCGCTAGACTCACCAAGCCACTCACAGAATGCCTCAAAAAGGGTAAATCCGTAATACTTAGTGATCAATATATTAAGGTATTCGAAAACTGTAAAGATCTTTTAATCAACGACCCCATATTACAATACCCGGACTTTTCGAAACCTTTCATCCTGACAACAGATGCCAGCGATTATGCTATTGGTGCCATTCTTTCTCAAGGGCCTATCGGAAGCGACAAACCTATATGCTTTGCGAGTAGGACACTCATTGATTCTGAGATTAATTACTCAACAATTGAGAAAGAATTACTGGCCATCGTCTGGGCTACCAAATATTTCCGACCGTACTTGTTTGGTAGAACATTCAAAATAGTAACAGATCACAAACCCTTAACGTGGATAATGAATTTAAAAGACCCTAACTCTCGATTAGTTCGATGGCGACTAAAACTAGAAGAGTACGATTATGAAATCCACTATAAGAAAGGTATCCAGAATTCTAACGCGGATGCGCTGAGCAGGATAAAACTCAAAGAATCTGTAAACCCCTTCAAAACGGAACTCTACCTCACAGAAAATGATGTCAGAAGTACGAACACATCTACACAAAGTGTTAACGGATCCACTATCCATTCTGCCCAAGAGAATATGGATGATGGTATCCCAATTTCGGAATGACCACTTAACGAATTTGCATTGCAACTTATTTTAGAAAAATCTACCGGGAACCCTCAGGTATCGCTAAAAATGCCCTTTAAGAACAAACAAAGAAGGATTGCAGAGATTACTGATAACTCTGAACCGATATTAACCGAAATTTTAAAGAAATATCTCCCACCTAATCGTTTAACTGCTGTATACACTAGCGATGATATTTTCAAAACGTTGCAAGTTGTTTATTCTAAATTTTTCTCGAATTCTAAAACATTTAAACTAATCAGATGTACAGAGATACTCATAGACATAACTGACAGTGACGAACAGGACAAGATTATTCACGAATACCACACCAATAACAATCATAGAGGTATTAACGAAACCGTACTCCATCTCAAGAGAGAATATTTCTTTCCCTTCATGAAAAATAAAATCAGTAAAGTTATTAATAATTGTGATACTTGTCAAAAATTTAAGTACGAGAGAAATCCACCCCGAACAAACCTTTGGATATCATTCATGTAGACATCTATTCTATTAACAATGAACAAATTCTCACAATTATAGACAAGTTTTCAAAATTTGCAGGTGCTTATACACTGCCCTCCAGAAACAGCCTCTCAATAATTAAATCCCTGAAGCATTATATGAGCCTTCATGGAATTCCCAAAAAACTCGTTTCAGATCCTGGTAGCGAATTTACCGCAACCATTTTCAAAGATTTCTGTAAACAGTATAAAATAAATCTTCACACTACATCAATCCAGCAAAGTAGTAGCAATTCGCCCGTTGAGAGATTGCACTCAACGCTAACGGAAATCTATAGAATAATTCGTAATATACTCAAGGATAGAGACCATGAAGAAATCATGAATGAAACTCTCATAACATACAATAATGCAATCCATTCCTCCACGAAACTAACCCCATACGAAGTTTTCTACGGTCGTACTTACAAATTTAATAATCAACTACATGAAAATTATCTAAAACGGTTAAATGAATTCCAAACACAAATCTTCCCCACTATAAAGTCCCAACTTGAGCAGAAAGTTACGAAGAATATAGAAAAACTTAACAAAAATAGAGAAAACCCCTCAGAGTATAAAGTAGGAACAGACATATACAAAAAAGAAGATAGAAGAAATAAACTAACCTGTAGATTTTCAAAACATAAAGTAAAAAGGAATAATAATGTAACCTTAATAACCACAAAAGATAAGAAATTACACAAATTACACAAATTCCAGGTGGACACCCTTGATACTGGGACAGAAAATGGAAATTCAAGACTTGACGAACAGCAACGGACTTCTTCCAATGAAACTAGGGACGGCTAGAACTATACGAGGAAATAACAACTTACTTCACATAGTACGACTTAACCATTACGAACAGACCATCAACAAAATTTCAGACGCACTGAAAACCTTTGAACATCTAAACGAACTGACTGACTCCCTAAATATAACAAAATTTAAAATAAAAGAACTAGAGCATAAGCTACAGATATTATTGCCTAAGTTTAGGAACAAGAGGGGACTCATAGATGGATTAGGAACTGTAATTAAAAGTATAACGGGTAATATGGATGCTAATGATGCAATTAAATTGAACGAACGAATAGAATTAATATTAAAAAACGAAAATACCATTACTAACGAGATTAATCGACAAACTAAAATAAACAATCAAATGATTGAACGATTTGGGAATATCACAGAGCACATAAACACTCAACAGCAAATAATTACAGACTCTTTGAGACACACGCAAGATCAATTTAAGAACAAGATATATTCAGAAGATGCAACCATTAAACATATGCAATTTTTAAATCAAATAAATTATAACATCGATTTACTTAATAATCATTTAAGCAGTATCGCAGAAGCTGTAGTTCTCGCAAAATTAAACATTATTCCCAAACAAATACTAAGTCCAACGGAACTTTCAGAAATATATTCTATTTTCCAAAAACAAAATATAGCAATAAAGTCAGATCCGCACATCTATGAATTACTAGGTCTTCAAGCTTATTATAACCATACAAACATCATTTTTAATATTCAAATACCCATCATACCAAATGAAACCTATTCTCTATTCCACATAATCCCCTTACCAATAGAACATAGTAAAACAATCCTCACCAAACCATACCTTATCATGAATCCTAGTAATATTCAATATCTCGACAAAAAGTGCCCCAACATAGAAGGAATATACTACTGTCAGGAAACAGCATACAGAGAAAAAACAAACAGTTCGCAATGTATCGGAAATCTATTGAATAATAAACCAGCGCACTGTATACTTCATAATAAAGAAAGAGACATAGAAATATTTCAACCAGAGCCTAACTACATTGTCCTAATCAACGTTCCGCAGACAACAATTATCACCACTTGCAGCCCTAACACACAGAAAATAAAAGGATCAGCACTTATCCACTTCAACGGATGCGAAATTAATATTAACGATGTTTCCTATAGGGCTACAACCAGCACTCACTGGGACGAAATCAACATATATCCCACAATATTTAACGAAATCAACGCAACAATAAACACGAACAGTATACATCTGAAAAAGTTGGAAAAGTATCAATTTGCAGAAAGAGGATTTACAGAACTCCTGGAACCATACGTACATCAAAAGGAGTTTTACAAGACATCCAGTGTTATTGGAGGCGTCCTGATCATCATAATCGCTCTCACCTATATAGGAATATATCTAAAGCTGAAAAGGGATTATAAAACACATCAGAATAATACTTCGCCAATTATCTCAACATTCGCTCCTGTCAACGAACCTGCAAGGATCCAGTTTCTTTGGCCGTCGCTCAGCTCTAAGGGGGGAGGAGTTACAAGCCCAGCATAATCACGCATTTACCTAGCAGTGCATATCTACATACATACGTTCATATATATCAAATTATTTCTGTTAACCTTTCAATTTTGATAATATAAACCATTTTCCTCCATAGCTTTTAAAAATTATATTTATGTTGTCTAAAGTAAATTAATCAGCATTTTACAGCAAAATTGTAAGTTCACGGAGTTCACAAAATGTAATTGAACTCCTTGCGCAAGCTAAAAATGCTTAGGTAATGTCTACCAGGTAAAGCGCAACGATACGTGTAAGAATTATCAAAAAAGGTAGTAAGTTAGTTCTGATATTAAACTCGTGTCGTCCAGTAATAATAAATTTTATTAAATTCAATTAATTGTGTTTTTTTTCATTTTTATTATTTTTTTTTTTATCATTAAATGCAAGAACAAATATAACTCGCGCGAACCAATTAGTTCAAAAAAAAAATTCACGCGAACATTGGATTATTCGATAAGTATTTAATTTAAAGCAGACACAAATAATTTTATTTGCTTATATGAATTCTTTAATTAAGGAAATATTTTTTATACTTAGTAGTATACTTATTCTTATGTATGTATATATATATATAAAACGTTTACAAGGTTGTATACGAGATAATGGCTTTACGATAAAATTGATACGAAAAAATGGCCTAACGAGAAAATTGAATTGATTCGAGAATATGGTTTGACGAGAACATTGATACGAGCAAATTGCTACGAGCATATTAGGTGATACCCCAAGTAACAATTTTTCCAATTTTTGATGACTGAAGGTGATGGGTAGTTTTATAAGGGATATATAATGGTTACTCGGTTATATAAGAATTTGAGTCGTTATATAGTTTTATAATATTACAAATTGGTGACGTAGTTATATTAGAGTTTTTAAAGATTACTAATGGTTCTCGTGGAAGTAAGTTACTAAAGGTTTTATAAGTTGGTGATGGAAATGTTTCAATTATCGGTCTATATACATAACTTAGAGTAACCATTACTAGAAATTATATAAGAAAGTTTTATAATTATTTTCATCACCACGTTATATAACTGATTGGTAATAAGTGTTAAGTCAATTTTTTCGTATTTGGCCATTTCAATATGCATTTTTCCGAGCTGTTGGGACAATACACAAAGTAGGTCTTCTTGACGTGTCCCTTTAATTTGCACGATTTTATATGACATTTTTTTTTCGTAACTAAAATCATTCACTACACTACCGAGGAGCCTACAATAAAAATTATTATAAGAAGAAAATGACACAGAAAATTTTTCATTATTTTAAGATATATAAGATTACCAAGAGTAACACAATATAGTATAACCAAAGGGTATATAAAATCACTAACGTCTGTTTTTTGTTACTATAAGATATATAACGTTACCCAAGGTAACATAAGTATTATGACTAAAGGGTATATATATGGTAGTTCTTTTAGTTTATATAATATTTCTAGAAGTTTTATAAGGGTAATTGAGTTAATATAACAGAGCCAGAGTTTATGTAAATGTAGTTGAAGTTTTATAATGGTAATTTGTTCATTTAAGTACAAGCCGCCATTTTTTCATCTGTGCATTGCAGATAAAAAAGAAAATGTCTGTTAAGCCAATTATTTAAATTGCTGATATATGGCTTCAGTTTTAATTTTATATGAAGAAAATACATCATTTTAGATATGTAATTTTTCTAAATTATGTAATGTTACTTTTATCAATTGATATCACCTAAAATAATCAAATATTGCTTATTTCTGGAGCGGTCTGTAGTTTTTAGAAGTATCTATAATGATATTCACAGTAAAATTTTAATTGCAGCTGAATTTCACCACGTACATGCCTATAATTTGTAATTCTAAGATGTAAAAATATTAAACCATTACATTATAAAAATGCAGTAAAAAAAAAAATAACGAAATTTTATGTCAAGATAGGTTGGCTAAATACTTGCCTTATATTGTTTTATAAAGGTAAGGAAAAGTAATTTCCCTAATATTTCAATCACTAAAAGTAATCAGTTTGAGAAAATTCCAAGCGTTGTGGAAACGTTACCAACACCATTATAAACAAAGTTTATAAAGGTAACCGAAACATTACCGCAACCACTGCTGTGACCAAAGTAAATTAATCGAGAGTACCCCAGGTTATATAAGGGTTATATAAGAAGTTATATTAAGAATATTTTTATTACTCATTTCATAAAATTTTTAGTGATATAACTTTACCTAAATCAAGTCACAGTAACCTTTATATAATCCTCCATTTAAGCTCTATAAGGGGTTTATAGTAGTTACGAAGAGGTTTCGAGTACTAGTCTATACATATAACATAAGTTATATAATTTGGTAATGGAAACCTTACGGTTACTACTATATAAAATAAATTGTTTCTTGTGACCGCATGTAGATATCGTGGCAAAAGCTCCATACTTTCTTTTTATAATAACTTACATGTTATTTCCTGATTTAATATTTTTTATGAATGCTTACACTAAAACGAGAGGTATTATTTGCAAACTTCATAATTTAAATACCAAAAAAGTATGTTAATTTATAGCTACTTTCGAAGTAATGCTGCAACCAGTATCGAGATTTAGCTAGGTAAAAAGTGAGTGAAGTGAGTCACTTTTTTGCAAATTTGATCCTGTTAATAAATTCGCTCACTCACTTCATTCACCTTCAATTTTGTGGTGAGTGGGAATGAAATCATCGAGCAGAGATTTTATTTTAGAAATAGTAGACTAATATAGTTATTAATTATCACTAATAAATTGTAGCTTGCCATTTGCATACTAGAAAGTTCTAATTGATGAACTAAAATACAGTTATGATGTATTAGAGGGGAAGCTTGTTAGTGCACTAGGACTCCAATGAATAGAAAAAATATGGAAAGAATTAAATTCGTGCGGTATTTTATATTAAATATTCCTCCTTATTATCCGCATAAAATATTTAGAGGATAACAATTTGCAGCCGCGATCATTTTCATGCATAAAAACCAAAAACCTGTTAAATTGCCATTCGGAATAAATTTTCGGATCTACTACTTCACTTTATTTTCAAAAGTGAGTGATTGAAGTGAGTGAAGTGAAATACTAACAAATTAGCGGTATAGGTGTCTTCCTTTTTGAATTTACTATTTTAAAAACGACAGCTGTTTGCTTGTTTCTAGATATGGCGTTGCTATAGCGTTTTGCTATGTTAATTTCAAAGTTCGAATTTCACTCTGCGCTGCATTGTGAACACCTTCATTTTGGACTCAAAGCTCACTCTGATCCACTCTACTCTACTGTGCATTTCAGTTCTCTACGTCTACGCGTTCGTTGGCAGGGCCCTAATATATAGTGGCAGATGAAATTTTTTTATGATAACTAATCGAAGGAGTTTCCCCATTGATCCCATTATCGAAACTAAATTTACTTTTTTTTAAAAAAGCCCATGCGTAAGATTTCAGTACACTAAGTGAAAGAGTTATTGTGGTATGATTTACGTTATACACATTTTTCCGCGTCTTTGTTGCCATCTTCCGCCACTTTCCCACCAACCAAATTATCTAACATTTTTACCATTGCTCATAAAATATAATTCTCTACTGCAACACCAAAAATCAGTCTTTATAAAATCACGTAATTTAACCGATTTTTTTAAGCCATCGCAATCGTCTTGTAGAACCCTCCACCACTGGAAATCGTGGAGACTTCCGAATAAATTATCAAAGATGTTAAGAAAGTATGATAAGATGGAAAATTGTGTTTAGTAAATGACGTAAGTATTTTGATCGCCAGTTCTCCGTCTAATACCATTAACGGGGCGATATTATCTTATGACGATCGTTGATCAAAAAATACATTTACTTTTTGCTACTCATATTTCTTTAATTTAATATTTATAATAAACTCTTCCTCCCGGTTGCGCAAGTGGTTGGCTGCAAGTAGTAAGGTTACTAACAAAATCCATTTTGAATGAATATGTAACCTTAGTGTATTTAAGTTTCAGTCGGAATTATTTTCAATTTGATTGTAAAAATTTGTATAAAAAGAAATGGTTTGGCAACGGGATCAGTTTCCTCTTTCTTTTATGTTGAATTTTTCGTTGAACATTTAGAAAATATCTTATTTGTCACAAATTGTAATTTACTATCATGTATGAATATACATATCTGGTACGATATTTTATGTATTTGGATTGGAACTAATCGACAACTCAGTATCTTCTTGGAGATGGTTTTGAACAAACTAGATGATACTATGAAGTTTATACTGTTGAATTAGCAAATAAAGTAATCAATTTTCTTGACTTGATGATCAATATTAAAGAGAATTCATTGGAATAATTCAAAATATAAGAAATAAAGAAATTGTTTTATGTAAT
This sequence comes from Dioctria rufipes, assembly GCA_963924295.1. Lineage (NCBI taxonomy): Eukaryota > Metazoa > Arthropoda > Insecta > Diptera > Asilidae > Dioctria > Dioctria rufipes. Next base: position 67,265,520 of record OZ002744.1, on the reverse strand, counting down.
TATACCTTTTGAATCTACATTCTTGGTTTGAAATGTCAACATTTCATTCAATGTTAAATAGATTAATTTACGCGCTAATCTCAACAAAAAATTTGACAAGAGAGTTAAAAAAAAATAAATCAAAACAATGCAATGATTATTCAAAATATTTTATTAATAAAATTTTAACAAAGAATTAAGAAAGCGAGATTCCCAATGGGTTACAGTGACACTAATAATAATAACGAGTGTAGAAATATCAGATATATTTAAAAATCAACTTAAAAAGAAAGATATCTGTGGTTTTTTCATATAAAATAAATCGTTATCTGCAAAAAGCCAGTTTTGAGAAAACGAGGGAAAAGTGGACAAAAAATGAGTAAAGGTATAGGGAAATCATCAATTTGTGGAATTTCTTTTTTCTTTTGCTCACAGCACTTTTTGAAATAAATTTTATTAACAGTACTGATACTATTTTTCCAAAAATGTCAAATATAGCGAAGAAGTTGCACATACAATGCTTTTCGCTCTCAATTATAACAATTTTTTCGATATACTGTGTGCAAGATAACGACTCAATTGAAGATGAATAGTTATTTGAAATCAGTAATCTCTACAGATCGATTTACGGTTTACTCGTGAAGTTCACTTATGCAATTTATTGAAAAACAAGAAAAATGACGAAAGCCATGAAATTTTATCAGGCAAAATGACTGGAAATGAAAGTGAATATTAATACTGGTATCGATAAACGGCATCCCGTATTATTGTTGTTGATATATACACATATAAAAATTGAAAAAAAAAAGAAATCAAACAAAACAATGAAATTCAAAAAAGAAGTCGGAATTTCATTTTAAAATAACAACTTACCTGCACTTGCATTGCTTTTTGACTAATTTTTTTAACTTCTTGGTGCATGTCTAATTGTGCTGTTTCTTGAAAATATAATTTACGATTTTTGGTTACTTCAGTGGTTATTCTATTGTTAATAATAGTGTAATTGCTATAATAGAGTAGGTACGCAGCATTATAAAATATAAAATTTTATGTCAAATGGTATATTTAGTTTAAATTGTAAATTTAGCAGATAACGAGTTTTTTTAAAAAACCACAGATATTATGCCTACGTTTTCGAATAACACCAATTTAAAACAATACCCAAATTGTAAATTTAGAGTTTTCCAGATCTCTTTTCAGGATTATGAAGTTACTCATGTAGGACACTCTAAACGAAAAATAATAACGATATTTAAAGAGCATTCTAAATCAAATCAATAAAATGTAGGAAAACTATTGCACAACTTACCGTGAGGGAAAGTTTTTAATAAATACAAAATTAAAGAAATACGAACAACAATGACCAATTGAGTTATACAAATAAAAGCCCCGCTATTAAGTTCGTCTCTCATAAGATAATTTCGCCCCTGCCATACGATTTTTGGTTCGTCTAGGTGAGTACTATCACCTCCCGCTCTATTGACCTCCTAGTGGGAAAGACCCTGTATATCAGGGTGTCCCAAAAAACAAAAGTGTTAAAATGTCTGAATGCTCATTCAGAATTTGTTATCTAATGTAATTTCAAACTTATATGCAAAATTTCAGTGAAATTCATTAATGTTTAGAGGTCGCTTCAATCGAAAACAGCGTTTTTGGTTTTGCTGTTTTGGACTGTTTCAACATTTTCTGTCATAACTTTTTAATTTGACTATATTTTTTCTTGATTTTTGGTTTTAAATTAAAGGCAACTTAGTTATAAACTTATTGCAGGGAAAGTCGTTTTAGAAAATTAAATTCTTCAATTTTTTATAAATTTTTCGATACGAAAATTCGGACCCGGAGCTCCAATTTTTTGAATTCGCGTAAATTTTTTTGTAAGGAAAAGTGGCACGCGGGTATACTTTTTCTACTATAATGTAATCTACAATCGATTATCTGCCTAACGACTATAAGTTAAGTGGGTCATGTACTTTTATGGACCTGCACATAAAATGTGTAATTTGTAAAATGCTTCATCTTTGAAAATCGCATTTTGAGAACATTTCATACACTACATAATGTCCTTAAGTTGTGGTTGTTTGGAAGACAATCGATTATATAGTAAATTACACTATTACACATACATTAGCTAACAAATTCTGAATGAGCATTTAGACATTTTAACACTTTTGCAAATCCATACATTTTTGGGCCACCCTAATATATATACAGGGTGTCCCGTAAGTCGACGTCAAGCCGGAACCGGGTGATAGACCAAATCGTAACGGTTACCAGAGAAATATAAAAAAAATCTAAGTCATGTATTTTTCAAATTATAGGCATTTCTTTTGTTTTCGTGAAAATGTACACCTTGTGATGGTTTTTTAGCTCCTGTTGCTACAAATCTTTACTTTTTTTCAATTTTATTTTTCTTATGTAATCCCGAATAGTGCTTATGTATCCTGTTGCTTTAAGTTCTAAGCCAACTGCCCCAGCTTGGAAGAAAATGTCACATTTTGCCGAACCAACAATATCAAATTAATAATTCGTTGAACTTTAACTGACTGTATTGAAAAAAAACATGTACTACGCCAGTCTGGCAAGTAACTTTAAAAGTTGACGTATTTAATAGGGATTCTAAAATGAATGTCAGTTTCGAAAAATTTCTTTTCACCTACTAAAATTGATTCTAGTGTACCCAAAGCTTGCCTTAAGAGCGTAACTTTAAGATTCTAGCTTGAGTGAGACGGAGAGTCATTCCATGAAGTGTGAGTGAGACAGACAGGTGGTCTAAACCAAAAATTTCAGTATTTCTAAATTTTTTATTTTGTTTGACCTATTTCTTTTTTTTTTACAAAAAGGCGGTTAACATAACGTTTTTTATAGGAACTTTAAGCTCTGTACTCTCCGCTTTAATTTGAGCTATTACAACCTATGTGCTAACTGTATCTGTTAAACATAATACCGAAATTAGTCGATATTTTTGTAAAATTACCTGTTTTGCTTCACTAAGGGAACAAAATATCTTAAGAATAAGTTTAAGAATAGCTTTAAGAATAGGTTAAGACCTAATAACTCTTTAACGGTTACAGTTAGCACATACGGTGGAATGGATCAAATAAAAGAGGAGTGTCCAAAGTTTACAGTTTTTTTTTTAAAAAAGGTTATGTTAACCACCTTTCTGTAAGCAAATAGAGGTCCTAATCACCTTGTAACTACAAAACTGTTGATATGTCCCCCTGCCATACAATTTTTTGGTTGTCTACGTCACCTCCCGCTCCATGGACCACCATGTAGATTGTGCAAACGTAGAAATATTTTTCCTTAAAGTGATAATGAAGAATATCCTGAGAAACTAAGAGTAAAGGGGCTGAAGAAATATAATTCCTAATTATTACATAACTGATATCATGCATGATTAATTTGAAAGATTCCTTCAAATCTCGCAAATCTGAATTGATTTTATATAGAATACAAAAAATATTTGACGTTAGAAAATCTTAATTATAGGAAACAACAATTTGCTTACAGAGAAATGCAAATAGAAAATCAGGAGCAACCTGTTCAGTTTTATCATTTAAAATGAAATACTCTAAAATGAGTATTCGTGAGATGATAACTTTTTCATTTTATCTACCCCTTAACAACCCTCTATATTACCAAAACAAGATGAAACATGAGCATTATTCTGCATATTTCTAAAAATAATAGATATGATATTTGTCTCGATGTATACAAAAGAAGAATTAGTTTCTTTGCAATATTTAGTTAAACAATAAATATAAACTTTCTTAAACCTATAATATTATATAGAGGCAAAATACAAAACAAAAAAAACAAAAAGGATTTTACGTATTGCAATCTACAGCAAATAAATTATTGTAAATTGTCGAATGCATAGTGCATAATTCTCAAGGATTTCTCGTTCTGTAACAGAGTGAGACTGAAAAATAAAATAAGTATTTGCGGTCTTATCAATTACCTGATGGAAACAATCAAAAGCCTCGGGAATACTTCCCAAGCCATAAAACAGACTCCCTCACTACGACATGAGAGCCCCAAAAAAGACCTAACATTGTAAATATGTATTTGTGAGAGCTATTCTCGGACGTGGGAGGGAGTGCCGGTTTTTAATGGACAACTCAGTTATTTAAAATTCAAATATAAAATTTTTATTCAATTTAAATGCTTATAACTATATCACAAATTCACTAAAAAAAGAAATTCAGAACTAACACCTAACCTACAAACTACTATAAAATTCAATAAAAACTTCAGATGTGGGCAGGAAAATTTTTGCAGATTAATCTCTGGGCAGAATTAATCTTCTGCTTAGGTGTAGGAAGGAGTATTGCAGATTAATCTCTGCGCAGAATTAAACTTCTGCTTAGGTGTGGGATGGTATATTGCAGATTAATCTCTGCGCAGAATTAAACTTTTGCTTAGGTGTGGGATGGATTTTTGGAAATGATAGGAGTTTTCAGATTAAGCTCTGAAATATAGAATTAATCTTCTATAATGAGCTTGGGAATATTCTTGTATTTAGATTAGTCTCTAAACCAGATGAGCTCTGGACCAAGAATGATTTTGTGCTGCAGCTCGTCGGCTTTATATAGCCGCCGCATCCAGTTATGAGCTCTCGACTCTCGGTGTTGCCCTAGCGACGTTTATTGAATTTGATGAATGAGGCGAAATCAAATGATTTGACGTAATGTCACGATGTGACATTACAAAATGTAAATATACGAGAGGGATGTACACTTTAGGTAAGTTGATAATATTTTTATAGAATTTTATTATAAATAATAATAATTTTGTATGTTTTAGGTGTTGAATTTATTCATTGGAGTGTTTGGACATTGCCTCTAGTTTGCGTTATAATGCATTTAGCGTGGAAATGCATTATTTACGTAAATTTATTAACTTCCAGCTAAAAGACGCTGCTAGTGGAGATTATCATTAAATGCAGAATTAGATAAGTATTCTTATATTTTAATATTCTTGGAAGAATAATTCTTTGTGTTTTGTTTTTATTTGTTTTAGGCTGGACGAGGAATTTATATTTTTGTTGATGATCTGACTGGGACTGTGACTGTAGATTTATGGATGTATCTGGCAGTGGGGAAATCATCGAGAGATCTTAGATCTATAGGTGGACTGAACAGTATTTGCAATGTTCTTATGTATGTAAAACTGACAAAAGTTTGATTTTGAATAGCTCCTCCGCCCTAAACTACTATTCGTACAGAAAAATGGTATTCTGATAATCTTAAGCTTGCTTTCTTATCTTCCAAACCGAAATTAAATTTTTATACCTTTCCTAACAAAATTATTTAAAAAATTTGTTTGAATGAAATGATAACGATTTCCCAAATAAAAACTCTCAGCTGAGTAATCATTGTATGACGCTGTGCCGTCATGGCATACCGTGGCTGATGATATCGAATGTAACTGCCCACAGATTCGGACTCCGGCTGCACTTAAAACTATGTAATTAGTACGCAGCTTTGAGTTATTGAGCGTAAAGTGGTAAAGTTACTTAGTAATCAATATATTAGGTGTAGCCCTTGGGAAGCTAAGTAACCAAGCTGTAAATTATTAGAAGACTATTTTCCTATATGGATTGTAGTTTAGGGTGTATAGCATATATAAAGTCAATGTTTGGCACTTTTCCATAAGTATCAATATAGAACATTTTAGAGAACGGACTCCCAAGAGATTTCGGTTTCATGGCTTGGGAAGTATTGTCGAGTTTTAATACCATCGTAAACCCCGGAATATAATACCAATCATGAAGTCGTCGAGGGCACCGACATATTGAAAGGCCTTCACGGGCAGGCCAGAGCCATGCACCCTGAAAACAATTGGACGAACTTCCGCGCCGGCCGTAGCGAAATGAATTCGATATAGAGGAAACGCTCGTATCTCGAAATCTCGCCGATTTTTTTTAACATAAACGAAGTTTCAGCAGCATGTCATAAGTTCCGAGAATTTGAAATAGATGAATATCCCGTAGCTTGAAATCTCTTCTATAATGTGACTATACTTTCTCTTTCAACATTTTTGCCTAACACACTAGCCAATTTTTAATACAAAGGCGCCTATCTAAATCCAAAGTGGAAGAAAGAGAACTTAAGGCATGCACAATCTTGTACTAGAGGAAAAAGGGTAAAATGACAAGCAAATAAGCTAATAACAATTTGTTCCACTTCCCATGCCATTCGGCTTGGTTCTACTCTCAAATTGTCACAAACATTATTACAGCCATTTTGCATATGTTACACTGTCCATGGCATCTTTATGAACGTACACCACTTTGCAGTCAAACAGATGTTCAGTTTATGGAACAATACATTTGTAAGTAGATTGTCGAAATGTGTAGTTACATTAAACTAATATTTCTTCCCGTTGATTTAGCAACTAGCTACCGTTCGCCCATTACTTCCGTATCATACTTAATAGTTCCCTCTTATGGGAAAAATTTTGAGGTTTTTTTTTGTAATTAAAATTTTAAAATTCACTTTTCAGTAGTTTGTTCTAAGCTGGTCTACTGTATGTATACTGTGACGATACGACTCATTTCAATTTCCGAGGAATTCGTTAAAGCAAATATTTTCTATTTATGAAATTGTTCTCGCCGGCATCCTAAGTTGAGATTTTATTGAGTGAAGTGCAAAGTGAAGTTTTACTACGGTGAGTATTTATTATTTATTTATTCGATATCGTATATACTTGCTATTTGCAAAACGGCTTGCAAGACAAGGCGATACCAGATCGTTTTGTTAAAAAAATCATATCCAAAATGAGCTACTAACCCATACAAGAACTTCGAAAGAAAGTCGATCTAACGAGCCACTGTCGGGTCGTCAATATGATTTGATATCGTGTTCCGTTTTTTCATCCTGCAATTCATAAGCACTTTGCAAGCGAATTCGATTTCGAGAGTTATCTTCACCTAGTCGAATTGATATACTTCGAATTCGATTCGTATTTGAACCGCAAAGTTTGCAGGGTAGTAAGAGCTCACTCTCACTGTTTTTGTATACTAGTCATGGAGGAAAAACTAAAATTTCATCTTAAATAGGTGTTAAAGTCTAAAACTGTCGCTTCCACAGAAAAATGAACTTAAAACAAATTAGAGTCAAATATGTTTTCTTTCTAATAGTAGAAAAAAAAAATAGCATGTAGAGCCAATTTATGGAAATTATAGCGTTTGAACAAAATACAAGTATCTTTTATGTGAAAAACTCCTGCAGTAAGATAAAACAAGAAGACGGTGAAGTTCGCCTGCTAACCGGCACGCTACAATCCTTTTCAGACCTTGTTCATGCGAAACCACGCATTTAGGAAAAAAACATATTTTTGAAGCGTAGCATTGTAAAAATACATTTAAAAATTTGATGATGATGCAAAGTTTAGTCATTATAATTAGAATCTGAGAAAAAATGTTACATTATATTTACGTTTAAATGTTTTTTTAATTCGAGCCTTAATTTGTTTTACAATTGAGTAGTTTAAACATTAATCAGTAATTTATTGATTTTTTCATTTAAATTTAAAAAACCACTAAAACGTATGTATAAATAACTTTTGTATAATTTAAGGAACTGTTTATCTAAAAGGAGCCATTTATGTAAATTGTTTAAGAAATAAACGTGAACTTTTGTGTAAAGGAGAATTGAAATTAATTGTTGTTATTACTTTAGCATCATAATTATGGAAGCTTGTCTTTGCTATTATGTTGCAATATAATATAAATACATAAATTTGTATAAAATGTACTGTATTTGGAAAATCAGAGGTATCTAGCATATCATTGCATATGGTACCGCTTTAATTTTTCCAAAAAAGGAAGAATTATGTTTTGCTCATATTTAGATAAAAAGGACTCCTATGTTTTCGTACAAATAGTTTTGTTTCACAAGAAAAAATCCATTAAGCCACTTCTCACGTATACGGTCTTTCTCAAAGTAAGCGGAAACTACCCTATTTTCTAAATCAAATTAGTCCAACTTTACTTCAATTTCTTGAGCATTTTCTTAGACTAATTTACACGAGCCATTTTCCTCAAATAATTGGTATCAATCGGAAGCAAAGTTTTTCAGACCAACTGACGAAAGATGCAACAATATCGCGGTATGTAACACGATTGCTGTGAAAGATCGACTAGTAAAATATGTCCCAATGAAATTCTGCAAAGCACCTGTAAACAGTAGTTCCGTATGATGCGTCATTTCAAAATGCCTGCTGAAAAAGGTGGTGGTCGATTTGTTCTATTGTGCGTAAACACTAAACAACAAATGATTTCTCGGATCTGTGAACGTAATTTATTTCCTAAAAGATTGCACTTTATAATTAGTATAATGAAGTTAGCTTCATTTCAAGTATGGTTTGCATTCGTAAAACGTTTAGAGCACGCACGAGAGCGAGCAGCACTTTTCAGAAATTAGATTAATCTCCTTCTAGCCTAATTTCTAACGAAAGATCTAATAATCATCGCATTTTCACAGTTATGGTATAATGTGATAATTCAGTAATAATAAAAATTGTACTTCCAATCCAAAAAATGTAATAAAAATAATTTAAAATCATTTTCTTTGAAGAAATGTATATAGATGCTCCCTTTAACCAGTCTAAGTAATTCCCTTTAATTAAGCACAACAAGCCAACAGTAAGGTATATGGAAAACATTTCAGTAAAAATGTAACGTGCATGTTTTTTTTTCCGTGTACCTACACAAACCAACACGAGTATGCACATATATGTATGTATATATATATCTGTTTATCGACTGATTGCGAGTGATTTTAGCAATAACGTTGTTTTTCTTTTTTGAAATAGTCTTCCTTAAAACAGCAACTTTAGGTAAACAAAATAATCTTCTTATTCAGCGACTACTCTTCAGTTATCCAAGCATAAGAACACAACTCTGGGTGCTGTCTGTGTTTTTGGTATGAGATTCATTAAAGCTTGAAAACATTTCTTTTCATCCAGATAATGGAGAACATAGAAACCCATTGAATTACAAATAAATTGGTAATTCCTTTGAATTCCTGATAAGTTCTCTTAAGATATTTCTAATCGTATTATACAGTTGCGTTCCAAAGGATGATGATAGCTTACGTTGGAAAATGTTTTGAAATCAAATTGCGTTTTCGCTAATTGGATTCGAAATTTTCAGTACAATGTTTTGATGAGGAGAGTTCAACACGCTCCTTATTTAAGATTAAATCAATTCAGTGAAATCAATCATAGAAGACGTAATAGCTTATTATGGAAAGCATCATTCAAATGGAAGCCAGTGACTCTTTTAAAAAGGGTTTGAGTAATGAGTAGGTGCCGTAACTAACCTAGGTATCCTAGCAAAATTAATGATTAATGCTCTAACTGCGTAACGTGCTTAGTTTCTTCGTTCAATTAAAAAATCATCATTCTAATCTCATCTCTCTTTGTTTGCGAAACGAGTTCAAAGGAGTGCACAGGGTGGGTAAAAAGTATCATTGTGGGGGTGATTTTCCAGTTTCCGCTTCAGTAATAAATCAGCCGAATTTAAGAAAATTCTTGTTTAATAGAGGCTCTTGGTACATGTTTCCTCTCATTAATTGAGATGAAACGATGAATGAAAAGTACAGTTTATACCAACTGTAGGACTAGAATGAAGTCAGATTTTCCTATGAAAAGTTAATTGCCTCCAGTCAGGGGCAGCACTCTGAGAGAGTTCTTTTGACACTTAACTTTCCACTTGAAATTCTATAACTCGGGGAATTTGTATTGAGAATTACCTAATTCTCTATTCTACTCGACAAAACTAAAACACCAAGTTGTGGAGAAATAAGAAGAATATCTTTCAATTGTCAGTAGTGTATGTTTTTGTTGTGTTTTGTGAAGGTACCTAGGTACTTAGGAATTTTCAAATTAAATTATGGATTCACTGCATATCCTGGCAATATTGAGAATTATAGAAATTCATGAAATACTTACATAGAAATATGGATTTTGGTGTCTCCAGGTAGACAGCAAAAATTTTAAATCACGCGAAATTTGGGTCGTCTCTGTTATAAAATTTTTAAATATGCACATTAAAGCTTGTATATAGGATGAAATAGCATTTATATTTTGTCCTCTAATTAGTTTTTGAGTCCAGTAAATGATTTTGAAAATAACTGCAAAAAAAATGAATATGGTATCAGCATGACGTATGAGGGGTGGTACGATCTCCCATTTCCAAAACTCCTTCCTCCAGAAGTTGTTCACCTATATTTTACTACTCTATACTCCAAATCCATCGGAAAAACTCCGAATGCTGTACGACCTTTCCACACAGAGTCCATCAATATTGCGGCATGGAAATTTACCCGCGAGACCCCTCAAATCTGCAAATGACCGTTAATCGAAATAAAATATAGTCTTAACACCCATGTTTACCTAATTTCCAAAGCAATTTCTCAGATCCTTACAGATCCTGAGCTCTCTTTATTCTCTCCGCTCTTTTTTATCCCCTATCATATTTGCCCCGAGCTCCCATTTTTTGTATATATAACCTCGAATATAAAAAAAAGTTCAACCCTCTAGAGCAAAACCTGATAACCTTTATCGTCCTGGCAAACTTGTGAACACTTGTAACTTTTCCCTAACTACCCAAATATGTTAGAGAATCGCCAATGAAGAGTTAGGGAGTTTTAACGGAGGAAAACGAACATTCTCATCTCCCAAACTCTCGAACTCTCAGTGTTACAGAACCTTGTTTTAGAATGCTCATCATTAAACGAAAATTGGATTTGTCTCTCCTGCGGATCGGTTTTATGCGGTCGTTATGAAAAGGCATATGCTCTCAATCACTTCAACCAGTATGAATACAATAAATTTATCAATTTACTGGTGAATAATAAATCTTAATAGATCTCTTAAAAGTTTCAAAAACTAATTAAATAATTCTTTTAGCTACAAATGTGATGACTTTGTGATAAATGAAACACCTGAATTGGACGATCTTCGTCTGGAATTGAAAACAGAAGATAACTCGTTTTCAGAAACGTCTACAAATGCGGAAGAATCTTCAGACTCTTCCAAAAGTCAGTCGCGACAGGATACTGCTAGTATTTCCTCGAATGATCCGGTTGGGAAGAACCGACGCCAGGAAGAAAGCTTCGACCGAGAAAGCGAACAATTTCGAGTGATAGCAGTAAAGGAAGGCAATAGTCCACAAACAAATGGTTATAACCGTACTAATCCTATGAAAGCCGGGATCGACAAGGAAAAATAAAAACTCCGAAATGCAACGAAATATAACCAACATCTCTACACCCTAAGAACAGTGAGGCTCGCTACTAACTCTTTTGGAACGAGCACTCTAAATAAGTTGAGGGTTAACTTATAATAAAGTTGCCGTAATTTAAAGTGAAGTACATGTTCTTAAATCAAGATAGACCTGCTATCCTGCTTCGACTGCTTGGAGTTTGTGAGAGGGCACATAGTAATAAAATGTGAAGAGGAGCTCTGCAGAGAAGTTTTGATCAACAGCAAGAAGAAAATTAAAGAAGCATGTGTTGTAAAAAAGCTTGAAATTATCTCAGAAATTTGAGTTTGGTGGAGAGCCAACGCACTTGAAAATATATAGCTGGACAAGAACAAGATGCTTCACATTCTATAAACTTACTGTTAGTCATCAAAGCAGAAGAGCGGAAAACAAAGTAGCGACACGAGATACTCTAGATAAAGGATTTTAAGTTGAGGTTCACCATCAAACATCCAAAATTGAAAATCCTAAGTCTAATATAGCTGAAATTGACTTGAATCTATTCCATGACATTAAAAGGCTGTTGAACGAGTTGGCAGTCACAGAGACCAATGCACTCAAGAAAGATGCTAATGTTGATTCAAAACTAGTTTGCAATATTTAAGGTATGCTACGAACAATTTACTGGTTTTTCTAAGGGAGGATTATATATCAAACTGAGTGCGGATTACAAGGCCAACAAGGATCTCAATGATAGTATGCCTAGATGTTGCATTCACATTAAAGGATCCATAAAGTTTTACATATATTCTAATTTTATCTTGGATAATTTAACAAATATTAATTGGAAAATGCAAATAGAGGTGATCTAGCAGCAAAATGTTAAGTCAGTGCGTGACACGCGCTGTACAGTAGTTCGAAAACAAACGAGTGAGGTCAGACTTTTTTTTTATATCATCAATTATATAAACATTTTAGGTTGTAACAATCCCCCACATTTGTTTTACGAAAAACTGTAGAGTTTAGTGGCTGGAAAGAAGTGTTTTACCTTACTTTTATAAAGAACACAGGCATCCTTAGTATTGACAATTGTAGAGTATTTGAAATCTTTCCCGGGCCCATAAATCGACACTCTTTGATCTGAGTCTTAGAACTGAGATTGCAAAACTATTCCAGGATCACCTCAGCATTCATCCAAAACATTTGTAAGTTTCGATATTAAATTAAATTTCGGAAATAGTCAAAGTTTTCTCGGGAGATTTGTTTGGCAGGCTTTGACTTTTGTTTTAGATGAAAAAAAAATTGTTAAAAAACAAAAATTGGTTTTGTTCATGTCATTGATGGAAAAGTTTGTTAAACAGTTTTTTCACATATGGTAATTATTGGATTCAAGTACAATAACTATTTTTATTCGTCTGTCCATGCTCGTTAAAATTTATATGTCCATCAGCCATTGAATAAATAACTAATACGAAAACGGCATATGGGAAGAAAACCCAGGCACTCGGCGAAATGTATAAGTGTGCTGTGTTTGTATTCGTTTGAACCAGAGTACTGCACAGATACTTGTAGTAGTAGTACTTGACCTTCAGGTATAGTGACTCTGATTGAACTGCAATACCTGTATCTGCACAGTTCAAGTATAATAAGTTAACCTGTAACTGCAAGTATAGTTAAGCAGGTATATCTGCATGGACAGATAACTGACAGAGCAAGTAATACAGATAAATAAGTAATGGTACTTGTGACTTTGAATTAACAAAAAAAAAAACATAGATAGAATAGGAATATTTAAATTTGTGTGTGGATTTGAACTACTTTTTAGTGAATTATTGAGCGATTTACTCCAATGCTACCATTGTCCCCAGATAATAGTTATATGTAAAGGGACGAAAAAAGGACCAAAGCTGTTTTTTTGTTCTTCTTGCAGGACAAAAGTCACTTTCTATAAGCGTCCTATTAATAATCTTTTCCAGTGAAAGAGGATGGAGCGCCCTCCTTCAGGAAGACCGAAAAGAATCTTCACCCTCTTTTCATTGTTTTCTGGGAGAGGTATATATCCGTAACCAATTGTGAGTAACCAGGTAACTCGACTAACTAACTTCGCTCATTTATTCAAAATTGGTATGGATGAGTGTGGAAATAGAGCAAATGAGTAACAATTTTACACTGTTTTGTGCAAATCATAGTATTAATGGGGAATTAAATAAATAACTTAATTAATTACCAATAAATCATTACTTAACCGTAAATCACTTCCCGTTAATCACGAAATTAAATAGGGGACAATACTCTAAAAAACATGGAATTAGCAAAGCCTTTTCCTTCAACGCACATCAAATCTTACCCGTATAACTAATAGCTGTATATATGTAAACGAATTGAATCATGTTACAACAGGAAAATACATACATCGATAACAGAGTTTTCTTTATCTACGCACTTCATAGTTAGCAAGTTAAATTCTTAGAATTTGTAAAGTTAAATTGCATGTAGCTATATTTTAAGAAAACGTCGTCTTGATGTCAACATTTATCCTCAAGTACAATTCGCATAACCTTTTTTATACGAATTTATTTGTTGTACTGTATATTGTCCAGATTAATACTGTTCCATTAAAGGTGAGAAGGCTGAAACTGTGTTTATACCCATTTTTAATAAGCCAATCCCCGCAGATTTGTTACCACAAGAAAGATCAATTTCTTGTAATGCACAACATTGTCATTAAATGTTTGTTTGAAGCAGATTATTGTGGCCCTGCGCAGGTACCTGTGAATCTGATCTGATACTACAAGTACAGGTATGTTGTTGTACCTGCACTTGCAGCCACAGGTAAGTAACGCCACGTTAACTGTACTTGGTCATAGCTTGAGTACTTGCACCTGCAGTTGCAATTCACAATACGTTACTTACCTGTGGCTGCAAGTACAGGTCCAGTAATATTCCTGTACTTGTAGTGTCAGATCAGATACACAGGTATCTGTGCAGGGCCACAGGTACCCATGTAGTATTCTGGTTTGAACTGCGCACAATAGACAGTAGGCCCTCTTGTCATTCCTCCCCCCGATCATTGGTAATACTGTTATTGAATTGCTTAAACACGTACAACGCTTCCTCATTAGTTATTTATTCAATGCCAGCAGCTAATCCGTAGCGTTTAATAATTTGTGAATGAGAAAGTCTTGTTATTCATGCTATTGTTCTATGAAAAGAAGAGTGAGGGATGGAGGATGTAAAGTCCGACTGCCAGCAATAGCTGGCAGCTCTCTCAGTGATAGTTGGCCGGGCGGCACGCTAGCACCTTGGTCTATATGCGGAGAGTGCGGGGTGGGCTCACCAACAAAAACTGGTCTGTCATTTCACCATAATCAAAAATTTATCGAACCTAGCGAAAAAAACCGACAAACAGCGAAGATCAATGACAAAAAAAACCAAAGACACTTGGCCCTGAAGCAAAGTTAACCTTATGACAAGTTAGGAAGCTTGCGAGATTTCCGAGTGTTTTACATTTAAAATGCACACGGCAAGAAAAGGAAGAAAAAAATATGGAAAAAGAATCAAACTCTCTTTAAAACTTTTCTGAATAAAGATAAAAAATGTAAAAGCGCAAGTTGCATGCAACGAAACAGAATGGCAAATGTTTCATTTTCGTAAATAAATGAGAAGGGGCGGAGTTTTCACGTTTTACTCTCATAAAATGCTCCCGCGCTTTTGAGAAAACCGATTTTCATGAAATATTGATAATGTTTGGACACATGTTGTTGTTGTAAAAGGAAACATGTTGTTGTTGTAATCATATGATATTAGAACAGCACGTGTTTCTGTTTACATTCGTTTTGCTATGAAGAGATTAAGTGGGAGAACTCATGCTGGATTCTCTGATATTTTCGGCAAAAATGAGAATTTCATTTGAGAGGAATTTTACATCTCCTTTCAGCATCTGGGCCAAAGCGAAATTTATCTTTTTCTTAAAAATGGGAGGTAGTGTGACCTGATGTACATTACTATGAATAGGTTGAAAGGATTTTGAGGGATTTAATAAGATTTTGTCGTTCGGGTAATCCTACGTTCTCTCGATTTTTATGTTTAACTCGTTGTCTCAGTTGCACTACAATATTGCATAGCCAGGTTCTTTTCCCCCATTAATGCAAAAGACAAAAGTATATGAAATTACTTGTTTCATTCTAAAAAAACACCAGAAATTTTCCAATTTTACACTACAGCTTCTTAACTTGTCATTAGGTTAACTTTGCCGCGTGCACCACTCACCTGAAGGGTATCCTAGGGATCGGATGGTAGGATCCCTTTTACCGTCCCCGATCGCTCATGACATCGTGGCATGTAGATTGCGATGTCATTATTTTCTTTTGGTGGCCTCTGGAAGAGAGAAAACCTCAGGAAGGCGAGAAAAGATAAACGAACTAAGGTTTACTCCATACTAAGTTTTATTCGCCATTTATTTTGAGGACAACATGGAATAATATTTATTTTTCTTATGATCACCCCCGAAGTTTTAAGATGGGATGGACATCCTTCTATGACGTCAAATCGTCTTGGGATCGACCCAAGTTGTCTTCTGTGTTTTTTTTTCTCTTTACGGCTTAGCCGTCACTACGCATTTGAACAAAAAGGACTTGTCCTTTTGTTTTCTTTTATCTTGTCGCAACCCATAAAATCCTCAAGAAGGCCTTCCTCGGTGATGTAGCTGTATTGAGATACTTCAGACACAAAGATCGACTATGATAGGAATCACCGTATGTTTCCGGGAGCTCCAGTATCAGGACCGCACAGGGTTAGTCTTTATATCGAAATAGTAAATCTCGTTCTATGTATGTACAATTAAATTAACTGATTTTTGGCACTCGTCGGGAACAAATTAAAGTTTTTGTTCTAATTTCAGGTGCTCATGTATCCGGACAGTACAAGGTAAGTCTTTATATCGAAATAAGAAATCTCGTTTTATATACTTACAACTAATTTAATTGATTTTTGGCACCTGTCTCGATAACGATAGTTTCTCTTTCTAAATTCAGGTGTTTCCATATCAGTCGCAACACTAATAATTTCTCTACCAATTTCAGGTGCTCCGCTATCCGGGCAGCACATAGAAAACTGAGGTTAAATCTCGCGAATAGCTCTTATGAGAATTGTGAGGTGGCTTTTAACTAATATTTATCGTGCTTGTATTTTATTTTTATTTTAGGAGCTCCCTGTTTTGCTTAAATTTTTCGTATTTTTGTTTTGCAGGAATTCCAGGTGAACTGTAAATTGATGGCGGGTCGTGAATAATTGGGCACATTCACCCTTTTTCTGGCAGCGTATGAATCTAACTTTCTTCTTTTACTGAGGAAAACTATTGTATTTGCTGCGAATTTGGTAAAATAAAAACTTTTTCTTCCACAGGATATTTTCTTTTACTACCTTTTCTTCTACATTCTTGGATTTTACTTCCTATCACTCCGCCACACTTCATTCCTCACTATGGCCTGCTGTCTGTCTTTCGGCCTCTCCGATTCCTCTTCTTCCCCTTTTCGCACGATCCGCCCGTCAGCCTGACTGCAGCTGCGAAAAAATGTCAGCAGCTTCGCTGTGCGTGAAGTTGCTACGAGGTGATAGTACCACACATGATGCGGCCTACTGCCTCGTGTAGGCCTGCGACCATAACATTTATCAAGAATTATATAAAGGCTATTAATACATAGAGTTGTTTTTCTCCCACAAGTACAAATATAACCATCTTGCAGCTCGCTTACAAAATTTGTACAAATACAGGCAAGAGCTTCGGAAAATCCTAAACAGGATTTACCACAGAAACCAGAATAGCCAACCAATGCTACCAATCGGTTCTTTCCCAAATCAAATGCCTATCCACCATTATCGATGAACAGACCAAGATGTTTATTAACGAGGAATTCAGAAGGAAACTCTCATCCATCCACCCTTGCCCTGATGTTTTCGAAAATATCAATAAGGTCTGTAATCGTAAACCAAAATTCCCTAAAATAATTACAAATGGCCAAGACATCCTTAGTTTGCCTCTTCAGAAATGCAATTCATTCGCAGAATTCTTCCAAACCACCTTCAAAGATCTTTCAGATCTTAGCATCTCGGTCTTCCGCACAAACGTCAATGAAAATGTAGAAGAATTCAGCCATCAAAATGAACACCTACATCTCACCACATTCCATGCTGATGACCCTGCCTCAAGTCCCCAAGACCAGCAGCAGCTGTTCACAAACTCAATCCACTTATCTGCTCTAATAAGTGGACTTAAGGGCAAGAAATCTTCAGGACCTGATAAGATCCCAAACAAAATTATCAGAAATCTTCCTGCGTCTGCCATCAAGTTCTTTAATAATTGCGTTAATAACGCTTACTTTCCAGACTCGTGGAAAATTACGAACATCGTCCCAATACCAAAAAAGCCCGACTCCAAAGCTTTGAAAGAATTCAGACCCATATCTCTTGTTTCCAACATCGGAAAATTATACAAAAAACTCCAACGTCAACAAATCTTGAACGCAAGCGATGATGAATGCATCTATCAAGACTCCCAGTTCGGCTTCAAAGCCCAACACTCAACGTCACATGTGTTACTCAAATTTCACACTGACACAATTTCAGTTCTCAACAGAGGTGAGTGCACAGTAGCCTATTTCCTGGATGTCGAGCAAGCCTTCGACTCCGTCTGGAAAAGCGGCCTCATCTTCAAACTGTTAGAACTACATTTCCCACCACATCTAACAAAAATTATCCACAGCTTTCTGTCCATAAGGAAATTCACAGTGAAAGTTGAGAGCTGCAACACAGCTACCCTATCTTTAGAAGCGGGAGTACCTCAGGGCTCAGTACTCGGCCCGACCCCGATCAAGCAGCATATTGTCAAACTAGATGCTTACTATAAGAAATGGGCTTCAAAATAAACATTCCCAAATCTGAAATGATTTGCATCCGTAAACCAGCTGCTATTAGTCGAGCAAACATAGCCACCTTGGCTAAAAATATTGACATTGAAGTCAATAACCAGAAAATAATATCCTCCACAACAACCAAATGCCTCCGTATATCTTTCTCTAACCTGCTCAAGCTTAACCCTCATGCGCAATCTGCTTTGAGAAAACTAAAAGCTGCCTATAGCCTTCTGAACTGACTACTCACCAACCCAAATGGGCTGTCTGCCCCAGCCAAGCTCCTGCTTTACAAGCAACTAATTCGACCAACCATCACATACTGTTTCCCAGTCTGGCACACGATCTCGCCAACCTACATGAAAAGCCTCGGAAATCTGGACAGGAAAGTACTCCGTTCTTGCACTGACCTTCGCAGAAGGACAGACAATAAGTACTACCCCAACAAAAAACTATACGAGGCAGCAAAAATCCTCCCTATCGACGAACACCTTATCTCGCAAGCCCAACACAAAATGGAAAAGCTTACCCATTATCCAAACCCTCTCATTTTCAACCTGCCTGCGCACATTCCACCTGAAGAATTCAGGTACATCTCACCTTTTCAACTCGTTGACACTGGTAGTGGGGGCACTTACTTTACTGGCGAAAAATTTACCTTCTTTTACAGCAAAGGAGCTCATCATCGAGGATAGATCTCCGGAAGAACAGCCACCGTCATCATAGCAGTATGCCCCACATAGAAACTGCCAAGAGAAGGAAGAACCGTACAAGGATACCCGGTCCAAACTCCAGACCTCCTCAGTCTCCCTAACCATACCCCTCCAAAATTTTCCCATCTCACCCTCCTAAACAACAAATAATCGATAACCGCCACGGAAACAGCTTAGTGTCGCGCGCAAAGCTGTATAAACAAACAAAGACATATCTATCATAAAAGTTAAAATAAGACAAAATCAAGAGAATTGTGAAATCAAGGGCAAAATAAAAAGCCTGAGTGTCCAATGTACCATAAATCCTAACTGTGACTACCCATTAAGGTCAATATATTTTAAATGCGCAAAAATGACTCTGACTCTGAGTTGTTTTTCTTTTCACACAGCAAAGGCATAAGAGCAGTCTAGTTCCTCAAGTCATAGAAGTCAAGACCCTCAAGCCATCTATCCTTTGAAGCAGCAACAACGTTGGATGAATGTACCATTTACCTGCAATCCAGCAAATGTACGTAGCATCCAGAGATCATTTGGAAGACCTTGTGTCGAATCCTTAAAAGAAAATCTTTACTATTCCTGACATATGGTCAGAGCAGTTAAACTTACAGAGTCTATGGAGTCTAATGTCTAGTGAAATACAGCAAGAAATTTGTCCCTCTTTGCTGGATCCAGAAATTAATCAGAGCCAGGAAGAGTACCAGTAATGTGTTCAAAACATCACGAATACTGGCAACAGAACTAATAATACTCTGAAGCTAAAAATTAATAAATATCTTTTGGTTACGACGACACTGGTCAGTTAGTTGAGATCCCGTGTATGTATATTGGTTTTGGGCGGCGGTTTAAAATACTTTTTGTTTATATTTTGTTCGTTTTATTTTTAAATAAATTTTGAGTAAAACTAGGAGAAATTATTTTTTTTTTATATGGATCGTTTATTCAAATTAACAATTATCTATAGAAAATTATATTGCTCAAATTATCATTATTAGAGCACATTTCTAGTTGTATTTCATGATTCCTGTCGGCTTTGTTTCCCTATCTGTTGTGGTGTGCCCCAGAGCTCTGTATAGCAATCAAAAACGTCATCAATTGGTTTGAGTCATATCAATACCTTGCGAACATTATTTCAAAATTCCGTAATTAGGTGAAAAACAATAATTTGGTATATAACTATAACATAAAAACCATTTGTAGAATTGAGACATCTTTTACAACTTAATTCCATATTAATAAATCAAAGTCATTTTATGTTGTTTTTTAATATGAAAGGAGGTTGGGCCAAAATCAATGGGAGTTGGTATATGAGCCCCCATATCTGGCGCTATTGTAGATTTAATGGATATAATCACTTAGCAAAGGCATTTCAAATTCAATCCCAGGGTTTTCAAAATATGACAGGTCTTGATTTTAGTTATATACTCGTAATTCATATTTTTGCTACAATGAAGACATTAAATGTGCTATTCTAATAATGTCTATTTCTCTTGGGGTGAAAAGATAATATAAATTCCTCTTGCGAGCTTTAATTGATATGTCCAATTGGAAATAAAAGAGTTAATTTTCTGATATCCTTGGATATATTCTAGACCTGGTATACATCAGCGTTCATACTTTGAAATGCCGCATGTTGTCCGTTTAAGCGACAAACGTGTGATGCTTTCTGATTATCTATTATTTGGTAATTTATTAATGCTTTCGCTAGTCGGAAGTTCTTAAACAACAGCTAGGACCAATCTATATAATGTCAGCATTTTAGACTCATTGACTAGAATTGGTGTAAGATATGTATGTAATTTCGTATGGTCACCTATGTATTTTTGAAAGTTTGATTTTTGAAGTGCTTTTTTTGCTTTATTATAACCAATTTCATAGGACTTCATATCCTAAAGAACTTTTCAGTACAATAAAAACGTCTAAAAACACAAAAAATTTTATATGGCAACATCAAGAAGGGGCTCCCCGATTTAGTAGATTTTTGAAGCGATACTTACTATTACTACGAAAACACAGTGTATAAAATTTCAGCTTTCTACGTAGACGCGTTCTCAGCTAGTGTTCGAATATTATGAAAAATGAAATTTTTGTATGGCAACCTTACGAAGGTGTTACCCGATTTGTCCCATTTTCGATCTTAAACTTACTTTTTTTTTCTTTAAAGAAAAACGCATTCTCGAGCTATCGTGAAGAGATGGACGGACAAACAGACAGACGGACTTGCTAAAATTAAAATAACTTTTAATATGATGTAACCTTACAATGTAGATTTTATTTCACTGCATCATTATTAATTATTTTTATACTATAGATGAAATCTAATAGGTCATACTAAGTTCTGATTGTTTATTCACAACAAACATGGACAATTACCATGACTCAAAATTCGCTAACGTACAAAATTATCTACAAAAATAAAATTCGTGTTGCATGTATCTAGCTTGCACATTTAATTTCTCACGAGAAATTTCCTCAAGAATGCAAATTCAAGAGTGTTCACGTTACACCCAGACGTAACTGGACACTTTTGTTTTTCTCGATTTTGGCTCATGAGAAATTTTACGTGAGAAATTTTATGTTCACTTTTTTGATGAAGTAGCATTTTATAATTCATATCTAGCTTTAGGAAATAATATTTAAAAAACTGTGATTTGGTGAATAAAATTATTGTTGTTCAATACGTTGAAGAGTAAAGTAGATTTTCATTTTATTTTTGTGTGGCATCATTTTTGTTAAACAACAGCTGAAACGTGTAGCAGTACAAGGAACTGTTCTATACGACATATAAGACAAGGTTTTTAAGCACTTTGACTTTGGAAGGTCTGCAAAAGGGCACTTTGGCGCAATATACCTAAATCTAGGGTATAGCGGTACACAGAACCGTTTATACCATCGTCGTGCCAGCCAAGGTTAATGTACCTTGACTGATTCGTCCATCAGAACAAAAGAGTTCTGATCATTTTGGTGACCCCGACGTGATTTGCGAAGTTTTTTACTATTACCCGATTTGTTATCATCATTTCGTAGAAAGGACGTTTCAAGCTTCATAAACAAGCTTCATAAACGCCATCATGAGCTTAGATGAGCTTACAGCCCGTCAAAGGACAACGGGAGAGGAAATTAAACGGATAGCAGTCAACTACAAAACGGATACAGCTACACGTAAAACTGCAGAGAATCTGAACACACGGTTAATCAATCTGAACCAGCTGTGGGAAGAATTCGAAAAGACAGACAATGAGATCCGCATCAACTATGGATCCAAGCTTGATCATGCATATTTTGTAAACGACTACTATGAGGGCATAAGGGTTGGTTATGACAAGCTGAGCCAAGACATCTTACGCCGGCTACAAGAATTTTCATCTGAAAAATTAATTCAAATTGATTCCGAGCAAGAAAGAATCGGACAAGTTAACAACCCAGGTGCGACCATCAAACCTCAGTCTAGATCGAATGAAGCTTTTGATGGAGGCGCAGCAGCCAGCATAGAACAACAATCAATGCTTGAGGATAATAATACCGGAGTCCTATCTAAATCAATCAAGGCAGACAACTCTGCAATTATTTGTCAGCAGACTTCGTTGATGCAAGGTTTTCGGAACATGCTAAATCACATCAAACTTCAGGCACAGCCGCACTCCGCTCACTTTTATCAGATAAAAATAAAGGCTATCGAGCATCACTGGGAGAAGATTCAACACTTTCACAGCAAGATACTTGAAGATTTGGATGACTCATACCTATCAGATACCATGGGAGAATACTTGGTGACTATCTCAAATGGCGGCAATTCTGCGATTTATTCTCGGAACTAGTACACAACCAACCGCTGCCGTCATGCCAGAAAATGTGGTATCTGAAGAGCATTTTAATAGGTGAAGCTGAAAAATTGGTCCAACATTTAACCATAACTGAAGCAAACTACGCCACCGCATGGAAGCTCATAAATGATAGATATGAGAACCCCAGATTGCTCGTCACTGCGCTACTAAATAAAATACTTTCGCAACCAACGGCCACAACAGCGAGTGCATCTGCGATAAAAACAATTCACGACACCACTCAGGAATGCCTGCTCGCCTTGGGAAACTTAGGTATAAACATAGAGAACTGGGATCCGCTTTTACTCCACATTCTAATGAAAAAGTTGGATAGAGCAACACATACATTGTGGGAGCAATCTTTAAGTAAACCCAGGTCACTTCAATCATTAAAGGAGTTTCTTCAGTTCTTAGAAAACCGCTTCCAATCCTTGGAAGCAATGGGAAACACAAATAGAACAGAAGGAAAAAAGGTACATACCCAAAGGGCTCTGACTACATCGGTCAAGACAGGGTGCCCATCATGTGGCAGCACCCATCAACTATTCGCATGTCCTAAGTTCCTTCAGTTATCGCCATCCAACAGAACATCGCTTGTAAAGAGAATTAATTCCTGCCTTAACTGTTTGAGAAGTGGGCACATTATATCCAGTTGTCCATCAAGAGGATGTCCCAAATGCGGCAAGAAGCATAATACTCTTTTACATTTTGAGCCAACAAAAACGAAGGCTGTCGTATCAAGAACGAATCAAGTTCCGACAAGCGAAGTCCAGCCGTCAACGAGTATCTCAACAACTTCATCACCAAACAGGGTAGCGACCGAGCCATCAATATCACTTACTGCCAAGTCGACACCAACTACTAAGAATTATGTGTTATTAAGCACTGCTATTGTGAAACTAACCAACAAAACTGGTACGAGTATTGAATGCAGAGCCATCCTAGATTCTGGCTCTCAGCTAAATTTTGTAACGCAAAAATTAGTGAAGAAACTTGGTCTGATTGGAACTCCCGAATTAATGAACATAGAAGGCATTGGCCTACGCAAACAGCAAGCGCAAAAACGTGTTAATATGTTGTTGGAATCTCGAATCAATGGCTTCAGCACTACTTTAGAGGCACATATACTGCCCCGAATCATTTCACCACAGCCCTCACAGTTAATAGACATTGCCTCTTGGCCAATACCAGCCAACATACAACTAGCGGATGCACAGTTTAATCAGCCAGGGACGATAGATCTTTTAATTGGGGCAGAATTATATTATTCGATTCTATCAGTAGGGCAGATAAAATTGGGCAAGACATTACCTACCATGCAGAATACAGTTTTTGGTTGGACAATAGCAGGAAGAACCCAACACACACCACAAACACAAGCAATATGTGGAATATGCTCAGAAGATGAAGCGCTTCAGCAGCAAATGGAAAAATTCTGGATGCTGGATGATGCTGAACAGTCAGCTAAGGCATTCACTACCGCAGAAACACAATGTGAAGCACACTTCGTACAAACTACACGACGAAATAAAGAAGGGCGCTTTACAGTAAAACTTCCATTCAAGGTCGATGCTCAAACCCTAGGGGAATCGAAGAATATCGCGTTTCAACGTTTTGTGGCCTTAGAAAAAAGGTTAGATACAAACGAAGAACTTAAAAAACAGTATGTTAGGTTCATGGATGAGTATATCGAATTGGGACACATGGAGGAAGTGAACTTCAATGAAATCAAGAAACCCTACAACTTCCTTCCGCACCACTGTGTCATTAAACCAGAGAGTTCGACTACTAAGCTTCGAGTGGTCTTTGACGGATCGGCCAAGACATCCAGCAATATTTCCCTGAACGACATCTTAGCAACAGGTCCTACTATTCAGGATGATGTCTTTTCACTTCTCTTAAGATTTCGCATGCCCAGGTTCGTATTTACCGCGGATATTGAAAAGATGTACCGACAGGTAAAGGTTCACGACGATGATACGAGGTACCAACTTATATGGTGGAGAAATAACTCTCATGATCGATTAAGGTGTTACAAACTTTGTACGGTCACATATGGTACCACTTGTGCTCCTTATCTGGCAACCAGATGCCTGCAGATGCTAGCAGAGGAACAGGCAGAACATTATACTCTCGGAGCTGAAGTACTGAAACGAGATTTCTATGTGGACGATGTCTTAACTGGAGCCGATAATCTCACAATTGCAATTGAAACTCAAGCGCAGCTCCATTTTTTACTTCAAACAGCCGGTTTCAAATTGAGAAAGTGGTGTGCCAATCACCCCAGTCTTTTAAAGAGCATTCCCCAACAAGACCAAGAAGTTCAGTTGGATTTTTATAGCCACAAAGAAGATCACACAAAGGCAGTAGGATTAACCTGGTTACCAAAAAGTGATAATTTTTGCATCAAAACTACATGGAAAATAAGCACTCGAGTAACCAAACGAAATGCCTTATCAGATATAGCACATCTCTTTGATCCTTTAGGCATTATGGCTCCCGTAATCGTTGTTGCCAAGATATTCCTTCAAAAATTATGGGCCATGAAATGCGACTGGGATGCAGCACTTCCGCAAGAATTACATTCTTATTGGCTTAACTTTCGAGAGGGGTTAAAGGCACTAAATGACATAAGAATTCCAAGACATGTGTTTTCCCAAAGAAGCCCTAAGACGATTCAAATCCACATCTTTGCAGATGCCTCCGAAAAGGCCTACGGAGCGGCAGCATACATAAGATCCGTTGACAGAGATAATATTGTAGCTGTACGACTGTTATGTGCGAAGTCTAGAATCGCCCCAATCAAGCAAGTCACACTCCCACGTCTGGAGTTGTGCGCAGCGAAACTTGCAGCGGAGCTAGCTGGTCGTTTAAAAAGGGATCTGAAAATAAAAAATGCACCTCTTTTTCTCTTGTTATATGCCATGCACCAAGAAAATGTCTTTTGATTACTGTCTTACCTTGTGGGCGAAAGACAAGTCGCTTTGTACTTCCAATACTTGGGTGTCTCTGGTGGTGAGGGCGGTTAATCTTTCATTACACCAATTTATTGGGAACACAAATTTTCACTTTATTCCTTTTTTTTTTCTTTAAATACAATAAATTCTTTCTCACTTTCACTTTATTCCTTTTTCTCTTTTTCTTTAAATACAATAAATTCTTTCTTCGCTATTATAATTTTTATCTTTTAAAACCAAGTACGACCGAATCTAATTCAATACTTTTTCTTTAAACACAATAAATTCTTTTTTCGCTATCCCGCCGCAACTCTCCTACGAGCCTTTTTCTTCCAAGTTAAAAAACGAACTCTCCTTTTGATCACATTCACTGCGATCAAGAGCCATCGTTCAGGGTAGAAAATGCATCGTTTGCATTTCTACCCTGAGAAAAATTTTCATTCGTTCCGGACTTGATTAAACAAGTCCAGAATATTTTTCGATGGACGGCGGCTTGACGAAATGTAATTCTATCCTTTCATAAACATCAGCCACCGTCCCGTCGTTTGAAAATCGCTGCGCTCGTATACATGTAATGTATTCGTGCTGCGCGACTTTCTTATCGTGCATTTTTTAGCGTAATATTTGTGGGAAAAATATGTGAAGGAACTGCTGACGCTGTTTTCTTCGCGTATTTTTCTGATAAGCCAACCAAGTTTTTAAGCATGGTTAGCTTTTGAAAATTTTCTAAATGCATTTACCAGGTTATATGGGGCTGTCTTTGTGTATATGTGTGTATACACAACATTCCTTCCCTCTGTGAATAAGAGAGCTATTCTTTGAAGAGGAATAGCTCTCGATAAAATGATACAATGTCCTTATCTTGCTTTAATATATGAAAACTTATGGGGGCAGAAAATTGGATCAAAAAAAATTCTAAATGAAACTTTAGAGAAGATTGATAATAAAAAAAAATGTTAATCTGGGTTATTGTGGCTGATCTCAGCATTTTGGGGTGACCATAGTTTATATCTTGCATCTTTTAGTCATTCGCAATGTTGTTCGCCACGCATTTAGACCATCATCCTTTCTACAGCCCATCGGGGCTCTGTACCATTGCCTACGAGATTGCCGTGGTCCACATTAGGTCTGGCTGGCGTGGCCCTCTCCGTCTTGTATTGAGGAGAACGGGCCATCGACCCCTCACCGTATGGTGCGAGGAGGCAATCGTAGGACGCTCCTATCAGGTTCAACTGTGGTTAGACCCGCACGGGGGTCAGTCGTGGACAGCAATGGGTAAGTCTTACCTGCCCCTTTTTCCTTTGTTCATTGACTTATCCCACTTTTTGTTTCAGGTGGTGTTATTAATGTGAGCGGCATACATGGGCTTTGCGAATGTTGCCATCCCATGTTTGATTCCCCTTTCGCTGATCTAATACGGGCGCTGATGACGACACCGCCACTTCCCGCTGTCGAAGATGACTCCGACGAGGACTGGGACTAGCCAGCCACCAGAGCAAGCCCAAAAAAATAAAATTTTGAATTTTCTTTTATAATATGTATCTGTCCTATTTTCTTCTTTTTTCTTTTAATTTTTGAATTAAAAAAAAAATTTTCTCTTTAATAAAAGGAAATCTTTTGATTTATCTGCCCCCCCCCCCCTTCTTCTGTTTCAGGGATATTGCTGCCTGTTTTTTTTTCATATTTATAGGGTTCTATATTGGTTGAAGATCAACGGTCGTATTTGATTTGAACTAATTCAATTTACTCTACCTCTATTTTATCGTCATTTTACTTGTTTGGTTAATTTTAATTTAATTTTATTATTTCTACTTAATTTGTTCTTAGTTCTACTTGTATATTAAAACTTCTATATTTTATTATTAGAAAGTGTTTGTCTACGTTACTTACTTGTGTCTAGTTAAATTTCAGTTTATTTACTCGAATTTTTTAGCTATATAATATTTAACAGATACAAAAAAGGAATATAATGTCTTACATTTTCTAGGTTAATCAATGTTAAATATTTTATTTATATATATATAAAAAAAACTATCTTCTACGTGTTAACTGTAGTTACTGTTAATTCTAAATTTTATTTGATATTTTATTTGTTAGCTTAACTTCACTCATCGTGAGTTTTTCACTTATATTTTTTTTTTATATTTTTTTTCTTTTTCAGTTGTGGGTTGCGTCACTAGTTATACCTAGTTGAGTTTCATTATTTCTAATCTTATTTCTATGTATATATTATATAGAGGAGAAACTAGACGTAATCAGATTTTATTATGTCTAATGTAAAATCGACTCATTAATATTTCTTACTTATACTAGATGGTTATTTTTTGAAATATATATAAAAAACATATTTTTTACTTCCTACGTATTAGAATTATTAGGTATTATTTGTAAACTATATATTTAATGATTTATACTTTTGGACTTGTTCGTCTAAGTAGAAAAGGTTATTGTATTTAAAATTGGTTCGGCTATTTTCCGAATTTATTCCCCCGATTTTGAGTTCCACATTCAAACTAGTTGTATTGATGGAGCCCTCGGAAGGGTTCGTGATCTTTTAAGTGGCTTTGGTTTTGCAGCTTCTGGATTACCTTCTTCGGGTTTCTCTGTTTCCGGGTTGGTTCCTAGTTCTATTTGAACTGTGGGTGATTTTGATTTTTTACTTATGACGAATGGACACCACCACCTAATAGCTACGTATACTAGTATGGCTATCATAAGTAGGCCGGTTAGAGATATTGATGTGTGGGAAAGAACATTGGTGTGGTGTGGCGTTGAGTTTTGGGCTATCTTGTGCAACCTAGATTTGATCTCATCCAATGATTTGGTTCCCTTGTGGATGATAGCGGTAACTTCATCCCCCATTATTACATCTGTCTGAGGTGGTTTGTTTTGATGATTTTCGTTTGGCATGCTTTCCTCATACTTCCTTAGGAGACATTCAGTCTCGTTTGTGCGTGGAAAGTACTGTGGTTGCACAAAGGTGAGGGGATGAAAGTTTTCTGCTTCAAAAGGTAAAGTTTGTGCGTTTAACTGGATTTGACAAGGCTCATTGACTACTATTGTTCCTTGTCTCGTTAATCGGGACACATGGAATTTATCTGGACAGGAGACTTGGATCACTGTGGGTTCTGTAACCGAAAATATCCATGAATTGGGTCTGTTCATTTTGATCAGAGCGTTCCGGGGAGGTTTTTGTACTCTCAGTTTACAATTGGTGTTCTCCGACAGAGGGTTGAACACCAATTTAATTACACACTCTGTGGTTAGTGTGGCTTTGATTCGGGGTTTTACCAATTTCGTTACGTAAGTACTGGCTATGATGTTTTTGGAGACTTTATGAAGCCCCTTTGCATCCTCAGCTTTTAACAATAGGAAATCCTGGGTTTGGATCTGGCTGGCGATGTAGGAATATTCTATGTCTGGGACAAGGGAATGTTCCTTATCAACCTGTATTGGAAAACAGTGTATCCTCTGCAATTTCATTTCGGGTACATTGAATATGGGTAACTTAATTCGTATAACTAACTTTTCTCGTATGAGGAGAGCTTGTGTCTGCGCTGTTTGATACAACATGGACAGGCAATCCTGGGGCTCTGGGCACGTAGTGTGTGATTTGTGGTCAATCTCCAGTAGTTTGTTTGGTGATATTAATAACGGATGAATTTGCTTAGTTTTACTGGACTGTATAATGTCTAACAAAGTTTGTTGTCGAAATTCTATTTCGATTATTTGTAGTAAGAGGCTAGTTATTATCTCCTGTCGGAGTTGACTTTGTTTGAGCTCGTCTGTTGTATTTAGTAAGTTATTTATTTGTAAATTTACCTGACGTTGGCGTTCTAAAAGTGAAGTTAAAGGTTTCTGTATTTGTTGGAGTGTTGTTTTTACCAAAATGATTTGTTGCGCCTCCAACTTGGTTAATGCCTGGGTGTTGGATTCCAGTTCATTGAGCCTGCTGTAGATTTCCTTTTCATTCGCACTGTCCATAGTACCGAACATGAAGTGCAGAGCGCTTCCCATTCCGTCAAAAATTGACCTTGTACCTCTGAACTTTGGTACCCCTTCTTGAATTGTTTCAGTGCGTCGTTTGATGTTTTCCAGCAAACTGTGTACATGAACTTGCTGCACCTTACACCAGTCGACTGACTGAGTCGAGTTTTTACACAGCTGGTGCACAAAGTGTTCGGCTTTCTCCGCCAACATGGTCTGATTAGTGAGCTCAGACAGGTCCAACTCCGTCAATATTGTCCAGGTACTGTGGTACGCCAATAGGGTGCCCATGTCCTCAAACAATATTCCCGAGTTAGGGATTGGGGAGATTGAGATCGGTTCTCCAGATTGTCGTAGTTGTCCAAAGATGACCCGCCTCACGCACATCACGAACACCAAGTTCATCATTAAGTATTTCATTCTATGGGGGGACAGAAAACATTTCCCGGTTAAAAGTTGGGCTATTTACCGCTTACTCTATACTTAGTTTAATCGTGAAACTACTATTGAGATGTTTTATTTTTTACACCTAATTTAGAGAATTTTTTTCCGTTTTCACTTTTTTTTTTTTTGAGAACCAGTCGTCATTAGTCATAATATGGTTTTAACCTATTGTTATGCACTGTGACACTGCGCTTACCTATTTGGATTGTTGTGTTTACAGGACTTATTACTGAGGTTACCAGATATGGCCCTACCTTTCACTCTTGAGGAGGACTTTATCTCCTACGTGTAATGTTAGGGGCCGTATTGTTTTATCGTAATACCCCTTAGAACGTTTCTTGCTAGCGAGATGGTTCTTTCGAGCTGTAGCATACGATTTTTGTAGTTTATACCTTAGTATATGGTAATAGCTTTCATGGTTATAAACGGGTTCAGGGTCCCGTTTTAAATTTGTTGGGACGTCCGCTGTAAAGCCGTAAAGGCAGTCCATTGGGGTCAGTTTCGTACCCTCGTGTACGCTGTTGTTGTACACGAACGCAGCGGTTCGTAGATATTGATCCCATGTTTTGGGATTTTCATCTACGATGGTTCGCAGATACTCTATAAGGGGTCTATGGGCACGCTCCAGTGCTCCATTAGACTGGGGGTGGTAAGCTGAAGTTTGTAGCTTTTTTACCCTTAAGAGTTTACATACCCTTTTGAATAGTTCACTTAGGAAATTGGATCCCTGATCAGTAACTATTCTTCTGGGGATACGGTAACGCGTGACGATTTCGTCGAAGAAAATTTTGGCTACTGTAATTGCTTCCCCGTTGGGTATGGCATACCAATCAACGAATTTGGTCAAATTATCTTGAAAGGTCAGGATATATTTATTACCTGTGGCGGTTTCCTCTAAAGGGCCCACAATGTCCAGGTAAACCTTGTCAAATGGTTGCTCTGCTATATCCGTTATCACCATTGGCATTCGGAATTGAGGGGATGCTTTCATCATTTGGCATTTAGGGCATTTCTTAACGTACCTTTTGATGTCGCTAAGCATGTGTTTCCACCAATACTTGAGTCTTATCCGCTTATAGGTTTTTATTATACCTTGGTGGCCACCGAACGGAGAATCGTGATAGTCTCTTAAGATCGTTAATATCTCCTGGGGGCTCGTAATTACTTCCGGTTTGTTCTTTCTACCTATTTCTGGCGGTATTTCCTTAAACGTATCTGGGGTTTTTTCTTCCGCCTCTGGGGATTGAATTTCTTCAGGCACTTTAAGCGCTTTTTGCTGCAGCGGTTTTGTGATAGTTCTCTGCTTGTGTTCTTCTGTAGGGAGGCTTAGTTCAACCTCTTGGGCCTTTTGGTTTTGAGCCCTTGTCACAACGTTGCATTTGATGGTTCGATGCTTCTGCGTTTCTGAAGGATTACTTTCGTCCTCATCTGAGTCCATTTGATGGTGGACTAAAGCTTTTACCGTGAAGGTTTTCTTTGAATCTTCAGGGACTTCCTGGGGAATGCGACTCAGAGCGTCTGCATTTGTGTTACACTTCCCCGGTTTGTATTCGATCCGATAATCGAATTCGGAAAGTTTGTGGTGAAACCTCACCAAACGGGAAGTGGGGTCTTTGACATTAAAGACTCCTTTTAGTGGTTTATGGTCAGTATAGACCGTGAACTTGCGTCCCTGGAGGTAACATCTAAAATTTCTTGTGGCCCACACTATAGCCAGTAGCTCCTTTTCTATGGTGGAGTAATTCTTTTCGGCCTTATTTAGTGTTCGACTGGCATAGGCTATTGGTTGATCCTTTCCCACTTCCTCTTGGGAAAGTACCGCACCTACTGCCTCACTACTTGCGTCCGTTGTCAAGTTGAATGGTTGGGAAAAATCAGGGTAGATTAGAAGTGGAGGTGTTACTAAAGCTACTTTAATAGCTTGAAAAGCTTCCTGACATTTTTCCGTCCAAGTAAATTTAACATCTTTTCGAAGTAAATTTGTTATTGGGCGAACTATCCTTGAGAAGTCGGGTATGAATTTTCTGTAATAGTTGGCAAGTCCTAAAAAGGATTGGACTTGCCTTACTGTGCGAGGAACAGGGAAGGTCTGGACGCAGGCCGTCTTACTGGGGTCTGGTAATGCCCCTAGACTTGAACATTTATGCCCAAGGTAGACAACTTCTTTTCTCAAGAACTGGCACTTTTCGGGCTGCAGTTTGAGATTGTTTTCTCGTAGTTTATCAAACACTTTACGCAGTTTTACGTTGTGATCATTGAGGTTCTTACCATAGATGACAATGTCATCCAAATACACGAAGCACTCTAGCCCCTGTAAGCCTGTTAGAACGAAATTCATGAGGCGTTGAAAGGTTGCCGGGGCTCCTTTAAGCCCGAACGGCATGCGCTTAAACTCATAGTGTCCATAACTCGTACTGAAGGCTGTTTTGTGCCGATCTTTTGGGTCGACTAGCACTTGATGATACCCGTTTGCCAAATCGAGGGTGGTGAAATACCGTGCGTGACCTAATTGGTCGAGGATATCCTCGATTCGGGGAAGTGGAAATGCGTCGCCTATAGTCTTCTCGTTCAATTTTCGAAAATCGACTACGACGCGCCACCTTTTATCGCCATCTGGTCCCGCTTTTTTGGGGACTACCAGGAGAGGCGAATTCCACGGACTTTTACTGGGCTCGACTATACCGCTGTCCAACATTTCTCGTAGCTGCTCATTTATAACGTTCCTCTGGGTTTCTGGTAACCTATACATTTTCTGATTAATGGGTGCCTGATCTTGAACCAAGGGAATGTGGTGGGTTATTGCGTTTGTGTAGGTAAGTTTACCACCTTTTAGGTAAAATATGTCGTAGTATTCATTGCACAGCTGAAGAATACAGCTTTTTTCCTCGTTATTTAGGCTTTCTTCCAGGCCAAGTTCCTTTTCTAGCTGGACTGTACGGGGATCGTTTACTAATTCCTCCGGGTCTTCGTAATCCGGGTAGAGATATCTAACATTTTGCAGAGTGGCTGTTCTCTCGTTTTTATTAGTAATTTCCCTGTCTTTCTTTCGTTTTCTCACTCTCCGAGATCCATAGACTCTGCCCTCCTTCTTTGTAGTCCCTTTTTCCGACGGCAGGCCCCTATGCACCTTGAGCTCTGTTGACTGAGGTTCCGTGAGGTCTTTATGCTCGTCTTGTGTTTGGCCCATTGGCCTTGGGTTGAAGTAATAGAACAGATAGGTCAGTATGGATATCAGAAATATAAGAAAATGTTTATTGCTCGTAGGCGATGTAGGTTGTGGTTGCGCACACTCTGCGATATCTGGGCTTTTATTGCGCTCTGATTCTTCTATTATTTGACCCGTTGGCCATGGTTTTGTGTTTTCTTTACAGAGCGGTTTGTTTTTCCCACGCTCATCTTTATTTCGGCTCAATGGCCGTGGTGTGGTCGTATGTTCAATTTGTGTGTCCTTGTGATCTTGTGTATCAGTCAGCTGAACTTTTGTGTAGTCTTTTGAATAAGTTAGATGCAGCGATAAGCTGCTCATGATTACTTGTTTACTACTGCTATTGAGGATACCAATCAACACTGTTTTTCCGGGTCGGAGCAAGCTGTTAGCGAGGAATACTCCTTCGCCTATCTCTTGAGATAAACAGAGCATTTCCTCGTCCACACACACCCCTTGGGAAAGTACCGCACCTACTGCCTCACTACTTGCGTCCGTTGTCAAGTTGAATGGTTGGGAAAAATCAGGGTAGATTAGAAGTGGAGGTGTTACTAAAGCTACTTTAATAGCTTGAAAAGCTTCCTGACATTTTTCCGTCCAAGTAAATTTAACATCTTTTCGAAGTAAATTTGTTATTGGGCGAACTATCCTTGAGAAGTCGGGTATGAATTTTCTGTAATAGTTGGCAAGTCCTAAAAAGGATTGGACTTGCCTTACTGTGCGAGGAACAGGGAAGGTCTGGACGCAGGCCGTCTTACTGGGGTCTGGTAATGCCCCTAGACTTGAACATTTATGCCCAAGGTAGACAACTTCTTTTCTCAAGAACTGGCACTTTTCGGGCTGCAGTTTGAGATTGTTTTCTCGTAGTTTATCAAACACTTTACGCAGTTTTACGTTGTGATCATTGAGGTTCTTACCATAGATGACAATGTCATCCAAATACACGAAGCACTCTAGCCCCTGTAAGCCTGTTAGAACGAAATTCATGAGGCGTTGAAAGGTTGCCGGGGCTCCTTTAAGCCCGAACGGCATGCGCTTAAACTCATAGTGTCCATAACTCGTACTGAAGGCTGTTTTGTGCCGATCTTTTGGGTCGACTAGCACTTGATGATACCCGTTTGCCAAATCGAGGGTGGTGAAATACCGTGCGTGACCTAATTGGTCGAGGATATCCTCGATTCGGGGAAGTGGAAATGCGTCGCCTATAGTCTTCTCGTTCAATTTTCGAAAATCGACTACGACGCGCCACCTTTTATCGCCATCTGGTCCCGCTTTTTTGGGGACTACCAGGAGAGGCGAATTCCACGGACTTTTACTGGGCTCGACTATACCGCTGTCCAACATTTCTCGTAGCTGCTCATTTATAACGTTCCTCTGGGTTTCTGGTAACCTATACATTTTCTGATTAATGGGTGCCTGATCTTGAACCAAGGGAATGTGATGGGTTATTGCGTTTGTGTAGGTAAGTTTACCACCTTTTAGGTAAAATATGTCGTAGTATTCATTGCACAGCTGAAGAATACAGCTTTTTTCCTCGTTATTTAGGCTTTCTTCCAGGCCAAGTTCCTTTTCTAGCTGGACTGTACGGGGATCGTTTACTAATTCCTCCGGGTCTTCGTAATCCGGGTAGAGATATCTAACATTTTGCAGAGTGGCTGTTCTCTCGTTTTTATTAGTAATTTCCCTGTCTTTCTTTCGTTTTCTCACTCTCCGAGATCCATAGACTCTGCCCTCCTTCTTTGTAGTCCCTTTTTCCGACGGCAGGCCCCTATGCACCTTGAGCTCTGTTGACTGAGGTTCCGTGAGGTCTTTATGCTCGTCTTGTGTTTGGCCCATTGGCCTTGGGTTGAAGTAATAGAACAGATAGGTCAGTATGGATATCAGAAATATAAGAAAATGTTTATTGCTCGTAGGCGATGTAGGTTGTGGTTGCGCACACTCTGCGATATCTGGGCTTTTATTGCGCTCTGATTCTTCTATTATTTGACCCGTTGGCCATGGTTTTGTGTTTTCTTTACTGAGCGGTTTGTTTTTCCCACGCTCATCTTTATTTCGGCTCAATGGCCGTGGTGTGGTCGTATGTTCAATTTGTGTGTCCTTGTGATCTTGTGTATCAGTCAGCTGAACTTTTGTGTAGTCTTTTGAATAAGTTAGATGCAGCGATAAGCTGCTCATGACTACTTGTTTACTACTGCTATTGAGGATACCAATCAACACTGTTTTTCCGGGTCGGAGCAAGCTGTTAGCGAGGAATACTCCTTCGCCTATCTCTTGAGATAAACAGAGCATTTCCTCGTCCACACACAATGGGATTCTGATGACCTTTTGTGACCGAGCCGGTATGCATAAAGGTTCTGATAAGATAACCTTATGCTTCCATTGCTCGTTAGTCACAGTATCAAAAAGTGGATTACTTTTTCCGCGTTCCTCATTTTCTGTCAAAGAATCGCAGCCAGCATTTCTCATGTGAGATGCCTTAAAGACACTGCAGGTAGATAACTTAACCTCCTTGGGTTCTTTCTTTTCTGCCAGTGATCTTATTTCGGTTGCCTTTTGGGATAGCAGCTTATCCATTGTGAGTGATATTGGAACAGCGAACTCTTCCGGGTTCGTTTCCGTACGAGGAAACCTTAGTATTCTATTTGGACCCTCCACATTGCAGTGTTTAGCTAGGAAGTCGTTTCCTAGCAGCCCATCATCGGAAAGACCAGGTAAGTTTTTCACAACTTGGAATTGGCAAGGTATTTTATTTTTAAAATTGAAGTTTCCTTGACAATTTCCTATGGTCTTTCCGGTACCGAATGGGGTCTGTAATGCAATTGTTTCATCTGTATTTACTGTGTCGAAATTTTTCAGTGCCCTTTTCTTAATCAAACTTACCTCAGCGCCTGTATCCACTACTAATTTGGTTTGGCCGTGTAGGCCTATGTCTAACGGAAGTTTGACGGTAGGGTTACCAGGTTCGGGCGGCTGAGTGGACCCTTCTTTTTGTGCGTTGTGGTTTAAAGTCGAGCCGGAGAGTTTTGGGTCGACTGGCTGTCGTTTCCCTGACTCTCGGCTTCCCATTTGTTTTTATATTGGCATGACTTCAGGTCATGTCCAATACGACCACAAAAACCACATTTCACTTGAACACGATACACTCGCTGATTGCTGGGTTTTAATTCAGATGGAGCTCGATTATTGAAAAAATCTCTATTAGGCTGGTTGGGAATAGCGTTTTTGCGTCTACAATCTCGCACATCGTGGTTATACATCCTACAGTTTACACAGTAGGGCGTGTTCTTTCTTTTTAGGCATTCTGAATAAGTATGGTCTCTTAATTTACAGAAACTACAATTTATGTTACTCAAAATTTTATCTTTATTTCTTACATTTGAATTTATTTGGTTCACACTTTCACTTATCTGCCTTTCACTTGGTGTTGTATGTGTAAACTGTATAAGCCGGGGATGTAGTGCACTATTTGGCTGACTATGGAGCCATAGCCCCTTTCCAGCTTGGGTTATGTTTAAATTATCTGGATTGTTTGGTAGCAGATAGTTTGTTTGTACTTGGGCCGGGTTATTCAGAGTGACATTTGGGTTAAATGGTACCGGAAATTGCAGGTACGAAGCGCTCTGTTGGAGCCGTTCCATGTCTAGTGCCTTTTGGGTGAGTTCGTCTAGCGTTCCATCACCTATCGTCAGCAGATATTGGCACAAGTGAGGGTTCCCTACACCGGTTTTCAGCGCACTTTTAGCTAAATCTTCCAACTGGGATTTTACTGGTGGTGCTGCTGTGGCACCATATTTTGAGTCAGCCGCCTCTTTACACAAATTTAATGTTTGCTTTAATCTTGCCGCGAAGGCTGATAACGTTTCAAGAGGGAACTGACGTGTAGTTATCAATTTATTTACCATTTCCTGGTACGTCTCCCGGGGGAGGTACGTCCTGTTTAGACGTTCCTCTACCCCTCTGAAAGTCGTAGGAATGTCTGAGGCGAACAGCTGATATGCCTCACCTCGAAGTCTGGTTGGGAGAATTTGTAGAAAAAGAGTTTGTTCTTCGGCCGACAAGCACTGCGTTACTTGCCTGCAACAACCCAAAAATGTCCGTAGTTCTAGGCTTAACTTAGGACTTGGCTCACCCGAAAACAGAGGAACCAATTGCGCCGCTAATTTTGCTACTTTTATATAGTCTGCCATGTCGGCTTTCAGATTCTTCTGTAGCTTTGATCTAAACACTGTATTTTCTAAAGAGGTTTCACCAAAACTAGTGTCGCTGCTGGTTTCCAGAAGGGAGTCGCCCAGCCAGTTTAGGGTAATTTCAGCTGCTGAGGATTCAAAATCGGGTTCACACTGTTCACTATTATTTTCTACGGCAAGCGAGCGCGAGAATCCGTCGAAATCACTGAGTGCCTCTCGGAATTTTTCTGTTTCTTTTTTAAAATGTTCGATTTTTTCGAGTCTCTTTTTTCTAGAAGAGGCTATTTGTTTATCAATCTGGTCGCACTGAATAACAGAAATTCCTGCAGACTCTCGAACTCGCTTTTCTAAATTTTGTAAATATAAATTTAAATCTAAATTTGTACTAGGCCTTACTTGTTGTTTGAGACCGGTTAGCACCGTCCCACTTCTCAATTTGGCTCCTGATGGGATGTCTTCTCCTTGAGCTGAAGATTGTGCGGGATTAGAAGATGTACTCTCAACTGCTTCCTTCGAGCTTGGGTTGCCTCCTTCGAGCCGGGGCGGAATTTCCTTTTCGTCGCCCGGCAAGGAAGATTGTTGATTTCCTGGGTTGCTTCCGGCTCGCCGGGACGGGTTGTCCCTTGAGTCGTCCGGCGAGGAAGTTTGAGGATTTCTTGGTACCCGGTTGTCCTTAGGATCGCCCGTCTGGTCGTCTGCTGATACTGGTGTTGTCTCTAGTTCCTGCTACTGCGTAGGTCGTTGTTCCTGGGTCGTCTGCTGGACTTCCTTGTCGCTCATGTAACCTCTCAAGTCCCGGGCAGGGTTGGAGCCCACAAATATCCCGCGTTGGTGCTTTGCACTTTGCTGAGGGGGTGTCTGCTTACTCGCCTGGAGCAGAGGCAGTTAAAGCTGTACTACCCCGAGCGTTGGAGGTGACCAAAAACGAATGCCCCCGAAGCCAGACTCAGCTCCGAGTCGACGGGTAGGGTGTCTTGCCCAGCACTAGTTCTAGGTCTTGCCTCTTTGTTGTTCGTGGAGGATCAAGGATTTTCAAGCACTTATGTTTTTGTAACTTTTAACCGGCTTCCTTGATCCTACCGGCTGCGCCAATTGTTATATGCCATGCACCAAGAAAATGTCTTTTGATTACTGTCTTACCTTGTGGGCGAAAGACAAGTCGCTTTGTACTTCCAATACTTGGGTGTCTCTGGTGGTGAGGGCGGTTAATCATTCATTACACCAATTTATTGGGAACACAAATTTTCACTTTATTCCTTCTTTCTTTTTTTTTCTTTAAATACAATAAATTCTTTCTCACTTTCACTTTATTCCTTTTTCTCTTTTTCTTTAAATACAACAAATTCTTTCTTCGCTATTATAATTTTTATCTTTTAAAACCAAGTACGACCGAATCTAATTCAATACTTTTTCTTTAAACACAATAAATTCTTTTTTCGCTATCCCGCCGCAACTCTCCTACGAGCCTTTTTCTTCCAAGTTAAAAAACGAACTCTCCTTTTGATCACATTCACTGCGATCAAGAGCCATCGTTCAGGGTAGAAAATGCATCGTTTGCATTTCTACCCTGAGAAAAATTTTCATTCGTTCCGGACTTGATTAAACAAGTCCAGAATATTTTTCGATGGACGGCGGCTTGACGAAATGTAATTCTATCCTTTCATAAACATCAGCCACCGTCCCGTCGTTTGAAAATCGCTGCGCTCGTATACATGTAATGTATTCGTGCTGCGCGACTTTCTTATCGTGCATTTTTTAGAGTAATATTTGTGGGAAAAATATGTGAAGGAACTGCTGACGCTGTTTTCTTCGCGTATTTTTCTGATAAGCCAACCAAGTTTTTAAGCATGGTTAGCTTTTGAAAATTTTCTAAATGCATTTACCAGGCTATATGGGGCTGTCTTTGTGTATATGTGTGTATACACAACACTCTGGACAGATTCAGAAATTGTTCTGGCATGGATTAACTCATCATCATCGTCATATCAAACGTTTGTGGCTAATCGAATAGCAGTAATCCAGCAGTTAACAATTTCGGAACAATGGCGACATGTCAGATCTAAGGATAATCCCGCAGACATTTTGTCAAGAGGAATAGCTCCAGAGAAGTTGGGAAATTCCGTCATCTGGTTTTATGGACCAACTTTCTTGCATGGTGCTGAAACATTATGGCCGCTGCCATATACAAAGAAAACGGTTGCGAATGACAGCGAGAGAAGACGAGTACATGTAGTGGCGTCATCCACTGAAATCAAAGAAGCTGAAACAATTCTCAGTAATATAAATCACAGGAACACAGGTCCAACGAATCATGGCGTACGTTCTTCGATTTATCAGACACACGAGGAAACTTAATCGAGACCTTGCAGCTACGTTTGTCTTAAACGCAGAAGAATTAGACCAAGGTCAAGCGATGGTGGTGAGACTAATGCGGCAAGAAGGATTCGATGAAGATTTATCGCATTTAAGGAGCTTCGGAGAAGTTTCCAAAAACAGTGCCATCAGTAGCCTTACACCATTTATCGATGAGGACAACATTATTAGAGTCGGAGGTCGCCTGGAAGAATCAAATCTAACATATCAAGCCAAACACCCAATGCTTCTGCCATACGCCCATCATCTAACGAAATGCCTCCTCAACGATATACACAAAGAAAAATTGCACGTAGGCCCTCAAACGCTTCTCGCCATAACCAGGCAGAAGTTCTGGCCATTAAAAGGAAAAATTCTGGCTCGCTCTGTGGTACAACACTGTGTTCAATGTGCTAAATCCAAGCCAAAACTTTTAACACAGTTGATGGGTAATTTGCCAGCAGATAGAGTCCAACCAGCAAGACCATTCGTAAATGCTGGCGTAGACTTTTGTGGACCAATATATACTCATTTTAAAATTCGGGGAAAAAGACCACAGAAATCATACATCGCTGTGTTTTGCTGTTTTTCTACTAAAGCTACGCACCTAGAAATAGTGAGTGACCTATCCACGCAAGGTTTTTTGGGAGCTCTACGACGCTTTATGGCTCGACGAGGACACTGCCGAACAATTTACTGTGACAACGCAACAAATTTTGTTGGGGCCAAAAATCAGTTGCAAGAAGTAAAATATATGATAGAATCCAGTCACTCTCGAAGCGAAATTATAGAAGCATGCAGCTCAAAGACCATTGATTTTCGTTTTATTCCACCTCGAGCTCCACATTTCGGCGGGCTCTGGGAGGCAGCAGTCAAATCAGCGAAACATCTCTTGCAATGGACTCTAGCATCAGACTCATTAACCTACGAAGAGCTTGAAACAGTTGTTGTGGAAATAGAAGCAGTGCTTAATTCTCGACCAATCACACCCATGTCTTCTGATCCAAACGACTTGACAGCGTTAACACCGGGTCACTTCCTCATCGGAGAGCCATTGACTAGTACCATTGATCCAAAGGCTAAATCGTCAAATGCCAATCTCATCACTCGGTGGAAACGTGTTTCACACATCAAAAAAGGATTTTGGAGGCGCTGGACCATGGAGTATTTAAGCCAATTGCAACACAGGTATAAATGGAAATAACGATGTCAAAATGTCCAACCTGGTACCATGGTCTTGCTAAAGGAAGACAACATTCCTGCATTAAAATGGCCACTCGGACGTATTATTAACACGATTAGAGGAAATGATGGATTGGTTCGGGTGGCGGACATCCGCACTTCTAGTGGAATCATCCGACGTCCAATACACAGGCTTGCACCACTACCGATAGAAGCGGAATCCTCCGATGAGCCTGCAACTCAGAACGAGACCGAAGACAAGGAAATCACTACAACTATACCAAGTTCAAATATATCTCAACCCACTAGAGATGAGCCCACAACATCATACGAACCAACTCAGCCAAGAAGAGATGCCAATCCTAGAAAGAAACAACGGAAATCGGTGGGATCTGCTATTGTGACTTTACTTTTGACTTGTCTAATGCTACCATCAACTAATAGTTCTCCCATCGAAACAAAACCCTTCACTCATCACCCAGGAATCTACTTTGAGAATCTGGGAGCTGCAAACATCGTAGCTAATGAATGGAAACTCGTCGTATTTTACGACATGACAGCTTATTGGAAGGAATTTGCTCTTCTTCAAAATTGCACCAGGGCTTTAGAGGAATTATGCCAAAGAATCAATGAAAGAGAACAATGTTTGGGAATTATTGCACACATAAAACAGCTGCAATTAGAATTGGACACAAATAATATATTACTAGCAGAACCGAGCAATTCGAACAGATCAAAGAGAGGAGCTATCAACTTCATTGGAAATGTCGCCAGTGCCTTATTTGGGGTGTTAGATTC
This sequence comes from Dioctria rufipes, assembly GCA_963924295.1. Taxonomy (NCBI): domain Eukaryota; kingdom Metazoa; phylum Arthropoda; class Insecta; order Diptera; family Asilidae; genus Dioctria; species Dioctria rufipes. The sequence goes on along the minus strand of OZ002744.1, from coordinate 67,223,772 downwards.
CGAGTATGCCGAAAAGATGGCACAAACAATAAATGATATTGGAAAAAATGAAAATCACTTGCTGGATCTGATAAAAAATCAGACGTCAATCATGGATGCCACCTTGAACATAATGAAGAAGGAAGAACAATCTATTGATCATCAATTTCAGTAAATAGAAACACAGATTGCCCAAACAACTCAGCAATTACACGACATAAGGGAAGAGGCGTACCAAGAAAAACTGTCACAATCATTCATGTTGCTAACCTTGTCCGCAATTCTCACAGTATCCAACTTCTTCAGAATTCAAAGCTCAATCTTAGACGTCATCATCGATACTCATCACGGGAAAATCAGTCCGTTATTGATTTCACCACTGCAGTTAAAACAAGAATTAATAAAAATCAAAACTAATCTACCTTCATCATTACGCCTACCAATACAACAGGACGAGGCACTTAAATACTACACATTGATGACTATCGAAGGAAGGGTCGCTGAACGATATCTTATATTCAAGCTAACTCTTCCCTTATTATCGCTTGAAGAGTTTGAACTATTTAAGGTCACTCCAGTTCCAGTACAAACTAATGACACTTTTGTGACAATCCAACCATCCTTCCCGTTTTTAGTCATAAACCTACATCGGGATCAATATTATCCCCTCACAGAACAGGAGTTGCAACTATGTCTCATCATTGACGAAGGTCAACATCTTTGTAAACAAAAACACCCCCTATATAGAAGGGTATCGAACATCAGCGCCTGCGAATTAAACTTTTTTAACCACCTGCCGCAGTCACCATCCTGCCAGATAGTCAAGACAGGGAATGGACCTCATTGGATCCAAATGTATAGTCCAAACCAGTGGATATATGCGCTGAGTGAAAAAACCACTATCAATGTAGTATGTGACAAAAATACTACTCAGTATGTCATTGAAGGAACAGGAATTTTGAAAATCTCACCGAATTTATCATATCCGCTAAAAAGAACCCTACTCTCGATAACACTGTTCAACATCAGTCATACACCTCTGAAATTGATTCCCTCAAAGGTGAATTATCACAGTTTAAAAAAAATCTCTCACTAAACACACTATCAACTGATCTCCATCAATTTTCTGTGGGTTATGTATCTATAATACTGATAATTGTCGTAATCTCTATTTTGATCTGGAAACATCGTCACGAAATATGTGCAATAAAATCCAGGAAGATGGCACCTGTACCAACTCCACGACAACGCACAACAATGGCGGACACATCATACAGCTTCAATGCATCCTTTGACGTTTGAGATCCTTGGAAACTGAGTTGAATCATTATTCAACGCCGGGGAGAATGTTTATTCACAACAAACATGGACAATTACCATGACTCAAAATTCTCTAACGTACAAAATTATCTACAAAAATAAAATTCGTGTTGCATGTATCTAGCTTGCACATTTAATTTCTCACGAGAAATTTCCTCAAGAATGCAAATTCAAGAGTGTTCACGTTACACCCAGACGTAACTGGACACTTTTGTTTTTCTCGATTTTGGCTCATGAGAAATTTTACGTGAGAAATTTTATGTTCACTTTTTTGATGAAGTAGCATTTTATAATTCATATCTAGCTTTAGGAAATAATATTTAAAAAACTGTGATTTGGTGAATAAAATTATTGTTGTTCAATACGTTGAAGAGTAAAGTAGATTTTCATTTTATTTTTGTGTGGCATCATTTTTGTTAAACAACAGCTGAAACGTGTAGCAGTACAAGGAACTGTTCTATACGACATATAAGACAAGGTTTTTAAGCACTTTGACTTTGGAAGGTCTGCAAAAGGGCACTTTGGCGCAATATACCTAAATCTAGGGTATAGCGGTACACAGAACCGTTTATACCATCGTCGTGCCAGCCAAGGTTAATGTACCTTGACTGATTCGTCCATCAGAACAAAAGCGTTCTGATCACTGATGATGCATCATGCTGATAAAGAAAAATAGATTGAACATCCACGCATAATCTTTATATATTAGAGGTTATTTTGATTTTTGTATCTCCGCCCTTTTATGTCTATTCGTCCATCGGTCTTTCGATAACTCGAGAATGCGTTGATTAGACAATTGAAATTCTGTGTACGCTATTTTCGAAAAAATAATATATTTAATTTCGAAAATGGAATAAATCTTGAAACCCATTTTGTTGTCATACAAAAATTTCGAGATTTTCAAAACCCAAATTTGTTTTCGATGTATTGAGAAATTATTCAGGATGTATAAGCCTGCGAAATTAGTTGAGGGGCTTAAAAGCAGAGGGGTAAAAGTGGATTTTTCACACTTTTGAGACTTAGCACTTTAAAGTTGGTCGGATGTCCTAAATTCTGTGTAAAGTCTTAATTTTATGTAATTATACTAATCATAAGCCGGATATCTTAATAAGTTTTTGTTGTGGTTAAAATAATGTTTGATGGTTTCTGGCTTAGTAATCCCTTGCAATTACTTATGCCCATTTTCCTGCAAAAAGTGTACTTGTATTGTATCCCTATGCCTTTGCAGATTTTATTCAAATTTAAAAAGAAATATTTAGTATTTTAACAAATTAGTTATTTAAAAATGTACAAAAGGAAAATATAGTTCAAACTTTTAAGTTGTTTTTAAATTGAGAAAAATAAAATTAATCAAATATTGAGTTTGTAAAACCTTCATCTTTTCTTTTTGTTATTATCAACAGAATTAATCATTCTAGTAGACCGCACACTGCACAATCAATCACCGATTGTAGACGGTGGCAGAAACACATCCAGGCCTCAAGGCTTCCTCAAGGTTTTGTCAAAATTTTTAAGTGATGCAACACAAAACCAAGCCAACAGCTAGCCTCAAGGCCTAGCCACAAAGCGCGCTTTGCTCAATGTTGGAAATTTTTCTCTCTCAGGCCTACTTCTGTCAACAGATGTACTAACAAAATTACAATGACAGCACCGAGCCCGGTGGTATCATTTTGTTTTCATTTCTCTGAGGCAATCCTTGAGGCGAGCTGCGAAGAAGCCTGACTGCCTGAGAGAGGCCAGGCCTGAGGCTTGCTGGGATGTGTTTCTGCCTTTAGTTGACTTTGCTCGTTACACGCAGCAGCGTTTGGTACCGCAAACTGCTCAATTTTACGTCAGTCAGCAACTAGGAGATGACGAGTGGCAACTGACTGAATTGAACTGACTGTTGTGCGCAGTCTGCAACAGCAACCTTAATATCAATTAGTTGATTTTTGTTGATCGCATCCGCCGTAAGTTAAGTTTTTTCTTTTGTTAAATCTTAATAAAGTTTGTCCTGACTAAAATATATCGCAAAATATTTACGAAATAAGATCTTATTGTTTTTATAAAGAGAACATCCTGAGCATTGAAAGTGGAAAAAATTTGTATTATCTGTGAATTTCCTCGAAGCTGCCATCAATTTAGGTTTCTTGTAGCTTTGATGAAATTTTCAACGTTTAAGTAAAGTTCGGTTTATATTATTAGATTTTAAATATAGTCATATCTAAGTATTTATATATATGCTCGGAAAGGATGAATGGATTCTTCCACATGCTTTTTCTTAAAATTTTTCTTCTTCTTCTCTTTCTACTCGACCACCAGTAAATTACTACAGCGCTTATGTTTCTTATTGCAATTTTTTAATCCGTTACCTAGTGTTTAACAAGACCATGAAATTTTAAACAAAATTGGAACACCACTCAAACTCAATAACTCGATTACTAATCTGACAGAAGACAATTCAATACGCGTATATGCAATGATAGTCAATCAGCAACGATTAAAAATCAATTAATAAAACGTCAACAGACCAGTCACTGACTGAACTATCAATCGGCAGTGTGCGGTCTCCCTTAGTTATTATCAGCTTCACTGACCGAGCTCCCTTCCATTTCTCCTTCTGGTTCGTTACTATGGCCTGATGGGTTCCCTACTAGACCGCGCTGTTTTCTCTTCTTATCGCTCAATTCATGTAGAAGGGACTTGAAGAATTGATGGTGAATTGGAGGTTTAAATGGAAGGAAATCCATTAGATTCTTGTACTTAGCTAATTTAATTTTATAGCCTTTTTCGTAAAGTGGAGTCAGTTTAATATGGGCTGCTCTGCCAGGTATTTTTTTCATGTCAATGCGTTCAACTGGCATATCTGCATTGACAGTTTCTTAATAGAATAATGAGAAAGGTGTAGGCTTCAGAATGCAGCCACCACACTTGTCGTATACCTGATATGTTATCTTTCATATGCACTGTTATTGGTTGATATAATTTAAAGTCCCCTTACTTTAACTTAACCACCATCCATTTCCTGCCGGATTTCGATTCAATGGAGCAGCAGTCCTCAGGAGCCAAAACGTTTGAACATTTCTTTTTTGCTTTTAATATAATGGCAAAATGTTGGTCGCAGTCCATGCACTCTTTCAGATACTGAAAATCTGTGATAAACGGATTTAATAGTGGTGGTTTTGATTATGTAATACCAGAACTTAATGATGTTTTTGTTTTGTCAGCCAGCATTGTTGCTAGGGCAGCAATGTTGATAATTGTGGGTAGAAGCTTGATGATAAACCCCAGGAGACATGACATAATTTCCTGGGAGCCTCCTAGCACTTCATTTTTCGGCAACATGAACATGATTCCTGATCCGGACACTAGGTTCCGAAATTATATGTCCGCAATTTTCTCAGGTAATTCGCGATTGCGCGCTCTTTAGTGCGATCTTCTGCGTGCAAATTTAGTCATCGGAACTGTTTCGATTTCTAAAAATCATCGTACGCTTAACACTTTTTTTTTCTTAATTTGACTTCATTTCTAACGCACTTTTGCTCAGTATTCTGTGAAAGTTTTAGGAGGTAACATACCTGCCAATAGTGTTGAAAAAACTGTGGACAGAAATCGCAACTTTTTGCAATACAGATGGTAAGTAATTTTTAAAGTTGTAAGCAAATGTAAGTTGTTATATGCTTTTATTCCTGTAATGTTAATGTAATATATCTTGCATTACATATTAAAATTGTTTTGAATAATCCGCTAATTTATCCCGGGCTTTTACTGCATGATTGCCACTTCGGTTTGAATGATGAGAATTTAGCACAAGTTCATCACTTGCCATGGAGTGCTCCATATCCACCATTGCATTATTGAAATGAAAGTTTGAATTTCCATCTTTCTCCCTGATTAAGTTATGCAAAATACATGCTTCGGAGGCACTTGCCCCGGGCGCTAGTTTAAAGGAGGAGGCCATATGGCGGACTTCTGAACCCATAACTAAACGAGAAAAAATCTAATTACAAGAAATTGAAGTTTTTTTCAGACCATACTTAACACTTCAGTCTTCTTTCTGGAATCTAGAAGCTCGTTTGCTGATATCATACTTTCAATTGTGCTTATAGTAGTTTTACAGCCAATCAATTTACTGTCTATCAAATTTAAGTCTGTAAGCAAAGGCTTATTTAAAATAAAATTAAGCTAAATTCTCGAATTGCACCTTTGTATCATAGATGAAATGAATTCAAAAATTGAACAAATGTGGCTGGCAACCCTATGTTCCCCATCATCCAACAATCCTACCTCGAAAACAGAATATAAGACAGTAGCAACAAGTACAGGGTTACCAGAAAAATATTTTTATGCCAACTAAATTGACCCATTTTAGCCGGAGTTAAGACCTTTGAGTCTGAGTAAAAAATTGGAGAAATCCTTTAAACCTGAACGGCAGTTTGCCAGAATTCCTACCTAGAGGTTTTTTGAAACCGTCTCAAATTTTTGTAGTTTTAGTCGAGAAAAGCTGCAAAAATAAATAACTAATCTCTAACATAATTGAATTTTTAATTTGTTATCATTTTGTTAATATACCGGAGACAGACTTGCAATTTCAAATATTGCATTTTGCGCTCAACCGCAAGTCTGAGCATATGCTCGGTGTACACTCAGTATGTAGTACATTGGAACTCAATATTAAAATTTTGTAAAACATACGCGGTATATGAGTTTATTGCAATATGACCCTAGTTATAAACCATAATCATTTAATACACGAACCTTTTAAAATCGAATTTAATACTGCAATGTTGGTACAACTTTTTCTGTCATTTAATATTTGACACTTGTCAAATTAAAGCGTCTATTTCATTTTTATTTTTCATATAGACAAGTAATTTCGCAATTTGCACGTGCACAGAGCTTTCTTAAGTCAAATGATAAATCAAGTCATAAATCAAATGTAAGTTCTGTAATTAAATTCTTAGTATCGTAAACCGCAAGTGTGTCTCTGAAATTTTATATTGCAATTGACATTATTGCATTATCAATATTGAAATTGCAAGTCTATCTCTGGTATAAAATAAACTGGATTTATAATGATATGATTTTTTACTTTCATTTTATTTTAAAACAGTTTGAGATTCAAAGAACATTTAAGATCTATAATGGATCTTAATTTTTGTTTGAATTTCAACTTCATTTTTTTCAACAATTACTTGTTTCAAATTCAAATTGTTTTTAACAATTCTGGTTCTAGTTTAGGGTATGTAAATAGGTCATCCATCAAATGCATATTATGCCTAGTCTAGCCTGGAACTGTAATAAAATTTGCCCCAAATAAAGAACGTTGTTAGAGGGGGCGGTAACTAACGTTTTTGCCCCACTTCAAAACTTTTCTAGATCCGGCAATGTATTGATCCAAAATAGTTTGAAAATTTTCAAAAGTTGTTATAATCTCTAATTATTTCTGTTAATTTTTCTGTGGGAGGAGTTAGCATGAATTCGGATACGAGCTCCTCCCAAATTATCTTGCTTGTTTACTTCACTATTCTCTAAAATACGCGAAACTAGAACTCGCACGCGCACTTTAATGGCCAGTTATAAAAATAAAGAGCGATTAATCATGAAAAATCACGCGCTCGTAAAAAGCGCCTGCTTGAAAGTCGTTAAAATAACGGCTGCTATAAAACAACACAGGATAGAAATTTAGTGACATCGCTTTGTCACAAACATTTTGGGTATATCTAGTTTGCATTCATGGACTTATCTCAATTTTTAACAAAATATTACTTGTATCCCTCTGCTTTTGATCCCCTCAGTTATAATCATTTTTACTGTCGCTTCATCGTTCTAGAAACTTACGCATAAAACCACATTCATCTGGGTATCGTTGGAGTTGATCTTCGACCAAATATATCTTTTTTCCTTTTATATCAACTTAAATTATATGCTCTTACTAGTAGATTTGTTGTAAAATAAAAATTCTTAAATTCAGGGTTGGACTGGGTATGCAAATTGTTCTGGGAAATTTTGGAATACCTGCCCATTTTCTCTGAAATAAAAGCACAAAAAATAAAAATGCAAAGCTTATCAAAAATCAGATTTTTATTAAGATTACTATTCAAATTATAAAATGTTTAGAAAATTCAGGACTACCCTAACATATTTCTTTAATTACTACTTCATTGTTAACAAATTAACAAATCTTGGTTTCCGTTCACTACATTCACCGCTTCTGCATGATCACCACTTAATCTGTTTCTTAAAGTAAAAATGTAACTTAGTAGGCTAGTTACAAATTAAGAAAAAAAAATGCAAAAAGCAAAATCATCTGTCTCGTTGGCTCAGTGGTAAGACCAGTCGCCCGGCAAGCGGAAGGTCCGGTTTCAAACCCCGAACGAGGCGGTTATTTTTTAATCTTTTGTTTATAATTTGATCGTTAAATCGTTAAAAATAAAAGTTCTTAAAAAAAAATCTTCTATTCTCCATCTTAAATAATTAATTAATTAATTAATTACTCGAATCAAGTTTCACTGTGACAGATTTAATGCTATATTTACTGTACGTAATTTTTTACTTCAAATTTGCAACTTTACTATTTCTAACCAAATTCACTTCGCTAAAAACTCCAAGAAATTAGTACTTAGTCCAAATTTAGGTTCAAATTATTATGTTGTGATAAATAGAAATCGGTTGAATGTTAACCGGGCCGCTATCGTGCAATAAAACCGGCCTGCAGGGAAACTTCCCTCCCAAATCTAAGTTGAACAAATTTCAATTCCTATCGCAAAACTGTCAGTTCTAGTGTAATATATTTGTTGAGTCGACAAATCTGAACTTTTGCTTTGACAAATCTTTTTTCCATTTCAATTTCGTTTGGACATGTTAAAACTCAATTTGTAATTTCGACTTCATTCGCTGAATCAACCAATCAGAAACTATTAACTCATATAACTCACACTTGGAACTTATACTGAGTGTAGGTATATACATATATGGGATTTGCTTAGTGTTTTCTTCTTCTTCTACGGCTGGCAGAAACTCTTAAGGACGATTTCAGAAACTCCTGAGGAGGACTTACATTATATATATATACACGTATACAGTCCTCTCTAGTTTTTATGGTAAAAATCACAAGCTGTCAAGCAGTCAAATTGTTAAATTGTAAGTTTTTAATCGTTTGTAATAATAATTGTTGTTAAAAAATGGAAACGAACGAAAGAGACATTTTCCTTAATAATATTTAGCATCATTGAGTCGGAAACGGAAGAAAAAGTTTCACCCCTGCAAAAGAAAGGAAAAAGAAAACTGTGGGTGTGTGATTTTTATAAGCAAAGGGATCAGTTGAGTGCTCTTAGTACAATCGTGAAAAGTTTATCTAAGTGCAAATAATCCGATATTGTTTAAAAATTATATCCATACTCTAGAACAATTCGAAAAACTCCTAGCAATTGTAGGACCCCATATAGGAATATGAGAGCCAATTAGTTTCTGTAGTCCCACGAACCTTCCCGGTTTCTCACAGCTTCAATTAGTAAAGGGAATAAAATGATGCATTTTAAATTTCGTACCATCCATATCATTTCAGACGGAGTAACTCGAGTTGAGCAAGCAGTGGAATATTGTGCTCCTAAATCATCTCCAATGATTTCTGAAAAGGACCTCTGCAGTGAATCTGTAGATGTACTGCTCCCTACTTCTAGATGAAAACTACCTCCAACATAACTTCAATCTCTGTCTATAAACAAATATGTAAAAACTTTCAATTTCGCAAATTTTGCAAAAAAACAAATACATTTCCGTATACGATGTACTATATACTAAATCGTTCAGTTTTATGAGTGATAACGAGTAAACGTGTATTTGTATGCTCCGGCAGTGCCTGTACTCTATAGTTGTTACTCGAGTTTTTATAATAATTCCCACATAATTTTTGTGTTTTACCTTGCCAATTGATCTTGCTGAAGATATCTGGTAAAACGAGAAATAATTTTTCGAAGTCATAGGGCAATGTGCTGCGTGTCACCTCTGACGGGTCCACACTAGCTGCAGTAGGCAATTCTGTACAAACATCTACCAACTCTATCAGGGCTACTGCTGAGCCCACTGATTGTGTGTCTGTGTCATTTGAATCATTTGAAACTCGACTGGACCTGATACATTGTGAAAAATTTGCGGGCCAGCATTGATTCGTTATTAGATAACCGCATCAGTGAAATCGTAAGTGATCTCAAGCAGACAATTGTGGATCTCAGCAGTGACGTAAAGCTTCTAAATAAATCGGCCGCTGACCTTAAGTCGTCTTGCACAAAGTAGCAAATAGAAAATGAAGAATTAAAACGACATCAACGATCTACTGACGTCATAATTAGGGATATTCCAGCAGTCCTAGATGAAAATCCAAACTCCATTGTGGCAAATATTTCATAAGTCATTCATCATCAATTATCACCGTTCTTTGAGGCCTTTCGTTTGAAGTCACACCGAATAAATGAGAACCGTAATACAAACAATGCTCGCTCTGCCTGCCCTCCTATTGTGCTGCGTTTATCATTGTCACTCGAACGTAGAATGTTTTTAAAATCAGCTCGTCTGCTTGGCAATGTTAAATTGTCTGATCTTCAGTGTGGATTTACATCGGATAATCCGATCCGAGTTAGTGAAAGTCTAACGCCGAAAAATAATCTTATTCTGCAAAAGGCAATTCAATTAAGGAAGCATGGTAAAATTTCTTCTACTTTTTCAAGAGATGGGCTTGTGATGGTGGTACGAGCTGTGGGGAGAGAGCAGTACGAGTTACTGACTTTAGCCAACTGTGATAATGTAGGAGTATCATAATGATTTTTGTATTTTCATTGTTATCCCTCTTTTGTTTATACTTTTTAGTTATTTAGTCTCTTGTTTTAGATTGTAATTTTATTTGTTTTAGATTGTAATCTCATTAGTTTTTCTTTCAGCGCTGTTCTATACCTAGTTATTCGCACATACAGCCATGATATGCTTCAATTTGTCTCTTTCGGTGATTCACTTTGATCCGCTCTGCCGGGGTTCGTGCTGTGATTATGATGGGTGATGCCTTATCTCCCGTGGACAAGATGAGAGCCATTCTCAATATATTTTCAAAGCAGTCCAAGGGCTTTAATATTTGTTCTTTCAATGCCCGTAGCTTAAATAACAAGGTGGATATCTTGCATGATGTTTTCTCTCCTGTAAATACACAGGCTATTCTCATATGCGAATCATGGGTTAAGCCACACATATCCTCGAATGCAGTAAGTATTCCAGGATTATCACTTTTTATAAATGACCGTATAGACCGCAGTGGCGGTGGAATGGCTATTTATATTCATACATCACTTAAAGCATCTGTGCTAGCTTGCTCTTCCCAAGGGGCTTCCCTAGAATTTATTTGTGTTGAAGTCTGGAATGGAAAGATGTGCCCTGATTGCCGTGTACTGCCCACCAAACAGCTTTAATGCGGCATCGAGCATCGAACTCCAAAATGCTATCTATTGTCTTGGTCAAAGTTACTCGGATATTATTGTTGGTGGTGATTTCAATGTTGATGGGCTGCGAAGCCATGCCTCTACGAACAAATTATGTTTTATGATGCAATCAAATAGATAGTAAATCATATGCCAACGTATTTCAATACGAACAATCCATCGCAATTCGATTATGTCGCTGTTATCAATTTGACAAGGTATTATTTCATAGCCAATTATGTCACACGAGTAACTTTGCTCATGACTTTCTATACTTAACGTATTCCTTTGGACTGCGACACTCTGCTGGATTTGAATCATTTTCCTATAGAGATTATAAGAACATTGACATGGACCTGATGTATGCACACTGTATTAATTTGCCTAGGCTGGATATTTTCTCAATGGAGTCAGTTAACGATAAAGTTAATACTCTATGCAATCTACTTCTACAGCTTTTTAACCGGCATGTAACATTGCAATGGCGAAAGGTTTCATCACAGCGCTGTCCGTCGTTAACCAGGGAGATACATTCGATTATCGCTGAAAGGGATCTACTACTGCGTTAGTATAAAGCCTCGCAAAACCTCTAATTCATAATCGCTACAAGAGAGTTCGAAATCTCGTGAATTTTAATATTTGATCTGCCAAAAAGGCTTTATATAGCACTAAATTAAATCCTGATCTTCCAATTAAAAATCTTTAGAGCAACATCCGCTCATTGGGTGTTGCTGGCAGAGAAGCTGCACGATGCAATATTTATGCAGAGACCCTAGGTGAGTTTTTTGCTTCTTCTACCCCTATAGTCCTTAATAGTCATCTAGTGGTGGGTGATAATCATTTCGAGGGTTTTGCGTTTAATTGAATTGATGATATTGATGTTCTCTTTGCAATGTCTACTGCAAAATCCACTGCGTTTGGGCATGATCTGCTCCCCCAGAGATTCATCAAGATGATTTCCCCCGCTATTTCTGATATTCAGTATACGATTGAACTATTCTTGCCTTATTGGAGTTTAGTAAGGCTTTTGACTCTTCAGCTGTCAAGCTGATTAAAGGTTTTCTTACCTGTAGACAACAAGCAGTCAAATTTCAAGACTCTATGTCGAACTTCCGGAACTCATACTGTGGAATACCCCAAGGATCAATCCTAGGTCTTCTCTTATTCAGTCTCTACATCAATGATTTGCCTGACGTGATTAAGAATGTGAACATTCATCTATATGCTGATGACGTCTAAATTTACTTGAACAGACCAATTGGGTTACAAGAAGATTGTGCTGCTCGTGTAAATGAAGATTGATCGAGAATTTATGACTGGTAGATAGCCAACAAACTGCAACTGAATCCTAGCAAGTCTGTGTGTATGCCGAGTTATTTTAAATAACTTTACCTTACCATTCTCTAGATCTGTGAAAAATGTTGGTGTAGTCCTGAACACAGAGTTTATTTCCTGCAGCCACGTCACCAATATTTTAGGCAAAGTATATCGCTCCTTACGGCAGTTGAGAGTCTGTGGGTATTTATTGTCTACAGATAATCGATTGAAACTGGTACGTAGTTTGATTCTTCCCCACTTTATGTATGGCACAATAGTATTTCCCAAGTTAGACTCAATTTGCCGTTGAAAATTGACAGTTGCATTCAATGATTGTGCTAGATATGTTAACAACTTAACACGCAGTGTCCACATCTCAATGCAAGTTAATTCAGTCCTTGGGCATACTCTCGATACCCATCTTGCTCATCGCCACTTGTATTTTTTACATAAATTAATTCATATAAAGAGGCCACAATATCTTTACAATAAGCTGCAATTCTTGCGTTCTCAAAGAAGTTTAAGAATTCTTTTACCACGCTGTCATAATAAAAGTAGAGATGACTCTTTAACATTTTTTACCGGGGCAAACTTATACTTGTTCAAGAAGGCGTTTTTTTGGATTCTCCGGTATATAGCAGAAAAAATTTTTTTTATTTGTTATTTCATCACACAACTCATTTTATTTTTGGTGGCAAGTTTCAAGTCTTGGTTTTGACTCATCAACAGGTCCCAAATAGCGAAATTGAGTGACTTGAAAAACAAACAAATAGAGAACAAACAAAGAAATAAAAAAAAACTAAGTTTTTTTCTATTTTTCATTGGTTTTTCAAGTTTCACAAATGGTATGGCAAATCAAGATTAGCTAAATCAACTAATATCAATAAGTTTTCGTAACGATTGTAACTCAACTGCTATTATTTGATGATGAAAGAAATTTATTGGCGTAAAGTAATTAATAGTTTTTCCAGGGTAAGATTAAGGAGCTTGTGGGGACTATGTATAAGTTAAGTTTTGCAATTGGGTTTAAAAAAAAATAAAATTTTACACTTCCAAATCTCTGTTGCTCGACAAAAATGTTAATAATAAATCTAGATTAACTACCTTACTTCTATCAGCGCTATTGCGTGGAGGAAAATGTGCAGCGTTGGCTAAGTTCCCATATGAGCAAATGAAGATATTCATGGTCTGGTTGGTGCATCCGAGTCTTTCGAAAAAAAACATGTTTCTCTAAAGTGAATGGCAATAATTTGTGCCACAAAGCTTAGGTATTTTTTGATAAGATTAAGGAAAGCTCCACCTTGGAAAACGTAGATTAGGTTTTTATCCCTAAAATGGAGGTAGGATTTTTCCCTAAAATGTAGGGAATTTTAAAAGTTTTTTGTGTCCCCCCTCCCCTAAAATGTATACTACACTTTTAAAAAAAAGAACTATATATGTAAATATACTACCATATATGTTTTATTTTTTTCATTAAAAATATTGGTAGTATGGAAGGTACTGCTGGGGCGCTGGGCATGCACAAACAAAATAGTGAAAACAATATATGACTTGTTTTCAAAAACAATGTGTCAATTATATTAACGAAAATATATTTGTAAAGGTGAAAACCCAATGAACGCGGCAGTCGTCACGTCGCTTTGACAGTTCAATAGAATATACGTGTTTAATTTAGTGCGGTTTAAATAGCGCTTGCCGGATTCGACGCGAAAGTAGAGCAATATTGTACTTTTAACGCGCGGCAGACGCTTTGACAGTTCTTTTGTTTGATTTTAAATTATTTATATGCTTGGTAAGCTGCAAACGCAAGAACTGCCACATCTAATAACACTGATATATCCATTATTTTATTATATTTTAAATAATAATTCAGGCTTTTCTATCACTTTTTCTTTTTATATAAATAAATCTTAAGAGTACCAACGCGACGCGTCCATTGGGCCATGCTCAAATCCTACACGCGACTGCCGCGGAGAGATGTCAAAGCGACGCGACGCCTGTCGCGTTCATTGGGTTGTACGCCTTAAGTGTTCAATAAACAAGTAAAAAACCTAGAATTGGTCTAACACCATGATATCCTAGATGAATGCCCGTATGAAATTTCGTATTGTCACCCTTCTGTGCAAGTTTGATTTAAGTGGTTTTCCGCATATATTTTTAGAACGGTTTGTCGGAGAGAAAAAATGATTATAACCAATTTCATAGGATTTCGTATTCTGCAGAAGTTTTTAGTACAATAAAAATGCCTTGGACTGATCGTTTTCAAAGTATACGTAAAAAACCGAAATTTTTATATGGCAACACGAAGAAGGAGTTGCCCGATTTGTCTCATTTTCGAACTTAATTTTACTTTTTTTTAAAGTCCGTGCACAAAATTTCAGCTCTCTAAGTATACGCGTTCTCGAGTTATCGTGCGCACGGACGGACGGACTGACATGCAAAAATCGAAATAACTTTTAATATTATGCGTGGGTGTCCAATCCATTTTGCTCTACCATCATTATTTCGAGGTGTTACAAACGGAATGACAAACTTAGTATACCCCTATGATTTCATCTAGGGTATAAAAATGTAGAATAATACGTAATTTATTGAATGTTTGCTTCCTTATATCCGAGAAAGCATAATATTTCGGATATTTTACATACTATATATGTAGGTTCTCTGTACCATCTCCTAAAGTCATTAAATGTTCCATTGATTTGGAGGAAATTAAACTTTCTATAATAGAAAATTATATTAATTTTTAGGTAAAAATGTGTCTTAAATTTTGGGAATTGTCCTGCTTTTATTACATTGTACTTTGCGTCTGCAATATATTTGATGTGTTAACATACATGTTATCACTGAAAATAAAAAGCTGCAACTTTGGTGAATATAAACATATGTATATCCCATTACAGATGATAAAAGCCTTTTTGTCTTTAAGGACAGCATCACGGGTTCCAAATAAAGCATCAGGCTCAATTAGGTCGCGGGCAACGGCATCCTCTTTGGTGATGTGATTTTAGCCTTAGGGTGACCGCACACTGTCAAATCAATTGATTGTCCAGTCAGCGACTGGTCTGTTCAATTTTCACCGACTGATTGATTTTTAATCGTTACTGATTGACTATCGTTGCATGCGCATATTGCATCGTTTTCTGTGATGTAATCGAGTCGAAGACGTTGAGTTGTGTGTCAATTTTCATTAAAAGTGACAGTGCTCTATAAAAACAGTTAGCTGGACTAAAAAATACCCTTTAATAATTATCTGGTGGTTGAGGTGAAGAAGAAGAATGATTGCAAGAAAAAGGATGTGGAAGAATCCATCCATGACTAAAAGGATGATGGCAAACTGTTACAATGTGTTTAAGGATTTGAAAGACCCTGTCCTATTTCAAATTTTCTACAGAATGACTAAGGACAGTTTCGATGAATTGGTAAATATTGTTTGTGAGAAAATAGGAAAAAAAAAAATACAAACTTCAAGAAAGCTTTACCGGTAGAGAAACGTCTTCTAGTCACACTTTGGTAAGTAAATTTTTTTAACAAAATCATTTCCTTTATTTAAATTTTTAATATTACAAAAGAAAGAAAACAACAAACATTAAAAATTGGATGTGACAAAATGAATCCGATTCAGAATATTTAGCTGTGTTTTTTGCATATGGATCCTCGTCAGGATTAGAAGTAATTTCTGCATTAAAATACTTCGATAGACCTAAATGGTTTAAAATATTTTTGGTAAAAGTAAATAAAAGAGTGTTAAAATTTGAACCTTGAACTCATATCGATTTCAAAGATATGAAGACACCAAAAATGGTGATAAGCTGAAACAATTCTAGTTTTATTATAAGATATGGATAATAATGGATAAATTTCACATTTGAATTAATATTTAATGAAGTATTTCAATGCAATGTGTTCGAAAATTTGCATTTGCATGCGAAAAAAACACAGCTATATACGACCAGTGTATTTTTGGGAATTGAAAGTTGCAGTATGTTGCTTTGGTAACATTTGGTAATGTTATACACTCTGCTGAAGTAGTTGGCAGCGTTGGTGAGCAAATAGAAACGGTTGTCGGTGCGGATGAATACGGTGACGAAAAATCTATGCGTCCGGTGACAGTCGACTCAGTTTCTTTCAGAATCTCGCCAATTAAGTTCAATACACCGATTCTAAATGTTCTCTTTGTCTACTATTCATAGTTTTTAAGTCGGGAAGTATAGAGTAGAAAAAGTCTCTCTCCGAATCCCTGAGTTTTAGTTTGTCTTCAGTTTGAGATTGCATGTATTGCATAAAGCATTTATCTACTGGATCTGGATCATCTCTTTTGTGTTTATTACATTCCTCTTACTCTTCTTGATTTCTGTCGTGAAATGGCTTTCAAAATTCTAATCTGCCTCGTCAACGTCAATCAATGGACTCGTACTTTCTTCCACTTCATATAAAGTTTGAGAAGTCGATTCTTCGACAATACTATCACTTAGATTACTCGCTTGATTTGATGGGTAATGTTTGAGATGAGGAATTAAGAACTGTAATACGTCTTTTTAGGAAATGCTCCAGAGCCCGAAAGCTGTATATTATTAGTGTCTCCCGAAAACTGTTCTAACAATTTTCCATCGTTCTTTGCATGACAACGCTGAAATATAGGAATTAGAGATTATACATAAAAATGAAAGTGAACGTTCACATAGGTCAATTATGCAACGAAAGTATTGATGAAATAAAAAAAATATATATAAAAGTCGAATTACATACGAATTCTTACTGTGTCGTCCGTATTGGTGATTGGGGTGCAAAGAGCGATGGACATGTTTTCAAATCTTCTACACTTCATCAAATGTTACAGTCTGGAAATTTCTTTTTCTTGCATCAGAACCTTTACCAACTGATACCAGTGACATTTGCCTCTATTTTGTGCTTCATTTCCCTTAAAACCTTATATAATTCGACTCTTTTCAAGGCCAAAGCTTACAAACAGAAAGCGGATATTTAATAATCGAATTTCCAGAGCAAGGAAAAGCATTGAGTGTGCATTTGGAATGCTTGCTTCAAAATTCAGGGTTTTTCACGGGCCGATAGCCTGCAAGGAAAATATAGCAGTTTTTATTAAAGTGTGTGAGGGATGTTTTAGTCAACCGCAACAGTTTAGAGCTGCTCATCGCGAAATTGAAAGGGAAGATGCTGATAAGTTACCTGCCACCAGTGTAGCTTCTGATATGAAAAATAAGCTAGAAGATTTTTTTGACAACAGAAGGTGCTATTGAACCCCAGTGGGCACATTTAATTTAATATTTTATTACTGAGCCGCACTGAAATTACCGTTATTGCCTATTAGAGTTTATTCAAAGTGTTTAAATATTTTGAAAAGCCACTTTTATTATATGTATAAATATAGAAATACTTCTAATTAACATCATTAAAAAAAAAAACTTATTTTCTTATCATTATTTTTACCTGTTTCTCCTGCTTTTCAATTCGTCCCCAAATTACATCAGTTTTATCCCTTTTTGAATAGTCTGAACTTGATTTATCGTAAATCGCTGGATACTGTTCAGCAAGTTTCACAAGTTGACGACTGATTTCCGAGTCCTCTTTTTTTTATTGATGTGTGTTGTTCATCGCATTTTGGAAGTAAGAAAATTTTACATATATATACATGGCTTTTATGACCCGTAATATATGTCAAATATATGTTTGTACATATTACGTGTTGACCAAAGTACAGTTACGATGTAAAATTCTTCAAATAATATTAATCCAGATACATGTAATTATTTTCCTTTTCAAGCATAACTATATATACATAAATATACACTTATGTATGTATCTAAAATCTAATAAAATACAGAAAAGAAAAAACTTTACTTATCGGCATTTGTTTTATCCAAAACACTCGAAAATCAATATACAAAACTAACTTCCTACGCCTGACATCAGCAATAATCAACTGATTGATATTTACGTTGCTGATGCAGACTAGGCAAAATGATAGGTTAGATTCAGTCAATTGCCAGTCGTCAACTCCTTCTGATTTACGGTACCAAACGCTGATGCGTGTAACGAAGAAAGTCAGCTGACCTTTAGCCACCGACTACAGTCGGTGATTGTGCAGTGTGCGGCCTGCCTAAGTTTTGTGGAAGAAAAGTTCCTGTCAAAGCATTTTGCGTGGACTTCATCAAAGATAAGGCAGGCCACACACTGCACAATCACCGACTGTAATCGGGACTAAAAAGTCAGTTGATTTTGCTCGTTACACGCAACAGCGTTCGGTACCGCAAACTGCTCTATTATACGTCAGACAGCAACTAAAAAATCAGAAGGGAGTTGACGACTGGCAACTGACTGAACCGAACTGACTGTTGTGCTCAGTCCGCGTCAGCAAACTTAATATCAATCACTTGATTGTTGTTGATCGCAGCCACCGAAAGAAAAGTTTTTTATTTTGTTTAATGTTAATAAAATTTGTCCGACTAAAGTACATATTTATATAAACATTTAAAAAAACGAATTTACGTATAATATTTACGGGGTAAGATCTTATTGATTTTCTGAAAAGAACATAGTGAAAATTGAAAGCGCTTCCTCCTAGCCGCTAGCAATTTAGGAATCTCAAAGCTTTGATGAAATTTTCAATTTTTAAGTAAACTTCCGTTTATTTTATTAGATTTTAAATACATTCATATGTAAGTGTTTATGCATATGCTCGGAAAGGATATATATATTCTTCCACATCCTTTTTCTTGAAGTCCTTATTTTTCTCCAGTAAATTAATACGGGGGTTTATGTTTCTTATTGCAATTCTAAAATCGGTTACCTAGTCTTTAACAACGCAGAAATTTTAACGAAAATCCAAAAACCACTCAAACTCAACGTCTTTGACTCAATTACTAATCTGACAGAAGACGATGTAATATGCTCACATGCAACGATAGTCAATCAGCAACGATTAAAAATCAATCAGTCGGGGACGAGTCAACAGATCACTTGCTGATTGGACTATCAATTGACTCGGCAGTGTACGGTATCCCTAACTGGTAACCCACGGTTCCGACTCTTAACTTGGTCAATATTATTGCATGGAAGTCTTAGGCGGCGGTCACACTGATGAAGTATGCAGTATGCAACACGCAGTATGCAGTACTTACTGTATTGCGACTGAAATTGTGATGTGTAATACATTTTATTTTAACATGCTGAAGAGCCGTCACATTGACGAAATAGCAGTAAAAATTGAGCAGTAGAAATCGCATGCAGCTGACGCTTGTTGTATGCTGTATTTACTAGTGCAGTACTTGCCGAGAAGTTGAAGCGATAAGTCAACAGAAAATAAAGAAACAGAAAAGTTTGCGCATTGTTTGTGAAAATGATGAAGATATTGCTTTTAATATTAAATTTGTGGAAGTGGTGGAAAACATAATTGTTTGTGGGATTGCACAAAAACGAACTATAGCAAAAGTAATATAAAGGCATAAGCATGGAAGGATAAAGTGGTAATCCAATAAATATTTATGATTAATTATTTATTTATTTTGACATTACTTAAAGTTCGTGGCACATTCTTTGTAGATGTATCTTATCGATCTTTACATCTTTTCACGTTTTCGTTAAATATACCTTCATTGGATAGGAATTGATCCCGCGGGAGTGTTAAAATAGTTAGCGAGCTAGTTTCGTATACGATGCCCTTCAGTGTTTCCAGTGTAGTTATTCTCTTCCATTTGGATTTTCGGAACTTCTTGAATATCGTCATTCAAGTTGGATGGTGAAGGGAATTTTCCTTCTCTGATTTTTATAAAGTTGTGTAATACACATGCACATTTAACAATATTTTGTACACATTTTTCATTGCTTGCAATAGGTGTCTCGAAAATCCGAAATTTCGAAGTTATCATGCCAAAAGTATATTCCACGATTTTCCTCAACCTCGAAAATTGCTCTTTTGGCATTTAGAACTACTTAAGGGAACGGTCGCATGATGCTTGGCTTCAAAGGAAAAGCTTCATCCCCTTAAAAATAAAAACGGAAATCCATGTTTGTATTGTCATTAGGCAATGTGGCAGGTTCGGTAGATTTTTTGAAATAATTTTCTAACCTGTGACTGTTTAAATACCGCTGCATCATTGTTTCGACCTAGATCTCCTACATATATGGTTGTAAATAAGCCAAGCGGGTCTACGCATTCCATAAGAATAATAGAAAAGTATCCTTTATAATTAATGTAAGCCGATCTACTGCGCCAAGGCAATTTGGCAAATTCCATATCTCATGGAATCCTGTTGCATTTCTTTTCCAAGTGTCCACTGTAGGTGCTGGCATGAATTGTGGCTGCAACCGTTCCCAGATAGCTGCGCATGTTTCGTTTATAATTACAGATATTGTGTTGTGTCCTCTGTAAAACTGTTGCCAGATGCCTGCAATAACAAAAATTATCTCTTTCTTTTCAGTTGAAATTTGCCAGGAACGGTGGAGGAATATACGAAATACGTTTTCTAGAAGTTTGAAAAAACCTAAAAGCTTCCCACTTACAAGTTCTTGTACTGTTCCTTAAATCAAAACCAACATGTGGTAACTTGAGCTCAGTAGTAACTGGAATTGAAGATAACCGCGGAGGAGAAGCATCGACTGTGGAAGCGCCGGAAACAGGCAGTAATGATATTCCAGAAGAGGTTGAAAAACCATTTGACTTTCAAATTTCGGCACACACTTCATCAAAAACAAGATACCAAATCACCCCCAGAAGTTGCCAACGAAGTCGAAATAAAAACATTTCTGCTTCTGTAGATCAAGCTTTTATCAATTGGATGAAAAAAAAGGAAGATGAAGATGCCAATCACTTTTTTTAAAAAAAAAAAGTTTGTTACCAGATATAAGAAAAACGAACGACACGCAAAATAGAAAATTGCGTCAACAAGTTATTGCCCTGATAGACGACATCCTCAATAACTCAAACACAGTACCTAATCAGCTTCCACAATTTACAGATTTAATATCATGCTCGACTCCAGCAGCTTCTTGGAGCTCTCTTTCTGACACCATAGCCTGGGACTCATCACAACCATCTCCTACACCAGTGCAGGGAAACTTCAAAAATTAACAGAAATCACAATACACTTTTATTAAGCCTAGATTTAATACAGCTTCATGCAATGGGCCCTATGTGTACACTTTATACTATTAACGATGAAGTATGAACAATCGTGTGGATACTTAATACTATGAACAAATAAATGTGTGGTTTGATTAATAAAACATTACTTCTTTAACTGATTACCTTATTGTAATTAAAAGCCGTTCACTAGGTTAAATGGCACGTCGGAAATTTGTATCCTTTTTTTCAATAGAAGAATGAACTAAGTCCAGCAAGATATGAAAACTGTTTTTGCTTATTCTGTAGAAACCTTTGAATTTGTCATCATCCATAGATAAAGCGTTAGCAACAATTGCAGAACTACGCTGGAAATTTTCTCTATAAAATGGCAAAATCCAACACCTCCTTTTCGACAAGTGCTTACGGACGACGTCTTAAAAACCACCAAAAAGCTATTACTTCTTCCTCTGACGACATTTGTAATACTGGTGTTGTACTCAATGCATGAGTTTGAACAACATCGCAACCTAAAGTAAGTACTGCATACTTCATACTTCATCAGTGTAACTGCCGTCTTAAAGCGACTACAGTCAGCAGTAAAAGACGTAATTTGGTTCAAGATACTTAAAATTTCTTCTTGTATTTGATTTGTCAAGTAAAATAACTTATCTTCATCAGTTTGTTCTACAGATGTGTGTACAACTGTACGGGTTCCCATTTGAATAGAATTGAATGTACCAAAATGTCTTCATTTTATGTACCAAAAATGTACCAGAGTATTTCATATTAAAATGTACCAATAACGTACCAAAATTATATGTCAAATATACCCTTCAATTGACAAATTTAAATGTTAAAATAGTACTTAATTTAAAAAATACGAAGATTTATTTTCATCAAAAACATATATACTGTATTAACAAAAATTAAAAATTCCAAATAACATCACCAGGAAAAAGAATCTTACGTCAAACAGTCATTCAAGGTTCATTAAAGAATTATCGAATTTACAAAATTTAAAACGTATGGAATGGAAATTTTAAAGCTTTTGTTTTTAGCGAAAAACAATGAAATTATAAAAAAAAATAAGATATGGAAGTTCTTCTTCTTTAATTTTAAAGTTGCCGTCCCTGAGAAGAGTTTTCTGAAGGAATGTAATGGTCAGTTCAAAATTTTACATTTGTTATGTTTATGTACATTGCTATGGAAAAATATTATTAGAGAAGATGGAGGGAAGGGGCTCCAGGAAAAATGTACCATTTTGATTATATTGTACCTTTGTACCAAAAATGAATAAAGTATTTATTACTTTCTGTGCAATTGTACCAAAGTGGCAGCCCTATCAGTCACCTGCTAAGCAAGTAGTGGCAAAGATAACATAAAAATTTAAATTTGGTTGTGGCAGTGCCTGTGCAGACAAGTAAATAAAAACGATCAAAGGGCAAAATATGAGCGGAGATAGATCTCACTTCAATTTCACTGATCTTACAAAATTCGTAAAAACTAACTTTATAGTTTATAAGATCTTTTCTGTGTTTCTTCTTTATATATTTTACCACTTTTAAACCTCCAATAAGGAAACTTTTCTTTGTCTATAATTCGATTCCTCCAGGATAGTTTTATCTTGGTGTCATAATAAAACTAATTAACATTAGGTGCTGCTCTTTCAAATAATACCTATAACTCATGGAACTGGCGGAACTTGGATCGCCGCCGCCCACTCTCTTTTCCTTAAATAAAGTTGTAAATAAAAACTTGGAAGTCAACTCTTATACTAAATCTAAATTGAAAACTTGCATATAGGAAAAACTTTACAGGTATAGAAACATGTTACCTGCCTGACTACAGTATTACACTATGCATGCATATATAAGTCAGTAAATCAGTTCCAGGTTTTTTTATAAATTGAGACATATTGTTGTAAGACGTTTTTCATTTATAAGACCCTTGCTGACTAGTGTTATTGGCAGTGGCATATATAAGAATTGAGGGGCCCACCCACGAAGTTTTTAAGCGCCCTTTTACATATAGTACATAGATTTAGAAATAGTCGATATTGTACTTTATAAATTGCAGAAATTCATAAGTGAGAGCAAAAAGTTGTGGAATATGTTGATATTTGTAGTTAAGTAGGGACATATGCATGTATTAATATATACATATTATACCTACATAAATATATAAATCCTATCTGGTGAAAAATAAATAATGTGTATAACTTGGTATTTCTTATAAAATTTTTTCTTATATCTGATAGATAATATTATAAAGAATATGTGGTTTGAATTTTATCAAAACAGATCTTGAGATATCTTGTACACCAGTTTAAAAAAAACGTAGTTTCGGGAATGAAATCAAAAGGAAAAACAACTATCCGTGCCGCGCTCACTTCAAATTGTTTTAATTTCGGAGATAATTTAACTTTACAAATTGTTAAACGCTTAAAATATTCTTTAAAAAATTTATGTAGCAAAAACAAAAACATTTAGATTTTTTGGAAAATTCAAAGAGTTGTAACCCCTTAAGCAATAAGCAATAATTTTTTTTTAGAAATATACAGAGAATGTTTTTACAGAATTTTTATTCACTCTTGGTGGCCGACAGGAGTTATTTTCAAATTCTGTAGGTCTCCAGTAATAGAATAGAAGAGCATTTATTACAAAACATCAGGTTACGCTACGTCACAAACGTTAAGTACATCGAGTTTGAAATAGATAACAATATTATATTGAATGAGAACAAAAGCTTAGAAAAACAACAAAAGTGCAGTGCATAGACTCGTTACAGTAGAAGTTATTAAGTAATAGAGGTAACAACAAGATGACAAAAGAAGTAAATAAAAGTAGAGATTACTCTTTAGGATTTTTTACCGGGGTAAACTTATATTTGTTCAAGAAGGAATTTATTTGGATTCTCCGGTATACTATATAGCAAAAGCTAAAAAATGTTTTTAATTTGTTATTTCATCACACAACACATTATATTTTTGGTGACAACTTTTAAGTCTTCGTTTTGACTTATCAACAGGTCAACCCACTGCGGGCGTATACAGGTTCGATTCGTTTCGAATGAATCTGGTTTTTTAAATTTTTTTAAAAATTTTTTAATAAATTTTTTTTTCATTTTTTCATTTCTTTTCTTTATTCTATTTTTTCATTTGTTTTTCAAGTCACTCAATTTCGCTATTTGGGACCTGTTGATGAGTCAAACCAAGACTTGAAACTTGTCACCCAAAGTTAATGAGTTGTGTGACGGAATAACAAATTAAAAACATTTTTTAGCTTTTTCTATATACCGGAGAATCCAAATAAATTATACTTATTATTATTATTATTTATTTAATGTAAAACACAGCTGTGTCACTGCTATGATCAAAATATCTGACGACATCCGAACTACCATGGATTCAGATATGCTAACAATTCTGGTACTCTTAGACTTTTCGAAAGCTTTTGATAGCGTTGCTCACCAGCTAATGGTGGAGAAACTATCATCGTTATACGGATTTTCTGGTATGGCATGTAAGCTTATCGCCTCGTATGTTAGCAACAGGTATCAGAGAGTTTTCTGTCAACTCTCCAACAGCATCGGCATTACTTGCAGCATTCCGCAGGGTTCAATCTTAGGACCATTATTATTTACACTCTTCATAAATGATCTTGTGGCAACTATTAGTTATAGCAAATATCATATGTACGCGGATGATGTTCAAATATACTGTCCTCACCCCTCGGTCTAATTGAAGATAGTGTATGTAAAATCAATGATGATCTCTCTTGCATTTATCGATGGGCCACGAATAATAAACTATTGCTCAATACAACTAAGACTAACGCAATTGTCATCTATAAGAACGAACTGGATACATCCTACTTCCCGCAGATCCTCCTCAATAATAGTGTTATAAAATTCAAAAACTCTTTCAACAATCTGGGTATAATTTTAAATAGTACACTTACATGGTGCGACCACATAAACAGCCTTGTGTCTAAAGTCTATGGTGCTCTCCGCAAGCTCTCTGCCTTTGCTAACATTTTACTTTTGTTTACAAGATTAAAAATCGTTAAAAGTTTAGTATGCCCGATTCTTACCTTTGCTCGCTCTAACCGTACGCTGACCTTGCTGTTACCTCGTGTAGGCAGTGTTGCTACAGGACGGCAATTTTTTGTCGGGACCATCAGGCTGTGGAATGATCTCCCATTTGAACTAAGGCGTGGCAGTCGGGACAGCTTCCGGCGAAATATTTTCTTACATTTCTCGAATTTATAGCTATAACTAAACTACATCTCCTTTGAAATCTTAAAATCAATTTGTAAATATAAGTAAGTGCATATAAATAGGTATATATATAATGAATTTATGAATTTTCCATCATTCTAGACTAATTATAAATAATTATTTTCGTACATTAATTGTTTCTGTGCATATCTACCTACACATAATTAGAAGTTAAGGCTTAATTGTGTAGAGTTTACATTAAATAAATAATAATAAATTACTTCTTG
Organism: Dioctria rufipes; assembly: GCA_963924295.1. Classification (NCBI taxonomy): domain Eukaryota; kingdom Metazoa; phylum Arthropoda; class Insecta; order Diptera; family Asilidae; genus Dioctria; species Dioctria rufipes. The sequence continues at coordinate 67,198,126 of OZ002744.1, read as the reverse complement.
AACAAAAACAAGTAAAGAATCTAGAATTGGTCTAAGGCCAAGATTTATGATGCCCAAGTTGAATGCCCGTACAAAATTTCGTAGGGTCACCCATCTGTGCAAGTTTAATTTTTGAAATGGTTTTCGTTTATATTTCTAGAACGGATCGTCGGACAAAAAATGATTATAACCAATTTTATATAATTTCGTATTCTGACGAAGTAGTTATAAGAATGTGTAGGACTGATAGTCTTCACAGTATACGTAAAAAACCAAAATTTTTATATGGAAACACCGAGAAGGGATTGGCCGATTTAGTCCATTTTTGATTGCCATTACTATGAAAACACCATGTACCAAATTTGAGCTCTATATGCCGACGCGTTCTGATGCACTGTCCAAATACATAATGCAAAATGGAATTTTTGTATGGCAAACCCCGATTCGTCTCATTTTCGAACTTAAATTTGCATTTTCTTAAAAAATCTGTGTGCAAGATTTTAGCTCTCTACGTCGAAGCGTTGTCAGGCAGGGTTGAAATATACAGCGCAAAACGAAATTTTTGTATGACAACCCCATGAAGGAGTTTGTCTCATTTTCGAACTTAATTTTACTTTTTTTTTAAAGTCAACTCTCTAAGTATACGCGTTCTCCAGTTGTCGTGTGCACAGGCAGACGGACGGACGGACAGATGGACAAGCAAAATCAAAATAACTTTTAATATTATGCGTGTGTGTCCAAACCATTTTTCTCTAACAGCATTATTTCTATGCGTTACAAACAGAATAACACATTGTAGATTTTATGTAATGATATTAGATTACATGAAGTAATATTAAGATAATGCAGAGTACGAACGAGAACAAGCGTTGTGGGTGATAATAATGCATTTACCGGGGGGGGGGGGGGGGGATTTGCTGAGAGCATCCTGCTTGGTTGGGAAGCAGGTGATGCATCATACAGGTTTGGTTAGGAAGCTAGTGTTCAGAAGCTGTTGCCCTAAAGCGAGCGTGAAGCGATCATACTGAAAATTGGAAGAGACGGCCGTAGACTGTATATATATGTTTTCCGGTGTTTGGTTGAGACACGCATAATAAAATTGGCTCGTTTAAGGACTAGGTGGAGAAGTCCAAGCTCCTTTGTTTCCAAATCTTCGTTAAGACACTTCGATCAGAGCTGCTGGGAATAATGCAGATAAGTGTTATTGGCTGCGAGGGAAGTAGCTCAGATGTATGCCTGAAAGAACGCGGCACAGTCTTCTTCCTTGAAGAAACGGATAAAGCCTTTAAGTTTCCTGAGTTGGTGAGAGGCGTCTGAACAGCTCCGCCTTCTCAATGGTTTTGTGGAAGCTCTGGTGAAGACTCACACTAGTGCATAAAGCTGGTAGCAGATACTCAATAGTGCTAAAACTAGCGTCAGGAACATTACTGAGAATCAATGTTCGCCTCTTGGTTTGAGTATTTCAACGTCTTTACTGATCCTCAAGATACCGTGCCATTTGATGTAATTAAGATTTTTGCTAAGCTTCACGATTTCAGAGTGGAGGGAAAGGATACCACGGGACAGCGAATCAATCTTTCAATTGAGCGCGACAAGTGATGTCTGTGAGAAAGTACGGGTCTTGCTGTTCTTGTTCGGGACAACCGAGGTCACAGATTAACAATTTAGGTGGGATTTAGCCGCATTAGGGCAGACCGTGTAGATCCAGTTGACACTCTTGTTTCGATAAACATTTTAGTAATCTAACACAGAGATATTGACACAGACAGAGGGAAACTAGCGGTTGACACTCTTGTTTCGATAAACATTTTAGTAATCTAACACAGAGATATTGACACAGACAGAGGGAAACTCAGCGCATACACCACACAAAAAAATACTAAGGCCGAGGGCAACCTTTTTTTCGTTTCAAGACAACTTTCTTATTTTTTTTATTAATAGTTCGTTCTTCATTCTGTTTTTCCTCCAGCAAACATATATCTCCTTCTAGTGGTACATTCTAAAGCAGCTATTTCCTCTTCATTTGTCAAGACCTCTTCGTCTAAAAGTTCCTCGGATAATGCTGCATCTTCAAGAAGTGCTATTTGTAGCCGCTCCTGTAAGTCAGCTTTATTCTCGACTGTGAATAAACCACGAAGTTTTAACTCCCTTCTTATGTCAGCAACCCTCATTTTCAACACATCCGTTTCAGGCATGATTTCAGCTTCCACAAAATCAATAGATTAAAATTTTTATCAAAGTAAGGAGTTTTTATATATAATTTTTTTTATCTTATATACTCTTCTGGTGCAATGCTACTCCCAAGAAAATTGTCGACACAATTTTGCAGAACAGATTAGTTCTTTTGTTGTACACACTTCAAACTAATAATGCACAAATAGGTCCTTTCTAAAGTTTTCTCGACTGAAGTCTAGTATCGAGTTCGAGTAAAATGTGAAATTCCATACAAATTTTAGCGCTGGTAAAATCGTAAGCAAACATTTTACTGATGATTTTACTAGTGCAGTACGGAGTTCACTGGTAAAAATTGCATATTTTTCTATTTTAAGGTAGATGGCACTTTGCATGTCTCCACTTATTTTACTGAACATTTTAATGCGCGTAGCATTAAAATGCTGATAAAATTATGACATTTCCTGTTTCTATGACAATTTTCAGATTGTTTTTTTGAACTTATTGAAGAATTTAATTTTAATTGAAAATTTTCAGACCTTTTTCTTAATTTAATGAAGGATTTAAGTTCTTTTAAAAATTTTCAGATTGATTAAGTCAATTTTTAATTGTAAATTGTGGAAACATTTATTTAAACTTTATAAACAATTTGAAGTTTGTCAGCGATAAAATTTTTAGGCATCTGTATCTTTGTTTTCTCCAAATTACATACGTCAAAATTTTACCAGCGATTTTAATGTGAAAAATTTGGAGACCGCGTTAAATTTTACTTTGCCCGAACTCGATACTAGGCTTGAATTTTGAAACGACTTGACAATTGGACTACTTGATAGATAGCATATAATTCTAAAGAAGATATTTCCAGGAAATTCCTAAGAAAATATGGCTTCTCTATATTAGTTCGAGATATCGTTAATTTTATATTGGAATTGGAGCATACATTCAAGTAATATACTATACTTACTTCATTAACCTATACTACATACATACATATGTATATGTTAGATCTCCCACGAAAACTATCGAACGTAAACAATGCAAGCAAAATTTTTTTTTTATTTCAAGATATTTTAAATAAAATAAAATAAAGTCATCTGAGAACGTGTAAACAAAGGTGATATTTGCAGTGGCGTTTTTAATGCCTGAGAAAGGGTCGCATCGCAACGGGTTCTGCTAACATATTTCCGGAAGCAATTTTCTGGTGCAACCCAAGCATGGTCATGCGATATCCTTATGTGATATTATTTTGAAGAAAAAAATGCTGAAATCCTTTCAAAATTTTAGTTACCAGTTTGGGGGCCTTAAATTTCGCCCCTCCCTCGTCTGGCAGAGTCTGGAGGTGCCTTATCTACGCCACTGGGTATTAGAATCAAAGTTATGATTTTTTCAATATACCGCTTTAGGTTAAGAATCGGTAAATTTTAAGAACTTCAAAGTTGTTGTTTATTTCAGGAATGATGTACAAAATAGTTCTTATTAAACTTCGCTCCCATTTCCCACCCTGCGTAATGGTGTAAAATTATACAAAGAAATCTTCAATAGCAGCTTGAAAAAAAACAACAACATTTTTTCCCCCAATTTCTCCTCGTACAAGGAAAAGTAAAATAACGAACTTTTTCCAAAAGCGATTTCGCCCTCCAACAACCCCTTTCGACCCGGCGCGTTTTCTATATCTACGTACTACCAGCCAGCCTTCGATAAATTGAGTTAAATTTAATGCGATGATATAAATTCAACGAAGAAAATTCATTTTTAATTACATCAAACCGTTTAAAATTCAATTAAAATGTATTTTATGTGATTTTGTGACTCCGGAGTCGCAGTGCGGTTGTGTGGCCCCTGTGCAATTCTCTTCGCTTAAGTGCATTTTAACTTGCGAAATTTAAATAAGTCTAATGTTAGTAAGTAGGCACTTACTGTGTATGTTAACATGTATGTATAAACGAACATACCTATATGCATTCATACGTATATGTATGTTTTATAATTTAATTGCTTCTTTGCTGCTTTTCTGCGTGGGATGTGAGCAGAATGTTTTCGAAATTTAAGAGAACAAAGTTCCGTCTTGAAGGTGAATTGTTCAATTCAATTAGACAATTTTTTTTCTTGCTTTTCTTAAGAAAATTATTTGATAATTAGTGCAACTGTAAAAATTCGTATAATTAAGAATTTAGTGCAAGCATTAGGTACATAGGGGAGAGAAAAGCAAAACGGACTATCGGAATAAGAAGAACTACTTTTAATCTCAAACTAATGTAGAGCCATCCATTAAGAAATAGCAGGATAAAAGGAGAAAAAGGATGATAAATCTTTTCGGTTAACATTATTTTAACCTCCAGCAAAATGGAGGTGGAGTATTACATGCATAGGTATAATCTGTGCAACTACATAATGTATAAGATTTCTTAGGGCAAGGGAGGACTTTGCAGTGAAAATAGGGAATTAAGATAATGTTAGTGGAAAAGTATATCAGATTGGAAAGTATGACTGACGGTAATGGTATTTTAAACAGATACTGCTAACTAATCCTGTGCTGTCTAACTAGATTAGACTTTGCGGGCGTAATGACAGAGAAGAGTTCACTTTCTGAGAGACGTCTATTATTGTGTTGCACATTGGAATAATCAACATAGCAAGATGGGAAGATTGAACGCTTAGGACGCCTCTTAATTCTTATGAATCCATGAACTTTCGTTCCATATAATAAAATTAAAGCGTGGAAAGAGTGGCACACTTTTACTTGTGTTTTCTTTTTATGTCAGTTCACTTGTTCAGGGTGTTCTATAAATAGTTGATAACCAGACAGGAAAAAATAAACTATATGACTGATGGGGGGGATAAATCCTTTCAATTAGGGAGATGCAGGAATATATAAAATTTTGCTATTACTTCTGCTCTTTCCACCCAAATGACAAATATTCATAATTTATTAGATATATGATCGTTACCTGTTACTGCCTAAGTAAACCTATCTATTCATATATATTTCATCTGCATAAATCTATCGCTTTAACTGTTAATCATGATGACTACTTTGCATTGTTCATTGCTACTGTAATTTTGTATAGAGTCATGTCAGCCTTGAAATACGAAACATAAGAATATAGAAATAAATGTCATAAATAGAAAATTAATTATGAAAAGTATTAAACGTCTTAAAGTTAACGCTCGTGCATTTTTTATTAAAAGTCCCTATTATTTAGATCTGGACTTCCGGCTGCGTGGAAGTAAACATTGGTGTCGAAACCCGGGACAATAAACGTGTACGTGATTAAATAAATCTCGTAATCATTTAAAATCGGAATTTGCTACAATTTGCAAATTAAGTCAGGAACGACGGGTGATACTGACTAACGGGAGGTGCGTTTCTAATCGGGAAACTTGCAGTTGAGTAACTATTCCGCGAGAAAGTGATTTTACGATAATACGTTTAAACTTTAATTTCAAATAAAAGCACTTTAATCTATTAAACCAAAGTAGTAGAAAAAATTAGTGCTTGAAGTGTCAACAGTTCACTTTTGTACAATACAAGTTCAATTTGGATAAAGGTGCTTCTTGAAGTGCAGTTGGTGATATCATCATATGTATATACTTACGTTCATATACGCATAGCTACATGCATACATACGTTCAACTGCAGTGAATTGAAAAGGAACACCATTTCGTCAGCTTCTTTAAGAATCTATACTGGAGATACTTTGGCAAGTAAGTCTGTTCCAACTTATTTATATATTGTCAGTAAGATGGAGAAGTTATTGGAGACACAGGAATCATTACGTACAAATATTGATAATTTTATCATTAACACTGCTAAAACTGGTAAAGAGAAACGTACAGAAAGTTTCCTACAAGCACGATTTGATCTTCTTGAAAAGTATTGGGTAAAATTCCAAGACTTACATGATCGCATTATTAGCCTTGCTACCAAAGAAGATCGCAATGAAGCTTATTTTAAAGATAATACATTTGTGAGCATTCCGCTGTTCTAAAAGAGACGCTAAGCACTTTTAAGCCGAAAGCTCAAAATGGAAGTACAACTCCGTTAATAACTTCGAACCATTTTACGGCTGCTTTGCCGAAAATACAAATTCCTCGCTTCGGGGGAGATATAAGAGAGTGGCCTGCTTTTCATGACCTATTCAAAAGCCTTATCGATTCAAATCCAGAGCTTTCTGGAACTCAAAAGCTATATTATTTAAAAACCAGCCTCTATGGTCAAGCAGAGCTAATAATACGGAATACGGCGATCACTGAATCAAACTATAATTCTGCGTGGGAACTTCTATGTGGTAGATATCAGAATGAAAGGTTGCTCGTAAACTCGAATCTACAATTATTGACTTCACTGCCATCCATGCGATTTGAATCCCCATATGAGCTTCGAAAACTTTATGATGGTACTATGGAAGCGGTCGCTGCTCTAAAGTCATTAAACCGACCCGTCAAATTCTGGGACGACTGGTTAGTCTTCATAACCATCCAAAAACTTGATCCATGTACAAGAAAGGATTGGGAAAATTCACTCAGTTCTGATAATGTTCCTCCTACGTTTGAAGCACTCTGTACTTTTCTTCAACATCGATTGACCACACTAGAAGCTGTAAACGCAAGCACTCCAAAGAAGTTCGATCAAATGAAACCTAATACTTCCAAGTTAGTTAACAGGTACACTCCTGCTGTAAAAGCGCATGTAACCACGAATTTTGGGAAATGTCTCCAATGTAATGGCAAACATTTGCTATTATTTTGTCCTTCCTTTAGACAAAAAACCGTGGCTCAAAGGCGGGAATTCGCAACTAAGGAAAAGCTGTGCATTAACTGCCTTCGGCCAAATCACACTTATGTAAACTGCCCTTCTTCTAATCGCTGCAAATATTGCCAGCAACCACATCACTCGATGTTGCACTATTTACAAGAAGTTTCTGAATCTACAGCCATAATGCATACGCAAAACTCACCTATTACGGACGAAAATTCGTCAATACCAACAAAACATGAACGCTCTTCTTCTTCAAAATCTCTAACTGCGCTCACTGCAGGTATTGGACAAGCTTCTCCTTCGACGATTTTGCTTGCTACAGCAATCGTAATACTTCGATCGTCCAACGGAAAAAAGGTAACAGTACGAGCACTTCTGGATCAAGGCTCTCAGGCTACGTTTGTGTCCGCTAGTGTTGTTTCAAATCTCGGATTACATAAGAAAAGGGTCAACATACCCATTAAAGGCATAGGTGCAATAGATGCTGGTTCCGTCAAATATATGGTACAGCTTCAAATCGGCTCTTCTATAAATTCCGACTTCATCATTGACGCCCAAGCTTTGGTTCTAACCAAACTGGCGAGATTATCGGCTCCTAGAAAACTCTTAAATGCCAACTATTCTCATTTACAAGGATTGGAGTTGGCAGATCCTAACTTTTATAAAGCCTCCACTATCGACGTCATTATTGGTGCGGACATCTATCACTCAATTCTTCTCGATGGACTTCGAAAAGGATTTCCTGCCGCACAAAACACAACTCTAGGTTGGGTGCTTTTTGGACCAATGATTCAAGAAAAGAATCAGGCACAATACCAACAGACCATCCAAGGTCTTCACACTTACCTCGATGAAGATGCTAGTCTCCACTTAGACCTATTAATACGAAAATTTTGGGAATTGGAAGAAGCAAAATTACCTACCCCTATTTGGTCTGAAGAAGACTTATATTGCGAACAATTCTACAAGGAAACTGCAGAACGAAAGAAAGATGGGCGATACATAGTGCGACTGCCCATTCGCCCGGATTTAAAAGATTCACTTGTTTTTGGAGAAACACGTCAATTTGCTATTCGAAGTTTGGAAAGAATGGAAAGGCGTTTAGATTCCAGTACAGTGTTGAAGGCTCGGTATATATCCTTCATGAAGGAGTATTTAACTATGAATCATATGCAAGCTGTAGGCAATACTCATAAGTCTAATGAAGTATTTCCAGAATTTTATATGCCACATCATGGAGTGTTGAACGAGAGTAGTTCGAGTACTAAGCTCCGAGTCGTCTTTAATGGTTCCAGCAGGAGTAGAAACGGTATGGTATTGAATGAGTGCTTATTACCCGGTCCCAAACTGCAAAATGATCTACGAGCTATAGTTCTACGGTGGAGAAAACATGAAGTGGTATTTGCTGCTGACATTAAGATGATGTTTCACCAAATTGGAGTTCATGAAAGTGATAGCAACCTTCAAAGAATCGTGTGGCGAGAGTCCACCTCTGCGCCCATTCAGGATTTTAAACTGCGCACAGTAACTTATGGGACGACTTCAGCTCCATTTCTAGCCATACGAACGTTGCTACAGTTAGCTGAGGACGAACGCGTAAATTACCCGCAAGCATCGAACATCATCCTTAATGACTTTTATGTAGATGATATACTGTCAGGAGCCGAAAATGTAGAATCAGCACTCTCCTTACAAAGGGATCTAATCAGCATTCTTAATGCAGGTGGCTTTCGTCTTCACAAGTGGTCAGCAAACTGTCCTGAACTATTATAGTCTGTAGAAACTAGAGAAAATGAGCCCTTCCTTAAATTCGACATGGATGAAACTGTAAAAACCCTCGGTTTGCAATGGAACCCACATTCAGACAATTTTCAAATCAAGGTCAACATTTCTGATCCTCCAGACGTCATTACAAAAAGAAACCTTCTTTCGGATGTTTCGAAACTATATGATCCATTAGGATTTTTAGCACCGGCAATTCTTATAGCCAAAAATATGTTCCAGAGGCTTTGGCTTCTTAAGCTTGAATGGGATACACCATTACCTGGAAACATTGTAAAGGATTGGCTTAGTTATAGACGTCAACTAGTACAACTAGAGGAAATCTATGTACCCAGATGGATCGGACTTCAATCCATGAATCTTTCATATGAGCTTCACGCCTTCTCTGATGCGAGTGAGATGGCTTACTCAGCCGTAGTCTACTTCAGAACAATTCACGACCCAGGAAATATCCAAATATCATTGCTGTGCGCAAAAACAAAACTTGCTCCGATTAAGAAATTAACCATCCCCAGACTTGAGCTCATGGGGGCGCATCTTTTAGCACAGCTGGTGGATACTATTCATTCGTCAATAAAAATTCAAAACATAACAACTTATTGTTGGACTGACTCGCTAACTGTTTTAGCTTGGCTTCACTCTCATCCTTCAAAATGGAAGACATTTGTAGCCAACCGAGTCAGTCAAATCCTCGAGCTGATACCATCTGTTAAATGGCATCACGTACCTTCGTCCAATAATCCAGCTGATTGTGCTTCACGTGGAGTATTACCTGCAGATCTTCCGCGTCATAAACTGTGGTGGGAAGGACCGCCGTGGCTTAAATCGCAGTCCTCAACTTGGCCGAAAACACCAGTGATTTCTCATCAATCTTCAATTTCCGATTCAGAGGAACGCACAGTAGTGGTCGCAACAACTGTGGAAAATGCTCGGTTTCAGCTCATATACGAATTTTCATCACTTAAGAAGTTATTACGTGTCACTGCCTGGTGTCACCGATTCATATACAATTGTAAAACTATGAAGAGCAGCCGCTACAATGGATCTCTTTCCGTGCATGAAATTAACAATGCGCTAACCTTTTGGATACGATATGAACAAAAAATCGGTTTCGCGAAAGAATACCAGCTTTTATCAAAAAACCATCCAATTCATCAAAGCAGTACGTTAATCCGATTTTCACCTCTTTATGATCCTTCGTTAAAATTAATTCGAGTAGGTGGGCGTTTGCAGCATTCGCAACTCCAAGAGGAAGCCAAGCACCCTTTTCTTTTGCCAAAACAAAGTCCACTAAGTTCTCTTATAATAGCGGACAGTCATCAAAATACGATGCATGGCGGAATACAACTTACAATTAGCTTTATACGACAACGGTTTTGGATAATAGGAGCCAGAGACTTATTGCGTCGATTCATACATCGCTGTATTCCTTGTTTTCGTCAAAGGACTTCAGTGCAAACACAATTAATGGGGTCTCTTCCAGGAGATCGAGTCCGCCCTGCTAAACCGTTTTCCTTCACAGGACTGGATTACGCAGGCCCTATACTTGTGCGATATGGACCAGGCCGAGGAAGAACTGCACACAAAGCTTACATCGCCCTATTTGTATGCATGGCTACTAAAGCCATACACCTGGAACTCGTATCAGACCTAACAACAGATGCGTTTATTGCTGCCTACAAACGACTTATTTCAAGACGTGGACTTTGTCGAAAAATTTATAGTGACAATGGAACAACATTTATTGGTGCTGACAAGGAGTTAAAACAATCATTATTTCTCGCCAAATCTAAGTTGCCAGACGACCTCAGCAGCATGTTCACTAACCTTGGAACAGATTGGAGCTTTATTCCATCAGGCGCCCCCAACTTTGGAGGCTTATGGGAGGCAGGAGTTAAAGCGGTAAAGCATCATCTCCGGAGAGTGATAGGCACTGCTACCCTCTCTTTTGAAGAATTATACACTCTTCTAACTCAAATAGAAGCGTGTCTAAATTCACGCCCACTCTATCCATTAAGCTCGGATCCAAATGATTTGGAAGTTTTAACTCCCGGACACTTCCTTATAGGTACATCCATGCTTAGTTTGCCAGAACCTAGTTTACAAACAGGTAATCCCAACCGTCTAACGAGATGGAAACTATTGACACAAATGCAGGAGAGCTTCTGGAGGCGCTGGTCAAAAGATTATCTTAACAATCTACAGGTCAGAACAAAGTGGAAGACACAACAACCAAATATCAAATCCGGACAGCTGGTTCTACTTCGTGGTGACCATCTACCCCCATCCCATTGGGCCCTGGGACGTGTTCACGAGGTTCACTATGGAGCAGACAATCTCGCGCGCGTCGTCACTATACAAACAAAAACTAATATCCTTAAACGACCAATCAGCAAGATATGTGCTTTACCTATATCCGAGGCGGACGACCATCACACGGAGTCCTCAAGGCGGGCGGCCTCTTCCTCTAGGACTCAAGAATTTTAATCAGCTTGACTGTTTCGTCCTGCAGACGAGGCGGGCGGTGATGTTACTGCCTAAGTAAACCTATCTATTCATATATATTTCATCTGCATAAATCTATCGCTTTAACTGTTAATCATGATGACTACTTTGCATTGTTCATTGCTACTGTAATTTTGTATAGAGTCATGTCAGCCTTGAAATACGAAACATAAGAATATAGAAATAAATGTCATAAATAGAAAATTAATTATGAAAAGTATTAAACGTCTTAAAGTTAACGCTCGTGCATTTTTTATTAAAAGTCCCTATTATTTAGATCTGGACTTCCGGCTGCGTGGAAGTAAACATTACCAATGTTTTATAATATCTCCGCGTCCTCTGCTCCTCTACCCCTTTATTTCGGTGATAGTAATCGACAATTTGAAATTTTAACTCATAATTTTTTACTACATATTGCGGTACAATTTTTTTTTTTTTTTTGTTAAATACGTCATAAATACCAATTTTTTCTATCGCATATAAGAGGACCAAATTCTTCAATTTAAAATTACCTACCACAGTCTGTACCCGAAATGCTGCATTCTTCATGTTTTTCGAAACGTGCTCGTGTTCCACGAGAACCGCCACTAAGCTTCTAAGGATAGGCAATTTTCGTCTGTGAATTAGCATTTGAAAACATTTTTGCTGGGTATGTTAAACATAAGTTACATAAAGTCGCTAGAGATTATGTTGGTTATTTTAAATCGACTTAAATTTTGATATGAAAGAATAGTGCTAATCTGAGTTCCGCAATATCGATTTTGTTGAGTACTAACTTCGAAATTTATTGATGAAGCTAAAATCATGTTCGTAAACTTCTTCGATCTCTTTGATAATTCTTAGATAATAATCATAGGGTCACTATAAAAAATATTTCCCCAAATTGGGTGGCAACAATTTGTGCCACAAAGTTTAGTCATATTTCGCTAACTTGGAGGATAATTACACTTTGGGCTTTGGAGATAGGTAAGTTTCACCTATCTAGAGAGTTTGAATTCAATAGGCTTTAATGAATTTTTTAATCGGAAGAAGGGAAATTGTTTACATATAAGTTAATTGATATTCAATTAATTAACTAAACGCACCATTAAATTAATGTAAATTTTTCGGCAAATTTTGTGGAAATATCCATAAAATTTAGAGAAGTTTTTGAATAAATTAATGGTAAACAAGTGTTTGAACTATACATATATCCACATATATTATGGAATAGTACAGAAATAAGTTCAAACCTTTTACCTTGAGTACGGAGACTTTTACATTGTTAGTACACTGAGAGAAAAAGTTCGCATTAAAAGTAAGTGGAAAAGTATTTAATTTCAAAATATTATTATACTTTGAGTTTTAAAGAAAAGATATTTGGTTTAAAAGTTGAATTTGTAATTTGGAAGACGCCACTTTGAAAATAGTGCGAGAATAATATGTTTTCAAATTGTCCGCTTTAAAATTAGAAATGCCATTTGAAGAATAAATTAAAACGTATTTGATTTAAAAGCATCATTTTTAATTTAAAGAAAGACTGTGTAAGTTTAAAGTGTGGAATTTATAACTTGTTGAAACTTGCAGCGGCTGCTGTTGTTGACTTGCAGTGGACGATATACGTGTGAAGACAATTGTGACAGCTGTTAAAGATATCTCTACAAATAGATACAAAATCAATTTCTACAGCACTAAAAGTCGCCTTACAAAGGGGAAATCCTAATTGGAGCGAGACTTGTGATAGGTGGGAAAAAACATTTTCTTAGCAAGATTTGAAGAAGCTGTCGTGACGATTTTATAAAAGCTTGGCCTAAACTTAATAACTGTAATGCTCCAGTACTGGTAGGTGTGCATTTAAATTTATTGTTTTCAAATTATGATGGATGCATTCTGTACTTTGCTTTCAGATAAATATTGACTTTAAACTTTTGTACCCTCAAAGGGTATATTGAAGGCTAAATGGGATACACTCAAAGATAGAATTAGTTTGTTTTATGAACGTAATATTCATAATGCCCTTGGAAAAGAACTTCTTCAATTGGCTAAAACATCAAAGAATAGAAGTAAGTTTTTAATTTATTTACTTATTTAAATATATAAGCATATTTGCGAATGTGACTTGAAGTTGTTTCATTAGCTGCGTATAATATTTTACTATATTTTAAAATTTCTTTTTCAGATGTCGGAGATTGCATTTTAGTTATTTTGTTATGTTATGTACTGCCACCATCAGCAAGGTTTAAAGATGCAATTGGAAACAATAAGAAAAAGGCTACTATCCAAGATCAACTAGAGAGTTTCATCTTAAGAGTATCTTCAATGAATGATTACCAGCGGCAAGTTACCGAATTAATTGGTGAATATTACTTCAATCATCTTACAATACAACCATTTTTAATAGTTGAAGGATCTACTTTAGATGAAATTAAATCATTTTACATATATATTGATAGCACTATGTACAAATTCGATTCCTTTCTTGAAAGTTTCGATTCGTGTTTTAAACTTTATCAGGTCTTATCTTTGAAATACCCAAAGGTTTGTGAACTTCCTTGGGATTTTGTCCAAAAATATTTTTATCAAATCCATAGCAAATTTGACATTAAATCTCCAGGCCTTGCTTGTCTTTTAGATTTTATGGGCCAAGAATAAAGAACTGTTAAATATAAGCTTAATAAATTTAATCAAAAATGTACAACTGTTTTAAATGTTTGAAAATTTTTTCAACCACTGAAGTACTTATAAAGCACTTAAAATATGATCATTTAATTACACAGAAAAATGTTTTAAAATGTATGCAGAATAATAGCAAACAACTTTTTTCGAATTTTAATTCATTTAAACGACACTTATCGAAACATCAAAAATGTACAGAATTAATTATTGATCTCGCATTTCACTTTGTTTGTTTTAGTAACAATTACCTTAAGAATATGCTTTATTTAAATGAAAATGTTTTTGTTAAATTTGTGTTAAATTTTAAGTACCTAATAATATAATAAATGTAATATCTTAAAAAACAAATTTGGTGTTTTTGTGGTGGGGAATAATCTGTATTTAGTACAGATGTAGTACATCACTTTTCCCATTAAAACATTATTTTTATTATAAATTAAATAAATATTAGTGAAATTAGTGAAATCATAATCGTGGAAGATTTATCAAATTTCAAAATATTCACATTTAAATTAAAAGTACACGAATTTATTTAAATGAAGTTCTAAAAACGTTCGCTTTTAACTCAATAGTGAATGTATCGTTTTTAAGAATGAAATATTAAAAGCGAGTACTTTTAAATCGATAATGCATACATTATTTTTTAAATTTGTAGTTTTAAATTAAAAGTACTTCTCTAGACATTTCATCTGCATAAACGTAAGGGGGTCCTAGCAGAACTGCTTGTGGCTCCTCTTGTTATAATGTTCTTGTTTTTTCATTTTTACCAAAACAACTTACATGAATTGTGTTGTCGTGAATAAGTTTCTTTATTGTGGTTTTTCTTTTTAATGGGTTTCTTACACTCTTTATTTCTTTACACTATTTACTTTTTACAATTATTTTATTTTATATTAAATTATCCTTTCGAGTATACGGAACTGACAAGACTATTTTTACAAAAAACAAAACTTTTTTTTTATCATTTTCAAAGGCTCCTTAATTTAATTGTCGCAAACGTAACTAGTAAAGAAAAATCGACAAAATGGGATATCGAGTGAAGTGGGAAGCATAAAGTATTTAGTTACAAAAACGTTTAATATGGACGTCGCCACAAACGTTCACTTTTAAATTAAATACAGTCAAATATAGCTGCTTTTCACATTGAAAAATATTTGAAGCTATTACGTTTCTGCTAGATTTTAATATGTTTTTCTCTCAGTGTATAAAAAGTAGAGGTGCCTAAGTAGATGCGTATTGAGTAATTTTCTACCGAATGTAGGAACTCTTTCCAAAGGAGCAAGATAACATTCAATGCACTATGTTTGACGAACTATTGAACAAATGTAAATAATACATTATTATAGATGGAAATAAACATAAAGTAGGTATAGTGAATTGTAGACATAACGAATAATAATTTGCACAATTGGTGTCTAAAAATATCTCTTTAATATAGATATAAATACCTCCATTATTGGTACTGTTCCCTCAAATTAAGTTTTCCTAAATTAATTAATTTTTTTATTAAGTATTTAAGTAAGTTTATTTAAAAGAAAAAAGAAAATATAGACATAGAATGCTTAACAAATTAAGTTGTACCTACTAAATCAAAATAAACATATTATTATTTTCTAATAAAAATTAAGCTCAATAAAGGTTTTGAAACATACACACGATTATATAACATTTACAGTCCGTTTCATATTTTTGATACTATTAAGCTTTTGTAAATAACTAAAGTTTTTTAAACTTTATCTCACATTATTTGACAAACATATTAATTAAAAAAATAAAATGGAACGGTTAAAGAATTCACTAATTTTTGATAAATTTCCAGCTTCAATTTTAATAACTTTTTTATCGATGAAATTATTAATTCGCGCACGTCTTAACCACATAAGGTCAGAATAAAACTGTACACAGTGCACATATGCGTATTTCACCGGGTTATAACAAGATAATTAATGCCTATTTTGGGTATTTTTACTAAAGTTTAGTTTTCCATAAGATTATAGAATTGATATTATTTTTCAAAATTTACCAAATGAGAGTATATTTCTATTCGATTTAGTTTTAAGATTTCAGAACGTATTGGTCACAGAATATTAAAAAGTACATACTTTTCATCTAAAACTTCCTTTTATAAAGGGTCCTAGACACCATTTGAAAAGAACCCCCCTCTCACCACCCGCAAATTATTAAAATTCCCAAAAAACATTCGATCAATAACTCCTACAATCTTAGGCCTAATTAAATTGAATCCGCTCGGATCGGAATCGAAAGGGCTTTACCGAATTCTTTTCTTCACGAAAACCTATTAAAATCATTTTAAAATTTTTAAAAACTATTCTGAGATAGCTCTGATTCCACTGAATTTTGACAAAGGCGTGATCCGTAGGAGAAATCATGCAGAACTATTTTGACAGTTTGTGCCGAAATTTTAACTGATAACTTTTGATATCAATTAAATTCTGAAAATTTAGATTTTTTTTTTATTTTCCAGAAAAATGGCTTTTTTAAGATTTTTCGCTTCTGATCTCAACGGATTCAGTAATAAGGATGATTATCTTTATAAGGAAGAAATATTGCAGTTAAAAAAATCAACAATATTCTAATTACGTTACATTATGGAATAAAACTATATTAGCGCCCTAGACAATAAATACTTCGGGAAACTGAGAAATTCACAGAAAAACATAAATTTGTCTAAAATCTACTCGTGTCTCGAAAGGAAGGATAGGGTCCTGAAATATGGAGAGACATTTGTAGAAAATTATAAAAATACATATTTAATGTACCTATAGGCATTTCCACCTTACAGGCTGAAACAAAAATAATAAATAATATATTCCAAAATAAGAGCATTGGAGTAAATTTGGAAAGACTGAAAATAAAAATTAATGAAGACTTCTGCGCAAATTAATACAAGTAGCTGCAGGCAGCTCTGGGTCTCCCTGTCAGTTCGGCCGGCTGTAAACGGAGCTTTTTCATCTGCATCTCGACAGTGCCTCAAGAAATCTTACCACCTTCAGTAAAATAGAAAGAAAATTAGCGCAATATATGAGTAACTGTAGGACAGAAATTGACATGCTGAATCGATATCCTTTGTTGAGAAGATTGGCAATCAAATGCCACAATACGCTCTCTTGAACCTTATAAGTACTTGTACTTAAAAGATTTGAAGTATGAGTCCTGGAGTACTGTTACTTGGAATAAATACTGGGCATTGGGCAGGGCATCACTATCATATCAGTTTCGTGTATGGAACTTGAGGATTCTAATTTATTTTCATTAATACCTGAGAGAAGCATGTGGAAAACAAAAGTCTCTGTTAATTAAACGACACCACTTTCTTTTATTTTTCTTTTAAAATAGTTCAAACTTTATTTTATTTTTCAAATAAACACTACTTTCTATGATTTAAAAAAAAAAATTAATCTCGTTGGATGTTTGGAGTGGATTGTAGAAAATAGATGATTGTCGCTTGGGTTTATTGAGATTAAAGAAAAGAATGCACTTTCACTCAATTCGTCACTTACATTACGTATTAATCTATTTTCACAATAATTTAAATGTCCGACTGAAACCACCGTTGGTCTCGATAAGCAATAAATATCGTCCGATTGCCGAATGTTGACTGACTAGTTATCCAAAAATGGGAAAGAATTGAAATTGTTCATTGCTCTTCTGACCTTAACATCACAACCTCAACAACGGGTTATTTTTGAATTATTTAATTTTTTTACTTTTATAAGAACTTTGTTATTTTTGTGTGCAAGGAAAAATATGTTCTAGAACTTATATTATAGCAGAACAAAAGATATACAAAAGAAGAGATTTATAACTGAAGCGAACAGAACAAATAGTTCGCTCCAATAGGCAGAACAATTTGTTCTCTACAGTATATAGGAGTTCTATGTAGAACAAAGTACAAAAAAAAACACACTTTATGGTTCTTGTTAGCTGTATAACTTATAGACTCGCTCTACTCTCTATAACTTTAGAAACTTTATGGTTATTTTAATCTATGCAATTTCATTGCCTCTAGGCATTATATCAATATCTTTTAAATGCTCAGAGCAATTCATAAAAAATGTCGGTCAAAATCTGGGAATACTCATGAGCTGGTATACTTGGCAAAACAAAATGCTTGTTAAAACCTATGTACGAAAGATGGGGCGACCTGGCCCACCCCAGAAAAAGGTTCCAGTTACGCCAATGTTAACTTTAGGTAGCCGAAAGGTATACTGCCAATTTTTAAGAGAACACTAGACTTACTTTACGGACAATCCTTACACTGAACATGGGGAACCGTACAATATTTTTTTCCCGTATATATTCAAAAAAGCTAAAAGGTGATTGAAAAACATAATGAAAAAATTATCAACTCCCCGCCTCCCAAATCTTTAGAACTTACTCCCGTACCAGCTATCAAATTTTTTGTTTGGCTTGTTTAAAACTTTTGATAGCTGTCCGGTGGTCAATTATTCGTAGAATGCCGTGTATACGATATATGTAATGTTACTGCAATTATGTAATGGATTCGCGTAGGCTTGAGAGGGGTGGGGGAATTCTCATAGGGAAAGGAAGGAATTAAAATAAGCGTTTGAGCGCATAAATATGTATGTATTAAAGTTTGCTCTTTTATTCCTGTCACTTGCCACCTATAAGTTAATAAAATGTCAAAAACATTTTCAGAATTTTTTAAGGTGACCACTCAATGTAGTATATAAGATGGGATGGGGTCCTATAGTCCAACCCTCCCCCCCTGACCGAAAAAATATAATGAAGTTGCCGCAATTACTTACGAAATTTTTTCCTTTCATTTTAGTACATTTTCGTAGAATCGATTTAAGTGTTTTCTTTCATTAATATTAGGTTTGTTCGTGTACTTTTTTGTGCAAAGGGTAAAAACTGACTCATTTGGTGGAAGAAATATCTAAACAGTAAGAGAAACAAGTGTGGAATGACATTTGAGAATTGAGTTTAGTTTTAGTTTATACGTAGTTTTTATGAAATGGAAAATTCTGCCCGTGATGTGATATAGATTTTAGTGAAGTGGCTGTAGAAACAGAGGTAAGCCAGAAAAACAATATAGTGCATGCTGAATTCACTCCAAATACTGCTGCGAAAGCCTTACGCGATTCAGTGTAACTACAAATGTGGAAAAGCAAGCAGTAATATATTTAGTTTTAAAAAGTTGTGTATATTTTCAATTTTTGTTCATATTGTTTTGCAAGAGCTTGCAAGAAAATTAAAAAGTAAGGAGAACTTATGCCAACTGCTAGTTTTTCTTGAAAAAATGTTGGATTATCATCATTACTGGCCACAGATCGGTTCACGATCATCTAACAAAGATGGAAGTTGTTGAAAACCCTGATGAGTGTCTGTCCTGCCTGGAAGGAGAGCCTTACAAAAACAATTCCTCAGCGTGGAACGTAGATTCAGTAAGATACCAGAAATAGAAGTCGAGTACACCGAGTTTATTCATGAATACTTGAGACTTGATCATTTGCAATTAATGGATATATAATGGAACCCAACTTAGGATATTATTTTATGCCGCATCATTGCGTTTTAAGACCTAATAAATCCACCACCAAGTTGAGAGTTGTGTTCAATGCTTCGTATCGCACCAATTCAAATATTTCCCTGAATGACATTATGCTGGTTGGGCCCACAATTCAGTTTGATCTGTTTGATGTAATTGTGCGATTCAGATTTTATCGACATGCGACTACTGTGGATATTTCTAAGATGTATCGTCGATTCTAGTTGATCCAGAAGATACAAACTTACAATGTATTATATGAAGGGATAATCCTGATGATACACTTAAGTGCTATAGGTTTAACACTGTAACCTATGGAACCTCTACCCCTCCATTCCTTCCGACTTGTTGCCTTATTCAACTGGCGGAAAAAGAGGAGAGTTCATACCCGATTGGATCCAAAACATTGAAAACAGATTTTTATATTGATGTATTGATCTTGGGAGCTGACTCTATGGAAAATGCTATACAAATACGAAAGCAAGTTCAAAACATATTAAATACAGCAAAATTTGAGATCCGCAAATTCTTAGATTCTCAAATTCTACACAATGTTCTAGAAGAAGACTGTCAAACACTTTCGCTAATTAATGGTTCCAATGCAACAAAAGCATTCGCAGTTGTTTGAGAGCCAAAAGAAGATCAACTTCATTTTACTTACTCTGCGATTAACGTGGAGTATTGGCTGGCCTAGCACGACTGTTTAATCCACTTGGCTTAATAACCCCCTTGGGGTTAAGATATTTCTGGAGGGACTGTGAATATTGAAATTGGACTGGAATGGGTTGCGTCACAAAGATTATATTCACAATGGGAAAGTTTCCAGTCTCAGTCGCAATTTATCAGCAACTTAGGGTTTTCAAGATATTTTTTTTCAAAATCAAATCTCACTAGTCTAGAATTGCATGGATTTTCAGATGCGTCTATAAGACCATATGGCTATGTGGTGTATATTAGATCGACAGACGATACTGGCACAGTAACATTTAAACTGATATGTGCTAAATCCAGGGTAGACAATATCACTGCCCGTCTGGGCATTGCGGTACACAAGTACTTTCAGAACTGGTATTTAAACTGCACGCAATCACACAAGTTAAAATTAATAAGATATACTGGCTATCATTGGCTATCATCTCACCCCTCCAAGTGGTCCACATTCGTCGCTAATAAAGTTTCGCGAATTCAGCAAATTGATTCAAGCTTGGTCTGGAGATATGTTGAATCTAAGAATAATCCAGCAGATATAATATCTCGAGGTATGGTGCCGGAAGAATTCCTCTCTTATCAACTATGGTGTAATGGCCCATTTTTCTTACAACAACCGTCTAAAGACTGGCCGAAAAAGAAGCGAAACCCACGATATTATAGGAATTGCCTGAAACAAGAAAAATTAATTGTGTAATGATAGCGGAAATGCAAGACACTATGGATGAAATCGTAAATACAGTCAAATACATTAACGGCTTCAAAAAACTTCGGCGAACATTTGCTTTCATTCTAAGATTTATAAATAATACGATATCGATTAATGCAATAAAAACTCGAATAACTGGACCACTAACAGCAGACGAACTAGATGCTGCTTTAATAAAGAAACTATGGGATTGTTCAAAAACAAGACTGAACAGATATTTGAAGTTTAGAAAAAAACATCGAAGATAAACTCTCAGAGTTGCATCAAGAGTTCAAAAGTTTTGAACTCGTTCCTTGATGGTAACTGTTCACGCAAACTCATTAGAGTAGGAGGGCGTCTGCAGAATGCAGACATACCCTATACAACCAAACAGAAATATTCCATCCTCTCCCCGCAAAATCTTCACTTTGTTTATTCTCTTTCATGTGCTACCACAAGACGATTTTCCATGTAGGGCCTTAGGCGCTCTTTGCACTCATTCGTCAAAGATTCTGGCTTATCAATGGAAGAAGTATGGCTCGAAGCCTTCCAGTTTACATCAGATAATGGGTAGTCTACCGTCGCACCGCGTTCATCCAGCTTGTCATTTTCAACTGTGGCGTTGATTATTGTGGACCAATGCGGGTTCACTACAAGGTGCGTTTGCTTTGTAACCAAAGCAGTGCATTTAGAGGCTCTAACGGATTTAACCTTCGAAGCATTCATTGCGGCCCTGAAGATATTCCTCGCCCACAAAGGACTTTGTAAGAATCTTTGCTGCAATAATGCGACTAATTTTGTTGGCGCAAGAAGAGAGCTCGCTGAGCTTCACAAACAGTTCAACTCTAAGTAAACACATGAGCAGATTACTAATTTGTCTTCAGAAGATGGCATCAATTTCCACTTTATTCCGCCCCGCACTCCTCATTTTGGCGGATGGCGGGAGGCTGCTGTAAAGGTCGCAAAATATCATCTTGTTCGATCAATAAGTAAAGCTACATTGATTTTTGAAGAGCTGTCCACTACAGTAGCCCAAATAGAAGCAATAATGAATTCTCCGTGCTTTAGTCCACTTTCATCAAATCCAACAGACCTAGAAGCTCTCACATTTCTTAATTGAAAGCAATTGTTGAACCAAACTGCTCGGATATTAATATTTCTCGCCTTTCTTGTTTGCATCAAATTAGGGCTTAACTATTTTTGGACTCGTTGATCTCGAGAATACATTCTGGAGCTGAAACAACGAAGGAATTGGACTACTGAATCGCCAAACATCAAACACAGAACTCTATTCTTAGTGTTTGATAAGGGATTGCCTGCCCAACAATAGCTTTTTTGTCGAAATACAGAAATTTATCCTGGGGCTGACGATCGAGTTAGAGTGCTGTCAGTAAACATTAAAAGGGGTGTCATAAAACGCAACATACAGTAGTTGTGTCCTTTGCCCATGGACTCCAGGGATGATCGAAAGTTATTCTTTCAAAGGCGGCGGTATGTTGCATCTTAGTCATAAAGTTGTCTACGTAATGATTTGGTAAGAATTTTCTAATTACGATCAAAATACTAACAAATTAATTTACATTGATATCGATAATCATATTGGTATTACATATATATATGTACATATGTTAGCTTTAGATTTTTCATACAAAAAAAAAATGTAACGTAAAAATGTATTTCATCTCGATGTTAACCAGTTAGTGTTTTTCAACTTTCATTACTATGTACACAGATTGTATATTCACTTGTTAGTCAGTTGTTATTTAGTATCCAGCGAAATAAATTTTAAGTATAATTAAAGCGATTGTGGTTTTATTTCTAAACTAACTCAATTCACAAAAAAGCTTGTGAATTCTTCAGGCGTATTTGTGGAAAAGAAACTTTTTAGTTTAATTAAGGCATTTCAACTTACCTGAAAAACGGGATTATTTCTGCGATTATTTATACAGCACAATTCATTGTTGAAATATTCACATGGTTATGAACTTAAGTCCAAGGCTTTCTCACTGAATTAACATTTCAAATATTTTTATTTAAAATTAACACAATTAGCGGAACAATTTAAAGTTTTTTAATTAAATAAAGCACAGAGGTAAAAACACGAATCTTGCAGTTGTTTCGAATTGACACAAATGACATTAGTTAAATTCGTCTTGACTTCCCACCCCTTCGTCAAAAACCGAGTTTCCCTCACACCGACAAGATTTTTACACGATATTTCGCTTCCTGTACTGAGTGTAAGAATGAACTTAATGATTTTCGAAAACTCTTCCTTATTTGAGAAATTTGAGAAATTCGAAATTTTTCAAACATAAGTAAATGTTGATACGAAAAACTATAAGAGTTATTCCCGTTCCTATGATTCAATACTTCGTTAATTTTGCTAGACGATAGAAATCGGGCCTAATTTTATGCAATTCTACGCAAATTAAAGGTAACATTCCGGGGTCTCTAAATCTTGTAATAAAACTGTATAGTTAACATGCATTTTGGCGGGAAAATCGTTAAAATTTGAAAAAATTAGGAATTTTTCCCCAATTTTTTGACTTGGACGTCCTACTAATTGCTACGCAAGGTGACAAGAAGGCTGTTTGGGCATTCATTGACGGTTTGCTATCATCTGAGATGAATCCCACCTTGATAGGGTGTATATCAAGATAGTTACAGGGTGTAAAGTGGAAGAAGTACTAAAAATCTTAAACCCCCCTACCGCCGAAACAACGTGTCTTATCCCCCCTTCACCTTATAATTTTTTGCTTGTCTCCACCTCAACTATTAAATCCTTGAGCTAGGTGCACCAATTATGAAACACCCTGTATATATCAAATTCTTTTTATAAGTAATAAGTATGATAGATATATATATTTCATATTATGTTAAGATAACTCTTCATTGTGTATAAGGTTTTCTTATAAATTCTCGATAAGTTTGCTATGAAAACGAAAACTGAAAAGTACTGTTACTAAACGTTCACGTTGCATAAATATGCGTTTGTTTCAATTTTATAGCGCATTTTAAATCACACAGGATATAAGTGAAGATAGCTTACTATTATTATCATTGTATTTTTCAAGTAAACTAATGGACTATATGCACGTTGTAAGAAAAAATATTGTTGTTATTCAAAAACTTATGTTTAGGAAACAAAATGTTTATAATATATACAATATTGCTTACATTGTAATTATGAATTGAAGTTGTTCCTTTCAATAATGCAATTAGCTACGCTAGACATACCATTAGAGACGAGCACTCGTTTTAAACTCCAAAATTATCAAAACAGGAGCTCTCCTGTTTAGATCAGCATGATCATAAATGGATAGCAGCTTTTTATCTCAAATTGTTCAATTTATGCTTTTCTTTGTAATTATTCTACTCAAATGAAATAATTTTGGAGAACTTTCATTTTTGAAAACATTTTGTAAATTAAATTATAATCAAAAAAATCATTTTAGGAACTTTTAGATAAATCTGAATTTTGTAGCATCATTTAATTTGCAAAGTATTTTTAAATATGTATAATTGATTTCCATTTCTCAGCCTTTTATTAACTTTTTTTTTTAAACAACAAGCACAAAATGCTCAGGTCTGAACTGCATAACTATTATACATAGAATAATAAAATGGGACGCTGACGTACAAAAATTATATGTTCCATCCATGAATAGAATTCTATCTCAATTCCTTAATTCCAGAATTGTTCGTCTTGGAGTTCTCATTCCATTCGAATTTCCCACAGCCTGTCTCGCAATTTATTTATAAATATCTTTTTCGAATACGGGACTCGATCTCACAATTTTTAGAATTGGACACAGATGGAATAGAATAAGAACGATTGCCCGAAAAGCTACTAGATAATTCCAGGTCTTTAGAAGGAGAAAAAATGCAATTATTACCCTTTGCGGGCCTGACAAGAATGGCTGACAAGCTATTTATAGCTTTATTCGTTGGAGGTGCTTCTGGGTGAGTACTGGAAGGAAGTCTGCATCTGTAAAAACATTCTCATTATAAGAGGTTCTATTGTAGTAGTTCAGAAGCCTTTGGCTATATTTTCTGGTGAAATTGTTTGAGGCAAAGCTTGAGTTGCAAGTCTTGGATTATCGTGAAAAGTCATACTTCGTCGCGGATTGTTTTATATCTAAGCATCTTGCTAAGGATCTGCTTATACACATTTTCAGACGGCTTATCCAGCGGCTACGGTTTATATGACAAATTCGATTGTACGGATAGAATTATTACACCACTTCATTGAACATAATCGATCATTTTAAAAATTTGTGATTGTCTAATAGAAGCAAAACTGATTTACTTTTGGGTGGCCCATCGTGCGAAACAAATAAAAACCAGAGTACGGGAACACACACTCGCGTGCGCACACACACGTGAGTGATAAATTGTGTGCGATCAAAGCACACGTACTCATTAGTCTCTAATTTGAAGTAAACAAGAAAGTCGAGAAATATTAATATCAGAGCAGTTTGGTTCAACAATTGCTTTCAATGGGGCTCCAATTAAGAAATGTGACAGCTGCTAGATCTGTTGGATCTGATGAAAGTGGACTAAAGGACCCGGAACTCATTATTGCTTCTATTCGGGCTAGTGTAGTGGATAGCTCTTCAAAAATCAATGTAGCTTCACTTATTGATCAAACAAGATGATATTTTGCGACCTTTACAGCAGCCTCCCACCGTCCGCCAAAAGAGGAGTGCAGGGCGGAATAAAATGGAAATTGATGCCATCTTCTGAACACAAATTAGTAATCTGCTCATGTGTTTACTTAGAGTTGAACTGTTTATGAAGCTCAGCGAGCTCTCTTCTTGCGCCAACAAAATTCGGCCAGTCTTTAGACGGTTGTTGTAAGAAAAATGGGCCATTACACCATAGTTGATAATAGAGCAATTCTTCCGGCACCATACCTCGAGAAATTATATCTGCTGGATTATCCTTAGATTCAACATGTCTCCAGACCAAGCTTGAATCAAGTTCCTGAATTCGCGAAACTCTATTAGCGACGAATGTGGTTCACTTGGAGGGGTGAGATGATAGCCAATGATAGCCAGTATATCTTATTAATTTTAACTTGTGTAATTGGGTGCAGTTTAAATACCAATTCTGAAAGTACTTGTGCACCACAATGCTCTAGTCTGAGTAGTGATACTGTCTACCCCGGATTTAGCACATATCAGTTTAACTGTTACTTTGCAAATATCGTTTGTGGATCTAACATACACCACATAGCCATATGGTCTTATAGACGCATCTGAAAATCCATGCAATTCTAGACTAGTGAGATTTGTTTTTGAAAAAATATATCTTGGAAACCCTAAGTTGCTGATAAATTGCGACTGAGACTGGAAATGTTCCCATTGTGAATATAATCTTTGTGGAAGCAACCCATCCCAGTCCAATTTCAATATTCATATTTCCTCCTGAAATATCTTAGTGTGTACTACCAAGGGGGTTATTAAGCCAAGTGGATCAAACAGTCGTGCTAAGCCAGCCAATACTGCACGTTTTGTAATTGGTTATAAGCTAATTGCAGAGTAAGTAAAATGAAATTGATCTTCTTTTGGCTCCCAAACAACTCCGAGTGCTTTTGTTGCTTTGGAACCATTGATTAGCGAAAGTGTTTCACACTCTTCTTCTAGAAGATTGTGTAGAATTTGAAAATCTTAGAATTTGCGGTTCTCAAATTTTGCGGCAGAGGCTCCATGGGTTACAGTGTTAAACCTATAGCACTTAAGTGTATCATCAGGATTATTCCTCCATATAATACATTATAAGGTTGTATCTTCTGGATCAACTAGAATCGGACGATACATCTTAGAAATATCCACAGTGGTCGCATGTCGATAAAATCTGAATCGTATAATTACATCAAACAGATCAAACTGACTTGTGGGCCCAACCAGCATAATGTCATTCAGGGAAATATTTGAATTGGTGTGGATTTATCAGATCTTAAAACGCAAAGATGCGGCATAAAATAATATCCTAGGTTGGGTTCCATTATATATCCATTAATTGCAAATGATCAAGTCTCAAGTATTCATGAATAAACTCGGTGTACTCGACTTCTATTTCTGGTATCTTACTCAATCTACGTTCCACGCTGAGGAATTGTTTTTGCGCTATTTTGTAATGCTCCTCCCAGGCAGGACAGACCCTCATCAGGGTTGTCAACAACTCCCATCTTTGTTAGATGATCGTGAACCGATCTGTGGCCAGTAATGATGATAATGCCAACTACAGTTCTGTTTTGTTTTCTTCCACACCCAAAGAGAAAGGAACTATTAGGAAGTTCTTACAAACATTTTTTCAAGAAAAACTAGCAGTTGGCATAAGTTCTCCTTACTGTTATAATTTTCTTGCAAGCTCTTGCAAAACAATATGAACAAAAAATAAAAATATACACAACTTTTTAATACTAAATATATTACTACTTGCTTTGCCACATTTGTAGTTACACTGAATCGCGTAAGGCTTTCGCAGCAGTATTTGGTACTGTTTTCCTGGCTTACCTCTGTTTCTACAGCCACTTCACTAAAATCTAAATCAGATCACGGGCCGAATTTTCCATTTCATCAAAACTACGTATAAACTAAAACTAAACTCAATTCTCAAATGTCATTCCACACTTGTTTTTCTTGTTTTAATGAAATTGTAATTTAGCCGTTTGCGTACTTTTCCGTACTGTTTAGATATTTCTTCCACCAAACGAGTCAGTTTTTACCCCAGAGAGTTTTTGCACAAAAAAGTACACGAACAAACCTAATATTAATGATAGAAAATACTTAAATCGATTCTACGAAAATGTACTAAAATGAAAGGAAAAAGTTTGTAGGTAATTGCGGCAACTTGATTATATTTTAATTGTTTTATTTTTTCGTCAGGGGGGTTAGACTATAGGACCCCATCCCATCTTATATACTATCTTGAGTGGTCACCTTTAAGAATTCTGAAAATGTTTTTGACATTTTATTGACTTATAGGTGGCGAGTGACAGGGATAAAAGAGCAAACTTTAATACATACATATTTATGCGCTCAAACGCTTATTTTAATTCCCTCCTTAACCTATGCGAATTCCCCCACCCCTCTCAAGCCTACGCAAATCCATTACATAATTGCAGTAACATTACATATATCGTATACACAGCATTCCACGAATAATTGACCACCGGACAGCTATCAAAAGTTTTAGACAAGCCAAACAAAAAATTTGATAACTGGTACGGGAGTACGTCCTAAAGATTTGGGAGGCGGGGAGTTGATAATTTTTTCATTATGTTTTTCAATCACCTTTTAGCTTTTCTGAATATATAAAACAATATACGGTTCCCCATTTTCAGTGCAAGTATTTTTCGTAAAATATGTTAAGTCTAGTGTTCCCTTAAAAACTGGCAATATACCTTTCAGCTACCTAAAGTTAACATTGGCGTAACTAGAACTTTTTTCTGGGGTGGGCCAAGTCCCCCCATCTTTCGTACATAGGTTTTAAGAAACATTTTGTTTGCCAAGTGGGTATACCAGCTCATGAATATTCCCAGATTTTGACCGACATTTTTTATGCATTGCTCTGAGCATTTACAAGATATTTATATAATGCCTAGAGGCAATGAAATTGCATAGATTAAAATAACCATAAAGTTTCTAAAGTTACAGAAAATAGAGCGAGTCTATAAGTTATAGAGCTCACAAGAAACATAAGCTGTGTTTTTTTTTTGTACTTTGTTCTAGAACTCCCATATACTGAAGAGAACAAATTGTTCTGTCGATTGGAGCGAACTATTTGTTCTGTTCGCTTCAGTTATAAATTTTCGATGAAAATGTATGAGGCATTCTTTTGTATATCTTTTGTTCTACTATATATATTAAGTTCACAAAAATAAAATAATTCTCATAAAAATAAAAAAATTAAATAATTCAAAATTAAGCCTTTGTTGAGGTTGCGATGTTAAGGTCAGAAGAACAATGAACAGTTTTCAATTGTTTGCCTTTTTTGGATAACTAGTCAGTCAACATTCGGCAATTGGACGATATTTATTGCTTATCGAGACCAACGATGTCGAGTATTTACGAAATCGTTTTAGTTGGACATTTAAATTATTGTGAAAATAGATTAATACGTAATGTAAGTGGCGAATTGAGTGAAAGTGCATTCTGTTCTTTAATCTCAATAAACCCAAGCGACAATCATCTATTTCCTACAATCCACTCCAAACATCCAACGAGATTTAAATTTTTTTTAAATCATAAGAAGTAGTGTTTACTTCAAAAATAAAATAAAATTTCTACTACTTTAAAAGAAAAATAAAAGAAAGTGGTGTCATTTAATTAACGGAGACTAAAGTAACATTTTTCATTGATTCAAAATTTAATTTAAGTAATAAGATATTTTCGGGTAGAAATGAGCAATGAGAAATTTCGTGTGCGTTTTCTTCCCTTGAATTACCACCCATGAGTAATTAGCAGACAGAAATTTCGTGTGCGCACGCGAGTGTGCGTTTTCTTTCCCTTGAATTATTCACTCGTGAGTAATGAGCAGATAGAAATTTCATGTGTGCACACGTTAGTGTGCTATACGCTTTCTTTCCCTTGAATTACTCACTCACGAGTAATGAGCAGTGGAGATTTGGTGTGCGCACGTTAGTGTGCGCTTTATTATTTTGAATTACTCACTCATGGGCACTTGTGCCAAAAACAATGAAAACGACTCACACACGCGTATATGTGTTTTTAAAAATGGAACGTGCGCATGATTCGTAAATTACTCGTGAGTCTTTTGTGTGTGCATGTGAGTGTGCTTTTCCATACTCTGAGAAAAACACTTTTGACGTCAACCAGCCCGATTCGTTTTTCTGCCTGACCACCACATCCAGGAAGATAATCTCAAATTGACTGACAGCGTTACTTTAGGAACCAGAATAGTGGTGGAACCAAATTTCCTACTACACTCGCCTTTGTATAGTGGACAAAAAGGTTTTGCGTAAGTTCTACACATCTGCCGCTGCAAAGTTATACAGGGTGTCCCGTAAGTCGACGTCAAGCCGGAATTGGCTGATAGACCAAATCATAATAGTTACCTAAAAAATATATAAAAAAATCTAGGTCGTGTATTTTTTAAATTATAGACATTTCTTTTGTTTTCCAGAAAATGTACACCCGTCATGGTTTTTTAGCTCTTCTTGCTAAAAATCTTTACTTTTTTCAATTTTATTTTTCTTATGTAATTCCGAATAGTGCTTACGTAACCTGTTGCTTTAAATTCTAAGCCAACTTTTCCAGCTTGGAAGAAAATGACACATTTTGCCGAACTAAGAATACAAAATTAATACTTCACCCAACTTTAAGTCACTATACTGAAAAAAAAAAGTACTACGCCAGTTTGGCAAGTAACTTTAAAAGTTGACGCATTTAATAAGGATTCCAAAATGATATAACACTTGCTACATTATTTCTTAGATTACGGAAAAAAAATTTTTCTTCAAGAAAACGTTTCGAAAAATATCTTTTTACCTACTAAAAATGACTCTAGTGTACCCAAAGCTTACCGTAAGACGGTAACTTTAAGATTTTATTTTGAGTGAGACGGAGAGTCATTACATGAAGTGTGAGTGAGACAGAAGTGATGCTTTCAAGTCAGATATGCTAACTTTTTGTTAAACTTAGGACAAATTTTCCTTAAGTTTAAAATTAACCACCAATTATTTGGATGCTAAGATTTATTATTTACAAAAGATGTTCACACTGCTTCCTTCAGCTGCAAAACAAATTCGACATCTTCTATAAAAAGATCGGTTTGCCAGATGGGCAAATCTTTCATTGTTGACAAATTCAACTGCTTTCGTAATTTTGGTACTCATGTTTTTTTAAAATTCGGTGAGCTATACTTTTAGGCACTCCTGTGCTTTCCTGGATTGCACGTACCGAAGTACTTGGGTCTTCTTCAACTGCTTGAAGTACTACGTCCTCGTAAGGTAAGGAACTTCTTCCTTCACCATGTACTTGGTTTGGAAGTCGGCCCTCTGTGTAGAGTAGACGGTGCACATTTGTAAAAACTCGATGATTTGACTTGCTAGCGGCACTATCTGTCCCACTCACATTCCATGTAATGACTCTCCTTCTCACTCAAACTAGAATCTTAAAGTTACGGTCTTACGGCAAGCTTTGGGTTCATTAGAATCATTTTTAGTACACCATGAACCAAAATTAAGCTCTCTATGTCGACGCGTTCTCTGACAGTGTTCAAATATGTGCTGGAAAACTAAATTTTTGTATTGCAACCTCACGAAGGAGTTGCCCGATTTTTCTCATTTTGGAACTTAATATTATTGTTTTTTTGAAAGGCCGTGTATAAAATTTCTGCTCTCTAAGTATACGCGTTCTTGAGTTATCGTGCGCACAGACAGACAGACGGGCGGACGGATATACAAAAATCAAAATAACTTTTAAAATTATGCGTGGGTGCCCCATCCGTTTTGCTCTACCATCATTATTTCTGTGCGTTACACATACGGTACCCTATAGATTCCATCTAGGGTGTAAAAATCAGTTCTTTTTGACATATCGGGATCTGACTTAATACTACAGTAACAGATTACGTTTGGACTTTTTACCGGGTTAAACTTAATTTTTTTCAAGAAAGCATTTCTTGGGATTCTCCGGTATATAGCAAAGCCTAAAAAATGTTCTAATTTGTTATTTCATCACACAACCCATTAATTTTTGGTGACAAATTTCAAGTCTTGGTTTGACTCATCAACAGGTCACAAATAGCGAAATTGTGTGGTTTGAAAAATAAATGAAAAAATGAAAAAAGAAGAAAGAAATGAAAAGTTTGAGAAAATATTAAAAAACAATTTTTTTATTTATTAAAAAAATTAAAAAAAAAAAAAATTTAAAGAAACAGATTCATTCGAAGCGAATCGAACCTGTATACACCACGCAGTGGGCTGAAAAATTAAAAAGAAAAGGAAGAAGAAGAAGCGTTTCGTGTCAGCAGAAAACCTTACACTCATCGGTGCAGCTTGGTTTTCTGCCTGCTGTAGACGCTTGAAAATAGATTAAACTGATCTCTTCTCATATAAACTCAGAAATAAATTCTGGGTGTGAATTATATGAGGAAAAAACACTCCTATACATGCCCAGGAGAAAAAATAAAAAGATTACGTTTGGACTTTTTACCGGGTGGTTTTCCAAACCACACAATTTCGCTATTTGTGACCTGTTGATGAGTCAACCCAAGACTTGAAACTTGTCACCAAAAATTAATGGGTTGTGTGATGAAATAACATATTAGAACATTTTTTAGCCTTTGCTATATACCGGAGAATCCCAAAAAATGCTTTCTTGAATAAAACTACAGTAACAATATTTGGTTTTTTTCTGTTCCTAACTACTGTCAGCTTAGCAGAAAACTCGGATACTGTTGATCGGTTGGAGCTCACAGATCTTTGTAAGTTAGTTTGATCTCCGGTGTTTAATAGCTTAACTGGGATGTCGTTGATGAATTTGATCAAACCAGTCTTCCCCAGCAAATTTTTTACTAATCCAACTACATGACGTTTTTATACTAAACTTTTCAGTATTGTATGCGAAAGCTCAGATATATTTTGGTGTTACCGTCAAATATATTATTGAAGCAGATTGTGAATATTGTTCGATCGCTTTCATCTGGTTATCACGTGGTATTTATACTAAGGCAAAATAACTTTGGTATGATTTCGTTTTCTCAGCTTGCGCCCTAATAAGCGAATCAAGTTTATTTTTTATAAAACCGCTTCTACAGCCGTATGTAGGAATTTCACCTCTCTTGGTTTCGTTTTTAAATATACCTTTTTAGATGTACCTTAAAATCTAAAAAAGTAATCAATGAAACAAATTGTAAGTACTGACTCTCTTTGGGGCTAGTTTTAACATGTTCGAAGTAACATTATTTCCCAACAACTTCAAATTTACACTCAAAAGACACCTGGATTGAAAATAAAAGAAATTTCACCTAATAATAAAATAAGTCAAAGTATGGTGTTTAAAAACAACAAGTAAAAAAGTTAGAATTGGTCTGAGACTAATTCTTATGCTACCCTAGATGAAATTTCCTATGGTCACCCATCTTAATTTTGATCTTTGAAGTGATTTTTCGCAAATATTTCTAGAACGGTTCGTCGGACAGAGAAAATGATTATAACCAATCTTATAGGATTTCGTATTCTGAAGAAGTTTTTAGTACAATAAGAATGTCTAGGAATGATCGTTTTCAAAGTATACGTAAAGAACCTACATTTTTATATGGCAACACCACGAAGGGCTGTCCCGATTTAGTCCATTTTTGAAATTTGTTAGTTGCTTTTACTATGAAGACACCACTTACCAAATTTCAGCTCTATATCTCAACGTGTTCTTAGGCAGTGTCCAAATATATAGTGGAAAACGAAATTTTTGTATGGCAACCCCTCGAAGGAGTTGCCCGAGTTGTCTCATTTTCGAACTTAATTTTACTTTTTTTTTGTAAAGTCCGTTACTAAATTTCAGCTCTCTAAGTATACGCGTTCTCGAGTTATAGTGTGGACAGACAGACAGGCAGACATGCAAAAAACAAAATAACTTTTAATATTATGCGTGGATTCTGTGCGTTTCAAATGGAATGACAAACTTAGTATACCCTTTAGTTTTCATCAAGGGTATAAAAATAGTTCATATTTGAAATTTTTATAGGTAAAATCTTACTTACATGATTAAAAAATATAGGGTGAAATTTTTCTCATAAAACACGCATTCATCGTGACAGTTCATTCATATCTCAATTTAATCTTCCGTCGAAATAGAGAAAATTCAAATTCAAATAGGTGTTTTGCCGTTCGTTTAACTAGAAATAACAGTGAAACGATCTCTGTTAAATATTTTAACAACAGAAAGACGGTTAAACATGGTGATTTTCAATTGGTCTTCATAAATGAAATCTGAGACAGGTTGTTTTAGGAACAAAAAATTGTACGGGGGTGGGGGGCAATATCACCCTACTTATTATCATCTGAGCTAAAAATCACCTTCACAGATTATACAACAAGGAATTTGCAGGCTTTTTGAGAAATGTAACTCCGCAACGGTTGATATTACCCCCTCCCTACAACTTTTGTTTCTAACACTTGAACCTATCTTCTGTCTCATTTATGACCACAAATTTATAATCACCCTGTATTTAAGGACATTAATCTAGAGATTGACAAAACTGTTTTTTGTATTTTCTTCGTAGCAAGGAGACGAAATATTCTATGCATGGAGGCCAACGTGGCCACTGTCATGGTACTAAAATTTTATCTTACACCGATTCATTTTGCCTAGTTTTCTATAAAATTATGAAAAGTTTAACAACTTTTGCGAATGCTAGAATGCAAGCAACGAACTTAACCCCACTTACAAGATAACTGCTCAATGTTCAATTTGTAGTTAAGCTAACAACTTTTTAAGCATTTTTCTGCAATCACTACAGAAATGAACCGTTCACAAGTTTTTTTGACAAAACTGATCCCCTTTGAAAAAATCTCTCTCCTTTCTGTACAAAAAAGGACTTATTCACACAAAAGATAATAAAAAGCGAAGGAAATGAAATGGCATATCTTGCCGGAGAAATATTGTCTTAAATAAATGGGAACTTTACAAAACGATGAAAAGCGAATGAATAAAATTTATGGCCGCTGTTTCTTGGCTCTTCCGTGAAATCCTGTCTATGCTGTGCAGGCAGGAGAGGATAGATGGATTAATGCTATATGAATTTCCACAGTTTTTGTACTCATTCAAAAAAAAATTTTTTTTTTCGTTTTTTGTGTAGATACTTAGTTGAACGTTTTAACTTATTACATTTATCTCTGGGTTTGTTTTTAATCATTTTTGTTTCTTCTTGTTATCAAAGAAGCATAATCTCGGCAAGGAAATTGGTGAAAATGTAGGGGTGGAAAAGTTACAATACTTTTATCTATAAATAGAAACTTGTGATTATTTTCAATCTAAATTATCTGTAGAAATGTATATATCTGTTCTATGGAGTCCTTAATGTATTTCTAATACTTTTAAAATTTATTTCAATTTTTTTTTTCTTTCAATCCCTGAAACTGAATTGAACCGAAAGCAGATCAAATCAAAATTTAGTCT
Source organism: Dioctria rufipes (assembly GCA_963924295.1). Lineage (NCBI taxonomy): Eukaryota > Metazoa > Arthropoda > Insecta > Diptera > Asilidae > Dioctria > Dioctria rufipes. The sequence continues at coordinate 67,163,195 of OZ002744.1, read as the reverse complement.
AATTTCACTTTGCTTTCTGAATCGAATTCAAAAGGAACGTATGTACGCGTATCAAGGGGTCAATTTTGAAAAATTGGTGTGAAATTTAATTAAAAATTTCCGAACTTTTAATTCGATTGAAAACAAATATGTGAATCGAAATCTCAACTCGATCTCGATTCGATTTTTCAATTATCCGTGTAGATGTCAGCTATCTTCATAATTTTTAAAAGATTCACCACGATTCTATGTACATATGGTCTGGTGCAAAAGTATAAAGCACTCTGCATTTAAACATGTAATATCAAAAATCTCAAATATATGCAAATTTTCTAAGTAATTCACATTTCCACTTGTTAGAGTTCATTTATAGTCATTTTAGTGAGATTCTTGAACGATCGTCGTGTTTGATATTTATCAAACTGAAAAGTATTTCCGAGTGGTTTTTGTAAATAATTTTACTAAAAATAATATTGAGAAGATAATATGACAAAAGTGCAAAGCTTTATTATTCCTCTGAAGGTATGGCTCTAGGGACAATAGTTAAATAGGAAAAATTAAATATTCGGGTAGAAACTTAAAAATACTTGTCATTTCGGTACGTCAAGATTGTTAAAAATTATACGCTAATCCGCTGACCTACAAGGGGGTTACAATTTCCATTTGTCTTGTTAGGAGGAGCTTTCCCACAGCTAGTTTGAATGGTTGCAATTTGTAAGGTTAGTAAACAACTTTTAGCTCCCAGAAAGTAACAAGAAAAAGCAGTTAAAGGAGCCCGGCAGCATAAAGACTAGATTGACGAAGATTGGGCGAAAATCGTTTGATAAGACAGGAATTTAATTTTTAGGTAAGTTTACATATGTGTTTACGACCAGTTATCTTACCTAAATGACATGATATCATATCTCTATGATAAATTTGTACCACTCAAGGTCTATACTCCACAGTTTCGATCTCCATGGATGAACTCAGAAATTGAGGGTCTGTTTACGGAACGCAACTGTGCCTATCAACACTGGAGAAGATATTGGGGTGAATATTTAAGAAGAAATTATAAATACCTGCGTAATAGGGTTACATCGGAGATTCGAAGAGTAAAAATGAAGTTTTGTAAAAGTAAATTAGATACGGGTCTTCCATCTAGTAAACTGTGGAAAAATATTAAATATCTAAGTATAGTGGGTCGAAACAAAAATTCTTGCGAACTTCCTCCTGAGGAGCTAAATGACTACTTTACTTTGCGAGGCCCAATACAAACGTTGAACGTTGTACCTGATTTTTTATCTGACACCTACAGTGGTGATTTTTCATTTGTTAATGTTAATTCTGAACAAGTCATTCTGGCAATAAAATCTATCAAATCAAATGCAGTGGGCTTGGACAATATTGATTTAAAGTTCGTTAAGCTCTTACTTCCTATAATAATCTCACCTCTTACGCATATAATAAATTCCTCAATTACACAAATGCTTTATCCCTCAAGCTGGAAGGAGGCTAAAATTATACCTATACAAAAACATTCTAGAGCATGTGTACCAAGTGATTACAGGCCCATTAGTATACTACCTGTGTTATCTAAAGTTCTCGAAAGGATTCTTTTTATCCAATTAAATGACTACATAAATCACCAGGGACTTTTGTGTGAAAATCAGGAGGGATTTCGTTCTGGTCGTAGTACTACTACTGCACTTCTGCATGTAACAGAGATTATTAGACAAAACGTAGAGGATAAGTGCGCTAGTATACTTTGTCTTCTTGACTTTACAAAAGCATTTGATTGTGTGGATATAGATATACTACGCAGAAAGTTGAAGGAAAGGTTTAAATTGTCCAGTTCAGCTATTAAACTCATGCATTCCTATCTTTCTGGAAGGTTTCAGGTAGTTAAATCCGATGATCGGCTTTCTAGCAAAAAAGCCGTCTATTCAGGTGTTCCTCAGGGATCAATACTTGGCCCTTTACTTTTTTGTCTATATATAAATGACTTAGCTGAGGTTCCTAGTTTCTGCTCTGTTAAATTGTACGCTGATGATGTCCAGTTACTTTTACCAATGCGAATTAGTGAATTTAATGTAGCCATTGACAGGTTTAATAGTGACCTCTTCAAAATCTCTGAATGGGCCAAGAAAAATATGCTAATGCTCAATCCTTGCAGGACTCAAGCAATTATCATCTATAAAAATTACATCAATAACTCGAGTTTCCCACCATTGATCCTTGATGGTACGCCTGTGCCATATTCTGAATCGGTTCGAAATCTTGGAATGATATTTGATGCTAAGCTTGGTTGGGGCAGACACGTAGATTCAATTGTGAGTAAGGTTTTCAATGGGTTGAGAGGCTTGTGGGTTCATTCTTCTTATACTCCCAAAGAGACACGTCTCCGTCTTGTTAAAGTCTTGCTTTTCCCAATTATTACCTACGCAGATGTTGTGTATGCGAACCTCAGTAGTACTTCTCGTATTAAGCTCAATATAGCCTATAATTCATGCGCTAGATATATCTATGGACTACGACGCTTTGACCATGTCTCAGAATTTTCAAGGAGTATTTTTGGCTGCACTTTTAATAATTATCTTAAATTCCGAATTGCAGTGATGATGTTTAGAATCATAAATAAGTTAAGTCCTAATTGCTTAGCTAATTGTATAAGATGTTTGTCTTCTAATCGTGTAAGTGGTCTTTTGCAGGGCCGGATCTATGGGGGGGCACTCGGGTGCACTTGCCCCGGGCGCTGGTCTTTTGATACCTTGGCATCGAACTAATTTTAGCACAAAATGTTTTTTCGTCTACGGCACGCAGGTATGGAATGCCCTGCCAATTGAGATTCGACGACTGCGGTCTGCCGGCAATTTCAAGAGGATGTTATTGGCCCATTTTATTAATATGTAGAAAACCTCCCTTATTAACATAAGTGCTTTAGTATTTTGATTTTTAATTTATTTTCCCTGCTTTACTTCCTTAAATATTTGTCACCTTTTAAAAAAACTGTAATTTATCTCTTTTTATTTCTTTTCTCTTATATTGTAATTTTCTTTCTTTTCTCGTAATGTTTTGTTTTATCTCTATTATTTACCATTATCATACTTGTTTAACTGGAATTTATTATTTGGATTTTGCGCATGTTAACGAGCTTTGTACTCACTTGTGCTCTATATTTTGAATAAAATATTAAAGTATATAGGTATTTAAAATTAGTGAATTACAAAATACCCGAGATCTAAGATCTAAATGATACAATTTAATATGAGAATTGGCTTAATACTAAACGAAATAATCTCTGCAAGAATTCATATAAGCAACTGTATAAAATATCATTTCATTAAAACAAATGTGATATATGAACCGTTTATTTTGAAAGTGGGGCAAGTCCATTTTTGAAAAAAAGTGATGAAAATGATAACAATAGATAAAACTTAATATGATCTTTTTATCTGTAAACAATTTATAGTCAAAATAATCTGATTCCCTAATATTTGGGCGATGGAAGCTTCTGCAACTAACAGTATTGGAAAAGATATCTATTTTGAAAGTGGTGCAAGTCCAAGTGCAAGTTAGAATTTGAGAAACAATAAAAGTTTTGAAAGAACTAAAATGAATAAGTTTTTAAATACTAGAAATGTTAACATTATATTACCTATTTGAGCCATGTGGATTATAAGTCTTAAGTTCAATACCTGTTTTTTTATAGGAGAAGAAGGCAAAATTAAAATACATTTCAACTGATACTCTCGTCGTAGCTAGTTGACAAACGATTTCAGTAAAAATTACCTCCATACACATACTTTTTTTTTATCTTGGTGAGTATTATCACCTCCTTCAGTATTAACCTCTTTATGCCAAACATCCTGTATTGTATGGCTGTTTAATTCACTGTAAACATTTCACATATTATTTTTTATTTTTCCCTGAAGGGAATCGAACCCACACTTGTTAGAATCGGTCAAAGATGGAGAATAGAAGAATTTTACAAGAGGAAAAAACAATCGCCTCGTCCGGGATTTGAAACCGGGACCTTCCTTGTATTCATGATTTGATTTAGAATCGTTAGAAACAAAAGTTCTTAAAATTCTTCTATTCTCCATCTTTGATCAATTCTAATAAGTGCGGGTTCGATTACCGTCAGGGAAAAATAAAACATAAAATTGAATTTACAAATTTATTTGTGAGCTCTCTTCGTTATACTGGTTAATGACAGCTGAAAGCAAAAAGTGGCTTAGTAGGCTAATTACAAATTAAGAAATGCAAGAGGGAAAATCATCTGTCTCGTTAGCTCAGTGGTAAGAGCAGTCGCCCGGCAAGCGGAAGATCCCGATTTCAAATCCCGGACGAGGCGGTTGTTTTTTCCTCTTGTATTTATGATTTGATTTAGAATTGTTAAAAATAAAATTTCTTAAAATACTTCTATTCTCCATTCCACATATATACCTACCTGATGCTCAGTATTTTCTTCAAAAGTGTTAGAACTTTTTTAATTTTAGATATTATTTGAGCACAATATTTTATTATGTAAAACATTTTTCTATAAACTTTTAATATATCTAAAATCCGATTGGACCATGCTCTGAAAGCTGGACTTGTGGGAAAGGATTTGAGTAGCCAGAGGGTAGGATCTTCCCAGAAAACCACAGAAAATAAAGTAAATAATGTGAAGGAACAAAATTTTCCTGAGTTTATACAAAGAATCATAATTCAGGGAGAAAATATTTAAGCCCTGAACTAAATATAAGAAAAATGTATAATTAATATGTGGATCAAGTGGATTTACAGGAATATTTTAAAACACAATTCAATATGCATTTCCATCATTTATATAAAAACACCTACCAAAAATTTTATCTGCTTAATATGAAGTTACGGAACCGAACCCCATCCTGAGTCAAGAACTGACCGTATTGAATCAAGGCTTCCACAATTTTCATATTGAGAAAGTTAATATACACGTTTAGTAAGAAACTATAACATCCAGGGCATCACAATAAATAAAATCTTGGTACTGTACTTGAAGCATTTACAAAATGTCACAACCAAAAAGCATATTATAGCTTATCATGATATGTGCACTGGTCAAAACAGAAACATTAAGTTGGCCTTAATGTGGATGAAATTATGCAGTCCAGTGACAATGAAATGCAAATCATTGATCACAAATTTTTATTGTCGGTACATTCACTCTTACCAAATGATTTTGAAGTGATAGAAATGGAAATCCAGAAAATCAATTCCTTATATATCTCCCAGGATTAGTATAAAGTTACGAAATTATCGAAGACAAAAAAAAATTAGTAAACGAAATGGGACTCGAAAGTTTTTTCTACCCAACCTCTGAAGGAGGCGGATTTAAAAAAAAAGAAATACTGATAGAGAATCTGAATTGATTAAGTATACATATACTGGATCAGATTTACATGAAATGCACCATATAAAATGTTATACAAAGCTTCGATGGAACGACATCTTGAATTTAAAATTCTCGATTTATTACCACAACGAGGAAGACTAAGTAATTTCGGAAATAAAAAATTACCTTCTTTGTATGAAAAACTAGGTCAATTTCATCAGACAAATGTAAGAACATGATGGATTTATTACCATATACATACATCATGAATATTTTAAAATGTTAAATCCTATATAAAATTAAAAATATGCATATAAAGAAATGAAAATTATTAACGAAAATATATTATTTCATTGAAATTCTTAATAAAAATTAATTGTATTTTATGTATCTGAATAAATATTAATATAAAATTGCACTATACAGTTGAAACTCGATTATCCCGGATGCCCGGTTTCGAGACTTTCCCGGAAAATCGAAAATCCCGGTTAATAGAACCAGCTCGTAATATAAAGGAAACCACGTTATGTTTTATAACCAACTCCAATTTTTTTTAATACATAAAGAAATACATAACATAAAAAGTTGTAAAACTGAAGAAAATATTGAACTTTTTTTTTTACAATAAACAAAACATTTTCAACAGATAAGTATATAACTACATAGTATATACACATGTATAATTTAAATTAATAATTGGAAGCGGTCGGGCTCGGGTAATTATAGTTCCGCACCAGAACATTATCAACGAACAGTCGATCGACCAAGTTTAATTATATTTAAATCTAATCCAAATTTGCCTCTAGTAGCTGACAAATAATTCTTTGGAACAACATTAGTAAATACGTTATCAATTATTGTAGTTCCCATTTAGTTAGCTCTATATTTCATATGTCTTTAACATTACTGTATTATCAAATTTCCATAATATTCAAACAGATGGACGCAAGAGTGATCTTATAAGAGTTCTTTTATAATTTAATAAAAACGACATTTTTTTTCCTGCTACTGTAAAACTGACGAAAAAACCTGACATGACTGAATGTCTACTAACCCTGGTAATATCACAATTTTAGCTTTAGAAACCTAAAAGATCAGGGAAGACCCTATTGTTTCGCACATTTTTGGTTATATCTTTATAACCAATTCACAAAAAAATTCAATTGTTTTTTATAATCCTTGAAATTTTGTTTTTAGGGGCCCAACTCGCCTCCATTAAAAATTATAAATAAATATATTTAAGAATCTTTGACTATCAAAATATGAGAAAAGGTCAATTCTACGGTTCCATGATCTCTAACGGCATCGCATGCGATCAATAACACGCCTCAAAAATTTCTTATTTGAAAATTCCGGGGCTCTTTCCACAGATCCATCCAGTATCCATACAACCAAACCATCTGGACCATTAGGCTAATCCTTATTTCACCTTTAAATAATTTATTCAGATGACAAAAAATGTTGTCTTAGTGGTCCAGATTATCTGTGCGAATACTGGAAGGATCTGCGGAAAGAGCAATGGTATTTTCCAACATGAAAGTTTTGAGGTGTGTTATTAATCGCATGAGATGCCTTCAGAGATCATGGAACCATAGAATTGACCTTTTCTTCCTATCATATGAATAGCCTGGAGTACGGGGAAGTCCTCGGACAAAAACTCCTACCTATCTTGCGCAATATCCTGTCGATCATTTAATTTATCAACAAGATAACGCTACGATCCACATCAGAAACTCCACAAAAGCTGGTTATAGGGACACGATATCAACTTTCTCAGCTGCTCGATCTGTTCCCCTGATGCAAACCCTATGGGGGATGGGTAGTTCCAATAGCTTAAAGATACCGTTGAAGCCGCATGGTGGAATCAATATCAAAAACGCGTTTGGGCATCGTGACGAACAAAGGTGGAGCTACTGATTATTAATAAAAATTATTAATTCATTTTTGTGTAGTTTCGTTATTGTTGAATTAAATAAAATCATGTGCGTGCACTATTCCAATGCTGATTTTACACATTCCAACAACTTTTTATCGAATCACTTCACAGATACCATTCTAAGGGCAAATCTCTTTTTGGTGCCAGCGATAACAAGAAGGCAGATGTGTTCTGTCATGATACATTTCTCCCTTTCTTGCTATAGAGATATACTGTCGCACTATTGCATGGTGTGTCTATAACTTTGTAACGCAGTATATAAGGATTCATTTGAAAGCAAACATAGTTGGCATTCCAACGGTATATCAATTATTTACATCTGTTAATAAGTATTGGAATTATGAATGCCTTCTACACATGGAGACGATCATTTCGAGACTAAGTATACCAACTCTTCTCATTTCTCGATATTACCAAGTTTTTCATCCCGGATAATAGAGTTTCCGGTAAATGGAGTCAAGGATAATCGAGTTTCGACTGTATTTTGATTTTATTATTAAAAAAAGGTAGATACAATTGAAATATTATCCGTTTAAATACCGATTACAATAATTCATTAATTTTGAATGTCAGGCATGTCAATTTGGTTATAATAAAACCTATATTTTTTTCTAGCTAGCACTATAAACGCTATTGGATAATAAACTTAAATTATCTAACACCACAAAATACAAAAAAGTTGCCTAATAGTGTTTACCAATATTTTTAAATTTATTGAAATGCAAACCCTCAAAAATCTCGTAATAACAAAAAATAGACTTGCCCCACTTTCAAAATAAATGGCTCATATATGTGTTATATATACATACATATGATGTATGAGTTAGACTGACTTTATTTTATACTGAATTATTTTAGTATGGTAGACTGGCGTCAATTCAAACATTTTTGAGAAAATCGCATACTGTGACTACATATCAACTCCGATCAGTTTGGGAATGCTCTTCAATTGCAGCCAGGTTACCTAATATAAAAGAGCAATATTGTTTTAGCTTCATATGCACCACTCAAGTAGTAGAAGCATTTAAAAAAAAAATATGGCAAATGTTTTAACTGACTTCTGGGGTAAATTGAAACATCTGTAAATTAAAATACAATTAATTACCTATAATAATTTCATTCATAATTCTTTGCAAATAAATCACAGAATTAATCAAAAAATAGCTCTTTTACTTTAAAAACGAATCAATCAGACTCACAATTCTGACACAAATAAATGGCATCACGGCCTGCAAGCCTCGTGTGCCCAGAGCCGACACCCAAAGCGGTTTCGGCAAGCACATTCTCAGTAAGACAAGTGAGATATTCTCAGTTGGCTCACTGAGACTGCACTTTCGGGCAACTGCCTCAGTTCCATATTGAGCTAACAAATTCGAACGCAACCACTGAGCAACTGAGACAAGTGAAACTTTTCTTGTCTCAGTTGACTCAGTTTCGTTATTTTGTGATTTGAATTACAAATAAAAGTTTAGTGAGCTGTTTGAATAAACTAACAACACTTTCCTCAATTTATTACTATCCAATTCTGTGTTCAAAATTATTTAAATGTCAAAATTGGAAAATCAGCTGATTTGTTGACGATTGCTCAAAGTTTTGTCTCAGTTGCCTCACTGAGACAGTGCTTGCCGAAAGCCGCTCCAGTCTTCTCCAGTTCTTCTGTGACCGTAACTGTCCACACAAGTCAAGCAGAAATATTCTTCGTCGTCTTCATCCTCTGAAAAAAAAAATTTTCCTGCTCTTCTTGCTCTTATCTTTGGGTTTCTTGTTAATATTCTTTATAACATGATGAGCCTATTTTTTGCGATGTTTTGCTTCAGTTTTTTTTTCTAATAACTTCCATTTCAGGCGTATCCGTCTATATTGTTGATTTTGTCTTCCTTTTACCTATGTTAAGAGCTTTCCTTGGTGGAGCCTTCGAGGAGGGAACTAAAGTGAGTGACATGCGATGAAAAAAGCGTATCACCTATCGTTCTTCTTGTTGTTTTGTCGAGGTGCCAGTGGCGGCGTTAAATATTGTTGATACCTTAAATATCACAAAAAATTAATGGCGCGAAAATTCAAACACATTTCTTAGAAACTCCGCACAATCTTCCGCACCGGCCACTGACATGTATATAAAAGTACTGACTGATCTCCTGTTTCATGTGGCACCAGTTTTGATTTCAGCAAGTTTGCTCTCACTGACGATATATTTAAATTATTTGCGAATTTACTTATATATGCATGTCACTGGGATTTACCGAATTTACCACAAGCACGAGCATATATAACTCCTTTTTATATTACTATCACTTAGTCCAATAGCCATTAACCATTTCCTATAAAAAGTAAATTATCCCTTTTGTAACTACGTCTCTGCACCAAACACACTTCGCTCTTTGTTTTCAAAAAAGAGACAGTCAAACACCCTGCCAAAATCAAAATGGCGAAAATTTTTGACTACGCTACCATACATATACTTTACTATGGGATGTCGTCTCCTTTAGTTCTCTCCTCAAAGGGTGGAGCTTAAGAATAAGTTCTGACCCTTAAGATGAAAAGGTATATTGACAGCTTGTAGATGGTTGAGAATGGTCAAAGTGAGCATTTGTATAGGTTTCGTCTGCTTTAGATTCAACAATAGTAGGACTGATGAGTTAATTGGTTTCAGCACTAGGTTCTTCTGCTTCAACATTAGCTAGCTTACGATCACTTCCTGCTTCTTGGTGATTACTGTCGTTATTAGATGTGTTGTTCAAAATTTTGATGGTCATTCTCATCATTTGTTTTGTTTGGTTGGTCAGTCACATAGAATGAGGCAAAATCAAAGTCAATTAAAAGGCTTCTGTTAAACGGATAAATTCCAGTATTTTTTTAATGCGGCTTGAAATTATTTTGAGTCAGAGCTTGATGAAAAGCGGTAGTAACAATGCTACGTATGTCATCTCTTATAAAGTGATCCAGGAATCAGACGCGTGAAAATAAAAACGAAGAGGAAAGTACAGCATTTGCTGCAAAAGTGCTCCGTTCTGCTGATGTTACCGAACCAACTTGTCTTATTCCTCGTCTCGCCCAAACTTTATCAGGCTTCTGGATCGTCACTATGCCGGTTGAATTCACATTATAAATATCTTGTGTGGGGCTCCAAGTGGTGGCGATCCATAACTATTTGCAACTTATAGTACAATGCGTCCAGATTTGTTCGGTTGAAACTAGTAGCTCTTGTTAAACTCATGGCTTGAGCAGCTCTCATAGACAACTGTGAGTTTCTCGCCATAAAAGCTTTGAACCAATGTTCATCAGCTAATTCATTTATTTCCCAGGGGCTAGGTCTTTTCAGATTATATACTTTGGCTAATTCGTATGATAATTTTTTTACCTCCCTTTTGGAAAATCCAAAGTGAATATCAGCACATCAGGGTCAGTTGAATCGTGTTTCAAAATATTTCAAACGCCCCCAGCACCTCTTTTTATAAATTTCATAATGTAGCAAAAATTTAAATGTCATAAGTAACTAATAATCGCAGCTATCTAAACTTGAATATTAATAGTTATGGCATTCTAACCTAGGGCTCTTGTTTTTCGAAGCTCCGAAGCTTCGAAAGAACATTCGAGAAACGAAGCTTGGACATTCGAACGTAAGAAATTCGAAGCTTCGAAACTACTATGTGACTGTTATTCAAAATTTGTAATTTTAATTTGACCCACTTCCTGTTGGACCATTGAGTTAAAATTAAAATCTTGCTCGATTCGACTGATAATCGATATATGGGATTTATGGTGTTTCGAATTGAGCTGAAGGAAAAATTAATTTTACTTAAGCATTCGTCTATGGCTTGGAAGTTGAACCCTTCGAAATAGAAACGTTTTACGAATGAAGTCTCGAAGTATGATACAGAATTCCAGCGTATTCAAATGTATCAAGTTTGTCACAATATTGTGCAGTTATTTCTTCGGCGATATATCAAGTAATAGCTTCACATAAAAATGTGTTTCGTTCTCGGAGCGATGCCAAACACTGACTGACACGTTCCAGCACGAAAGCCGCTACCTTCCCTCATTGGGCCTTTGCCGCTGTCACTAACCGTTTCCGGGGGTTAAGGCCAATACACAGTGAGAGCGACACAACAATGTTGGCAACTTAGTTGGCGACAATGTCGCATTTAAAACACAGTGAACCCGACTCGCCAAATGTTTTTGACAGCTGCCTCTGTTTTATTTATTGTAAAAGAAATGACAAAAAGGAAAAAATTAAGGAAAATCTCTAGTATAGATTATACGGCTTACTTAAAATTGCAAAATATAAAGAAAAAACTAAAAAGAAGACTAAGAAGACATTTCTATACATGGGATGACGTTTATTGGCCAACATAACTTTTTTCCTCATTTCCTCTATTAATTCCTCCTCAAAACCCATAATTTCTCAAACTTATAAATGACATTAATTACATACACGATTTGAATAACAGTTTATTTAGTATTATCTTTTAATTAACTATGTTTCATAAAAATATCCAAATCCGCATAACACGAATGTCAATTATTCACTATCCACACAGAAATGTCAATTAAGTTGGCGACTAATTTAGAGATTTTCCCAAACTTTTTATTGGCAACTTATCGCGTTGCCCTCATTGTGTTAAGTATATGGGACTTCCATATATTCGAATGTTTGACAGAAAACCATTTACGGTGACTTCGTTATGTCGTCCTCACTGTGTTTTGGCCTTTGCAGAGTCTCTATTACACAAAATATCGTTCACAAAAGAATATTTTATACTTATTACACACTACTATTGTAAGAATGAGTTATAATTTAGTATTGTACATTACCGGAATCCTAGATGGCGCTAGGTTCTTAACAACGAGAAAATTTATTTTTGCATCGTAAGGTACAATAGATAGAATGATAGAACTGGGCAGCCGTGTAAAAGTAGGAAACGAGTATGGAAGTGTAGAACTAGTTAATAAGCTGCCTGTCATAATTTTGTCAAAGTATATTGCTAGCAGAATAAATATTTTGTCATCTTTAATTTGTGAGGTTTATTTCGGCTTTCTGACAAAAAGAAAACCCTTACAAAACATCAGAAGTGGGATAGGATTTATTCATCCAAGAAATTCGACGAGAAGGAGAAAGGAGCAGGATCACACGAGAATTTGCCTGGATTTCGCTATTTCTTCAAACCGATTGGAATATTTACGTAAAAGGAAAAATAGAGGAAATAATGGTAACTTTTCTGTATTTAGTGGCCAAAATTATGATGGATGGACATAAATTTTGACGATTTGACTTTGTGTCACATGTGCGTTAGATTTTGCGTAGACATTTGTTGTCGAAAATTAAGTTAACTAATTTAAATAAACAATAATTAGTTCTATTAAATGTGTTTAAAGGCTTACGGCCAACAATAATTAGTACTGTTGACTGCGTATAAAGGCTTACGGCCAAACAATTAGTTTATACACACTTTTGTTGTGAGGTTTACGACCATTTCCTTTATTTGAGCTTTTGTTGTGTGTTTTACGACTGCATATCACATAGAACGCAAATATGAATCATACGGAAAGACTAAATGAATTCTTAAGGCAGGCATCCGTAAATCAGCTAAAAGAAAAGCTGTCCTCTTTACAATTGGACACAACTGGACTTAAGGCAAGTTTAAAACTTAGGTTGGAAGAGGCAGTGAAAGACTACACTCCCGAGCAAACCTTTCCGGATATTGAGGCGCAAGGAAACGGAGAACAGCACGACTCCTCAGATTCTCCGGTATCTACTGTTTCACTCGACCAGCAAATTGGTACTCTGCGGGAGACTTTGGAGAAAACAAGGGAAATAGCGCGGTTGAAGCAAGAGATTTCCAGTTTGGCTCAGTCCATTGGACATTAGCAGCAGCCGGTTCCGGTGGCGTTCCGTGATGTCGATTAATCTATTCCTACTTTTAGTGGAGACGATAATCTGTCTATTGAGAGGTGGATTCAGCTAATGGAAGAGTCGGGAGAAGTGTTTTCTTGGGACAGCCGAAGTTATTATATATATGCAAAACGTCTGCTAACTGGAACAGCAAAAATACTTCTTCGAACTACATCAGCGAAGAACTGGGAAGACCTAAAGCAGGACTTACTTCAGGAATTCGAAAAAAGGGTCACAAGAGCTGACATTTATGAAGAGCTACGTAAAAGGAAGAAGAAAAATTCAGAGTCCTATCAACAATATTTCCTCGCTATGAAGGAAATAGCTTCACTTGCCGATATTGATGAAAGGGATATAGTACATTCAGTGATTAGGGGTATTCCAGATACCGAATTTAACAAGTCGATTCTTTATAGCGCAAATAATCTAAAAGAATTGAAAATATCACTTACTAAATATGAAAAAATTAAATATTTTTCTTCTAGTAATCAGCAACTATTTAAAGCGGATTCCAAAACTCAGCCTCAGGTACCCAAAGTACTTAGATGTTACAACTGCAACGAAAAGGGTCATGTCAGCCATAAATGCCCCAAGCCAAAGAGAGTACCTGGTTCCTGTTTCAAGTGTGGACGTTTGGGTCATAGAATTGCTGATTGTCCTGGGGCAAATGCCGTTATGCCTCTGAATGATCATCACTCACAACGAATCGGGCCAGTAAATGATTTTCAATATAGGGTTCAGTAAACATTCTTAACAGGTGAGGCTGGATATGACAAGTGTTCATGCACATGCACTTTGGTTTCCTTACTGGATACTGGCAGTCCTATAAACATCATTCAGCAGAAATATGTTCCCGGTCATTTTATCCGTACGGTAGAGCTGGGACAAAATAACTATTACGGGATAAACAACAGCTTGCTAGATATTAAAGGTAGAATAAAATGTAAGGTAAATTTTCAAGATAAAGTCAGTACAATCAATATTTTTGTTGTAAAAGATAATAGTATGACGTTTCCCGTAGTTTTAGGTAGAGATTTCATACAGACGGCCCGGTTAGACTTTATTTCATGTGCCAAGATTGTAAACTGTCAGGATCCGAGTGAGATAGATAGTGGCAACGTGCTGGATTGTGAACCTGCGTGTGTCAAACGAGCGATGGTATCCTCAAGATTTAATGAAGCGGTCGAAACTTCTCAAAAGTGTTTTGATACAGGTACGATTATTCATGATTTTGAAAATGAAATTTTAAATATTGACGCTGACTTCGAAGGGGGCTTTAATATAAATACTTGCATACCCTTTTATGTAAAAGACGAAATAAGCAAGATCATTACTTGTGCTGACGTTTTTGAGAGTAGGGACCGCGATAGGCTGGTAGACGAATTTAAGATGACTTTACGTTTGACAAAAGAGCATCCATTTTATTGTGCGCCGCGCAGATTACACCATGCACATACTGTAGAATTACGTAAAATTATTAGTGATTTATTAGACAGATATTAAATATACATCTTTCGTGACACCAGTGGGGCAGTTTGAGTATGTCCGTATGCCTTTTGGATTAAAAAATGCGCCCTCGGTGTTTCAGCGATATGTTAGCAGAATATTTCACAAACTTATATCCGAAGATAGACTTTTTGTCTACATGGACGACTTACTGATCGCTACTGAGACAATCGAGGAGCATCTGGACATTTTGAGGGAAGTACTGTCTTTGGTTAGGCTGTACTCGTTGGAGCTCCGATATGACAAGTGCAAATTCCTTTACGAGGAAATAGTTTATCTGGGATATAGAGTAAACCGAGACGGAATAAGGCCAAATGAAGAAAGCTTAAGAGCCATTGATGACTTTCCAGTTCCAAAGAATCAGAGGGACGTTCAAAGTTTTCTGGGACTGTGTTCCTATTTTCGTAAATTTATAAAAGATTTTGCGCTGATAGCTAAGCCATTATATGACCTTTTAAGAAAAAATTGTGATTTTAAACTTGGCCTGAAAGAATTAGAAACATTTGACACAGTCCTCACAATTCAACAGAGTTGCATTGTGACGCAAGTTCTTTTGGTTTTGGTACGGTCCTTATGCAGAAACAAAAAGACGGAAGATTTCACCCAATATTTTATTTTTCAAAACGTACTACGGAAGTAGAGTCCCGGTATCACGGTTACGAGCTGGAAACCCTTTCAATAATATATGCTTTGAGAAGATTTCGTGTTTACCTTTTGGGTATACCCTTTAAAATTGTAACTGATTGCCAATCCTTGGCTTTAACCTTGAATAAGAAGTTGATTAATCCTAGAATAGCCAGATGGGTTTTAGAATTGCAGTCTTATGACTATCAAATCGAACACAGAGCCGGTTCCAGAATGCAGCATCTTGATGCATTGAGTCGGTGTACAAATGTCTTGTTCTTAGAAGATGAATCTTTCGAGTATGCGCTCGCCGTATATCAGCAACGAGACCCAACAATAAAGACTATTATTTCAGAACTAGAGCAAGGCGAAAGTCACTTGTATGAGATGCATAATGGCTTAGTATACCGTAAGGTCAGGGGTATTGACAACATTTTGTTTTACGTCCCGACGGATATGGAGCAGCGAGTTATACAAAGCTACCATGAATCACTGTGTCACCTAGGAGTAGAGAAATGTTACAAGTATATCAAGCGGGTATATTGGTTTCCGGGAATGAAGAATAAAATTAGGGATTATATTTCTAAATGTTTGAGATGCATTCATTGTTCTGTGCCTACAGGAAGGGTCGAAGGAACGCTTCATAGTATTCCAAAAGGAAGGTTGCCCTTTGATACCTTGCATATCGATCATTATGGTCCTTTGCCTTGTACACGTACCAAGAAAAAGCATATTCTCGTTGTTGTCGACGCATTTACGAAGTTTACAAAATTATACGCAGTGAACGGTACTACAACGAGGGAAGTTATTGCTTGTTTGCGAAACTATTTCTCGATATATAGTAGACCGAATCGCCTGATATCTGATAGAGGAAGTTGTTTCACTTCAAAAGAGTTTCAGGATTTTTTGTTGACTCAGAATATTCAACATATAGTTGTGGCAACTATGTCCCCACAGTCTAATGGGCAAGTGGAACGGGTGAACCGAATGTTAACACCTATGCTTTCAAAGAAAGTAGGGTCTAATTCTATCGACGAATGGCATAAAAGTCTGGTTAGTATTGAATTCTCAATTAATAATACAGTCCATAGTTCTACGGGTGAGAGCCCAAGTGTACTCTTATTTGGAGTAAACCAAAAGGGAGAACCATTTGATAAAGTCGCTGAATACCTGCACAAAAATGAAATTTTAGAAGAAAGACAAAATCTAGAAGAATTCCGGGATGTTGCTGCAGATTCTATGGGTCGAAGACAGGTGTATAATGAGAGTGTATATAACAAGTCTCATAAGCCTCCACTTATTTACTCAGAGGGTGATCTGGTAATGGTTAGAAATGTCGTTACAACTCCGGGTATCAACAAGAAACTTCTACCAAAATATCGTGGTCCTTACGAAATCGTTAAAGTATTGCCAAACGACCGATATGTCATTAAGGATTTGAAGGGGATGCAGGTATCTAGAGTGCCTTACGAAGGAGTGTGCTCGGCGGCTAACATGAAGCCTTACGTGATAGCAATGATAAGTTGATTTTGAAGATTATTGGTATACTTTTGAGAAGCGTTCTTATTTTTAAATGAATATGCCGCATGTTTTTTACCTGTGGTTTCACGGTCCGGTACTAATTTTAATTTTCTTTGAAATTATTCAGTTTGTTTTATCGTTAATGTGAAAAATCACACTTCTTGTAATTTGTATTCATAATCCTGTTTTATTTATGAATTGTTTTTATAGTTTATTTGAATTTGATGTGATAACAAATGTATATGTTTTAATACTTTGCTAGCTTAATAGTAGTTAAAATGTAGCTACGCTCGTTTTGGAAAATGTTGTAATATTTATGTATTATAAGTGTAATGAAATCGAGGATGATTTAGAATCAGGATGGACGAATTGTAAGAATGAGTTACAATTTTGTATTGTACATTACCGGAATCCTAGATGGCGCTAGGTTCTTAACAACGAGAAAATTTATTTTTGTATCGTAAGGTACAATCGATAGAATGATAGAACTGGGCAGTCGTTTAAAAGTAGGAAACGAGTATGGAAGTGTAGAACTAGTTAATAAGCTGCCTGTCATAATTTTGTCAAAGTATATTGCTAGCAGAATAAATATTTTGTCATCTTTAATTTGTGAGGTTTATTTCGGCTTTCTGACAAAAAGAAAACCCTTACACTATTAAGTAAAAATCCTGTTAAATTTTTTATTTACTACAATATCGCGAATTTAAATCCGAGAAATTCTTTTCAAAATTATGAAATGTCAGAAATGTTGAACTGACGCAAAATAGCCACTAGGCCCTCTTGTCCTTTCTCTCCCCCCCCCCTCCCCCGACTATAGATGTACTGTCATAGAATTGCTTAAACACGTACACTGTATTCGCACGATACCCCGCTTCCTTATTAGTTATTTATTCAATGATTGACCCCAGTCTATTACTAGATTAATTTTTAATTAGATTGTTTGCAAGGAAGGAAATCTATGTTTTAAACTGACTGCTCAGTTTGAAGCCCTGATTAGCATCAAGCACTTGTGATAAATTCAAAAAATCGGGATCAGGGTGACTTCTAGAGAGGGTTTAAAGTCTGCCTTGATACAGAAATTGGAAAATTTATCCATTTCAGAATGCAAAAACTTTGTGTGTTCTATGAAAAAAAAAAGTGTTGACCATTATAAAAGGCAAAGGAGTCCCAAAAAATTATTAAAATAGTTTAGAAATAAATGCTATTTTACATTAAAATTGGTTTTTATATCTTACTTCTGTTATTTCTTAATATATCCAAATTTTGTAATATAATTTTTGGCTAAGCCGTAATATAGTTGGGAACAAAATTATCTATCCAATTTTGTACGAAAATTTTCGAATTTCAATATTGTTTGAAATAAGATTTTGAAAACTGCGAAAATATAATAAGTTTTATTAAATTTTATTTATTTCTGTATTACATGTGCTTCCATTAAATATTTTTGAAAGGTCCCCTTAGTGCCTATCTGGCTCTGCTTATACATATAGGTTTCAGACTGACAGCTCCTTTCTAGGAAAAAAGTAAGAAGAATATTTGTCCAGATGAAAGTTCTTGCATTTATGGAGTGTAGTAATCGAGTCATATAAACATAATCATCTTTTCAATCGTAGTACCCAAAATACTATATAAGGATCTCAGATATTTTAGAGGCCTTTATGGCAACATTCACACTTTCACTACATCCTCTGCAATGGTTTCAGCTTTATGGTGCCGAGATCTTTACATTCAAACATTCATGTGTCGTCTTCAAGTTTGCTAATATTTTGAGTAGAGATAATGTCAGTCTCATTATGGACCTCAGGTCTAGGTACATACATATTTTCGCAGTACGCATTATGTTTTTTTTTTATATAATTTCAAGCATTGCAAAACTGATAGCATCAAAATAAATGTCTTGAAATTCCTCGCGCGTTTTATAAAAATCCTCGTGCTTTAGATCTGGTCTTTTTCCTGTGTTGAAGTACATATAAACATTTTATTGACAAAGTAAAATTAGCTAAAGTTGTGACACATTCCTACATGGAAAGGTATATACGATCATAGGCCATCCTTGCAGGCGCGAACCATTATTCTGACATACAAAACAAAAAAACATTCATAGATTGGTAATAAAACTAAAAAATTAATTACAATTTGTTTTTAGTTAGGTATATACTTCTTAGGATTTCATTTCACTTCTAGTTGATGGCGTGCACACAATTTTTAATAAATACGTCGAAAAAAGAAATGAGACATTCGTTCCGAAACTCAAAGTGGAGTGCTTCCCTATTTTCTGGTTATCCACATCAGCTCGTATTCTACATCGCATCCAACCTAATATTTTGGGAAACGATAAAAAAAGTCCCTTATTCCCTTCGAAACGGATCATTTTTAACAATAAACTGAACAAACCCCCAATTAACCCTGAGATTAATTGATACATATATGTATATACGCTTCGAAAGCCATACGTGTGTGAGTTACAGCAGTGGGTGATTAATAGCAATTTGTATCCATTTTGACAGTACCCAGTCATAGCTTATTGTGACAAATGAAATTAAGACTAATTACTCACCAAGCCTGTTGTTTTTTTATTTTTTTCAATCTCTAGGCCGCTGCCACGAAGGAGGGAGCTAATAAAAAGGAATGAAAATTCAAATTTACACCCAGAAAGTATCCATGGATCGGAATAATGGAACAGTTTACTCCCGTGTTGATTATATTGCAATTTTTTGGATTATTTCCTTTATCACGAAAAATTGTCATCCAGGATATACCGGTCACATGTGGTTCTACAGCTATCTGGACAGTTCTTGGTTTAAGTATTGTGGCCATTGAAATTAATTTAGCCATCATTTTCAGGATTTTTTCAGGCATGGAAGGCCTTCAGCTGTTTAATGAAGTTATTAAACTGTTTACATGCATCTTAGCGCATTTCTTGTCTGTTGTAGAAGTGTGGTTTACCAGAAATAAGCAACAAAAATTCTGGGAAATTCGTAAGAAAGTCGAGGAGGAATTCGTGGAGAAATTGATAATCAGTGAAAAGCGTCAACACACTATATTCAATTGGAACTCGTGTAAATTTTTCATTTTCCTCTTGATCACTATCGTGTTTGAGATGTATTACATTTTATCGGTGATAAAATATCGTGAACAAGCAAAAATTTGGTCAATCGGAATATTCTCAACGACAGTGAAAAAAGTCAGATATCTGCAACATATTTTCTATTCAACACTTTTCATACGTTGGCTTAACGCCATGAAAATTGAAATAAAGAAATTAGCAAAAGATGCAATGACAAGACGTGATAAGAAGAGACAGCAGCCTAAGCTGCTTTTGCAAGAAAACCATTTGCATAATGACGAAGATATTCTCGAGAGATTAGACAGACTTAAGCAGCTTTATAATCTCCTCTATGAGATGCTATTAAATTTAAATTCATGCTTTGGAATATCGCAGATATTCTGCCTTTTGGACAACTTTGTACAGCTGACATGTGACCTCTATTGGATTTACTGCCTCTTAGCTAATCAACAATTGGACCTCCTGCAAGGTAATGCTCCTTCCTATAGTTCGAAAAATAAGAGGCAAATTTTAATTAAACTTTTCTGTTCTTTGCATTTTTTTTTTCTTATATTTGCTACTATCTATTTCCGTGAAGATGTTATTACGGTGATGATGTCTACAGTCATTATACTCGTAGCTCTACTCGGGTCTTGTGAGAAATGCCTGATAGAGGTGCGCTACGTGGGCTTCTACATTCATGAAATTGAACGTGATTCAGTGAATTATGACTTCGACCTGGCGGTGGAAAACTTTGCCCTGCAAGTTCTCAATGAACCTTTTGACTTTAGTGTGGCTGGGTTCTTTTCGATGAATTTCAATTTCCTGCAACAAGTATGTACCTAGACTCACCGACGATTCCCGTTTTTTTTGTGATTGACTGAGTTTTTAAGGAGTTTCCAATTTTGTATGTTTTTTTTTTATAGATTTGTGCAGCGATTACGACCTACATGGTGATATTAATTCAATTTACACCGAAAACTAGTACTGTTTGGAAGTAGTAACTAAATATGTGAACTGTCTGCAGTAAAAGGGCGATAATTTAGAGTACATAATATAATTGAAATTGTTAGGCGCTTGTATTAAAATAAAATCATAATTTTTCATGTATGCATCTTTTTAAACATTCCCACAACCAGGTCTGGCTAAAAGAATTACACTAATATCAATTAAAAATTGAGAAATGGAGAGTCCTGTGAGACGCGCTATAATCAACAACTTGAAAATGTTACAAAGACCGACAGATGAGTTGAATCCATACGCTGATGGAATCAAAAGAAATTAGCCAGTACTTAAGTTTATACTACTCAATAAACTTTCATATGCTGTCTACTCAATTTTCTTACACGTACTCGCAGGATGGCCATAGTTTGAACTCCTGCGACCATCCAACTGATGACGTACATAGTATAATATATTGAGTAATGGTGAAACGTGTATTTTCGAGCTCCGCAGTAATATGCTTTATTTTCGCGTATTTTTCTAAATTAAATAGTTCTGCATCGATAAAACTTGTCTAAGCATCGGCATAATCTTATTTTTATTGTGTTTTACAATAATTTAAATTGCCATTGGAATAATTTTCAATTTCTCGGTCATCTAAATAAATGAGTAAGAATAATCTTCCTATGTCTAACGGAAGATTCAAAAACAATCGGCCAGGGGATATCAGTTAATACAGTTGTTACGAGAAGCGCCGCTGGATTCCTTCATCAACACAGTCCCAAGCAAAATATTATTAAAGCATCACATGTGAGCAAAAGTGCCGCTGGACTTCAACATATTGCTAAGAAATGTGTAAATAATGCCTAAGTAACTGCGAGTGTGAATAAGAGGAGATCGAACTCCATCTGCTCCGCCGATTATTTCGAATTTCTTTAAAGAAAGCTTGTAAAATCTCACAAATACCACAAATAATTAATGAAAGATTCGATGAGTTCAAGGATCGCTTTACTAGGCGAATTGACGCAGTCTCATTTTGATATTGAAATTAGTAGAGTTCAAGGTTTGTTTGAAAATTTACAGAGCGACATCACTGAAATACAATGTTTAGTTAATGATTTCCGCCGGAAACAGCGCCTTAATGAAGCGGTGGGGTGCCCTCCTCTTCATAGAATACTCCATAGCAAGTACTTACGGGCATCACGTCCGCCATACTCTCAATTTTTCGACCTAAACAAAAGTAGAGCAGTGGTAATTCCAAAGGTGGCCTCTCATAATTAAGTTTACATTTGCCAACGAACAGAGAAATTTTCTGCATAAAATTTTCACTATTGGTTAGCTAGAATTGAACCAAAGTAATTGTGGATTCTCCTCTGAAAATAAAATTAATGCTTTTGAGAGTCTCAGGTCCTCGAATCAAAAGCTTGCGAGGCCAAAAGCTTGTGATCTCAGTCTACACTCAACATGGCTTGTTTACATGCGACAAACTATCGATAGTCCGCCGGCGGAAATCCCTTCGATGGCTGACTTGAGTAATTTTTTTCATGATCCTGGGGCAATGGCGGAAGTTGGTGATTTAGATTGTTCAGTATCTGATCCTAAAGTAGTTACGCAATTGGCTTGAACATGAATTTTTTTTAGCTATTGTCTTCTAAACATAGAGTTAATTAGATAGCAATCTTAACAAAAGGTTGCCGACGGGGACGCATACCGGCAAAACACTTTCTATGCTTAATATAACCGGGCCAGATCTACCTGTTTCAGCTATTATGACTTACTTCGTTTTGTCTACTTCATAATAGACCTTTCAACTTAATTTTATTTTATTTGTTTATTTTTTTTTTATTTTGTTCATAAATACATAGATAAAGAGAAGTTTTCTTTTCTTTATTTTTTCTCGGACGGGAATCGAACCTACACTTGCTAAAATCAGTCAATGATGGATAAAGAAGAATTTTTAAGAACTTTTATGAATTTGATTTAGAATCGTTAAAAATTAAATTTTTCTTTTCTATTAATGGATTGAATTATATTAGATTTTGCATTATGTTGAAGAACCAGTAGCACAGAGTTTTTCCTACATAGTTTCTTCATAAGTGGGCACCTCTTGGATTCATCAACTTTGGCTCCGGGTATTGGCTAAGCGCTCTATATATGAGCTTTTCTGGCTTGAGTAAGGTAGCGCTGTTAAATATTTTTACTCAGCACAAGACAGGTGTTAACATTTGCTATTTAAATGCTCGAAACCTCAGGAACAAGATTGACGAGTTTAAGGTAAGTTTTAACGATTCAAAATTAGATGCAATTGCGTCAGTTGAACAATAATCTCTTTTCAGACTGAGGATTTATGCGGTTTTAAGATGTATCGTCGACACAGCGTGGAGGTCGCCATTTATGTTAGAGATTTCCTCAGCTCCAAGATAGTTACATTTTCCCGCATTGAAAGTTTTGATTTAATCTGCATCGAATTCTTAAACGGCGGAACTTAATGTTTGATTATATGCGTGTACTGCTCTTCTCATCACTTTTCTGCAACTTATGCCTCGGATTTTGAGGACACCATCGCAGAATGTAACCAGAGGCATTTTCTAGATTTACTCCTGTCGCTGGACTTGACTGTTATAAATAACTTAAACACTTACTTTAATGCAACTTATCCTTCACTTTTGGATTTCCTTCTAATTACAAACACCGAAAGTGTTATATTTTATAAGCAACTTAGTCCACCCAGCATTCAATACAATTTTCAAGTGAGAAATTTCCATTCTTTACAACCCTTGAAGTAGAAAATTAGAAAATATATTTAAAGGCTAATTTTAAGGGGTTAAAATGTTTTTCAGAACAAAAATGTCAATGATTAGGATGAGAAGATCGGTAAATAAATGTTGCGTGCAGTCATGAAAGAATTGTGAGAGAATTGTGAAAATGATGTGCGACTATTCACATCCAAAAAAAAAAAACCGAACATTTTTTTATAACATTTGGTGAAATAAACAATTATTTTTACATGCACAATCTTATACAAGATACTGGCGGCGTCCATGGCCATATATTCCAAATTTCCAGCACTTGAAGTTTAACGGTGTTCCTTGGGCTTTCTACTCATTTTGAGGAATACAAACTCTAATAATTTTTCTTTTTAAATGTTCATCTGATAATTTACACCATCATCCATGTTTAAAATTCACATAAAATTGAATTAAAAGTGTGAATTTGCTCTAAAAAGTAGACAACTTGCCGAATCTGAATGGGATTTAACCGCAATATTTATTATAGTTTCCTTTTCCTTTTTCGTTAAATCTTTGCACCTTGAGATTGCACCATCTGCCATTTTAATAACGTAATTCAGTTAAAAACTTAAAAGTTCGACGATTGTTTTTCTTCATTATTAGAAATGTAAAAATTAAAACAGACGTCATTTATTGCAGTTCGAAATTATATTTGAAAAATACTCCTAAAACCACTTGGTGAATACCAGATTTGATAAAAGTTTTAAGACTGTCGCAGACATAATACTAGTTTAAGGCAGGCTGTTGAATACGGTCCTGACATTAAACATTCTAGAAAATTTTACAATTCTAAAGATATATCAACGTGCAGGTGCCTTCTTTTTACGATTTCAATAAATCCAAGTAAATACTTTGCCACAGGGTGAACTCTAATTATTGCAACAACATCATTCCGACCATCCAAACAAACAATTGAGATTTAAAGCAAACACAGGCATAATCTCAAAGGATTACAAAATAATAAAGAATGCAGTGAATGCAAAAGACCGTAAAACTCGTCGGGTAATAACCAACAATGAAAAGCAAACAGTAAGCGCGTTGTCATTCGCGAAACCATATTTGCATAACTATCCATAGTAGGTGCAGGTGTATACTCCTACTACCAACAGCAGACAGACATATACATGCATACATGTATTTGTTTAATATTCAGAAATGTAGCGTACAATTCTCTACAGGCTCAAACCTTTATGTCCGGCTTAATTATCGCACAATTACATACCTTGCCCAAGGCAAAATGTAAAAAAACAAGTTGGACGGGTAGAGAGGTGGAAAACTAAAGTTTTCTTTTCCAGACTTTTGAGCTTTTAAAGTTAAACAAAAACCTACCATTTCGTATGACATATACCTTTCTACATACCTGTACCTACCCAGCCGTAGTGCACCTGTGTTTACCAGGGAAACTAGTCGAGTCCACTGCACTGAGACTCATATTATAGGTAGTTGTAGCGCAGAGGGTACAATACACCTCTGTCGGAAAATTAAATTATTAGTGAGCTCTCTTAAAGCCTCAAGTGCGCCGGCAAAAAGGGGAATCCCACTGTCATCTATAGTTGTCTGCTGATGATAATGATAATGATGAGGTTTGAGACGAAAGATAGCATCAGGAGTTATTTTAATAGAAACCTTCGTGAATAGATTTAAATTGAAGCTAGACTCGATGAGGGGTTGGTAGTAGCTGCGTTTCGAGTAAAACACCTTCCGCTATTTGCATTATCTTTACAAACTCCCGTCTCACCATCTGTAATTCCTCTCATGGACGTGCTATATCTCAGTTGCTTATTCATTGCATCTATGGATACTGGAAAATTTGCGCCCCCCCCCCCCCCCCTTTACTAAAGTCTGAAACTCCCGGTTACCCTCAAATCTTTCATAAAATAAATTTCAGGCGATGAAAAAGTGAAAACCCTTCGGATTCTTTATATATATAGGAATGAAAGTTAGCAGATATTTGATGTCTAGACAGCAGAAAATACGAGAAGGTTACTTTCGTGTTGTTTTCTTTTTATTTTGAGGATGTTAGATAGATGTTTATCTTACACGACACCTCAGCTAAAAAAAAAAAAAAACGGATATTTTTCGGAAGCAAGTAACCCCGCATGTGTGTGCTTTTTTATTTTTTTTTTAAATTGGTTCTGTTTTTCTCTGAGCTTTGATATCCGCAGAAGTTCGTTAAACTTTGAACTGGCAATAGAAAATAGATTGCTATCCATTTCAGATTTCAACAATTTAAGGTCAATAAACGAAATTTGGTTATGGCTCCGTTCGTCATACTTCGGCAAGATAAATTGAGATTGGCAATGACTTATGAGCCGAAATTTTGGACAGGGCTATAGTTATAGATTATAAATTTTTTTGATTTATGTCTAGTCTGCAATGAATTAACGATCAAAATTTTGTACTCTTTCGATACATGGTAATATATAATATATTAAGAATGTATGCGTCTCTAAATAATGGCAAGCAAGAATTGTTGTGTGTCAGGTAGTAATTGCCCCGAATCACAACCATTAGCCAAATACATCAATATGTTGTCCCACACAATATGTTGATGTATCCGAGATACGACCCTGAAAACATAAATTTAAATCATTTCATTCCAATTTCATTAAAACTCATTATTTTATATTATAATAAAATGCAATTAAGCATAAATTTCATTCTGTTATCAGACATACATACCACTCACATGGTAATCATACTTACCCACATACAGCGTCTTCTTCTTTTCTTTTTCGTATGTACACTGTACATACGTACATTACCTAATTCTTTAAATCTAATTGCATGTACAATTATTCTCGCCCTCTTAAAATTAATATTTCAAGACGGGCGCAAAACTGCATATCAGAATTCATTTTTTAGCTAATGCATATACCTTGCATTAAAAATTTTTTGCATTTTCTCACGTATGATTTTTAAACGTCGTGAGAAAGTAAAAAAAAAAAATAAAAAGCTTTTTGAAGCTTTAATGGGTACTTGGGTGCAATATCGCCGATCCTCAAGGAGTTTGTTTTTGATGCGCCTGACCGAGTATAGCTAAGGGAATTATTGTGTAAATTTAAAATATTGAGAAAATTCTAAGGCTGCGAATATTCTATTGTGTGAAGCTAAAAGATTGCGAAAATCGAGTTATTGTGTAAATTTAAAAGATTAGTGAAAATTAAAAAGTTGTAATACATATAACTGCTGTTGTTTCTCTAACTACAAAAACCAAATGCACTCTCTAAAGAGCACGGTGCGCACGATAAAACAGAATTACACACAATTGGAATTTTTTAAAAAATTAATATCTTCTGTTACTTATAGCTGCACCCTTAAGTACTGGACAGGAGTTGTATGCAGTTTTTAAAAGCTTTAAAATCCATTCTTAAACTCTTGTTTTGATCCAAAAATTAACAAGAAACAAAACCGTATTTCCATACAATTATAAACCTGGATACATGATACATAAATAGTAGCACTAAGTCCTAATAAATTCCGACAACTTGTTACGTTACCCTTTCCCTAGACGTAACTCTTGGCCGATCAGACCGATTTCGCAGCTCACTGAAGAAGGGTTTGGGTCTCTTCTAATTTAGTTTGGGCGCCACATGGTTTTCGATTTCTTTAATAATTTCTTTTCTTGAGAGGGAAACCATGAAACTCTCAATTAAATGTATGAATGCATATATTTCGTCAGTTTTTTTCTTTTTTTTTTTACAAAACACTTTTCTACGAAAAAAACAAGGTATAACTGAATGTACATGTACGTAGCTACTTCCAGAAGGGACGGAAAAAAAATTAAACGAGATAAAAAAAAATTGATTATTAGGAGATGAAGCCGAGCCAAATTAACAATGTATGAATCTATTTTTATATCTAGGTTACGATAAAAAAAGAAAAAAAGGACGTCACCAGAGTTTAATACTGTCCCACGACGAATTCCACCTTCCAGCTCCAATTCCGAAATTAAAAAAAAAAATAACCAAAACTGGACCACAAGCCCTGATAAATTTTATCTTTTTTTTACGATTGTTATCTGATCTTTTTGCCACTGTCAACTCGTCGACCGCCTGGTGACCAAAAAAAAAGCCAGGCTCGAGACTGTTCTTTTTGCTCACACCACTGTGTTTTGTTTTTTGACGTCCTCCAGCTGGACAAAGATTCGACATTCTGTTAATAATGTTTCCCAATTCGGGTGCTTCGCCGATCCTGCTAGGGAGGCTAATTTGCAGGGTGTAAATAAAATCTTTTTGGTAGTAAGTCTCATTCGTCTCTAAACGGTGACATACATTCGCATTTTTGTTTGGCTTGTTTATTATTAATCGGTGAATAGGAACTAGTAGGTGAGAATTTATTTCCAAAGAATTACTGAAACGAAACGTAGGAATGAAGCATAATTTGGCTCTGCTTATCCCAAAATGGCTAGAAAGAAATAAGGTTACATCATCGATATTAAGTAAGCTAAAGATCAAGTTTTCGTATGATAGTTAAAAAAAAGGTACGAATATTGACCAAACAATTCCAAAATCGGTCTTTTTTTTATAGTACTACAAAAGCAATTAAATACTAGTCTTACTTGAACATAATTACTGATCTTCTAACAACATGTATTTAGACTTAACTTAGAACCCTTAACGATGATAGAAGGTCGGAGCCACACAAGAAGGGTTCAGCGTCCAACCTTTTCCAAACTTCAATTCTCCGCTTAAAAATCCTTCAGCGAAATGTAATATTCTCCATTGTCGAATTTTCATAACAAATTAGTTTTTCGACATAAATAGTAATGTAAAGCTAACTTCAGGTTTACAACCACTAACTTGCTGGAATTTGTCCCGGGTACCATTGGCGAGCTGGCAAAAGGCTATCAGACAGATTGAATTTACACAGACTTTATTAAAGCCTTCGACAAGTTATCTCAATCCGTGCTACTCTTCGAAATGGGAAGGTATGGGTTTCCCCCAACATTTCTAATATGGACATATTTAGATAACAGTACATACCAAATCTTATTCCGCCATTCCATCTCTAGAGTCTTGAAGGCTTCGTCTGGCGTACCTCAAGGGAGTCATTTGGGCCCTTTGTTCTTTATTCTGTCTACTGACGACATTGTCTCTGTGGTGAGGTACTGTAAGTCTTGATTTATGCTGACGATGTTAAGCTTTTCGCTCAGATTAAATCTGTTAACGATTGTGAACATGTACAGGGTGACCTTCAAACATTTTACAATTGCTGCAAGAGCAATAATTTGGTATTTAATATCAACAAATGTGAAGTTATGACTTTCCATAGGCATCAGACACCAATCACTTATGATTATGAGTTCTCGGATTCCTCAATTTGCCGTGTGGACTCTGTGATTTGGGTGTCAAATGTGACCACAGATTGGATTTTATCTCCCATATAAACTATATGGTATCAAAGGGTAGTTCTATGCTTACTATTTTGAATATACGCATTTTTTTGCCTACATTCAAAATAGTAAAATAAGTTGCGATATGTAATATTCCCAAATGTTCTGTAATCGGATTTACACAATAATTATGTAAAATTCCCATATTAAATAGTATAAGATTTTAAATGCGTAATTCTCTCTCTTTAATGCGCAAATCAATTGATTAACAAGTAAAATTGCACTTGGAATAGTACAAGGAAATAAGTTTTAAACATTTAATTTTCCCTCTTTATTGCGCAAATTGACGGATTTATAACGAAAATTATTGTCTCTTAACTACCCTTCGCAGATCCTTGTCTGCTAATTTCCCCAATTCGCAAAAAAGTACCTACGTATTCCTCCTACGCTTGGCAGGGTCCATACAGCTTTTCAGAAGATTTTTTGTGGAGCTTTCAAACGCTTTGCACGTAGCGATTCTTAGTAGAGTTTCTGTCAACTTGGGCAAGAGGCTGAACTACACTTGCCGTAAAGAAATTTAAGATTTTAACAAGACTGAGATTACTTACGGATTTTTGCATTTTTGCGCTTAATCGATATCACATTCCGTAAGGATTATTAACTTGATATTTAATGTTTAATGTTTTAAAAGTGGTAAAAAAAAACAAACAAATGGAAGTTGATTTAGTTGAAGATTTGTGCTTTCTATTAATTCGCAGTTCTGTAATGACATTTTATGATATCAATTTTAAAAAGTGGTGAAAGTGAAAAAATTAGCAAATGGAAGTTGATCTAATTGAAGATTCGTGCTTTCTATTAATTCGCAGTACCATTTTTATTCCATTTTAATTTTTACATTGCACCTTTATTCATTTAGTAATAATTTAAAGCGATGTTCTTACGGAATGAGCGATCCTTATGGCACCATTACTTACGACAATTTGACATTTAAACTTAACGAAACTACCTTACCGACGCTTAAGATTATTTTGGGTACATCTGTTAAATTTAAAAGACGCGTTGGCCACACTTAAGTAAATTTACTTACGAATACGGCAATTATGATCCAGCCGATATCTTGAGCAATAGCTGTGTTGAAATCGCACATGTGGTTAGCTCTCTCAATCTGCGATTAGCTTACAGGTCTGTAGTTCTAGAATCCTTTTCGCTTATTGAAGACCCCACAATTTGAATTGAGGAAGCAAAATAATTGTAAAGCGTTGCTGCTTTACACAAAAGTCACTGCATGAATGAACATTTCTATCTCACTTCACGTTTATATTGAATGTCGTGGCTTCTTAAACTTGCAATATACATAAAATTTACTGAATTTACGGTATAAATGTGCACAGTATCTCAAAGCGTGGACAAAATTACGTGATTTATATTTAATGAAAACGAAATTATATTACTTTAAATTATTGCGAATTAAGATTCCCTGATATCTTTAATATTACATGCATTTTATTAGTAATTTACTATGGAGTTACGTAAAATTAAGAAAAAAAGTGTAACTTTTTGACTATTTAAAAAGTAGTAAATTTCAATTTATTTTCCTCAGTATAGGTTATATAAAACTTTGGTCACGAAAGTTTTCGAATCCTACAACATTGCGTTTGTATACCTGCTTTGTGAGATCACTTCCTGAATACGCTAGCCAGTTAGCATTCATTGAAAATGTTATCTTGCTCTTCTCGTGCTCGGTTCATTAAAAAATCTACCTGATATTTGGGTTATTTACCTCTTATAAAAAAGTCATTTTTAAATAGCCTTAGGGGCTGGTTTATCGGCATTTGTCCGGGCTGACTTGAAGACCCATTCCGGCCCTGTCTATCACCTTACGAATTCGACTATTGCCCTTGGGGTAGCTTGCAAATCTCATTTGAAGATATGCTTCTCTAATGATTATCAAACTTGCAAGCACGGGATACTCACATACGATATATTTTGTGGCTTTATCTTCCTCTTCACACAGTCAACTCAGTTCACTGCTCCAGTTGCCTATTTTGCTAAAAAATTAACTGCTAGAGTTCTTAAGAAGCAGCTATCGGGAGGGCGAGGGTATAGATAATCTATTAGAACCACTGCAATAACCTTTGAGCTCATGATTATTTAACACTTTTGTCAAATTATAATCTGATTGTTTCACCTCGCCCTATGTCCACGCCACGCAACTAATGGGGCCCACCTGTAATTTTTATTATTTGTTTTTTCTAGCGACAATGGATTTACACACTCTGTAAAAATTTCAACTGTCTATCTATTACGGTTCATAAGATACAGCCCAGTGACAGACAGACGGATGGACATCGTAGGTTTAGTAATAGGGCTCCCGTCTTTACGCCCTGGGTACGGAACCCTAACAAAAACGGTCAAATACTAATACCATAGATATTTTTGTTTTGTTTTGTTGTTCAATCTGCTTGAGAGCAAAGGGCCTTTCCACCTGACTTACCAGGTTTTGGTTTTTGGAATGTTTTTTTATTTTTATTTGTTTTAGTCTTTATGTTACGTGATTAATTAGCTTGCAGTAGCAATCCGAATGATTTAGCGGCCTGCCATCTGTCGTTTATTAGGCAATTTTTTTGGTTTTTGCCATAGATGGATTCATGGGACTACACGGTAAAAAATGTACATAAACTTTATGTAAAATTTTTACTATAATAACGGAATATTTTACATAACCGCTATGTACGTACATGAAAGTTGTGTAATTTTCTCCAAAATTTAAGTAAATTTCAGAATTCCAGTAAAATAATGTAAAATTACATAAAATTAATATTTTTTCAATGACGAATTTGTAATTTCGCCAATTAAATGTACTGTCTATTAAATTTTACATATTTATTTGTAAAATTCAGATCTTTATTGAATCTTACACTACAGTTATGTAATATTTAATTTCCATTACGGACTATTTCATGTAATTTATGTAATTTGACATTCCCCTCTGTAAAATTTTTAACCACAATGTATTTTTCCCGTATTTTTGGGGAAATTTTCAACTGGTCTGCATTTGTGCATTTGGTATTCAACTCAATAACCCATACCCGCATAAACAAGCCATCGCAGTCCAATAAAAATTACATATAATATATACAATAGATCCAGAGTACGCAGTATTATTCCAGTGTGTTTGAGTATGGTCATTGCCGTCTTTATGTTCCAGGCCGTGACATCGAATTCTGTGAATGGATTAGAGTGGTACGATTTCGTACTTCTTTTAGCATTTGTTCTTATGGAAAAATGTATTACTTTCAACTTCAACCTTCTGCACAATGTAAATAAGCCTCCGTACTAAAAGTTTTATTCAGGAATTTTGTTATTTAATTCCTTGTGCATTTACCAGTATATAAATCTATGTACTTTCTTTAAGAAAATTCTTTACATTTTATTACTCAAACTTAACACTACACATAAAAATGAGAAAATGCGTTGAAATTTGTTGCCTTCATACCAGCTTTCATATCTCTGTGTGTTTTCTCACAGAGTAATGAAAGCTCACTTCAAAGTGGGAGCAAATAGCTCTTAAATCAGATCTACTTTTGTTTGAAACTGATTTTCTTTTGAAAATGTATAAAAACCTAAAGTATAAATTATACAACCATAAAGTCAACAAAATTTCCTATAAAATAGGCTAATATTTGAATTACCTTTGAATTATAATTTAAAAGTTATGAAGAGTTAAACACAGAAAACCCTTGCCGTCCGTTCGATTCACAGCGCAGTGAGCAAGCGCAGCTTGTGAAAATATGAGGAGAATGTGCAGCTCTGCCGATTCATTGATTAAAAAATACTTTGAGTCATGTTTGAAATGAGAAAACTGAATTATTTGATATGGAATGTGGGAAATATTTTTAAATTGATAGAAGCATTACGGGATAATATATAAAAATGGTTAACATTGTCTTTTTGTCTTTATTGTACTTAAGAAGTTACTGTGTGCTAAACATTGAAAGACTTATTTTTTTCATATAACTCAATAGGCAAGCTCAAAGCTCTGATTGCTTTCCAGTGTGATTTGTGGTATGAAGGCAACAGAATTGAACGCATTTTCTCATTTTTATGTGTAGTGTTATGTTTGAGTAATAAAATGTAAATAATTTTCTTAAAGAAAGTACTTAGATTTATATACTGGTAAATGCACAAGAAATTAAATAACAAAATTCCCGAATAAAACTTTTAGTACGGAGGCTTATTTACATTGTGCAGAAGGTTGAAGTTGAAAGTAATGCATTCTTCCATAAGAACAAATGCTAAGAGAAGTACGAAATCGTACCACTCTAATACTTTTGCAAGTAGCAAAATCGTTTTGTGTCATGGCCTGGAACATAAAGACGGCAATGGTATGGTGCTTTGCCTTGGCTTGGCATACTGCGCTTCGCTACCGCACTGGCGCAGTCTTATCGGGAGTTGCTTTGTTAACGGATCGCAGACGTGCAAACAAATGTTCGATTAGTTTCCTTTTCAATGTGTAAAGTGCAAATTTAAATTTAATTGTGTTAATTGAAAGGTATTTAAAACTTTTATAAAAACTTCATTGTTCTAAACATCCAAGCGCAATTTCAAAACAATTTCTTGTTTTCTTGTCTCGTTCGGAATCAGTGCATTACAGGCTTGTAGTTTGTTTTCTCGCATTATGCGACGAATCTGGGATAATTTTTTTCTCATTGTGAGATCGAATAGTTTTGTAAACTAATTTTTTTCTGGATTTAACAGAACAATTTGCATTTGTACATGTTTAAATGTGTGCGATTAACTTCTAAGTAATAAATTAAAAGTGTCATTATTTCTACTACTTTTTAAATATGTTTGCTGTATTCAAAAACAAGATAAGAAAAGCAGTATGCCAAATCATGTAGAATAGCACATTCCTCAATAATACTACTACTTTTCAATGCTTTTGTTTGATAAACTTCTTCAAAACATATGGTCAAGCGATAATTAGCTGATTTATCATTTATTTAGTGTGTGGATTGAGTTGGAACGAGGAAAGAAAAGCGGCATTAGTGAAATTTTTTTATTTTTTGTGACATTTGATAAGCAAGGTTGGTAAAGCAGAAACGATAAATAAATGTTTCGGTGCAGTTCGTGCTTCTTTATAAATCAGGACATACAATCTTACAATCGGCATCAGTACAAGCATCGTTCTGATAGTAATGTTGTATTTAAATGCTTTCATGAAAGCTGTGGTGTTACTTTTAATAATTATTCGTCATTTAAATCTCATATTCACCGCAACCATTATCTTGGAAAAAAAAATAATTTAAAAAATACGCATATTTCTTGCACTGTGCCTGATTGTAAATTTAAGTCAAAATTACCACGAGCTATAATTTCACATGTTCAGCGGCATATGACTGAAAATAAGTTAATTAAGTGTCCAATTAACTCGTGTTTCAAATATTTTAGCAATAAAAACACATTCAGAAATCATGTTTTTCGAATGCACTCAGATATATATAATTCTAATTTGAATAACATTATAAAGTCTCCAAACAAAAATTGTTCCTCTTTATTAGACCTTACTATTTCTGAAAATAACCCTAATAACATAAGCTCCCAAAGCCAATATAATCTTAGTACTTTCTTAGATTGTAGTACTGCCGATAATGATCTTAACGGAAGTTTTGCAGATCAACATAACCCTAATCCTTTAGGGAAATTTTTATTGACTCTTAAATCGAAATATATCGTCCCCGATTGTGTTCTCAACTTTTTTATGGCTGAGATTTCATCAATTATTAATAATTTATCGACGCCTTCTTGCAATGCAAATAATGTTGATGAATTGAAAACTTCATAGAAAAGAAATAAATTCTTTTGTAAAAAGTTTAACTTCGTTGAACCAGTTAAAATATTTTTAGGTCGAGATAATTTTCACAATGAGTGTTTCTACTACTATGTTCCTATTTTAGAGTCAATAACTACTTTGTTTAAAGATGCTGAATTCCTTAAATATTTTTACATTAATAAAGATGCTGGAGAATCTATATTCTCTGATTATACTGACGGTACTTCTTATAAAAGTAATGCATTTTTTTCTATCGGATCGCGTAAAATTGAACTGATATTGTATGTGGACGCTTTCGAAATATGCAACCCATTGGGTGCAGCAAGATCGAAGTATAAATTATTAGGAGTCTATATGATGATTGGAAATATTCCACCAGAGTTTAGATCGAAGTTAGGAAATATTCAGTTAGTTTTATTGTGCAAAGAAAAATTCGTAAAATGTTTTGGTATAAATAAAGTCTTTGAGAAATTGTATCTTGATCTAGAACTGCTGGAGACAAAAGGAATAGAAATTTGCAATTTCCCTCCAATATATGGATCTCTATTTGCCATTACTTCTGATAATCTTGGAGCACATCAAGTAGGAGGTTATGTTGAGAATTTCAGTTGTACACAGTACTTTTGCAGATTTTGTTACTACACTAGAGATGATCTGAATGCTGGTTCCTTAAGTCCTAAAACAAAACGTTCAGTAAACTCCTATAAGAATGATTTAAATTTAAAAAATGAAGGAAACAGTAAGCACTTTCGTGGATCAA
Organism: Dioctria rufipes; assembly: GCA_963924295.1. NCBI lineage: Eukaryota > Metazoa > Arthropoda > Insecta > Diptera > Asilidae > Dioctria > Dioctria rufipes. The sequence goes on along the minus strand of OZ002744.1, from coordinate 67,127,693 downwards.
AATTTGACTCAATTTTTAATGGCTTAAAATATTATCATGTTGCAACATCGGGTCTTCAACCTTGCATAGCACACGACCTTTTTGAAGGAATAATTCCTATGGACGTTCAATTAGTATTTCAAAATTTTATTTCACGGGGTGAACTCAAATATAATGAATTCATAATGAAATTAAAATCAGTTCAAAGGATTTTAAAATCCTCTATAAATATTTCCATTGATCCAAAATCGTTTAAGATAGTAGGAAAAGCACATGATTTATGGATATTTTTAACAATTTTACCTATATTGCTTCTCGATCAGGAAAAATGTCTTATTACGAAGGAATGGGAAATGCTTACCATTCTTATAAATATTTGCCGATTTGCTACAGCATCGAAAATTTCTATTAATCAAACAGATCATTTGAGAGGCCTTATTTCTGAATATATAGCAATGCGCAAAATCTGCTTCCCACATAACTCAATGATTCCTAAACATCATTTCATATCCCACTATCCCGATTTTATAAAGCAATTTGGTCCATTGATTAGACTATGGACCCTTCGATTCGAAAGTAAACACCAATATTTTAAAAATATCATCACTCATTTAAAGAACTTTAAAAATGTAGAAAAAATGCTTTCCTTTAACCATCAATATTACCAAGCTAGTCTCCATAATTCTAGGTTTAACAATGATAATCCCCAAAAAGCGCCTTTAAGTCTTTCACCAGATATGTACAATATATTTATACCGGATAAATATAAGTTTGTTACTACCAAAATTGTCGACAAAGGTACAACATATGCCGCTAACTCGTGTATAATTGTTAGTGCTTTACCTGGTATAAATGAAGTAACTGTTATGAAAATCAACTCTATATTTATTGAAGAAAGTTATAACTCTTTTTTATTTTATGGGAAAGTAATGCCAATGTGGTACAATTACAAATTAGGATTGTTTCAAAGTACAGTAACTTTCAAAGAATACAGTTTATGTAAATTGGAAAATATACTAATTAACACCACAGTTAATCTGTTCAAAAACAAAAATACGCATTACTTATCTGTGCCGTCATTTTTTACTACGCAAGGTAATTAAATCATACCCATTAAAAAAAATTGTGAAGATGCTTTCTTTAATTTAATAGATGGAGAGTCAATGCTTTAAAGTATGGAATAATACTAGAACCATTAAAAAATTTCTTACATGTTATGCTACAGTTGAGAGCGTTATTCAGACAGGTAAATGCAAATTTCCACTATTATGTTCATCGTTTCATGCAAATTCTCATTATAGCAAATGCAAGTGGCTTAATTGGAAGTCAATTAGTTTTAGAGGCGGACGGGACTGCAATTGAAGATAACATTGCTTTGGAATTTTGCAGTAAAAATACTCTTATTTTATTAAATGAAGGTGAGGCATGGCTATCATCATCCAATTGCGCTGGCATTACATACACTACCGAAAAAGTTGATGACTGGGTTTTTGATATAATTGGAAAAAAACCTGAAGAAGATAAATCTGCACCCACAACACCGGATATTTTCAGTTCACACACTTCCATCGCAAGTACAAGCAGTGGCCATTCACTGAAGGAAACATTTTCTTCTTTTGTTATTCCGTGGGAAAACATCCCCACCTATATTGGAAATATTTTGGAGACAAAAATGGCTCTAGGTATTCATATCAATGATTTTGTTCACTTCATTGTAAATGCATTGCGTTGCAAAGCTACATACATTCCCACAAGTGTCTTTAGAAAAGTCTCACAAGACATCTGCAATAAATATCCTGATACTTTTCTTGACAAAGACGAAGAAGGAAAATTTATTAACTCCGTTTCCATTTATCTTATCAGTAAAATGTTAAACCACAACAATTATCTTAATCGTAATGAAAAAGCTGCACTCGATCCGAAAATTCCGTTAAAAAGGAGAAAGACATCTAAGATGATGAAAGACTCTTGTAGAAATTGGCAACCAGATAATCACCCTAATAATGAAGATGATAATAGTATTTTGGAGAAAAAACTTTGGCTTATGCGGTCATCTGAAAAAAGTCTAAGTGAGACCGATTTGCAAACAGTCGGATCTTATATGTAGGCATGCTTTCCAGCAATACGGAAATTTATTAACAGTCACGATCTTCCAACGATTGAGAAGATAAAGAAAGAGTGGCCGTTTTTATGCCAAAGGCGTTTCCTATATTATCATTTTAAATACCTAATGGATAAAGATATTCAAATCTTCAGTCAACGGTTTATGAAAAATTGCACCAGAATAATTGATTTTGGAAAGGGCCAGAACAAAAAGAAAATTATCGAATTATTTCATCAGAAAAATACTCTAAGTGATGATATCCTACTTGTAAAATTTGTATCACTGTATTTTTCCGAGGCTGATGAATACATATTTAAAGAATACCAGGTAAAGCCACTGAACTCATTGTAGAAGTAAAAATAATTAAACTCTGTTTGATATAATTTTTAGGTTGGGACATTGCTTTCGGATATTATACCTGCCACCAACACGCCTTGGATTGCTGTGATTAGTGAGTTTTTATTGTGGATTTTTTAATTAATATAGTAAACAAGTATCTCTCATTGTCATTTGGTGCCATTTTAAATGTTCTGTTGAAAACATCGAGTTTTTATTGTGGATTTTTTAATTAATATAGTAAACAAGTATCTCTCATTGTCATTTGGTGCCATTTTAAATGTTCTGTTGAAAACATCGAAAAGAAATATTTGAATAATTTGTAAAATATTCTGGTATTACATTTTCTAATTATTTGTAATATTTTACAGATATGGATTCTGATGAAAATTCCCAAAAGACATATTACATATTTATTGAGCAACAGCTTTTGAACTCAAGTTCTAAAACGTTTGTGGACGCCCTGCAGCAGGTAATGGCAGCTCACTACAACTTTAATTTAAAATATAATGAAAACTGTTCTTTGACGATGGAGTTCTTCCAGCAACATCTTTTGGAAATTGTCCACGAACAAGTAAGGGGTGCAAAACGTCACTTAACTTCTTTAAATAAAGTTCACACATTGATCCGTAAATTAAAAGAATTTAAATAATAATTGTATTCAATAGTCTGATAATTGCATTAGTTGCCAATATTATGTGAGATTTCTTATTTTTTACTTTTATAATTTTGTAAGTTCGTTCGCCTTATACGAATAATTATTTTAAGATAAATATAATTTTATCAAATGAATAAAGAATTAAATATTTACTAAGCCAGAGTACCTACCTCTTGATGTCAAATATATTTAAATGTTGCACAATAGGCATTCTAATATATACCTAAGTATATTTTTGTTAAAAGAATTACACTTAATTTACTTGAATTTATGTATGATACACGTACGAAATGTTTTTTTTTTAAATTGGTCGAAGAAAAGCTTAATGTTAATTTTTAAATAAATAAATATATTTCATATTGTTTTTTAAAAGCCGTAGTTGTGTTCTTACTGAATAGAGTTTCATATCGCCATAGATAAAAAATACCTATTACTCCTTCATTTGTATATTGACGGCTCCAACTTGACTTATATTAGTGGATATTTTCATGTCTATGCTATGGCTCAAAAAGTTCGAATTGTTTCAAATGGGAACTTAGTCCGATTTACGAAGTAAGCAAACGTGTTTAACAACACAAAATGCTGTTTATTTACTACCCCGATTAAAGCCCGTAAGAAGACCTAACTTGAGTTAACATAGTTGTGCTTGGAACCATTTATATGTAAGAATTGACATTTTCTTCTGCTGATTCGTATAGAATGTTAATTTCTAGAAAAAATCTACTTCATCTTTATCTCAGCAATCGCAGATATCGTAATGATATTACAGACGTAACTGTAATTACTATGTTTTTTGTTTTTTTTTTGTTAGAAAGACAATAATTTTATGGCAGTTACTCGTTTTTGTGATTTTGCGTATCTTATGGAACAAGATATTGGCATGTGAATGTACATGAGAAACTTTTAGATATCAATTAGTTAAAATTACAAACATGAAACGACTTTTACATATTTCATGGAACAGCATTACATATGTAAATATACATAAAAAACTTTTACATATCAAGTAATTAAAATTACTTTCTTTTACATAAATTTTATGTATTGCGATTCCGAACTTTATGGAATAATACATACTGTTCATTTACAGAAAAATTGAAAATTCTTCGCCGTATGTAATATTACATAACAAATAATTCTGCTTTACACAATAATAATGTACCGTACATTTTGTAATAGAATATTACGCTATTAATGATGGCAACAAAATGCCAACCATTATAATGGAATTTTCAACAATTTTTTTTACCGTGTAGATAGGAGAAAAGTGAAGAAACCTTTTGAGGTGGAATGCGATCCAATAACCCATGAAATGATAGTCAGCGCTCTTACCAACCAAACAAACGAGAGGCCAATCACAGCATAGATACCGTATTATAAATAAGGAGGCTATTCGATACTTCGCCAAATCCCAGAGAGAAAGCGACAGTAATTTAGAGCCTTAAAACAGGCATCGAGGTTTGATAAAATAGCGGTTTTTTCTCCTTGATACTTAAGTTATAGATATAATAACATGGCTAATCCTTCATCAGCTTACAGCATGTACATTCGAAATCTATAATTTAAAATCCAAGGAGATGACGTATTAAGGAGAACCCAGCCAAGGAGCTAATGATGCGTCCGTTTTTCTAAAACATGTTTCACAAGAAAGTACCAGCCAAGCCATACTTATCCTGCATGGTGACAGTAGCTCGCCATTGTGAACAGATCCTCTTGAGCCTCTACAGCGGTCATGCGTGGAAAGAACGTAAGAGTCTTCTACTTTCATGGTTACGTATTATTATGTATTAATATTATTATTATTATTGTTGTGATGACACGAGTGAGTATGGAGTAGCTGCTTTAGGGGCGCAATGGCGAGTTGTTAATAAATTGGTATATTTTTCATTTTAGTTTGGTTTAACATTGGTTTTGATTGCATTTTCAAAAATGAGATAGATCACCATCTCTCCCCACTGCATTTATTTTGACGTTGTGCGCTTCTATACATGGAGGCTGGCTGCAAATATTTCTAATCTCTAACAGGAATAATGAAATAACGAAAATAAATAATCATAGTAGCACGGAATAATTTTGCGACCTACGACATGTCTAATTTTACTGTCTTTTGTTTTCTTCTTTGGGAATTCAATTTTGAGCAGAGGAAATAAGTGGAATTTAGTTCAAAAATTTGTTTTTCTTAGGCAAAATATTGTAAGAAAAAAGTAGTGAAACGAAATATATTATTTGTGCAAGAATAGAGGGAATAGCGAGCAAAAGTGATCCAACGGTGGAGCTGCGGTAGTGCTAACTCTACCACCCGTAGCTAAGTCTTAAATAATTCAAATAAACGTTTTTAAAATTATTTAAAATTTAAATTTAAATTTAAAAAAAAATAATACATAAATAAATAATTAAAATATTATTGCGGAAATATAATAATGTTTTTTTTTCGTGGTACGCTATAAAGTTCCCATAAACCTTTTATTGGTGCAAGTGTGTTAAGAAAACAAGGTTGAATTTTGGGTGCCAAATATGGCGGGTCGCATTTTGCGTGGCCGCAGATGCCAGGCTACGGCAGTTGCATCATCGTCTTTGTCAGCTGTTGAGGCTGAAGCCATTTCTCGAATATTCCTTGGGAGTCTCAGCCAGAACAGGCCCAACCACTTATCGGAATGGCACCAGTAGTTACTGGACTGGGTGCGGAGGAAATTCGTACTTTGATGGTCTTATTCCTGAGTTTAGACCAGGTAGTGTTGCGGGATTGAGTGCCACATAGTGGGTTGAGTACATGGATCGTCTTTTGATTAGCATACCAGTGGGATAACCGCAGTACTCTTAAGTGCTCTTCGCACACTTGCACACTCATGAACGTGTGTTTGTTAGATGGGAATCATTTAAAATTGATTTCATACAAATATTCCTGCGAACTATCGACGAAGCATCGGTTCACACTAAGCTTGCAGCACGAAAGCATAAGAATAATGACCCAATTGAATCCGTTGGTAAAATCTATTAAGCTCTGTGAGCAAGGTATGATAAATTACGTCATATCGGGGGTAGATAATTGGGAATTGAAAAATATTTTGACTGCAATAACTTATACTAACCCCGTTGATGTGCCTAATAGAATTAAAGTTTATGAGAGCCTTAAATCTGACAGTACTCGTCGCGAAGATCCACTTCATAATAACAGCACTTGGCGAAAATCTTCAACATTTAATCGAAATTCTCGGCCTGCTGTTTCCACGGCAGCTGCATTGTATGTTCGTAAATTTCCAGTATACAGTTCAAACCACCTAAATCCAACAGGAAATAATACATTTACTGGCCGTTGCTATTCCTACAACACGGTTGGCCACCTTTCATATAATTGTCCGAATCGAATCAGATCTGCCATCACTTATCTTAACTACGAGCGAAAATGCGCGTTCTCTCTCAACAAAAGTCTGAATTAAATCAGGAAATTACTATTGAACGGGTCAAGATTGAAGCATTTGTCGATCTTGCGAGTGTTGTCAGCACCATCCGTCATAGCAATTGTCTGGCATTGGGATGGGAAATACAGGGGGATCCTGGTCGTATTTTAAGTGGGTTTGTCGATGGCAGGTGTCGCTGTTTAGGTAAGGTATGTAAGAATATTACTATCAGGAAGGTCTCTTTGTCTACAGATATTGTTGTTGTTAATGATAGCTCACAAGATGTTCCTATGATATTAGGCCAAACTTTTACCTGGGGTTATGGTTATAAAGAAATGGGGAGAAATTAAAATTTTACGCGATTTTAGTAATTCGCAATTCAACGAGCTACCACCACAGGTCTCTAGTCACGCAGTGCAAATGAGACCCAGCGGGAAAAATTCCAAGTCCGTCGAAAAAAAAGCAGATTTGAAGCGCTTGTAGCTAGGTTACAGATATGCTTCCAAAAAAGTGCATCTCTGGAAACAATCTGAAGCAATTTCGAAGCAAATATTGAATGCGAGCGTGATCATGCAAGTTTCTCATGTTGACGCCTTACGATTAGTCATTGTGATTCGCAGAGCTTCAGACGACATTTGTTTTGTGAAGTTGAATATTTACAATGTATATATTATATATGTATTGTTATACTTTGAATTATGTGATTTTCTTTTACTTTACACAATCATAAAGTCAAAATTTAAATATTTTGTAATTAAAAGAGAAAATATAGTAACTATTTGTGCCGACACTGTTGCAGCTGGAATCGTGCAGAGCTTCCATTTTGCTTCACACATAGTGCTTTAAAAGAGAACTAAGCTAAAAGGAAGTACTTGTTTCTGCGTACATGCAATTTTAAAACTTATATGAAACTGAAGCACAATCGAAGCGCTTTGTGCTTCTGCAGAAGCGCTTAGAAAGGACTTTTAAAGTACATTTTTTTCTCGCTTGGGAGTTACTCAATCGGTAATCGACATAGATGAGTTGAAATTTGGGAAGTGGGCCAACCAAGATTGTAAGCAACGGCTATTAATACTAACGAAATCGTTTAGGTAATGTTTTGCTAAAGAAACATCTGACTTGGGGAAAATAAATTGGGTAGAAATGGAGATAAACTTGATGAACTCAAATTCCATTAATCTCCGCAGCCCTTACCGTGTCCCATATCATCACGGTGATGCACTAAAAACAATCGTTAAAGATCTCCTTGACAATGACATCATCGAAAATTCTTCATCCGAGTTCACGAGCCCAGCAATGCTTGTGTCAAAAAAAGATTGCAGTTTTCGAATGTGCATCGATTTCCAACACTTAAATGCTGTCAATCGAAAAGATCGCTTCTCTACCCTTGAGGAGTCTTTGAACAATCTTTCATAGGCCAGTATGTTCATTTCGCTGGACTTTATGAATGGTTATCATCAAGTTCCAACTCGCGCCGAAAATTGTCATCTGACCACTTTTGTCACCCCTGATGGTCATTACCAATACTGTAGAACGCCTTTTGGGCTCACCAATGCCCCAGCAGTTTTTATGACGCTAATGGATAAAATAGTGGGAATGGTCGACGATAATCGTCTTTTTGCCAATATGGACGATTTACTAGTTGCTTGCTCGTCGACTTTCTCGTCGATTAGATAAACACTAAATGTTTTACATTACATTGAATTTAAAGAAGTGCTCATTTTTCAATCACAATGCAATGTCGAATTTCTTGGTCAAGTGGTCAGTCTAGGATCCGTCCAGGATTAGGAAAATCAAGAGTAAGATCTAATTATCCAATTCCCAAAAGTGTCACAGAAGTTAGTCTATTTATGGGGTTGACCAGTGTAATTAAAAGATATCTCAATCAAATTGAAAGATTTCATAATCTCCGCGAATATATGGAAAAGATCGCCGAATCGTACATAAATTCACAAAAATTTTCCATTGTGGATGTTTTAAAAATTTCGTGGATGATTTTAAAACACAAGAAACGGTGGCCTACATTCTATGAATATTTTTTTAATGATTCCTATGGAAAAGCTATCCTACGGAGTCAGAAAAGATCAATTTCTGTTTCTTCATACCACCAGACTTCAACTCGCACACGAAGGGCTCCGTACCATCGTACAAAATTTAATACTATGTTCTTTTTATTTATTTATTCAAATGAGAGTAGGCTGCTTTGCGAATTAGAAAAGGTGCTTAGTAGGATGCGATTTTGAGATTAATAAAAAGAAAAATAATAATTCTAATGTCATGCAATTTTATGTTGAATTCAATAAAAGTTTATCGTTTATGCAGACTGTAAATATTATAACGTTTTGTAAAGAACAAACCAGGAGAATCAGTTGGAGATAAGCCGAAGAGATTTTCAAATAATAAAAGGACGATTCATCTAACCTTCAGCTTTTCATTCATACCCTCATTATTAAAAAGATTTAATTCCCCCGATTTCAGAGATTTCTCGTCTAGTTCGTCATAGATTTTTCCAGCCTGAGTATCCCATATCGAAACGTGCTTCCATGTTCTCGGCATCAGGAAATTCTGCAATTGACGTTTCAATACGCTATCGAAAATTTAGCCCTGCAGGACAGTTACGGAAAGTTATGAGCTCGTCACGAGAGCTTAATTAACGGTCTTCCACCATTGAGCTAGTTCTGGCATACTTACTTTCGAATAAACTTCGACTGTTAGAGGGCCAGTACGAAGTTGTACCACGAACTTAATCACGCAGAATAAAAGGGGGCGTAAGACTCCCGACGTGGAGCACCCACAATCTCACGTTTTCTACATTATATTGTTTCTTTGCATTCAGGTCCAGCAGCTATTTTCGGTATTCAGCGTCTCCACTAAGTGGCCCAGCAACATATCGTAATATATTGGTATCGCGAGCTACTTACGGTTCTCAAGTTGATCCTTGCGTAACACATCTACTTCATCGCTGAGCCAGCCTATCAATTAGTAGGTGTAACGAAATCAATACCTAAAGCTCTAAATCAAAAGGGGATATGTCCTACGTTTATTAATATTCGGGAGATTAAAATAGAATCTATTTTCTAAAAACAAGAAAAAAAATTTTCGCTTGAGAGAGGTTGATAGGTAACCATTATCGAGTAAAGTTAGGTATTAGATATAGGGCTCCCACAACGGTATCATATCTGGCATACACTGACGGATCCAGGAAAGATAAAAAATGGACTAAGGGGTGATGTGTCCAGAATTAGAGCTTTCTTTTCTGTTTGGTGTTTCACTTTCCATTTTCCAGGAAAATTTATACTCTATAGAGGTTGGAGCTCGGGGAAGCCTAAACAGAGGCTGAAAGAATTGCAATATCTAAAATTCTCAGACGGCTATACTGTGCTTCTAACGCTGTCCTCCCCAGACTTTTAATCGAAACAAGTTTGGAGCTGTCACGCAAAACTCCAGTTGCTGCCTAAGGACAATAAAATAATCTCACTTTGGGTTCATGGGCAGGATGGACTGGCGGAAAAAAGTTGGACGCTCTGGAAAAACCTGGGCTCACAGTCCGCATACTACCCAACATTGGCCTACTAAAAGCCACTTTATGGGGAACTACAACAATGGGCAGACAGGGAGTTGAACTTCCTCTGGCGTAGCATACCTGATTTGAGGAAATGAAAGGAATTCTTCAGCTCTTTTACTCTACAAACGCGCAAACTAATATCGGTTTTAGCAGACAACCGAGTAGGTTGGATGTTAATGCAGTAACTGGGTATGCCGCTTTCAGAAAAAGATGGGCAAAATCCAATAGCGAATTGTATAGACTGTGAGAATAAGAAGACGAAATCTTCAAGCATATTATGATATGCAAGTATCTAACGTTTGCAGCTTTAAGATTGTAAATCATTGGAAAAGATTTTATCTCTTCAAATAAGGTTTGCAATTCGTAAAGAGACTAAATTTAGCCTAAGCAGTTTAGGTGAGAACACAATAGATCAATCCGGTGTCCGTAGGGTTTTAGTGACTTTGTCCCACCTACTCTTAACCTTAATCTTATCCCATTTTTGCATTTATTTTTATAATTTGATATGCTTTTCAAAATTTTAAACTGCTTAATTTCATAACAAAACTTTCATAAAAAGAAATACAAATTCTAAATTATGCATTTCCTGTAATCTCGATTTCAGGATTTCGTATTCCTTAATTTCGCATTCATGAATGCTAAGTTGGGGATATTCAATTGCGAAATTCCATTTGAAAACCATTATATTTTAAATAATCTCGACTTTTGCCTTGCATGTTTTTGACATCCAAGATCTCTTCCTGGATTTGAATTTAATCGTCATGAATTCAGTCTTCCGTAAGTTTTTCATCCGCAATTTAGCGAATGGTAACTTAATCTCGGAGTGTATATAGAATCGATCAAAAACTTCTGAACGACAAAATTTTCAAAAACTATATTTAGAAACATAAAATTTCGTAAGAAGTCGTTCATAACACGCGATTTATTTTTTAGGTTAGGTTAGGTGAAGGAGGTGTCACTAAGATAAAGCCCACAGCACTTAGACCACTCTCCCCAACTAGCAAGATAGGTAAAATCGTGCAGTTCAAAGACATATTGGCTTATTTATGTAAAATATTTCTTAATTTGGAGATAATTTTTAGCCCTAAAAGTCCATTTGACTTTAAATACATAGTTCTAGTCGATAATACTCTAGTTATAACTTCCACTAAACCCCGAAAATCCATTAGGCTTCTAGGGGTTTTCTTTGGGATAAGAGTTAATAAATTGAACCTGCAAAATGTCCTGCAAGTTTATTAGACTGTGAAGTTAAAATTATGTAAGTCATTTTGGATAATTTTTCTTAAATTTTTTCCAAATTTCGACTTGTAAATTATATGAACTCCAAAGAATTTCTACAGGTTAAATATAGGACAATTAAGCCCAGCCTTTGTCTTCAAAGCCCGTTTTACTTTGAGGTTAAATTTTAGGCATTAAATTTAGAAGTTTCAACCTAATTTCTTCCCTAATTTCAACCACAAATTTTATCGGACCTTTAAGACTTTTTAGAAGTCAGAACTAGAAAAATTTTGCCCTATTCAAGGACTTCAAATTGGGATGGACTTAAAAGATCGAATTAGGTTCACAATCAAGGCATTTTTTTTTATGAATGTTACTTATTAAGTAATGTAACAAACTTTAAAGTAGAAAATACTTGAATAGTAGACCTCAAAGCCCTAATGTCGTTTTTGGATGAAACAAGACAAGTAGAATTTTTTTTTATTACCTAAATTCAACTTAGAAGGAAAAGCCAAGTGACGTTTAGTGAAGCACAAATTGTGTCAGTGATTTATCAACAAAAATGCCGAATCAAAAGAAAGTTAAGCCATACTTTAAGCCATACTGGTTCACAACAAATTACTACAGAAAAGTGAAGAAAATAAATACTCGTAGAGTAAATAAAGAAGTTGAAAAAAATTCGAGCGCTAGTGTCTATACAAATAATGAAGTGATTGCAGATAGTGAATCGAGCGTGTCAATACCTGACGACGAATTACATATAGATGACAGTCCGGAGGTCGATGAATATGATGAAATCGAACAAAAATATTTTGAAGAAAATCTCTCATTACTAGATGATTTGAGAAATTGGGCGTTAACACATAAATTGAGTTTAATTGCAGTTAGCAATTTGTTAAAACTGTTAACAACTCATGGTATTGGAGACCTTCCTATAGACAGTAGAACACTATTAAAGACACCAATTAGAATTGAAATTACTGAAATGGGATCTGGAAAATTTTGGTTCAATGGAATAAAGCATAATTTATTATCAGCCCTTTCACATATTCAGCAACCAGAATCAATATCGTTAATCATCAATGTTGATGGAATGTCTCCATTTAAAAGCTCGTCACTGCAGTTTTGGCCCATCTTAATTTTAATAGACAATATGCGCCATTTATCACCAATGGTTGCAGGTATTTATTATGGTGAAGGTAAACCTCCTTTACAGCTATATTTTAGTCGTTTTGTTGGAGAACTGAATAATGGATTAAGTATAAATGGCCATAAATTAACTGTAAAAATCAAATGTTTCGTTTGCGATACACCAGCTAGGTGTTTTGTCAAAGGTAATACATTAAGTAAAACTATGCTAATTTCATAAATTTTATAGCCGTCCATTTTTTTCAGGAACTCCGGGCTCCAACTCTGAATTAAGTAGTTGTATTAAGTGCACTGTCATCGGTGAATGGGACAAAAAGGGACGACATATGAGTTATCCAAAAATTGATTGTCCACGCAGAACGAATGAAGGTTTTCGACACAAAATAGATGAGGACCACCACAGAGAAAATACACCATTAACAGATCTGCCGATTAATATGGTCGAAGATTTCGTCATTGCAGACTCCCTACATTTATTTGATTTAGGTACAAATAATTTTAGTTCTTATTATTTCAGTTTTAATTAGTAACATGAACAAATATTATAGGAATCATGCGAAAATGTTTATATGGATGGCGTGAGGGCAGTTACAATTTTCGTACAAAGCTTTCAAAAAATGAAGCAGATGAACTTTCAGAAATCTTACAAAACTGCAACAAGATGAAACCGAAAGATATTCAGCGGGCCATAAGAGGTCTTAAGTTTCTAAAATACTGGAAAGGTTCTGAATACCGAATTTTTCTTCTTTACCTTGGAATTGTTGTTTTAAAGGACTTTTTACCTCAAGAAGTTTATGAACATTTTCTAATGCTTAGTTGTGCGGTTAGGATTTTATCATGCAAAAGCTATTCTATATATATAAATATTGCCGGTAAATTATTAGAAGATTACACCGAAAAATATATTGATATTTACGGATTGGACTCAATAAGCAGCAATGTTCACAATTTATGCCATATGGTGGACGACGTTAGAAAGTTTGGGCCGTTGCCTGGGATAAGTTCATATCCCTTCGAAAACTTTCTTGGTCACCTAAAAGTTTTGGTTCGAAATGGAAATTTACCTTTAAGTCAAATATGTAGACGCGTTATTGAGCTCTTGTCATTTTATAACAATAAACAACAAACGAAGCAGACTGTTTGTGTCAAAACACAGATTTTAAATGAAGATCACAGCTTGCCAATGTGTAACAACGTCTACAGGGAAATTCACTTAACTAATGATTTTATTTTAAACTATGATAACAATAATAAATATTTCTTAACGACAAATGAGGAAATTGTCTCTATGATAAACGCGACTTACTTTAAAAATAAGTTACACATATATGGTGCCGGTTTACAAAACAAATATGATTTCTTTATAAGTCCGTTCTGTTCATCTCGTATAAATATATATGCTACAAAAGGAGAACAACATTCAACACTTAATGGCATTTCTTATAAATGTAAATATAAGGAACCTAAACTATATTCATTAAGAGAGATAAAATGTAAAATGTTCTGCCTTCAGTACCACACTGAATTTGTTTTTCTTCCTTTAATTCACACTGTTGATTTGGAAATAAAGTATGAATAATTATTATTGTTTTATTTATTATAAATCCCTGTATCTATGTTTTAATTATAATATGATTAATATTATTCATTATTTCATCAATTTTGGAAGGAAGTGCTAAGTATTACAAGACAACACAAAAATAAAACCCTTTAAAAAGATTTTCTGCATGTGCCTAATGCTCGTAAATACTACTTAAACAGAGTTCTATCGAAGAAAAATTCAAATAGTGAGAATTACATACTTCTGGAATTTCGTAAATATAAAATGAATTGAAGAGTTTTACATAGCGGAGTGGCAACAATAAAAACATCAAAATTTATATGTTTTCTAAAAAAATATACTTCTTTTTTTAATAGGAACTTGAAAACTTACAAACTTATATAAATCTTTGGAAACAAAACAAATTCATTTAAATAATTGCATAAAAATCAAAATTTATGATTTGTCAACAGGAAGATTCTCACTCAAAATATTTTCTTTCTCGCAGCCATATTCAGCATCCTGATTATCATTTGATAAAATTTTATTTTTGTTCTTTTTATCAAAGGCATCACTAATTTGTTTCGCATGTTTTAATATGTTATATTTAAAGAACTTTTCATTCTTTTGTTTAGTCCAACGCGAGTCAGCCATGTAAATAATGCTGAAGAAAATGGATAAAATACCCTCACAGGATTGAAACGATTTTTTTTTCTCAACGCCTGATGTTCTAGATATACCGGTCCATGAAAATGATGTCAGAACAGATCTTGTGAACAACATTGATAACATTTTCTTAGCCACACACTTTCCGTCCTCATTTCCTCCAGTACCACCAACTGAAGCAAAATGTTCAATCTGAAACTTATTATAATTTAATCTAATTCATGAATAGTTAAAATTATCAAGTAATACCAAATAAGATTTGTAGTCATTATTATTACAAATGTACTTCTCAAATTTCAATATTAATTCTACGGAATCAAGAGGAAATATAAATTGTTCGCTGGAAATATTTTGAGTGCTCTCTATTGAAGTCGTGTCAATATTGTTGGTGCTGTTGCGTTCTTTTTCTTTTAACATGCTATAAATTTTATCCAGTGTTGTTTTCATTTGTAAGAATGTACTATCCAATCTCTCAGTGAACCTTTTTTGACTAGCCTCTATTCTTTTTTGTGAGGCATCTATTTCGTCAATTTTCTGTTGCACTAAAACAATATTTTTTTTTTGATACCAGATGTAACTAAATCAAACCAACCTACTTCTGAGAAATTCCTCTACTGAAAAGGAAAATGCGACTTCCTGAATCTCTATTTCACTTCGTTCAGTAGTTAAACCTCCGGACTGTAGAGTATCGAACGATTTCAGGGAATTGACAATCTCCTGCTCTGCAACAGTACATGATTCTAATGGTCGTGGACTGGCAACTATGTTTTGGTGTGGGATAGCTTCTTTCCTTGACGCTATTTTGAACAGCTCATCATAACTTCCACTTACAGACAAATTATTTAATTTTGCCTCCGATCTTTTCCTTTTAGGACTTATTGTCAAGCTAAAATTTTATATAATTTAATAAATAAATTTTTAGATAAAAACTCCACATTACTTTTCTTCTGCTTCTGTATTTGAAGCATTTACAAATTCCTCTTCCCATAACTCCGCCTCTTCAAATCCATGTATTTGGTCCTTCTTCATTTTACAGCTATACTGGGTCCAATCATCTTCAGGAATGCTGCAGGGATCTCTACGTAATATTGAGGCGTTTGATGTTGGCCAATACAATGTTCCATTTCGCTCCCAGTTACTTGGAACATATGAATATTCCATCCTAGTTGAAAGCCCTCTTTTTTTCAACGCAGCTACAATTTTCCATGTCTTATCTTCCATTTTTCATATCACTTAATACCAATAAAACTTTTCACTTCAAACTACACTACGTGATCTATAAAGCACAACCAACTTTTAGTAATTCCGCGGTTTCTAGAACTAACCAGAATCGACTGTACACACTGAAAGCTGCTATGCGTGAGTACGTTTGACAGATGCTCCTTTTGCAACTAAATAACACGCAATGCCCTAATAGGGCATTTTAAAGACAATTTGTCCTAATAGAACGATTTCAAGACATAATGCCGAAATATCGCCCTGTATAGACAAAATTCCCTAATAGGACCGTTTAAAGACAGAATGCCTTCATAAGACTATTTATAGGAAAGAAAATCTTGTTAGGTTAATTTATAGTCAAAATGTGCTCTAAAGACATTTACTTTCAAAACAAAATTTCCTAAATAGGAAAATTGGACTTAGAGGACATAAATTGTAAGTCAGAAACTTTTGTAGGGCGAAAAATTAGGAAAAAGAAACTTTTAAGACGAAAATGAAGAAATCGCCATATTTGTTATTGAAAATGAGCCCCAATAAAAACAAAAATTAAAGCCGAGTTTTCGAAACTTTATTATTTTCTATAATTATTGAATTATTAATTTAAATTAATATCAATAGTTTATTTTTCAAACGTCCGAAGTATGAAAAAAATTATTTTATTCATATACACTAAAAAAAAAATTTCACAAAAGAATTTTATTAAATACATATTTCTTAAATATATAAAATTGGAGAGGCCCGTTGAAATTTTCTTGGGTACATCTGTAATATTTACGAACAATTTTGTCTTGCAGCTATTTTTCATGCATACACAATGTGTAAATCGATTTAATAAATGCATTAATCAAGTTAATATCTTAGATTTAACATCCATTTTGATTTTTTCCTTATTAAGTTTTCAGTTTGGTACAAGTTCCATTATTGTTGTTTCATTCATTCATTTACGGACAAATTATCTATAATAATAAACAAAAAACGTTCTGTCTTTCTCTTACAAATTGGTCGGAAGTGAGACTACGGGTGGTCGAATAGACGTCCAATAAACGTCGAATCGACGACAATTTAAGATATTTAATCATATAATGTCTTGTCCTATTTGCCAATCTGTCCTATATTACCTCATATTTACGTCCAAAATAATTCCAGTTTATTCCCCACATTGGGAATTCGACGTCCAATCGACGTATAATTCACCAATATAGGTCAGGTCCACTAAAAATTATGCCCTCTTAACAGGTTGAGCCGACATCTTTTCGACCTAAATTGTTAGTTGGGTCGGCTTCATTGTACCCATAAAATCATCGGAATGTATCTTTCCATGGACATCGCTCTAGATCCACTCTGCTAACCTCAGCTGCCCAGCTCTGAGAAAAAATGCCTACCAAGTAGCCCTTTTCTTTTAATTGATCGAGCAGGATACTCATAGAGCACATTCCGAACTGATTCGTTTTCCTCAAAAACCTTACAGATACGACAGAAAAGGTTTCCTGCACTGCTATTTTTCTCCTACTGTTGTATATAACACGTATCCCGATTGACTCAACAATGATGATTGTAGCTATTGTTGGTGATGTCGCCTTTAAGGGTTTCGATCGCGATTCTCACAAACGATATTGCATTGAAGCTACCCATTTCAGAACCCGTTTTTAAAGGCTCATCCTCCCACGATATTTTTTTGCTAGTTACCCAAAATAGGGTCACCTTGTGCCATATAGGAATCTCTTCTAGGCTACAATTTCTTTTTAAATAACTTTTATCAACTCACAAACCCCTGACTAGAAAACTTTATGTCTGAGCGCCTTAGAGTGCCGTTCGTAATGAAAGAGTTTTAGGGTAGTAAACGTGGATCGATTTACATGGGGTTTTCTGATTTAGAATGAGTGAATGGGGAGCTTTCCGATGGGGTCAAATTATCTTAAGTTTTGGGGTGTTTTGGGGTGGGGTTGTCCAATTTGAGCCGTGTGTGATACGAGTGGAGTTTCAAAATTCGAAATTCGAGAGTAGAGACTCGATAGTCGAGATTCGAGAGTTGAGATCAATGAATCGAGAGTCGGGAGTCAAGAGTCGAGATTCGAGAGTTGAGATTTTAGACATAGTCGAGTGTATAGAAATGATGACTAAAAAGTAGATAATAAAATATATTAAAAAAACTTTTAAAATAAATAAATTTCGTAAATAAATTGCACCAAAAAGTAAAATATCTTTTTTTCTTTCTCAGTGATATATACCAAAAGCATTTCTTATTTTGCAAAGAAAATTTTTCTTGTGTATATCGCTGAAAACGAAAAAAATATTTTTTGCTTTTTAGTGCAATCTATTTACAAAAGTTATTTATTTTAAAAGTTTAATTAATTTATTAATTTAATTTATTTACCCGGACGGGAATCGAACCCACTGTGAATAACTTCGTTGTCTCATAGTAGAGTGCTCTGTTATTAAGAATGATTGAGATATTTTAGTGATTTTGTTTGTTAGAGCTGATAAGTTGAATTCTCCAAAAATCCACCAATGTTGGAGCTAGAAACTCAATATTTTGGTGTTGGTGTATCTTTTAACAGGAGCTGAGAAGCTGATTACCTGTGTTGACCATGTAGAGTTGAGAAGCTCAATATCTGCTTATATTGATTACCTTACTCATATTGATAACATTTAATGTTATCGATATATGCATGACCTCTATGTGAGGTCCACGGAAAATCGACCAATTTTATGTAAATTTCTGAGTCGACAATTTAGATTTTGATAAAATTTCGTACAAAGGTTGTCCATTAGTAGAATAACATTTTTGTGAAATATTTCCTGTGGCTACTAATGTTTGGTGGAGATAACGGTATTTGAATCTTTAAGAAAATGGCAAATTTTACTTGGTGGAGGGAATTTAAAAAATTCATATCTCAGATTGTACTCATCACAGCTCCATGAAATAATTTTTATTGTTTTAAGGAAACCTTACGGTATTTGTGAAAAATAAAAGAAAGTTCGTTGTTCTAATTTCTTATTTAAGGATAACAAATATATCTTTTATCCTTGAATATCTCAAAATTTGATTCTTCAATTTTTTTAATATTTGTTTTATTTTAATCCCTTATAGAAATTGAATTAACTGTAAAAAGCAGAAACTCGAATTCCTTAGAGTTCAGATGGAATTAATTTTTAAAGATTTGTACCTCAGAAAAATTTTAGTATAAATTAGTTTTGAAAGATTTTTCGTGCGTTTTATAAAATTTAAGGATTTGTTAAAAAGTGAAGCAGGAATACAAGGATGAAAGAAAATAAGGACCGATTTTTTTTTTTAGAATAACGACGATGTCCTTAATCCTTGAACTCCTCGAAATGTGGGTCTTGTTATACCCTGAATGAAATCACTAGTTTTACCCTTGATAATATCGTTGCGGTATTATGCATTTGTAACGTTCATCACACCAAGAAATAATTGAGACGTAGGAAAAAATTGATTAAACTCTTTTGACAGGTCGCCATTTCGGATTTGTCTATTCCTTATCGGGCACAGCAGGACCCTTTGAATATTACTGCAATTGCATCGCACTACACTCATTTATAGGCCACCATGTTCTTTGTTATTAAGCCCTATTGGGATACTACGCTATTGACTAATCCCGTTATTATTTTATGTGCATCGTATGCAATCAAGTTAATCGCAGTTTTGTTTGAGAAGGCAATATAGCAACAGCTTTTAAAATAGTTTTGTCGAAATTTAATTTTAAAAAATAGTGAAAAATAACGGTTTGTGAAAAAAATTATCTGTGGTTTCTTTTTATTTTAATTGAAAGAATATATTTGAATTGTGGAAACAGAAGTAACTGTTATATTTTAAAAATGGAAGGTCGTTTCAAAGGTTTGATATGTTACAATCCCTTTTCAAAGCATGGTCATTCTAATTACCGAAAAAATTTGAGGGACGTTCCTTCATGGATGATTAAAAGTATTCCATCGTTGCAATTGGGATCTTAAATTTGCGCTCATTGTAAGAGGTTTTCCAATAAGAGGTGTTATTTTGATATTCAAAGAAAAATGCCATTTTTTGAGATAAATGATCGGATCTTTATTTCATTATAAAGAGGAAGGTATGCCGTTAATAATGGAAAATAACATCAGCCAAATGACCACCACGACCACGCCTACAGGACCATATCCTTTTCATGAAATTTTCCTTAACCAAATCGCAAAGTGGCTGCCGTATATCCTCGATAGCCTCACGAATTCCATCTTTGAGCTCTTAAATCGACGCTGGGCTGTTGGCGTAGACCTTCTCTTTCACGTGGCCTCAAAGGAAGAAGTCGCAAGGTGTTAAGTCACAAGATCTCGGTGGCCAATTGTGATCACCTCTTCGAGAGATAACATGGTCCGGAAACTTTTCCCGTAAAAGATCAATGGTTTCGTTGCTTGTATGGCACGTAGCGCCGTCTTGTTGAAAGTAAACGTTGTCCAGATCAATACCATCCAATTCCGGCCATAAAAAATCATTAATCATCTGTCGATGGCGCAATCCATTCACCGTAACTGTTGCTCCAGCCTCATTTTCGAAGAAGTAAGGTCCAATGACCCCGCGGGACCATAAACCGCACCAAGCAGTCACACGTTGAGGATAGAGAGGCTTTTCAACAATAACTCTTGGGTTTTCCGAGCCCCAGATGCGACAATTTTGCTTGTTGACGAAGCCATCGAGGTGGAAATGGGCCTCATCACTCAAGATGAGTTTTCGATGGAATTCCGGATCATTTTCATGCATTTCAAGGACCCAATCAGCAAAGACTCGACGTTGTTGATGATCGGCCGGCTTGAATTCTTGTGTTAACTGAACTTTATAAGCCTTAGGATCCAAATCTTTATGCAAAATACGGTGTAATGACGTTTGTGGAATGCCTAATTCCAAAGAATGACGAGGAATGAACAAGCCTGGGTTTTCTTCAACACTTTCGGCTACAGCAGCAATATTCTCGGCTGTTCTTGAGCGACGTGCACGGGTTTTATTCTTCACATCACTAACTTATCCCGACAGCTCGAATTTTTCTACCAATTTCTATATTGCGGTCCGACAAAGTCCTTCACGACGACCCAAAAATGTTCGAGTTTTACGAACCGTCTCTGCCACATTTTCACCATTTTTATAGTGAATTTTAATAATTTCAATGCGTTGTTGAATCGTGCATCGTTCCATTTTTATTAATGGCGTAGTCTCTACTTGTCAAATGTCAAAAAATGACAGCTCCAAAAGTGACATCTACCGAAATAGCGGGCTAATTAAAATAACACCTCTTATTGGAAAACCCTTTAGTTAGGGTGCGCGTACACGGGCTCGCTAGTGCATCCACTTCTAACGATTTCGAGGAAACACAAGATATATATAATATGGAGCAGGTTGACGAGGACTTTTTCGACAGGGAGTAGCACTTATCTCCTTACAGTAATGTATCAGTTTCTTGGGGGAACCAAAAATTGATTCAAAGCATATGTCTGATAAAGCCTATATTCAAAAAAGATTAAAGAAGATCATGGGATCAATATCTCAAAAAATCTTTGGTGTGCTGTTGCAACAGGAGCCTGAAGGAAGTGATGTTGACTCTATGCTAGTGCAAAAGCTGAAAGAAAAATATGCCGAAATGACGGACAAAAATACAAAATCTATGATTTGGACTATGCTTCCAGAAGAATGGAGCAGCATGAATAAGCAATCATAATGGTTAAATGCTTACATTTCAATCTTTTCTTATTGAAAGAGTGCTAAGCGAAATGAAATAAAAATGACATACAGTCATCGGGTGCGTCATATGGCAATAACTGTTTTTTATAGTTTATTGAGTAATACGTAATATGTTTTATCACGGTACAACGGTGACCAGTGATGATCATATTACTTTTGACAACTCTTACTTTGATATTATTAATGGATCGCAGAATGGCGCGTGGCTATTCTGATCGTATTTCTTTTGTTTTGTTATGTTTGCTTTGTTGCTTTATGTTGAGGTGCTCGTATTTGCATTTACCGTTATGGCATGTAGGTTATGTAGGTACGCTCTACATCACACTTGTTAGAATCGGTCAAAGAATGAGAATAGAAGAACTTTAAAAACTTTTATTATTAACCATGATTTAAATCATAAATACAAGAGGAAAAAACAACCACCTCTTCCGGGCTTGAAACCGGCACCTTCCAATAAAAATAAAAGTTCTTAAAATTCTTCTATTCTCTATCTTTGATCATTTCTAACAAGTGTGGGTTCGATTCCCGTCAGGAAAAAATAAAAAAATTGAATTTACAATTTATTTGTGCGCTTTCATCGTTACTGGTTAATGATAGCTGAAAGCAAATGGTGGCTTAGTAGGCTAATTACAAATGAAGAAATACAGGAGGGAAAATAATCTGTCTCGTAAGCTCAGTGGTAAGAGCAGTCGCCCGGCAAGCAGAAGGTCCCGGTTTCAAACCCCGGACGAGACGGTTGTTTTTCCCTCTGGTATTTATGATTTGATTTAGAATGATTAAAAATAAAAGTTCTTAAAGTTCTTCTTTTCTCCATATTTATTTAAATATTTTATAACTTAAGATTTGTTTACCAACATTTTTTTCTTTAGAATTATGTTTATCAAAATTTGATAAATTAAAATGTTTAAATTAACCAAACCTTACTGAAAATGTGTATAAATTCAAAATGAAAGCTTTGAAATGCGAGAGTTATTCTGAGAATTTGCATTCGAGATTTTTGTGCACGTCCAGGATTTTACTACTCGGATTTTAGCCTTTCCTGATTATACCGTTAGGATTTTGTTTAACATAATTCTGTTATCCGAAAATTCGCCTTCCAGAATTCTGTTCTCCAGGGTTTTATTGCACGGTATTTGGATTTCTGTAGCCGAGATTTTGTCTTAGGAGATTTTGTTATGTTAAAGTTTCTCGCTTTGAATTTTATTGTCAGAAATTTTGTAATCCGACACTTTACCTTCCGGAAGGTCATACCGTATCAACAAAGAGCTAATCGAGGATAAGTCTGGATATTGCAGGAAATGCATTAGTAACAATCATAAACGTTTAATCGTATCAGAGTAGCGCGTCTATAAATGAATAAATAAATAAATTTAAATTTGAATTAATATCGTCGATTATGTACATGATGAAAAAATGTCACTATAAGTTGCAAAGCTACTCGCTCGTACATAAATACTCCTAAACCAAACACACAACATAATTTCACCGGATTCATGCGGTGTTGATGCAGCCATCTTTCATCTCGGGTTGATATGAATTTATCATTACGACGAATTTCACCGGGAAATGCCCTGACATGACCCCATTTTTGCGCCCGGCTAACGTGTAATACATATAGCTGAAGAGGTGGTGCAAGTTTTTTTTTTTTTTTTACGTGCACTTACCTCATCTTTTCCTGGTCACATACCTTGACTACGATGTAGTATGCAAGTAAGACAACGAGGATGGAAATCGCATGAATAAAATATTTCCCACTGAGATGTGATACGACAGAAATTTCGAACATATGAATGTATATAGTTGTCGTTGTGTTTGTCACAGATATAGAGTTTTCTTATATACTTAGTAGACTTTTGACATAGATTCATGAGGGTAAAGGAACAATTAGGGAGAACACTTTTTAAAGAAGAAAGTTTTAGGAAATAGAAGGCAAACTTTAAGGAAAGTAATTTCTTTGGAAGAAGTAGTAAATATTTCAGGAATTTAAGCTTTTGATATTAGTGGAAATAGGAAGGAAGTGATATGCTTTAAGATGCGTTGAAAAATACTCCACAGATATAATGGTCAAATCCGTGGAGATCATAATAATTCTGAAATCTGAACTATTATCATCACATTAGGTTAAAATTGATTTGGAAGGTATTGCGGTTTAATGGACCGAAATTCCAGTTCACAATTCGGATTACAAAGAAACACAAAGAAATAAATCCATCGGAAACAGTATTATTTATTTGTTGTAAAAATAAGAGTACCTGTGCACATATCTCCAATAAAAAATTCATTACTGCAAAAAAATCGTGTACCTACATATGTAATATAATTCAAAGAAAAAACATTAATATTATGGCAGCCAGTTTTTTTCTTGGTGGTAAATATACACTACTGCTTTTTCTGCTAATTTGCTAAATTTCAGTATTTTTTTATTGGTTTTTCCGTTGATATCGCAGGAACTATTTAATAAAATCCGTAATCAAAAATTGTCTCAAATCTTTACTCAGATCTTTCTAAAGTTTTCCTTCCAAATTTTAAACTTTT
This sequence comes from Dioctria rufipes, assembly GCA_963924295.1. NCBI lineage: Eukaryota > Metazoa > Arthropoda > Insecta > Diptera > Asilidae > Dioctria > Dioctria rufipes. Next base: position 67,103,605 of record OZ002744.1, on the reverse strand, counting down.
TCTATGTTCGGATCATTTTCAACAAAGAAATTTTCTTGTTCTTTAGCCATTGCAAATCCTTATCTATAGTATACTTACCTACTGTTAGAGTTGGAACTCTCTAATCGTAATCTTAATGTACCAATCTCGTTAACTCAGAATATTTGTTCTGTAATATTGGAATATCATATTCACTTAAAACCATATCTGGCCAGAAAGGATTCCAGGAGGCACTTGAGGCAGATTTTTTGATTTCTGTAAATAATATTTTGATTATTTTCAATCAATATAGAATAAAGTATTTTCAAAACTAGCACAACGCGTAGATGATTATTAGCTTTTTTTCACACACTACGATGAAGCGCTCTTAAATATCAGCGAGCAGAACCCCTCTCAGCGATCATCTACGCGCTGTGCTGCACCTACCCTAAGTGTATTGTCAGAGACTAGTTCATCCAACACCTTGTTGAAAACATGTTTTATATAATATGCCTCGAAAGTCGAAATAATGTCCTTGGTATTTTAATGGGAAATCCTGTTAGGGAGTTATCCCGTCCCGTCCCAATTAACAACTTAGGATATCCCTGAGAGTGACGAAAGTCTGGGGTTCGGATGTCCATAGTAGATCCCATGCCCTTCCTGCTGGATTTCCTGTGGTTGTACTTAGGCACAGTTAACGCATTCAATAATGTTAAATTCCAGCTGGGGGTTATATCTAGAACGTCTTACGGATCTCCTTGTTAATTTTCAGGATGTGAGGAGAAATATGTGAGGATATTGTTTGAGATTTTTTGGGATTGTAGAATTTTCTTTGATGGGTATACATTTTTACAAAACATAAAAATGAATGAATGGAAAGTATACCTATACCAGAGGTGTATGCACTTGCACAAAACATAAAAACTAAATTTTTAACACCTACAAAGATATTGACGGCTGTACTAACAAAGTGATGTATGAGAAGAGCTCTTAAACTCACTGATCTCGGCTAAATAATATCAGGGGTACGAACCAAAAATTTTTCAATGTAGGCAAAAATTCACTTTATTATAAGAATGTCAATTGCTCATATTTCTTCAAAATTAGTGTGCATTACCGATGGCTGCAAACGGTCCGAACAAATTGTGTTTGGGCAGATAAACATTTCTGTGAATAGGTATATAATGGTTACTCGGTTATATAAGAGTTTATTAATAACTACAATTGGTAACGTAGTTATATAAGAGGTTTTTAACGTGACTAATAGTAGTCGTGGAAGTAAGTTACTAAAGGTTTTATACGGTGGTGATGGAAATGTTCCAATCAGTTGTCTATATAACTTAGAGTAGCCATTACTAGAAGACATATAAGAAAGTTTTAAAATTGTTTTCATCACCACGTTATATTACAGTATTTTTATTACAGTAACCGTGGTTAGCCTTATATAACCCGACAACATTCAATAATGTCGGTGTTCGAACCAAATCGCTTCGAATATATTTTTCTTAACAGATACCTTCTGAAAAGAAAAAATCCTGAAAACAAAGCATGAACATTTTTATAAAATTAAATCTAATCTTATCACTCTCATTCAAAACACAGATACCCAACCAAACAAAGCTATGCATTTGTCATATACATAACATATTGCACAAATACAATACAAAGGTAGCCTCATCGAGCAAATCATTATCATATGTTTTAACCGTTAGATTCATGCCAAAAACAATTCCTGAAAAGGGAACATTAAAAATACCATGCTGAAATTGAGTTCTAAAAAGACAATAAATTCAATCTAATTTTCCTAAAAATAGGTAAAACATCTAACAAAAGCATGTGTTGTCCGGTAGCATACAATGCATGGCACAAATATAATCAGATCAAGCCGATCAATTTGCAACTCTATCATTATCATCATTACAAGTAATATCCAACGGGAATTTTTTCTCTACGTGATAGAGAGAACATTTTTGCAAATATCATTTAATTTAACTCAGCAGCATGTGTTGCTCTAAATTTCTTGTTGCTATGCATTTTTGCTAGTTGCTAGGCAAATTTTACCGCTAGTACCGTAAGATCACAACTGCACTGCCAATTCTTGTAATCATGCGCCTCTGCTACTCCATCAGTGGTGTCGTGTGCAAGCAAGGGCTATATAAACGACAAGCTGACTGATCTCGAACTCTTTTTGTATTTGACATCGCTTGGGGTAAGTTGGCTGTTTAGGCACTAACATTTGTATCGGGTATCGACTGATATTTCACTTTTAACAACTAACAATCCTTTCTGCGCTCGACGGAAATAAACGCATCTTGTTTCGGGTCTCGACTGCGACTGAGATAATCTTTTACTAACAATCATTTCTGGTCTCGACGGAAATAAATGCATCTTATTTCGGGTCTCGACTGAAGATAAGATAACACTTTAAGCCGGGTCTCGACTGACTTAAAGAATATTATCTCGGGTCTCGAATGAGATAGTGTCTTACTAACATTAACACTTTATTTCTGGTCTCGACGGGAATAAAGAATTGTTTTAACCCATGGTTAGAACAAAGGATCTTAACATTAGCTTAAAACCACCCCTCAAGCGTCAAGTTGTAGATCGGTGAGTACCAGTCCCTTGTAACGATATAATATTTATTCATATATCTATTTTATTATATATCTCATATATATATTTACATATTATACTCTTTTGGTGCATATTTATTTAATATCATAATTTGACTTTATTCTATTAATTTTGCATATATATATATATTGACGATTTTATATTGCAATTTTTGCCAATAAGTGTTTTTCAGTGTGATATAAAAATTCTCTGACCCAAAACTTATATATTGAGACTTATCTCTATCCATCTATTTCTAAAAACCATACATCATAAATCGGTGTCAATAAGTGTGCCTTCTAGTGTGTGTTGTTCTCTGACCCAGCAGTTTATATAATCCTGTCTTAAGACGATTACTCAAGATATTTAAGCTAAGTAAGTGTACCAGTGTTTTGAAGTTTAAGTTATTCTAACTTTCGCTCTATATTAACCCCATATATTGAATATCTATTTATATATCTATTAGTAACAATCTGGTAAGTGTATTTCTCCATATGTTTGAATCGTTGACCTACTAAGTTTTACACATAATCTGATCTCTACAGTGGGAAATATTAAAAAATAAGTGCAGTATTTCCTTGAAAGTTAAATAAAGTGAATAGTGTTGATTCGTTGTTAAGAAATAGACCACTGATCTTGATCCAAATTTACCAGTGCATTCACTTCAGTCACTTAATCAAATGTGCGTGTACGTTCTATTAACGGACAGCACAGTCGGTGACTTTATTAAAAATTGGGAGCTTTCGGTAATACATATACCAACCATAAGATATCGCAAAATTTTTGGGTGGCTTTTTATTATTCACCGTAGTTATCGTTATAAAAACAAATGACTCTTATTATCGAATGGAGCCATTATAAAGCTGTTTTAAAGTCTTTAGCTTTAAAACAGTTATTAGATCATAACCTATTCAGGTCATACCGAAATTAAATGATAAGTTTTTTAAATTAAGGGAACAAATTATATTTCAGAATGGGTGCTTTCTGAAAATCTAGCATATTTGCTTAGTTACACTAACTCCGAAACTGTTGATATGCCCCCCCCCCCCCTGCCGTGGATCGAAACATTACTGCAACTACTGTAATCATCAAAATAGATTCATAGAGAGCACCCTGGGTTATATAAGAAGTTATATTAAGGTAACCAGGATATTTTTATTACTCATTTTTAAAAAATTTTATAAAACCTTTATTTATATAACGTTATCTAAATCAAGTCACGACAAGCTTTATATAATCGTTCATTTAAATTTTATAAGAGGTTTATAGTGATCAGAAAGAAGTTTCAAGTACTAGTCTATATAACCCAAGTAATATAATTTGGAAATGGAAACATTACGACAGGAGATCCCATCCCAAGCACGGAGGCCAGAGCGGCCCATTGTACTATCCCATTGTACTGTCCTGGAAGCCCTTTCACCAAAACCTTCCTGTCCTCTTAATGAAGAAGGGTTTTCAGCTCATCTACAGATAAACAGACCCTAGATTGTCCAGCCTACTCCGGACGAAGGCCGGACAAGCACACAAAAGTGTTCGGTTGTCTGCGGCTCTCCTTCCAGGCAGGATAGGCACTCAGGGCTGTCAACAACTCCTATCCTTGTTAGATGAGCGTGAAGCGAGCCGTGGCCGGTGATGCCAATCACAATTCTACATTGTTTCCTTCCGAATGCCATGAGAAAAACAGATATTCCTATTGGGCCCCTCAAGAAACAGTTTTATGCACCTGCAAATATTCAGGTTAGCCCACCTCTGCTGATGCTTCCTATGAACACCGGCTTTGATGACAAGCCTTATCACCGATGTGGCAATACCTACGTCGGGTTCCGGTCCAAGGAACGGAGAATCAGATCCAGCCCTAGCTAAAAGATCAGCTAGTTTATTCCCCATGATCCCCATGTGATCAGGAACCCACTGAAGGGACACCTTGCTGTGGATACATAACTTGTTTACAGACGATCTATAATTCCCCAGTAACTTTGATGTTATCCGAGGGCCACTCAGAGCCCTCAAGGATGCCTGACTATGCGAAAGGCTATATTCGCTGCAATTACGATGGCGAAGACTTCAGCCTGGAAGATAGTGGTGTGTCTTCCAAGTAAGTACTCTATCACAATGTCAGGTTCAGGAAAGTAGACCCCCGCCCCAGCTCCCTCATTAGTGAGAGAGCCGAAATTTTTAGAGCTGACCGGGGAAAGCTCGATAAGACACTTCCCTCAGTCCACGATTCCTTTACAGGAAAGCTCGCAGAGAGCCGATATCGTATTACGTGGTATATAGGCCAGAGAGTTTCTAGGTCCCGCCCATACGGTGTGTGTGTGTGGGGGGAGGAGTGGAAAATACTTCCCAAGCCATGAAACAGAATTCTGTATGTGTGGGTTGGGAGTCCGTTCTCTAAAATGCTCTATATGGATACCAAGCATACATGTCCTATACAGCCTAAACTACTGTTAACGGAATGCGATCGAAATCCCTGATCGCTGAGCGAATCAGTATACAGTGTCCTGCAAAGCAGCCTCTTATCGCGTGGGGTACATGTGGCACGCCTTGGTCGTGCTGAGTTAAAATCTAGAGAATGAATTAGTTAAAAAGTGGCATTAAAAAGATGCGCGTGTCCATGAACAAGAGCTAAAGTTCGACGTGTAACCCTACATAGGGCGCGTTAGTGAGTTTGCTGCTGAAAATGGACAACAAAGTCAGAAGTGGGATTCGAATTTAATAAGTTTCGTGAAGTTCGGGATGTGCAGCTAAGTAGCTACTAATATAGAGAAAAGGAAAATGTTATCACGGAAATCGAGATGTGTGAATATATATAAATGGTGTTGCGCAGTGCGTGTATAAATGGTGAAAGGATCGAAAGGATGGGGTTAAAAGAAAAAAAAGGTCGCACAAAATGAAGACTCAGTGCATTGCGCGCATATAACGATGATTCAGCATATTCCTAAAACGAGTCAGTATGTGGCTGAGCGGGGTTCGTCAACTATACTCACTCAATTCTTAGGAAGAGTGGCGGTGCGGAGAAAATTGTTGCGTTTGTGTGAATGATTAGAACTGAATCGAAGGTGGTTGAGGTGCGAGTAGGGGACCAGAATTACAGGCGGAGCGTCTTTAGATAACGGCGTACGAAGTAATCCCAACTGAGATGCGTATTGAGATCACAATTCCATAAATGCGGATCTTCCGCCGTTAAGTCGCTCTCTTGTTTTGTTTTCTTATTCGTTGTAATGTAGCTGGTTGGAGATACGGTAAGAGGTAATGGCAGATACCAGTCAGTGATAATAAGGTCATGATGGTTGAGTGCTGCGTATCTCTATCTTACTAGGTATGTATATTGTTTGTGTGGGGCATACATGGGTGTGTAAATGAGATACTTTGTATGGAGTGTGTATTTCCTTTGCGATTCTCTTCACATAGGTTTAGAGGAGGTGGAATACGATATTCGTTATTTTTTTAAGTATATAAGAAAGGAAGGCAATCAAATAATTTTCCTTATTTGGAGTTTTGCTGGCGATATTTTAGAAATATTTGCATCAATTGGATCATTACGTGTTCTTATCTTCAGTAGAAAGGATCTTTATTGCATAGTGTGGTTTCGAGAAAAAAATAATTTAAGCAAAGGTAGTGAGGTGTTAGTAAATAAACTCAAAGAAAAGTTCTGGCGAGTTTTCAATAATTTCCAGTAAACCATTTTCTGCGTAATAGGTTAGGGTGGTGTTTTAAAAACGCTTCACACCAGTGCCTCCCAGGCTTTCCTTGTGTAAAAGGATTCGGTATTTGAAGCCGTTTTAGTAATATTTGTACACTTTCTAATAGTTGATCCTTATTTACGGGGAATCCCATGTCTCCTAAATGTAAAATCCATTTAGCTTAGTATGTGCTTCTTCAGCTTCGGGTACGTAGAAGATGGCCCTATTTTTCTGATGACTGGTGTTTTTCCCTTGCATTCTTTTTAAGCCCGTCAAACAATACAGTTATTGTTCGGAAAGGACAAAAGATTGTCCATAACATCATTAATTCGGATGAAAAGGAATGAATAACCACGTTATTTATGGGAAATGCAGCCGGAGAGCTAGCACCATCTATGGTAGTAATAAATTTGAAAAGAGTTCCAAAAATATTTGCTAAATTGGTTCCGTCATCTTGGGGTGTGAGGAGGTCACGTAACGGTTGCATGACTGGAGAAACTGTTATGAGTACATCGCTAATGTATTTCATTCTTGGCTCATAAAAAACCACACTGATTTTCCTAAAAAATTTCTAATTATTTAATTTCATACTTACTAGCTTTTAACGGGTAAGATGGTTGTTTTTAATGCATACAAACTCTTTGCCGAATATTGGTACATAACTTGACAAATACTTCTACAGGCACTTTTTTACTTGAAGAATACTGGTACGATACGTACTTTCTAATATTTGCTTAAAAATTTAACTTAAGCGCTAAATGTTGAAAAGTTAAACAACATTATCATGATACGTGATTAGGTATGAATATTATATCAAATTATAGATACCTGTACAGCAAGTATACAATTTTCACAATTAACTGATTATCAAAACCTGCTTAATGTGACGAAGACTGGTACATTTACCTTAATACACATCTATTTGTGATTGGAAAATGGTAAGGTATTAAAGAAAATTAACATATTATCATTTTTTTTATTCGAAAAATTATTATTTATAAGAAAAATTATAAAAACCATTATAAAATAATAAAAACAAAAGAATTTTTTGTTGTTTTTGTTTAAAAAAAGATTAATTAGTTTTGTTTTTATTATTATTACAATTTTTTTGTTTTTTCTTTTTAATAAGATACAATTATTATAAAATTGTTAAATAATTAATTTTTTATTTATTAGGGAATTATCGTTCTTCTTCAAATTCCATTTCAATTTCCATCTCTATCTCTTCATTACCTTCTTCTTTTTCTGTTTCCAGTATTTCCATAGTTTCAGACGAACAACTGCCAGATATTTCTTCATTATCTTCTTCTTCTCGCTTTTCCGTTTCCAGTATTTCCATGGTTTCAGTCAGAATGACATAACTATTAGAATGGCATGACTAATGGCAGTACATTTTAGTTTAAGACAATCCAGTGCAGATCTTCGATTTTTTTAAATTATTTCTTCTAAAAAATATGTCAGTAAACTTGGAATGTCGTCATTCATATTCTCGAATATTTTGATACGAGAAGGATAATTTTCATTATTTACTACCACAGATCTAATGTCTCCTCGAATAATAACGTCAGCAGAAATTCGAAGACGTTCTTCTGCATCCTTTCTCGTGTGATATCATATTGTGCGTCGGTGAAACAAATAATAGTTAAAGAGGTACTTTTTTGTGTATAATAATTATTTTTTTAGCATATTTTGTAACAAGTTTACTCTTAATAGTCTTGTTATCTGGAACAAAATACTTACACATGTCTTATAATTCGTTTGACTTTCATCGTTATTTTCAATAAATGAGTATACTTCTTCCATTGTTTATGACACTTTACTATCTTAGGGCCGGCCAACCGTACTACCCATGGTAGGCTGCATAAAATGGTTAACACAATCGGCATGGTATTGAGCCTGAACAGTGAACAGATCGTATTCGCAAATAATTCGTGTAACGGCCCTAGCGGTGTCATCAAACGGAGCTCTTAAGCGTCGAGATACAACGGATTTTACGGCGAATATTTATCCTTTCTTTCTTTTCTTTTTCCTCATCTTTTTCGCCGCAAAATATACAAAGATTTTAAACGAAAAGCGTGATTCATTGGAACGCATTCTGCTGTGAGATGTACTCGTAGATGTCGATGTGCTTGTTTCATTCCACTGTTCACAAGTAAATATCCCTTAATACTAACGTTAGTTTGTTCGTATACTTAAAATTGACCAATACATAAAGCAGGTATCAACAAATTTATGCTCTGATAAAAGAGATGTCTCTCAAACTCGTATGACAAACGAGAACGTTTCGGACAAAGTTAACTTAATAACAAGTTAAGAAGCAGTAGAGCAAAATTTGAAAATTTTTGGTATTTTTTAGAATGAAACAAGTAATTTCATGTACTTTAGTCTTTTGCATAAATGGGGAAAAGGATCTTAGCTATGCATTATTGTAGTGCAACTGAGACAACGAGTTAGAACAAAAAATCGAGAGAACGTAGGTTTTCCCGAACGACAAAATCTTATTGAATTCCTCAAAATCCTATCAAACTATTCATAATTAGTTCGGGTCACACTACATCCCATTTTTAAGAAAAACATAAATTTCGCTTTGTCCAAGATGTTGAAAGGAGATGTTACGCCGAGAATTGCCTTTTCTATAGTAAATTTTTCAAAAAATTATTTTTTTCTGTCGCAAATTTTAAAAAATTATTTTTTTCTGTCGAAAATTTTAAATACGCCGAGTATGGCCTTTTCTATAGTAAATTTTTTAAAAAATAATTTTTTACTGTCGCAAATTTTAAATATGCCGAGGATTGCCTTTTCTATAGTAAATTTTTTAAAAAATTATGTTTTACTGTCGCAAATGTTAAATGCGGCGAGTATTGCCTTTTCTATAGTAAAATTTTCAAAAAATAATTTTTTACTGTCGCTAATTTTAAATACGCCGAGGATTGCCTTTCCTATAGTAAATTTTTCAAAAAATTATTTTTTTCTGTCGCAAATTTTGCAAATTTTAAATACAGCGAGTATGGCCCTTTCTATAGTAAATTTAACAAAAAATTATTTTTCACTGTCGCAAATTTTAAATACACCGAGGATTGCGTTTTCTATAGTAATTTTTTCAAAAATTATTTTTGTCTGTCAAATAAAATTCTCATTTTAACCGAAAATATCAGAGAATCCAACATGAGTTCTCCCACGTAAACTCTTCATGGCAAAACGAATGTGTCCATTTAAAACAACAACATGTGACCAAACATTGTCAATATTTCATGAAAACCGATTTTCACAAAAGCGCGGGAACATCTTATGAGAGTAAAACATGAAAACTCCGCCCCTTCTCATTTATTTACGAAAATGAAGCAATTACCATTCTGTTTCGTTGCATGCGTTTTCATATTTTTTATCTTTATTCATAAAAGTTTTAAAGAGTTTGATTTTTTTTAATTCTCTTTCTTTCATCCTTTTTTTTCGTTTGCATTTTAAATGTAAAACACTCGGTAATCTCGCCTGCTTCTTAGCTGATTGTTAAGTTAACTTTGGTTTCGTAGTTCATCCTTCTTCGTCTAGCCCATTATGGAATAAGGTCGGCACTATTATGTAATATATAGTATGTTTTAGTTTGTATTATTATGGACTTTGAAACGTTCACATAAATAAACTTTCTAATATTTTATGCCGAATTCAACGTTTAATTACAAATATACAATATTTTTCGTAGGTAATTTTCTAACCTAGAAATTCGATAACTATCATTTTTTCGATAAGGCAGTGTTAACCAGATTTGCGCGAAAGCCCGTGTTTTGTTACCTTTGACTCCGTGTAACATTTTTAGCGGCACATGTATCGATGGAGACTTTTGGCTTTCCGGAAATTTTCCGAATTTCGATCTATTTGGGGGTATTCACGCAATGTTGTATCAAAGAGTGTATCGTTGTAAAAGATGTATTTGATTACAACCCAGTAAAACTATGCAAGGCTTACGCATATAAAATGCAATACAAGGGTTGTAGTATATCGAAAAGACCTCTGAGTTGCTTTACTTAATTTATTCACGGTATGTCAAAAATATAAAGAAGTGTACAGCTTAAAGTTCACGCAGCAACTGGCAGCTTACAGCTAATCCACTGGTTACATCAATCTAGTACTAAATGAGATAACTAAGAACTGCCAGCTTAACGCAATATATTACATCTTCCCCTTAAAAGGAGTACTTAAATTCAACTTACAAATTCAATTCATTTACCTTATTTCGGCTTTCATACAATTCAGTTATACATTCATTTGCTTGTTCTGCGTTATCCTATTTCTTTTCATTAGCTCAATAAATTCATATTTTTCTTGTGTTGCATATTTCCTACATTACCAACTTCTATTATAATGGATCCATTTACATTTTCTCTCATCATATATCTAGTTTAATGTGTAGCTCTATTTTCAATTTTCTTCTTTTTCCTATTGCCTAGATTGTATTACTTTATTATTATTATTATTATTGTCGCAGAGACCGGACGTGTCAATTCGAGTTCCATAAAATCTTAAGAAAGCCCGCGTAATATTAGTGAAAAAACGGATAAGTAAAGAACAGTGAGTGATTTTATTGTCCACCAGTTTTCGTGTGTGTATATCCACAAAAAGAACTATTTTAAAATAATTACAAAAGAATTAAAAATTGTGAAAAGCAAAACATTTTCTGACATTTGTGTAATTTATTTCAATTAATTTTGGTCGTTGCCATGGCAACGGGGCAACCGTGAATAAATTTTAGTGTAAATTGAAACCGATAATTTCGAATCGTTATAAAAGTCTGGAAAGAAATATATTTTTAAATTTTTATTGAAAAAACAAATATTTACTCTGCCGCGCTCAAAATGAGCAGTAGTGATTCTGGGGGGAGTGATGATCCCCTCAAATCAAGAGGACGGAGGAAGAAGAATACGAAGGCCTCTTCTTCTTCCGAAAAACTCCACAAAGGGCCCACAGAAAAGGCCACCAAGGGCCCTACTGAAGAGGCTAAAAAACTACAGTCAACTCCGTTGGAGAAGACTGCAGGAAGTACAGGTGCCGCTGTCCCAGAAGTATCAGGAGCATTAGCTCCGAACACGGATGCAAAAGCAGAAGTACTTGCAATGACAATAGCAACTACATCCAGCCAAGGACAAAAGCCAAGCTTGACAGAAGTTGTTAAAATGGCTTCGAATTCAGCACAAAAGCCAAGCTATGTTGTGATGAGGCCACCGCTCTCTACAGCGAAGGCAAATGCCTCAAATCAGAAGCCACCTGCACCAGAAACAAGACCAGCAGCAGCACCACGATCCCCGGCGTTAGTTGCAGGGATTTCTTATGCACAGCAGGTAAGTGGCAGTTCCACTAAAGAGTCAGCCATAGAAATTTTAGGAAAGGGCATCACTCCTCGTCCAGCCCCACTGGACGCAGGTAAGCCTTGGCCCAAGACCGGTGCGGGTCTTCAGGCTTTTTTCGACGGGAGGTGGCAGGATGAGAGCTACGGTATGCAGCTCGAGCACATCAATAGATGTCCTCAGAGCGCATACCTGAAAGCGATCTTTCAGGTCATCTCTCGTGAGGAGCTATTCTCCATGGGAGTAATAGCTGGGGGAATGGTCGAGGTGTATTCCACGACCCTCGGTAGTGCTACCAAGCTCATGCTTGCGGGCATCGATGTGGATGGTAGACACCTTGTGCCATTCCCACTCAGGGAAAAGCCCACGAAGGTTGTCTTTTCACGGGTCCCAATGCGAGCCAGTCATGAAGACCTCCTGAATTTCCTAGGGAGATTTGGGAAGGTTCATGGCAGTGTTCGTGCTATTCCCATTAAAATTGGGGACGGGGGTCTTGGGCGGGGTATTTTCGGTACCAGCCGTGAAGCGTCCATCACTCTAAATAAGGGGTGCACGCTTCCAAGAGGCTTCTACCTGAGCATATCCGGCTCAAGACACTGGATTGATGTGAGCACCGAAGCGAAATGCCATGCTTGCCATTTAGTAGGGCATTTTATTGCTGACTGCCCCAAGAGAAGCGGGAAGAAGGCTGAACAGAAGGCTCCCTCGAAGGAAACCACTGCTACAGTAGTGGCTCCGGAAAAGGAACTTTCTGCCAGCACTCAACCTGCTATCTTGGAGCAGCCAGTGACTAGGGTGCCTGAATTTGTCCCGGAGGCAAAAAACATTAAGGCTATAAACGGTGCCACGTCAGCACGTGAAAGCATGGCTACTTCTGACGAGGAGTCGACTAGCCATGTAGTCAAAAAAAAGAGGACGAGGAGGAAGACGAAGGTGGACCGGGCGATGCTGCCTCCTCCAGAGCCAGCAAAGCCAGTCGCATCAAAACGGCCCCACTCGGAGGAGGACGATAGTGGTGCTTGCGGCTCGAAGGTTGTTGTGAGAGACACGGAAGTGTCTCTCGAGCAGCTTTCGGACTGCGATATGACCGGTTTTGATGAGACTGGTCTCTCCAGCTTCAGTGGCTACGAATCGTGTGGTAGCACCATGTCGATTGGTAGCCAATTTGAAGTCTCGGAGGGTTTGGAAACCCTTCCTAGGGAGAAGATCTCGAGGATTCTTTCCCGGCTCCTGTACAAGAAGAATTCAGGCAAAATCTGGAGTACTCTTGTGGAGGAGCTGGGGAAGCCGGAATTGCTACTTCCCCAACTTCTACTCCTACAAGAGGAGTGCAAGAAGAAGGGGAAGTACAACGGTATATCCCGGTTAGATCGACTCCATAGGAGGGTGCAGGAGTTGATACACGAGCATCGCTTGGTTGATTCTCCTAGTCAATAGACGTCGTACCATCATCGTTTCAGCTTTTCATCTCTTTGAATGTGCAAGATAGCTTCTATCAACGCCGGGGGTTTAAGTGCACATACAAGGTTACACAGCACTATCGAACATGTCAAAATGTTCGATATAGACATCGCCCTTCTACAGGAGACGAATTTTACACAAGACACATATACACAACTTGAGCGTTATGCTTATTTGCACACTGGCTATGCAATGTTTGCCACACCTGTGCCTCGTCGAGGCTCAGGGGTGGCAATCATTGTATCCAACAAATTCACACTATCGTCTCCTGTCTATACAGATATCTTCCCAGGCTTCGCTTCTTCCTTGGACTTTGTCGTTCAAGACAAACATATCAAGGTAGTAAACGTGTACCTTCCTCATGACCAGGACATTACAAGACAAGTTCTTGATAGTGTTCAATCCTGTCTGGTGAATTTTAGTGGCGAAACTATCCTCGGAGGTGATTTCAACTGCACGCTAAATCCCTCAATGGATCGGCATTCCGGAGTTGAGTTCAACTCTGTCAATGCTACTCGGCTGAGGAGTTTTGTTCGTGTTTTCAGACTCGTGGATATCTATCGTTGGATGCATCCTACGACTAGATCATACACGAGGGTCTCGCGAAATATCCATGGAAGTCTCGCAGGCTCCAGAATCGATAGACTTTACGTCTCACCTGGAATACTAGAACATTTCGTTGGTGTCACTCATGAAGTGTGTTCCGTTAGCGATCACCTTCTTGTAGTGGCAACCAGCACTCTAGTTGAAAGAAGAACTGCATACTGGATATTCAACAACTATTTGTTGAATTCCGAGCAGTTCATCAATGAATTCACTGAATTCTGGCACGATTGGCAAGAGAGGAAAGGTGACTTTCCTCTTCTTAGTCAATGGTGGGATGTTGGAAAGCTCCAAATTCGATCTTTTATCGAAGCGAATTTCAATCGAAGTGGGTATCAAGCTTCTAGCTTGTCGGCCGAAGTATCTCGGGTGGCAGCTCTTCTCCCAACTCAGCCGGAGTTGATTCTTTATTTTAACAGAATAAAGGAACGCTTGGCAACACAAACTTACAAGCACAGCTTGGAGTTTGTGCTGCGCAGCCAATCACGCTGGCTGAGGGAAGGCGATTCTCCAACCGAGTACTTCTTTCAGGCAACTAGACGACGTACTGCTTCTTGTGAAGTCGAATCGATAGTTGATGAATCTGGTAGCTGTTGTCCGTTGAGGACTTGCAACGGACAACAGCTACCAGAATTTATTCGAGACTATTACAGTAGTCTCTACTCTGAATCGACGTCGACAACATCCTCGACCACTCATGAATTTCTTGAGAATATTCCCACTTTCTCTGAAGACAGCAAGGAGCTCCTGGATACAGTAATCACATTGGAGGATATGATCGCTGCGACAAAGGATCTAAGGCGACGCACTTCACCTGGTTATGACGGCTTGACTCCAGAATTCTTCATACGTTTCAGGGATTTATTAATTCCTGACCTTTTGGAATTCTTCAATTCGGCGGTTGAGACGCATTCAGACTTTCCTTCTAGTTGGAGGAGGTCTGTTATGCGATTGATTCCAAAGAAGGGAGATTTGCAGAGGATGGGGAACTGGAGGCCAGTAACCCTATGCAATGTGGACTATAAAATCGTCTGCAAAGCATTAGGGGCGATACTCCGCTCAGTGATTGCTTCGGTAATACACCCGGAACAGTCCTATTGTGTTCCTGGTCGTAGCATCTACGACAACATCGCGGTAGCCAAACATTTGTTTGCCTACCATGAACAGACAGGTACACAAATGGCCATGATTTCTCTTGACCAGCAAAAGGCTTTTGATAGCGTCTCGCACGAGTATCTCCTGACTGCTCTCGAGGCATTTGGGTTCCCGCCCAGGTGGCTCGATATCATCGGGAAACTGTACAGAGATTCAGCGATTTTGATTAAGCATCAAGGACAGGTATGCTTTATGATCTTTCGTTGGAGCCGCTACTGGTGAATCTTCGTCGAATGCTCGGACAATATTCAGTGCATCTACCATATACCAATGTGAGGCCTCTTATGTTGGCATATGCGGATGACCTTTCTATTTTCGTGACAAGAGATGAAGCTTTTCCGGGCGCTCGTGCTGTTTTCGAACAGTACGAACGTATAGCGGACCTTAGCAAGAGTCAAGGCTTGTGGTGTGGAAGGTGGAGAGATCGTACAGATACTCCACTGAACATCCAATGGACTAATACTTGCCTGAAGTATTTAGGTGTGTATATCGGACGCGAGAGTAAATCAAATAATAGCCGCATCGCTCTTGAGAAACTCTCTAGAGCTGTTAACTCATGGCGTAGTCGACTGTTTCCACTATCCCTAATGGGAAGGTCAGTCGTGATAAACTATTTGATTACCTCGTCCATCGTTCATCTGCTAAAGTCTGAGACGTTTGATGAAGGGTACGTAGGTCTTCTTCAAGCAAAAGCGATAGACGCCTTTTGGTGCGGAAGACGATGGGTTGCTGAAAGCACGCTCTGTCTGCCAGTCAAGATAGGTGGATTAGGTCTCACTAACTTGGTTGTGAAATCAAGGTGTCTCCAAGTGCGTGCATTCCAACGAGTGTTTTGCCAGAGAGACACCTTAATTTCTCAACTGTGGGTGAATGTACTGGGAGGGATCGGCATAGGGGAGTATTACTACCTGCTCTCTGTTCGACCACCCTATCCTCGTGACTGGCCACAGGATCTAATCTCAACGATTCAGACCTGGGGCAGAATCAGGCCAGCATTTCACCTTAAGTGGAATGCTCTGCGGTACACGCAATTCGCGTCGATTCCAATCAGGTTTAATCCTGAATTAATAGATTCAGTGTTCAGTAATGCTCGAGGTTTTGAAGCTGACACGCATACACTGACAGTTCTCGGAGATATTATTGATATCTCTGGAAACTGTCGAATAAACACGAACACTCCACAACTACACGACCTGGCGGCTTCAGCGCGAGAGAGATTTCGCCAACTTGGGACCAGTGACCCTGGCACTAAGTTGGAAGATGCTTTCGTTCTGGACAGATCGCCTCACACACCTTTCAGCACACTTACAACACGTGTGCTCCGTGACGTGCTTATGTCAATAAGACCTCCGGAGTACACAGGATACAACAGATGGCGAACACACCTCGGGGTGAATATGGGCGTGATGGGAGGGATAACTTGCAGAGTAGTCTACAGTTATCCTTCTAGTTACAAAGATGCTGATGTAGCATTCAAATTGCTGCATCACAGTCTTATGCATCCTAATCAGTTGTCACATATCGACCGGCGGGTTTAGAGGATCTGCACAGTTTGTTCTGGTGAAGGCACCTTGTTTCACAGGTTCTTCACTTGTCCAGCTTTGCAGAGTCTAATGGAACTGGTGCGCGATATGTGTCAGTTGATCCACCCGAATTTCAGCATTACTAGGACATCGTTTCTATGGGGACCAAAGGTTTGTAGTCGGGTGAATTGTTTGATTAGCTTTGTGTTTACACTGGCCAAATCTACAATTCACTTGTACTACATGAGAGCCGGAGATGGGAATCAGAACACTGACCCACAACACCACGCACAAGCACTTAAGCGCCACTTCGTTGACAGATTGAAGAGACGTTTACGTCTCGAATATCTGGCAACGAACGCAGACACATTCAACTGCACATGGCAGCCACTATCGTCAGTGCAGGACGGCGCTCTTGTTTTTCGCTGGTGATATCAGGCCACAGCATTTGCAACTCTAGTCCACGGGGCTTCTCCTCACTTTGGAACCGTTGCAAGTGCTGTGGGAAGGATAAGCGCTCCGTTAGAGATGCTCAGCTGGAGGGATGATGAGGGCAGTTTGTAGAGGTCTATGATACTACAGGCTGCCCTCGCGGGACTCTATAACGGTATCGCGTAAATTTTTCGTTCGTTCGGCTGTTAAGTTTTTAATTCGGTTTCGGTCTCGGTGCTAAATTGCAAAATTTTTTGTTTAAATTCGCTCGTTTAGGAACATTTTTATTAGTTTATTTTGGAAATTGGGAACTCATTGGAACTGCCACTTACCTAATTGTCAAAATTGGGACTGGTTCAAAATTTTTTGGTTAAACTTTAGATCTTTTTCAAAATTCTTGTGACCGTTTTTAGACTCTTTTGAGCATTTTATCTTATTTGTTTACCTTTTTGTGTGTCATTTTTATTGTATTACTTGTTTTAATTGTCCCTTTTGACTGTTTGTAAGTTAGTTTAGCTAGTGTCTTTTTTACAATTTTGTGCCTTTTGCCAATTAGTTTTAAGGAATTTTTAAAAGAGCCAGAGAGCCAAAAATTAAAGAGACTTATTTACATAAAAAAAAAAAAAAATTATTATATTACTTTTTTTTTTTCTAACTTCGCTGACCAATTGAGGTATACTGCTTATATATATATATATATAAAAAAAAGAAAAAGTTTCATCATTCAGGAAAGTGCACATTGTTCAATCTTTTCATCTTTTAATATTTTTTTTTTTATTTATTTTTTTTTTTTTTATAACTGCCTTAAAAATTTTGAATTTCTTCTTAATATTGTTCCAGTCACAAGCTCTATCCAATATGACCTCGGAGCTTCAGCCTTTTCAAAAATTTTTGCCGGTATCCATTTATTTTTCTCAAGATACCACACTTTTTCCCCTACTTTAAACTCATTTCTTGCTTTTGCATGCTTGTCGTAATAAAATTTATAGCTATTATTATTTCTCTTCAGCACAGGTTCGAATTTCCGATGTCTTGCACTTTGGAAAAGTGTCATTTTCGCTGGTGTTAATGTTCTTGTTTTTCTTCCTAGAAGTAACTCAGCAGGGCTGATTAAACTATTTTTTATTGGGGTATTTCTGTAATCTAATAAAATTTTCCATAATTCAGTTTTGCTATCAACTGACTTTTCTAACATACTTTTAGCCGTCTGGACAAACCTTTCCGCAAAACCATTCGCTTGTGGATAGTGAGGACTTGTCGTTTTCAGTTCTATATCATTCTCATTAACAAAATTTTTAAATTGTATGGATCCAAATGGCATATTGTCCGCAACAATTTGTCTTGGAATACCGTGTATTGAAAAAATACTTTTGAGTTTTAAAATTACTTCCTGTGCCGTTTTATTTCTTAATAAAAGAATATCCAAATATTTCGAAAAATAATCTGCCACAACTAGATACGACTTGTTAGAAAACTCCATAATATCTATACCAATCTTGAAATATGGATATGGAGGCATATCATGTGAAATTAACGGTTCTTTTGTGTTTGCCCGGCGGTGCCTTTGGCAAATACTACATTTGCCTATCATGTCTTCTATATCCTTGTTAATACCTGGCCAATATACTAGGCTTCTAGCTAAATACTTCGTTCTTTCAATTCCAAAATGCGAAGAATGTAATGTTTTCAGTATATCTTCTCTAAGTATTGTGGGAATGATAATCCTTTCATTAAAGAAAACTAATCCACTTTCTAACGATAATTGATCCCTAAATTTCCAATAATATTTAATTACCTCTTTCAATTTATTTTTGTTAGTTGGCCATCCTGCTCTTAATAGTTGGAATATTTCACTTAAAATCGGGTCTTTTGCTGTTTCTTCTTCCAAAACTTTTCGCTTTTCATCACTCACATTAATTGAGTGTACTATCTCATTTAGATCCTCCATTTCTGGTTTACCCTGGTTTTCACTTATCAGATTTCTTGAAAGTAAATCTGCTATAAGCATGTCCTTTCCAGGTAGATATTCGAAAAATAAATTATATTTTAATAATCTGAGCTTCATCCTCTGCAACCTAGGTGACACAACATTTACTAATTCCTTGCTATTAATCCCTAACAGGGGTTTGTGGTCTGTGAGAATTTTCACTCTACGGCCATAAATGAACTTATGGAACTTGTCACATGCAAACACTATTGCTAACAATTCCTTCTCTATCTGTGCATAATTAGTCTCTGTTTGTGAAAGACTTCGCGAAGCATAGAAAATAGGTTCACCCGCCTGCATTAAACAACACCCTAATCCATATTGTGACGCATCAGCCTGAATGGCAATGTTTTTATTAATGTCAAATGGTTTCAAGCACGGAGCTTCCATTATTAATTTCTTTATTTCTGACAGGCACTTATCATGAGTTGTCAACCACTGAAAGATAGTGTTTTTCTTTAAAAGCGCGCGCAAGGGTTGAGAAATTTCCGCTAAATTAGGAATAAATTTCCGTAAGTAATTGATCATTCCAAGTAAACTTTGAATATCTTTTTTATCAGAGGGGGGTTTTAAATTATTAATCGCATTTACATATGATGGATCATACTTGATACCATCGCCTGAAATAATGTGACCCAGAAACTTAACATTTGTCACCCTATATTGTATTTTAGCCTTATTAAATTTGATGTTCTTATCAAGAGCTCGTTTCATCGTTTTTTCAAAAATTGCATCGTGCTCCTCTAGAGTCTCTGCTGCAATCAGGATGTCATCAATATAAATTACTACTCCTGCAATATCAGAAAAATTCCTTTCATTTAATTTTTGAAAGATTTCAGGGGCAGTTTTTACCCCGAATGGCAAACGTTTAAAACGAAAAATTCCAAAAGGAGTTGAAAATGAGCATAGTTTGCAAGATTTTTTATCTAGAGCTACTTGCCAATACCCTTCTTTTAAATCAAGAACAGTGAAAAATTTTTTATTTGCTAATTTTACTGATATCTCTTCGAACGACGGTATTAAATGTGGTTCTTCTAATAGCGCTTCATTTAAAAATTTGGGATCTAAACATAATCGCAAGCTCTTATCTTTTTTCTCTACTATAACTACGTTCGATATCCATTCTGCAGGTTCGCGTACCTCTTCAATTATCTCTCTTCTACATAGTTCTTGAAGTGTATTTTTTAGTGGTTCATATAGTGATAACGGTATTCTCCTAGCTGCCCTAACAACAGGCTTAGCCTCTTCCCTAATTTTCATTTGATACTCTTCTTGAAATTTACCTAGGCCATCAAAAACTTCTGAGTATTTGTTTAAAAGATTTTTCTTTCCGTCTATTAACGTATTTACCTTCTTAATTAAACCCAATTCCTTACACGCATGCAAACCAAGAATAGGAATAGAGTCGCTATCGACTACAATAAAATTTTGTACAAATTTTCTCAATTTAATTAAGCATGTTAACTTAGCACACCCTACGGGTTTCAATTTTGCTCCTCCATAAACTTCTATAATTATATTTGTAGGATTTAATTTAGCATTTTGCACTTTTTTAAAGATTGTAAGTGGAACAATATTTATTTCAGCCCCTGTGTCTAATTTAAATTGAACTGGCAGATTATTTATTTTAATTGTTTGATACCAGGCTGAATTTGATTTTGAACAACTTGATACTACTGATACTGTATCAAGATACATGCTGTTAATATTTTGCGAGACTTCACATACCTTTTTACTCCAACAAGCTTGTGCGAAATGATTCTTTTTTCCGCAATTACTACATCGTTTATTCCACGCAGGGCACTTTCCTTTCTGATGATTGTCTAAACAGTACGAACACTGATTACCTTTCCTATTTATAATTTCATTTTGCCTAAAATTGTTAGAGTTTTTATGATAACTAAATTTTGCTTTATTGAATTTTTGTCTACTCACATTTTTATTGTACCTACTAACATTCCTACCTATATTAGCATGATCTGTATTCTTGTTGATTTCCATCATTGAGCTCTCTCCATTGTAATTAATTACGTTAACTGCTAATTTTCTGTCCAATTGCCTCGTTTGAATCTCTGATGCTTGTTGTTTTGACGTTTCTGCTGTTCTGGCCATGTTGATCGCCTTTTTTTCGTCTAAGTCTTCTACCTCCAGCATTCTTTTCTGCAAATTTTTGTCAGCTACGCCTACAATGATTCTGTCTCGCAGCATTCTTGTTTCCTGGTCTCCAAAATTACAGTCACGGATTAACTTCTTTAGGTCCATTAGAAAATTGTCAAATGGCTCCCTTGGTGATTGATTTCTCAGGTGAAATATATAGCTTGCATATGCCTCGTTCTGTTTTGGCTGGCAAAAAGCTTCAAATGCTTTTACTACCTCGTTGTATGATGCTCGCTGCTCCTCAGTCAATGTAAATGAATTAAAAAGCTCTACTGCTTCAGCACCAACTGCATTGAGAAAAATTGCTGCTTGCACTGCCTCTGATTTTTTGTTTAACTCAGCAGCTGTGTAAAAGTACTGAAAATGTTGCTTAAATTTTTTCCAATTTTCAGAGACATTTCCATCTAGGTTTAGCGGATCTACTTTCTTTAAAAAATCCATGCTTTTGTCAATGGTTACAATACGAACCTCTGTTTTTGGTGGTCTGCCACGCGGTCTTTTCGGTTTATTTGTTTCTTCCTTGTTTTGTTTGCTAATTCCCATTAATTACTTTTATTCAGAATTTAACATTTATTTGGTTTTAGCGCTTTTATTCGAATCACTTATTCTTTCTTTATGCTATTTGGATTAACTGAATTATTGATATCACCGTTATCTGATTCTTTTTTTGCCCTAATCACATCCATCACTTGTACACTTCGGAATAATTGAAGGAATTTGCTTTTCATTTAATTTGCAATTTGGGTTTTTGTATTAATTTTTTAATTTGTAAGCGCGTGTTTTGTTCAATTATCCTCGTCGCCATGTAGTATATCGAAAAGACCTCTGAGTTGCTTTACTTAATTTATTCACGGTATGTCAAAAATATAAAGAAGTGTACAGCTTAAAGTTCACGCAGCAACTGGCAGCTTACAGCTAATCCACTGGTTACATCAATCTAGTACTAAATGAGATAACTAAGAACTGCCAGCTTAACGCAATATATTACAAGGGTCTTGTATTTTTACATTCACAAATTGGCAGTATAAACCGGGTTGTATAGTTGTACTTAGGAGCTGAGAATGAACGTCAAATGTCAGCGGGTACAGCTGGCGAGCGGAGTGTCCTAGGAAATTTTCCAGTGTGCCAAATGAAAGATCCTTTTGAGGACTATCGACTGGTGTACTTGTATTTTTTCTAGGTGGTACTCAGTTGCTTTAGCAGGGTGTTCCATTTACATCTACATACTCGCATCATGGTATTCCCCTACAAAAAAAGGTATTGCAAATTTGTGAGCCCAAAACATCAGTAATGGCGCATCAAAGAGTATGAAAATTTCTGGAAAACTTAATAAAACATCACCGAAAAACAAATTGGTGCAATCGATTTTCTTTTTCCGTCCTATATTACTTAATAATAGTATTTGAAGTTCAGAAATTAGCTTTACTTATTTTCAAAATTTGAACCTTTCTTGCGGGATGAGGAGGGGACCGTTCAAAAAACGAACTTGATATTCATCTTTAGTTCGACAAGGCGATTAAATTTATCGAAAAAAAGTTTCGAGTGGGGCTGTTTTGGGGTGCCGGGTTGTTACCCCCACCCTCCTCAAACCCCAAATATGACATGTGGGGTGTCTATTTAAAGCCCCCGCTGAGCTCTATCGAATGGCGTTTTTAAATTTCAATCCGGTATAATCCATAGTATATTTTTTCCACCCTCTAAAACTTGATTACGTTTTAACTGAAAACCACTTTTTTACTTTGTCGGACCCTGCATCATAAGGGATGTCCCTAGAGAAATACTTTTGCATCTATCTATTAGAAGGTTTTATTTTCAATTCGAGATATTTCCACACTGAGCTTTTACTCCCGAAGTTCACTGTTTTTCCCCATCTGGGTCCCATATACACCATTACTACATACGAGTTAATTTTCTAATTTTTTTAATCATAGGCATAAGTGTTCGATTACGAAACTTTTTCATCTTTACAAAAAAATCCCTCCGAACCACTGTTATTCCGTAAAGGTAAATTGTAAATTTTTACATTTTGTCACGGTAAAAAGCGACAAAGATTGCCGTAAAAGGAGGTTGTTCTACTATTATTAACATTTCTCCTAAACTATTAGCCTGAGCTGAAAACTAATTAGAAATAACCGTTCACAACAAAACAGGCTTCATTTTATCCGCTGACATTATACTGAAATAGTGTATAATTAAGTAGTAATAGTAGAAATAACAACTTGGGAAACAACCCAAACGGTTAAAAAATTCTATGAAAAATCGGCATTTCCTTAATTTAAGCCGTTCTTTTCATAAATAGTTGAGGTACTTTAGTTTTTATCTCAGCTATTTTTAACCGGATCTTCACAATTTGTTCTTTCTAGGATAACTATGAATCCTAGGAATTTTGAGGATTTTCTCAATTTTTCCGGGGCCGGGGAGAGCTCCTACGGTCTGCCATATTATCACCCTGTTCCCATAATTACATTTCGAAGTAAGCTAAAGGCTAAAGAGTGTGTTTACTCTTTGTTGTAAATTCTTGTTGTATATTTACATCGGTTACACTGATACATTAAAGAGTGAATACCCCTTTATTCCCTGAACTAATATGAATCAAATGAATTAGAAGTTAGTAGTTTTGATTTTTAATCGTTGCTGATTGACTATCGTAGCATGTGCGCATATTGCATCGTCTTCTGCCAGCTTAGCAAATCAGTCAAAAGCGCCGAGTTTAAGTGGTGTTGGAAAATCCATCCATCCTTTCCGAGCAAAAACATAATTACTTAGGTATGAATGTTTTTAAAATATAATAAAATAAACTGAACTTTGCTTAAAAATTGAAAATTTCGTTAAAACTTTAAGATTCCTAAATTGCTGGCGGCTTCGAGGAAATAAATAATACGCATTTTTCCACTTCCAATTTTCAGAAAAGCAATAAGATCTCACCCCGTAAATATTATATGTATATCACTTTTTAAAATGTTTATAGAAATATGTACTTTAGTCAGGACAAACTTTATTACGATTTAACAAAAGAAAATCCTTTGCTTATGGCGGCAGCAATCAAAACCAATCAACTGATTGATATTAAGGTTGCTGATGTAGACTGAGTACCACAGTCTATTCGATTCAGTGGCCAGTCCTTAACTCCCTTCTGATTTTATAGTTGCTGACTCACGTAAAATAGAGCAGTTTGCGGTCCCGAACAGTGCTGTCGTTTGAACTCCGAAAACTAATAGCGTACTACTCCTTTCATAAAAGTACTCCGGTTTACATTTCTTAATACTTAAAACTTCTATATACGTATATTGTTAGCAAATAATATAAAAGGTTTTATTTATTTTCATTTAAAACTATACATTCGTAGTATTATTAAGTCCGGTTGAAAAGTTAGTTTGGTACTACTCTGATTTGTTTTAGCCAATTACACCTATCTAGTTATGTCATTATGATTGGTTCATTAAACGCTGTGATTGATGTTTATGAAGTGAATAATCAACGCTCTCTACTTGAAGAACTCCAGAAATTCTATTGTAGTTCAGAAAACTTTTTTTTTTTAATCGCTCTTTGCCTTTTCGTTTGTCTTTCCTATTTTCTTCATTTTCCTTCTCGCAAAAGCTAACTCCAGTATTTTTTGTTTATAATTCGTGGAAGGTATTTAGTGATTTAATTTAACTATATTATTTGTTTACTTTAATTCAAGTGTTGTAAAAAATGTTGATTTTTTGTAATAAAACAGTATAAAATTTGTGAATTGTGACACAAAGAAAAAATACTTGAGAATAGCTCACAATTTTCAAAAAAAAAAAAAAAAAAAAAAATCCAAGGAACTTGCAGCTTACACCATCTCTGTGGAAATTTTTAGGGACGACGATTAAGATTGTCTTCGTTTGTGGACAAAATAAGGAAATATTTCGACAGATATTCGGGGCGAGATCATTTGTTTTTATGGATTGTTAATGGATCACATTTGAGAAGACAAAAAATTATGTCCTTGGTGAAAAATTCTTATGGAATCTACGATAACAAAAATTTTGATTTGCATTACATTTTTCTCCAAAAAACCAGATCTCAAACAATAAAAAAATTATCGTCTCCAAACCCATTGAGATCCAGATTTAAAAATTTAATCATTTACTAACAACATTATGAGCATTAATTTAAAAATAAGCAAGAAAAAATTAAGGGAATGCATTTGAAGATATTCAAGGATAAAGGATATATTTAATATCATTAATTTTTTCTTCTTCTAAAAGCCATATATTTTTATAATTTTCCCTCAGTACCAAAGTTATGATTTTTTGAATATAACTCAGCAGACCAAAAATCGGCGAATTTTAAGAAGTTCAGAGTCCTTTAATTCAACCAGCATGCGGCACAAAAATAAATAGTTGTATTCTTATCTCATAACTACTTAAATTTCAGCAAAAGAAAAACGAGATTGGTGATGGTCGGGTTGGGAAAGAGAGATTTTTTATCGATTTCCTGTGGAATGACCCTAATGAGGTACCGACCATTATTTATAATGATGTAAACATTCTTTCAGATATATAGATTACTAACTGTTCCATATTTACCGGGGAAACAGAACTTCATACAGAACTGTGAAGTGCAGAGTAAAAATCTAATGTGATCAAAATCACTTTCGCTAACGGAGAATTAAGTGTTAAGGCATCCGAAATGTATGTCCATAAGTAAAGTAATAAAGTCAAATCTTGGCAATATTGGAGACACAGTATTAAAGTTTCTAAATGTAGTGGTAGTGTAGTGCTTGTACCACGCAATATGAATATGGCAAATGTATCCGAAGATCAAAAGCAATCTAGAAAAATTCCTAGAAATTCAACAAGCATAAATAATAAGGAAAATATAATTTCTAGTATAAAGATAGATTTAGAGCACGGCAGGTTTGTCAAGAAGAGAAACCATTCTTGAAAATTCTATGGAAGCTGCTTTGTCGCCAACAAAAGGTAATACGTACAATAAACAAATTAAGCTTGTTCAAAAATGTTGCTGCATGCAGCCTTATAAATAACAGGGGGTGTTCTAAAATATGTTTTAAAGTTATTGTAAACAAGTAAAAAAGCTCGACCAAGCTAAGACCATTTCTTACGATACCCTAGATAAATTGTCGTATGTAATTTCGTATGGTCATCCATCTGTACCAGTTGGATTTTCGAAGTGGTTTATCGCAAATATTTCTAGAACGGTTCATCGGACAGTAAAAATGATTATAATCAATTTCATAGGATTTCAAATTCTAAAGATCTTTTCAGTACAGTACAGACATCTAGGACTGATCCTAAGTTTTTTATGGCAACAAAAAGAAGGGATTGCCGATTAACCTATTTTTGAAATTATACTTACTATTTTTATGAAAACACTGTGTATAAAATTTCAGGTCTTTTTGCTCTCAAGCAGTGTATAAATATGTAGGAAAAATGAATTTTTTCTATTGCTACCCTACGAAGTAGTTACCCGATTTGTCCCATTTTCGAACTTTATTTTACTTTTTTTTTAAAAACCCATGTGCAAAATTTCAACTCTCTAAGAACACGTATTCTCGAGTTATCGTGAGGGTGACGGATAAACGGACAGGACGGACGAACGTACATGCAAAAATCAAAATAACTTTTAATTTTATGCATTTTCCTCTACCGGAATTGTGGAATGTGCATTACTGATTCGAATATTGTAAAAGATTTGAAATGCAGAAAAACTAAAGCGACTGAAGGTGTCAATACAATTTTGCAATATGACTTATTAAAATCCTTACTAATATTTTGAAAATTCAAAAGTTTTCAATAATTAAATAATTAAACTAATGATAAAGTTTAAGTATTTTATTAGTATATACACCTGTATTAATTTTTTTATGCAGGCACAGATAGCTTACAACTAGATAAGAAAATCTTCATATAAACCCAGATCACTTTATCAAAGCTCTTTAACTTTTTATTAAACCAAAGAAAGCTATCATTGCGAAGAATTTATGTGGCGTAATACAGTGAGAGAGAGAAGGAATGTATAGAGCTTTCTATTAGAGGGCCATTAGCTCGTTTTAATACGAAGATTTGTTTATGAGGTTTGACATCTAGATGTAAGTTGTCTCAGATTCAGTTATTCTATTCTCAAGAATAGCTTTTCATGACAGTTTCTTTTTTCTTCATGCAAGTATGATTATCAAAGCAATAAATTAATGAATCTTTTAAATCAACAGCTGTCAACTAAACTTAAGACATTCTTATTGCTGAAAAAAAAAAACCAAATTCATGGGAAAATCTTAAAATAAAACCAGTTATTTCCATATAAAAAAAATATTAGTAATGTAATAATACTAGACATATAAATATTTATTTAAAAATCTAAATAGTATGAATCATTTTAATGAAAATGGGTTTTATTCACATTAATATGATTTCAGGATCCCATTCTAATTAATTTGAATTTATTAAATTTCATTAGTCGTGCACTCCGTTTTTTCCGAAAGTACTCCGCTTTGGCAGCAAATTGTACTACTCTTGAAATTTTCCAAACGACCGCACTGGTCCCGAACGCTGTTGCGTGTAACGAACGAAGTCAACTGAATTTTTGGTCACCGACTACAGTCGGTGATTGTACAGTGTGCGACCTGCCTTATCGTTGATATTTGTTGCGAACAAAATAGTCTGTGCTAGACTGGGGGAACTACAACGAATTATTTTCGTAAAAGATTATGTACAGAAATTCAAAGGAAAATTCACACTTATTTTTAGCAACGACAGTATAAGTAAGGCACTTGACGTTCATTCACTTCATCACCTTCAATCTTCCACTTTTCCTTCCAATTCTTTAATAAAAGAAATTAAAGAAATTAAGGAACATCTAGAATTACCTGAAAATTAGTATGTAATGCGACAAAAGGGAAACTACTATCTAGTATATTTGCAATACAAAACTATCTTCCTTTTGTTGGTAATATTAGAACTATTTAAGGTATGTTCCTGGTTCAGTTAACTACATATCTATTTTACATTTTAGAGAATTAAGCAAAACGCAAAGCATTTGAAATCAGCCAGCTATTGTTACTTGGCCCTTTTATTTCGATGGAAGTGACTAACGACAATTTATTCGAGCGTTTTCCTTATATTCCACCAGATTCACGCTCAGGCCAGAGCAAAATCACAATATCTAAAAGGAAAAAAACTAACAAAAAAATAACATTAACTGATTATTGTTATAGGCTCGCCCGGTATATTGAGAGTTATTTTAGGCACATTTAGCAGTATTTATTAAAATATTGAACAGGAGTGGTAAAAAAATTGAGCCTTGAGGTATACCTACTGTATTCAACAAATCGAGATTTCTTTTAAAAGGTAAATTTAGTTCGAAATATATAAGAACTAAGGTTAGGTTAAGTAAGAAAGGTGCCAATAGAAGTGCCTAGCCTGTTTCACTTAGACTTCTAGTGGGTTCATTATACCTCTTGATTTCTTTGAATAATTTTCAAAACCGCCCTAGATCCATAGTGCTTCCCTTAGGAATCTCAGGATATATCTGAACTCTTTAAGGCAGAAACACATCCAAGCAAACTTCAGGCATGGCCTTTCTCAGGCTTCCTTGCAGCTGGCCTCAAGACTTGCCTCAGAGAATTGAAAACAAAATGATACTACCGGGCTCGGTCCTGTCATTGTAATTACGATAGTACAATTACCACGGAAGACGGTAGGTTTCCCTGTTGATTCATTGGAGGCTTGCCTTTTGATAGGTGCTCCTGATGATCTGCTCTTTTAAAGCTCAGGATTCTAACATAAGCTACCACTGCGGAACTATGCACTTTTTGGCTAACTCATCAGCTATCTCATTACCTGGGATATGTCTAATCGTGTAAGGACTAAACTCTGGTACATAACATATGGATTATGTTCTTAGGATAAATTCTTTTCACAATATTTGATCGCATATTTTTCACATCTTAAGATTTTCACATTCCCTATTTCCGTTTCACCACAAATATACACAAACATACATTTATTACCTAGAAACATCAGTCAATATTTTTTGCAAAAAATAAAAAATCCGTCTCTCAAAAAGATGTGACAGTTGAGTGACATTTATTTGTAGCGTAGTATACATGAAATTGATCAAAACCTTAAAATAGATCACAATCGTTGTACGCTGTACCTACGACGACATACTTATCAGTACCACCATAATGTGGATATTCGCTTTAGATAGAGATAAGAAAAAAAAAATCTGTCACTTAAGGATTCACTCATGAATTCTTGAATTTCTTGGTAACAGGTAAATCTATTTCGCTCTGCCATCGAACTGAAAGCATAAATGTAATCTTGTCATCCCATTTTAATTAGAGAAGTCTTTCAAGGCCTGAACAGACATTTTGTGTGCTTTATACGTAAATTTTCGATTTTCCAATTTTATTCGCCATGATTCACTTCACTTGAAAAGGTCACGTCCGGTTTGGTAACGTAGGATGACACTTTAATGGAGGTCCTTTTTGACTTAACTGGCGGAAACATGCTTAGTTAGGCTATGTGCTATCTTAACACTGTATGTCAACCAGTGTGGGCATATAAAACGTGAGTTGGTCTGAATGAAGCGGCTTTTCAAGGATTTTGTAAGACAGATGAGGCAGAACAAAATTAGGATTGCGGGTAGAAACTTTAAGTGCTGTCAATTCATTAATAGTTTTCACTTTAAAGTGACATGAAGTGAGTATACGGAGTCCGATTTGATTATTTATTTTTATTTGTTCTAATAGGTATGAGGCTGCTCTAAGGCGGTATGGTTCTTAAAATTATTTTTTAAATAAATCACATCCCGAAAGGATAAGGTAAGAGAAGAATTTTAGATGTATCAATAAGGCTATGACCTGCAAAACCAGGAAGCACTATACCACTATCAGGAGGACCAGATAGATAAATGAGACCTGCAAAAGTGCTAGAATTGCAAAACACATTTATCGTGTATTCCATTTAAAATAATTAAAATCTCTCCACTACCTGTTTTTAAGGTATATGCTTGAAGGCAGATAAAGACTGCTTTCATATTGGTACACAATGAGGTAAGGTAATATTGTAAGAATTATGTTAATGTTATCATTATCTTTTACATCAAGTAGCAATTTTTTCCTGCATATTGCAGCTAGATAACCTCAGGGCATTGAAAAAACTAATGCGAGCTTTGAGCCCATGGACTTGATGGCTAAATCGTGAGCGATCCGACTCACTATTCTACTAGAGCACAAAATACAAAGATTTCGTGGTTCGGCGCAAGAACGTTATGTGTACAACAGTTCTGTACATTCTCGGCCAAAAGATTCCACTCTGTGATGGAATTTCTGGCACGTTTTCTTATACATTAAGCAATCCTGTCCCTACTAAAACATGTTTGGCACTTTTTGAAATAAATCTTTTCTACCCATTTAAAAAGTTTTTTTTTGTGATACTTCAATTTTTACATCTGATCATCTCATTTAACGTAGTCGGGCGTTTTGATCTCACGTGCACAGAACCTTGCCAATACTGAAATAAATTTCGCAAAAAAAAACACCTTTTGAGATTTCTGTGTCATTTTATTTATCTCCCCTATGTCGTAGTCATAGGCAGTCAAAGGTAAGCAATTGAATAGACAATTTTTTATTGCCTTTTTTGTCAATAAATACAGTAATTTTTTACTTACGTACTAAGATGCTTTTTTACACGTTCATTCAATGGCGTTTTATACCGCCTTCTTTACTATAGGCACGTTAAGTCTTTTCTTTACTTGAATATGTATTAGAAACGTGTCATTTCAAAGCTTTTAACATTGCGAGTTATGGGGTAAAAAACACGATTCAAGTTTAAAAATTTATCCTGAATAAACCACGGTTCTGGTGACGATAACTCTAACGACTATTTATAGGTCAAACTGTTTATTTTTTGTGAGTATTTCAACAAGGCAATTAAGTACTTTCGCGTTTTTCTAAAGTCCACCCAATTCGCTGTGAAATGAGAGTACAGCTTTCGCTCAACTCTGTTTTATTTATATTTATTGTGCTTAAGTCACTGCTTTCTTTACGAATTTTAGTCATGCAATAACCAAAGGAAATATTTTGTAAGTTATCTTATGAATCTTTATTACAAATAATTTTAATATTAATTGTAGCTAGTTATGGAGTGTAAAACCACCCTGAACTCCCTCTCTCGGAATAACAGGGTAATTGCACTGTTGGTTTCAGGGCACAGCAACATCAGCGGGAATGAAAGGGCGGACGAGCTTGCTCGCCTTTTTGGCGCCTCGGAGGAGCCTACCTCCACAATCGGGATTGTACCAAAACATTTTGTCTCAATGATTTCAAGATGGGCGGACCGCCAACACAATCAACTTTTGTTAGAAAATCCGTCTGGTAAAACAACAAAGGAACTGTGGGTCAAACTCAATCCAAATCAAACAAATAAGCTCCTAGAACTTAACAAGCCAACCCCTGAGATCTCTAGTGTCCATTCTCACGTTCGGGGGATCCCTTGGGATCCTATACCTCGTTATTCAATAAAAAAAAATCAATATTAATTGTGATACTTGCACTGTGTGTGGTGATTGCATTACCAAGTTATAAAATATCATATTTTCAACATTTGCGAAGACACTTCTGAACAGCTTTTTTCAAAAAAAGAATTACAAATTGATGGTAAAACAAGAAAGCAGTGCCCTTTACCAAAGAGCTAAATTCTAGTATTATGAAAACGATTGAATTCTTTTATTTCTATCAACTCACTGCCAATTCAATTCTTACAAATCTTATCCTTATCCTTACCGTTTATTACTTTAATGGTGGTCATAAAAACCAATTCTAGGCGGCTTCTTTTTGTGTAGAGCTTACGGTTCCTCATTGGTGCCTTGAGCTTAACAGCAGTGAGAAGAGGTTTCGTTTCATTCTTAATTCTTACTAGAGATGAAACGGATATCATGTAACTATACTGAGAAAAATTTTAGGAATTTTACCATTAAAATGTTACCAAAAATTTACTATTATGTTGGTTAAAAGATTTTTTGTGTAGCAAAATATGTAACCAACTTTTTAAAAAGAACATAATAATTGTAAATTTTAAACTTTGTATGAAATTTAAAATTATATTTCAAATACGCAAACAAAATTAAATGACATTTAATATTAATATTTTGAATTAAAATAACATATCAGAAATGCTCGAAAAAACTTGGAAAATTAAATTTTTATTTTTGGAAATTACTTGTAAGGTTGGCAATACTTTTCTACTGTGTATAACCTGACCAATACAATGGTCGGCTCTTTTTCAATTCGAAGCAGAGCGATGTGTCAAACAAATTAAAAGCCTAGTACAGCAGTATACATTTCTTCTATTTAATGACTATAATGCCTAATCTACTATGCATGGTAAAACCACGTCATTAAAACGACATTTATTTTTTTGTTTGCTTCCAACTCTTGCATTTGAAAATTCATGCTTGCAAAAATGTTTCTTCTCTTTCATTCATTTGACGACATGAGCACTAGCTTATGTGTAGTAGTTAATCAGCAAAAACGATGTTGTAATACCTCAGGTGTATTCAGCATAATTTAAAACCATGTAGAGGAATTTAGAACAAAACAGCTGTAAACTGGAACTTGTACTTTCAGTCCTGAAAGCAATATTTTATATTATTCGACTTGTCCCAAGCAATTTTGTTATGGAAGTATGTTGAGAGTGATTGGTTAGGACGTGAAGTCCAAACTGTCAGAATGAGCTGACAGATCACTCGGTAACAGCGTTAGTGCAGGGCGGCATGCTAGCACCTCGGCTAAGGGAGCGGAGAGTGTGGGGGGGGGGCTCCCAAAAGAAACCTGCCGCTGTCACCAACCATAATCAAAAAAATATCATGCCTGCATACAAAAAAACTTGCACTCACCCAGTCCTGAAGGGACCTTTACGTCACTTACCTAAGTTCCAGTGAAGGCGCAGATGTTCTGCCTTCCTTGCCAAGCCCCATCCTCCCATTGACTTTGGCTGGCAGTGTTTCCAAAGTCCCTTTGTTGACCTGTGAAAGAGAGATTAGAGCGGACTAGGCGAACCTAGATGACCCCTATGCTAGAGGAGAGGGCTCCA
This sequence comes from Dioctria rufipes, assembly GCA_963924295.1. Classification (NCBI taxonomy): domain Eukaryota; kingdom Metazoa; phylum Arthropoda; class Insecta; order Diptera; family Asilidae; genus Dioctria; species Dioctria rufipes. The sequence goes on along the minus strand of OZ002744.1, from coordinate 67,070,611 downwards.
GGATGCGAAGGAAGAAATTAAAAATTTACGGCTTCATTGACAGAATTAACATATATTTGCTTAAATTCATAACAACGGGTACTTATGCGCTACGGTGCTTCATGCACTCCACAGTTTGAATTGTGGCTGACACTTAATTAAGAGCCCTCTTCAGTACAAAGGATAACCTTGAGATCGAACAAAGCTTAACATTACCGATTTCTATATATAGTTAAGTTAGTGTTGTGCCAAAATTAAGCAGGGGCAGCCCAAAGATAAAGATGATACATATATTTGTTCGTAGTAAAAATATAAATATAATATAAAACCAATGTACTCACATCCATATACATCCCTGAATGTTGAAGCGCTCCAACATCCGGTGAGTACCTGTGTGGGAAAAACTAAACACTTTAATTCTTAAGGGTTATCATCTATTCTAGGTTGCCGTGCTCCACTTGCTTACTTTGGTAACAACTTGGCTTCTTACTTCTAATCATATCATTATATTTTCAAAAATGTAATTCACGTAAATTATAGTATTTATAAAAATATTATCTCGCATTACAAAATAATGACTAACACTAAAGAAATGAGTAAAATAATAATAATATGAGCCGTACTTCCGAAAGCGACTATATATTTGACAATTTTCAGTAATATGTCAGGAAAGAGATGTCTGTCTGTCGGTTCTTATTATCGCCTCATGATGTAGATTATTATATCTTCCTTTCCGTTTTCAAATAGATATCAACTAACTTACTTCATTGTCATGTGTTTTGTGTGTGTGTAAGATTGTCAACCATATAAATTGAAAGCTTTATAGTTAATTGAATTTCATGGGGACCGAGCTATAATTTATGACAGTCTGTACGAGATCTCTTTAGAACCGGATCACGCAGGAGAAGAAAAAGTAAAGTACAAGAGTGAGGACGCAATGAAGGTTTAAAACTAGAAAGCGTTCGGGAATCCTACACACCACAGGTAAAATAAGTTCTGTTTTTTTCGGTAGCCCTATGCGCCAATTCGTCACGAATTATGTCCGTCATCTACGCAAATAAAGAAGCGATAACATCAAAGATGCTTGCGGAGTATACTAAGCTAAAGTTCAACCATAACAACCTTTGTGAGGGTCAAAAGCTATAGCTCTTGCTGCCTACGGCCACCTTTGCGGACTGTATTCTCAGTATTACTATTCCCACGAAAGTATCGAGTCGATCTCTCTAATCTTAATTCTTTACTGCCTAATATACGGATTAATTTTTAATAGTCTACATTCCTTCTACTTTTCACTCTTTGTATTAAAATCACTTAAAACATATAATATTTATAGTATATATATACACTTCTGTATGTGGCCTCAATTGTATATATGTGTAACCGCATAATACGAGTACTTAAGTCATCCTAGTCTTATAGTTAAGCACTACACTAAAATTATAGAGCTGCCATTGTGTACGATAGTCGTTGTCTATCACATGCCCGTGACGAAACTGTGGGCTGAACCAAGGGCGTCCCCTTCATATTCTAAAAGTCTGAAAGTTTCTCGAACATAGCTCAGGAAATCTCATTATTTAGATGACCAGATTATTTATATGTCAGATCTGATTTTACTATTAGGAAGCCACCTCGAACTATGATTGGGTTCTTCTCCTTTCGCTAGATCTCAACTCTCGACTAATTACTACACCTATAATATATGTTCATTTTATTGTATAGCCGTGAAATTACTGACTTGGTGCTGATGCTACCTCCTTTACGACCTTATGATGGATAGCTCTACAATGACGACTTTGTGGATTTTTGGATCCTCCGACTGGATCTATGATGGGTGTTGTCTCGGAGAGTAACGCAGCATCTCCTTTCTTTATATTGTTTTGGGGGGTTTTGTCGCCGACGCCTTGCCCTACGTCTATGTAGTGTGTAGCTGCAGGCAGTCGGATTTATTTTGTACTGACTCTCTTGTGGCGCTGTGCCCTTACCGCGAGGATAATATGAGGGCTTCGAGTGGGCCTAATCAAGACTACTCGCCAGTTGATGCAGATGCTGTCGATTTACTAATTAGTTTCCGGATTTTCCTTTGACACTGAGGAAATAATTGTACCAAATGAAGATGGGCTATTAAAAGTAATGAAAAATCTTTTAAACTTACGTATAGGTTTATTTTCCCCCTCGATGCTTTTGGACGAAAATTTCTCGAGTTCATTACTTCCTGGCGTTCACTATGTGGCAGATTTTACAAGACAGACGATGTCTTCTTCTTCTTTTTTCTTCAGCGACATGTCAATATGGCACCTAAGCGTGAGGAAACATCACTCTCGGTCGGGGTGCGTTCAGTTTTCAAACTTGATCGCGGCCGGCTCACACGCGTCAGCATTTCTTGTAGCATATTGCTATATGCAATACGCTACGACCATACCAATTTCTTAGTTTAGTAAGTTTACTATATTATAGTATAAATTGTTGAGACCAAATACATCCTTTGATATAATTCTGTAATGAAATCGAGAAACCAATTACATTTATGATAATTGACAGGTCAACAGCTGTTTAATTTGGCAGCTTACCACTACTTACATATTACGTGTATTTATATGCATTCTTTAGCAAACGATATCGTTTTGACGACGTGGTTTTACCATGCAATGTAGATTAGGCATAAGGACCCAGGGGGAAAAATGGGAATGCTTGACTTAGATAAGGTTTACTATTAACATTACCTGGAAAGCATTAATAACGCACTCAAAGAAAAAAGATTGGTTAAATTAACAACAGAAAAAAGTAGTGAAACCACTCCATACAAAAATTTTACCACCTCACAAATATTTAATTTTGCTGTTTAATTTCAACCACGCAAAATAGTTATTCTTTGAATTTGACTGTTGAGAGTTATTCGCATAAAAATTGAAATTCTAGTTGTTGGCTAACAATTCAATACATAGTTATTTAACTATACTGTTGGTAATACTATGTCCTTTACGCGTTGTTAGCTGACGTTTTTCTTGTTGATATTTATCTGAACAGTTGTTTTTGTAAAGCAAAGCATGTGAATATGCGTAGCCGCCTCATTAAACCGTTATTCGGAAAATCGATTTGAAATATTTCTACTGTTTTGATTGTTACTCAACCCCTCACATTATTTAAAAAGTATTGAAATGCTTCGCATATTACTATTTTAATAGTTCATCAACTGAAAATTTGTTACGTTTTACTGGAGCGGAGCTGTTGCGAACATTTTTATTGCTACAGTTGAAGTCCGGCGCTACGAAGAACGGTCGCACCAAATATTTTTTGAGCTGGCAATGAATTGAAAGTGAAAAGTGTACAACCATGGATACGTTTGCCAAAGTGATTGATATTATGAGTAAAGCTACAGTTATAAGTAATGAATGTGATGAACTCTCTGCAGAAGAGCCAGAACTGCAGTTTAATTTTAGTGAAAAAACGCAGATGATATCGATCTTGACAACTTAGTAAAAGGCTGGGGATTTGAGTTTACATTCGATGATTTAAAAAGTGAGTTATTTAATATTTTAATAATAATTTTTAATAATTTAATTTAATATTTGTTTTTATGGAATTCTGGCCTTCCACACGTGTTCGCCTTTTATAATATATGTACGTACCAAGAATGCAATTGTGAGAACTGAGTATTTTCAAGGAAATACCCGGTTGGTTTTTTTTATGCAGGACAGCATGCATATGTAGTGATTTTTTATTTGTTATTCTAATATTTATTACATGTTGCATTTCACGACACACAGCGCACGATATTGCATTGGCAAGGTTGGGATTCTTGACCGAAATTGACTTGGAAAATTTTCAAAAATTATAATCTTGACGCTCATATCGAATTTAGGCAGAAGTTGATTACCTGGAGAATAGAAAAGGTATGAAATATTCTGATTTGTTTATTATACATACATATCTGTGCAACTGTATATAAAAATATTGATAAGTATTCGTACTCTAAGAATACACCTACACCATCACTGTGTGACACATCTTCTACAAATACCGACTTTAATAGTTTCGTATGCAATTGGCTCAAAACTAACGAAGACTGTTTTAAGACACCTTCTTCGCCGAAAAGCTTCGGAAATTCTTCATATTCAAAAATCTTTGGAAAAGACCTTGTATGTATTTTAATAACATAAATTATATAATAAGATAAAACATATTTATATCTACACATTTTATCGCAGTGTCTCAAAGCTGCGTTGGAGGAGTGTCAGCAAGGACACTATATTATACGACATTTCCTAAAAGAAGAGAAACTTGATTATTTATCACGAAAAATTTTAATTGATGCAGCTATTTTGTGGTATACGCGAAGAAAGAAAAAGATCAATCGAGAAATTTTCGAATCTATTGCATGAGACATAGAAACTACTTTTAATGACATCAGGTATGCATAAGTACAAAATCTTTTGTTTAGTTGAATCCGGTGCAACACATAAATACTCACCCATGTATACGTCAATTTTGTAATTAATATATTACAATAAAAGCTGACCTAAACTAACAACATTTGGGCACTTGTACGAAAAATAGTATAATCCTATTAAGCGTTTGAGAAAAGGCGGCAATATTCAATCTACAGATATACCATCAACATCTACAAATACACTAACAGCCATTAATTTTTAAGATTCTGTTGATTCAGAAGGTATAGGAACTTCACTTTATATTTCATTTGATAATATATCTCTTCATTTATAGAAATCTCACGAGCTTACGCTTGGTTGCAAATAAATAATTCACCATGGATTGATGTTCAAAAAATTGGCACCTAACTTTCCGATAAGCGTCGCGTGGTTTGGAAATCTTGTCTAACCGAAAGGATATTAACATAACGATTTTTTTGCAACATTGGCGCCATCTTACACATTCTTTGGGTCACAATTTGGTAAGACCATCAATCTTGATTTTTATTTTTTTTATTTTAATAGTTTTATTTTTTCAGATAAATGAAGATTTCCTTCGCATTCATCTTCACTACGAAAGTAGGAGATAAGTAAGGCTTGAATTGGACTGAACAATATACATTACCTCAGGTAGAATTACTTATTTAGCTGCATTTAAGGAATTACACGTTGAAGTTGCAAGGTTTTTTTTGTAACAGGTTCATGCGTAGTACATACCCACCTCAAGAATAGGCTCACATAACCCCATTTAAATATTTGTATTTGCAATTTTCCTAAGCGAGTGCATAAAGATTCTGTTATCACACCAACCTTACACACACCGTACTAAGGATAGATCTAGTTGTGAAGGAATGTATACGTATGTACTTATCTTACCAGGTGAAGGGCCCTCCGCCCCATTAATGCTATATGTAGTAAGACTTTACGTCACGGAAATAAGTTGTAGCATATTTTAAAGAAAATCTCGGGCGAACTTGTCGAATTAGTGAGTTCCCTCCTTTAAATTTTTACTTTCAGAATCACGGCTAATTCAGGAGGCCTTCGTGGAGGACAGTTCCAGTCAAGGTAAATGAAATAAAAGTATTTCTGTTTGGGATTTGTCTCTAACTCCTTCTTATAATGTGATGATGTATTTATGTAAGTGGGTTCCTTAGCCTAATTATTTGTTTATGTTCAACCTAGATTACGGTAGGGACTTAAATGTTACGGATAATAAGTGAAAAATTTAAGTGCATAGCCTAGGATGCCACTTCTAATCATTAATCAGTACTTTTGTAACGTCGTAATGCACGGTACTTTCTAGTTTCTCCTTTTCATTCATAAGATGATGGTTGATTAGGTCCACTCCTTTTCTCTTTCAGATCATCAATAGGAACACTGAGACAGATGTGCAAACAGTGCCAATGGGAGGTTGGGGCCGGCACGGAAGTCAGACCATCAGCGCCTTCGAGTAAGTAATGGTAAGTGGTGTAAGGTTCTCTTCTGGACTGGATATGTGCTGCTTCGTTTTTGTGTAGGCACGAATTTTTTTCGGTGACAACGGCAGGTCTTCGTGAACCCCCCCCCCCCCCTCCCCTCCCACTCTCCGCCAATAGCTTTCAATCTGGACTTCACGTCCAAGTCAATCACTCAGCATACATCCATAACAAACAAACTTCCTTTAAATATAAATAAATGCCATTGCTTAACGTATTCCAGAAGAAAAAACACTCTACTATGATTATTATATTTCAAATTCTTCCTTAGTTCATTTCACTGAAATAAAAGAATTAGGAGTTACCTTCGATGCCAAATTATTATTTGACAGACATATTAATACAATAACACGGCGATATTTACGTCTTTCAGAACACCACTTTCATTTTTAACTCTTTATAATTTCTTGGTCAGAAGTACCGTTATTTGGAATCTATTCTATCATCAAGTCTATATAAACACAATAGAAAGGATTCAAAGACGATTTACAAGGATTCTTACTTATAAATTCGATGGCACGTATTTAATTATTTATTTTTAAGTTAATACGATAGTACACAGATTACAAGTCCATTAGGATACTACCTTAAAAGTAAGTAATTTGAGTAGATTACAAAAATAAAAAACAAGAGAATCAAAAACAAAAATTCAAGCAAAATAATATATATACTTATAGGTAGGAAAAAAAAGGTGAAAATTAAACATTACAAAAGAATACAAAAAAATAAAAAAGAGAAAAAAGAAAATACAACTAAAAAAACTACTAAGTAATTACAAACTAAAAAAATAAAAATATAATTCAGAAAAAGAAAAAATGAGCAAAGCAAAGCAAAAATATAAAGAAAATAATCAAACAAATCGAGATACATATATAAATTATGACTGTTACGATCAATGATCTCTCTCATTCAAGATTAGTCTTTTAAACGTCAGAGGGCCAGAACTGAAAAAATCGATGTTACTGAAATTCAAATTGTATGCCTTCTGATTTCGATATAGTGGAGACTTTTCTCGCAGATTTGTCCTAGAAAATGGCAATCTAAAAGGAGTATATTGTCTTGCGTATCTTGAGGGAATATTTATACCAATTCTGGAAAGCAAGTCAGGATAGTGTACATCACCGTTCAGAATTTTGTACAAAAACACGCTATCGAGAAAGACACGACGATGCTCTAAAGATAAGATGTTGAATCGGGTTAATCTCGCATTATACTCTAACACATTATGTTCCAATATGTACAATAATATGGTAAATTTTCGCTGGACAGATTCGAGTAGATTATTATAGCAAGTGTAAAATGGGCTCCAAATTTGGCTCGCATATTCTAAGGTGATTCTCACCAGTGAATTATATAGAGAAATAAAAGAGGCGCTTGTTGTGAAAGATTTACATATTCTAAAAATGAAACCCAGAAGACGATAAGCTTTAGTAGTAATAAGGTTCAAGTGGGAAGCGAAGAGAAGTTTGTTATCGAAAGTAACTCCCAAATGTTTTATTTCGTTGACATATGATAAGGAAATATCGTTTTTTTTATAGTGGAGTAGGATTGTGTCACGTTTTCTAGAGAAAGTTATGCTTTTACATTTGTCTACGTTAAGGTCCAAATGGTTATTTTTACACCAATTTTCGAGTTTTCTAATATCATCTTGCAAGCTCTCACAGTCATTGATGTCATTAATTACTTTACAAATGTTCGCGTCATCAGCGTACAACAAAATGTCCGAAGTGATTTCAATCGGTAAATCATTGATATAGATTAGAAAAATAACGGGACCGAGTATTGTGCCCTGGGGTACGCCAGATATCTGTTCTAAAGAACTAGATTGGGAGTCGTTGAAGACAACCATACTCTCGCTATCTTTTAAGTATGACTGGAAGAAAAGGACAGTGTCTATATTGAAGCCTATTTTTAACATTTTTATTATACACTGGTTGTGGCGGATCTTATCAAAGGCCTTAGAAAAATCAGTGTGTATGGAATCAATTTGTTTATTCTCATCCAGACCAGAAGCAATGGTATCAGTGAAAAGAGCTAAGTTTGTAACCGTCGAGCACCCAGGGAGGAATCTGTGCTGCGAATTTGATATGAAAGGCATAGTTTGATAAAGAAGCTGATTGTACATTACTCTTTCAAATATTAAAGCCAGTGCATTGGAGATTGATATTGGACGATAGTTTGTAACTAATCTGGGATCTCTCGCTTTAAGAATTGGGGTAGCGAACCCGTTCTTTAATATAGGTGGAAAAAGCCTTCTAAGTATTGATAAATTAAATAAAGAACTTAACGGCTTCGCTAAGCTAGTAGAACAACGCTTGTAAAGAGGTTAGGAATACCATCAGGTCCTGGATTTTTATTACAATTAAAGTTATTTAATATTTCGAGTATACATCGTCAGATGAGATAAAGCTCAAGTTAATATTAACAGAGTTACAGTTAGTCTGAAAAGATGTGAAATCAAGATTGGATTCCTTGTCAGAATATACAGACGAAAAGTATTCAGAAACGAATTCAAAGATTTGTCTAGAAGATGACGAGGTTGTAGAGCATCTCCTTGGGAGAGGTATATGAATTCCTGAAATGTTTATTAAAGGTCCAGAAATCTTTGGGATTCTCGTGAAGTGAAAGTTCAGTGGCATCCACATATCTCTTGAAACGCTGATTTAGAAAGGTCCTAGATAATTTCCTAAGGTAAGAGAAAGTTTTGTAGTGCTCCGGGTGTTGGTGAGCCTTATATTTACGACGATATTTTTCTTTAACAAGAAGAACTTTAATAAGTTGGTGACTATACCAGTTCGGAAAATGGTTGGTTTTCCTTTTAGTTAATGGTATATATTCTCGAATACCGGTGATGGCTACCACGTAAAGTTTCTCAAAAGGCTGTATAGGACCAGTCGAAATAACCGAGGAAAAGTCGATACCATTGAGGTAGCCACACAAACCAGTGTAATCTCCCAATGTGAAGTTCCTTTTTTTTATACATTCATTACAATAAGATTTTGGCAATGAGATATTCAAATTAATATCTAATGGAGGATGATGAGGGTCAATCCGTGAGAGTGAACATAGGGATGAAGATATGCAAATGTCGTTCTGAGCGATATCTGTCCATACTAAATCAAGAAGCCTATCATTAAAATTTTTGACGTTATTAAATTGATTTAGGTGGCACAGAGACATATTGTTGATGAGAGAATGGGCTGCCTGCCTGAAAACACCAGAAGGCAATATACAGTTCTCGACTCCGTCTAAATATCAAGAAATATATGGGAGGTTGAAGTCCCCCAAGAACAAAACGCGGAAATTTTGGGTAGTTGCAGAATTCTGTCACTAACTCTAGAGAAAAGGGGATTGTAAGACTCGTAAGTGCTACTAGGAGGTATGGAAACACAGCATACGTATAAAGTAATGTGTTGCAATTTAACAGCAACCCACAGAACGTCATCAGCGACCTCTTGGTGATGCAAACAAAATGATCTAATGGATTTATTAACAGCGATAAGACAACCTCCACCGTCCCTTATACCAGAATGTTCTAAGTTCCTGGCCTTTCTATATACCGTATACCGAGCATCGAAAATTTCAGTACTAGAGACATAAGTCTGTAAAAAAGTTTCAGTAAGGCATACAATATCATATTTACTGGCAAGCAATGACAAATGAAACTCAGTGGTTTTGGCTCTTAACCCCCTGACTTTTTGGTAGTATACGTTAAGTGACATTTAACAGATTATGAAACTAAGTCTTCTTTCTGTGAAGGAGATCGAGACACGAATTATTTTTAATAATAACAGGATGAGCGTCGTCATCCTTTTTTAGATAGACAGTTGCATTCCTTATCAAAATATATTTGTAGTTATGTTCCTTTTTATATTGCTTTGCTTTGAAAAATAAAGATTTCATCTCTTTAGTTAGAAGTTCATTTATGTAAATAATTACAGATCCAGAAAAACCTAGAGTACTAGTAGTTAAGTCTTTAGTAAGTTTGGAGGCTAAAAGCAAATGATCTCTTAAAAATTGAGAGGAATACTTAACTATTACTGGGCTGTTAAAATTGGTATTTTTACGCGTATTTACACGATATACCTTGATGATATCACCGTCTTCCAAGGGTAGCTTGAAATGGTCATGAATCTTGCGAATAGTAACCATGAGTTGTTCATCGCGTTCTTGTGGAATATTTCTAACCTCCAGAAATGCAATCAAAGATCTTTGCTCCACCAGTTGAATACGATCCTTCATACACTCCATTTCATTAGCCATTTGGGATTTTTCGATCTCAAGCTTCTTTATACGCACTTTATGCTCCTCGACTGTAGCAGCAATTTTCTTGATTTCATCAAATCCCTGTACTAAAGTATCTACTGACTTGTTGAATTCGTCTTGTTTAGATTTAATAAAATCGAATTCTTTAATCAAACGCCGGAACGCAGCTAGAAAGTCTGAGGAATTGGTATCTTTAGAATGTGATCCACAGCCAGAGAAAGAAGTGCTACTAGTTGCTATGCCACAATTCAAACAGCGAAATCCAACAGCGCCACTAACGATGCTTGATATTAATTCATTGGACAGTTTGCAACAAGAGGCGTGAAATTGTTTTTGGCAGTCAACGCATTTAAAACCTATGTTTTTCTTGTTAAAAAAGGTTCCACATAGCATACATTTAGGAGCCATTGCGATAAGTGTATACAAGAACCCAAGATAATAAAGTTCAGAACCGAGATAATGAAGTGTAAAATGATGATGAGAGTATATATAAAAAAATGATGACAATTTGACTGGTCGAAAGGTGTATTGTGTCTCCGGTAGAAAGATCACGAGATTTGCGCAAAGCACATAACTACACTTTCCAGTTAATAATATTTCTCAGCAAATAATTATTGTTCTGTTGAATATCCCTCAGCAATTATGTTATTATGCTGCACTGTCCAAATGATTTCTAAAGAAAATTACACATATAATTCCTTGTTGTTCGAATCCGTAATCCGGCTGGGATAGGTGGCTAATAGGTAGTTGAGGATCAGCTGAAGTTTCCGAGACAACTACAATGCTGTAATGTTGAAGACTTCAGTGTAGGCAATAATCCAGGACAGTTTTATATAAAAAAGTATGATGATCCATCAGGTGCAAAGGTGCCAGTTAATTGCAATGTTCTCCCATATAGTAAACAGGATTCTAAGAAGAAGGATATCACACAAACAGTTGACAAATATTTACTACCAGAGCAAATACGTAGGTGAGCAAACAAGATGAGCAAAGAATAAACGTGATAAATAAAGAAATTACGATAGAAATAATCAATTTTTAAAATGCAATTAGTTTGACACTTCGGACAGCTTTTTCTTCTTCTTGTATATCGAATACCCAGAAAGATTTCGTAAATACCTCGAAAAATGCCCAGCTTATATTGACGAACTATCCCTCCTAGAAGTTACGTACAACCTCATAGATAGCACAGATATCAATACACAATTAGGTTATAACGTTCCACTAATCCAAACTCGCCGTATGAACATTAAAGACAGATAAGCTCTATATAGAATCCAAAAACAATACAATAATATATTTAATTCCAGTGACATCTTCGGTAATGTCAGAATTGGCAATTGAAACATCTCGAGGAGAAAATTTCGTTAAAATTTTTATCGACTTGCACCTGAAATATTTAAACGAAATCAAACAGGATATGGAGTTGAGTTGAGTTGTTTTTTTTTTTTTTTTTTCATAATAATAACAAAATGTCTATACAAAGTGGATACACATATTATTTATATAACTGTACAGGTACTCTACATAGATATAAATCTCAGGCAAAGAGACATTCTTCTAACCATTTTACGGCTGAAAGCCAAACAAATAACTTTTCAAAGTGGAAAATGTGCTGCGAAAACCACCAAGTTTCCCATTTTATTTTGACAGGACAAAAAAGCTTGCATACGTAAAATGGTAACTATATAAATTGAGTTAGCTTATGTTCCATGTATATACACCTATATATAATCATACTTATAGCTATAAAGTTTTTTTATATAAAGTACCCCGCGGGGGATCATTTTGTATTGAAACTTATTTGGCAGATAAAGATACATATATATGTGCGTCGCGATATAGTATACTCGTAAGTATTTTTACGTTGAACATGCTTTTTTCCTGAGAAAAGAAGGTATATTTACCATAAAATGCGTTTCTATACATTTATGTGTTGGTTCTTTTATCATATACGAGTACATCCACGTAACGTGGTGGTAAAGGTTCGTAAAACAAAATTTTATCCCATGAAATAATACTAACAGCATCTCGTCTACCACCAACCTCTTAAAACGCTAGAGATTTCCACTTGAATTCAAAGGATATCCGTGGTGTTTGTGGATATAATGTGATCCTGGCTGGAATCTTTCCTGAATTTGGATTGGCGCCCTCCCCCACAGACCAGTCAGCTAGCTTCATATACTGCCTCCATCAACATAAAAAGCCACTTACCCAGAAATAAAATTTTTGTATCCGAAATTTTCATCTTCGGTGAAGATGGTAGATGCGGATACAAAACGGAATGGGCACAGAAAAACTTTGCTGACATAATTTTTTTACATATCATTCTATTGGTTGTATGTCCAACGGTGTCCTTCGGGCTTTGATATTGTTCCGGGAGATGGGGTACGTATTTTCTAGAGGGCATTTACAAACGGCAAACGGAAAACATAACTGTCGGTCATTGTATTGGACGCGCCGCAGTTAAGGAGATCAATTGGAATTTATTTGATTGCCAAAGAGTGAAGGATATATTTAGGGAAAAACACTATACTCGTACACATAATAACGCAAATTTGTTGTTGCTAAACCAGCCCCATTGAACTTATCAATAACTCGAACCTAGCTTGTAAGTTTATTTAAGATGTCAGCATTAGATATATCTATAGAACACGACCGGACGGGAAGTCAACAAGAATAAAGGGCAGTCAAGTGGATGGGATTTATTTTGTGAATATGGCGCTTTTAACAATCACCACCCACAAGCAGTAGTACCACAACCAAATTAACCAGGGCCTATCTTTTGTCATCTTTAATAGTAAAGGACATAACCTCCAAATGAATTTTATGGAAGGATTTATGTGGCGAGCTACAAATATAAATTTTTTTTTTTTTGTTCTAATGAAATTATAAGCAATGCTCGTACATTTTGAAACGGGCATATTGGAACAAAATCCAACGAATTGAACAGATATTGATATGTGGATGTGTCTAAAAACCAGTTACATTACATTCCTAGTTCTTACAATACAAGCTATGTAAGCTTGCCTTGAAGTAGGACTGAAAAAAATACTCTGTCTTATGAGAACGCATGAATTCTCGATCTGGCGACTAATTTCACTGCTCTGACATTCCATATGGCAAACTGACATTACCATCCTCTACCAGCGATGGCTGGTCTACTGCTAGCAATATTATTAATACCGAAAAGGTAAAATGGATGATTTCAAACTTTACAGCTTTTAAGGGTCGGAGTCCAGATGGCATTATTCCGGTCGGAAGAGGAAAGCCTGAGCCAATATGTGGACGTTATATTCAGCATTTCTATTGCGTGAGATATATCCATGCAGGATGAAGAATGGTAAAGATTGCTTTCATACTGATTATATTTTAAAAGCTTTCCCTTGAACTGCTCACAACGTGCATCCTGAAGGGATTTATTCCTCTCTCCTCTCCTTACTTTTCCATGGAAGTACAGTAGCCGATAAGAATGGAACTGATTGTACATTTATACGATGAGTCGACCAGGACGAGGAGTTTTAACCACTCAGTTATAAGTACTAGAAATAATTACGCGCAAAGGCGTTGGTTAATTTCTGTTATCACGCCATTAAGAAAATTCATGTGAAGTAGGTACTAAGTATATGAAGATGATATTATTCTGCTTATCGGTACGTTCAGCAAAGTCGTCCCGGATCAATGTGTACTCATGCTGCGTGTCCGTAAGATTGATAAAGATTGGTGTACATTCATACAATGATGGCAAATCTGACATAGACAAACTAAATTGGTTAATTGATTGGTAATAAAGGATATATTGTAGCTCTTCTATCTCCTTTATTTACATATTATATACATGCACGAAGGGGGGTATAATATATACCAGCTTACCAGAATCCAGCTATGGTTTTTCGAGGATTTTGTCAAAATACGTTGGTGCTTCCAAACGTTCTTTAGCCTTGTTACACAATATCAATAGCCTTAATCGCTGCCTGACTGCTTAATAATATAAAGATGCTTCTGTTGTTAAATGATGTCTTGAGATTCTCGTACGCATATGCCCGTATGACAGTATATATATAATTTCCCATATTTTCCTAGTGCTTTATCCAAACCTAGTGTGTTTGCTCCAAACTCTATCCTTACTACCAGCTCGATGGACACTATCCAATATGAAATGGGTCGGAATGGTAATATACATACACACCTCCCTGCAATAGAATGCACAGCCTTAAACTTTTTATATTTCCAGCTTTGGAACATACTCTGCACAATCTTCCTATATTTATAATTTCAGTGTCAACTCGGAGCTAACATTGGGAATATATGTGGAGAAAAAGGTTACTCTGACAGTGGCGGATCCAGGGGAGAGTCATGACTGCCCCCCCCTCCCGCCCCTCCACCTAAAATTGAAGTAAATTATATTTAATTAATTGAGTTATTTGAAAAAATATATTTTTTATTTTACATTTTTTTAGTTATATAATTTAACTTCAAAACATTATACAACATATTTTTATCCACATCTTAAGAAAATAAAAATTTATTTCAATGAATATTATTGTATGCATTTGATGCATGTGTATAGGCTTCCTCAGAATTTGCCATTGTGACCCAAAATTTGGGTGATCCAAAACCCTCGAGAAACACTTCCCAAGCAACGAAACAGACTCGCACACTACCACATCAGAGCCGTAACTTTGTCCTAACTTCTAAAACCCGGTATTGTGTCCATTTAGCGGATAAATATTTAACAGCACTCGAACAGGGATCTTTTATACGGCTAAAATTGTTCATTGTTTTGAACTATAGGTGGCTACATTTGACAATTAGCTGTCGTGCATTTGAGATATTCTTTCGTGTTCTTTTAGATTGCTATTACAATTATCCAATCTCGAAATAGTATGGAAAATTATATTTATACTTACTGTTTTAATTTCTTTTCAAAAGAATTGTCTAAATGAAGAAGAAATTTTTTTTTTCAGAAAAAAAAATACACTGCCACCCTTGTATTCTAATTTCTTAAACTTCAAACGTCAAATTTTACCGTGGAAAAAAAGATATTGAGCCGATAAATCTGATGCTAAATATCATGTTTGTGGAAATTACTGCCATCTACTTGACAAAACTAAACAAATTTTTAGCTGATAAAACACAATACCACTTTCTTCAGCGTTTTGGCTAAATATTTCGCAATTTAATTTCACCGCTAAATTTCCATACAAAATTTATCCGCGAAATGAACACAATACTAGGCTAAACACGCTAAAATATTGGCAGCGTTCTTATTCAAAACCACTGACATGTATAATATGGACTGACTACATCCATAGAAATACACTACAGAAAGTGGGCTCACTTCTATATAGCGTTCTCTTTCGATATAAGCACCAACTACCAACTGAGAGAGAACTGTAAACAACAAATAAATAAGTGCATCCGTCGAAATAAATGTTTTTAAATTAATTATTTGCGTTAATTAGTTCGAAAGAGTGCTTTACAAAAGGAAATATATTCATAGATACTCAACAGAAATTCGAAAGGTTTTATTAAAATCACTTTTCAAATTCCCGCCAATGATTTTTTCAATGTTGGCACCGACGTAAGATCTATTTTTGACACACAAAATTATATCCGCATGAAATAGCATATCGAGCAGTCCATGTTATATATGCCAGTGTGTAAAACTGAGAAAAGTTTGGTTTGAATGACTCCTGCAGTTTGCATCATAAACTACCATTCTATTGAAAAATTACTTTTTGTAAAAAAATTATTTTAAAAAATAACACATCATCCACACCACTTATGGCTGGATTCGATTAACAACGTCCACGGCGGCGTGGTCGTTGTCCTCGTCGTCAAACGCCGAACAAAACGCCGGGCAAGTTACATTAACACTGGGCGGCAGCGCCATAAATGAATTTGCCCTACATATTTGAGTCATTTACTTTAATCTCTGTCGGTTTGTAATAAAATTTTAAATAATAATAAAAAAGATATTTTCTTTTCCTTCAAGTCCACATTTTTTTTAATATAAAATCATTTATTTTCATAAATTCAAATATCGTTTCATTTTTTCATGTTTTTTCATAATAGACTTAGATCTTGCATATTGGCAGCAATGGAACGCCATTAGGATTAGTGATGGGTCGACGACAACGCCAGCGTGGGTAATGTAATGCATTTCATACATGCAGCACTATTTCTAAATATTGTTGACATAAAACGACGACCACGCCGATATCGGAATTGTTAATGTAATCCGGCATATATGCGGAAACTTTCTTAGTAAAGGGTTTTCTAATAAGAGGTGTTATTTTAATTAGCCAGCTATTTTGGTAGATGTCACTTTTGGAGCTGTCATTTTTTGACATTTGACAAGTAGAAACTACGCCATTAATAAAAGTGGAACGATACACGATTCAACAACGCATTGAAATTATTAAAATTCACTATAAAAATGGTGAAAATGTGGCAGAGACGGTTCGTAAAATTCGAACATTTTTGGGTCATCGTGAAGCACCTTGTCGGACCGCAATACATAAATTAGTAGAAAAATTCGAGCTGTCGGGACAAGTTAGTGATGTGAAGAATAAAACCCGTGCACGTCGCTCAAGAACAGCCGAGAATATTGCTGCTGTAGACGAAAGTGTTGAAGAAAACCCAGGTTTGTCCATTCCTCGTCGTTCTTTGGAATTAGGCATTCCACAAACGTCATTATACCGTATTTTGCATAAAGATTTGGGTCTTATAAAGTTCAGTTAACACAAGAACTCAAGCCGGGGTCCTTGAAATACATGAAAATGATCCGGAATTCCATCGAAAACTCATCTTGAGTGATGAGGCCCATTTCCACCTCGATGGCTTCGTCAACAAGCAAAATTGTCGCATCTGGGGCTCGGAAAACCCAAGAGTTATTGTTGAAAAGCCTCACTATCCTCAAAATGTGACTGTTTGGGGCGGTTTATGTTCCCGCGGGGTCATTGGACCTTACTTTTTCGAAAATGAGGCTGGAGCAACAGTTACGGTGAATGGATTGCGCTATCGACAGATGATTAATGAGTTTTTATGACCGGAATTGGATTGGATGGTATTGATCTGGACAACGTTTACTTTCAAAAAGACGGCGCTACGTGCCATACAAGTAACGAAACCATTGATCTTTTACGGGAAAAGTTTCCGGACCGTGTTATCTCTCGAAGAGGTGATCACAATTTACCACCGAGATCTTGTGAGTTAACACCTTGCGACTTTTTCCTTTGGGGCCACGTGAAAGAAAAGGTCTACGCCAACAGCCAGCGTCGATTCAAGATCTCAAAGATGGAATTCGTGAGGCTATCGAGGACATAGGGCAGCCACTTTGCGATTTGGTTATGGAAAATTTCATGGAAAGGATATGGTCCTGTAGGCGTGGTCGTGGTGGTCATTTGGCTGATGCTATTTTCCATTATTAACGGCATACCTTCCTCTTTATAATGAAATAAAGATCCGATCATTTATCTCAAAATATAGAATTTTTCTTTGAATATCAAAATAACACCTCTTATTGGAAAACCCTTTACATCACTACAGTGCTGTGGTAGCTAAATTAAGGAATTAAGCGACTTATGTTGCTGGAAAAGTGCTGCCCCCCCCCCCAATTTTGATGCCAGATCCGTCCCTGTACTCTGGCTGCTATGTGGTAGTGTGAAGTAATCTTTCTGTCGGTAGACATGGTGTATGGGGTATGTATTTTGTGTTTAGCGGCCAAGAAGTTAAGTTATTGAGTCGAACTAAACGTTAATGGGTTTTAATATCGATTTTGTCTGAGATCTCTAGTGGCTTTTAGTGACTTCGAAGGACAACAAGGTGGTAACTATAATACAATTTCTCTGCGATTGGTACATGATATCTCAGGAATTATGAGGATGAAAAGCTAATCTACTATCCAGTTTTGGCTATGAAAATTCTTTCATAGAATGAGAAATATCAAAAGAGTTGGGGAACTTAAGTAGGCTTAGTATCACAATGGACTGCAAATGGTCAAGATGAGGCTGAGCGCAGATGCAATGGCCACCACTCTAAGCTAACCACAAAAGTTCTCCTCGGTAGGCTGAATAGAAAATTCACAAAATTTTTTTTTTATATATCTAGAAGTATAGGGTGAAGTGGGGGTAATTGTAGACGATTTTCCGAAACTTTTTCCGTTTTGAGACAGTCTTGTTTTTTATCATTTTTGAGCCTGTTTATAATCCTATGATTGTTATATCCCCTGCTTGTAAGTCAATAATAGGTGGATACAATTACTCCTTCAAAAGTCTCAATCTAAAGTTTTTTGGTGGTTATTGAAGACCATAGTATTCCACACATAAGCACGGGCAAAGGATTTCTGACCAAGGTGAAGCTGGATTATAAGCTTTTCCAGTTTTCCATAAAAGTCACGTACAATATCCGGCTTTCGAACATCTTTACCCAATTTTGAAAATGCTTGGGCTTTTTATACCCTAGATGAATTTTAAAGGGTATACTAAGTTTGTCATTCCCTTTGTAACACCTCGAAATAATGATGATAGAGCAAAATGGATTGAACACCCACTCATAATAGTAAAAGTTTTTTTGATTTTTGCATGTCCATTCGTCTGTCCGTCCGTGACTTTAAAAAAAAGTAAAATTAACTTCGAAAATGAGACAAATCGGCAACTCCTTCGTGGGATTGCCTAACAAAAATTTCGTTTTTCACTATATATTTGCACACTGCCTGAGATCGCATCGACATAGAGAGCTGAAATTTGGTACATGATCTTTTTATACTAATAACAAATAAAATGTCAAAAATGGACTAAATCGAACAACCCCTTCTTGGTGTTGCCATATAAAAATTTAGGTTTTTTACATATACTGTGAAAACGATCAGTCTTAGATATTTTTATTGTACAAAAGACTTATTCAAAATACTAAATCCTATAAAATTGGTTATAATCATTTTTTCTGTCCGACGAACCGTTCTACAAATATATGCGAAAAACCACTTCAGAAATCAAACTTGCATAGATCGGTGACCATACAAAATTTTATACGGGCATTCATCTAGGGTATCATAAGAATTTGTCTTATAGACCAATTCTAGCTTTTTTACTTATTTAAAATTAATTCTGAGTGTCTTCTCATGAAAGAATAGTACCAGTCGACTCCTGGAATACCATGTTTAAAGGAAGTTTTTAAGTCGATCTTACTTGCATACTCTCCGACAAGTTTTCTCAACTCGTCTCTTTCACAAGGATAGCTAATTTTCCCACGCATTGTAAGGCATTTAACAATTGTATCTTCAACTGATTTCGGAATAGCCTACGTACATCCTGCACCCATATACTTGGCAAAGCACAGGATATACCCTACGATACCATAGCACAGCTTTGGTAGGAAAGGAAAATGAGGGGGGGGGGCAGAATCGAGGATTATTAGCTTGAATCAAGGTGCTGACGGTGTTCGTTACGCTTGAATATTTGAAACTCATAGCTGAGGGAAGAAAACAGAGGATGGCAAAGTGTTTCACATTCGTACTGTTCTGCTTATGAAGGATTTGCGGAATTTCACAGTAAGGCCGCATTCGACTTGAATGGTGTGAAGATGAGCTCGGGTTACAGCTCATGTAGTGAGCATAGGAAGAAGTCTGCAAGGGATTAAAGTAGAGATTTCGTCAGAACAATATCCTAGAAATAGCGATAAAAAATACGTAGACATCCGACATTATGCCGGTGCTCTAGGGAGTCAATAGTTGCTATTGATATGTATGTCATTGCCAATAGGCCGATAGGCCTTCTTTTTGACAATGTTTAACGCGGACAATGCAGTGCATCAAACAAATATGGGAATTATATTTTAATCTAGGTCTGATATAAGACTTGTAGATATACGCCAAGTCTAATAGAGTAAAATATTTCTTGCATCTTTAAAAGAAGCCCAGGCATCACGTTTTTGCAATACCAAAAATGTGATCTGATCAGCTAAGATTGTTGTATATGTATTTCAATTTCTAAGACCTTGAGGTATCTTGTCCTTCGATGGAAATGGGTTGGAGTATGCTTGAGTGATAACAGACAACATTGCGTTTTGGAAGCACTAAATTATACTGAATTCGCTCTACCCCAAGCGAGTACTTTTGTGAGGTCTTAGTTTAGTAAACTAAACATGTGGCTTCGTTTGCCAAATATCGCATTCCCACAAGAATCAGCTATAGAGTCTAACGAGTACATGAAATCAAGGGTACGGTAGCTTGCCAAACTATGAATAGAATTGAAAGTGAGAGCTAGCAGATCATTAATAAAATGAGAGAAAAGAATAAGAGAGAGGACAGAATCTAGTGGTACACAGGTATTGAATATAAAACTGTCAGAAGTAACTCCGTCTAATATATAATTGAGCAATTGAGGGTCTAGACCTAATACCTGAAGTTTTGCTCAAAAGAGCAGGATGCCAGACTTTATCGAAGACCTTCCAGATATCTAATACCATGCTTTTAGATTCACCAAAATTACGGGGACATTGATTCCAACAATCGATAAGGAGAGCAACCAGCGCGACAGCCGTATTGGCGAATTGGTCTCTAGTATTTTTGCTACACATGTGCAAGTTTCCATGCCAAGGAAAGGACTTCTGTCTAATAGGGCAGGTGAAATAGTTTGCGCAGAAGTTTAACAAAGGAAGAGGCATAGCGCTTGGGTACTATGGGCGAAATACCATCAGACCCAGCAGACTTAGGCACACTGAGATTCGCGAGCACTTTCTACGAGTAAAGATTTTCTGTCTAATCCTTTAACCGAATTGGAACTTAATTCGCTGTATAATAGATTTGCAGGTGTTATGTACCTCTCTTTAAAGATCTGTCTCAATTGCGCTGAATGGCACAGTTTATGTATATGCTTGAAATGCAGGTTCTTTGTCTTTTAAGGCTGTATAACAGGTTTAATATTTTTCTATCTGTGCGAAATGGAACTGTACATCCAAGCTTGTTTATAATGTATAGCATCCCGAAACGAAAAACACTCAGACCAGTTCAACTTTCTAATTAATTTATTAAACGAAGCCCAATTAGCTTGATCATAATACCACACCAGTCGTTTTTTACGAAGGTGATGATATTGAGAATTGGGCCGAAACGAAACAATGATCCGAGCTGCCAAGAGGATGTGGTACTAGCATTAAGTGCTTATCAGGATGAGATGCTAGAAACAAATCTCAAAGGTTGTCAATATACCCAATTATATCTGGCTTTGGGCTTTCAACTAACTGGTGCAAGTTAAAAGACTCACTAAATAGTTCAATATGTCTCCCAGCCGAATATACAGCGGGAGGGTCAGGGTGGTCATAACCCCCCCCCCCCCCCCAAGCGTAACCACACCTTCGCGGTAAATTGAATGTGGCGCTGACTGTAAAGTAAGTTGTAAAAGTTTAACGGGACGATTTTCGTATGGTACCTACGCAATTTGTAGCTGACGTTAGCGATTCATGTAGGTGCTCTAACGCACAGTTGGACGTTTGTTTGTCTTCTTTTGAGTAGTAATATTGGAGTCTTTTCTTAGAATTTTCTCGTGTTTTATATAATATCGAAAAGTCATCTATCATACATATCACAGGATGGTAAGTCATTTTGGAATACTGCATATTTATTTTAGTGTTTGATTCTTTAGAAAAAGGCACGCAATGCTTAGCAGCCCGGTTATGAAGATGCTTTTATATTTATGTTGCACCGACTACTCCTATAGATGAAAAAGCACCCAATTTCGAGATTTGAAAGTGTTATTGTTTCTGAGAAATTGGTCAACGATCATAAATTTTTCTTTTACCTATCTGATTTTCCGACATAAAATCGATGACAGGACAATTTGGTGGGGAGCTCGCAAGAGAAGCATGCAAACTGGATTAACGAATTTTGATTTAAGGTTCATCCAGTAGAACCATAGCACAGTATATATCATACAGTAGCCCAGCTCTGTCAAAACTGTCAAGTGAGTAGGATGCTTCTATAAAGAGACTATACTTTCTCTTTCAACAGTTTTAACTAACACACTAGTCAATTTTTAATACATGGATTCCTATGTAAATCTAAAGTGGAAGAAAGAGAACTGATGGCATTCTTAAACTTTTACTAGAGGGAAAGAGGCAAAATGACACCACTTTACCGTCAAACAGCTGTTTAGTAATGGAACAATACATTTGTCGCCGATTGCCGATATGTGTACATACATAAAACTAATACTTCCGTCAACGGTCGTGCAGCTAGCTACTGTTCGCCCATTTATGTCCGTATCATACTTAATAGTTCCCTCTTGTGGGAGAAATTTTAAGGTTATGTTTTTTTAATTGAAATTCTAAAATTCACTTTTCAGTAGTTAGTTCTAAGCTATTCTACTGTATGATATATACTGTGACCATAGTTCCATGCATATTGACACTGATTCAAGTCTGAGTTGTTCAAAAATTTTACGTTTGTAGGAAAGCATTAAATTTTTCTTAAAAATATACTTGCAAATTGTCTTTAAGAATTTTATTGAATAACTATTCACCAACAACGGTCCAAATGAATTGGTGGATTGATTCTGGTGGTTCACTCTTTCGGACAAGGCTACAAGCATTCAGTTTTCTTGGAAATATTTGACATTTTTCTTTAGATTTTTCATGCACTACTGGTGGTTGACCATGGTTAAAAAGAGTTATATTAATTCGGCCTTGGCTGGTCTTGGTCGCTAAGGATATTTACGAGCTTTGGAAATCATACATCTTATTCTTAGGAATTTACATGACAATTTTTCTTTGGAATTTTTACTTTTATACACTATTGGTGGCTGTAAACCATCAGTTGGATTGATTCGAGTGCCGCTAAAACTGATTCTACAATTTTTCTTCAGAATTTTTACGGTAAAACTATAAAAATAAAATCCATTCACTTTCCAATACGGTAGTTGGCGTTACTTTGCTTGTAGTTTCGTATTAATTCAGGTAATGTTGTTTAATTTAACTTCACGTTTACTTTTAATTTGTAGAACAAGGACAAACTTGCTATATTAGTTAGCGGTGGCGATAGAAATAGTAGTAGCGAAAGTGTAAAGCGGAAGACTGATAAAACCATTGACCACAGGCGCGGATCTAGCATTGAAATTAGGGGGGGGGGGGGTCATTTTACAAATTAAATCATCGAGAAAAAAAAAAAAAAACATCCAACGCCGGTTTGCATGGTCACCGCAGTACCTACTGTGCAGTACTTGCTGCAGTACTTGGAACTAGGAAATCCGCATTAAGCGGTGTGGATGATGTGTCATTTTTAGTATACTTTTTTTTTTTACAAAAACTAATTTTTTTAATAGAATGGGGTGCAAACTGCAGGAGTCATTCAAGCCCAACTTTTCTCAGTTTTACACACTGGCATATATAACATGGACTGCTCGATATGCTATTTCATGCGGGTACAATTTTTTGTGTCAAAAATAGTTCAAACGTCGGTGCCAACATTGAAAAATCCATTGGCGGAAAGTTGAAAAGTGAAACCTCTCGAATTTCTATTAACCCAAATAATTAATTTAAAAACATTTATTTCGACAAACCCACTTATTTATTTATTGTTTACAGCCCTTTCTCAGTTCGCACGTTACATAGAAAAGTGACCCAACTCAAAAAATGCAACTTTTCAGGAGAGCGAAAAAACGAAAAGCTGTACATAGAATTAATTTTAGCTTAACGTAGTAATTGTTTGCTGAAAATAGTCTGAACTCTTAAATTTGTTAGTAAATATATTTCTGAAGATTTATATAAAAGAAATTTTAAGTTTTTGTTACCGCAGTCGGCAAGGTTAGCTGTTAATCCCGCATCCTCTTAAGTTGTGTCGCTTTTCTTTGTTGCGAAATAAATATTTTTACAAATGTTTTTTAAGTGACACAACTCACGATTTTTAAGAATTAAATTCCGTACTTTGAACTTTGTGGAAAAATGTCATAACTCATAATAAAATTTGTAAGAAATAAATGCTGTTTTGTGGAAAAGTGACACAATTTAAAATAATACTGTTAAAATGTCGAAAACATATTTACGTTTGTAATAAAGATCGTCACAAGTCAAAAAGTGACACTGACACACTGTTCTATGAAGAATATCTCTGTTCTTAAGTAACAGAAAAGTGATACTATCTCTATCTAGCGGCAAAAACAATCAGATAGAAATATGCCAATTTCATGGTGTAATTAACTCAAAAACGACAAATTTTGAGTTAGGTCACATTTCTATGTGACGTGCGAATTAGTAGTTGGTGCTTAGATCGAAAGAGAACGCTATATAGAAATGAGCCCACTTTCTGTAGTGTATTTCTATGGACGTAGTCAGTCCATATTTTAAATGTCAGTGGTTTTACATAAGAACGCTGAAAATATTTTATAATGTTAGGAGTGTTAGAGTGTGTGAAATTGCCATCAGCAATTGATTCAAATTCCTCAGTTAAAAAAAAAAAGTATTTCCCATAGAACGACTTGGGACAAATAAAAGTTTCAAATTTCAACCCAAGTCGTTTCAATAGAAAAAATTACGATATGTATGTACATATATACCTACATACATATCGGGCGCAGAAAATTTACTCGGTGAAGATTTAAACGATCAAGTCTTCACTAAAAAGCCTCCTTTCAGCAAATTGTCGCGAGCGGAATACATTCTGGGTGCAACAATGTATGCACGATAGCAAGACGATGGTTTGATATTTATGAAAATATCAAATTTCATTTCAACCATCGTCCGCCATGGTAGGCTGAACACTTATTGTAAACAGGTAAAGAAAATAGAAGTTGCGATAAGAAAAACAAAATAAACGTTTTGTGAAAATAACCATAAGAGCCATAAGAGGAAGTTTGTGAAAGAAAAAGTTTGTGAACAAAGCAAAAGTAAAAAAAAATATATGTAAATAAAATAAAAGTGTGTGAGTTGTCTTAATCATAGCTTCCTGAAACGGCGTAGAGTGATTGCCTTCGACTAAGGTAAGCCCCGAAATATAACAGAAGTTAGGACTAAGTTAAGTTAGGGCTCTGATGTGGTAGCGAGGGAGTCTGTTTCGTGGCTTGGGAAGTGTTTCTCTGAGGTCCGAAACCCAAATTCCGAGAAATACCTATACACATACATCACATGCATACAATAGCATTCATTGGAATAAATTTTTATTTTTTTAAGTTTCTTAATAAAGTTTTTTTTTAAGTTGAATTATATAAATAAAAAAAGTATAAAATAAAAAAAATTATTTTTTCAAATAACTCAATTAATTAATTAATTAATTAAATATTTTTTCTCAAATTTAGGGGGGGGGGTCATGACCCCCCACGACCGCCCCCCCCCCTGAATCCATCACTGCCATTGACAATTTTTTCCAGAAGAAAGCAAGATGAGTTAAGTTCCCATCAGAAGAAATAGTCAGTAACATATCATGCACTCCTACTCCCATTTCTTTAAATGTGACTCAAGGCGCACACTCGTGCTAGAATCGCTTGCGTCAGCATCTATTTCTACAATCTCTGCACGAGAAGGCATATCTGCTGGTATGAGTCCTTAATATCCATCCTGAGATCGATATTGATTTAGATAATATTGTCGATAGGTTTTCCAAATCAAACCGAAAATTGGGTTTTCTGATATCTAACTTAAATATGATAAAAAACAAAATTTAACAGTAACTACTTCCTACTTTTTCCTCCTCCCTCGAACATTTTAGCTGTGACCCCCAAAGGCTGCAGGTCTTAATACGAGCCTGATGTCTCCCTGCTGCACTTGTAGGTGAAGAATGTCTGAGCCACTGCATGTTGTAGACATTGAAATCGCCAGCAATAGCGATTTCGAAAATGGGGGATTTGGTTACATTATTTTCAAGAATCAAACGAGGATAGAGTGTCAGCGTCAGACATATTGGGGCTGCAATATAAAAAATAAATGATGTGTTGATTAAGTTTAATTTTAAACCTAATCCAGACTTAATTAAACTCTGGATTAATTGAGGCGAATTCAGGGACAATAGAGAAAGGTACATCATTACGAATGTACCGAGCGATTCCTCTCTGCACAATGTTAGAGCCTTTACAAGATGCAGGATAATAAAATTAAAATATAATATGGCAAGGGATACTTTTTAACTTAACTATTGGTCATTTAAGACTAATGGAGGTACGAAAATTCTAATATTGTATGGAACAATAGATGGTACTCTACAGTTATATAACTGAAAGCATAATATGCGTAATGATTTTTGAGCTAATAAAAAACAATAAATTAATTAAAACAATGCTACAGTGCAGAGCCATTATTTCAAGGACCTAATCTGATCTGAATCGATGAGATTGTTTGTAATGTATGTAAAGTAATATAAATAGACCTTATACATCTACATTTACATTGTTAGGACGTAATTTGGCCTTATAATAAATAAAACTAATACTAGAACAATAAAGAATAATCTCGTGAACTTGTGATAAATGTGTAATGCAGATAAAAAGAAGCTTACTGAAGTGCTATCGATGAAAAGATGAATTTGAAGTAAGCGTTGAGATGTACAAGCACAGCAAATACACACCCACACTCCACAAATACACATATACACACTTAATATATCAAGGAGCTACTTAAATATTATTTCCTTCAAATATTTTATTAAAAAAAAAACAAAATCCTTACAACAGCATATCTACACTTCCCCAATGGAATTTTCATATAGCATCACTTCATCCCACGAACTATGCATATGTAGGTAGCTGTATATCCACTCAAGAGGACAGTGCCCTGCGTCTTTTTCGATATTCCTTCCACGCTTACGTTCGATTTGTAAAAGTTCAATGCCACGCATCAGACGACTTGACAAGTGCTTTCCAAACTCGATCAATACTCATTTAAAATTGCAAGAAATTGCCAAGAATTCTTGAGCACATTCGCCAGCCACCACCTTCCCCCCCAACAATAAATACGATCCCGGACTGGAATAAATCAGGAGCGAAATGAAGAGTTGGAAAAAGCGAATATTAATTATTCACTTGAGCACAATCGAGCGTTCTTTGCCTTTCCTTTGATAGAAGCACGGAAGCGTTATCGCCTGTTGCCTCCGGGAATCACTTCTCTCGAATTAAAGGATTAATTTAAGTGCAGGGTAATTTCAGGGAAAAGAAAATTCTGCTTTTAACCTGTCAGGTGTTGGTAGCATTTGACCTATATTTTGACTTATAGTTGACAAGCCTTAAAAGAAAAAGATATTTGCACCTAGTGAGATAGGGGAATGGGGGGTTTTAGTAGAGACTCTCCTTTTGCGGGAGAAAGTGTCTCGTTAGTTTTGTCATCTTTAAAACAGAGTGAACTAATTGAAGTCAGCAGCATCCGAGCTCAGAGTAAAGATAAGCACAGCACGAGGAAAGAACAAAAGTCCTCACGAATGGAATGTGTCTTTACTTGAATGACAGCTTCAGGACTTTTGCTTGTTGATAACTTCTGCTCCAATTACCTTCAGAATAGTTTCCTTTCACAAATAGTGTGGCAGGGCTTCCCAGCTTGTTTCCTGTGATAATTACTTCTCAGTTCAGGAGGTATATTCATCTCTCAGAAGGTGACGTAGAAACGTTCAACCGTTTGTGTTTCTTTTTTCCTGTGTGAAGGGAAATCTATTCCATGGAAATTCCGTATTTGTGAGGCAAACGTATAGGAATTATGGCTGCAGTTTCAAAAACAATGAGAAAACTGATAAAGCAGCACACGTCTAACAGATTTTACAGAAGAAATTTTCAGACTCACTTATTGTAGTTTATTGTAATTAGTTACAGCAAAAAAGGCTGCTAACGGCTGATAGTCTAATTTTCAGCAAGGATTAGTATAGATTAGCAGAAAATTATAATCCGAATATATGCATTCATGCCTACCCAGTCTCTGTAGAAACATGGATCCAATTTATTAGAAATAATTGTTTACATCCTGTATGCAAGCTATACAAGCTCCCTACTGAAAATACTAAGGCAAATATGCATCTACTTAGTCAATACCTACAATGCGGAACTGCAAGAACTCATTTAGTTAGCTTGATAGTGGGTATAGGAGGAAGAAACGAATTGTTTGCGCCGTTTTTTGTTTTTTTTTTTCAAATTGAATCTGATAAACTCGATATGTTGAAGTGGGAAATCTAGTAAATATATAAATTATGCATTATATCATGAGTTGCCGGTCATATCATAAACAATGCCAGTAGAGTAAAATAGCCAGCCGCTACTCATTAGTCTTTAACAGAAAATTCAGTTTAAAATTTAATCATTTTAATGTGCGGTAGTAAATCGGTGGAGATTACGATGCTGGAATATCCGTCTCGATTGAACTCTCAAAATGCATTTATTATGTTCGCAGCATGCTGCATGAGGCAATATGCTACACTTGTGCCACTGACAGCTAGCA
This sequence comes from Dioctria rufipes, assembly GCA_963924295.1. Classification (NCBI taxonomy): domain Eukaryota; kingdom Metazoa; phylum Arthropoda; class Insecta; order Diptera; family Asilidae; genus Dioctria; species Dioctria rufipes. The sequence continues at coordinate 67,042,062 of OZ002744.1, read as the reverse complement.
GTGCATTTTGCCGCATTGCGATTGTGCTGCCATGCCAATTGTACCATGTCGTGCGAAGAATACCGGACGGACGAGAGGAAAGGTCTGAAAAAAGAAGAAGAAGCATTTGCGTGAAACTTTTTGAAGAGTGACGAAAAGTCGAGATACTTGTGTCCTTCTCAGCAAAGAAAAAGGAGAAAAATTTTTGCAAAAAAAAAAAATCGGGAAGCAGAAGTAACCATCTATTAACCAGTGATTGAAGAGACGAACTTGAGAATTTGTGGTATCGTGTAATCTCAATTCTAACCTGATTTGTTGTATCGTATTCAATTCTAACTTGCCTATCCATTATAAATGAAGACATTGCTATCAAAGGATGCAGACTCTTGGGTTTATTAAATCCTAATGCTATTCGCTCTGGTATGTATTTATACGAAAATCCCGCAAGTAAAGTAATGTTTTTTTTATTTTACAGATACGTAACTGCATAAAACTTCCTACAACCGTTAATTTGTACATTAACTAAGGCACTAGTGTTGCACGTGTCCGAGAAAATTGTGACAGGTGTCTTTAGAGTCTCCCGTGTAATTTAAATTGAACGACACGTGCAAACCCACGTTTTTTTCTAGAATTTCTGTAAGAAAAACCAGCTAAGAACTAGGAATAGAAAAAAAACGGAATAGGAGCATTTAAAAACAAAATATCATCGCGACAGGGGATGGCGCCGCCGATACAGTCCGGTGTCACAATTGGAAGGCAACCGTTGTAGGGCCGCAATTAAGTGAAAGAGAAAACAGGAAATTGGTTTTTTGAACGACGAGGAAAAGAAGATGGGGCAACAGTTTAATTGAAAAGAAATTATTGTTGTAATTACAGGAACAATGACTCTAGGAAGCCTCCTCGAGACTGCTACCATAAAATGCTTAGGTTAATTTTTTCGGGAAAACTCCGATCTTTCTTTTATGATTCTTTATTTTCTCGACGTTTCGGGCCTTGGTTTAGTACCTACCCTTCTTCAGGAGCTATATCCATGGAAATATAAACATATGAAAAATGGATAATTACTTTGGATTCTTTTAGCTTTGTTTTCCATGTTATATATATTAGGACTTTTATTTAAAAATATTGGAATGTATTTCATAAATAAATAAATAATTTAAACAAGTAGATAAATAAAATTTGTAAAATAATAGTGTTAAGGCGTTTTCCTCATTAATGGTCAAATTACATTGTAATATATTTACCATCTAGTACATTTTCTAATTAACGAATTATTTGTTGTAATATGCATGGTAACATTTTCATTGTAGATCTCTCCTTGTATAAATCTATTTTGCACTGTTGTATATAGCTAAGTAGTAAACACACAACAAAGTTCCTATATACTATGCCTCTGTACTCTGTATATAATCGCATTGTAGTTATCGTATCAGTAACCGTAAATTTGGTACAGCCTGTGTAATTACATAGAATTAATAGTGAACTTCACTTGCAATTGTAAAGCCAACCAGTGTAGAGCCAAATTGTGATTAATTTTTATCTTGTTGGCAAATAAAAGAATTCATATTTGAAGTAAGAAAGATATTTTCATTTCTCTAATTTTCCTTGGTGCTGGAATTAGTCAAGTGTTTAATTTCATGGGGCAGAAATTAAACAGCACAATACCTCTAGTTTCACGTCCGAAACCCAATGAACAATCGAAGTGGTGCATGTAATTATACAAAGTGCACAACTTCGAACAAATAGTAAAAAAGTTTTAGACTAATTCACAGATACTAAGCGAAATTTTAAAGGATCACAGATGAGTGATGCGTGGAGTTCCTTGATTTCAGTCTTCTTATTATGTGTTAGTAGTCTTTTCTATGTAGATGTGACACGCTTCTTTGATTTCGCGTTTTTTTTCAGTTTTTCTCTGTTTTTATGATTGTCGCACTATCAAATGCGAATGTGTGTCCGGTTTGTATTGTGTGGGAGGCTAATGCTGATCGTCGTGTCTTTTTGGCTATGTACGTTTTATGTTACGATAATCTGATTATAAGTTTTTTAGATGTTTGTCCTATATAGGCTGTAGTACAGTTTTCGCATGGTAATTTGTAAACAACATTATTGGTTTTTTGTGTGGGTGCACGGAGAGAAATCCTTACTCACAAATTATGAACAATACATTCATAAGCTTTTAATTTTAAATATTTTGACTTATGAATTTAATTCATAGTTTATTCTCACTACTCAGCAACAAAGCAATAAATTGCTTATGAAAAACATGAAATTTTATTCATAGCTTATGAATTCAATTTATAAATGTAATAAAATTGGTGTTCGAAACTCTATACTAACTCATTATATTTTATTCATACCACTGTACAAATGTTGACGAACAAGTGGATATCTTAAATACCAACATACATTATTATCCCTTGAAGTCACGTCAAATTTGCCCTAAATATCGTTGCCCTTGGTATTCGACGGAAATAAGAGTTTTAATAGCTAAAAGGGAGTTACTGTATCGTAAATATAAAAGGCTCAAAACTGATATTGCAAAACAGATGCATGTACATATATGTGCGGAATCTAGTAACAACAAAAGTTCGCTGTGCAAAGCGCCGCTACTATCATGAAAAGCTTGATCCCAATCTGTCTCCTAAACATTTCTGGGCTAACTTGCGTAAACTTCATATAAAGGGAGACAAAGCAGTAGATGTCTGTAAAATCGATGCAGACGAGTTAAATGAATACTTCATCAATGCTAGTAATACGTTATCGTCAACCAGTGGATCTTCTATAGATAATGTTGTACCTCCAATGCTAAATGGTGATGGCTTTAGTTTCAGAAACGTCGACCAAAATGAAGTACTAAGAGCCATATCCAAAATAAGATCTGATGCTACTGGTCCCGATAATCTCTCTCCCTGCTTCTTGAAGCTCTTGCTCCCGATCATATTGCCTTTTGTAACCCATATTTTCAATACCAGCCTGACCTCTGGGTTTTTTCCCACCAAATGGAAAATAGCAACTATACTTGCTGTTGCAAAAAAGAACTCGCCAGAATTACCATCAGACTTCCGTCCTATCAGTCTTCTCTGCTTTTTATAGAAGGCTCTGGAAAAGCTTATAACATCACAAATGCTTGGTCATCTTGAAACTTCATGTTTTCGGTCATGCTGGCAATCTGGTTTTCGTCGTGGACATAGCTGCGAGACAGCTTTGCTAAAGGTGACTACAGATCTTCGTTTTGCACTTGATAAAGGTGAAATTGGTTTGCTGTCCCTGTTGGACTTCTCGAAGGCTTTTGACAGTGTGACTCATTCTAAATTACTATCAAAGCTTTTCTATTTGTATAACTTCTCTTCGTCAGCCATTGCAAATATAAAGAGTTTTTTGTCTAATAGGTTCCAACAAGTAAAACTAAAGAATGATTGTTCTAAGCTTTTACCATTGGTCTGTGGAGTCCCACAAGGCTCAATTCTGGGACTGTTGCTATTTAGCTTATATATAAATGATCTCCCTAGTGTTGTTAAAGATTCAAAACTACATATGTATGCTGACGACGTCCAAATATACCTTAATAGACCGATTGGTTTGATCGAGGATGAGGTACAACGTATGAATGATGATCTTCAACGAATTCACTCATGGTCAATCGAAAATAATCTGGCACTCAATGCCAGTAAATCGTGCTGTGTGTTGCAATATAGGAATGACATTGATGTAAATGATGTACCTCCAATAACTCTAAACGATTCTCCTTTACCGTACATGAGAACAGTTAGGAACCTCGGTGTCATGCTAAATGATCGTATGACCTGCTGCGACTTTATCAAGGCTCTTATCAGCAAAGTCTATGGTTGTCTTCGACAGTTATGGTTGACTGCAGCGTTATTATCTAAAAAAATCAGGTTAGTAGTCTAATGTTTCCGATATATTGGCGATTATATTGGCGATTATTTTGGGATTATCTCCGATCTATGTTAAGTTGAAAAACATTTAAAATAAAAGAGTAGTTTTTATGACGTCTTTTATTTCAAAATATATATATATACTCCCAACGTTTCGACCCGCGGGATTTACGAGTCCTCTTCTTGGGGCTATAAAAAATTCTTTTGTAGAATAGTATCGAGACACTTTTATAAATACAACAAAATTACCTTCCGATTATAATAAATTAAATTTTAAATATCACATATTGTAAATATCTAATGTTTCCGTCACTGGACACTGTATGCAGTCGCAAACTGGACGTAGCCTATAATGATTGTGTACGTTTCATCTATGGATTGCGACGTTTTGAATACATCAGTCCGTATCAGCACAAAATATTTGGATGTTCCATCCAAACTTATCGCACATACAAGAGTTTAATCTTCATGCATAAAATTATATATACGAAAGAACCTAGGTATCTTTATGAATATTTAAACTTCCTCCGTTCTGAAAGGCACCGACAGCTTCTAATTCCTCGCTTTCTCTCTGTACTTGGGCAGCGCTCTTACTTTGTGCATACAACAAATATTTGGAACTCTCTACGTGCGGACATTCAACGGACGACCTCAGCCAGCCGATTCAGAAATAATTTAAAAATATTTTTAAATATATCCCAATGATTATAGTTTACTTGTGTATTGCTGCTCCTATTCTTCACGGTTTCTTAACTTTCTTCCACCTCCTGCTCTCGTTATCTACCTCTGAATTGTAATATTTTTGCTTATTAGTTAGTAACGTAGTCACTTAGCTTTAATTATATTTTTGTTACATTGCAACTCAATTAAAATTATTATTTTGTAGTTACTAAAATTAATTGTGCAAACAAAAGAGATTGTAAGTCTTGTTGTACAGTCAACCAGTATAAATAAATTGAAATTGAAAAATTGAAATTGAAAATTGAATTGAAATTTGTACTTTCCTGTATAAATGGTACTTCACTATTCACAAAACATCAGTAATATTCATAAACCATGAGAAACTCAGGTTCTTAAAATTTTATGAAAAAAATATTCCATTCTATGAATAATATTAATAAAACTTTAAGTAACTAATCACTATGAAGAATATTATACTCACAATCTATGAATAAGTTAATCATAAAACAAAATTTCTAATATCATTCGGTATAACTAATGATTAATTCCTTAAAGTTTTATGAATAATATTAATAAAATTACCGTTCTTCATTTTCAATTGTTTGCCTTGTGCCATTAACTAACTATTCAGTGATGTGATTTTGAGTAAGCCGGTCATCCTACAAAGTGCTAGTGATAAGTTTTTATTAAGTGCAATAAGTGCAATAAATAGGAAAAAGGGAAGCAAATTATATACACAATTATTATTAAGAGTAAGATATGTAGGAATAATTAATTGCTTGACTACTGCAGTAATTAAAATCATTAAATTAAATAAAGGTATTGCAAATAGCAAAAATTTCATTCGCATTGTAAAATCGATGGAAATAGTACTTTTGTCATTGAAATCGATTTGTATTACCATGAATGAAAAGTGGTAGATTTGCCATGAAAATGTTATTGATATCAGATAGTTTATACCATTTGCCCAACGACAATTTTTGTTTGTTCTTATTATTGCAAGAATCTCGAATATACTTGTGGTGATGCGAATAGATAACTTTACCGTTTTGCAGTTAAGTGCATAAAACCAAACGATTCTAAGTTTTGAGTGAAAGTGATTTAGAATAAAGATAAAGTCAAAATTTTTTCCACTTCGACTTCGTTTTAAAACAAAACATTAAATATTTTTTTAATTAATATTTAGTTAATTAAGACAGCTGAAATAATGAAACTGACTGTTTTTGATATTTATAAAACTAAGTGATTATAATATACTTATAATATATTGATACAAAGAGTCGTGATACTCCATCTTCACCACAGTTTTAATATCTTAATAATAAGTTGCATTTGGCTTTGGAAAGGTCAATATAAAATTCGTTTTAGTCGAATGGCCACATTTACAAATAGCAATGGAAGCCGCCTTGTAAGTAGTTCTCAGTATTTCTCATAAATACAATATGAAAGCACAATTGTTGATTATTGGTAATTACAATTTTACAGATAGACATTGATTTTTATTTAATTTTTCCGGAAAAATCAAATATTTTCTTCACTATTTGGACCTCAATTGAAGACAAATTTATTTCCGTTTGCAAAAATTTTGTAAAATTTCCACCTGCCATCCATTTACTGGAAACACTTTCCGTTAACGTAGGTAAGTGATTACGTGCACACTACTATCTACATTATAACAAATGTATTTATGAAAACACAGGTTAGCTATAAATAATGTTCGTTAAAAATCAAAACAGAAGCTTATGTAAATGTGTCTATATTTAAAATTAAATTTACTTTCTTTTCCATGATAATGATTGCTACATTCAACTTGCTAACTGTATTCAACATACAAATATATTTGAAAAATTCTATTATTAGACAAATTTTATTATTATTAATAATTTAAGTAATCAAGAACTTTTTAATTTTTTCAAAATTACGTAATTTTAAACTTTTTCAAATTTTGCAAGCCATAGTGAAACCTAAATCTCGGAAAAAAGTTGAAAATAAAGTTTGGAAAGTCAACATTGGTGACGCATGGAAATCTTTTGCTGTGAAGACGAAAATAGTAGCTGATATTAATACAACTATAAATAAACGTAAACAGTTTTGTATTGAGAAAAAATTTACCTTCCAATCGATTTTAATAGTAGCAGGGTATCCTGAAGAAAGCCTGCAATTCGCTTTAGTTAATAATAAATGTAAATAATGTATTTATATAATAACTTCTTTCAAGCATTCGACATTTATTTTGAGATATTTTTCGTATTAAATTTTGAGTATCCTTTTGAAAACCAAAAATCTTGGTACTTTGTGCAAAACTTTTTTTATAATATTGACATACAGGAGTTCACATCCGCCGATTTTATCCTATTTATAAACGCTCTAAAGCAATAAATTTAAAAATGTTTAACTGCTTTATTTGTAGTTCTAATTTTTCGTCTGTTAAAATTAATTCATCTTTTAACAAAAGCAAACACACATTTAATTTGATCGCAAAATAATTGCTCCTCAACATTTTTTGACAATTCTTCTTACAAGCGCCATATTTTAAGAACACATCCTGATGACAACGAATCTGGATTGTCATCACAGCAAATTAGCTCACCTTTAGTTTCAGTTAATCCCCTAGCAAAAACTTCTATTTAATCAAGTATTATTAGTTATAAGGGAACATGTTTTAAGGTTGAATATTATATATTTTTAAAATAACAGATTTCATTGAATTTTTTTATTTTATACTCAATGAATATGAGATTATTAGATTTGATGAACATTATTCTGTTTATTTAATTGGCTCGAAAAAATCAGATTTAATTTGTAGCCTTTGATAATCTTGAATATAATTATATTTCCTACAAATACTCCGTAAATGTTAGTATATACAATTAATTACTGAAATATATATTACTAAATAAATAATTAAAATTATGTTTAACTTTTTCTTGTTTATGGACATTTGTATCTTAGACCTTGAGTTATGTATGTATAAAAAATATCTACCAATCAATAAAATTTTGTTTACTTCATTAAATTTATATTTTTTATGTTATGTATGGTTTCTAAGCATCGCCACCCTCAAAATATTTCATATTTATCCCAATTATATACTGTCGATATGTAGTATGTATCTGTATTAATTTATGATTCTTCTGTATAACCATTGGATTTTTTATTCAAAAGTTATGATTATACTTACTTATATATGACTTTTATTCATAAAAACTCGTACTCCTATTACGATGTATTTATTATTAAAAATCACAATTTAATATTTATTGTGCATAATATCTGAATCCGTTTTTCTAAAAATTTATGAAGTATTATTCCTACGTTTTGATTTATTATTCATATTCAATGCATTACTTTATTCATGAAAATATGAATTTTAATCGTAATGAGTGAACAAGTAAATATTCTTAATTTAAGAATTATATTCATGAACTTATGATTAGTTAAGTTAAGCTGGATTTTATGCTTGCATTACGCATAAATTATGGCGTATTTCGCATAATATGTGAAAACTTTTGTCTCCGTGATATAGGGTCCTTTAATTTGGTGTAGCATTTATTGAGGTCCGTTATGGGTTTCAATGCCATCTTTATTTTATTATTATTATTTTAGATTATCTTGGCGATTTTTATTTTGGATTATCCTGGCGATATTTTGGTATAGTAGATGTATGTATTAGATAGATCTGTACATTGGGGTAGTGTTGCCCAATGTTACAATATTGTTAATCGTTCTATTGTATTGAGTGCTGCAATAATGGATATTCCTTTTTGCTTTCTTGATTAACGTATCTCTTGTGTGGATTGGAAAATTTTTTTGTCAGGATATCTGTTGCAATCTTTTTGTTTTTCTGTGCAAATTGTCGAATACTTAGTTTAAATATTTTATTAATGAATGATTGAGCTGTGTTAATTTTTGTTTGTTATGGGTGGTCGGAAAAATAATTTAGTATTCGGTTTGAGCTGCAGAATTTACAGTACCAGTCGGTTATTATTTTGTGGTTGTTTATTCTAATTAAGCAGATGTCTAAGAAGGGAATTGTTTTGTTGTTGTTGTTTTTTCGATTGTGAATTTAAATCAATTGTGGAGGTTATTAAATGTGTGTCCGAATTCTATTTCAGAGCCTTCTGGTATTGTGTAGATAATGACATCTACGTACTTTTTTATAAATGTTGGTGTTGTGTCGGATTTCTTTAGTGCTTCTTCTATCACAGAATCGAGTGCCATTTCAGCTAGAAGGTCAGAGTGGCAATTTCCCATGAGAAGTCCATATTTTTGTATATGTGGTAGTTACATTCTACAACACAGAATTTAATTATTTCTTTGAAAAGAACTATGTATATTGGTGTGATTAGTTTTATTAAATGAATTGATTGTCATTTAATCATAGACCCGATCAATAACCCTACCAGCTGTAAAACTCAAATCACCTGTAAACCATCGCTACCATAACTATACGGTGAATACGGGACAATTTTTTCTTTCTTGAGATGAGAATTACGAAATATTAAAATTTTCGACGATTCCGTGACTAAACAATGCAGCTATATCATTTCACGGATTTTTTTATATATCTATTTGATTAATAGTCTGACATAATGATAGGGATAAGTTGCAGTAAAATTGATTCCTAATCAATACTTGTAGAATTTTAAAGGATTTTGATTGCCTAAATTAGTTTAAACGCTTCGGATCTAACTCAATAACATTAGTGGACAGCAGAATCGTAATTTTTAATCAATGATATCAACCTTATTGATTTTGATAATTTCAGTTGATTTTTGTTTACTAGAATTGTTTAGAATAAATGTTATCTTAACTTGTAATATTTTACTGGATTGAAGTTACGCTTAAGAACGTCCGATGTAAGTTGCTCAATTTATCGTTTTTACAACTTCGATTTTGTATGAGACTTTAAAAAAAAGTATTGACATTGAATGTACATGGATAGGTACTTACATACGTAGTTTTGACTAAGATTTGAGCGATAACTGAAAAGGTCAACTTCAAGAGTTTGCTTGAGCAAGCAATTAACTACATTGAGAATGCTCTTGAAAACTCATAGGGTTTAAGAACAATTTTCATTTTATTATAGTAATAATTACATTTTACACCACAATACAAATATCTTTCGTGCGGATCTGAAGTACTTTGCGTATTATCAAGCTATCGACTTCTTCAATTAGTACCTAGTTATATAAGTTTAAAGATCGGTGTTAGTTTAAATAAACAGAGTTCTGACATAGTTATAACAATGCGTTATAAATCTAAAAGTTAGAAATCATGACCTAACAGAATAGAGAGTCATGTTCCGTATTCATCGATTTGAATGAATTGTAGATTGCATAGAGACCAGGACTAGAGCCTTGTCGTATAGATTAGTATGCAACCGAAATGAATAAATTTTATAACGTGAGAATGCCGCGATGAGTTTCCATTTGCCCCTCACTCCCTCCTCTCGAGCTCCTATTCAGACATAGGAGTTCTACTCTTCCCTACTTTCTGGTTTCAGGTCAAGTTTCAATGGGGACATTGCAAATCTTGCCGGCAATGCCGCAGGGTGGATGGGGCACGGCAGTGAAGACGTAACATCTCTGTCTTCGACAGTAAGTAAATGTCATGGAAAAAAAGAAAGTGTAAATGTTACATTTTTCAGATGTATTGCGAAAAATGTGATGATAATGACGAAATTAGCTTAAATCACATAGAAAATGTGCTCATTACATTTTTTCTACAATTCTCGTTGTTCTTGAAACTAACGAGATATGTATTATTTAGAAGAAATCGTTATAAGAAATACGAAAAAGTTGGCTACTACTTAAATTGTATGCAACTATTTTAATGTAATGAAAATTTCCGATACTGTTCTTGGTACATAACAGCAGTGTATCAAAAAGTTCATTTGAATTGTGCTGCATAAAATTTCAGCGTATACTCAGAACAAATAAATTATAAATTCTAAGGAGAAATGCACCGTAACTTAATAGTTGTTTGTGTATTGAGAATAAAGTATGCTTCTAACAATTTTAGTCTTTCGTGCGCGTTGGTTAAGTTAAGCCGCAAAATAGAATTATATGCGGGTAAAGTGCGAGGAATTTGTTAAAGATCTTTTGGATATGTGGAATTTACCACAGTTAAGTGCTTTACTTGAAGGTTTGTAAGTTATTTTTCTTTAGTGCTAAAATTTTTTTGATATTTTGGAAGTGAAGTGTAAAGATCAACTGACTTATAACTAACAGAAAGTAGGTAGTATTTAATAATTGTATTCCCCAATGGAACATGAAATATATTTCGAGTCATTGAAATACATGACCCAATCAGATGTGAAAGAGCTAGTTACCAAAATAGGCGTGCGCATTAGATTTTTACACAAATTACGTGCATGGCTTAAATGTAAGTTATTAGGTACTTCAATTAAATATATTGTTTTTATTAAAAAATATTAACTGTAAAGGGATTTGAAGTTAACGAGGAAACCCGAAATGGTTGTGGATCATGTAATTCGTGCGGTTGCTCGTCTATAAGTCGAAATTTACAAATGCTCACCTTGGATTCTTGGATAGAGAATAATTGTATGGAAGCGATTCCGGAATTTCCATCAGACAAAGAATCAACACCAAAGTCGAATCATTCTAATTATTCTCGGGAAAATCTTAAAAAGGATCTCCAAACAATTCTTACATTAAATTCTAAAGGAAAACTAATCTTACAATATTTTAAACAAAATAAAAAGCTGGATTCCCAAACAATTTCTAAAGGAAAATAAGGTATACATTATGATTATGGTTTTTTTTATAATAAAGGGTTTTCCAATAAGAGGTGTAATTTTAATTAGCCCGCTATTTCGGTAGATGTCACTTTTGGAGCAGTCATTTTTTGACATTTGACAAGTAGAGACTACGCCATTAATAAAAATGGAACGATACACGATTCAACAACGCATTGAAATTATTAAAATTCACTATAAAAATGGTGAAAATGTGGGTCGTCGTGAAGCACCTTGTCGGACCGCAATACAGTAATTGGTAGAAAAATTCGAGCTGTCGGGACAAGTTAGTGATGTGAAGAATAAAACCCGTGCACGTCGCTCAAGAACAGCCGAGAATATTGCTGCTGTAGCCGAAAGTGTTGAAGAAAACCGAGGTTTGTCCATTCCTCGTCGTTCTTTGGAATTAGGCATTCCACAAACGTCATTACACCATATTCTGCATAAAGATTTGGGTCTTAAGGCTTATAAAGTTCAGTTAACACAAGAACTCAAGCCGGCCGATCATCAACAACGTCGAGTCTTTGCTGATTGGGTCCTTGAAATGCATGAAAATGATCCGGAATTCCATCGAAAACTCATCTTGAGTGATGAGGCCCATTTTCACCTCGATGGCTTCGTCAACAAGCAAAATTGTCGCATCTGGGGCTCAGAAAACCCAAGAGTCCTGTAGGCGTGATCGTGGTGGTCATTTGGCTGATGTTATTTTCCATTATTAACGGCATACCTTCCTCTTTATAATGAAATAAAGATCCGATCATTTATCTCTTATTGGAAAACCCTTTATATGTAAGTATGTATAACTCTATTTGCTTTAAATTAAATATTTGCAAGACAACTAAATCAGATATTACCCCGGCTATGATGATTTTCGATGCAAAAATTACAAAAATTTTCTTGTACTGAAAATTACTCAATGATATAATTTTAAATTTTTTGAGAATAATTTAAGGCTAAAAAGACTTAAAAAACATTACTTCAAAATACACACTAAAAAATAGAAAATAATTTCTCCCTTCACTTAATGAGTTTAATTCAATTTTGATATTATATTACATTACATTAATTTTAATTTCGGATGTTATTCACTGTAGTATTAAAATTGAACTGCACAAACTTTCCATTCGTTGTGTATCTTGAAAATGTTAAAATGTATACACAAATGTACCTAATAAAATTTAAAATGGTAATTAAATGCAAAATGAAGGGAAACTCTAGAGAGAGAGCTTTTGTGATGTAATAATTAAGTCAAGGGAGAAATTATTTTCTATATTTAAGTGCGGATTTAGAAGCAGTCTTTTTTAAAAAGATTTTTTTTTTCAATTTTCTATTTCCTTTCATTTGAGTATAAATTTTGATTTATTAGAGCTCTAGGAGGATCGCCCCCCGCTATATCCGCATTTGCATGGACATTCTGAAGCGCTACGAATGGATAGGAATGGCAGGAAGAAGTTTACGTTCTTGGATGCCGAACGTATTCAGTATAAAATGTGTATTTTAAAACAATTTGAATGATGTTGAACATTTACATTTGAATTAAAAGTGGGTGGACATACCTATTCACATGCAAATATCTAATGATGACTAGTTTATGAAAGTTCTATGCCACAAGTTAGTATCCTTGAATGTGAAATCATCTCCCACAGGTATTTTGTTACTATTCGCCCTTATTTTATAACAATGAAAGCTAATTTAAATGAAGTAAATTGAAAAAAAAGCTCAAAAAGAATATTCATATAGGTAGTGATTAAATATTCAACTGCATTTATGGAATAAAAAACAATATTTTTGTTTCTGTTCATATTTTGAACTTGAAAGTACGTCTTCTTACCTCTAAAATATACATTGCAGGTCTAATCGAAGTAAACTTAAATTTCTCTCCAAAAAATATGGTGGAACATGATTCATATCGTGATTACCTTGTATTCTCTGTAACGTGGCTCAGCTTATGCGTAAAAATATGAAAGCGGCTGGGAATTATTATCACTCTAAACAATTCATGTGGATAATAAGGAGGAATAAAAGTAATGAAAATTGAATGAAAATGAAAATTACTTCGTAGTACGTCACTGCTTTTTCCAAAGATTACTACCAGAGAAAACTTTAAATGTGTTCCATACTTTCTAGTGGCTGGTATAAAGAGCCACGCTCGAAGTCACGCCAATTTGTTTTGCAAATTGTTGTAAACATGTATTACGTTCAACATAAATTTATTCTTATAATTCACAAGCGTAGCTATTTATATATTTATAATTGCCACTGAAAAGTGTGGAACAAATTTGAAGTTTTCTGTGGTGAGGATAAACATCACCATCTTTTGAGAAAAGCAGTAAAATAAAATATGCAGCTCGATGCTTTCACTTGCATTCACCGCATGTATCGAATGTGAGAAAACTAGAATTAAATTTCTAGAAAAATGACTCACTTCACTCACTTTTCCTTAATTTCGACTTACCCGGGGGTTACACCTGCAAGTATGCCTGCATGCAAGCCTCCCTTCCAACGTGATTTTATACTTGACAGCAGAAGGTAGTTCGGTTGATGTCTTATCAGTTTGCATTCAAGTTCATTTAAAAAATGGGATTCAGACGTAAAGTCTTGAATTACTCTCAAGCATTTCTTTTCCGCCATTTTGAAAACTGTATAAATGTCAAGTTACTATCCCCCATGATTTTTCATCATCAAAGTTCGCTGAAAGTTGTATGGCAGTTGGAGTACACGTGCAAGAAATATGGCAGTGCAAGTTGCATGCAAGCTGAACTTGCAGATGTAACCCCCGGGTTAGCTGAATCTCGGCACTGATGATTTTTGTGACTTTATTAGTATTTTGATTTCTGTTGTTTGTTACGCTGACCCCTAGAACAAACGTAATTTGGTCTCCTGGGCCCTTTCGGCTGCCTAGAGATGGTGTGAGTTCACCGTTGAATTATTAATTGAACGCCACGTGAATTTTATCATCAAGCAGTTTTAGGAGTGAAATCACGAAACTCATGTCGGCAAATAAAACAAACCACTGCAGTAATAGAATGATATATTAAGCAATATGGCACAATTTAATTATAAACCTATTTGAGTCATTCCTAAGTACCATCAGGCTAACTTATAGGTTAGGTTATAATTATCATACGCAATCTGAACAAATTTAACTCTAGATTTAGGTTACAGCTCTATACTATAAAATATTAAGCCACAAAGAAAGAGAAATTCACCAAAAATTTTCATTCAAAATATAGGAAAAATATATATATGTACATATATACTTAGATTTGGCCTACGGTCCTCACTTGGCTTAGAAAATTGACAGTACTCTACTATGTAGTTTGCTTTATCCTCCTTTTTTTTTAATATAGCCGCTACTCTCAAACTCCTACTAAATTTCTCTTCCTTCCCTTTTTTTGTTTCAGTCCCGACTAAATTACTGCTGTTCCTTTTTTTCCCAACATCAACTTTCAAAACTTTCAGAACCGACCACTTCACTTCACGATAGCTAGCCAGGGAGAGAGAGAAAACATTCGCGCCTTCTTTTAACTCCCGTTCCCATTCGGCCAGAAGCATTCAAAAAAGTGTAACTGTACTGTAACTTATCGAAATCATTGAATAAATTACTAATAAGGAAGCGGCCTATCGTGCGAATACAGTGTACATGTTTAAGCAATTCAGTGACGTATGACCTATAGTCGGGGGAAGAAATCACAAGAGGACTGCGTCAGTTCAACATTTCTGACATTTCATAATTTTAAAAAGAAGTTCTCGGATTTAAATTCGCGATATAATAAATAAACAATTTAACAGGATTTTTACTTAAAAGTAATGTAAAATATGGGTAAAGTATTCTTTTGTGAATGATATTTTATGTACTTAGTAGGGACTCCACAGTCTTAAATAACCGTAATGAAGTGCGCTGTGCTGTGCTGCAGGAGCGAACAAGGTTATTGTCGTGGAAAAGCATTCTTCAAGTAACTTTAATAGCTTTACTAATTAATTATAGTGTTTTAAGCTAAATAAAAGTTAAATATTTATAAAAATAAACAACCATGGCAAAAAAATTTAACATTTTTCAATGCTGGTTTGTTTTGTTTACAATTAAATTGTAATTGCTGCCTAAATTATGTCAGTCATACAAAGGCAACACCAAGAAATATTATCTGAAAGTAAGGGGGCTCAAAAAGTTTGTTTATTTTACATAGCAATTTGGATTATAAAAAATGTCCCCCTTCAAAATGTCACAATTTCATTACTGCCATAATGAAATGAATACAAACAGAGCACACTAATATATTTCGCCGAGTGGCTTAGGTTTTCACCCGATATGCCGTTTCATCATCGATTTTGTCGATTCCTCTTTTCTTTTCATTTTGTTTTTAGGTGGCGCTCCGAACAGCATACATAATGTAATTTGGATTTTCCAAACTTCACACCCTGTGTGTTTATTATGTGTGTAACAAAGTTACATGCATAGCATACACAGGGTAAGCTCCGCAGTATTCGCACTCATAAGTGTCTACATTAATTAAGAGCAAAGTATGCAGTCTCGTATACAGACCGCTCTACAGCCATACCTATTGTATAACCACAGTCATTCATATGATTTCTCCCCACAGAACAAATCATCCAAGTGATACGTGATCACTCATAGTGGAATAACAAATGGAGGGGCATACCAGTCGACAGCGATTACAGTGTCCGGGACTATATAAATAGGAGGTCATCAGAACTGAGAAATCAGTCGATGTTCAACTGCAGCACCGAGCACTTACCAGTAATCCGAGCTAGTACCAGAAATCTGAAGCTAGTACCAGTACCGCAGTTTCAAACAAGTCCGATCTCCAGTACCACCGATGACGGAGCTACACGCAGCTGGTCAATAAATAAGCAGTTGCCAATTGGAAATTTGTCAGTTGCCTCCCAGCAGCTCGACAAGACACATCATCCGTATGCTAGCGCAAAGACGTATTCTCGCTTCGAGCGTGGTCTGATGCTGTATATTTCTTCCTGTCCTTACCCTCGTGTTAACGCTACGACGTATTCTCGCTTCTTTCATGGACCGACGTTACACACATTCCTCTCGTGCTAACGCTACGACGTATTCTCGCTTCTTGCGTGGTCCGACGTTGCACAACTTCCTCCCGTGTTAACGCTACGACTTATTCTCGCTTCGAGCGTGGTCCGACGTTACACAAATTTCTCTAGTGCTGGTGCTACCGACGTATTCTCGCTTCGCGCGTGGTCCGACGCTACACTACTTCCCCTCGTGCTAACGCTAAGACGTATTCTCGGTTCGTGCGTGTTCCGACGTTGCACAATCTCCTCTAGTGTTACTCTACGACGTATTCTCTCTTCGTGCGTGGTCCGACTTACACCTCCACGTCCCCTGCGCATAAAGGTATACAAGCACACCCCCACAGAATCAGAATCAGTGTGTATTAATTAAGCTGTGTAGAGAATAAGTCATTAAATTAGAGTAGGGAAATATTAGTGTTATTAGCTTAGGATAAAGAAAGTAAAAGCAGTTGAATTCGAGTGAAACATACAGTGTTCTCATTTTGTTCTACCAACGTCGTGGGATTTTCATTTGACCCTGGGCATCCTCCTGACTACTCGCAGCGATATAAGACACGACGTTACATGTGTTTTAGCTGATCTTTAATTTAATTTATTTTCCTTTGGTTGGAGATGTAGGGTATTCAATCAAATTATAATTCAATTCAGCAACATCGAATCTTAATCCGTTGAATTGTCTTGGCAATACCGTCAGTTTATAGAAACAAGCACAGCACAAATACATGCACATGATGAGAAATGTTGTCAGCGCACTCGATGAGCGCGAGCTCAGGTGAGTGGGCAGTCGCAGTCTTTTTCTAGTAGTCGTTGCAATACAAAGCCGCTTGTCACTGTCGTTTCCGCCGAGTATAATATAATATAGTATGTTGGGAATTTTCAATTTATACAGTATATAGTCAAGTTTATTTAAAGTCCTAAAGTTTTTATAAAGTAGCTTTTTATGAAGTAGCTAATTGGCGATTTGAAATACGGATGGCCCGATTTTCCAAACTAAGCCCAGTAGGGCTAGAAAGATAGAAGCTAATTTTAGTTCATTGACAGTAAAGCTCGCAATTCCATTTACAGTACAATAAAAGTATTTAAACATTTCCAATGTGCATCTCAGTTAATGTCTACATATTACTAATTGGTAAATCAAGTATTGTTTAAACAAAAATATTATAAGAGCCGCTTATCTGCCTTTCACGCTGCAACTCATACTACCAGTATTATACGGAACTTTATTTACAAGTATTTTTCCTTTTCCTTTGAATTTTCTAGAATAAAAAAAATATAACTTTTTGCAGCATTATTTCAATATGCTAAGTATACCAGGCCAACACGACACCCGTATAACCGAAACCAATAATCCCGATGCCAGTTTTATTTAGGCTACTTGCAATTACAACGTAACATGTTGTTTTTGTTACTATACATACATATATACAATACTCTGCCAATTGTACTAAGTTCTTAACTGATTCCAAATGTAAAAGTTATATTAGTAGTAAGGCCTATGAAAGTCGCAATGGGACCCTGCGCACAATGTTTGAAGTAGGTATTATCATGAATTCATGAAGAGTGTGTTGTTCTTATTAAAAGTCTTATAAAAACAGATTCATCTTCTTCAACGGCTCCGATTAGATGTTAATAGGTCCATTAACGACAGATAAAATAAGTTGATATAAAAAAACATCTTTCATAAGATTCAAGTTTCAGAAATTTCCAATTATAGTTTAAAGGCCTTATTGTTTGCATTCTAAATGTTATTTATTTATTTATTTTGACATTACCTTATACTACTTAGCACTAACACTTAGCCTAAGCCTGTTACAACCTAATGTTCTTAGGCCCACGCCAACTTGGCCATCTAGGCAACTTAAGTCTAATTATAACTGATTTTAATTTTCGAAAATTGAATGTGTAGTCTGCTTTTTTTTTATAATTCATTTTCCTAATTTTAATACAGTAATTTTTTATTTTTTTTTATTTTAACTATTTAGAAAAATTTTCTAATATATATCACATAACGATTACATTACAATTTGATTCCTTGTCATACATTGTTTTGTTCACATTTGTAAAGGGTAGCATTATGGCAAAAGACTTAGCCTATTCTAGTATATTGTGTTAGTGTGTTAGTTTTAGAATCCTTAGGGATATATAATGATATATATATATATATAATAATAAAAGAAAAAAGAAAAAAGACTATAAAGATGTGCGTATATGCGTTAGTGTTAGAGTCTAAAGTCTATGTTACTTCTTGTGCAGTATAGTCTAAGTGCGGCGAGAAGTATGTCCGTGTCTTTCTCAGTGTAAGTGAGGAGTTCTATTGGGGTCTTGGTAGTTCCTTGTACGTTAAGTATCCGCTTCACTTCGCCGCACTCTTGCAGTAAATGTACTGCTGTTAGTGGACAACCCACGCAAAAGGCGCAAGAGGGACACGGCTGTTTAAGAAAGAGGTGTTTTTTTATTGCAATGAAATGGCCCAGCCTCAGTCTTGCCACAGATATCATTTTTTGCCTATGCATATCCAGCATGCTAGGCTTTTCGAGTTTCTTGTGGTGAACTGCAAGAAAAGAGCTGGCGCTGAGCCATTCAAAGAGTCTTGTTTCCTGTGCT
Organism: Dioctria rufipes; assembly: GCA_963924295.1. Taxonomy (NCBI): domain Eukaryota; kingdom Metazoa; phylum Arthropoda; class Insecta; order Diptera; family Asilidae; genus Dioctria; species Dioctria rufipes. Next base: position 67,023,081 of record OZ002744.1, on the reverse strand, counting down.
TGTCTCCTGGCCTGGCATCTTATAGCTTTGTATGCAGGTGCAACAATCGTTTCGCCTCGCTTGTTTAGCATATCTTTGGCGAGAAGATCCGCTTTCTCGTTTCTGAGTATTCCCACATGTGCAGGGCACCATGCCAAGAATATTCCACCAGTGGCCAGAGTGTTTCGCAGGTTAACTGCCAGCGGATTCTGATTCCTCCGATTTGCGATCAGTGAGGATAGGCTGTCGGTGAAGATAGCAGTTGTGCCCACCTGTCCGGCGGCCCACTTAGCCGCTTCCCAAACCGCCGTCAACTCCGCAGAGAAGACATCAGTCCATGCTGGCAGTTTCCGTCCAATTTGGAACGACTCCTGGCCGCTAGTGGTGCAGACGGCAAGAGCAACTGCATCACCCTTCTTAACAATGTATTTTAGACATTCGTTGAAGTTATTTTCAGTGAAATTCAGTCTGCTGTAGACGAAAAATAAAAATGGTAATTAAATTAATTTCATCAAGTAGCCTTTGAAGAAAATAAAATTATGAAACACTGGACCTATAATAAGGGAAAAGCATTAATTTTCGCTTACAAAACTAGGAAAGATGAGTACTTCCGCACACGAAATAAAAAACTTTTCCGGAATAATGTTTTAGCAGAATTGGAAGCGTTAGATGTACTTGTAAGTTACTTGGAATATGTTATATCCAAATTTATATAGATAAATTATAAACATTTTAGGTTTCTGCAATTACGGGCGATCAAGTCAAGGTCAAATGGAGGTCTTGATATAGAGCCTACAAAAATGCAAAGGATCGGGGAACAGGTTCGAGTACTTCGGGATTTTTGAATTTTAAAGAAACGGGCGAACTATTTCAAAAAATATCATAATTAGTTTTCCACACTCCGTGATTGTTGGCATAGTTAACGATCCCGAACCAAAACCGATGGCCTCTAAAGAAAAATCAATAAAAGCGAGGCGACACACAGCAAAAAAGTGAAGGAAAAATCTCTAGGATTAAAAATAGGCTATTATAATCAAGAAATGAAAGAGAGAGAAAAGAAGCGAGAACTTCTACAAAATTATTTAGATATAAAAAAAAATAGGAACGGACAGACATCGAGAGCTATTCTTTTTTTTTTCAAAATAAGAAATAAGGAATATTTATAATTAGATAAAGAAAACCCGTTTATTTTTAATGTCATTTTTTTTATGCTTGATTTAAATAAATACAATAGTGTTCTTTAAGTTATCTATTCATATTTAATATTCCTTTGTTATTAAGTTGTGTCCCTTATTCTATTATTATTATGGTTTTGTTGTGATAGGCCATCATCGTTATCTACTTCTACGGCTTCCTCCTTATCCGACTCGTTTTCTATGTAATTTTTTTAATGCAAATGTTATGTAGCACATACAAAATGCTGCTATCCAAGATAATTTCCTCGAGCAGTACTACTTAGAAATTTTAAAGATAAAAATTCGTCACTATATTATATTAGAAGTTCTTACAGTATTTATTTCCAAAACGATAATCCATAAATTTGAATAATTCTGCAGTTTTCTCCTTTATAAACAAACAAACTAATTATGACAGTTCTACACAAATTGTTTGTCAAATTTCATCTATCTGACATTTCAGTAACCACTTAGCATACAAGTCCACCTAGAGGAAAATTCTTGCGAAAATACTTGTCATGTGGTGAACTCTGGATGTAGGGGATGTGGTGGCCTGGAAATGAAGAAAATATTTAAATATAATTGCTAGAATATATTTCAAAGGGATTACATATGTATATGTGTTGGTTTCGTCTGATATTGTCTCTCCCAGTATTAAATTTGGTTGATTCTGGACTATAGTGTAATTACTTACCCACTCTAAAGCTGGAGTCACCTCTATGGATTGCGAGGCCGTTTTTAACACACACACAATACTTTCTTGGCCTGGTGATATTAAGGATAATACCGTCTCGCTTTGAGTCCTGTAAGTAGTTATGTATGGACATAGTTCTTCGAATCAGAGGATCGATTCACCTATAAGCTGTTATCCACGGTGACATTTCTACTCTCGGCTTTATTTTGTCACAAACAGTAGAAGTCCAAGTTATTCCTGAAATTAGAATTAAGTAGAATTAAGTTTAATACATTGAATGAAGTTAAAATGTCATTCAAGTTTATAAAGATGATTAAAGGCAAGCTGGGGTACCCCGCGAGGTGCTTCTGAACACCATACCTTAGAAATGGAAGAGGAATGATATTTATCTTTATTTAAGAAATTATTATTTTCGGAAATTGGCCTAGTACTCCCTTCTCACGCATCATAAAAGAATAGAGCACAACCGTTAAAATAACTTGGTCACCAACAGAAAACCGACAAGATTTGCTTTTCGCAACCGAAATTTTCCAAAGTTTTCTTGTATTATTGGGGCTGCCCATAGCCCAAAGCGTAAATGGAAATATAAAAGACCTCATAAATAGTTCACACGGCAATTTAAAGAGAAAAAAAAATGAAAAGTTCTAAGAACACATTCCAAAGCAACCAATTAAAATTTTTGCGATACAAGCAAGCAATCAGCTGAGTTCCAGAAATTGAATTTTATCCCCAACAAAAAATTGAACTTATTATTAACCAGAGTTGAACGCACCCGAAACGATCCGGAAATGTACTAGAGATAAAGGCCAGAAGTGTAAAATAGTGGGCTTTTCCTAAAAGAAGCTTTGGTAGGTTAAGCGGGAAGTTGTCAAAAAAAGAAAAAGGGCAAATGTCAAGGTGACAAGGTATCGACGACGTAAAAGAAGGAAGAAGTTTTAAAAAGAATAAGAGTTAAAAAAAAACAAGAGAAGAGAAATTAGAAAGAAAAACATTTTCCACGTGGTGCAAAACAGTAAAAGGATTAGGAAAAGGAAAGCCTTTAAACAAGAAGGATTGAAAGAAACGTCGTTTGTAGGGAGGTCTTGAGTCGGCGCGGGATTACTTGAGTAAAAGTGGAAAATCCCCGAGGAGAAAAAGGTAAGTATTATTTTCAACTTATTTGTTGCGGTTCAAAATTGAGTTTGAAATTGTTCCTGTAATTGTGATTTATAAATGTAATTTTTGATTTTTTTTTCCTTTATTCCCGTGCTACCTTTCTTGCCAGTCTAACTGTTTTGGGCTTGATTGGTCTTAGTCACATTAGGTGTGAAATTTCAATAAGTAGATCATCGACATTTTTAGAGTTTCATTTATAACTTTGTTCAATTAAAACGAAGAAGTCATAAGAGTAAAGTTCTATTTTTTTTTTTCCATTTGAGAGTTCATGGACTCGAAAGAAAAACCACGTAGCGCCCAACAGGATTTAAGGCCCAGCGTATAACCCCACCCTTCTCTAGCTCTAGCCGGATGGACACCTTACGCGGTTATAGAACTGAATAACACACTCAGCTTACCTACCCGCGGACAAGAGCATGAGTAGTTGCGAGCGGCAGTTGTACTTGGAAGTACTTTACACAATCCAATGGAATACAGTTAATGAGTAGAGTAGAATGAATTGGACATCCAAGCATAATATTAAAACTTATTTTTATTTTTGCATATCCGTCCGTCGGTCCGTACGTCTGTCCTCACAATAACTCACGCGTGTACTTAGAGAGCTGAAATTTTGCGCATGGGCTTTAAAAAAAAAGTAAAACTTAATTCGAAAATAGGGCAAATCGTTAAAATCCTTCATGGCTTTGCCATACAAATACTCGTATTTCGTTTTTCATATATATTACGACACTGGCTGAGAACGCGTCAACTTGAAATTCACGGCGCTTACATAAAAATACTTGATACAGCTTAGAAAAATGGGCTAAATCGGGTAACCCTTTTTTTGGTGTTGCCATATAACAATTTATGTGTTTTTCGTATGCTGCGAAAACGATCAGTCCTAGACATTTTTATCATACTGAAAAGTTCTTCAGAATATGAAATCCTATGAAATTGGTGATAAACATTTTTATTATCGGACAAACCGTTCTAGAAATATCGGGTTTTCCAATAAGAGATGTTATTTTAATTAGTCCGCTATTTCGGTAAATGTCACTTTTGGAGCTGTCATTTTATGACATTTGACAAGTAGAAACTACGCCATTAATAAAACTGGAACGATACACGATTCAACAACGCATTGAAATTATTAAAATTCACTATAAAAATGGTGAAAATGTGGCAGAGACGGTTCGTAAAACTCGAACATTTTTGGGTCGTCGTGAAGCACCTTGTTGGACCGCAATACAGAAATTGGTAAAAAAAATTCGAGCTGTCGGGACAAGTTAGTGATGTGAAGAATAAAACCCGTGCACGTCGCTCAAGAACAGCCGAGAATATTGTTGCTGTAGCCGAAAGTGTTGAAGAAAACCCAGGTTTGTCCACTCCTCGTCGTTCTTTGGAATTAGGCATTCCACAAACGTCATTACACCGTATTCTGCATAAAGATTTGGGTCTTAAGGCTTATAAAGTTCAATTAACACAAGAACACAAGCCGGCCGATCATCAACAACGTCGAGTCTTTGCTGATTGGGTCCTTGAAATGCATGTAAATGATGCGGAATTCCATCGAAAACTCATCTTGAGTGATGAGGCTCATTTCCACCTCGATGACTTCGTCAACAAGCAAAATTGTCGCATCTGGGGCTCGGAAAACCCAAGAGTTATTGTTGAAAAGCCTCTCTGTCCTCAACGTGTGACTGTTTGGTGCGGTTTATGGTCCCGCGGGGTCATTGGACCTTACTTTTTCGAAAATGAGGCTGGAGCAACAGTTACGGTGAATGGATTGCGCTATCGACAGATGATTAATGATTTTTGATGGCCGGAATTGGATGGTATTCATCTGGACAACGTTTACTTTCAACAAGACGGCGCTATGTGCCATACAAGCAACGAAACCATTGATCTTGTGTTATCTCTCGAAGAGGTGATCACAATTGGCCACCGAGATCTTGTGACTTAACACATTGCGACTTCTTCCTTTGGGGCCACGTGAAAGAAAAGGTCTACGCCAACAGCCCAGCGTCGATTCAAGACCTCAAAGATGGAATTCGTGAGGCTATCGAGGACATAGGACAGCCACTTTGCGATTTGGTTATGGAAAATTTCATGAAAAGGATATGGTCCTGTAGGCGTGGTCGTGGTGGTCATTTGGCTGATGTTATTTTCCATTATTAACGGCATACCTTCCTCTTTATAATGAAATAAAGATCCGATCATTTATCTCAAAAAATTGCATTTTGCTTTGAATACCAAAATAACATCTCTTATTGGAAAACCCTTTATATGCGAAAAACCACTTCAAAAATCAAACTCTCACTAACGAAACTACGTACTGGCATTCAGGCCAGGGTATCATAAGAATTAGTCTTAGACGAATTCCACCTTTTTTAATTGCTTTATAATTATCTTCAATTTTTATATTTAGTTTAAAAGAAATTGTTAATTATTTTATTTTCCTTTATTATACTAGACGATTAAATCATAGAGTATATTAAGTTTGTCATTCCGTATGTAACGCACAGAAATAATTATGGCAGAACTAAATGGATTGCACACACACGCGAAATATTAAAAGAACGCATGTTCCTAGAGAGCTGATATATTGCACACGGGTCCTTAAAAAATGTAAAATAAAGTTCGAAAATGAGACAAATCGGATAAGTCCTTCGTAGGGTTGCCATAAAAAAGTTCATGTTTTTTACGTATATTGCGAAAACCATCAGTCTTAGGGCATGGCCACAACAGCGCACTGCACCTAGTACCGCACATTGCATCGCCCTGAGCTTGGTATGCGATGATAATATTTATACCTTATCTCAAATATAAATGGCCACAGTGACGCACCGAATCTTGCACCGCCCCCTGCACCAGCCATTGCACTGAGCCTAGCACTGCACACGACTAAGGTGAATTTAGTAGATTTAACGGGTTTTTTAGTGAATATTCTTCTCTGGTGTGCTTTGATAACATTTATAGCGAGTAAATTCAGTAGATTTATGTATGACAGTAAAATATGGATCCTCTTGGTCTTGCTTTCTTGGATGCGGAAAAGGAAAAACTCCAATACCTTAAACGAAAGTAAAATACTCTCAAGATGTAGATTGAGAAAGATATAGAAGACAGCATAACACTTTTCTATAGCTATGCTAACATGTTAGATAATTAGCTCCTTGGCCAAAGATAAGATTTCGAACTAAGGTTATGCAACTTCTCGTGGAAGAAGTTCATGATAACGATATGGAGCCTAGTATTTTCCTGTAATATCTTTTTTTAGTTTTGTAATGCTATACTATACAAAAATCAAGCAAAAAAAATTCTTAGTGTAACGTGACCATTAATCTTTCTATTAATCCAATTGGTTGACTGTGAAAATTCTTCTAACTTTTCACAATTTTTCAGTTAATCTTATCTAAAATGTAATAAATGTAGATACATCCATTCGCATAAAGGTATTCGTAAAACCGTTATCGGTCTCTTCGGAGATCATTATAGAAATGACGAATTCACCGAAATCACTCTCTTAAAGTTAATTTAATGAATGCAGCTTGTCTTTTTTAAGAATTTTTAAGAAATTCCACTTAGTAACTTCACACAAAATTTCGTCCTCTTCAGAAAAATTGCAACTAGAGTGTTGAATTCTGCCTATACTCCTTAACGTAAACTGTAACCAAGGTATATAGAAGACAAGGTATTCCCATTAAAATTTTTGCACATTGTAGCTGAGAGCATGTGACGTAATTTTGTGACTAATATATATACATTTTTATATGAAAAACAGAGAGAGGAGAGAGATTATTGTGTTCTCTGCACCGTACTTTCTTATACATTTCACAATATTACGTCACTAATGGCGGAACGTGGTTCTTAATGGGAATACCTTGACTGTGACTGCACTTTCGCAAATTCTTAACTAACATCAGAAATGAAGTATTTGAGGTTGGTTTAGGACAATATGCAGTGCTCCACTGTGGCCATTAATTTTGCCATGTGCAAAGTGCGATGTGCTAGGAAATGATTATTTTTGAGCTGTGCTATGTGCGGTGCAGCGTTGGGGCCATGCACTAAGCCATTCAGAATACAAATTCCTTTAAAATTAGTTATAATATTTTTTACTGTCTGACGAATCGTTCTAGAAATAGATGCGCAAAACTCTTTTATCAATTAAAGTTCAACAGAGATGTGACTACACGAAAATACATACGGGCGTTCATCTAGCTAGGGTATCGTAAAAATTGGTTTTGGTCCTTATTTTACTAAATCAAAGTTTGCTATTGTTAATGAAAAAATATCCGTTTTGAATAAGGTAGACATTATTTATCTGAAAGCTTTAAAGTATATTTTCTGCATTATAATACCCATTAAACTGAGAAAATTACATACATACGAGATACAGGGATAAAAAACTTCTTTAGGTTTTTATGAGATTTTTTTCGATTGTTCAAGTACTTACTCTCCACTTTATACTGGACACTACTGCGCTCCTTTCCGATGCTAATCGTCGACGAAAAACTCATAGAAGACAGAATCACGAAAGTACAAATCCTGGAATACTAAACCTCGCAAAATACTGAAATGCTGGGAAAAGGGCTTACACCTTTTACATAAGTTTAAGATTGATTTAAAATGACCTTAAAACTCCGGCAAACTAAATGATTCAAAATCACGAACTCTGAATCATACTGTAAATTCCTGGAATATAAATTCCCCGACTTTATAATAATTAAAAATCGCGGAGAGGAAAATTTTGGAACTCAACAGTCGGAATATAGACACTTATTCAACATTTTGGAAAAAGTACTAAGCATTTTTGGGATGGCAGATTAATGCCGAATTTGAAAATCCGGGAAATATATTTAGAGAAAACTTTACCATGGGACAAACGAAATATAAATTTCTTTAATACCAGCTTATGAAAGCCTCGGCTACAACATTCAGTTTTTCTAGAATTTTGCATTTTACAATTTCAAATTTTCTATATTCATTTCAAGAATCTTGAAAATCGGGGATAAATACTATTTTTTTTTTTCCTTTTCCAGAGATTGGATTCTTTTCCACCAGTCAACAAATAATTACATTTCTTACACTTTTTTCCGAGATTACAGTATTTTCTGGGATTTGGTATTCCGATAATTGTATTTTCGAGATATGCAAATTTTGTTATAACTAGAAATAATCGATCTTATTGAAATTTTGCACACTTTTACAAAATAATTTTACAAAATTTTACGTAGTGTAAATTACACCAAAAATTGTACTCCCAAAAATTTAAATTTCTATTTAAATCCTTCGTTCAGTCACGAGCAATACTTATCAACTAACAGACAAAAATAGCTTTTTTAATTTGATATAAGGTTGTCATGAGTTATCCTGACCACCACGAAGACATTTTCTTTTGGGAATTCTCTGAAAACCAATTCAGCTGAATTTTCGAAATTTTTGAATTAAAATTTATAAAGTATTCATTAAATGTTGCTCTTTTATATGCTTAAAAGTTTGAATAAAATAATTTATTTATTAATAAAAACAAATGCTTTTTTTATCCTTCGAAACCCATGTAACCCTTAAATACTTTACTAGATATTCCGATAATTTTTCATTCCCTGATTCCGCAATTATTATTTCAGGATTTTACATAATATTTCAGGAATTTGTTTTCGGTAATTATGTCATTCGCGATTTTATTTTGCGGAATTTCTTCGAACGGAAGTTTTTGCTTAACTGCTTGAAAGGAAAATTAAAAATGATTGTTCTCTGATATAAAAGTCAAGTTTTTTTTTAAACATTTTAACGAGACTAATACCTTAAACAGAGTGTCTCCATAATGACTTAATTTTTAATTAAATGCAGTCAAATGTGCAGTGTGTCACACAAATAAAGTCCATCAAGGACCCATTTGCAACATTTCGGTTCATTTGCAAATGGAGAAAATTTTATTCCATTCAATGAAAGTGCAGTAAAAGTGCCACCTACCGCCATTAAAATGAGCTGAATTTATTGGAAAGTGGAAAGTTTTTAGCAATAAAATCATTAGTAACAGCCATCAGCTTATCATGAATGAAATGTCTTTGCAGCATTTCTTCACTTTATGGTCTCTTTCAACAACAAAAATTGTCTTCGTCTAAATGTTTTACAATTACATTAAATACTCGCAAACTATCGTTATAACATTTAGATAAATTATTGAACTCTGCCATGATCATAAGGAACTGCCAATGACATTCCAAATGAAATGATTTTCCGTAGTCTGTCACCACTTCATTTCCTTGAAATGACTGAATTTCAAATTAAGTCATTATGGCGATAGTCTGTCTAGGAAGGTAGATCTTCATTAGTGACTAAATTTCATAGTATTTCAATTAAGCTGAATACATTCCAAACTGAAAATATTCAGACCGAACCGAAAATTACAGTAAAGTTTAAAGTACCTACTCAGAGAAGCAGAATTAATTTAATATAAGTTTAGGTAAATATGATGTGGAAAGGTCTTACCATGTTGTATACTAGAGACAATCTAATACAATGTAAATAAAAAAATTATTAAAATGCCAGCTGTACATAAAATGTAAATCAGAATCTATATAACCTAGAGGTCATTTATTCCCAAATTCAGTATTGGAAAATAAAAATTATAAAATAAATACAATTTTCTCAAAACATCCACGTTCTCAAATCTTTTCGGCATCCTCAATTCAATGCCTTTCATTAAAATAAAAGCATTCTTCCGAGAGTTTATTAAGTAATAGAAGCTGACAGAGATGTTTATCAGATAATCTTTCGAATCTTCTGCTTCACTGTTTCAGGCACCATGCTTACTACTTAGATAAACGACTCTGTATGCATCCATACACTAAAATAACTGTCCCCGCCAAGATGTGGAACTGATAACATCCCAAGCCAACTCAAGCGTCTGAAATGAAATTCAAATATGCAAATAATCTCATAGTGGTTTTCTGCCTCAAATCCTCTGATGCAATCGTTTTCTATGGTCCTCAATGGAGTACCGCCATGCATAAGATTTAAGTAGTTCAGGGTAGTTGTTGCAAAAGGACATTGCAATTCATTGTTATTCACCCTCCTTTTGCTTACAGATGAAGCTAAAACTTATAACAAACTATTTCATTAGTTCGAATAGCAACATCCTACATTCAAGAAACATTTTTTCCTCAAAAAACTTTTAAAGGTCCTTCTGTCTGCCACAAATGCGATTCTTTACTCCTTTCCCTCTCGGGAGATAGTTACAATGCAGATCGCCTTTAATAATTTCACTTTCATGAATGCACGAGGACAGACGACACAAGTGGTCAACAACGGGGACATCATGTAAACGACCCTCATTCTACTCTGTGTTGTGTTCACTCCACTTCACTCCTTCCTGCTGGTTTCTAGAACAGAACATTATAGTAGGAACCCCCCAATGCTTTTATAGTCTCTCTGATATACAGAAGTGACCATCAGTTTCCACATGAAATTGTTCTTAGGAAATCAATAGTCAGACAGAGAAGTGAAAACTTTCGCTTGAGTGATCCCCGTCCTTCACCCGAGGCTACTAGCAGTAGCCAAAGCAAACTTGCAATAAATTAAGCTCCGTATGAGGTTGTTTAATTGCGCCACTAGTAATCCTTCAGCTTGCCCAGAAAAACTTCACCACAATTGGAAGGAAATCGGTACGTCTCCATTCTGTGTTCGGTGAGAACGTTTCGTATTTCAATTGGGATGGGTTCATGTAACAGTAAATAGCGTTTTCTGATTTTTTTTTCTCGTTAATTAATTAATGCAAGCAGCTGGATAGTAGAAATCCCTTCATTTTCCTCCTATTTTCGTTGTTCATTTGAGCTTTAATGTGTTTCTAAAGTGTTACACGTTTATTTTGATAAAATTCACTGAACATGGATAAATAGTAGATATACTGTAGGATGTAGATAAGCATAAGCACAAACTATCGCGAGCAATTTTTGTAACTATACTGACTACTACATATTTGTAGAAAGTATAATACACTCCGGAACCCTTGATTATCCTCCACCAAATCAAAGGATACGAGTGGGGTGGGCGATCGCCCGGCTAGAGCTTTAATAAAATCAAAATTTATACTTTAATCAAATGAAATCAAAAATATCGAAAAAAAAAACTTTAAAAAAAAAATTTTGTAAATTCGCGCTAAAAAATAGAAAATAATTTCTCCCTTCACTTATTTAGTACATCACAAAAATTCTCTAGCGTTACATTTCATTTGTGTATGTATGTACAATTTAAAATTTTCAAGGTACACAAAGAAAGCCCAAAATGGGCAGTTGAAATTTTAACACTATACAGTGAATAACATTTTCCGAAATTGAAATTTGGAGCTCCTAATGCTTAGCAAAATATTTAATTAAATTATTTTGCTTTGACTTGCTTTCTCTGTGTACCCTAAAAATTTTACATTTTATACACATAATTTAAAAATTTAATTAAATGCAAAATGAAGGGTAACTCAATACTAGAGAGCTTTTGTGGTGTACTGATTAAGTGATGGGAGAAATTATTTTCTATTTTTTAGTGCGGTTTTTGAAACAAAGTTTTCTTTACCCAAAAAAATTAAAATTATGTCATTACAAGAATAATGTTTGCACGTTTATGTGATCGAAAGCTTACAAAAGCTTTCTTGCAAATATTTAATTTGGTTATACATATCTATATTAAACCACAGAGAAGCAATAACAGAGTTGAAAAATATATGGCAGCTATATTCCCTCGATTTTAAAATCTCTCTTTAAAAGAGCTTTTGAATTGACTACGATCATAAAGTAATTACTTTATGCTATGATAATAATGGTGAAAATTGTTTGAACAGTCATCATAGGCAAGGCGAGAGCAAGCTATTTTCGTGATCATTTTGCAGGAATATTGATTTGTTCTGAATAAATAAAGTATGTGTTCTGTCCAGTGTGTTGACTGTCAGGTAGATATACAGTTTTTCATGAACAATATTAAAATTTCTTATCATTTTATTGGAAACTTATTGTTAATACTTTTTTTTAAATTCAAATAATTAAAACGTATAAAATGAATTAGCTGGTACAGATCTACAGATAAGATAGGTAGAGTAGATTACAGATTTAAGCACTTTCTTCCTTTTGTATATTCGGCTCCCTTATTTAATACATTGGGGGACAGAGAGGAGACTCTCGGTTGAAATCTATTTTTGACGACAGTCTGTATCTCGTTCCAGGACCATTTCCAGAACATTTAAAAAAAAATTAAAATCTGAATAGCAGTTTTGAATATTTTATTCATAAGGAATACGAAAATTTGATAAAAAAAAATTTAATTTCAGTAGAAATAATATCAACAACGAGTGTGTTTTTTATTACAATTATTGAAAAGTAAAAGGAGGTCCTGAAGATAAAGTCTGATAACTAAACTTCTGTTTTTTCTTGTGGATTTAAGATTTTAAGTCTGTGTCGAGCCCCATAATTCTTTTCATGTTCATTTTTAACTTTATTTAACTGCCAAGTGCATTTTTTCTAAAAAGCACTGATTTTCGGTGAAAATATCAATTGAATTAAAAGCTCACTTGACGAGGAAACAACAGAATTGGGGTCATGTTTAACATTTTGACTGCAAGATTCACAATATTTATAAGGTGCTTTCTTTAACCATTTGTATTTAATCTATCCAGAAAAATATCGTATTGCGTTATCAGATAGTTCGATGCCTTCAACTTCTACAAAAGACAAGTCATCAGGCGAATTATCTTCAGATAAAATATTGTCCATATTTATGTTGTAATTTTGAGTAGCTTTGGTAGATTTTTAACATCAGATTCAGATAAATGTGATGTTTTGTCATTCTCATTACAGGATAATTGATTTTCTGTCTCATGAATAGCTTTCCAGTCAGTTTCCAGCATTTCATCATTGTCTTGTTGGCAATTAGCAAATTTTGAGACATATATAATTTTAGCCGATATTATTCATCTTAGGATATAATTAAATTCCCAAACTGAAGAGTTTCTTTTCTTGTATCTAATTTGGCTGAAAAGGTTCTCTAACGGATCTTGGTTTAACTTATTCGTGCATAAATAACACCAATCTTCAAATTCATTGAATAAAATATCCGAAAGTTGAAGTACACATTCAATAGTTTTAATGAATCCTTTGAGACAATGAATTCTGTATTTGGATTTCTGTATTTCCAAATCAAGAGTTGAAATAAAAATTTTCATTTCTTCTAAATAGTCTCTAACTTAACCATTTGAGAGGAAAATTATAAGGATTTCGCGCTTGTAATGACTGACAGTTAGGGTAATCGAAAAGAGTGATGAAATTTTCAAATAGATCAGCAGTGACATCAATATAATTTTGCACATTTTCACTGAACAGTCCTAAACTTTTCATTGTTCGGATTCCCGCAACAAGTCTTGCGTCAATCGCTTGTGTAGCTAATGAAACACTAATTTTTTTGAAGGTTTTGGGACTTACGTCTCAGCTATTAGTTTAGAGCAAACTCTAGTTTTAGAAATAGAATATTTATTGTAAAGTTCCGTTAAAACTTTCCAGCTTCCATACTCTTTATTTTCAATTTCAAGGCGGTATTTTAGCAAATTAAAGAGTTTTCCAATAAGAGGTGTTATTTTAATTAGCCCGCTATTTCGGTAGCTGTTACTTTTGGAGCTGTCATTTTTTGACATTTGACAAGTAGAAACTACGCCATTAATAAAACTGGAACGATACACGATTCAACAACGCATTGAAATTATTAAAATTCACTATAAAAATGGTGAAAATGTGGCAGAGACGGTTCGTAAAACTCGAACATTTTTGGGTCGTCGTGAAGCACCTTGTTGGACCGCAATACAGAAATTGGTAAAAAAAATTCGAGCTGTCGGGACAAGTTAGTGATGTGAAGAATAAAACCCGTGCACGTCGCTCAAGAACAGCCGAGAATATTGTTGCTGTAGCCGAAAGTGTTGAAGAAAACCCAGGTTTGTCCACTCCTCGTCGTTCTTTGGAATTAGGCATTCCACAAACGTCATTACACCGTATTCTGCATAAAGATTTGGGTCTTAAGGCTTATAAAGTTCAATTAACACAAGAACACAAGCCGGCCGATCATCAACAACGTCGAGTCTTTGCTGATTGGGTCCTTGAAATGCATGTAAATGATGCGGAATTCCATCGAAAACTCATCTTGAGTGATGAGGCTCATTTCCACCTCGATGACTTCGTCAACAAGCAAAATTGTCGCATCTGGGGCTCGGAAAACCCAAGAGTTATTGTTGAAAAGCCTCTCTATCCTCAACGTGTGACTGTTTGGTGCGGTTTATGGTCCCGCGGGGTCATTAGACCTTACTTTTTCGAAAATGAGGCTGGAGTAACAGTTAAGGTGAATGGATTCCGCTATCGACAGATGATTAATGATTTTTTATGGCCGGAATTGGATGGTATTGATCTGGACAACGTTTACTTTCAACAAGACGGCGCTACGTGCCATACAAGCAACGAAACCATTGATCTTTTACGGGAAAAGTTTCCGGACCGTGTTATCTCTCGAAGAGGTGATCAAAATTGACCACCGAGATCTTGTGACTTAACACCTTGAGACTTCTTCCTTTGGGGCCACGTGAAAGAGAAGGTCTACGCCAATAGCCCAGCGTCGATTCAAGACCTCAAAGATGGAATTCGTGAGGCTATCGGGGACATAGGGCAGCCACTTTGCGATTTGGTTATGGAAAATTTCATGAAAAGGATATGGTCCTGTAGGCGTGGTCGTGGTGGTCATTTGGCTGATGTTATTTTTCATTACTGACGGCATACCTTCTACTTTATAATCAAACAAAGATCCGATCAGTTGTCTCAAAAAATGGCATTTTGCCTTGAATATCAAAATAACACCTCTTATTGGAAAGCCCTTTATTTCTGAGAGATTTGAACAAATGAGGTACGTCGAAGAGGCATAAAATTTTTTCTCCCTTGTAATAAAAAAATGAAGTTCCTTCATCTACTTGCCCGAGTTTCTTATATACTGAATGGTTTACGCTGCTTTGGTCAGACACTAAAGCACGAACTAATAAATTTACTGAACGGGACGCCTCTATAGTTTCCTCAATAAGCATTTTTAATTTGTCAACAGGATAAGCAATTGTCAGTTTCCAATTCGTGAAAAGACTCGTCACCAACCATAAAGACGCACACAGATTTTCAATACTAGGTTGTCTTTTATTATCACCGTACCCGTAATCAACATAGCCTTCAATTTTATTATGAGCCTTGTTAAAATTCAAGCCTCTGTTAATAGTAATTTCATCATACATCAATACAACTTGACGGGATTTTTCATTCATTGCAGAGACTTGTTCCTTAATTTTCTCTAAAACCTCAAATCGAATTCGGGCTGATTTAAAATATATTATTTCACAGATTTCTTTTTCTTTAGATGAATAGGAATTTTCACTTTTAAGGAGTAGATTACAAAACTTCTTGGCGTCTTCTGTAACATTTACTGAATTAATGGTACTTGTAACTGTAGTTTTACGTATTTTGTTTCTCATATTATTATTACTGATTTTTGTTCTGCGAAGTTACTTTTTAGATAACCCCTAAACTTTTTTTAAATAATTATTATTTTTCTTAATAGGAGCGAGTTCTACATATTTCTAGTTTGGTAACTTCCGTCTGATAAAAATGACGAACCTTTTCACGTTTCTGAGAATCTCCGCATATATCCGAAATTTTTAGGTTTTCAGTATTATTATCTTCAATATAAATTTTATTTAGATCATTTAATTCTTCCGGTAAAATGCAGGAAGTCTCAGTATGATCCGTGGATAAAACTTCAATCAAATTCAGCCTAAGGGATAGAACAGCATCCGAAAAAAGTTTTCTGACAGATTTATATCCGCCCTGAAAACGTAATTCAAAAATTTGAGGGCTTTTAAATTTTGTAATTTTATCTTCGGGTTCCCAGTATATATTTAACCATTCTTTATATTTTTCAGATCCTTGTTTAGGAAAATTAAAAAATCTCAAATACCCATCTCTTGAGTTGCTATTGCAACCAACAATACTGCATTTCTAGGCGCACTTTTAAGAACTTAAAATTAGGAAGCAAAAATAAAATTAAACAAAAAAATATTAGACCAAAAATTCAGTTATTGACAAAAATAACTACTATACAAAAATATCAACTCCAAGAAAAACTCTCTAAAATTATACACTACGTAATAAATATTATTATAGGACGATATTATTCAATTCTCAAAAGGGAATTCAGGAGAAAAAATAAAATAAAATCAAACAAAGAAATATAGAAATATGAGTTCAAAAATTCATGTAAGTATTAAAACGAAACTACTATGTAACAAAAATCTCAATTCCAATGAATTGAAAGGAACACTCTCTAAACTTAAATACGTAAAGATGACAGTACGCTATTATCCGTTAAAAAATATCAGAATTCTCAAACGAAAATTCTTGACAGTCAATGTTGTTTGCCGCTCAACAGTGTACAGAAAAATTAAATGATCTTGGCTTTGCCATTGTCATCTGCTGTACATTCACCGCGAGATGCATATGCAGTGTAGAAATGTAATACCTGTAGACCGGCCGATTGCCACCGCACCGCAAGCAGATATCTAGCGGGAAACGGAAGAATTTCGGATGCATTCCGAAAATATTCTCTGAAAGGTATGGAAGCAATATGCTCTGATACACAGTCCATTTCATTTAATACATTTATGTCCTACGACGGGAAGGTATATAAAGTGGTTATATATTATCTTGCATACCTTACCTCTGCATAACCTGAAGGTGAAAGGTGTGACCTCCAACATTGAACTTCTATGGTAGGCGATCAGAGATAAACATACCGATTAGACCTCTCTGATCGCTGGGTCGAAAAGTTCAATATGTTTTTTTGCACTTAAAATGCATTTTGTAAATTTATTGAAATTATTTTCAATAAATTTCAGTCTGTTAGACGAGAAATCTCCTTCAGGTGAAAGGAAGCCTTCCTTTTTAGTTTTTTGGAAGCTGAAAAGAAGCATTACTTTTAAATTCTTTGTAACGTGAAAAGAGTAATCCTTTTAAATCCAGTGGAAGCACTCATTCAGCCATTTCAGAATAGTGAACGGAACCATTAAACATGAATTTTCCGGAAGGTTGGAAAGAACCATTCAATTAAGGTAGTGAAGGTGGAGAGAAGCACTCTTCCTATTTATACTGAGAGGTAAAGGGAAGACCTTTTCCTGCTTTCTTAGAAAGGTGTAGAAAATAAACACGTCTTCACTTATTCGAATCTCGCATTTAAATGAAAATAATCCACTTCTTCTAAAATAATGCACAAATCAGATTATTTTTCATCTCCACACATTGCCTTCCTTCATTTTTCTTAGAAAACAATGAAACTATATGACTCGTTTTCGACCTCCACGCACTCCCTCGAACTACCCTCTGCAAATATATCCGCACCAATTTCTATCTCTTTTCGATAACAACACGAATGAAAATATCTATACATTACCTCTGCCTTCTCTAAGCATTTCCTGGATATGTGCCTTCCATGCTCAAAAATACGACACATCAATACATTACGCCTGCCTTCCTAAGCCAGGTCAACGTAAGGTACCCAGCGGGAAATCTGGTCAGGCCTTTCACGTGAAGGCTTGTGGAAGCACTTAAACTTATAGTTCAAATATATGACAAAGCCGAAAAATAATCAATCCATTCTACATTAATCCCGTAAGAAGCTTGGTGGAAGGTGCAATGTACTTTTCAAGTTCATTCTTGTTTTGCTAAAGCAGTAAAACCTTAGTGCAAAACATGAAAAAGCCGAACAATTTTTGATCCGTTCCAGATTGATCCCGGAAGAAGTTTGGTGGAAGGTTAAACGCATGTTTTCAAGTTCATTCGTGATTTGTTGATGAGACCAAGTGCACGCAGATTTGTTTTGATTTTGAGTCCACTGAGGAAGCATGCATACCCAATACTTCCAATGAAGCTTGGAGGAAGCACACGAAAAAGCTTGAACTGCTTCCTCCTTAGGACATGCCTACACAAAAGTCCTACAAGGTGTCTAATGAAGAGGCATGCATCCTCATTCCTTCCAAGGAAGCTAGGGGAAGCACACGAAAAAATTGAACTGCTTCCTTCCTAGAACATGCCAGTACAAAATTCCTACAAGGTGTCCAATGAAGGGGCATGCATCACAACTTCCAAGGAAGGCGTCCGGTTTGGGTGATAGTATGATTCCATTTCCCGCTGGGTATGTTCATGTACTCATTACTAATACCACTAATACCTTCCACATAATGTTAACAGTAAAGCTTATCTAAGTCAGCCATTCCCATTTTTCCGGCTGGGTGTGTACTGGCTACTAATCGCTTAACACCATCGAACGTATGTGTTGCTTTCAGACCTGTTATGTGCTGTTAGAAGTAGATTAGGGGTACTTGAGCAAAATCTCTGTGACAAAAATATGAAAATACAGTTTTCTACTCTAATACTGTTTTCTCTATGATTAAACCTACCAAATTAGCACTCGAAAATTGCTTTAATAAAGTGTTGATTTGAAAAGAAATTTTTGGAAAAAAAATTTTTAAAACGTTGCATTAGTTTGCAACAAATTGCAGCCCAGCCCAGGAAATTATGATGTTTGAACGAAATGCAAGCTACCT
The DNA here is from genome assembly GCA_963924295.1 of Dioctria rufipes. Lineage (NCBI taxonomy): Eukaryota > Metazoa > Arthropoda > Insecta > Diptera > Asilidae > Dioctria > Dioctria rufipes. The sequence goes on along the minus strand of OZ002744.1, from coordinate 67,004,441 downwards.
TTTATGTCAAAAACACCAGCAGTAAGACAAGGTTCTGGATATTTCAAAGGCTTTTCCTGGAGTCAGGCATTCTGCTCTTTTAGACAATCTTAAAGCACTTTATCTCTCCCCTCCTCTCCTATTATGGACTGAAAGTTTTTTATCCAGTCGTCTAACATACGGGCCATATTCTATAAATGGCGATGTGCCCCTGGGCTTTGCTATCTTTTCGAATTTCTTTTTAATTTTTATTAATGATCTGCTTTCTCTTCATCCCATCCATAGTTTAGTTGATGACAGTACCAAAGTTAACTTAACAACAAGTTAAGAAGCAGCCGATATTTCCGAGTGTTTTACATTTAAAATGCACACGGCAAGAAAAGGAAGAAAGAAAGCAAAAAAACCAGACTCTCTTTAACACTTTTATGAATAAAGAGTTTTCACGTTATACTCTCATAAAATGTTCCTGCGCTTTTGTGAAAACCGGTTTTCATGACAATGTTTCGTCACATGTTGTTGCTGTAAATTGTCTTATGTTGTTGCTGCAATCCTATATTATTCAAACAGCACGTGTTTCTGTTTACATTCGTTTTGCTATGGAGGGATTAAGTGGGAGAACTCATTCTGGATTCTGTGATATTTTCGGGAAAAATGAGAATTTTATTTGGGAGGAAATTTACATCTCCTTTCAGCATTTGGGCGAAAGCGAAATTTATCTTTTTCTTAAAAATGGGATGTAGTGTGACCCGAAGTACATTATTATGAATAATTTGATAGGATTTTGAGGAATTCTATAAAATTTTGTCGTTCTGGTAATCCTACGTTCTCTCGATTTTTGTCTCTTTAACTCGTTGTCTCAGTTGCACAACAATAGTGCATAGCCAAGTTCTTTTCCCCCATTCATGCAAAAGACAAAAGTATATGAAATTACTTGTTTCATTCTAAAAAACACCAAAAAATTTCTAATTTTACTCTACTAATTCTTAACTTGTTATTGAGCTAACTTTGACAGTACCCTTCAATTCGCTTATTCCTTTAACACTCTTACGGACTCCAGAAGGAATGCCAGATCTGGCAAACTAGATTGCAGGATTAGATAATTGAATAACGATCTTGCCAATTTCTTCGCTTGGGGCAAAGCAAATCACGTCGAATTCAATGCATCTAAAATCCAAAGCTGTCTCATCTCTTTAAGATAAGATCATAATTTCTCTATTTCCATTTTATTTAATTGAGCACTAATATTTCCAGTAAGTTATGCGGGACAGATTACATTTTCTTTGTCGCCAAAAAAGCATCGAAATACCTTGGATTTCTGAAAAAGTGTAAGAAATACTTTAGCCATCGAATCTAGTGCTTATCTACAAGTCCTATATCAGACCTAGAATTGAATACAATTTCAATATCTGGGCAGGAGCTGGTCACACAGCTTTAGTTTCATTTGTAATTGTCCAGAATAGAGTCTTCAAGCTCATTGTCGATGTGGTAATAACTTGTCATTTCGACTCGCTCGAGCACGGCCGCAATGGGGAATGCTTTTCAATCCTTTACCGCTACGTACATGATCAATGTTCCGATGAAATATCTAATCTGATCCCTTGTAGAATAATTTCTACACGCAATACTTGCGCTGCGAACCGCGCACATTCTTTAGCCCTTAAACTTACTTTCGACCGTATCCGTGATGCTCTTTTATCCCAAACTGTGCAATTGTGGAACAGTCTACCATCTTCTTTCTTTCCTCCGGCATACAGTCTGCGAAGGTTTAAGAGTGACATACATTGGCACATCCGCCACTCCCCTCATGCCCCATAATTCCATTCCCGTTTTCATTCTTGCCAAGTTGTGCTATTCATCATAGAGTATCCCCTGAGCTTGGCTTAATAATATAAAAAAAAAGACAAGATGTGAATAATGTCGGCCGCTACTGATCAACTATCCTCGCATTCAAGTCGTTCTTCATGGCTTATACAATCCGGGGGTTATATCTAACCGATTTTTACTATGCTGAGAAGAGAAAAAACTTATATTATATTAATGAAAGAACTCCGGAGCAATCTGGATGCCATTGATGTTTTCATGCTTAAATGGGAAGAGAAACCTGTACAGGGCGATCCACAATTGCCGGTTCAAACTTCAGGATCTGATGGTGGATCTTAAGTTATGAAAGATCAAAATGAGTCGTTTAGGAGGGCGAGAGCATTTATGATTTTGGTATATTTCCCCTTAACACCCTGCTCTTACTATACACGCCCATAAGGAAATGATGAGAAATCTTGATTAACTTTCCAAGCTTTCCAAGAAATACTTAACTCCTAATTTTTTCAAACTTTAGGGATTTGCACATCAAAAACAAGAACCGAAAAGCACAATTTATTCCCATTTAAAATAAAGATTTTTGCTTCAATAATTAATAAAATCAAAAGAAATGGATGAACTAAGAATTTTACTTAGAAAATAATTTTCTTCAAGAAAGAATTTTTGGGCTATCTCCGGTATATAGCAAAAGCTAAAAAATGTTCTAATTTGTTATTTCATCACACAATCCATTTTTTTCCTCATATAATTCACACCCAGAATTTATTCTGAGTTTATATGAGAAGAGATCGGTTTGATCTATTTTCAAGCGTCTGCAGCAGGCAGAAAACCAAGCTGCACCGATGAGTGGAAGGTTTTCTGCTGACACGAAACGCTTCTTCTTCTTCCTTTTTCTTCTTCATTTTTCAGCCCACTGCGTGGCGTATACAGGTTCGATTCGCTTCGAATGAATCTGTTTCTTTAAAATTTTTTAAATTTTTTAATAAATTTTTCTATTTTTCTTAAACTTTTCATTTCTTTCTTCTTTTTTCATTTTTTCATTTGTTTTTCTAATCACCCAATTTCGCTATTTGGGACCTGTTGATGAGTCAAACCAAGACTTGAAACTTGTCACCAAAAATTAATGGATTGTGTGATGAAATAACAAATTAGAACATTTTTTAGCTTTTGCTATATACCGGAGATAGCCCAAAAAATTCTTTCTTGAAGAAAATTAAGTTTAACCCGGTAAAAAGTCCAAAAGAGTAATCTCTTTTTATTTAGAAAATAATATATTGTATTTATCTCAGATTTTTAAGAAAAACACGGCCTTACTTAACCTCACTTTTGGACTGTTTACAAAAACATTCGTAAAATTCCCAGGAAAAGTTTTTTTTTTTTTCTAATAATATGGATAGAGACCACCACTTAAGAAATAACATTAAAACACGCTTTTTCGTATGAGCCCTCATCATACAACTTTTATGAAAATTAAATGTTCCTTCTATTTAACCGAACAAAAAGCTTGCGGCTTTTGATTGTAGACAAAAGCGTTTTTTTTTGTATAGAACTTTTTGTTGTGTCTCAGGTGTCCAATGCCCCGAATCACAACCATAGGGTCAATACATCAATATATTGCCAAATGCAATGTATTGATGCATCACAAAAATTACCCAGGAAATTAAAAATGATTTAACTCCATTCATTTCAATTGCATATAAAAACTAGTTCCCTTGTAATAATAATATGCAATTAAGCATAAATTGATCATAAACTGCATTTTATTATCAGATACACATTCCACTCACACTTATCTAAATAAAACGTCTCCTTGTTTCACTTTTCCGTATATACATACATACAATTATTCTCGCCCTCTTAAAATTAATGTGTCAAGACGGATGCACAACTACATATCAGATTTCATTTTTTCCTTAATGCAGCTTGCATCAAAACTTTACTGCATTTTCGCACGGATTTTTTAAGCATTGCACACTGGGCCAAAACGACTCTTGGTTGACCAAAAATCGATTTTGGTCATGTCATAGATTTTAAAAATTTTAATGCCATTCGATAATAAACAGCACTTCTTTTTTTAAATAAAGGGTTTTCCAATAAGAGGTGTTATTTTAATTAGCCCGCTATTTTGGTAGATGTCACTTTTGGAGCTGTCATTTTTTGACATTTGACAAGTAGAAACTACGCCATTAATAAAAATGGAACGATACATGATTCAACAGCGCATTGAAATTATTAAAATTCACTGTAAAAATGGTGAAAATGTGGCAGAGACGGTTCGTAAAACTCGAACATTTGTGGGTCGTCGTGAAGCACCTTGGCGGACCGCAATACAGAAATTGGTAGAAAAATTCGAGCTGTCGGGACAAGTTAGTGATGTGAAGAATAAAACCCGTGCACGTCGCTCAAGAACAGCCTAGAATATTGCTGCTGTAGCCGAAAGGTTGAACAAAACCCAGGTTTGTCCATTCCCCGTTGTTCTTTGGAATTAGGCATTCCACAAACGTCATTACACCGTATTTTGCATAAAGATTTGGGTCTTAAGGCTTATAAAGTTCAGTTAACACAAGAACTCAAGCCGGCCGATCATCAACAAATATGCATGAAAATGATCCAGAATTCCATCGAAAACTCATCTTGAGTGATGAGGCCCATTTCCACCTCGATGGCTTCGTCAACAAGCAAAATTGTCGCATCTGGGGCTCGGAAAACCCAAGAGTTATTGTTGAAAAGCATCTCTATCCTCAACGAGTGACTGTTTGGTGCGGTTTATGGTCCCGCGGGTTCATTGGACCTTACTTTTTCGAAAATGAGGCTGGAGCAACAGTTACGGTGAATGGATTACGCTATCGACAGATGATTAATGATTTTTTATGGCCGGAATTGGATGGTATTGATATGGACAACGTTTACTTTCAACAAGACGGCGCTACGTGCCATACAAGCAACGAAACCATTGATCTTTTACGGGAAAAGTTTCCGGACCGTGTTATCTCTCGAAGAGGTGATCACAATTGGCCAACGAGATCTTGTGGCTTAACACCTTGCGACTTCTTCCTTTGGGGCCACGTGAAAGAGAAGGTCTACGTCAACAGCCCAGCGTCGATTCAAGACCTCAAAGATGGAATTCGTGAGGCTATCGAGGACATAGGACAGCCACTTTGCGATTTGGTTATGGAAAATTTCATGAAAAGGATATGGACCTGTAGGCGTGGTCGTGGTGGTCATTTGGCTAATGTTACTTTCCATTATTAACGGCATACCTTCCTCTTTATAATGAAATAAAGATCCGATCATTTATCTCAAAAAACGGCATTTTTCTTTGAATATCAAAATAACACCTCTTATTGGAAAACCCTTTATTTACCTCCATATTTGTGTTTGGAATGGCTAAAGTCAAAGAAAAATCTGAACAGCTCAATTTTTTTTATAAATATTCGTGTTTTCTATGATTTCAAAGCTCAATTGTGAAAATGTTTGCATGGGCAGGTGGAATTGTTGTTAATGAAATCACTTACTACTATATATAGGAGGATGTATTATTAGGCCAAGAAGTTATGATAAAAGTCAAATAGTTCTTTAATAATAGAACTTTAATTAAAAAGGGAGATTTTTCGTTTAAATTTGTATTTATTTTTAACTTTAAAAAAAAATGTTCAAGCTCTGATTGGCATCAAATTAAAGTAGAAATGTTTGTCTGCGACAACCTGCGACCTTCGGAGAAAATCGTATTTGAAGTAAAGTCTACCTTGTTGTCGTGTGCGTATTTCCAGACAATGTTCTCAGTAATTGTATCAAATGCAGGAATTATATGACTTTTAAGGCTGCATAATGAAACTACAGTTTTTCCAATAAACGTTAAGGATTAATCACATCATTTATATTTAAAGAACTTATATTATTACGTTTTATGACATTTTTAATTAACTTTGACTTACTCTGTATGTGCACCCTACTCAGTGTGTGTTTAGTACTTTATGACATCCAACCAGGTAAATACATATGATGATTATTGACTTTGATTTTTATGATGTTTCATTAATATTATTATAGTTACCTGAGATAAGGGAAAATCGTAAATTGTTATTGCTTGTGTGTTTAAAAGCATAAGTTGTAGGTAGGTGAATTTAACGGAAATTTTAGCTACTTAAATGGAGGTATTTTTCGTATTGAACATTCTTTTCTTAATTGAAAGGAGGAAAGATACACTGTTTTGATTGATTGGTAAATTCCAATTTGATAATACTATAAGAGTATTTTAAGCCAGGAGAACTTTCAAGTGTACTATACTTCTTTGATTTGTGCTTGATGTTGCTTAAATTTATTTGGTATAAAAGTGCTATGTGATATGTAATGTGTAATGTGATACATGTAATGTTGAAATTCTGGACGATTCTTTCGGATTTTCAAGAAAAAGTGGAAACTCAGTACAAGGAACGCACGAAACTTTAAACAAAACAATGAGTCGTGGTTGAATACAGTACTGGAAATCAGTGCTAAAGAACTAAAATCGTCCGTGTCATCTCAACCATCAACTTAACATTTGCTATGCCTACATCTTTACCTTCTACATCAGCATCGGAATTTTTTACATCAACATCCGGCTTTTCTTCATCAACATTGAAATCTTTAGCATCAACATTGGAACCTTCTAAATCATCCGGCAGAGGCAGACCAGCTAAATCTCTTGATCAGTGCTCAAGAATCACCAAAAAAACGAAAACTAAAAGAGTATAATGAAGATTTATGACGGAATTAATAAGGCAAACACTTTGCCAACGAAATACGTCCGAGAAACTATTTAAAAAAGCCTTTATTGTAAAAGCTTTTAATGAAGCCAGTCCAAATCGTGTGAGAAGAATTAAGGATAGTATCCTCACCCCAAAAGATCAGCCGCAGAAATTCACTCCAGAGGAAGCTTAGTACTTGTTTTTAGACTTGGGACTTTCTGAGGACAAGTACAATTTTCTGAAATATGAATTGAAAAAGAGAAACCACGATACTTTACTAAGCTATAGCAAAATTGACGCAACAAAAAAGAGTGTTTGCCTGAAATGCTACAGACTACCGAAACTTTCGCTTCGGTGCCTTTTAAAAGGTACTTCATTCAACCGCGAACAGAATTTTAAATATAAAATCACAGGATGAAATCGAAGCCTTAGATGACACTACTTTAGTATTAGGGCTGTGATGGATCTTCGGAGCATAGCAAATACAAGCAACAAATTTCTGGAAATAATGACGAAAATATAACAGACTCCAATTTATTTGTAATGTCATTGGTTCCCTTTCGTTTAAAATGCCGTACTTCGGAAAACTTAGTGTGGAGAAATCCTCGTCCATCATCTGCACACTTTTGTAGACCTACTAAATTTAAATATGTAAAGGAACAAAAGAATTGGTTCAAAGTGAAGTTGACCTCGTGAGAGCATAAATAAATGCTTTACTGCCGATGAAATGCTTAGTTAACGACAAAGAAATAGAAGTAATACATAGGCTTCACTTAACAATGTGCGATGGCAGAGTAACTCAATTTGTAACAGACACCAAATCATCAGCACTGTGTACTATTTGCAAAAAATTCCAAAAGATTTTCGAAATACGGAAGAAGAATGTAATGTTAAAAAAAAACTAATAATGCGGGCTTTCACCTCTTCATGCAATGATTCGATTTATGAAATTTATATTGCTCTTGACTTACGACTTGAGTTTCGCTGATGAGGGTGTACGAAATTACCCTGATAATAAGCAAAAGAAACTGAAGGAGAAATACAGGATACAACGAGAGTTCTGATGACAACTTGGTTTAATTATTGATACACCTAAGCAAGGATTTGGAAGTACAAATGAAGGTAACGCAGAAAGGAGATTTTCTAAATACCCGGACTTAACAGTGGATATTACCAAAGTGGACATAGAAATTATAAAGGGATTTAAGACCATATTAAATGTTCTTTAATGTGGTCTTCGAATAAATGCCGAGAAATTCGGAACATATCTAGAAAAAACAGGAAAATTACTAAATGAGAAATATTCATGGAGAAAATTAACAGCAACAGTTAAAAAAGTCTTAGGGCATGGAAAAAATATAATAATTCACTCTCTTTTGCCAATTTGCGAATTGTCGAAAGAAGCCCAGGAAGCCAAAAATAAAGACACCAGCGCGACAGATACCACAATACCAGAAAAATTTCAAGGAAAGAGCAAAACGTAAATCTGATAAATATGCTGCTTATTATCACCAGAACCATACATCTCATCATTTCGAAGAATGCGAGCCAAACTTTTTAGAAGCAGGAACTATCCAGAGGAAATGGTCTATTTACTAGGCATAGATGAAATTATAGATAATATATTTGAAAGTGTTCAAGTGTTCCAGCCAACTGATTAGTTGAGTATATATAATTTTTATTTTTTTGTGTATACATATTTGTAAAATTATTATTTTTTTAATTAAATATCGTTATGGATATAATAACATAATTAAAGATTAAGTTAAAAATGTTGTTAAAACTTTTTAAATAACATTAATCATTCATTTATTGATAATTTTATTCATAATTTGTTAATATATTTTGTGGCACCCTGGAAACCAATTGCACTTTTTTTTTATCAACTAACGGGTAATAATGTCAAGATTTATTTCCCACAGTTTTATTATGATATTTTTAACACAACAATAGTTACAGATTTTTGGCTCATTTTGTGATGTGAGATATTAACAAAAAGAATAAAAAGCTTCTTGAAGCTTTCATAAAAACCTGAGGGCATCAAGCCCAATCATCGTGGAGTTTTTCTTTGCAATCCGTCAAATTCAGAACCAAAACAGGGAATATTAGTGATCGATTCGTAAAAGAAATTATATGATGTTATTATAATTGTAGTAATTGTTTTTACCGGGTGTTCAATATTTATAAGAATTTAAGAAAATGGTTGTTTTTCGGGGTTCTCCGGTATAAAAAGGCTTGTTTTTTTAAAGTAGCTTTATTTGGGCGGCAACGTTTCGGGTCAGGCTTGACCCATCATCAGGCCCTGTATTAAGTTAACAAAGATAGAAAAAATATTTTAATTTTATTGTACATTATAAAGCTAACAGAAAAATGTGAAATGAATTAATTAAAATAAGGAGTAAAAAAGAAGAGAAAAAAAGAGAAAAAAATGAAATGAATGAGAAACCTTATGGATATCGGATGGAGAATAAATATACAAATGTAGAAAATATGAATTGTAAAAATGTGAGAAAATCCTCTGAGGAATTAAAAAGATATCTACACAATACACTAAAAACTTACGTAGAGCTAATCTGGTGATGATGATAGAAATATTTTTTACATCTTGTTTAAAAAATGTCACTCACACTTAAATATATAATTAACAAGAAAAATTATGTAAAACACATGTTGAAAAATAAATAAATAAATAAATGATTAAAATAATTTAGGTCGACAGATGTATAGCGTAAACAAAATAAAAAATAAAAAACACAAGACTAGATCACAGTAATAAAATAAAACGTCTATATCTAATAGCTAAGCGCAAAGTGTGTAAGTAAAATTCTTTCGTACTGATGCATAATTCAGCAGCGTAAAAGTGTAAAACGTGATTAACCCAAGAGTTATACTAATCGGTTTGAAAATTGTAATTATATTTATTTTTCCCGCGGACGCGAATCGACCCTACACTTGTTACAATTGGTCGAAGATGAAGAATAGAAGAATTTTAAGAACTTTTATTTTTAACGATTCTAAATCAAATCATAAATACAAGAGTAAGAACAACCGCTTCGTGCGCTTGCCGGGCGACTGATCTTACCACTGAGCTAACGAGACAGATGATTTTTCCACTTGCATTTCATAATTTGTAACTAGCCTACTAAGCCACGTTGTTGAACACACCTGAAATAAATAAAAAACATTAGAATTGGATATAAAATGTATTTCATACTTCCCTTAATTTCTGCACTCCAATTTCCTCCAGGTCATCCTGCAGTGTCAGGAATTAAACTGAAATTAAAAGAAAATACATAAATTAATACAGATTGACTAAAATAATGAATTAATCAGCAAACAATTACAAATTTTACAAAATATTTCTTGGCAGTACAACAACAATTGCATGCAAATGCAACTATAATAAATAATAATAATAATATTAAACATTTGCAAAGCATGCAAATAGGTTTACATACATATGCAAATTACATGAATTCGCAAACTGTAGAAACACTATAATTGATAAAAATCAACAATTTTGCACCATTGTTGACATTTCACAAATAATTTTCCAACATGAATAATTTATCAGAATTTACATATTTCCTGCAAATTATTCATGCTGGAACTTACATATAATTAACAATAAACACTTAAAGAGTGACAAAATGTACTCACCTAAATAATTAATCCCTAAATGTGGCAAAAAAACACAAGAAAAGAACACGGCACTGACGAACTGAAATATCGCGATCGCGACTGTCAAATTGGCTCGCGGAAAAGTCAACTTGGTGAAATTAAATTCGCGCAACCTGTTGAGCAATCTTAGAAAGCGCGAATTTCACCACGTAAGCAGATATTTAAGAAAAAGGTGAAAATAATTCCCATAATAAGTGGGAAAGAGAAAGAGGCGAAAATGAGATGCAAGAAATCAGAGAAATATTTGCGTTCCACATTGGAAATTGTCATAATATGGCAGGGAGCCGCCATCTTGGTAATTTCCGAAAAAAGTAAAGTATCTAAATAAATAAATTAGGAAAATTCATGGATAATTTAAAATAAATTAGATGAAAGTAATGGGCACATTTTAAAGTAATTGTAAAAGTCTGGGAACGAAATGGATACTAAATTCGTAATTTATTTGTGGAACCTATAAAAAAATGGCCGCTCAGAGGCTATAAAAAGGAGGCGTGCTCTAAGAACTCTGTCATTTGTCATAGCGATCTTACATGCATAAGCATACGATCAAGTGGTTCTTCTATTCAATTTTTAGTATTTCTTCAATTTTCAGCAATTTAGCATACGATAAAAGGTACCAAATCTTAAGGTACAATATCACACATGCTTAAATTTGTGTGCAGTTGGTATTGGCGATAGGGCAACATTGTAAAGATAAGTATTGTGTTGAAACTAACAAATAGTGTATAAATTTAGTAGTAGGTTTCTTGCATAAATTTAAACACATGCCAAATCAGGCATTTTAATAATACATGCAACGAAACAAAATAGTTAAGTTAGGTTAAGAATTAAAGTGAATTGCACGTAGTACATGAATATTGGTAAATTCGTGCAAACTTTTAAAACTTCATTTAATTAAATATATGCCAATATATGGCATGTTAATACATACGCAATTGGAATATAGACACAGAACTAAACCTTAAAGTGCAGTGAACTAATAATAAATTTAGATTTAGTGATTAATGTGAATTAAAAAAAAATGATCAATTAAGGCAACAGTGAACAGAAGCGCACATACCTCTAACTTTACATACCGCTACACTACCCACCTGAATGTTGTAATTTAGCTGTGGTTATCAATTACAGCTACATTACACAACACATATTTTGCTCTCAGCTGGCATTAACCAGTAACGTTGAAAGCGCACAAATAAAGTGTAAATTCAGTTTTTATTTATTATAAAGGGTTTTCCCATAAGAGGTGTTATTTTAATTAGCCCGCTATTTTGGTAGATGTCACTTTTGGAGCTGTCATTTTTTGACATTTGACAAGTAGAAACTACGCGATTAATAAAAATGGAACGATACACGATTCAACAACGCACTGAAATTATTAAAATTCACTATAAAAATGGTGAAAATGTGGCAGAGACGGTTAATGGGTTGTGTGATGAAATAACAAATTAGAACATTTTTTAGCTTTTGCTACATACCGGAGATATCCCAAAAAACTCTTTCTTCAGAAATGATAATATTTCTCTCTTTTATCTCCTAGCTCTTCAAAGCCATAACACTTCATGGCGGGCGGAGGCTACTCTTTCGTACTTTACTTTTCGCTGTATAGCGAGGCGGGCGGAATGTTCAAATCGTCAAAAGCTTGAGTGCATAACTACCAACAACAAACATCTCCTTCAGCTGATGATATAATTTTATATACGTACCTGAGGTACAACTAGAAAATTACTATTCAGATAATCACTGTGTATAAGTTTGTTTAAGTAGGATGAAATAGTTTTGTCTATCTATTGTTTTTGTTTAATGTCATTTTTCTTTTCTATTGCATTGAGTTGTTCGGTACATTACATATATTTATCAATCTTGTTGAATTTGTATAATAAAAGTTTCATAACGTGGTTCAAAAATATTTGTTTTTTTAAAGCACTTAAATCTAGTAAATCCTTACATCCTTATAATTTTCTAAACACATGCGTTCTCAGGCAGTGTCCAAGTATACGGTGAAAAAACAAAATTTTTGTTAGGCAACCCCGCGAAGGAGTTGCCCGATTTGTCTCATTTTCGAACTTAATTTTACTTTTTTTTTTGCATTAGCCCAGATTGCTAAACAGCACCGAATTTCTTTAAACTTTCAACACTAATTCCTTTTTACTCACAAATCACAAATATGAAAACAAAGTTTTGCGGAAAGTTATAGTTTCAGATATAATCGACTTTAAAATTCCCGAACTTTGTACTGCAATTTACAACACAATTTGACATTCTCACAATTAATTAACTCTTCTTCTTTTTTTTAGTATTAAAAAGAGGCAGTGGTAGGTTTTCCAATAAGAGGTGCTATTTTAATTAGCCCGCTATTTCGGTAGATGTCACTTTTGCAGCTGTCATTTTTTGACAATTGACAAGTAGAAACTACGCCATTAATAAAAATGGAACGACACACAATTCAACAACGCAATGAAATTATTAAAATTCACTATAAAAATGGTGAAAATGTGGCAGAGACGGTTCGTAAAACTCGAACATTTTTGGGTCGTCGTGAAGCACCTTGTCGGACCGCAATACAGAAATTGGTAGAAAAATTCGAGCTGTCGAGACAAGTTAGTGATGTGAAGAATAAAACCCGTGCACGTCGCTCAAAAACAGCCGAGAATATTGCTGCTGTAGCCGAAAGTGTAGAAGAAAACCCAGGTTTGTCCATTCCTCGTCCTTCTTTGGAATTAGGCATTCCACAAACGTCATTACACCATATTTTGCATAAAGATTTGGGTCTTAAGGCTTATAAAGTTCAATTAACACAAGAACTCAAGCCGGCCGATCATCAACAACGTCGAGTCTTTGCTGATTGGGTCCTTGAAATGCATGAAAATGATCCGGAATTCCATCGAAAACTCATCTTGAGTGATGAGGCCCATTTCCACCTCGATGGCTTCGTCAACAAGCAAAATTGTCGCATCTGGGGCTCGAAAAACCCAAGCGTTATTGTTGGAAAGCCTCTCTATCCTCAACGTGTGACTGTTTGGTGCGGTTTATGGTCCCGCTGGGTAACTGGACCGTACTTTTTCGAAAATGAGGCGCTGGAGCAACAGTTACGGTGAATGGAATGCGCTATCGACAGATGATTAATGTTTTTTTATGGCCGGAATTGGATGATATTGATCTGGATAACGTTTACTTTCAACAAGACGGCGCTACTTGTCATACAAGCAACGAAACCATTGATCTTTTACGGGAAAAGTTTCCGGACCATGTTATCTCTCGAAGAGGTGATCACAATTGGCCACCGAGATCTTGCGACTTAACACCTTGCGACTTCTTCCTTTGAGGCCACGTGAAAGAGAAGGTCTACGCCAACAGCCCAGCGTCGATTCAAGACCTCAAAGATGGAATTCGTGAGGCTATCGAGGACATAGGGCAGCCACTTTGCGATTTGGTTATGGAAAATTTCATGAAAAGGATATGGTCCTGTAGGCGTGGTCGTGGTGGTCATTTGTTTATAATGAAATAAAGATCCGATCATTTATCTCAAAAATTGCATTTTTCTTTGAATATCAAAATAACACCTCTTATTGGAAAACCCTTTATTATATTTTTACATTTTATATTATTTCGTAAGTATTTCGAAGCAGGCTTCCACCGTCATCACAATTGTACACGCGTTTCTTTTTTACGAAAAGTTTTTATAAATTTTTACAATATGTTTCTTAAAATGCGTTATAAATTCTACAAAAATCCTATTGATTTTAATTAATTTTATCCAATACTACGAAAATCTTTCAGATCGAGATTTTAGGACAACTTTCGTAAATATTTCACGAAAAAATTTTCTGATTGAAGGAATTAAAGATCCCCAATTAATTTTTTAGTATTAGGTGTGGCTTAGTTTGTGCCCAATACATGTTTATGTGCAACACATAATCATGTTCCATTTCGATTAAAATTATGTACAGGTGTATCAAAATTTGTATTGTTTCAAATTCATTCAGAGAGAGAGACAGAGAGGGATTTTTTCGCACTTTCGAGTAATTTAAGCGACGTGATTTCACTGCTTTCTGTTTCAAGTGGGTGCCATACCAGGAACGAAGCGTCACGGCTTGGAAAAATCCACCGCTCCCTGTGTGAACACTCTATTTTTCCGCATGGCACAGTGACGCGCCACTTCCGGTGTGACCAGAGCTTCAAATTCTAATTCACTGACAAACTGAAGTCAATTAAGACCAAATTTTACACTTCATAAAAATTAGTAGAATAGCAGTAGTAGAGAAAGCAAGCACTTCCAATTAAATACAGTAGGTAATTCACAATCCAAAGTCAAGGTATTCATTGTAGGTCAAATCACCCCTCCCCCTCCCCGCTCCCATTCCAACAAGCACTAGTTTGTTATTTAATTCGAGCATAACATCGTTCTGAACAGAAAACCGAATTAAAATCAATAACTGTAGGTTAAATGTCATCAGACAGCCATAATCTCAGAATATATTTTCAACCAATTCTACTTGATTTACTACAATAGTCAATAGTAAGCCACACACTAAGAGTTTTTTCGTTCGAAAAAACTGTCGGTTGGCGTGTCAGAAAAACTGCCACTTTGCGTGGCGTTTTGGAAAAAGCTCTTTGCCCACACATTACAAATGTTAATATGTTGAATTGCGTGGCAGTTAAGAACTTTTGGAAAACAACAACAAAATGTATACATTTGGCTCGGCGTGTGGAGTGTCTGTTTTTTCAACATTCCACATCACACTCTAACGGAAACTCAGCAGTATAACGAAATTGAATTAAATTTCATAATATTTCTGTGCTTTTAAAATGACGGAGAATTTAGTAGTTTGTGCAATGATGTTGCTAGCTAGTAAAAAAATGCAGAAAAAAGTTAAAACTAAAAGGCTTTGGCAAAAAAAATGGCTGGCTAACAGAAATGAATTTAGTGACATGAAATTACTAAAGGAGTTGAAAACAAATAGTCCGACTGATTTATATAACTATTTAAGAATGGATGCACATGACTTTGGAAATCTACTGGAAGAAATAAGACCGTATATTCAAAAAGATGATACTAACATGAGAAAGAGTATCCCTCCAGAAGAACGTCTTGTAGCAACGTTAAGGTTTTTGGCTACAGGTCGTTCTTACGAGTGCCTAAAATTCTCAGCAGGAATATCACCTCAAGCTCTGGGTCAAATTATACCTGAAGTCTGTGTATCGATTTATAAAGTGCTTCGAAAGAAATATATGAAGGTATGTATATGTAAGTTTAAAGCTAACTTTAGATACGGTTCATTTATTTAAAATAATTTATTTCATTTAATTCTTGTGAACAAATTATTGCATAAATATGTTTGATGCATCTTCAGTGTAAAAATCCTGTGGTGTTGATGGTGTTGGGGTTACACAAATTATTTGCGAACCTGATGGCGTTTCTGTTATTGAAGAATTCTCTGATAATTTATTTAATGCTGCTTTTTGAAGAGCTTGCATTATTAAACCTTCTGCAAATATTTTTTGGTGCTCACTCTGAAGACATTTCATTTTTGATGCCACATATTGCCCCAAGATATCATATTGATCTTTTTCGGTTCTGCTTCCGCGTAGTACTTCGGTGCAAGTTCTGAGAAAGTCAGTTTGCTCCTTTCCTTCTATATTTCTTTTAAGTTTTTTATTTGCCGAAGGAGTACTCGATATAGATGATAAAAGATCCGTGCTTTTAGACGCCGTTGTTGGAATTATCTGTAGCATAATACAAAAATATTTTTATTTTTAGTTTCCAGCATCCACACAAGAATGGACTGAAATAGCAAAACAGTTTGAGAAGAAATGGCAAATGCCAAATTGCGGAGGTGCAATGGATGGAAAACATATTAGAATTACTGCACCTCCAAAAAGTGGAGCATTGTACTATAATTACAAAAAATTTTATAGCATTATATTAATGGCCCTCGTAAATGCTAATCATGAATTCATATACATTGATGTTGGTAAAAATGGGAGAATTTCAGATGGTGGAGTTTTTGAATATACTACTCTATATGAGAAGATTACGAATGGGACCATTAATTTTCCTACAAATGAGGAAAACTTGGAAAAATTAAATTTTGTGTTAATTGGTGATGAAGCTTTTTCATTACATTCAAATATGTTAAAACCATTTTCGAAAGCAAATTTAAATTGTGAAAGAAGAATATTTAATTATCCTTTATCGAGGGCTCGCAATGTAGTTGAAAATACATTTGGACTAATTTCAACTAAATTTAGAATATTGCATACATCAATCAATGTTAAAATTGAGAATACTAAACACATAATTTGTGCTATTTGTGTATTACATAATTACTTGATGCAGTCGAAAAGTAAATATGTGTCAAAAAAAACATTTGATTCAGAAAATCCTATTACACATGAAGTGCATCAAAATGGGGCATGGAGAACTGTTGACCCTTATTCGTTTACATCATTACAGACTACTTCTAGAGCTGGATCTGGGTCCAATTTCGATTGTGTTACCAGCAGGGAAAAATACTCAGAGTACTTTAATAATAATGGCAAAGTTCCATGGCAGGACAATATGTTAAAATATGGAAAAAGTTAATTAAACTAATATTATATTTTTAATAAACATGAAATTTTAATTTAACTTACTTGAGTATTTGAATTTGAATTTTCTTCTTCAATATAGGTGTCCTTGTCAGCAGATTCAATTTCATCTAACAGAAATGATATATCTTCATCGATGCTGTCCACACTGCTCGTTGGGAGTTCATGTTCTAAAGTGAACAGCAGTAAATCATAGTACCAGAAACTTGGTACGTAGATTTCATCTGTAGACTTCCCACTACTTTTGGAAGATTCCACTTTTTTCAACTCCTTTCGAAATGCTCCCCTTAAGGATTGTATTTTCTTCAAAACACTGTTTTTATCGGCCAGAGTATAATACGATTTATATAACGTTAAAAGTTCTTCGTAGCCTTTATTCTTAAGATTACGATTTTTATAATCTTGTGACTTTATTTTCCATAAAGCCGGATGCTTTTTATAAATTTCCAAGAAATTTATAATAAATTCTTTAGAATTTTTTATTTGTTCACCCATTTTTATTAAAGTCAAAAGCACTCCAAATGACACTCCAAAGGCAACTTTTTTAATTTGCCATGTGTGTAAGATCAAAGCAAAAACTGCGAAATGGAATGTCAAGTGGAATGTAGGAAAATCTGGCGTGTGATGTTGACCACACATGATGGCGAAAACCGACAGATTGCGTGGCGCGTCAATTGGCGCGTGGAAAAAAGTGTTAGTGTAAGTGTTAGTGTATGGCTTACTAATCACTAGAGAAAAACTTCTTCCCGCATATACATACTTATAAGTTCCCAGGCATCACAAATATTTCCGGTGCCTATAAAACCAATCCTTTAAATTTGAATCTAACCTTGGCCACCTTAATAGTACCAATTATGCTCTTCATAAAATCCAACAGTATCATAGATATAACCAAAGATCATCAACATAACAAACTACTTTCAGGTTCATTTTAACTTTAGGTTACTTTCTTTTAGTAAAACAGTTTTTCGTAACATTGTACAAAATTTGCAACAAAGGTCAAAATAGGAGAATCCACCATTTACCTCAACCTCTGAACTGAGTATCTATGAAAATCATCAGCAACACCAGCAGACTACCTATAAATAACTCTAGTTTAATAGTTGTTTTGTCGGCGCTAGTGGATATCTAAACTAATGGATTTATTGCAATCGCACCTTTTAAGTAAAATTAATGATCTACTCAAGAATCCAAGATCAGCAGTGATTGATGATGTCATGCCATTTAGTCTTTACAAAAATAATAATAATGTTTTGACTTATATAAATTCGCTTGGCAAAATTCAACAAAAGATAAGATCTTTGCAGATGTTTCAATGATCTTGATCTTTAAGTGACATAAGCATTCGGAGTATACCGAAAAACCCAAAGAGAATACTCTGATCATAGTGAGAGTATCGCTAAAGTAATCGAGAGTATCACCAAAGTTAACTTTGGTATCACCATCACCAACCACATAACAATGCTTTCGAATCGACAAACGGAAAGAGTTTTAACTTTAAGTTACATCTGCAGGGATTTTTTTCATATAGTCTCATATCAGTGAAACTTTTAAACCGTACCACACCTTTCTTCTATACGTGATGCGATAAAGCTCCGAAAAGTGAGAAAAATATTTGTAGTGAGTAAGAGAAACGGTCACTTCCACCTTAAGAGATGCAAAGGAGATATAAAAAAATGCAAATTATCAACCATAAGCGACTACAAAATTTAACTATGACCCTGAATAAATTTCTGGTAGTGGTGATAGTCGATTGCTGCATGAATTAATTGTTTATATACTCTTCGCTATGAAGCGCGGTAAGCTGAAAATCTATTTAACTTCTATCACGATGAATGTTAATCAATTTTTATAATCGCGGATGCAGGTTTAGTCAAGATAAGAACTATGCTTAAAATTTAGTGTAGTCATTCTAGAGGATTGAATGTTCGTACACTTAATCCGACAAGCAATTGTGAGCATACTTCATGGATTGTACGACTAACAAAAAATTATGTACACAAATCTCCACATATTCTAGAGAATTTAAGACCAAATGTCATGCGGATGAAATTGCTGGGTTTTTTTCTGAGAATTATGTGATAACTGTCAGTTTTTTGCTGTCTTCTAATGACACAAATATTGCCATATATTTTATTTAACTATACATAGGAGAGATATTTACATAAAAAAAAAATTTTAAAAAATGGCATTCGGCAATTATGAAAATCTTTGGAAAATTGGAAAAAGCTAGATTTGGTTTGAAACCACCCAGCAGTGATCTCCAAGCTTTATTGATCGCGTTCCCTTATGAAGAAAATAATCATAAATTGTACACCCCCTATATATAGTGCGTATGAGTGTGTATTAGGTGTGCGTGTATTTGTGTGTGTGTTGGTGCGAGTGGGTGGGTTTGTACGACAATTTTTTTTTTGTTCAGGAAATGAACGGATAATATATGCAGAAAATGAAGTAATTTTTTTTTTATTTATTTATTTTAAATGAAACAATATTGGCCCTTTATTCGTTATTCAAACACAATGTCTCAGATATAACTCACAAGCTGTTTACTTCTCTACCTATACTGTACAAATTAGGGATGGGTAATTGGGTCATTTTATTTTTATTTTTTAATTAAGCTTCTTTATATTATTCTCAAATATTTCCAAAACATTGATTTTTTTTACACACAAATTTCATAAATACCGTTATTTATTTCAAAAACTTTTGTGTGTAAAAAAATCAAAATTTTGGAAATATTTGAAAATAATATAAAGAAGCTTAATTAAAAAATACAGAGTAATACACTTTTCGACAGCTGCCATTCTTGGCTATTTAATAAGCCAACAATAACTAAAATCTATAGGGTGGTTCAAAACTTATAGTCATTTATTCTCACGAATATTGGCGAAATCTTCAACTGGCCACAACTCCTAAAGGAACGTTTCTAAGGGGGGGGTATGTGGAATAATTTTTTGATCATATTACCTCAAGGAATCGCATGGTATACCGGAATGTATCTTGATCTGAATCACCCTGATTTTGGCTGCTTGCGATATCCTATAATATGGTACTCTTAACTACCTCGTGTAGTGTGACTGTGTGAATGTATATGCTGTATCAGTCAAAAGAATTTAAAAAAATCCGTTGTGATAATACACCGCAGCACGTATATTGCAATATTTTTATCCACTTGGAGTAAAAAGTCCCAAAAATAACCCATGGTACTGGTGCTTAATTAAAGTCATATACTTTAGGTATTACTAGACACACTTCGATATATACAACGCATAATGAAAAACATATCAGAAAAGCGTATAAAAAATGCGTTTGGTACTGAGTTAAAAACAGGATTGCACCTGTCTGCAAAATTCATTCGGCGAAATAAATAAGAATATTTCTGTGTTAATAAGAGACATGTTTATACTTATCATGTTAAGATTACCCATTTTGTGTTGTTTTAATATCAAAATGTCATGATTTAACTATTGCCATAATGGAACGAGTGAGTAGCTTAAGGTTTCACCCGATATGCCGCTTCCTTATTAGTTGTTTATTCAATGTCTAGTCACTGTGGCAAATAAACTATGTAGTTTCAATCTCCAACTGCATACAAACCTTCCTCCCGTGAAATCGTTATATATATTATTTTTGCTAAATTGTTGGTAATTTATCAGAATTAGTTTCACATATCTTCAATTGCTAGAATTATTAATAAAAACAAACAAACATATAATAAAATAAATAATGACCTTAATAATTCATGGGGTGCCATATTTTCAGCAGATAGGAAAAATTTTTAGTAGTCGCGCCCTCTGCGAACCCACACGTCAACGTCTAAAAATTCAAAAATGTGTCCAAATGTAGCACCCCTCAAGAAAAATTTACACAAATGGATATTACGATTATTAAAAGCTTGGATCATCGAACTGGATATTTGCTTACTAGTTTACTTCAAGTTCAAGCGTATTATTTTCATTTTGCTCCACTACAGACTACACATGGGCGCCGGTATTATGGTGTAAGGTGGTGCAACTGCACCACCTTTAATTAATAAAAATGTGCATCTATTTATTTAGTGAAACATTAAAAATTAAAACAATACAATTATTTTTTTTATTATTTTTCTTAATTTTTATTAAATAAAAATTTAGACACTACTTCGCTTACAAAATCTTCATTATCAACAGTCCTTTTTTTTTATGTAGACTCATATATAATCCCGACAATCGTTGTTCGCACATAGTTGATCTTGTCCAAGTCTTCAGTTTTCTCAATGTGGTAAATGAGCGTTCCACCCCATATATGTATTGTTAAAGGAAGTGTGAGGCCAATTTTAATATCTTGCATAACTGATGGATCAAAACCTTTGGTGTTTTCCAATAAATTTAATGTACTCAATTTGTTATGTATCTAAGTTTTTTTCGGCCCAAGTTTCAAACCATCAGTACGTTTATATGAATACTTTAAGTATACTTCAAGTAGAGATCAAGTAATCAAAATATCATGTAAACCCGCATTGACTTCAAGTATACTTGAGTCAAGTAAATCACAAAATTTTGTTCGATTTACTTGACAAAATATCATGTAAACGCAACTTCAATACTTGAAAAATTTTCATTTGTGCGAGATATGAAAACGGCAAAGGGGAACAAGAAGAGATTATTGTTGGTAATTCAGGCTGTAATTTTTAGAACTTTTGTCAAGATATTTATCTAAATAATCGCAATTATGTATTGTACGTTGAGCCCTGTGCCTGCGGGCTGGACCAGAGCGACGTGATGTATCAAGCGAAGCGACATTGCGCTGAGACAGACGAGGATGAGCATCAGAAGAAGGCGATCCAGTAGAGGAGTCTCCGTCAAGCGCAGAGTCATGAGATTGCGATGTAAAAAGAAATAGGCGGATCCATAGCACATACAGCATTTGGGTGATCAGCAGTAGTGGGAGTGGTGTATCTGCGGAAGATCCAAAGAAACGGCATCGACAGTAGTTGTGCCAGCCATGTTTCCTCTAGCAAAAGCAAAGGTCTTTAAATCGGAGGCCATATATTTGACCGATTCAGCGTTATTATTAAGTAATACATTAATATCGTTAAGGGGCGAAGACGGTGAGTTACCAATAACCTCATTATTTGGAGTAAGCACTGCATTCAGTTCACTGCGTAAACCAAACTAGCAAGTAGTGGGCGGCGGCAGATTATGTTGGATAACAGGCCGCGTCGTTATTTCATCAGCTATGTCCCCAATTAAAATTTTTGCAACAGATACCTAATCAGCAAGTTTTACACGAATGGCATTGGACCCGGATTTGGAAACTGTATCCTGAATGATGTTTTCAATCGAATGTGGAATATCATTGATATATGTTTTTAAATCCGACAGATGATTATTTAATGACGAAGAAATCGCTTCATAATGTATCGAGTGTGTAGCACAATCCATAAACTTGCACTCAAAGGAATTGAAGAGCTTGCACATCTTCTCGTCAAGAGTTTTAGCATTTTGTGAAAAGTTGCTCTTGAGCTTATTGCTGAGGGAGTCAAGTTTGAACTCTATGCCTTCAAGCTTTTTACCAAAGGCGTCAATGCTGTTTACCGTGGCAGCTGCGGAAGCTTTAGAAGAAAGATCGGCAAAGGCAGGCAGCAAGGATGCAACATTCGAGGCCTTTATTAGTATCATGTACCGGAAATAAATTTTAAGTTCTGTGTCGCCATCTCTGTAATTTTTGGGCCTCGCTTAGACACAGTGAAACGATTTTCTCATTAAAGTCTAACGGTTTCGCAACAATACCTTACCATCGTAGGACATCAATGCATTAAAAGTAATGAACTGAGTATCCGATCGTCCCCGCCTCCACACTTTTCATAGAATGTTTTCGGAATGCATAATTCAGCCTGCCGTTTCCCGCTGGTCCGAAATATTACACCGTTCGGCAAGCCCAAAAATGCAAAAATCTGACATGCCCAGATTTCATAAATCGGAGTTGCCGTGCCCGATTCTGATATTAGTTTTTTTTTCTATACGTCACAATTTGTTGTTTATGTCATATGAATATAGCAATTTCGGACTTTTTGTTGTATAGAGGTTTAAATTCGGTAACTCGATGTATGGCCTTTTTAAAAAAATGCAGATTTCAATTCGCAAATGGAGCAAATCTGGTAACTCCTTCGAAGGGTTGCCATACAAAAATTTCGTTTTCCTCTATTTATTTGGACACTACCTGAGAGCGTGTCAATGTAGAGAGCTGAAATTTTGTACACGGTGTTTTCATAAAACCGGTGAGTAAATATAATTTGAAAAATGAACTAAATCTGGTGTTGCCATACAAAAATTTTGTTTTTCACTTTATTTAACTTTTATTTTCATGTAGGGTATAATATTATTAGTTTAAGACCAATTATAGCTTTTTCGCTTAAATATTATTAGCTTTCATTTGCGTCTCTTCTTAGCAGCACGACGGTATTCTGCTTCTAGTTCGGCACGAAATATGTTCCAGCAGTAATCTGCCAACAAACTCTTCATAAACTTTCACTTGAAGTGTTGTTCCATTATTTTGATTTATTTGTGAAATCTCTCGCCATGCTCGTCAGTACCAGCTTCCAAGTTTTCCAGGAAAAAGCCCAGTTTGTCGTGCAAGAATGAATCTTCAGGGACATATTTACTTTTAGAGGTTTAAATGCGTGATTCTCTTTGTTTTTTTAATCCCATTCTCATAAGAAACATGGATGCTTAGTGTGACCTAATTGATATCAACGAAATAAGTAGATGATTTTTAAATCAGTACAAATGTGCCATTCATGCTGAGAATATTGCACGCGATCCAGCAACATTTTATATTTTCATAAATTTCCCTTAAAACCACCCCATATGCTATGGGAGCGAAAGGCTCGTCTAAAGAAGTAGTCCCTTCAAACTTGTTTTGGATGAATCTATAAACAATCGCCACTCCTTTGGTATGTAATCAATAGCTGGCCATACACGAGGGGAATTTTGTATGGATTTGATCCGCGGATCAGGTCCTCTGTGCCCCTTAACGTGGCGGATCTGATGAGTGGACTCAATCCGCGGGTTTATCCCCTTTTTCAATATATCAGGACCATGGTAAAATTAACTGTATGTTTTTCTTTTGATCCGCGGACTTGGCATTTCTTACTTGTTTGAAAGATCTGGGGACTTTCATGTCGGATCAGTCATATATAAAATGGCACCGAAGAGTAGGAAATAAATCGCTGTGGTGGCTGCAGGTATTTTTGTTTTAAATTATAATGCAGTAATAAAAAAGAAGGAAAGTTCGAAATGGGTTAAGAAGTGGTTAAGTGAAAAAAATGTTTTTGGACATATGAGATTAATAAAAGAGCTCCGTACAAATGAGCCAGGCGATTTCAAAAATTATATATGCATGAGTGAGTCAGATTTTGACCTAAATATTATATCGAAAAAATTAGGAAAAATTTGTCTATAAAACAATTCTAAGGCTTACTTAAATCATATTTGAGTAAAACTGACCTTTAATATCTACTTTGATATTTCTAGCAACTGGCAGATCGTATAAAGATTTCAAATTTTCTACTGGAATTGCTGTTAAAAATGCAGGATACATAATTCCAGAAAAGTGTGAGATAATATTCAAAGTCCGAAAGGAAAAGTACATAAAGGTATGTAATCACTTTATTATTATAATTTTTTGAAAATAAAATACAGTCCATTAGAAAGATATAACAAATATAATTAAATTACACTTCGTAAAATGGAAAGAATAGGTAATAGAAATATTATTAGGATATAGTATTCATTACTCTTTTGTATTAAATGAATGTACTACATAAGTATACAGTTGAATGGCTATCGGAGATGAAATACTTCCTAGATCTAGGCTTTATCTCTCTAAATGAGAATACCTACTAAGAGGAATTTGATTTGAAAAAAATCAATTTTTACCATTTTTTACAAGTTTCCGAGCTAAGATATCCATTCCAATACATTTTTTTTTAATTTTTCACGACGTTATTTACTAGACTTTCAAATAGTTTATCAGAAATTCGCATTGAAAAATGTATGAAACTTGCACATCTTGGTACTGACTCCTCTTAAAGCAAAAAAAAAAAAAATTATTTGTGTGCGGTATTTACATCATAAAAATAGGGTAAAACGCCACCTTGAGGCGGACTGGGTCATGAGAGGATAAAATTTGAGAGGGAAGCAGGAATACATTAACATACTTCATCCTTCTTATTTACCGAACACACATAATCTGATAACTCACCACACCTCATCAATTTTCGTTCACAGTTCTCTGAATTCAATTTCCGTTCACAGTTCTCTGAATTACATGCATATATTTAAAACATAACTCCATCCAAACTTTAAGAAATTCAATTCTCTCCTTTCTACCCATTAGGGATTAAAATATAAGAAAAAAATAGATATCGGGACTGCACCTATTGTGATATTCAAGGATAGCTGAAATATCTATTAACCTTGAAGCAAATATTTAGAAAAATTACCTTGATTAGTTTTTCTCGGAAATATCACAGCTTTCTAAAATAAATAACATTTATTTCATGGAGATGCGATGAGTACATTCTGAGATATACATTTTTACAGTTACACATTTTTTCAAATTTCAAAAGACCGTATCTCGGTCATAAATGGATCACAACAAAAAATTGCTATTATCAACCTTCCTATAAAATTTCATTAAAATGAAAGATAATTCACAAATTTACACAAAATTTGTCGATTTTCTGTGTAACGGCCTTATAGGATTATTTCCTTTTCATATACACAAATTTACATACGTCGCAATATTCAGTTCTCTCTTCTTTATTCCATAGTATTATTGGACCGAATTTTACTAACACGTTCCATAATTAAATGGTACTTACTCACAATTAGAAAAAAATATATTATAAATAGAACTGCTAAAAATATTTCTCGCCTCCCAAGCAAAAATAAGAAATTACCAATGATAAAACTTAAAATATTCTGCGAAATCTACGCACATATCCCTTATGCAGAAAATGGCGCCATACATTTTCCGAGCATGCAGACTACAGCCCGCAGAGCTTTCAAAATAAGTGAATGCTTTCCAAAAGCAAATTATTCCATCTGACGGGGATGAAATGAATTAAAAACGCCAAATTGTATGCAAAATATATAAAAACAAGAATTTTTTGCCGTTACCATGGTCAACATTAGCTGCGTTTTTTTATTTCTCTGATCTGGTATGCGAGAATTCGGACGTGTCGGACGTGTTTCTTTGAGCTGTGCAAATTTTCATTAAAAATCAATTAATAATAAAAACAATCGTTATCAGAAAAAAACGTGGATAAAACGGTCCTTAAAGCTATAATATTAATAATAAAAGGTGTTATGAGGGAAATTTCACCCGTTAATCGAAAATGAATTCAATTTGCAATAAGTGCCAACGGGCAATTAGAAGTGATAAAGATAGAGACAAAATAATTATTTGTAGTGGAGTTTGCGGGGGTTTTTACCATACTCAATGCATGGGAATAACGAAATATGATGTAGATTTAATGAACGAAAAGCCATGCATAACATTTACCTGCGATAATTGCAGAAGCTTTTCGAAAATTATTTTGCAAAAAATGTGTGAGATTAAAAATACCATGGATGAAAATTTGAAGTGTACAAAACAGCAAAGTGCAATAATTGAAAAGATTTCAAAACAGGCGGATGAATCGGAAATGATAAATAATGAAAAAACCAGGTCGACAAAAAAAAACCTTCATCATATGCTGATATTGTGAGAGAACCACCGATATTGATAAAACCAAAAAAACCGCAAACAAGTGAAACAACAAAGAAGGAAATAAAGAGCAGTATTAATCCATCTCTATTATCACTTAAAGTAAACGGTCTTGCAAACAGACAGAATGGCACCGTGGCAATAAATTGTGGTAATGCAGAGTCTAGGAATAAGATACGTGACATTGTGACCTCGGAGATGAGTGAAAAATATGAAGTATCGATACCGAAAGGATTGAACCCACATATTTTAGTGTACGGTATACGCGAAGAATGGGAAAGAGATCATTTAGCACAAGCGGTGAGAAAACAAAACAGTATTAACGGCCTTGTCAAGTGCGTGAAATTTTACAGTGACTTCAAAAATCCTAAAATTTATAAGGCAATACTTGAAGTTGATAGTGAAAGCTTTAAGCTAATTATGAGCTTGGGTAAAATTAATATAGGATGGGATATATGTGCGGTGTTTGAAAATGTGCAGGTGAAAAGATGTTATAAATGCTGGGGATATAACCATAACGCAAAAGATTGTAAAAATAATATTATATGTGCAAAGTGTGGAGAGCATCATGATACGCAACAGTGTGATGCTGAAAGCTATAAGTGCAATAATTGTGTTATATCAAATGAAAAATTTGGTTTAAGTTTGAATGTAAACCATGATTGTCGCAATAATAATTGCCCAGTATATATAAAGCAGGTTAAAGTAAAAAAGAATAAAATAATTTATTAGCAACCAAAGGAACTAAAGTGTGTGTACTTAAACATTCAAGGATTGCTAAATAACATGAATGAGATAACTTCCACAATCGTAAGTCACAAATTTGATTTTATAATATTAGTCGAAACTCATTTAACAAATGATATAGAAGATAGTGAAATTGACATAGAGGATTATTACACCATAAGATGTGATAGTGATTCAAGACATACAGGTGGCGTAGTGTTATATGTTAAAAAAATTTGGCAATTTGAAATCATGAATAGATTAGTACTGGATAGAGAATTTTGGTGTTTAACAGTTAAAATAACATTGGATAAATACATGTTAATGGTTCTTGCATTATACAAATCCCCAAGTGCCCAGAATCGTCGTTTTTCCGATAATTTTAATGAATGGCTAAGTAGCTTAAGTGAATATCCCTGTGATATTGTAGTGGTGGGAGATTTTAATATAAACTGGTTGGATTCAAATAATAATTATAGGAAAGATATTGAAAATACATTGATCATGAATTCATGCCAGCAGATAATTGTAAGCCCAACTAGAATCACACAGACCTCGGAGACCTTAATTGATTTGGTGATGACAAATAGTACATTCTTTGTCGCAAAAACGGATAGTACATTAAATATTTCAGATCATGAAACAATAGTTATCAGTCGTGAAATTAGTGTAGCGAGGACCCATAGAAGAACAAAAAGCATAAACATTTTAAAATACAACAAGAATAGCTTCGTTAATGAAATAAGGGATGAAAATTTCGATTGCGTTAGTAGATCCGCGAATGACTTGACAATGAGATTCCAAAATGAAATTTATCGAGTTACCAGCAAGTTTATTGTACAGAAAAGTGTCCAGCACTTTGAGAATGAGTGGTTTAATTTAGACTTAGAACGATTAAAGAATATTAAAATTGCAAAAAGGAATCGTGCATTAATAACGAACTCAGAATGCGATTGGAGTAATTATCGTGTAGCACGAAATGTATATAAAAGAAAATTAGAAATGACAAAAAATAATTATATCCAAAACAAAGTAAGTACCTGTGCTGATCAAAAGTCGATGTGGAAAACAATTAAATTAATGGTATTAAAGGAAAAGAAAAGTGAAATTAATAGTGTTTATTTTGATAATCTTTTGGAGGAAGGTAATTTGAATTTAGCGAATAAGTTTAATGAATTTTTCGTAAAAAGTGTGATAGATATTAAAAATTCGATACCGTATGTGCAATATGAGAACCTAGTAAATGAAGTAGAAACAAGATTTAAATTTGTGAGACTAACTTTAGGTGACCTTGAAAACACTATACGTCAAATGAATAACAAGAAAGACAATAACTTACTTAATAAACAGATGATATTAGATACATTCACGAAGTCAGGCCGACCACTACTTGATATAATCAACAAATCGTTGGAATGTGGGCAGTTTCCAGATATATGGAAAGAATCCATAGTTACACCAATTCAAAAAGTAAAAAACGGGAAGAATTGTGTAGAGTTTAGACCAATTAATACTATGCTATTTGGAGAGAAAGTGTTGGAGAAAAGTGTCTATAGACAATTTGAGACGTACCTTGAAATGAATAAATTGATAGTAGAAAATCAGTCTGGCTTTCGAAGGAATCATTCATGCGAAACTGCTATTAATATGGTCCTTAGCGTACTGAAAGAACAATTAGCAAGAAAAAAAAAAGTAATATGTGTATTTCTGGACTTGCAACGTGCTTTCGAGACAATAGACAGAGACATACTACTGCTAAAGTTGCGGAAATATGGAGTAAGAAATACTGAGTGGCTGTGGTTCAAGGATTTTCTAACTAATAGGCGGCAAAAAACCAAAGTAAATGGCCAGGAGTCCGGATCTTTGCAAGTTAACCTCGGAGTTCCTCAGGGGTCTGTGTTGGGAACATTACTGTTCGTGATCTACATAAACGATCTACAACGAGTTTTAAAACATGCACAAGTGGCATTGTTTGCCGATGATGCTTTGTTGTTTGTAGTAAATGACACAATTGAAGAAGGAAGAAATGCTATGCAAGAAGATCTAGAAAGCGTGAGTGAATGGCTAAGAGCAAACAAGTTGAAATTGAATGCAACAAAAACTAAGTGCATGTGCTTAAAGGATCAATTTAATCTTAATTTAGTAGTAGATAACTCGAATATCGAGCAAGTGTATAAAATGAAATACTTAGGTGTAGTTATGGATTACAAGCTGAAATTTAGTGATCACATTTTATATATATGTAAGAAGATTGCAAAAAAAATCGGTTTTATGCGAAGAATTCGCCGAAACTTATCACTAGTGTCAGCAATAAACATATACAACGTTATTATTAAGCCGCACTTCGAATTCTGTGCTACAGTTCTTTTTTTGTGTAACCAGGAGCAATTGACTCAACTACAAAGACTGCAAAATAAGGCAATGCGTTGCATTTTATATTGTGACAGATATACAAGTGTAAATTTTATGTTGAAAGCATTAAAATGGTTAAGTGTAGGCCAAAGGTTAAGAATGAACATGTTATTATTCGTATATAAAGTAAAACACAATCTTGTTCCAAATTACTTAAGTAGACATATAAGTTACGTAGGTGAATGTCAACCATATGCTTTGAGAAATGTTGATCAGTTTAGACTTCCAGGCTTCACAGATACTAACTCGCAGAACTCACTTATCTATAAGGGCTTTAAAGAATTTAATGAATTGCCACGTAGCATTAGGAATGTTCAAAATATTCAAATATTTAAAAGAAAAATAGTAGAGTACATCAAAGAAAATTCTAATTGATTCATACATGTAATAATTAATGTTAAATAGCAAAAATGCTAAATAAAGTTACTTACTTACTTACTTACTTATCTGATTCGGTTCAATTTTATATACGTAAAACAACAACAATGCGTGATCATACACATACAGAAAATTGAACCGTATCAGATCAGTGAGATAAAAAAACACAACTATTATTGACTTTATTTGCTTTATCATTGCACTAAAGAATTTGAGTTTTTCAAAAATAAACACAAAAAATTTCAATATATAATACAAATTAACTTTCTTTGCAATAATATCGTAATAAAATATTGTACCATCATTCTGATATGCCAGATGTACTCGGATTAGACAACAATTCATGTATATTTCAGTATGTACGACATTAGCTATTTTAATACATATCAACTATTTTACTAGTTTTCCCTCCGTCACTTCCTCTTCCACTTTAATATCTTTCATACTCAAATACAAATTTATCTACTTGATGTCCCATTATTACGTTGTTTTTTACTAATTTTTGCAAATTTCTTGAATTCGAGATCATTATTTTTGACACATCTAAGTTTATGCTTTTTCTCAAACTATGTGTAATTTTGTTTATCATGACGCACATATTTGACGCAAAGTTGTATTAACTTTTCATGCTTTTTGATATTTCAGTGGTAAAATTTGTGAACTTTTCCTGGTAAATATTTGATAATTCTTACGTAAATTATAACAATATCACAGATCTGTAAACATCAAACAAACAAAAAATTAATGTCAAGAAAACCTGACGTCTAGGAAACATCCTGACTCCACTTTCGAAGTCAGTGGCTAAAATTATACGGATACTGCCAGTTTTATTTTTGAATTTTAGGATTTCTTAAATTTTGTTGAACACTGTTAGTCGTCGCCTGAATATTGGTTTGCTCCATCCACCAAATTTTATATTTTGAGTTAAGTACGGTTTTTCAGATTATTACTGAAGTTGAATTAAATGCTTTAATCAGCTTTTCTCAAGTTATATATGTATGTATCGAGATAAATCATGTCACGTTTGCCCCCAAATCATATTTCTGGCAGAAAAGTTAGTATTAACCTTGTAAAGGGTTTTCCAATAAGAGGTGTTATTTTGATATTCAAAGAAAAATGGCATTTTTTGAGATAAATGATCGGATCTTTATTTCATTATAAAGAGGAAGGTATGCCGTTAATAATGGAAAATAACATCAGCCAAATGACTACCACGACCACGCCTACAGGACCATATCCTTTTCATGAAATTTTCCATAACCAAATCGCAAAGTGGCTGCCCTATGTCCTCGATAGCCTCACGGATTCCATCTTTAAGGTCATGAATCGACGCTGGTCTGTTGGCGTAGACATTCTCTTTCACGTGGCCCCAAAGGAAGAAGTCGCAAGGTGTTAAGTCACAAGATCTCGGTGGCCAATTGTGATCACCTCTTCGAGAGATAACACGGTCCGGAAACTTTTCCCATAAAAGATCAATGGTTTCGTTGCTTGTATGGCACGTAGCGCCGTCTTGTTGAAAGTAAACGTTGTCCAGATCAATACCATCCAATTCTGGCCATAAAAAATCATTAATCATCTGTCGATAGCGCAATCCATTCACCGTAACTGTTGCTCCAGCCTCATTTTCGAAAAAGTAAGGTCCAATGACCCCGCCGGACCATAAACCGCACCAAACAGTCACACGTTGAAGATAGAGAGGCTTTCCAACAATAACTCTTGGGTTTTCCGAGCCCCAGATGCGACAATTTTGCTTGTTGACGAAGCCATCGAGGTGGAAATGGGCCTCATCACTCAAGATGAGTTTTCGATGGAATTCCGGATCATTTTCATGCATTTCAAGGACCCAATCAGCAAAGAATCGACCTTGTTGATGATCGGCCGGCTTGTGTTCTTGTGTTAACTGAACTTTATAAGCCTTAAGACCCAAATCTTTATGCAAAATACGGTGTAATGACGTTTGTGGAATGCCTAATTCCAAAGAACGACGAGGAATGGACAAATCTGGGTTTTCTTCAACACTTTCGGCTACAGCAGCAATATTCTCGGATGTTCTTGAGCGACTTGCACAGGTTTTATTCTTCACATCACTAACTTGTCCCGACAGCTCGAGTTTTTCTACCAATTTCTGTATTGCTTCACGACGGCCCAAAAATGTTCGAGTTTTACGAACCGTCTCTGCCACATTTTCACCATTTTTATAGTGAATTTTAATAATTTCAATGCGTTGTTGAATCGTGTATCGTTCCATTTTTATTAATGGCGTAGTTTCTACTTGTCAAATGTCAAAAAATGGCAACTCCAAAAGAGACATCTACCGAAATAGCGGGCTAATTAAAATAACACCTCTTATTGGAAAACCCTTTACATATAGAAGTATCTAGTGATTTCGAAAATGTTTCCTTGTTATAATGTCAGATGGCTCCACTTGTACCATTTTGAATAATTTTGCTCACGCTTCGCTAAAATCAAAGCTGTGCAACTGAAGTATCGACAAGGGGTTCAAGGGATAAGACGTAAGAGCGTACCCAAAATAAAAACATATGTACAAAGCCTAAGAAGTAGACAGCGCCTCGATAGAATATAAAATTCACGATGTCTGGACCTGATTTAAGGAAGGCACCAAATTTGTCTTAGAAATTTACTGGAAATGTTTTCCTTAGAATTATTATGCATTATTGGAGGCTAACAACGGTTGCTTGGGCCACTAACAATTTTTATAAGCATATTCTCGTAGATGAGCAAATAGCATTCATTTCTCCTTAGAAATTTACAGAAAATGTTTCGGTAGAATTTTTATTTAGTCTGGTCCGATTGGGACCAAAAATCAGCGCTTCTGAAAAGAGCACAATTTAAGCGCTTCTCTAGCCATCATTTGGCAGAGCTTTGAAAGCATATTCACTAATCTATCATGAACAATAAGCAAAGGCTCAAGTAAGTAACTCAAGTGCTTCTAGAGCCATCGCTTGGAAGCTCTATAGAAGATTATGTGAAGAGGTCCAACGAAGTGCAACAACAGGTGATCTCATTTAATTTTCCACGAATTTAAGCCATACGTTTTTCCACTATTGCACGAAGTAACTCATCTCTCATTTTGAATATGATGTCCAGACTGGCTAGAAGTATGCACATAATCTGAAGTTATGGTTAAAATAAGTAAGAATAAAAGGGAGAGTATTGGCTTATTTAATCACCTTCATAAAATTTAATACCACAAATAATCATTAGCAAACGCAAGGGCCTTACTACTATTCTCCGTCAGGAAGGCCTTTTATTACACTAAGGAAGAAGCACTGGGATGATTAACCAAAAAGTTCATTAAAAGGGGGCTCTTAGACCGCTCTTTTTCCCAGTGGTCAACTGAAGTTATTTCCAGATACATACAATGTGTGCCGTTGTCCGGTCCTAATGCTAACAATTCTAAGGGAAAAGTTTCCAGTCAATTTCTAAGAAAAATTACGGCTTTTCCCACATCAAGTCCAGACATCGTTGATTTTAGATTGGAGCGAGGTATTGCTGGCTTACCCTTTGGTTACGCCTGCTCTGTAGTAGTAGCGCCCCTACAACACAACAAGATACTAAATCAAATTGCGTTACGCAATCACTATATACATATGTAGTTCTATACACAAGGGTATTGGTTTACCCCAAATCAAATTTGTTTATACATGGGGCATGAAATACATTAAATACTTTAAAATATTTTTTTTTTAATATTTTTGTGATACACGTGCGGAAATTCAAAACTATATTTAAAATTGGATTGCTCCATGCGACTAAGAACACTGCCACGTAGAGTAAATCAAAATCAATTTTACCAAAATCTTGGTTTGCTTAATCAATATGTAGTTGCATTGAATAAATAGAATTCTTGTATTAAAAAAAAATAGCTATTCAAGGTATATTATAAAACTTCTGTAGCACAGGCACAAATTATTTCGAAGTCAATTTTGATGACAGCTGACAGAAATAAACTTGGCACACTGAAAACAATTTAATGAGTGTTTAAAAAACAAAAAAAAAAACAGACCACCTATGAATAATGAAAGCAATTAGAAAAACTTTTACTTTTTTTTTTATGTCAAATAATTTTTATTGAACTATTGCTTAATTATCTACATTATTCACAACCGATATAATATAATTACTACGTGTTATAAATTGGTGAACTTTTTCCTTTACGTTCTTAATTAAATTTTGTACAGACAGTAGCGAACGTATCGGACGCTCTTTAATACTGTCTCTTAAAAATGTCTAGGTTAGCGGAGTGTTTCAAATTTTCTGTCAATATTAGACCAATATTTGATGGTTGGTCCTATTTTCGGACAATTTGGATACTGCGGGTATGCACAGGCGCGTATCCAGACCTCTAGCCTGGTTGGGCCGGGTCACTGCTAAAATGTTCGTGGGGGAGGAAAAAGTAGGAAGTAGTCCCTTTTAAATTTTATTTTTCTATCATATTTAAGTTAAATATCACAAAACCCAATTTTCGGTTTGATTTGGAAAACCTATCGACAAGATTGTTGGTTTCATGTGACAGATGTTCAAAATTTATCTTTTATGACTCTTTTATTATCTTGTTTTCATCTTTGTTTGCATGCTTCGATGCTAGTATTGGTTGAATGGTAATAGAGAAATTCTCAGTAAGTAATTAAGCAGGTACATACCTGTACTGTTGGTATTTTCTTTTGTTAAGATGGGACCAGACCAACATATTTTCTCCCTTAGTTTTTAAGGGTTCAGTTTTTCTGTTTTGTCATTTTAGTGATCTTGGCTAAGGATAATACCTTCAAGTACTGTGTGGAAAGTATTAAATAAAAAGTTAAAATTGAAATTGTCTTTTTAATTAAATTAAAAAAATCTCTTTACAGAATCGGCTTCTCGTACAGAGATTGTAGAAATAGATGCTGACGCAAGCAATTCTGTCACGGGTGTAGTAATTGACTGATAGTGAGCTTGCACCTTAAGTCACATTTAAAGAAATGGGAGTAGAATTGCATGATATGTTACTGACTATTTCTTCTGAT
Organism: Dioctria rufipes; assembly: GCA_963924295.1. NCBI lineage: Eukaryota > Metazoa > Arthropoda > Insecta > Diptera > Asilidae > Dioctria > Dioctria rufipes. The sequence goes on along the minus strand of OZ002744.1, from coordinate 66,969,355 downwards.
GGAAACTTAACTGATCTTGCTTTCTTCTGGGAAAAGTTGTCAAAGGTTTTATCAATCTTCCGATTTACACTTTCGCTACTATTTCTAACTCCACCGCTAACTAATATACAAATATATATATTTTTTCTCCCATAAATTAAAAGTAAACGTGAAGTTAAAATAAACAACAGTACTTGAATTAATACGAAAGTACAAGCAAAGCAGCGACAGCTACCGCAGGCAGAGGAAACCAAATGATTTTTATTTTTATAGTCTTGCCGTAAAAATTGTGAAGAAAACTTGTAGAATCAATTTTAGTGGCATCAATCCAACTGATCGTTTTCAGTAACCAATAGTGTATAAAAACTCGAAAGAAAAATGTTCAAGTAAATTTATAAGAACAAAATGTATGCTTGCCAACGCTCATAAATATCTTTAGCGACGCAGATCAGCCAAGGCACCTGAATCAATATAACTCTTTGGATTCATTGTCCGCCGCCAAAAAAATCTAAAGAAAAATTTTCAGATCTTTCTAAAAAACTGAATGCTTGTGCTCCTATCCGAACGAGTGAACCACCAGAATCAATCCACCAATTCGTTTGGACCGTTGTCGGTGATTAACAGTTATTCATTCAAATTCTTAAGAAACATTTGCAAGTGTATTGTTAAAAAAAATTTAATGCTTCCCTACGAACGTAAAAATTTTGAACAACTCAGGCTTGACTCAGTGTCGCTATGAAAATTCAACGGGTGACTAGACGTTGATTGCATGGAACTAAGGTTCTATTGGAAGAACCGAAAAACAAAATTTGTTAAGTCAAGGCTTAAATACAATTGCAACGGGCAACGCCAAAAGAGGAAAAAATGCCGCAATCAAATTTCTCAAAGCGTCTTATGCGAATGCCCAAATTACGACGATTAACAGTCAGCGGTTAACGAAGTTGCCGTCGGCGGGATTGATCAATTTCTAATTTTATCGTCGTCGCTTCAGTACTACTAATAAAATCAAACGAATGAAATTGTTGTGGCATTTATTTTTGCCAAGGTTGTAAGAATTTGTCGATTTTAAAACACAATGGATTGTATTTTAAATTTTTCCTTTCCACACTTTGGTCCATTGCAATTCTTTCAAAATAATATAAAATATTCTCGATAAAAATCAGTTTCCAAATGCTCAAAGCTACAAATGAAATTTCAGTATCTTCTTCTTCCATAATCGCCGCTCACAGCTTCTCCTTACTACTCCCAAATTTTCGACTACCTGTTTTGACAGCGAATTTCTAGCTGCCGTCTACCGTAGGGAAATCAGATAGGTAAAACAAAATTTATGATCGTTGACCAATTTATTAGAAACAATAACACTTCTTAAACTCGAAATTGTGTGTTTTTTCATATATATGAGTAATCGGCGTGGCACAACAAAAATATAGAAGCGCTTCATAACTGGACTGCTAACCATTACATGCCATTTTCTAAACAAACAAATACTAAAATAAATATGCATTCCAAAATTACTTACTATCCTGTGATAGGTATGATAGACGACTTTTCGACACTATATAAAAACACAAAAAAATTCTAAAAAAAATCGTACACGTTTCAAAGACGAAGAGCTACGAGCGAATGACTATTATACCCAATCCACTATTATTTATCATAAGAAGACAAACAAACCATACAAACCAAAGCGTACCATACTAAAATTATCCTCTTAAACTTTTACAGATCGCTCATTAAATTAACCACGAAAGTTAGGTGACGCTTGGGGGGGGGGTCATGACCCTCCGTGACCCTCCTGTATACGCGCCTGGGTATGCATTGGGCATCGCAGAAATCTCTCGCCTTTCTGCCGTAGTGGCAATTTGCTAAATCCGGCCAGAGCAAAGCTGATACATCTTGTTTTCTAAAGAATAATAGAAAGCGCTTCTGAATACAATGGTTGAAGTTCGTTTTTACCTAAGCCGAATTTCGTCAGAAAATTTTCATAGAAAATTCAGCTCCAGGATTTTTCAATTTGGTTCACTTCTGTTGTTCTGCTCAGTGTTTTCTAAGCATGGACTCTTCGTAGCCCTTCTCTTCTTTTAATTCGATAGACCATAGTATATGACATTCCAGCCTTATCAGCCATATCTTTCAACGAAATGTTGGCATTTCGTTTAAAGTTGTCTACCACTTCTTTGGCCAATTTTTGGTCTATCGAACCTGATTTCCTTTCTGATCCGGGCTTTCTCTGGACACTATTAGATTCTTGAAATTTACTGAACACATTTTGAATGGCCGTCTTCGGAATTTTTAACTTTTTAGCTAAGCCTTTCTGAAACATATGTATTTGGATTTTCCATATGGGTGGAAAGAATTAATTTGCGGCGTTCTTATTGGCTGACTTCCATTTTTACTACATTTTACATTTAATGGCTTGCAATTATAAGTGCACACCTTTCTATAATACTATTTTATCAGCGGTTCCTAATTTTGTTTACATGGTGATGAGTAATGGAAGCGGGCCGGTTTTTTTTAAACAGTCCTTATTTCAAAACAATCTACCGATTAATATCAACCTAGCTAGATTTAGATAAGGCAAAAGGTATAAAGTCTCCTTTAGTTTTATCTTCCAGATGCAAATAGAAATTATTATCAAACAGTTTTAATGCTCAAATATTAAGGAGTGTTATTGAGTAATTGAATGTTTTATTTTGTTTCAGTTATTCTTTATTTTTCCATTTTTTATTTACTTTACTAATAGTAATACATAATTGTTCAAGTGGGCTTTTTGGGATTTTCCGGTATAAATGAAAAGCAAAAAAGTGTGTTTTTTTTTAATTATTTTATCACACAATTATTTTATTTAGGGCGGCAAAATTCCAATGGAGAATTTTGTTTGCATTCTCCTATTTTCAATAATTTCTATTTCGAGTCACTCGATTCTGGTGTTTGGGAGCTGTTAATGAGTGGAATCCAGACTTGAAACTTTGCCACCCTTAATCAAATGATTGTGTAATATTGCGTTTAATTTGTACCGGAGAATACCAAAAAGGTCTACTTGAACAAATAACAAATATAAACTTTACCCGGTAAAAAAATCATAAAATTATATTCATTACGAATGAAGAAAAGTTTAGAAAAACTAGAAAATATTCAAGGCTAAATAAAGATGTTGAAGTAATAAAATATTTCTTTTAACTTTATTAGTAAATTGTTTTGTTCCATATCATACAAGAAATATATTGTTTGGAAATCTAGTTTTGCCCCATTATCAACATAGGTTCAAGTTAATGAAATTTTAACGGAAATTTTCTTCTATTGAAACAAAAATAATTCAAGAACAGACGGAAAACAACTGAGTTTTTATGCAAATTAAAAAAAAAATTAATCGAACAGTTTTTTTTTTATAATAAAGCTCTCATCTTTAACTGTATTTATATCAAAACTACCTTTTTGCATATGAGTCAAAACAGTATTCAGGCGACGGTATATGAGCCAATATTAAAAAGCCTAGGTCCCTACCTTACCCTTAACTGCACTAGTTCCAGTATTCAGACACTTTTCATTTTATTTACTAAAAATAAGAAAAGTACACGCATAAGCTTTAGAACTCCGTTAGAGTTTTGTTTATTTGATCCTTTTAGATGCACATCCAAAATTTGGGTAACACACGTGTCGTTTTTGAGAAAATACTTATCAGTCTGTGTATGTACTTCACGTCAGTAAGTTCAACACGTGTTTTATGTAAAGTGCAATTAGTGCATTGGACATCAGAGAAAGTGAGATAAAATTATTAATTATTTCTATTTAGTTTAACTGTCTTTGTATTAATTGAATATTGTATTTTATTCACAAAATTTTTGGATGTCCGGTAACTAAAATAAAAAAAAAAAACAATTTTGATTAGTTTCCGGACAGGCTGTCTGGACACTGAAAGTATGCTTCAAAAGAGATTGTTTCTTGCTTACTTTCTAATACAATTCTAAAATATGTTTTGTATAGGACAGAAAAAATTAAACACGTTTTTATACCCTAGATGAAATCTATAGGGTATACTAGGTTTGTCATTCCGTTTGTAACACCTCGAAATAATGATGGTAGAGCAAACTGGATTGGATACCCACGCATAATATTGAAAGTTATTTTGATTTTTGCATGTCCGTCCGTCCGTCTGGGCGCACGATAACTCGAGAACGCACTCGTATACTTAGAGTGCTGAAATTTTGTACACAGATTTAAAAAAAAAAAGTAAAATTAATTTCGAAAATGAGACTAATCGGGCAACTCCTTCGTGGGGTTGCCATACACAAATTTCGTTTTCCACTATATATTTGGTGTTTTCGTTGTACTAGCAAAAAAAAATTTCAAAGAAGGACTAAATCGGGTAACTCCTTCCTGGTTTTGCCATATAAAAATTTAGATTTTTTACGTATACTTTGAAAACGATCAGTCCAAGACATTTTTATTGTACTAAAAACTTCTTCAGAATACGAAATCCTATAAAATTGGTTAAATCATTTTTTCTGTGCGGCAAACCATTCTAGAAAGATATGCGAAAAACCACTTCAAAAATTCAACTTGCATATATCGGTGACCTTACGAAATTTTATACAGGCATTCATCTAGGATATCATAATATATGGTCCTACACAAATTCTAGCTTTTTTACTTGTTTTATTATACTTTTAGTATTCGGACGAATTTTAAGAAATTCCATTTCTGCTGTCCGACTACTAAAATAGCAGTTCAGTGTCCGGACAAAAGTATTTAATACGTTATCGATTAATTAAAAATAAAAGATATCTGGATAGTAAATAATCATAATAATTTTCAAAATAATGGATGACAGTATTTATGCATATAAACTGAAAAAAACGTATAAAACGATCCGCTGATGATACATAGATGACTTAAGCTATACTACATCCATGTCAGAGAAAATAAATTGAGCATTATGAAGTGTACTGAAAATTAATTAGGGAGTGGTTTTGGAAAGTATGGAATTTGACTTAAACCAAATAATTTGGTCAAGACTGTGTAACATATTAAGAAGATGGTCGACGAGGAAGAACATGGCACAATTTCTTCTTTAAACGGAACACATCATTGGCTGCAAGACAAGCAGAAAGTATTACTAAAAGCATAGTAGTGATTATTGTTTTTGTAGAAGAACTGGATCAATATTTAAAAAGTATAGGATAGGACGACATATTAAATGATCCTGCCCGAATACTAAATGGAGATAAAACGAGTTTTTTTATTTGTCCGACAACCAGTCAATAAAATACATGCCGTGGATACAAAAACGTTGATCGAATTACGACCGGAGAAGAAAAAGAATTTTATTTCTTGCAGGTAGAAATATATTCCCCAATGGTAGCCTTTTCATATTTGCGTCACTAAAGGATATTGTATGTAAATAGCATCCCAGCGAAACTGTTTTTGGGAAGTGATATCTTTTTCGAATATGTAGTTAATGGCGGAGTTAATGGGTGTTTCGAGGAGTAAGAAAATACCAGACCGCAGGCACCCTTTTTATAGATGGTCACAAGTCACACTTAACGTTAGAGCTGAGTGAAAATTACAAGGAAAAAAGTATAATTTTATATGGATTACCACGAAACACCACTCATATGACGCAATCAGCTGACGTCAGTTAGAAAAAATCATTCGAGAATGTCAATCAAGAATGCTGGCAAACTTATAACAAAAAAAAAACATTCTGTCCTTTACTGGAAACTGGAATCTTGCGATCTCTAAAAATTTGGAAACACCATAAAAAATACTTCAGGAAGTATGGGCTTTATCCTTCCGACCCGAAAACAGTTGTTCTCAGTGAATGTGTGAAAAATGTAGTTGAAAATTTTGCAGCTACTCGATAAGCTATCAACTACAATGTAAGTATCAATTGCAGTACAGAAATTTTACGCTGCTATTGAGGTTATTGAGCTAATGGATCATAACTTAAGAATGAAAAATATTCACGAAAATCAAGTTTTGGATATGATCAAGGAAGCCAAAGCAGAAGTTTCGACAGAAGTGTTACCAGAACTATTTCTTTCATTCAGCGATCTGACGGGAGGCACATATGATTTGAATGACGGTAGAAAGTTGCAACTGGTAAGAGTACTGATTAACTATTGATTCTGATTAAAAAAGTTGAAATTATTTTTCCAGAGCAGTGTTGGGCGTAATCAACTACATTTGTAATCAGATTAATCATCATGATTGAATCAATCATGATTATATCAATCATGATTAAACATCAATCATGATTACATCAATCATGATTACTCATCAATCATTAATCATGATTACATCGAGTAATCTTAAGCAAATGTAACCGTAATCATGATTACATGATTACATTTTTTTTTATTACAAATGCAATTTTCAAGAGATTTTAAAATTTAGTTCTAAGAAGACAAACAATCTGTGATCGTAAGAATTTTTATTGTAGAAAACTCCAAGACACTGTTGAATTATGTATTGATTGAAGTCAGTGTAAAGAATGTATGTGCTTCTATTGATAGAGACTCACACATATCTGATCATCAGCTTAAATTCGAGGATCTTAATTATATGTGAAAAAAGATAGCGAAAGAATTAGATTTCTGGGGCGTATAAGAAAGTCGTTGAGCATGGAAAATGTAATAATGCCTTTAACGCTTTGATTTTGCTACACTTTTCATATTACTCCACATTGTTATATGCTAGTTCGAATGAATTCAAGGGCAGAATGCAGCTGTTGTAGAATAAGGCAATGCGAGTTATTCACTACCGACTTCGGGATAGAAATACAATTTGTTTTCTTTTAACTACAATTTTAAACCTTTTGCAAATTTGTAATCAAAAAATGTAATCATGTAATCATGATTACGGTTACGATTGATCACGATTGATTACTTTTCTGATTAATATTATCAATCTGTAATCATGATTACAGATTGTAATCGTAATCATTAATCATCAATCAGATTGCATTTTGCCCAACACTGCTCCAGAGCCTAATCCTTCTTGTGTGTCGTCAACGACTGGTCCTTGTGTGTCGCCGGAATCAATGCGATGCCGTATAGAAAAGAATAATGAACAAGTAAAAAAGCTAGAATTGGTCTAAGACCAATTCTTATGATACCCTAGATGAATGCCCGTATTAAATTTCGTATGGTCACCGATCTATTCAAGTATTGATTTTGAAGTTGTTTTTCGCATATATTTCTAGAACAGTTTGTCGCACAGAAAAAATTGTTATAACCAATTTTATAGGATTTCGTATTCTGCAGAAGTTTTTAGAACAATAAAAATGTCTTGAACTGATCGTTTTCAAAGTATACGTAAAAAACCGAAATTTTTATATGGCAACACCAAGAAGGAGTTGCCCGATTTAGTCCATTTTTGACATTTTATTTGCTAATGTAGTAAAAACATTATGTACGAAATTTCAGCTCTCTACGTCGATGCGTTGTCAGGCAGTGTCCAAATATATAGCGGAAAACGAAATTTTTATATGGCAACCCCATGAAGGAGTCCCGGTTTGTCTCATTTTCGAACTTAATTTTACTTTTTTTTTAAAGTCCGTATACAAAATTTGAGCTCTCTAAGTATACGCGTTCTCGAGTTATCGTGCGCACAGACGGACGGACGGACGGACGGACGGGCGGACATGCAAAAATCGAAATAACTTTTAATATTATGAATGGGTGTCCAATCCATTTTGCTCTACCATCATTATTTCGAGGTGTTACAAACGGAATGACAAACTTAGTATACCCCTATGATTTCATCTAGGGTATAAAAAGGAAAAATCTACAAAAAGTCAGTTAAGAAGAAGAAGAAGAAGAAGCAATATTTTAATTGAATTACAAAACGATATTGAAGATGACGATCATTGGTTGGGATTCTTGCACTAGGTGGTTGGTGGTACTGCCCCAAGTGCACTCTAATGTTTTCATTATCTTACGAGGAGCAAGCGAAGATTTACTTTGTGTGCTGGAAATATTTACAAAACAAAACAACATATGCGACAACTTTTTTGAGACAATTGTTTTGTTAGTTATCTACTTCATAATATTTTTTAAATTACTTAGGTATTTCTTTTTTTATTATTATTACCAAGTTTGAAGTATTTACCTGAATAAATTCTTTACTTGTTTTAACAGAAAAGTGCTTTAAAATGTGTTCATAATTCTTTCAATTAATAAAATGTATATAGTTTTATGGAAAAGGTCTTTTGTGTTTATTTTTAACAAAAAATAGGTAATACTAAATGTTGCTGTCCGAATACTAGCTAAAGCGTGAAACACAGTGCTGGCTTTTCCAACCTGGCCGGCCTCCTCAGCTTTGACAGTTCTATAGAATATATGAGATTAGGTTATCAAGCTCCCAATGGGAAAGTTGGTGAGGCCGGCCAGGTTAAGGTTGAACTCAAGTAGGTCTACTTTCTACTCTGTTGAAACTTTGTCAGCTTTGACAGCTAATTTTTGTTATTATTTGATGTCAACATTGTTTAAGGAAGGAGTTCAATATACTTAAAATTGGTAGAAAACAGTTGAGGAAAATGTTCGAAGAGAATTTAATAAATTTGGTGCGCGATAACGAGATTTAATTTAATTTGAAAAGTTGGTATTATAGAAATGCCAATAAAAAGGAGGAAGTATGGAAAAATATTTCCGAGAAATTAAAAGTTCCAAGTAAGTTGTGATTTATAAATATAAATTAATGACTATGAGATGGAAAAGTCCCCGCGATAGATTTCGGAAGGAATGCGCACTTAATGATATGCCATTAGGAAGCGCGCGTAAGGACCGCGGAGAGTGGGAGCATTTCCATAGTTTATGTTTTCTGAAGGATTCGATAAAACCCAAAAAGTGAGTTCAAAGTATTTTGTTAAATATAAAGATGTGTTTAATTTGAATTATCCTTAGGACCTCTGGAAAGTTCAGGACAGAAGGTACTGTTAATGAAGAATGCTTGTCAAGCGGCACTTCATTGCTTTAGCATCCTGTTGTCATGACACCATCACCTGTCGTTGATGTGAATGAATTAACGCTCGGAATCATGTCGCCACCCACTCCGGTGAGCAATAATGTAGGAAAAGATTCCACGTCATCCATTCAGGATAATTTTTCAGATACGCAGCCTACTCCCTCTCCTAAAGTTGCTAGGAAGCACAAGACTTCAAATGACGATAGTATTGAGAGGTCATTTGCGAGTTTCTTGGATGAAATAAGGAGCGTTGAAAATGTGGAGCAATCTTCATTGCCCGTAGCAGAAAACTTTTCGGAGAATGAGCTGTTTATGAAGTTGTCATCGAGGAAGCTAGATATGCTACCGGAGTATATTAAAAATGAAACACAGATGGAAATTTTAAAACTAATAACAGAAAAAATAAATGTATGGCACTTAAGTCGCCATAAACATCGCTGAGTATTAATATTGTGTGTGTGTGTTTTTTTTTAGATTAGATATTAGGATAAGTTGGTAATGGGTTAGTTTAAGTTTATTAATAATGTGTGAGTTTTTTTACTGTTATATTTTAGGATAAGTTGATGCTGGGTTAGTTTTAGTTTATACAATAATTAGAACAAGTTTTTGTTTTAAATATATTTATTCCAAAACAAACAATGCTTATCTACTCAACTCCTCATCTACTTATTTTATTATTAAATAAATATTCCTTTAAAGCATCTCTTACTTCAACTGCGTTTCTGGCAGGAAAGTTTGAAGAAAAACGCCGGCAATCTGGGAGCGTTTTTACCTCTTGTCGCCAAAGTCCTTCTACTATGGTTCCATCTTCTTCGTGGTCAACGAACTCGCGTGGCGAGTAATTGCTGTCATGAATTTTTACGAAGTTATGTAGAAGAACGGCAGCCTTAACAATTTTTTCAGCATTGAATGGTAGCATATGTAATTTGTTCACAAGAACACGCCACCTCGCAGTTAAAATACCAAATGCGTTTTCAATTACTCGTCGTGCCCTTGATAGCCTGTAATTGTAGTAGATCCGATTTTCACTTAAAAGCTTTCCAGGGTAAGGCCTCAAAAGAAAAAGTTTTAGCGGGAAAGCTGCATCTCCAATAAAGTGGTGAGGGCAAACGAAATTTGAATTCTTCAGTACGATTGACCCATGTAAATTCAAAGTACCACTGAGGAGCTGCCTTCCAAAAGATGACTGGGCAAATATTCCGCCTTCGCTTTGGCTACCGTAAGCACCAATGTCCACCGCCGTAAAAGTATAGTTGGCATCACATGCAGCAAGCAGGACTATACTGTGTTGACCTTTGTAATTGAAAAACTCGGACCCAGCATTGGGAGGACACTGTATGTTGATATGCTTGCCATCAATACTGGATACACAATTTGGAAAGTTCCAAATATTTTCAAAATCCTCAGCAATTTTTCTCCACTAATATGTATTGGGTGGTGACATATAAATAGTTCACAAGCTATCCCAAAATATGTCACAAGTTTCATATACAATTTTTCGTACCGTAGATACACCCATTTTAAACATCCAACCAAGCACTTGCATTGAAACCCAATCCGATAAAAACCTGAAAGGAACGAATGTTGATTAAAATATGTATACATGGTGAAATAAAAACTGCATACTTACATAAGTGTTACAAACAATCTGCATTCAGGAACAATAGCTTTTCTTATAGATATTTTTTGGAGTTGTTCTCCAACTAATATAAAAAGAAGCTCAAATATTTCTACTCTCATCCGTGTAATTTTAAAAAAATGTTCGGGGTCACGAGTTTTTAATTTTTCAAATGATTGGGCCAAATAACCATCTGTATCCCTCGTTAAATTTAACTCCCTGACCAACCATAGCCTTTTTTTGATCTTTTTGAATTTTATTGCCAGTTTCGCAGCCTTAAAAACCATATAACTCAATATTAAAATTTTTTGCAATTTCCTCTGCCTCATTTTTAGATTTTTCTCGCGGAATGTTATTCCGGCTGTAGTAAATGATTACAAAATAATGAAATTTACCGCCAATATCCCAGTTAATAGTTGTCAATTTGAAGCTGTTGAAATTCGCATTGTGAGCTGCAAAAGTTTGCAAGACTCATCAGGTTGAGGTTCTTAAAGTTATTCTGAGGTCGAGGTTCCAAAAGCTAGCTTAAAAGCGAACTTTTTCTTCCAAATCCCAAAACTATAATATAATATTATTAAATGACCTAAAAATATTTACTTGCTAAATGTAAACATCTTAAATAATAATAAAAAAATAAAATATATTGCATTTTCTTAATAGCAATAAAATGATTAAGCAAAAAAGTAAGATGAAACGTTAAGTGTCCGGGAACCTACCTAACTACCTACTTTACCTATATGCATAAACAAACAAAAAATTATTATATCGATTGAACTTCGTGAATAAATAAGCTTTAAATTGGACCTTTAAACCTTCCTTAACCATTCATGATATCCTTATGCAAGCTGGGGTAGGTACTATCTTCAAATCGCCATATGTAGACCCTTTTTTATTATCTTTATATCCTCTAAATGGATTCCTTAATAGAATTCAATTTTCTTTTAAGCTCGAAGGCAATCCGTTAATATTTTATTGCACACAAAACTCTTAATTTGGTCTTTAAAAACCAGAATTCGATGGTATTCTCTGCAATTACCACCCAACTAAAGTGACGTCTGCCCAATAAAACTACAGCAGTAAAGAACCGAAAGTATAGTCGAAGTCGTAAGATTCTCAAACACACAATATTACTGTTGTGTTATACAACTCAATAAAAATTGAATCAAAATGAATCTGAACGTATTTCGGCTAGAGCGCGCGTTGCACCCCATAGAGTTTGAATAGGGGTAGTAGAATATCTAGATGGAAGGAAGGCACTATAGTCGTCGAGGGTTAACATCACACGCAAGTAACCTCACCTCACTCAGAATATTTGCTTTAGAGCGAAGGTACTCGTTGGTTTTCAAACATTTCATTCTTCAATCCAACCAAAGAGTTCCAGCGTTTTTTGAGTACTGACTGAACTAAAACTTGACTCATCTGACTGTAGCTGAAACTGTAATTATTTGAACTCTACTCTACACTACACTCTACACAGGTACTTAGTCCTCACCTCACCTCACCTTTGTATAAGTTAGAGAGGAGTTTTCCCCTTGTTTTCAGCATATCAAAAAACAAAGCATGCTCAATGGCAAAAGTGTTGCTCAGCTGGATTTGATTGAATTGAATCTAGTTAGTGTGTTAGCGCTAGAAGGCTCATGGAATTATACCCACTTGAAAGAATATATGTATTTTCATTCTCCACTTCCAGTTTCCATAGTCAGCGCAGCCAGAGTCAGAGTCAGCCAGTGTACAGTTATACAGCATCAGTCTCAAAGTCACGTAGAGCAGCTGCTGGGGATTCTATATTTCGACGACGACAATACACAAAACCTCTGTGAGAAAGAAGTCTACTTTTCTCCAGACACACGGGTTTTAGTTGCAGTTCACACGTTCGGGAAGTATGTTGAAAAGCGGAGGCGTCTAGTTTTTGGCCGCTTTTTCCCTTTTCTTTTTATACACATAGACAACACACAAACACATCACAAGACTTTAAGAGTAAGCAATATCAACTGTGATTGCTTCTATATAGCTGCGATTATAACAGTGGAGGTCTTCTCTGTTACAAAAATAAAATAAATAAAGTAAAAAAAAAAAAAATCCAAAAAATTCTTAAATGAATTCGCTTAATCTCATTAATTACCGGAATTAAAATTACCCGTGAAAGTGGTGTAATGCACCTTCGTCGGGTGGTGCTTTTTGTGTTATCAATTAGAACAACCGTGATAGTGTGAGCCTTTTCATATCGATTCTCTTGCAGAACATTTTCAGCTGCAAGGTTGACCCTTCTTATTGTGTTTTGTGTCCCCCACATCTGTGAAATATTTATGTAAGTTTATAGCTGTCATTATATAGTGTCAGCTGTTCGAATGTCTGTCAAACGATATGTGTATATCACCCATCAACTGATCTCGCAAGTAAACAGATAAATGATGGGGGTGGTGGTGATGACGAAAAAAAAAATGTGAACGGATCTTTTTTATGTACAAGTTCAAGTGGAAATTAATGAAATTTTTTCTCTGCCGCCAAGGATAAATGTATTGTTACATATACAGGTATACACAAGCAGGCACAATACATACATATGTGTGTATATTGATCGATTAAATAATTCTTAAAAATAGTGTGATCTTTATGCAGATTCAGATTTTCTAACTACCTAGACCTACATCATATCGTGTATCCCGCGAGTTTTGCGAGTCATCATCTGTATCTTTTTGTAGGTATTTTGGTAAAACATTCGCGCGCGTATGTGATAATGCGCGCTAATTTATTTTCTTATTTTATTTTCATATCAATAATTTCGGGTAAGTGAAGTGTTTCGTTCTGTGTGTGTGTATGTGCTATTTTGGAATATGATTTAATGTTTATACCGGACAAAATTAATTGTCGATCTTCAGTGCGCTGCTAACGATCATCTCTCAGTCAGTCAGTCTTAATTCCCAGAGCCCGCAGCCGCCGAACCGGCAGGGTCAGAGATAAACTGGTTTTGTGTGTCTCTTCTTATTCATAATACAAAAAAAAAAAAAAAAACATTCAATGTTGTATTTGGGACAAGATACAATGCTGAGTTTTATTGTAAGATTCTATATAATTTAGAATAATTTAATGAGACTGAAATCTGGGTCATCATCACAATTCCAATACTCCATAAAAGGAATAGAAAACGATTGTCTGCATCTATAAAACCATGCAAATGTGTATCTTATGCAGGTAAGGAAATACACATATATAAGTTTTTTTTTTCTTCTCTTAAAATTTACATACACCTTAACTACAGTTCAGTGACTTAAATGGGCTGGCCGGAAGTAATAATCTTTTACGGTGTCCCAATATAACAATCATTGAACAAGACTTTTTTCCAGCACAATATTCTTTTCTCGGTTTTATTTTGCATTTTTTTTTTACTTTTCCTTATTGAATTTTATAGTAACTACCTAAGTAAGTGAAAGGTTTCTCGCAGATAAATAATAAATATCTAACAAACCGCGGAGGTGTTTGTTTGCACAGTGGGTGGGAAACAACGACGACAATAGCCATTAAGTCTGTTTTGCTAATATTAAATTAAATTTTGTTTTGTGTTATTTGATTGAGATGTATCATCATATTTACCCAAAATTAATTATGGCAAATGTGTCTACGTACCTATATATGTATGTAGATATATGTGCACACCTTTCGGAAGTGAAATTTCGCAGGAAATTACAAAATATCGCAATTTTGATGAATGTCGTCCGCTTGTATGTATGAATTTTGAACTGATGATTACTATGTACCCACATACTACATAGGTACCTGAATTTGTGTACTTTATTTTGATGTATTCCCAAAGCTTTTAGGATGCAATGAGGAAACAAATTCAATATATTCCCATTATTTATGTAAATTTTACTATTGATAGGCTAAAGAGCCCCCTAAAGGTTGCTATGCACAATACGGAGTAGCTTTTAATAAATTATTTAACAATCATGAAAGGCTCAAATTATAGTTAGTAAACTATGAAATTATTGAACAAGGTAGTCAAATAGAATGTTTTAAAATCCGATTTCTTACATGGAGCGAAAGTCGCTTGTGCAATTTTAAATGACGCGAAATCACGCCGATTGCTAACTTAATTGTTTGAAGTATCCAAAGAACATAGAAATTATTATTTAAGTTTTGCGGATGGCAGAGAAAAAGTTGAACATTATATTATATTTTTTTATTTCTATTATTTTTAACTTAATATTATCACACATGTTTGCTCATACGTTTAAACCAATACTGAAAGCAATGAGCTCATTCACACATCCGCAATCATCAGAAACAGAAAATTTCGTAGGCCTCCATCGTTGCTTCAAGAGCTGTTAAATATCAATCTGAGAATTTTATCTTTTCTGAAAGGACATTGAAAAAAAGTACTTAGGTGCCAAGTTCCGGTTGAATCATAAAATTCACTCCTGAAGCGTTCTTATTTCATTTGACATGCAATTTTTGAAAATTTTTGTTACACAAAGAATGGTTTACCATTTAGTATCGGCCATAATATAATCTTCCAGTAGAATTTTGGCAACATGACCAGCATGTCTGCATAAAATGTTTGCTGTTTTTAAATTCAGTATTTCAGCTCTTACTTTCATTAAATATTTTTTTGTCACATAGTGACTAGCGCGTTAAGGTAAAAAAATAATATCTCAAGCCGACTCACTATATTATTCGGCGTACCATAAGGCTCTATTCTGGGCCCATTGCTATTTAGATTATTCATCAATGACCTACCTAAAGTAGTTCGTGACGTCAAAGTACATTTGTATGCTGATTATGTACAAATCTATTTGAGTAGGCCCATTGGACTTATTGAAGACTGTCTTGCACCCATAAACGATGATTTAGACAGAATAGGCTTGTAGGCTAAGAGGAATCAGTTGATACTGAATCCAGGAAAGTTGCAGTGTATTGCTTTTTACAACAACCTTTTTGATAGAAATAGTATTCTTCCGGTCGTTTTGGATGGTATCAACTAGTGTTGGGCGTAATCTTATTGCAATGTAATTTAATTAATAATTCCATTACAGTTTAGTCAAATTACAAAGTAATCTAATTGAATTGTATTCGATTACATATCAATCAGATTACTTATGAGAGAATATGTAATCTATCAAATGTGTAATCTGTTACAATATAATTAGATTATTTTGTAATCTAATTACATTGTAACAGATTACTTCGTAGATTACTTAAAAGTATTTAACAATATAATGAAATGAATTGAAAGAAAATAGTATTGTTCTCGTACGAAATTAGTTTTAGGGAGTTTTATGAAGAATTAGAATACAAATATCTTAAACGCCTTAAATGTAATGACATTAATTAGATTAACATGTAGTGGGATTAACTTGTAATCGATTAATGTGTAATCAGATTAACTTGTAATCACATTACACGTTAATCGATTACATTATGTAATTATGGAAATGGATTTCATTAGTAATCTGTTACAAAGTAATCTGATTACAGATTACATGGTTAATTGTAATTGTTAATCATTAATTAGATTACATTTTGCCCAATACTGGTATCAACTCAGTTATGCAAAGTAAAGTTACAAATCTTGGTGTTATACTTTAAGGCACCAGAACACTGTGCGTGCGCGATAAGAGGGTGTATTTTCCATAATTATTTTCAAGCAAACGATGAATGGAATTTTTTTTATTAATACTCATAATTATATACATATTTAATATTGTATACAAAATTGTGTACTAGAATTTTAAAGTATAATTTGCGATGTACGCCGCTTCCAAGAGGACACTCCGATTCCGGCGGTTGACAGCATTTAAGCCATACGGTTCATCGGAAAAATGAAATAAACATATACATATTTAGAAACTATACATATAGGCTTATAACATCACGTAAGAGAATTTCAATATTAAAAAAAACAAATGGCGGACCAACGAACTTTTTTTTCGATTTTCATGGAAAATTTTCATCGTTCAATAACAAAACAAAAATAGAAGGAGGCCCTTTATAAAAAGAAATCCCCACGTGGTGCCATAGAGACTGAATTTTCAAACGACTTGGCGCATGCAACTCGGATATACTTATAGATTTTTTAATACGTTGTCAACCAGGTTGAAAAACATAGTTTCGAGAACAGCGCGTTCAAAGTTTTGCTGAAGGATAATTTAACATACCAACTAAACTAAATGGTTTCACATAAAATGCTGTATCTGCGTCAATTTTACGAATTTCTTCAAAACATTTTATGAGAGCATTTTTAACAAATGCATCCTTCAAAAAATGAAAAAAAAAGACAAAAAATTTTTCTTTACAGTATGACAGCATTGATTAGAAAAGTCTACTTCGGCCTTCGGTGAATTTTGCTATATGCGAGTATCAACAACTGCTCGTCTTAAGCTTGTAAAGACACTACTTATGCCATATATTTACCCTAAGCTGGATTCCTTTTGTGCCCGCAAAGTGGAGGTTGACTTTAATGATTGCGTTCGATTCGTATTTGGTCTTCGCAGGTTTGATCATGTTTCCCCTTTTCTGACAAGATTGCTTGGTTGTCCTCTGACGTCTTACCTTCGGCGTAGGTCATTGATATTCTTCTTTAATCTTTTAAAGTCAGGCAAACCAAACTATCTCATAGAACTCTTCAGTTTCGCAACATCTGAACGCAGTAGGAACATAATAACTCCTCGTTTTTATAAGACGATTATGGAAAGTTCTTATCTTGTCAAGATCTTTCACTTCCTATGAATATCCAAACTGCCAACTTTTTGATCGCATTGCAGAGGCTCATTAGTTTACAAATAATATAGTTGTTTTATTCCATTTTTCTACTAACGTTCTTAGCGGATGAACGTAAATTCTATTTGACCTTGCTTAGCGCACTTACAAAGTTTCTGTAATATTGATGATAGTGTGATCTTTCCTTTTTTTTCTGAATTCGCATAATATACTTTTTCTTCTCCTAGAATTATGTATTTAGTACCGTACCTACTACTCATTGTACAAAAAAAGATTTTTAATCTTGCGTACGACTGGAATAAATTATATGTATATGTTTATGTCCGAAGAAGGGGGAAACTCGTTTTCACTTCAATTTGGTTGGTTTATAGCATCAATGGCACATAAAATAGATGTCGCATGCAACACTAGAGCAGAGTAGACAAATTATGTATTACCTAACCACAACATTTGAAATCCTATACATATAGTAAAAGTTGGAATGGGAAACAAGTGCAAATATCTTTGATACCAAAAACTTTCGTGATGGATATAATCTATGCCGGCTTACCGCAAGGTTCTGTACTCTCTCCTACTCTCTTCCTCATTTTTATTAATGATCTACTAACTCTCACTTTTAATCCTATGAAGGAAATTAGGGGAACGATTATTTTGTTTCCTTATAAAATTCATTTTATTAATTAAATAAGATTGGATTCGTATACATGATTAATTTTTGCCAGCAATCCCTAGCAAGGCCGTCCTGCTTCCAAAAATGTTATTAAAGAAAAAGTTTACACTACGTTTTTATGTATGATATTCTGAAAACGAGCTTTAGGGTTAGTATTGTCATGAACATAGTTTTATTTATTTATTGTTGGTGTTTCATTTAATTTAATGGGCTGGGGTACCTGTGCCCATATGCTGCTTCACTTTCCCACGTTCGCTTATGAGGTCTTGTATTTGTCTGCCAGTTCGACAGTAGCTTTAACTTCTCGCTGTTTCTATTTTTTTATTAATATATTTTAAGCTGTTTAACGCCGTTGATTTGTGAAACATTTTATAAAACGAACAATGAGTTTGAGCAGCTAATTTAATTAAATACTATTTAGTTTTCACAAATAAATTTCTTTGTCTGTATTCTGACAATTGTTTCGGTCTTTACTGTTACTACTATGCGAACTCATTTACATAATATGTAGGTCAACACACTTTTCGCAATATGGGGAACAGAGCAAACTGTGGTTGTTCATTAAGTACATGTAATATTATTTTTATTTTTTGCTTTACTTTTTTTATATTTTTTAATTTTGTATACTACACCGTAAAAAATCACGAACTAACTTTGTGGAAAATTACTATGGTTATAATAGTCACTACCGCTTAATACACATAATCATTAAGAAATTAAATACTTTTTACGTAATCTGCAAACTTCCTATTTTTAATTGGAAAAATATGTAATGTAAGTAATTTTTTAGATAATTTATGTGATTTTACATTTAATTACACAAACATTTTGTATCGTACTGTCAATTTGTGTAAAATTAAATACAGTGCTGTGATTTTACATTTAATCATACAAAACTTTTGTATCGTACTGTAAATTTGCGTGAAATTCCATACAATACTGTAATTTGCATTGAATTCCTCATATTTAAAAAGGAAATTTCAATAAAGCATAATTAATGATGTTTGCATTTATCTCTATGCGTTGTTATTAATCATTATACGGGAAATTGTATCAGAATGTGGTCGCCGGTCAGTATATACATAGTTTGATTTTGTGGAGTGCAGTTGGTGATGGATTAATAATCATAAAACATGTAAAGAAATGTTACTAGTTTCGATCCTAACAGTTACCTTAAAAACCTTTTAAAAATCAAAAATATTTTTAGGTACGCAGTATTTTTATAATTGAATTTCGCTAAAAAAAACTCAATCATGGAAATACTGCATACCTACAAATATTTATTTATTTTCAAAATGTTTTTAAGGTAACTGTTAGGATCGAAGCTAGTAATACTTCTTTTACGTGTTGATTGTTAATCTATACTTTTTAGTGCCATGGTCATAAGAGTTGGTCTTAGACCAATTCACGCTTTTTCACTTGTTTATGTATGTAATTTATTAATTTCCAGACGACACATTACATTGGCAATTGAAATAAATTACATAAATTTTGGTAAATTCACATATTGTGCACTTCAAATACGGAATTGAAGAAATCATAAATAATGTCAAATCACATTAAACTTATGTAACTTAGTTACACAGCATGATGTAACTTTACATATCCCGTTTTACATCGGAAATTGAAAAATGGGTAAACAATGTAAAATTACATACAACTTATGTAACTTCGTTCCACAGCATGATGTAAATTTACATATCGCATTTTACATCGGAAATTGAAAAATGTGTAAACAATGTAAAATTACATTTACATACAACTTATGTAACTTAGTTCCACAGCATGATGTAAATTTACATATCGCATTTTACATAGGAAATTGAAAAATGTGTAAAGAATGTAAAATTACATACAACTTATGTAACTTAGTTCCACAGCATGATGTAAATTTACATATCGCATTTTAAATCGGAAATTGAAAAATGTGTAAACAATGTAAAATTACATACAGTGCTAAATTGCTTTACATAAGGTTATGCAGTGCGTATAAAGTTGTGTAAATTTCCGCTACCATTGTTGGCAATTTGTTGCCTATTATAGTAGCGGAATTTTCATTAGATATGTATGGCTACCGCTGAATCTTTATTATTTTTAAAGGATGCCATATGTTCTTGAAATCTTATTTTAATTTCACGTCCTGTTTGACCTATGTACATGTATTCAAAAACGTCACACTTATTCTAGTATACACCTGACTTTCGCAATAAATCATTTTTCTATTGCAGTTTCTTAGCTTATTACTGATTATGTTCCAATTGTAAAATGCGACATTATCCTTGCAATTTTTCTTTAATATTTTTGTTATGGTATAACTTATTTTTCCTGTAACACATACTTATTACTATAAGGTAACATTAGCAGGTATCAAGTTACAAAGCTTTTTCTTTACTGATTTCTGTTCTTTCTACTTTATTAATCTATCTATTCATTTTGGAGCACATTATTGTTGACTACTTTCTTCATCACCTTAACTTCTTTGTTAAATGCAATTGAGAAAGTGGCATACTAAACAATCTACAGATGAAAGTGTTGAAAGATGACATTTTTATATTACATGAGTGATTAAAATTTATTGGTTTAATGGAGTCTGTAAAAGACGGTTTTCTAAAAATATCAAAAGTAAATTTTCTCTAACTTTTTAATTAGAACGTCTGAAAGAACCATTCTTTTCTTTTTCTATAGGAAATTGTATCCTATTGCTACGTTTATTGAGCCAATTTAGGAAATCGCTTAGGTCTGCATCAGTACCTAGCCGGATAAAACATTATCCACATATCTATACAAAAATTGTACCTTGGATGTAAACGGTTGTTGTTAAAAAAATTTTTCTCGAAATTGTTCATAAATATTTCAGC
Organism: Dioctria rufipes; assembly: GCA_963924295.1. Taxonomy (NCBI): domain Eukaryota; kingdom Metazoa; phylum Arthropoda; class Insecta; order Diptera; family Asilidae; genus Dioctria; species Dioctria rufipes. The sequence goes on along the minus strand of OZ002744.1, from coordinate 66,948,546 downwards.
TAAAAGGTGTGATGATGATGGTGATCCCATAACTAATTCAATCTTCCAGTTTATAATATTTATTGTTGAATCTGAAATAATTCTGGTCCATTATTATTTCTAGTATATGCTTCAATTTAAATTTTATGGTGTTATCATTCACGTTGGTGTGTCAATGTGTTGGTAAGCTATTTCTCGTAATGCTGTTATTTTTATTGAAGGGAGGCTTTTCACATCAAATGACACTAAAATAGCGTTCCTTAGGGATTTCGAGTTTCATTTTATAACTTTATGAAAATTTGCTCTTTATATCCTATTTTTTGAAAGACGCCTCTTATTCGCAACTTGACTTTCTTTTTTTTTTGTTGCTGTAAAAAGCAAAAAAAAAACAGCAGGCTTCCCCCTTATTTTTAGTAGACTTGGGATGGTTCCAAAAGTAATTGAGAAAACTGTTAATTAGACTGTGAGCACATTGGCATGTGATTCACTATGGAGAGCTTCAGTCATTACAACTGATTTGTAGTCAATTATTTGTTTACTATTCTTGGTTATGTGATTATTTATTTAAGTGTGTTCAATTTCTATTTATTAAGTTAGTATTATGTTATATATTATTTTATATTAATTAATTCATTTACGATAGGAAAGATTCAAATCTTTTAATTAGAGTGGTCTTAAAAGTAAATAAAGGTTAAAATTGCGTTACAGATCCGATCATATTTTTTGGTATTGTCAAAAACGCAATGAAATGCCTTAACTTCTTGTAAAGATGCAAGAAATATTTCACTTCATTAGACTTTGCATATATCTTCAAGTCTGACACTAGGCTTAGGTAAGAATATAATTCCAATATTTAATCAGAGGATGGTCGCCCTGCATTGTCTGCGTTAGACAAAGTCCAAACAAAGGTCTCCCGGCTTATTAGCGCTGATATATCAATAGCAACTGTTGGTTGCCTAGAGTATCGGCTATTGCTATCGCTCTGATGAAATCTCTAGCTTGATCTTTTGAAGAATTCTTCCTATGCGCACCACACAAGTTTACCCTCACCCTCTTGTAGTCAAATTCGGTCGTGAAAGTCCACGAATCCTTCATAAGTAGATCAGTAAGGATGTGGAATAGTTTGCCATCCTCTACCCCCCCCTCGCGGCTATAACCCGCAAACATTCAAGCGTAATACACACCGTCTCCTCCTTGGCACAACCCAATAATCCACAATTCCCTACCATTTCTTCCTTTCCTGGCAAAGCTGTGCTACGGCATTATAGAGCATTCTCTGAGATTTGGCAAAAGCTATGCTAGGGCATCACAGAGTATCCCCTGAGATTTGACAACATCATAAAAAGAACGTCAAGTCGTTTATATTTTCTAGCATCTGCCATATTGAGGAGGTCGATCAAATGTATACACACCTGCTTTTAAAGAAATATTTGTTCTCGGCACGCACAATCTAGCTGTGTTCTTTGTGTCCGCAGAACAGAGCAGAACAAAAGATACAGAAAAGAACATTTCCATATAAAGATTTAAATTAAGTGAAGAAAACAAATAGTTCGCTTCAATCGATAGAACAATTTGTTCTCTCCAGTATATGGGAGCTCTAAAACAAGGTTTACAAAAGGACACAGCTTCTGTATACTACTCTTCTATACGATATCTATTTTCTGTGCCATCTATGTTTATAGTCACTTTCGAGCTTATAGCAGTAAGTCCAGGTTTCATCACCAGTCACAATGTCATTGCTTTTGTGTGGTTTGGTTGAATTTTGTTACCATTTTTTTGCTTCAGTTAGCTCTTCTTTTGGGCCTCAGACAAATTCTGCCATATCCATAAAGCACAAATCTTTCCGATTGTCAGATATTCTTGTAAGATTTATTTTATTCGGGGAATGACGGAGATAATAATTCAATATCCCTGTATAGGAGGTATACCGATTTTCCTCACATAGACTGTTCCATTTTCCACAGCTTCGATGATGTTTGGGTTTCTGATTATTCTCATTGCTCTTCATTGAACAAACTACGACTACGTTGGACCTCATTGAACCACGGAACTGTTCTACCTACGGTAGCCAAGGATGAGTGGTGTTCTATTAACACTGTCAAAACATAAAAGACATCAAAGATTCAGTAAAACAAACATTTCCGAAAGCCACAACTTGCAGGAAATAACCTAATAGCAGGTCCATCTTATCTAAATATTAGGCACAGAAAGTATTGAGCCTAGTATCTATGAAAAGGCCCTAGAAAGGGCCTACGAAAATCTGAAATGAAATTTTAAATGTATGACCTGATACAAGGTCTGCATGTTTACTTTTATGCAAAACCGTGTGAGTAAAATTCAAGTAAAATCTTTCTTTCGTAGGTAATACTAGATGATAACAAACACAAGTTAACATACAACTTATGAGTAAAACCTGGGTAAACCGACGTAAATTTTTTCAGCTGTCAAAAATTAAAAATAATTTTTTGTTATGTGAACTGCAGTGAATATAAAATAAAATTTAAGAAGATTTCATAGAACTTTCAACTTTTAAGTTTTGAAACAAATCGCACTTATTTGGTTTTTTATTTATTTATTTATTATTTTTTTTTTAATAAAATCGCACTTATTTTATTTTATTTATTTATTATTATTAACGTGTGTACAAATGTTAACTTTTGTTCGGGAGTGGAAATGGCAAATTTTTCTAGATCGAGAAGTTAGCATGCACATTATGGGTAAAAAAAACTTTTGAGTTTGTGTAAAACTTTTGAAGCCTGGGTAAGAACTTTCGACTAAACTTACAGACCGATAAAAACATATTTAATAACAGTTAAATACAAGCCAAATTCTATTAACTTTAGGAGTCTGTGCATTATAAAAATCATTGCATAATGTCTTCAAATGTGATCTTCCGTATTAAGTCGTTTTCAATCGATAGTAGGGCTAGAGATGTGAGTCAGGTATGCCCCATAATTTTTTTTTGCAAAAAAAAAACTTATTCCAAATATGAAAAGGTAAATTCTAAAAGCAATATTTATATTTGGAATGTTTGTAACGAGCTTTTTTCTATTTGCCCCCCAATCATCTTGGAGAGAGATTTATTGTCAACAAACATTCGAAAGAACAAAAGAAACTCATTAGTAAAGGCCTCTTCCAAATTTGAGGCATATAACTCAATTAAAGCCTTTGCTTTAGCCACTAATTTATCACTTGACAAAGATCTGTCAAGAAGAAAATAATAAAAAAAAAACAAATATCTTAGTTGTCACTGTAGGGTAAGCTTATTATTTTGTTGATAACATTAAATTTGGCACCAAATATGGCTTAACAGGACCTTCGTGTAAATATGTATATTCATTTTAAATAAAGGAATAAAAAAGTTTATTCAGCAATCAATGACACTTATGAATTGCAATATTATGCAAAAGCGCCTTGGGCCTACGACAACCCTAAGACGGCCCAACCTAACAATAAAACTTAAGTAAACACCCTCCTATACCTACAATGAATTAATAATATTCAAAAAAGTTGACAGAGAAATTTAACAGTAATCAAAGTGAGGAAGTAAGTGAACATATTTTGTTTTCTAGCGAGAAAACCAGGAAGAAAATTAAACATTTTTAATCATCTGTCAGTCCGTCCGTCTTCACGATAACTTAAGAACTGAAATTTTGCACATGGGTTTTAAAAAAAGTAAAATTAAGTACGAAAAAGGGACAAATCGAATAACTCCTACGTTTTTCTTTTTTCACTACATATAGACACTACCTGAGAACGAGTCAACGTAGAGAGCTGTACATAGTATTTTCATAAAAATTGTAAGCATAATTTCAAAAACAGACTAAATCGGGCAACCCTTTCTTGGTGTTGCCATATAAAAACTTAGGATTTTTACGTATACTGCGAAAACGATCAGTCCTATACGGTTTTAATGTACTGAAAAGTTCTTCAAAATGTGAAATCCTATAAAATTGGTTATACTAATTTTTTCTGTCCGATGAACCGTTATCCAAATATATGTGAAAAACCACTTCAAAAACCAAATTTGCACAAATGGGTGACCATACGAAATGACATACGAGTATTCATCTAAGGCAAGGGTTCCAAAACTTTTTTGTCTACCGTAGGTCTCTTCTGAAGTTTATCCTAGAGTGATTGAAAGTATTTCAAATCCTTACCTATTTTATCAGGGTCACATTTTCTTAGATGATCCTCCAGCTTAAATGATTTCATAAAGTCATTGCTTAACACTTTGTTGCATAAAACGTACATAGGCAATTGTATGTCTGATAATGTTTACATGAAACGAAACAGAATGGCAAATAATTTTTTCAATTTTTGTTGTCTCAGTTGCAATACAATAATGTATAGTCAAGTTCCTTTCCCCCATTCATGCAAACGACATAAGATATGACATAGACTATATAATCCCTACTTCGCTACTACTATTATAATTGCGAATATAAGTATCTATACAAAACCATAGTATAGCTCTCTAGCTAAAAAGTTAACAAAGGCTACAATTTATTGCAAAAAAATGCTTTTTTCTGTACAAAATAAAAACTTACAAAATTAAATGAATATTTATGTTTTAAAAATGTTTGCTTCATAAGTAGTTTTATAATTTATGTATATAAATATATGTCTTTATATTATAAGAAAGTATTATGTAGGTAAACAGGTATCTGAGTATGTGGAAAGCCGAAATTAAGTCACGACCTGCTTAAATGAGATCCACTATCGTTGACCCCCATTTACATATCAAGACGTCGTCGACCCCTGGGGGTCGATATAGACCACTTTGGGAATCACAAGGTATCAAAAAAATTGGTCTTAGATCAACTCTAGCTTTTTACTTGTTTTATTTTCCAATTTAAAATTGAATTCGAGCATATCATCAGAGCTTGAATCTCTTTAGTAGAAACATTTAACCAACTAATCTCCTTTATCCGTATTTGCCTTGCATTTCCCAAAACCCCATGTTTATAAATATATAAATGATCTACATAAAATCTGGTCAGTCAGTAGCGAAAAACTTTTAGACTTCTTTTCCATGGTTCTTCCACTGGTTGCTATGGTGAAATTTTTGGATATTTGGATGTAAAAATCATTTTAAGGTTATCGGAATAACTAAAGGTTCTGGTACTGTATGAAAAGGAATTTTAGGTGTTCACGTATTAAAAAAGACTTATGGTGAATAAAATGAAGTAGCATCGACAGATGACTCCAATGATCTTGATTCTTACAAGATTTGTATTTTGTCCGTGCAAATATTATTTCTCTTGACTTAGATGGAATACTAGAAACAGCCATTTATGCAACATGATTTTCTTTTCCAAGGATCAAGTTTACCAGCAACAGAGCGCTGTACAACATCTAATTCTGTAAACATATTTCTATTAAATGGAAGAATTTCAGCCGTTTTAAATGCATTTATAACAAGAGAAAATTTTGTAATTGGTCGCAGACCAAAAAAATACTTTAGATGAAAATAAAAGCTAAATAAAATGAAAATCAATACTGTTGCATGGTAATACCATGAAAGGGTTACACGATTTAGTTTATTTGTGAAATTTTACTTACTGTTGTTATGAAAACAGCATATACCATATTTCAGCGGTTTACGTCGACGCGTTCTCAGACAGTGCTAACATATAGTTAAAAATAAAATTTTTGTATGGCAATCCTGCACGGTTAGAAATTTTGGTGTAAATATTATACATGAATAATATATATATAAATCCTTACAAAAGTTAATATAAACTTTATACTTTAGCTTGTTATAGATTTCTATATCAATAGAGTATAAAATTGATACCAAGAAATATAGGCGGAACTAATCCATTTTATATATTACTTTTATATGTAATTCCCTATTATCTTCATCTATTATGTTTCATATAAATTTTATAAGAACTGGGATTAGAATAAATTATATATTTTGTATATAAAGTTTATACTATATATTGTATATAGTGAATTCATATTAATTTTATGTATAAATTAATAAAACATCATATTTTAGTGAAAATTTTCATTTAAATTATTTTAAATATATATTTATTTCTGCATAAATGTACAAAAGAAACTTAAATATCAATTAGTGACACTAGCACTTGAATATATGCATTTAAGAGTATGTTTTTTAAGACCCGACTAAGTATTGAATGTTTGAGAACAATTTTCGTTTACAATACACTTGAGAAGTAAAAATTTTGAGCTAATCTTGTGATGTTCTAACTTTAAATGACTTAATATGACTGACATAATCTGAGACTGTTTTTCACATAAATAGCATACATATTTCATATTGATTTCTGATAAATAAACTGATTTACTGAAGTTATTTAAAAAACTTATGCTTTCGTATCACTCTTTTCCAATAGCATTTGTAATTTATTTTACAATTCCTTTGTCACTGGTGTCACAGGACCGTCAATTTTAAAAATATACTTTTGCAGAAACGTCCAAAATAGTCTCAGATTATTGTCATATGAGATATTAAAAATAAAATTTAAGTAGTAAATCTAATGCTTCCAAAATAGTGCTTCCAGTCTTGAGAGGTATGATATGTCCATCCAGTATAATCATATATTGCGTTATATTCGACTTCAGCCGCTATATATGGTGCTCTGGCCCCTGTACAGTTTGTATACTTCGCAGGTGTAAGCCCTGGCTAATAAATAAAATAAGTTTGAATATGTTAAAATAAAAAATAAAAAAATTAGAAAATTTTTTAAATATTACAATCCTTTCAACCGCCTGCTCATCCGTAAGTCTGCTTAGTTTCTTCTTTCGATTTGCAGGCGGTGGAAGAAGTCGAAGAAGATTTATAAATGATAAAGTGGAGCTATCCCAATCTGTTAAATTTATAATAAAATAAAACTATATCAGTGGAATTTTAAAATATCTACCATTTCCTCTTTCAGCTTCAGTATATAAAATTCGTTTCCCGGCATTCTTCACTGCTGTCATATAAAATATGTAAGTTAAATTTAGAGCATCAGCCAACATTATTTAAAGAGCCCTTACTAATTCTGGACAGATGAAAAAATAGCCATATTCGCTGTACAAATCAACAAATTTGCTGGCGTCTGAATTCTAACGTTGACTTCAGTTTTGATTGTACTACCTGTATTGTATTGTATTGTATTGTATTACCTGACGAGTATTCGCAAGTTATATATACACCGGAGTACATTTTTAATTATCTTTTTACTCGAGTAAAGATCTTTTCGAAACAGCGGTTAAAACTCTACTGACTGATATGTTAACAACGAAATAGCACAAAGAATATATTTCCAAAGAAAGAACCGTTATTTCCTTCAAAGAAATGGTACGCACTTGTAAATTCTGAAGAATTTCTGCCAAATATATACCCTAGCTAGTATAAAATTTATTCCAAAGACGTATAAAGAACACGTCGAAATTCTAACTGAATATGATATTTATAACAAATCGTATAAAGTATATACCATCAAAATATAAATAAAGTAAGTTATATGCGTATTTGATAGAGTTTATAGTTTCCAATATAAATTCTATAACATTTTCGGATACATTTTATCTTACATGCGTATAGACACGATTTTTATAGGAAATTTCATATTAACGTTAGAATGATATTGTATACAAATGATGTATATATTCGACTTTATCGTTTTCTATATGAAATTTGGTATAGAAAGACTTAATATTAAAAAGTATATACATACATTATTTTTATCTTTTACACCAAGATTTATACCGTGTGAGGAGGTACCCGATTGGTCCCATTTTGGAATTTAAATTTAAAAAGCCCGTGTACAAAATTTCTGCACTCCAAGTGAACGCTTTCTTGAGTTATTTTGAGGACGGATAGACGGACATGCATAATTCAAAATAACTTTTAATATTATCCGTGGGTGTTCACTATTCAAGCCATTTTGCTCTATCATAATTATTTCTATGCATTACAAAAATGGAATGACAGACTTGGAATGTATACCCTTTAATTTCACTTATAGCGTATAAAAATAAAAGGTGTGAAAGTTTTGGGTAATGTTTGGTCAACTTCATCAGGTACTTTATAAATATTTATAATAATGGTCCTCTAGGATTTCGTAATACATATTCAGGAATGGACTGTAGGGTTGTGTGCATTTTTTTAAAGACCTCAATACTTATGAGTTTGGCACATCCAAAGTTTAAGCTTTTCTGTAGAATGAGGAGAAATTTTGTAAACGATTACACAAACTTTAATACTTAAGTGGAATTAATGACTGTCGTATATAATTAGGAATGGATTTTATTACAAGCCCTATGTTTTATGAAGTGTCGGAAGACATGAATGAAAAGATGGTGTTGTAAGCTCATCATGTATGTTTTGAATTTGGTTCTATGAAAAATCATAACATGAATAACATGTAATATTTACAATGTCACATTTTGTTACATGTTGCTGCCTGTCATTCTTCTCCCCCAGAACTTTCTTCGGCTTCTGCATAGTCATAGTGCTAATTACATCCAAAGTATAAGTTCTTTTCATCGATGAAAATTTCTCTAAGCGTTAAAGAGGGCTTTTCAACTTGTCGCAAAATATCCCCATAATGTAAGCATCAAAAAAGTAGGCAGCTTGCGGCGAACTACTACCCTCAAGCGTCTTGGAATCAACGACCGGGTGGCGTTCTTATGAAGTTACGAAGCCATGTCATAAGCCTGTCAGTTTTTCAGCCTTCCACTTTTCTGGAACCTTCAAATTCTTGTTCATCTGAAAATATTCTGGCGTTGATATAGTTTAGAGCTAAACGAATTGGAAATGGGGAGTTTTGTTTTGTTTTGTTTTTTTGTTTACAATAATATCTTCAGAGATTTGAACAAACCAAACGACTTTTCCTAATTACTTTCCTTTATTTCCAAGATTTAATGCCCCCTTACATTTTATGCTGGTGAATACGCAGCATTCTATAGTTTATGGACTAGTTTTGTTTATTATTGATATAGTAGGTTCCAATAAAAATAACAATACTGAGCACTTTAAAAAATCTCTGATCCAAGCAAGTTTTCTTTGGCAAAAGTAAGAGTAATTTCAATAAAAGCTGTAATATAGTTAAAAAACAAAAAAAAACTACAGTTTGCATCAGCATACCTACTTCATTTGGAATTAAAAAAAAAATACATTTGCACGAATATTTTCTTTAAAAGTTATGAAATTTATATTTAAATAACTTTTCCAAATGCATCGTTCTTTAGAAAACATTTAATAAACAAATTCCAATTTCCAATTAATTTGTTTTCTTAGAGTGTTTAGTATTCTATGACAATTGCAGCAAGTAATGCATTGGCAGTATTCACGGAAAAATTACTACGTAGTTTGGTTTTAAATGCACTCATTAAGCTAAACGTCGTCTTTACCTTAGCATTTGTATAAAGTAAAGTAAAAGTCGCCATAGCATAAAAATTTTTCGATTATCCATTTTTATCACAATATTTACGTGAAAGCATTTTATTTGGTCAGAAAGTAAAATGCAATTTTTCCCGATCTCTATTAGCCTAAATATTCCGATCATTTAAGTATGACGTGCTATTAGTATTTTTTTTTTTAATTACAGACATACTGTATGAAGAAATCCATGCATACGCCATATGTTTGGTGGTGGCAACATTTACATAATTTTGCATAGCTTAATTTAACTTCTATTCGATATACTTCGTTAAACAAAGTTTTTAGAGGCGAGATTTCATTTTTAGCTGAAACGCCATAAGATTTATATCGCAAAAGCATGCTCAATTAAATCGACCGAATTTGGGAAATATATCTCTTCCCTATGAAAGGATGATATTTGAAGGTGAAGGGAGAATGTATAACTCAAGACAGATTCAAAAACAATATCTTCTCCTTAGAATATTTAGACCGCAATGATTTTATTTTTGACAAAATAAATCAATCACTTATCAAAAGTTTTCCATTTAAATTTCTCGGGGATTTATTAGTGAAATTTATTCAAGTGTGTATCGACCCACTTACCGGCACAGCACGAACCGGCACACGTAACGGAAACTACAGGGTTTTCCAATAAGAGGTGCTATTTTGATATTCAAAGAAAAATGCCATTTTTTTAGATAAATGATCGGATCGTTATCTCATTATAAAGAGGAAGGTATGCCGTTAATAATGGAAAATAACATCAGCCAAATGACCACCACGACCACGCTTACAGGACCATATCCTTTTCATGAAATTATCCATAACCAAATCGCAAAGTGGCTGCCCTATGTCCTCGATAGCCTCACGAATTCCATCTTAGAGGTCTTGAATCGACGCTGGGCTGTTGGCGTAGACCTTCTCTTTCACGTGGACCCAGAGGAAGAAGTCGCAAGGTGTTAAGTCACAAGATCTCGGTGGCTAATTGTGATCACCTCTTCGAGAGATAACACGGTCCGGAAACTTTTCCCGTAAAAGATCAATGGTTTCGTTGCTTGTATGGCACGTAGCGCCGTCTTGTTGAAAGTAAACGTTGTCCAGATCAATACCATCCAATTTCGGCCATAAAAAATCATTAATCGTCTATCAATAGCGCAATCCATTCACCGTAACTGTTGCTCCAGCCTCATTTTCGAAAAAGTAAGGTCCAATGACCCCGCGGGACCATAAACCGCACCAAACAGTCACACGTTGAGGATAGAGAGGCTTTTCAACAATAACTCTTGGGGTTTCCGAGCCCCAGATGCGACAATTTTACTTGTTGACGAAGCCATCCAGGTGGAAATGGGCCTCATCACTCAAGATGAGTTTTCGATGGAATTCCGGATCATTTTCATGCATTTCAAGGACCCAATCAGCAAAGACTCGACGTTGTTGATGATCGGCCGGCTTGAGTTCTTGTGTTAACTGAACTTTATAAGCCTTAAGACCCAAATCTTAATGCAAAATACGGTGTAATGACGTTTGTGGAATGCGTAATTCCAAAGAACGACGAGGAATGGACAAACCTGGGTTTTCTTCAACACTTTCGGCTACAGCAGCAATATTCTCGGCTCCTCTTGAGCGACGTGCACGGGTTTTATTCTTCACATCACTAACTTGTCCCGACAGCTCGAATTTTTCTACCAAATTCTGTATTGCGGTCCGACAAAGTGCTTCACGACGACCCAAAAATGTTCGAGTTTTACGAACCGTCACTGCCACATTTTCACCATTTTTATAGTGAATTTTAATAATTTCAATGCGTTGTTGAATCGTGTATCGTTCCATTTTTATTAATGGCGTAGCTTTTCTACTTGTCAAATGTCAGAAAATGACAGCTCCAAAAGTGACATCTACCGATATAGCGGGCTAATTAAAATAACACCTCTTATTGGAAAACACTTTACATTGCCGGTCGCTATCGGTGGCTAGAAACCAGACAAGCCCATACCATAATAGCACCACCTCTATGTTTAACGGTTGGTTGCAGGTTTTCTTTGATGAATTCAGTTTCTGGCTTTCTCCAGACAAATTGTTCCCGAGATGAGTTAAATATTTCAAATTTACACTCATCGCTAAGAATGACGGTATCCCAAAAGCTTTGAGCCTCATGAACAAATTTTTTAGCGAACTCGATTCTCTTTTTCCAACTTGTTTTATTTATTCACGATTTTTTTCTTGCAATCCGTCTACGGTATCCGCTTTCCTTATCGTTCGGCTCACTGTTTCAAAACTTATATTTTTGCCAGTACTTTCGCGAACTTCTGCGCATATCTCTTTAGCACTAGTATGAGGATTCACTTTCGCTCGCTTCTAAATTTTTCTTTCTTTTCTTTCATTTTCTAGTATCCTTGGTCGCCCCGTACGCGGTTTAGTTATTAATATACCGTCACTTTTATACTTATTAATAATGTCTTTTACTGTACTTCGCGGTATTCCAATCTCATTTGAAATTTTTCGTTGCGAATACCCTTTTTCAGAAAAATAAATATCCAATTTTCTCTCTGGTAAAATCGTTTCACGCTTTTTTGGAATTTTGGAAATTTAAATTTTTAAAAGAAAACTTACTTAAACGAAAAATACGATAAACTAATCATTATGCCTGGACGATACTCTGCATGAACATATTTATCTAAATTTTTTGGAAATTTACCCTATTTCGTACATGATCACTTCATGGGCGGATACTTTGGCGTATACATAGTGTTAAATTTTGTACGATGGTACGGAACCCTTCGTGCGCGAGTCCGATTCGCCGGTTATTTCATCTTAAGAAGGACTGATTCACTTCTTTTGCAGTTATCTCTAAAACAATTTACCGAACTCAAAAATTAATTTCATATCTAATTAGGGGAAAAATGTAGATGCGGTTTAATCCTACATACAATTTTGAGTGGGTACCTTGAGACACCAAAATCCGTATTTCTCTGTAAGTATTGTAAGGATTGCCCTAATTTGGTTTTGTAGATATAGCCAGAATATGCTGTGAATTTATAATTTCATTTAAAAATTCCTAGATACCTAGCTACCTTCACAAAACACAACAAAAACTGACAATACTGTCTGTTGAGAAATGAAAATGGAATAGGTTTGTAATTCTCACTACAAATTCCCCGAGCTACAGAATTCCGAGTGGGGAGTTAAGTGTCAAAAGAACTCTCACCTCCATAATTCCACAACTCTCCGGCCCCAGGATAGAACTAGTGGAGTAGGCTGCGTCAAAAATCGGAGTAAAAAATGGAGTAGAGTTAAAAACGCTTTCCAACGAATAATTTTATTAAAAACAAAAAAAAGTATCAAAATATAATGAAATACCCACAACTACTAAGTTAATAAGACTTAGGGAACATAGGAACAACCTTTCTTTGAATATTACAAACAGATGCTAACTATGTAATTACTTCCCATTAGAATAGTTCGATGATAAGTAAAGTGAAATGTACTTTGTATTGAGATTTTAATAAGACGAACATAGAGTTGAGTTGTTAGTAACAGAGATAAAAGGTATTATTTATTTTTGTGAGAAAAGATTAATTTTGTATTCCTATTAGTATTATTAAGTTATTGTATCGTTTCAATAACAACGCTAGTGAACATTTCTATTATTTTCAAAGAAAGTTGAATATTCAATACGGCCGAGTTTTTCTTAAATTACCACCAATTTAACATATACCATTGTAGGTATGTATTACATTGTAAAAGTCTGGGCGGGTCGAAACCTATGTAAATATAATCATTATTAATTTTTTTTTTACAAAAATTAACACCATGCTGGAATTTGAAACACGATGCAAATGATAATAACTCAGCACTGGCCTAATATAGGACTTCAACTTTAGCATCCTTTACCAATCCCTTACTTAAACTTACTTAACATAAGATTTCCGACTATGCTAATGCAACGTTTATTCGTTTTTTTTGTTTTTTATCAAATTTAATGTTGAAAAAATTTGCTCAGCAGCACCACTACTGTGAGGTAAAGACCATAAATTTATGATATATGTTGCCGGTTCCCTATACACGTATTGACCATCTTCGAAAAGTTTAGCACAGTAGATGATGAAACAGAGTTGTTGTGTTGTATCATTTATGCAGATGATGAAAATGTAGTAGATTTCGTTAAGTACGTACATCTACTCCGATTGTAGAGAGGCTTTCACTTTGGTTACGTCTAGTAGTTGTAGCGCCTCTACAATACAACCAGGAACTAAATTCAATTTCGTTTCGCATTCACTATATAGTTCTATACACAAGGGTAAAACGCAGAATTAGTAGGAGAGAAATGGAAAGCAAAGATAGTGAGTTCAAGATAAGATTTTAAAACGCGAGTGTGGTGAGTTCTTTATTATATTGTTAGAAGAGTTGCGCATAGGCGATAGGCAATTATACGTATCTTGTTCGCATATCTTATAATGATTTTGAAGATTTTCTAGAAAAAGTAAGTCCTTTTATTGACCATTCAACGGACAAAAAATATTAAGGAAGAATTAAAGCAGCGTCCTGAAGCTTCATGATATCCTTAACAGATGTCTACAATGGAAATCAAGTCGAAGTTTTGAAATTCGCAAGATGGGAGTGGGGAAAATTGGTATAATTCGTCTAAAACACGTAAGGTCTGCTAAAGGGTTTTCCAATAAGAGGTGTTATTTTAATTAGCCCACTATTTCGGTAGATGTCACTTTTGGAGCTGTCATTTTTTGACATTTGACAAGTAGAAACTACGCCATTAATAAAAATGGAACGATACACGATTCAACAACGCATTGCAATTATTAAAATTCACTATAAAAATGATGAAAATGTGGCAGAGACGGTTCGTAAAACTCGAACATTTTTGGGTCGTCGTGAAGCACCTTGTCGGACCGCAATACAGAAATTGGTAGAAAATTTCGAGCTGTCGGGACAAGTTAGTGATGTGAAGAATAAACCCGTGCACGTCGCTCAAAAACAGCCGAGAATATTGCTGCTGTAGCCGAAAGTGTTGAAGAAAACCCAGGTTTGTCCATTCCTCGTCGTTCTTTGGAATTAGGCATTCCACAAACGTCATTACACTGTATTTTGCATAAAGATTTGGGTCTTAAGGCTTATAAAGTTCAGTTAACACAAGAACTCAAGCTGGCCGATCATCAACAACGTCGAGTCTTTGCTGATTGGGTCCTTGAAATGCATGAAAATGATCCGGAATTCCATCGAAAACTCATCTTGAGTGATGAGGCCCATTTCCACCTCGATGGCTTCGTCAACAAGCAAAATTGTCGCATCTGGGGCTCGGAAAACCCAAGAGTTATTGTTGAAAAGCCTCTCTATCCTCAACGTGTGACTGTTTGGTGCGGCTTATGGTCCCGCGGGGTCATTGGACCTTACGTTTCGAAAATGAGGCTGGAGCAACAGTTACGGTGAATGGATTGCGCTATCGACAGATGATTAATGATGTTTTATGGCCGGAATTGGATGGTATTGATCTGGACAACGTTCACTTTCAACAAGACGGCGCTACGTGCCATACAAGCAACGAAACCATTGATCTTTTACGGGAAAAGTTTCCGGACCGTGTTATCTCTCGAAGAGGTGATTACAATTGGCCACCGGGATCTTGTGACTTAACACCTTGCGACTTCTTCCTTTGGGGCCACGTGAAAGAGAAGGTCTACGCCAACAGCCCAGCGTCCATACAAGACCTTAAAGATGGAATTCGTGCGGCTAGCGAGGACATAGGGCAGCCACTTTGCGATTTGGTTATGGAAAATTTCATGAAAAGGATATGGTCCCGTAGGCGTGGTCGTGGTGGTCATTTGGCTGATGTTATTTTCCTTATTAACGGCATACCTTTCTCTTTATAATGAAATAAAGATCCGATCATTTATCTCAAAAAATGGCATTTTTCTTTGAATATCAAAATAACACCTCTTATTGGAAAACCCTTTATATATAGCAGCTATTTACACGACTAGAGCATCTAGCGATCCAGCTCTATTTAACTAGAGCAAAAAATGTAAACATGTAAATTCAACGGTTAGATGTGCAACCAGATTAACAAGCTACCGACCGCAATTGTGAGTTTTCTGTGCAACGCTTTAATAGCAAAGTCTCTCTTTCGGCAAGTTGCTTTCTTATATTGCACGTTTTTTCAAATACTTAGATGAAAAACACTTTTCGAGTAGTTAGAAGAACGCTGCTATGACACTATGACTTAGAGATTTAAGGCTTAGGTGATATAATATTAGGGCATTGCGTCTTCGAACTCTTGATTCTACTCTGTGGCGACACTTTCGTTCCGGACTGCACATTCGGCAGAGCACATAAAACCGCTGTAACCGCTGCATTAAAATGTCAATGTAATACCTTGTTGAAAAACCAAAAAAGGGCTTAGCTAGGTAGGTGCTGGACACACATTTGTCGGTGCCAAAATAATTTTCGAATACATCTTACGACATTAGGGCACAGCAAATGCCCCGACGCTATAATGTTGTCGTCAAAAAGTAGAGCAAATTTCTAAAATTGTCGTTGCGCAGTGCGACATTTGAGTTTGATAGTTTCGTGTGTTGGTACATTTCACATACTTTTCTTTTAAATCTCTCATAACTACAGAAAAGCTTTAATGTAACTTATACTTGTTCTTAAAAAATATAAAAACAATTCCGTAGACATCACAAAAAAGCAAAACTCAACGCAACTGCCTTGAAATGACGTCGACAATTAGCGTTGACAATGTCGTATCGCATCATTGTATTTCAGGCGTATCAATTTTATCATTGCTGTCAGATTGTTGAAAAAAAGAAAAGTTGTATCTAGTAAAATTTTTTAAAATGTTTTTTTTTTTTGTTTTGAGAAAATTATTAAAAGGAAATTCATCAAAGAAATAAAGATTGAACGCCCTTGGACGTTCCTATTTATTTAGAAGAAGGATACACAGCTTTTTCATTGTCGCTAGAAGGAATGAAACTTTTGTGCCCTTTCACATAAACTTTCCTTTTTTAGAGAACATACCAGAAAAGATTACTCAGCAGACTGCTTAATTATCACGACGTTGAGTTGTCTCGAACTGTAGCTATCTCAGCTATCTCTTCTGGTGAACTGTGTGAAAGCGAATCTTTTAGCCATTCTCCTTCAATTGACCTGGCCAACTGTGATTGGTCCTAAGCCCGTCAGTCATTCCGGTTTAGGACTGAATCTCTGGTCTTCATAAACGGGAGCCCTCCGACAACTGAAAGACAAGGGTAAAAATTGAACTTGGCTGATCCAAACATTCATTCGATTTTCGTTTCCTTCAAGTACCTCTGCAGGATCTGCAGACTTATACGACTTTTTGTTCTTACAATATTGAGTTGGATCCACCGTGGTCCCTTGTCACGACTTGCGGGTAAATATCTTACGTCTCCTATTACTATACAACCTCTCTCCTATTACTATTCAACATTTTTGACCACTGAAGAAGCTCAGCTTCCTCAACTTCGGAACATTCATTTCAAGATGTAGATTACCTTTCTCTCAAAATCCTTCGACCGCACATGGCTATACTACAAGAAATACATCCTGAGATCAATAATTTATTGTGTTGGTGGAGTACCCTTTCTCTCAATTGGTACCCTCCACCAAAACTCTTTACACAAAATCATCCAACCCATATATTTGCTTAGCTGGCCACAATTCGGGGATAAAAACAAAAACAGGAAATTAGTAGTTGTCATAGGGTTGCCACAGGTTCTAACCCATGAAAACTCTAAATGATGTTGGTGGATAATCTGATTTTCTAATTTTTATTCATTGGCATAGCAAACTGAAGAATCATCCTAGTATAAGCCTCAATATTTTCTATAAGTAAAAATATTCTCTATGACCTTCAACTATTATGAAAAGTTTAAATGGAATAATCTGCAATTAGTCAATATTGACTTTGTCGCTAGCAGTAAATATGTAATAAGAGCGATAAGGAATTATGTGTTCCTAGTACAGTCACAACGTCCATGAATAAGAAATGTAAGGCATCAAAAAAATATTAATTATTTACGTTATATAGTCGTGATCTGATAGTAGCAGGTTATCGCGCTGCTAATTTGTTTTTCTTATCGAAACGCTTCCGCTTTTGTTTACTAAATAAATGTGGTTCTATTCGTTGCAATTAGCAACTTTTATGGGGTTTGCATTTTTTGTTCACTATTGCATAATCTCAACAATTGCTAGCCGCAAGCTCACAGAAAAACTTGTATACCTGTTGTTTGTTTGTGTTTAAAGTAATTAGGTCTTTCTTTATATTTTATTAATATTATCCAATTTCTTTGTTCTGCTGCACATTGATATTTAATTGCGACTGAGAGTCTCTACACAATTTCATTATAATTCTTAATTTTTCTTGATATGTGAGTGTGATCACTAGACTAGTACTGTTAGTTCTATAAAATCTACCTTTTCTCTTTCTTTGAATTTTGTCAACTGTGCTTCAATTGTACTTATACATATGTATTAAAATATCGTTACAGCGCTATACTATATGTGACAAAAATAATATCACCAAACAAACAAGAAACAATTAAAAGACAACAGACTGGGTTTAGACATGGAGGACATGCATGCATAGATCCACTGTAGCTCCTCCAACAGATCCCTCCTAATAGTTACTATAATTACTAATTTTGACAGTTATATAAATCTTCGTTCGGTTCATGAATATTATACACGATGTCCAATATATTTGAATACAAAAAGGTATTGAGATATAAGAACAAGTATTTAATATTTTGCAAAGATTTTTATTGAAATTTAATGGTACATGAATAGTTAAAAACCTACAATAATTTTTTTTTTTTTATAATACCTCCTTTTGCTTTTTTTACCAATATTGATCTTTTTCGAAAGAGTTACAGGTGGTACGAACATTTTCCATGGACATTTCCTCCCAAATTTTGGAGATAATTAGCTGGAACTTCTTTAAACGATTGATTTGTCGGTTCTTGAGTTTCGCTACCAGATAGCCCCAAGCAAAGAATCCAAAGGACTTAAATCTGGGCTACTTGGAAGCCATTCATCCTTCAGTGAAAAGTCGGTTAAGTTATCAGCACACCACCTCTGAACTACGGTCTGCGAAGGCGCTCCGTCGTGTTGAAAGCAGTAATAATCATCTACAAATAATTTTTTGCAGCTTCAAAGGACAACTGCTTCAATAACTTGCTTCTGGTTATATTCAGCCTTGATCTTCACACCTTTTTCAATCAAAACCAGGGGAAGCTTGTCTCTTCTACAAAAATCGCCCTAAGGATGAATTTTGATATCTGGGCACATAAAGTTCATTTTCGGAAATGTGCTCCATTTTCACTGCCCATACACGATCATTTTGTGGATTGTGTGATTGCTCCAGAATGAATAGTTTTTCATCGGAAAACACGAACTCATCACAATCAAGTATGGTTTCAACTCTTGCAGCTTTTTTCATTGGATGTAGCTGAGAATCCATGAATTTTCTGTTTTTTGTAAGGGTTTACTCCTAGATCCTTGCTGAATATTAATTGTTCTGAACACTTTGAGATTCCCAATTTCGCAGCTATTTTTCTCACCGAACGAACTTTTTTTCTACGAATCTGCTCTCTTACGATCTTAATACGTTGCCTAGTGAGCGCAGTTCGTGGACGTCCACTTCTCTTATGATCCTTAACAGAAGATGATTCCTTATACCGTTCTATTGGTTTATATACAAAGTCCCACTTTATCTCTTCCTTTCGTAGGTCCCGAAAAATTTCAAAAGGTTTCATTCATTTAATAAATTTTTTAACAATTAGTTCACGTATGGATTCCATCGCACTCCGCTATCTAAATAAGACTGATACAAGTTGCATTTTGTTTTGTTTTAGCATGTGAATTGCTAAGGGACTTGTTTTGTGAATCTATTGGAACTAAACATTTTTGTTTCATATTTAAACAGTAAATCACTTTTGTATTCGAATTTATAGGACACCGTGTATATAGTGGGGGCCCTAGAAGGGATCCCTGACGAATGACGTTATGAACTTGAAGAAAACCGAACTTTTCTTCATCGTAGCTAATCTATTGATGAAGACACCTGAGATACGATTCCATAGACTACATACCACATTGAGTTGTGAAATCAGTGTATTTAGTGACAAGTTTATCAAAAGCTTTAAAATATCTCGTATCAGAAGTAGTTTCTCTCAGGAGAAAGTCGATGATGAATACCTTAAATAATTTCAATTATAGCTTCGCTACATGTGAGTCACAATTTATAATGACGTACATTACATATACTATAAAAGGCGATTATGCTGGAGTTATTGCAATATGTGCTTGAAATATTAATTAAATGAGCCAACTTTTAGTTATTCAGGAAGATTGAAGTAGTTATGATGTTATGAAAAGCACAAGCAAGATAAAAAAGGATGAGGGCTTTTATTAGCATTTCAACTTAAGGGTGCAGTAGCACTTATGTATTACTCGGTCATCTGTATACAAAAAATAAAAAATCCTTCATGAGAATCTATAAGACGTTAGGATCGACAGAGTTGGCGATACTGAACAGACGATAAATATTCCTGAAACTGGATCTATCCACTAAAATGTTTCAATATGACGATAAGTATTCCGGTTTTCAAAAGACTAGAATTGTTTACATCTCCTGTAAACTGAAATATGTTGGATGATTAAATTTTCGATTCGCTGGATAAATCAAGGATTTTTTTTAATTCCCCCAGTTTATGCCTTTTATAGATTTATTAGCTTTAAGTGGTATTACTTTTCATACGAAAATATACTTGGAGCTATTTGATTATGAATAATTGGAGGGAGTTGCTATAATCAGCAAACAGGAGTCCGCAAAGTAAACAGACTAAAAAGGAATGAACTGCGGTCTGCCGTATTGAAGCCGGAAAGTGTATTAGTGTTGTTGTAGTTAAAAATGAATTGCATCAGAAAACCTTGTATTTTGTATTTGTAATTTTTGTTGTTGCTATATTTTTTGTCTATCACACCTTGATTTTTGCTCACCGGCAGTTATTTCGGTCAGTTTTTCTTATAATTAATTATATACAAAAAATATGGGACAAAAAGAACTGTACTTTGTTTGATTTTGTTATTTTGAACGACTTTATTTATCTTATTCTAATTTACTTAAACTTCGAATTCAATTTTCCTCTAAACTTTATTTTTGCTCCTAAATAATCTTAATTGTCCCTTTTCTGATATACAGCCAGAGCTGGGCAATACTTAAGTAAAAAAAGACTTAAGTACTACTTAAAGTACCTATTTCTGAATCTATTAAGTACCTACAAATATCTAACTCTTCGTAGAAAAGCAAACACAATATCTAGCGCAAATTTTTTTGTTGTTGAGTTTTAAAGCACGCAAAGAACTGTCAAAGTATGTGCCGTAATAACGGGTCAAGACAGAACCTTAGACAAACTAATAACATACACACAAGACAGGACAAGTAGAACAAAAACCAGTAACGTCTCGCTCGAATATAAAATCGACGATGCCTCGACTTGATGACTTAACCACTGAGATGTATAATATGGATTGCAAAAAGTGGGCTTACTTCTATATTGTTGATTCTTTCGGCCTAAGCAACAATTACCAACTGAGAGAGAACTGAAAACAACAAATGGATTCGTCGAAATAAATGTTTTTAAGTTAATAATTTAGGGTTATTACTGACTAAAACTGTTTTATCAAAGACAATGTATTCAGTAGATTCGCAGAAGAATTTCTAAATGTTTTATTAAAATCACTTCCCGAGCTGCGTGCTCACTGTTTCAACTACCCGCCAATGATTTTTTGAATTTTGGCACCGACGACGTAAGAACTCTTTTTGACACAAGCAATTGTGCCCACGTGAAATAGAATCGTAAGCAGTCCATATTACATACGTCAGTGGACATAACCAAGGGTAAGCAAGCAATGCCTCGCTATAATATAAAATCAACGATGCCTCGACCTGATGTAGGGAAGGCCTCAATTTTTTCTTAGAAATTTACTGGACATTTTTTCCTTATGCATTATTGGAGGCGATAATGGGTGCTTGGGCGGACCTCTAATAGTTTTTGTTAATGTAGCAAGGAGAGGTGAAAGTTTTACTCTACTTGCAGTACGAAAAACTATAAATAGTAGCCACTAGTTACTACACATACTATAGTTTTCAAAAGGTATTGATTTATTAACATCTATTAACTGAATTCGATAAACTTCATTATATTACTGCCAACGTACAAAGATTATAAAAAAGTACTTTAAAAAGTACTTCAAAAAGTAGTCAGTACTTTTTATAGACTTAGTACTTAGTTACAAGTACTTTTCGTACTTGTGGTACTTGTACTTACGCTGAAGTACACAGGCCTTCGGTACTTGTACTTGTACTTCACTACTTCAGTACTTACTTTGTCTTTGGTATTTGCCCAGCTCTGTATACAGCCTACTTATCTTTCTGCATTGGTAAAACGCTTGCAACACTACATATTTCCCCGAAATTTTCACATTTTATTGTATGAAAACTGAGGTCTACACCGTAAAAAATATCTATTGAAAATTCCGCTACTATAATAGGCAACAAATTGCCAACAATGGTAGCGGAAATTTACATAACTTTATGCGAACTGCATAACCTTATGTAAAGCAATTTCGCACTGTATGTAATTTTTTATTGTTTATGCATTTTTCAATTTCCGATGTAAAATCAGATATGTAAAGTTACATCATGCTGTGGAACTAAGTTACATAAGTTTAATGTAATTTTACAATATTTATGAATTCTTCAATTCCGTATATAAAGTAGACAATATGTAAATTTACCAATAGTTATGTAATTTATTTCAATTGCCAATATAATGTTTCGTACAGAAATTAATAAATGACATACATAAACAAGTAAAAAAGCTAGAATTGGTCTAAGACCAATTCTTTTGACCATGGCATTAATATGTAATAATAGATTAACAATCAACATGTAAAAGAAGTAAT
Organism: Dioctria rufipes; assembly: GCA_963924295.1. Classification (NCBI taxonomy): domain Eukaryota; kingdom Metazoa; phylum Arthropoda; class Insecta; order Diptera; family Asilidae; genus Dioctria; species Dioctria rufipes. The sequence goes on along the minus strand of OZ002744.1, from coordinate 66,926,183 downwards.
GCTAGTTTCAATGCTAACAGCAATAAATATTTTTAGGTATGCAGTATTTTCATGATTGAGTTTTTTTTAGCGAAATTCAATTATAAAAATCCTGCGTACCTAAAAATATTTTTTTGATTTTTAATACGGTTTTTAAGGTAACTGTACGATCGAAACTAGTAACATTTCTTTACATGTTTTATGATTATTAATCTATCACCAACTCACTCCACAAAATCAAACTATACACTGACCGGCGACCGCATTCTGATATAATTTCCCATATAATGATTCATAGCGACGAATCCTGATAAACGTATGAGCAGACTACTGAAGGAAAGAATAGAGATAAATGCAATCGTCCTTACTTATGTTTTATTGAAATTTCCTTTTTAAATATGGGGAATTCAATGCAAATTACAGTACTGTATGGAATTTTATGCAAATTTACAGTATGCCACAAAAGTTTCGTGTAAATTCACAGTACTGCATGTAATTTTACACAAATTTACAGTACGATACAAAATGTTTGTGTAATTAAATGTAAAATCAAATAAAATATCTAAAAAATTACTTACTTTACTTATTTTTGCAATTAAAAGTAGGAAGTTTGCAGATTACGTAAAAAGTATTTAATTTCTTAACAATTATGTGTATATACATACATTTTAAGCGGTAGTGACTATTTTAACCATAGTAATTTTCCACAAAGTTAGTTCATGATTTTTTACGGTGTAGGCAATGCTTTGAAGTCTGATTTTACGTCCATGATTCACGAACCTCAAAACTAATAAAAATTTGATAAATACAGTTTTCTACCTCTCTTTTTTCAACTTCTGTTTTCAACTCTTATATGAGTCTATGAAGAGGAATACAATTCAATATCAATATTTCAATTGCTCAAAACAGGCATGATCGGCTAACTCAGTCGGTAGAGCGTGAGGCTGTTAATTTCTGGGTCATAGGTTCGATGCCCATGGAGTTGTGCGCGCAGTTTTTTTTTTTTAATTTAAATCAATAAAATATTAAATAGATGCAAATTATAATTTTGTGGAATCTGGCCACATGTTGGATGCAAATTTTTTTTAAAATTAAATAATAAATTTATGAGAATTAAAATGTTGGTGAATATATTTCTTTTTAAAAGTTTTTTTATTAGATAACTTATCTTTTCTGTGTTTAATAGTTGTAATATTTTTTTATGCTTTTTGAGAAGTACCTGCACATTGTGCATTATCTCGAATTGACTGGATAGTCTTCATTTTCAGCAATTTTATCTCTTTTCTATATTCTAGATGAAATCATTGGGTATACTAACTTAGTCATTCCGTTTATAATGCACAAAAATAATGCTGGTAGAGCAAAATGGTTTGAACACCCACGCATAATATTCAAAGATATTTAGATTTTTGCGTGTCCTTACGATTCCCGACAGCGCATTCACATAGATTGCTGAAATTTTGCACATGGCCTTTTTTAAAATAAGTTTAAGGTCGAGAATGGGACCAATCAGGCAACTCCTATAAGACTAATTCTTATGATATCCCAGATGAAGGCACGTATGTAATTTTGTATGGTCACTTCTCTGTGCAAGTATGATTTTTGAAGTGGTTTTTTGCAAATATTGCTAAAAGGGCTCGTCGGACAATAAAAATGGTTATAACCAATTTTATAGGATTTCACATTCTGAAGAACTTTGCAGTACATTAAAACCGTCTAAGACTGATGGTTTTCACAGTATTTATATGGCAACATCAAGAAACAACATGTTTCAGTTCTCTATATCGACGCATTCTCAGGCAATATATAGTGGAAAACGAAAAATTTGTATGGCAACCCCACGAAGGAGTTTCCCAATTTGTCTCGTTTTCGAACTTTATTTTACTTTTTTTTTAAAGTCCGTGTACAAAATTCCAGCTCTCTAAGTATACGTGTTCTCGAGTTATCGTACGCACAGACAGACCGACGGACGGGCAGACGGACAAGCAAAAATCCAAGTTACTTTTAATATTATGCATGGTGTCCAATCCATTTTGTTCTAATATAATTATTTCTGTGCGTTACAAATGGAATGACAAAATTAGTATACTATATAGCTTTCATTTAGGGTATAAGTATGGACAAAATTGGGCAACTCTTTCTTGTTGTTACCATTCAAAACTTTGACTTTTGACTATGTATTTGAACACTGTCTGAGAATGCTTCAACGTAGAGAGCTACACATCGTTTTCATAAAAATAGTAAATTAAATTTCAAAAATGAACTAAATCGAGCAACCCTTTCTTGGTATTGCCATACAAAACTTTGGGTTCCCACTTTATTTAATTTTAATTTTCATCTCAGACCAATTATAACGTCTAACCTGGCTTTCAACATTTTGATTTGCTCTGACTAGCGAACGACCGGTTTTACGTCTTTTATTAGTTCTTTTTTTTTACGCCATTTCCACAGTCAAGTATATAGATACTAATGGATGCAATCACTTTCACACTTATATTTCTATCCTCCAAAAATTTTGCAATATTTGCCTTCTACTACTCTTGATCCCGACAGTTTTAAGTTTAAGGTACACAATCAAGTTGCAAACAACACTTAGCTTTGCAGGTAGCGTTTTATTAAGGAGCGGTCCAGAAAAAATTGACCCATTTATTTTTGTTTGCAGTAAAAACACTAATGGCAATTTTTTTATAAAGTTTCTATATTTTGTTTCTTACAACTTAAACTTTAATATACAAAAGTTATTTCTAGTACATTATTTGTTTTGGAAGAATGTTTTAACTTTGTTATTCTAGCCGCTCATTAGATTTAGAACAGTTATATTAGCAACATTTCTATATGCTCTTTTCCATTTATTTCTGAAATCAACATCATTTTTGGCAAATTTCTTTGTTGTTCTAAGCTTATTTTTCAATAATGCCCAGTACCTCTCTACTGGACGAGGCTGGGGGCAGTTTGCTGGATTGGCTTCCCTTGGCACGATATTGACCTCATTGGTTCTGTACCATTCCATCGTTGCTTTTGCGTAATGACTGGTGGTCGAATCTAGCCAGAAAATAACAGACTCTTGATGCTGTTGAATAAAAGGTAGAAGTCTTTTTGAAGGCACTGTTTGATGTACACATCTGAGTTTATTGTTCCTTTGATGATAAATTCACTGCTTCGTAAACCGCAAGAACAGATCGCCTGCCAAATCATGTACTTCTTGGGAAATTTTTTCATTCCTTTTATTGAAAATTTTCTGGATACTCCGCTCCGACTTTTTGCAGTCAAATATTTGTCACCTGGTATCTGCGAAAAGTCAGCTTTGCAATAGGTTTCATCATCCATAACGACACAATCGTATTTCGTCAGGTAGTTCCCATAAAGTTTTCTCGCTCTTCTTCTTGCTGTTTTCTCTTCTTCTTCCTTCCTCAGCGGCACTTTTTGAACCTTATAGCTCCTTAATCCACAGATTTTTTTATATCTGTGCAGTGTAGACTTTGTTGTTCCTGCCAATGTCGCCATATCTCTTTCCGAAGTTCCCGGTTTCCGAGAATAAGTTCTCTTCATATGTTTTATGACGTCTGGACGGGGTGGCCTTGGTTTTCTACCTGTCCCACGTATCCTTTCTATTGACAAGCCTCGCCTATACTTGGCTATTGTCCTTTTTACCGTGGAATAACTTGTATTCAGGTCTTTTGAAATTTTTAACAATGAAATTGTGGGATTTTCCAAATATTTGGACAAAATCATTTCACGCACTTCTTCTTCTCTTCCAGACATTTTAACTATTTCACTTCCAATACACGAATGATTCATATAAACTCAGAGTTAAGTATTTATGGAATATTTTAACAAAAAAATCCAGACCAGGATTATTGTAATTTTGCAGGTATAAAAATAACTTAATGGGTCAATTTTTTCTGGACCACTCCTTAGTAGTGAGCTTTCAAAAAAAAAGTGCAGTTTTTTTCGTTACATATCTTATTTAGCGAAAATTGCATCTGGGCTTCACAGTCAGTTTACCTAAGTACTCTTTCCCATTTTGCTCTTTTCATTCGAAGATTTTAATATCACTTCGAATAATTAAATAAAAATTTGTAAAAGAGCAAGGGAGAAAATAATTAAAAATAATTAATTGGATATAAAATCAAAGTTACCCTTGATTATGGTAAGTAAGTACTTGTTCGTAGCAAAGTCAGAATTTTGTCATTCCACAAAGAAAAACATTGAAAATTTCTCCACAACCAATTACATACATACGTATTTATGTAAATTTCTTTTACACCTCATGTAAGAAAGGATAAAAAATATTTAAATAAAATTTCATTTAAATATGTTGCACATATATATTTGTTTTGTCCTCCTAAGGACACAATACTTACACCGTTAATGCCTAGCGTTGCTTGAATTGTACGAAAACACATGAGCATTCCTTGGGGATCTGATGAATACTTAAGTTAAATCAAATAATAATAAGTGAGTGACATTTGGTAAGAACATGGGTGTTACACTCGCAGAAACACCAAATCCAGTGTTGATGTGAACGTGCACTGCCACTGGCAGGAACACTAAATGCAGTAACGAAAATTCTTCACTGGCAGAAGAGCCAAATCTAGTGGATAAAGAATTCTTTAATATTGCCAGCAGAAACACCAATCTAGTAGAATAAAGCTTTTGGCAGAATCAACAAAACCGATAGCAGTAAGGAATTTCTCTACGCAGTGACATACACTTCATCAGAGAAGAAACACCAAACTCTAACTAACCCCGTTCTTAGACAAAATAAGACACTTAAACCACTTAGTAAAAGCGGTGGATCATTTTTTTTTATCGAAATATTAAAAACCCATCTCAAATTTATGAGCACACTGAAAGATGACAACTTTACACTGCCTTGACAACCGCGATACGTTTGTTTTTTCATCAATTTTTCTGTGCCTCCTACACTCACGATGACTATTTGTCATACTTATGAATATCAGCGTCGCAATGGAAATTTACTTTTTTAATAGGTGAACAAGTAAAAAAGCTAGAATTAGTCTATAACCAATTCTTATGATACCCTAGATGGATACTCGTACGTCATTTCGTATTTCATATCTGCACAAGTTTTTATCTTTGAAGTGGTTTTTCGCATTATTATGGTTTATCCCAAGTTGAACATTTCGGTAGCCTGATATGAATATGAAATGAAAATAAACCAGAAGAAATAGAAGAAATTTGTGTCAAGAATGGATCATTGGTCTTGTAGATTATTACCCTTTCTCTAAGGTAGGTATTCTTGATGTATGGAGGAAACTTACACATCTGAATTACCTATTGGGACGAAAAACCAGCGTTTCTGAAAGACGCACAATTTAAGCACCTCCCCTAAGCATCATTTAGAATCTATCAAGAAGAATGTTCACTGATAAATCCAGAAAAATAAGTAGAGGTGCAAGTAAGTAACTGAAGAGCTTCTATTGCCATCACATGGAAGCAAGCTATATAAAAATATTATTTGATGAGAGTGCAACAAGGACTAATTTCATCTAATTTTCCTCTATTGTATGAAGTAACGCATTTCTCATTTTCAATATGAATTCAGAGTGGTTAGGAGTAATCTGATAAAGTTCTAGTTAATAAAAGTGAGATTTAAAGGAGAATATTGGCTTATCTAATCAACTTCATAAAATTTAATACAATAAATAATCAGAAGCAAGCACAAGCGCTTTACTATTGTTTTCAGGAAGCAGTCTTGAACACCTCTAATGAGATTAAGGAAGAACCACTGCGATGATAATTCAAAAAGCTCATTAAAGCTTGAGCAAAGACACGTTCAAAAAATTTCCTCCCTCATCATTTAGCATACCTTCTAGAGTGCTTCTTAAGAACAGCAGTGAAGTGCTTGTCTCTGCAGACATACGTATTTAAATGAACTGGGATAAAGAAAAGAAGCTCTGCGAGTTTCCAGGAAAGCGCTTCAGGAAGTTCTTTAAAGCGCTCTTTTTCCCCAATGGGTAGGAATAGACATATGTACATATAAATTTGAACCAACAATAGATTCAAGCTAACTGTGATTGTATGTGCTCAACCGGTTCTATTTCTTTTTTGGTTTTATGTAACTAATTTTACTTAAGAATTTGTTAAGGATTTATCAAATAAAAAAAAAATGTGTTGACTGTAGCCAGTTCGACCAGACAATAATGAACTGAGTGCATTCCAGACATATAAACGAAGTAATGAGAAAGTTTAACCCTTTTGTGAAATAGGGTTAAAAATTAAACTTTATTATTAAATTGTATCGATCAGTTTTGGACAACTAGTATACATAGATTGCCTGAGCTATACTAATAAGATATATGCAATAGAAAATATCTCTCTTCTGAAGAAATTAGCCTAATCAAAGTTTGAAATTCATTGAAACCGACACAGTCATGTCAGCCAGATTTGAGGCCCTGAAAAATCAGTACCATGATAAAATTGCTCCGGCTTCTCGATATTACCTTTTGCAGTGACAGTAGAGTATGGTTAAAAGAATTGACAAGTGAATATCAAAACATGAGGAATGAACAGATGAAAAGCATTTAAAATTTAATTTTCTTGAGTGTATTATTGAAAAGTACATAAGGCTGAGTTAAAAACCACTGACATGTATATAAATGGACTGCTCGTTTTACTAAAAATGCATGAAAGCAAATGGCACCACTTTCATATTCCTGTCTCTTTCCGTGAGAACATACTTTCCCACTGAACTGTAACGATTTTGGGGATGAGAAATTGCTTGAAGTTCAGCGGTATTTCCAGAACTGGCAACTTCGTAATTAAAACTTTCTTAACAAAACAGCCTTGTAAAAAACACTTCCTTCGACTCATAATTAAAACTTAGTGATACAAATAGTCCCAAATACTTTTGTGGTAGATTCGGTAAATACCACTGACATGCATATAAGTAAATTCACAAATAATTTACATGTAGCGACAGTTTACGACACATGGTAGCATTGATAGTGAGAGCATATTTTCTGATATCAAAACTTGTGCCACATGAAACAGGAGATCACTTCGTCCATTTATATACATGTCAGTGATAAAAACGGAAAAGAACAGATAGTAAAATCGAAAAGTTGGAGTCTGATCTGAAAAACTTACATTTTAGCAAACTTTTGTCAAGTTGTTATCATTTTATAAAAAATACCTGTCAATACCATATTTCTGATAAGCTTAGTGTTAGTCGACAAGAAGATCTCTCAATAAGAGAAATTTCTAAACGGATTAAGTAAGTGAATGCACAATCGACTGAAATTGGTCTTTCTTTAAAAATCATAAAAACTATTACAGAAATGTACTTAAGAAAAAAAGTAATAGCTACCACTGAGAGGAAAAGGAACAGAATCTACACCGCCAATTCTAATGCCAGATGGAGCCTTAAAATTGTTCCCAAAAAACTTGAACTGCTTGATATTAAATCTTGAAAAATAATATAAAATATAAAATAAATAGAATATAAAAAACTTGATAAATATAGCAGTTAATTTTGTTAAATATAGTTTTAGGGAGAATAGTAAAATCAAAACTTTATTTTTCTGCATTGTTATTTGCTTCCAGCATACACTTTAAAAAATTTGCTTGATTGTTGACACAAAGCTTAGGTATTTTTCCCTAAAATGTAGTGAATATTGCCTACATTTTTGGTAATATTCCCTACATTTTAAAGAATATTCCGTACATTTTATGGAAAAATACCTAGCTATGTGGCAACAATTGTGCACATTTTTTACAGTGTATCTCTTGATTTGAATGTTTGGTTTATGATTAAAATACAACAACAATTTCCTTTTATTAAATAATCTATTGTCAATAAAATTCCATTTATAGACAATCCGTTTCTAATTTTATAATTATTTAAAGTAATTTACGAAAATTACCTCTCGATAGTTGCTGATTCGGTGAAAAAAAGTATTTTTCATGTTTTCATTACATTTTTTTTCCAGAACTTTCGTTGTTGGGAAAATTATAGTAAACGAAGTCAATATTACGTAACTAATGCCATTCTAACTAGATCTATTCATTTGAGGATGAAAAGTTGACGAAGTTAGTAATTCATTCGTATTTCAGATTAAGCATAGTCCCTAGATATAATGAGCGCCACGCGTTTTTGTCGTGGCGCTACTTTGTGGCGTTTATGTACACTTGATAGTTCGAACTATCTGAGGTGTGTTGATTATTTCTGCGAAATTGCGAAACGTGTTCACTAATTAATAAAAAAAATTAAGTATGATAATTAAAGCAAGTACTCTTGTCCTAAAGGTTTATAAAAAAACTTTTACCACAAAAAAATGGAATTTTTTATTTCAAACTTGTCCAGTAATTTCATTTTTCTCTTAAAATGAAACAGGGAACAAACGTAGTAAGAAACAACGCGCTACAAGGTTTAATAAAATGTTGTGGCGCCACAAAGTGTCGTGGCTTACATTGGATCATGCTATATATAAGAACCATTGATTCAAAGTTATTTTGTGGCGCGAAAATCACGTGGCGCTCATTGTATTTAGGGTTATATCCTCTCCGTGTCTACTTTTCGGCCCAAACAATTTCTACTGAAGTAAGGAACCTGAGGCAAATAAGGCCCATCTAATTTGAAAATGCAATAAATCAAGCAGTTGGTGATATAGAACTACAAAAAGAAGTTTTCCGTGCAGTTTATTTATTTGCACAACTAAAAAAATAGAAAAACTGTAACAGAAGTGAGTATTTGAAAAAATAATTCAGTTTTATAAAACCTTTTTCAATGGCCTTATTAAATTACCAGAGTATAGTAAGGCCCAAAGAAAAATTAACTTTTTCAAATATCTTAATCAGCGGAATGATTTCCTTTAAACTTGCTAAAACTAAGAAAACCAACAAAATTCAGTTATTTTTAATAATTTCTAATAAAAATAAAAATGGGCCTTTTTACTTTTCCAGGGGGATAATAAGACCCCAAATAGCACCACATATGAATTTCTTAACACACAACAGAGTAAATTCAAACAATCTTCATTATTTGGAACAAAAAGAATGTCACAATCATAATCCTATATAGGGACATTAATTTCATTGAGAGTTTAGGTTAGGTAGGGTAATAAGGCCCACGGTCTACTTCAGTGGGCTTTATTAGACTTATGACAGGATTTTACAAAATTACTCATTAATCAAATACATGTGGAAATACTAATTAAACAACGGAACTTATGATTTTGTTTGGGCGAAAATTATAATTCCAAGCAACCATACTCTTCTCGGTGACGTACTGTTCGCTACTGGCAAAATGGCGGCGCGAGCTGCCGGATGCCCCCTCGTCAGCGTTCGTGTCGACTTAATGCATGTGGGCATAAAGTATGAGGTTGCTGCGGTTCATTTTAATAGAAATTTTTAAATGTGGGCCCCTTATTACCCTTCAGGCTTTATTTGACGCAGGTACCTTAGTTGTAGAGGCGCGTAGGTATTTGACATGCCTGCCTAAGATATAGTTCCCTCCGAGAACAGTGATGATGTTTCGTACATTCCTCGATCTTCTCGTAAACATTAAATTAATTACATTAAAAATGTATTCAGTATTTTTATGATACAATTTTAACAAAATAAAGTTAATTAAGAATTTTCTTATATTCGAATTATCTTATCAATGGAATGGCAGTCGCTCATTTCGAAAGTGTCCCTATAGAATTATTCTCTGTAATTTAAAACCATTTAGTTAACTAAATTATACGAATCAATAAACTGTGTTCTGTTTTGAAGTATATTTCAAATGTAAACACATGATAATCTGTCACAGAATTTTAATATGATTTCGAAAATCCGAATGAAGCTCACTCTCTATTGTGCATGCACGCTACTCTGGTAAAAGCTCACTCTACTCTACTCTGTCATTGTAAATGTAAACTAATAAATAATTAATTTTTTATTTATGTAAAATAAAAATTGTGTACAATATTTAAAAAAAAACAATATCTTTTCAAAATATATTTGTTTTTCCCGGACGAGAATCGAACCCACACTTGTTAGAATCGGTAAAAGATGGAGAATAGAAGAATTTTAAGAATTTTGATTTTTAACGATTCTAAATGAAATCTTAAATGCAAGAGGAAAAAACAACCGCCTCGTCCGGGGCTTGAAACCGGGACAATCCGCTTGCCGGGCGACTGCTCCTTAACACTGAGCTAACGAGACAGATGATTTTCCTTCTTGTACTTCTTAATTTGTAACTAGCCTACTAACCCACGGTTGCTTTCAGCTGACATAAACCAGTAACGATGAAAGCGCACAAATAAATTGTAAATTCAATTAATTCAATCGTTAAAAATAAACGCTCTTAAAATTCCTCTATTCTCCATCTTTGAGCGATTCTAACAAATGTGGATTCGATTTTCGTCCGTGAAAAATAATTAAGAATTGAATTTACAATTTGATTTGATTTAGAATCGTTAAAAATAAAAGTTCTTAAAATTCTTTTATTCTCCATCTAAAATATATTATAAAAAAATAAATAAATATTAAAATAAATATAGTAAGTAATTATAAAAAAAATTTAAATTTAGAAAGAATTTTTATTAACATTTTTTTTTCAAAATAGATTTTGAAGAAGATCTTAAATCGTTAAGAACTTCACTTCATAACTTCAGTTCCATCATCAGTTCCATTCATATATATGCCTTCATAGTCATTAAAATAAGCTTTAAAACATGCACCTAATTACGATCGAGGTTATAATATTTTCAATATACTTCTCCGCGTTCAATGAAGTAATTTTTGACGCTCTGAATTTGTGATTCTTTTATTTTCCCAAATTTATATCGATAATTCTCGCCACTCCCACTAATATTTTTTTTATGATGGCAAATAGACTGACTAACATGAATGACTTCATAAAAATTTATTATTAGTAAATGTCATAATTGCAAATACGGAGCATTGCATCATTCATTATCAATAAAAAATAATGATCTGAAATTACTTAATTCTACTATGTATAATTAACGAGAACAACATCTTCACTGAGATAGTAACAAAAGTACAAAATATGCAATATTTGATTAAATTTAGTAGATATCTTTCACAAAGTTCATTATAGATGCGATTTTGTAATTAGAAGTCGGTCGTATTTCGATAACGTAATTTTGTTTGTTTGTTTTCAAATGGAAAATCAGAGATAAATAAGAATGCCTATGAAAAGAGCAACAAATGCTTCTACGAAAAAAAACCAAATTAGTTCAAAAAAGATTTTTTAAATTTTACGAAATCGGTCATGGTATAGTTGCCACCACAAATGATTATATAAAAAGTAATTGTCAAACACTACAGAGATGAATAAAAAAGCATACACCTTCTTGTCTATTGAACACTTTTTATGATGAAATGATAGATGAATTCATTGGATTTGCTAAGTTTGTCATTCCGTTTGCAACACGTATAGTATGGCAAAATAGATTGGAAACCAATACAAAATATCAAAAGGCATTTTGATTTTTAAGTTCCATTTGTCTACCTGCTCCTAGATATATAGTACTGAGTAGTGTTGCCATGCATATGTTTTCACTTTCACTATATGTATTTGGTCAGTTTATAAGAGAGGTTGAGCTGGACAGAACGATTTTTATATAAATTAAAATTCATTAAAATGGGATAAAGCATAATCGTATAAGGTTCCAATACAAAAACTCCGATCTTGTACGTAATATTTAAGAACTGATTGAGAGTATGTTGACACAAAATATCACAAATCTTTTAATAACATTAAAATTTAAAATTTCAAACAGGTTTACCATACGATTATTTTATTTTGCACTATATATTTGGACACTACGTTAGAACAGATTGATGTAGACCGCTGAAATCTAGTACATGGCACTTTTATAGTCATAGTAAATCAAAAATTGACTAAACGCTTTCTTGGTGTTCTTGGTGTATACTGTGAAAACGATCAATCCTAGATGTTTTTATTGTACTGAAAAGTTATTCAGAATACGAAATCCTATGAATTTCATTATAATCATTTTTACTGACTGACAAACTATTCTAGGAATATATGCCAAAAGCCACTTCAACAATCAAACTTACACAGAGGGTTGACTATACCAAATTGCATACGGGCTTTCATTTGGGTATCGTAAAAATTGGTCTTAGACCAATTCTAGCTTATTTACTTGTTTATTTATTTATTTACTTATTTATTTATAAGGTTAATACTCACTACCGTTAGGCTAATACAAACTAACTTCAAAGGAAGAAAAAGGATAAACTATTATTTAATATACATTAACAAACAACTTAAAATTAAATATAAAAGATAATAAACAATAATTTGAATGGAAAAGCATAATATAAATGAAATGATAATAATAAAACTACAGACTACATACTACAAAGAATGTCTAGGAGAAGAAAGCAAAACTTCAACTAAGCAAGTCAATATTACAAAAAATCCAAAACAAAAACTAAAGTCAAGCAAAATAAAGATAATAGAAATAACGAATAAGTTAACACGTATAGCAATAAAAATAACCTACATAATTTAAAATGTAAAATAAAGTAAAGCGGCCATTGTACACTATATTAGGATTACAATTAGGTCCAGAATAAATATTACAGTTTAATGATCTTAAGATATTTAAGATAGATTCATATGATGTAGATATTAATTTAATATTAGAATTTCGTCGAAGAGTTGGAATATCGGCTTGTATGACAGAAAAAAAGGAAGTGAAATGACTGGAAAAATATCACATATAACGATGAGATGCCGAGGTTCCGTCATTGCACTTTAATTCATTAGGGTATAATTTGATTTTTTTATATTTTTGCTGAAAGACTAGAAAGTCTTAAGATTTCCATTGAGTTCAGTACTTTCGACGTATCAGATGTAAGAGATACTCTTCTGAAGTAGGAAAAAGTTTTTTATAATTTAGGTTATGTTGTTGATTAGATTTATATAAGCGTCTGATTTTCTATGTTTCCTGCAAGGCTTTAATTAATTATGTACTATTTTGGGAAGGGATTATGTGTATGGAATGAAGGTATATACTATATAAGTGTACCCATCCCTTGTTTAATAATGTTATAGAACTTCTCATAAAAGACTTGTTAATGTCAGTTAAAAAGATTTGTGAAAAATTCAAACTACTGAGGAATGAAACTATCATAAATTCATTTTTGGAAATTTTTTGGTTCGACAGATATGCTACCAGCACATTTAAGATTCGCAAAATTTAGACTTATATCTGATGGAGGATGATAAGAATGAGCATAGGAATGAAAGGAAGACATTAAGAAAATACTCTTGGATAATTTTTTCATTCGTACTAGAAAAAAAGCCTCATACATATGTAGATTGGGCAAGGATAAGACGTGGGCTAAAATTCTGCTCTTTTAAAGCTACCCATAGTATTTCGCGGTCAGTCCCAAAAGATTCAGTCCTAAAAGAGCTAAAATCTTGTTTAAATAATATAAGACGCCTGCCGCCGTCTTTTTCTTAGAGTGTTCCAAGTGTCCTATCTTTTCTATAAATTACGTACTTATCATGTATTAATTCACCGCTAAATATAGTAGCCTGCAAAAATGTTTCATTAAAGCATAATTTATCATAATTATTAGAAATCGAATTAGATTAAAGCAGTAAATAATAAAAATCATGGTAAGACATAACACGTCATACGTCTACATTATTTTAAGTTAAGTTGTAAATACTAACTCTCATCTGGATGGGATACAAAACGGTATGCTACGCAGATGACCTGGTGATTTTAGGCACAGGAAATTATGAATCGGAACTCTGCGGACAGGTGCATAATGCGATCCGATTAGTCGAGGACTGGGCTAAGGATTTCGGACTGTGCATCAATCCTTCGAAAACCGATTTATGCCTTTTCAAAAAAAAAGGGAACATTCTACACGGTTAGAGCTTAAAGACAGGGTGAAATATCTAGGTATTATACTAGATAAAAAGTTGAGCTAGAAAGCACACCTTGAAGACAGAGTAAACAAAGCTCTTAGGCCGGGCGCCCACTGGAGTGGTGTGTGAGCAATGTGGCAGTGGCGTGGCGATTAAATGGTAAGTGAAAAAATTTAGTCCCGTAAAAACAAATAGAATAGCGCACATTGAAATAGAGTGGCGATGGCGTGGCATTTGACAAGTGGCGTGGCACCACTTGATTGCCACTAGTCTCCGACAAGTTTAATTTTCGAGTGGTAAGTGGCAGTGGATGCCACTTCTCCTTAGTTATTACTGTTGATGTTGAATTACTTAATCGATACGCTGCTTGCCATTTTGATGCGCGCTTAATAATATTAATACCAATCCGCCACCATTCTACTGCCACACCACTTTGTTGCCACATCGCACGCCAAGACCACGCCACTGCCACATTGCTCACACAACACTGCAGTGGGCGCCCGGCCTTAGAGTGTTCGCAATGTGCCGCAGAATTATAGGGAAAAAGTGGGGACTCAAACCACGGATGATCCTATGGATATGTACCAGCGTCATCCGACCCATGTTAACCTACGGATCTATGGTGTGGTGGAAAGCGATTGAGAATGCCAATCATCGTAAGATATTGGAAAAGATTCAAAGATTGTGCATACTCAGCGTAACCGGCGCACTCGGGCACTTGAGGTTATCCTTAATATACACCCCGTGTAGATACATATTAAGAAGGGCCCGCTATAGCAGCGCTGAAGCTACACCTGAATCAGAATACTCTGTGCTCCACCCATTGATAGACACTTTACTGTACTTGCCATACACCTAAAAAGCTATGTAACGGTCTTCCAGGCGGTGGTCAAGGCCATTCTTGAAGCGGGAAGCTACCTCCTTGGCTCAGACACTGAGAATAAGGATATTGCCATATGCTCGGACAGCCAAGCGGCCGTCAAGGCCTTGTCTAAACCCTTCATAGCCTTCAACCTAGTACTGAAGAGTAAGACCACCCTGAACTGCCTCTCTCAGTGTAATAGGGTACTCGTTCTTTGGGTGCCTGATCACAGAGATGGAAACGAAAAAGTGGACGAGCTTCTGTGTGTTGGGGCTTCCTTGGAGGCACCTCCCTCCACAATTGGAATCGCACCGGGTCACCTGGTCTCTACAATTGCGACTTAGGCGGACTGACAACACAGTTGTCCTTGGTTAGACGACCCTTCGGGTAGAACAACAAAGGAACTGTGGGGTAAACCTAACCGAAGTTCCACAAAAAGACGCTCGGGCCGAGCAAACCTACCATGAGAATTCTGGTGTCTCTTCTCACTGAACACTGTTTTCCCAGGGGCACCTACATAGGATAGGACTGGTTGATAACCCTACATGCAGAGGATGCGGAGAGGAATTCGTAACGGTGATTCAATTTCTTTTTCACTGTCCGGCTCTCGCTGGAAAACGTTATAGATTCCGTGGCTCACACCTCCTGGATGAATTGCATGAACCAGGTAAATCGGGTTGGGAGCAAATCTTATGATTTGTAAGAGCGTCTGGTTGGGACCTATGAACTCATTCAGGGGCCCTGACGGTGAACAATGAGTCTTGTAGTGGCCTACGTTCTACAGTTCTCCCCTAGAGGCGACTTAACCTCCTTTCAATCCATCCATCCAAATGCAGGGAAGAATAATCAAATAATAAAAGGTGGTTGTTTTACCTTACGTTTGCGAAATTGTTGTATGCTGCTTTTTTCTAATTTTCTATAGAACTGATTTAAGTAAAATCTTCTTATATTTTCATATCAAAACAAACAAAATAAAAATTTTAATAGTTTAAAAAAAAATCTTTTTTTCCTCCCACTTAAATGCATTCCAAACGAAGTCCATCACCTTGGAATCGAACCATCTCACAGTTTCGATGAAACTGTCAGAGTTTATTAGAATACGGAAATATTTTACAATGAACGTCTTTTAGAAAACATCTCGAGTACAGAGCAGCCGATTTTTCTGATTCAAATGCCAAATGAAGTTAAATACTCTAGTTTCTGGAAGAGATAGGATAGCTTATATAACTTACAGCAAGATAAGATGACCTTTAGATACACTACATAAATTGAATAAAACATTTTTTAAGAATTTTTATATTTAACGATTTTAAATTAAATTATAAATACAAAAGAAAAAAAAACAACCGTCTCATCCGAATTTTGAAGCCGGTAAGGACGAGGCCGCTCTTCTTTTCTCTTGTATGTACATATAATTTAATTTAGAATCGTTAAATATAAAAATTATCAAAAATTCTTTTATTTCTTCTATCACCGATTCTAAAAATTGTGAGTTGGAGTCCCGTAAGGGACAAGATAACACCCGATAATTTTATAAAATTTCTAAAGACACGAAGAAGTATAGCTACTCGTTTCGACGGAGTTTAAGTATATTTAACTCTAATCCAAATTTGCTAATGATAATCAATAATATTCAAATAGACGAGCACAAGAGTAATTTTATAAGATTTGGTCTTATTAATAAGAGTTTCCTTATAAGTTAACTCAAAAAACATATTTGGTACTTTTTCACACTTTTTCGGCTATAGTTTTATAACGAATTTACCAAAAATTTTGAATTTTGTGTTTTGGAATTCTTAAAAATATCCCTTTCCAACAACACCCTTCAAGATAAAATTTGCCAAATTTCAAATTCCTACGTCACGTCGTTTTCGAGAAAAACCTCTATGACACACAAATGGACGGACATATGAGCGATCTTACATAGAAGGGTTCCATTTTTACCTTTTGTTTTACAGAACCCTAAATAGTGCTAGAGGTCCTCAATAGCAAATAATACTATTTTAAATACAAACACTATTATTGAAAGAAATATGAATAAATACTGTATGTATTTATGAAAAATATGAAGTATTTAGCTTCATTGGACATATGGATCAGAAAATTTGATTACTCCATTTCCGAGATATAAATGACGTTTCATCGTAAATCACGAAATATCCAAAACCCCTAGCAGAGAGCAAAGCGTAATAGAGGAAAATAAAATATATGTGTGAGCTATTTTCGTATTCCATATAAACTCATCCAAATCGGAAATTGGCGGATCCAAAAATCAACTCAAAGTTATCACATTCGTGTGCAATAGCTGCATGTAGAAATTTTACCCTACATGTGGCATCACTGATTACCAATCCGAGCATAAGTTTTACGCAATTTAAAAATATTTCGTGCTGAAATGCATTTGACTCTATAATAAATAACCAAGTCTAAACCAGCATGAAAATACTAATAATCTTTTTACTTTAACGTAATAATCCCACCACAGAAATCTAATGAATGTTACAGATGCTTAGGTACATACATATGTACAAATATATATGTGCACATGTATAGCACACATCCATATAAATAAATGCACATGGTTTGATGAGTTTTTTACTATAAATCGCTTCAATGCGTTATCAATTACCCTCAAACATTATTTGCTCCCTGGATGGATGGATGGATGGATACACATATTTTGAAAAGTTTTCAATTTATATGCACCTTCACACAAGTGCATTTAACTATATGTGCACATAAATATTTAACGGAAAAATGTTTATATATAAATTATTTAAAAAACAAAAATCTAGTGCCATTACATCATGGAAATTTTTAGTGAAACGTAATATTTTATTAAACATTTTTTTACGCTCACCCGGGTAATTTATATTGAAACAAGTTAAACTAAAAAAAAAAAAACTTCCGAGGAAATTGAAACGACATTGAATTTTAATGCACTTAAGAAAGTTTTGAATTTTATACAAACTTTGTTGAATATTAAGTAGCGGTACCAAGGTAAAGTACAGACAGACGCTGAGAAACTTTTAGCTTTTAGTCTCCGTTCAATAAAAGTTCTGAATACACTGCGGGGATTACATTCATAGACGTATAGGTACTATGGCCAATGAATTTTTAACTAAAGAAGTCCAAAGTCCTAAAATCGGCTTAATACAAAATAGAAAAAAGTAATCCCAAGTGAACGGATTCTATAATTTGTATAGAGAAGGAATAGCTGTAGAGTTTGGAATCTGTGTGGGAGTGAGAGAAAACCGAAATAATAAAATCCCCCTACAATTTAAAGTATTAACGTTCTTGAAGCAGTTTTAAGTTCCCCAAGGTAGTGGTGTACCTTTAAGTGCCTACTGCTATTGCTCTTTTGGTGGGTAAGCTGCAACTTAACTACGTAACAAGCTCCTTTTACTGCATATAACAATTAGTTTAAAACAAAGATACAATGCATTACGAAATTAAAACCGCACCTTTGAAAATTTCTATTTAGAGAACAAATAATGAAATCAGTGCCACCATTAATTGTACCCTTAATTGCTATTTTAAATTTACCATAAAGCTTTTATGCTTATAAAAGGAACATTAACTATAAAAATTGAAAAAAAAGTAACGTAAGTGCACAAATAGGCATTTCATTATTATAACGGCTTATGACTTTTTCTCAAATAAAACAATATGAAATAATTGATTGTAAATTACTATTTTTTATTTTCGTACTTTTACATATAATCTTGATATTTTTTTTTAACATGTATTCTCGCACAACAAAATATCAGGCAGTGTATATGGCTGTTTTCAATTCGACAACAGTGATAAATTGACAGCTGTCAGCATAAACTTTCCGGACGAACAGGGGGCCTATTCTTGAATTACGAATGGTTTTTACGAATTCGTTATATAAAGAATAGTTGAACCCCATTCGTTATATAACGAATGGCTTTTGCATACGAAAATAACGAATACGAATTTCAAGAATCTGCCTTCGTTATTCGTTGTGACTGGACAACTCTTAATCTTTGCTGAAGAATTGATGGGCATGTACCGCCAAATTTCTTGTTTGAGAAATGCCACAGTTCTTCTTTTCTTTTTTAGATCTCTCAAATTACATTGTGAGAGATTTCGGGTGAATTTTTGTCACGAGACATTGCCAAGAATAATTCACAGTTTAATGTATTATGATCGTGGCTACACTGTCGACGAAATCATCACGTGATGTCTCTTTTTGTCGCACGATTCCTCGAGATAAATTTTTCGAATTCAAATCATTTTGAATTTCTCACCAATTATCCTGCGAAAATCTGTGTGAAAATATTAATTGCAAAAAATTGATTTCATGTGCAAGTGCAAAATCCGCATTATGTAATCAAATATTAAAAGATCATGTGAATTGTCGCTTCTAAATGTAACCAGGTTATCATGAGATAACAAGAGATGAATTGGTCGCTTGGTGTCGTCTGTTTTTGCGTGATGAAAATTCGCCTGAAATTTCTCACAATGTAACCGCAGCATAGGTCATTTGTTTCGTCGAGCTTGTTTTTTTTTCCACCTACACAAAACAACTGATGCATGAAAAATAAATAAAAACTCGATCACGATTAACCGATCTAGACTAGAGCCAAATAGTCGTGAATAAAAGTGAACCGTATATTCTTATTCTGAGTATAAGCGCAATGCTTTTCAAATTGCGCCTTATCATTTGCCAAATTGTCGAAACCGATGTAAATTTTTTGTATTTTTAGTGGTTTGATAACAGCAAGATCGCTCAAAGGATTCTTGTATCATTTCGGTCCAACAGCATTTTTCTTCGTTTCAGTGTATGACCTACATCCATAAATTACTATTATGATCCTTTAAAGAATTGCAAATGACGCACTCATATCTTCTGGTTTTTAGGGAAATTTCTCTCTTTGAAAGCCCATGGCTACAAAAAGCTGCGATTTCTTTCATATTTAGAAAGAAAAGGCAGTCGTAGGAGGCTAAGCCAGGAGAACAAGGTGGATCAGGGTTCTCAGCGTAATGCGATTATTTTGTGGAAGATATTTTTTCTTCGTCAAATGGGATCGTTTTTCCGTTAATTCAGCATAAAATCGATCCAACAAAGATAAGTATTCTGTAATAGTCTTTCTACCCTAGATGAAATCTATAGCGAATACTAAGTTTGTCATTCCGTTTGTAACGCAAAGAAATAATGACGGTAGAGCAAAATGAATTGGATACCCACGCATAATGTTCAAAGTTATTTTCATTTTTGTCTGTTTGTCTGTCTGTCTGTCTGTCTGTCTATCTGTCTGTCCTGTGCGCACGATAGCTCGAGAATTCGTATACTTAGAGAGCTTCCACTATATATTTGGAAGCAAATAAAATTTCAAAAATAGAATAAATCGGGCAACCCCTTCTTGGTGTTACCATATAAAATTTTAGGTTTTTTACGTAAACTGTGAAAACGATCAGTCCTAGACATTTATATTGTACTAAAAATACGAAATCCTATAAAATTGGTTATATTAATTTTTTCTGCCCGACGAACCATTCTAGAAATATTAATTTGCGAAAAGCCACTTCAAAAATCAAACTTTCACAGATGGGTGACCATACGAAATGTCATACGGGCATTGACTTACTTGTTTCTTTTCCTGTTGGCCGATGAAGATGCAAATTCAAGAAAATTGAGGACTAAATTTCTTCGCGCGATTCGGCTTTTGATCAACTGTTATGGTCCCTTATATTTTATCATTTTTATCAATGATATATCACTGGTTTTAAATCAAAATTTAAATGTCATGTGTATGTCGATGGAACAAATAACACACACATTGGAATGATTACGTAATTCATAATGGCCAATAAAAAGACGTTCTGCTCCAAGAGCTGTCTATCCTTCCTTCGAATTACAAGTTGTACTTCATTTCTCCTTCCATCTATCATCCTACTATCAAGCTTCCTGAGACAGAGGGAGCATATTGACCCATCTAAACAAGCTCATAGCAACCGAGAGAGTTGTGAATGCTTCTATGGATGAACAACTCACTCTCTGTACATCTTTTGGAATACAATCTCAAAAGTTGACGAATGAATTTTATAATTCAGTTCGCAGAGTAGGTACTGCTATACTGCATTTTGTGCAAGATTTTATTAAAATGCTTTTAGAACAGTGCTCTCACATGAATGTATGTATTAGTAATTGATTATATGTATACCGCTAACGGCGGGAAAGTTTTGTCGTAATTTACTATCTGCAAGGAATTTTATTTGTCAGGTCAAGACAAGGAGGTAGAATGTGTCCTGTGGGGTCTTATTATTTAGCATACCTCTCGTAGAATATAAAAGGACTACTTTCAATATCCTGCATCAGTTAGTTCTGAAGTACAGAATGAATAAGATGGTAGTGTATAATATGCATTTAAGACATTTAATTTTGTATGAGTTCCAGAAAGGAAATAACGCATCGGTTGCTTATAAAAACTTATGTGACACGTTGGGAAATGAAATTGTAAATGTTCGCACCTGCCAAAAATAGGTTTGAAAAATTTCGTTCCGGAAATTTCAATCTTAATCGTCGATCTTAGCCGTCCAATGTCTATAATGACATTTTGCGATCCATGTTGGAGAATAACCCACATCTAACCGTCCAAGGTCTATAATGACATTTTACGATCCATGTTGGAGAATAACCCACATCTAACCTTTAGAGCAATTGCCAAAGAGTTAAGCATCCACCATTCGACTGCTGAGGAGCACATCATACATTTTGAAGCAGAGTGTTTGGGCTCCACACAATTTGTCTGAAAGAAATCTATCGGATCATATGAGTTATCTGTTCATATCTCCTCATTACGGGAGATGTAAAGTGGGTCCTTTACTAGAATGTAAAGAGAAAAACAGTTTACCGCCACAATTACTAGAAATCTAGATCTTCATCAACGGAAGGCGATGCTTTGTTTGTTAAGCAGGGGCAAACCATTATTGCGAACACCTATTGTAACCAGCTTGATAAATTGAATGCAGCTATAAAGGAAAAGCGGCCAGTATTAACGAACATCAGGATAATACACGCCCATATGCACATGCAATGGTGACGCAACAAAAGTTGAATGATCTTGGATGGGAAGTTCCTATTCACCCATCATATTCACGCTTCAGAATTATCTGATGAGGAGAAAATTTACTTCTTTCGAAATTATCTTCAAGGTAGTTGCTGAAAATTTTGGGTCAAAGGATAAGAGCTTCTACGCTAGGGGGGGATTAACAAATTGCCTGAAAGATGGCAAAGAGTGGATGCAAATAATGGACATTATATTATTGATTATAATATAAATAAACATTATTAAAACAGATTCAAATGTTTTTTTTTTATAAATACGACAGAACTTACCCATCAACCCAATACTTAGTTATTGTTGATGATAAGCGACTTTATTTATCAAAAACTTTTGATAGAGTGGATCACCATTTGCTTGTCAATAAACTTGGAATCCAATTTAGATTCTTGGAAACTACAAGCAAACTGATTTAATTTCACCATTTCTTGATAGTGAAGCCCAAAAGTGTTTTTGTATTGAAACTTTCTCTAAATGTGTAACTATCAAGTAACTGGAACAAACAAGTCTTGAACCAATTTTTACCTTATCATAACAAAAAACATGATACGATAACCTTGGATAGATTTAATGCCAATGGATAATTCATATTTAACCAGATTTCAGTAACAACAACCTTTCTGCATATTTTGCTCCCATTTAGCCAACTTCAAATAATAATTTTCTTTCTAATTGAAGCACTAATAGAGAAACTATAATAAGTCGGTCCATGCGCTCATCTACGACATTGAGCATCACGCTTATCCAATTATAGTTATTACAAATTTCAATTATATTTAAGTTTTACAAATAAAGAAAGATTGGATGAAATTAGCTTTGTTTATTCTTTTAAGTCTTTATTGAAACAGATAATTAGTATAGGTATCTTTTTGAAATTAAATTTTCTTCTCCCCTTCTAAATTTGAATGAATTCATGAAAATTAAATCCAAAAATCCTATCAAATTAATTAAGCAAACAAAACTTAAAATTTCCAACATTTGAGTAGTTTAAACTTCTAAAGCCCTGCCTAACAATAAATTCAAGTTTTCCTATAGAGCACTGGCACTCTTGAACTCCTCATCATTCTTGATGAAAATCAAATTAGCAAGCTTGCACCGCACCTACACAAACGAGCACACTTATCTCATATACATATATGAATGTATAGTGTATCCATACAAAACAATTGATTCAATAAAAAGAGATTTAATCAAAATCCCATTTCAATTCCATCCTCTTCTTATACTACAACTCGCTTTCGCTTATCGAAAGGTTGCAAATTTATCTCTCCACTTTGTTTAAGCTCAACAGAAAGGAAATCAAACTTTAATTGAAAAGCTCTCTAAGCAGTTGTAGTAGTAGTGTGGATTTACCATTCGCTTCCTTTGTCTTCCAGCAGCAGGAAAGTGTACGAATATCTGGATAAAGAGCTGGGCTTGGCCTTTGTTTATTTTTAACACTTTGAAATTGGTAAATCGGAATTATCCTTCCGACAAGAGAGGGTATCAGAATATTGATAAAGAGAACTTAGGGCACAGATTTCTTCCCGATATCATGTGGGACCATGTGACCATGGCATAATTATTCCAGGGATGCTGGAAATTCTACTTTTAGTTGCATTAGAAGGATGTTATAAGTTTTTTTTTTTTTTTTTGTAACTAGCTTACCTTACTAATTAAGGTGGTAACTGATTGTCCGCTGACAAACTACAGCCATAAATAAAAAAAATTTGGGTGGAAGGAAAAAAGTCTTATTGACGGAAGTTGTTAATTAAAAGCTTAAAAGTAACCCCAACCTTCTGCTGTTCTGTTGATTTACTTACAAAAAAAGGCCTAATAAAAAATCGTTTAGTTGGTACACTTTCACAAATCATGGATAATTTTAACGTAATTAAGTATGTAACTCCAGAAGAAGTTGTGTAGTTGACTTCATGAGAATAATGATGTACCGATTTTGAATGATATTGTCCATTCAATTCAATTCAGTTTTATTTAAATAATTGTACACAAGAATCAATACAAATTCTTTCATCGTACTTAAAACAATAGTTAATTTTAAATTACTCAAGGAGAGAACCTGACATTAATAATGGTAAGTAAAAAAATTTCAGAATAATAGGAAATCCAAATTACACATTGAATTCCAAAATTTACAGCCTGTAAGATAAAATGCAATATAATTCGATCATCCTGTCAAAAAACCCAAATCCATAACTAACTCAAATGATTCAGAGGAAATCAACCAATTAAGTATATGTTAATTGCCGAACCAGTGCGCTGAATATTTATTAGTAACCGACTCCATGCGCGAATAGTACGGACGAAGTAAGAATCTTTTTGACCAGAATATTGAAATTTAGGAATCATTAAATTATTTTAACGCAGAGAGGTTGAAAATCTAAGTTGGGTAAAATGGTAAGGGAATACCCCAGTAAATTGTTACTGTACGAGGAAATATGATCATATCGCCTAAGTCCGTAGATAAATGTAACACACATTTAGTTTTCCTGAACAAATAGAGTCCAAATAAGAGATCACCAATCTACCATTAATGAAATGAAGAAGAAGTGATCTAACCAAAAGCATTCGAGTGTTTGTTGGCAGCAGATTATCAGAAATCCAAGGGCAACCTAAGCCACCATATATTTTAGCAATTATATATTAATATTCATATACACATCTAAGTTTTTCACATTCTCGCAAGAAGATATTGAGATCCAGGCCACCCAGCAAACCTGCGAAGCCAATGCGAATCGTAAAAATATCACAAAAAATCGGTAGTGAATTCAAATGAGATATGAAAGCGAAACCTAAAGCGGGAGCAAATGTTGACAGAACATTGTGTCGCATTGATGGTATCGTATTCCCTTTGCCTTTCTTTTTCGACAAAATGTGATAAATATTTAAATGTATCCAAAATGAATATTAATCTACTGTGATAACGATAAATTTAGCGATTCGCAAATGAAATTATTTATCAATCATTAGCGAAATCAGTGTGTGTCCCATATCTACGTATGAATAAAATTTATTAACCTATGTTTGTAGGTATCTACCTATCTAATCCAGTCTCATATAAATGTAGCCTCTCATTTTAGTCTTAATTTTAATTAAATATAATTTTAATTGCTCACCCTTTACAATTCACTGATAGAAAGATGAAGACAATAAATTTCTGATCACACTTAAATACAAACTCAGAATGGAAAAATAGAACCGAAATCCTTAAAACTAAAACTGTCAGAAATTCGGGCACACATGCACGTGTTTATGAAAGATAATAAAAGAGAACAGAATTTATATTCGCACTTGTTTCGCTTTTATATGGCTACGATAACATGAATAATGCTTAGCTCTGTCGCATTTACTCTCATGTTTCTCATTGTGCAACTCTATTGTCGCCTACGTTTCGGTGTTGCGGACGTTCGCCTAATTGTTTGCTGGGTAGTAAGATCATTTCGATAAAAACGAATACACTGAGACTTGTGAGGAACAAACTCAAACAGTTCAATTTAACCCACAATAAGATCCTCTATAAGTCTGAATTCACACCATTAATGCAGTCTTCAGACAGGCCAATAGCTCGATTAAGATAGAGCTGTACATCATCAGCATATAAGTGTACGTTCCAATTCTCAACAATATCAGGCAAATCATTGATGTACACGCTAAATATCAGTGGACCAAGGATTGAGCCCTGAGGCACACAGCAGTCAAGTTGCAAAATACCAGATTTAGTATTACCTATTTTGACATATTGATGTCGACCTGATAAGAAGCTATCAACAAGTGCTAAAGCAGAAGATAGGAAGTTAAATTGTGATACCAGCTTCGAGAGCAAATTAGAATGATGAATTGAGTCGAACACTTTTGAAAAGTCAAGTAGAGTTAGAATACATACATGATTCATATAGAGGGATTTCCGAATATGTGAATAAACAACAATAAGAGCAATCTCACAAGTATGGAACTTCCAGACTATGTTCATCCAAGTAATATGTTATTTGTCGTGACATTAATTTTTCGAATACTTTCCCTAAGTGCCACAACAAACTAATGGGCCAATAGCCGCCAGGATATTTCTCCTTATTCATTTTCGGCACTGGCAAAATCATTGCCACCTTCCACTGTGACGGAAATTGTGAAAACGTGAGACAACTATTATAAATATGTAAGAGTGGCTTGGTTATCCAAGGCAACCAAACCCTAATAAATTGTGGGGAAATCGCATCAGTTCCAGTAGCCTCCGATATAATAGAGTTTATCGCACTAATGAGCTCAAACTCGCATCTGAAACTTAAGGGCAGATTATCAGATAACTGGTGGTCAAAACCGGATGAAGAGCGAGAATCGTTTCTAAATACAACAGCAGAGTTCACTGATGCAAAATGAGAGTTTAATAAGTCAGGATTTAGATCACATTGAGGTTCATCTCTGCCAAAAATACCCGACCTCTTAAGATTAGCCCATGATAGGATAAGAGGATAGGTTGATAGCAAACTTTACTGCATTGCCAGTTAGCCTGTTATAATAATTAAAAAACCAATTATTCATATTGAGAAAAATCCCCTTATCTAGGTACAAAAAATGCCATAAATAGGAATAGATTTTTAATTAATTTAAATGTACAATGAACATCGTCCGAATAATTTTTGTTGATGCAAGATTTGTCGTAAATCATTGATAAACCAGAAAAAAATGCCACAGGTATGGATCTTTCAGAAGTACCTGATTTATAATATCAAACAACATTTGTGGAACTTCTCACACTTACTTGCTGCGTATGTTTGATAGAAAACTATACCTACTACAATCAGACAAATTTAAAATCAGTAACTAGATTGTAGGTACTTTAAGGTTAAATTTTCAAAATAAGTAGGAGTGGGGCCGGAGCGCCTGTAAGCTCTGCGATCTAAAATATCTTTGTGCTGTAATCCTGCTGTATTAGGTGCAGTCCACGTTGTCATCTTTAGGAAGGCTATCTTATTAGGATCAATTTCCTGTTCATCTTATGGGTTTACAAAATCCCTGCCCAGACATTGGAGTCTTTCTCGAAGATGTCCTGCGCGTTCATGTTCTACGGATTCTACTTTTTCGTTTCAGAATCAGCAGTTGGCCAGTAATTGTGCCAGTAAATAATCTGATCTGGTGCTTACCACAGTTGATGACTTTTTTAAAGTCTTTGTACAGAAAGTCAATTAACTTCTTTGTGTTCCTTAGTCCAAGACGGTTCTGCCATTGTATCTGGTGAGACTTTTCTAGTTTGACTTTATTACTACTGCTAAGTGCCTTTTTGTAAGGCCGCAGAAAGGTTCAGTTCCGGTAAATGAACATTTCGCTCCTTTCCTAGCTAAGTAGTCAGCGGTTTCATTACCTTCATGTCCCTCGATTCCCGGTAACCATCTCAGGGTTACTTTATTATCCTCTGATAGTAAATCTAAGACATCCCTACAGTTCCAAACTAGCTTTGAAGTATTGGAATTTAATGGCTTTATCGTGTCTTGGCTGTCGGACTGTGTATGTACATATGTTTGCGTGTCCATAGCTTCTTTGTATATTGATTCTAATGCATGGATTTCTGCTTGAAAAACAGTTGATTAGGATCGCGGGGCCAAAATCCAAAAATCTTGGAGACTACGCGCAAACTTGGATATTAATTATTTTGAAATTTTACGAGAATATTTTGATGTCCTACAAAGTCTCCATATCTCCTGCAGCTAGCATTTGTCACCTTAACATAAAGGGCAGGGTCTTTTTTATAAAAAGATGTAGAAGATATAAGCCCAACATCAGTTCTAAGGCTGATGCATGAAAGCCTTATTTTGAACTATTCTTTCCTTTGTATTGATCCTTCATACAAGGGCGCTATATGTAATAATGGGGCCTAAGGATAGTGGTATAGGTAGTATAGATGATTAGTTGTATTTTAAGGATAAAAACATCGACAACTTTCAAGAAACCTAATACGGCTAAGAGAAATTTAGTGTTATGAAGCACAGATCGATTTTTTGTTGTAATCAATATAAATTCTACTTTGCTGAAATGTTTTCTGTTTTGATTCATTTATGACGGAGTACGTTATTTTGAAATTTGAAAAAAGTACCAAATTTTGCTTGGTAAGTGTAATTTCAAAAATCTAGAAAAAAATATTGTGATTATAGGTAGAAAATATTGATCAAATCAAAATTATTAGAAAATCACAAAGTTAAACTAAAACCCAGATTTAAAAATGAAACAATACAAAATCCTTGAGGTCTGAAAAATTCCCGGCAGTAAAATTTTTTAATATAAAAACTCGGAGTATAAGTCCCCGAGATTCCATACTCAAACCGAAAATTCATCGGAAACAGTTTGAACTGTCAAAATTTCCTAATCCAGAGAATCGCGTATTGACAGAAGACGATTGGGAG
The DNA here is from genome assembly GCA_963924295.1 of Dioctria rufipes. Taxonomy (NCBI): domain Eukaryota; kingdom Metazoa; phylum Arthropoda; class Insecta; order Diptera; family Asilidae; genus Dioctria; species Dioctria rufipes. Next base: position 66,897,971 of record OZ002744.1, on the reverse strand, counting down.
TCAAATTTCAAAAGGCAAAAACCCGAATTCCAATTGCCGGAAGAGATAACATTTTATTGTAATAATATTAAAAGACTCGAGTTTGCAATCACACAGTACATAATCGCCAGAAAATACTGGAATCCCCAATAAATGTGTTTCGTTTATTCAAAAACGTGTGTTGTAGTAGACTTTGCGGCGCAGTTACGCTGAAACCATTCCTTTTTCAAAAAAACCAAGGTTATATGACTGTACTATGACACAAATTTAGTTTTTTTATTTTATATTATTAAGCCAAGTCGGGGGATACCCCATATGATGTAATGCACAGCATGGTAAGAAGGAGATAAGGAAAAGATGAGCGGAAATTAGGAGATTGGCGGAATTGCTGATATATGTATATCCTCTTAAATCTTCGCAGATTATAAGCCCGAATAGAAGATGGTAGAGATGGTAAAGGATAAAATTATATATGGGATTTGCAACGTGCATTGATTAGACTAAATATTTCCTAGAGATAATTGACCATACATGTACCGATAAAGGATCGAAAGACATCCGACATTGCAATGGTTCTCGAGCGAGTCAATATGACAAGTGAATGCAACATCGCCAATGTGCTTGATGCCTCTCTTTTGGGCAATATGCAAAGAAGCTAAGCTGTGCGACCAGCTCCTCCAGCCGAGATATGGGAATCGTATTCCATTATAGGTCTGATAAAGGACTTGTAGAGGAGCACTAGGTTCGATGAGCTGACTTATTTCTTATACTTTTGCAGACATCGAAGACATTTCATTCGATACTTCTTTGGAAACAGAGGAGAAATATACTTGTTTGCTCATGTAACATGAATTTTGCTTAAAACGTCTTAAATGCTTTATTGTAGATATGATTGTGAAACCAGAACAGAGCAGTTATCCCATAGCGTTTTAAGCAAAAGTAATTGAAAGTTCTTAAGCTATCAATTTTATCTGTGAAAATCACCAAACACAATATTCTACGAGTAGATACCCGGTTTGAGCTATAAAAAACCTCTACTGTACCCATCTTCAGCTAATATTTGTAGAAACAAACCCTGAAGTTAATTACCAAAAATATAAGTAAAATATTAAACGTGGCCCCATTAAATTTAACACGTGACCGCACCTAATTAATTTCAACTTGAAAACCGTTCAGGGAATTGCCGGTAAAATTCGACGGGAACAGAAGGGCGAAATATCGACTTTATTGCTTTTATTCGTTGAATCCCATATCCCTTTATATGAACAGCTTCTCTTATTTGGTTATCCCTGCAGCCTCATGGTTACTTCCTTGCATTCCTGTCCTAGCTACATATACAAGACTCCCAGAAATTACAGATCAGACAGTAGGGAAGGGATACGGGATACGGATCACGCAATAAATCGCAATTTTCGTATTTTACTTTATGGCTGGCGGAGTGAAAAGACTTTTTCGCACAAAAGTCTCGTCGACGCTGCTGCGTGCTAAAAATCGATTTTTCCTATCATCATCCCGAAAGTCCCGAAATGTGCGAGGGTAAAGAACACAAGGGACGTATTGTTCGGAAAACGTTCCGTGTCCATTGAGAGGAAAGTTCTTTCCGGTTTTATGAGTTCCATAAAGAAAAAAAGGGGGGACAAGAAGAATTCAAAGTCAGTTCTCACCACACGGGGAGCGACACTTTTGTTGAGACCCTGAAGAGCACTCAAACGAACTCTGTCCGTACCCAGTCGTATATAGTAGGAACTGGGAAGAAAACTCGAGTGAATGGGAATGAAACATGGGTCGACAGTTTTTTCAATAAAAAAAAAAAAGGAAAAAAAAGGAACCTTCTTTCGGAAAAGGGAAATCTTTGGTGTGTATTCATTATGTTTGATGTCTGCATTATTATATGCTCACCGTTTTGTGGAAGTGCGGGCGAAAGTGGTGGACTATTCAGAGACGCATAAAACTTGCCACAATAGCGCCAATAAGCTCATCATAATGTTACTTTCTCGATTTCATCCATCCCCTCGGGATATTGCTAGGGCTTGCACTGTTACACACATTCCATATTCTGTTGGATTTCATTTATTTTACTGTTGATTTTGATGTTATTTACACACATACCTACCTGCTTCAGCCTCAGATACTGAATGATTACGAGCGAAACAGGAGAGTTTCTAAGGCCTTAGAAATAAAAATTTGAATAAAAATGTAAAGTAATTTTACTGTGAGTACCTACCATGGCTGCTTGGAGGCATGTATGTAGCGATTATGAATAAATATTTAATTTTTTTTTTTTTATTTTTGCTCAATCATCATCATCAATGTTAAGGTTGAATGATTGGAGAGGTCTCATACAACCAAATAGTTGCGTAAAGTTTTGCAAATTCATTGAATACCTTTTGTTAAGTAGTACAATCATTCTTATATACATAATACTCCATTGACCTCACATAACCTTATATTTAATCTAGGAACGAACAAAGACTGGATCAGGTACATTTACAAAAACTAAAAGAGAACCCAGGTAAGAATGGAGAGAGCAATCTGCAACCAAATGACCAAATGCGCACAATCGGGTGCGCCACAATCTCAGTTAGGGGATCAGAATGAGCTCCATTGAAGATGAAATCCGAGCAGCATCTATGATTTATGCGGATGCAATATATCAATGACCACTGCGCAGTAAATCTATTCTACTGCACTTTGTGTAAAAAACATAAAAAATTCTGAAAGTGTTCAATTTGATACGTTTAAGAATACAGCCAATGTGGCTAACGGGTTGACCTTCGCTCGAATTTAGGTTGTAGCTTGTGACGCCTATAGAGAAAACAGGAAGTGCTGCAAAATTCATGTGCATGAACGTGGCTTATTTTGAGGTATTTAAAGCAGGACGGAGCCTATTCGGGTAAAAGTTTGTTTTAATTCAAAACAGTTGCAGAAGGTTTTTGATAAGTCTTCGATGTAAAGACGGCTTGTTAGAATATTATGGGCGGAACAAAACCAACATCAAGAAAAGCAATTATAACTCGTAATTGAAGAAATTCAGTGAAAATACACAACAGCAAACCAATCATTGTGTATACTAGTAGAGAAGATCGGGTAGCCCCGGACACTTAAATGAATTGCAACAAAAAATACGAATAAACAAAATTACTGACTTCATTTTACTCTTAAAACAAACCAAGAACTTCTTCAATAAAATTAATTAAAAACTATTTATAATATACATTGTCTTTTAACAAATATTTAAAAAAATACTTTAGTCTTATTTTTTTGGCGACAGAAAAAAGGCGGGTAGCCCCGGACATAGTAATCACGGTGGCCCAATAGCTTTTTGGCCTTACAAACATCACAATAATACTGAACATCTGAAGATTTTATATAAAGACAATCTCCATGGGCCCAATCTTTGCATTCATGACACTGAATCCAGTCCTCTTCAAATGTTTCTCCACATATGTTGCATTCAGCCTCTTTTCCTTGATCTTCTTGGAAAAGGCTTTGATTATTTTTCGCTGTTTTCAGCGTCTTTTTAGCGCCTTTATCTTTTTGTTTCTTCGCTTCGTCTTTTTTAGTGTTTTTACTTTTCTGTCTTTCCTCCAAATCTTTTTTATATGGTGAAGATGTTAAAATCTCGTTCCTTTGGGTTTTTCGAGCCCGCGTTACCAAGCGTTTTTTTTATGCATCAGGAAATGGTGACAACTGTTGTAATACACCTATTGAACTTGTTGAAGGCACTGGTTCAGTTGCAAGCAAGTGGAGGACATTGGCGATGAAGAATGGGACGCTGAAGGCTGATTGGGCATATTGTCTTTAGAAAAAGCTTCTTGCGCAACGTCTGTCATCATTGATGGCAAAAAATCAATCTCAGTGAAGATTTCAGGGTTGAAAGGATAAATTCCTGTGCATTTGAACCCGTTTTGTGCTAATAGTAAAAACATTTCAAATTAGTGTCCATAAATAAGCAAACTAACAAAACAAATTGTAGTTTGCTAAACAATATTGAGGAATACAAAACTTAACACCACGTCCGGAGGTACCCGACATTATTGTGTCCGGGGCTACCCGATCGCTAACAGGCAAAATTTTTTAACATAGCTCTTAAATAGTACAAGAAATGTTATAAATATTATTACGACCTGAAAATATATAAAATTTCCCACAATATTAAACAAAAGACAAATATGCACACTTAATTACTGAACTTGATAACCTTCGATGAAGTTTGACAGGAGCGATGAAAATTGTTTGCCAAGAACAAAACACACACTCACGTGTAACTTACTCGGCGCCCAGGTCGCAACTGAGTTGGATTTATTTTCACTCCAGAGAGCGCACATTTAAAATGAAGCATTACCAACGCAACGTCGTTAGTATCTTAGAAATTTAAATGTCCGCGGTTACCCGCCGTCCGGAGCTACCCGATCTTCCCCTAGTGAGTTATTACATTGAAAGCATCAGATTTATTTTGAAAAGAGAGCAGAGGAGCGGACCTTTTCAACCCCTACATCAAGAGGGTTCCAGGAGAGTGGAATGAGAAATGAAAAGTATTCAGTAATCCATAATTACGTTATAATCATTCCTTTAATTTAAAAAATATATACGATCTAGCCAGTGGTTTTTCTTATGAGCTATCTGCTAGTGAATAGAATATTTGAAAATTACTAAATTACACTTAATGACCTGCCTAGTCCTAATGATAAATAATTTTGTTATTGATCTTTTGTTTTTTTTATGCTATGATCTCACTACAAACCCCATTTTGCTTTTTTCTTTCTTACTAAATATTCACACGAACACGCACACCCATACACACACCATATAAAAACCTCTCTATCCTATAGAGCATTATTAACCTGATCGTTCGAAAATAATTTAGTATTTAAGTTTTCGTTTATTTTTTCTACCAAAGAAATGTATTTTGTATTCGAAATTCTTTGACACAAGCTCGATTGCTCTGTTGGAACTAATGTGATCGATTTTCTACTGCGAGGGAAAAACATTAACCAACAAATTGAAAGACTGTGTGGTCTACGGTTGCTTAGTATTCAAACTAATACCTGCCCTGTTTTTACACGCAGTCCTATTTTTCCCACACAGATCTTATGTCACCTCACTAGACAAACCCTATCAATCAAGTTTGAAAATTTATGATCTAAATACAGCTGTGTCCCGTTTGCATATTTTTGGTACTAATGCAAAAAAACGAATAATAAATTTATGCAAATTAATATGCCCTACCTACAAGTCACAGTTACAATCGTTAAAATTAACTTATTTCACACAAAGCATTATTTGTAAATTAATTAAGGCTGACCTTCAAATTACTATCTTAAAAATTAATCAATAAAACTTCATTTTTGATAGAATGTAGAGCAACTATAGCCTACAACCTTTTCTTATTTGTTTATTGCGTTCATTTACTTACTTATTTCATTGATAGTGAACCTAATTTCAACTGTTATCCTTTTTTTATAATTATATACATATTTATATCATAATCTACATTTACTTACGTACCAAACACAACCTGCAGAACAGCTGACTGGACGAGTTCAATTTATATACTGCACCGTGATGGATATCTTTTAGATTTTCTGGACTCACGAGTCAACGTATTGACATGTTTTTCTGCTAATTCCTCGTAATCGCACCTATTTATATTTCAGAACTTAACCGACAATGCTACTTGCCCTATGTAATACCAGGCAGTTAAATCCATCGGTAAAGTCCTTGCAGTTATAAATTCTGCAGCATTATGATACTGCAATTTACTTAACGGATCTGTTTACAAAGCAGTTAAGCCCGAAATGTGGGAATACTTTTTTTTGCAGGACGAAAATTTGGTGGACCATTGAAGAGCAAATTACTGCATTTTCAGGCCAAGGTAGCCTCTTCTCTGTTGGACAAATTGGAGGAGCCTTTCTTAAAATTCGTACCTTTGTTCCAGCTATTTCTATTATGCACAGATGGGATAGAATAATCAATGATCTTTCATTTTGCTCTTCACTAGCGTCGACAAAGTTCACGGCTAAACAATGCGGCATCCTACTATTATATATTACACCAAATCAAAAGAATTCAGCCGCCTTTTCTGAGTGGGCAAAAATCAGTTGTTTTTCTTGATGTGTGGGATATTCCGCTATCTTGGACACCTGAACCTCTCTTCCATCCGCGACCTTTTTAATTGCCGTATAACCAAAACTATAAGATAATTACGCGGATGCACTCGGCGTAAACGTATACGCCTGATCTTTTCGAATTACTTGATTTTTCGCGTTTTTCTCACGTCAGCCTCAGATTTCGTTCTTGACTTTTCTTTTCATGATGACAATCCAAGTGCCAGGAAGCGCTCTTCTTCTCCTCGATTCGGGTGCGTTCGGCGCATATAGATACTCCGTTCATATAGAAAGCAGCCCGCAAATACAATATGCCGCTAGCCTCAGTGTAGCATACTGCTGCATGCAGTATGCTACGACATAACAAGTTTTACTAGAATACTTAGCCCAAACGTTAAATAGAAACAAAATAAATCTGCTGTTTGGGAAATTCTCAATCAGTATTCTAGAGAAATTGATTGGTCGATCTGTTTTACTTCACGGGATATTGACAAGTCTTGGCAAGCGTGAATACACTCCATATTCTTACAGCAGATCTCAACAACAGCAAAATTGCTCTTGGTTTAATGATAAGTGCAACTAAGCAAAAAAAAAATGATAAAGTCTGCTGCAAGTCCATTATCCAGAGAGAGAAATATCTTTTTGTTGTTGAATGCTAGACACAGAATCTTGGCAAGCCGCAAAGACAACGAAGGCTTCTGGTCCCCGATAAAAACCATCAGGACCAACTTCAAAAGTTCCTCTATACATTCACAAATTAATAATGATGAAGTGGTTGTAGACTAACTAGATAAAGCTTATATTTTAGTTGCTAAATTCACTTCAAATTCTCGTCAAACTCGTCTGAAAAACGACTTCCTATGGCAATAACTCTGGTTGTTTCTGCAGTTTCTAGACACCGGAGTCTCGATCTCTTTTAATTACAGTTTCATTCACAAAATCACTAACACAACACCAGAGTTATTTTCGTAAATTCAAATTAATTCAGAAATGTCGAACTGACGAAAACTAAACACCCAGCCCTCTTGTCATTTCCCTCCCGTGCCGAAAAGAAAAATGCTTATCACACATACACGAATTTTACACAGAATAGCCTATCCTTTTTTGCTATATAATCTAAGGTCTTCAACTCCAGTGGAAAGACTTCTCCTTCACTGAATTTGTCAACCATCACTGGGATCAAAATTAAACAGAACATAATTTTGAAAAATTAGTTTTAGCTTAATCTAACAATGAATAATTCAAATAATAATAATAATATAAATTATAACTGTTTTAATAATCAATGGAAATAAGTTCAAAATTTAATTACTATTCTTTCACTGGAATCAGACAAATCAATGCCAATGAATTTTCCTTTCATTAGTGTTGAAATGAAATTTTCTTCCATTGGAATTGATTTTTCCAATGCCAATGATATGGTCCCATATCAGGGTATTTAAAGTTCAATATAGGCTAACAGGTATATAAAGCCATTGTGTCACTTAACCAAATTCTGTTGGGAATAAAGTTACTGGCCGTCAGCTAGATTGCTAAACTAGTTGTTGAGTCATGGGATTTCAGTCTGCTAGTTCTGCTCGTTAGCGAGTATTAGATAACTAGACCTATACCTCCTACATATCCCAGGAGGAAAAAAATGAACTTTGAAGCAGTTATATAATTACTTCCCAACCCAATTCTTTTGCTTCTTTTTTACCCACGACGAGATTGGAGGCAAGGTTTTCTACTTAGAAGTAGATGTAGAAATACTTGTTCGCAACATCTGCAATAAGCACTTCTTTTTTCCAAAAGATTTTCCTTCGAAAGACGTTACTAGGTAACCATGAACGAAAAAAATCTAGTTACTAGGCAGAGAGCTTCGGCTTCCGGAACGGGTTCATGTCCAGTATACCAGACGGATCCACGAAGGATGGCAAAACAGGTGCAGGTGTGGTCAGTCCAGAAACGAAGCTCTACATTCCGCTTGATGCCTCACCTTCCATTTTTCAGGTGGAAGTGTATGGTATAGAGGTTGGAGCTTAGGAAAGCCCAAACAGGGGCTGCAGAACTTCAACATATATTTTTATTCAGACATCAAAGCTACGCTTCTATTTCTGTCCGCCCAAGACTGTGTCGAAAATAGTTTTCCGCTGCCACTCGAAATTACACCTGCTATCTAGGAACAATAAAATAACATTGTTTTTTGTTCTTGCACACGACGGACTGGATGGCAATGAAAAAGCGGACGATCTGGCTAAAACCGAAGCCGACAATCCGTATATGGTCCCTACCTATGTAACATGTGGGCTACCGAAACCCCATTTTAAAGGCAACTGCATAAATGGCATAAATGGGAAAACAGGCAACTGGATCTCCTCTGGCATTGCGCTCCCGGTATCAGCCCAGTCAAAAGAATTCTTCACTCTCTCTCGTCTCCAGACGCGCCAACTAAATGATCGTAGCCGATTGTCGTTCAGGCTGTTTACTAAGGCAGTCACTGGAAGTGGCTTCTTCTGTTATTTTTTAAGAAGATAAGCAAATTCGACAGCGAACTGTGTCGACTGTGGAAAGATTAAGATGAAAGTTCGAAGCATATTCTATGTGAGTGTCCAGCGCTTGCAACATTGAGGCTCCAAATCACTGGAGAATCACTTATCTCTACAAGTTTTGCAATCTAACAACAATTACCCTTGGAGCTCGTTAAAAGACTGGATTTTGCCTAACCACTTTAGGGGAGGGCACAGCAGATCAACTCTGGTCGCGGTGCCGGCAGGAAAATTGAATTACCTACAAGCAGGGATAGAAGTGTTGTTCGCAACAACTGCAATAGCAGTTATCTTTTAGAGAAAGTAGCTTTCTATAATAAAGTTAATGTGTTAAGATATTTTACACATGCGCACTTTACGAATAAACAGATTTAAGTGGCTGAAAAAGGTCACACTCATATATCGATTTAATTCTGTTCTCATATATCCGATCGCAATTCAACAACTTCTTATTCAAGAGAGGTTGGAAGTAGGGGAAAATATTTGAAAATGTTTAGAAGCAGTTATATCTGATTTACGATGGTCAATATTATTGTTCAAGTTTAATGTTGAGTTGAGTGTCGACTATTTTTTCAGATTATGACGCAATTCTCAACCGTATAGACAACCATGCCGAGTACAACTTAGCGGCATTTTCGAAACTTATTTTATTTATTTTATTTATTCATTTTTAAAAAAGGCACAGTTGAGATACAAAGCTCATAGATGTGTGCTTACTCCTGGTAAAAAAAAATTACATGATAAATAAAAGTATTATGGCAAAGCAAAAATAAACTATCAAATAGAAGAGAGCGTATATATATCTAGTACTAAACTATAACAGATATGAAAAAAAAATTGAAAAAGAGAAAAGAAAAAAAAAAAAAAACAACAAATTATGCATCTACAGATATTATAAAAAATAAGTGAACCTAATTATTGTCAGCATTGAGCAAAATAATCGAAAGCCCCCATCCTGAAATCCCTCAAGCTCCGTGCGGTGCGCACACCCAAAAGAAGAGTATTCCAAATTCTTACGCCATGAATGAAAAAGGCGCGAGTGCTAAACAGTGTATGAAACCTTGGTAATAGTAATAATTGGGTTCGACGAGATGACAGAAGTTCAACGTAATCCTTGAGGTAGTCCGGATCCATATTATTTAAAATTGTATATATCATAATGCATATCCTTAAATTAAGATAACTATTCAAATCACAACCCAAAACTTGTCGAGAAAAGACAGTCATACCTCCGTAGACCGAATATATACCGTGCAGAAGCATTAAATGTGACATTGAGCTTTCTCCTACATGAGGAATCCAAATTTCAATATACACAGTCACCATATGTGATTATTGGAACAACCAACACTCGGACAGACGTTGACAGAGTTGGCGTGGTGTGTGCCTTGTGTACCAAAGTGTTCTTAATCCTTGGTAAATTTTTGAAACCGTAATATCAATATGCTTATGCCAGGATAATCTAGAGTCAACATGCATCCCCAAATTTGTCACTACTTCCGTGTATTCAATGGGGATGTTATCTAAAAATAACAACGGCAAAGAGGACATGTTGACGTATCGATTAAAAAGAACAATACTCTGGGACTTAGAAGGGTTTAACGAAAGTTTGTTCTCAGCTGCCCAAGGACTGATTCATTACTTTAATTTTTTCCAAGATCAGACGGGATCGAAAATACCAATTGAGATTCTTTCTTTCAATATCGTTAGTTAAGATAGTCGTGGAGGGTGAAGACTAAGTCATCAGGATATGCAAATTCTCAATTTTGAACGTCATAGATGTCCTAGATTTAGAGGTTGAGCAACATAGACGCAAGAACTGAACCCTGAGATAATCCATATTGATCAGTTTTCTCTGTCCACATTTTTTGTTCGATTCCATTGAGTTGGATAATACAATTTCAAATCAAGTTATTAAAGAATTTTACTTGTTCCTTCGTATACAGAAGATATGGGAACAAATGTGTCTTAAGTTTTTAAACGTTTCTGGAACGGCGGATTCGATGTGGCTGATTAGTTCCATAAGTTGGTTTGTACAACTCCGGTTTAAATCCTGCCTTATCATAAGGTATTGGAAAAAATATTTCAGTGTACCTACTATAAATGTTCCGTTTAAATGCTTAAAAGTGCAATGGATTGATAACATTCGACTCGGTCATTTAGTTTACTTGAATACATATGTAAGGACATATGTAATCGTAGACTGAAACTTTCATACGTTTGATCAGAGTTAGGGCCGTTGATGTCCATTATTATGAACAGTACAGAGAGTACTCAGGATAATCTAGACTGGTTTCTTTAGATATCATAACTCACACTTGATTTTAATTGATAAATCTTGGAGCCACGTCTGCTGACAAAGTGGAAATCTTACGTTCGTCTACCAATTTTTCTAAGCAGTCTGTAGGGTATCCTATTGGGATATGTAAAATTAATATTTTGGGCGGTCGCATTCTCAACCCATTCTTGTCTTTTTATTTCACTTATGCTGTGCAATAGCTCATAAGTTACCTCGGCATTGTCACTCTGTAAAAACTCTCTTGGTAATGGCACCCACTATCTATCCTTGCTCAATTTCAGAATATAATGTTTCTAAAATCTTTGCGGGACTTTATTTTTTTTATTTATACATATTTTCTTTTTTTGCTGCCGTGAGGACAACCGCAACGAAACGTTCATAATTTTGACGGTTGGCTGAATTTTCCTGATGTGACACTATCCACGTTGGATGAAAGATGTATCCTAGAAGGCTTTATTAAAATTCCAGTGCATTTTTGGCTGGAGTTGTTCAGAGGTTGTTGTAACTGCGCTGGGAGTCCTGGTGGTATTTCTCTTGTTCGGAATAGCTTGTTATAATTATTGTTGCTGATATGATACATGTTTAAATTGCAGCTTATCTCTAAATGCGTCCCGGTCTTTAGAATCAAACACCAAGTGCATGATAACTTTCTGCGCAGTCCAGTATTTTTGCAGCATACTTCCAGAAAGTATGGTTGCTATTGATATCACCTGCATATAGCTCCAGATGTTCTTAAACTGGTAAGGTATTATCTGGCCAAAGTACGTACCTACATTTGATGATTTGTAAACATTGGTGAACCTCAGACAAATCACTACTTGCCATTCAGGGCAATTATAACATTTGAATGTCTATATGCATAAAATTACCTCATTAACCTTCTCTACCGATTTTAATGATTTGGCAAATGAAAAAAAAAAAAAACACGAACCTCAACAAAACTCTCAACACATACTTGCGAGTAAGCTACAGTGATTCAATCCATCCGTCGCACGTATTAGTTATGCTATATACAATGCGCACATAATTACCATATTAAGCATCGCAGAATTACAAATAGAAATTGCGCAAGTGAACGAGTCACAGCACTCGTTTCGAAATGTAATCTTCACTTCTGAGATGTAATTTTAATTTTCATTACATCTTCGTAAATTAGATAATGTTAAGAAAATCGTCGAAAGTTAAACTATATCTATGTATGTATGAAGGAAAAGTGAAAACTACTGAATTCTATATGCCAGTAAATGGAAAGAAAATTCAGTCTATCCGTGACGAAAGTGCATCAAAGAGCATTGCAATATCACAAACTTTTGCAACTCAAAAAAAACAAAAAAAAAACAAAATTCCTGTGGAATTGCGAGGAATATTCACATTAACATAAACACAAAAGGCTCTTTCTACATTTTTTTTCTACTTTCCTATTGCCCTGCTTTGAGAATTAAATCTGGCCTCGCATTAAATCTATTTGAACTCGCACAGCAGCAACAACGAAAAACCAGTTTAAATTCGAGTCTGTGCAAGCATGCGCAACAACCGACAGTATACAATGATAATGATACAAAGAAGGCGACGACGTCGACGACGACTATGCTGAGCATTACAACAATATTCTTTGAGACGTTGAAGAACGTCTTAAAAAGTTATGTAACCTTTGTATAACTAGAAGGTAGGTAACTGTTTTTTTATTTTGGTCCAATATTTAAATCTTCTGGTGATCCGGCTAAATTTAGAGCTATATCTATGATCTAGCTATCTAGACTCTCTAGAGATGACGATGTCTGAAGTAAGAGTTACGTTCGATATTATATTTTACGAACTGATTAACCTCGAACTAAGTTGAATGCAATTCATTAGCACGGTGCGGCAGCGAGGCGGTTCACTATCAATTTGTCCTATTTATTGACTCGAACTGAGGCCTCTGAAAACACTTTCCACCCAGACTGTGAAAATTTCAGTAAATGATTTAATTACTCAATTAAATATTTAGTAGCCTTCATGCTTTGTTGATTGTAATGAAATTCGCCATTAAATAAATGATATGCCATATTTGTGTTATCTTTGGCGAGGAACTTCTCGTAATTATTCTCTGTCGGTTATGCAACTTAAAAAGCGCGACGAGCAGGAGGCGCTATGTATAGTAATCAACCTCCAATGATTGACGGAATTAATTCCTAAATTATGAACCATGAAAAGTCTATCATGGAAATTGAACATCCAAATTGGAATTTGAAGATTTTAATTAAATGTTAAGAGATAAAATCTCTTATCTTAAAACTATGCATTCATGGAGGATGCAACGCCTGCACCACATATGGTGTATACCATAAATTGAAATATTGAAGAATTCATCCAACATAGAAGCGCGCAAACGTATTGATGGATGTGTAGGTACCTACTCAAAGCAATAAAAAGTTCAAGAGATATGGCAGCCCAGTAAAAAAAATTAATTATGGAATTGATTCGATTCCATACGATGATATGCCAGGGATATAAATTAAGCTGCTGCAAATAAGCGAATGCTCTCTGCAATTAGTCCAATGGATGCTGTACATATTGAAGAAAAAAAAAACATTTGCTTGATTACTTCATCCAAGCCAACCTCGCCATCATCGTCCTCAAGTCAGTTAACACTAGAATGCCCGATACTAACAAACCCCTTAGATGCCCAGTTGGAGTTATTTTAACTCCTATATCAGATGCATTATTTGTATTGATATTTTATACAGATTTTTATGAAATAATAATGCCAATAAAATTTTTGGCATTGTTGTTCAATTTTAGCTGTCCAAGTTGCATATATTGACTTTTTTCAGGTAATACATGTTCCCATTGTCCACACAGGAGTAGGTAGCACATTTTCAGTCCTCATATACCTCCCTTCTGACTTTGTTCAAAATTTCGAAAAGGGTGACTCCAGTTATTTTTAGTAGACCGACGTAATATAATTAACGGAAGTTACGTTCCTCCCTTTATTGAGAAAGGTTTCCATAAGTTTTAGTACCATACAGATACACGCTCATCAGCTGTACGAGAATCATCTTTCCCTGTATAAGGAAGGTCATTTACCAAATGCTTACTATCCTTAGCTACTGCTAACTTTTGACCGTACTTATCAGCTTTGGAGGCTATAATTTGAGTAATAAGACATCTTGCCTTGCTAGAAAATAACTGTTCATCTACAAGTAATGAATGCTTCCGGTTAATAGCATGCAATACAGTTTTCAGTAAGCCTGTTCCATACTATTGAAAATAGACAAAATTTGTCTGTCTGCTAACGTAGAGAGTGACTAAATCGTTTATCAAAACCCAGAAATCGCAATATTTCGCAAAAATGATTCCTTGACTTTTTACACAATGGCAGACTCCAGTTATCAGCCCACAAACAAGGTAGGTCGCTTGCATCTGTAACTCCTCGTGCATACATTACTCCGAATATCGCTACAAGATTTTCATCGCTAAGCATAAAATCTTAGCTTTCGGCGCGCCTCTCCGTGCAGTGGTGGATGCAAGTGGGGGGGGGGGGGGAGGGGTCATGAACCCCCTCCACCTGCCCAAATTTGAAGAAAAAATATATAACTAATTGAGTTATTTGATAAAATTTATTTATTATTTTATATATTTCTTTATTTGTATTATATAATTCAACTTCAAAAAAATTTGTTATTTGCTTTTGTGTCCCCAACTTTGGGTGATTCAAAACCCTCGAGAAACATTTCCTAAGCCCCGAAACAGACTCCCTCACTACCACATCAGAGCCCTAACTTAGTCCTAACTCCTAACATTATAAAATATTGGCAGAGTTCTTATGTAAAACCACTGACATGTAAAGGGTTTTCCAATAAGAGGTGTTATTTTAATTAGCCCGCTATTTCGGTAGATGTCACTTTTCGAGCTGTCATTTTTTGACATTTGACAAGTAGAAACTACGCCATTAATAAAAATGGAACGATAGACAACTCAACAACGCATTGAAATTATTAAAATTCACTATAAAAATGGTGAAAATGTGGCAGAGACGGTTCGTAAAACTCGAACATTTTTGGGTCGTCGTGAAGCACCTTGTCGGACCGCAATACAAAAATTGGTAGAAAAATTCGAGCTGTCGGGACAAGTTAGTGATGTGAAGAATAAAACCCGTGCACGTCGCTCAAGAACAGCCGAGAATATTGCTGCTGTAGCCGAAAGTGTTGAAGAAAACCCAGGTTTGTCCATTCCTCGTCGTTCTTTGGAATTAGGCATTCCACAAACGTCATTACACCGTATTTTGCATAAAGATTTGGGTCTTAAGGCTTATAAAGCTCAGTTAACACAAGAACTCAACCCGGCCGATCATCAAGAACGTCGAGTCTTTGCTGATTGGGTCCTTGAAATGCATGAAAATGATCCGGAATTCCATCGAAAACTCATCTTGAGTGATGAGGCCCATTTCCACCTCGATGGCTTCGTCAACAAGCAAAATTGTCGCATCTGGGGCTCGGAAAACCCAAGAGTTATTGTTGAAAAGCCTCTCTATCCCCAACGTATGAATGTTTGGTGCGGTTTATGGTCCCGCGGGGTCATTGGGCCTTACTTTTTCGAAAATGAGGCTGGAGCAACAGTTACGGTGAATGGATTGCGCTATCGACAGATGATTAATGATTTTTTATGGTCGGAATTGGATGGTATTGATCTGGACAACGTTTACTTTCAACAAGACGGCGCTACGTGCCATACAAGCAACGAAACCATTGATCTTGTACGGGAAAAGTTTCCGGACCGTGTTATCTCTCGAAGAGGTGATCTCAATTGGCCACCGAGATCTTGTGACCTAACACCTTGCGAC
The DNA here is from genome assembly GCA_963924295.1 of Dioctria rufipes. Classification (NCBI taxonomy): domain Eukaryota; kingdom Metazoa; phylum Arthropoda; class Insecta; order Diptera; family Asilidae; genus Dioctria; species Dioctria rufipes. The sequence goes on along the minus strand of OZ002744.1, from coordinate 66,882,239 downwards.
TTCTTCCTTTTGGGGCCACGTGAAAGAGAAGGTCTACGCCAACAGCCCAGCGTCGATTCAAGACCTCAAAGATGGAATTCGTGAGGCTATCGAGGACATAGGACAGCCACTTTGCGATTTGGTTATGGAAAATTTCATGAAAAGGATATGGTCCTGTAGGCGTGGTCGTGGTGGTCATTTGGCTGATATTATTTCCCATTATTAACGGCATACCTTCCTCTTTATAATGAAATAAAGATCCGATCATTTATCTCAAAAAATGGCATTTTTCTTTGAATATCAAAATAACACCTTTTATTGGAAAACCCTGAACTGACTACGTCCATAGAAATACGCTGCAAAAAGTGGGCTCACTTCTATATAGAGTTCTCTTTAGGTCTAAGCACCAAGTACCAACTGAGATTAGTGTGTTCGTCGAAATAAATATTTATGAATTAATTATTTGGATTAATTAGTCATAAAAAGTGTTTTTCATATATACTCTACAGAAATTCGAAAGGTTTTTTCGATGTTAGCACCGACGCTAGAACTATTTTTGACACACAAAATTGTACCACCATGAAATAGCATATCGAGCAATCCATGTTATATGTATATTCCAGTGTGTAAAACTGAGAAAAGTTTGGTTTGAATGATTCCTGCAGTTTTCACCTTAAACTACTATTCTAATAAAAAAATGATTTTTTGTAAAAATGTATACTAAAAAATGACACATCATCCACATCGCTTAATGAGGAAATCTTCCTAGTGTTGCAGTATTGCAGTGGCACTTACGGCGATGGAAGTTTTGTTTTTATTGTTGTGTTTTTTTTTTTTGTGCTCAATTTAATTTCATTAGATCCGCGCCTGCCTCCTTGCTTCAGTGATAGTACAGTTTTCTATAAGGCGTAGTATATATATTATAATAATTGTGCAAATAATTTCATTTACTTCGCAATCATCTACAAAAATAATAAGGAGTCAATACGAGCATTAAAGGTAAATCAGAAAAATTTCAGATATTATTCGACGACAACTAATTTCACTATTTTTATTCTATTAAACTTTGAAAATGAATAAAAGTCACGAGAGAGATTTTCGCAAAACCTATTAAAAACAAAGTAATTTAGTGTTGGAGGATAAATGCAAAAGAATATACTCGAACACCATTTCAGTTAATACATTTATTGACTTGGTCAATATACTTAAAAGCTACCAAATACTTTATATCTATTTATTAGGTCAAGATAAACTTAAGTACAGCTCGTCAAAAGTTCAATTGATTGATTGAATTAAACTTTTTACGAGCTGCACTTATACGTGCATTGGAATTTGGAACCTAAAAACGTTGATGACATAAAGAGTGAGGGAGTTGCCAATTGTGTACAGTTCTTTTATTTTGAGACATTACAAATGCACTACAGTAACATAAAAAAGAACATTCGCGAGAAGTCAAAATGACTTTATCGGGCATCCTAATGTTAAGGCAAATTAAAACAAACTTTATCTATTTCTTGATAATTGGGTATGTTATGTGGTAAATATTTCCAGTTTTAGTCTCCTTGGTTCTCACAGTGAGTACATATAGTTTTAAGAGAGAGTTAGGTAAACTCAACAGCTCAAATAAATCTATACAAATCGAATTCATCTACCGAAGATTTCTTGCTTGAGAGACTTCATATGGGTAACCACTAAGCCATCTCAAACACAAACAAAAACTTCAGATATTCATTAAACTATAAATCTAACTAAATAGATGTAATTATGAGTCTTGATCATATTATGGGTTGCTGAATTTGCGAGAGTTTTCATTAAATGCAAAGAAAAAAAAATATGTATATTTTGACATTTCACATTCCACAAACACTCCTGCTTTTCCAACCGAAATGAATTTGACCTTCTCGAAACATTTTCATAAAACCTTCTCAATTTGTATTCCCCATGCCCCTGACAATTCAGTAAAATCTTCAAAATTGGACAATGTGACAGCATTCATAAGTTGCAATGTTTCCCCGAAATTAGCAAACTGAAATATTTCTGTAAACTGAAAATTTGAAAAATCGGAAACCTTCTCTTATAAGCAAAATTGATTTCAAAAACTGTGACATGGCCCTTTTTATTGCATGTATTTCGATTAAATTCATTAATCTGAATTTCTGGAATTCAATATGCAAAAATGACGAAAAATGTTACATTTGCCTTTAGTTCATCATTCATACAAAATGAAGAACCAACCACCTACCATAAAATTGTTTGTTTGTCTCAACGACATCTATCCCTAGCTAGTCGAATGCTAATGGCCAGTTTCACAGTCTGAGTTTAAACCAAATATTAAGTTTAAACTCGACAAATGAGTATCACAGTTTGGTTTAAACCCCGGATTAAACCCTCGGTTTAAACTCAAGATTTGAAAAGTGTAACATTTTATTTTGACAGAAGCATTGTTTGTTTGTATCAAGAAAATTATTTTATTATGGATTTAGATTTAGACATTTCTAGCGATGAAGAAGATTTTTTTGAGTTAAATTTTCAACTTTGTCGACAACTGACAGTAATTAGAAATCGGCCAAATCATTTTAATGAGTTTGACGACGTTGATTTATATGCTAGGTTCCGTTTAAGTAAAGAACTTTGTCTTCGAAACTATTCTTGCGCTCTATTATATATCTTTTTTTATCCACTAGGAAAGGCAATAGCTCAATTTCACTTATGCTAAAATTTGCATCCTTTTTGAATGTTGGCATATTTAAAATTAGCAAATATAACTACATATTTTTTATTTTTTACTTTCTGATCTGTTTACTTTTTCCGATTGACAGATTGATTGATAGAAAAATTGCTTCACAATGGTGGCGATAACTAATTTAGTTCACAATTTAATCAGTACCACCAACGTTACTAAAAGAATGCACTGTGAAACCCGATTTGGTTTAAACTACGTTTAAACTTGGAGGATGGTTTAAACTAAACCTTGGTTTAAACTCGACTGTGAAACTGGCTATAAGTGTAAATAAAATATCCTCTATATTGGATATTCCGATGAAAATGATTCATATTTAGTGTATCTATAGAGCGTTGATTTCTGAGTAAAAAGTTCTTTTAGATCATATGAAAATACTCACTCCCACGAGCTTTACTATTTATTGCATTCTTCAAGTTAGACTTTCACTGAAGCTGTTGTAATTTTTGAAGTTTCTATTCGATTGAAATCTTTGTTTAATTTTCAATAGGTATTTATTTAGCCTACAAAATGAGGTAAGCACTTAACGGGTTATGTTCATACGCAGAGAACTAAGAACCTTGAAAGTCAGAAATTTGGAGACGGAATCCCGAAGTTTCAAGTGTTCACTCATTTGGTACTTAAACTAATACTTTGACGTGCCATTTTTTTTCCAATTATTTAGAAGCCCTGTTATACCTTTGATTAAGAATATAATAACTGTTTTCGTTAATTTCATGATTTTACCTCTTAAAAGTTTCAAACTTATAAATTTCTTTCAAGTAAAATAAGTTGCAACTATTTTTTTTTAATTTTTAATTTTGTTTTATTAAAATTTAAGAAATATTTTATTATACGAATTCAATCACATATTACAATACACAATTATCAAATTAGATCTGTGCCCTTCTTAGAAAACTTTCTGAAATGTCAATATGTTGCACTTGTATCCTTAGCTCTTCGGAGGCAATATGCAATCGTTGCTGTAATTGTTCATATGTTATGACTTCCTGAGAATACACTTTATCCTTTAAATACCCCCATACGGTAATAATACATTGGCGTTAAATCTGGCGACCATGGCGACCATTGATAGGACCACCACGACCAAACCTTCGTTCATGGTATTTTTCATCCAGCCAATGTTTTACTGTTTTGGTACTATGTGAAAACGCTCCATTCTCCAGCAAAATCATTTCTCTTCGAATATTAAGAGGTACATACATCTTCCAAAATACCAAAAAAAATATTTTCCAAAAAATGGAGTTAAGTTTCTCCGTTCAGAATCCCTTCGAAAATGTAAGGTCCGAATCAGGTACACATCTACGATAAACTTGCCCAAACCATGAAACCAAACCGATGCTACACATTCACCTGACGGATATTATGCGGATTATCCTGTTGCGAACTGTACCAAGATTTGCGAAGATTTGTGAATGCTGCCCTTCTGAAGTAGGACTTCACAGTCCATAATATTTTATTTAAAAATAGAAGATCTGTTGAACTCTTTTCATAATACTACTGTAGAAGTTAATTTGTAGTTGGTGGTCCGATGAAAGAATTTCATGTGCCCTGGTCAAGTGGTAAGGGTAATACCTGGTCAAATGATAAGGGTAATACCTGTTCCTGTGAACTATCCTCTATATCATTATCTGTCCAATGCTTAAGAGGAGTCAGTACCAATATGGAGATATTACCTCTGAAACTTGTAAAAAATGGTAAAAACTGAAGTCTTTTAAATCAAATTCCTGTGGGTAGGTATTCTTATTTCTTTAAATTGTGACTGTTTTAGAAAGATAAGACCTAGATCTAGTAAATAACGTCGAGTTTTTTTCATTTTTAGTGGCGCTTTTTATAATTATTTGACTCTAATAGTACTTGTTTTTTCTCCCGACATTTCACCGACAAGAAATCGTAATATTTATTTGAAAGTTATTTAAATACAAAGCAAAATAGCATATTTAACAATTATGGGCAAACAAAATTTAGAAGAGTTAATTCTCGTTAACATTTTCAATTTATGTGAACTGCAAATTTTCATTTTTCGTCTTAAATTGTATGGTTTTGTCGGATGTTAGGTTTCTGTCTTTTGCGGTAGATGTCTCTAATGTGCTCTGTGGTCTAGGTCTAGACTAATTTTATATGAATTTTCTCACTTTTAGAACACAAACCTACGTATAGTAAATTTTATTACCTACAGGTTCGCTGGTATCTAAATTGAAACTTTTGCTGAGTACTAACTCCTCTTAATGATGAATACTACTGCGGATACTTATCTCAGGATTAATTTCCACCATCCATAAAACTCTTTCTTGAGTCGTAACATTCTAAGAATTAAAAGAAATTATTTATTCAATTTAAATGATCTCTGTATGTAACAGATCCAGTGTTCAAAATATCATTAGATAGACGATTCTAGCACTAGGACAATTTCTGTCAGGATATCACGCACACTATACTGGTGTCTACTCATTATAACACGCTTAATAATTTTTCGCTACAAACTATGATAACCAAGTGATAAATTAACTGCGACATATACAATTTATATGCATATTGGTGACAAATAACAAGTGTCTGTTGCACAATTCTTAGAAATCTATGAAAATGAACAAATGAAACATTCCAAAAAGTTTTCTAAGAAAAACACACAGATCTACGACATTCCGGAACTTTCTATGAAATACACACAGATCTGCGTAATGGAGCACCGTAATCATATTTATAAGCTTGAAATTTTGAAGAGGTAAGTTCATGAAATTAACGACAACAATTGTTGTATTCTTAATCAAAGGTATAAGAGTTAGATATCAATGTGAAGGCAATCAACAGGGCTTCTAAATAATTGAAAAAAAAAAATATGGTACGTCAAAGTCTTAATTTAAGTACTTACCAAATTAGTGAACACTTGAAATTTCGGCATTCTAATTCAAAATTTCAGACTTTCAAGGCTCTTAGCTCTCTGTGTATGAACATCATAACCCACTAAAGTATTTATTTAATTTTGACGGCTAAATAAATACCTATTGAAAATTAAACAAGTAAAAAAGCTAGACTTGGGTCTAATGGTGAATTCTTTTCATCTGAACTGAACCGTAACTCGTTCCGTTCCTAAACCTAAAGTGTTTTCTTCACCGCACTGACACAGAACTGGTTCAGAACGTATGTTCTTTGCACAGCGGTTCAATGTTCGGTTTCTGCTCCGGTTTTGAACTTTCTTGTTCCATGAAAATTTGTGGTTACAATTCGGCGCTAAACGTCAAATCGGAGGTATTTGTATTTATAGTGGGGAAGTGTGGACATTTTGTGAAAATACAATTATTTTATTAAACTGTTTTTTTTTTTTATTAAAATCTTAAATGGTTCACTGCCACCGAAATAGTGACTTTTGTCGACTACGAGTCACTACCGAGCGTTCACTCCGCCAAATTTTGACAGTAAACGACTACGCTTGACTACGGCTATCTTTCACTCCGCATTTTGAATGTACCAAATAATCGACTACATTCGACTGCGCTCAGGAGGATAGTCGATCTAGTCGGTGTGACAGAACTACACTACGATAACGACTACGCTACCAAAGTGGCAGTGAACGCGCTCAATGACGAACATTTTCAGATATTCTTCTTTCATGCATTCTTTTCAGCTTGTCCCCGTTCGGGACAGGGCTAAGTTCGGTGTAGATCTAACATATTCTGGTTCAGTTCAGTCAGTGCCTGTTCGGTTTCGTTGAAAAGAATTCACCAGAAGACTAATTCTTATGAAACCTACCCTTGATCAGTGATTCCCAACGTGGGGCCCACTACCAACAGGGGGCAATTCGATTGTAAAGGGGGGGAATTCGATTGTTAAGGGAGGCAATTCGAAAATGAATGCGTCCAAAGGTTAAGTTAACCGTATGGCGACTCTTAGTCACTACTCGAGCTGGGTAAATCTCCAGTTTAAGTAACTTTTGTCCACCATGTTAGTAGCCGTGATTTCATGCAAAGACATTAGGATTGATTGCTGGTTATACTCGGTAGTTATACCTGGTAGTTAAAAACATTTCACCTGTTCTAAATGATTTAGGTAAATTTAGTTATCAAGTCTATCAATGCTATTAAAGCTAATGCTAAAATGTGAACATCTCTTCAAGCTATTTTGTGAAGAACAAATGAGGACCATGTGAAACTTATACTTCACACTAAAGTAAGATGGCTCTCGAAATGGAACTGCTTGAGACGATTTATGGAACTATGTGATACTCTTAGTGATTTTTTAAGCGACAAACCTGAAATGAAAAATCTGTTAACGGTCGATGATAAAGCACTTGTAAGTTTTTTAGTAGTTATCTTTGAAAAACTAAGTATACAATATTAAATAAATAACTTCAAGGAACAAATAAAACCCCGCCGTAGGCGTTACCACCTCGGGTCTATCATCAAAGCGGATATGATATTCATGGGAAGCATCAGCAGAGATGGGAGAACCTGAGTACTGAGTACTGTTTCTTGATGGGTCGATTAGGAATATCTCCGATTTTCTTATGGGGCTCGGAAGGAATCAATGTAGATCTGGGGTTGGCATTATCACCGTGCTTGGGATGGGATCTTCTGTCCCACTGCGTTAAAAAAACAAACCTTTTGTCGATGCAAAAGCGAAGATATTTGCTTTAATTACCTTTATTGAATTATGTCAGACAAATATTTACAACAACATTTTTGAAAAGTTTCATTGGCTCCAAAAATGTGAAGGGATTGGTACCATATATATGTTGTATACATGTTATTCTCGATTATCTGCAAATTTTATCGGTTAATATAAAAGAAAGATTTTCTGAGTTGAAAAAAAACTGGTTTCCTAACTTGGAAGATGCAGCCAAAGTTAGGGGATTTGTTAGGAAAAGTCTGACAGAAACTGATTAAATTTATTTCTTTAAAAATTCAGTTTGAAAAATATTTAATATTTTAAAAGATAAGCTTCCAAGAATAGAAATATTTTCGAATGCATCTATAATTTGTAGAACTTTTAACATGAATATTAAAGCGAAAGTAAAACTTAAAGAAATTAAGATAATTGTCACACCCCTGTCAACAAAAGTTGATCGATATGAAATAGAAAATCAGGTAGTCCACGTTATTCAGGGTGTCCCGTATGTAGTGTGATACCCGAAGGGTAAGGTCATACTTAGATGAGCAAAACGTTGTATGGGAGAGGGCGGGAAAATCCTAACGCTTTCCAAGATAACAGGAATTAAAGATATTTGGGTATGTTTTTATAGATCACCCTGTAACTTCGGAACGTTTTACCCTATGATAATTATTTAAACTGTGGTATAATTGTTGGACCTTTCCAATGGTCTACAAATTTGTTTACTCCTACTCTCCGTTTTGAAGTTATGACTCAACAAAGTTAAAATTGCGGAATTTTAACTAGTTTTTGTTTTACTTTACTTTACTTTACTTTTACTTTTTATAAAAAAAAGTAAGTCATCAATACCAATTTTCAACTCAGAAGCTTCGCTTTAAAATAACCAATCACAGTCTGTACCGAAAATGTAACCCTTTCTATGTTTTTTGCACTTTTTCTTAAGCATATCTAGCGAAAATGGTTGAAAAAGTTCAATAAGTGCCAGAAAGTAGGCAATTATCTTTTGGAAATGACCTTTTTCAGCCATTTTCGCTGGATATGTTTAAGAAAAAGTGCCAAATGTACAGAAAGGGTTATATTTTCGGTACAGTGGTAGATCGTTTTATAGCTAAGGTTTTGGGCCTCTTAAATTCAATATGAAAAATTGGTATATATTTTTGTTAAAAATAGTAGTTAAATAAAAAAAAAACGAGAAAAATTCCGAAATTTTAATTTTCTTGAGCCATGATTTCAAAATGGAAAGGCGAAGGAAAAAAGTTTATAGACCATTGGAAATGTTCAACTATTATCTATCTGCCAAAAATTTAAATCATCATCATAGAGTTCATCATAACGTTCAGAAGTTACAGGGTGATCTATAAAAACACACCCAAATATCTTTTAGTCCCGTTATCTCGGAAACAAAAAATTCTAAAGAAAAAATGTCCAATAAAATTTTAAGAATAAATTGAGGGCTTCCGTACATGAAGGCGAGACATTGTTGATAATACATATATTAGAGCGAGGCTTACCCCTTGGTTTACCCCTTGGTTACGTCAAGTCGAGGCATCGTAGATTTTATATACAATATTCAAACGCCATGCGGATAACACAGAAAACTCGAACACCGGAAAGTGGGAAAGTGGTGATATCTATATTATATGAATGAAATCGACAACAGTTTTCTGTTCAGATCTAGATGATTAATTTGAATCTCGATACTCATTTCATTTAGAGTGTATGCTGAAGGAAAAGGTTCCTAAGAAAAAAACGTATGACTAGTATTTATAAAAATGTTTATCTGCTTAGCCATCAATAATGTACACAAATTCCGAAGATATATGAGCTGTGTTCTTTTGTGTACCTTGCTCTAGAACTCCCATATACTGTAGAGAACAAATTGTTCTGTCGATTGAAGTGAACTATTTGTACTGTTCACCTCATTTATAAATCTTCTATGAAAATGTATGAGGCGAGATGAATTCTTGTCTACATCTGTGCCTGAGCACAGGAACCAATCGAAATAATATACATTTTCGTTCAAAAATACATACATATTTCAAAACATTGCGGTTGGGCATCGTTTCCATTCTGTATTTGTTTTCATATTTCGTTGGGAAGGGTCCCCTTATTAGATATAAATTTTAATATAATGCAATCCTCCCTCCACTTGTACCCACACTATACATTTCCTTTTAAACAAACTCTCAAAAAATATTAACCCAATTGCATTCAATTGAATAATCGTGACTACATTGATTACTCCTGATTACATGATTTCATAACACTTTTTTACACCCATATTTTTTGGCATAATTATCAATTGTTGTGTAAAGAGCGCAAGCTTGCAAAATTCACTCATTGTTCATTGTTTTGAATGCAACGGAAAATAAGAGACTGTCGCGAATTACCGAATAAATGAATAAAAAAAAAAAAAACTAACGACCTTTAATATATTGAATGTTGCGATGGTATTGGTTTTTGCAATAAGAGTCGACGACTTTCCAATCTGTACCGAAACCATAGTACTAGAACTCACTATCGTGTTATCAACTTCCCGTTTCCACCAGATCAGCTTCAACAACACAATTCCGACAAGAACCTTCCACATGAGTAATTTTTGTGCTCTTGCAGCAGATATGGATGCAATCAACTGGCAATCATTAAATCTTTCCATCATCCTACGCTTTTGTATTGGACTGAATGCCATACCGATGCCATTCCATCCAGTGCTTGGTTTACATCTGCAACTCGGTGATCTCTGAACCAGACCCAGTCCATTGTTCTTTGCATATAGGACTGTAGTATGTAGGTATGTTTGTAGGTAATGTCTGTACATACATATATCTACTTACTGCTAACCAGTATCTCATCACGGGAAGTAACTTGACTATGGTAAATTTCGCGCAGCCCAGTTTTCACGGACTTCTTAAAACAATCAACTCTCTTGGCACACAAATTTCATGTAGAAATTGGCACCCGGTTATTAAGAAAAAGAAACTCCCGAAAAAAAAAACTTGACTGTTGTAGAGATAGTGAGAGGAAAGGTGGATCTGATGCTGCTGTACTAGCGCAAATGCGTGGGCCCCTTCTTCACGAGGTCAGATCAAGTTTCCTTATTAATCTAGTGTTACTCGAGTCGATATTAATCAGCGCGCGCTGCTAGGAATTCAGCGACGATTTTCATTTCAAGTTTTCATATTATTAGAAGCTGTTCACCTCTCGATTTTATGAAAAACAGGTGAAATTGATTTACAGCAACTATAACGTGACCCACTCTTCTTTGCCGGTGCATTTTTGAGCTTTCTTTTCGTAGACATGATTAAGCTGGAAAATTGAAACCTCACAACAACAACGAATGCAGTTATGAATGAATTCTAATTGCATTTAGTGAAAAATGTTATTTCACATCTGTTTCACTTTCTCTGAAAAACAAAAAAAAAGCAAGAACGAACGATTGGGCACCACATGAAATTGCAGTGGTAGTAAAATACGCCTATCCATTGAGACCTGGTGGTTGTTAACTACTACTGACTTGGGTATTGGAAAAATACGATTTGAAATAAGCCAGACCTACTGAATTCCAACTGGGAGAGAATAATAAATTTTACTGACTCTTTCCCGAGGGTACGCATTTTGGATTTGAAACTTTTATTTGTGGTATGAAGTATTTTTAGTGTAGGAGGAGTTTTTTCTGCTATTTTACAGTAAAACTGTTGCAGTCAACATGAAATTCCATTGTAGGCAATATTTGAAACACATTTCGGACGAAAGTTATCTGGTTGAGTATACAATTCCAGCTTATTTTCCTCATCACATTTCATGGATACATGCAAATCAGAATTCAGTTCTTATAAAATTAAAGGTGAACAATAACCAAGTTTAGAGGATTCAAATTCAATGACTTCAATGCTTGTATACATTAATTTTTGTTGTAACAAAGCATACGTACATCTGTAATTGTTTGTTTATCGTACAATAATCCATAAAAAAAATTATTAGCAACTACCGAATAGATTCAAGATCTCTTCTTAGACAATTCCCGATATAGTAGGAACCCATTTTTGGTCCGCAATTATATTCATTTTGATACTTCCAACTATCTTCTGCTTATATGTTTTGATCCCCTTTAAAGTTCTCGGATTTGGGTGGGACGCTGTCTAGTTTTCAGTTTTTACAATTAGCCAAACAAAGATTTAATTTCGATTATTATTATTGTGTGGGATTTTCATTTTCGTCATTGAACCTTCTCTTTGCACTTTTTTTCATCATAGCACTTCCTTGGGTTTTTACTAACAACTTCTTCATAAATATTAAACGTATTCAGGTTTACAATTTTTTGCTGATAGTTTTTTTAGTAGTGGTACCAGGTGGAGATAATCGTCATCTCCCAGCACCTTCAAGGCCAGAGGTCATTCTAAATTATTTCACTATGTATTGGCAATCATCAACTAAGTACTCGTAAATAGCTTTTTGAGTTTGGGAATTTTGAATCAGAGATTTTAATGTCGAGCTATTTGTGCTTTGGAATTAGTTTATTTAAGAACTATACGATAGGTGAAGCGGATTAATGCATATAATGTTTCTGTGGACTTTTTCGGCCTTTGCTCGGTACAGATTGGGTACCTACTCTTAGGGTTTCCCTTCTATCTGTAGATGAGCTAAAAACTTTATCTTTCTAGTAGGCTAGCGCAATGGCTTGCTCTAGCCTCAGTGCTTGAGATCATTCCTACTTTGAAATAAGAAAAACGTCATAATGAACATTACTTTGTTTTTTATTCATGTCCAAGCTCCTATAGAAAATCATACTGACCTCATTTACGAGTTATGTAACAACGTACTTATACACATAAAAATAAAAATTTTCTTCAATAACTTTACCTCACAAATTGGTCAGGAAATCAACGCCTGACCGTTGACTGTTTCCGATTTAACAGAAAGATGAATATAAGTTGCTCAGTTTATGGTTAGATTTTTGTCGCTTTTGTGTAAAGATTAAAGAACAAGGAAGTGAAAGATTAGCTGGAATTAAAAAATGTTTCTTACCGATTGAAAAGCTATCATCAGACAGACACGGATTGCTACTGTAATAATAAGAAATGCCAATCGTCCGTGCGGCTATTCGACATTCAGTTAATCGTAAATATTTCCTGATATGAATGGCAAAAAGATCGTGGAAGATTGAAAATAAAAAAAAATTATGCCTTGGAATGGGCTCTAGAGAAAGAGAAGACCGGTCCATCAGAATGATCTCTATGAACGAAGACATTTCCTTTCATCAATTTCTGATAATTCGTGTCTATATAAACAGTGCAGCATGGCGATATGCAACAATTATCGAGAAATATTCTCATTAAATCCTGCATATAAAAAAACGTCACAAAAATTTTATTCAACTACTGAAGCTGATTAATAAATTGACTGCATGTAAAAATATAGTAATTCAGTACCATGCCACGGATGGTTATGGTTGCTCTTTGTCAAATCGGAACAGGATCAAAGACTTGAGTTTAATTGACACTAAAGTCAAGAATTATTCTGTACCTTTGTGTCAAGCATTGGTCTCAGGAGTCCGTACGTTATCACAATTCTTTACTGTCATTTATCAAGGTAATTATTTGGTCCTCTTTTTATGTGGTGCACATTATGTAGTCCAGTCTTTTGTAGAGTCTCGTTTTTATAGCCTTCCTTGATATAAAAAAAAATATATATATACCCTGCTGACAGGCTTAAACTCGACACACTTGAAACGAGGTGTTTTTCACGTTTAAATGCTTTGCCATCTTTTCCAATTTTAATACCAACGCGACCTTTGAGGAGCTATAGCTTTCTGCAGACGACTTATCACCAGGGCTGCCTTTAGCCAGGTGAGAGTGTATAGCACTTTAGAATATGGGACCCTCTAACAGAAATTATTTTCTAAACTACTTTGGGTTACCAACAGGAATAATAACGTAAAATATAATCGTAAACACAACACGAAAAACACATCGACTGAAAGTTAAAGTGTGTGGAAACCGATTTTCAGTCCCGAAAAGAAAGATAACGTAAAGTTTTGCTGAGGGGAAACACCTCCGAATGTCGCATTTAAATTAAAGGGAAAGCCTGATAGTGCGAGTGAAAAAAGAAACTTATAAAAACTTGACGGAATAAATTGCAAAGTAACCTCATGGCAACTGAAAATTTCATGGACAGGACTTACTCTCTATGAGTAGAACTGTTGCCATCGTATGATAGCCAACTGGAGTTGTGGAAGAATACTAGGTCAAATCATTCAGATTAAATTCATATTAATACTCTAGCCATTACCAGAGACATTAGCCTTCTTCCACAGAATTTTCGATGTAAGCTTGCGGTTAAGTTTGAGTATCGATTGGCAGTAAAACTTCTTAGGAGAGGGAAAGGTGGGGGGTTAATATTTCGAGACCCGTTATAATATATGATTCTACAGGTAAGGAAATTTTCTGCCCTACTGTATGAAATTTTTAAAATGCAAGTACCGAGTTACTTGTCAGCTACTGGCTTTATAGCCGAAAATCAATATTTCGTTTTTCGATCAACAGTGTAAGGCAATCTCATCAGGAGAGCAATAAAGCTCTGAACATGCCTACTATCTACACTACAGTGCACTAAGACGTCCAAAAGTTGGCGGTTGGCGGGAATAACTCAAAAACGGTTGCATTTGTGCTTAGTCAAATTAAATGTAACATTCCAGGGTTTCTAAATCTTGCAATAAAACTGTACAGTTATTATGCATTTTGGCGGGAAAATCGTTAAAATTTGAAAAAATTAGGAATTTTTTCCCAAATTCTTGATTTGACGTCCTACTACTTCCAACCGAAGGTAACAGGGAGGCTGATTGGGCATTCATTGGAAAGCTCAGATGGTGCCATCATCTGAGATGAATCCCACCATGATAGGGTGTATATCAAGATAGTTACAGGGTGTACAGTGGAAGAAGTACTAAAAATTTTAACCCCCCCCTACCGCCGAAACGACGCGTCTTATCCCCCCTTCACCTTATAATTTTTTGCTTGTCTCCACCTCAGCTATCAAACCCTTGAGCTAGGTACACCATTTATGAAACACCCTGTATAAAATTTTATTTAAAAATTTTAATATGAATCATTTAAAGAAAAATTACGCATCGCTATGGTAATCTGATAACTCGGTACAATATATAGATCCCTACGGTAATATGTAAGTTCTTAAACGGGAAATATATTCGAGGTGGGTAATCAGCACTCCAATCCATAGAAGACAGTTATTGTCGAGGTGCTAAACTCTAAAGGACATATGTTTATAAAAAGGTAAATTATTGGAAGTTATTTCCAAAATATACAACCAGCTTACATTCATTGTAAACGTTTCACCCACGCAAGTATTACCTAAGTCTCTAAAAGAAAAACTAGCTGCTAAGACTTAGAGTTGATATTAAATTTATATACGATAAAAAAGGATATCATGATCCGGGATACTAAGGAGTTTGATACTTTGTGGTGAAACACAAGGGAAAACATCTACGACAGACGGAATTTGTGAGTAGCAGATATATGTACAATCTTTGAATACTGCATGCAACCTTTTACAGAAGTTTACAGAAGTGTACCGTAAATATTTTATTAATGTTAGAGCAAACTCATCGTTTTTTTTTTTAGTTCAGTGTTAACATAATTAGAGAAGCATAACTAAACTAAACAAAATATAAACAGACTAAATTCTAAAAAAGATGTTTAAAGCTGGCTTTCATTCGGAAACATAAACAGGTACCTCTTGATGGACTTTTACATAAATGTCAATTCAAATTCTTAATTAAGCCTCTCCAGACCATGAAATTAATCTTATAGCTGTAGAGTTTGAGAAGTGAACAACATTACCAACCGTTATTTGTGTTGATACATCACATCCTTAAATATGCTGGTCCAGTATACATAGACCCATAGGCTTACTACATATTTATTGAGATTCAGGGTACATTCCTTCAGGGGTAGTATACCAATTTTACATCGTAAATTTACTTGAAGGATATTATATACATAGAACACCGGACTTGGAGCTTTCGAATAGTTAGTATATATCCTGTTAAATTATAGTAAGGTCTACAGGACTTCAGATGGAGTCGTACGTTTTGTCTCCATCAATAAATTCTAAAGTGGAAAAAATATAAAAATCGACAAACTGAAAATATTTCCATCTTACATAAATACAAAGGTCCAGTGGAGGAAAAATTAAATAACGAAGGTAATTTAAGTGGCCTCTTTCTAAGGAGAAAAAGGAAATAGGAGAAGACATTTCTGTATATAAGGGACACCCGAAGAATTAAAAACGTTCTCAGAGCTAGTAGGAAAAACGGCAAAAAATTCCTTATTTTCCCAATAAATTTTCACAGAAGTGACATGTTCCAGAGATGTGAATATGTGACATGAAACTAAAATAGGTTGACTATGAACTCAGTCAAGTTGGCAAGCTTTAAAAATATTAACTCTACTGGGTCGTTCTCCATTTTCGAAAATTTATTATTTAAAGGAAAGGAAGACTTTTATAAACGCAGAAAGAAAATTGTTATTCCACCGCGTGGAAAATCTTTGTAAGTTATGTAATTTGCTCATCTATTATACATATATCATATATTATATTTATTTCGACCAGATATGGAACAGGAAGTTTTCACTATAGTCCCTCATAAAGGTAGCAAGATAGTTATATATGACGATAAAGTACATTATTAACTATTTTTTTATACCATTAGACAATGGGTCCCAGTTTAAAATGCGAATCCTACAAATGTGTAATTCTTTGCTTAATCCGAAGGAAAAATTTCGACGGAGAAGCTCTTAACTGCAATATCCGCCGAGATGTATAAGGGTATTAAAGAAGTATAATTTGCGAATGGGCACACAAAAATAAATATGGTATGCAATCATAGCGCACCTATTATACCTACGTATACAATAACTCCAAATTTTGCTTCATATACCTACTACATTTTTCCCTTCTCAGATTCGAAATTTTAGCTTACATTTTGCATGCATGTACCTACAGTGGCTTGTGAAATTAATTAAATTTATATTTTAAGCATTTTTTTCTTTACTTTATTTAATGACAACAACAAAATGAAATATCGAGTACGAATCTTACTTGATTTTATTTTATTGTTGTAATGTAAACAGGATATCTCTTCGAGATATTAAGTCTACATTAGGTGCTCATTATTCTCAATACATAGCATTTCTTGACTTTAAAAGAGCATTTGACATTATAAATTCTGAAGCAAAATGAAAGACATTAGCTTGGCTAGAAATACTAAACAACATTATACACTTAAGCAACGCACTCTATAACTAAGACTCAAATCGGATGTAAAACAAGGATATATTTTTTCCGCCTACTGCTCATCGCTACACTACATGAAGTAATTAATGAGATAAAAAAAAAACTCAGTCCCGAGAAGAATCAAGCGAACAATAACAAGATGACTCGAAAACCTAGACTACGTAGACGACATCACCCTACTAGCTCACTTTTTCAGTGATAGAGTTATACAAGGCAAGACAACACACTAGAGACAATCCGAAGAGAAGTTAGTATAAAAATAAACACAAGAGAAATAAGGTACATAAGAGTGTATACCACAAACACCAATCAGATCATCATCAACAATTTCCCCATTAATTAAGTATCGTGTAAAAATTAACAAAAGAAATTTCAATTAACACTTTCTGTGCCCCTCACAGAGTTATCCTTCCAAGCTCTTTTCCTTTCATCACACACCCGTGACACATATAATTAATCGTAACAATCGGCATAACTTTACTATTAATTCACGCATACCTCATATACTTAGGAAGGTTCCTTGTCCTTCATCAGCCGATTTCACTCTTCGTGAAAAGAGGAAGACAGAAGCACTCTCCACTGCTTAATGAGCCATCCCACACGAGTATCCTTGATGCAGTATGCATATCGGTTTTCTAGGGAAGAGGTGAGAAAAAGCAAAGAGATATCTCTACACTTTGGAGAGATATCTATTTGCTTCTTCTCACGTCTTCCCTAGAAAGTCGGTATGCATACTGCATCAAGAATACTCGTCTGGGATGGCCTATTGACCTTAATGGTCTACCGATACTGTAAATAATCATATTGTCCTGATTTTCTAGCCGCTTTAAGTGTCTAGACAGGATATTTCCTTACACAGTGGTTGCAGTGTCATTGCCCCAATTACTTTATTGAGACAGCGACACCGATCTGTTATTTCGGATTTTGCGGAATTCATGATGTGTGCACCTTTCACGGTTTGACATACGTCTCTTTTTGTCTTTCTAGTGTCGAGGGGATTTTCTCGATATTTCACTCTACTCGGGCCGTTCTTTAGCAGCTAAAATATGACAGCGGAGACTCAGAGAAAAGATATATTAAAAACAAGAAGAAGAAGAATTTTTGCAAATTTTACGAAAATACAACGCGCGGTCATAATATTTCTAAAAACGGGTAGTTAAAATTTTTTGGAAATAATGAAAATATAAAAATAATATGCATAATGTATACAAAAAAAAAATAACAATGATATTGAAAGTACGGCCACGAGAAGAAATCCAATTCATCCGTACTTACAGCAAAGATGTACAAAACTACGTTAACTACAAAAATCTGATCAATAAAATTTATCAAATCTCAGAACTATGACAATAAATATTTTGAGCGCGCTAAAGAACGGCGCGGGCGGATAAAGTCAAGTTAAATTTTTGGGAGACTTACTGGTGGTGCCATCTCTAATCAAAGCCCAAAAGCCAAGTTTAGCGCGGTACTGAGGGCACTCTCGCTAAAAGTCAAGATAAATTTTCGCAAATATCTTTTAGCTTGCTAAATTTTCATACAAAATTTGGCTTAGCGCGGACCTTAAAGGATGTGCGCCTAATATCGCACCCTAGATAAAATGATAATATAAGATATTTGCTCATTCTTAGATGAAAGTTTTATGAAAATATAAACTATATCGACTTACGAAAAAACTTTTTCATTTTTATGCTTATTTTAAATTAAAAGGAAGCAGTTTAAATATATAATTTGTGTTCTTAATACCGGCCACCCTCTTTTTTTAGATTCGGGAATGCGCTAGCTTCTTCACATCATCTTCACTGATATTTTACTTATCCTTGAGGGTCTATTTGAGAACATCGAACAATTTCGACGCTCACAACAAGCCTATTTCATTACTACGGACAGGGATGATTACCTTTTCCGTTACTCCGTCTTACAGTTTTTCCAGACATATTAAGAATTAAAATAAAGTTAATTAAAAATTTCCAGTTTCTAAAACTCAACCAAGTCGACCGAATATCACGTATCACACCATGGATAACCTAAGTGGAAGTGGCTGGTATTAACCAAGCTTTTCGGCGCAGTCAATAATGCAAGAATGACTTTCGTAAGACTGTGGATAACTTTGAAGTTCTCAATCCTTTCGACGGGTATATAAAACTTACAATATTCAACTCCTGTAAACATGGCTTGCCAAGAAAACCATCATGAATAAAATCTAAGTATTCCTAAACAAATACCTTACGATTATATCCAAAATATTGGATACATATCACCAAACCCCTCCCTCCACCACATGCCAGACAGGAATCATAATTTATAGACTTTGTATGTAAGTTAGAATTATGGTAAAAGAATAACTACCCTATGCGGCTAATTAAAAAATAATAAGAAATGTCTTTTTTGAAGGAAATTAATTAATCCAATAACGCCTAAAATCCATCAATGACTAAAATCTATCAACAACTAAAATCCATTATCATACAAACTTGTCATTCCCTTTGTAACACACACAATGCATTAAAATTTATTTTGATTTTCGCATGTCCGTCTGTCTGTCCATCCTCACGATACCTCGAGAGCGTGTTCACTTAGAACACTGGATCTTCAGCAAAAATGTAATTTAAGTTCAAAAATGGGACTAATCGGGCAAATCCTGCATGGGGTTGCCATATAAAAATTTTGGGCAATCCCTTCTTGTTGTTGTCATATATAAATTGAGGTTTTTTACGCATCCTGTGAAAAGAATCAGTCCTATACGTTTTTATTGTACTGAAAAATTCTTCAAAATATAAAATCCTATGAAATTGGTTATAATTATTTTCACTGTTCGACGAACCGTTATAGATACGAAAATCAGTTTTAACAATCAAACTTGAACAGAGCGGTGACCATACGAAATTACATGCGGGCATTCATCTAGGGTATCGTAGAAATTGGTCTTACAAAGAGAGGGTCCGACTCGTCATCACCGAATTCGTCAAAATTCACACTATATGTTGGGCTTGACTGGAAATGAAAGTGACGCTAGTAGGAGCTCCAGATGACCAACTAAAACCGAAATAATGCATAATGTAGGTGAACCTGGGGTTAAAATTAACACTTTTCGGAACACTTTGATAATTACCAGCTTTCGGGTATATTCGCAACATTTAAGCAACTTTCTTACTGCTACAATTATCTATAGTCTGTTATCTCTCATATGAAGACAATCAAAAGTCATTACCCCAATTAGTTCAGGAGCATTTTCCAAAATAAAATTACGGGGTTTGCTAAATTATTTTCAACTTACATTAATTAGCAGCATATACTGTAAAACTACCACTTATCTCTCTGCTAAATTCCAACCGATTTTCAAAATTCTTTTTGCTAAGTTCATTGTGATTTTTGTATGATTTTTTGAAACTATTACGAGATTTGTACGGCAGCGGGTTACAGAGTGGTAACCCATGGTTGGTTACTCATATATTATTATAATAAAAGAAAATTATTTTTCTAGGGGTGGGAGTATTTATTTTATATTCTACCATCTGTGTAGATTATTCATACACAATCTCATCAAAATCGGATGATAAATTCAATGTCAAAAGGTCATTCATATACACCAATTGGAAGGGTTTCTCATTTCCCGAATTCGGGTGTTCTGATGGGGAGGTGGGGTAAATATTATCTGACTTGCAAAATTCCTTTTGCTAGTTTCTTGTGATTTTTTGAACACGTTTTCCCTCTCCTTCTGATTAAGTTGCGAAATTTAATTTTCGACGACTAAAATTCTGTCTGAAAAATTTATTTCAAAATGTTTTCTACAACTTATCGATTAATCCAATTTTTTGTTTGTCAAAATTTCAGGAAGATGGATGTTATTTACCAATTTAAAAAAATTATATCTGTCAAAATTTTGCTTACCCGCTTTTCGCCACCTACTGTCGATCTTACAAAACGCACGGAAATGCCACTTACAAAATCGAAAATTTACATATCTCCTCTATGGTTAGCACTTAACCCGAATGAATTTGACATCTTCGTTCAAATTCTTTTGTAATTTAACCGAGACAACTCCTGCGAAAATTTGCAAATTTGAGCATTTTCAGAGGGGTAAACCTACAAAATCCCGCGTTCCCCTACATTATGCATTATTTCTGCTTTGTCTGGTCATCTGAAGCTCCCACTTGCGTCACTTTCATTTCTAGTCAAGCCCTAATTATACTGTGAATTTGGAATTTAGACTAGAGTAAAGAAAACGAACAAGCGACATCTCCATACTTCGCGTGAAATGACTAATTAAATACGAATATAAACAGCTTTCGGAGAATCGCATAAAAGAAAAAGGCAAGCGATATCTATAAAGTACGGACATAAACAGCTTTAAGTTCACACAATCGATGTTTCGAGAACGGAATATTCGGGAAGATTCTAGAACAATTTACAGATTAGGCGCTTGTCACCGCCAGGAGGCAGTCTAAGATAAGACAGTGCAGTGAATACAAGTGAAAGCGAATTAACAGAAGAAATTATTGGATAGCGATAAGTTGAAGTTCAATATTAACGATAATTTAAAAGTAGAGTTTATTTGTGAATTTAATAAAAGTAAACAGAGGATTTGTGTATTATATTTGAAATATTGTGTTTTAAATAACGAACTAAAGCCACGCGCGTAACAACATGAAAGCGGAATGGTATTTTATCAGAACAAGTTGTATATCATGAAATAATTAATCATATTTTTATACTTTTTACTCTTACAGACTACTATACTATTAGAACATAAGTAATCAAAACCCTCAAGAAGTACTTCCCCAACCATGAAACAGACTCTCTCAGTAATGCACTAATACCCTAACTAAGTCCTAACATTCTAAAATATTTGCAGTGTTCTAATATAATACTGTCAAAAGGTTGAGTTGATTAATCCTAAACTACTATTCATACAGAAAAATTATCTTCTGATAATTTTAAGCTTTCTTCCCAAACCTTATGAAATTTTAATAACCTTTCTTAACAAACTGAAACTGCGATTCCCTAAACCTAAACTCTCAGCTGAGTAATGATTTCATATGAAAATGTGCCATGGTTCGATAAATTCGAATCAATTTGGCCTACAGAATCAGACTATATGTACATTATTGCAACTACGAGTATTACTCAGCTGAGAGGTATTGAGCGTAAAATTGCTAAGGTTACATTTTAATCAAAACTATTTTATTATTTTGTTAAGTAAGGTATATAGTAAGTGTTGCCTTTGGAAAGGTATGAAGTCAAGTTAAAAATTACTGGAAGACTATTTTCCTGTATGAGCTCTGTAGCATATGTAAAATCAATATCTATTCCATTACAATCAATATAAGAAATTTTAGACAATCGGACCAGCACGCACAAGCATGGATTTCTGTTTCACGGCTTGCCAAGTATTTCTCGAGGGTATTTTGAGGTAATCTATTACTGTTCGTGTTTCCATAAATTAGCCGCAAAATAACTTGATGATTGATTCAAATTAACTTTTACTCGAAGCATAGATTGCTTTGTAAGATTTGGAACTCTTTTATAACCTCTGCTTAGCTAAATTAGTCTGCAGAGGTTTATATCGATTTGTACCCACTACATACATAATAATTGGAATTATTCTTAATTTTAGCCAATCGTAACGGTACACAAGCGTATGTACCCCATACAGATCAAGGGCGATTTCATTCTTTTACAATTACCATAATTGTGGCTTCCTGGCGGCTACTTCTGTTGGCTCTTTTTTTTTAACCTCCCCCACAACTTTTTTTGTATGATCTGCATTGCACAATCGTGCTTCTAGATCTAGCCGCAAATGAACTTGTCGGTATATCTCCCTTTATAAGTACCCGTTCTCCTATAGTCATCTCTAACGACAAAGGCGATATACACTAGTGACTATTTTATCTCCCTTCCCCCAACGCCATTAGGAAATAGAGACAATGTAAATCCCCTTGAATTCATGTAACTGGTTATTTATGTACCTATATCTATATTCCACAACCGTTTGACAACACCCTAAACTTTTTTTTTTTTTGTTATATAATATATTAAGCCTAAGCGGTAATAATCCCATTCGAGTACAGTTTCCATAAATAGATTCTAAAAGTGTTCCGAAAAAAAGTATATAAATCTCATGGGAGATACAATCCCCCCAATTTTTATAGAAGTCAGCCAAAACCAACCTTCCCATAGAGATAATCGATTTTTACCGCAGCATAATAGTAGCAATGTACAGCAACGTATTTAAATGGTTATTGAGTGTATAGGACCCACTCAGTCAATTGTTGTGCATGCTGCAGTTATAGGCATTCATCCTGTTCAATATTCACTTCGATGTCGGTATATTCGCATATGGACTACAAAGCACCAAACATCCGAAGCTAGCCACAAAATATATTTACAAAGCATCTGCAGTCGTACTATAAAGGCATAGACGTTACGTTACGGTACTTTGATGCTCCCAGCCAGCTGAGAAAATTATGTATTCGATGCAATTTAATGTTCTGTTGTTACATTTATGTATGTATGTATGCCATTTTATGATGCTAAAGTGAACTGCAGTTTTGTCTAGCATGCACCTCTATAGATAATCTCAGCCAAAGAACAGCGAAAGTGAACTGAAGTGCAGAAGAGCCTGCCCGATTCAGTGCAGATGTAATGCAGTTAAAAGAAAATTGCATAACGCAAAGTCCCCTCGTCGATGGAAATTATAGTGCTGAAAATGCTAAATGGGACCTAAGGGGTGGATAAACTGCAAACTATACTTAAAATAAGTCAAGAACTTCCTTAAGAGATAAAAGAAACCGTGGTTGGGTCTTTGACTCAATGAACCCTTGCTTGCCCCCCTTATATGTGTACATAAATAGTTACACGAGTTTCACAGAGCTTTGGAATTTTCTGCCTTCCTCAGCGATTAATATTAAATGGAAAATATCAACATAGATTTAAAATTTCTTATCTTCTCCCCTACCCTTCTGATGATTCAGGATGGACACAAATAATCCCAAATAAAAATACTTTTTTTTTTTGTATCAAACATGCAAAATTTATTAACGAAACCCCCGGAAAAAAAACCCACCTAAAGATGCTGACACAAGGAAAATAGTGAAACCGAAGAATTTCTTTTGGAATTTATTTCCTAAGAATACAGGGAAATTGAAATGGATACCAAATGGAGAAAAAGAAGAAGACTAAGAAGAAGAAGAAGAAGGTAAAAATAAATATCCTTGTGCTATTCCTACACATAGAGGAGATAACTTTTTCTCTAAATCACCCGAAATGGTTCCTGTGGGTTTAAGTAAAATGAGAAGTTTTTTGTGGTCTTATTACAAAGTCGAAATGAGTTTTGTATGTTGCTATGATTAGGAGATTTGCAACTTTTACAATTCACCAATCGAAAATAAACTTTGTTGCTGTACAGATTTTTTAAAGAGGATATTATCCTAATTTGAGTAGGTGTTTGATGGATGATATTGGGATGAGATTCTAAGGACTCATATTTACAATTTAAGCAGTACCTACATAAAAATGTCATATTAGCTTATTTCTTGGATCTTTATATATCCAGATTTATAGTATTTTTAGAGGACGGTAGGTACTAAACACAACACAGCGCACTTGCGGAAATCTGTGCATATTTCAACGCCAAGAAATTCTAGATTTTGTCCAGGCGAAGGAGCTCAAGTCAGGTGCTGTAGGCTTTATATTGCATATTATATAGGGAGAAGAAGTAGGTATGTAAAAATATGGATAAGACTGGTAAACTGGAAAGATAAACCTACTTTGATTTTTACTTATTTTTAGTGCTTGATATGTTTTAATGGTCCAATTCCACCCATATTTAAGCTAGAGCATAGTACTATACATCTAATCAAGTTTAACTCGCAAGTTACAAATCAAGCTATCCACCTGAAAAATGCCACCACAGCTCATTTGAAGATAGTTATAAGTTAATTTTTCGTAGGAATTTATTTGAAAAAATTTCTTCAGATTTTTAATGCATTACATTAATTAGTGGCCGACAACAGTTCAAAGCAGTTAGATTAATTTTGAGTGCTTGCATCGCTAAATATTTTTATGAGCACATTGGTAAAGTCCTATGAATCTTTTCGATAACTTTTCTCAGATGATCTGCCTAACAAGTGCCGCTACATATAACCATTAGTTTAGCTTAAAGTTTTTCTTCAAACGTCCTTATTTCTTTACCTATTTATCTTTAAATTTTTCCAACTAACACAAGGAAACAGATTCGTGTTCTTTATATACATTGTTTGTTAAATTTTATACTTTCTATCGAATGAAAGGTGTCGCTTTCTATTAATATATGGGAAGATTTGAAAGCTCGAATTTTAGATCTTAAATCATTTTGTGATATTAGTAATTTAAAAAAAAATCCAGCAATAAAACTTTTCAAATCCCTTTAAGTTCTAGCAAAACTCTTAAAATTTTAAAAAATTCAAAATTTGTAGAATTTTGCTATCAAAATTCATAGCGAAATAAGTCAATATGAAATTGACTCAGTTTGCTGCTAAGTCTGCAGCTCGAGAATTAAGTTGAAAAAACTCTTTATGCAAACGAAAAATCTTTAAAAAAGAAATTTCATTGCAAAAAGAGGGCGTTTCATATAAGCAGGAACCGTATAATCGTCAGTACGGCTTGGTTCCTGCCTGCCGTATACGCCAAAGCAAACAGCCAAGCCTTCTTTTTGCAATGAAATTTCTTTTTTAAAGATTTTTCGTTTGCATAAAGAGTTTTTTCAAATTAATTCAAAATTTGTTTGTTGGTTAGAATTCGATATATAATTTTTCTTTGACTTTTCCTTGAAAAGGGGAAAATTGAAGTCTGAATTAAGTCGCAATTTATCATCAGTCGGCATTTTAAAAATCTGTAACTTCGTCCCTATTCAGAGTAGAACTTTTTCTAAAATAATGGAATCCTGGAAAATACATACGTTTCACTTGTTCCAGAAATTGGAAAATATTAAATTATGAGTTTTATTTCTAGATATTTTTACCTAAGCTAATTTGCCGCAATTGTGCTCTGGAGAGTCTTAATTTCCAGTGCTTTGTATGTAAGCCTTTATAAAAATATATCTTTACCGGGATTCTCAATTCCAAAAGTCCATATCCAACCCTACTCATCGGTGAAATTCCGAGATTTTGTCCTCCAGCCTATTATCGTCCGGAATTTTGTCTTGTAGGATTTTTCCATTCGAAGTTTCGCCTCTGGGAATTTTTCATTCTTTCAAACGAGATATCTTTTTTTTTTTGATTTTGAGTCCAATCGATTACGGACTCCATCTTCTTTTGTAATTATCACGATCCTCGAACTAGCTTCACGTTTGCATGGTTGTGGCGTAGGCACTTGTTTCTTGAATTCGATATAATGTATGCACTCTTCACGTGCAACTGTGATTTTTTGCCTCTGTATATTTAATATTGTATTCTTTTCTCACCACATAGTCACACTGTAATATTATGAAGGTTCGACCTTTGAACGTAAAAAATTCAAAGCTTTGAAGCTATCATGATTCAAAATTGTAATAGTGATTTGACCCACCTCCCGCTGAGCCATTGTACTAAAGAAAAAACTAGTTTTGCTTAAGCATTCGACATCAGAGGATACCAAATCGGTCGTAGCAGGAATGTTTTATCAAAGAAGTACCGAAGTATAATAAAGAATTCAATCGAATTTAAATGTACGAAGTTTTGCACTATGTTGGATAGCACAGTTATTTTTTCGACGATATATAAATTTTTGGAGAAATAAAAGGACCCGTTAAACAGAATTAATAAATTTTAAAACGAAATGTAAAAAATGTTTCCAAGTTAACAATGGTTTAGTGGATAAATTTATCTCAAAATTAATTCAATTGGGCTTTAAAATTTAATAATGTGCACTTGAAATTAATATAACTCAATTCATAACTATCTTTTATATTCTTATAATACCCTGATGAAATCTGTTATGTATAAAGTGATTCAAAATTTGTAATCCAGGTTCAGGGCTTCTTCAAGTTTGTGAATAACCCTTCCGTCACTGCTTCGTAACTATGAAGTGAAGTTAAAATTAAACAAATTCGTCATCTGCAATTCCTCTCAGATATCGATTTTTAGTCGAATCTGACCATAATTGATAAAATTCGACTGTCATTTAGGAGCCGTTATTTCAAATTCTAAAACACACAAATTCGTAATTGGCGACCCTAAAATCCCATAGATATCGATTTTTAGTCAAATCTGACAATAAGTGATAAAATTCGTCCACCATTTTAGAGCCGCCATATTGATTTTATCTTATGTAAAGTTTTAAACGTATATTTTCATCAAAGATGTATAAGTGTGACAAATTTGAGCTGAAGAGAAGACAAGAAAGTGTGAAACTAGCGTGGCAAGTTTTGAACCACGTTGCGTTTCAAGTCAAATATATAATAAAATATTTATATATTCCTATCATAACCAAAAGACTTATAATTCGTCCCAGAAAAACTCAAACAATCTTGAAACTATTCAAAAACTATTTCAAGCTACCACGAATATTATAATTTAACTTTAACACTACAGAGCAGACATCAGGAAAAGTTCATGCTTCGAAGCTACGAAGCATTGGTAAAACATTCATGCTTCGAAGCTTCGGCAAAACGTTTATGCTTCGATTGATTCGACTTCGAAGCTTCAAACCGCCTACAACCGTCGCCGATCGTTGCGTTTGTGTTTGCAATTTTTTGACTACGATCTAGCGCTCTGTTCGTCGCACTCGCAATTGCGTTTAAGCCTTCAGGGTTAATCTTCAAAACAAAGTTTTTTTTTGCGAAACAAATCTTTTAACCCTTGTGTAAACACTTACATCACCGGTGAGTTTTCACATGTTTGGTACCTTCTCCAGTTAACAGTTTTTCATTTGTCGGCCTGGGTGTCTCCGACATCCTTAAAAATTATGTTTTAAACATCGTTGCCAAATTTAAGATTACTAACTTTTTTGGATATGTACGAAAAATAGTCACATATTATTGTACCTACCGAATCAACACCTACATCACCCGTGATGTATGAGTTTTTCATACATTTTGTATGGGAGTAAGGACTTTTGTGACTCATTTACAGTTAAAATCATGTAGTATCGTGTATCTGATGCATTATGGTGCAAGTTAAACGCTCATTTTATTTTTTAAAGTCATAGTGAAAAGAGTTTAACAAATTATTGCAAAGCAAAATGAGTAGTCTAGCAAAAATTCCAAAAGATGGATCTTTGACCCAATTCCAATTCACAAGGTATGTATTGTTATACATGATGATGGTGATTCGGAAGTGGAAACTGAAGCTTTTCAAGTGGAGATAATTGAGACTGACAGCGAAAGTAAAGACGAAGAAGAGGATGAGGAAGCTTTCTATTTTTAAAGCTAGAGATGGAACGATTTGGAATAAAGATCCTTCACCTCCAACTCAAACCTACACTCACAATGTACTGCTTCATAAGCTCGACATAGTAATGGACTATAATAAATGTAAAGGAGGATTGACAATATGGACAAAATGTTGACGGAATATTCCTCAAAAAGCAGGACTCTTCGCTGACCACAAACATTTTTCTACAACATGCTAGATATCGCAGCTTTGGCAAGTTATATTATAACAATGGCTAACTTGAATGGTGTTCCAAAAAAAGGACAGATGCTCGCCGTAAGTATCTTCAGGAGCTATCTACTGCCCTGGTAATACCAAATGTCATCGTTAGGGCTAATAATAAGAGCATCTGGACAGGAAATTTTAGCACTCAAAGTGGTTAAGAGTGCATTCTGGGGCGGAGGCATTAGCTCCCGGCCAACCTCTGAAGAGGGATGTCCAAGGACAAATAAAACAGTTAGGAACCTGTTTCTTCTGTACGAAACGCCGTCCCGCTCGTAAGCGATGTTATGCTTACCAAAAGCTGATTTGTGCACAGCATAGCTCCTCCCACCTCTCATCCGCAAATGCAACAGCTGTCCCAAATAAGTGTAATAACTCATAATTTCTAAAATAAGCATGATAATAAAAAAGTAAATGTGAGTCATTAATTGCTTATGTACAGATTCTAACTCCAATACAATTTATCTCATACTATTTCCCAAATTGTCGAACTGTAAATGTCGTCCGTAGGCGTAGCCTGTAATACCTGTTCTCTTAATTTTTTTTCCAACAATGTCATAAAATAGATCTGTCATTTGTTACCGACAGACCTAGTTTTTCATCTATTTACCTGCAACGCAGAAACTTTTCCATACAAAATGTATGGGTACCACCGGTGATGCAGGTGTTGATTCGAGGGGATAAGAAGTGATGTTGACACAAGGGTTAATGGTTAATTGGTGCTTATGTATCTTATTGTTTTTTAAAGGCTAGAATAGCTTTTACCAAAAAACTTATATCATAATCCTTAGTGATAGGATCTAGTTAAATTTACCCTTGGAACAGAATGAACGTAGAAACCACGCAGGAGTAAGCTATAAGGCAATACCACTAAGTGATCGCAACAAACGTGGGCATCGTAGCCATGACACAGAAGTTGGTCGACTTCCAACCAGTGGCGTGCCTAGGATTCTTGTGGGGGGGGCGCAACTATGGTTTCAAAATGGTATATGCTGAAAACTGAACATAAGTTTGAAAACACTCGCATAGGTGATAAAGAAAGGAATTAGGGAACGTGAGGAGAATGGCGAAGCTGCCGATGTATGTCACCCTTAAGCTTTCGCAGATTGCATGCCGGAGGAAAGACAGAAGATGGTAGTCTGTTCCACGTTCGCACAGTTCTGGATAAAAAATCATCACTGAAGCTTACTCTACGGCCGAAAGTATTTTACAGGGTAAAAGGACGTGCGCGGCTTGCAGTGCGAGTATTACATGGAGAAATCCGGGATCAGACTAGATATTTCATCAGAACATTGACCATGCATGTAGAAATATAGGAGCGAAACGCAACCAACATTGCGGCGGTGCTCGAGTGAGTCGATATGATAAGTTCTTGCCGCATCGCCAATGATCTGAAGGCTCTCTCTTTTGGACAATACGCAATGAAGCTACGGTTCTGTCACCAACCCCGGCCTACATATGGAAATTGTCTTCCATTCTAAGTCTAATATAGAGCTTGTAGAGGAGCGCTAGAACCGATTGGCTGAAATACTTCCTATACCTTTTCAGAAATTCAAGATATTTCGATGCTTATTTGGCAACAGAGAAGTTGTGATCTGTTCAGCTTAACATACAGCAAATATTAATGTCAGGAATGCATAAAGACGGTGTATCGTCAAGAAGTGCTTCGCCAAAGAAATGGGAGTGGAAAATTTATAATGTTGTATTAAAGAGATGGGACAGCTTTTTAACTTAGATGTATTGAATTTGATGCGACTCGGTTTGCTCCAAGCGAGGATATTAACAAGGTGGTTATTCAAGGATCTAATCATGCAATCTGGTTTCACAGGTGTGACATTTCCTCTGTAGTCCGCAAGAGTGTCAAAGGAGTAAGCAAAACCAATGGTACTGTCATCGGCAAAGCAATGGATGGGATTGAAAGTAAGGGAAAGCATTAATGAAAATTGAGAAGAGAGATGGAGAGATAACAGAGCCCGGAGGCACCCCGGCATTTATTGTCTGAGATTGGACTCACCAAAATTGAGAAGACTACGGCTTCAACGTTCCATAAGAAGAGTCAGAAAAAGAAAAACCATATTGGCGATCGTTGTGGGTTTGATTAGTTTCTAGATACTTCATTAATTTGGAGTTAATGATAGATTCAAAAACCTTTTAAAGAATCGAAGTGATTGTAATTGGTCGTTAATTTGAGAGATCACTACCTTTTCCTTTCTTGGGAATAGGCTGAACGTGAGACAGTTTCCAAGCAATTAGAAATTTTCCTGTCGAATATGACAAGTAGAATAGTTTTCGCACAGCTTTAGCCAAGAATGAGTAACACGTTTTATTTAACGGGGGCTTGGAACTATCAGCACCTTCAGCTATGGATACGTTGATCTCCTTAAGGACCTTGAACATATCTCTCGCATGGATGGATATTGGCTCTTGTACACATCTACAAGGGAGATGTAAAGTGGGTTGAAAAGGAGAATTTGATGTGAATCTAACAGTCTAAATATTAGTTTTATTCAGAGAGTCAACAATCACTTCAGTATAAAGTACTGAAGGAATAGAGGAATTCTTAACAAAATTCATTGAAATATTTCATCTTGACGCAGTCACCAAGGGCCATTGTGTTCACCATATTGCTGGTTATGATTTTACACTTATCACTTCATTTGTGTGGGGTGGCTGCGATGCATTCTGTGCCAAGCTTTACACTTTGAGATTTCTCAATATCACGCACATCGAATATTGGGCAGAATTTATGATTGCAAGAAATCAAGAGTGACCCTAAATGCGAGGTATTGTAATGGGGTAAGATCGAAGAGTGTAGTTTGGAATTAAGGCGAAGCGGGTAATAAGAAAAGTGTGACGACGAGCGGGTCGTGAATTTGTACGAAAGTTGATTGCGATTGATAAAGAGTTATCGAAGTGTCTATCTACATAGAACAATTCTGTATAAAATCTAGTGTATATATATAGATACACAACAAATAGTGTTAAATACCAGAAAAAGTGTTCAATATAATAATAAAATGATAAAAAAAGTGTTAACCTCTTTTGTATTGAAATAACCTACAAAAAGTCCCTAACACTTATCAAAACATAAACTCTCACGACCATAGCTATAGTGTTCCACCTAATTGTCGAGTATAAAGATTTGAGCAGATGTTAAAAATAAAAATTCTTTATAACCTACTCAGGCTTTTATATTTAAACTAAAATTTTTCTATCAATCTTTATTAAGGCTCCCTGTCTATCTGACGGATGTGTGCTGATAAAAATAAAAAAAATAATAATAATTTTCATAATACGCTCCATTTCCTACATACATATTTATGTATGTACAAGTCAAGTAGAGACATACATATATATGATGACGGGAAATATTTGATTTCAATAGAGCACGGTGAATTGAAATTCATTGATCTGGAAATTTGTAGATAAAACTGTCAAAATTTCTTTGAATTAAATCATTTTGTAAATCTATTTATTGTGTCTACTTGCGCTTTTAGAAAATTTTCAAATTTAATGAAAAGCACGCGTTCATATCACATACCTATATAAAATAAACATACACGCACCATACCCAATAATTTCCCCTGATGATACTGGTGAAAGGAATAACGCCAATACGATGAATAATTTATCTAAACCTCCCCATCGTATCGGTTCGTTCGTTATTGCATTGAAAGAAATTCAATTAATTTGTGCGCATTACCGAAGCTCTTTTCCTCTTGAAATTGGTAGTTAATGAAAGCCCTAATTTCGTTGCGTATTTCTTGATATCCCCTCGTAAATTTCGCTTCAATTTTGAATTTGACGCAACCTGTTTGTTGTTTTTTCTGATATGTGCTGTCATTGCTCCCCCCCCCCCCCCCCCCCCATGTTCCCGGTATAATTTTAGTAGATATATATGCTCGCGATAACTTTTGTAACAAACAGTTTTGTTTTATCATCCCCATTCCAGGATATTATAGACACATGCTCTAACTCTCGTTTACCAATGCTCATGTTCTGTTCATATACAGAAAACACCGAAAACACCTATGTTAGAGAATCAAAACACCCTACCTTCCCTTCCCTTCTACCCGCCAGCATCCGGCATCCGCGACCCAACACATCCGCGCAACAAAATTCAGTACTGGCTGGTATGCAAGGCGCCAAATAACACCATAAACCCTGATGTTTGCATTATCACATTTCGCCAATTTTTGTTGCTGTAATTCATTTCAGGGTTATGGTCCCGACTGTACATTTAATAAATTGCTTCACTTACGCCTCTGAATTATGTATATGTCGAGGGGTGAATCCTTCTCAACATTTCTGCAGTCTGTGCTACCGAATAAAACGTGACAAGCTTCTCGTCTAGGATAATTTAAGGTAAGTAAGGGTTTTCATCACCACGAAGTGATATCAAGAAAAAAGAAATCATCGTATCTCATCGCTGGTCCAGAGGTGTGTAAAGGGGAGGCGGCTTTCTGAAATATATTACTAACAACACGGGATGAAAAAATCAAATAAGAAAATATTAAGGTTATGCTGCTGCTACCTGCTACCATATATGCTATTGCTATGCTGCTGTTTCTCTTGGCCCATGTATCAGACAGGAATTATGCGTCAGTGAAACATGGATGATTTTATTTATGCTCACACTGCTTAGAAATTTTATGTTTTCTGGGCGGCATGAGTAGTAGGTAGGTATGTATAGAAGATTTATTAAGCGTGGAAATACACCTGGGCTGACATAGCATAAGCTTCACAGTATAACAGTAATGTGCCGCAGGAAAAAAAATACTGACACTTATCTTTTTTGTAAATATGACCCGGAATTAGTTTATTGGTCATAACGAATGTAGGGGCGGCGGCGGCAACGTCTTAATGTTGTTTGCACGATGTTAACGATTTAAGGAGCAATAAAACTTTCGTAATTGTTTAATAGCCTCAATAACGAGTTTTTTTTTTTTTTTTAACAAAATGTTTTTATGTTATAAATATCTATAGAGACCTTTTCTCAATAACAAATATAGGTATATAGGAGCAGTAAAAGAAAATACGGGAGAGGGTGAGAATAAAGGTTATGAAGGTGGAAATAATAACTTATTTATAAGAAATACAAAACTCAGGAAACATTTTAATTGAAATAAAACATCAAAATTCTGAAGGTTTACCTAAAGATATAGATGATTCCCCCAGAGACAGTTGTTCCATTTTACTTTATTTAGGAGATGTATTCAAGGAAGTTTTGCCTCCGGTGAACGTGATTATTTTCCGAAAAAGGATGTTGGAAGGACGATGAGAAGTTATGTAATTCAAGAATTCCTATCGAGAGTTTATAAATTATAACTTGCTCCACATAGCTTAGGTAAAAATGATTTTTCAGATTCTAATTAAATTTTTTTCCAAATAGAAAATAAGAGCACATGGTTTAATTTTATTTATATATGTAACCAATTCGAATAAAGAATTTACTGGATTTTTGTTAATGTAAAAGTTACGAGCTTTTGTGTTCCGGGATTTATATAAAGAAATTCACGATAAATAGTGAAATACATTTTACGGTTTCGTACCTAAGGAGTCGGGACCTTATTACTAAGCTTCCGCTGTCTGTCAACGAGCTGTATCTCATGAGCCGTAATAGGTAGAGAGTTAAAATTTTCACAGAGTGTGTATTTCTTATTACCGCTATAACAACAAATAATAAAAATTAAATTAAATTAAAAATTAAAGGGGGCCCCCTTACAGGAAATGTTATTTTTTCGGTGTTTTTTGCTCGACGTTAACAATATTGCTATATCTCTTAAACCGTAATAGGTAGATACATGAAATTTTCGAAGAGTGAGTAATACTATAACTGCTATAACAACAAATTATGAAAATGAAATAAATTTAAAATTTATAGGGTGTCCCCATAAAATAAACGTTTATTTTTGCTCAATCTAAAAATTAGATACTTACTGTTAAATCTTGTACGATGGTACGAACCCTTCGAAGACGAGTTGGACTCGCACTTGGCCGGTTTTATTTAGGTGGGTAATATACCTAACGGGAATAGAAGAGCTCAAAGTGTAATGTAAAAGCTTTTCTTCGGAAGCTCAAAGCGATTCCCAACCGTAATCTCGTTCATATCTGTACATGTCATGAAGAGGGAAACGCTTACTTGGAGATTCTAAGGAAGAAATCTTGAAGCGCTTATAGATCTATTCAAGATATAAATTTTTCAGTATTTTTACGGTTCTGTACAACAAAAGGAAAAAAATGAAACCCTTATAAGATCGCTCGTATCTGTCACAAAAGTTTTTCTCAAAACGACGTGACGTAGAATTTCAAATATGGCAGAATTTTGGGACTTCATGACGGGCACATTTATCGGCCATCAAAGGTTTTTACATATTTTTTTAACTTTTGTTTTTTTTACTTCGTTTTTCTTTTTCTAAATTATGTATTTAGCTTAATTATACATGATTATATAGGTACATAATTATAGCTCAAATTGCGCTCAAATAACCCGGGGCTTGTGAGTGACCGTTAAAATAGTTTTGATTATTATACATCTGTCTAAAAAGCCAAGTTACTACAATGCAAAAAAACATAACGTACAAATACCACTTAAGTAAAGACCTTATCTATTATTATTGTTTTTCGCTGGTGATAACAGGCCACAACATTTGGAAAACTACTCCATATGGCTTTTCCTCGCTTTGGAATGGTTGAAAACCCTGTGGAAAGAGCAAACACTCCGTTAGAGATTATTCTGAAGGGATAATGAAGAGTTTTACGATATTCGGGGCCGGATTAACCATTAAGCAAACTAAGCACTGCTTAGGGCATGAGGAGTAAAGGGACACCAATAAAATGAACATAAAAAAAATTTAAATGATTTTTTAAACAAAAAATTACATGAGCAGCTAAATATTTTGATTCACTTACATTTCTTCGAAAACTTTTCTTTGAAAATATGTTTCTTCGAAAGACTTTTCTTCGAAGCGATATTTCTTCACTTATATTCGAAAAAACATTATTTTCAAATCATGTAACGGCTCACAGTGGGATGAAAAGCAAGTTTTGCGGTCAAAACCTTGCTTTGCTAAATAAAAAAAAATAGAATTGTGATGATACGTTCCTGGAAAAAAAAAAATTAAAAAATATTAAAAAAAAATAAAAAAAATTAAAAAAAAAAATTAAACAAATTAAGACAATTAAAAAATTATAAACTTAAGAGAGAATCCTGTTCTAAGAACGGATAAATTTAGTTAGTTTTATATAATAAAATATTAATCGTCTTAATTCAATATTCCAAAGTTTCCTATTTTTGAATTCCCTTAACAATATATATAAGGAGGATTAATTTGTTTGACTATCAGAACCAGCTTAACATAAGCTCAAAAGCTCAATGTAGTAACACGTTTAATAAACGAACTGTCAACAATACATTCTTTATGCTTTCCATCACTTAGTCTGTGTGAGTATTAGTATGTTAAACTAACTATAAATCAAACACTGGATAAAATACCATGCAATGCAACATAGAAACAGAAAATTTAGTATTATAAAGATGTTTTTTAAACATGCTTAGAAACGTCAACAACAATGTAATGTGTACATGTGATTAATAGGTTCGTACATGCTAAAGTTAGACCTTGAGGAGTTAACATGTATCACCTCTTCTCAATAATAAAATAGTGAAAATCGTACGATAGAATCATTTTCATGCCACGATGAAAGATAGTACATAGTATGCTGGATAATGTTTATTGTCTGTCCCTGTTCTTTGATTGAATGATCGTAGGATTATATATTTTTGTTTTGTTAGTCCCATATCCATAAATAAGCCTAGTGCGTTGTTCCTTATAGTCTATTCAAATTTATAATTAAGTCTATTCTTAACCACGCACTATTTTTATTCACAAACTTAGTTTTTGATCTTGAACTTTTGTTCCACAGTATACGGTAATAGCCAAGAAATT
Organism: Dioctria rufipes; assembly: GCA_963924295.1. Taxonomy (NCBI): domain Eukaryota; kingdom Metazoa; phylum Arthropoda; class Insecta; order Diptera; family Asilidae; genus Dioctria; species Dioctria rufipes. The sequence goes on along the minus strand of OZ002744.1, from coordinate 66,846,042 downwards.
TTTTTGAGATGTTCTCTTTTATAATTTTTAATTGTTCCTCATTATACCTATATTCATCACTAATTTTATTCATAACAGAATTAAGTGAGCCATTGCCACTCCACAACCAATCACAAAGTTTTTTACGCTGCACAGAAAATTGCCTCATTTTAAAAACTAAATTCTCTTAGTTACGCTTTCTTTGAAATATAACTTTGAATTAAGTCGAAGTACTTAAGCCATGGTTTTTATATTTACGTACCTATGCTACCTACATGTATTGCGTAAACCTTCTATCCAGAAACAGCTATTTTTAAAGTTTCTACCTTCTACAGAATTTGTATACATACGAGTATATGTATAGTCTACATAACAAGGTATCTATATATAATCCGGTTCATCCCTAATTCGGATGACTCATCGCAAGTCCCTATAATATTTTTATATTGTCTTATCTATATTGTGAGTCAATATTCTCCTTCTTGCTATTAATTCATTAGGATTCCCTAGAAAAATTAGACAAAAAGATCATAAAATTATATTCCCATATACCTGTATGAAATGTCCTAAAATTTTCTTAGAGAAACTTTAAACTGCTATTATTTAGAAAAGGAGCAAACAGGAGCAGCTGAAATTTATGCATCCTAGAGACAAAGGTTCATTTTCTTATGTATTCTTATGTATGTCTAATCATTTAGGACAATTTAGCTTAAACAATATATACTTTGAAATATGGTTCCTGGTGATATTTCAACAAATTTTTAAGACTTTTACTTTAACGTGTCAAAAATTAAAACCACAAATATTTTGTTCTCTCAAACTCAAGCACATAGATAAGTATAAATGTATCTGTAGATCTTCAAAGTTTCATATACATTGCGCATACATTATTGAATTTATGGATGCTTCAACATGTATGATTATTTTCCTTTTCATATGCTTACAAAATTAGTTCATATTCACCGTACTAAAAGTACAACATCGGAATAAAAAATATTACCTTTTGTGTGTGATTAAAATAGCCTTGGAGGTCTAAAATATGTATTCATTTCTTAAAAAACTTGATATACAAAAAATTAGTTTTGGCCGCCCTTATCCCACTGTGCGGCGCCAAAAACATTCGTCTAAAAGTACAATTTTAAATTACGTTTAACCATTGATTATAGCAAAGTGCATAGTGCAAAAAATATTAAAATAATATTTCGATTTCAATAATGGAAAACTGACAAAAACCGGTACCCAGTCTTCGGCTATGGTACTATGTCAGCTGTAGTTGTGGTAACAGATTCAGCGTGCATACTTGAAATTCTGTTCTGTATTCAGCACGAAAGTACCTACTATTATGTAACACGCCTCGCTCGACCTGATGTGGGGACGAAATTTTCGAAGAAAAGTAATTTCGAAGGAAAGTATTTTCGAAGAAAAGTTTGTCAATACAAAGTTTTCGAAAAAAAGTTTGCGAAGAAAAGTAATAATACCAAATATTTTAGTACCTGTTTGACTTATCTGATCCTTAAAGATTATGCTTTATTTATGATTTGTTTTACTAATTTAATAAATAAACCACAAAATGTTTTATGATACGATTGGAATTAATAAACCTTTTAAAAGCAACGTGTATACGTGATAAGCATTTGCTGATATTATGCACAATTTTTCTTCCATATGCCGGTACTATTCATACAATCGTAAATTTACACATATGGAGTCACACAATGATGAAAACCGTAAAGTCAAAGTAATACCTACTTCTTTTTCGTTCTATACTTTGTCATCAATTTTCAATTTATAAATCAAATAACCACGATTTAAAGTTAGAATTAGCAGGATTGAACCCAATTTGTGGACTTCTTGTTTTTCTTCTTTACTGCAGTCGTTTATATTAAAAAAAAATCAATAAAGAGAAAAAATCAAATTTTCCTTTAAGATTAATCGGCAGCAGTAAAAAAATAACCTTAAGCGCAATTTGTGTACAAATGGTACACATAAAAAAAAATTATTCCATATGGACCCCAATAAAAAAAAAAACTTTTCATCAATGCTACAAGGAAAATGATTTGCGATTTGCGAATACAGAAATAAGGAAATCAATAACAATCGATCGCACGCACATATTTCCAATAAGATTACATCTGTAGGAAATTTCTGCCACAAAACTTAATTTGATATTTCTGACATAACAAATTTCTCTGTAACCTACAAAAATGTAATTACCTCAACCTCAAGGAATTGGAATTTTTATATGTCCATGGTAGGTAGGAAGTAAGTTGGAAAAATCACCACGGAAGGGAGGAGGGAGAGAGAGTGAGATTCCTCTAAGTAAAACGACGTGACGTAATTACTCTTTGTAAAATATTTACAAATTGCTGTTGTTCTATAATATACAAGCCATTAGTCGAAAGAACTCCCATTATGGTTTCATGTATGTTCCCACCAAGACGTAGCATTTACCTACTAACAGTCTGCTTCGAAACGACATAATATGTACATCCAGGTGATATAGGTAGTATTTGAGGTTTTCCATATTTTCTTGCGCACCCGAAACTCATCTCGAGTATCAAGGTGGGTGATTCTGCCGCTGGAGCTCCTCATCTTAAATACATATGTGCCAAAAGCATATGTACAAAAGCCTGATGTATCTACAACTCAAATTTGATACAGTTCACTATATTAGAAGCCTCAGATGTCTATACACACTATATTTTGTGGCGGCCTTAAGAACCACATTTTTGTGGAAAACTTTAAACTTTTACTTTAATAAAGGTACCATACATCAAAACACTAACTTCAGGTTTGCTCTTCAATTTTAAAGGAGATGATGGAAGTCATTAAGCGTAAATGTAAAATCAATTTCGTATGAACTTATCAAAACTAAATGACGGAAGACTTTTACCGTTATCAGAAATAATTCTATTATACTCGTATGTATCATTTTCTGGTAAAACCATGTCTCATTTCATTTAAGTTGCAAACGATATTGGTATCTCTCAGGAAAACCCAAAAAAAGGAGCTTGACCAGTTTTTACGCTATTAGTGAAGTGTCTACAGTTCCAATTCTCTTGATTGGAAAGTTCTGTTTCAGGTTATCGATGATAGCTTGGAGGCTCAAACTCTATAGAGGACACTTTTCCGGGTTCATAATTAAGATGAGCTGAATATAGACATGGTGGGAGTTGATTCCACACATAATGTCAGACGTAAAGCATGAATCTATACTTACCAGGGTAATTGTTTTGCTACAATTCTCGATCTGTTCATCGCCAAATTGCTCTTCATGGAAATCAAGCGTGCGAACAATGCTTACTTTAGCTCTAAAATAAATGCCGATCTCCCTCCCAAAAACCTGTGGAGTAATCTGCGAAACATGAGAATTGCTGATGGAACCCGTGAAAATTATTGTATTGATCCTAATGACATCAATTTCCATCTTATTAGTGACATTGGTCAAAACTAAGGCGTCAGTTGATACTGGTTTTTCATTTCGTTCCTGTAACTTGGGTTGGGATGAAGTAGTTTTGGCAGTGTTTTCAATCTCGTCCAACGCTATCAGCATGTACGAATTTACGCTAAGATTTATCAAGCTTATATTTCCATTTGTCATTGCGGCAATTACTGCCATTTACAATAATTGCCCAATCAGTCTGTGTTTCCCAAGAGCTCGACCTTCCTTAGTTGATGACTACAGAGGACTTCATACTATATACTCTCTCCATTGTCGAATAGCTTGGAGCGCACAATGCGTTCGCAAATTAATGATTATCTCGCTTCCAAAAATCTGCTTTCCAGATTCAATCTGGTTTCAGCCATGACATAGCTGCACCACAGCTATATAGATAATAATCTTATTAATTTTCTTACTTGACTTGACTTCTCAAAGACTTTCGCCTCAGTTGACTTTGGCATCTTAATAACGAAACTGATTCGTAGGTTTGATCGCTGTGCGGCTAATCTCATTTATAGTTACGAGGATGAACGCAAAGAGTGTTTGTAAATAATTTCTTATCGGATTGTCTCTTGATATTATCAGGAGTTGCTCAGGGCTCCGTCTTAGGCCCACTTCTTTTCAATTGCTTCATAAACAATCTGCTTTCTGTAGTAACTCACTCTCAGGTACACCTCTATGCCAATGATGTCCAGGTCTATCTCGGATCTCACCTTGGGTTAATTGAATATGCTGCAAGCAAAATTAACGAAGACCTTTGCAATATCAGTGATTGAGCAGTAAGAAATTTTATTCTCTTAAGCCCCCGGAAAGCGAATTGTGTTATATAACATGACTTGATACTTCTTATTTTCCACCCATTCTTCTTGTCTCCGGAAGGTATCACTTACTGTAGCAATGTTAGGAACGTGGGTCTGATTTTTAATAAAATATTTACCTGGGATAACCATATTAGTAATAGGGTGATCCTGCCCACCATATTACTAATATGGTATTCTGCACAGATTATGGTTATCTTTATTTTTCTTTTTCTTTACTTTTCTTTAGTTCTAGTACATTAATATTAGTTACCTTAAGTACATTATTAAGTATTTTGCTTAATTAGTTCTTTACCTATACAAACAAGAAATTGTATGGCAGGGGGGGCATATCAACCGTTTCGAAGTTACAGGGTGATTACGAAATTATGCTAGGCTTTCACAAAACAACCTGTAACTTAAAACCGTATAAAGCTGATTGTATGCTATAAAATGTAATAAGTAAAATTAAAGAGGAGAATGCGCAGTTTACTGTTTTTATCAAAAAAATTTATGTTAATGACCTTTTTGAAAATAAAATAGAGCTCAAAGTAAAAAAAAATGTAAGATATCCCGAAATTTTTAGTTTAAACCACAATAACTCCTGAGGGGAGGGTAGTACGGAGCTGGTTGAGCAGTCGCTGGAAAGGCCATGCAGCTCTGCATACAATCAGCTTCAGACGGTGAACATACACACTGTACGTTTTAAGTTACAGGATGTTTTGTTAAAACCTGGCGTAATTTCTTAATCACCCTCTGACTACGAAACATTTGATGGTGGGGGGCATCACCTCTGCCATACAATTTTTTGTTTGGCTAGGTGAATACTATCACCTGCCACTCTATGGACCACCATAGAGGAAACACCCAAAATATTACTATAATTTTATTTGATATTTTTGGATTGTGCAACCTTAAAGCGGCTGTATCCTGATTGTACAGTAGACGTATAATTAAAAATTAATTTGAAAATTAAATATATCTAGATAGAGATAGGACTTTGCCAAATTGCAGTTCGCTTTAATTGAATTCGTAATCCTGCACCGATTGTTATCGATATTGATGTTGTCTGCATGCGTCAAAAATGTGTTTTCAATATAGAAAATATTTGCAAATCATCTAATGTCTAGCTTACACTATGTTTTTTTTTTTGTCAATACACACAATATGCCAGTAACCACCTTAAAAGTTGTCACGTGAATTTAGTGGTTGAGCACATCCGTACTCTGCTGAAAGGTACAAAATTCCGTGTACATACAAGATTAAACTCCCAAGTTTCTCTAACCATGATATCGTTTTCACTACTTTCAATATTTCTTGTCAGCGTCCCAATAACTAGCATACTTTCCGAAACTTATCGATAGTACAACTATTCTCTGTGATATTTCAAATAATTATTGGTCAGTTGGATAGGAATCCGCCGATTGTCGGGAGCTTTTAAATCCTTATATAAGTATTTTTCTAAAATTTGTTTATACTAAGGATATCAGTACCAGTCCTAGTTTATTTTTGTTTTAATTAGAGCTTCTGCACATTGAGTATTTGCGATAATCTAAAAGTGCAGCTTTGATGAGGTCCTATATTGGAGTGGGTTCGAAGAAAACTTACTTTTACTCTGATGAGTTCATCGACTTTATCTGGAGATGGTGAATTATTTGGATCACTAAGCTTATTCATTGTCCATCAATCTGTGCATACAATAACTTGAAAGCGTGTTGACTTAACGATCTGAAAATTTTGTGAAAAAAAATTAAGTTCAAGTTCGTAGATGCGTAAAATTAGCCAATTCTTTCAGAGTGTTGCCATACAAAAGTTTTGAAGTTCGTTATAAATTTGGACACTAATTCCAAAAACGTTGTCCTAAAGAGAGGAAATTGTGCAAATGGCGTTCTCGTACTAATTGTAGATCTAAGTTCGCAAACAGACGAAACCGGATAGCCCATTTCTAGAGTTGTCATACAAAACTTTCCAAATTTTGATGTTTTTCACGGAAAATGGCTATATTTACGAACTTTAGTTTATCAAAAATGATGTTACACCAATTAGAAATTGTTTCTACTCTCCCTTGACTTTCTCTTCATGCATTGCCAAGAGCTTAGTCTCTTCTGATTCGATGAGTTCCGATTTTAGGGACTGTATACTGAGCAGAAAGTTGCGGATGTTTTAAACGTAATCAAATATAATACCATTGGAAATGATAATGTTGTTGTAATTCCTTCTCTTTTTGCTCAGTCATTTGCTCAATAAGCTTTTCACAAACATGCATTTTTCTATCGGCTGAAAGACTGGGTTGTGATACGTATTCCTATTTTAGTTATCTTTCTGATTGAAGACCCATCACATTCCTTCAGGCCATCTCAAAAATATTTGAAATTCTGGCCAAAGACTAGATTCTGTTTCATATTAATTCTGAAAGTTTACTATCAGACCATCCATCATCGTTCAGAGGTAAGTAATCACTTACAGTTACAGGAAAATTGCGAAAAACGTAAAAAGGGTTACTTTTTGGGTATAGAGTGGACCCCTTCAAGATAAAAACTTGGGACTTCTTAAATTTTATATGAAAAATTCGTATTGATTTTGACTTTGTTGAGCCATTTCAATAAAAAGAATGGAGAAGGTAAAAAGGTCATAGGCCATTGAAAAACTCCAAGTGTATATAAAGAATTTTACATCATAATCATCGCGTATGTCGTTCAAGATTTACAAGGTGATTCATCAAATTTAAAAGATAATAAGTTAACCTCTCCTATGTCTCAAATGACAGAATTTATACTCTCTGTCTCTCCACTCCATAACATATATTTTTCTAGTTATTCTGACAGCACTTGCCTTGCAACATCCTTACAATTAACAGAAGCACCCTCTGTTGAAAAGAACATATTTAGTACATTACTTTTATGTTCGGTTCAGTTAAATTATCTATTACAACCAGATGACTCTGTGTTCGTTATGTGCCCAAATTTTTTTGAAATTATGTAGGAATTAGATGAAGTTAATTAGCAAAAGAGTTTGATAAAATATCTATGTTACCAAATGAATTTTCAATAATCTTTTTACTATGAAGCCATAATTATCAAGAAACTTGTTCTCTTGATGCATTCATTTCTGTTGTTCTAGGAAATCCACCACAGGTAAACAGATATTAATATTTTATTTTTATGTAAGTATTCACGTTAGCGAAATTGCTTTCACTTGTAAAACTTGTGGAAAATTTTGTATGCTTCTCAGATAGATTTTATCGTTGGGCCAAGTAAACAAGTCAGTAATTCTGATTAAATAAGTCAGTAATTCTGATTACGTATTTTGAAAAATATCAATATTATTTCTTTAGGCGAATTGTATAAGGCTTAGGGATGGCACACAAAATCTTTTCTGATTTGAGTCATGATTGATCTTCAATTTGTAGTACGGAACCTGAACTCAAAACGCGTTTTATTTTATAGTCTTCATTATTATTTTCTCCACATTCGATATCGTTTTGTTTTTTTTTAATAACAACAATGGACAATTAATCTTAAATTGTGCAAAATATATTATTAACTGTCTTTAAATGTAAAACTTAAAATTATGAAGGGGATGAAGAATCTGGGTATTACGACCTTAAAAACGTTTTATTTTTTTCCTTTTCAATAGCCTATATTTCGGTAACTTGATTGGGCCATATTCAGGGCATACAGTACTGTAACAAAGTATTTCAGCATCATGGGCTTATTTCTAAATTTTTAAAAAATATGTACTGACATTTGATAAATAATATTACATTAATGTTACGAAAAAATTTTTTATACACATGAAACAAGGTAAAAAACTAAACACGGTAGGTACATGTATGAAACAGATTACTAAATAAATAATTAAATAAATAAATATATAAACGTTAAACTAGTTGGTATTTACGTCGTCAATAATAATGTAAAACTAAAAGCCTATGCTGTAATGTGAGTCTATTGTCGGCTAATCCCGGTTCTGTGCTTTCTCTCTGTGTATGTTAATCAAATGAAATCTGAAGAAATAGATGCAACAATAAAAATTTTCAATGATACACATGAAAATTTGAAATTTACACTAGAACGAGAAATAGATGGGAAAATAATTTTTTTGGACCTGACACTTAAGACTGGTATATGAAACTGCTGGCATCAGGGAGAATCTTAAACTACCTCTCTGTACACCCCAACAGCATGAAACAAAACATAGGATATGCCCTAGCCAACAGAATTATTAGGCTAAGCGATACGCATCTACACGTAAAAAATTACGAGGTTATCCGCCAAATACTTCGCGCCAATAATTATCGACAACATATCACCACACGCATCATCAATAAGGTCAAATACAAAAAACAAACGTTGGCAGTAAATAATGGACAAGATCCATTCGGAAATGAACAACAGGAAACCGTGACATACAAACGATTTCCATATATCCCGAACGTCACAGAAAATATAGCAAACAAATTAATGAATATTAATAGCTACATCAGGCTTGGGTTAAAACCAACAAGAAAATTAAATCATCTCTTTAGTAACATTAAAACTAAAATTGATACACCTTGCTGTGGCGTCGTTTATAAGGTGAACTGTGAATGTGGACAGATATATATAGGGGAGACAGGTAGAGATATAAAAACTAGGATCAGGGAACATAAAAATCACTTTAAGTCAGCCACACGCCAAATTGATAATCAGGCACCCACATATTATAAGACAGCATGCCTACATGCCATGGATAAAAAACACCAGTTTGATTTCGACAAGGTAATGATTCTGAGTAAGGAAAAATATTGGAGAAAAACTTAGAATCCCTGCACATACAATATCACAAACCAGAAGCAGTTAATTTTAAAGTCGACACGGCATACATTAACCATCAATATAAACATTTGATTAACATACACAGAGAGAAAGCACAGAACCGGGATTAGCCGACAATAGACTCACATTACAGCATAGGCATTTAGTTTTACATTATTATTGACGACGTATAAACTAACTAGTGTAACGTTTATATATTTATTTATTTAATTATTTATTTAGTAATTTGTTTCATACATGTACCTACCGTGTTTAGTTTATACCTTGTTTCATGTGTATAAAAAACATTTTCGTAACATTAATGTAATATTATTTATCAAATGTCAGTACATATTTTTTAAAAATTTAGAAATAAGCCCATGATGCTGAAATACTTTGTTACAGTGCTGTATGCCCTGAAGATGGCCCAATCAAGGGACCGAAATATAGGCTATTGAAAAGGAAAAAAATAAAACGTTTTTAAGGTCGTAATACCCAGATTCTTCATCCCCTTATAACTTTAAAACGACCAGGATTTATCGTATAATATTAAAATTATGAAGCAGGTTTCACTCGATTTTCCTGCTTAAATGCTTAATTTTCCCATCATTATAAAAAAATTTAAATTTCGAAATAATAATACTATGGATGACGTATGTTTCTAGACACATTTGTCCTGTATCTCAGAGAGTACCTACTTAAGCTAGGCTAATTATGTTAGATTTAACTGAAAGATAACATGGCTGGTTTAGGACATCTTTGGCCATCATAAAAGATAATTTTTCGAAGAGAAATACATTTTTCAAAATATATCGTTAATTTTTTACTGACATATGACATATAAATCCGAGTCAGTAGTAATACGAATAAAACAAGAAAGGCGAAAATGGCGGGTCAGTAAGCAAAACGAGTCAGAGTCAAAAATAGCGTTGCAAGGACCAAATTTTCAAAACAAAAAAAAATTTTAAATCCCCTGTAATTTCGAAAAAACAAACATTAATTCGAAAAAAATGTAATACATTTTCGATTACAAATCACCTCATATTTTACGGGTTTAATTATTGTATAATTTCCCTGGAACACCCTGTTGACACGTAAATAATGAAATTTGTATACCTTTCAAAAAATTTCAATTTTCGTTTTGTATTTTCTTTTCAGAAATAAATGTGTGTAAAACAGTTTCTATGAATTGGCGAGAAGAATGGCTCGTGCAGGGTGCAAAACAAACGGTCTACAAAAAATTGAGTAAGTATTTCACATTAATCTTATACATATGTAGATACATACATTCATAATATATCGACTGATATTCATGCTAATGCGAACAGATATCAATAACTTATTGCAGTTATGTAACATTTTAAACTTTTGATGCTCCATGACTATGTTAGACCAATGTTTGAAGTAGACTGATGTAGTTTCATTCATAAAGAAATGAACAATAAGAGATGCTCATTTTTATCTTATATTTACTTATACCAGTCTTAAACCCACCTACATATTTCGAGAAGTCTAACAATCTCAATTTGTTTTCAACCTGGACATTTCAACAAGGATCTATCGTGTGGTTTACAGACGGTTTTAAAACAAACAGTGGAGTTAGACTGGGCCCCAGATGTCATATATCAAAAGACCTAGACTCTGCCTCTACCATATTCCACGCCGAGGTATTAGCCATACAAGAATGCGTCAATACCTGCATTAAAAGAGCCATAAATGGCTCAACCATTAACATCCTCTCGGACAATCAAGCTGCCCTCAAGGCCGTAAAGTCCTACACATACACAAGTCAAGAATAGTCTGGGAGTGTCTGCAAACTCTTAAAAATCTATTAAGGAGAAACAAAGTTATCCTCATGTGCGTACCTGGATATGAACGCCATAAAGGCACTGAAATTGCTGATATTCTAACCAAAAGATGTCGGATCAGATTCATTTTGTGGCACTTCAAATTGTTACCTTAGAGTTACCGTAAATAGCTCGGAGAACAAACAAGAATCCCTTTATTGGGAAAGACTACAAGGACTTCGTCAGTCAAAAAAGTTTGTCGACATCTCTAGCAGAAAAACAAAAGAACTCCTACTCCTTAGGAGAACAGAGCTCAAAATGATTACAGAGCTCTTCTCAGGAGATTGCCCATTGAGGTATCACCCATACAAAATGGATTTAGCTAAGACTTCACCTTGCCGCTTCTGTCGGGATGCCTATGAAACCTAGGAGCACCTGCTATGCAACTGCAAAGCATTGGCCAGGAGGAGATTACTCCACCTAGAGTATCCTTTTCCTCCACCAAACTATGTGTGTGGAATCTAAGTCCCAGAATGGTTCTTGACTTTATTAACAATTTAAACCTAGAAGGGGAGTAAATTGAATGGGTACTCAAAATAGATCTTTCAGGTCCTAATAAATGCGAGGCCAACGTTTGCATATTCCTTCACAAATTTAATCTAATTTAACCTGGACATTGGTACATTTTATTTAAAAATGGATGCTGCCGGACCTGCTTTCCTACTGTTAAAATCTTACTCATGAAAGATTATTTATATCTTCACAATGATTACAAATATATTTATCTCAAAATCTTAAATCCTAAGGCATAATTCCCCTTTTATCAACAAGTCTTCTGATAACTTATTTATGACATTTTCGAACTTTCGATTTTTCAGTTCGTCAATTTACTTCTTAATAAAAACCTCTGTTGAACAGATACGCCTACGAGCTATTTAAATAAGACTTCCAAATGTCAATCTCAAACTCAAAACGGAATATTTAAGTTTTTAATGGGGCCTGAGTAATAGCAATTCAGAAATTTCACTAAAAATAAACACAGAAACTTTGTTCTCATTAAGTCTAAGTCTTAAAAGTAACCAATGGTTGCCAGCATATAATAGACATAGCTACAAATATACATATATACATAACCTAGCTACTACCTTCCTTATATAAACAACATTCTCTTCTTGATCCAATTTGACAGAGCTTAAGAAAAGCCTTATACCTCGAGCTCTTTAAAATAAGGAAAAAAAAGCAGTAAGACATGATGATGGACATTGACCGAAAGTAACCTCCCGGAAGCCATATAAAAGCGCGTACATCGTTATAAGAAGCACGAAGCATACTTCTGATCGGGGGGCGGATGATGACAGTATGGGCCGGGGGATGAAACAAAAAAAAACAGTCTAAAAGCCTTTGGTTTCACTTTCATATAAACAAAACATGCTCAGAGAAATCGTCTACAAATCCGTCTGGGTAACCCACCACCACCCACGAAACTAATGCCAACGCCAAGCAATGATATTATGCTACGCGCTATGCCAGGCTGGTTGTTATAAAATCAATATTTCTCCACCGGCTTCGCGCGTAACTCCTCTCTACAAAGACGGAGCTGTCTCCACCAACAAAACATACAGAGAACACTTAAGTCTGATGCCAGATACTTTGTGTTACTTTTTTCTGTATTATGGTTACCATGAAGAGAGTTGGCAGAAATTCTTTGTACTTCCTTATGTTGCCGAAGGGGGTTGACGAAGACACTGCGCAAGACAATTCATTACATATTATATAGGAGATAGTAGATATCCATAGCTACATAGCTAGCGTATAGCTGTTGAGCGCTGGAAATCTTATTTTGTGTCTTGCCCCATTTCTCCCTTAAAGTGTGTCTAGAATTGCGGCAGTATCTCCTATATATATTTTTTTTTATTTTGAAATTGCTAATTAAACCCCTTATGTAGGTAGGTAAGAAGGATGAAAAGCCAATCCAGTGCAAGGAGCTATTTAGTAATTAGTATAAACACGTACTCAGTATCAGTTTCATGACGATAACGATGACTATAGTGAAGATGACGATAACACATTTAAATAGGGCACTGCACTGACTAGCAGAGCTTAAGGAGAAGTGCCGAAATATTTTCAACTTAAAATTTCATCACAACTTTTAATTACATTCCATAATCCCATTTTATGCTCTATCCTGTGACCCGGAGCGCAACCCCTGCAATATAATTGCAAAATTAGATCGGACAACATTTCCTTACGAATTCCGATAATTGCTACACAAAGAATAAACATTTGCTTTCTGTTGGGAGGTCAAATGTTACAATAATGCCTCAAGTTCCTGACTGTATCCTGTCTGGATGTACAAATATTGACAATGGGGATCAGCGAATCCCTACGGAAATATCCGTGCAGGTATACCTACTCCAGATTTAATTGATCTCTCTATATTTATCTCATCATCTCTATCTCTGTTTCACTCTCTCTCTATCTACGTCTCCCTCTTTCTCTCTTTTGGTAAAAGTTTTTTGATGGAGGGTGAATAATTATAAAAGTAGACCGAGGGAACGGAGAGGTATAAATAAATATAGGATTCCTCGCAGTGTAATCGGAATTTAATTACTCTGCTGAACTCTCTGAACAGCTGAGTTATGTGAACTTGGAGAAATTAACATAATTCCTAACTTTTATAATGAAATGGCTGGGGTTGAGTCGTTGGGAAATCATCAAACAATAGGTCGAATACGAAATCAGTTATATACCTAGCGACTATTTTTATCACCCCTAGACTCTCCATGGAAATAAGTTTTTGAATGTATTATTTATTGCCTAGTGAACAATTTTATTGCGTTTTTTTAGCAGTTTTTGTGCAAAATTCTTTGAGTTTAATTTTAGCATATTTTGAACAACTATGAAATTTCAGTGTATCCGTTTACTGTTAACTCGATAAAAATTTCTGAAATAATCGTAAATTTTGGATCATGCTTTTTGACATAAAATAAATCTGAATTTGCAGTAAGCTTAACTGAAATAATAAGGAAATTTGAAGCCTGATCTAACAGAAATTCTAACAAATTTCAGAACGTTTGAGGATTTACTATTATCTTTCATTTGATGTTCAAAGGTTGAATATAGAATTGTGGAAGACAAAATTCCGAATACAAAATTCGTAAAGGCGAAAATCCGCAAATTGTAATTTCTTTGACTTTTAGAAAAGGTGCAAAGATAGTATGTTAACCTTGATCTCTCTCGAAAAAATCTCGAAACACGAATATCACGACAACAAAATTCTCAAAAACCTAATCTCGTAAAATAAAATTCCCAATCTTAAAATATCTAATAGCTAATACCATCGTAAGATATTGGAAAAGATTCAACTGTATCTGCTTGGTGTAAGTACCGCTCTCAAATCAATCAGCATCTTGGGCTCTCGAGATTATCCTCAACATACACTCCTAGCAAATTAACATCAAGAAGGTGGCTGAGGCAGCATCTCATTGAGGGCTGAATTCACCCAGGAACAAGAGTTCCACATGAACTCATCTTCGAGATTGTGTTGTTAATCACACTTGTCATTGACATGAACAGCGATCACCTCCTCGAAACTATGCTAGAAGGCACTTTAAAGCGAAAATTCCATCAAGGCGGAATGGGAATCATACTCTGTGCTTCAGCCATTGGCAAAAATCCCTATTATCTGTACAGATGGCTACAAATCTGAAGAAGACACTGGAGCAGGCCTTTTGTGCAACGGCCCTGATTTGGTAATTACCATACACCTTGAAAACGGCGTCACGCTTTTACAGACGGAAGTCAATGCCATCGTTGAAGCGGGAAGCTGTCTCCTCAACTAACATACTGAGAATGAGAAGTTTGCCATCTGCTCGGACAACCAAACAGCTATCAAGGCCTTGTCGAAGCACTTTATAACCTCTAAACTGGTATTGGGGTGTAAAACCACTTTGAATTCCCTTTCTCAGAGTACTGGCCCTATGGGTACCAGGTCACAGCGATATCAACGGAAACGAAAAGGCGGATGAGCTTGCTCGTCTTGGTGCAGCCTCGGAGGCATCCACCTCCACAATCGAGATCACACCAAAACACCTTGCCTCTAACATTTCGGATGCTGCCAATACAGTCGTCTTTGGTGAGATTACCACTGGTATAGAATTACAAAGGAACTGTGGGATAAAACTAACCCAAGCTTAACGGAAAAGCAATTTTTACTAAACAAGGCAACCCTACAAACTCTAGGATGGGACATTTTGACAATCCTGTATACAGAGGATGCGGAAAGGAATCCGAAACAATTACTCACTTTCTTTGACACTATCGGGCTCTTCGGAAAGCGTTCCAGATCCTTTTGTTCACACCTCCTAGAAGAACTGCATGAAACGGGTAGGAAGGGTTGGAGGGTACTAATATTTAACTGTGTTAGTGCATCTGACTAGGACTTATGCACAATGACTCATAAGTCTATAGGGTGAACCTTGTTGTGGTCTACGTTTTAGAGACCCCTTGGAGTGTCAACCTTATTTCAATCCATCCAATAGGTACCTAATTTAATTTGGAGTAAGTAGGTTATTATATACCGTTTCCAAAATATTGCTCTACGCATATAAAAAACCCCATAATCTTCAGTTGATACCGTATCCCGTATATGAGCAGCAACTTTACCCTCAATTATCATTCAAAATCTTGGCCTACGTGTATAACAGAGATCAATCGATGTGTAACCTAAACTATGATTTACTTGTCTCCCATTTCAATTCTATCCCTATCGTTTCCTCACGTAGTTCTGGACAGTTGAGTTTAAATTGCCTCGTGTTTCCCTCAAATCAGTCTTATTTTATATTCAGATACGGCGATGCCCAGGGTATTGTTGTAGCAATTAATGGTCAAATCTAATGCAGTCGGGCCAGATGATATTCCACTTAGGTTTATCAGGCTTCTCCTGCCTTGGATAGTACAGCATATTTTTAATACTTACTTTACCATTTCAATATTTCCCTCTGTTTGGAAAATCGCTAGAGTTGTGCCTGTATCTAAGAGCAATGCAGCTGGGCTTCTCGGTGATTTTTGGCCGATCACCCTATTGGTCTTTTTTACTAAGGCCGTAAAAAAATTGGTGGCGCAACAAATATTTGGTTACTTGGAAAACCTTCACTTGTTAAGTCGTTTCTGTGAAATAGCTCATCTCAATGTCACAAGTGATATTTACAACTTGTTCGACAGGAGCCATCTGTGTGTTCTTGTCCTGCTTGACTTTTCCAAAGCATTCAACACGATCAACTATTCTAATCTGTTCGAAAAGAGGGCTTTATACTTCCAATTTTATCCTTCTACTGTGACCTTAATCCGCAGTATTCTCTCTAATAAATTGCAGCGAGTATGCCTGAGGGAGTATGATTCAAATTGTGGTGTCCCTCAAAGCTCTATACTTCGGCCACTGTTCTTCTGCCTGTATATAAATGACCGTCCTAACACTTTTGAAGAATGCAAAATTCACTTATATGCCAATGATGTGTAAGTGTATGTATCTTAATCGACTGGTTGAGAATTGTATTAATAGGACTAATTCGGAATTCCGTAATATTGCACACTGTGCAAATAATAATATTTTATTGCTTAATGCCGGAAAGTCGTGCATGGCTTTCTATCAGAGAGCAGCTGAGGATCTTCTGCCCGTATTTTTAAATAATTCTAGAATGCAATGCTATGACGACGACTTTTTCGGCAGTGGTTGTCTTCTTCTTCTTTTTCAATACACAGTTTCGTTTTCCCTCACTTGTGTTCCACCTGTTCTATTAAACTAAATATGGCCTTTAACTACTGTACAAGATTCGTCGTCTGCCTTAATCTTTCATAATCATCATAATCATATACCTTTTTCATAGGCTTCTGGCATCTCTGCATAAACTCATTTATATTTAAAAAAGCAAGCTATGTGTTTAATAAAATAGAATTTTTAGGTTCCGCAAGACGTTTCATTTGCTGATACCAAAGTTTTCAATATTCAGTAATAGAAAATTCTTACTTTGTTCGTGCTATTCGAGCTTTAAATAATTTACCATCAAATATCTAGCGTCCAAGCTCGACTCATGGGTTTCTGGAGCCACCATTTTGAGATTGATTTTTGATGTGTTTTAGGTGATCTCGCCTCTTTGTTTTCTAGTTTTTAGTTGTTTATATAATTGTGTAGGATTAATATCACAAATGCGACTACAATTCGGATATCCTGTCCTATAAATCGACCTCGATTTATGCTACAACAAAATTCCTTAACAAAAATTCTGTACTAAAACATTAATACAAAATAAATTGGTATTACTTAACCATTTTTATCTTTCGTTTCATATGAAATTGAAAATCTTTATCGAATGATTTACAATTACTCGAATATTATATAAATTAATCTGAAAATATCGATACGTGTTATTTATTATTGTCATTCTTCATATGTATATGGTTTCATATTTTCTGGTGAGGCTATGCCTTTATAAGCAACTCTCGAAAGTTGGAGATTTTCAATATCTTGGATTAGATACCTATCATTTTCGAATACCTTTACTATTTCATAGAGTCCTCTATATTTAGCTAACAATTTTTTGTTAACCCCAGGCAAGGTAACGACATTTTTTATCATCACTTGATCGCCAACTACGTACTTATGTGGTGGTTTATGCGATCTGTCAAAATAAACCTTATTCATGTTCTAACTATACTTAATATTTTCACTCGCCTTTTCTCTTAAAGTGTTTAAATCCCTGCTTCTGGGTTGTAGCGTGTTCTTGAAAATGTTCACGGATCTTGTCATTAACTTCGCCTCTCTTATTAATACCAAAAAGTAACATACTTGCGGTAGTCCCTGTACTCCGATTAACAGTATTGTTTATGGCGAATTCTATTTTGCTTAAAGATCTACTCCATTCCCCGGGAGTCTGTCTCAGATTCTTTGGACAACATAGGTGTTAAGGACCGATGTACTCTTTCTACCTGCCCATTAGATTGTGGGGAACCAGTAGCAACTTCGATATGCTGTACATCATTTTGAGTGCAGAATTTTGCAAATTCGTCAGATGTAAAGTAACTACCTCGGTCTGAAATGATTTTACGTGGCTTACTATACACCGTAAAAGAGATCTATTGAAAATTCCGCTACTATAATAGGCAACAAATTGTCAACAATGGTAGCGGAAATTTACACAACTTTATGCGTACTGTATAACGTTATGTAAAGCAATTTCGCACTGTATGTAATTTTACATTGTTTATGTATTTTTCAATTTCCGATGTAAAATGTGATATGTAAAATTACATCATGCTGTGGAACTAAGTTACATAAATTGTATGTAATTTTACATTGTTTACGCATTTTTTTAATTTACGATGTAAAATGTGATATGTAAATTTACATCATGCTGTGGAACTAAGTTACATAAGTTATATGTAATTTTACATTGTTTACCCATTTTTCAATTTCCGATGTAAAATGTGATATGTAAAGTTACATCATGCTGTGCAACTAAGTTAAATGAGTTTAATGTGATTTGACATTATTTATGATTCCTTCAATTCCGTATTTGAAGTGCACAATATGTGAATTTACCAAAATTTATGAAATTTATTTCAGTTGCCAATGTAATGTGTCGTCCGGAAATTAATAAATTACATACATAAACAAGTGGAAAAGCTAGAATTGGTCCAAGACCAATTCTTATGACCATGCCACTAATAAGTATAGATTAACAATCAACACGTAAAAGAAGTAATGCTAGTTTCAATGCTAACAGCTACCTCTGATTTCATCATTTTAAAAATCAATAAATATTTGTATTTATGCAGTATTTCCATGATTAAGTTTTTTTTAGCGAAATTCAATTATAAAAATACTGCGTACCTAAAAATATTTTTTGATTTTTAAAAGGTTTTTAAGGTAACTGTTAGGATCGGAACTAGTAACATTTCTTTACATGTTTTATTATTATTAATCCATCACCAACTGCACTCCACAAAATCAAACTATGCACTGACTGGCAACCACATTCTGATACAATTTCCCGTATAATGATTCATAACAACGCATAGAGATAAATGCAAACATCATTAATTATGCTTTATTGAAATTTCCTTTATAAATATGGGGAATTCAATGCAAATTACAGTATTGTATGGAATTTCACGTAAATTTATAGTACGATACAAAGTTTTGTATGATTAAATGTAAATTCACAATACTGTATGTAATTTTACACAAATTGACAGTACGATACAAAATGTTTGTGTAATTAAATGTAAAATCACATAAATTACTTAAAAAATTACTTACATTACTTATTTTTCCAATTAAAAATAGGAAGTTTGCAGATTACGTAAAAAGTATTTAATTTCTTAATGATTATGTGTATATACAGGGTGGGCCAAAAGTCACCATGGGGTTTAAAAATTTAATAACTTTTTCGTTTATATATTTTTTTTATTTTTTTTTTAGATTATATAAATAACATCTGGAGAATAAATAATGGAGAGATTCACAACTGAACAAAGAACCAGAATAATAGAATTTTATTACTTAAATCAGCGATCAATTATTTTAACGCAAAGAGCATATCGTCGCCATTTTAACGTCAGAATTTCGCCCTCTGAAGCCATGATTCGTTGCTTAGTTGATCGTCACCACCAACATGGCACCGTAAGTGATTTGCCTCGAACCGGTAGACCGCGTATAATTCACACTGCGGAAAATATTGAACGTGTAGAGCAAAGTGTTAACGAAACACCAGAAACATCTACCAGAAGGCGTTCTGCTCAGCTAGGGATGTCTCGTACGTCACTACGGCGCATTTTAAAAAAAGATTTACTGTTATTCCCATATAAGGTGCAATTGGTGCAAAAATTGAAACCCGCAGATCATCGGCAACGTCTAAATTTTGCAGTTAAATTTCAACAGTTGGCCAGAAATGAAATCAACTTTATTGAAAATCTGATTATGAGTGATGAAGCTCATTTTCATCTGAATGGCTTTGTTAATAAGCAGAACTGTAGGTTCTGGGGTTCTGAAAATCCAAGAGCCATTCATCAACGCCAATTGCACCCCATTAGGTGTACAGTATGGTGTGGCATTACATCTGAAAATATCATTGGGCCTTACTTCTTCGAAAATGAAGATGGAAGTGCTGTAACCGTAAATGGAGAGCGGTATCGGTTTATGATAGAAAATTTTTTACGTCCTGCTCTTGAAAACAGACCTGAGATGTGGTTTCAGCAGGATGGAGCCACTGCCCACACTGCCCACACTGACCGAGACACAATGGCAATTTTAAGGCAAATTTTTGGACAGCGAATAATTTCAAGAAATTCGGAAATTAATTGGCCAGCGCGTTCGCCAGATTTGTCAGCACCCGACTATTTTCTTTGGGGTTATTTGAAGGAGCGAGTATATGTGAACAAGCCCGAGACAATCCTTGAACTCAAGGCCAACATTGTTGCAGAAATTCGAGCGCTACAGCCACAAATGTTGAAAGATGTTATGGAAAATGCTCTAAAAAGAGCCCATCATTGCGAAGCTAATAACGGCGGTCATTTAAGTGACATTATTTTCCATACTTAGCGTAAAAAAATTTCCATTTTGTATATTTTATAATCTAAAAAAAAAAAAAAATATATATATAAACGAAAAAGTTATTAAATTTTTAAACCCCATGGTGACTTTTGGCCCACCCTGTACATACATTTTAAGCGGTAGTGACTATTTTAATCATAGTAATTTTCCACAAGTTAGTTCATGATTTTTTACGGTGTATGCAATGAAGTACTCTTGAAGAGATTTAAGTACTTCAGCGATAATACTTGTTCTAACTGGGTATAACTTCGTAAACTTCGTAAAGCCATCAACCACCAAAAGTACATGTCGTCGTTTATTATGAATTGTTGGTGGAAGAGGACCATAATGGTCAATATGGATTTTTCAAACGGTTTACTACACTTAGGAATGTTATGTAACTCGCCTTCCTTTCTCCCTGTTGCCAGAGAGAAGTGGATACATTTTAAGCAATTGGAGATATAATTTTTTATTTTAGCTTTCATTGTTAGAAACCAATGGGATTGTTTTAAATAATCATAACACTTCTCGAACCCAACGTGACACAAGGCATCATGATGAGTCTGTACAACATTTCTCTCCATCTGGGATGCCACATAAAAGTAGACGTTCCTTTTCAATTTCCGGTAAACTAATCCATTAATCATTTCATACAATGGGCTCTCCCTCTCCTCTAGCATTTTAACCAGATTTTTTATTATTGGATCTTTATGCTATGCCGAAGCTAAAGCATTTTCGAATGAATTATTCTCTATTAATAGAATATTATGACACCTACTCAAAGCGTCCATGAATGAGACATCTTCTCACTGTTGCGATGCTCAATCGAATAATCAAATTCTTCCAGCTCGAGGGGCCAACGCGAAATTCTAGGATTCAACAGCGTTTTATTCAACGTAAGTGTCAATGCCTTACAGCCTGTCACAATTTTAAATTTGGTCCCTATTAAATAGATTCTGAAACGTCTCAAAGCATATACAATAGCTAGAGTCTCTAACTCGTAACTATGGTATTTGTCTTCTTGACAAGTACTTCATTTTGAGAAGAAGAAAACGAGATGAAGCTTATTATCTTCTTGTTTTTGAAGCAACTAAAACTCAAGATGCTTGCATCGCAATGGATTTCGGTCTCGGACTGTGGATTATAGATACGGAGTACTGGTGATTCCTGAAGTTTCTGTTTTTAACTTTGAAATATTTCAAGTTCCATTACTCCAAAATTAAAAGCTGAACCCTTTTTTAAAATATCATAATGGTTTCGAGATAGTATACTATATACGGGATACGGTATTAACTGAAGTTTATAGGGTTTTTTTTTATATGCGTAGAGCGATATTTTGGAAACGGTATATAATAACCTACTTACCCGAAATTAAATTAGGTACCTATTGGATGGATTGAAATAAGATTGACGCTCCAAGGGGTCCCTAAAACGAAGACGGCAACAAGGTTCACCCTATAGAGTTATGAGCCATTGTGCATAAGTCCTAGTCAGATGCACGAACAAAGTTAAATATTAGCCTCCCCTCCAACCCTTCCTACCCGTTTCATGCAGTTCTTCCAGGAGGTGTGAACAAAGGAATCTAGAACGCTTTCCGAAGAGCCCGTATAGCAAAGTCCTTGATAGACTTTCTAAAGTAAGAACATAAGCCTAGAAAAGATTGGACTTCTTTTACGTTTTTTGGGATAGGAAATTCGTTGATAGCTTTTAAACCTGCAATATTTGGACCAATACCGCTTGCGCCAACTGTATATCCTAGATATGTTATTTCTTCTAGCATAAACTTACATTTGTCAAACCTAAGTTTCAGTTTGTTGTCATTTACTACCCTCATTAGTTCTTACAAAATTTCAATATGCTCTACACTTGTTTCTGACGCTATTAGTAAATCGTCTATGTAAATTAATACCTTGTCTCGATCTATATTAGGTTTTTAAAAATAGAATTAATATAGCGCTAAAACATGGCGGGTGCATTTTTCAAGCCAAATGGCATACGTAAATATTCATACTGTCCTAAAGGTGTTCCGAAGGACGTATATTTCACCGAATCTTCACAAACTTTTACGTAGTGAAACCAGTGGCGTGGCATCTTTGGAAGCAAGGGATTTCTGATTTAATTGAATTAAAACAAATAAAAATGACATCATATAAAAATTACAACATAAAAACATCTTCAAAAAATGTTCATCAACAATATTTTCCGTAAAGGCTTTTTATTCGCCCTGCGCTGTAAACTATCAACGAGAAGCAATAATAAAATCACCCACCTCTGAACAAAACAATCAAAAACAAAGCATCGAACAACATGCAACAAAAAGTATAGCATTCGAACACGTCTGGGCTCTGTCTATGAAATCGCAACCGACACCACTGCCTGTGGAGGTGGCTTGCACTTCTGCTTCCATTAGCAATCGAACAACATCCAACAAAATGTATGGCATTCGAACTCGTAAGGAATCTACCTATTACGTCACACACTTCTGATGCTCGTTCGCCACTTACAGAGTACCTACGCTCAATAGGAATTGGTTCCAGTGATGGGACTTTGCTACTATAGTAGCAAAATTACTACCTTTTAAGCATGTTTGCTACCTTGCTACCTTAGATCCAAATTTGCTACTTTTTCGCTTTTTCTCATTTATTGAAAAAAAAAATCTACTGTGAATGTGATGTTTCAGATTTTAAAACTAGTAATACGAGGAAAGGATTCTAATTACGTACGTTACGTACGTTGCATGCGTTTGCATCTTGTTTGCGTGAACGGCGCCGAAGCCGAAGCCTTTGCGTTGCTGTTGCTGTGCTGGACAAACAAAACTGTCATTCAGTACGTTTACATGAATACTTGAGTACTTGACTCAAAATACACTTCAAACTCAAGCAGGGTTTTTGGTTGAATTAATTCCAATTACTTGACTTGAAATTTTGTTGAAATTTACTTAAAACTACATTTTACCTTTGACAACTCTGCATTAGGTTCAATGCATAGGTGCAGATTTTTAGACAAACATCTTGAGAAAAGTGCTAAAAATTACTATCTGAATCATCAACAATAATCTTCTTCTTGTTCCTCTTTGCCGTTTTCATAATTCGCACAAATGAAGACGTTCAAGTACTGAAGTTGCGTTTACATGAAATTTTTTCAAGTAAATCTAACCAAATTTTGTGATTAACTTGACTCAAGTATATTTGGAGTCATTGCGCGTTTATATGATGTTTTGATTACCTGATATCTACTTGAAGTATACTTCAAGTATTCATGTAAACATACTGAGTGATAGCAAGTTGGCGTGGCGGTGGCGTTTTTCTTTCAGCCATTAAGGAATTGTGTTTTGTGTTGGGGTGATTATTATGAATATTTCACTTCAAATGCATTTGCATTTTGCAGCACGTTTTGCTTTGTTTGACCATTGTAATTGTCATCGCTTGCTGAGCTGATGTTGATTCCTGTTTGATAATTGCTATATAAATTAATTGCGCATTTATGTTGTGAATTTGAGATTATTTTTGATTTCTGGTAATTGCTGCTGTTTGTCGATGGGATTATATTTATACCTACAACAAAAAGGATAAGCAAGCAAAAAATTCTGAGTAAAATTTTATTGCCCTTGGTACTGACAACACATCAGTAATGAGAGGTGAAGTTATGGCAGTTAGAGCACGATTAGAGAAATTGAATAAACATTTATTTTATCTTAGATGCACTTGCCACTTGTGTCTTGCGGCTGCTATGAAAAAAATTCCTCGGAAAGTTGAAAATTTCCTTTCTTGCGTATATAGTCATTTTGCCCATAGTGTTAAGGCGGGTTACCACCAAAAAAAAGCTCACGATTTCTGTTCCCAAAAGCTTAGTGAACATAAACGCAAAAAAGTATGCAATTTTAAAATTGAAACAAATCACTATATGTACATGGAAAGCTATATGATGCTGTGATATTCGTCTATGTTGTACTCTAAAGCATGTCGGGCATCTGCACAGCAGTAGGGTAGAATCACTGACTTATAAGTCAGTGGGTAGAATTGCATAGGCATGGCGAGATTTTAAATTTGGCTGTCGGATTTTTCTTAGAATTTTGTTGAGGAGCACGCAAGGAGCGAACGAAATGTATGCTCTCTGTGATGTTGATCAGTCACTTTTCCGTGTAATTTGTCTGGCACTATTTATTGCTTGGGCAATTTTATTTGACTAAAGCCGGTCATCAAATAAAACTCTTCCCAGAATTCTGAGTTGTAATATACCTACCATATAATTTTTGCAATGCTCACACGTTGTCAGATTACCATTTTATTAACTAGATATCCAAAGAACTACTTTAGAGAATTAGATTTGAATTTAGCAACAACACAATTTTCAGGTTGAGCTATGTCTGGTAGATTTTCTAATCTAATTTTAGTATATATGTACATATATACAATTTTATCTCTATCTAATTCCTCAATTTTGTTCGCATAAAATTTTTCATGTTTCAAGAAACTCAATTCAACCAGATTAGCCTAGTCGGAGTTACTGTAACTGGGAAAGATTAGCAATATAGCAAATAGTGAATTCTTTTCTGTGACTCGATGTTAACACTGCCATCAAATCTGCCATTCTCTTGCTCTTTTCTTCCCTACTGGTGTTGTTGTAGCAGATTCGGTGGCGGTGGTTACACCGAGTCGCAGAAAAGAATTCACTAAAAGATAAGAGTGTGCAACGATTTCAATTTAAAAAAAAATTAAAAATAAATGTAAAGCAGTATTTCAAAGTGACTGCAGAGGTAACTGACACCACTCGTTTTTTTTTAGAGGGGTGTCAACTGTAGCTCTAATCCCCTTATATACTAAATACTATGACTTACTTACATACATTTCGGTACATCCAATCAGAAAATAATGAAAATATGTTATATTTATGAGTATTTAATAGGGATTTTTTCTTATTTCCATATTCCATATTCGATGTGAGACCCACTGTAGTCGATTTCGAAAAAATTCTAGAGTTACTCCGTGAAGCATGCGTAAAATACGGCGAATAAATCTACCAAAAACAGCTCTGTGAAGCAAGGGGCGAGCCCATTCTAAAGGGAGTATAACGCGTTATAAAGGCTTTAGATGAATTAGCTATTTATTTCGGTACTAATAGAAGAACGGATTTTTCTTTAAATGAATTTAGGCGATATCGATACTGCATTGATAAAAAGATTCGTCACATATTGACAGCAGCTCGAACTTTTAGAGGGAACGAGCTAATCGAAAGGTATAATCGCTATACAAAGTGGACGATTAACCCGATCAAATGGGCATTGCAAGTACCTGAGAGCGTTCCATATAATCCGTATAATAATTTTCGTGCAATGAGCTCAATTAAAACATTTATAAGAAAGAACTTGCTTTTACTGAAATATATATTAAATCGCGTAAATATTCCCTCTTAGATAAAAAAAAAATTAAACAAGTAAAAAGGCTAGAATTGGTCTAAGACCAATTCTTATGACACCCTAACCAAAATAACTTTTAATATTATGAATGGGTGTCCAATCCATTTTGCTCTACCATCATTATTTCGAGGTGTTACAAACGGAATGACAAACTTAGTATACCCTATAGATTTCATCTAGGGTATAAAAAATAATTTCAGAAGAAAGATGTCATTGGTACAAAGTCGATACTTTTATTGATCGACACAAGTTCTTTATAATTTGTAAAAATTCTTCTACTTCGAAAATCGCATTTTGAAAACAATTCATACATAAATTAATAGTGGTAGTAATTATAGTCGCTAGAAAGATAATCGATTGCAGTCAAAAAATTGGTACACACTGCATATAATCTGACAACTCACTACACCTTATCAATTTTCGTTCAGTTTTCTAAATTACATACATATATTCGAAAAACAACTCTTCTAAACTTTAAAAAGTTCCATTTTGTCCTTTCTAGAGCTTCACTAAAACGCGGTCATAAATGGAATGCCACAAAAAATAACTATTTATAATTTAGCCAACCTTCCTCTAAAATTTCATCAAAATCATTCACATTTCACAAATTCAAATTCACATTTCACAAATTTGTACATTTATAGGATTATTTCCTTTTCATATACACAGATTTACATACCTAACAATATTCAGTTTTCTCTTCTTTATTCCATAATTATTATTGGCCCGAATTTTACTAATACATCTCATGATTAAATAATAGTTACTTACAATTCGTTATCTATAACCATAATAGAATTTGCAAAAAAATTCTCGCCTCAAAAGCAAAAATGAACAAATTACCAATGATAAAAATTAAAATATTCCGGGAAATCTACACACATACATATACCTAATGCAGAAAATAACGGCACACACTCTCCAAGCATACAGCTACAGCCCGCTGAGCTTTCAAAATAAATGAAAGCCTTCCAAAAGCACATTACTCCATCTGACGATGATAGAATATATTGAAAACGCCAAATTGTATGCCAAATATAATAAAACAAGAGATTTTTGCCGTTACCATCATTAACATTATTGACTTTATTTCCTTTATCATTGCACTAAAAAATTTGAGTTTATCAAAATAAACAGAAAAAGGTTCGATCTTTGTTACAAATTGAACTTTCTTCGAAATAATATCATAATTTTGGTAGTTATTTGTCTCGGAAAATAGCAACTTTCAAACTAAAATATATTAGTAACCAAAATTGTTTGTGTAGTTTTCTTTCCGTCACTGCCTCTTCCAGCCCAACATCTTCCATATTCAAGTACAAATGTATCTATTTTATGTACCATTATTACGTTTTGATGTACTAAACTTTGCAAATTTCATGAATTCCAGAGTTTTCTAAAGCTAATTAAATACATATAAAACCCCGAAATCTCTATTTTTGACACGTCATTACCTAAGTTTACGCATTTTCTCTAACCATGTGCAATTTTTATCATGATAGTACGCACAGATTTGCAGTAAATTTGTATTAACTTTTCGTGTTTTTTAAGATTTCAGTGGTAACCCCCCTTAAGACGCAAAGTGAGTTGACAGAATTTCAAGATAGTTTTAATTTAAATTTAAATAAGATTCTAAAATCAAGCGGTATACGCTGGTTGGAGGTGGAGCAAATCATTATAACAATCTTGGCGTAGTGGTCAGCTTTATTTCATTACTTCACTCTCTTTACTTTTGAAAATCCTAATAATTTTGATGCAAATGCAATTCTTGATTGTCTGAATAGTTCAGAGATAAATTATACTTATTATTTTTGTGGTATATTTTCGGTGAGATTAATAATCTCTATAAAATCTTCCAGTCTGAAAAAATTTTAATACACACACTAAGACCTTTAATTGAAAATAACTCCAAAAATATTTTAACAAATTGCTAGAACACATTCAGTTGACTGCAAATTTAATGACGGTTCATTTCATCTTGAAAAATCATGAATGGTTTTTGGAGTTAAATTACCACAGTTTCAATCTTTAAATGCTTGTGGAAATATTAGTAATATCCAAGATAATTTATTGACATTTACATAGAATTGTGCCAACAAATTAAGAAATTGAGACTATTAGAATATTTGGATCCAAGGAAGATTAGAACAGGAGAAATGACTTTAATACTTCCTTTAGTGGAAACCTTTCCTTTTCATAATGAAATAGATATTGAAAAACTTAATTCAAAGTGGAGGCTTCTCATAATCTTTAAAAAGTTAGACCAACTTGTTGATTGTAACGATATTGCTAAAACTTGGCTATATTTATCAAAACAGAAAAATCTTTTTGAACAACCAAATTTCGAGAATCCTTAAAACTACATAATTAATTTATTTGTCCTTCCCCAAAGTACGGCTGCTACTGAACGAGCATTTACAGATTTTAATAACTTAATAAATAAATAAACATAATACCTAGGTGGAATATTGAAATAGTTTCGGCTGTACTTCTTTGTAGGGAACTGATAGAAGATGAAAAGATTTTTACACCGTCAAATGAACTAATTTAGTACTGCAGTCTGTATAAATTTTTCGATGGAGTTTTTATAAAGAAATAAGAGAAAGTTCGCACAATGAATGGTATAAATACAATTATAATAAAATAAAACATAACATTCTATAATTATATACATTTTTTTATCCATACTCTAGTCTGTTTGTTACCTTTTTGGCGATTTTGCTACTCTTTATTTTCAAATTTGCTAGCATAATTTGGTAGGGAAGTCCCATCACTGATTGGTTCCAAACCTAAGGGATAAAATTGAAAAAAATGCTTCTATGGGACCTACAAACACTGCTATACCGGTAGCATGTACTAGATTAATTTCATTCATATGGATATATTTTCTTATGATAGATTAACGCTGTATTTGTTTCGCCTGGAGGCATTGCCGTCTTTATGTTTATGGAACATAAAGACGGCAATGCTGGAGGTGTTTTTAATTGTGCTGCTATCAATTTCTGTCGGTAGGTCGATTAGGAAGCATTTCGCTTGCTGTCTAATATGCTCAAACCGGGCCGCGAGGGCGATAGGAAATAGTGAATTCTTGAGGGGAATTTCAAGTTGGATAGGGGAATATTACTTTAGAGCGAAGATTTTTATTTAGATATGATAGGTCTGTTCGATGAAAATACCGTGTAATTTTTTCCCCTACAATTTTCCCCAAATTTACCCGGGGTTTTATGCACTCATCGAACAAGGATTTTGCAGTTCAAGGTAAACCTAGTATAATGACATTTCTTTAACAGTTCTCGAGTTTCCAGCGATTTGTGAAGTGAAATAGTTAAACATTTGAAAATAAATAAATATTAAAATAATAAAAATGTATTTCTCGTTTTATTTTTAATTATATATTCTTTTATTACCTTTTCTACATTGGTACTAGATATTCCATCGCCTTTTCTGTAACTAAACTTCGGAAAAAGGACGATTGTTTCATTTGCGACCAGATATATACATATATAGCTCCATAATTTCTGCAAGAAACAGTTGTGCTGCACTATTTTCACTTTTATCATCAGATGTTTTGTCACTAGGTATAAAATTAATAGTTTGGATGATCAAAATCTACAGAAATGATTTTCTCTATCCCGTTGGCTTCTTCTCGTGCCACTATTAAACCCTTTCCTGACATCTCATTTAAGAATTTAGAGAATTTGAGCGTGTTGTTAACCTAAGAATTTTTCTGCAGGTCAGGCAGCTGTCAACTGAACCATCTGAATGTGATTGAGACTGAATTTTACAACACTTGACAGCTCATATCGTTTTGACAGTTATTTGTATCTTTGTTTTAGTATTGTATAAAAATTAAAAATGAATCAGATTATAAACTGTTCTGAATTGTATGAAATTATTTTGGATGAGTCGAATATGGAAGAAATGAAAACACTTCTGTTAGATGAAAGTAGCTCTTCAGATTCTGACGAAGAGATTGAATTACGAGTTAAAAGACAAAGAGTCGAAGATTTTGTTACAAATGTTGTACCTTTTTACAGTATGGAGGATTTTAGAAGCCACTTTAGGATGAATAGATGTACTTTCGAGGTAACCTTTACGAGAAAACTAATTTTTTATATTGCTGACTTGCTTATTCTTGACCTCAGCGTTTTTTAGTAACTTTCCGCAGTAACTGGGAACTACGTCGTACTGGATGACCTAAATGCGGATTTGAGAGGGCTTTGCTGGCTACCATTTGATATTTGGCTAACATAGAAACCTACAGGCAAGTCGGTGACCGTTTCAATTTTGAGAGGGGGATGGCTCAAAGAATTGTGATAAAAATATGCGAGATGATGTACAATAAAAGAAAAGAGTTTATTAAATGGCCAGAAAGAGATCTTAAAAAAACTGTTGATGCATTCAATCTACTCAGAGGCAACAACTCCTTTCCTAATGTTGTTTCTTGTGTCCACGGAACACATATTGTTATAACCGGACCTACAACAGATAACAGTTATTACAAAAGACATGGGCAGCACACCGTTCAACTACAGGCTACGTGCAACTATAAAATGATATTTACCGACATTGAGGTTGGTTGGCCAGGGAGTGTGCATGATGCTCACGTCTGGAGAAATAGCACCTTATATAAAAAACTTTCCGAAGAAAATCCTTTACTCCCAGAATTTCACATCTTGGGTGATTCGGCATACCCCATAGCAGGGTTTTTATTAACTTCTCACAGGGACGATGGACATCTCAGCGCAGAAAAGAAAAAACTTAATAGGAAGCTAAGCAGCACAAGAGTTGTTATCGAGAAGGCCTTCGGCAGATTAAAAGGTCTATTTAGACGTTTAAAGTATTTAGAAATCAGAAAATTAGAAAATGTAAAATTTATTGCAGCATGCATTCTACATAATTTCATACTTCTTCATCAAGAAGATGATGAAATTATAGACAACTACGATGTTGAAGATTCTGACACTTTCGAGGATGATACCAATGCACCAGAACGAATGAATGAGGCAGAAACGAGAGCTGGGATAGCTAAAAGAGAACATTTAACACAATATTTTTCTGGTATTCGTTCATAATTAAATAAAAGAACAGGTTATGGAATATTTTTGATAGATTTATTTTAAATAAATATGGCACTTCTTGATAAATAAAATAAATTAAAACTCAAATTACATGTAAATTAAATCAAAACTAAAATTAATATTGCGGACTTATTTTTTATTTTTTAAGACTTCCGTGAGTTCTTGTAACGCTTGTATCTTTTGGTGCTCAAGCTTTTCCAAAGCCTCAAATTTCTCCTTCTGCCACTGGAATTTCTGTTTTTTAAATTCCAGTAATTCCTCCGTGAGGGTTTTCTTCCTTTTCCCGGGATTAGCACGCATACCAGAACTGGAGGAAGCTAAAGATGAACGGCTATTATCATCAATAACGTCTCCTATAACGCCTGCCGAAGGTTGAGCATTAGCTTTTGTTCCGATTGCCCGATCAAATATATCGAAATAATACCATGATGAAGATGCTTCTCCTGTTTTCTTTGATCGTTCCTTATTTCGTATATATGTTTGTTTCAAGTTATTGAATTTTTTCTCTAGGTCTTTGCTCGTAGCTCTGTATCCCTTTTGATTGAATTCTGGTGCTATTTTTTGCCAGAGCTTACATTTCTTACTAATCAGACGAGAAAAATCTACATCACGCTCTAACCTAAGGGTATAAGCAATTTTGTTTTCTTCTCGTCCCAAAATTTCGCCTCCATTTCTTCAACTGGAGGCTGCTCACCAATACTTTCCGGTAAATTGGGTACTTCGCCGGTAACGCCAAACAAACTGCTACAATAATCCGCCAACGAATTTCCACCTATTAAAATAATTTACTATTATTATTTTTAATGTTTTAAATTGAAAATAATAGTTTACCTTGTTCTTGCAACATATCGTATGTATTGTCATCAATTTCCACATCATGGCTTACCCCATTTATTTGCACCGTTAAATTCATTATTCATAATGGCAGTAAACAAAAGACAGAAAAAGTAAACAGAAATCATGCTCAACGCACACATATATATATCAAGATAATCAAGTGCGTTCAGATCGCCCTGGATTGTCTTTAAAGAAAAATTCTTAAGGCTGAGTTTAGAAACACGTGACGTTTAAGAAATTCTGACTTTTACAACACTTTTGTCTTGAAGATCTTAAAGATTCTTAGTTTAGCAACACGCCCTTTCTTATATGTTGTTTGCTTCAAATCTATTTGCTATAAAAATTACTTGTTAATAATGGCAAAGAAACATTTTTACGATCAAATTTCTTACTAGAAAGGCAGATTTTAAGATTTCATCCATGTTCTACGACATTAATCGCCTCCTCAAATATTTCCTTATAATTTTCATTCGAATTTCCTATCTGCATATTATCGATGGGTATTTTGTCATCTAATTTCTTATCCAACTTCCTTATATAATCTGAATTTGGGATGAGCTCCACGAGTTTTTCACTTTTATATATACAGCACTTAACCGCAATCACCGAACAAATTCCATATGACAGTTCACAAATGACAAATGTCAAATGTCAAATGTTTACGTTTTTAGTGCAAGTTCGGGGCACGAAATCAGAAACACCGGGCTTTCATCGATCAAGTTTCTGTAACCCCGTGTAAGCCCAGGGTTTTCAAAAAACAAAATAATGAAGCCCGATGTCGCCCGGGGCTTACCCGGTGTTTTCATCGAACAAACCGGATATTGATAACAGAAAGGTACAGTCGGAGGCAAATAAGTAAATGAGCAATTATTGATATTTTAATTTAGCTTATTTAGAATTTATTTGTCTCCGTTATACATAATCACGAATCTACTTTTTTAGATATTTAGTTTACTTCAAAAATTTAAGGCATGAAGAAGGCGACGAATATAATACTTTGTTTCAAAGCTATAAACCAATTTGAAATTCTCCATTTTCATATTCTGCAAATTCTTTGAAATTTCATTTACAGAGCTCAAATGCCGTTATTACCACGCAACTTATCCAGTGCATTAGAACATTCTTGAGAATCTCTCCATATTCTGAAAACCGCTACTTATGGACTCAATTATTCCTATGATTTTTTTAACTTTTTCTGAAAAGATTTTGTGGCGACGCGTCAGTGCGCCTTCATCATTTCCTTTCTGAACGCGTGACCAGCCATCAGTAAATCGGGCAATTCTTTTTTTTATATTGTCGGCCATTAATACTTAGCTAAGCGTGGAAAGTTGTAGTTAGGTAGGCGTTGATTGACAACGAAATTTAATTAAATGTAACAAAATTCAGTCTGATGTCAGACTTTACGCGATAAAGTTGTTTTATTAATAAGGTTAAATATTATAACGTTGTATCTAATTTTGATGAATTAAAACTTAATAAAAGTATAAGGATTCCAACTCAGCAACAAGAGGCTTTCAACCTTACGCTATACGCTAGGAGAGTTATGCTTATGCACGCTCCAATAGCGGCGCGTCGAATTTTATTCTTTCTAGATTCTTCCTTTTAGGATAGACTGGATTCCTGGTGTGATTTTATTCAGTATCGCAGCTAACAGTGTTACAGGCTTGTTAAACGGACAAAACTCACAACCCGGCAGTTAACTGATATCCGTGGAGAATATCTAGAGAAGCGAGAAATACCCGACAGCGGTGTAACAGGATTGCGTCAGCCTATCACGACAATAGAAGTTGATAATCAAGCTGGACCAGCCGACGTCAGAGTCGTTGTTCCTTTCCATCCTGTGCAATTGTGGTAGCTGTTCTCAAACGTCAATGCTAGTAACGTTTCTGTTAACTGCTCGCTAACGAGGATTATTGATCGTAGTCCACGATACCTTGTACCTGGCTACCGAGGTTGATTAGATCTACCGCCACGGTAGAAGTGTTTCACTTGGCTTGCCCAGTTTGACATAGGGTCAACTGGTCATTTACGCCCTTTATGAATATCATCATTTTTCTTTTAGGTGTACCATTTTGCACAAGATAGCAGTACAACCCTCGTCATACTCACTCCATCAAGATCCTCCTATAATCTGCTGTTATACAACCGGTAGCGATATTCGCTGTACCATCATAAGCAAGATCTCTGGAGCATATTTTCGTACTCACAACTGTGTTGTGACTCTCACGCACGTTTGGACAACTACCACAAGATATCATAGGGTAGTCAAATTACACTACAACCATACATCGACATCTACCCGCTACATCAAGATAGCTATGATGTATTGCGGACTTACAATTCTTTCTGAATCAAGTCAAGGCTACTAACGAACGCCAGGAGTCAGGCTATAACTTTGTGGTACCTAAAAACCACTAAAATTTAACTCTTTCTTGCAAATTCTAACATTAAGGAATGGAAAACGCAGACTCGGCCTTGATATCACATCTACTTTATCTATTTTCTAAAGAAAGTTCGACATGGTTCTAAGTTGACGTGAAATTAGTGTCTTTTGTTGTTATCTTTTTTGTTTTTTTTTTTTAAGAGACGATAAGTAAAGAAAATCTTTAGATCTTAATATTGAGAATTAAGATGGTTCACGAACAAATTGTCAAGGCTTAGAACAAAGAATGTCAAAACTCCATGGAATCCTTCGAATGAGGTATGTAGATGAATAATATAAAAACGTATTTGAATGGAAACTATGAAAGACAAGACCGCAAATTAATTAAAAAATATTGTTACCAAAACACGATTCAATGAAGTTACAAGTTCTATATTCTTGAGGGCGAAATCGATTAAGTATGGTAACAAGGTTCTAATTGTTGTTGGAAATTATTCAGTACCCTTTCGTATGCAACTCTTCTAAATTGACAGATTATCGCAAGATTAAAAGCAATTATCCGATACAGCATCCATGATAATGTCAAAATATTGAGTACCCCATAAAGACAAGATTAATATTTTCTCACATTCTTACGTAAGAAATGTAAAGAATA
Source organism: Dioctria rufipes (assembly GCA_963924295.1). Classification (NCBI taxonomy): domain Eukaryota; kingdom Metazoa; phylum Arthropoda; class Insecta; order Diptera; family Asilidae; genus Dioctria; species Dioctria rufipes. The sequence goes on along the minus strand of OZ002744.1, from coordinate 66,811,283 downwards.
ATAACATAGAAACGCACTCAACTGTGTTGACTACATTATCACACCGTTTCATACAATTTCAAGAAGTTCTAAGGTATCACAGGCGAGAGAACCGTAATGAAGAAACTTCTGTCTACATTTTTCAGATCTCATCTCTGCTACTCCAGCCAGTCTGCTAGGGTGACACGTGATGATGTGGTCTGCCAAGCATGAGACTTTGTTTGCTAATTAACTAAGTGCTGGCGAATGAGTATATAAGTATGTACAATACGTACTTATGTATGTATGCATACATACGGAACGTGAAAACTCCAGTGAAAAGAAACAAACGCCGAGCCGTAAAATGAAAAACAAAAAAACATTTTAAACGTCTTTAAGACGCCCATATTGAATATATGTATGTATGTGTATGTAAGTAGTTTGCTACCATATTCATTCTCCGACGAGAGTTACTTGCAAAACAGTGAAACTTTTTCCAATATTCGCATTTTCCTATTCAAGATTTTCCTCATTTTCCGGGTGGTGATTGAGATCATGATCAATGGGGTGGAAAGATGAAACAAGATTTATGTTTGCGCGTGCCAGTCAACCCACTTCGAACAATAAATTCGGTAAATTTTCAACGTAACCATTTCACTGTCACCACCCTATGGAAGTTTACTTTTAAGGGGGTAAAGAGCATATTATTTGGGAATATTTTGTAGAAAGTGACAGGACATTAATCAATGAACTTAGAATTGATAGGGTTTCAAGATATTTATGATTGGGTTTCCTGGATTAAGATAAAAAATAAAGACAGCTGTACGGAGTACAATAGATGCAAATGCAAAAAATTTACAGTTTAAAATTCTTACTATACCTCTCTGTATGAAACGTCCCCTCTGAGTTGTAAATGATGGGTGAATCAAAAAGGTGTCGTTAGATGATTGCTTATTAAATGTGCTTAAATTCTACACTGGAGTAAAATGTGAATGACAAAATGCATGTTACGGACAAAGTTAAGGGTGAACTTAGCAAAACGTTATAATTGAACTAAGTCCAATTTTGTGTAATATCCAGGGTTGTAAATGAGCGGACTCGTTTATCATATCAACTCGTCGCTCAACTCAGGATTTGAGTCCGCTCAACACTTGAGCGGTGGTTTATCACTCGAAACTTGAGCGGAATCACTGGTTGAATGGACTCAATCTTGAGCGGACTCATTTCTTGTGCGGCTTCAGAAGACTCTCACTACTTGAGCGGACTCATAATTTAAGTTGAGTGGACTCAAATCATGTTTTAAATAACATAAAGAGAATCTGCTTTAATTAACATTGAAACTGAGACTGAAATTTCAATCAAATAAGAAAAGCTCTCAAAAAAGTCATTCATTATATTATATTATATTAATTTAGCTTTTGCTAATTTCCTTAGGCAGCATTTCTTCTTCTTCTCAATATAATGGACAACTGTACTTATTCAGTAATGTGTAAAGAGCGTATGGTATTTTCCCATACTTTAAAATGATATGACTCAATTTTGGCGATTCTACTTACAATTATCTATAGAAATACTTGTGAAATATAAAGGTAAAGTAATATGCACATGAGGAAACTCACTTTTGTGAATTTTATTTAAATTTTACAGTCGAAAATAAGTATTAACTTCAGACTTAAAAAGTTCTGTTATGGCCATTATAATTGTCATTATCTGATTTTTATACCCTAGATATAATCTATAAGGTCTGTCTACTAAGTCTGTCATTCCGTTTGTGACGCATAGAAAAGAAATTCTTGTAGAGCAAAATGGATTAAACACCCACGCATAATTGGTTGAGAAATTTATTATTTCCAGAATCTATGAAAGCCTGGAATGTTTAGACATGAGTACGCAATTCCAAAATAGCTTCACCATTTTGGGATTCAGCTTGTGAAGGTGACCAAAATTCAATGAGAGTCAGAAATTGTTCTTGGAGTACCTATAATTTTTTCACACACAAACCTCCGGCATATTTGAAAACAAAACTTTTTTGGTGACAAAAAGATTTTTTTTACCGAATACAACACAGCACTGCACATAGGAAAACTAACGTTAACTCCTAATAGATGTCGTCTAAATGAGGAAAATTTTGAAATGCAAGTAATGCTAAAGGGTTTGCCAATAAGAGGTGTTATTTTGATATTCAAAGAAAAATGCCATTTTTTGAGATAAATGATCGGATCTTTATTTCATTATAAAGAGGAAGGTATGCCGTTAATAACGGAAAATAACATCAGCCAAATGACCACCACGACCACGCCTACAGGACCATATCCTTTTCATGAAATTTTCCATAACCAAATCGCAAAGTGGCTGCCCTATGTCCTCGATAGCCTCACGACTTCCATCTTTGAGGTCTTGAATCGACGCTGGGCTATTGGCGTAGACCTTCTCTTTCACGTGGCCCCAAAGGAAGAAGTCGCAAGCTGTTAAGTCACAAGATCTCGGTGGCCAATTGTGATCACCTCTTCGAGAGATAACACGGTCCGGAAACTTTTCCCGTAAAAGATCAATGGTTTCGTTGCTTGTATAGCACGTAGCGCCGTCTTGATGAAAGTAAACGATATCCAGATCAATACCATCCAATTCCGGCCATAAAAAATCATTAATCATCTGTCGATAGCGCAATCCATTCACCGTAACTGTTGCTCCAGCCTCATTTTCGAAAAAGTAAGGTCCAATGACCCCGCGGGACCATAAACCGCACCAAACAGTCACACGTTGAGGATAGAGAGGCTTTTCAACAATAACTCTTGGGTTTTCCGAGCCTCAGATGCGACAATTTTGCTTGTTGACGAAGCCATCGAGGTGGAAATGGGCCTCATCACTCAAGATGAGTTTTCGATGGAATTCCGGATCATTTTCATGCATTTCAAGGACACAATCAGCAGAGACTCGACGTTGTTGATGATCGGCCGGCTTGAGTGTGTTAACTGAACTTTATAAGCCTTAAGACCCAAATTTTTATGCAAAATACGGTGTAATGACGTTTGTGGAATGCCTAATTCCAAAGAACGACGAGGAATGGACAAACCTGGGTTTTCTTCAACACTTTCGGCTACAGCAGCAATATTCTCGGCTGTTCTTGAGCGACGTGCACGGGTTTTATTCTTCACATCACTAACTTGTCCCGACAGCTCGAATTTTTCTACCAATTTCTGTATTGCGGTCCGACAAGGTGCTTCACGACGACCCAAAAATGTTCGAGTTTTACGAACCGTCTCTGCCACATTTTCACCATTTTTATAGTGAATTTTAATAATTTCAATGCGTTGCTGAATCCTGTATCGTTCCATTTTTATTAATGGCGTAGTTTCTACTTGTCAAATGTCAAAAAATGACAGCTCCAAAAGTGACATCTACCGAAACAGCGGGCTAATGAAAATAACACCTCTTATTGGAAAACCCTTTAGATAAGATTTAACGCTGTCTGGATCTATGTAGGCTGGAGAAAATCTGGAAGGTTATTTGGGTATTCCATTGGTCCCTCCTAAGGAGGCACAGTGTTTGCCACCGGTGGCAAGTCTGTATTCCGACTTGTCCGTAAAATCGCAGTGAGAATAACTAACTTGAGATTTACATAAATTATTTATTCTTGCTTGATAATATTTTCGTTGTTTTCTATACAATAATAGAAACAAGACTGGCTTAAAAACTAACATTGTTTTACTTTTCGATTTTTATGTCTTGTTACTAATACATATAAACTACCTGTTCACACTGCACTAAGTAGAATTCAGAATCAGTGAACATTTGGAAGCGTCCCTAATACACACGTCAGTATACAGCAGTTGAACATTTAAAATTTATTAGCGCTTCGTGTCGCCACAGACCATTAGTATACGAATATTTGAAAATAAAACATGTTAATGGTCAATTATACGCTATAAATTATGCATTGGTTATGATCGAAGACATGTGCATACTCATCTCGAATGAGCCACTCATAAATTCGGGAATACCTTCACCTAATCGGTTAGCAAACGACTTAGTTAATTATGACATCCAACGTGAACAACAATTGGATACTAACAACTTGGCTTTATTTGTTACGACAAATGAACAATTGTTATCAAACGAACAAAAGGCCATTTATGATAGAGTTATGTTTACGATTGTAGTAAAAGAAGGAGGGTTTTTGTTTTTTTTTTTGGACGTGCCAGGTGGAACAGATAAAACGTTTTTATTTTCGCGCATTCTTGCCAAAGTTAGAACTCAAAGTAACATCGAATTAGCAATTGTTTCATATGACATCGCTACAACTTTGTTGGATGGTAAAAGGACAACCCATTTGGCTTTAAAGCTACCATTAAAGATACAGTCCAATGAAAATTCAGTATGTTACATCAAAAAACACTCAGGCATGACTAAAGTACCTATTGCAAAAATGTCACATTATTATCTCGGATGAATGTACAATGAATGGCCCATAAAAATTCACTGAAAGCATTAAATCGTACCCTAAAAGATTTAAATGACAACGAAAGATTATTTGGTGGTACCTACTCTAACTGTATTGTAAGGTGATTTCAGATAAACATTACCGGTTATTCCACGTTCAACGTATGCTGATAAAATCAACGCATATTTAAAATAATCTATTTTATAGCGAAGTTGTCATACATTCCAACTCATAATAAACACGCGTGTTGCACTACAAAATGTTTTATCCGCTTTTCTATTTTTTCTTTTATTTTTTAAATAATTGCTGAATATTGGCAATGGATGAAAATATACAATTATGTATTTAAAATCGCTCAGAGAACGAGCGATTTTGGCTGCTAAAAATTTCAATGTTGATAAAATCAACTTCAAAATACAAGAAACATTGTCTGGTGAATTAATTTCGTTTAAATCAATTGGCACTGGTAGATGAAAATGAAAGCATAAATTCAGAATTCTTGAATTCACTCGATTTACCGGGACTTTCACCATATAACTTTGCTTCGAAACTTAAATGTACCAAGACTTTGCAATGGAACGAGATTTATTATTAAAAAAATTATGGGAAATGTCATTTAAGCGACAATATTAAACGGAAGGTTCATAGGAGACAATGTCTTACTGCTGCCCCCCGATGCATCAATTGAGTTCGAACGTTTACAATTTCCCATACTTTGGAATTTGCAATGACCATCATAAGTCGCAAGGACAAACAATGACTATAATATGTGAACAATTATATGTTGCGTGTTCACGTATTGGTAAACTATCAAATCTTTTGCTTTATGCACCTGATGAATTAAAAAAACATATTTTTCATGATTTAGCGTTAAGATAAGCACAAAATAAATAATATATTCTTAACATATTTTGCATCAAATGATTATAGTGAAAGTGGAAGCATTTTGAACTTTCAATTCCAATATTTAATTATCAAATAATAAAAATAGAGATTACTCTATAGGATTTTTTCACCGGGTTAAACTTATATTTGTCAAGAAGGAACTTTTTTTGGATTCTCCGGTATATAGCAAATGCTAAAAAATGTTTTTAATTTGTTATTCCGTCACACAACTCATCAACTTTGGGTGACAAGTTTCAAGTCTTGGTTTGACTCATCAACAGGTCCCAAGTGACATGAAAAACCAAATGAAAAATTAGAACGAAGAAAAGAAATGAAAAAATGAAAAAAAAATTGAGAAAAAAAAATTTTATTCAAAATATTTAAAAAATTGTTTAAAAAAGCAGAACCTGTATTTTCAGCCCACTGCGGACAAATACAGGTTCGATTCGTTTCGAATGAATCAGCTTTTTTAAACAATTTTTTTAATTTTTTTAAAAACAAAAAACAAAAATTCTATTTTTCTCAATTTTTTTTTTTTTTTTCATTTTTGATTTCTTTCCTTTGTTCTAATTTTTCAAGTCACTCAATTTCGCTATTTGGGACCTGTTGATGAGTCAAACCAAGACTTGAAACTTGTCACCCAAAGTTAATGAGTTCTGTGACGGAATAACAAATTAAAAAGATTTTTTAGCTTTTCCTATATACCGGAGAATCCAAAAACAGTTCCTTCTTGAACAAATATTAATTATCAAAATATTGATTTGAGATTTTCTGTTTTCAATCTACTGTTTTTAAAATTACTTTTAAAAATGTCAATTTTGATATCTCATATTGTAAATCCAGGATTTTATTTTCAAAATTCAATGTACAAACCTTAAATTTGAACTCTCTCATTACCAATGTTCAATTGCAAACATCAAGCAGTTTATTTTTCTTCATCCAAATAAACTGGTATTTTCTGCGCTTCTACACGTCTGATCGTTGGCGAGACCATTGTTCGGTCTCCTTATTTATCCTCCAATAACGCCAACGACCTCTTCTGTCGAGATTTAACTAAATCAAACTCATTGCGCCATCTACCGGTAAGAGCAGAATAACGTCTGCCGGGCCAGCTAAAATAAAAAACAAGTTAGTTAACAATGAATCACATATTTCGCTTTTGAAACAATTGGCTATAGACTGGTGCTGCTTAGGGTTATTTATCCGTCCAGACTTCGGCTACATAATATTTTAAGTATGTCTCTTCATAAGCAAATCATTTTATACTCGGTCTTTCATTTCTAATCGAAGTGCAGATCTTCTATCATCATCTATCTGAAATAATACTTTCAAATATGTTCAAAAGATCTTCCTTCTTTATATGAAAGCCATATTTCATTAAGGCAATACCCCTCTACATTTTTAATTTATTCCACTGAAATAAAAACTTTTGGATGATCTAGAATTTTTTTATGGAAACTTTCTCAATAACTTAGCTTGCAAGATCGCCTCAGCGATATTAAATTTACAACTTGCCTCTCTAAAGCCTTATCTTGTGAACTTTTCCGGAACCAAATTGTTAGCTAAACTTAGCATGTCTTTCCATTTAAGTGCTTAGAAACTTGTTGGCTTAACTTCTTGCATTCATTATACTTGAAAACCGAATCATAATAGATTAGCAGGTGCTGTGAGCGTCTTGTTATACCTTACATGAAATCATAGGGTATACTAAGTTTTTTATTCCGTTTTCAACGCACAAAAAAACTGCTGGTAGAGTAAAATGGTTTGGACACCCATAATAATATTGATTTTTGCAAGTCCGTCTGTCAGTCCACCTATCAGTCCCTCTGTCCGTCTGTTCGTCTGTCCGTCCTCACGATAATGCGAGAACGCGTTCACTTAGAGGGTTGAAGTTTTGCACACGATCCTTTTTTTTCAAGATTTAAATTCGAAAATGGGACCAATCAGGCAACTCTTTCATAGGGTTTCCACACAAAAAATTCGCTTTTATCTATATATTTGTGCACTCCTTGGGAACGCGTCGGCATCAGAGAGATAAAATTTGATGCATGATGTTTTCATAGCAATAGTCAATAAAATTTCACAAATGGACCAAATAGGGCAACCCTGTCGTAGTATTACTATAGAAAAGTTTGGTTTTTCACTATATACAGGGTGTTTCCCATTAGGAGGTCCATAGAGCGGGAGGTGATAGTACTTACCTAGACGAACCAAAAATTGTATGGGGGGGGGGCAATATCAACCGTTTAGGAGTTACAGGGTGATTCATAAAAAAAAGCTAGGTTTTCACAAAACACCCTGTATCTTAAATTAAATTAATTAAAAATTAATTAAATTAAAAAAAAAGGAAAGAAAATCCGAAATTTTTAGTTTAGACGAAGTTCTGCATACAGTGAGCCCTTAACTGTGACCATACACCCTGTAGTTTTTAAGATACAGGGTGTTTTGTGAAAACCTAGATTTTTTTATGAATCACCCTGTAACTCCTAAACGGATGATGTTGCCCCCCCCCCTGCCATACCGTCTAGGTTAGTACTATCACCTCCCGCTCTATGGACCTCCTAAGGGGAAACACCCTGTATTTGGAAACTACCTGAAAACTCGTCGACATGGAAAGCTGAAACACTGTACATGGCGTTTTCATAAAAATAGTAATTGCGAATTCAAAAATGGACTAAATCGGTCAACTTCTTCTTGGTGTTGCCATACAAAACTTTGGTTTTTCACTTATTTCACTTTTATTACACTTAGACCAATTATAATCTATTCTCTTGTTTATTCTCAATCCAGTCTCTATACAATGAAACCTTTCGGAACAATCTTCGTAGGCAATTTTCAAATTTTCTAATTATCTGTCACATATCGTTTAAACGCTTCATTCACTGATACTTAATAGTTCGGTGGTAATTTGCATTTTCATTCATACGCAATGAAGAAGGGCAACCTTCTTATGAGATCATCATTGAGATCTTTGTACAGCACTTAAAAATGCTTTCCCTACTAAATGGCCCATATAAGATTTGCCGTATACTGTTGATAATCGTTCACAATTCCCCGAATTCTTCATTTCAAATTATAATGAGTCAACTCAAATTAATTCGTTTCTCTTTTCAAAGATGTATTTCATACTTAGGTGCTTTGAACTGGACTCCACCACATGAATAATTTCGGGAAATAAAAAATATCTATGAATATTTTAACCAAATTTCGTATACCTACTACATAGGGACAGACCTTATTTAAGCGTATTAGACCTTGAAATCAAAGACAACGAGATGTTAAAAAACACTATTCAAAATCTATCAAACTGAGAAGTGAGGAGGAATATTATAATCCTTCTTCAATATTTGAAACAGATAAATAGTGTCTGATTTGAAGAGTAATAGTATACCAAGTTGTTGTATCCAAAAAACTGGATATTTTATATTTATAACTTGAACTTCATGGTAAATGGCTTATGAAATCTTACTTAACATACCGATAATAACAAATTTATCGTGTCGGAAGAGCTTATGGTTTTATTTCGATATTCATTAGTGTTCCTCAAGGATCTACTCTAAGACCTTTTCTGTTTACAATTTTCATTCGCAACCCTGTAAGAGTCGTTCATTATTGCAGGTAAAGCTGATTGCATGAATGAATCTTATAAATCAACAAAACTTTTCTAAACTCTTTTACTTACAAGAACGGAATTGAGTCATAACTGTCTCCTCTGCACTCAGTAATGAACAACGGTGCTGTTTTCTTAAAGATATACGGTTAATTTGAACATGTCAAAACTAACTATTGTTTCAAGAAACCTGTTGTAAATATACGATAATTTTGCAGAAAGTGTATACAATTCTAATAGGCCCTGAACCAATTACAGCTAGGCTTCTATAATATTATACAATATCTTTGCTCTATTTTTCATTCACAAACAAACAGAAAAACAGATTCTTAAGTATGTAATTTTAACCTATATTTAAATAATTTTCTCAGCTCTTGTACAGATTTTCTTTTTTTCTTTTTAATTATCCAAAAACTCTACCTTAGGACTAAGGAACAAAAGGAATAATAAATTCCTCTAGAGAATAGAACATTGTCACAAAGGCACGAAAAAGCTGCTCGGCTCATATATTTACATAGGTAAATAGTAGTGCACTACTAATTTGAGGTACTCAAAGCCGGGCATTTATAAATTTTAAACTATGCAAAAGTACCAACCAAAGTGCCTGGAAACAAAATGTACATATGTGTGTAGGTACTAAACACCGCATCTGTGTGTTCTCAAAATAGAAAGGAACAAGAGTGACATTAAAAGCCTCATTTTCTTGCTTTTTATATTGCTGAAAAACAAAAAAAAAAAAAAACAAGAAAAAATTAAATAAAATTATGGAAAAATCTCGTTTCAAACAATTTAACCATTTCTGTTAGTCTCCCGCTGTACTGCTCTGTACTTATATGTTCCTAGAATGGATGCTGTTGATACTGCTGCTGCTGCTGCATCTTTGGGCTCATTACACTTAAAATCGTGAATGACTCCATTGTACAGGCCTCTATAATACTCGCAGGCAGCACTCGCTAGTTGCTGGCAATTTGACATAGAATTGCACACAAGACAAGAAAAACAATTTTTAATGAGGACACTCCATCCCTCAATCGGCGTCTCTTTTTTTATGAAAAATCTGCCGCCAACTCCACTGCCTCTATGTTGTGAATACGGGAAAGAACCACTTAACGAAATAGGGGATGCTGAGGGTGTCTGGTAAAAAGAAGAACAAGAATTAGAAGTTCATGTTGTTGGCGCATATATTTATATTTTGTAAATACAACATTTTATAACAAGGGGATTTTGAGTATTTCCTCATAAGTGGAAGTATCAACATATGTATCCCATTCCACCCTCGCCATCTTCCCCTCCATCCACCTGCTTTCTGTTACAACAAAAATAACAACATGTTATTTTCCAGTTACATATATGTTAAGCGGGAATCCGTATTATATTCACTTCCTCATATTTGGTACGAAGTACGCATTCAAGTGTCGTATAAGTGGAATTTTTGAAAAACAGCCTGATGGTTACAATATTTCGAAATGAAACAAGAAAAACGTATCGTTTGAGGGGTGTACAAGCAACCTCCTTCTAAAACTCAAGAGTCCCCCAAAAACCCTAACCCCATTACTCTGCTGTCACAATCCGTGACTACAATCCGCGCACAATTCTGGTTGCCTTTGTTATTGTTTGCGAATTAGTGAGATAAATGAATTTGCATACGACAACCAAAAAAGGAAATAGTCTCTTTTCACCCTCCTTTATTGTTGAGGAAGTGTGAGTTTAATATTTATACACTTCGCTGTACGTATATATATGTATGGGTATGTAACCCCTGACTTTAGTATGGTGTTAATTACCAAGCTCCATTGGAATTATGCTTTGCGTGAAGTAATTTGGGTAATTTTGTCTGAATTTTAGAATTTTCTTATAAATAATGTCGGAAAATTATTCTTCGATGTTGTGTTTTTCAGGCAACACACGCTTTAATTTGAATGTCAATCTCTCACCTGTAGGATGCGCCAAAAGTTTTATCTTTCGATTTTGATTAATATCTTCGAGTTGCGGGTAGAAAAACGTTATAATCGCATATAATGTAACGGTTGGGGTACTTATGTACTTATTTCTTGTATGTAGTCTGAAAATGGTCAAAGCACTGGTCATTTTATTTGGCTTGAAGTTTTTAAGTGAATGCTCGAATTTACTATTGGTGATAATTACAAGGAGTAACCTTGCGTTTCAATTCCATGATTCTTTAGTTAAACTAACAGGTCATCAACTATCATGGACCACAGCAGTGGAGATAGTAATAATCCTTAGGGGCATTCTGGTGGTGTACACCTCCAATGTCTTACCAATCCACCAATTATAGATTAGATTCACACCAGCATTATTGATTTTACAGAGGTGTCATTAAACGTCACTTTAATGTATAGAAAGGAACACAGAGATATCACTGTGTTGATAGTTTTTCTATGCAATTTGTAAGTTCAGAATAGCTAGCTCTGCTGCTTCCAATTTTTGATAGGTAAATGGCTTGGATTTAGTGAATGCTATTTAATGGTTCCGTCCATGATGTGTCTTTCTATTATTGTCTGCATTGTTTTAAGAACAATGAATGAAGTCAAGTTGATGGAAGGACATGACTAGTCGGAGCAATATATATATATATATACATATCTCACATTTACCTTTTTCAGAGAACGTGCAGATGAGTTTATGATCATTTATTAAAGTCTGGGTTAAAGATACTTGGAGCCTTTCTCCAGTCTTCTCTTTTGTTACTTCACGGTAGGCAGTTGAGACAAAAGATGTCAAGCACGGACGCCTAGGCGACCTATTGTACTAACCTACTAAGTAGGGGAAGCTATAAATTTAATAAAGTCAAAAGGAAACTGGGTAGGAGGAAAAAACGCAGGACCGTGTCGAAGCTACACCACAGAGCACATTTATTGTCTCGTCTGTATATCTCTTGTGACACTAGTATCTACTGCTTTCAGGTCTCCTTTACTACAGAACTGTGGAAGTTAAAGGTAGTTAGTTTTATCACTTTTGGCCTGCGGCTCGCTTATCACTAATAGTCCAGTCATTATAACGGAAAAAATGGCATATAAATGCAAGTGAACCGAGCAAGCTGATTTTTGGATATTGTGTTAGAAAAGCTTAACTTGAAATTGTCGACCAAGGTTTCCTATGAGCTTTCTCCGCCATCTTGAAAAAAAGTGTAAATTTGGGTTTTTTTGCGATAACTAGGCTCTCCACCATGATTGGAAAATTGTGATTATATACTTTGTTGTTGCTTTTTTACGCTGCACAATTTAGGTGGTATGAATTTTTGACCTAGCGTTGATCGTTGTTGAGATATCGGACGACATGTTTTTGCTGTTTTCTTCTTTCTCGTGATAGATATCGAAAAAATGTCCATTATCAAACTTGTAGCGTATGTTAATACCTACAATGACATCTTTTTTTTTCTCTTTTTAGACAAAAATTACGGCTTTTAGCTCGCAAAAAAACCAAATTTACCCCTTTACTCAAGATGGCGGAGAAAGCTCATAGGAATTCTTGGTCGACAATTTCAAGTTAAGCTTTTCTAAGCCCCCCTACACAATATCCAAAAATCAGCTTGCTCGGTTCACTTGAATTTTCAAAAGTGTATAATGAATGGACTATAACTGACTTTCATTAGTTAGCTATTCATGATGTCTTCTTAAGGCCTTAGGCCACCCTAGAGTTTTCGAAAAATCCATTTTTTTTTCTTTGTTTTAAAGGGTCCCTTAAGGCCTCAAAAATGATGTCCCAAAAGATTATGGCCGAGAAAAATCTTTAAGTACTCCGTTTTCGAGCGCTAGCGAGAAAGTCCGTTAGGGGACTAGAGCAGGTATACGGCAGATGTTATTGAAAATATTTATTTCCTGACTAGTCTGGCGAGTTTAGAATTGTGGAACGGCTACTTCAGACAGTTAAGCACGGCCTGAGACAACTTACATCTAGATGTGTAAAACCTCACAAAAACGCGGTCCAACATAAACGAGCTAATTATTCATGATTTTCTACTACTCAAAACTTTAAACGCGTTTATCTCAAAACTACATTTTTAGTAGTTGGCCGGAAACATAACTCAGACAATTTTCAACCGATTGACTTGAAATTTGGAAGATATTTTCGAAAATACATTGTCCATAGAAGTACGTAGGATTTTTTTTTATATTGCATAGTTCATTTATTATTAACAATTATCTGACGATTTTTTAGGCAAATTTCTCACTTTCCACTTTAGAAGTGCGCCATATTGTCAAAAATCAATATATCGAAAAAATCCTACGTACTTCTCTAGCTTATACTATATATAATCGAAAAAATTCAGGCCCTAATCATGATTCATAAAATTACAGGACCTGTTATCCCGGCCGTGGAGCATAGAAAAAAAAAGACCTCGTCGCAAAACGCTGTACCGCCGCCATTTTGAAATAAATTGCATAAAAAAAATATTGTATGCAGTTAATGATATGTATAATAAAGTCCCATTTCTGTAATCTCGATTTATTTCGTAATATTTCTGAAAAAAATTCCCAAAAAAGCCTATTTTTTTCGGCCTCTAGGGTGGCCTAATGCCTTAAATCCAGAACTCCTGTGTTAAGCTAATTTTTATATGGTCTTATATGGCTTGGTTATTTTTTTGTCTAAGGTCCAGCTTACGATATAGATAGTTCTAGTTCTGCGCGCTAAAAGATTCCTTGGAGTGTTTCTCACTAAGAGACTTAGGTTGTTATGCCCCCCCCCCTCGCTTTACATTACGTTGGAATTGTTTTGGGGTTCTGCGAACTTTCACAAAATTCAAATGTGGTTTATAAAGGTTTTTTGTCAGGGCTTTACAGTACTTTTCATTTATGAAATGTGTCAATGTTCTTTTTCATAAATCTTCCAGTCTTAACATTCTCTACTCGGAGGTATGCAAATGCTTGTCAGTATTTTTTCCCCTTTCTGAATGCATACTATACTGATATTTGGTTTCGGAATATTCGTCCCCTCCTTTAGCTTTAAGTTTTTATCTGATAAGAAGCTCGGCTTTGTCATTGTGCTTTCTAACCAATTTCGACTTTCGGTGTGACTTTTTGGCTTATCTATACATTTTTCTTTCTATACCCCACTGATTCTTCCTCAGAGTGTTTTTTTTTTGCACTATTTGTTATCTCTAAGTAGGATTTCGATACTTGACACTCTTGTAGGACAACAGTCTTTTACATGAATAAATTTTTCAATTTCTTCTTGAGTTCGCTTAGGCTCTTTGTTCAACCCTACTGGAAATTACATTGGTATCTAGAATTTTCATACTAACGCCTAAACTCTCTCTTATCCCTTAGGTCTTCGGTGTATGCTATACAACCTTGACCTTGAGCTTGTTTAATTAGAGGCCTCTTATCCGATATATTCGAGACCTTCCTGCAAAATGTTAGAAAACCAGAAGTAGCCTCTACGGATCCTCATAGTATAATTAAAAACTTAAGCCTAGTTGGATGTATATGAGATGACAAATCTGCCAATAGATATCTGTGATATCAGTTTCGAAAGTAGTTGCTTTGCTAAATTTCTGTTTGTTTAAAGAGCCACAAGTTGGCTCTAAAGATGTTGAAATCGACTCATGTAGTAGTAGTATCAGAATCGATAGTGTTTGTACGTTATCAGTAGGAATTTTCTTGGCGATTATTTTGGGATTATGTCCGATCTATGTCCAGTTGAAGAATTAAAATAAAAGAGTGGTTTTTAGGACGTCCAAACGTTTCGACCCGTGGGTTTTACAAGTCCTCTTCTTGGGGCTATAAAAAAAACTGTGTAAAGTAATATCGAGACACTATTAGAACTACAAAAAAATACCTTAAGATTACAATAAATTAAATTTTAAATATCACATATTAAAAACATCAAATAAAATAAAATATTGTACTAAACATTTTTACAAATAAAATTAAAATGAGACTAAATTACGCGAGAAAAAAACTTACTACTGACGGAACATAATTAAGCTATTGACTAGACTAAAAAGATTATGGGTTGTGGGTGCATCGATCCAGTATTATGATAAAAGATGTTATTTTTGTATGTGTGTATTTTATGATGTGATAAGAGCTGCGTGTGCCTGGTGTTGAATGTGAGTATTTCATGTGTTTATATGTAGAATTAAGAATATGGTAATATTCATTATGGATGGTCTCTTTGTCTAGCCTAATATTGATTAAGTTGTGCTTATTTATATAAATCTGGCGGGCTTCCTTGGTTTCTCTTTTAGCTCTGTTTTTTTCATTGGCAATGATCATGGTAGCATCAAATATATGCCCTGTTTCAAGGGAATGTGACCAATGCTGAGTGCGGGGTGGAACAGTTGTCACAATTTACTTTGTAAACAACACTATTTTTCTCAGGAGTTTTTACTTTGTCCTTCGTTTTGGTGTAAATGTTGTTGAGCCTATTGACGCTTGTATGTACATGTCGTCTTATTTCATGAGCTACTGGATGTGTGCAAGGGATTGAATTGTAGACCTTACTATGGGAATCTTCCAATTCTAAAACAGTTGGTTGTAAATTGCTGTTGATGGACGTGTTGAATTTTTCTCTTATGGCTCTACAAGATTTATTTTCATTGCTATTGGATAATTAGAGTGATAATTTATCATGCAATTCGAACTGCAGGGTTTGCTGTTCTAATGAGGATCATTTCGAGAAAAAGTAAGGTGTTGTTGCTGTTTTCCATCTCAAGCGTGAATTAGAAGCATCTAATAGATCATTTACATGTTCTCGTGATGTTGTACAAATAATGTCATCTATTTCATAATAAAAGTAGGTTTGTGTGTGGTGAGTTCTAACGCTTCATTAATTATATAGTCCAGTGTGAAATTTGCGAGAATTCCTGACAATGGATTATCCATTGCCAAACCGAACTTCTATTTATATGTGTTATTATTATAAGAAAAATTATTGCAGTCTACGACACAGAAGTTAATTATGTTTTTAAACAAATTCTTATCAATAGGTGTGTGGTTTTCGATTATTTTCCATTTACTCTCGATAATTTGAAATGTCATCTCTGCGTCTACATTTGTGTATAGAGACTTTACATCCAATGAGATGAGGATGTCGTTGGTATTAATTTAAGTATTTTCTAAAAAAATTTTTTTGCAAGTTGGAGTTTTTTATGTTGATAGGGTTATCGGTATTGATGAGTTGTAAAATTTTGACCATGTATTTGGATAAAGCGTAACCGGGATTATTAATCATGGAAGTTACTGATCTCATTGGTATGTCGGTTTTGTGTAGTTTAGGAAGCCCATAGAATCTAGAGCTAGTAGCTGTGTCGGTGCGTAAACAATTTTTTGTTGATATATTTGTTGTCGAATAAGCTTTGCCCAGCAAACAAGTCGAGACGAAATCGAAACGAATTCGAAGCATATAATCCGAGAATGGTGAAAACAAACTTCGTCAGTGAAACCGATTCCAAAAGGTTTTCGGTTCGAGAATGAAGAAAGCTGTCATTCGTTCTCATTCCGAGAAGATGAATCGAAATATATCCTGTTTTTCTTACTTTTCTCGTTTCGAGAGGAAGAATCGAACTATATCCTTTTTCTCTTAATTTTTTTGCTTCGAAAAGGTGAAGCATATTTTCTCCTATTTCTCTTACCTTTTTCATTTCGAATGAATCGAATTATTACCTATGATATGCTAAGTACAAGAAATGAAAGAGATATTTTTTTGTTAAAAGCTATGGATTATTTCAATATCAATTTATTTATAAAACGTTAAAAAAAAACATATTCCATTACACATTTAATAAAAATCATAAAATAAAGCAGTCTTTTATTCCTTCATAGGTAGATCGTATGTGTCGCAACAGAATCTGAAATCTAGAAAAAAAGTGAAAAAAAATCTATCAATAAATGTCTAAAAACAAAGCATAATTTTCGTGGTGTGTTACTTACCTTGCATCACTCTTTACGGGTTTGTACTACAAGAAGTTCTTTGTACTTATTTTTTTTAGACATTCTGTCTTTAGCATATTGAAAATGACTCATACAGTATTTCTCAAATACGTCCTCAGGTAGATTCGTAAATTTCTTGTAAAATGCACCTGAAAGTAATCATCGAAAAATCTTATATTAGATAGAGAAACAGAATTAAAAAAATTACTTCAAATTTGCAAATTTTCTCATTTTATTTCAATTTGAGTAGGAATTGGTAATAACATAAATATTATTAATGATATTATACTTATATTTGATTGCCAACACAATTTGTAAATTTCCTGCCTGCAGCCTTTTCGTCCTTCTTGCCCATCCAAGTAAACTGTTGAGCGATTTCATCATTAAATACGAGCTTTAAGCAGCACTGATACTCACCCTGATTAAATTGAACAAACTGTACAACGTTAACTCAAAATGACACAACCGCACGCTACAAAACTTTTCAAGGGAATGAGCAAAAATTGCATCATCTCAACGGCCGCGTGGCATAAATACTGCATTTTTTTCACCGAAACGAAGAATTATCGAATTTTCAGTGTTTTTTAGCTGGAAACTATTACAGTGCTGAATAATTTCACCAAAGTGTACAAAAGTCGAAGTTTCAGACTTTGAGAATTCTTGGCCGCCTCGTGACTTCGCTCTAATGTTTGCAGGGAGACCAGTCTATTGTACTTTCTTTATATGGGTGTATTTTTAAGTGTTGGGTCTGTTTCCATGGGTATGTATGTGTTGGCATCATTTGAGATATCCATGATCTTATTATGATACGTATCTTTATCCATGAACACGGTTTTGTTACCTTTATCGGAATTAACGATCTATAGATTGGGATTGTTATGAAGGAATTGTGTGGTGTTTTTTTTTAGTAGTGTTGGTTTTATTATTTTTTAAATGATGTGTGATTGAGTTGGTGATATATCTCCTTGCAATATGTCTGTTCTCTGTAGGTTTTATGTAGTTTACTATGTACATTTTTGTGTGTGAAAGTGGCTCTTACGTCGGTGCCAACATTGAAGAAACCATTGGCGGGAAGTTGAAAAGTGATTTTAATAAAACCTTTCGAATTTCTGTTGAGTATCTATGAATAAATTGTCTTTAGAAAAACACTTTTCATCACTAATTAACCCAAATTATTAATTTAAAAAGATTTATTTCGAAGAACCCACTTATTTATTTGTTGTTTACAGTTCTCTCTCAGTGAGTACTTTGTGCTTAGACCTAAAGAGAACGCTATATAGAAGTGAGCTCACTTTCTGCAGTGTATTTCTATGGACGCAGTTAGTCCATATTATACATTTCAGTGGTTTTATATAAGAACGCTGCAAATATTTTAGAATGTTAGAAGTTAGGACTAAGTTAGTGCTCTGATGTGTTAGTGAGGGAGTCTGTTTTGTAGCTTGGGAAGTGTTTCCAAGGGGTTTTGGATCACCCAAAGTTGGAGTCCCAAACTCAAATTCTGAGAAAAATCGATATACATACATCCCATGCATACAATAACATTCATTGAAATAAATTTTTATTTTTTTAGTTTTGGAATAAAAATATGTTGTATAATTTTTTGAAGTTGAATTATATAAATAAAAAGAATATAAAATAAAAAATATATTTTTTTAAATAACTCAATTAAATATTTTTACTTTAATTTTTTATTAAATTTTAAAAGTCACCGCTATACAAGAAAATCTTTCATGATTGTATTGTAATCAAACTTTCAGGAAACTGATCTCTTTAACTTTTATTTCTTTATACTCGGATGCACTAAAGTTGCTTACATTTTTATTGAACTTGAAGTGACATAAACCTCACTAAATTTAAATTAATTTTTTTTATTGATATTCACATTAGGGCTTATTTTTCCTCTGCTCGCAATCTTGTTACCAGCACACTTCGTAAATCCAAGAGGATATATTATCGTTCCAAGCTTATTCCTACATCTATATATAAAACCCTTCGGAAGAAACTAAAGTAGCCAAACGTCTATGATAAAAACATTTATAATTGTCATTATAGCGTCGAAGCCTTAGAATATAGAGAGTACAGGAAGTGTGATAAGCCAAATTTAGCGTAGTCAAATCCTGGTTGTTAGTATCTTTTGCCTGTGTAGTGAAATCTCAGTACAGCCGTGTAGTAGAATCAATATAGAAAGCGGGGCAATAATATATATGGTTGAAA
Organism: Dioctria rufipes; assembly: GCA_963924295.1. Lineage (NCBI taxonomy): Eukaryota > Metazoa > Arthropoda > Insecta > Diptera > Asilidae > Dioctria > Dioctria rufipes. Next base: position 66,792,280 of record OZ002744.1, on the reverse strand, counting down.
ATATTACGTTTGCTCCCATCGAAAATATTCTTATTCGCTGTCACTACGCCAACATACCCTGAGAGTTTCTCAGTTGTCATAAACGTAAACAAATCTCGGTGGATGAAGGAATTTCTCGATATTTCATCGTTTTTGTTATGTATTTTTAATTTAATATAAAAAGGTGTGTAAAGTACACAAAATAATATTTTATAGCTATACTTACCTAAAAAATGATTCCCATGACGTACTTTAGTGCTGTTGTGGCAATTTTTCCTCGAACACTTCATTCTGAAAATACATGAACATCACTTAGAAATTTATCACTATAATATCAACAGATAATTACTTACCATCTTTACTTTATTTAGCACTACTTTTAAATAAAATTCCTTTCACTTTTCACAAGTTTTAAATTAGATTCAAATTGTTGCAAATTAGGATGACAGCTGAAAATACATTTGTCTCCTTCTTCAATATAATGCTGACCTACTTCACGGGACCCTGAAAAAATCCACGCTCATGCACACGAATTTTACAGGTATCAACACTTCCTGTTTTCTCTATATTCTAAGGTCGAAGCTGTAAACACAGATTTTTGCAACTCCGCCAAATAGTAGATTATTCCTACAGCTACAGCAATCATTGCTCTAACTCACCTTCTCGTGATACGTGGGACGGGGCCTTTACCTTTCGGTATGAAGTTTGGTTGGCGGTTTGGTCTATCAAATCGCAGGCAAGGTGTTGATGCTGACAATATCTTTCCGCATTTTTTCAAGCTACCTATTAATTTCATATACTTATATCTCTCAGTATATCTGGCGCATCATACTCTAGTTTCTTCTTGATCTTGGTCGACAGCGAGAATTCCTGCTATCACAAAAAATGCTTCACACAAACTTCTCTTTCTGTCTAAAGCTTTCGAAAACGTTATGCATAGGTACTCAAATAATGGACTTCATCAATATACATAAGAATTGATATTATTATTTTTATTTAGAGATTAATCAACACTTGTTTGTAGAATGGAGTTTTTCATGCGTTTCATCAATCGCATTAAGTATTTCCTTAACTTGAATTTTACTTTTTACTCATAATTTTAAAATGTTATTTAAATGGAATTTTTATTATTTTTGTTTATTTTCAATATATTTTTTCATCTCAGTTTCATTTTATTGTTAGTATATTTTAATTGCTACCTCATTAGACCGTCGTTAATTTTTAATTGTGTACATTATCCGGAAATAGCGGTATTGTATTTTAGCTAAAGTCAAAACGGCTGATTCAAGATATTCTGTGTTCAAATCTCCGTGGAAGATTTTAATTTGAACAACTTTCTTCGTGGCCTTGAGTTCAGTTAGCTGCAAGCATAATGCTAACAACATTATCTAACTGTGTGATATTGCCAAGACGAAACATATTTAGTTCATCTTCATCTGCCCAAAGTGGGAATAGGGAAATTTCGCTTGGTTTTACTTATCAGGCATGATCTGAAGCAGTGTTTCACATTACCACGAGAAGATTACATTGAAACTGTAGATCATCTCATATTCAAACCTGTAAAACTTAATAGTTATGTAGTTTTCCCGTCGTCGTAGCCCAGGTTTACATTAATTGCATAATTTTCTCAAAGTGCTTCTTGAGTTAAAAAATTAAATTAAATCAAAACATTGAGAAGACCATTTTCAATTCCAATAAACATTAAAAGCAGCTACCTTTTCTCTTTTCTTCTGCATCCCTTCCCACATTTTAAACTTTTCCAGGAATGAAAAGTCAATCGAAAGTTCTTTTTATCTCCCTATCTCTATCTCTCTTTAATTTAAGGTATAAATAAAATTGAACGATTTACAACGACGACATAACCTAAGAAAATATACTTGAAAGCTTAATTAGGCGGAAAATTAGAAAGAATTTTCTGAAGGCAAAACCAAAGGTAAATATAAGTAGAAAACAAGACGAAGAGGGCGTGTACCAACTCGAATAAGATTTGCTCTTGAATTCTCAAACGTCTGCAGAAAAAAAAACACGAAACGAACGAAACTATTTACGATAACTGCGCAGATCATTCCAAACCACGGTGAATTGGATGTGATGAATCAAGCCAACAAAAAGTGCGACGGCAACGAAAAAATAGTCGTCGCTTAAATTGGAACTCAATTTGCCATTGAGAACGAGATCACTAATGAGTTCAAGGCGAGCCATCACATCCCATACCAATTGCGATAAATTGAGAGACTTTTGATGTCGTTCGTATCGCTTAGAATTATTAAAATCCTACGACTAATTTTCAATTTATTTTTCTTACTTTCTTTGATGATTGGGTTGTTTTCTTTTTGGTATTTTGCGCCTATTTATTATGAAACATTTTTAATAAGCTGCTTATAGGCTTTTACATAACACAACACAAAAAAAAAAAGGTAAAAATTCTGTTTAATAAAATAAAAAAATAAATAAAAATAAATTGACAAAATTGTTGCGACATCTATTTATGGTGATAAAATTATTCGAACGTGATGGACTGGCTATTTTAAAGTTTCACAAAGGGTGGATAGAGGGTTGCGAATGGGGTGAATGGAAAAAGGGGAAGGTGGGTGGAGTGATGAGGCCGATTGAGTGGAAATGAATGGCTGAAGTGGATATGGAATGGTGTCCTAAGAAACATTTTTTTTTTATATAATGTTTCCATTACCAAATTATATAACTTGAGTTACGTATTTACGTATTTAAAACTTTTTTCTTTCACTATTTAATATGGGAATTTTACATCATTTTTTTGGTAAATGCGATTACCAAACATTTGGGAATATTACATATCGCAACTTATTTCAATATTTTGAATGAGTAGTAAATTTTTCTCTCAGTGTAGACTAGTACTCGAAACTTCTTTGTGACCCCTATAAACCTCTATAGAGCTTAAATGGAGGATTACATAAAGTTTGCCGTGACGTAATGTTATATAAATAAAGGTTTTATAAAATGAGTAACAAAAATATCCTGGTTACCTTAATATGATTATCAGAATCAGCTTAACACAAGCTCGTTCCATGGACACGTGTTTTAATAAATAAACGGTCAACAATACATGCATTTCATCACTTAGTCAGTGTTAGTATCGATATGTTAAACTAAACATAAACCAAAAACCGGATGAAATTACATGCAATACACAAAGACATTAAACAAACAAGATTAAATATTATATAGACGTTTTTTTTAAAACATGCTTGGAAACGTCACGAACAAAAACCTCAGCCATATTATTAACAGTAATATACACATGCGATTAAGAGGTTCATACATGCTAAAGTTAGACCTTGAGGAGTTAGCCTTTTCAAATTGTGCCTACTATCACGAAAAGTGATTTTATTAAGTAGTAACGGAGAATCAATATTCCCGTTTAAGAGTTGATGCACAAAAGTTACATCGGCCAGCATGCGACGTTTCTCAAACGAGTGAATATTTAAAAACTTCAAGCGATCCTTATAGGGTGAAAGAATTAATTTAAGAATTAATTTCTCTGAATAGATTCGATGCGGTCGATGTGCGTACTAAAATGGAGACCACACCTGGCTAGCGTATTCAAGAAGGATTCGAAAACTCTCGGGACCAACGTTTTATAAAACCCATATAGTTTATATGGGAGATAAAATTCAATCTGTGGTCAAATTTGACACCCAAGTCACAGACAGAGTCTACACGGCGAATCGAGGAATTCGAGAACACATAATCATAAGTGATTCGGGTCTGATTCCTATGGAAATTCATAAACTCACAATTGTTGATATTGAGTACCAAATTATTGCTCTTGCACCAATTGTAGAATTTTTGCAGGTTACCCTGTATATGTTCACAATCGTTAACAGATTTAATCTGAGCGAAAAGCTTAACATCGTCAGCATGAATCGAGAACTCTCAGTATCTAACAACAGAGACAATTTCTAAATTGTAGCTGGTATGGGAAATTAAAACAACTTTTCTTCTTTTCACCAACGTTTCCCGTTGTATTTCAACGCTTCTTTAGGGCTATAAATATACATAACAAAGAATTCATTTACAACAGTAATACATTAAAATTGTCTATCAATTACCTCAAGAAATTATATGTAAGAATTATAAAAATTATTGTTGAAATTACACATTAAAAAAAGATTAAACAAATTGTAAGGAGCATCCAAAGAATCTAAAAAAATTTTTACGGCTGTCATATAGCATCCTATGTAGATAAAAATACAGGAAAACAGATAGTCTAGTACTGGTATAACAAAGTGGGAGTAAGACCTTTTCAAAACTATAATAACATCAATCCCTTTTTTCCTAACTCATTGATGTTATTATAGTTTTGAAAAGGTCTTACTCCCACTTTGTTGCCAGCCGTAAAATTTTTTTTAGATTTTTTGGATGCTCCTTACAATTTGTTTAATCTTTTTTTAATGTGTAATTTCAACAATAATTTTTATAATTCTTACATATAATTTCTTGAGGTAATGGATAGACAATTTTAATGTATTACTGTTGTAAATGAATTCTTTGTTATGCATATTTATAGCCCTGAAGAACCGTTGAAATACAACGGGAAACGTTGGTGAAAAGAAGCAAAGTTGTTTTAATTTCCCATACCAGCTACAATTTAATAATTGAACTTAGGGATACTATAATTCCTCATATAGAGACAATTTCGTCAACAGAGAGAATAAAGAACATCGGGCCAAAGTGACTCCGTTGGGGTACGCCAGACGAAGCCTTCAGACTCTATAGATGGAATGGCGGAATAAGATTTGATATGTTCTGTTATCTAAATAAGACTCTGTTGATTTTAGAAATGTTGTGGGAAACCTATACTTTTCCAACTTAAAGAGTATCACGGAGTGAGATAACTTGTCGAAAGCTTTACTAAAGTCTGTATAAATACAATTTGTCTGGTAGCCCTTTGCAAACCCACCAATGGTATCCGAGACAAATTCCAACAAGGTAGTGGTTGTAGACCTGATGGAAATAAACCCATGTTGGTTTAAAGAGAGCAAATTCTTACAGGAAATTGATAGTTAACAGTAAATGGTAGACTCGACTTAAACAACTTTCCCCCAATAAGACTAGGTGATGCTATCATACCTTACTCAGAGTCTGTCAATAATCTTGGTGTTGTCTTCAATCGCACACTTACCTGGGACCTACAAACTAACAAAGTGATAGGGAGGGTGTATGGTACACTTCGTAAGCTGTGGTTTTTTGCAAAATACACTCCACAGGATGTTCGCACTCGTTTGATTGTCACTCTAATTCTGCCGGTTATACTATATTGTAGTGTAGTATACTGCAAGACCGACAATATTAGCAGAAGGAAATTAAATGTGGCTTTTAATTCCTGTGCGCGATACATTTTCAATCTCAGTCGTTTTGATCATATTTCTATGCACGCTCGAAGCATTTTAAATTGTACTTTGGATAATTACCTTGATTATCATGTCACTATTATGCTCTTTAAGATAATTAGATCCCTTGCACCTGATTTCTTGTCCAGTAAACTTCAGCAGCTCAGATCATCAAGAAACTGCCAACTTGTGATTCCTCGCAGTAATTGCAGACAGAGCGATAGATCTTTTTTTGTTTACGGTGTCAGGATTTGGAACTCCCTGCCGACCAGTATAAAGCAATCCATAACTATCAGCGATTTCAAAATTAATGCTTTCAAGTTTTTCTCTGACTATGGCTGAGTATTTACTCATCTTCTTTGCTGCCATAAGCCTCTAACCACACCATGTTGTTGCGCGATTTAATTTTATGTCTATCTTCAATGCTTGTAATATAATGCTTTTTCCTTTTTGTATCTTCTTTTTGTATCTTCTTTTTTTCTCTTCTTTTCTTCTTTTCTTTTTTATACTTTTCTTTTTATTTGTTCTTTTTATATATAATAATTTCTTCAACTTACTTTAATATATATATATATTTTTATTTTGTTACTTTCCTTCCTGGAGTTATTACATGCAAAAGAGCGAAAGCTCATATGTAAATTTAATTATTTAATAAATTTTATTTGAATTTGATTTGATTTGACTCAAATAATAGTTAGAAATTTCATTTTTACTACCTTTTTTGTGGATAGGTATGGTAAAAGACTTTTTCCATAGCTGCGGGAAACAACCACTATCAAGCGATTTTTGGAAAATAATTCTCAGTGGAGTTGCCATTACAAGCCAGCATGACTTATAAAATGCTGGAGGGTTCCCATCAGGACCAGTTTTGAAGTCATTTGGAAGCCCATTATTATGACCGAGTATATCTTCTTTTGAAATTGAAAGGATAGTGATTGAAACGTTATGAGAGTCATTCATATGACTGAAGCTGCTATTTTGAGGTTGAAAATTTGACGAGGTAAAGGCATTGTCAAAAAAAGAAGCAAACATATCGCAAATCTTGGACAAATTATCACAAGCAGAATCCTTATACCTTATGGTATTATTATCCATTCTTTTCTTCATATTAATAAACTTGTGATATTTTATGCAACCACTGACGCTCGCGGGGAACGCAAGAAGAAAACAAATCGAAAATAATTATGTAAAACATAGAAACGTCTTCATCGACGCTATTGCAAGACAGCCATGTGTTGAAATCAATAGAGGTAAGTCTACTGAAATGTTCCGAAAAGTCAGCCTTTCTAAAATTGAAAAATATCGCATTTCGTCACAATTCGTTACAATTTCGGTTTCATAGCAATATGTAATTAGTAGAGGGGGTGGTATTTGTGAAGAGTAGGCATTATAATTGGGCTAGGTTCAACTAATAAGTTTTACCCGCGTCAGTAGAAAATACCAGGTCTAACTGCCTACCCATGTCATTCATAAAATTACTGATTTGGCTGAGACTAAGGGATGAAATACTGTCCACAAAAAGAGATTCTCTAGTTGTCAATTTATTAAGTGGAAGATAGTCATCGTCATCTTCTTTTAGTACCCATTGTATATTGGGTAAGTTAAAACCACCACTTAGTAGTAATTCGTCAATAGGTTCCATCTTACTATGGATAAAATTAGATGTTGAAATAAGTAGGTCGTAAATATTCTGACGTTTGTCATCGACGATATTTATGAAGTCTGGGAGGAATATTGCAACAAATAATGTATAAGTCAGATTTTAAACGAGACAGCTTAAGAACTATAAGTTCAATGTCGATAGTATTGAAAAAATTGGGAAGATCTATTAGGCTGCAATTTAAGTGGTTTTTACAGGCGAGGAGTACGCCACCGCCAAAAGCTTCAGAATCAGTATATCTGTCTCTTCTAAAAATTTGATATGAATTGTCAAAGATTTCAGCATCGCGAAAACCATGATGCAGCCAAATTTTAGTAACAGCAACTATATCGAAACAAGTCGCAACAGAGGATTTGAAGATTTGTGCAGTTTTAGTTAGAATTCTCCTTACGTTTTGATAGTAAAGGTAAAACGATTTTAGTTTTTTGGAATATCGCTGCTTCTTTTAGCTCCTTATATAACCCAGAGTGTCTCGATTAATCTATTTTGATCATACCAGTGGTTGCAGTAATGTTTCGGTTACCCTTATAAATATTTTGTTTATAATGGTGATGGTAACGTCTCCACAACGCTTTGAATTTTCTTAGACTGATTTCTTCTAGTGACTGAAATGTTAGGGCGATTAATTTTCATTACCTTTACAAATTATGAATTGGAGATTATTGGGTTGAGTTATGGAGGTGACGGTGTACATTACACTTGAATGTTTGCAGCCTGCTTATGAAGAATTTACGGAATTTCACGGTACGGCCAAATTTGACGTCAAGGATGTGAGTGTGACTCGGGTTACAGGTCGTATAGTGCGCATAGGAAGAATTCTGCAAGGGATCAGCAATAGCAGTAGATGTAGCGACAAAAGAGATAGACAACCGACATTACGCCATTAATGCTTTTATATCTTAGATTCAGATCAAAATACCTTCCAGTATACCACGCGATTCCTTGAGGTAAGCTGATGAAAAAATTTGTTCCACATACCCCCCCTAGAAACCTTCCTTTAGGAGTTGTGGCCAGTAAAAGATTTCGCCAATATTCGTGAACCCTGATGTGAATAAATGAATATAACTTTTGAACCACGATATAGATTTTGGTTATTGTTCGCTTATTAAATAGCCAAGAATAGTAGGTGTCGAAAAGTGTAGTACTCTGTATTTTTTAATTAATCTTCTTTAAATTATTCTCAAATATTTCCAAAATTTTGATTTTCTTGCACACAAATTTCATAAATACCGTCATTTATTTCAAAAACTTTCTTCCATGTAACCGAAATTTATTGCTTCTCATTAATGCCTCTTCTACCCTCTATCACTAGAAAAAAACCGCATGCCAATTCCTGTATCAGTTTCAGCGCTGAAGGTTTATTGGTACATTCAAGCCAGATCATAAAATTGCATACAGTCATAGAAGACCCTACGTACCTACTTATGATTATTGCTTTTATGCAATTTTATGTGGAACAATTTTTTTGATCAGCTTACCTCAAGGAATCACGTGGTATCTTGATCTGAATCACCCTGTATGTGATAAAATTCAGTTGCAATTAAAATTCTACTATGAATATTATCATAAAAAATACACTTAGTTGATACTATTATTCATAAAAGTAACATTATACCTAAAATGATGTATTTTCTTCTTATTATAATAAAATCGGAAGCCATGTATCTTCAATTTAAAAAATTGGCTTAACCGACATTTCCTTTTTTATGTGCAATGTAGAAATCAAAAAATGGCCGCTTTTACTTAAGAACTAAGTACCATTATAAAAATTCAAGTACTTTTGTATAAACTCTGGCTCTATTATGTAAACTGAATGACCCTTTTAAAACTTCTAGAAATATTATAAAAACTATAGTAACGAAAGACTATCATTACTGTCCTTATATACCCTTTGGTCATAATATGTTATCTTTAGTAATATTATATATCTTAAAGTAATGACAAAGAGTCTGTTTCATGTCATGTTATTCATGTCGTATTAAATTGTGTAAACTGAAGAGGCAGGTGAAGAAAAATCTAATTTGTGTATTGTCCGAATATCTTGGGGAAAATAAAGATAAAAATAAAAAAAAATGTGGGTTACTCAATAAATTATTGCACTATGTGAACTCTGCTCCCAAAGGTAACTAACTAATTAGGTGTTCTGCTTGGTTCCCGTTCCTTTGTACAACAAGGTCCTTATTATTATTTGGAACTTCTTCGAAAGGTGATTCTTTCTCATAGTGCCAATCCTTTTATTAATTCATTCACATTACTAAAAGTTTCCGATTTTGATAACAGACAGCATGTTACTAAAATTACATAAATAAATGAGAACAGTTTTATAATGGCTCCATTCGATACTAAGAGTCATTTGCTTTTATAACGATCACCGTAGTTATAAAAGGGCCATCAACAATTTTTACGATATTTTATAGTTGGAATATGTATTACCGAAAACTCCCAATTGTTATTAAAGCCATCCACATTACTGAATGTTGTCGGGCTATGTAAGGGTAATATCGGATAATTGTATACTAATACTATAGCTTTTTTTATTTTACAATTTTTTCTTACCTTGGAATCTTCTTCCGCAACTCATGTGTATATCATTGGAAAAAGAAATTGTTTTTTCTTAATTTTTTCATTAGATATAAAGATCCCCGTAGCCTTTAATTGCGACTTTAGGCTGTAAGCAATCGCTGTAAATAAATAAATAACGTGGTGATGAAAAAAATTATAAAACTTTCGAGTAATGGTTACTCTAAGTCAGGGGTCGACAACCTTTATGGAATTAGGAGCCATATTTTTCCCGATGTGATAAATAATTTTGTTAAAGTGTTAAAGAGCCAAATATAAGTATATACATCGGTAATATGTATTACAAACATTAATATAACCGTTATCTGCTGTGAAACATGTATTTATTGTGAAATAAAAACATTATATTTTGCATACTAACAGAACCTATAAGTCAACGTATTTAAGAAAATTGAAAAACTTTTTTTATAACTTAATTTCAGTAGGTTATACATATACCTAGCTTTGCTTAAAATACAAATTAAATGTAAGAAATAATATAAACGCAAATATTTAATATTAGTGAGATTTTTGGGATTTTGTGTACAGACACAAATTTTTTCCAAATTTGATGAATATTCAAAAGTTTTTAATTTCATGCAACTTTCGAGGCTTTCGTCATTAAGCAAAGTTCCTAATTTTCTTTTTAATAATCGTCATATTTGAAAATAATTGTTCACAGTAGTAAGTAGTTCCGAAAAATGTCAAGATGCCAAATGCATGTTTTCACTTGATCATAAAAATGAGGAAAGACAGTTCCATGTTCAAATATAATGTCTTCCTCCCTCATACATTTTGAAAGATCCGTCCACTGGTGTCTGACGGCCAATTTTCATTTCTCTCTAGTTAAATTTTCTAGTTCTGACTGCAAATTTGTGAACTTTTCTGTCCATATATCTTTGTTTTTCAAATCTAACAACTGTAACTCAAATTGCGCTCTATCAATAGTTGGGAATGGTGTAAAATTCAACTCGCACACCTTCGCCACTAGTGGCTTAGAGTAGGGTTTCTTGCATTTTTACAATGGCGGTGACAAAAAATTCACTGTTAATATTACAACCTGAATAAGACGATACGATTAAGAAGATGGAACTGGGCTCTATTATTGAATCCGTTCGAGTTGAAGCAAAAAGAGCTTAAAAAATGGCCTTTGAATACAAATTTTTTTAGAATTTACTTAAGATTCTCGCGAATTCGCTTTAGGCCCCTTTGATTTCAGTTAATTTTTTCGCACAAAATTGTTAAAATAATTCGATTGGATTCTTTTATCGGATCATTTGAATTAGTTTCAACGAGAAAATTAATAGAAGTTAAAGGTAACTGAAATTAATTTGTTTCAAATTAAGGAATATTATTCAGAAATTTTAACTTAAAAGGCGCTTTTTTAAGGTCTTTTCTATTCGTACAAATTGGAAGTGGTAGTAAACAAATATTTCGCTGAAATGCCCCGCATTACATGATGGGTTTTTTTTTTTCAGAAAATTTGTAAGGCTCACTACTAAACTGCATGCGATATGCCGCGCATTTTGATGTGTGTGAGTAGGATTATAATATTTGTTTGGCAATGGCAATATTACAGTTCATTTTTCAATATTAACTATTAAAATACTCAAGAGCCACAAGTATGATTCTAATGAGCCGCAGGCTGCCGACCCCTACTCTAAGTTATATCGACCGATGATTGAAGCATTTCCATAACCAACTTATAAAAACTTTAGTAACTTTCTTCTACGATAACTATTAGTAACCTTAGAAAACTATAATATAACTACGTTAACAATTGGTAATCTTATAAAATTCTTATATAACCACTTAAATTTTTATATAACCTACTAACCATAAATTATATATATACTCCTTATACTCTTTATAAAACAACCCATCACTTCCATTCGCCACAAATTTGAAAAATTCTTTCTTGGGGTGCTGGATATGGAACGATTATATGAAAATTGGAGAATTGGGAGGGGTTGGAAAACGAACAGAGGATAGAAATAGAAATATTAGGCTAAAACGGAATAAGAGATTGGGACAGTAAAGTGGGGTGGAGGAAAGGGAAATGGTATATATAGAATAGGGAGAGAAGATCGAAAAGGATTTGGAAGAAGAAGAAAAGATCGGGAAGAACGATGAGAGGGTATCAATTACGTATCACCCTTATCAGCTTCCGAACCAGAATGCCTTTTGCATGATGGGGGGTAGGACCATCCGAACCTCCCGGCAGGTCAAAGTTAGAGCAGTTAGAATTAAAAAATTAAACGGCAGCATTTTGTTGATATCTCTGAGCATAACAGGGATGGACAGATTTTAGGGTCCGGTCCTAATTTGTATCACAGTAGTTAACTTATGCAGATTTTTGCATATCGGGCTACTTACTCCTGATAAGGGGGCGATGCAATTGATACCCTCTTATCGTGCCACCCGATTTTCTCTTCCTGTTCCACCTCCTCTTCAATCACCCCTCCCTCTTCCATTTATATCACTTTACTCTTTCCAACCTCATTTTTTTCTCTCCAATCCTTCTTTCATTACCATCTAACCTTTGTATCACCATCCTCTCTTCGCTCCCCCGATTAAACGACCACAACACCCTTGCCATCTTCCCCTCTTTTCATTTTTCCCAATCTAAACCACAACCCTACGTATCGCGTACCTTTAAAATGGTCAATCCACCCTGTCACTGTAAATATGTATATGTCTCAATCATTTTCATTTTGTGTTTTATTATTTTGTATTGATTATGTAAAAGCCTACGAGTATAAGAAGCTTATTAAATAAATTTGAAGTAGAGAAAATTTTAAACTATAACAGTTATATCAGATTTCTTTCGCTTTTTTCTAAATGAAATTACCATTGTCCGAATAATTCTGCCAAGTATATGTATGTATGACTGTATGTGAGTGTGTGCTATAGGAAAGAGGGAAATCTTAAAATTAGTTTTGCTTTTGCTTCTTGATTTCGATTTGATTTCGCATATTACATAAAAGGAGTAAGTTACAAGGAAAATATTTAAGTTCAGTGCCATCTTCCATCATTCTCCCACTAGAAGTGAATCACAACAAAATCTTTGGTCACAGCTGCTGCGAACAAGTCAGGAAGTATGCAGTTAAAAACTTTTGCTTCGATTATTTTTAGTGCTTGAGGAAAGTACTTTTGAATGTTCTACAAGAAAAGAGGAGCAAGTTTTACTGCACGCGCGAAACTATAAAGCAATAAGTTTTAAGAAGTGTTTTTGAACAGAAGCTCCCTCCATGTATGTATGGATGTATATATATATTAAAATTAGGGTTTTGTATGCAGGGTGTTTCCTGGTGAGAGGTCCAAAATGTAGGAGGTGATGACAGAATCGGCGACCACATGCATGCAATGAATCAGTTGCACCCAAAGAAACATGTTATGTGAGCTTTTCCGAGCTGCTCTGAGCCCCTTCTTTTGTTGGATTTAGATAGAAATAATTTTTGTTTGCATTTACTTTTAATAGATTCCTTATATGTAGCTTAGAAAACTCTAGCTTTGTTGGTATGTTAACAATCCTACTACCCGTCACCGCCGTAAATACTGTCGGTACTAAAACAACTTTATCTTGACGCTAATCAAGCCTTCCATTTGATGGATGGATTGAAAAGAGCTTGGGTCCCCGGCGGGTTCCTGGAACATCAACCAAAGCAAGGCCCGTTGTTCACCGACCGGACTTATGAGAAATCGCGCATAAGTCCTAACCGGATGCTCTTACAAACCTAAGTATTGGCCCCCAGCCCTCCCTAACCGTATTCATGCAGCTCGTTCAGGAGGTGTTATACAAGGAATATGTAACGTTTTCCTGAGAGAATCGGGCAGTAACAAAGAAAGTGAGTTACCGTATCGGATTCCTTTCTGCAACTCCTGCATATAGGATAATAAATACGTCTCAAGCTGTAAAGGTGACCCCAGCAGAAAGAATGTCATTTATAGTTCTACCCGAAAGGTCATCTAACCAAAGGCAACTGTGTTGGCTGTCAGCCCAAACCGAAATAATAGTGGTAAGGTGTTTTGGTCAAATCCCGATTATGGAGGAATATTCCTCCAAGGCTGCATCAACACGAGCAGGCTCGTCCGCCCTGTCGTTCTCGCTGATATTGCTGTGCCCTGGCATCCACGTACGAACGAGTACCCTGTTATTCCGAGAAAGGGAATTCAGGGTGGTTTTACACTCCAGTACCAGTTTGGAAGTTGCCTTGACAGTTGCTTGGCTGTCGGAGTAGATGGTGATCTCTTTCTTCTCAGTGTCTGATTTGAGGAGATACCTTCCCGCTTCAAAGATGGCCTTGACTTCCGCGTGGAAAATCGTGACATGATTTTGAAGGTGTACGGCAGTTTCCATGCCTGCTCCGGTGTTTTGTTTGAATTTGGAACTATCAGTTGTACAGTATCAGAAGTTTAAAGCGTTATTTAGTTATCTGGATAAAGGGGCGGATATGCTACGAATACCTGGCAACAAATGAAGAAACATTTACTGTACGTGGCAGCTTTAGCGGAAGAAATCGATAAATTTAGCAAAATTTTTAAAATTATATGTACAGGGTGTCCCGTATGTCGACGTCAAGCCGGAATCGGGTGATAGATCAAATCATAACAGTTACCAGAAAAATATAAAAACAAATTTGAGTCATGTAATTTTCAAATGATAGGCATTTCTTTTGTTTTCGAGAAAATGTACACCTTGTGATGGTTTTTTAGCTCCTGTTGCTACAAATCTTTACTTTTTTTCAATTTTATTTTTCTTATGTAATCCCGAATAGTGCTTATGTAACCTGTTGCTTTAAGTTCTAAGCCAACTGCTCCAGCTTGGAAGAAAATGTCACATTTTGCCGAACCAACAATATAAAACTAATAATTCGTTGAACTTTAACTGACTATACTGAAAAAAAAAATGTACTACGCCAGTCTGGCAAGTAACTTTAAAAGTTGACGCATTTAATAAGGATTCTAAAATGGTACAACACTTGCTACATTATTTCTTAGATTACGGAAAAAAATTTGTTTTCTTCAAGAAACCCAGTTTCGAAAAATTTCTTTTCACCTACTAAAAGTGATTCTAGTGTACCCAAAGCTTGCCTTAAGAGCGTAACTTTAAAATTCTAGCTTGAATGAGAAGGATAGTCATTCCATGAAGTGTGAGTGAGACAGATAGTAACTTATAGTGCTTATGTAAGCTGTTGCTTTAAATTCTAAGCCAAGCTCACCGAAGATTACAAAACCATGAGCTACACCCATGCCATGTACAGCGAGTACAACCCTGCTACCTCGGGACTATCAACCTCGGACAACGGAAAGATCCGCGATTCTTCGAGAAAATTTTGTGGTCGGATGAATCGACATTTAGAAAAGACGGTTACATGAACCTACACAACTTACACGAGTGGCACGTAGAGAATCCGAATTTAATGAGAGAAAAGAGATCTCAATATCGTTTTCAAATAAACATGTGGACCGGAATTTTAAACGGAAAAGTCATAGGACCTTTTGAGTTGCCAAAGGTCTTTAATGCTGACGTTTATTTAGATTTTTGCAAAACCATTTACCTAATTTACTGGAAGACATGCCACTAAGTATTTACAGAGATATGTGGTATCAGCAAAACGGCTGACCAGCGTACTATGCCCTTTCAGTTAGAGAATATCTCAATTAATAATATCCGGACAGATGGATAGGGCGGTCTGGTACGTTCTCGTGGCCAGCCCGTTCACCTGATCTAAATCCATTAGATTTCTTTTACTGGGGAGCAGTGAAAGAGAAAGTTTATAAGAAGTCAATTGAAAATTTAGCTGAGCTTCGGCAAAGAATTACGGAAGCAGTTGAATTTGTCAACAACGGAAGAATTGCCCGTCTGATAACCCGATCTTTTTTAAGAAGATGTCGAGCTTGTATTGAAGCTGAAGGAAGGCAGTTTGAACATGTTTTGCAAATAATAAATCTTAGCATCTAAATAATTGATATTTAATTTTAAAATTAAGGTAAATTTGTCCTAAATTTAACAAAAAGTTAGCATCTCTGACTCGAAAGCGTGACTATCTGCCTCACTCGCACTTCATGGAATGACTCTCCGTCTCACTCAAGCTAGAATCTTAAAGTTACGCTCTTAAGGCAAGCTTTGGGTACACCAGATTCATTTTTAGTACGTGCACTTTTTTTTCGAACTGGGTTTTTTGAAGAAAAAAATTTTTTTCCCGTATTCTACTTGCCAGACTGGCGTAGTACATTTTTTTGTTTCAGTACAGTCAGTTAAAGTTCAACGAATTATTAATTTTATATTGTTGGTTCGGCAAAATGTGACATTTTCTTCCAAGCTGGAGCAGTTGGCTTAGAACTTAAAGCAACAGGTTACATAAGTACTATTCGGGATTACATAAGCAAAATAAAATTGAAAAAAAGTAAAGATTTGTAGCAACAGGAGCTAAAAAACCATCACAAGGAGTACATTTTCTCGAAAACAAAAGAAATGCCTATCATTTGAAAAATACATGACTAAGATTTTTTTTATATTTTTCTGGTAACTGTTACGATTTGGTCTATCACCCGGTTCCGGCTTGACGTCGACTTACGGGACACCCCGTATATGTTTTTTAAGTATTGCTGATTTTAGAGACTTTACATTTGGAGAATTTGTCTCTATGAGATTTTAGCATTTTCTATTTTATTTTTGGAGATTTTATTTTGTAGATTTTGTTTAGCAATTCTTCTTTATTTAACAGCAGCAGAGATTCTGTCTGCCTAAAATTGAACATCGGATTCACTAAGATCTATCGATGGCCGTGTGGGCGCCGAATATATATAAATATATGTAAAATGTACACATATTTATTCGGACCATTTCTCGTTCTCGGTTCGTAACCATATGATGGTTTAGTTCTATAACTATTTAAATTATTGAATAATTATTATAACTGATCGCCAGCACCAAGGTGTTTTGGGAACTAACAAATGCACCACAGTGTGTTTTTTTTCTTCTTTTTTTTTCTTTTTTTTTTAGCCCATATAATTTGCTATTGTTATGACGTGCCTAAATATTCTAAAAAAACTGTCTTAAATATCTCCGTAGTCCTACATAAGAAAATAATACTTAACCTATGCATGCAATATTTAACAAAATAAGAACTATTATAACTAGGTAAATATTTATATATATGTGCCAATATGTACCTACGGAGCAAAATCACATTTTTCTTAGCATTCTAAAAGACTTAGCTTTAGCCTATTGGATTTCCGACACAATGTAGGTAGCTTAGTATGTCCATTCACGGGATCTTCCAAGTGCTTGTTAAATTCCGCGTTTCGAAATACCTTTTTTTGTGCATTTAGCAATGTATGTTTAGGCCTCCACTTTTAACCCTAGTTTTTTTTATAATAATTATTATTATACATAGGTAGTTACCTATTTACGAAATTGTGGTTTTCTCTTTTTGTTTTCTTCTTTCTTACTTTTTTTTCTTTAACACGCTTTAAATTCTGATAATTTATAATACTTTTGGGGAATGCGCATTTTAGGTTCGACATCAACGGACATGGAGATGTCTCAAACGATGTATTATGATGTACTCTGAACAAATTTTATTAAAAATGTTTATTTTAATTAAGCGGGAGAATGTTTGGAGGTCAAAGTTTGATCTAGTACAGAATCGAATTCCTTGGGTACTGAAAAGAAGTATGAGTACCCACACTTCTATACTCGGAGGCTTAAATAGCCATCCCCATACTCACTTTTTTAGTATTTCCCTCTTTTTTATTCGAATTGAGGTATTAGATTTTTCGTAGCTTAGATCTAACTCGGTAGAACTATGTCCGATCGGCAAACAATTTTTTTTTTCACTGTTCGCTTCAGCTCATTACCAGCTATAATTCATGGAAGAAAATTTGTCTCTGCATATTTTGTTGGTGAGGGATAGGAACCCCCGGCAGCGAAGGGGTGGTTCCTAATACCACATGTTATATATCAAATTAAAGGTCTCGCCGAGTACTATCGGATGTTGTACTTTTTTCCGATTCAGAAAACTTTCTCGAAACGTTTTTGCTGCCGGAATACCCATTTTCATGCACTTAAGTCACATACACTGCAGTTACTACTACATTTCGTATATATTTTTGCAGTTCTTTCTTCCATAGCCATTAGTAGATACTCTGTTGTGAAATTTTTCTTTTCATTTTTTATTTTTTTTTTTCACTCAAGAAAGTCGCTGAAGTCGTTCGCCAAAGCTTTCCCCCGCCTAATTGAAATAAACTTTGTTAATTAAATATGTTCAGAGTATAATACTACATCGTTTAAGACACTTCTCATGTGTGTTGATGTCGAGCCTAAAGTTGTATGAAAAGTGGCCAATATCTTTTTTGCAGCACACAACGTTAAACTGAACTTGTCTCTTTAATTTTTTTGAAATTTTATTACTATATACCACATGATTTTCTTTTCAATCGCGTGGATCAAATTGGAAACGTCAGTGTCCCAAAATTCCCTTGTAGCTGCAAAACAATTGGAATGGAAATCTTCTGCCATTATTTTAATCAGAGCAAGTGAGGTCCGACAGGAAACTTTTATATTTAAAAAATCAATTTTAATAATACTTTTAACTTTTATTTTTAAAAGTAAAAGTTAAGAGTAAACTTTTATTGTACGAAATAAAAGTTTTAAGTCTTTTCAGACTTTTATCTAACAAAAGAACTTTTTGAGAGTATTTCGAGTCTTTTATTTTACATTTGTAAAGTCTTTTGAGACTTTTATTTTATAAAAATCTTTTTAAAAGTCTTTCTTTATGTTTTTATTTAAATATATAAAGTATTTATGGTCCATATACATAACATAATTTGTTTATATCATATAAACTTAAGAAAAGTCCAGACTCTGTCTGTCTGTAAACGCGTTCGAATTCCAGGATGGCTTTTCTTTTAATTTGAAGGAAAAAAAAATAGCAAAAAACTTAAATAAAATAAAAACAAGTAAAAAGGCTAGAATTAGTCTAAAACACCAATACTTATGATACCCTATATGAATGTCCGGATGGATAAAATCGATTGAAACATTATCATAAACAGCAGAAGAGGCCTTTTTTTTTAAATCAGACCGTAAATACTGTAAATATTTAAATAATAAGCATAAAGAAAGACTTTTAAAAAGATTTTTATAAAATAAAAGTCTCAAAAGACTTTTAAGATGATTGTTATAAAATAAAAGTCTCAAAAGACTCTTAAAAAGACTTTTATGAAAGAAAAGTCTCGAAATACTATCAAAAAGTTTTTGTGTTGTATAACAGTTAAAAATAACAATTAAATATAATGGTTATTTTGGGAGTCTAAATAATAAAAATTACTAATTTTTATTATTTTAAAACTCTTATTTCTTATAATTATGTTTAATTCTTATGGAATAATAAATAACTCGTATTCTAGAGACTTTTTGAAAAAAGTCATAAAAGTTTCAACCTCTAATTTTAATTGTTGATTGTTAAAGTCGATAAGGTAGTTATTTCATTTATAAATTTAAATTTGAATTTGAATTTTGAAGTATATGAATTATAATTATATTATCGCAGCAAGAGATCAAGAGGATCCCCTCTTTTAAAAATTGCAATACGAAAGCCATGAAAACTAGGAGTTTTCACTAACACATTTATATACACTACTGGACCGATTTTCCGGTCTGCTAACAGAAATCCAAGCTACCTTTGTATTAAAACATCAGCAGCAGCAGCACTGAATCAACATAAGAAGTGTGTTTTGTGCTGTTATCTTACCTGTTTGCTACATTTTGTTACATCATCAGAAAGGAAACGTATAAACTTTATATTTATTAGATCTTAGCTACAGTTTTGTCTCCATGACCTATTTAAAACGAAATTTCAGTATCTATACACCAATGTAATTTCGGATGGATAATCGTTCGGCTATGGTACATTTGCAAGTCATAGCTCCTATATAGAGCTGGACTGGGAGGACGGGCGATAGCCCGATAGACCGGTGGTCATGGGGCCGGTGGTGGTTTCCGGTTTAATCACGACCACAGCACGTATTTACCATATGTTACTCTGGTCAACGCTGAAGCGGATGCGGTGAAAGGAGAGCTATGAGTTAAAAGTACTCAGAAATGTCGGAAATGAAAGGGCGCGAAGCCAAGGTAGCTTGTGGGTATTATCAACCTAGCATTATATATTGCAAATCTCGTGGCTTCAAAAGTATGCACTTTTTTTTAATGCATTTGGAATTATTGTTGGCATCATATGTACGAGTATCATTTTTATTTCGAAAAACGTATGAAAAAATGTGCTTTTAGAGTTCCGTACAATAGAGGAAAAAGCGGATCGCACAGACGTTTTTCTCGAAAACGAAGGAATCTGAAATTTGGCAGAATATTACATTTTCATTACGCACAAATATATTGACGATAGGCAAAGGTTATAAAAAACTTTTTTTAATTTTTCATAGTGATAGGTTGGGACAGTGCGGAATTGTTTTTTTTTTTTTGTCCTTGTGGGGTATAGTTTGAAACGGATTCCAGAAAGAATTTCAAAATTTTTAGTAAATTACATAAAAAAATATAATCCAAAATATGCGAAAACAAACCGCCCCGCCCCCTGATCTTCTGGGTTGCTAAAGTAAAAACTTGAATATTATTAGGGTTAGTAGGCATTGAGTTATACAGAGTGTCCCGTATGTGGTCTTGTACCCGAAGAGTATGAATACGTAAATTATTAGATGAAAATAACTTAAAAATCTCATTCCCAAAAAAAGATAATTGCCTAACACCCCCCCCCCCCCAACATGTACATTTTTGCACACGCATGACCTATATATAGTCTTCTTGTGATAGACCACATATCGGACACCTACAGGGTGTCGGAAAACTACCGCTTTTTCGTCTGTCTCATAGTTGCTGGAAAAAAATGTGTTGTTTTATTATATTGGGCCATATAAGTTAGTGAAAGAGAAATTTAATTTCTAAGCGATTACTAAAAATTTTTAAAACTAAGGAGTGGTGGACAACTATAGGGTCTTACAATAAGAGGTGTTATTTTAATTAGCCCGCTATTTCGGTAGATGTCACTTTTGGAGCTGTCATTTTTTGACATTTGATAAGTAGAAACTACGCCATTAATAAAAATGGAACGATACACGATTCAACAATGCATTGAAATTATTAAAATTCACTATATAAATGGTGAAAATGTGGCAGAGACGGTTCGTAAAACTCGAACATTTTTGGGTCGTCGTGAAGCAACTTGTCGGACCGCAATACAGAAATTGGTAGAAAAATTCGAGCTGTCGGGACAAGTTAGTGATGTGAAGAATAAAACCCGTGCACGTCGCTCAAGAACAGCCGAGAATATTGCTGCTGTAGCCGAAAGTTTCTGAAGAGAACCCAGGTTTGTCCATTCCTCGTCGTTCTTTGGAATTAGGCATTCCACAAACGTCATTACACCGTATTTTGCATAAAGATTTGGGTCTTAAGGCTTATAAAGTTCAGTTAACACAAGAACTCAAGCCGGCTGATCATCAATAACGTCGAGTCTTTGCTGATTGGGTCCTTGAAATGCATGAAAATGATCCGGAATTCCATCGAAAACTCATCTTGAGTGATGAGGCCCATTTCCATCTCGATGGCTTCGTCAACAAGCAAAATTGTCGCATCTGGGGCTCAGAAAAGCCAAGAGTTATTGTTGAAAAGCCTCTCTATCCTCAACGTGTGACTGTTTTGTGCGGTTTATGGTCCCGCGGGTTATTGGACCTTACTTTTTCGAAAATGAGGCTGGAGCAACAGTTACGGTGAATGGATTGCGCTATCGACAGATGATTAATGATTTTTTATGGCCGGAATTGGATGGTATTGATCTGGACAACGTTTACTTTCAACAAGACGGCGCTGCGTGCCATACAAGCAACGAAACCATTGATCTTTTACGGGAAAAGTTTCCGGACCGTGTTATCTCTCGAAGAGGTGATCACAATTAGCAACCGAGATCTTGTGACTTAACACCTTGCGACTTCTTCCTTTGGGGCCACGTGAAAGAGAAGGTCTACGCCAACAGCCCAGCGTCGATTCAAGACCTCAAAGATGGAATTCGTGAAGCTATCGAGGACATAGGGCAGCCACTTTGCGATTTGGTTATGGAAAATTTCATGAAAAGGATATGGTCCTGTAGGCGTGGTGGTGGTGGTCATTTGGCTGATGTTATTTTCCATTATTAACAGCATACCTTCCTCTTTATAATGAAATAAAGATCCGATCATTTATCTCAAAAAATGGCATTTTTCTTTGAATATCAAAATAACACCTCTCAGTTCCTTCCTTCATGAGTAAAATTGGTGGTCTCTCTGATGCTGCCTTCACAGAGAAACCGTGTTTTAGTTTTAATATTAAAGCTGAAAGGCCACTCTTTGTGCATAAATGTTTCCTATATAAACTATGTTTTTTACTTCCTCTTCTTTAAAAAATCTTGCAAATTGTAGAAAAAAAACAATTTTATATAATTATTAGTGATTGGGTATTAAGCATGGAACCTAGCATTCCTTTTATGATATTTAGCATTATTCATTTGTCAAGCAAAGATTTTAATATTGTTTGCTCGGTTGACTGAGAAAAATTCAATTTAAGCCACATGTATGTATATTGAGTGCAAAAACGATTTGCAAACAGAAACCTCTATCTTACTCTACTTACGACTTTCTGTTCAGTGAGACATCAGTTTAATTATTTGAGTTGTTTCCATTAGAAAAAATGAATGTTTGAGGCCATTTGCCTGGGATTTCTGGGGTTACGCCTATGTTTACGAATTGTGGTAGTATTTCTGAATGGAGCGGAATTAATAAAACCAGATATTCTACATATCCCAAACAACAATTATGGAACCCAATTAAATCATATCGATTTCAAAAACACTTTACTCAAATTTATTCTTCCCTCGTTTAAAGTGGAACGTCTAAATAACAACAACATACCTCCCTCCTCATACCCTCCCCCTACCGACAATCAAAGTAATTGCAGCCATGAGCCCATTATTCCACAACGTCAAGTAACTCACACGCTTCAAACAGAAATCGTTTAAAGTTAAAATTATTTAGCTAGCTAGCTTCCGTGCAACTTTTGTGGAGTTCAACGTGCGAATGAAAACGAACGGAACAGGAGTGCGCTCTGGTACGAGTCTACTCTTTCAATTTACTACCAAAAAATTGTTAAAAACTTTATACAAAAAACCCACCCACCATCGTCGCCTCCTTCTCTGCCGCGTCGCGGCGCTTCCTGTATATTCAGACAGTTTTTTCGTAAAAAAAAAACAAAAATCTACAGCTAATTCTGTAGTGCTCCCCTGGCCTTGGTTGGTACATTTTATCGCCCGACCATACTGCATACCTCACACACTAAAATAATTCCATCAGACGGGTTCTTCCGGTTGCCGCAATATATTCATAATTTTTTTTTTCACGACACGGCATATACTACCTCCCCACTTAAAGCTCACATCAGCAATAACAGCGTCAAAAAGCGTGCTGGAAAGTACCCGATAAAGTCGTCGCAGGATGTGTTTTATGGATGGACGGACTTGCGTTTTGTTTGATTTACAGTTCTTTTTTTCTGTTTTTTTTTTAACCCTTTCCTCTATTTTCTCTTTCAGAGGTGATGACATCGAAAAATCACTCGAAGTACTGGACAAGGTTTTATTAGAATTTGAAGATCCAGACTCCCTGCCACATATAGAACCGGAGAGCCCATCACAGGGTAATCAATCAGAAGATGATGGCTACATGAGTATGAATGGTCGGAGGTAACTACATGCACACATATGTATATTTGTATCTCTTAGCAAATTGAAGCTGGCGGCTATAGCATCTCAGCTGATTTAACCATTTAAACTTGACATTTATCACCTCGATAAATTTTCTCTTTTTTTTTCGTTTTTTTTTCCTTTTTTTTATTATTTTATGTCGTCTACAGAGCTAAAACATCTTTAGATTTTCACCAGCCCTCCGATGAATCGTCGTCGGCTTCACCACCAGTCACAGATACCCTCAATGTGAATTCAACCGAAGTGGGTGAGACAAAACGATCTATGTCGCCACCCCCGCCTGAAGTCGCTGAAGCCATAATTTCAAATTTATTGCCAAGGTAAGATTTTATCTGTGTTTCAAATTGATATGTATGAATGTATTTGTAGACGTATCCTTGGGAAATAAATTTCACTTGGTGCTATGCGATACTTTTGTCTCATAAATTAAACATGATTTCGATATCAGCAGTTCCATCCCAGTTACATAGTCACTATGTTACCCTTTAAAGGATTGCTCTTATCATTTGAAGAGAATTTGAATTTGAATTTGAATTTGATTGTCATAAAATTATGAAAGGACGAACTTTTGCTTGTTATATTAAAGTTATGCATATTTTTTTACACTGCTCTTACTATCTTTCAGCCTGTAAGCTATATCGGCATAATACTATTAGTTTACTCTTAAAGTAGTCTACTAGTTTGATTAAACTTATATAAAAGATGATTCATTGGTTGGCGCATTCATATATTTTGCTGGATGTCAAGGTTTTTTTTTTAGACAGGGGCACAGGAGATCCCATCGCAAGCACGGAAGCAATAGCGACTCATTGTGCTGTCCTGCTAGAAGCCCATTCACCAAAACCTTCCTATCCTCTTAATGAAGCACATCAGGTGTCTTGGTGAGGAAGGTTTTTCGGCTTATCCACAGATAGAAGTTCAGACCCTAGAGTGTTTAGCCTTCTCCGGGCGATGGCGGGACACGCACACAAAAAGTGCTCGGTTGTCTCAAGCTCGCCCTCCAGGCATGACAGAAACTCAGGGCTGTCAACAACTCCCATTCTTGTTAGATGAGCGTAAAATGAGATGTGGCCGGTGATGATGCCAACCACAGTTCTACATTGTTTCCTTCTTAGCCCCATAAGAAAATCGGATATATTCTCATTGGACCCATTAAGAAATAGTTTTGTACAGCTGCAACTACTCAGGTTCGCCCATCTCTGCTGATGCTTTCTATGAACATCCGCTTTGATGAGAGACCCGATACTCGAGGTGGCAATACCCACAGCGGGTTCCGGTCCGAGGAATGGAGAATCAGAGCCAGCCCAAACTAAAAGGTCAGCCCTTTCATTCCCCATTATCCCCATTTGACCAGGAATCCACAGAAGGGACACCTTGTTGTGGATACACAGCTTATGCACAGAAGACTTGCAATTCCCCAGTAACTTAGGTGTTATCCGAGGGCCACTCAGAGTTATCAAGGCTGCCTGACTATCTGAAAGGATAGGAATGTCCTTCCCCTTGTTTTTCATATCAAGGGCTAACTTCGCTGCCATTGATATGGCAAAGACTTCAGCCTGGAAGACAGTGGTGTGTCTTCCAAGTGAGTACTTCATCCCAATATCAGGTTGAGGAAAGTAGGCACCCGCCCCAGCTCCCTCATTAGTGAGAGAGCCGTCGGTGAAAATTTTTTGTGCGGACCGGGAAAGGCTCGATAAGGCCCTTGCCTCAGTCCACGATTCCTTTACAGGACGGCTCACAGAGAAGCGACGCCTAAACTGAAGATCAGGTACCATCGCATCAGGTGGCATACTGGCCAGAGGGTTTTCCAAGTCTAGCTCATACGCCAGAGAGCAATGTGAGGAGCCAGTCCAGCCATCCTCCCAACATTCCTATGATCGCTATCTGCACGCAGCCCTTTTGGCATCTGCTTGAATGAGAACATCCAGGGGTCACAGATTCAGTATGACCCCTCAAGAGCAGCAGTAGCCGTAGATCACATGGAGCGCGTAATTTCCAAGCAGGCAGGCCTTTGCAGACCCGCCAGCTTCCAGCTCGCAGTCCCCATAAGCGTCCTCGGATACCATACATACTAACGATCGAGGTGTACATCTAGTGCACAACCCTCGGTCTCATGCTCCATGTACAGCCACAGGTTCTCTTGCATTGAGCGAAGACCCTCGTAGCCACATTAAAAATGAAAAGTTAGTTGAAGCATTGGTTCCGTCCTTATGGATATAACGGTTTCTACATTACTTAAAAACAAAAAAAAAACATTTTGCTTAAAGGTCCACAACTCCAGAAATAATACAATAGGTAGGTCAACTCTGTGTTTTTTTTTGTTTTTTTGTTTTTTTTGGACTCACTCCTGGCTTTCAGTTTCAATGCAAAATCATTTTGCTGTGAGAAAAGAGAAAGAAATATACCACACTCATTTATCTTAAACCTACTGTGTGAATATGCCCTAAATAAGTGGTTTACAGCGACTGGGTGATCATCGTTTCACTAGGAAAGTTTTGCTTATTGTGCGCATTGTTGTTCTAGTGCGTAGTGTAAATTCTTGAATGCTTGATCTATTCAATACCCTTTCATTCGGCAGTGACTCGTGAGCTTATTGGTTCCACGGACAAACATCATTATTTCATCTAAATCATTTTCTTTCTTTCTTAGAAACGGATTCTGATCAATAATCAAGATGCAATAAACACAAAGTGACAGCAATTAACGCCACTATTGAACTATAGTGCAGTAAACATCTTCTCCAGTTAATAATACTTCTGAGAAAGCAGTTTCACCTGTTGAACAGGAACAGCCGCAGATAAATAAATAAATAGAAATAGAAATATTTTTAAAAGAAAGAATCTATTTGTGTGGTCGAGTAAAGCTGAAAATTGAATCCGGATTAGCTAACATACGGATATCAGATTCAGCGGTCTATCCGATTTCTGAAATACGTATCAGAGCTATCCGGATATCCAGGAGGCCGCAGAGGGCTATCCGATTCCCGAAATCCGTATACGAGCTATCCGGACCCGGATCAATAAATCCAAACTAATCGGTTCCAGACTAAACAAAAAAGGTTAAAAAATTTTTCCAGATTGCACTGTTTCTTTGGGAAGCTTAAAGTTTGAAGTTTCAGTTGAAAGTTTTTTGCTTATTTTGTAGCGTAATAGTTCAGATGCGGATACCCAGATTAGAGGAATCAGATCCTAATTATTCCGGATAATTCGGATAGTAAATTATCCGGTTTCAGCTCTAGTTGAAACCATGCCCATCACGAAACGTGGGGGCTTCACATTACAAACTTTTATCATATAATCTACTTCGCAGTAACTTTCTAATAAAAGCCACGCATGCATTTTTTTTTTATATTATCAATATCGTATTCAATGGAGCAATGTCAAATTCCTCAGAATTTCACAGAAGCTGACCGCCCTAGTGGAGCTTATTTGTAGAGCTTGTAGAGCATTTCTGAGTATATTGTTATATTCTTCAAATTTCAAGTTTAATCACGAAGACCCACCCTGGGACTCCTATTTGCCACTAACATTACAAAAAGGGATTTATTTCGTGCAGTAATGACAAAAGATGGTTTTGCTGTAATTTTGTTTTCAGTGCATTTTGATACGAAGCTGAAACTAGGACCCTGCGTAAAACTATCGTTTTTATGCTATTTTCGAAACTCTAGATAGTTTTATAGCAAACTTTAATTTAATTTAAACACCTTGCCTACATACGTGTATTTATGAAATGCTAGTTGGATGCCATGGTAGATGTAAGATAAGAGTGTACGTACCAAATAAACCTGTAACAAAGATGTTAAACCACTGCTGTTTGGGGGACTTTTAAAATTTTTTTGAGAAATTCTTATACAGGGTCCAGTCTTGGGTGCTATACCCTAAAGCAGGGGTGGGTAAACGGTCAATCGCGATCGACCGGTCGATCGCAATCAGTTCGATAGTCGATCGAAGACATTTTAAATAATTTACTAAGTTAATTTCTAATCTTTTAATTTAAAATGTGTACTAAAAATTTAGCAGACGATTAAACATGAACTTATAATTAAACAAGTATCTATTCTACAACTGACATGAATGATATTATGAAAATTGGTAATTCGATAAGAGCGCGAAGTTTAAGCAGGCGTCTATTCGATAATCAACTTGAAGACAATGACTCGAAATATAAACATTTATTTCTTTTTTTTCATGTCAGGTGACTCAGCCGAGGACGCTTTTTAGAAAAATTTAAAAATCTTTTGCCTGAAATTGTTGCAGTTTTGGGCACATTGGGAGAAAAACATGAACAATTGGCAGATCCAGTATGGGTAAAAAAATTAGCATTTCTTACGGATTTTATGGGCTTTTACAACTCGTTTAATTTACAATTACAAGGAAAAGGAAAAAATATTATTGAGTTGTTTAGTTCGGCGAATGCTTTTAAAGCAAAATTAAAACTTTTAACTTCACAATTAAAAAGGTAAAATTTTAAACATTTTCCATATTTAGAAAAACGTATTAAACTTACTAGTGAATGTAATATTGAAATGGTGACAATGAGGATATTTGCATTTTTTGCTTCCACTTATCTATGTAACCAGAGTGTTCTCAAAGGAAAAACATCAAATCGCAGTTTAGGATTTTTCTGACTGATGATCACTTAATGACATCTATTCGATTGTGCATCAGTGATTACAAGCCTAACTTTGCAAGACTTGTTGATAAAATGAAATGTCACTCATCTATATCAAAAAAATTAATCAATAAATCAATAAAACACATTGCACAAAATAGTAAATACAATAATAAATACGTCTTTAACATATTATTATCAATAAAAACCTAAATTCAATTTTTATTTGTTTTTAATTTAACCCATTTTTCGAAGTCGATCGCGCATAAATAAGAAAAATTATGTCGATCATACCAATATTAAGTTTGCCCACCCCTGCCCTAAAGCTATAGATATAGGTCATGCTTAGATAAGCGAAAAACTGTATGCGTGGAAGGGGAGGAGGAGAAATCCTAACGGTTCCCGAAATAACGGGACTTAAGCATATTTGGGTATGTTTTGATAGATCGCTCATTAACTTCTGAAAGTTGCACCATATGATGATTTTACCCTCTTGTTAGATAGATAATCGTTCGAACTTCCCAATTGCCAATTCCGTTTGGAAGTTAAGGCTCAACAAAGCTAAAATTTGGAAACTTTAACTCATTTTTCTTTTTTAACTACTAGTTTTATAAAAAAAAAACATCATCAGCAACAAATTGCATTTAGCTCAAAAGCTTCGCTTTAAAATTTTCCTAAACCGCTTTGTATACCCGAAATGTAATCCTTTCTACGTTTTTCTGCAGATGCCGGAAGCCATTTTCGCTGGATCTGTTCAATAAAAAGCGCAAAAAACACGAAAAGGTGACATTTCGGGTACTGAGTGTGATATATCAGGTCTGTTCGCGTACTTTTTCAAGTAAAAACATGAAAAACGTCAAAATGTATGATAAAGAGAGAAATTGAGAGTGACACTCAAAAAGTACGCGAACGGCTTCGAGTATAAAATTACAAATATTTGGGATCTGTAATAACGAAGTGAAATTTTCCTAGCAAATAGTACAATAAACAAATTTAATGTACCACTTTGAATACGTTGAAATGTTCTTGGAGAATATTCTACTTCTACTAAAAACTTGAAAAATAACTGAAAACTTTAAAAATAACTGAATCCCGGCGACGATCTGTCAAAACTGACACTTTCGAAATTTTTACTCGTCGATTTTTCTCGAGCTAAATCAAGTAATAAATTGCACGGAGGGGAAAGGTACGTAAACAGTTTCTCTCTCAATTTTCGAGTACGCGAACGCCTTCGAGTAAAAACTTATAAAAAGTTTTACAAGTTTGTACTTTCAAGCTAGTACGCGAACAGACCTATCATTTTAAAGTAAAACTCTTGGGCTTCTTGAATCCAATATGAAAAATTGGTGATTGTTTCTTGATAAAAATAGTGAATATAATTTATCATCAAGTAAATTTAAAAATTTTTCAAAGTAGACTAGGTACTTCTTAATATTCTCTGATATAACAAAAAACCATAAATTACTTGTTATTCTATCACATAATCGTTGGTTTAGGACGGTAAAGTTTCAAGTCTTCGTTTGACTTATCAACAACAAAATTGAGTGAGTTGAAAACAAATGAAACTAGAAAAAAAAATCCTTTTTTTTTTTATTCTACATAAAAAATCTATTATTCTTATTTTTTGCTGTATTTTTCCTTTTTGGGTAGTTTCATTTGTTTGCAAGTCACTCAATTTTATTGTTTGGGACCTGTTGATAACTTAGATTATAAAGCAAAAAGGATAGGCTATGGGGAGAAAAACTTAAGCATGTTTTTTTATGTAGTGGAATCGCAACGATGTGCTCGTTTTAGTCATGGAGGTAGTAAAATTTAATAGAAGAAAAATTTTTCAATTTATAATTTTTTAATTTTCTAATAATATATCTTGTCGTTGCCTTTATATAAATAACCCTAAACATTCCGTCAACTAACAATTACAATTCAATTGTAAACATACAAACCGACATTGGAAAATGTTAATTTGTTTGCCACTGCTGTTTATTTTCTTAGCTATTTCACTTCTAGTTTGTTAAAAAATACAATAATTTATTATTGAAACAATTAAACTTGCCTGAAAAATGATTTCCTATGGCAATAGCTTCGGGTGTATCTACAACACAGATACTTCACTACTGTTTCTCACTATTTTTAAGTATATTTAAATCACTTTTTATCACTTCTTTAAAAAAAATCACTAAAAAAACACCGGAATATTTTCATATACTTATTCAAAAAAATTCAGAAATGTCATAAATGTCCAACTGACACCAAATAAATAGCCCCGCCCTCTTGTCATACCCCCCGTGACATCACAGCGTAGCTTATCCTTTTTGCTATATAATCTAAGGTTGATAAGTCAAACCAAGACTTAAAACTTTGCCGCCCTAAACCAAAGATTGTCTGAAAGAACAACAAATAATTTTTACTTTTCTGTTGTACAAGAGAATTTATAGACCATTGGAAATGTCATCCTCATAGGGTGTAATGTTCAGATACTACAGGGTATTCTAAAAATCACACCTAAGTATCGTTAGCGAATCGTATGCTAAAACTAGCTGCAGTCGTAGGAAAAAACGTTGGCCAATGCTTCCTAAATTGAAAAAAGAAACCAACGCGTACTCAATTCACTCAATTCATTAAAAATAGTATAACAAAAGTCATACTGAAATAAAAATGATGACTACATATCAAGAAGGCAGAGTCCATGAAAGAGACAAGATGAACCTGAAAACTGCGAAAGAGGAATACGTAAATTACTTGTCCAACATTTGGGAAAATTGCATGTATGCACTTGTGTTGACTGCCAAAGGTCGATTAGTTTGCAATCTTCTCTTGGTTTTCTGCAGTGATTCAGTCACTTATTGCTGAACAGGATTTATATCGCAGATATCTTAGACTAAAGACCACTGAAAGCCCTGTGCATTACAAATTGATTAGAAATTTGGTCAACTCTAGGGTACGTGCGGCCAAGAAGTGATACTTTCGGCAAAAGCTTGACCTTAAACTATCATTCAAAATCTTGTGGAGTAACTTGCGTATGGTATCCGTGTATGGCAGAGATAAATTCCAGTGTAACCTGGACTCTGACTTACCTAACTCCCATTTCACTTCTATCCCTACGTTTTCTTCACGTACTTCTGGACAACTGGGTTTAAATCGTTTCATGGTTCCCTCAAATAATGATCAGCCTTGTTTTTCTTTCAGATGTGTCGATACCAGGGAGATTGTCATGGCAATTGGTGCCGTCAAATCTGATGCAGTGGGGCCAGATGGTATTCCACCTAGGTTTATCAGACCGCTTCTGCCTTTGATAATACAGCCGATTCTCCATGTTTTCAAGACTAGCCTTACAATATCAATATTTCGTTCTGATTGGAAAGTCGCTACAGCTGTGCTGTATCTAAGACCAATGCAGCTGAGGTTCCCGGTGATTTTCGATCGATTAGCCTATTAGGATTTCTTGCTAAGGTTCTGGAAAAGTTGATGGTGCAGAAAATATCTGATCACTTAGGCAACCTTAACTTATTAAGGCCTTTCCAGTCCAGTTTTCGTAAATCACATAATTGTGAGACAGCTCTTCTGAATGTCACGAATGATATTCGCAGCTCGCTCGATTAGGACAATCTGTATGTTCTTGCCCTATTTGATTTTTTTAAACTATTCGACGTGGTAAATCATTACAATTTTCGTCTCAGATTTCCAATTTCACTCTTCTGCTGCCTCCTTAATCCGCTGCTACCTCTCTAATAGATACCAGCGGGTTAAAGTGAAGAATGGTGTTTCTGGTGCTTTGGCTCTAAATTGTGGTGTCCCTTAGGGCTCTATTCTTGGCCCCTTGCTCTTCAGCCTGTATATAAATGTTGTTGAAAACTGTAAAGTTCACTTGTATGCCAATGATGAGCAGGTGACTCTGAGTCGACCAATAGATATTGTTGATGATGGTATCGATAGGCTGAATTCCGACTTGTGATAATGGACTGATAGTAATCTTTTATTGTTTCAGGCCGGAAAGTCGCAGTACATGGCTTTCTTACACAGAGCAGTTGAACTATCTGACCTTTCACCTATTGTTTTAAATAACACGGTGCTGCAATTTTCAAATCGTGTAACAAATCTTGGTATCTTCCTCAATTCTAGAATGCAATGCTGTAACCATGTTAACGATATGACAGGTAGGAATTATGGTTGGCTTCGTCAGCTATGGTTGACTTCGTCAGCTATGGTTGTCTTCGGGAACTTTGTAACATGCATTCGATGCTGGTTAAATATTTTATTCTGCCGTACTTATCCTATGGCTGCCTCCTTTTCCCTCACTTATTTTTCAAGTGTTCTATCAAACTAAATGTGGCTTTCAATGATTGCACAAGATTCGTAATCATCTACTTGATTTCTCCTTAAAGCTATACCGTTTGCGTAGGCCTCTGCCTCTACATAATCTCATATAGACAAAAAAAAAATTGGAAATTAAAATTTTTAGGCTCCACAAGGCGTTTCGATTTGCTAATACCTTAGATTAATAAAATTACAAGAAGCGACAAGAAGAACACAAAATGTGCAACGAATTCTGTTCGCACCCTGTGCCAGATCACCTCCAGTTGAAAAATATTTAAACTGTAGGTCATCAAAGTTGAAAACCCGAAAGCTTGAAACGAACTTTTTTTATACTGCCGTGATGATGTGTTTTGTGACTTAAGGAACTTGGAAAGGAGTAGACACGTAAGGGTGGGGTAATATTCTGCATTCATTTCATGTATATTTGCTTCTAGCCATGGTACAAAGAATATACGGTATGCTAGTATGAAATGAAAGCTCTTTAAAGCTTTCTGTGGCGTCATAACGAGCCACTTTTTAAAATGAATTAAATGTCATTTTCTGTTCAAATGATTATTTTATTTTATTTCTTTTCCTTGTACGTTTATTTCATTCTTCCTTTTTATTTAAATTCTTAATACGAAAGTAATTTAGCCTTATTTCTTAACTTAATCATTTATTTCTCCAATTTCAAGATCCGATCCCTGCAAGTATTGCCCTGTTCTAATCTACAGCTTTTAATGACTACCTACTCTTAAAACAAAATCTTCATTTTGTGAAAACCAATCGAATGTTGGATTTTCAGAATCAACTTCTTCAAGGATACCCACTGAACATAGAATATTTTCATTCCAAATATATAAATATGTATAGTCTAATTTAAAAAAAAAAAATTTAAACTCAACGAAAATAGGAAATTAAAGTAGGAGAAATATAGATAGTTTACGATAACAAAATGTTAAAAGTAAATTACAACTTTTCTAAGATTTGTATACGTTTTTAAATGGAATATACCTAATAAGTATGATCTAAATCTATGCATACTTAAAGTCTGTAGTAGTAGGGTGGTCATTCAAACCACCTTAGAGGCTGAAACATAGTGCGAGCGTACACAACTTCGACTCAGCCGGCGTATGATAACTTCGGCGTAGTGAACTTTAGCTTAACACAGTGTGAGCATTTGAAACTTCGCCGTAGTGAACTTTCGTTTTAACACAGTGTAGTGCTTTATTCTTTTATTTTCTGACTTTTATGTGTTGTCAATTTAAATCAATTCATATATTTTTTCTATATTTTTATAATCCCGGCATTTTAAGTTATAAATTAACTCTGCATCTCGCACCAAACTAATCAAATTTTCTTTCGACATTTTTACTTTATTTATTTATTAAATCAGTTCAACTTGTTGAAATTTCCCCAGTTTTTGAAGTTAACTACATTCAAATCAGCTGAAAAACATGTTATCAAATGTTAAAAGTTCCGCTGGAGTAGAAACTATTTCTACCCCAGCGTTTGCTAAGCGCAGTGGGCGCAGCCGACTTCACCATTGGAACATGCCCAACTTCTTCTCATGTATTCTACAGGAAAGCTCAAACGCCGGCTGCGCTCGCGCTCGCACTGTGTTTCAAAGTTGCGCTGGAGTAGAAACTAGAGCAACCCCAGCGCAGTGGGCGCAGCCGACTTCACCATTAGAACTTGCCCAACTGCTTCT
Source organism: Dioctria rufipes (assembly GCA_963924295.1). Lineage (NCBI taxonomy): Eukaryota > Metazoa > Arthropoda > Insecta > Diptera > Asilidae > Dioctria > Dioctria rufipes. The sequence goes on along the minus strand of OZ002744.1, from coordinate 66,758,293 downwards.
CATGTATTCTACATGAAAGCTCAAACGCCTGCTGCGTCACGCTCACACTGTGCTTCAGCCTTTAGATCTTAAGGCACTAAAGAAATTATCTATGATATTTTGATTAAGTCGACTTGTATGTAAGGATATAGAATATTTACATGCAATTTATTTTCAATTTAAACAACACACACATTAACGAATACAAATAAAGTAGTAAGATTGACTCGGTGGATGGGGGGGGGGGGGGTGGGAGTGAATGGATAAGAGGATGGTTGCCCGTGACAGGGGCAGAGAGGGAAGCCAAGGGTGTAGCTCTGGTCGCCACTCACAAATATTCACTGCAACTTTTAAAAATTAATTGAAAATAAGAGCATGTAAAGTTCCTAAAGTTTCTAAAGTCACAAAACACATCATCACGGCAGTATAAAAAAGTTCGTTTCAAGCTTTCGGGTTTTCAACTTTGATGACCTACAGTTTAAATATTATTCAACTGGAGGTAATCTGGCACAGGGTGCGAAAAGAATTGGTTGCACATTTTGTGTTCTTCTTCTTGTCGCTTCTTGTAATTTTATTATTCTAAGCTAATACTAAACTTTCATTATTGAGTAATGGAAGCTCTTACTTTATTCGCGCCCTATAGCACTATTTTAGGATAGGTATTTGGTTTTGTTTTAGGTGGTCATGGCTTTGTGCGTTCTAGTTCTTAGTTGTTATATATTCGTATTTTTTATTTCTTTTATTTTATTTATTTATTTATTTTAATTGTTATCTTAGGTAGGTTTTAAGTATAATTCGCTAATTTTATTTCCGTTCTTACAAAGACATTTGTCGGTTGAGATTGGTCCCTGTCATCCAGAAAATCTTGGTCCGCAGAGTCCTCAGGGATCAATACAATTCCATAGAGAGCCTAAAAAAGACAATAGTACAGGAATAGAATGCCACTGACTTGAATTTAATTCAAAATCTGAATTTGAAGAAAGGACGAGCTCTTGATTGTTAAATTTTAACTTATCAATTTTATTTATTATTTTTATTGAAAAGTAATCGCTATTTTCGTCAAAATGCACGGGGCGTTATAATTAATTGAGAATTGGCGATATAATTAATTGTTAATTGAGAATACATAATTGTTTCCTACTCATCACTTTTATAATTTGTTGCCAAACATTGTCTTTCCTAGAATAGAATCAAAAAATTTTCCAAAAATGGTAAATTTTCTGATGGCGTTCTAAATATGGAACGCACCTTATAACGGAACGAAAGGGCACAATCGGTGTCTACAGTTTCCATGGATTAATCCAAAATAACGATAGAAGAGTAGTTGATTTCATTGATTCGAACTGGTTGTTTGTACCAACACGGACTTTCAAAAATAAAAAATAAATACCAAAAACACATTTTGAGCAATCCATAAAGCAGAGATTCCCCTCAATTTTTAGTAAATTTTTTCCCCGACCAATATTATAAATCTTCTTTTAATTTTATCCTAAAAAGACGAAAGCACAGTAAATTTTAAGCGATAAAATACCTAGCCCAGGGGGATGGGGATGACAAGCTCATAATAAACACACATTCATGAAGCATGTACGAAATACCACATTTTACATGCATAGTAGATATGTATGCATGAGCTTTAATCATTTGCTCAAACAATAGCGTAGTTAGTTGCTCTTTGATTCTTTTTCTCCTTGTTTTCGGTATCTATGTTCGCTGAAACATTTGCTAGGCGATGTACAGTCATTTACGAGTTGTTCCTAGTCTACAACACAGCATCTTTCCGAACTACATATCTGTGTGTGTACACTCTACAAATCCCAACACCCCCTTGTATAATACGACAAACTTTACGCAAACTCAGGGATGCGAATTTTTCCAGACATACAAATAAGAGAGGGATATCAGGGCTTTGTACATTGAAGGTGCTGGAAGGAGGGACAGGAGGTGAATTTTCAAAATGATGAAGGAAACATTATGTCTGGAATAAGTCTGCTAGATGTAAGTCTGGAGAATAATTGCCAGAAAACTGCATGGTTACAAATTGCACTCTTCGCTCCCTTGAACGAAGACGTAAAAAAAGAAAATCCTTTTTGTTTCTGGTGTTAAATTGCGACTAGACGACAATGACATGAAATACACCACTCCAAGCAGGATAAGGAATGTACGACATGTAAGGATATCCTTGGAATTATTGCAGCATTTCTGGTGGCTAGGCTAATCGTTCACAACACTAATTAAATGTAGGGTTTCTAAGCGACGGACGCAATTTATATCGGAAAAGTGGAAAACCCAAGAAGGCGGAATAAATAAGGGAGGGGGGCGGAAAGATGAGACGCCCATAAAACATTGTTCTATTGAAATTTATGCTTTTAAGTCTTAGGGGTGTACGCACTGATGATCCCAAGTAAATAAATTTCAAAAAAAATTAAGTTTTCCGAAAATTTCCCTATTTTAAATAAAAAAAAAATTCCACTTAATCCTAATTTTGTTCAAGAAAGAATTTTTTGGGATTCTCCGGTTATAGCAAAAGCTAAAAAATGTTCTAATTTGTTATTTCATCACACAACCCATTAATTTTTGGTGACAAGTTTCAAGTCTTGGTTTGAATCATCAACAGGTCCCAAATAGCGAAATTGGGTGATTTGAAAAACAAATGAAAAAATGAAAAAAAAAAAGAAAGAAATGAAAAGTTTGAGAAATATAGAAAAAACAATTTTTTTTATTTATTAAAAAAAAAATTTAAAGAAACAGATTCATTCGAAGCGAATCGAACCTGTATACGCCACGCAGTGGGCTGAAAAATAAAGAAGAAAAAGAAGAAGAAGAAGCGTTTCGTATCAGCGAAAACCTTACACTCATCGGTGCAGCTTGGTTTTCTGCCAGTACTCCGGTATACGGTGAATACCTGAAAAGGAAAAGCCATAGAAGGAAAACAATTTCATTAGAAGGTTCTGGTGGTTGATGATGTTTTACCAAAACGCATGGATGTAAACGATAACGTTTAGGTTACGGAACGCACGAGATTTATAATTGAAAGACACGTCCACTTACTGTCAGGCTTTTGTTGTGGTAATTTCTTAATTTTCACACTCTGTCGTTCTATATTTATCGCAGTATCTTTGGTTATTCTCCCAGGTGACCCTTCAGACATTGGTGGCGGAATTTCAGAAATTTCCTGATCTATTCTTTCGTTTTCCGGGCATATTAACTTCTCTGGCGAATTAGCCCTAGATGTCGTATCATTCTTATCGTTTTCACCATTGAGATTTTTGTTCACTAAACGATCAGAAGTGCAAATATTCACTGGTCCTCGACTCATTTGGCTCAGATGCCTTTTCCAGACTCTGTTAGAATTATCACGTAACATACAAGAATATGTTCGCGAACCCAATACTCTTACTACCTTGGCTCTACCAATGCCTTTTTATTTGGATTACGATATCCTCTTATAACTACCATCTCCCCCTCATTAAAAGTTTCCTTACGAGAACCTTTATAAAACCTGATACGCCTCCATCGAAGATGGTTTTAAAAGATCAAATAATGTCCTTATTTCCTTACTCAGCATTATTTTTGCAGGATTTTCGCCCTTTGATCTATGTTTAGTTGCTCTGTATGTTAATAAGAATCGACTAATTATGGTTTGTTTATGTACTGGTTTATTTTTCAGTCTTTGTTATAAGAAACATTTTTTTATTGCACTCTTAAATGACTGCACGGCATTTTCTGCTGCCGCGTTTGTGGCTGTGTCACCTGGAGATGTATGTGATTGTTGTATACCATATACCATATGCTTCAAGAGTCCTGTAATTCTGGTGCTATGAACTGAGAACCATTATCTGTGACTATTTTGTTAGGCAATCCAAAGCTGGCAAAAATACTTCTCAAGTATTGTTAATCTTGTTGTAATCTGACTCATTTCGAAAACTTCAGCCCACTTCGAGTATGAGTTCAAGACTATCAAATACATAGTGTCTTCTAATGGACCTAGAAAATCCAAATGAATGCGATAACACAAATGTGAACACGGTGCTCACAGAATCTGGATCATTTCGTATTAGTGAACAAGCTCAACAATTATGCGCTTCATTCTCTATGCACTTGTCAAGATCCGGTCACCAAAAATAGGATCTCGCAAGCGTCTTCATCTTTACAACCCACATGTGCGTAGAGTGCAATTGCTTTAGAACTTTTGATCTCAGGCTCACAGATATTACAACTCTACTCTTTTGTATTGAAAGTTCAATTTTTCTTGAGCAAAAAGCTTTGAACTTGTCTACCTTTAAATCTTATAAACATCTCCATCTGAATTCATCTAAAACTCTTGCTAAGATTGGATCTCTCAATGTCTCTCTTCTCACCCTTTTATAATCTGCAGGTAGCCGTCTTCCACCAGTCTGATCAAAATTGGGATAACTCGGTACATCTATTAAATTGCACAACTTTTCATTTTCTTCTGATGTTTTGAGCAGTAATCGGGAAAGCATATCTACATTTCCATTTTCCTTACCTCTTTTATATTCTATTTCATAATCGAATCCTGATAAGAAATAAGTCTAACGTTGAATTCTACTGGCTGCGATCGAAGGTATACCCTTTTTCTGTCCAAACAACGTGACTAACGATTGATGATAAGTTACTAGCTTAAACTTTGTACCAACAAAATAGTTCCCTAACTGCGAAAACTATGGCCAATGTTAAAGCTAGTGATGAGCAAAATTGGTCTTGGTCTTGCAGTCTTGGTCTTGGTCTTGCAGAATATGCAAGACCGATACCAAGGCCAAGATTGTAAGCATGCTCACAAGACCAACACCAAGACCATGTGTACGTTAACAAGACCAAGCCCAAGACCACATTATGCAAGACCAAGACTCATTATGAATTTGAGAGAAAAACTGCCTAAATACAAATAAGCAACGCTTTTATATAGGTTAAGTCTTGATTTGTAAACCGGCGTCATAGTGGCCGAGTAGGAAGCGTACTTGGTTTCTACTCTTGGGATCTAGGTTCGAATCCCGTCGAACGTCTTTTTTTTCGAATCTATTATTTCAAAAGTTTTTGCAGATGTATAAATTCAATTGAATATTTTTTCAGCACGAAACGGCAATAATGAAGCCGTTTTAAGAGCAAATTTGTCATCTATTAAATATTGTAGATATATTTTTGATACTATTCTGTAAGTTCAAATTTATAATGTAGCTATTATTTTTGATAATGGATGTTTGAATCAATTTTATTCACAACAGAATAAATTATTACTGTGTGAAAAATGAATCCATACATTTAATGATTAATTTTTTCATCATATTAGCGTTAAATTCCATCAAAAATCTGCACTAAAATTAATGAAAAATAAACAACAAGAGAAACGATAATTAATGAATTTGAAAAACAAATGATACTGGGGCTCGAACCTCTAAACTCGAAGTATAGTAACTTACGTAACTAACTTAGACTTAAAAAAACTCAGGAAAATATAAGAAAGAATAGTGTTATGGTTGTGAACTTATAAATTGATATATGAAACACAAAGTCGCAGAAAAAATTGTTTTTTTTTTTTAACCCTACGAAAAGATATCGGCGAAAAATGTATTATAAGCATAAACACACTCATATAGACGTAGCAAGAGCAAACAGACAAGACAAACTGCTGACAAGATTTATTTAGACGGGGATAAGATAGTTTTTAACTATTTATAAATTTATGGCATAATACATCAATTCTAGACTTGCGCAAAAAAACGAAATCCTAGATTAAAACTAAAACTAAAAGTTGACTGTGCAGCCCAAAGCTAAAACCTACTACAAGATCACAGACAATACCGAGACTGAATTGCAAGACCAAGAGCTAGAACAAGACCAAAACCAAGACCAACACCAAGACTTGACTATGCAAGACCAAGACCAAGACCAATATTATACCAATCTTACCAAGAGCAAAACCAAGACTAAGTTTGCAAGACCAAGACCAACACCAGGACCATTATAGTCTTGGTCTTGGTCTTGTATTTTCACATCACTAAAGCACAGCACCTAATCAACTACTTAAACTGTCACATGCGAGAACTATGGGCAGAGTAGGATTGTACTGAACTAGCATCGTATTTGCTACTATTTCTGACTATGTTTTCTCAAAAGCTATCTGACAATTACTTGACCAGATAAATATTTCTTCTTTCTTCAGCAATTGATATAAAGGAAACAGTACTTGAGAAAAATTCTTTACAAATTTTCTATAATAGTTTGCTGCTGCAATGAACGATTTTAATTCCGTGATATTTATAGGCTTAGGAGCTTTAACAATTGCTTTCTCCCTTTCGTCCGTTTTTGCTTAAACTCTCACGACTTATCTTGTATCCCAGATATTCAACGTTGTCTTGCATAAACCTACATTTTTCCCTTTTTAATATTCAACCCGACTTTATGAAGTCTCTGTACAGCATTCTCTAGATTCTTGAGATGTTCTGCCTCCGTAGAACCAGTATATCGCCAATAAAATTTATGACATCACTTAGACTCTGTAACGCTTTTTCTATGAAATATATTGCTTGCTGGTTTCACCCCGTACGGTAAACGGTTCATTAGGTAAACATCTTTGTGTCTACTTCACGCGCATACAAATTTAGAATCACTATATATGTAACTCAAGCTGATTATATGCATAACTGGGATCAATTTTACTGAGTTTCATCCTTCCCCCCCCTCGCTTGAAATGTCGCAAATAGGTCATCTATTCTAGGAATAAATATCTAGCCTCTTCTGCAATAAACTTATTAATTGTAACTTTATGGTCACCACATATTTTCACCGACCCGTCTGGTTTCATAATAGGGACCAGAGGTGTATTTTAAGAAAATAACCCCTTGTTCCTGTTATTTATAAAGTTCTGTTTCTACTGTTTTTTGAAAGCAAATGTTATTGGCACAGATTTCATAAAAATTTTCTAGCGAATACTTTCTTAATTTCTCACTAAAAACAAAAGAAAAACGACTCCTCGCTTCGTGCGTGATCCCAGCTGCACAAATTTCTCTCGTGCTAATGCAACCACATACTCTCGCTTCATTCATGGTCCCACGTTACACAATTCCCCCTCGTACTAACGCTACGACGTATTCTCGGTTCGCGCATGGTCTAATGCAATTTCCTCTCGTGTCACGCTACGACATATTCTCGCTTCGTGCATGGCCCGACGTTACACAATTCCGCCACGTACTAAAGCTACGGCGTATTCTCGCTTCATTCGTGGTCCGACGTTACACAATTCCACCTCGTACTAACGCTACGACATATTCTCGATTCGTGCACGGTCCGACGTTACACATCCCATATCCCCAGTATTAATATAACAAATCAAGTCTGTGCTTAGGACTAAAATCAGATCTTGTACAGTTAATAGGTAAAATTAATAAATTAGAACCGAGCACTTGTACAGCTAGCTCAGGATGGACAGAATGAATAAAAGATTGAACTCAAATAAGAACATTCACAGTCTTCTCATTTATATTTCCAAAGTCGTGGAAATTTAACCCTGGGCATTCTCCTGACTACTCGCTGCAATACTCCAGCCGACGTTACACACTTTGGAGAAGGAAACATAGTAAAGCCGCAAGCACTAATGAACGTTCAAGAATCCAGTTCTCCTGCTATTTTGTAGTCAGTGAAAAGGCGCCATCTCTGTCGATAGTCCCCGCTAAGAAGCGCCTCCTGCAAAGAGTACAAGAGACCATATAACTCCTGTTATGTTTTCATCGATAATCCTCTCCAGACATTTCAGAAGAAGAATGAGTTCAAGTATGGAAATTCTTATGACAGCCTGCTGTATTGCGAAATTGAAATAACGTTAACTATTCTACGCGCACATATAAGTATATCCTTGGACAAATTAAAGAAAGGTTGAGACCCTATTATACAGATGTCCGGTTTTCTATATTTAAGGGTATTGTATAAATAGATTAATATTCCTTGATGCAGATAGAACACTAAAGGACATCTAATAACTGAAATAACATGTTCACTGATATGGTCAAATCTTCGAAGTCCGTAAATGCAACAAACAGTTAAGTTGAAGGCAGTATTGAGCTTGCGCATTGGTCTGGAGTCCATCTTACCAGCAAAAATTTCGCAACCGTACATAATATTAGGATTAATGAGCGTACGAACAAGCATGCGTCTAGTGGATAGAGGAGTATAGGCCGACGATAGAGAAAGCATACGAAGAGTTCCATAAATCTTAGCAGTGATGCTGTTAACGTATTATTCCAAGTCAAGGTATTGTTAAATGTAATACCGAGATTTCTAACATTATCGCAGTACGTGATACGGCATTATTCATTGAGTAAAATAGGTGGAAAACAAGAAGTGTCTACTGCATGTTTGTATATAGCAAACGAATTACATTCATTTGGATTGAGGACTAGGTTATTTTGATTCAAGACTGCCAACAGGTCCTCATTTAGTTTATTCACATCATCATCAAACAACTCCTTTGTCATGGCGATATAAAGTTGCAAATTGTCAGTATAGAGGTTTAATTTCGAGTATACTATCATATTCGGCAGATCATTTATGAAAACTGAGAAAAACAGCGGTCCCAAAATAGAACCTTGAGGTATACCAGAATTCGTTAAAAAGAGCTCAGAGGATAAATGATTGCATTCTGTTACAGAGAAAAGATACCACAAGTTTGCACGCAGAGAGTGAAAAATTGTAGTTGTTGTCCAACTTATTGATTAAAAGCCTGTGATAAATAAAAAACTTGAAATAAGTATGTGTATAAAGAAGAATTTTTTAACTTATCACAAACCTTGGAAAACTCCAGCAGCACAAGTGCAGTAACCTTTCCTTTATCAATTGCAAGCCGTATGTCTTCAGTTAATTGCAACAGAGTTGTCGTGCAACTATATCAAGATCTAAAGCCAGATTGATAAGGATTCAAGAAATTATTGCTTTCCAAATATGCACAAATCTGCTTGTACAACATTTTTATACCCTAGATGAAATCATAGGGGTATACTAAGTTTGTCATTACGTTTGTAACACCCCGAAATAATGATGGTAGAGCAAAATGGATTGGACACCCTTTCATAATATTAAAAGTTATTTCGATTTTTGCATGTCCGTCCGTCCGTCCGTCCGTCCGTCTGTGCGCACGATAACTCGAGAACGCGTATACTTAAAGAGCTGAAATTTTGTACACGGACTTTAAAAAAAAAAGTAAAATTAAGTTCGAAAATGAGACAAATCGGGCAACTCCTTCGTGGGGTTGCCATATAAAAATTTCGTTTTCCGCTATATATTTGGACACTGCCTGAGAACGCATCAACGTAGAGACCTGAAATTTCGTACATGATGTTTTTACTACATTAGCAAATAAAATGTCAAAAATGGACTAAACCGGGCAACTCTTTCTTGGTGCTGCCATATAAAAATTTCGGTTTTTTACGTATACTTTGAAAACGATCAGTCCAAGACATTTTTATTGTACTAAAAATTTCTGCAGAATACGAAATCCTATAAAATTGGTTATTATAATTTTTTCTGTGCGACAAACTGTTCTAGAAATATATGCGAAAAACAACTTCAAAATCAATACTTGAATAGATCGGTGACCATACGAAATTTAATACGGGCATTCATCTAGGGTATCATAAGAATTGGTCTTAGACCAATTCTAGCTTTTTTACTTGTTTTCAAATACTTTGGACAGGAAAGATAAAATAGATATAGGTCTATATTCTAGAATAGTCGTCTGCGTTCGTTTTCTATGACGAGGTTAATAAGATAGTATTGATAACGTGGGTCAGAGGATGAATAATACAAGGGAGAAGAAGTTAAATAAACCTTGGATGAATGCCATCAAGACCAACTGCATTGGATTTAATAGAGAAAATAGCTTCAATAATATCATCCATTTCAGCTCTAACAAAAGAAAAAAAATTAGAAAAGGTGACACGGGCAAAAAATCTGTCTATACTGCAAGCAGAAGATGAATTAGTAGAAGAAGCTGCAAACTCGGCATTTAGTACATTAGGATCTGAGTCCACAATATTATTATTATTCGATGCCGCAGTTCAGATTATTTATTCGATGCCGCAGTTCAGATTATTCCAAAGGTTGTTAGCTTGACATCAATCTTTTCTCCATGATAGCTTGTTCTTGATTTTAAAATAGCAGATGTAACGAGATTTCGCAACCGGCTTTATTCTTCTCGAAGTGATTCAATGCGTTAACGAACTCTTCCATCTTTTTTGTTGGCAAGGGTGTGACACAGGGACGGATCTAGCATTGAAATTAGGGGGGGGGGGGGTCATCTTGTCATCTTACTGCAATTAAATTTAGAAAAAAAAATCATCAAATGGGGTACCACTTGTCCAGCGCCGTAAGTCGCTTAGTTTAGCTACCGCAGTACTGTAGTGAGGTACTAGGAAGGTTTCCGCATTAAGTGGTGTGGATGATGTGTCATTTTTTCATGTCATTTTTTAATAGATTAGTAGTTTAGTGTGCAAACTGCAGGAGTCATTCAAACTACACTTTTCTCAGTTTTACACACTGGCATATACATATAACATGGACTGCTCGATATGCTATTTCATGCGGGTACAATTTTTTGTGTCAAAAGTAGTTCTTACGTCGCGGTGCCGACATTGAGAAAACCATTGGCGGAAAGTTGCAAAGTGATTTTAATAAAACGTTTCGAATTTCTGTTGAGTATCTATGAATATATTGCCTTTGGTAAAACACTAGTTAACCCAAATAATTAATTTCGAAACATTTATTTCGACGACCCCACTTACTTATTTGTTGTTTACAATTCTCTCTCAGTTGGTACTTAGTGCTTAGACCGAAAGAGATGGCTATATAGAAGTGAGCCCACTTTCCGCACTGTATTTCGAAGGACGTAGTCAGTCCATATTATACATGTCTGTGGTTTTACATAGCAACTCTGCAAATATTTTAAAATGTCAGGAGTTAGGACTAAGTAAGGGATCTGATGTGGTAGTGAAGGAGTCTGTTTCGTGCCTTGGGAACTGTTTCTCGAAGGCTTTGGATCACCCAATAATAATAATATTCAATGAAATAAATTTTTATTTTTTTAAGTTTTGAAATAAAAAATATTTTGTATAATTTTTTGCAGTTGAATTATATAAATAAAAAAAATATAAAATAAAAAATATGTTTTTTGTAATAATTCAATTGATTATATATTTTTTACTTTAATTTGTTGGGCGGGGGGGGGGGGGCATGTCCCCCCAGGACCTTCGCCTAGATCCGTCACCGGTGTGACAATTATGTTAATTTCTTCAAGTTTTACTTGCGTTTTAATATTCATATTAAAAGTTCAACAAATTGCAGATGCATTCGAAATTATTTCTATTATTGGGAATTTATCTCCTACAACATCAAAATTTTTTAAAGAAATAAATTTAAGCAGTTTTTGTCCGACTGTCCCTAAAAGCAGGTATGGAGGACAAAGAAAGGATTACAAATCTTGTATTGCCATCTATTTCTATTCTATATATTCATTTGAACTGAAACTGGACTATGGTGGATTTTGTATAGAATTTATTATTTGAAGTACAGCGGAATAAAAAAGAGACAACTATAGAAAAGTGATCTCATAATAATGTCAAATAATGCGAGCAATTTCAATAGTGTCAGCAGTCCATTTTATAAATATCAGTGAGGTCACCACAAAGCCCATTGTTCACCTGAAAATATATTATATTATTGCAGGATACACGACCCGTCATTCCACTTCCTCTTTAGAAGGACTAAAAATATCTTTGCTTAAGCAGGAGTTTCAAATACTAAGGGAGATCGGGAAATTCCATAAACCAGCTTATTAGTGATGGACCAGTCATGTTTGGTGAAGGATATTTACGCAACTTCTGCAAGTAACGGTGGGCTTCATTCAGTTTGAGCAATGAGTATGTGTAGACATCTATTCTCGCCCCCATACTAATTCACTAATTAACTGCTGCTGTTAGTAGCTATAATGGTTCGCAGTAGAAGTCTTCAAGATTTGTTAAATTAAGACTTTTATAATTTTTCTGCGGTTCATACAGTACATTCGTCAGTCTTGCTTCAGGGAACTTTAATAATTTACTGTATATCTTTAATAACCTTACTGTACCATAGAGAAAGTATATATAGAGAATTCACTTGAACAGTTGTTTAATAGAAAGAGATTACCCATCAGAGTAGTCGTCACTTGAAAAAATAAAAAAAATGAATGAGTAAAAATTTTAAAAGAAAGAGTTGCATGCAGCATTTAAGGAAAATGAGCATGTGTGTGACAAAGAAAAATATACTTGTTTTTCCTGAAGGAGAAATGTTTACATTTTTCAATAACCAAGCACGTTGTTTTTTACACACTGGTGAATAAGGGTGTAGTGGTTCACTGTAGCTTTTTACACACTGGCGAATAAGGGTATATTGAACAGCTGTTTAAGAGATTGCTCTATTAGTATACGCTCGCCGACTGTATCAGTCATTGCGCCGCCTTCTTTGTCTATGATAATGAAACATAACTGACCACGAAAGACTACATAACAGCAGCGATACTCTTAATGTGAACAGCTGTAGACACCAGTATAGACTTTAGTTACAAGCGGAGTATTTACGAATCAGTACAGTTGAGAATCTTTTACATTTCGACATTTCGATTTGTCAATTTCCACGCTTAAAAGTGGCAACAATCCTTTCGAATGTCTTCTCTTTGGACTGTTTTTGGAATGGAGATGATAGTGGGAGACTTTCAATATGAAGAGCTATGCAGATGTGCCGTATTTCTGGTTGTATGAGACAGAACAATATACATTATCAGATTTATCAATTTTAATTACATATTGTCGAGACCAATATCGTTAGATTGACAAAACTCTTTTAAAAGTTCCTTCTAAAATTAAATTAAATTATAACAGCGTTTCTCAATCGAATTTCGATCTCTCTAAATACGTTTCGAACTATAGGTAGTAAACTAGTTTTAAAACAGTTAAGAAAACTCTGTCGAGAATTCCTGTGGCTCTCAATATGTTCGCAATTTACTGGACATTCACACAAACAAAAAAAAAGACGGCCTACTTATATGTATATGTGATGCCTTGTTTCTTTTTTAACCAGAAGACCATACAACAATCTGCAGTTATCTTTATCCTATAGATAAGATTCTTAAATATTTTCCCATTTTAAACTATAATTAAAAATTAAATTAACAGAAATCTCTTTATCATTTACTAATTAAAAACATTTTTTACACAAAACTTTCAGAGCATCTCCAACTGTAACGATGGTCACAATTGGAGAATCGCTGAATACAGACGGCTGTGAAAAGATCCATAACGCGAGAAATCTTCAAACGCAACCAAATTGGGACGTCAGTGCTAATGTAACAACTTTATCTTTCGTATCTAGCATTAGTATGATAACCGCAGACAATGTTCAGGACACCGGTGGAGGAAAACACTGCAGTGATGGAGGTGGTGGAGTTGGAGTTGGAGGTGTCATCACAGAGTCAACTACTCCTTTACAAACAACACTGGTAAATATATGTACTCCTATAAGAGTTTGTCTTCCATACTTATGTTGTTCTTATCCTTAAAGGAAAAAAAGATTTTCCTTTAGCAAAGGAAGCTCTCGTATATGATGAGTTCAGAGTTGTTTTCTGTTTCTGCTTATATTTATCCCTACGCCCTCTTTCCCGCGTCTCCTCTTTCGCAGTTCACCTTTTGTTGACATATTTGCTCTAGACGCCAAGATGAACGACATAAGATGCAGCACAGATGAGAAACTTTGTATATTTACAAAAAGAGATAGATCGTTGATTTTAAGATACCACCCGCTATCAGAAGCAATTTTCTCAGTCGGTGTTGGTAGTGGTGGTGGTGGTTGTGTTTGGTGATGGTGCTGTTGTTTGCTTTCATTGCATTGCATTCCTTGAACTCTCAAAGTGTCTGACTGCACCTAACTAGGTATTATATCATTTGACACCAAAGGCATTTACTTAAACTGTTCCAAGTTTTATGTCAGTGAGATATCTTTACAGCTAGAAAGAAAAATAAATAAACGAAAGTTTATTGCAGTCTGATTAGAGATAAAGTTTCCTGAATCCTGAAGGAATTGGAAAAGATAGGGAGAGGGGAAAATGCAGTTGGTAAATATTTAAATGTCAACAGCAGATATTGAGATTACTTCCGCCATCAGAAAGGAAGAGTGAGTAAGTAAAAGTTTTTAAAATTGTAATTCATTTGAACTCAGGTTCTATGTATGTGAGGAGGTTTTCAAACGCCAATTTATTCGTAATTTTTTACTAGTGACTAGTGCAACTTTAAATGTAAATTTTCGATGCTAATCGGAAATGTTTCATTCAATTCACAAAAAAGTTTCAAATGATTTCCAAAAAACTTGTACCTACCTGCGAAATTTTAATGAATTCCAGAAAGTTATATCGAGAGTAAAATTCTGGTTTTACAATTTAACTACACAAAACTCTCAAAACTGAACAGCAGACTGTTGAAAGCAGCTTTCAGTTCTTCCGAAGGGTATCCATTTATATTGGAATACTAACAAGATGTGCTTTTTCATATGCTCACACATGACACCGGCAGAATAGTTTTGCTTAGGTCTTTAGACTTAAAATTCCCAAGCAAAAAATGGATAGATATGAGACGAGCACACATAATTTCTGTTGCTGTATTTTGGGTATTCAAAATGGGAAGTGAGAAATACTAAAAGAATATCACAGATTGCCAATAATTTTTGGTTAGAGTTGCTTGCTAGTTATTAATGCAGCATTGAGAGAGGTGATAAGCGCTGTCTATATATATATTTTATGCCATACACATACTACGATCAGTCTGAAACAATATTGACATAAATTAAAGGAAAATCTGACATCTAGGTGATTCTGTATAGGGACTGCAATAGAGCTACCCATGGAGGCCAAGAACATGTAAATCCCCATACAAATCTGTCCTCGTTCGGGAGGCCATATCCTAAAATCTACGAATGTGACCTGTCAAATCATTGACCTTGTTTGGTATTTTTTATTACACTCGTATTAAACCGATTGAAGAGTGTTGAGTACAAATTCTTACACTCGCCTAAGAAATATTTTTATAAAATGATAGACACGTTTGAAATTCTTATGAGATTTAAACTACCAACTTTAGAACTATTTTTTGTGACCTCTGTTTATAACTCAAAAGTGATATATGCACCATCTCTTTTAACCTTATTCAGTGAGATTTCTTGGCTAGTAATATCTCCTTATTTAATCTTTTTTTACTTAACACCCAGATTGTCAGTCAGAACATTTATTGCTTGTTTATCATAGCCTGGAGTACCACAGCCAAGATACGTATAACCAATACTATGAGATGCGATCATTCTTTTAAATAAGTGGAGAATATTTCCCTGATGTCACCAAAGCCCCCCCCCCTTTTCAAACCTGCGGCACCCTTTTCTAGCTGTTGCTATAGATGTACACGTTTAACTAGCATCAGTAAAAATTAATTTTTCCAACTAAGGAAACATTAAGAAAATAACTTTAACTCGAACACATTTTATTCAGACATTACAGAAACAATCCT
Source organism: Dioctria rufipes (assembly GCA_963924295.1). Taxonomy (NCBI): domain Eukaryota; kingdom Metazoa; phylum Arthropoda; class Insecta; order Diptera; family Asilidae; genus Dioctria; species Dioctria rufipes. Next base: position 66,742,724 of record OZ002744.1, on the reverse strand, counting down.
CATCATTCCTCCAAATCAAGGTCACCTTTGGCCTGCTTGTTCTTCTCATAGCACTTGCAACAACGGTTCTAAAACAGAAAAAATAAGTTCCGTGAACTACTGTTGCAAATGCTGTGGCTTGCAGTTACGAATGGAAAACAAGAGCACCGTTTTGCACCATGTGCTCTTTGGTGCTTGCGTATGATGTTGTGGGTCAGTGTATTCATTCCCATCTTCCAAACATTTCCTCCGACTACGTAGACTCCGAAGAATATGTAAAACAAGGTGACTTTTCCAACCAAAAATAGTACAAATCTTCCAACCTCCGCGGAGGATCCTGATGACTGTGATTTAACAATTTAAATTTCACATTAGCATCTTTGTAACTGGATGGATAGCTGCAGACTACTCTACTGATCTCTTCAATAACACCACATCACACCAAAACGGGTGCATACTGCAAGCTACAGAAGTAAAACATCACGTAACAAGAGTGTTGATAGTATACTTAAAAGTGTTCTGGGTGGTCTGTTCACTGCGAAAATATCTTCCAACTCACTGGTTTTTTGTTGTCGAAATCTCAAGCGTGCAGCCAGTTCGTACAATTGTGGAAAGCGTAGATGATTCCGACAGTTTTCAAAGATATCAAAAATATTTCCGAAAACCATCACTGAACCTACTCATACCAGATGGAGTACCACAGGGTTCACACGTAAACACTACTGTATTCACGATATACCCATTGGGACGAAAAACCAGCGCTTCTGAAAGGAACACAATTTGAGCGCTTCTCTAGCCATCATTTGGCAGCTCTTTAGAAGCATATTCACTTATTTATCCAGAAAAATAAGCAAAGGCACAGGCCTTTAGAGCAATCGCTTCGAAGTTCTATAAAAGATTATTTAATGAGCTGTAGCAGAACAACAAGGAACAAGGACTGATTTCATCTAATTTTCCACAAATTTAAACTGTGAATATTTCCACTGTTGTGCGAAAAAACGAATTTCTCATTTTGAGTGTGGATTTCAGTGTAGAGTTAATTATCGTGCTTTCTGTGCTGTCAAAATTTCTAGATTTAAATGTGTTTTTAAACTTAAGGGTAGCTTTCCAAAGAGTTGTTACTCTTTCTGTTGTCAACATCCACAATAATATACAAAAAAAAACCTCTGCTAACAGCAACAATGCAAAAAAAAAAGCTGCTTCGGCGGACAAAAGACCACAGACTTATGACCCACGAAGATTGGAGGAAGATTACTTAATATTTTCCCATATTTTAAAATATTCAACTCGTATTTTCTCATAAACTTGTATTCATCTTTGATTTATTTAGGTATGTTTCTCTGACGAGTTCACAGTACATATTTTGATGGATAAATCTGGCTTTATATTGAGACGACCGGGCTAAAAATACAATGCTGACTGTTTGGTCGAACGAATAAAACATCCTCTAAGCATTACGGTATGGTCTGTGATAAGTGGACAAGTTACAGTTAGGCTATATATTATCTAAGGAACAATGCGCCAGGACCAATACATCCAAGTATTGGAAACAAATTGCGTCAACTCAGAGAATGGTTTCCAAACCGTGAATACATATTTATGTATGACTCTACACCTTGCCAATAAAGTCACTAAATGGTTAAATGACCAAAATACCGACGTTTTGCCATGGTCTGGCAATTCTCATGACCTTAATCCAATAGAAAACCTATGGGAATTAATGAAAAGGGGATACAAGAAAATTGCAAAAAATGCATAGACAATATGCCAAAAAGAATTAGGGCAGTCATTGCTGAAAAAGGGGGTATTACCAACTATTAACAAACGGTCGTTCAAACAGTTTAAAATTTAAAATATTTTACATGTGTATCATCAACCAACTAGAAACAGAAAATAATTACTTTCAAATATTTAGTCTATTTCAATATGGTTAATAAAATAGTCACAATTCATTTTATACCTATTATTTCAAGTGTTATTACCAAAATTAAGGAAATCTTATAGTGATTATAATAATATGATATTTAAATAACTTCATAAAATTTAACACCGCAAATATTCATAAGCAAGTCCAAGCGCTTCAATGGTGCTCTCAGGATGCACTTTTGAAGGCCTCTTATGAGTTTAAGGAAGAAGCAATGCGATGATTATCCAAAAAGCTCATTAAATCTTTCGAAAAAACATATTCAAAAAACTTCTTCGACCATCATTTAGAGTGCTTCTAGAGAAGCATTGAAGCGCTTGCCTCTGCGGACATGCCTATGTTAAAAAGCAATGAACTGGAATAGGGAAAAGAAGAGCTACGAGCTTCCAGGGAAGCGCTTCAGAAGTGCTCCTAGAGCGCTATTTTTCCCAGTGTCAAGTTATAATCAACAGTTTGTAGGCTTCTCAACTCAAATCGCTTTACAAACATTAAATCAAAAAGAAATTAAAATAATTCCATCAAAATCCACTGTTTCGTAAAAGAATATACAACAAAAAGATGAACGAATTCACAAATCTATTTCGCTTTAATTTTATTAAATGAGTCAGAATGGGGTCTACATTATTACTGTAAATTAAAAGGTCTATTTAGCGGAAATAGAAAATAATTTTCACTTTTATTTCATAGATTAATTCGCGACAAAATTCTAAAACTAAAATTAACCATTTAACTACCTTTAGAAAACAAAGTTCGCAGAATTTATTATATTTAAATAAATTAGCAAAAATCACTAGAGTTTCACAAGAAAAATCTGATGAAAACGACATGTAAAATTTCTGAATTTCATAAATCAACAAATAATGATTTTCACCGCGAATACTGTTATCCGCGTTGATATGAAATACAAATTTAATTTCGGTACCACCAGCTGCAATCACATATGGAATTGAAATCACAGAAGTCCCCTTAGCTGTAATGTTGTGATTCGTTGTGAATGGAATGAAAGGCATCATTGTTGGTTGAAATTTTGGGTTGTGTCAATAAAAATAATGAAAATGGAAACTTGCTGCTTATCTGGTGTATAGCAAAGTACGGTTTTTCTATTAGGAATTGATTTTTAATAGCAGACTTTGTTTAATATCTGCATCCATCATTTTGTTTTTCTATCAACATCTAAAGGTAAAGATACACGGTGAGAGACTTTTGGTCTAAGATTTACAGAGACTATAATCTCCGAAATGTTAACACGGTAAGAGACTTTCGTGTCTTTAGACCAAAAAATTAGGTCTCCGGCGACCATAATAAAAAAGTGTCTAGAGACATATTTCAGAAGTCTAGACACGAAATTTGAAATTTGGTCTCTAGTGATCTCCAGAGATCTTTCTTAATTGTCAAGCAAGAGATTGTTAGACAGAATTATCTCAAAAGTTAGCAATATTTTTATGTTATGGGAAAAGTAAAAAAAGATTAAAAAATATATCTTTGGTGTACAAATTTATTTTTGGTCTCTTTAGAGGTTTCTTACGTCTCCGAAATGTATACACAGATCTCTGGAGAGTGGAGACCAAAGCCTCTTGCCATTTAGTTTAAAAATTTCTGTATTTATTCAATTCGACAACTTCATGGAAAAAACCTAGTAAAAGTGCCAAATAAAGGTGAAGCTACACGGTGAGAGATTTCAGTCACCAGAGACCAATATTTTGGTCTTTGGAGATCCAGAGACCCGTGTATACAATACTTGTGTGAAAAATTGACGATAAGCTTCGCCCAGAGTCAGTTGGTAGTTGAACAGTTTTTAGTGTCACCTTTTCCTGTGTGGAACATAAACTGTTGTGACATTTTCCACTTTTCTTTTCTTTTCTTTAGGTGAGGTAAGTTTTAACACGGACAGCTATTCTGAATAAGGCTACGCTGACGACGGAACGTGGAGTTCGTACCCACGGGTAGTTCTGTGGCGAGATTCCTGGATCCCTTTAGTACACTCCAGGGTTGCTACATGTACGATAATTCTCATACATGTATACGCAAAATTCTACTCAGATACGATGTATGAGGCAAAACGTATTTTCGTACGCGAAAGTACTAAAATTTCGCAATTTCAGCGTCTAATATTTTCCAAACAGAGTTTTCACACTGTGCACAGTAAAATATTCGCAACAATTTGTGTAACAAAGCTTAGGTACTTTTTGATATGATTAGGTAATATTCCCTAAGATGTACGAAATATTCACTAAAATGTAGGGAATATTCCCTAAAATGTAGTTTTTTTTCTAAATTCTAGGGAATATTCCCGAAATTTTGGGGAATAACCCTACATTTTTTACAGTGTTGCAACACTACGAAGAAAGAGCAGTAAAACATAATGTAAGAAAAATAAGGATGTCGCATCAATAAGGTCGGCGGGTAATGTAACTTATTCAAGTGAATTGTATCAAAACACAGTCGAAAGATTTCTGCTTTGGGTTTACAAACCTACCACCCAAATGATAAGTCACATCACTTCGGCTCTACTATAACCGAATAAACCTACTACTGCAGTGCGGCCTGATGACGAAAACTTGGACCCTGACCCAGATAATCCTATATCTAGATTGCATATTAAAATATCTGAATATCTTTTATTTTAGGAACAGTGACCCCAAGACAAGAGTATACAAAATTTTAATACAAAAACTTGTATATTCATAATTTTTGTTACAAAAAATTAAAATTAAATGTTACTACATTTACTTTAGTTTTAATTTAGCCGCTCTTTCTCATTAACTTCGCGATAAATCTAGTGTACGAGAATTTTTCATGACGTAACAAATATTTTAAATTATGTTCAATGATAAAAACAAAACACTTGAAATAAAAGGATTTACTGTTAAAAAAAAATATAGATTTAATACAGTTATTTGGTAGTTCTACATGGCAAGTTTTCCGGATGTTTTGAAAATTGGTATTTTTATAGATTTCGACGTGCTCTGCGAATTTTCACTTTGCCATCTTGTATCTTTGTCGCTCGTGCCACCATTTTGAAAAAATGGCGCCCAAAAACAGTTTTTTGGCAATGATGAAAATATTTATGTAATAAAATAAACTAGAGAAAATTTCCTATAATTTATGCCTGAACCTTTTTTTTTATAAAATGAATGGTTTCAGCGTACGAGCGCCGCAAAGTCTACTCCAACACGCGTATTTCGTATATTAACGAAAAATATTTTACTACGGGTTGAAAACAGAAAAACCGACTACTGTCAAAACGCGTGTAATAGTAGATTTTGCGGCGCTCGTACGCGAAAACCAATAATTTTACAAACAAAAAGTTTAGTACATAAATTATATAAAATTTTCTCTAGTTTAATTTATTATATAAATATTTTCATCGTAAAATGAGTCGGAAATGAGATATTGCCAAAAAACTGTTTTTGGGCACCAGTTTTTTCAATATGGCAGCGCGAGCGGCAAGGATACGAGGTGGCAAAATTAAAATTTAAAAAGAGCACATCGAAATCTATAAAAATACCAGTTTTCAAAACTAACGGAAAACTTTGCAACAAACCCCCTTTTTGAGCACCAAATGACTGTACTAGTACTTTATTATATTTTTCATTAATTTCATGTTAAAAATATTTTAACGAGCTAAACCTAACCGGGGGAAATAGAACTAACTTTATAAAATTGTTTTATTTTAACGTTACCATAGAGCAAAGCAGAAAAGCTCAGTTGAAATATTACGCCCAGAACTAATTAGATAATTTTGTTTTCAACGTAACTTTTCTCATGGGAAAGTGTGCTTTATGGTAGAATGAATGTTATATTAAAATGTAGGTGCTAAGTGCATATTTTAGAGGATGGTGCCGAATGTGACTTGACCCCATCCCCATTAGGCTTGAAATTATCCTGAGTCGAAACATTTTCTAGTTTGATTCGGATTTCAGCCCTCTTTGCCATACGATAAAGTTTTACAATTAAAATGTATATTATTACAAGGACATAACTGTGTGATGTTTATTTTGGTATTTCAGTTCCTCAATTTCTTTGATCTTATCTATTTGGCTTAACCGTATTTCTGTATTGGACAATGTAAGATTCAATTCCTTGATGCTTTGGTAGCTAAGTATTACTATTTCATGTTTAAATTCTTTCAGGTTGCTCTGGGGTATACCCCCATACATTATTCATATTGATTTTACAATTACTAAATGTTATTACACAGAATGGTCCCACCTAGGTTATCCATAGGACAGGAAGTGATAGTACTGATCTAGACAAACAAAAGATTGAATGACAGGGTCGGAGGGGCTCATATTAACCGTTTGGGAGTTACATGGTGATTAATAAAAAATCTAGTTTTTCACAAAAAAACCATGTGTCTTAAAAAATGCAGGGTGTACGGTCACCCTCTAGAGCTCATTATGTGCAGAAATTCAAATGCAGATTTTCTTACTTTTTTTTGCTATGACCTCAATTTTTTTTTCTTTTTTTTCAAAAGCTAGTTAACATAACTTTTTTTTTATAAAAACTGTAGACTCTCCTGTTCAGGGCCTAATGATATCTGTAGCCGTTAAAGAACTATTAGCTATTCTCAAAGTTATTCTCAAAGCTATTTTCAAACTTATTCTCATAGATAGTTTGTGACTGAAAACACGTCATTTATAAAAAATATCAGCTAGTTTCGGTATGATCTGAATAGATTTTGAGCTAATAACTGTTTAACTGCTGCAAATAGCACATATGTACATATGTAGGTGTAAAATTTGTGAAATTTTTAGTTTAGGCCCGCATAACTCCAGATAGGAGAGGGGTACGAAGCTGGTTTTGAAGTCGTTGGAAAGGCCACAAAGTTCTGGATGCAAGGAGCTCTAGAGGGTGACTGTATACACTGTATTTTTTAAGATACAGGAATTTTCAGGGAAAACTAGATTTGATATGAACCGCCCCGTCATGCCATACAGTTTTTTGTTTGTCTATGAGAGTACTATCACCTCCTGCTTTATGGAGCACCTAGGTGGAAATACCCTGTATAACTGTAATATAACTGTATATCATATTATTACAATCATTACTTAATTCGACATCAATGGCGTTTTTTGTTACTACAATTCCCTTTTCCGATTTGAGCTGTCTTCATTTTTAGTCTTGTTACAGCTACTATAGCGCATTGTTTCAATATTTCTTCTATTTATTTTTCTACCTCTTTCTCATGCCTATATAATATACAATAAATTGCTTGATTTTCGTCGTGATTATTTAATGTTTCACTCCGTTAACACTGGTTAATGTTTGACCTTCAGTAAAGATTAAATCCTTATGCTGGATTCACAATATAGTGTGGAGCAGAGTGGAGCAGAGTGGAGCAGAGTGAGCTTTGAGTTCAGAACAAACGTATTCACAATGCAGCGCAAAGTGAAATTTCAACTTTGAAATTAACATAACACAAAGCCATAAAACCGCCCGCCAAATCGAGAACAAACAAACAACTGTCATTGTCAAAATAAGAATTACGAAGAAGGGGACAATTGGTTCTACCATCAGATTGCGTCGAAACCTGTGTTGGGAACTTTTCAATCTCGAAAATCCCACATATTGGCAAAATTTTTCCTACATTTCCTACAGTTCGAAAGCTGAAATTACCACAAAAATCCCACCATATATATACTTATTAATTTAAATTTAAATAAAAAATTATGCATTTTAATTGTATATATTTTCTAATATATTTTGGTTTCATTTTTATTAATATATATTACTTATTGCACAAAACAAAAACTTAAATTCTAGGAAGTAAATAAGTTAGGATGCGTAGAGATGTAAGATGTGGAGGTGTAACAAAAAATAATTAACATAATAAAAGTATAATTAAATTAGTAAGAACTTAAAAGTAATTAATTGATATATTTGTAAATTAGTAATCTGTGGTATTACTACTTGTATAAAGTTTCTGTACTCATTAATTTTCGATGCTCAGTCGTAGAAATAAAACTTGTGCAATCAACACCATCCGAATCAAAACTGGATCTAATCGTACACATTGCAGACGAACATTCTTCATCCATCCGATTTCTTTTTTTGGTTTTTATATCCGCCACTAAAGAAAATATTCTTTCCGCCTCAGCATTTGAATGTGGGAAAGTCAATGCGTATTTTGCCACCCTCAATAAATTCGGAAACTGTGTGGAGCCATCTATGTTTTTTTTCAATTCCGAAATTCTTTTCCAAAATTCTTCGACGTCCATATTTCTAAAATTTTACATTTCCGCGGGTGATAAGGTAACGGGCAAGCTCCGCCATTCAGTTTCTACTTCATGAATGTTACAAATTCAAAGCTCTGCTCGAAATTAACTTTAAATCATCACAATTTAGCCTTTTTGGAATATCCAAGGCACTCATGGGATTTAAGAACTGTATTTGTTTAATAAATGGATCTGTTAACGGAAATCTTTTTACTATTGCATCCATGGCCTTTATGTAGAATTTTCTACAGTCTTCAGTTACTTCAAGAATATCCTCTTTGGATAAGTTCTGTTGATTAAATTCAAAGCACTCCGAGCCCAAATACGTTTCTTCATAAGGCATACAGTAATTCAGATACTGATGATTTTTGAAAATATTATGATCATCAATTTTGTCGGATTGAATAAAATTTTGTGATAAAGTTTTCAAAATTCTCTCTGACTCATTACTTAAAATGTGAATTAAAACTTTTCTTCCTTGAAAAAGAGCGTTAAATTCATTAAAAAACAGCGGCACATATTTTAAGAAATAAAAGTATGACTTCATTTTCTTTGACAGTAGTTGATCTACAATATTTCTTGGCCTTGCTTTTCTTGTTTCATTAGATGCCAACAAAAAAAACGTGTTGAAATGCTGTCCAATTCTCTAGTATTCTAGGTACGCATGGCTGTGAGGACAACCATTTCGTAGTGGCTGGTTTTAATATTTTGTTATTTTGCACTTGCAAGTATTCCTGCATTTCTTTAAGGACAGCAGAACTTTTAGGACTCTCCGAAAATTTTTGTGAAATATGCCTTATCAATTCGTCACATTCACTTGGAAGTTCTTCGCAACAATGAGATGCCACAAGTGCCGTAGAATGACAAATGCATGGAAAAAGCACAACTTCTGGTAATTGTGCCTTAAGTCGGCTGAAATATGAATTATGAGCTCCAACCATTACCGCAGCGCCATCACTAGCTAAGCCAGTGATATTTTTTAATGGAATTTGCTCTTTTTCCAACGTGTATTTGAATGTACTAATTAAAACTTCTGAAGTACAATCACTAGCATCCAATTGCACCAAATCAAAAAGCTTTATCTTTACAAGAAACATTTCACTAGTATAACAAACCAATATGCACAGATTTTTTCGTTACTTATATCAGTACTTTCATCAATAAGCACAGAAAAAAATATTCTTCTTTAAAAACTTTATTAGCTTGTCTTTTTCAATTTTGCTTATTACTTTTGCAATAATTTTTTAGCTTTTTTTTCTGCTTAAAGATATATCTTTTATAATTTATGAATTTGGTGCAATTTTTTTTCAAAACAGGAACCAAATGGTCGATTGCATTCAACGCAACATTATGTGCTGCAAAAAATGCGGAAAGATGAATTTCGGCATTTTGTACCTGCACATTGTGTGAGGAACTTTTAAAAATGCTAGAAACTGATGGTACATTGCGCATTGTGTTTTGCCGACTTGCTATGTTTTTCTAGTTCACTTTTTCCACATAAAATGCTCACATTGCATGCCGTACAATAACACTTACAATTATCGTCTTTTATCTCTTTAAGCCAATCTTTAAACTCTGGAGCTTCCAGCCAAGTTTGATGAAATACTTTTCTTCTCTTTGTGGGAGGTTTTGAAGTAGTTGGAGAGCTCATTATTCTATTAAAGATTGAAAAATTGTAAAGATTATCGAACTATTCGAATATTCGAAAAAGATCATTCTTACCGTAGATGCCCTGTAACAAAAAAAAAACTATTTTTATAAATTAAAATATAATTCAAACACAATCAATTACTATTTTCACTTCTCAAATAAAACTCTGCCCTGCGACCAGTGAGAGCTGCAACTGACTAATAAATTTCAAATTCCTGCACACTTTGCATAAAATGTAAGCACATTGCCGAACATACTTAAAAATTAAGCGGAATTTCTGTTGTTCATTTATATATTTACCCAAAGCAGTGTTAGTTGGAAATTTCTACGGTGTGAAAATATACAATACCAGGAAGGTACAAGCAAAAGAACTCGCACCAAACTATCCGCCGTCCTCAAATCGATAAAACTCTTCTAAGAATTTCTAAAAATCCAATGCACCAACTCAGACTTTTAGTATAAAACTCTTCTAGGAAAATTTTGGTGATGAATTTTGCCACAAATTGTTCTACTGCAAAAATGTTTGCCCTTTTTCCCACAGTGATGATTTAGAGAGCAGAAATTCCCACAAAATGGGATATTTCCCACAAGTTCCCAACACTGAAACTGTAGTCCGCGCTACGAAAAATGAGCTATCAAAGTCAGGGAAATTTCAGTTTGGGGTTGCCGCTTTGTAAGGTGTCTGTTGGTGGAACTTAGCACAGAAAAACTATGAGCAATCTACACTTGAGAATTTAAATCATAAAATAAGCATATATTCATTTTCATATAACATAAATAAAATAACATAAAAAACTAGTTGAAGTTAATTAAAATAAACAAAAATAAATTAATATATAAACTACTGGAAAACCGTACAAATGTTGATGCGGAACGTTGAATAATAAATACATCGCCAGAATTAAGCTCGACCAACTTCACAAAAAAGAACGAGATGAGTTCCGGGGGACAAGTTGTGACAGAGTTGAAGAGTGAGCTGAAAGAGCATAGTTTAAATCCGGCAGCACTAAATCTTTCAAAATTAAAATTCGGCAAAAACAAAAAAAGAACAAAATTCAGAAGGAGAAGAGAACCGTGTTGACGGCAGTGGCAGCATTTACCGCCGATGGAAGAAATCTATAATTTCAACTTTCACGAGCAAGTGGAGATAACCTGCCTCCAGGCCCAGCGTGTAAAAGTGCGGGACAGCAGCCACATTCATCACCAGGAAGAAATCGCAATTAATCGTTGCGAGTCCAAGTAATCGCAATAACATTTACCTTAAAACTAAATAGATCTAAAATAAATAATTTAACCCCTAACATTTAAATAATAAATAATAAACCCTGTTTAAAAAATTACTAACCAATACAGATTAGCTACACATGGAAGCAGGACGGCCGTAGGTTATAATCACCTTTATATAAATAATAATAGGTTGCTCATAATATACAGCTGTACCACAATACAATAAGCCCAGTTTCTTTTTCTTTTTTTTCTTTAAAGAAATATATATATATATTTAAAACAGTAATTTCGACCAATGGATGGGAAAGCGAACCCTAGACGGCTTCTCCCATTACATTTTGGGGGCTCAACCTAACAAAAATCGTATAACAAAAATAATTTTTTTTTAATGTGATATCTTGTAAAATCTACTTACGCCAATTACGCCAACTAAATTACAAGATACAAAAGATTTTTTTTTTAATTGTTATCTTTATCAGAAAATTTTTTTTTTCTTTCATCAAACAAATTGTCCAACTTGCAGTAAATTGAAATATTGAAGCCAAGAGGTACTTACAGGCATACATATCAGCTAAAGAGGTCGCAGTTTTAACCTGAAAATTCAATATTTGCTCATAGTGATTAAAAGTGCATAGTTAACGGGAGCGTTGGAATACAGAAGTTGTGTCTTGTGGTTAGAATAATCGTTAGTAATAAAAGCCACAGAATAGGTAATAGAAATGTGCATAAAGTGATCTTCCAAAAACGTAGGTTATGACAGTTTTGTGAAAAAGTAGTGAATGTAAATAAGTAAGCTGGCATTTTATTATGAATAGACCACTGTGCGTATAGTTCCTTTTCTTTTAAATTTCGTAGTGATTTTCATTTTTACAAATTAATCACGTACATATATTCAATCGCAGCCCGAGGCAACAAAGCAGCTATAAGCACAAATCCACACAAATTTTGTTTCTTCTGTTGTAGATAATTAGCATAAGTACATCATTATTGAATTACCAATTGATAAAGGGTTAAGATTAGATGCAATATTTTAAGAATATTTTAGGAAATTTTTTCAAGTGAGTTGTCCTTACCTACTATGTGTGCATATTACTATTGCGGTTAAACTACAGTTCATTAAATATTTTTCTTCATCCCCTATAATAAAATCTTCTGCTTTAGTCAAATAGAAGGTGAAAATATTTCTCGTATTTGTAAAACTTTATACAAATAGGATATAATAAGAGATATGTCATAATTGCCATACAATTTTATCTTTAAAAGCTGTAATTGTTCCCCATATTACAGTCCTTTCAGTAAAATAAAATATTACCATAAAAATGTCTTTTGACGATATAGCGAAATTCTGTTCGGACGTCGAGATAAAATATGAGATGCGCTGTAGAAGGGTATCCCCTGATTCATATACAATCGAATCAAGGAAAACCTGGTGGGCGAAACAGTTAAAAAAAGAATCCAATAGTGATCCTGAGGTTTTAGCGATAAAATCATATTTAAGTCCGGACAAAGATCTGAACGAAAGTGACATTTTTTTAAAAGAATTTGAAGAAGATATTCCCAAAAGCGAAAATCATTGCGAGGCTCTTAGTATTCGGGTGAAGTTTCTCACAACTAGGTTAAATAGAATCAAGTGTGAGCCTACCAATGAAGACCAATTGTCTCTAAAAAATTCCTTAATAGAAAAAGCTGAACATTTAGCCACGAAACTAGAAGGCATTCAGTATAGGATGTGGAAAGATAATCAATACTCTCCAAACAAACCTTCAGAACATAACAGTCTCGAACAAGACTTATTGAAATTAAACGTAGATTTACCAGAAGCTAGAACCTATAATAAGAAAGAGTCAGATAACAACGTATCAAAAGATCAAATCAATGACAGTTTTACGAATGCTAACAACTCCTCAAAAATATTCATTCCACAAACTAGCTTTTCTCATTCAAAGCATCCACCCATGTTATATAAGTGGGGCATAAAATTCTCAGGTGACGACGATAATTCTGCATCAGCATTTCTACAAAGAGTTACTGATTTTTCTCAATCACGATTAGTAAGCGAATCGGATGTTTTAATGTGCATTTCAGATCTTTTAGAAGGTTCTGCCTTGAGATGGTATCGCCGCAAAAGAGATAGCTTTATCAACTATCAAACGTTTGCAAAACAATTTCTGAAAGAGTTTGAACCTTGCTTGCATACAGACCAACTCATTGAATTTATTAAACAACGTAAACAGAAACCTAATGAATCCATCGTGCAATATATATCATTTATGGAAGACCAGTTCATGAGACTTCCACGTATACCTTGTGAGCCAGAAAGAGTCCGGATAATTCGAAAAAACTTACTTCCAAAATTTGTCCGTGCAGTAGCTCTGTTAGAATTCAATACGGTGGATAGCCTAGAAGAAGCTTGCCGAAAAATGGAATTTAGTGAAACACAAGCTTATGCTAATAGCGTCCAAATAGGGAAAAACTATTTTAACACTAAACCACGCTTTCAAACACCTTTCCAAAATAATATATTAAAATCTTTCACTAATAATAATCAGCAAAGGTACAATTTTCCCAATAATAGACCAAGTTTCTCCGAACGTTGGAATAAGGTAATTGGCAGTGCCCTGAGATCGTACGTGCAAACAAACCACAAACTATGGGATAAAGAAATAGGTCCAATCACAGTAGCGCTACGAACTGCGGTCAATGCAGTAACAGGCTATTCACCATTTTTTCTTAACCACGGTCGGGAATTTACCTTCTCAGGAACGGATCACTTATTATATGAGACAACCAATGATCACCCTGTAGAAAATAGAACAAAATTTTTAGAAAAGCTTAACCAGACTTATGAAGACGTATCCAATAGAATCCTAAAAGCCTACGAAAATAACAAAAAATACTTTGATAGAGACAAGGTAAAATTTAAATTTGAAATAGGAGATTACGTGTACAAACGTAATTATATCTTATCAGACGCATCCGAAAATTTCTCAGCAAAACTTGCACCTAAATTTATTAAATGCAAAGTCATTGACAAAAAATCTGATCTTGTATATCGCCTAGCCGACGAAAATAGCAAAGACACCGGATGGTGGCATATCAAAGACATAAAGAATATTTGACCTCAAATCTCCTTTAGACCTTAGTTAGGGAAATGAATTAATGAAAATAGAATAGTAAGGATCCTAGATTTTAGCAACAATATAAATGAATTAAAAATGTTATAATATATATAACCCAGACACCTTACAATGTTAGCAGGCGTAGTATCAAAAAAAAAAAAAAAAAAAAATTTTAAGCCAAAATATCTTTTCCATAATTTTTATTTTATTTCCAAAATATGTATACACATAAATAGACTCAGAGCAAGCCTAGCACTCTCTATTTTTCTATACATCCACGTCTCAACTCGGTGCACTCATTAAGAGCTTCCTATTGCTACAGAATGTTTAGTAGCAGGCTTAACACCGAAGATTCACTGAGGCATACACTAGCAAGTACCACATAGTTCAGCATATTCTGCTCGCTAATTGTAACTATTGCGCTCGGCTATATAGTATAGATGGTAAGACTAAAATAAGAAGAAAAGAAAATATATAAGAAAGAAAAAAAAAATTAAGAAAATATCAGAATAAATTAACTAACTCAGCAATTTAATTTAAAATTTTACAAAAGAAATAAAAGAAAAAGAAAACCGATAGTTATACAATATACATACACATAGGTAAAATTAAAAGAAAAAAAAAAACATAAGCAAAACTAAGATTCAGCGGCTTCCTCGTTCACTTAGTAGTAAATTCCGTAACGAGAATAATGACCTTTTTGGCTAATATTGCCTTAAGAGTACCCAAATAAGTAATCACCACAATATAATCATTACAAAAACAAAATCAAATCAAGTTGGAATTTTGGATGAAAAAAAAAAAAAAAAAATTTTTTTTTTTTTACCCCGACTGAGAGGGGAATGTAAGGTGTCTGTTGGTGGAACTTAGCACAGAAAAACTATGAGCAATCTACACTTGAGAATTTAAATCATAAAATAAGCATATATTCATTTTCATATAACATAAATAAAATAACATAAAAAACTAGTTGAAGTTAATTAAAATAAACAAAAATAAATTAATATATAAACTACTGGAAAACCGTACAAATGTTGATGCGGAACGTTGAATAATAAATACATCGCCAGAACGTTATTTTGATTTTTGCATGTCCGTCCGTATACTTAGAGAGCTGAAATTTTCTACACGGACTTTAAAAAAAAATGTAAAATTAAGTTCGAAAATGAGACAAATCGGGTAACTCTTTCGTGGGGTTGCCATACAAAACTTTCGTTTTCCACTATTTATTTCGACACTGCCTGAGAACATAGAGAGCTGAAATTTGGTACATGGTGTTTTCATAATAATAGCAAATAAAATTTCAAAAATGGACTAAATCAGGCAACCCCTTCTTGGTATATACTGTGAAAACGATCAGTCCTAGACATTTTTATTGTACTAAAAACTTCTTCAGAATATGAAATCCTATAAAATTGCTCATAATCATTTCTTCTCTCCGATGAACCGTTCTAGAAATATATGCGAAAAACCACCATACCCCCTTAAATCAAACTTGCATAGATGGGTCCATACGAAATTTTATACGGGCATTCATCTAGGGTATCATAAGAATTGGTCGTAGACCAAGGTTAGCTTTTTTACTTGTTTTTATTTATTTCTCTTTCCAATATGCTGATGTACTCATGCACGACGCATTAGTAGAGCTCGTCCTGCTTGAAGACTGCAGCTGCGGCTGGCTCTGATTATACCACGAAGTACATGGGGGCGTGGAACATTACCGCAGGCTAACTGCGTAACCTGAGTAGAAAAGAAATTCTTCCCAATTCTCCATCTGTATATAGTTTGTGGTAGTAGGGTCTATGTTACCTGTGCAAAAATTTATAGAACTTATTGCCAGTTTCACAGTTGAGTTTAAACCAAGGTTTAGTTTAAACCACCCTCCAAGTTTAAACGTAGTTTAAACCAAATCGGGTTTCACAGTACATTCTTTTAGTAACGTTGGTAGTACCTACTGATTAAATTGTGAACTAAATTAGTTATCGCCACCATTGTAAAACAATTTTTCTATCAATCAATCTGTCAATCGGAAAAAGTAAACAAATCGGAAAAAGTAAACAGATCAGAAAATAAAAAATATGTAGTTATATTTGTTAATTTTAAATATGCCAACATTCAAAAAGGATGCAAATTTTAGCATAAGTGAAATTGAGCTATTGCCTTCCCAAGAAAACGGACAAGAATAGATTCGAAGACAAAGTTCTTTACTTAAACAGAACCTAGCATGAAAATCAACGTCGTGCCACTCATTAAAATGATTTGGCCGATTTCTAATTACTCAAAAAAATCTTCTTCATCGCTAGAAATGTCTAAATCTAAATCCATGATAAAATAATTTTCTTGACAATGCAACTGTCAAAATAAAATGTCACACTTTCAAATACTCTTATCTTGAGTTTAAACCGAGAGATGGCATGGTTTAAACTCTAGTTTAATCCGGGGTTTAAACCAAACTGTGAAACTCATTCGTCGAGTTTAAACTAAATACTTGGTTTAAACTCATACTGTGAAACTGGCCATTAAAAGCTTAAACTCATGTTCAAACCATTATAGCGGTGCATGGGCTAAAAATTTGTAGTATTCCCCCTTAAATGAATTTAAATTTACAAAAAAAAAAAAAAAAAACCGATTCGCATACATTTCGAAAAGACATAAAACTTCCCATTTCAAATGAAATTCCTTCAGTGGATAACAATTATTTCTCTCTGTTCATCGTGGAATTTCTCATATAAAATTTGAAAGTTTTTCATGGTGATTGCCAAATTGCTTTGTGTCTGTCTCAATCATGGTGAAAATGTGGTATAAAGTGGCATGGCAAAGTGATAAATTTTGATCCTCAGCTAGTAAGTAGTATAGGTATATGTATGCATGGTGGTATGTACGCGAGTATATATGTTTGTATAGAAATTTTATCTCCCTCCATTAACTACACAAGCCAAAAGTAAAAGTTCGTGCCAAGAAAACAAAATATATGCGCCTTGCCTTAACTTTACCATCTGTACATAGATTCTCTATGGAAACTTTCTACACCAATCTATGGTTAGTTCGTATCTGGACCGAGGCGAGGCAATTGTTAAAGTTTTGATGGCACTCGACTTTACACATAGAATAATTCTCTCGCTATCCTGACTGTGCCAGCTAGCCAGCCAGCCAACAAGCCTCCCTGCCCAGTTTATACGAGAGAGAAAAGAGTTTTTTGTTTTTTTTTCTAAGGTAATAACAAGCTTTGTTTGCCTGCTTTATGTCCTACCTAAACCCGGTAATAATTTCTGCACCTCTATTAGAATCCTGGCAAGTGAATAAAGTAACCACAACCAGTACAAGTCCATAGGATTTATATAGGTATGTAATTGGCATGAGTTTTCTAACTTTATATTATCATTTTTGCCGACTATATACTTCTAAATTCGAAACATGTAGGTAGAGAATAGGTTCACCTTCGCAGGTCACAAATCAAATCGAACACAAATTTCTCTTCCAATCCAATGAAACGAATACATTTTTCTGCCCGAGAGCACCGATTCCATTTGATGCAGAAACGTCGTCGTCTCTTATCATTTCTCATTTTCATATAACGTATTGAAAGTGCGGATATGATGAATTGAACTACAGTGAATTCCCTCGTGTTTGTGCCCCCGTATTATAGAAAAACTGTATTTCAAACTGAAGGCACGAACCTCCACTCCGATTTCGATTCCGATTATCATTCGAGAGTGCTTACGAACTCAAAAATGTTGCGTGATTTACCTATCTCATCGCATTCAACCACCTTCTGCCATAAGTGTAAAGAGGATGATGTTATATGAATTTTTGGGGGAGGTGAGAAAGGAGCCGAGGATGTTTAGGGGCTTACAACTAAAGTGCTTCGATCTTGAAATCAAAATGGTTTCTCAGACTTTAGGGAGTGAATCTCCCAAACCACCTTTTCCCAAACTATGAGTTTGCATGCATAGATAAGTATAGGTATATGCATGCATACATTCAACATATATATATGTATGTGCCTTTGTATGGATATTTACGGAGCATCCACAAGTCAGGTTCCACGTGTAGATACATATATACTAGGGTTAGGTGCATACAGGTGATATACATAATATCAGGCACCTTCAAGTTTATAAAGGCACTTTTCTTCTTATCCGTCGTTTGCATTCAGGTTAGCGTGTATATGAAGCTTTTATGACATATTCAGATTAAAATTCAAGAAATACGTGAACTAGACAGGAAATAGACGTGCACGATAAGTGCTCCGGCCAACCATACCATGCCAACATCATTTCGCCGGCCTTCACCTCGAAGCATTTTGCCAAAGGATTTCCAGTAGCATTTAAATAATTTTTCCCTCCCCCCTCTTCCCGCATATACTCGTATGTACGTAATTGTATATTCAAAATGCATTAAGGCATCTGCATATGCATACTACTAATATGATGGGGAACATACAGAGGTCATAAAGATGCAATGATACGTCGCTCATCATGTTGCCGGAATAATTTTAATTTAGAAAAATCTGAGTAACTACTGAGTACCTACCCTACCTGCTACCGGTTTCCTTTTTTTTTTTTTTCTAATAACAGGATTGCGGAGAGATGAGCGACTTAATACTATTTTGAGCCTGTAATGAATAGGTAGGTAGGGGAGGAGGCATTATCTATTCTGTACACCAGAAAACATCCTCTCATATATTCACTGAAATAATGTGGACGACGAACTCTTGAGATAAATTTAGTAACTAAAATGTAATCTCTATCCGGGGGGACCTTCCAACTTTCCAGAAATTTATATAGCTCTGCCCTGCCATAGGAAGGAAAAGTGCAGATTAATTTTTTTTGTTTTTTTCTGTTTTCACTTATTATAGATAGATAGACTCACTTCAGTTTAGTTGTTTGCAAATTTTGTACGAACAGTGTTTATGGTCCGCAATAATTATTTCGACATCAGTTTTAAATTGTTTATTTATCTACACAAACTTCGGCTGCTGCGGATAGTTGTGAGTGTGTTACTAAACCACAGTTTTATACATGTTTTTGTGAGTGCGAAATATTCTGGAGAAAATTATAGTTTTTCATTTTTGAAGTTCGACGAGATAATTTTGATGTATGTAATCGGAAAACTTTTAAACTTTACTTATTTTATTCTAAATGGTAATTGACTGTACAATACATGTATGTAGTGTAAGATCCCTTTAATCAATTCAATTTTAATTAAGACGAAATGATTGACTATCAATTGCTCATAGATTTTAAAAATTTCATCGTTCAGACTAGGCTTGCGATCTTCAGTGAGATCAATAGGTTTCCTAAAAGTAGTTGTACCAGCAACATAGAGTTGATATTACTAGCGTCATATATCGAATCCGGTAGATCATTTATACTGGGAGTTTTTTATGTAAGGGCACCCTTTTGTTTTTGAATAGGTTAGGTTAGTTTAGAGGGGTGCTGCCAAGAATGACTTGCCTGCATCACTTAAATCATTGTCGGGCCCATTGTGCCCCATAGATTCATGGGAATCTATCCTTCTAAGAACAACCCTAGATCCAACCTAATTCTCTAAGGAGACTAAGGATGCATCATACCTATCTTGCAGATATCCGACCCCGAGAAGAAGTAGCTACCAAGTAATCCGCCTCTTTAAATCGCTAAATCAGGACACTCCCAGTACACATGTCGAACTGATTCTATTACCTCAGGAGCTTTACAGCTACGGTAGAAATCCTTTGATTCTAAACTCAGCCTAATGGCCCGTCAACATCCCTACTAGTTTTCTGGTATCAGCTCTTTTCAGCCTAAGTAGTTACATGGTTTTCCCATTATTATACACAGGCTTCAATATTTCTATGGCAACGCATGCCGTATGGAAATCGCGCCTCTAGGCTGTCTTTGACTTTATTTCTGAATAACTTTTGATTATAACAAACGGAAATAAATTTTTTTACATGCATTATCACAATTATGCTTGGACGGCGCAAATCCTGGATCTTTCTATAATATTTTTCAACAGTTTCGAGCACATTTATGAAGTTATTTGATTGATCTCTTTCCTTCAGATAACCCTCAAGTTTCGTGTTACCAAATCAGACGAACGTCCAATCGACATAATCTGATTTGAACATTATTCGAAATGAGTCCAAGAGAATTTCGATCGTTGTACTTACGAGCTATATGACATGTGACACCATCCTTATGGAACTATATACATATGCTCTAGACCAGCGTTTCCCAAACTTTTTGACCGCACCCGGTACGAGGTTTTACAATATTTCGCGACCCACCTTATGAAAAAAATAACCATTTATTTCATACACAAAAATTGCATAATTATATAAGTAATTAAAAAATTAACAATTATATTCATTTCAAACTTAAGTAAATGTTGTTATTTGTCATCACATAAAAATTTCAAATTAGGAGGTAATGATGTCAATTTTATTTTCAAATTACGTTAAGTACACCAAGGCTGAGAACGCAGCTTCACACGTATAAATGGTGACAAAAGGCATTAAAAATCGAATCGCTTTTCTCTTACGTCTGGATACTCCTTTTGACAGAGCAACCAAAAATTAATTAGTGGTGCAGTTTAAAACACTTTGTTCAGATCGGTGTCGCTTGAAATTTCAATTAAAATATCAATTCTTGTTCACTAAGATCTAAGATTAAACATTTCTTCCTTTTCAATTTCGACAGAAAAATGATCTCTAATCCACATATCATTAGAAGGAATATCTGTCTTTAAAACTATTCATTAGCTCCGAAAGATGTTCTTGATTTGAAGCTGATAGTGTTTCAAGATGTAAGTGTCCTTCATCATAGTTTGCATGGGTTTCAATAAATTTATGTAATGTTTCAAAAAATTTAAAATTTGCTTTGGAAAGTCGTTGTTTCCACAGAGTCATTTTTTAATGGAGAAATAAGAATTTTTTTAAGAACTTTTATTTTTAACCATTCTAAATCAAATTTATAAATACAAGAAGAAAAAACAACCACCTCGTCCGGGGCTTGAAACCAGGACCTTCTGCTTGTCGGGCGACTGCTCTTACCACTGAGCTAACGAGAGACAGATGAATTTTCCTCTTGCATTTATCAACTTGTAACTAGCCTACAAAGCCACGTTTTGCTTTCAGCTGGTATTAACCAGTAACGATAAAAGCGCACAAATAAATTTTAAATTCAATTTTTATTTATTTTTCCTGGACGGGAATCACCCACACTTGTTAGAATCGGTCAAGATCATCTGACTCGTTAGCTAAGTGATAAGAGCAGTCGCCCAGCAAACGGAAGGTCCCGGTTTCAAACCCCGGACGAGGCGGTTGTTTTTTCTTCTTGTATTTATAAATTTGATTTAAAATCGTTAAAAATAAAAGTTCTTAAAAAAATACTTCTTTCTCCATCATTGACCGATTCTAACAAGTGTAGGTTCGATTCCCGACCGGGAAAAATAAATAATTTTTTAAATTATTTCAGCGATTTTTTCCGATACTTTGAAAATATTTAAACCGAAGCCTTGCAAATTTAAATTCAATTCATTGAATGTAGCAAATATGTCGCACAAATAAGCTACTTTTATTAGCCACTCGAAATCGTGGAATCTATCCTTAAATGGAAAAATAGCATCGTTTTTAGATGGTGGGTGTTTATTCAGAAATAACAAACCTTCGCCTCTAGCTCAAACAGACGTTTTAAAACGTTTTCTTTTGAAAGCCATCAAGAATTACAATACAAAAGGAGGTGTTTATGATCACTCCCCATTTACTTGCATAATTCGGTAAAAAGTATGCTATTTAATGTACGAGATTTTATGTAGTTTACAAACTTGACACATAATTCCAAAGTTATGTTTAAATTTAAAGGCAAGCGCTTTGCCGCTAAAGCTTGTCTATGGATACTACAGTGCATACACAATTAATGCCTAATTCTTAAATTTGTTTAAACAAACCTTTATGACAGCCTGCCATTACACGTGCTCCGTCATTACTTAGACCAACACACTTCATCCAATCAATACCATGACCAGTGGCAAAATCATTGGTAAGCTTAAAAATCTCATCTGAGGTCGTTCTTGTTGGTAACCTTTAACAAAACAAAACATTTTTTTGTATGGTCACTTCGCCGAAAATAAACTTTTTTCCATTATTCCGCATAAATTACTTGCGACAATTTTTAAAGCGGGAAGTATAAATTTTTCCTCTGCACTATGAGGATATCCAATCTCAGGTATTAATTTGGAAATTTCAAAAGCTGTCAAAGTGAGGTTTTTATTTAACTGGTGAGGAAAGAGTGCATTTTTCAATTTTTTAGCAGCAATCAGCAACCAATTCCTTTTTCTTATCAGCAAAAAAGTTAATTGGCTTATCAGAGTAGTCAGAATGAAGTGTGTTTAAATGCCGTTTCAACTTTGACGGTTTCATACTTTCATTTGAAAGTTGCTCATTTCAAATAACACATAGAGGCAAATTATTTTGACTGCCGCCGGCAATGAAACCAAACCGTAAATATTCGTCACAATAATTGCGAGTCCAATTAGCTTTTCTGTTTTGGCGCTGTATATCTGCTTTAGGGGCTTCAGACAAAATATCTCCATGATCATGATGTTTAGCTTTACTCGTACTTAGTTAATCATCATTTAAATTTCTGGTTTTGTTGATTAACCATTTATCCATTTTAAAAAAGTTCAGAAACTTTTATAAAAAGAATTTTTTTCAGTAATGATTTATAAGGAGAAGTATTTTCATTACTTACCAATATGAAGTTGCTATTAATAATCAGTTATAATAAGTATTGTCAAATAAAATGAACAAAATTTTAAATATATCAGTTTATTTTGACACACGTGATTTTGATACCGGAGAAGGCAATATTTTAAATGACGAAACCGCAGGCAAACATGCGCGAGCATCTGGACAACAGGTAATGTGCGTGCGCGGGAAGGGGAAGATCTTGCAGCACAACGCGCAGGCGCGGACGATATGGCTATATAAAAGAGTATAAATACACACTGCCATTATTCCTAGTGTCTATACTGATGTAAAAAAATTTTTTTTTTTGTGTTTTTACAATTTTTTTGTCACCCGGCAACATTTTTCTCTAACCCGGTGCGGGGTCGCGACCCACACTTTAGAAAACGTCGCTCTAGATCTTGTTGAAGAACTTTCGGAAAAAAAGACTTCTGCAGCATCGCACAATATTGGTTACCGGTAACACACATATCATTTTGTCTAGCTTCATAGGAAAAATTGGTCCAATGACCCCACCACTCTATTAAGGTGTAGAAGTCGCTCATGAGTTAATCTCAAATTCTCCGTTGCACAAAACTGACTTTTGTGTTTATTGATATATCCAATCATTGTGAAATGAGTTTCGTCACTCATGATAAAATTTCTAAAAACAATTGGGATCGTCATTAATCATAATTTCAACCCATTCGTGATGACATGCATGGTAATTTTTTTTGAAGTGATCTATGAATTCAATCTAAACTTTGTTTTAAATTTTGCATTTCTTCCTTTAGGTATTCAATTTTTCATACAGAGGTTGCAGAAACACCAACTTCTTGGGAACAACTGCTAACTGAGGTTTCTGAATTTACAGCCACACTCCTTCTGGTAGCATCAATGTTTTCTTAGCTACGAGCTGTTTGAGTTTTCTCCATTTTCTGTGAATCTTATAGTGTATAGTGGCTCTCAAAATTTGTAATTACATGCCGTATTTTCTTCTTTACAGACAGACACCTTATCTACATACATATACCAAAGAGCAGCTGCTCTCTAGCCTTCTCATTTCCGACAATTATCCTTAAAGAGATCTGTTTTCTTCTGCTCACCCTTCAATAAAAACGCCTGAAAAATGCATCTGTACAAGAAGCTCCAAAATTTTGTTTCGCGTTCTAGCTTAGCTACCATCATTCTTTTGTGAGAGGCTGAATGTGCTAAGAGATCCTTTGAACGGAATCTTGCGTATTATAACACAGAAAGGTGTTTCATTTAAGCTTATTGTAAATTTCCACCAAGCTAAGATTTTTGCACTTACTATTATTTGGGTGATACTCGTTTAGAGTTTATGTATATTCCTCTCAGTCCGATAAGAGCCGATTTCCAGTGGTCTATACCACCGGACACCTAGTGTCACCTTTAGCTTCAAAAGACAGCTTTTCATCAAATGGATCGATTCGTTTAGGCTCACTCATAGGTCTACCAATCAATCAGTATGTCTATGCGAACAACAAAAGGTTATTTCCGTAAAGTTAATTATAATTTCGAATAGTATTTGTATGTGATCTGACATTGATTGTTCTTCCAATGAACATATACCAATTGCTTAGCTTAAAGCTTAATGAATAGGTTCCAAGAATCAGAAAAAACACACTAGAGTACTTTATAATATTTGCAAAGGTTGGTATTGAATAAACCGACACTCACCCTTTTTGTTGATAACTGGAGTTTGTATGACAACCGATTATGAACTGAATATTGTGCCCAGTGGCTGTGTTGAAGCCATAGAAGAATACTTTTCGAGGAAGATTCGCGTATCAAATACATCGCCAGTGAGATAGGCTTTTTTTGATTTTTTTTTCTTGTAAGAATAGTATTCAAAAGTTCAGAATTTTTTTTTGGAAACGGATCCTGCCTCATCAATAAAATTTGCTAAAACACCGTTTTCTGCTTCCATAATTCTCTTTTTCAACCATTGCACTTCTCGCATACCAGCTGATGATCAGTAACAACTAGAAGGGCTCCTACATAACCATTAGTTTCTCGCTCAGTAGTTTTGACAAGTATAAATGAAACCTCCCATCACTGATGATTTAAACTTGAATGAAATGTGAAGGACAGAATGTGGTTAACGAATAGCAAATGTTCACAATATCACTTAAGACTACTGCATTAAATGCAACTACCTATAAAGCCCAATTTTGTTTGTCCATACACTGAAAATCATCGTCATAGGTTGTATATTAAAAAATTTTGGAGAAAAAGTCCTCAAAATCACAAATCCTTCCCTAAATCCGTAAAGACAAAAAACGACTGAAGATAATGATGAAAAATTTGCGATTCCCCAAAATATTCTAGCCATAAAAACAACAACAACAATATCAACAAAATATTTTCAAAAGACTGAACCAAATTCTGATTGTATTTTTGGAGCCTGCTTTTCTTTTCGCCTTTCTCATTTTCTTGCAGTTCATCTGCACAAATAAACAATTTTAAATTAAACACTTCTGTTACGAGATTTCATTTGAATTTTGTTTTTCTCCACTTTCATTTGCATTTTCTTTTTGCAGCCAAAAGCACGTCCATCTTCAGCGATACCCTCCAGATATGCAAGCCTTCCCTGTTCAGGACCGCCTAAAGGATCATCAGACAGTATCATTCGTGGAATGTCTAGTGGAAGTTTTGATGATGGCCGAAATGTCCTTGGCATGGGAATAAGTGCTGTTCACGATGCTGTTTTAAGAGGGAGTGTTGCTCGTCTTCCAGGTGAGTACGACTTTATTATATTTTCAAATCATCCATTAATATTTATTGAACCACTTTGCTGACTGTAATTTTTTCTGCATGAAGTTAGTTGCAAGAAAGGAGAATAAAATTACAAGGAAATTCATCGGAAATCTTCATTACAGAGCACATATATACGAATATGCCATAATGGCTCTTATTTATACTAGTCCTAGGGGCATGGTAGGTACATAACTAGGTGCCTGGTAGCTTGCTTTCAATGATGAGCGCATAAAATACTTTTTTTTATCTTCTTAGTTCCTTAGAATCTGAATATGAAAGGACATTCAAGCGCTTCATAGAATTTTCTAATCCTTTTCAGGTTGTTCATTGAAAGTCAACCTACAGTTTGTCCTCGCCATGGTTTTAGATATAAAAGGCAGAAAGAAAGCTTATCTTGCAAAAATAGTAAAGAGCAGAATACCTTGAAACTTATAAAATAAAACCACACGTGTAGCGTAGGTAATTAAAGTTTGGCGAGCAGAATTGCGGACGTGACCGACTGCCATTAGTCTTAGATGACACTGTCTCTCTACTGATTAGAACTCGAGGAATATTCTTGCAATATCGAAACCTATCATGGAGAAATCGATTGGTTTTTAGACACATGCTATAACTGCATCTACAATTTTAGATGCGGGTTCAGCACAACCGAGTAAGTTTTCATCCGACAGGATGTCCCTTATGTGGTGTTACACCTGCCGAAGGCTGTGGAAAGGTCGGGGGGGGGGGGGGGGGGGTGGACCCCAAAGGCTTCCGAGATAACGGAATTTAAAGATATTTGGGTATGTTTTTATAGATCACCCTGTAGCTTCTAAACGTCAAACCTTATGAAAAAATGCAAAAAACGCAGAAAGGGTTATATTTTGGGTACAGAGTCATTTTATAAAGCTTTTGGGCTTCTGAAATCCAATATGAAAAATTTGTGTTTATATAGTGTTTTTTGATAAAAAAAAAAATAGCAGTTAAATTAAAAAAAAAAACGAGTTTAAATTCCAAAATGTTAACCTTGTTGAGCCATAACTTCAAAACGGAAAATTTATAGACCATCGGAAAGGTCCAAGGATTATTAGTACATGTGTACAAGAGGGCAGTTTGATAAGTGAGTGACTTTTTGAATAAAAGATATTTTTTTCGGAAAAAAAGCGTTTTATTTCTCAACATAGTCTCCTTTAAGGTCGATACATTTAGTCTAACGTTTTCCCAATTTTTTTATAACAATAGGCTTTCTCAAAGCCCTCAAAATAGGCGTATGTTTCAGTGAAGACCTCTCCGTTAGAATCAAATCTCTTACCACCCAGGCATTTCTATCTTCAGGTTTGGAAACAGAAAATAGTCGCAGGGGACTAAATTAGAGGAATTATACTGGATGGGGTAGCAGTTTTACCACGTGTGTATTGTCTTGATGGAACAGCACTTTTTTCTTCGCTAAATGCGGTCGTTTTTGCTTCAAACCAATATCGAATCTGTCCAAAAGCTGTGAGTAATATTCGCCAGTGATCGTTTTACCTTATTCAAGGTAATTGATATTAATTGCACCGCGTGCATCCCAAAAAACTGTAGCCATGACCTTCTTGGCCGACAAACCCACCTTAGCCTTCTTTGGTGCACATTCACCCGGTGAAACTCACTGTCTTGATTATTCTTTGATCTCTGGTGTATTTTGATGGATCCATGTTTCATCCACGGTCTCAAAACGAAGAAAACCTCGTTCGAATTGCGGCTGAATATCGCCAAACAATCCTTTGAAGTGTCACACAGTTGTGCTTATGGTCGAGTATGAGCAATCTCGACACCGATCTCGCGGATAGCTTTTTAATGTCCAAATATTCATGTAAAATGTTATGTATCCGCTCAATTGAGATGCCTACAGCCTCAGCCAGCTCACGCACTTTCATTCTCCGATCGACCAATGTCATTCCATGGATTTTATCGACTATAACTAACGTGAAGACCTCTTTTGGGCGACCTGAACGTTCCGCGTCACTTGTGCTGGTACGACCACAACAGAACTCAATAAACCACTTCTTTGAAATTGATGGTGCAGAGTCCCCATAGTAAATATCACACCTTTTCTTGGTTTCGGTGATGGTTTCTTTACGCAAAAATAATGCTTAATCAACACACGAAAATCACTTTTTTTTTTATTTTCGTTAAAATTCAAGAGTTTGTCTGCTTTCAATGGCTGTCAAACACAAACAAAATGACGCAGCTTGCTCAAAATTTGACAGTAGTCTATTAATAGATGGCAGTTGGAGGGAGAAGTGTTGCATTTAAAGTTATAGTACGTGAAATTCATAAAATCATTGACTTATCAAACTGCCCTCGTAACATTCCAAGATTTCCAAATCTTGCAAGAAAATGATGCAGTTATCAAGCATCTTTGCGAGGAGATCGTAAAAATTTTAAAAAATTGGGAATTCTTTCGACGTCCTCTAACTAGCGACATGAGGGGGTGGAATGGTCGTTCAACATTCGTTGGAAAGCATACAGGGTTAATATCATCTGAACTACAAATTACCTTCATGAGTTGTATAACAAGGAAGTAACGGGGTCTTCTGTAAAAAACTAGCAAATTCTTGTGATGACCCTGTAACTCTGAAACGGTTAAGATACCCCTCCCTCTGCCATAAATTTTTTTATTTGACTAGATGAATCCTATCACCTCCTCCATCACGGAAACACCCTGTTTTTTAAATTTATCTAACTCAAATGCAGATGTAGAATATTCATATATGCTGCCTGGGATGCGATCTTAAAAAATGCATCACAGGTGCTTCTTTAATCTCTCGGGAGAGATTAACAAGAACTCAAGGGTGTAGAAGAAATAAGGTTCACCCACCAGCCCTCCATCTTACAGAATCCTCTACTAGCAAGCTTAAATTGACGGCATCTTTTCAGTCGTACTAAACTACTAAAATAGAGGACTAGAAGAATTATACTAATTAAAACCTTACGATTAAGAACTAAAGAATATGAAAAGAAAAAGAGATCCTTTCTCTTCAAAGCAATTGATAAACTTTGTCAAGCACTTTCGATGATAAGTACTCAAAAAATCACAGTCAAAACAAATCAAAATGTTTGGCAATCATGAAAATCTACAACATCATAGTTGTGTGTTAGAACTAAACTATCGGGATATCACATATTGTCAACATGATTTTGAATTCTTAAAGTGTGGAACTCACCTCGTCTGTTGTATGGGTAGAGCAAATGCTTAGCTAATAGGAGCATCACAGACAACTTAAGGCCAGGGATCGATAACAGCAGTAGGCACCAAGGAATACTTTCAAAGAACGGACGGTATTGAGGGCACTAACTATATAAGTATAAGTAAAAAACATAAATTTTTATATGACAATACCAATAACGGGTTGTCCGATTTAGTCCATTTTCGAAGCTTTATTTACTATTACTATGAAAACAGCGTGTACAAAATTTCAACCCTCTACGTGCACGCGTTCCCAGGCAGTGTTCAAATACATAGTGGAAAACGAAATTTTTGTAGGACAACCCTACGAAGGATTTACCCGATTTGTCCCATTTCGAACTTAAATTTACTTTTTTTTTCAAAAACCCTAATTCAAAATTTCAGCTCTTTAAGTGAACGCGTTCTAGAATTATTGCGAGGACGGAAAGACAGTCACACGCTTTCCGGTCCGCCTGTCTTAAACTAATTTTTAATATTATGCGTTGGTGTCCAATCCATTTTATCCTACCGTTATTATTTCGAGGTGTTACAAATGGAATTATAAACTTAGTATACCCTATAGATTTTATCTAGGTTATAAAAAGTAAAATTAAGTTCAAAATTGAGACTAATAGGACAATTCCTTCATGGGGTTGCCATTCAAAAATTTCGTTTTCCATTATATATTTGGACACTGTCTGAAACACGTCGACATGGAGAGCTGAAATTTGGTACATAGCGTTTTAATAGTAATAACAAATAAAATTTCAAAAATGGTTTAAATCGGGCAACCCCTTCTTGGTGTTTCCATATAAAAATTTTGGTGTTTTACATATACTGTAAAAATGATCAGTCTTAGACATTTTTATTGTACTAAAAATTTCTTCAGAATACGAAATCCTATAAAATTGGTTATAATAATTTTATCTGCCAGACGAACCGTTCTAGAAATATATGCGAAAAACCACTTCAATCAAACTTGCACAGATCGGTGACCATACGAAATTTTATACGGGCATTCATCTAGGGTATCATAAAAATTGGTCTTACACCAATTCTAACTTTTTATTTGTTCTCTACTAGCATTATTTCTGTGCGTGACAAACGGAATGACAAACTTAGTATACCCAATGATTTCATCTAGGGTATAATTACTGATCGCGAATTTCTCTTTCCTAAATATAATCTATTAAAATTATCTTCAAGTGTATCCGGAACTTGTTTCATTTTTAAAATAGAGATATAAAATCCGCGTATAGAGCTTTTCATCCAATCAGATCCATCCGATACTGCAAATTTACTAACAAGAGGCATCAAAAATCGTAGATATCAGATTTTTTTTTCACTTATAAAAGTAAATCTTCGAAAAGTTTATTACTCTTGGCAAATTGAAGAATATCACCTTAAAAAAACTCTTGTAATACATCCTTCCAGCGAGGTTTCTCACCACCTAAGTAAGATGTGCAAAGATGCAATAATCAAAAGAGAAATGAAGGATAATAATCTATATTTTATATATATATACAAATATTATATTATTTTAATATATAAAAATCCAGTGTCACTGCGTTTTTACACGCTAATCTCCGAAACCGCACACGCTGTTGAAATTTTGTACACGGCGTTTTCATAAAAATTGAAAATACATGTTAACAAGTAAAAAAGCTAGAATTGGTCTAAGACCAATTCTTATGATACCCTAGATGAATGCCCGTATTAAATTTCGTATGGTCACCGATCTATTCAAGTATTGATTTTGAAGTGGTTTTTCGCATATATTTCTAGAACGGTTTGTGGCACAGAAAAAATTATTAAAACCAATTTTATAGGATTTCGTATTCTGCAGAAGTTTTTAGTACAATAAAAATGTCTTGGACTGATCGTTTTCAAAGTATACGTAAACAACCGAAATTCTTATATGGCAACACCAAGAAGGAGTTGCCCGGTTTAGTCCATTTTTGACATTTTATTTTCTAATGTAGTAAAAACATCATGTACGAAATTTCAGCTCTCTACGTTGATGCGTTCGCAGGCAGTGTCCAAATATATAGCGGAAAACGAAATTTTTATATGGCAACCCCACGAAGGAGTTACCCGATTTGTCTCATTTTCGAACTTAATTTTACTTTTGTTTTTTAAAGTCCGTGTACAAAATTTCAGCGCTCTATGTATACGCGTTCTCGAGTTATCGTGCGCACGGACGGACGGACGGACACGCAAAAATCAAAATAACTTTTAATATTATGAATGGGTGTCCAATCCATTTTGCTCTATCATCATTATTTCGAGGTGTTAGAAACGGAATCACAAACTTAGTATACCCCTATGATTTCATCTAGGGTATAAAAATGGACTAAATTGAGCACCTCCTTCGTAGGGTTGCCATGCAAATATTTCGTTTTTAGTAATTATATATTTGGACACTGTCTGACAACGTGTGCACGCAGAGAGCTGTCAGATAATAGCTTAGATGTTATACATCTATGACCACCCCACCCCCACCCCCATCCATCTGTATTATCGCCGAGCAACGCGGACGGGTTGCTTCTAGTATATTATATATTTGTTTTTTGTTTTTCCAAAAGCTCCATAAAATTAATTATATTTTACCAAATATTTTGATTTCTGGAATTGTGGAATTTCTTATCAAACATAAAACAAAATCTTATTTATTAGGTTTCGTAGGAGCTTCCAGAAATCAAAATCTGGATTACGACAACCTGCAAAATATAATCCCGCAAAAGCAAATCCTGTAAAAAAGTTCCAGAATAAATTTAAAATAGCTTCAATTCTCGAGGAAGTATAAATGACAAATATAAAAATATCATTCAAAATTCCCGAAGTACAAAGCCACGACAAAAAATACTGGAATCCCGGAAAATTGTAATTTTGGATTCCATGAATTTTCTCTCCGTCGGATTTTTTTTTTTTTTTTGTGACTATTTTTACCAGGATCTTGAAACGAGATTTTGAAATTCAGGAATTCCTACACAACCTAATTAGTTTCTTCGACTTTTTGAAAATCATAATATTTTTCCTCCTTATCTTCAATTTATCATGATAACTTCTCGGTTTTAAAAGCGAATTATAAGGCGTGCGATAACGATTTTAGCTACACAATCGAAGTTGGTTTTTGAACAATTTTCTAAAATTACAAACTGCTCCAAACTGAGGTTATGGCAAAACTGGAAAATATCGCAGTCGAAGCATATAGGTATATAGAAAATTCACTTGAATAGCTGTTGAATAGAAAGAGATTACCCATCAGTGTAGGCATCATTTGAAAAACTAAAAAAATTATAATATAAATTTTGCAGTTTATCGATCCAATCACCGACTTTTGCCATGGCTAAATATCGACGTCTCAAGGATTGAAGAATCACCATCACCCTTGGACTTGGACAAATATGGCAGCCGAAGTCGCAGTTGTAATTGGTCGTTAAGCCTTCGACATTTAGTCCAACTGGCTTCTCTGATTTTTTTCTTTTAGTCTGCCTGTGATCTTTTCTTAATTTTTAACTTTTATTTTTATTTTTAACTTTTCCTTTAAATAATGAAATATTTTGTTGAGCATTTAATTTTATTTGTGCTGACACTTTAATGAATCTGCAAGTCTTTGTACAACTTCAAACCTAAATGAATGTAAATATTCAAACAATTTTGTAACAATCAAGTTGCGGTAGAAACCGAATAGTTAATTTTCATTGAGACATGAACGGTTTTAATCAATTTAGTGCCAAACACCTTTTCCTGGTTTAATTGATTCAATTACGAGCATAATGTTACAAATGAAACAAAAACAGGAAACAAATTCATTAGCACTCCCTGTAATCACGTGCAACCTATGCTCTTTGTTGCCATCTAAGCATGTTTATAATTAATGTAAACATGTTGATACTACTAAAGCCTCCCTCTTATCTGTCAAATCACGTAAATTACAATATAATTAAAATTAGGTATTGGTATTCGCAAAATCGCCTGCATAAGCAATTAATCCTCTTTGCGGGAAGGACAATTCACATTTAATCCTTATTACCACGAATGAATGAATACCAAGGACTTTTAATATTAAATAAAAAATTAATCTTAATCGCGATACGAAATCGTTCGGAAAAATATTTAATGGACAAGCATTTTTCCGGTCGTTGCTTTTAATTTTGCAAAAATAGAATCATTTCATAAAAAAAAAAAAAACATTATTTTCTCCGGAATTTCATGTTGTGTACAGAAAAATTCAACTGGGAAGATACCTTTTTACTCGCAATCCTACTAGTCTTCCTGTAAACATTTTTACGATTCGATAAACATCAGCAGCAGTGACATGGATAGCAATGCTGCAGAAATCTAATTTAGTGCAAATTTATATACCTATACCTATGTACTATGTAGGTATGTATGTGCATTTTGTTTGTTTGTTTGTATAAATCTATTTAGGTACGCTTTTAGTCAGATATGGAGCTCGTGCTTCTGCAAAATATAAGAATTTCCTCTGTCAAAGTATATCTCACAAAGTTTTGTCATGGACTAGTGAGTAGTCGTGGAATGAAATAAAAAAATTCGCAGCGAACTGAAATGATGTTAAAGTGAGAGTAAAACCATTCAGAAAACGATATTACAGTTGAAGGAGCTGTGTAACGAATTCAGTGACATCTATCATATGGGAAGGATGACATCATATTTCTATGGTAAGGTTGGTTTCGTTATTGTGGGATAGTTAATTAGTGTATGTGTATTTGGGGTAGGAATGGTGGTTATTTCCGATACCCATTAAATGGAATTGGAAGGAGGTTGGTAAGAATTCTCTAAAACCATTTATAAGCTGTTACTTATAAATCCAAGCCGGACGCTCTGACAAAGTTAAGGACTGGATTGGATTGATTTTCGCCAAGAAGCCATGATGTGGCTTTCAAGTTGTATGTCCATTTCCAAATGAGGGCTCATGCAGAAAACGATGTTTCCGGTATTTTACTCCGATTTGGAACCATTTCTATAAAAAAAAAAACAGGGTGTGTCAATGGTTTAAGCATAGAGTCGGCTTTTATAACATGGTCTCGATGAATTGACGCCTTTTTCTTGATGTAAGGGCCCGAATTCTAATTGACCTGAATGCACCGCTTACGCTACCCAACTAACAGCCGTTTACACACAATGGTCATGGTTAAGACCGGAACATAATGTGGCGCGGTAGCCAGACCTGTCAAAATTTGAAAGCACGGAAAGTCTATGATGGCGTTCCAATGTGTAGCTGGCGCTGGCGCTGTAGCTCATTTTTGCCAAATTTTAATTTTTGGCGCGCGCCAAATCTGACAGTCGTTGGAAATTAATATTTTTATTGAAAAGTTCGTCATCATTCTCCTTTAATATATTTAAATGTTTTTTCGTAGAATCCTGAACTCATCCTCTGTTGATATAGAGGTCTAACCCACCATTTTATGCGTTTTTTGTCTTTAAATATTTATAAGTGAAAAAGCACAATTGCACTACACATTCTAAAACGGCCATTTCTTGTAATTCTTCCATATTAAATAATATTTTCAAATTCCATAGATCAAAGTAAAAGTAAATAATGAGGTATTTCACCGTCCGTACCATTGGCTACAAGCTGCATCATTGTAACCAATGTTAGCTACATGGCGTGAGCCAGTGCAAGCTACAGCACCAGCTACCGCGCCAGCTACGAGCTACCGCGCCACATTGTGTTTCGGCCTTTACGCTTTTCTGCCTAGCTGGGCCCATAAAGAAACGCCTGTTATGAAACAACGACGTTCCGAAATTATCTATGTTACGGAAATGAGTTAACGCAGTGTGGAAATTATGTGGGCATAATGTGTAAAGTGTTACAAAATTTAGTAACATTGAGAGATTTAATGTGTAAACAAAAACGTAAGAGCTTGGTTGCAGTGACGTAAATGTGTCGAAGCTGTGCCGTTTGACACATACTTATACGATATGTGAACTTATATTTGACATAATGGTAAATATGGATATTTGTTTTATTCGTATATATTTGTAAAATTAGATTACGTACTCTCTATGTATGCAAACATACTTGAAATACTTTTAAAATACATTTCATTATATCTATGATATAATAAAATTTGATTTTTGTTTTTCAAATGGGTGAAAATTTACAAACCAAATTAAGTTTTCTGTAAAATCAGTTAGGAAACTTCGAAATAACTGAAGCGCTTCCAAAATCTTTAATAATTTAAATATTTTATAAATTTTTTCAAACTTCATCGAAGAATTTTTTGGAATAAATTATCAGTAATTAATTTCAAATTAGTGTTAGACTAAAGTGGTATGTATTTTTAAGCTTGCATCTAACAACATTTGAGGAATTTTTCAAAATCTCATATCGCCATTTTATTACATTTTATAGATCAAATGTTTCCAACAAGGCAGTTTACATAATTTGTGCCCATTAGCTTGAATTTATATACCCATCAGGTAATGTTTCTATTGGGTGCCTATATATGTTTCTATATAATCACTCTTACAACTTTGTGACGAAAGATATGCCAATAAAGTCTGAATTCCTGGTCAGTGCCTATAATGTGTGGATTAATGAACTGTTTCCATTGGGTGTCGTCGGATATGCCCACATAGTCAGAATCACAAATCAAGTGTGTCGATTAAGGAACTGTTTCCATTGTGTGTCTGGCCACATAGTGAGAATCTCTAGTCAGTGCCTATAAACGTGTCGATAAAAGAACTGTTTCCACTGTGTGCCGTCAGATGTGCCCATATAATCAGAATTCCTAGTCAGTCTCCATAAATGTGCCGATATAGGAACTGTTATCACTTTGTGCCGTCAGATGTGCCCACAAAGTAAGAATTCCTATTGAATGCCTATAATGACTGTCATCACGTGCGCCTACCATACACACAAACCTTTTAAAAATGCTCTTGAAAACAAAGCATTAAATTTTCAAACGAATTCTCTGTCAATATTGAAGACCTTTCTTCCACAAATACATTAAGAAAATCATCTAAGATAAGTTTCTTTTCCCGCAATAAATTTCAACAACAACTTTCAATGACACAAAGAATCGGTCAAAATTCGCTCCTTAAGCTATGTAGATGCAATGGGCAAACCATAAATATTAATAATTAAAGAGACACTTTGGGGGCATTGAATTTGTGATAAAATATTTATTACCTACTCTTTTTTAGTCCATTATGTAATGTAATGTACTTGGGAGCACCTAATAATGCTCTACTATCTTTTGTTATATAATCGAATCCGTTTTCAAGAAGTACTCTTAAAAGATTTTTCAAAGCATAGTGTGATTTTTTTTTTTTAATTCCAAAGTCACAGCTCTTCATTGTACTTTATAGTTTGCGAATGACAGTAACTATGCAGACATTATTCCTTTATTGACAAATTTCTTATTGAGAATCTTTTCTAGACACATTTACGTTTTCGTGGCCTACAAACTAGGAACAGTGCCCTTAAAGGAACAACACAAGGAAACATTTAGGTAACTATTCCAAACCGGCAAATAACAGTAAAGCAGTGCTACTCATGTACTGTAACTATATAGGAACCTTTAGAGGCATATTTACGTATTCATAACTTTTATTGTGCCCATTGAGGCATGCTACCATATGGGAAAGGCGACAAAATATTTTCGAATTAGCGATGCTATAGCGACGTCATGGGGTGTAAAATAGAAATTCTGAAACATTAAGGCACAAAATGTTAGTTGGGTGAAGAGGCATATTCTCTGCACCTTTTCCACTATCTTACTGTCCGCTTGGTGTGTTTACAGTTAAAAATTTTATCTATCTAGGTATTTTACTCTGTCCTTTAGTTCCAAACGCGTGGAGCCAATAGCGAGCAGGTTCATTGTAAGAAAATACCTTTTCTTAGTAAAAATCAGGAATCAGTTTTCAGTGGATTGATGTACAGTCCGAAGTCCGTAGCCTAATCTGTAACTAGTCGGATACCGTTTTCCACAAGTCTGCAGAATTCTTTCCCTTCTTTCTCGAAACTACCTGTAAATAAAGTAACCAGATCGTCTGCGTCCACTTTGTATTCCATCCGGGTGAGCATGATCTTCCATAATGAGTACCCATCAGAGTAATAAGGAATGTCTGGTTGACTCTATGCTTTGTCAGTATACCAGTGAATTTATGTAGAAGTACCTTATGAAAAGCGCCATATATAACGATGAAAACGGCCAGTGTAGATTCAGCAACCTTTGAAATGATATCGGAATTAATACGGGGTGCTTATATCATATGCTCGATAATTCAACAATAAACAAGTAAAAAAGCTAGAATTGGTCTAAGATGAATACCTGTATGAAATTTCGTATGGTCACTCATTTGAGCAATTTTGATTTTTGCAGTGGTTTTTCGCATATATTTCTAGAACGGTTCGTGGGACACAAAAACTGATTATAACCAATTTTATAGGATTTCATATTCCGAAGAAAATTTTAGTACAATAAAAATGTCTAGGTCTTATCGTTTTCACAGCATCCGTAGAAAACTTAAATTTTTATATAGTAACACCAAGAAGGGGTTGCCCGATTCATTCCCAATTTTGAAACTGTATTTACTATTGCTATGAAAACACCATGTACCAAATTTCAGCTCTCTATGTCAACGCGCTCTCAGGCAGTGTCCAAATATATAGTCGAAAACGAAATTTTTGTATGGCAACCATACGAAGGAGTTGCCCGATTTGTCTATTTTCTTGCTTAATTTTACCTTTTTTTTAAGTCCACGTACTAAATTTCAGCTCTCTTAGTATACGCGGTCTCGAGTCATCGTGCGCACAGACAGGCAAACAGACAGACAAACAGACAGACGAACGGATGGACGGACAGACGGACATGCAAAAATCAAAATAACTTTTAATATTATAAGGTTGTGTCCAATCCATTTTGCTTTACCATCGTTAGAAATGGAATGACAAACTTAGTATAACCTATAGATTTCATCTAGAGTACAGAAATGCGAATAACTGCTCAAACCAATTTGATTTGTGACGTTCTACAATGAAGTCTGGAAAGCAAGAGAGTGATTTTTCGTTTTTGAAGGACGAACCGAAAACTTAATTATATTATGGATTATAATCCAAGCACTTCTTTCCATTAAAATAACTAGGCTAATTTAAAATTCAAAAAAATGAAAAAAGTACAAAATTCCGTATTTTATTTATATAGGAAAATATATTCAACATAGTATGTCCCTTAATTAGAGGTGAATACCATGATGGGCGCGATCAAGACAAGTGAGAT
Source organism: Dioctria rufipes (assembly GCA_963924295.1). Classification (NCBI taxonomy): domain Eukaryota; kingdom Metazoa; phylum Arthropoda; class Insecta; order Diptera; family Asilidae; genus Dioctria; species Dioctria rufipes. Next base: position 66,704,675 of record OZ002744.1, on the reverse strand, counting down.
GCAAGCTGATCTTATCGAGTTACAGAGTGATTAAGAAATTATTATAATTTTTTTTAATTTTACACAAAATACTCTATATATTAAAAACTACGATATATGGCCATCACTAGTACGTCTTACCATATAAAATCCCGTGAGGTTTCAAAAATGATGAATTACCCCACTGTTGACACTTTAAAGTAAAAATTTCGAATCTTTATTAATTTATCATTTTACTACCATCATTTCTTTTAAAAATTACATCGACATCAAGATATACTTAGGGTTGCAGTTTGAAAGAAAATTGTGAATTAAACAAAAAGGAGGGAAACAGGAAGGAGAATAATCTGATTAAAACACAGATCTTTTAGCAGAATTACATTAACAACGCCAACGCCGATGTGTGGTCGTCGTTTTATAATGTCAAAAATATTTAGATACAGTTTGCATGTATGAAGTGCATTACATTACTCACGCCGATGTCGTCTTTGTCGTCGTCGTCGGCGTTATCGTCGATCCATCTCTACTCCTAATTTTAACGCCGGCGCTCCATTGCTGCAAATGTGCAAGATGTCAATCTATTATGAAAAAAACATGACAAAATGAAAATTTTTTTATTATATGTAACAATTTTATTGCAAAAGGGCAGAGTTTACAAGCAAATTACTCAACTCTAAAATCTAAGGGAAATTAGTGTATGGCGCTAGTGCTAATGTAACTTGCCCGGCATTTTGTTCTTTGATGACGACGACCACGCCGGCGTCAACTTTTTTAATATAAGGCAGGATTTACATTATGATGGCATGCATTTTTTACAGAGATTGTGAGGGAGATAGTACATTGTATTATGAAAAATGATTAAAATTTCGGATTTTTTGCGCAACTCACTGCCGCATCTACAACTCGGATACACCAAACGATCTTTTACCTTCCGCTCTGAACTATCGACTGTATTCGTTCAATTCTTAAAAGTCTTAAGGCCTAACCACAATGTGCATAAGTTTGCATATGCAAGCCTTGAAAGTATCACGAATGCTTCCTTATGCATCACTAACATTTGTAGTATTTACACAAACTGTCAAATTTGCTTATGCAAAGTACAATCATGAGCGTACAGACAGAAGTTAACGAAAGGAATTAAAACTTGACGAACGGCTTGTTATTCCTATTGTGGGTTGTTATTACGAAAAGCAATTGCTCGTGGCTTTGTGTATGCTGCTTAGGCCTTTATCCCTATTTTAATGGGGTCATAAAACCCAATTCTAGGCGGCTTCTTTTGTACAGGATATACATTTGGTCCCTTGAGATCAACGGCAGTGAGAAGAGGAACTTCAATCGTTTCACCCTTAATTCTTACCATCGAATTCGTGGTGTGTGTACGGCGGTCAATATGTGATGAACTGCATTATCTTCGCAAAGCTTCGTGAACTCCTTAGACGTGAACGCTGTCCCTCGATCAAAAATTATTCTAATGGGTATACCCACGAATTGCACCATCTCTTCTAAAGCTTTATAACTCCCCTCGTGTTTGCTTTGAGAAACAGAAACTTCGTGAAGGAATCCACTATTCCTATTAGATAGACGTTTCCTTTCTTACTTTTGGGGTCCTAAATGGTCGACGTGGACTGTATGAAAAGGTATAGGCTGACGGGAAGGGGTGTATAGCTGATAATGGTTTTCATCATTTCCTCTCAATACATGAACTTAAATACTTTTTAACTACCTACTTGTTTCATTCTCGCGAACCAGAAGTATTTTTGGGTATTATTGATTGTTTTCATTATGCCTCAGTGAGCTGACTCATCATGAGCCCTTCTGATAATTCTCCATCTTATATATTTTAGTATGACCAATTTTTCTTCTTTTCCAACTAGTTTGTATATGCGACTATTTCGCAGCACATAACATCCCTTTAAAACATCTTTTTCTGTGTGACCCAAATTGCTGCCATCGAGTGCAGATTTGATCTCTTGTAAACGTAGGTCCTGTTGTTGTAACGCAGCAATCCAGTCCTACTTGGTAGATGAAATTTGTATAATCTTTTCGGCTACCATGTCGGCGTTTTGTCCTGTCTCTACCAATATACGACTTAGAGCGTCGTAGTTGATTAGCTGAACTGTGTTCCAGAATAAAGTCAAATTCGCTTATTTTTTTCCACTACTTAGCGATTCGTGGAATGATGTTTTATTTTTCTTTTGTAGTCTGTAAAGAACTGCAATCGGTTACAACTTTAAACTTTTCCAAGAGAAGGTAATGCCGGAATCTTTCAATACTCTCTACCACTGCAAGAGTTTCTAGTTCATAGGTGTGGTACTTTTCCTCACATATTGTAGTTGCCCTACTGAAATAAGAAACTGGTTTAAGGCCGCCTGTGTCATGTTGGAAGCGTATTCCCCCTATTACTTTTAAGCTGGCATCTGTATGTAGTTCTTGTTCCTTTTCTAGATCGTAGAGTGTTAATATTGGTTTAGATACAAGCGCACTTTTGTTTTTGAAAGAATTTTTCACAAGATTCGTCCCACCCAAATTCCGCATCTTTTCTCAACAGTTTATGCAACGGTGTAGCGATTCGGGCAAAGTCCTTAATAAATTTTCTAAAATAGCTTGTTAATCCGATAAATTTTCGCATATCTGTAACGCTAGTGGGGCGATTGTAATTTTCAATTGCATTTAACTTTCTCGATCTTGGCAGAAATAAGCACTTTTCTGGTTTTAATGTTAGATTTGCTTTTCTAAATAACATCAAAGCTTCACTAAAAGTTTCTATATTTTCTTGAACTGTCTTCTTGGTCGCAATTAAAATATCGTCCATATAGATTATAACATTTTATCCCTTTAATTTATTAAAAACTTTATACATTAGTTTAAGAAATACTGCCGGGAAATTCGTCAATCCAAATGGTACACGTTCATATTCGTAATGGTCTTCTGATGTTACAAAGGCCTTATACTTGCGGCTATCCGCTTCGATTGGAATCTGGTGATAACCAATAAGTAACTCAAGGGAAGTAAAGACTTTTTTTTTCCAGTAAGTGAGTTTAATATTTCCTCAATGTTCGGTAAAGGAAAGGTCTCTCTTTTTGTGATTGCATTAACCTTTCTATAATCGACACACATTCCATATTCTCCATTTGGCTTAGATACAAACAAAACTGGACTTGCATATGGAGACGTTGAGACTTGAATAATATCATTATTAACTAATTCGTCTATCGTTTCTCTGAGAATGTTTTTTAGACCATAAGCAACTTTACGGCCAATAGTTTATAATCTCGTTTTTATTTAATTCGGTTTTTCCTAGCTAGTTTGTATTATTCGCCAAACAATCTAGAAACTTGTTAAGTAAATTGGTTAATATTTCCTGATCTGCATGGAAATGTTGCTGATTTTTATGTCTTCTATTTTCAGAGGTCTTAATTGTATCTTTCTTTCACTTTGCTTCTCCTCTTGCTTTATGTTTATCAAATCCAAAGATTTATACGTTTTTACAAATTTTACATTTATTTTATCTAAGAAGTTTTTTCCAATATAACTGAAGGACCTTGCCACTCATCCTTAACGATCATTATATTAATAATATTTTCCATTTCTCCGCACTTGACTACTTTCCTCATTCGTCCTAATGCCTGATTGTTCACCGAATCCAGTCAAAAGTATTTCGCATGGTTCCATATCCCAGGTGTAAGTTTTCCATAAGTTTTTTTTTCATTGTAGTGCAGTCACTATCGAATTCAAGGAAAGCAAATACCGGCTTGTCGTCAATTTAATTTCTTTATGGTACTCATCTCTAACCACTTTCCGTTCCGTTCGTTATAATCGTATACGGGAATTTATTTATGAGTGATGAGAGAAGCAAACGTGTTCTGCATTTTCCAGACCTCGATTTGTCAATGTGTGCATGTCTGAAACCATAAAAATACCTCAAGCATAATAAGTTGTTATAGTTACTGAAACAACTAAATCATTGTTATTGGTAACCCTAATTTGTCAATTTCGACCACTCGTGCTGCCTATTGTTGTAGTTACTACAATTTTATTGAAAATATTTATTAAATCATCTGTCAAAAATGGAAGAATGTAAAAGTAAGTTTTTAATTTGTAATTAAATATTGCGAAATCGAAGGTTTTTACATATTTGTTTATAGAAAAGATTGAAGTTATTCCGGACATAGTCTTTCGTCCATTTTTTTACAACAATTATTATTACATACGATTAAAAAATTTACAATTTGACAACTTGACAATATAACAGTTTGCCATTTGTACCATAAAAACTGGAGGGGACTGTACGTGAGAGGTATTGCAGTGTTTGCTTTGGCAGCATTTAAATTTCAATAAACTATCTCTCTCACAATTTCTGTAAAAAATGCATGCCATTATAATGTAAATCCTGCTTAATCCAGCCATAAATAATATATGTCCCTACTCAGTGATTTAGAACCACTTGTAATTTGTACATAATTTTTCGGGAATGTAAGAAATTTTCATAATGAAACACGGAAAATTCTTTCCCGCATACTGCTTATGCATTTCGTCAGCATTTCTGTTATATGCTAGGGGGCAGTACTGGTACTTCTACTACATGCGAAGTAGATGTACTACACTTTAGTTCTTAGAATTGTTTACTACACTCCAACTCATTTCTACTACACAATAAACAATAAGTATTTCTTTGAATTTACCAGTCAAGAAATTTTCGATACATATATTTCATTAAAAATTTAAAAAAGCTTTAATATATTATTTCAGTCCACAAATACACAAATACATCTCGTAAATGATAGCATTAGAAAATTATGCTCAAACTAATTAAGAATTTCTTGAAGCCCGAACACATGTCGGAACACAGCCGTTTTAAATAAAGATTATTAGCTAGACTATCCCATTATTTATTTGAGTTTAGGATTTGAACAGTATATTGTCCAAAATTGAGTCGACGATGAAACTGTTTTGAGAATAAAACAAATATTCCTTCCTTCCTTACCTAACAGCAGCACTAGTGCTGAAAGGGAATTTTTGAATTTAAACATTATTAAAAACTATAAAAGAAATTGCTTCAATACTGAAACAATCGAAAACATAATTTTAGGAAAGGAACTTTTTGAAAATATTCCACATCTTACTTCAAATCCGCCAAATTAGTTAATAAAATATTCTTTGAAGTTTTCTTTCACTAACGGGGAATATCTAATTAAATAATAGTGTAGGTGACTTTTGCATCCTACAGAACTTATTATTAATAGTTTTCATCATGTGTTCCTATTAAATTTAATAAATAATAAAAGTTATTATTTTACATATTTTATTTATACTTAGTTTTGCAATGATACGTGAACTTTGTGTAATTTATAAGTAACACTGTTTTTTTAAATAAAATTCTTAGATAAAATCTCTATGGTTTTACATATCTACAAAATATTTTAATAAAATTTGCTAACCATTAGTTCAGTTTTCTCATTAGTCGTTAACTTCAATTTAACAATTTAATTTTTTCAAAATTTAATGAGTTCTCTCTACCGAAATTTGTACTTGTCATTTCATGTTTATGAATTTATCACGTTAAGCTAAGAATGATTAATAGAACAGTACTGTACTTAGTAACTACAGAAAATGTTCAATTAAGCTTAATGGAAGTCATTTACTACAATTCTACTACACTTTTTTATTCGAATTTACTACACTTTTAACACACTGAAGTTCCAGCACTGCTATGGGGTGCCTGCTTGCTACGCTACGTGATAAATGTATGGGTGTATGATGTATGACGTATGACAGAAGGCTTGATAGCTATCATATAAAAGAAGAATGAAGAGAAAATAATAAGAGAGAATAGAGTTATAAAGAAAAGTGTGTAGGCATGTCATGATATTGAATTGAATGTTTTTTTTACATTTTTCCATATTTCTATCTTGCTCTAGATGTTATGGATAGAGTAGGAGAGATGTAGCGACTGTAACTAAATCAACCAGGTCTTAGGTAGATTTAAAATAAAAACGAAATTCAAATGGCTCTGATATGAAGAAAGGCAACACATAGTTTTTATCCCCTCTCCAAAAGCATCATGATGGGGTGGGAGTTGATATAAACATTATATACCGACGCTTAGACCAATTTCTCCTATACTAAATAAACTAAAGAATTAGATAGAATTCGAAGAAAAGAAGTAGAAGGCTTCATAGCATATCCCTGTACAGTTTGGCAACATCTAAAAAAAAATTATTTTGAACAATTTTTTTTTTCTTTCCGCTCCCATCTCCCCCCCCCCCCGCATCAACCCACAAATCTCCTCTTCTATCATATCCACATCGAGTTCCTATTTTGTATACAACATACGCCCCCTACCCCTCACCGTTCTCCCGTTATTCCCGAAAAATATGAAAAAATCTACTCGCCTACAACCCCAAATAAATACCGTTAGGAAAAAATAATCAATTTATCTCAACGCTCGGAGGTAGATCCATATACATTTTATATAAAAAAAAACAACCCAACCTCCAAAATTTGCTATCCTTTATCATCCCCGCGATTAGCACTTTTTAACTCAATCACCTTCTACAATATTCTTATATATACTTCTTTCTGTTATCTTTTAAGTATGGTAATTGTTGGAGTTCGGCCTAGGTACACAATATGTTTTAACATAGCCCAGACATTTACTATCGGATTAAAATACGGGGTCGGTACCGTGGAACATTGGCAGATTTTGAAGGTTTCATCGTGGTTTTTTTTTTCATAAACTGTCGAAAAATTTAATATATTTTGGTTTCATCATAGCATTTGACATTGTATTCATGTAAACTAGAGACAAATGCCCTTAAATGCATGCCAAAGTTACTCCGGGTTTAGGGTGACTTTGGCAGGTGTATAGCTTAAGGACGTTTTCATAATTTTATTAAACATAAAAGCAGGTGAAACTACGAGAAAATAGTATAAATCAATATATTTTGAGAACATTTATTAAAAACTAAATTAGCAAAAAATCAAAGGTAGCTTATGAGTAAATAAAAAAAAATTATCATTATCATCTTTACACTTTGCACATCCTTAAAACGGATCCTTGTTGTCTTCGTGGCAGTATTCGCGTAGCCAATCGTGGCAAGTGACGTACTGTAGCCAGTCTTTGCCCTAAAGAGCTCCATTTTATTTTACACAATAAGTACAGACAGGTCATCATTATCATCATTTTCTACCACATAGCCACCTGATGCAAAGTATCCGCAAACAATGTCTCTTCCTCAGAAATTAAAGCAAACGAACCACCAATTTTCTCCTTGTGTATACCATTTAGTCTATATCGTTTCATGAGATACTTTCCACTTTTTACCCTCACTGACTTGTAACATTCCCCTTCTTAGTATCTTCTAGTGTTCCTGTGACATCATCATCCGTAAAGTTTCAATATCTACACATTCTTAGTGAGCTAATATAATTTTTGGCCATTTTAAAGTGGCACACGTGCACCCGCTACCGAATCGTAGAATACATTCACTATTCAGTACTCCGCGCCTCTTTTCGATCAAGTTAACCGACACTGGGTGCCATAGTCACTCCGCATGCCAAAGCCACCCTGTTTTATGGCATATTTCGTTTTCGAATGGTATTTATCATCACCGAATGTGCCCAATGACGATTGACGAGGTGCTCCATCCTGCATAAAGGTATACAGGTATTCAACAACAACACACAGCTGGTTGATGATTTCCGTCCCGGTCACAGTTGTGATTCAACACTCTTTTAAAGGTCACATCTGATATACATAGGCTCTCGACAAGAATCATCTAACAGTACTGGCCTTCAAACTTGGTATTATATATGGCTTTTCTTCATCGACTGTTCGATTAATTGTCGCTTTTCTTTTAAATCGCGGGCAAGTTGTAAAAGTACAGAAATCCATCTCTGCTTCGTTATCATTTTTCGGTGGTGTACCTCAAGGTTCAGTCTTAGGCCCCATTCTCTTCTCTCTCTATATAAATTACCTTACTTCTGTAGTGAATAACGCTTCTGGGCACTTGTATTCCGATGATGTACAGCTGTACCTTAACAGACCCACAGGCCTGGTCGAGAACTGTATTGCTCGTATCAATGATGATTTACAATTTATATAGAACTAGGCAATGGATAATGAGCTTGCAGTTAATCCAAATATGTATTACTGTCTCCTGGTATATAGAAGCACTTTCCCAACATTTACCATCATTCCATGCTTGAATATGTTGAAATCAACTTAATTTTAAATTTAGTTTGTGTGACTACATCAGCATTTTGATCGAGAAAATTGCTGGCAATTTTCGTCAACTGTCTATTTCCTCTAGTTCTCTATCCGTGGACTTTCGCAAGAAATTGACTCTTACTGTGCCCCCATTTTAAATATGAGAGCCTAATTTTAGCAAACTGAATTCAATTTTTCAAAGAAGACTTATTGTGACTTATAACGAAATTATACAGACTCCTTCCAAGCGCTCATCTATCTGGTGCTTTTCTTTCCTATATAGAAACTCTATCGAAGTCTATTTGACTTGTCGTAGGCTTATATTTCTTCATAGATTAATTTATATTAAATCTCCTACATATCTCTCGAAAACTCTACAGTACATGCACTCGAATAGAAGTCATCAACTGATTGTCCCGTGATGTGCATCTGTACGGCAAACGCTCTTACGCCGTCAAGTTGCCCGAAAATGGAAGTCTCTTCCAATTATAGTTCAATACTTATGTTTCGGCCTGATCTTTGCTAAACTAATCAAAGATAACTTAAATTATTAGATTGTGATTGTAACCTTCGAATTCATGTTAGCTATTGTATTGATACATTACTTGATTTTTTAATTGATTGAATTTTTTTATTTGTATTTCTCTTTTTTCTTCTTTGCTTTCTTAAGTTATCTTTTGCTTCTTTCTTTTTTCTTTTTGCTTTTCAATGTTTAATTTTATTTTTATTATTAACTTTATGTTACTTATGTTATGTTACTATGTATAAGATTTTATAATCTTCTGTACAGCGTCTAATAAACGCATTGAGCCGATTTTATTAGTCTCGTATCTTCAATCCTCACTTTAACTGCCTGGAATGAGTCATGAATCAATTGCGTTATGTTTATCATTAGTTGGTAGGTAGCTTATACCCTAGGCAGACAAAATCAATTACCATTCCTCCGTAATTGATTTTTTCAAAAATCAAGTTCCAAGCTTAGATCATATAACGAAAAGATAGGCTATGAGGAAGAAAAACTTAAGCATTTTTCTTCATGTAGAAGAATCGCATCGATGTGTTTGTTTAGTCATGAAAGTCGTAAACTACGATATTTTCTGAGCGGGTACATAATTTAGTGGTTGAAACCTAATCAAGTATTGAACAAGTTTTATAATTTCCTGTCACCGGGATTAGTTTCATTTTTAAGTTTATAATTTTATATCTTTTTATAAAATTTTTTCTATTTTTAAGAATTTTCCTAGTGCCCCATTTATTTGCTGATAATATTTCTTGTCGTTGACTTTGCTTGGCTGACATCAAACAAGAGCCCCAATGACAATTCAATTGTAAGCAAACAAACCGGCAGTGGAAAACGTTAATTTTTTTACCACGGCTGTTTATTTTTATAACTATTTCACTTTTATTTTACTTAAAACACTATAATTTATTAGTAAAACTTTTAAACTTGCTTGAAAAATCCTTTGCCTCGACACAAACTCCGCTTGTTTCTGCAGCACAACACAGCGCACTTCACCACCATAATTATAGACTCCGGAGTATCGATTATAACAAATCTCTTGCACAGAAAAATTATTTGTACCAGTTTTTCAATATCACAAAATTATAAAACACTTTTATTAATGTTTTAACTCACAAATCACTAAAACAACACCCGACCTAAGAAATGACAAATGTCAGAAATATCGAACTGACAAAAACTAAAAACTCAGCCCTCTTGTCATTTCCCTCCCGTGTCCAAACAAAAATTGCTTATCATATGTACACGAATTTTATATAAGGTAGCCTAGTAGTATGTATATCGCTAGAGGTTCACTTTGGCTCCGGTATATTACCTAGTATTTGCAGCATTTCCCAGTTTTGGTTTAATTTTTAGATTAACTCGTTGGAGTGAAATAAAGGGTGATTGAAAAGGTGACCTCTTGGAGTTCAATAAAACGAAGTTTCAGTGATTTAGTTAATTATTCCTTGATTGAAACGCAAGTGATCATACATTAAGTAGCTGTACCGCTATTGTGTTTATCTCTTAAAAAAAAAAAAACAAAAAAAAAAAAAAATCCAGTGAGACAATTTTTTCCCTTGAAAAATCCAGAGAGACGATATTTTCTCTTCAGAAATCAGAGACAACATGTCTCCCAAGAAACAACAAAAAACCCGTCAGAACTCTGCTTCAGACAACACAAGCAAAGTGTCGACGCGTAGCCTAATGGTTAAACAACCAGTAACTGGATCTACTACTGAGACTGTTTCTGATGCTGCATTGCCATCCTCGGCTTCTCAAAGTGAGATTGAGCAATTGGAAACCCGTCTCTTAAATTTTCTACACCAGTTCGAGGACAGGATTGTGAAGAGGTTTGACGAGACCGTCCGGTCTCTTAACGATCGGCTTACTAAATGCGAAAATGCTATATCGCAGCTAAAGGTCAATAATGTTTCTGTGCTCAAACAGACTGAGGCCATTCAGCATGCGCAGCGACTAAGTGATGTCATCATAAGAGGTATACCTTATTGCCCTAATGAAAAAGCGACAGCCATCGTCAAAAATATTGCTGGAGTAGTTAATCATCCCATAACACCATTTATTGATGCTTTTCGCTTGAAAGCCCAAGCACGGTCTGCTAGTCATCCTCCGATAATTGTGCGCTTCTCTGGACATGCTGAACAACGAGCGTTCTTATCAGCTTTTCGCAATTGTAAAGGGCTACGGCTGTCACAACTAGACGGTTTCTCTTCTGATAGTTTGGTGTACGTCAACGAAAGCCTGACCCCAGCCGTCAATTCTCTTCTTCGAGAGGCACTGCAGCAACGTAAACTGGGGAAACTTTATGCCGTCTCTACAAGAACTGGCTGTCTCTACGTTAAAAAAACAGCAGCGGACAGCCTTACTAAGGTTTTAAATATAGATCATTTGCACTCCATCATCAACTGAAGCTATCCATGATTCTTATATGCAGTTAACGATAAATTTATACATTCGATCAATAACATATAAAGACCAACAGCCTTGAGCAATTGTTCCGAACCAATGATTTATAATTAGCCATAGCGTACTGGAGCCTACATGAAATAATTGTTGAATTGATAAAGCTTTGCATTGAACTATTTTCTACCATAGTGTTATTTTAAATAGATTTAATTTAATTAATCAATTTATTTTTGGATTTTCCTATCTGAATTATATCTTTATATTCGCTTTAAGTATTTCTTCTTCTTTTCTTCAGTGAGTAAATGCTGCGGGATGTATTTAAATGTGTGCGTGGATTTTTATATAATAATGTGCCCTGCGCTTTTGACTAAATGCTTTGACTGCTGCCCTCTTGTTTATGAACATGGTTAATTACATGTCTTTGAACGGGGTGAGAACTTTGATTAAAATTATTTGTGGTCGATGTGAGGGATTCAATGTTTGTGCTTTGAATGCAAGAAGCATTCGTAACAAAATAGACGAATTTCGAGATATTTTTTCTGATTGCGGTTTGCATGCAATCTTAATTTCGGAGACTTGGCTCAATGATAATATTCCTGATTCAATGCTATCCATTCCCGGATATAAAATATTTAGAAATGACAGAAAACACAGTTCTGGTGGGGGTGTTGCTATATATGTGAGAGATTGCTTTAAGGTTAAAAAAATCTTCTCATCAAGCGGTCGGGATATTGAGTTTATAGGAGTTGAGGTCAGGTCGGAAAGTGATAGGTGCGTGCTGTCTGCAGTGTATCGTCCTCCAGGTAACTACGATTGCGACTGCGCCCTTGAACTTGAAAACTGCTTATCATATGCATCACAACACTACACTAATGTTGTGGTGGGAGGAGATTTCAACGTTAATATTCAGCTTCCTAGCCTTCAAACACAAAATCTTTTACATCTACTACAATCCCTGCACCTTAATGTAATAAACTCGAGTCCAACTTTTTTCTTTAATACCGCTAATCCATCTCAATTAGATTTGTTTCTTACCACGGATATAAGCAAGGTAATTTCGCACAATCAAATAAGTCCCCCAAGCACTCTTGATCATGACATTCTTTTCCTCTGTTATAACTTTTCCCTAGGTTCGATGACAGCCCCCAACTATTCTTACCCTGACTATAATAGTATTGACGAGAATGCATTATTCGAGGAATGTTTGGGCTTGCCATGGTGCGATATTTTTGAATGTACATCTGTTGATCGCCAAGTAGAAATTTTTTCCTCTTTGACTAGTTACCTGTTCACTAAATATGTACCAATCCGAACAAAACGAATGTCTGCGAATGGTTGTCCTTGGTTTTCATCTTCCATTCGCCTACTCATTGCTGAGCGCGAATATCTCTATCAACGTTATAGACGGCTGCGAACAGAAAATGCTCGTGTGCGGTTCAAAGCTGCTCGAAATAGAGTCACAACTGCAATTAGATGCGCCAAACGTCAATATTTCGCAGTGAAGTTCGACGTAAATCTAGAACCCAAAACTTTGTGGCGAAACTTAAAAACAGCCGGCGTCTATGGAAAAGTTGAGAATGGATGTGATTTTTCCCCTGATGAGCTTAATACCTTTTTCGCAGCATCTAATAGTTTATCAGTGACGCCAGGTCAAGTCAGCGGACATGGCGTAGTAGATGAAAATCGACTCGATATTGTGTCGAATAGTTCGGGAAATCGGTTTTCTTTCTGCGGGATTGACCTCTTCGAACTGACTACTTCAATGCATTCGATAAAGTCTAATGCTACTGGCCCAGACAATATATCCCCTAAATTTATCAAGTCATTATTTCCCTTAACTGCACGTTATATCCTTCATATAGTAAATACATGCTTGATGTCGTCCTCCTTTCCCAGAGAGTGGAGAAGTGCCACGGTCTTACCGATAGCCAAGAAATCTACCCCTGAATCTCCAGCTGATTTCAGACCTATAAGCATTCTATGTTTTCTGTCCAAATTGTTGGAGAAAGTTATGTATAATCAACTAGTTTGCTACCTGGAGAGAAATGAATTATTCTCGTGCTGGCAATCAGGCTTTCGAAAATTTCATGGATGTGAATCGGCAGTGTTAAAAATATCTTCTGACATAAGAATTGCTCTTGATCAGAGCTATTTTAGTGCAATGGTACTACTTGATTTTTCGAAGGCCTTCGATAGTATCGATCATAGCCTCCTCTTGCATAAACTCCGCATTTTCTTCAACCTTGACAGAACTGCATTAGGCTTGATAAAATCCTTCCTCGCTGAGCGAACACAGCGAGTAAATGTGAACGGTACCTTCTCTAATCTGTCCCGTGTTTCAAATGGAGTTCCACAGGGATCGGTGCTCGGACCACTACTATTTAGCATGTTCATTAATGATTTACCACAAAGGGTTAAAGATGTTAAAGTGCACTTATATGCGGATGATGTCCAAATATACCTGAGCAGACCAATTGGGCTTCTTGAGGATTGTATGGCCCGCATTAACGAAGACGTTGAAAGGATTAGCTCTTGGTCGGCATGCAATGGTTTGCCACTCAATCCCAAGAAATCACAGTGTATCTATTACTACAGTAGTAATCTAAACACAGCAGATATACCACCAGTGAAATTAAATGGCTATACTATACCCTTTTCAAATAAAGTCACTAATCTGGGAATAGTTTTGAATTGCGAAATGAAATGTTGTGACTATGTAAACGCTATGATGAGGAAAATTTATGGTGGTCTTCGCAGGTTGTGGCTTTCAGCTAGCATTCTACCTACTGGCACCCGCCTAAGGTTAGTGAGGGTACTCATAATTCCGCTTTTCACCTTTGGGAGTTTGATATTTCCAAGGCTAGATAGGGTATGTGCACGTAGGGTTGAGGTTGCATTTAATGATTGTGTACGATTTGTTTATGGACTACGCAGATTTGACCATGTGTCTCCTTACCGACTGCAGGTACTTGGCTACTCTTTGGTCGCTTACCTGGAACAAAGAGCTTTGCTATATCTTTATAACTTGTTGCACTCAGGTAAGCCAGGCTATCTCAGAGAATTTTTTCAAATGACAACATCTCGGCGAAATCGAAACATCATTATTCCTAGTTTCCGAAAATTAGTCATGGAAGCTTCTTACCCTGTTCAAATTGCTCGTTTATGGAACACTCTCCCTTTAAGTATACAGGGGGCTGGCACGGTCAACGCGTTTAGACGACTTATAAGAGCACGTTTCCACTCTTCTTAATTGTATGTATTGCATGTTTTTTCTGTCTTCGCAGTAATTTATCACTAAGCTTTATACATTATCTTACTTTAGTTTTGCTTTTTTTTTTTTTCTTATATATATATAATTTTTTTATTTTTATGTTTTTACTTTAGTTAAGCTTTATTAGCCAACATGTCCAGTGTGGTTTGTTATAGACTTTAAGTTATTTATAGCGCCAGTTAAAAAAAATTTGTACAATTAGAAGATTACTAATCTTGTGTACTATATTCAGGAATAAATATATTGTCATATATTGTCATATTGTCATATCCTTTCGTTTTATGATCTAAGGTTCCAAGATTTTGTGAATTAAAACGAAAGTTCTGTCAATTTTTATGCGTAATTGACAGCATATTTTTAATAATTAAAATTAAAATTCAAAGGTAAAGCGATTTTTGAAAAATTCAATTACGAACGAGTGATCACTGATTTTTCCCGTTTGCCTAGGGTATTAGGTATGTAATAATAAAGTAGCAGCTAGGTGAATCGTTTTTTTGTTTTCTTTTTTTATATAAATAAATATACTCTAAAATATTTTAAATATTCTAACCCCTGCCCTCCCTACAACTACTACCAACAAAAAAAAAAAAACAACAACAAAAAACATTTCTAACGTACGACTTCAAACGATTTATTTAAATGAATTCCATTCCTCCATTCCCTCCCTACATTGAATGACTTTAATTTCACTTTCCATGACAGAACTGTAGATGGAACGTACATCTCTATCTATCTAAATATCTATGATACAATTCTATATACCTTAGCTTCCCCTTCGGTGGTGGCCTGGTATGTAACATAAAGCTAATCTCTGTTTCTGGTAATGATAATAGACTGCTTATGCGTGGATTTGTTCATCGCAAAACAAACGCCATTAATACAAGCAGCAAAAAAAAAAAACATAAATATCTGTACAGACATTAAGAGAACACATTTGCGCTACGTCCAAATAGCAGCTTAGATAAATATCTAAATATCCCAGCAACAGAGAAATGTGCGATATTAATGAGGCCCCGTCACATTTCACCCTAACCATAAATAATAGAGATAGATGGGTCTGGCTGATGGCTGGTTTTGTTGGTCGCTACTAGATTGGCTGGAATCGTCCAGACTCCAGACACTAAATTGATACAGAGTTAGAGAACGAACCCTAAAATCAATAGATATGGTCTGGGGATGTGAATTTCAATCAATTTAAGATATACAATTCCAAAGATATTGAAACTGGGCGACAATCTACTGAAAAATTTACTTGGAATTGAATTCAATTTTGAATTCAATTTTTAACAAAAAAAAAATGGAATTTTTTCATTCTCCGTTTTTTATTCTCTCTTTCTCTCTCTCTCTTTACAGAACCAATTGTCAACGAACATCCGGTTACTATATATCCAGGCAGAGAGTCTCCACCACGTACAACTAATAGAGTACCGCCTAGAACTTTGCCCGGTTCCTTTGAACGACATCGAGAGGTTTGCCGTAATATAAACTCCAATGAGTCTTGCGGCGGTGGTGCAGATAATGTTGATTGTAATTTGATGATGTCACCGCTAAAACTGCTCGCTGTAACAAAATCACCATCTTCACCGTTAGTGTCTGGGCAGCAACACTTTATTCGGAACATTAAAAGCAGCCATCAATTGTTCGATAGTAGTAAAAACCATCTTAGTAACCTCTTGATGATACCACCTCGAAAGCAGAATGGAGAGGATCACCACAAGCACAAGGCGAACAGTGATAGTGAGGAATTTTCAGACGATTCACTTGAAGGACAATCATTACCCCCGCCTCCACCCCCACCAGTAGTGCCTCCACCACCATCATTGTCTGCTCCAGTGACTCCAAGCAAACGAGGTAGTATAGCTTGGGAAATAAATTTGGATGACCATCTGCCACCACCACCTCCATTGCAATTGTCGTCGCATCAAGCAACTTCGTCAAACAAGAAGAAATATAAAGGGAAACTAGCCCCCCTGGAGATTTCCTCATCGTCAGCAAAGGTAATTGAAAGACACTGTTCTATAGTAGAAGCATGAGTGTACATAAATATAGGTAGTCGGTATATAATATACAAATTTAGTATATAAGAGAATGGAACTTCTAAAATTCAATTTTGTGTGATGGAAACATTTAGACTTTCAAGTGCAACCCCCAAAGACCGATAGAAGGATGATAAAAATGCCCCCCCCCCCCCCCATCTTTCTTTCTTTTTTTTTTTCTACACAACTGACATGTGGTTACTGGTTTGTTACTATATACAAAATTGCTAGCTCAAGAAAAGTTAATCTCGTATCTAAATGGAATAGGGAATACGGAATAGAATTGCGGTTTAATAATTAAGCGCCATTTCCAGTTGTATTCGATTACTGCCAGTTGCACTTCCAACTTAGCAGCAGATTTCTATATCATCTGTGAAGTGAAATGCACGTTATGCAGTGGCCGCCGCATCAACAGTGGAGTAGTACAAGTCAACGGTATTGTGGTAACAATTTCCTGTTTAATATCTGCCGGGTGGGGGGAGGACGTTAAATTTAACTGCATACAGTCTGAGCTGCTCCTTGATAATAATTTCCTTTTTCGGATCTATAGATATACATACATATGTACATACATCGATGCTACGACCTTACACCCATACAAACCCTTACATCTCTTCGAATGAATCTATTCCATCACAGTCGGGTTGGAGCCTTAATTAACAATTTTGATTTCCTTGTTTTTTTTTTTTTGTAATTAATTGTAAAAGCAGCTGTTGTTTGTATGTTTGGATGCATGTATACAACGGCATAATTTAATTTTGTACCAATTTTGGTTGTAAAGTTCCAGATTCAACATTTTCTGTGGAAATATGAACGAAAAAACAATCTACCCGTCCGCCATAATTTTAACTAAAGTTGACTATTTGTGTTAAATCCGGGTCTGTAGAAATTTTGCCGAGTAATTATTTTGTTATTTCCATTAAAATTTAAACCTCGGACCGATATGCGTTGTGGTAAACAATGTGGTTTCTCATATTTTTCAACCGTATTGATGTCGATTATTGTTTAAATGGAAAGCCTCAGTTTCATCAACACAAAATATTTCTTTTTTTTTTTGTGCTGTTATAATAGAATTCACCAGAAATGGTAATTTAATGCTTTCATCGCAGGTAGATTGAGGAACGGTGAAATTTTAATCAGGTGCTTTAAAAGCTATTATACATGTGGGATTTCTATAGTACCCTGAAAAACTGGAAGACCTGGGAACTACCTACATACCTACAAGCAATTCTCTTCAAGTGTAGAGAGGCTCAATTTTAATAAGAGCTAAACTTTTAGAGTTTATTACAAAATTCATTAAAATTTATAAAAGTTTTATAGGTCAGAACAGTTTAAATCAAGTCACTTACGGAGTTGCAGTCAGTGTGTTTAAAATTAAGTGGACATTTCTTTTTATTTTTGTTTTAGTGATAATGTGAAATGCGTGAATAGGGGAAAAGAAAATATACGGAAAGGAAAACAAAAAAAAAAACCAACGCTGTGAGGCTTTGTCCAAAGCTTAAGAAAAATCATCATATGCTAAGTGTCTATTAAGGCCGAAACACAATAGCGGCATCGTCATTGGATTTAGCATTCACAATGGCATCGACATCGCCTGCGACATGAAGCCCAATGACGGCGTCGAAAAGAAGAAAACATTTTATTTGTCAATTCAAGAAACAAAAGAATTTATTCAGTTAAAAATCACTTCCCAGGAAACATTTTGAAGCCAATGCGAATCGCAAAAATATCATAAAGTGAAACATAAATTTCGGTAATGAATTTAAATAAGATATGAAAGCGAAACCTCGAGCGAGAGGAAATGTGGACAGAACATTGTATCACATTGGTGGTATCACTTCTTTTTCGACAAAATGTGATAAAATTAAAACAGCCACATTCGGACGACGTCCATCAAAAGCTGTCCACTCAATGCCAATCAATATGCCTACCAACCCGGAAAATCCACCGAGGACGCTCTCAGCAGTCTGGTAGAGCCGAGAAACGCTGCATAACAGCTACTATGAACGGCGAATCCACAACAATCATGGCCACTAGAGGCTGCCCACAAGGCGGGGTTTTATCACCACTCATATGGCTCCTGGTTGTGGATGAGCTATTAAATTTACTCCAAGAGGCCGGCTTTAAGACCCAATGATACGCTGATGACATTGTCATATGTGGTTAAAGGACATTGTCATATGTGTTAACATCGTTAGCAGATGGTGCCAGAACATGGGACTATGAATAAATCCAGGTAAAACAGTGCTAGTTCCTTCTAATAGGAAAAGGAGTCTTCTAATCCCATCTCCCAAGTTAAATGCAATTGCAATAGAATATTCCAAAGAAGCGAAATATCTGGGAATAATCCTAGACAGCAAACTTACCTGGAATCCCCAACTGGAAATGATAACTAACCAAGCCATTCAGTTCTTGCCACAGGCTTTCCGGGAAAAAGTGGGGTCTGAACCCCAAAATGACCTTATGTATCTTCCAGGGCATAGTCAGAACGATACTTTCTTATGGAACAAAATGTGCGGTGGCCTAAAACATTGCAGGTAACCACCAGGAGAAACCTTAATAAGGAGCAAAGGATGGCATGTTTAGGCGCCACTGGCGCTTTTACATCACGTCCTCAACGTGTACTTGAAGCCATTCTTGGCTTACAGCCTCTCTACCTCTTTATTCAGAGGGAAGTAGCAGCTTCGAAAAGAAAGGCCAGATAAGCGCGCCTCTTCCAGGGTGGGTCAACTCAGTATCTTCGAGCAGGTCAACATTAACGACCTAGAAGCTCCAATAGATACTATGGCCAAGAGACTTTCTTTTGAAAGAGGTTACAAGGTAACCATAAATGAAAGAAGCCAGATACTTGACAGAAGACCCTAGCTTCCGCAACTGGCCCAAGTCTGGTATACTGACGGTCCCGGAAGGACGGGAAAACAGGCGGAGGGGTGGTTGGTCCAGATGTTAAACTATCCATTCCAATTGGTGCCTCACCTTCCATTCTTCAGGCGAAGTCTATACTATAGAGGTTGGAGATCAGGAAAGCCTAAATAAGGGCTCCAAGAACTCCAATATCTATATTTGCTCAGACAGCCAAGCTGCGCTGCTAGCTCTTTCCTCTCAAGTTTTTGAGTGCAAATTAGTCTGGAGCTGCTACTCGAAACTACAACTAATGTCTATGGACAACCAAGTAACCTTGGTCTGGGTCCCTGGACATGAAGTAGTGAACGGTAATGAAAAACCTTACGAACTGGCTACAACCGGAGCGGATTGTCCGTATACTGGTCCCTACCCGACATTGGGCCTACCAAAAAGCTACTTTAGGGGGGAACTGCTTAGATGGGAAAACAGGCAACTGGATCTCCTTTGGTGCAACGCGCCCTGTATCTCATTTCCAGACCCGCCAATTTATTGGACTTAGCAGACATTCGCTCAGACTATTTGCTAACGCAGTCACTGGTCATGGCCTCTTCCGTCACTTCCTGAAGAAGATAGGCAAATCCGACAGTGAACTGTGTCGACTGTGCGAAGAAGAAGACGAAACCTCGATGCACGTCATATGTGAGTGCCCAGCACTTGCAATTCTAAGGCTGCAAACCACTGGAAGAACAATTATCTCTCCATAGATAATGTCTCCAATCTAACTCAAAAAGCAATAATCGAGCTCATTAAAAGACTCGATTTTGCCTAACCACTTTAGAGGAAAACACAATAGACCAACTATGGTCGCGGTGTCCGCAAGGTCCTGGAGACCTAGTCGCCCCTACTCTAACATTAACAAATGTATCCAAAGTGAATATTAATCTGCTGTGGTAACAATAACTTTAGCGATTCACAAATGAAATTATTTTTCAATCATTGGCGGTGTGTCCCATATCTACGTATGAATATAATTTATTAACGTATGCTTGCAGGTACCTACCTATCTAATCTCATATAAATGTAGCCTCGCATTTTATGCTTAATTCTAATTAATTAATAATTAAATTTAATTGCTCACCTTTTACAATTCACTGAAACACATATATGCGACAAATTTCTGATTTGTTCACGCTGAAATCGAAAATAAAACCGAAAATCTTGAAACTGTAAAATTCTCAGAAGTTCGGACACAAAACATCGCATATGCTCGTGTTTATGTAAGATAAATAAAAGCGAACAGAGTTCATGTCTATTCGCGTTCGTTTCGCTTTTATTTCGCTTCGATAATATAAATAATTTTTAGTTTTGTCTCATTTACTCCCATGCTTCGCATTGTGCAGCATTGTCGCTTAAGTTTCGCTGTTACAGATGTTCGCCAAATTGCTATTATTTTCTTTACTAAAATCTTTCAATTTCTTATTTATCATACATAGAAGAGATTCCTGGAAATCATCAATTTGGTCCTCTGACAAATTCGCTATTTCTACTTTTGTTGTTGTGGATTGCATAAATTGTGAAATTGAAGATTCTTTGTTTCTTCATATTACATATTTTTCCCCCAAAGAACACGAACTTGATTTTTTGCCTGATTGTCTTGTATCATTTGACTCAATGCTTAAAACAGATGGAATCTCTCCGGATTGTGGGAAAATTGCGACCTACTCTTACTTCTCCAACGCATATTTCAGTTGACGATAATGGTTGATCCTTGGCGAGGTTGTCTTCAAATGACAATAACGTCACCTCATCTTCATTGGAAAGTGTTATATAATTAGTTATTGTTAGACTATAAGACAACATTCATTGAAATTTTGTTAACTAACCTTCTAGGAATACTGCTCTCCAAAAAGCTCATAATCTGAAAGTACTTCCACTTGGTTTCATGAGAAGCAGCACTTCCTAATATAGGCGCTCGCTTTTTCTTCAAATCGAATTCCTCAAAGACTTCCATTTACCCTTTAATTTTCCGCCTGTGCAAAGGAAATATATTTTAAAAGTCTAACATCAAATAAATTTTTATAGTTATGAAAATATAACAAAAATTATAATAAATTATTAACTTATAAGAAACTGCAATTTCACAACTTAAATAGTTTGCTCCATATTTTATCTTTTCTTAAATTTTTTTTTATAATCGTTCTCACTTTTTAGACATAAACATGAGTTTTCCCGTACAAATTCCACCAATCTTTCTTCAAAATTCATTTTAAATATTTTTATTTTACCTGTCAAAACACTTCGGATGCTTTGATGCCGTTTTAAATATCAAACATCTACTGATCCAGGCCGATGCCGTCATTGTGGTTAGCATCATTGACATGTACAGTTTTTGATTTTGGCAGCTGCGATCTTCAATGCCAATGCCGATGCCTCACTAATGTGTTTTGGCCTTTAGGCTTCTACATCTACATAAATCTTCGTTATTTGGCCACATCTTGCCTACAAAAGAGATTCGAGATTTTAATCACCATGTTTAGGCATTGCTACCCGACGCGACGTCTTTCTTCTAATGTGACTGTTTGTAGTGAAATGCTGGTTCCTGAACAACGCGACGGATATTTCTGCGTTGAATTTATGAGTAAACTGCTATGTTATGTCTATACGACAAGCTACCAAACGGGAATAGGTATCTATAAGCCTAAACTCTAGTACCGGGGGAGGTCGATAAGTTCAGCGATCAGAAAAGTCTCATCAGTAGGGTTAGTATTCTCAGGGTTTTAAAAAGCTGATGAATGATGAGGACTTCAACAATAATTTTGCAGCTAAGCTTCAGCAGTTTTATGTGCGGTATAAATTCAGTCCAACAATAACTGTAAAAACAAAATTCACTCATACTTCTGTAAGCATCACTTGGAAGCTCTATAGAAGATTATTTGATAAGTTCCAGCAGAAGTGCAACAAAGGGTGATTTCGTCTAATTTTCCACGAATCTAAACTGTGGAAGTTCTTGTTATAAAATAAGAATAAAGTTGAGAATATTGGCTTATTTAATTAACTCAATAAAAATTAATACCACAAATCATGAGCATGCGCAAGCACCTGTCTAATGTTCTCAGGAAGCAGTCTTGAAATCCTCATGTGAGGCAAAGGAAGGAATACTACGATTATTATACAAAAATGTCATTAAAGCTTTTGAAAAGAGACCCTCAAAAAACTTCTTCGCCCATCATTTAGCATACGTCCTAGAGCGCATTTTAAGAACAGCATTGAAACGCTTGCCTGTGCGGTTTCTTTGGAGTTCTTTTTCCGCGTAGGTGGATACCACATATTCTTCTGATTAATGATAACCAAATTGTTCAGCTGAGTATTCATTTTCTCAGTTAAAATATATAAAAAATCTCAACAAAACAATTATGCAACAGGGTAGGCTTTATCTTTACTAAATATACGAACAGACGAGTTTTTTGTTTTGAGGATGTTATCAAAGACTTTGCCACTAGAAAATGTAGGAGAAAACTTTATATATAAACATTATATTCTATCTTAAGTGTAAGATTTGTTTAGAAAAATACAATTTTATTTTACAGTTTATATTTGTTAATATTTTCTCATCCCTGTTAATCCAACTGCTTGGAAACTAGCACATGTTCAGCCTATTCCCAAAAGAAGAGAGGATAGCGATTCTTCCAATAACCGACCAATTGCAATCACTTCGATTCTTTCAAAGGTTTTTGAATCTACCATTAACTCCAAATTAATGACGTATCTAGAAATCAACGAACTCATCAACGATCGACAGTATGTCTTCCGAGCTAGACGCTCATCTGGAGACTTGCTGACTTTTCTTACGGAACATTGGAACCGTAGTCTCCAAGGTTTTGGTGAATCCAAAATCGTTGCGCTTGATATTTCAGATAGAGCCTTGATAGAGTCTGCCATCTTGCCCTATTAGCCAAACTCAAAGCACTAGGTCTCTCCCATCTTCTTCTATTATGGATTGAAAGTTTCCTATGTAGTTGCCAAATACGTGTTGTATTAGATGGCATTACATCTGAACCTCATCCCATAAATGCCGATGTGCCCCAGGGCTCTGTTATCTCTCTAACTCTCTTTTTAATTTTTATTAATGATCTAATTTTCCTTACTTTCAATCCCATACATAGCTTTGCCGATGACAGTACCCTTGATTTCGCTTACTTCTCTGAAACTCTTGAGGACTCCAGAGTCCAGAGGGAATGCCGCCGCATGTGTCAATGCGAGATTGCATGACTAGATCATGAATAACGATCTCGACAACATCCTCGCCTAGGGCAAAGCGAATAGCGTCGAATTCAATGCATCTAAAATCCAAAACTGTCTCATCTCTTTAAAACAAGATCAAGTCTCTCCACTCACGTTTCATTTGATGGAGCATTGATTTAGGATACACCGTCTTTATGCATTCTTGGCATTAATATTTCCAGCTAGCTAAGCTGGACAGATCACATCTTCTCTGTTGCCAAAGAAGCATCGAAATTTCTTGCATTTCTGAAAAGGTATAAAAAATATTTCAGCTCATTAAATCTAGCGCTGGAATACAATTCTCACATCTGGGCTGGGGCTGGCCGTACAGCCTTAACTTCATTGGATATTTTCCAAAAGAGAGCCTTTAAGCTTATTGGCGGTTTGGCAATAACTTATCATATTTATTCACTCGAGCACCGCCGTAAAGTTGGATGTCTTTCGCTCCCTTATCGCTACACGCATGGCCAATGTTCCGATGAAATATCTAGTCTGATCCCTTGTAGAATGGTTCCTGCATGAAACTCTCGCGCTGCAACCCGCGCAGATCCTTTCAAAATACTTTCGACCGTACAATAAAATTTCGTGATGCTTTCTTATCCCGAACTGTGCGCATGTGGAACAATCTACCATCTTCTGTTTTTCCGCGGGAATACAATCTGCGAAAACTTAAGAGTGGCATACATCAGCACTTCAGCCACTTTCCTCATGTCTCGTAATCCTTTCCCTATCTCCTCCTGCCATGGTGTGCTTTGCATCATAGTATATCCCCTGAGCTTGGCTTTATAGTATAAAAAAAAAAAAATAATTAATATGCAGACACCAAAATCGTTTCAGGGCTTAGGGCCTCCAAGGACTTTAATCCGGCGCTGTCCCTGAGTTACACCTATTGACTGTTAAATCTCCACTGATACCTCGCGCGCGTGGAAAATGATACTCTGTCGAATGACGCACTATATAAAACTTATCAGTTCACATTGGAAGTAGCACTAATCATAAGTTGTCAATTAAAAAGAAATTAAAACACAATTACACAATTCCATGGAGCTCAAGAAGATACTGATGAAATTCTAAGCGTTAAGCAAGTTTTTATTTCGAGATGACATACTTATTCTAGATAACATTAGTCGTAAAGCACCGTTTATTAAAAATCACAGAAACATGCTGACAAAAACTAATTTAACCAGGTGCAGTAGAAAGTAACACGTTCAGAATACTTAATATGTGCGGGGGAGAATTTTAAAAATTTAAGTAACACTTAAAAGTGCCCGACTTCCTTAAAAACTGCAAAATAAATCAAATACTGCACTCACCTTTTTCGTTGTCCTAATTTCGAAAACATTAAAAAAGAATTATACTCTCTTTTTATGGATGATTGTACGTGCATCACCAGCAAATCTGCCACGCTTTCAGTTTTTCAGTAGTAGGACGAAACCATCGCGCGTTCTAAAGTAGCTTTCTCCTGGCTCTCGCCTTAGCAAAATAAACAAAAACAAACACGTGAAGAACGTAAAGGAGCGCAAAACTAAAACGTTCAGGCAGTAAATTCTTACATAAACTTCATAAAACTTGCAGCTAAATTAAACATTTTCCTACTAGAGGTTAGCAATATTCTACTAACCAGTTACCAGAGAATATTTCATGTGTAGGTGGTTGGTAAGTAGGTGGGTAGTGAAAAAGCTATCTAGAGGTAGAGAAGTAAAATTTTCAAATGACCCAGTTCTCTAGAGTCAGTTGTTGATCCCATCGGAAGAATCTGCTCATACTAAAATCAACCAGGTACGGGTACAGAACAAAAACATACACGAATACACACACACACACACCAAAGTTTTGTAAAAGGATTTCTAAAAAACAAACAAAGCGAGGTACAGCATAATAGGTCCATCCACTTTGTATTTGCACACCTGTACCGGGCGCACGAAATGTCCTTCATCGCCATTCGTTTACATTCACAACCTGGTTAGTGTCCAATTTGAAAACAAAAATTTCTCTCTGGACGTGTATTTTTCTGTGAGAATTTCGAAAACATTTGGATTTTAGATTTTATAGGATTCTCAACGGAACTTCACAATGGGAGTGGGGGGTCGATTTTATTGTCTAATGTAGGGTAGGTGGATGCTGTTTTTATTCCTTCTCCCGTAATAGGGGTGCACAGGTACAATTGAAATTTCTGGTAATTTTCCGGTAAATTTTAAACAAACAAAACTTTAGCTGAGGTGAAATCAAGCGGTGCTTAGGCAGTCGTATGACTTTTATTGAGTTACTTTTGTTACTTCACTTAGTCTTAGTCTTCTCTGAAATGAATGACCTAAGTGTTATGGTAAGTAATTATAAATGTCTTACTCAAAACGAAAATGAGATTAGATGCGATAGTCATTATCGAAAGTAATATTACATTGTTGGTGACGTGCCCATGTTTCAATGAGTCTAAGTTCGAGTCCTAATGTATTCTGTTGACAACAGTTTACTCACTAAAAATCTCCATCTTTTACTAAGATATTTTTTTCATGATTTGAAAAAGCCATATTTCAGATACACAAGAATCCACCAATTCATACTACTTCACCGAATCCATTCAAAATCGAAATCTTTTATTGCTTACTGGTAAAAAGGTTTGCGTGTAAATTACCGGTATTAGGGCTACATTCGATAAATGGATCGCTGCTGGTCTTTCACTTAAAATCATGGGGAAGTATATTCCAGGGTGAAATAAATCTAATGTCTTTCCGTAACTGAATGGTTGGTGTTATGAAAAAAGGAGTTCGAAAATAAATTCAAAGTAGATACTGAGAGAAATCTATTTCGTCGGAAAATGTAATCAAAAAGGTAAAGGCTCCCAGAAACAGAAATAGACTTATTAGACTACAAAGAAAAAAAGTTGTCAAAATATATCAAGAAAGATGATCTTTCAATATTGCGACTGAATGCTGTAAGCTTTCTTTTTAAATCGTTAAAAATATGAAATAATAAGGATTTAAGTTGATTGATTGGTTAGTTAGTATGAAATTGAGACTAAAAAGGTCTATTGAACCTGGGCCACTTCTAGTTCGTTTATTCACAAAGCTTGAATCACTAGTAAATTTAAATAATACAAAAACCGGCCAAATACGTGTCGGACTCGCACACGTACCATCGTACAAAATTTAACATTATGTATACGCCAAAAAACAATTTTTAATTTAATTTTATTTTTATTATTTGTTGTTATAGCGGCAATAGAAATACACAGTCTGTGAAAATTTCAACTGTCGTCTACCTATTACGGTTCATGAGATACAGCCCGATGACGGACGAATGGACATCAGAGGCTTAGTAATAGAGTACCCGTTTTTACCCTTTGGGTACGAAACCCTAAAAACGATTCCTAATCCACGCGATATGCTTCGTAAAACTCCTTCGGTCGGAAACTGTATCGTTTGACAGATGGTATTGGACAGTAGCCGAGAATGTGTGTCACTATCTCGATCTCCTCTACGCATCCTCGACATTCAAGGCAATCTGTTACTGAATGCAGTCTTCAGAGAAGAGTCTCCTGTCATGATTTTTAAGTACACATAAGTAACCCCAACAATACTTTTGTTTATATTAATTTATGGTTTCCTTGACTGTGGTGGCAGTCTATTCATAAAGATATTTGGAAACGTCGCGATGTCCTCGCTTCCATAAGACAAATTCGATGTTCGAAAAGCAGAAGATGATCAGTGCATCTGTGCGTTTCGTTATCAAATTGGCGGTTACACAAGTTTTTATCACCACAATGTTTTCCTCGAACCTGAAACTTGAACCATTCGTGCTGAAGACTAGAAGCGACGAGATCGAAAGATATATCATGGGAGAAAGTCCATTTGTGCTTAAACGTGGGCACCAACCAATGATGGCGCTCTTCACGCACACGACAATCAGCGCCCTCAAGAGAGATTACTGCCGCATTAAGTACCAGTCGGAAAGTGAATGTTTCTCTTTCTTACTACTGGTCGAAGCGAGACCTATCTAACATCCCTTATCGATTTTTGAGTCACGGTAGCTAGACTCGAAAATATATTCACTCTACCCACGATATGGACCACCAAGAGCCACCACGTTGCTCTCATCAAGAGATTTATTGCAAGGTTGAAAGTAAAGGTAATACCCAATACAAACTAATATATTTTTGGTTGCAATTTCAAAGTAATTAGATGTCCGTAAATTTTAAAAATATTTATCATGGTGCAAAGATTAACAAGTATGGCCGATTTGATAGAAACTTGTTGAGTTGCAATATCATTTGGTGACAAATGTCATTTCCACCGAATTTGTTTTGAGTTTTCCGTGTTATATTTGACAGTGATATTGATATTGTGCAGTATTAAGCTGCAAAAACAAGACCCGGTTAAAAATTTAATAAAAACATTAGTTTCTTCATGTAAATCACTTCGTTATGTGCTAATGGGAAAAAAAACTTACAATTGGAAAATCTTTTTTCAGTTTAGTAAGAACGATTGAAATCGTGATGAACAAATTTGTGACTTTTATCTCCAAATGACGTAAACTCCCAAATGAATGCCAAGCTTTGTATCATGGCTAGTAGGAAAGAGAAACACACTTGTTACCTCGAAGTGGTTGAAGCAAAGTTAACTTAAGAACAAGTAAAAAAGCTAGAATTGGTCTAAGACCAATTCATATGATACTCTAGATCAAGGCTGCCCAACCCCAGGCCCGCGGGCCACAGAGTGGCCCGCCAACGTATTTGAATTTGCCCGCTAACTCACACGGTTCTGTTGCACCAATAGCCTGCGAGCGCAGAGTGAACAGGATTGCCTAGGGGACAGTCGCCACTTTGAAATTTAAACCTAAACAAACAATGAAAGAATGAGACAGAGTTATACGTAATTACTTTCTAACTCTTCGCCTTAACGAGGTAATAACTAAGGAAGATGAAAATGAGCAAATATCATGTAGCCATTTCTAACACATTGACACTGATATTGTTTGTACATAAGCGCTGTAAAACTTGCAATTTGTAAAAAAATTTATAATTAGGAAAAAATTTCAGTGGTACAAAGTTTGTTAGTAAAATTTGTTTCGCTTCCTTCGGTTATTTCAAGGTTTTTCCTGCGCCAATGCGTCAAGTCCAAAACAAACCAAAACCTTCAACACTATGAATTTGAAAGGGAAGAACAAAAATGATGGAATGAAACATATACAAAGTCACAAATTCAGGGCATTTTGACTACGATTATGTACACGGATCGTGCATATGATTGCATCTCCTTTAGTTATTCCTCGTTGCTTCGCCTGCTTCTTCGCTAACATGTCAATAATGTGAGTGAGTGAACTTTTGCGTTGACAAACAGATTCAAAAATTGAAAATCATTTTTGGCTCGTTTCGTGTAAGTTTTTTACCTTTATTTGAATTCAGTACCTATCAATTGGAGTGGTTGGCTGGCACATTAGCAGTTATCTTTTGAAGGACCTAATACTGAAATTGGTGTTTTAGTAAAAATAAAAAGCAACTAAGTAAGTACAGGGTGGGCCAAAAGTCACCATGGGGTTTAAAAATTTAATAACTTTTTCGTTTATATATTTTTTTTATTTTTTTTTTTTAGATTATAAAATATACAAAATGGAAATTTTTTTACGCTAAGTATGGAAAATAATGTCACTTAAATGACCACCGTTATTAGCTTCGCAATGATGGGCTCTTTTTAGAGCATTTTCCATAACATCTTTCAACATTTGTGGCTGTAGCGCTCGAATTTCTGCAACAATGTTGGCCTTGGGTTCAAGGATTGTCTCGGGCTTGTTCACATATACTCGCTCCTTCAAATAACCCCAAAGAAAATAGTCGGGCGCTGACAAATCTGGCGAACGCGCTGGCCAATTAATTTCCGAATTTCTTGAAATTATTCGCTGTCCAAAAATTTGCCTTAAAAGTGCCATTGTGTCTCGGGCAGTGTGGGCAGTGGCTCCATCCTGCTGAAACCACATCTCAGGTCTGTTTTCAAGAGCAGGACGTAAAAAATTTTCTATCCTAAACCGATACCGCTCTCCATTTACGGTTACAGCACTTCCATCTTCATTTTCGAAGAAGTAAGGCCCAATGATATTTTCAGATGTAATGCCACACCATACTGCACACCTAATGGGGTGCAATTGGCGTTGATGAATGGCTCTTGGATTTTCAGAACCCCAGAACCTACAGTTCTGCTTATTAACAAAGCCATTCAGATGAAAATGAGCTTCATCACTCATAATCAAATTTTCAATAAAGTTGATTTCATTTCTGGCCAACTGTTGAAATTTAACTGCAAAATTTAGACGTTGCCGATGATCTGCGGGTTTCAATTCTTGCACCAATTGCACCTTATATGGGAATAACAGTAAATCTTTTTTTTAAATGCGCCGTAGTGACGTACGAGACATCCCTAGCTGAGCAGAACGCCTTCTGGTAGATGTTTCTGGTGTTTCGTTAACACTTTGCTCTACACGTTCAATATTTTCCGCAGTGTGAATTATACGCGGTCTACCGGTTCGAGGCAAATCACTTACGGTGCCATGTTGGTGGTGACGATCAACTAAGCAACGAATCATGGCTTCAGAGGGCGAAATTCTGACGTTAAAATGGCGACGATATGCTCTTTGCGTTAAAATAATTGATCGCTGATTTAAGTAATAAAATTCTATTATTCTGGTTCTTTGTTCAGTTGTGAATCTCTCCATTATTTATTCTCCAGATGTTATTTATATAATCTAAAAAAATAAAATAAAAAAAATATATAAACGAAAAAGTTATTAAATTTTTAAACCCCATGGTGACTTTTAGCCCACCCTGTACCTTCATACGAATTTACAGTTTCAAAATTTCATACCCGTGTTGA
This sequence comes from Dioctria rufipes, assembly GCA_963924295.1. Taxonomy (NCBI): domain Eukaryota; kingdom Metazoa; phylum Arthropoda; class Insecta; order Diptera; family Asilidae; genus Dioctria; species Dioctria rufipes. Next base: position 66,674,269 of record OZ002744.1, on the reverse strand, counting down.
AACTATGAGCTACGATTTCCTAACCTAACTGGTTTTTGGAATCGGTGACTTCACAACCTCAACCGTCGTCAAACGACTATGAACAATTTTGGAAATTAGTATCAAAAGATAACTACCCAGAGATGCGCGACCTAGATTTGAAAATTATATGCAGGTTTAGCTCAACGTACGTATTTGAAAAAGCTTTTTCAACGCTTACAAATCTGAAAAATAAATGCCGCAACTCGCTGTGAGCGAAACATATTTCTGATTTGATGCTGTTATCGACCTCCGATTTGAAACTAAATATTGGAAAATTATTAGCTCAGAAACCTGTTCAGAAATCCCATTAATTTTTTTCTTTGAAATAAATACCTATGTATATATGTACTTAACAGCGTTATTTTTTTATTTATTCACACACTCAGCCTTTTACATGTTAATAAAATTAGGTTAGGATAGTTCCGTAGTTTCAACGTGGCTCTGACTGTTCCTATACATCTTTAAAATATCTTGATTGCGAAGATATGATGGACCCACCTACCACTTACTACAATGCTTAGAGTTACAGTCGTGAGCTTGATTGGTTGTTTTTTGTTTTTGGCCCGTCAATCGGTAATAAATTGAAAAAATGGCCCACGTGGAAAAATAGTTGGGTGGCCTTGCTCTACATGAATGGCGGTATGAAATTTCGTATGGTCACCCATTTGAGTAATTTTGATTTTTGTAGTAGAAATATCTAGAACGGTTCGTCGGACATAAAAAATGATTATAACTAATTTTATAGCATTTCATATTCTGAAGTTTTTAGTACAATAAAAATGTCTAGGGCTGATCGCTTTCACAGTATCCGTAAAAATCCTAAATATTTATATGGCAACATCAAGAAGGAGTTGCCCGATTTATTCCATTTTTTAAATTTTATTTGCTATTACTATGAAAACGCTATGTAGTAAATTTCAGCTCTCTATGTCAACGCGTTCTCAGGCAGTGTCCAAATATATAATGGAAAACGAAATTTCTGTAGGCGATTTGTCTCATTTTCGAACTTAATTTTACTTTTTTTTTAAAGCCTGTGTAAAATTCCAGCTCTACAACTATACGCGTTCTCGAGTTATTGTGCGCACAGACAGACAGACAGACAGACGGATGGACTGCTAGACAGACATGCAAAAATCAAAATAACTTTTTATATTATGAGTGGGTATCCAAAAAACGAAGGAACATACCTGTTTTTCCTTTCTTTCTTCAGACTTTTTTTCTTCAAAGTTCCCCTTTCTAGAAACCCTGAATTAATTTTAAACTTTTATTTGTTCAAAACCTTTTCCTTTTAACTTTGTTTTACAAAAAAGAAAATTATATTATGTCTTAATTTAATTATATAATTTTTAAGTTGTATTTTTTAAAAATAATTTTGTTTTTTTCCAACTTTCTTTAATAATTCTCTCTTCAAAAAATTTTCAAATTTTCTTTAATAGTTCTCCACGACCATCTTTTCTGCAAACCCATAACTAAATTGATTTTTTTTATGTTTTTTTCAAAATTTTCCTTAATGCTTCATATTTTTATACTTTTCAAACTTTCTTCAATAGGTAATTATTGAAAAGAGAATATTATTCTTTTTTCACACAATTCTTAATTTTTTTTTTTTCAGTATCTTGGCCAGGGCGAAATTTATTTTTTTCTTCACAAATTGAGGTAGTGCAACCCGATGTACATTATTATAAATAGTTTGAAAAGATTTTGAAGATGTTCAAGAAGATTTTGTCGATCGGGTAATCCCAATTTCTCTCGATTTTTGTTTTTAATTCGTTGTCTCAGTTGCACTACAATAATGCATAGCCAAGCTCTTTTCCTCCATTCATGCAAAAGACGAAAGTATATGACATTATTTGTTTCTTTCTAAAAACAAAAAACGAAAAATTTCGAATTTTATTCGGCTGCTTCTTATCTTCTTTGTAGGTTATCTTTCCTTTCTGCACTCTTCCTATATTCAATTCTCAAATCTTCTATCACCATCCTATTGGATTTCATCATTCTTCTCTTGGATCCTATCATCTTTTCTTACCCAACTCGCGATCCTTCTTTCAAAAACTGACAAAACTCCTACGACAGAGCGAGACGAGCATCTCATCACTTTTATTCAATTACCGATAGCCGACCCAGGAGAAACCCGTTGCTAAGTTGATGATTTAAGGCCAGGTTCACGCGCTTTTTTGAAAACACGTTTTTACTAAAATATTCAGAGATGCCACCAAAGTTGCATCCAAAATTATTAACATTGGTCAAGAACAGTTCCATATTAAAAGAAAAACGATCCAAAAATTGTTATCTGTACCTACTATACAAGACCACGCAAAACATTGGATAAAAGAACAAGAGCCTCTTGAATCTCTAATATTTATTCAAAACTATAGGTTGGAAAACTCTGGTCGCAACATAGTAATATTGTTAAGATTTTTTTTAACAATAGCCATCTGTGTCACTAGTTGTGGATGGAGGTTTTTCAAATTAAAATTACTTAAAAATTATCTTCGTTCCACATAAAAGGGCCAAACGCAGTGCGAGGTCTCACGACCTTTAACAACTTCAGTTTCCTGAATTTTTTTTTAGATTTCTATAATCCCAGCATTTTAAGTTATAAATTAATTAACTGAGAAAAGACATTTCCGAATTCACTAAAAGAAAATCAGCTGCTGGCCGAAAACAACGAAAATCATGTTACTAAATGTCAAAAATTGCGATGGAGTAAAAACTAGATCTACCTCAGCCTGCCAACAGCGCAGTGGACTCAGCCGCCTTCATTATTAGCCTTTGCCCAACTTATTCTTATGTTATTTATATGAACTGTCAAAAGCCGGCTGAGCCAGATGCCCAGAGCGCTCGCACTGTGCTTAGGCCTTGAGTTATTTAAGATTGCGAAATCTAGCGATACTTTCCATAGAAAAACAGCTAGAAGGTGATATAAAGTTTGCCAATATCATTCACGATTTTTCTAATAAAATACCAAGAAAAATAAATATATAAACGCGCTTACATTTTATCATTATGTGTATAATCTAGTTAAACAACTTGGAAACCTCCCTAAGTGGTAAAAGCTCTAGGTATGCCACTGGCCTCACCTTGTCGGGGTGGAAAACCTAAATTTTTCCAGGGGCACCCAAGCCCATTGTACCAAATTAAACTTATATGTAGTCTACCCTAATTTGTATGGCTTCGTAATCCCAGCAGATTCTGCAAGCAGGATCTTTTTGTTTAGAATGGGACTAGTTACTGGTCTTGCTGCTTATAGCAGACAGTTCCAGTGGAGACCAACTTGAAGGTCAATGCCTAATCTACAATGCATGGTAAAACCACGTCGTCAAAACGATATCGTTTGCTGAAGAATGCATATAAATACACGAAATATGCAAGTAGTGGTAAACTGCAAAATTAAACAGCTGTTGATCTGTCAATTCTCATAAATGTAATTTCTTTCTCGATTGCATTGTAAAAATATTTGGTCTCAATAATTTATATTATAAAGGGCTTTCCAATAAGAGGTGTTACTTTAATTAGCCCGCTATTTCGGTGATGTCACTTTTGGAGCTGTCATTTTTTGACATTTGACAAGTAGAAACTACACCATTAATAAAAATGGAACGATAAACGATTCAACAACGCATTGAAATTATTAAAATTCACTATAAAAATGGTGAAAATGTGGCAGAGACGGTTCGTAAAACTCGAACATTTTTGGGTCGTCGTGAAGCACCTTGTCGGACCGCAATACAGAAATTGGTAGAAAAATTCGAGCTGTCGGGACAAATTAGTGATGTGAAGAATAAAACCAAGAACAGCCGAGAATATTACTGCTGTAGCCGAAAGTGTTGAAGAAAACCCAGGTTTGTCCATTCCTCGTGGTTCTTTGGAATTAGGCATTCCACAAACGTCATTACACCGTATTTTGCATAAAGATTTGGGTCTTAAGGCTTATAAAGATCAGTTAACACAAGAACTCAAGCCGGCCGATCATCAATAACGTCGAGTCTTTGCTGATTGGGTCCTTGAAATGCATGAAAATGATCCGAAATTCCATCGAAAACTCATCTTGAGTGATGAGACCCATTTCCACCTCGATGGCTTCGTCAACAAGCAAAATTGTCGCATCTGGGGCTCGGAAAACCCAAGAGTTATTGTTGAAAAGCCTCTCTATCCTCAACGTGTGACTGTTTGGTGCGGTTTATGGTCCCGCGGGGTCATTGGACCTTACTTTTTCGAAAATGAGGCTGGAGCAACAGTTACGGCGAATGGATTGCGCTATCGACAGACGATTAATGATTTTTTAGGGCCGAAATTGGATGGTATTGATCTGGACAACGTTTACTTTCAACAAGACGGCGCTACGTGCCATACAAGCAACGAAACCATTGATCTTTTACGGGAAAAGTTTCCGGACCGTGTTATCTCTCGAAGAGGTGATCACAATTGGCCACCGAGATCTTGTGACTTAACACCTTGCGACTTCTTCCTTTGGGGCCACGTGAAAGAGAAGGTCTACGCCAACAGCCCAGCGTCGATTCAAGACCTCAAAGATGGAATTCGTGAGGCTATCGAGGACATAGGGCAGCCACTTTGCGATTTGGTTATGGAAAATTTCATGAAAAGGATATGGTCCTGTAGGCGTGGTCGTGGTGGTCATTTGGCTGATGTTATTTTCCATTATTAACGGCATACCTTCCTCTTTATAATGAAATAAAGATCCGATCACTTATCTCAAAAAATGGCTTTTTTCTTTGAATATCAAAATAACACCTCTTATTGGAAAACCATTTAGTATAGTAAATTAAGAAATTGCTTGGGACAAATCGAATAATATAAAATATTACTTTAAAGACAGTCCCAGTTTACAGCTGTTGTGTTCTAAATTACCCTACATGGTTCTAAATTAGCTGAATACAGCTGAGGTATTACTATATCGTTTTTTCTGATTAACTACTCCACATTTGCTCGTGCTCATGTCGTCAAATGAGTGAAAGAGAAGAGAAATTTTTGCACGCATGAATTTTCAAAGGCAAGAGTGTGAAGCAAACACAAAAATCCATGTCGTTTTGACGACGTGGTTTTACCATGTATTGTAAATTAGGCATAAGACTCCTCCTTCGAGTCTGGTGGCTTGATATTATAGCCCGTATTTTTATAGCTGCCCAAAGTACCAGGATTGCAGGACTACTCTACTCGTATATATGCGATATTCATGTTCACGCACTGTCATCATATGTCAGAGTAATGCTTTTCTACATGTTGTCACATACATCTTTTCCCTTGCACACCGTTCTCCTTATCAGCATTGCACATCAATGCATAGCAATGCCTGGTAAAGCGACGTCGTCAAAACGAAACCATTTGCTGAAGAATCCATATAAATACACGAAATATATAGGTAGTGGTAAGCTGCCAAATTAAACAGGTATTGATCTGTCAATTATCATAAAAATAATAGCTTTCTCGATATCTTTGCGGAGTTACATCAAAGAAAGTATTTGGTCTGAATAATTCGTTTTATAAGAGTATAGTAAACTTAAAAGCTGTGTGCAGTGCAGTGATACAAAACCTTGTTTTCGAGACTGAAAATTCCAGATTACAGCTGTTTTGCTCTAAATTCCCCCTACATAGTTCTAAATTGTGCTGAATACACATAAAGTACTACTACATCGTTTGTGCTGATTAACTAATGCACACAACCTCGTGCTGATGTCGTCAAATGAAAGAAAGAAGAGACATTTCTGCGAGGATGAATCTTTAAATGTAAAAATGGGATGCAAACACAGAAGCACATGCGTTTGGAGGATGCAGTTTTACCATGCATTGTAGATTAAGCATTAGGTCAGCTATTGAATAACTTTTGCATCGGCGTCCATTACGCTTTCAGTTCAGTTGTCAACAATTGGGTATGATTTTTCGAAGGAATCTACCAAAGTATTGGTTATTTTTCTGACATCATTTTCATTGTCCGATCTCTTTAATTTTCAAATAAAATTTAGTAGACATATTGGATGTTAATTGAAACTAAACTGTACCTTTAAAACTCTGTAGTCGTGTCCCAAAAGTCCTTCGATATCAATGATCTCTGTAGATGCTTCAAACTCAATTTGCTCGCTCAATCCAGTATCTATCCAAACTTTACTGAACTATTCTACTAGATTTGCACAATATTGGTAAGGTAGGAAGCGTGCCGCCAGAGATAACCAACCCGCTTTACTTAGACCTCCTTCGAATCCGTTTAGCTTCTTCAGATTCATTTAACTTTCTAATAAATCAGTTCTGGATCCACCTTGTATCTCTTAGAAATTTCAATACACACCTGAACTCTCTACTTTTCAATTCACATAAATCTTAGAAGAGATAGCTACCAAGTGCCCCACCCTTCTTGTTCATCAGAGCACTCGCAAAGTATGTGTTAACTCATTCGATTTCCTCTGGATCGTTCCGTTATTCCCAGTCCACTAGCATTATTTCCTATGCTTCAATGGTCCGTTATTATGCCTAATAGATTCTTGGTGTCGACTTTATTCCCACTAAATAGTTTTTTGGTTCTGTTCTGTCGAATACAAGTATAATTGCATCGCTATAAAGCAGATATCTCTTTTTTCCTACCGGAGATTTTCATCTGTAGCCCCATTTCAAGATAGTACCCATAGTACCTACTGTGGAGCTATCCATTTCAGAGCCCTTTTGGGCAAACTTAAATTGGGGATCTAACTAACTGATTAGTTCACATTTGTTGTAAGCTCAAAACCCCGGGGTCTATAAAATATAAATATCAGTAATTAATAGTGTTTGACCCATTTGATTTGGTGCAGTTAGTTAAGATATTAATTTTCTAAAAGTAAAGCAAATTTGTGGAAAGGTCGCGCATATTTTTAGGGTTCGAACAATTGACAAATTTAGAGATCGCTCTGGTACTCCGTGTTTGATAAAATGAACTTAAAAAACTATTGAATTTTCATTAAACTAAATCATAAAATATTTTCTTTTATTGTAGATTATTGCACGTCGTCGTGGACGTAGCATTTCAGGATCACAATCAAGTTTGGGTTCAACACCTGGCAATAGTATTGGTAGCGCCACATCAAATCGATGTTCACCACAATATCAGCTAGGTAATAAATTCGGTTCAATGGAATGGCCAGAACCACCAGATCCACCAGTTTGTACTACTGAGGACGAAGCTGCTTCAATTTACTCTGATTCAGATGAAATAGTTCCAAATTATCCAATAAATCTAACAGGAAAAGGAACTTATGTCATACGAAAAGGTCGTCGGAAACGTAATCGAATTTCCGAAATGAATGCTGCTTCAATGTCATCGTCGATCAATTCAAGACTTAGTAGCGAAGGAAATCTTTCAACTGGTGTTGTTGTTATCCAGAATAGTAATCTTTTCATGCCAAAATCACGCCATAGCATTGATTTAGGAACCTCATCTCATACTTCAGCGGCTGTGCATAATCCAATTCTTTCCCCAAGGTACACTTCTTCTTATCTTTATGAAAACATCAATTAAACAATTTTCCATTTCGTTATTTTTAGGTCAAGACTATCATTAGATTTAAGTTCACAAAACTCTACCTCAGAGCTTCCACAAACAACTGTCACCGCAATCATTAGCAATAACATGTCAGCTCCCCAGCAACAATCCTCGCCACGTTTTCAAGAGCTTAAAAGTTTCAATTCAAGTCTTGATGCTCTCCAAATATACGAATCGAATGGAAATGATGGTGGTGGAGGAGGAGGATTAAATGGTCCACACAGCAGTAATAGCAGTCTTAATAACAACAACAACAACAGCCTAAGTGGGTCGTTGACACGTGTTTCATCCCTGCCAACGATGCCGCAACAATCATGCCAAAGTAAACAAGTCAAAAATATGTTTGTCCTTAATGTTACCGAAAAACTTTTTTTTTCATTTTGCAGATGAACCTATTACCACTCCCCGTAGGGAATTAGCGCCTCCAATTGAGGAGGATGAGGAACAAGACAGCGAATCACAACGTGGTGCTCCACTTCGTCAAATTGAGAATAATATAAGCGCCCTACTTCGGGGTGAAATTGTTGTTGCTCGTGTTGGGGATATCACATCACATCCTCGTCGCCCATTAGGTTTTCGCCCAGGTGTTCATAAGTCCGAAAGTGCCAAAGAAATGTTACTTTCACAAACAACTGCGCTTGGTCCTTTACCCCCGTCACCTCCATCATCTAGTCCTGAACCAGTAAGTGGTTGATTTTGATTCTAATTGTTCTTCTCGGCTAAAACCAATTTTCATATTAAAATTTAAAAAATAAAATCATCTTGTTTTTAGGAAATTGATGGTTTTCCACCACTACCCCCATCACCACAAGAAAACGTCGCTGATGATGAGGAAGAAACTGATAACGATATCCTTCGTGGATTGCATGGAATACGAGTCAATTCTAGAACACGACTTAAAAACGAATTGCTTTTTTCACGTGATTCCGGTGAACATCCTCCAGCTGTACCACCTCATCGCATACAGCCTTCCCTTAATACGTTAAAAACTCGATCTATGGACGCCGGTTATAGTAAAAAATATTCATCGACTTCACCCCATGGAACCGGTCCTGGTACTCTTCCAGGTGAATTACCCATAACAAGTTCACGCCGTCGCCTGATGTCAGGCGCTTTTCCAAAGCGTTCTGCACAAAGTCCTAGAGAAGAGAAAAGACTTCAGACTTCATGTAGCTTACCAGAGACTCCAATTTTTGCCAGAGGGTAAATATAAAGCAACTCATTCGTGTCCTGTTTGCAAACTTGAAACTCATAACTTTGCATTATACCTTTAGGTGTGATATTCCCCGTACTCCTCATAGACGCGCTCCAGAAGTTCCAAACGGCGGTTCCAGAACTGCTCCTAGAACGAACACTACAAGCAGCTTAGGTTCATCAATTGTTGGAATTGGTAAGTCACGCAAATTCTGGATATCAATCATTATCCAGATTACGAGACTATATAATATATGTATACATACATACTCCTGCTTTCCAATAATACCGTTGTATATATATAAAAACCTTAACACTCATGCGGTTGTAATTTTTGCTGGAATTTATTTGCTATATCCGCAGGTAGTACTTTGGGTGGTGGTCGACAGCGCAGCATTAGTCAAGCTTTAGCTAGTGGTGAGATGCTACGTTTAGCTGGTGGACCCGCACGGGGCTGGTATCCAAAACAACGTAATATGCGGCCCGCATCAACGGAACACCTAGATCGATTGCATAGATCGCAGGGATCAATACGTGCATGGGACTCGGGTGGTGGAATTCCAATTTCTGCTGGTCCAGGTGGTAGTCGTAAACCGCTTACATTACCACCGAATCTAACACCGAAATTTTTCAACAAATCACCCCGTGAGGCGCTTAGACGAGTTACTAGTTTGCTTATACGAAAAGGTACGAACGCGTCTTTGCTGTGTCTATGCTAATTATATTTTCAAAAGCCTAGAGTGTATAACAAAATTTTTTGCTAAAATTTCGTGTGTAATCACTAGAATTTGGTTTGCCCTTAAGCTAAAAATAAGAGATAGTGAAAAAGGTACAATAATGCCTTTAAGCTAATATATTTTTAAAACTTAGTTTTTCTAAAACAAAATTTTGAGTTAAAATCAACTTTAACCGAATCGAAAGCAAAACATAATTTTTACGATTGTGATGATTTTGGAAAATTTCGGATACTTTGTATATTATACCCTGGATTTCCCTCACCACATTGTTTGTAGATATTTTAGCGAATAAGATTGTTTCATATCTTTCACTTAGCTTCTTCTAGAACTGCTTTGAGAAATGTTTTGTAATATTTTAACACCAAAATTTCATAATTTTAATTTATACTCTTTCAGCATTACTTTCTCCATAACAAGCTTTCAATGTTCTTGCACCTTACTGTACATATTTCTATTATAACAGTACCAGTCAAGACATAAACCGAAAAAGCTTTATTTCAATAAAGCTCTGGTGCTGGGTTTACTGTGAATAAAATTATTTTAGAAACTTTAATAATGAGAAATTAAAAATTGCTAACTAAATTGTCTTGCAAATTAAAAAATTTAATTATAATTTTTTTATCTATCACGGATATTTGTTGTGCAGTAGACTACACAATGAGGGGGTGAATTGTGAAATAACTGAAACTGGAATAGTTTCTTCATTGTACCGCTATACCAATAAATAATAAGCTACTATGCATTACTGAGCGCTCCTGTTATAGCAAGATCATATCGATCTAAATACCACAGCGGTAATAGGCTATTCCATTTGAAATTAGCCACGGCAGGAAAATTAAGAGAATGTTTGTCTTCGACATACCTAGAGAAATGTATGTATACATAGTCTCAGCATCTATTAAGAGCAACACATCTTTTAGCCAAGAAGATCGGCATACTAATTCTTTTTCCTGTACTGGAATCAAACGGACAGTCCACTATACCGATTCCTTAAAATTTCAAGCTTAAAAAACACTTTAGCTAGCTGCCATTCGATAGGACGATTTTTAGAAAAAATCTGTAAATCATCAGAGAATAGAATGAAACCGTTATCAAAGTTTATTTCATATGTAGTGTGTACTAAAGTTGTAGTAGTTTCTCTAGGTAGAAAATTGATACTAATTTGCTAAAGAGGTTGAAGTATGAGTCCGGTTTAACAGAAAGATCCATAAATACGCCACTAGAATCAGTTCAATTAAAAAAATATATATTTATTACCAACCTCGGCATAAGCCCACGCAAATAAACGTTGGGTACAGGGAATGAGATAACAAATAAAATTAATTAGAACATAGTAAGACTTATAATAGCATAGGAGTGGTTGTTTAAAGCTAATATCACATAACAGGTAACATAGTGAGACTTAACACAATAATGAGTTAACTAGAATGAAGTATTAAGGACAGAGTATGGGTCTAAGTACTAAAGACTAAGTCTACTTAGCTTCTAAATGACTAGAAGTTTAACCCAGCGATAAATAGCATTATAAGAATTATGTTATAGTATTCCACATGTAGATAGAGTTAGATCTTAAGGCCAAAAGTATCAAAGTTAAAAAATTCAGGTAGTGAGTATTTAGCACCCTTCGATATAATAAGTAGGACTAAAGTTAGATAGAGCAAACATTAGGTGGTAATTTAGTAGCTTGACGGTGCTCAGGGTCAAAGGCTAGCTATTATAGAAAATTTACACACTTATATACATACGACTAATATCGAAATATGACTAACATATTTTAGCAAAATCAATCAGACTATGACTAGCAAAATGCAAACTAACTAAAAGTATGGACAACAAAATAAATATATCACCGGAAAAATTTACTAGTAAATTATTACTAGTGACGATGATGATGAAGATGAGTTTAGGGTAAGTGAACTTAAAAGAACATCAATCTTAGCAAGACATTCGAGTCGGCATATCAGATGCCTACAGCGAATTGGGAACAAATGATGTATTCTAGTGCGGAAGCTTTGAGGCTTTCTAGAAGAGCTGGTCCCCTATAACGGAGGACAATGTATTCCTGTCTGATACCCCTTGTCCATAAAAACTTCTGGATTCCGTTGGGGGCCCTTGTACTGAATCGAATGATGCAGATTGTACTTCTTCTGCTTCACTTAAATTTTACATTCACATAGCCAGGGAGCAGTTTAAGCTTTGAGCGCAGGATAAAGAAGAGCTCCCGTATTTTGTAGAGGTTGTGCAGAAAACAAGCTTTATGAATAATTAAATGTGCACAAAGCGATCTAATCCGTAGAACTTACGAGCACGTAAAATTTTGTCCATGCAGTATTTTGAAATGGATACATAAGTTAGATGTGGGTCCATCAACAACCCCAAATTTTTGACATGCTTTGTAGAGATGAACGAGTCCTGCATAATTAGGGACGGCATCTAGCTGGATGGAGAAGGTTTCCGAGAATAAAAAGCGTGGATTATGGTTTATATTAAGTTTATTATCCAAACACCATCAAGATATGTTATTCAGGGTGCCATTAAGTGATGCTATCAGTGCCGGGAGATTGTCAACTGTGAAGCCATCATAAATTTGTAGCTCATCAGCATATAAACGAAAGCGAGGGCCATACAGTCGAGCCAACCACAATTAAATAGACGTCGTTAAAAACATAGAGAAGAGAAGGGGACTTGTATACTTGTTATTTGTCGATGGGAGGAATCAACGACAAAAACTATGTTTCAAGAAAGCAGCAGTTTTGCTGAGAAAATTCGTACAGACGTGCATAATATTATGGCCGTCATGTATGGACAAAGTGGAGGTGAAAAGCATTTAACATATGTTTTATGCAATCTTATTAAATGAAAAAGAAACTCATTAAGGATAGGCAATTACTTCTTCCATTAATTAGCAAAAATGTCAAACAAAGAGATAGGAGCATTAGAAGAGTTCATCAACTCGTGTAACTGGCTCTAGACATTCTCCGGTCTACCTAAGTTCCAATGAGGTGGTATCACAAAGGAATACATTTTGGAGTGTAGTGATGACTGATTGGAAGATATTTCGGTGGCCACCACTTTAATTTAACCTAAGCCAGCATCTTGTGGCATTGAACTTGACTAAACTACATGATACCTGCTTTTACACGTAGTCCTTTTAACTCCATATAATTTAATCTAATGTTTGCCTTTACTTACAGCTGTCCTACCAAAGGCTTATGAATCGTCAGTACTAGGTGTACTAATCACGTAATCATTTTAATTTGAAGAAGCACTTTCTATCGCTAGTTCTCTTACAGACATATAAGAATACAAGCATTTCTTACGCCTTTTCAATGCTTTCCTTCAGTTTCCTAGAATCTAGAATCACATCCAAGAATTTAGCTATGATTAAGAATATCTGGCTTTGTCATTACAATAACCAGCATTGCCTCAATTTAGCTTGAATTCACGTTCACCCCATATCTTTGATCGAACTACTTATATGTTATTCAAGATAGTTTAATTATAACTTTACACAGTTCGTAGAAGAATTATGCTAGGATCCCCACATCCTCCACTTACGAAACCAGATTTAACCTGGGTCTGTCTGAACAGAATAACAGAATTTTATACATTCCTCTTAACGATAGACTTAGAGAGAGAATGTCCTCCTGAAACGTTACCCTACAAACTTATTTGACATCATAACTGTTACATAGTTCGGACTGAATTTCGTTTGTCTTTGTTATTATACAGTAGCCAAGGGCATGCTCAACGCCTAACTCAGATAGAGATTTCTGGATAGAGTGCAAATATATCTTAAGAAAGCGGCCAAGGTAAATTTTCAATGTTATGCACCACACAGTAAAATATCGTCACTACAGATCTTTTCTTGCGATATGCTTACTGAGAATTTGGGTGTATTTGCGAAGCGCACAAGCCATAAAAAAACACTTCTCCTAGCGCACAAGCAGGAGTTTGCGAAGCGCACACCTATTGTTAAGGGATTACGCATTGTTTTGGAAACGGGCGGCTATGGTTAAGGTCAACGCATTGTTATAGCAGGTATCTTTACCTGATCTATGAATTTTGCCTGATCTATGTAAGTTAAGTTAAGTTTTTAAACCACTAATATCAATAGGAGGAGTACGCTCTGTGCCAAGCACAAAAGACACAGGCAGGCAGGCGCACACACACACACACACACAGAGGCAGGCTGGCAGGGGCACACACACGCGCGCGGAGCGAAGCGGAGCGCGCGTGTGTGTGCCCCTTCCAGCCTGCCTCTGTGTGTGTGTGTGTGTGTGTGTGTGTGCCTGCCTGCATGTGTGTGTGTGTGTGTGCCTGCCTGGGTGTGTATTTCTTTGCGCTTGGCAAATATACCCTACGGGGGTATATTACTTAGGGCAGTAAAGATATGTGCTAGAACAATGCGTAATCCCTTAACAATAGGTGTGCGCTTCGCAAAGTATTTTTGACTAGATTAATTTTGGGTTGTGCGCTTCGCACATATACCCGAGAATTTCATATGAATATCGCTCTTAGAGTTACCCTTAATTTTATTTCCTGACACTGCTCGAGAGTCAATAGGATGTCAAGCTGATCGGTATAAGTTCATGTTCACGTTTCCTATGTCCTTTAATATGGGCATCATGCTGTCCAAATCAAGAGATTTATATGAATCGAAGCTGTTCACCGCCCAGGTACTCTTTTCCTCCTTTACAATCAATACAACTGTATTCGATGGATAACACGGGGCATCTAAGCGGCACATGCTACTGTATCTTAGAAAGTGCGTGTTAATTAAAAACTCCATTTCAGCAAAGGATTCATTTCTTCTTTTCAAGAATGATGAATGGCTATGTTTCGTAGCCATGATCTCAGACTTACTGATTTTCCGATACTTTGAATGGATTGACAACATTCCATCCAACCTTGCTTCTCGTTTAACTTAATTGACCATTTATAGATTCTCAAACATCCTAAGATTGGTTGGGAAATCGAACAGGAAAGAGACTTTTTACTACGCTTTTATCGGAAAAAATTATTTGTATACCATGTTCATAGATTTTTCTAAGATACTGAAAAATTTTCAATTGTTTTGCTTACTTTTGGATTAGCAGACTTAAGATGGTGGACCATGGAGATGGCGATGTATATGTCACTCTTGAACTATCGGAAATTGCAAGCCTGAGGAAAGGCAGAGGATAGTAAACTATTCCACATTCGAATAGTTCGAGATAAAAAAAGAGCATCTTAGAAATTTACTGTGCAGTCGAAAATATTTTGAATGATGAAAAAATGAGCACGGTTTCCAACACGAATATTTCATGCAGAGATTAATCTACAGGGTTCAGACTTCAGACAAGATAAGTCAACACTGATCATGCATGTAGCGATAAAGGTGCAAAATAAGGGTGATATATGAAGAACTAAAAATTTTGTTCTTGATTTTATTTTTACAACAAACCAGAAACCTTCCCTTACCGCCTTTATAACTTGGTAGTATTTATTATTAAACCAAGATAGATTCTAAGGATAGCATGTTACAAATGCTACTGTGCATTCATTGAAATCCGTCGAAGTTAAACAGATCGATATCTCTGAGATACCTGAGATTTAGAGCTGTTCAATCAACATTTTTATAATGCCGAAAAAATCTACTTATAGGTGACGAATTGGATGGTAAATTGAGCTGTGATTAAACAGTGGTCTGAACTACCGAAAGCGAAACCGATCGAGCTGCGGTAAGATGAGAAATACAATTTCAATCAAATATTACTATCTCCTGCTGCATCCAGAAACTCGTGTTGTTGCATCCATAACATGCTGAAAATTAAAAGACTCATAAAACAGTACATCCAATCGATATAATTGAATTTGAATTGGGGGAACGAATATCTTTAAGAAGAGGTAGAGCCACGTCATTCCGTTCCGTATATATAGTAAAATGCGAATCTTCTAAGCGAAGAGAAAAGATATACGTATATAAGATATATGTATATACTAACTACCCAGTGGGAAATGGGAGCGCTCAAAAAGAAATGCAAGAGCGCTTCTTTGGAAGCTCGCAGCGCTTCCCCACAGTATCCTTGTTCATATCGTTTTAACGTGATCATGTCCACAGATGGAAGTGCTCAATTGCACATGCCTGGGAAGCGCTCTAGGGGCGCTTGTAGGGTAGCACTCTTGGAGCGCTTATAGGGAATACGGAGGGAATCAAGATAAGAGTTTTACTAAAAATTTCACTTTTATGCTGATTGCGCTCCATTTAATTTTCAATCTATACGAATTCCGTTTTTGAGATATCGTGGAGACCAGTTAGAAAAACGTATTTCATAGTTGCTGTTACGCTCTTCGGTGGCAACAAGGGCATGTTTTTATATATATATATAAATAGCAATATTGTTACATTATATTATTAAAAAAATATAATTAACCTCACACTTCAACTGACTACTAAAGAATGAAAATTCTGCTGTACTTTTACATGCATATGACTCATATTTTCACATAAAACAGATAGGTTATGAATGAGCCTAAACTCAAAGCAGGGATCTGCTTCGGCGCAGATTTCTTTGGCTATGGTAAAAGAGCACTTCGGAAAAATATTCTCAGGCTGTGTTGTGAAAGCGTTTTCCATGACAAGTGCATGACTTATTTCCCGCTGGCTAATATCAGCATCATAACTGGCCTTGCCTTCAACTAGCGCAAAAAATGTTGGGTTTTGTTATTTTTTTATTTACCTACATATGTAAGTTTAGATAGTGTAGTTTGAATTCATCCGTATTTTTTTTTTATTCAAGGCTCTCGACCAGCTTGACCTTACTTTGTGCTAATTAAGAAAACTCAGGTATATTCACCTCTACATATATAGAGATCAAGTCTGGCAACAGCTCCAAAAACTATCACCGAAATTTTCCTACACGATTTTTATTGGCTCCACTGAATGCTTTTTCGATGTAATGCTTATGATACACATGGGGTAAATTTATCCGGTTAATTAAATTAGCCTACTTTTACCACATATGTATCACCAAATACCCCGAGTATTTTGACAAATACCCCAAAAAAACAAGCGAGTAATTTCGGGGTATTCTATATCCTCAAAAATTGCTGGGTAATTGCAATTACCCTGATAACAGCGCCAACTGGTAGTCGCTAGAAATATAAAATTTGTGTAAGCACATATTCAGCGAAAGCCAGTGGGGAAAGTCAAAACCAAAGTGGAAATGAAAAGTGACAATTCGAAATTTTTTATCTGCATCGCCTGCTGACGTTTCGGTTGAATTAATGCAATTATACATCCATACTAAACATCAAGCATGCGCATTACCATTCAAATTACCCCGATTTATGTGTATCAGGGTTCTCCAATTAACTAGGTAATTCAATTACCCTGAAGCAAATACCCAGCTAAATTTACCCTATGTGTATCATAAACATAATCTGCTCTATGAAGGGGTCACGGAAGCCGCACTATTTAATAGCCAATTATTGGTACTTCGCCGTAGCTACATCTCTTCACTTTAGATACCCCTGCTGGTGGCGAAATTTTATGTGCTATTCGCCAGAAGATTCTCTGTGCCCATTCTGCCATTTGAACAGGCTACTCTGTCTTTCGTTAGTAACCTTGTGGATGATATCCTATCGCATGACGAATATTTTATCTTTGCGACATCAATATGTCTAGTTATAACTCGATGTCTTCTTGGGAGGACGAAGGCTTATTACCGTCCATCTCAATGCAACAATAAAATGAAAGAAAGAGATGGGTATTCTGACTTGTATCTTCAAGCGTTGTTTAGTTTTATTAATAAACTGATCCTGGTCATCATATTACTGAATTTTGTTCACTCCGTGAAGAGAGCTGACTGTATGAGCTTAATAATAAAATTTCAGTCTGTAATGGGAGATGTTGAGTCCACGTAACATTGACCATTTTATGATAATTTGTAAGCTTACTTTGCCTCCTTTAGGAAGCATGATGAAAGCGATCCTCCAAACAGTTGAGTTGAGAATTGGGCTGACATAATAATGAGTCCTTTAGTGTCCTGTCATTTAGATGTGGCAACAGTACCACAACTATATAAATTTCTTCAAAACTCCACGTGCTCTTGGAGAACCAATCAAGGTTGGGATTTTGGCAGATATAATTAGACATAGTTAGCCCATTTCTTATTTCAGTTCTATTCTCCTTATTCTATACAACTAATGTAATACTATGATTGAACTGAATGGACACGTTTAAAATAATCGTACTCATCCTATGGTTTTTATCGATGGATATTACTCTTTCCACTCACACAAACAATGTTTTCTAAATTCTTATGAGTCTGAAATTGGTGCATTTTAAAGAACAGAATCTGCCATCTTCCTCCTTGAGCTCCACGCATTGAATTTAGTTTCTTATCTCCTTAAATGGCCATATAAGGAGAGTTATATTGAACAAAGTTACATCTGACAGCTAAATAATCAACCCCGGTCTACCGCAAAGTTCAGTTCTCGCTCCTACTCGTTTTTCAATTTACATTGAAGATATTCTAGCTCTTACTTTCACTCCTATTCACAATACATTTCACAGATGACAGCTCCTTTCATTTCAGGTACTCGTTCGATTCTATAGTGGACTGCCACAGAAACGTTGTAGATCAGAATAATTGTCACAACAACGATACTCTCTCGAGGCCGCCGAATGAATCGTATTATGTTAAAAAAAAAACCTAATGTTGTCAAATATTAATCAGAGATAACCTAAAACCATCTTAACCCATTTCCGTTGATGGAGTGAATGTCGCAAACTTCCATATTAGGCATTGAAATATTCAGCAATGTTACCTGTTCCGTCGAGTACCTATCGCCAAAAACGCGACCTACGGCTGCTCATTAGTAAAGACATAATAATAATCAAATCGATTTCTACGAGGACCGGCTACATAACATCGGCTTTTCCCTTTTCTATGATTATTGCTCTGACTAAATCTCTACCCTCAGTCATTGGGAAATCATAGGGAATCCATAGGGAATCCACTCAGTTTTAGCATCATCATAAGAAATATCCTGCACCCTTCACAATATATATTCCCTGTTACAAGAATACCTTTGCAATTACCCAATTCTCATATTAATCCGTCATGAAGACTACAACGAAGAAAAAATGTTTTATGGAAGTACAGATGGTAACTAAACCGGATGAGAACTGTAGAAGAACCAACAAATTTAATATGTTTTTGGGAAAAGCAAGTCTTAGTAGATAGGGTGCATATGTATGTCAGAGATAAAAAAATGTCTCAACTTCACAATATAAAAAAATAAGTGGCTTCAGAATAATTTCTTATACTGGATTTCTGGTAGAAGAACGTTTTCTCCATAAGCCAGACATACATATCTCTGTTTGGTGAATAATTTGCCAGTGAAATATACAACTCTTTCCTTTAAAGAAAATTGTTGTAATTGTTATCTGTTAACATTCTGATTGCAATGGTCAACAGCTGAAGGGCAAAACTGCTGATACACATATCGCGCTTGACTCAGAGGCAATGCATGTCGATGCCATGGCAAGCTCATTATATGATTCGCGCTTAAAGCAAAAAACATTTTTTTTTTCTTATTATTTTTGCATTTTTCATCAAAAACACCTTGGAGAAAAAAATCGAAAAAATTGATAAGCACACACAATGTTATGACCAGAGGCCGCGACTCGTTTTAAAAATAGCATTTTTCACCACACAACAAGTATTGCATTAGCAGCTAGCTATAAAGAGGAACTGTACAAAAGTATTATTTCAACAGACCTCATGCCCTCATAATTAGATAAAAACTACAGAGCTGCATGGGCTTGCTGCTGCTGTGGCTGTCTGTCCTTTCGATGATATCAAACTTATATCAAAGCAACTCATTGACTCAGTGACTTAGAAAAGTGAATAACATCTGTCGCCAGTCGCCTTCCGCTGATGAGTTGACTTGTAATAGTCATGTCAAACAAAATAAATCGCTTAGAACATGCGCAATGCGCATGTGGCGTTCTTTGCGCGCTATTTACTTTAAGAATGAATGCCATATCTCCGAAAAAAGAACTCACGCAACTGACCTCCTACTTGCGATGGGTATGTTTCTTTCTTGCTATATTATGAAGTACATACATATACAAATAACCTACATACATACACACATACATATGTCACATATTATCTGCTTCGAGTCAAGTCGAGGGAAATCTTATTAATTAAAGCTAGTTGAGAGATGACCGCATAATACTTTACTCTGATGAAGAATTTAGAAATACTCATATTTGCGTAATGCTAATAATTTATGAGCTCTCTGCGGCTTTAATATTTTGCGTGACATTTATTGCCTTCGAAAATGTGAGGATGAGCAGCTTCATTGAGATTTTTTATTTAATTCCAAAAGACTGTTGCAAGTCAAACCGGATGAAGTTTTTTATTTGATCGATTGCATAGTTCCTGTAGTCGATATACGGTTGATTCTTATGGAGCCTTTCGCATTAATTCCTTAATCCACGAAATAGAGAAGTTTGTTGAGTGATGTCTCTCTATATGACTTTGGATATTTGTTATTAGTTTATTCATTCCTTTCTGCTCCTGACAATTGCGTGTTATAAATGTATTATTAATATTATGGGACTAATAGGAAATTTGCACCCCCATATTGTGCAAATTTCTCTTGCACGGCCAGTAAAAGTGAAATTCGCACCCGAGCGGATTTCACCCTATAGGGCGCATATTCGCACCATCATTGTTTGTACCTTAAAATGCAATGTTTATACATTTAAAATGTGATGCGAATTTTCCCCCTATAGGCAGGTAATTCGCACCGATATACTTTTTTCCACAGAAATTACAAATTCATAAAGTTTATAATTTAGCGAAAAGCAATATCACAAAACATGGTTTTAGAGGTCCGACAGGACATCTGTACCTTAAGGAACTTTCATATAAGCAATGAAGGTTCAAATTTTAATATTCTAAGTGACAATACCATCTTTGATGGGTTCTCCTTTACTTCGGCTACTGAAATTGAAGTGTTTTCTGCAGTAATGTCCATCGGATCTAATGCTGTCGGTCTTGATGGTTTGCATCCCAGAATTATAAAACTGCTACTGCCAATATTACTTCCCTGTCTTACACATGTCTTCAATACTATCATTATGAGATCAATTTTTCCAGTGTCATGGAAGTTTTCGAAAGTTTTACCCATTCATAAAAAAACTCTCGGTGTGGCAGAATATCGCCCAATATCTATTCTGCCATTTTGTGCTAAAGCTTTTGAAAAAATTTTGTATAAGCAAATTACTAATTATTTAGAGAATAATAATCTGTTATCAAATTTACAGTCAGGTTTCAGATCTAAGCGTAGCTGCATTACCGCACTATTGAAAATAACAGACGACATTAGAATCTCTATAGATAAGGACAATTTAACGGTATTAACCCTTTTGGACTTTTCAAAGGTTTTCGATCGTTTTTTTCATTTTCTAGTTCTGCATGTAGATTGATATGGTCATACTTGAATGGTCGCTTTCAGAGGGTTGTTTGTAATCAAACTACATCTGATTTCCTTCCTGTACACAATGGAGTTCCACAAGGATCAATTCTTGGACCATTACTTTTTGCCATATTCATAAATGATCTTCCATTAGTTCTGCGAAATTGTAACTATCATCTATATGCAGACGATGTGCAACTTTATATTTCTAGACCCCTCGGACTTATTGAAGATGCTGTCTGCCGTATGAATGAAGATCTTGGTCTCTTATCTAAATGGGCTCAAGTTAATGGCCTCCTTTTAAACGCATCCAAGAGTAATGCTATTATTATCTATAGAACTGAATTAGATACGTCCTCTTTTCCAAACGTGATGCTTGATCATATCGTCATTCCTTTTAAAGATTCTATAAAAAACCTGGGCTTGATACTTAATACGACTTTAAATTGGTCTCATCATGTTAATAATCTTGTTGGTAAAATTTATGGTACTATACGTAAACTGTCTTTATCCGCACGCTTCACACCCCTGCAAACTCGTATCATGCTTGTAAAAACACTTATTATTCCTTTGTTGTACGGGTGCGAAGTATTTTGTACATTAGACTCTGTTTCATCACGTAAACTCAATGTTGCTTTCAATTCTGCAGTACGTTATGTCTTTTCTTTTCGGAGATATGATCATATTACAGTGTATTCAAAATTGATTTTGGGATGTACTTTTGACAATTATATTAAATTTCGTATATTAATTTTTTTTAAGGAACCTTATGATAAGTAAGGAACCATACTACTTGTACTGTAAACTCATATTCTCCCAATCTAGCAGAACATGTTCATTAATTATGCCACGATTTATTTTTCTCCCGAGTGAGCGCCAATCTTTCGTCCAGTCCATTAGACTCTGGAATTCTCTTCCATCTGAGCTCAGAAGGATTAGCAGCAATCGCAACTTTCGTATAAATTTGTTAGCGACTTTTTCATAGTTAATGTATATGTAATTAATTTTTTTTTACTTTTGGGTAATTTATAATAGTATTGGACTTATTTGCTTTATTTTATTAATCAATTTTCTTAATTTCTTAATTATAATTTTTGTTACTATTATTTTAGTTTTATAAATTTTTTTTTTTTTGTTTATTTATCTCTAATTTTTCCTCTTTTTTTTCTATACTTTGTTCACCTACACCTTAATATAAGATTTATCTTACAAGTGTAGAGTTTATGAATAAATGCAATTTGAATTTGAATTTAACATACAATAGTAAGCAGCTATAACTTCAAGTTCAGGTAGTTCCATTTTCGGAAGTGCGAAACGTATTGATGCAATTTTGGAAAGTGCCAGCGATAACCTTATTCCTCAAGTAGGGTGCGATTGTTACAGGTACAACTTTTGTGGAGGTTCTAGTGATAGCCTTCTACTTTAAACAGGGTGCGAATGTTACAGGTACATATTTTGGAAGCTCGAGTGAAAGACTTAGACTTCTATTTCATCTTACCAACAAGTTTTCGTGAAGCAGAGGCAGTATACTGACCCGTCTAAGCAGGGTCATTGTAAAAACAGGGCAAATAATGATAGGTTACAGGATAGTGATAATCTTTCCTTTACATATATTGGGTAAAAATGGGTAATGCCGGTCGGTCAAAAATCTCGAAAAGTGCTACACCCAAATACAAGACTTTCAGTAATAAATGAGTAGGGAGGTGACGTGAATGACCACTCAGAGGCATTCACGCAATTCAGTAGGTACTTTCGGCCAGCACTGTCTCAGTGCGACAACTGAGACAAAGCTTTGAGCAATCGTCTCAGTTGTCTCAGTTCAAATCAATCAGCTGATTTGCCAATTTTGACATTTAAATAATTTTGAACACATAAAATGGATAGTAATAAATTGAGGAAAGTGTTGTTAGTTTAAACTTTAATGATTAATTAAAATCACAAAATAACGGCACTGAGTCAACTGAGACAAGAAAATTCAGTTTCACTTGTCTCAGTTGCTCAGTGGTTACGTTCGAAATTGGTAGCTCAATATGGACGTGAGACAGTTCCCCGAAAGTGCAGTCTCAGTGAACCAACTGAGAATATCTCACTTGTTTCATTGAGAATGTGCTTGCCGAAAGCGTCCTAATGTCAGCGTACAAGGGAAACGGACTTTGTTTATTTTCCATCGCTTTCATGTAATTTTGGGAGAAATGTTTTAGAAGGTATGAAATAAAGATTTGCAAGTAATTTTAGTTTTATATTCATTTATGTAATTGTACAAGGCTCTATTTAAAGTTATTGTAAACATTTTTTTGTATTTCTTTTTGTATATTTATAAAATTTGATGTTGAATTGAAAATGGGCTCCCGGGGCAATACCGGTCAAGTGATCGCCATTATCTGTTGCAAGGAAAACTACATCGTGATTCCACCACATAGCTCCCATAGGCCACAACCATTTGATGTGTCCTTTTACAGATCTTTAAAAACTGTCTATAAAAGGATATAAAATCCCATATGATGGGAAAAATAACACCCTTTGATGTGGATTTTTATTTAACAAAACTTATGCCCACGTCACTAACAAAAGTATACGTGAATCCGAATTTCCCATAAATCCTAATGTCTTCAGCAACATCTGATTATTTTATTTATCTCATTAGATGTGATCGCTATTACCCTCGCGCCTGACCGGGATTACTCCCATACATGGACAATGGCGGTCAAACCTATATTGTTTTTTTAAATGGCTCCTGCTACTTTAAATATATCGATTATAAAAGTTTTAAGTTTCTACGTTTTTTCATAAATAGCTTAACTTTGTTACTATTCTTGAAAAAATTAAACATATGAAAAAAATGAAAAGTTATAAGTATTTATCATTAAGTGACCGGCATTTCCCCTTCTTACCTTTATTGCAGTTCTATTATTACTAATAAAATTAACACATCTTAATCACAATCTCTATTTGCTTAAAATTAGTTCAAAAGATAATAAAAATATAGATAAAAATTAATTTCAGGAACTTATTAGTTTTTGATAACATGGACTTCTTTTCTCGAGACAATTTTTCCTGAGCTCCGGGATTAGTGAATCAGAGAAGTCAGTTTAACAAGTCCATATTTGTTACAGTTTGAGACGGTTTTCGAGTGTGGTGAGGTGAAGCCTAAACATTTTAAAGCTTTTATTTCTTGCTTCTGCAGCTTCTTCCGAAAGTTCACCGGTAGATAGTAATACATAGTCTATGACATCAGATCCGTGCACTAATATTTTGTGAACAAAAGCTGGTCGAAATACCAGGCATAAGTCTTACCTTAAATTTATTGGTATTTATCTTATAACGTGACGCTAATACCATTGACACACAGCTATAGTATAGGTACCATGGCTCGGATACCATTGTGTGTTCTTTACCATGCTAGGGGACAAGTCGCATAATAATTTCATTTGACAGCTTTTGAAAGTTGTAATTTTTGCTTTTCAAGAAAACGTCAGATAGTTATAAGATCTGCAAAATTGTGCCAACATTTCAATTAAATTGTTGTCAATTCCTGTGATTTGAGCAGCAATATCAGAATTCGCTAAAAATTGTCTAATGGTATTGCCATCATTAGAAGTCCCACTATTTCCTGCTTTACTTTTATCAAATATTAAACCCAATTTTTCTCTAAATTAAGTTCGAAAAATTTTTTTTTTCGTTCTTCGAATTGTTCTTTCTCTTCCTGACCCCTAACCTGTTATTTCTGTATATTTAACCTATAAGATACATGTAAGAAAAATTTAAAAAATCTAATACACGGTGACATTTCGAAAACAGAACGGGCTTCATTTAGGGGCTATGTTAAGCAATACTCTATGTCATTCACTCTGTTGGAAATAATATTTTGTTGAAGAAATCGACCATAGTTAATTGCAAGTTATGCTGAACAGACCAATTTATGTTATTAATTGTTATTACAGTAGAAAGTAATGCGCTAATATTTTCATTAAAATATTATCCTTCTTCGACAGATACTGCAGTTATTTCCTTTTTAAATTGAAATCTAATTGGTCGACAGTATCATGTGGAAGAAGAACGAGGATTTTTTCCAAGATAATAACATCTTTGTTACAGCATTTTACCAAAAGCTGAAATGAAACATATGAAGTTACAAACATATTGCTATCATTTACATTAGTGTTACAATACGAGCAGTTATAGATTTCCAAAATTTATATTCTCCTTGTGTTCTATGGATTTTTTTCCGTAATTGTCAGTCTTCTCCCAGAATATTTAAGCCAAATATTAAAGATGTAGATGCGTAAAAATATGGACTGATGGCTAAATAATAATAATAAATAAAATAATAACTAATAACTTCAAATAATCTAAAAATTAATCTTACATACAATAATTGGCAAAGATAGCGCAAGTAACATAAGCGTAGGCATTTGCTATGTGCGGTGTACGCCCAAAATTACTCGAAAAGTTGGAGAAAGTTGAAAAAACGGTTAAAAGATTTAATAAAAGTAAGGTCTAAGCTAAAAGAAATTTTGAAATATCTAAAATAAAGACATAAAAAACTGCGTGTCGTCACAGTTACACTACGCCTACAATGATGCACAAATAGGCACATCCAAAACCCTCGAAAATAGTTCACAAGCCATGAAACAGTCCTAACATTCTAAAATATTTACAGTGTTCTTATGTAAAACTCACGAGAGTATGATTTGAATAGCTCCTCCGCCCTAAACTACTATTCATACAGAAAAATTGTGTTCTGATAATCTTAAGCTTCCTTTCTTATCTTTCGAACCGAAATAAAATTTTTATACCATTTCTAACAAAATTATTTAAAAAAATTTATCTGAACCAAATGACTACGATTCCTCAAACAAAAACTTTCAGCTGAATGCTACGGGCCGATGTTATCGAATGTAGCTCCTACAGTTTCGGACGAACTCCGGCTGAAGAAACACACATGCAATTATTACTGAGCTAAGAGTTAGTGAGCGTAAAATGGTAAGGTTACTTTGTAATCAAAACTATTTTATTATTTTGTTAAGTAAGGTATATAGTAAGTGTAGTCCTTTAGAAGGTAATACCCTAGGCACACGACGCGCTAGAATGATCATTGATCCAATTACGTAATTGATCGAATGATCATTGCTTGGTGAGACAAGCACACGATATCTTGACGGTAATTCGATTTGACAGATGACAGTTCTCAATTTTGTAAATTAAAAACTCTGAATAGTGAAGTAATTTTTGAAAAATTGACTCGAGCCTTGTATTAGATATGTAATAAGAGAAATTTTTTCAATAATTAGCTTTGAAAAATATTCAAAATTTATCTTGAAAAATGTATCAGCAAATTTCACAAATGACATTTGCCACTGATGGCTGGAAAATCAGCTGATTTTTCCAATAACTTGCAGTTCTTTAGCACTGAAAGCGCATTTATCGACAAAAGGAATGACAAGTAATGCATAATTTCAAACGAATGAGGTTGTGGAAGCGTAATTGCTGCAATGACGAAACGAATGATCATTGCGCCAATGATGCAATAACACACGAGCTATGCAATGATCTTTGCTCCGCCAATGATCATTGATATGTTCCATGTGTCTAGGCTATAAGGAACCAAGCTGTAAATTACTAAAAGACTATTTTATGACAGTTACAAAATATGAAGAATATTGACATGACTTTTTTTATTTTTGTCGTATGGACGATACCACTATGCTGGTGGGAATTGTCCGGTTTTAGCCTAAACTTTAGTGATTCGTGGCCATCTCTGTTCCATGCCTTCTCAAACGTCCACATAACCTCCAGAGCCTGTGGGCCCAAGTTAAGTAATATATCAAGCGTATAGCTGTAGATGGGGAACGTTTCAGAAGCTTACAGCCAAATATATAGCCAATCATGTGATTGTTGTCATTCATAAGTACGCCACTTTTGGCTCGAGACCAAAACTGCCTCCCTCTGTCATCATACACAAGGATCACAGGCATATATATATCCAGTAAACCAATCTCGCAGCAATAGATTCTTGACGAAGACCCTGGTAATTACACTCACCTTTGAGTCTCCTATGCATCATATGTATACTTATCTTCTTACAAGAGTACTAACCCAGTCTTGTCAGAGATCATCAATATTCTTATTCCGTAACATTTAGCTGATGTATCGTTCAATTCTGCCTTTAACTTTCATAGGCAATTCCTCAGGAGTATCTCCAGTAAGGAGCTTACAGTTAGCAATACACAATTTCCTGTGCCTTATTATACCCTAGATGAAATCTAAAGGGTACACCTATACTAAGTTCGTCATTCCTAGAAACAATGATGGTAGTGCAAAATGGATTGGACACCCAAGCATAAAATTAAAAGTTATTTTGATTTTTGCATGTCCGTCTGTCCGTCCGTTCTCACGATAACTCGAGAACGCGTATACATAGACAGCTGAAATTTTGCACATGTGGTTTTAAAAACAAAAGTAAAATTAAGTTCCAAAATGGGACAAATCGGGTAACTCCTTAATAGGGTTACCATACAAAAATTTCATTTTTCACTACATATTTGGACACTATGTAACTGAGACCGCGTCAACGTTGAGTGTTGAAACTTTGTACAAGGCGTTTTCATGCAAATAGTAAATATAATTCCAAAAATGGACTAAATTACCATATACAAATTTAGGATTTTTACATATCTTGTGAAAACGCTCAGTCCTTTACGGTTTCAATGTACTGAAAATTTCTTCAAAGTATTCAATCTTATAAAATTGGTTATAATCATTTTCGCTGTTCGAAGAACCATTCTAGAGATATATTCAAAAACCCCTTCAAAAATCAAACTTGCGCAGATGAGTGACCATACGAAATTACAAACGAACATTCATCTAGGATATCATAAGAATTGGTCTTAGACCAATTCTAGCATTTATACTTGTTTTGTTTTTTTATTATTATAGGAAGGAGGACGAGAGATTTCAATCACGGAAGCCAGAGCGGCCCATTGTGCTAACCTGCTAGAAACCCTCTAATCAAACCTTCCTGTCCTTCTAATGAAGCGCATCAGATCTTGGTGCTCCAAGCAAAGGTCGGATAAGCTCACAGATAGTGTTCGGCTGTCTCAGGTTCTCCTTCCAGGCATGATAGGCACTCAGGCCTGTCAATAATTCCAATCCTTGTTAGATGAGCGTGATACGAGCTATGACCGATGATGATGCCAACCACAGTTCTATATTGTTTCCTTCCGAGTCCAGGATAAAATCAGAAAAAGTCCTATTAGGCAAGTGCTCCGGTTCGCCCATCTCTGCTTATGCTTCATAAAAACATCCACTAGAGGACATCTTGTTGTGTATACACAGCTTATCCACGGAAGATCTACAATCCCCCAGTAAATTAGATATTATCCGAGGGCCACTGACAGCCATCAGGGCCGCCTGACTATCCGAAAGGATAGCAATGTTCTTTCCCTTGATCTCCATATCAAGGCCTATCTTCGCTGCCATTGCGAAGACTTCAGCCTGGAAGACAGTGGTGTGTCTTCCAAGTGTGTACTCCAGCCCAATGTCAGTTTCAAGAAAGTAAACACCCACACCAGCTCCCTCATTAGTGAAAGTGAGCCATCGGTAAAAATTTTAGAGTGGATCGGTGAAGGCTCGATAGGGCACTTCCCTCAGTCCACGATTTCCTTTTAGGAAAACTCACAGAGAAGCGACGCCCAAAACGAAGCTCTGGTACCATCGCATCAAGTGGCATGCGGGCTAGAGGGTATTCCCGTTCCAGCCCACACGCCAATAGATAATAGAACCAGTCCAGTCGTCCTTCGTCCTACCTCTCGTGTGATATGTAAATAATGGCAAGCTGCAAAATTAAACAGCAGCTTACCACTACTTACATATTACGTGTGTTTATATGCATTCTTCAGCAAACGATATCGTTTTGACGACGTGGTTTTTTTTTTAACTCCTTACAGGAATCATCGGATTAAATTAATGTCATCTAGCTTAGCAGCAGATATTTTTAGTGATCTCAGCAGCCTCACTGTTTGTGCAAGGATAGTCGAAAAAGTTCAGAAAGGGATACCTTTATGGATTTTCTATAAAAGCCATCAGTTAATGGTATATTCGCCACAGGATCGACTTTTTTCCAATAACTAGGAAAACTTATTGGGTAACTTCACACGTACCTACCACAATAAACTGCAAGTCTTATCATCCACTCGTACCTCCATCTTATCGTATTTCCGTATCGAGATGATCTCTTAATTCGATCAAATCCTAAAATTCTGAGTCAATGAAAGGATACAAGACATCATGGTGCGACATTAACCTTATTCAACTGGTAACAAAGTTTGGATCGTTTGCCGTTTTATAAAGAATCAACTATGTTGAAATTATGAACTCCCAATATAATTGCTCGTGATGATAAATTGACATCACATGCAACCAAGATACCAAGACAGATAGCCCAAAATTCGACTACCTGCCTCAGATCTAGTATTAGAAAAGCAGCAGAGTTTTATTGTAAGTAGGCCTACAGTAGACAGCGTGTTTTTATGTGATTTTAGTTTTCTTAATATTACTACTAATGTTTGAGGTAAACTTGGCTCTGCATTTACGGTACAATATCACTGAGATAAGTATACCTGAGCAATAATTTTAATTATAGGGATTGAAAAATAAAAATGTTTAGTGCGATCCGTCTTTATATAGTATGTCATTTTTTTTTTTTAACCAGAACCTGCTCTACTCTGTGTGGAACTCTCATAAAAAATTATATTTGAAGGAAATTTCAAGAGCATTAAGCTGACCTCAGAGCCGTCTTTAGCAAAGTTGGGGCCCATGGCTCTTTAGGATATGGTACCCCCTAACAGAAATTATTTTCTAAAGTACTTTGGGTTATCAATATGAATAATAACGCAAAATATAATCGAAAACACAACACGGAAAACACAACCCATTGCAAATTGAAAGGCGAGTAAACTGCTTTTCAGTCCCGTCTCTAGAAAAATATTAAAGTAATGTAGTGTTAAGGGGAATCCCCGTCCGGATGCCGCATTTAAAATAAGTATAGAGTTCCTATCGTGCAAATCGAATAAGCTTAGTTGTTTTGTAATCAAATGGTTTAGAGGAATAACTTTACCCAGATAGTTGCCAGTATTGTTTTAATATGAACCAACAGTATAAAACTTTTCTTACCATGTAGATATAGAATTTCGAATAATTCGCATCGCAGCAAACATAGGATGGGAAAGTCATTCGTTCAATCGAAGTTTGACCTCGAACTCGAAGTCATTCTAGACTCGATCTCGACCCGAAAATGAAGAAAAAGGATCGCTAATTTGAATCGACATGACAACTCGATATTAATTACTTTTTCATTTATTGGTATTATAGATAACGATCGTATGTATTCGAGATTTTTTTGTGAAAACTAATCGATTTTGAAATGGATAAACCAGTAAACTACTTGATATCGAATTGAAAATAATCCAGTAATCTACAATTGCAAATTTTATTTTCTCAGTACTCACTATATACCGCATTTTTCGGCCCAATACTTGCCTTGTCATGCATAATCTGAGAAGAAAAAAATCATGTACACCTTGGATTACTGCAAGTTCTCTAAAGGTGCACCCATACATAACATACATTGGGAACAAAACATTTTTCAAACATTTGACATACAATTTATAGGCAGTTGATAAATGTTTAATAAATATTTGTCATATGCTTCTCAAATGTTTGTCAAACATTTGTCAAATATCTGATAGGATATTTATATAAAAACTGTTTTCCAAATGTTTAGATTTAATCATGTAATCTCCGAGTGAAGTAACGTGCATTGCAGCATCTTTCGTCTTACTTGCCTCAACATTTGAGGAAGAATTTCAAAAAAGGAGATGACGGAGCAGACAATTTTTACACAGATTATTACTCAATACAGTGGTTGTGATTTATTGAATGATAAATTGACGATCTTTCCGGTTTCGAAATTTCTCAAGAATCTAATAATTCTATCAATTTTATTATATTTATCTTGTCGCATTTCTCATTCATGATTAAGACATTCTTATTAAAAAATTCCAAAATGACCATTCACATCCATAGCTGTTAAAAACTGACTGAAAGTACTGTAAAAATTTTAACAAACATCTAATGTTTTCCATTTCCTTTGCATTAAATTGGAACTTTTATATACATCCACATTCATCAAATCTTGCACAAAAGTTTGTCAAATGTTTGATCAACGTTTGACAAATATTTGCCAAACATTTGGGGAATGTTTGTTATGTGTGGACGCGCCTTAAACCTGAAGGCTACATGCCGAGATGAATTCACAAAAACGGAAAATTCTCGCATTGTTGCTCTTCGGGAACTTCTCGCAAATACAAGAACCTGAGAAAAAGTTTGCTTTCAGTAGCCAAATTGTAATAAGTTGTAATATTGGTTTAAAAATTAGTCATCGGTTGGTCTACTATCACAAGGATTAGAGGACCCCATGGAACACGAAACTAAGCTCAGCAGGTCGATGCATAAAGATGGCACTGTAGACAGCTTTTAGATGAACAGAAAGGAGATGATCTACTTGAAAAGAATAACTGAAATGACTTAAGGGGTAATATCACTTTCTGCTCACTAAATTTTACGTGGCTTTCTGAGATGTACCAGGAACGATATGAGAGGTATAGAGATACGAGTTTTAGTGTATATGAAAGTACTAGTCTTTAACTACAAAAAAACACATTTTATTTTAATTTTACGATACAAAATGGCCCCATAGCACCGCACGCAATGAACAAAAATATCTCAGTCAAAATTTTTAATCTGAAACAAAAAACTAAAAAGTTTCTTAAAATATAGTCCAAAATCTAGTGAACGTCGTAGGATTTTTTCGAAAAATTGAAAAAAAGAAATGGCGTCAATTGGAACTTTTTTTCTTGTTTTTTCGAAAAACTCGGCCGAAAATAACTTATAAAATCTATAAAAATCCATTTAACAAAAAAAATATACGACGTACACTAGAAAATATTGTTTTAAAGTTGCAGTTAAAAATTCAGGTCAATCGGATAAAAATTGAGGGAGCTGATGGTACACCCAGTTTGAAAAACATGGTTTCGAGAAATAATTTTAATATAATATATAATATAATTTTAATTAGAGAAGCCAAACATTTACTATTGCGCGTTCTAACGGAGTTTCTACAAACAGCTGTTTGCGCAGCCTTAAAAGTGGGGTAGGAGAGACATCTATTACTCAAAATTAAAAGCTGGTAACTAATATGTGTCGGTATAATTTACACAAAGAATAATAAAGACCCCAAATGCATGCAATCCCGCGCAGTCGAAAAACCGTTAATTTTACTTCACGACTACACTCGTAAAAACGACTACGCTCGTAAAAACGACTCCCCTCTCCCCCCTTAAAAGTTTTTTACTCTCATAATTGATTTTTTTATCATTCTTGGATACTTTAAGGAGTGCTTAAGCAAAAAAAAAAAACAAAGTGAAAAAAGTTACAAGGTAATATTACATTTTTTGTGAATTTGCCCAGTCTCCAGTAATGTTCTGGTTTGTACCCAGGTTCAAGTTGAACGAGTACCCGGATACTCGATTCCAAGATTTCGGATTTCAAGTTTACTCGGGTACTTGGGTACCCGGATACCCGCTTCCAGTTTACCCGGGTATCCGGATATAATCGATGCTCGATTCGGAATATCCGAGTATCCGGATACAATCGGTTCTTAATTTTATAATACCCCGGCACATTACTGAATTCATGAATTCAGTCATAATAAAAGAATTTAATTCTGCTACCCGAATCGCGCTTTGCTTGTTTTTCAATATTAATTAATCAAATTAATTTTATAATACCCGATTCCTAGGAACCGATTCCTCACTACCCGATTCCAAAAAATCAATTCCTAACAATCCGTTTCCAAAGAATCGGGTATCCGGGTTGTTCGACTCTTGCCCGTGAAATGCAGGTACCCGGATAAGAACCGGGTACGCGAAAACCCGGGGTTTAAGGAACATTACTCCTCAGGTGCAAGTTGAATTATATGTACATGATATGGATGCCAAGATCATTTTTTCAGGTAAATTCAAATACGGATTAGGCAACCGTACTCATACCACCTCGAACGATGCCAGTGTCCACTGGTTTGAATAACTTTAAAAATGTTTTTTTTTCCAAATATTTATAGTTACTCGCACTAGTGATCAATCGTGTTTTTTTTTCTTTTAATTTTTGTAATGTTTACGAAACCTTTCCCAATAAAAAATTACTACATGCCTTATTTTACACGCCTCACTGGCAAAATTGTTACTTAATTCGACCGAAACTCGATTCCATTTATTTTATCAGCAAATTTCAAAGAACGATATTTTCGTCCTCTTCTTATACATACATATAATAAATAGCATTGTATGTATGTATGTATAACTATTAGCATTGATGTTGTGTACAAGTTCCGACTGTGTCGTCAGTGATAAATTCAAAATATTTTATTTTCATATCAACAAACTTATCATCATAATGGGGGAATTCAACTGATAAATACATAAATTTCAGAAATATTTTTCATGAGCTCATTTCCCCTTAACGCAACAACGTCGACGAAAATAAAGAATCGATTTCATCTTTTATCACCCGAAAATTCCAGTTCCGGCTAATTTGATTTTTATATATATTTTATATGAAGTGGCTAAGTAACTAGCTAAATTCGTTCTAACTTTAGACAAATTAACACGATAACAAATTTTAAATAATGACAACGAACAATGTTCTCGCTTCTCGCCCTTATAAACATTCTCGACCTATAAACATTTTCGTATATTTTTCTCTCGCATTTAAAAATACTTAATTATGCCTTGCAGTCGTAAATGTAGTAAAAATATCTCACAGAATGATGCTCTGAAGATGAAATTGGAAATTGGAATTTGGTGTTGGCATCTCATTAATGTTTTTTTTTTTTTTTTTTATTTTATGAGTTTTACGCTTAGAATATGTAACTAAAAATTACGAGAAGGAAACGCAGAATATTTTAGCATTTTTCTTATTGAGTAAAGCGGTAGCATTGGGTTCTTTTCTATATGCTGAACTCTAGTAAGATTGAATAAGTCAGTAATATAATTTATAAAGCGATATGAAAATTCACCAAAATATTACACCTAAACACCCTTCTTTTCTGTCCTCATTTTACCAATGAGTAAAAATTCTAGTCTCTTGTGAACGATTTTTGCAAAATACACAGTTTCGTCCGGTTTGACGACGGATACAACTCTCAAGCCAAGATAAATATTAAAATCAGACCTTAATTTTTTTTTTTACTAACTAACAAGATAACTATGATTTATTACAGGGTAAACTTTATATTTGTTTAAGATGGCTACTTTTTGGGATTCTCCTATACAACAGCAAAAGTGAACTACTAACATTCTAAATTTTAAATGTTACAGTAATAAAAATTTATTATAACATATTGGAGAGGGGGAGACCATCATATAAATATTCACTTTCCCATTGACTCCTATATAATGCAGAACATGTCATTTGAAGTTTAAAAGGTGTACGCCTTAGAATATAGAGAGTACAGGAAGTATGATAAGCCATAATTTATCGTAGTCAAATTCTGCTTGTGTTAGTATCTGTTGCCGCTGTAGTTAAAGCTCAGTACAGCCGTGTAGTAGAGCGGCGCAATAAGATATATGGTTGAAAATACTGTAGTTGCCCTCAGCAAAAATTCTCTTACTCGTGTTCTTAGTCGCTACCTCTTTGTCTAGGTATTCAGAGTGTTTCTCAGCGTAAACAAATCTTCGATATTTCATCGTTTTTGTTATTAATCTCATTTTAATGTAATACAAAAATGTATGTAAAGTACACAAAATAATATTTTATAACTATACTTGCCTAAAAAATGATTTTCCACATCGTTATTTTCTCAAGATTCAAATTGTTTCAAATTAGGGAAACATCGTTTGACAGCTGAAAATACATTTGTCTCTTTCTTTAATATAATTCTGACATATTTCATGATACTCTGAAAATATTCACGCTCATGAACACAAATTTTACAGGTATTAACACTTTCAACATTTCCTGTTGTCTCTATATTCTAAGGTGTATACGCGGAATCTAGCTGGCATAAGTAATACAAAATATTTCAATTTTCAATATGTGCCACTCCAACTCACTGTACTCAGATGTCTGGAAAATTGTCACATATGCATGTGTTTTTGGGAAAATGATTATTTAGAAACAATAGTGGCGTATTTACAAGGGAGTCCTAGAGGGGACCTGGGATTCTCTCTTAAGTTTATAAGTAAAAAAATATTTTTTTAATTTATTTAATTCTCATTTTCTAAAGTTTTTTTTTTAAGTTTTTGTAATTTTTAATAGTGTTTTTTTAAGCATGCTGGGATTCGAACGTGTTACAGATAGAGTCTGGACTTTTAAGTTTAAGTTTATTATAATGTAATATTTACTCGTAACATAAAAAGAATAATATTATAATCGACGCTAAAGCCAAGTAGTCTTTGTTCCTGTATTGACCTCTCTCTCAATGTTTAATATTATACAGGGTGCAGGCTCGTAGCTAGAACCAAATTAAAGGTAGGGCATTAGAAATTTGAAGTAGGGCGCACATTTTCAGTGCGTTTGTTCAAGTGAGGGACATTTTTTGAAAAAATTAGTTTCTAGAACTAAAACAGATACCTACAATAAGAAGAAATAAATGGACCAAACAAAAAACACAACATGGTAAAAATATTCAATATAATTTCAGTCTTCGATTTACCATATTGTGGAATTTTCTTAGCACTTCGTTAATATCTTTTTTGTCTGTTCTTTTAGTGTCGAATTAGTGTAGATTCGCATGCAGCAGTACTACACCCGATTGTTGCGACTGATGCAAATAGTTCATACGTATCTCTGAAGGATTCCCTTTGTCGGTATAGAAATTATAATATTTTTTCGCTCTGACCATTCAACTCATTCAAGTACCTTTTCACAATAGTAGCCTCTTTTTCTTTGGAAGGAATTTTAATACCTGAAAAATAATTGTAATTACAGATTTGTATTGTTCTCATTAATTTCCTCACAATAATTATATATTTAAATGTTGAACAGACTAAAACTTTGTCCAACTCATCAAAGCACAAAATTGAATCTAGTATGTAGATCCTCATTGTCTTCAAACCTTCTTTTTATCTCAACTGTTATTAGGTCTACAGTTTCATAATATTCAGCTTTAAATGGCGGAGTTTAAACTATGCCTGCTGTGTTTTGACGAGAAAGTGACGGACAGTACAGCACTAATCCTCCAGATGTCTTGCCTTTACTTGAGATTCTTTTCTACAATATGGTATTCTCAGCTTTTTCCAAAATTACCTTATACATCTCTTCTGACCTCAATTTCTTCATAGACACATTTTATTATCGATATGGCATCCTTCAATCCCGTGCTTCGACCCTGTAAAGCCACATCAGCCGGTTGCAGAACACATAATATTCTTTTTGCTACTATCTTTGCCAATCGAACTTTCATGTTTAACAAAACGCCTTTGATGTCAACACTTTTTGCAATATCATCACCATTAAATTTTCCATTTTTCATTTTATCTGGAGTCTTCAAAATCAGAGAATAATTTTCATATGCGACTCTTGTAACAGCCAAATGTCCTGACGAAAGCTGTTCAAGTAGTCGACCAATCGTCTTACCTTCATACATGTCAGAAAGAGGTTGGAGGTAAGCAAGGCACACATAGCCGATTAGTAGGTGACTGATCAATCTTGCCGATCATACAGATTCGCCGCGATGACTTTTATGACGGCACCGCAGAATACCGAATAAGTTGGCAATTTTTAAAGTAGGGCATTACCTTTTTAAGGTAGGGCATTGCCCCTCTATGCCCTCCTCTAGCTACGGCCCTGTCAGGGTGTCCCGTATATAGAAGTAGAAAGGGAATATCCGCGGTGTCGGATATCATTGGCTAACCTCTGAATGTAGGGTTATACAAAATATCACATTTTAAAAGTTATTCCACATTTTATGATTTTTGAGACATTTCCTACTTTCACTTAGAAAAAACACCACTATGCTAAAAACCATTCACTAGATTGCCCTTAAATTTATTAGTAACGTACCTTAGTAATGTTGTTATAAGATCAAGTAGCATATTCTTATTTATATCTAAGGCAAATACCGTTAAAAACATATTTTATTTGTTGAAATTAGTTCATGTGAATTTTTTTTTGTTTTTTTTTTTTTTTAATTTTAAAGGATATGCAAAATACACTTCCTGAGATGTGCACATATCTTAAAAACTACATTTGGTTATCTTGAAAGAACTTCTTTTCGTGTTAGAGGACTTTGAACTTCACTATATTCTGATTTGGACTGTTACTTTCTATTGCCTGGACCTAGACCATGGCCCAGAATCGTGAAGGTGTTGCGTGAAAATGCGATGATGCATTATTTTTACGGTGCTGCGCAAATACATTCTCAGAAAGCTTCTAGACTTTACCGAGCTTACGTTGAAGAATAGGGAAAACTTTCAAGATCATCAAGTTTTCCTTAGGCCACCCAATTCTTACATGGAATGAGTAATACCTGGCTCAAGCAATCGTGAGCCTGGTCGGAGGAGGGTAGATATAGAGAGACACGAAGAAATATTAGTTGAAATTGAACAAGATCCATCATTGACTTTAAGACGACTTGAAAGACGTGCTGCTGGATTCCATATTCAGCGAGTGCAAGCGTTACTTCTTCGAGATTATGCGATCAGTGTAGACTTTTGCAGTAAGATGTTGCGATATTGCGAGATCGACAAGACCTCAATTTGTTTGATAAAATTCTTTAGACCGATGAATATATATTCACCCTATTTTGAGTATTCAATGCACATAATACTCACTACTGCTGTGTAGGAAATAGACATGTCAAGGGAATCTTCCAGTACCAGTTTAATATGAATTTGTGCAGGGAGATACGAAATTGCGAGGTCATCGGTTCGTTTGAGTTGCTTTCCTTTTGTATAATCAGCACCAATCCAGTTATAGTTTTTGTGCACATCTAGAGAAGTGTATTTTTTTTTACACTATACGCCTTTGAAAATTGAAAAAGGTTTGCCACGAACCGATTTCAATATAACAAATATGTTTTTAAACGGTATTTACATTAGATATAAATAAAAATTTGCTACTTGATCTTGTAGCTACATTACTAAAGTACGTCGGTGCCAAACTCCAAATCTATAGTCCCTATACATTCAGAGGGTAGATAATGACATCCCTACCGCTGCTTTTGACTGTAAACGGGACACTCCAAGTTCCAGCCTCCCACCCCCCTAAAGGTTATTCCTAAATTCGCCACTGTTTTGAAATTGTTATCTCACTTACGCCTTGCAAAATAGCCTTCCGCAAATCTCATAGTTATGAAAGGCCATTTTGAGCATCACTATAATGATATTCGCCGCGCACTTAATGGCAACGAACTTTATGTGCTTGCTCTGCTCGATTTTTCTAAAGCGTTCAATACAGTAAAACATTCCAACTTACCAATCAAGTTAAGCTCATATTTTCAATTAGATTCAATACGGTAATGCAAAGCTTTTTGTCTGGCATATTATAGGAAGTAAAAGTAAGGGATGTTTTCTGATACCTTATCACTTAAGGGCTATCTATAATGTGCATACGCCAGTACATATATGGAAAGACGTGAGCAAGTGCTTTTCATAACGGTAGCCCACAATAAGAATAAGAAGGAGTTCGTTAAGTTTCATTTCCGTTCGTCAACTTTTGTCTGCATGTTCATGGTCGTACTTTGTATAAAGAAATTGTGTAAAAACTATACAAATGTTAGTCATACATACGGAAGCACTCGTGAAATATTTTCATTTCCTATTCTACATTTTGCACATTGTAGGTAGGCCTTTAGTTGTGGCATACCCCAGGGCTCCAGTTTTGGTCCTCTACTCTTCATCTTGTATATCAAAGACCTTCCTGATGTACTTAAGCATTGCAAAATTTATCTGTATACCGATGATATACAGCTATAAGTTATATGGGTGGTAAGACTTTTGTTGGTCTTCAGCGGTTGTCGCTGTCTTCCAAAATTTTGTCTGTGAACTCTCCTTTTATACTTATAAGATCTTTACCTCTTCCCTACTTTACTTCGTGCTTGAAATAATTTAATGTTTGATATGCAGCTCGTGAACTAGACTTGCAGATTTAGAAAGTTTATATGGCCGTGTGATAAATAATATTTAGTTTTAGTACTTACGCACGGAAGGATATTTATGGTGATTGAATACTGTTGACTTTCTGACTTCTGTTATCTTTACTTAATTTGATTTTTCTTTACTTTTCTCTCATTTCTTTCTTGTTCCTAAATTTTAATTTTAATTAATATTGAATCCTATAATTCTTAAGAGGTCTTGTATGTAATTTGAAGTTGGATTAAGAAAGTAATAAATATTTCTTATCGGAATGGGGTGATATTGGAAATGTAGTCCCACCCGTTTCCATATTTATGCGAAGAATGCTTAAAAAGTAAAGTAAAAACCGTAAAAACCCGGCACTTGTCGGTTGTATTATATTTATTTTTCAATTATACCTTTTTTTAAAGAATGTTTTCTCAATAGTCATTTTTATAGCATAGTTCACTATTATCTGTAAGTCCACTTCCTCGGAGCAATTTCTTAGAAACAAATGACAATCAAAAGAAATCAGATCTGACGAAATGAAATCTTAATGAAATCGAGCTTTTTTAGTTCGGCAATTCGTGGTTTCTCCATACTATATTACTCGGATGTTGCAAACAACTAACGGAATACTTATTATCACGGAATTGTTTTCACTTTTTCATAGTAATCGCTTAAAATTATCCCTATCGTATCCCAACGACAATGGCCATAACCTTATCAGCACTTAATATAAAATATTATCTTTTTCGACACCGGTTCTACTTGTAGACCAAATAATAGCCAGGTCTCGGGTGTGTAGTGGAGGATGAACAGAAGTCTCTTCCACAGTTATGAATTAAAATGCCAAAACAGTGGCTTTCTTTGGCTTTGACACAAAAACCTACAAGCATTTCAAAGTAACATCCGTGCGAGTATGTTTTTGGTTAATTGTAGGTAAACACGACACATATCGCGAGCACAGTTTCTTCACACTCAATCGTGTTTGTGAAAAATATAATTGTCACAATTGAGATGAGATGAGATCTACAATCTCTTTTAATTCGAACTACAATCGGTCATTTCCTTGATAGTGCTCTTATTTGGACACTCATTGCTGAGGTATTCAACAACACAGCTTTTATACGTCTACGTTTACAATCGGCTTCCGACAAGCCAAGTATGGACAGACTAGCAAAAAGGGGTATGGGTAGTGGGCAGGAGGAAAATCCTAACCGGTTCCGAGATTACGGGACTTAAAGATATTTGGGTATATTTTCACAGATTACCCTGTAACTTGTCCACGTTCCTCCTTATGATAATGATTTAAACTTTGGTAGATAGACAATCATTGGATCTTTCCAATGGTCAATAAATTTTCCCCTCCTCCAATTCGTTTTGAAGTTTTGGCTCAATAAAATTAAAATTTGGGAATTTTAACAAATTTTTTTTTAATTAAATACTATTTTTATCAAAAAACACGTCATTAAGACCAATTTTTCATATTAGATTTAAAAATCCCAAAAGCTTAGCTTTACAATGATCTATCACATTCTGAACCCAAAAAGTGACCCTTTCCGCGTTTTATGTATACGTTTCTTGCGAAAAAGTTCAATAAATGCCAGAAAGTACAAATTATTTCTTGGGGACGACTTTTTTAAGTCATTTTCATTGGGAATATTCAAGAAAAATTACAAAAAAAAACACGAAAAGCGTCACTTTTCGGATTCAGTGTGTAATAGGTAATTTTAAAGCTACGCTCTTGGGCTTCTTAAATCCAATATAAAAAATTGGTCTTGATGACGTATTTTTTGATAAAAATAATAGTTAAATAAAAAAAACGAGCTAAAATTCCGAAATTTTAAACTTGTGGAGCTATAACTTGAAAATGGCGGAGAGGAGAGGAAAAATTTATTGACCATTGGAAAGATCTAACCAAGATCTATCAAAGTATAAGTCATATCATAGGGTGTAACATGGAGAAGTTACAGGCTGATCTCTGTAAACATACCCAAATATCATTCAGTCCCGTTTTCTCGGAAATGGTTACGATATCCCCCTCCCCACTAGCCAAACAATTTTTTACTCGTCTAAGTATGACCTATCCATAGCCTTCGGGTTTCACACCACTTGCGGAACACCCTTTATAAACGATTGCAAAGTTGAAAACTAAATAAACATGTTGGATAAATATCCTGTTTTGAGAAAATTATGTTTTAAGTTAAGAGGAGTCTGTACTCAGCAAAAATTTCAATTTAGATACCAGCGAGCCTGTAGGCAATAAAACTTACTATACGTAGTTTTGTGTCCTGAAAGTATGAAAATGCATATAAAATTAGCCTAGACCTAGACCACAAGTCACATTAGAGACATCTAGGGTAAATGACAGAAACCCAATATGCGAAAATTTAAGACGAAAATGAAAATTTGCAGTTCAAAGAAATTGAAAATTGAAAACTCTCCTGAATTTTATTTTGCACATAATTGCTAAATATACTATTTTTCTTTATATTTCTAAAACTTTCAACGAAATATTGCAATTTCTCGTCGGTGAAATATCGAGAGAAAAAACAAGTACTATTAGAGTCAAATAATTAAAAAATGCGCCACTAAAACTGAAAAAAACTCGACGTTATTTGCTAGATCTAGGCTTTATCTCTCTAAAATAGTTACAATATAAAGAAATGAGAATACCTACTAAGAGGAATTTGATTTGAAAAAAAATCAATTTTTACCATTTTTTAAAAGTTTCCGAGCTAATATCTTAATATCTCCATTCGAATACATTTTTTTTATTTTTCTCGACGTTATTTACTAGACCTCTTCGTTACCTTTAATTTAAGATATAAATCATTTTTCTGCTACAAATAGTTTGCTAGAAATTCGCATTGAAAAATGTATGAAACTTGCAAATCTTGGTACTGACTCCTCTTAAGTACGCCACTAACTTTTCTGTAAAAGACTTTTCTCATTCATTGCTTTAGTGAATTCTTAACTCGACATATTTAAACAACTTCAATAAAAAATAATTATCAAAACATTTTTATACTAGCACGATTAATTATTTGGGCACTCAATTACGAAAAGAAGCGCATCAAATTACTTTGAAGTACTGGTTAAGTATTTTGGTACTTAAATACGTGGTACTTCGATCGTGTGTCGAAGTACTTGAAAAAATACAGAATATGTACTTGGTTCTTTCAAGTATCAATATCAGAGTATACTGAAGTACAAGTACGAGTTTCGGTACTGATACTGGTACTGATACTTGTCTTGGGAATATTTCACGGCCGGTGTTACGCTACCTCTAATACATATATAGTACTAACTAATCTAATCTTGTAATTTGTTGGTAAATCACAGCATAGCTTTTGAATTGATAATAGGGTAATTTCAAGTTATCATAACTCTGTCCTGAGTGAAATTTCTCTGCCGTAAAAAACAGCCGTACATTGACTTTGCTCAAGATTTCTGCTATAATTGCCATAGTACTTAGAATTTATTACGAATTGGTTCGGTTCGTTGGAACTGAATCAGTTCATTATTACAACCAACTTCCATTATTTAGAGTTAATTAGTTTTTAAATATTACAGATTTATTTTATTACATTCGTTCGTACCTCTAAAGTAAAAAAAAAACTGAATTTTGCAATTTTTTTAACCGAATTTCTATATGCACGGCGCTTAAATTCTAGCTGCCATAACATAACATAAAATATCATCATCATCATAAGGACATAAGTTAACCATAATTAGACCAATCTATTTGGCTAGCATTTGTTGTATGCACAGTACATATTATAAGTGAATAGTAGTAGGTGTCAAATAGAGAATGGATTATTTATTTACTTTATTATACGTTTTAAACTATAGATACCTACAATTATAATTAGTAAAACACTACACATAGTAAACAGCAAATACATTGACTATCTTAAAATTTCTCGTCATTTAATTTATATCTAAATCAAAACTCAATAAATTTGTAATTGATGTCACTGATTTTGCATGAAATTTTTAATTTTATCTACATATTTATATAAGTATCTAATTGAGAGCCTTGATTACATAGAACTTGTATTTCCAGGAAATGGAAAAGACAAAGAATCGAAACGTGAAAAGGAGACTATTATGACATCGGCTGTACATCGCTCTCCAGGATCAGCTGGTAAGTCCAAAATATGTAAGCACTTATTTAAAAAGTAACTATTTAAGTACGAGTAATATGTATAATAAGATTCTATTAACAATAACAATACGAAGAAAATGAACATTGGACAAGCTGCCAAATTGAGTTC
The DNA here is from genome assembly GCA_963924295.1 of Dioctria rufipes. Classification (NCBI taxonomy): domain Eukaryota; kingdom Metazoa; phylum Arthropoda; class Insecta; order Diptera; family Asilidae; genus Dioctria; species Dioctria rufipes. Next base: position 66,630,855 of record OZ002744.1, on the reverse strand, counting down.
ATTCATTCTTTACCTTCTTCAATGTTGTTTTTGTTTATTATTCGCTATGAAAAGAAATGCTATCATTGAACGTGACTATACTTATACAGAGTGATCTGGATCAGTTGTGATGCACAAGGTTAAGAGGAATGTCGAAATGAATAAAAACATGTTATTGAACTGGAGGTAAATTGCGTCGTTTGGGAAATATTTATATTTTCATATTTAGTATTTTATGAATCAACGTATAAATTCTGACTGAACAATAGACCCTTTATAAATATTTCTCCTTCTTCCTACCATTATGGCGCACATAGGCAGAAATTCTGAATTCTAACTTAGTTGTATAACAACAACAAATACGTTATTGGAACCAGTTCTTCATATCAAATTAAGAAACTCAAAAACTTATACTTGAAAAAACCTAGTGCTAGTACACTCTGTATACTCAAAATGTCACCTTATTTGCAATTTTGTCAAATTACTTAAAAACAACATTCACCGAAAAAGTGTTCTACCCTTGGACATTTACTAACTTTTTTCATAGTTGTCTGGCGAACATCCCCATTGGTGGTAATTAGTCCATTGCTGCCAAGATAATTGATGTCAATTTCAACGTTCTCGGCTTCTAAAGTCCTGGATCCAGACGAAATTCTTCCGGTCTTTCTTAAGAAAGAGAGCGTTGTTCTGGCTTCTTACATTGGTTCTATTTCCAGGACATATACCGCTCTTGGATATGTTCCTGAGGTATTCAGGAAGGTGAGGGTTGTCTTCGCTCCGAAGCGTGGTATGGCATCATATATGGACCAGAAGAGTTTTCAGATCATAGGAGGGGCTTATGATTTTTTTTTAAATGACTGGATCGTGGACTATTTACCTTGGGATCCTTTGTGGTCATCGAGAAGGGCTTCTGACAGGGACACCCCCGAGTCGCTGTGTGAGGCAGTTCTTCGGCACGGTTTTCACCGCACTATCATGCGATCGATCGGCCAAATGCTAAGATGATGATACTTAACCGCGGAGTTGGGTGCCCGAACCTCTGTCAGTGTGCCGGTGGATGCATATATGAGGATAACATCCCTCTGCTCATCTCCAGGTACAGCATGACTGTTGCCTGTGGCTTCATGCAACGAAGACTCGATACTGTTGAGGACTGGACCACCCGGATTGATGATATGACAGTGAGCCCCACAAAAACCATCTTGGTGCTCTTCTCCAGGAAACGTAAACGTAGGTACTTTGTTCTTCCAAAGTAAAGTTCTTGGACACATTCTGCAACTGTCTCCCCATGTCAAGCACCTCGGAGTCTATCTGGACTCGAAACTGACGTGGATATTGCATGTGGAGGATAAGCTGTACTTGTGTGTTTTGCACTAAATGTACATCTCGGTCGTAAGACGCAGATACAAGTGGGGACTGCGATCTGGAAGCTGGCGGGCCTGCATGCCTCTTGATACGATGGTACCAGACCTTCGCTTTGGGCGTCGCTTCTCTGTGAGTTTTTCTAAAAGGAAATCGTGAGCTGAGGGAAGTGCCTTATCAAACCTTCCCCGGTCCGTTCTAAATACTTGCACCGACGGCTCTCGCACTAATGAGGGAGCCTGTGCGGGTGTTTACTTTTAACATTGTGCTGGAGTACTCACTTGGAAGGCACACCACTATCTTCCAGGCTGAAGTCTTCACAATCGCAATGGCAGCGATATCAAGTGAAAGGACATTGCTATCTTTTCGGATAGTCAGGTAGCCCTGATGGTGGATTAGTTATGTATGCACAACCTCGGTTATCGGGTCTCTCATCATAGCGAAGGCTCGCATGAAGCATTCGCAGAGATGGGCGAATCAGATCACTCACAGGTGCAGAAAACTTTCTTGATGGGCCCAATAAGAATTCCTTTGATTTTCTCTTGGGGCTCGGAAGGAAACAATGTAGAACTGCGGTTGACATCATCACCGGCCATAGCTCGCTTCACGCTCATATAACAAGGATGGGAGTTGTTGACAGTCCTGAGTGCCTGTCTTGCCCGGAACAGGCTGGATACGCTTGGGTCTGCCCTCCTATCTGTGTATGAGCTGAAAAACTTACCTGACCAAGTCCTGATGCGCTTCATTAAGAAGACAGGAAGGTTTCTAGTAGGTTAGCACAATGGGCCGCCCTGGCTTACGTGCTCAGTATCTCTCATCCCTCTGCCTTAGAAAAAAAAACGAAAGGGAGACCTCTAAGGATTATATCTAACAAATTTAAAATTTTCATCATATGGTGTTTCTTTAAGGCCTCCTACCTCCCAAATAACGCAGTTTACGCCTATCGGTTGAATGATACCGAAATATTACGTGTACATGATTCCCATAATTATAAAAGTCTATCAAATTATAAATAGTCACACTGGGTTACCGGGTGTTATGGCACCTTGAGGAAAATCCTTCCATTTTTTAAGGTTATCTAGATTAAATTTAATTTCTTGCTCCCTAAGCTATCAAAGACAGGAGGGCCATAGCTATAGTGTGTGTATGTATTTTCCCATATAAAAAAGCTTAACTTTCCATTTAGCTTTCAAAATTGTTTGCTACGATAGAAATATTGGAAATATTACCGAACCCCATGCAGGCCGTACTATAATGAATGACGAAACGGATTTCTTTCACTGGTTCTTAGAAGTTGGTGTGCTGTAATCATCTAGGGCAGAGATTTTCGAGACAGTGTACCGAATTTGGAATTATTCAGTTATACGGCTGGGGGTTGCTATGCCTCAATCTAAGAAGAGAAAATCTAATCAACTTACTATCACAGATAAATAAATCTAGAATGGTAACGATTTGTCGATAGCATGTCAAAGCCATTAACATTAATATTTCACAATCATTGCTACATTCATAAATGTCTGTCATCTAATTCTGGTAGATAATACTCGGCCCTCTACTTTTGTTAATATAATCCAAGGTCGTTTTCGTATGCCTAACCTTTTGGAAGAGTAATTAAGAAAAAAAGAACTTAACCCAACATGGGGTAGCTTTTAAGAGTATTTCGGGTAATTTCCACACATTTGAGCTCTCCAGATTGTCTGGAACTATACTAAATTAAGTTTTATTTATCAAAAAGATTTTCAGTTGAAACCAACAACTCTGTGCAAAACATTTAAGCTGAGTATACTGAATAGTAGGGATTCTCCTTAGAAATCGTGTCTTTCATCATACCTACTGTCAATTTATTTAATCACTTCGTTAAGAAAGAAATGGCCTTGGCTTTTCGCTTACAATAGTCTTACCAACAATTTTAATAAACTATCTCACTGAGCAACTATGAAACATTTGAAATAGTTTTTTGTCTCAATTACCTCAGTTCTATTTGGTATGATTTGGATTTAATAAAGTATTTAAAGTTTATGTTTCAATTTTCGCGATGAAATTCTACCATTTTCATCTTCGGCTTTCGTTATAAAGTTTAATGAAATTACTCCGATGATAAGAACAATTATTTTTTACATTGTCGGGGGTTTAACGTGAGCACATAGCTGTTTAGCCTTAATCTCACGGCAGTCTTAATGCACGGGTTAGTAGACAAGCGACAATCAGCGCCCTCAAGAAGCAGAATATGTTCTATTCTGTCGCAAGAGTATCAGTTTATTTCAGTGCATGCTTAACATTGAACGTACTGATCGAAACGAGACCTATCTAAAATCTCTACCGATCTTTGGGTCATGACACCCGGTTTTTAATAACCGACCATCCTTCAAATCCTCGGACGCAGTTATACAACAGGACATACTCTTCTGTTCAAAAAACAATGTTCGCCTAAGTCATGCAGACTCAGACAATCTGTCTCTGTCCGCATATGGGCCACTACAACCACTACGATGCTCCCACAAGGGGGCCTTCTCCATATTGAGGCGAATAGCACTACTATATAATTGCAGAACTATCTGGGGCTCGTCAACCCCGTATTACCAAATTAGCAATGTCGGTTACCCCATTGATACGACTTCGTAGCACTTGACCATAAGGTCATGAGTACTCCCAGTGGTATCTTTGCATGTAGATATCCTTGTAGTAATGCGACTGGTTACTCCATTCGGGTCTAAGATCTTATTAGCAACGTCTAAAAGATTTGTATATATCCTATGCAGGCAAACACAAACTTTAATAGGCGCTGTCAGCGGGGATCACGTGAAGGTTAAGATATGCCTGATCCAAGACTGGGGAGGCTAAGAGATTAACACCAGTAAATCTTATATATATAGCATACCATGCATACTAGGTATATAAGCGCTACTAACATACATACTCGATTTCAAACATTTATCAACCTTCATAACTTCGTTTCTTCGGGGACTAGTCTGAGATTTTATTATTCTGAGTACTTAACTTCTTCATGAGTACTTAACTTCTTTGTATAATGACCTCTTTGCCATTCATGCCCTACTACAGTACCCGCAGAGTAAAAAATCTCAATTTTTATGTCACTAAAGTATAGTTATCTCACCGTGACAGGTACCAATTCGTGCATATGATATCTTTCAGTCAGTCATACTACCGTACTTTTGTGCCTTCGTGGGAGATGCCAATAATAAATTTCTTCCATCTTTTCACCTTGGCAGCACTGCGTTTCACAGTCCTTTTTTTCCGCCGCCGCTCTGCAGTGAACAATCTTAGAATGACTTAAAAACTAGCATCATTTAGATTTCCTATATTTTATGCCTACTGATTAACACTAAACAAAAATGCGTTCATGCTGCACAAAAAAAATTTGAGACTTACGAAAATTAAGATAAGATACAGGACCATTCAAAAGTGCGTTCACATCGGAACAGATCCATTAAAGTGTACCAACAAATTTTAAGATAAGATTATCTTGAAAACGTTATGCCAATTATGAAATTACAGAATTTACTAATTTTTTTTTTTATACATTTATAACGCATAGAAACAATGACGGTATGAAAAATTAATTAGGTAGAAAGTGCCTAGAATCATAAAACATTTCGATTTTTGCATGTCCGTCCCACTGCGCGTAGATAACTGAAAAATGCGTTCATAAAGTGTCCTGAAATTTTTTAAATAGCATATTTATGAAAAAAATAAAATCAAGTTCGTTAATGGCTAAACTCTTTTCGGAACTCAACTAACATTATTTGGTTTGAGTGAATTTTTGGCTGTGTGATGTTTTTCTCCTTCTGTAAATCTCCCAGTATCATAGGACGATTCTTCTCAGAGGTTGATTTCCCAGTTTCAGATTTCTTCTAAATCGAGAATTTAAAATGTTAACTTTTCTTCACTCCTACCATCTTCAGTTGTAATATTTTAAATTTCAATTGTTAAAACTGAGCTACTAATATTTACAATAGTAGGGTAAGTGACGCCAATTGCATTACCCCATCTTTTTCTTTTCGCGGTGTAGATCGAAGTGAATTGATTACTTGGATTTATGCTATTAAATCTCATGCTATTGGACCTGATTGTCTGTCTCCGCGTTTTATTAAAATTCTGCTTCCAATGATCGACACATACATTCTTCATATCCTGAACTCTTGTTTAATGCCCTCTTATTTTCCTGAGTCTTGAAAAGCGGCTTTGGTATTGCCAATTGCCAAAAAACCTTCTCAGGAAAATCCTGGTGATTTTAGGCCAATCAGTATATTAAGTTTCATGTCCAAAGTTTTGGAAAAGCTAATTAGCTTCCAGATTATTGGTCACTTGGAAAGTAACAAGCTCTTGTCATGTTGGCAGTCCGGTTTCCGGCGTTCTCACAGCTGCGAGACAGTGACTAGTGATACGAGCAGCCTTCGACCAGGATAACGCTACCATTTTAGTTCTGCTTGATTTCTCAAAGGCTTTCGATATAAATATAAATCACAGCTTGTTACAGCATAAGCTATCTAATTTTCTTGGATTTACTGCTTCCGCTTCTGCTCTGATCGGGAGTTTCTTGTCAGAACGCCATCAACGAGTGAAGGTGGATGATAGGTTGTCGGATTCACTTTCTCTCCCGACTGGTGTACCTCAGGGTTCAATCTTGGGGCCATTGCTATTTAGTTTATTTATTAATGACCTTCCTCTAGTTGGACGTGATGTCAAGATGCACTTATACGCAGATGATGTGCAGCTTTATCTAAACAGACCTATTGGCCTGTTTGAAGATAGCATCGCGCGTATTAATGACGATTTGAGTAGAATCGATGCATGGTCCAAGATTAATGCATTGAGATTGAATCCCTCTAAGTCTCAATATATTATTTTTCACAGTAGTCCACTCCTTTCGTCTGATATCCCACCCGTAATTCTGGACGGTAAAACATTATCTCGTGCTAGTAAAGTGAAAAATTTGGGTATTGTGTTGAACCAAAATATGTGCTGCTGTGACAATACCAAATCAAAAATTAGTAAAATTTACTGCGGACTTCGAAGGCTCTGGCTCTCAGCCAATATTTTGCCACAAGCAACTCGTTTAAATCTGGTTAAGACACTTATTCTGCCGTACTTCACATGCGGAAGTTTAATTCTCCCTCGACTTGATAGTGTTTGTACCCGTAAAATGGAGGTCGCGTTCAACGATTGCTTACGTTTCATCTTCGGACTTCGCAGATATAACCATGTCTCACCTTACCGCGATCAGCTGGTGGGCTGCCCACTTACTACATATCGCAAGAAAAGAGCGTTAGTGTTCTTTTTTAACCTGCAAAAAAATAATGAACCATACTACCTTAGAGAAATGTTTAATTTCACTAATTCACAAAGAAACAGGAACATTATTTTTCCTCGTTTTACTAGGCTTGTCATGGAGGGCTCTTATCTTGTCCAGACTGCGCGCTCTTGGAATGCTCTCCCATCTAGTATCCAGCACGCACGTACTGTCAATTCTTTTAAAAGCCTCGTTGATGCACATTTCTTAATTAGACGCCCGTAAATTTACTTGATTGTCTTGTCAGGATCACTTCTCACAGCAGAGTACTATCGTGAATTATTGTAGCTTTCTTTTTGTTTTTTTTTTGTTTTTGTTTTTCTATAGCATTTGTTAGTATGTAATTCTAGTGTCTAGTATTCTATTTTTGTAGTTCATTATAACTTGTTTTTGTTACTCAGTTTTTAAATTGTCATTTTAAGCGCAATATTTATTTATTTATTATTATTATCATAAGTTACTTCTGAATTGTTTATAGCTTTTCCTCCATGGTTAGTCCAATTAGTTTTAGGTATAATAAAAGATTGTAATCTTGTATACTATTGCCTCTAATAAATGTTATGTTATGTTATGTTATGTTAGGGTAGAGCAGGGAACTTTTGTCATTTTTTTTTTTTCAAGAGATGAAGGTAAAAAGTCCGTTTTTTTAAATGTTTTTTCCCTAACTCGTATAATAGTTGCTTGGGTATAATATTATCAGTTATGCAAAATTTAATTTTTATATACTATACTATCCTATTTTTAGACACAATTTCTAACTTTCACCAAGAAGTAAATTTGTCCCAATCATGGAATACATCCGCAACTGGTTAGGGGCACTTTTTCCACTTAAATGAAATTAACCTTAAAATAAAATCTGAATAAAAAATTCTAAAAATTTGTGAGTCATTTTCTTATAAAATTAGTCGTTAACATAATAAAATAACTAAAAAAAAACACTTCGCTAAGTATTTAATACTAAGTTTGTTAAACTTATTGAATATAGTACATACCTAAATTTGTATTAAATGCAATTGTTGCCGCGGCATGTCCCCAGCTCGAGAATTAAGTAGGAAAACTCTTTTCCAATCCAAAAATCTTATAAAAAAGACATTTCCATGCAAAAGCAGGCGTTTCGTAATAGTAGAAACCGTGGTACTCACCAGTTCGGCTAGGTTCCTGCCTTAGATAACAAACAGGATAGGCTATGCTGTGTAAAATTCGTGTATACGTGTGATAAGCATTTTTCTTTGATGACACGGCAGGGAAATGACAAGAGGGCTGGGTGTTTAGTTTTTGTCAGTTCGACATTTCTGACATTTCTGAATTTATTTGAATTTACGAAAACAACTCCGGTGTTGTTTTAGAGATTTTATGAATGAAAACGTAATTAAAATTGATTTCTACTTTTGTAAAAGTGAGAAACAATAGTGAAATATTGTGTTGTGCAAGAAATCGAGAGATAGTCGAGAAGTATGGTGATGAGGTGCGTTGTGCTGTGCTGCAGTAACAACCGGAATTATTGCCATAGGAAGTCGTTTTTCATGCGAGTTTAATAGTTTCAATAATAAATAAAAATGTTTTAAATAAAATATAAGAGGAATTGTTATAAAAATAAACAGCTGTGGTAAAAACATTTATCATTTTCCAATGCCGGTTTGTTTACTTATAATTTAATTGTCAGTGGGTGTCTATATGATATCAGCCATCCAAAGGCAACTCCAAGAAATATTATCGCAAAATAAATGGGGCACTAGGAAAATTCTTAAAAATGTAATAAGTTATAAAAGAATTATAAACTGAAAAATGATTTGAATCACGGTGATAGGAAGTTATAAAACTTGTTCAATACTTGATTAAGTTTCAATCACTAAATTATGTGCCCGCTCAGAGAATATCGTAATTTACGACTTCCATGACTAAACAACCACATCGATGCGATTCTACTACTTGAAGAAAAATGCTTAAGTTTTTCTTCCTCATATCCTATCCTTTTTGTTATATAATCTAAAGTTCCTGCCTGCTGTATACGCCAAGCCTGCTTTTGCATAGAAATTTCTTTTTTTAAAGATTTTTCGATTGTAAAAGATTTTTTTCCGCTCGAGCTACGGATTTGGCTGCAAACTCGGTCAATTTTACATTGACTAAATTCGGTATAAATTTATTTCATAACAAAACTCTCTATGAATTGATAGTCCCGCATAGGGCTAATCTTGCTAGACATTCAAGTAAATACTTAGTATTTCGCCTCGTATATAATTCACACTGTGCACTTTGGCGTATACGGCAGGCAGGAACCTAGCCGTACTGATGAGTAATACGGTTCCTGCTATTACGAAATGCCTCCTTTTACATAGTAATGTCTCTTTTAAAAGATTTTTCGATTTTAAAAGAGTTTTTTCTACGAAGTTCGCTTTGATGAGATGGGTCAAGAAGTTTAGCTACTATCTGATTTCTATGAACATAGTATATTGTGAGCTCATAAAACCCAAGAGGAAACTTCTCTTAGTAGAAATTTTATTTCATATGAGCTGTTGCTCATCGAAATGATTTGGCCAATGTAAGAGTTTCTATATTCATAACCAAACATTACCAGTACGTAAATGTGGACGCGGTCTTCATTGGTGACTTGACGGACTTAGTTGGAAGGAACCTTGAAGAATTTGTCTAGTTTGGATATATATCTGTGATATTATCCAGCACTAGATTAGAATTATTATTTCATCAAAATCTGACTCTGACTCAAATAGGGCTATAACCCAGTAGCTTCGAATAGTAGATAATAAATTTACTCAAGGAAATCACTTTTTTACCACTTTTTAATTTTCACTCGTATGCTAAAAAAAACGCCATAACTTGAATTAAACTTAACAACTGCAACGACATTTACGCAAATGTCTCATCACGACGATTCTAAGTTGGAAAGGGAATAAAATAAATTAAAAAAACATTTCAAATAAATAACTTTTATAAAGAAATTGCACTAAAAAGTAAAAAATAATAAAATAATTTTTGTTTCTCAGTAATACAAGAAAACTTTTATTGCAAACATTTCAAACATTTAAAATCAAACGAGATAGGTAATATAATTTAAAAAAAATTGTTAAGATTTAATCTGAGTTCTAGCATTTCTTATTTTGAAAGAAAAAATTATTTTTTAATTTTTAGTGCAATTTATTTATGAAATTTATTTATTTTAAAAGTTTTTTAAATATTTTTTATTTTCAACTTTTTACTAATCACATTTTCGCTAAAAACTCATATAACGGTACATAATCTATCTAACATATGCATGTTATTTCGCATCTAAGTTCTCTTGAGAACGTATAGTGTAATTTTTTTTCTCTGCGATAAGTGGTTTAGAAGATAATCGCTTTTTAAGTACTGCCATGTAAAAAATTTTACAGGAAAACAGCTGAAAAATTTATTTCACATCAACGGTCATATAATGGTTAAATATAGAAAATTGAAATGCTCGCATGAAACATGTAAACATTATGCTAAAGGGTTTTAAAGAAAAATCAGCGTCCGCACCAACTTACAATCCTCTTGTTCAAAAATGCGAAAATCACACATTTTAAAGATATTCGGGTGAAAAAGTCCTTACAGAGGAAAAGCAAATATGCCATTTAATAGCACTCAGCAAGAGCTTTAATTTGGTATTACACACGGCCCAAATTGGACAAACTCAAGCGGAGTGGTTACAACCCCCCCCCCCAACCACTAAAAAAGTAAAAAAAAAAACATGTACCCCAACGGAAAGCTTTCCATTCACTTATTCTAAATTAAAAAACCCCATGTTAATCCATCCACATTTACTACTCCTAAGCTATTTCCAAAATTTCACATTTTTGTCACGAACGTCGCTCTTACGCACCAAGTTATAAAGTTATTTAGTCAAGGACTAGTGAATAGATAAAAGTTAATCCTATTTAAATAGGAAACACTCATGCACGGGTATGCTAACTAATCTGAAAATTTTGACCTGGGGCCGGATTCACTAACTCGGAGAGTTGTGGAGTTGTAGAGATGAGAGTTCTTTTGACACTTAACCGTCCAGTCGAAATTCTGTAACACGAGGAGTGTGTATAGAGAAGTACGAAACTCTCTATTCCACTCGACAAAACTCTCGGCTGTGTTAGTTGTGGAGAAGTAAGAAGAATATTTCTCAACTGACAGTATTGGCTGCTTTTGTTGTGCTTTGTGAAGGTACTTAGGTACCTAGGATTTTCAAATTGAATTATGGATTCACTTCATATCCTGTCTGGGTTTACAAAAACAAATTATGGAAATCCTTGAAATACTTACAGAGAAATAAGGATTTTGGTGTTTCAAGGTACCCGCTAAAAATTTTAAATTACGCGAAAATGGTCAATTTGGTCGCTTTCCAGTACAGAAGAGATGCTATAAAAAGTTTAAATATGCACGTTAAATCTTGTATGTAGGATGAAATCTCATCTACATTTTGTCCCCTAATTAGTTAAGTAATTAGTTTTTCAGTACAATAAATGGTTTTGGATATAACTGCAAAAGAAGTGAATCAGTCCTTCTTAAGATGAAAAAACTGGGCGTTTTTAGGTACAAAAATTGACATATCATTATGAAGAACTGGTAAGTCGTGGAAATTCACTTTCCATGAGAAAAATGTTCACAACAAACTACTAATGGATGTGAAACAAAGAACGGAAGAAATATATGCAAAATATAAGAACTGGGGTGCAAAAAATCCGTCTATCGGCGGTAAAAAGTCAGTTATGAAGTTAAAATGATCGAAAAGAAACTACACCACTCGATTGCAGGCTTCTCCCTCTTTAATTTGATACCAAACATGACGTATTTTGGATAACCCCCAATGGGGAGTGGTACGATCCCCCATCCCCAAAAGCCCCTTCCCCAGAAATTGTTCACGTATATTTTTGTACTCTAGACCCTAAATCCGTAGGAAGAAACGCCTATGCTCTTCGACCCTCCCACACAGAGTAAGCCGTCTTTCAATATTTCGATACTGCTCACGTTTTCTTTAACTCCCAAACTTTCCGAGTTACAGAATCCGGCCCCTGCATTGACGTTTATGCAGATGACTCATCAATGAAATTTCAACTAGAAAAGAATAAAAAAAAGTCGTGAACATGTAGGCACCCTGATCCTAACATGATTTGAACTTCAAAGTCCGGACTCCCTCTTTTTCTTCAGGCCCTGAGCACATATTTTTCATTTGTACTTATTTCATTTTTATTTTCTATATAGACAAGTAATTTCACAATATTTTCTGGCATTTTGTACGTGCGCGGAACAACTTATAAATCAAATATAAGTTCTCTAATTAATTTCGCAGTATCGTAAATCGCTAGTGTGTCTCTGAAATTTTATATTGAAATTGTCGTAATTGCAATATCAATATTGAAATTGCAAGTCTGTCTCTGGTATAAGATTGATATTTTCACAGTTTACGTAAGAAAACGGAATTATCATTATTATCATGATCACTCTTGCGTCTGCAATCGTAGCAAATGGCTACATTGGTCGACGTTTGTCTACATTCCCTTAATATTTATCAAAATTAGAGATTACTCTTTAAGATTTTTTACCGGAGCAAACTTATATTTGTTCAAGAATGAAAAAAAACCAAAAAATTGAGAAAAATGAAAAAGTATTTTATTAAAAACATTTAAATCCCCGATTCATTCGAAACGAATCGAACCTGTGTACGCCCCACTGACTTATAAAACAATGGACTAAGCGTATTGTCATTTACCTATAGGAAAGCATGGCACAAGTTTTATAGTTCTCTCTTTCGCCCTATGGCAGAGTTGGAGCTACCAACACAAAATATTGCATTTTGGAACGTTTGCTTATGCCATTTGATGTTTTTATGTTGGCTACAGATGCAATCACCGCAGAAAGAATAAGGTAAAGATAGTGTTTACCATGCTCCGTCTCTCTTGCCCATAAGCAGGATTCAGTTAAGAATAACTTTTGAAAATTAAAGTCGAAATGAGTTTAATTCCTTATAAGCGATTAAAATATCACTTGGACACAAGAAAATACATTTTTTTAATTTAATTCGATTTTCGGGTGTAAAATTTCATCTGATTGGTTGAGTTTTACATGTTTTTTATGTAATCGTTTTAAAGGGTGCTCTAACGGTGATATACAGAAACACAATATTTTTTGTGCCACATGAAATAGCAAATCGCTCAGTCCATTGTTATAAGTTAGTGGTACGCCCGTAGTGGGCTGAAAAAAGAAAAAAGAAAACGGAAGAAAAAGAAGAGCGTTTTGTGTTACCAGAAATGGGATATATTCTATATACCTTGGACAAGGGGTTCAAGGCATAAGCCGTAAGACCAAAGCCAAACTAAATACATACAAAGGCAGGGAAGTATAAAAAGCCTCGATAAAATATTAAATCCACGATAGCTGGACCTGGACCTGAGGCTGCAATTTTTTCTTAGAAATTTACTGGAAATTTTTTCCTTCGAATTGTTATGCATTATTGGAGGCCGACAACGGTTGCTTGGGCCGTTAACAATTTTGATGAGCATAGACTCGTAGATAAGTAAATAGCGTTCATTCCTTCTTAAGGTGGCTTCCCATGGCGCGTGGTTTCACGAGCCAAGCCAGCTCGTGTTCGCGCGGCACGGCGCGTGAAATCACAGGTCGTGGGAAGCCTGCTATGAAATCGCGCCAAGCGGTGCCGCGAGTTGGGTCGAGTTGATTTGCGGCGCGGTGCCGCAGAAATGAAGACTAAATGTCACGCGCCGCCTCGAGCCACCTGGCGCACGCTCGCGCCACGCCTTTGAAGTTACCGACTCGAAATGGATCCCACGCGTCTTGGGAAGCCAACTTTAGAAATTTACACACGATGTTACGGGAGAATTTTGATTCAGTCTTTATTTTCTGCTGCTAATGCATAACAATTCTAAAAAAACATTGTCCAGTAAATTGCTATGAAAAAATTACGGCTTTCCTTACATCAGGTCCTGACAGACTTAGAGAACTAAAATTTTATCATGACATTTTTATAAAAATAGTGGACATAATTTTAAAAATGGGCTAATCGGGAAACCCCTTCTTGGTATTGCCATATAAAAATTTAGGTTTTTTACTTATGCTATGAAAATTGTCAATCCTAGACGTTTTTATTGTACTGAATAGTTCTTCAGAATATGAAATCCTTATAATATTGGTTATAATCATTTTCACTGTCCGACGAACCGTTCTAGAAATATAAATGCGAAAAACCACTTCACAATCAAACTTGTACAGAGAGGTTACCATACGAAATTACCTACGGGAATTCATCTAGGGTATCGTAAGAATTGGTCTTAGAACAATTCTAGCTTTTTTACTTCTTGTTTTTAAATTTTAATTATGAGTCGAAGGAAGTGTTGTTTCCTTCCGTCGACAGACTGAGTCTACATGTGTGTTGCTACTGATAAAATAAGGCATTAATAGTATTTTGACAAGCTGATAGCCAAAACAAAATAGACTAACACTAGCTACTTTAGTTCAGATTACACCAACACCAGGCGTTATTCATTTCGATCTCTTCAGAGTATAAAGAGTATTTCCCCCCAAAATTAATCCTTTATCATGCCGCCTGGTTTCGTTAAGTCTCTAACGACTTTTCAACCGAATTCATCTAGGGTATCATAAGAATTGGTCTTAGAACAATTCTAGCTTTTTTACTTCTTGTTTTTAAATTTTAATTATGAGTCGAAGGAAGTGTTGTTTCCTTCCGTCGACAGACTGAGTCTACATGTGTGTTGCTACTGATAAAATAAGGCATTAATAGTATTTTGACAAGCTGATAGCCAAAACAAAATAGACTAACACTAGCTACTTTAGTTCAGATTACACCAACACCAGGCGTTATTCATTTCGATCTCTTCAGAGTATAAAGAGTATTTCCCCCCAAAATTAATCCTTTATCATGCCGCCTGGTTTCGTTAAGTCTCTAACGACTTTTCAACCAATTTCAACTCTTTCAAGGAATTGTAAAAGCTTCTACATTCAGCCCAAATACGGGAGATGGGCGAGTTACCCCTGGATAACATATCGAGCACTGATGAGTTATAAACAACTGTGGAATTGAGATTCCTCCGTGTAAAGTTTCATGCAAAATGAATGCATTTCTCTCGCCTTTTTTCCTTTCCAACCTCACTCTAAGCTATAGATGGAATGTTTTCTGGCTAAAAGATGGATTTTAAAACACACAGCTCGTCGATCACAAAATGGACCCACATATCAGCGAACAAAGAAGAAAACGCTATGACCTCACTTAGCATGATCCAAGTATGGTGAATGACCAAGGCACACTAAGATATGTCGGTAGCCACCGCTGTAATCTAACCTAACCAGCAAAACGAACGTTAATTACAAATATTTGAAATAATCTTATCTCCGAACAAAACTTTCTAAAACTGAAAAACTTAAATGGCTACGCCAAGACGATAGGTTTCCAAAGGTTAATCCTGAAGATACCAAGAAATACGGAAAGGCTTAGATGAAATAGCTACCTAGCATTGAAATTAACTCTCTGAGATCTCCAAAACGAAAAATTTGTTTTATTAGAACCCAGCGTTAGTATTATTTATCATACGTATAAATCAAAGTCCTTTTCCAGGCTGCCACTATCACCGTATTCCTTATGCTATGCGCACAACGATGCGAAGCGAGGCTAAATCGAGAATTAAGAAATAAAATTATTGTACGCTATACTATGAGAGTGTTCATAGCAACACAGTGGCAACGCACGATGTATCTTCACCTCGTCTCACTCAACTCTTGATATAGCTTATAGCCTCGTCAAGCCTCGCCTCGCATCGCCTCATTGTACAAGCATTAAATGACCTGTTTGTTCCAATGTTTTTATTAACTTATACTAAACTAATAGAAGACAGGACTTTAATTTTTACTTTAGCACATAATTTCCACCCTTTTCTGACCTAGATATACATCTAAAGCGAATAATAATGCTCGTCAAGCGAAAATCTAATCAGCAACTAATTTTTATTTGTTTCTGCTAAATTAAACAAAATTTAACACGTCCTTAAAGGACTGAAATTGTTATTGTGTAAGTGGGAGGATAAATTTCCAAAGCCGTGTACTAATCTCCTGAAGAGATCATTGGGGCAGCTTTACTTCTATTTCTACATCTAAATCGAAGTCTTACCATGGAAACTGAATATGTATACACCAAAAAAGGAGAATTCAACAAATCGATAACGGGTTCGTTCAACGCACCCTTCGCAATCGCAACCAAGCAAGCGAATGGAATTCCCCACGTGTTTTTCCTGCGAAAAAGAAGCAACACAAGGCAAACCAATACTCAGCTGAATCAAAGGAACTGCACACGCTTTTATCCTTAAAAACGGATAAAGTCATGGTGGTGTGTGTTCGTGAGAAAAATGAACATCCCTTCATAGAATAAGTCGTTGTACAGACGATTTACAGATACTTATCCAAAATTTAAAAAAAAGATATTTAAGCGTTTCTGAGACGACGTGGAATTATAAAATATTTCCTACAAGAGTAGTGTAAGTGAACACCGAACCTGATCCTTTTAGTGCTTTTAGTGTAATTAATTATATGACCGGCCCCGAGGAGTTCGAGGTGAACTCTCGCATTTTTCCTTGAGGGCAATGACTTCCTCGGAAGAATTCCACAAATGACCTCCTCCCCACATCTAACACAAAATCTCTCGATAGTCTGACAATAGCGCTTCAGCCATTTTTCGATGGGGCCGCAAGCATCCTAAAAATATGTGCTTAGGCTAAAACGTTTAAAGTGTAAACTCAAGTGGTGGTTTGACTGAATGCTTGCTTTTATAAACAAATTGGTTTTTAACGAAGTTCTTATTTTAAATTAATGTGATTATCATTATCTCCATAATATTACTCGAAGTATGTGCAGAGATGAATGAAAGAACTCAAAGAGGCAGTACCTGATAATGATGGACAGCCAAAGATGTGAGGCTGCGCACTTTAATGTGACTCCTTATTAACAGATATGCTATTTTCTTAAGATATATTGTGAGTCACACCTATCTTTCTTATATCTACTTACTATTAGCCAGTCTAATCTGAAGTCTAGATCCCTCTTAGGTGATTTCGGAAGCCTCCATATATATTTTTCTAGCGGATATAGGTCCACACCTCGATCGATGTCTGAACTTTTTCTAACAAGTTTATTAGGTGTATCATTTAGTCACAGAAACCGATGTACCTAAACTTTAAATATTTAAACGAAATCGCCGAAATAATTGATATGGTATGGTTGGAGGTACCTTTTCTGTCAAGTCCTGTTTATACACATCTAATGTTGAACCTTCATATTTTTTTGTTAAAGCGCAGCAGGTCCTGGTGAGGAATGGTTTAAAAATTCAACTTTTAACAGAAGAGCAAATCCAAAAATGTCCATACTGCCATCGGTGAAACCGGACAAACAGATAGGCAGTGCTGAGTTGTTTCAGGGAATCCTTTCAGATATGATAGATACTCCAAATTAACAACGACACCGGCCGACACCTGTATTAGTAACATGAAGATGACATCCGTTATTAACAGTAATGACAACAAGCAATTTTTGTGTTTACATAGAAGCACTTATTTTCATCCAAAACTGTAATATTTCCTGGGAATATACAGGGTGTTTCCCACTAGGAGGTCAGTAGAGCGGGAGGTGATAGTACTCTGATAGATGAACAAAAAATTGAATGGCAGGAGGGCGGGGGTGGGCATATCAACCGTTTAGGAGTTACAGGGTGATTAAGAAAAAAAGCTAGTTTTTTTACAAAACAACCTGTATCTTAAAAACTACAGGGTGTATGGTCACAGTTAGGAGCTCATTGTATGCAGAACTCCATGGCCTTTCGAACGACTGCTCAATCAGCCCCATAGCCCTCTCCCCTAAAGAATTATCGTTGTCTAAACTTAAAATTTCGGATTTTCTTACCTTTTTTTTTAATTTAACTTCTATTATTTTTGCAAAAAGGTCGTTAACATACCTTTTTTTATAAAAACTGTAAGCTGTAGACTCTCCTCTTTAAGTTGACTTATTACACCCTATGTGTTAACACCAGGCTTTAAACAGTTATTAACTCATAACCTATTCAGGTCACACCGAAATTAGACGATATTTTGTAAAATGACGTGCTAAGGGAACAAATTATCGTTAAGAGAAGGTTTGAAAATAGGTTTTAGAATAGGTTTAGAGCTAATAACTCTTAAAGGGCTTCAGATAGCACATTGCGTGTAAAGGTCAACTTAGAGAGGAAAGTCTACAGTTTACAGTTTTTATAAAAAAAAGTTATGTTAACGACCTTGTTGCAAAAATAATAGAGGTTAAATTAAAAAAAAGGTAAGAAAATCAGAAATTTTTAGTTTGGACAACCATAATTCTTGATGGGAGGTATGGGGCTGATTGAGCAGTCGTTGGAAAGGCCATGAAGTTCTGCATACAATGAGCTCTTAACTGTGACCGTACGCCCTTTAGTGTCTACGATACAGGGTGTTTTGTGTAAAACTAGCTTTTTTTTCATAATCACCCTGTAACACCTAAACGGTTGGTATGCCCCCCCCCTTCCATACAATTTTTGGTTCGTCTAGGTGAGTACTATCACCTCCCGCTCTATTGACCTCCTAGTGGGAAACACCCTGTATTTCTTAATTAATGACCTAATCAGTGGGGTTATAAAACCTACGATAGATTCTATTCCAAGTAAAAGTGTCTAAGCCAACCAACCAAGCAGTTCTACCATTGATCCAATACCTCCAAACAGTCCCTCAACAAGTCCTGGCTACCTGAGAGGATAATAGTATGTTACTCCTTGATATTGATATCAAGAACGATTTTCGCTAAGATTGTACATATTACCAAAAACTCTTGGATGACGATGATGTGCAATTTAGTGCACCATTTTATTGCTCAGAACAGAAAATACCAGTTGGTGCCTAACCTAGTTACCTAGTCTAGTTAACATCCTCAGTCCACGTACCAAGAATCGACGGTCGAAGTGCATTCTGGTACCTTCCTGGTAGCTTCACTAGAAGACCTAAATAGCCAAAACAAAAAGAATTATTATCTCCGCCCTTTCAATTTCTTAATGAACGTAACCTGCGAATAGCATGATTGACCTCTATCTGAATTAGAAGATCCAGTGGCAGTAGGTTAAGTGAAGCCTCAAAAGCGGCCGTATGCATTGAGGGTATGTAACCACTGATACATAGTCAATTCAACTTTTTCAACCCATTCATTTTTTTATTCTAATTTTTTCTGTGGAGATTGTGTGGTACGCCATTATAAATAATAGAAATTAAAATGTTGTCTCCCACACTTACTTGGCAAAAATTAATTTAACGCGGAGTGTAGACATATTCTAGCTCTTCAGCTATCAGTTTACTATTATTTATCCATTTTTTTTTTTGCAAGCACACCTTGCATCCTCGACCATTACATATAAAAGTCATAAGCGAGCGTGGTTGTCCTATACTGGCGCAGAAGCTTCAACTGTAGTCAGCGGCAACCCTTTCATTCAATTTCAACTTCAACTTTGGAGTCTTGGATGAATAAAAGTATCGGTGTTAAGGTTGAATAAATTTGTAAGCATTTTGTTCCCCCTTTTTATTTTCCACAGTTTTTATGATATTGATTTGAAACCTTCAGTTCAAATGCTACCGGGCCTAGATTTTTGAAAAATATGTTGGGTTTTTTTTTTTAATCAAAAACCTCAAAAAACCGTGTTATTTTCCTCTCCCCCTAAATAACTTCATCATGTACACATCAAGTTTTATTATTTTTCGTACATAGGTTTCTCAAACATATTTGTAAATGCTACCGGAGCTGTTTTTTCAAATTTGTTAATATTTTTCTTGTTATGATTACTTTCATAATAATAAGGTTGAGAGTCCTGTAACTTGAATAAAATTTATTGCTATACAATTATTTTAACACGAGAATGAATACTGAGGTGATTCCATTCAGTGGTCCAAAAACTGGATTAATCCCGAAATTAGTTTATTTTATAAAAATCAATTTGTATCGTGATCAAAAGTGAATGATAAAATTGGGTTTTATTCATTTTAATTCTCAAAAGCTCTCCGAGGTGGCGATAGGCTCCAGTGCCTCTTATGTGCCTATCCTACACTTTGTGCATAATGTATATTTACGGCGCGTCATGGCGCAAGCGCAGCCCGTCTGCTGCTAGCTGTGTGTGCCATTTGTTGTTGGAGCGGATAGGAATGAAATGAGAGAAAAGAGAGAATATTTGTTAATATTTTTCGTTTATGGTTTAGTTAAAAAGAGACGAAAGATATTTATTTAGAATATAAGCCGAGGGAAAATTATTTGGAATTTTTTTCTCTTTTCACATTTTTATTGCATATTTGTTTGAGATTGGGAATTTGTTTTGTAATCGGTTTTTTCGCTCTAGTTGTATTCGGAAAATAATTAAAGTTATCAATTGGGTACATTCTGTATGGACACATATGTTCATAATTTTGAATTGTACATTAGTTTATGAGTATTATTGCTGATTTTATTAGCTTGGGATAATCTTTTGTTTCAAGGAAAGACACTGCATTGCACTGGACAATTACGAATGGATTTGTTTTAACATTAATTGGACTAGAAAAGGTTTTTTTCAAATTGAAAACAATCCATCTAATTAAGATTACTTTTTAATCAAAACTACTTTTAATCAATACACAAATTCAAAAAGAAAAAATTGCGAATACATTTTTAAGAAAATATAATGGCAAATATTTAATCCAATTTGTTTTAGCCGTTGTGTATATGTATATATGTGCACATGTAGGTACTATACATAGAAGACAAAGGATGTTATATAAAGTTCCCAAAGTCTGTATGGAAAGCAATAATAAAATTACAAAAACAGTTTATGCAATTAAACTTCGAACACAAACAACAACAATAGGTACTATACCCGTCGGCCTCAATATAGCAGAATTGTTTTCTAGGGGAAAATATATAGGGCTCTCCAATAAGAGGTGTTATTTTGATATTCAAAGAAAAATACCATTTTTTGAGATAAATGATCGAATCTTTATTTCATTATAAAGAGGAAGGTATGCCGTTAATAATGGAAAATAACATCAGCCAAATGACCACCACGACCACGCCTACAGGACCATATCCTTTTCATGAAATTTTCCATAACCAATTCGCAAAGTGGCTGCCCTATGTCCTCGATAGCCTCACGAATTCCATCTTTAAGGTCTTGAATCGACGCTGGGCTGTTGGCGTAGACCTTCTCTTTCACGTGGCCCCAAAGGAAGAAGTCGCAAGGTGTTAAGTCACAAGATCTCGGTGGCCAATTGTGATCACCTCTTCGAGAGATAACACGGTCCGGAAACTTTTCCCGTAAAAGATCCATGGTTTCGTTGCTTGTATGGCACGTAGTACCGTCTTGTTGAAAGTAAACGTTGTCCAGATCAATACCATCCAATTTAGGCCATAAAAAATAATTAATCATCTCTCGATAGCGCAATCCATTCACCGTAACTGTTGCTCCAGCCTCATTTTCGAAAAAGTAAGGTCCAATGACCCCGCGGGACCATAAACCGCACCAAACAGTCACACGTTGAGGATAGAGAGGATTTTCAACAATAACTCTTGGGTTTTCCGAGCCCCAGATGCGACAATTTTCCTTGTTGACGAAGCTATCGAGGTGGAAATGGGCCTCATCAATCAAGATGAGTTTTCGATGGAATTCCGAATCATTTTCATGCATTTCAAGGACCCAATCAGCAAAGACTCGACGTTGTTGATGATCGGCCGGCTTGAGTTCTTGTGTTAACTGAACTTTATAAGCCTTAAGACCCAAATCTTTATGCAAAATACGGTGTAATGACGTTTGTGGAATGCCTAATTCCAAAGAACGACGAGGAATGGACAACCTGGGTTTTCTTCAACACTTTCGGCTACAGCAGCAATATTCTCGGCTGTTCTTGAGCGACGTGCATGGATTTTATTCTTCACATCACTAACTTGTCCCGACAGCTCGAATTTTTCTACCAATTTCTGTATTGCGGTCCGACAAGGTGCTTCACGATGACCCAAAAATGTTCGAGTTTTACGAACCGTCTCTGCCACATTTTCACCATTTTTATAGTGAATTTTAATAATTTCAATGCATTGTTGAATCGTGTATCGTTCCATTTTTATTAATGGCGTAGTTTCTACTTGTCAAATGTCAAAAAATGACAGCTCCAAAAGTGACATCTACCGAAATAGCGGACTAATTAAAATAACACCTCTTATTGGAAAACCCTTTAGAGGAAAAAATGTTTGCCATGTCAATTCATCATTGATTATGTACTGCTGATAGAACAAGTACTGCTTCTGCGTGTGGCACTAAATCGAAAGCTTTGTACGAAAGCTCACGCTACTACTACATCATTAAATGGAAGCTCGGAATCGAGGGCTTTATTTTCTGCCATTTGAAATAAGTAAAAATATCAGATTTGGTCTAAGACCAATTCTTATTTTACCCTACATGAATGCCCGTATGTAATTTCGTATGGTAACCAATCTGTACAAGCAGGGTATAAAAAGAAAAAAAATCTGAAGAGACCAATAAATTTCAAAACTTCATAAATTTTTAATATTTCAATAAATATTCAATTAAGTTGTGATAGCGTTTGAATTTTTACCATGTATCTATTTATATATACTTATTTAGGAATACCTTTCGTCATCTTCATCGCATTCAGGCTAATTTTCCTGTTCACACTACCTGAAAATTATCCTATAGTTATACTGGTTACTTACAATTTCATAAGATAATGTGCAATCGCACTAAAATCAGTAAATTATTTACACTGGTGTTTGTCCTTTGGTGCTCGCAGGTACACGTCCACTACACTACTCAAGTACATTGTATAAGCTTTCTGCGCCACACGCCACCTAGCAAAACTTTTGCATACAAAAAATAAAGTTTGTCCATGATAATACCACACAAAACAGCAAGTGTGTTCATGATAATATCATTTATTGACAATTGTTTTATTTTATTATTACGCTGTAAGAGTAAGTTTTCTTGCAATTTTTATTCAAAATCGAGTAAATAACATTATAATGTTTAATTTTAGATACTTTGTAACTTTTAATTTACATTGAAACGCTGTTAAAACTTTGATCGAAAAGTGTTCATTTTGTCATATTTTGTTTATGTAAAATCTTAGCCCAAAAGATCCAAAAAAGAAAAAGTAAAAAACTTATCTCATCCTTTTATGGCACATCTTTCGATTTATATCAAAATCGGGTCATAAATGACTTTCACTTAGCTGGAAAGTGGTGCAAGAGATGACAGTTTTTAACAATTTTACAAATTTCAGATAATTATATAATAATTTCTGGATTAATTTTGAGAAATTTGCTACACTTATCTCACGGATTGGACCTTTATCTAAACATTAAAATTTATTTGGAATAAAAAGACACACCTGTTCTCGAGATATCGGGTGCAAGCCGAAAGTCAATTTTCAATTTTCACTGGTATACCCTCTTAATCTCATTTCATGACAGGCATATTAGCTTTCAATAATATATAGGCCAGAGTGCCTTTGAGCATACAACATGCGTTCAACCGAATTCCTTCACTTCGGCATATTAAAGGAATTAGCCGGTATGCACCAGAGTGTAAAGGCGAGCGTAGTCCATTCTACATGCATTAGGTCTCCAACATTTAAGTAACTACCACCCAATTTCACGGTTAGCACTCTTCGTCTTGGAATCTCTTCAATTCAGTGCACAATTGTACCATCAACTTCATGCCGGAATCATAGATCACCCTGTCAAAAACTCCCCAATATCCAGGAATACCCCCTAAAGTGAACAACAAACCCTGATCCGGTCCCCGTTCAATGATTGTTTTTTTTCTTTATTTAGCGACAGGGGGATGAAATATTCCAAGCACAGAAACCAAAACAACCCATTGTGCTATACTAAGTAAAAAGAATAAAATAAAAGACGAAAAAAAAACTAGATGCGCAGAAAAAGAGTAAAATCATGTCGAGGTTGAGTTCAAATCCACGACCTTTGTGATGGTAGTCAGCACGCTTACCAACTGAGCGCTATCAATACAACTTGAGGGACCGTTACAAACAAATGAAACAACATCTCTGGCGCTCATCCCTTCCGATATCAAGAGAGAGGAGAAAGTGGGGGAAAGTAGGTCTGATATGAACTTACAAAGTGTCACTTCCACGGTCATTTTGAAACGTTCGACAATTAAAACCACAGAGTCTGCTGCATCTCCATCTTACCTATGCTTATTGAAAGACAAAGAATTACCTCCCAGCTTCACCCCTCCGAAGTTATGCCATTTTAAAATCAAAATTTCAGAATTTTCGAGCACTTTCTAATTATTATTATTCCAAAAAAAAAAGTATCCTATCAACACCATTTTAAAATATTGGATATAAGAACGCCACAGTCATTAGGTTATTACCGTTTCTTCATCTAGCAAAAAGGGGCAAATAAATACCTGATGATTGACGACTGTTATCTGTTGCTTTAATGGTACCTTTACTTCAGGCCTTCGTCTTCTTTTTCAATTCGTTTTGGTACACATCCAGCTGCAAAAATTTCTATCATCACTGAGTACGTTTAGACCGCAGCTATTTAGAACTAGTTTTACGTAATTAGGCTTACGTAGGACTAATCCGGCTGCCGTTTAGTCCACTCGTATTAAAGCTTTGACAGTTGTCAAATTGTATTGCTACATAACTTTATAACTTAGAGCGAGCACCAGGTCTATAAATGCACTGACCTAAGTCTGGCAACATTAAAGGTGTTCCTAAACATCTGGCAAAATACCAGAAATCTGCAAAGTTTTGTGGGCAGATATCTGCTTTAGTGATTACACATGGATCAGATATTCGGACAGATTTCATCTGGCACAGAGTTGTCAGATAGTTTTTGGTCAGTTATGTGGGATGCGTCTGTCTTCACTGATTACACGATCTGCTATTTTTCGTCTGGTAAAATACTGCTTTTATCTGGAAAGGACAACATAAACTAATTTGAAGTTTATTGTTCAAAAATGACTTCTAGAGATGTTATGGAACTATAGTGAGTGATTGGGTTTGGATATAAAGTCCAGACTGTCAGCATGAGCTGACAGATCACTCGACGGACAGCGTTGACCGCAGGGCGGCACGCTAGCTCACATCGGCTCATTGGCAGAGAGTGTGGAGATGTTCCACGAAAACCTGCCGCTGCCGTCAGCCATAATAAAAAAAAAATCGTCGTGCCTATAAACAAACAAAAGCCGGCACACATTCGGTCCTGAAGGGACCCTTACGTCACTTACCTATATACGCAGTTGAAGGCGCAGATGTTCTGCCTTCCTTGCTTGCCCCACCCTCCCATCTGACTCTGAGGGGCATAATTATTCAGAGTCCCTAATTGACCTGTAAAGAGAGAATAAACGAGCGAACCTAAACGATCTTCATGCGAGAGGGCTCCAGGATAGTGAAGAAGAATTAAAACTTTCAAAGATTCATGTTCACGTTATAATAGCAAATGTTTCCTTCTTACAAAAATTGCTACTGATTCCTATAACTATTTTTAATTTTAAATCGCCGCAGCATCCATGGCAAGACTCAGTACATGTATTTAATTTTGCTTTTCACATTAAAACAAATAAAGCTAAAATTAATGAACTTCCTAGGATAATAATAAAGTAAGGATAAATATCATTTAAAAAAACATGATTCCATATAAAAACATCTCAATCTTGCCCTGCAGCCATATTTCATAAATTTAGCTTTTAATTTCAGACTAATTTATCGTAAGAAATGTTTCGAAATGTATGTACATAAATGTTTGGATGATGGTGCATTTTACTACCTATCTACCCTAAACTAAATGAGAGAAATTAAATCTTAAAAATTATTTATATAAATGTGTATGCCAGTTTCATTGTCTCAAAAATATGCCGCGATGTGAGGCGATAATCTAACATATACGTACGATGTGAGCCGGAAAATGAATGAGAATATATTGTTAGCTGTTAAGAGATTCAAAGTAAGTAAAGAAGAATTAACTTGTGCGCACAAATCCCTAACCTTAGCTTGCTTTGAGTATGTGGGTATAGAATCACTCTTAAATATTAAAATCTATATATCTAATTTAACAAGTACGTATGTACGCATTACTGTATTCAATGATTCAATATAATACATAATATGCATATATAAATGAAGAAGAATCTTTAAAGCTTTTCATTATTTTCTTGATTTTGAGACAATGAATGCATGTATGTATATTTTCCCTTATAATTACAATTGCAGCCTGCGTACGCAGAGTGATAATTTTAATTCCCGAAAACGCTATTTGTATATTTGCTATAAATTACAAAAAAAAAAAAAAAATCTTAAGCTATGATTAGTTAAAATGATTTTAACTGCACATTTTACTAATTGGTTCCGTGCTTTCGTTGTTTTTCTTTCTTTTTGTTATTCTATTATTAAATTACTTATTAATGATACTTAGCTGTGTTGCCGCTACAATTTACCCCTCTGTAAAGGGATGCTCTGAAGTTTCACTACTATTTCGGCGTTTACTTCCTAACATTTTTGTTGCTTGTTCCAGAGATTCTTGGTAGAAGAGATTATTTAATTCTCCAGGTAGAGAATATTTTGTTTCATCTAAATGCCATGTTAGTCCGAGTACTATTTTAAATCCTGATTTTGATACCGGTTTTATTTATTGCAGCTGTTGCTGGTGAATATACTGTACTAGATGGTGTAGAATCATTGGAGAATTTTGAACAAGTAATCCAGCTCACGCTTCGACTGGCAACATTTCGAGCAGTAGAAATTTGTGCATGAAGCGCCGTAAAACAGGCAAACTTAGCCGAGATAGCACTGCCTCTGAATTAATTTTTGGACGTAATCCCAACAAAACTCTATGAACTTCAATATCATAGAAGTTGAAGTCTTTCTTCTGAAGATCTCGTTGCAGAAAATTCAGTTCACAATTCAAGGATAAAATTTTCTTGGAACTTTCCTGCTCACAATTTACAATACGGACCGATGTGAAATGTTCAATATCCAGACGTAATTACGGAATTATTTGCACAACTTTTGTTGAGACTTTTCAAGTATATATTTTGAGCTACAGTCTCGGCTAAGACCGCGAGATGCAGTTCTGTTAGAGTCTCGACGTTTTTCTTTCTTTTGCGGTTTTTTTTTGGGCTGAGATGAATTTTCTCCGATGTTTTCTATAGATTGGGAATTCACTAGATTTGGTTTACGTTGCACAAATGCACCTCACTTTTGGCAGGTTTCCACAAGACAGAAGTGTCTTCTTCTTCTCTTTTCCACATCACCATGTCATCTTGAGCTTGAGGAAACGCACTTCTCTCGGTCGGGGTGCGTTCAATTTTTATGCTGACAGCAGCCGGCTTACACGCTTCAGTATTTCATGTAGCATATTGCTATATGCAATACGCTATGACCATAACAGAGAAAGGAACGCGGCTGCTTTTGTTGTGCATAGTGCATTTTGTACAAGTGAAAAAGTGGATGTTGTTCGATTTCGGTGATCAAGGGTATTGTCACCACTGGTCCTTGTTGACTTCTGCTTCCTTCTCCGCTTCGCTTTGTTTTCATCTGCCATTTTGTTAATTATGTATATTTACGCTATTTATATACTGTAAACTCCTGGTAAATATAATAATATATAATTATATAATATAATACAAACCTTGTATAAACTTGTCCCCTGCATCACTACGTGCACAAATTCAATTCAAAAATTTACTGGGCAGATTGGCAGAAGATGTTCCAAAATTTGCCAGTTAGAAAAACGGACTGATTAAACGTGCCGCAGACGTCTGGACATTTCTGAGTGCCAGATGTTGTCGCCAGATATTTGTCTATATCTGCCACTGTGATTATACGTATCTACCCACTAAAGTGGGCAGGTATCTGGCATTCTTCAAGATTGTTTAGGAACACCTTAAGGCTTACTGCATACAATAGGCAGTCGGCGATAAGTAATTCTGTCTGTATGAATGCTGCATCATCGAATCGGACAGGGCATGTCGCACACAACTAACTAAAGGAACCAGACCGACTAAAAAAACCGAACCGACAAAAAAGACCGGGCCGACTAAAAAGACTAAGCCGACTAAAAAATCGACCGATAAAAGTGATGTTTCATGTTCTAATTTTCCACTAACCTGATAGTCCCCTGGCACACGATGATAAATACTCGAGACTAGACACGACTTTAAAACCGGTTTTTGGATCGAGTGTGTAGACAGCAAATTCCGCTGACACACGATGATACACATTCGATACACCATACTAAAAACTGGTTTTCTTAGCACTATTTTATAACGTTTTCGTGTATAGCCCAACTTAGAGCAGAGGTTTAGACTATCATGATACACGAGTGTTTTATTACATATGTAAGCGTGTACTCAGTTTGTGTGCGTAGAGATCATATGGAAATGATGAATTTTCTGTGCTACTTTCAGAACGTGTATCAACCGAGTATAAAATACGTGTACCATGGGCTGATACAGACTCAATACAAAAGCATGTTTTACGTTGTGTCTAGTCTCGTCACCGTGTATCAGGGGAATATGCACGCAAACTGAGTACACGCATACATATGTAATAAAACACTCGTATATCATCCGAGTCTAAGCCTCTGCTCTAGATTGAGCTGCTATAGACGAAAATGTTCTAAAAGAGCGCTAAAAAATCAGTTTTTAGTACGGTGTATCGGGTGTGTAGCATCGTGTGTCACCGGACATACAGACTTGAGAGTTGATGACTTGTCCTTTCCATCGATCCGGTACGGATTCGATTGTCGATTATTTGTCGGTAGAATATCATATTCAAATAAGAACATGCACCCGATCGACAGTTTTGTAATAGGATTCAGGATATGCACATGGCAAGATGCCAATTTAACATTGCTTTACAAATTCAGGCGATTGCCGTGGTATTTTCTCTGTTCTCTCCACTGCTGCACCATGGAGATAAATTGCGATAAATTAAACATCTGAACACTATTCAATACAAATATTGCTAAACATTTCACTCTTTACAAATGCATCAATGTTGATTTCTTTCATTGCGACAGACATTCAAGCACTGCTATATAATCAGCGATAAACTAGCACCTTTCTGTTGGATAACGGCCGCCAAATTATCAGTCTAATTGTAAACAAGAAATCTGACAGACTGTCGGTCGTGTGCGGTTATTATCTGGAAAATATTCTCTGTTGTGTGTAGAATGCCTTAATTGTCCAGAAATAAGATGAAAATTATTTTAGCTTGCGTAGGTATATGCAAATCCCATTGTGTTGATTACAAATAAAGATATTCACCTCGCTCAATAAACTTGACAAAAACATACCGCATGCATTGGGTGTGCTTCTGGTATATTCACTTAATTAAACATGCAAATCATTTGCAGTGCAAACACAGAACAAAACCAGTCCACCCGAAGCCTTTATAACATCTCATTCAGGTCACTAGAGCTACCCCGTTTAGTAGTACACATTTCTCTAAACCAAAATGAGGTTCGCCTAGTTTTCTTACCTTGCCAAAAGTAGGAATTTCTATATGAGGCGTAAGGAATTCCCTGAAATATAATTTCGCAGAAATGAATAAAATGTCGATGGAGAAAATCTAGTATCACGTATGTACTCGCACACATTATAAAGTGAACGATGGAATTTCCCATTTTCCCATAGTTAACCAACCAACCAACCATAGGCAACCATCTACATCACACATACGGAGTCTAGTACTTCAGCCAAATGCTCATATTTAATAACGTCCTCACCATCAAAACGGAAGTGAAATTTTACCATTTGCAGAAGGCAACTTGACAATTTACGGTGGCCTACTTTCGTCCTTGACAACCTCAAAAGAGGATTCTACTGTGGGGGAATTCTTTAAGTTGAGTATTTATGCCGTCTACATGTAGTGTGCCTATTTGAACGTGAGAAATATTCGCTTCATCACGCTTATCACCCTTTGATATGGTGACGGTAAGGATTACTGATAATTGTAGTTATGTATATTTGCAGCACTGGATGTACATGTATTCCTCAGACATAGAGAAACAATTCCCATTCTAATAGCTCTCTTAATGAACACACATTATATTTCAGAGAGTAGATGAACAAAAAGTAGGACAGTGGCGTTGGAGTCATCTACCGAAGTAGTTTAAAAGATGCTCCACGCAGGAAAAGGCTTTACAAATTTAACTAACCACAACGTAGGTACAAAGAACTGCTCAGGAAATGTAAAAGGGAAAGGCTTTTATGGATTTCTGAAAATATATGGATGGATATAGCACAAATTCTTATTCTAACCATTTGCTGAAAGCATATAAATGTCATCCAACAGTAGTTATGAGAACTTTTCACAAATTCAAGTGTTCTATAGCTGGGGTGAGGGAAAAGGGTTTGGGTGGATGCCTGCTTTGCTACAATGGATCCACTTCTCATATTAAAGGAGTATTAAAGTGAAATAAAGTTTTGCAGTTGAATGGTAGGATACTGGTCAACTGCTGCCAACTTAGTTTTCCTACATGGATGTAAGTGGAACCACACGGATTGGAATTATTATTAAATCCATTACTATTAAATACTAGAGGAGCCCGCCGGCATTGCCCGGCGATAATATAGATGCCTAGATGGGAGGGAGTAGGGGTTGAAAGGAGTGGGGTGTTTCGAAATGCATAATTTTTAAGCTTGCATTTGATTCGATCAGTATTATAAGGGTTCACGGTGTGTGTGTGTGTGTGTCCATGCGCGTGTGTGCGTGGGGGGGGGGGGTGCGTGTGTTTGTGTGTGTACGTTTATATGCTTGGGAGAGTGTAGCTCTACATCGACGCGTTCTCAGGCAGTGCCCAAATATATAAAGGGTTTTCCAATAAGAGGTGTTATTTTGATATTCAAAGAAAAATGCCATTTTTTGAGATAAATGATCGGATCTTTATTTCGTATAAAGAGGAAGGTATGCCGTTATAATGGAAAATAACATCAGCCAAATGACCACCACGACTACGCCTACAGGACCATATCCTTTTCATGAAATTTTCCATAACCAAATCGCAAATTGGCTGCCCTATGTCCTCGATAGTCTCACGAATTCCATCTTTGAGGTCTTGAATCGACGCTGGGCTGTTGGCGTAGACCTTCTCTTTCACGTGGCCCCAAAGGAAGAAGTCGCAAGGTGTTAAGTCACAAGATCTCGGTGGCCAATTGTGATCACCTCTTCGAGAGATAACACGGTCCGGAAACTTTTCCCGTAAAAGATCAATGGTTTCGTTGCTTGTATGGCACGTAGCGCCGTCTTGTTAAAAGTAAACGTTGTCCACATCAATACCATCCAATTCCGGCCATAAAAAATCATTAATCATCTGTCGAAAGCGCAATCCATTCACCGTAACTGTTGCTCCAGCCTCATTTTCGAAAAGGTAAGGTCCAATGACCCCGCGGGACCATAAACCGCACCAAACAGTCACACGTTGAGGATAGAGAGGCTTTTCAACAATAACTCTTGGGTTTTCCGAGCCCTAAATGCGACAATTTTGCTTGTTGACGAAGCCATCGAGGTGGAAATGGGCCTCATCATAAGATGAGTTTTCGATGGAATTCCGGATCATTTTGATGCATTTCAAGGACCCAATCAGCAAAGACTCGACGTTGTTGATGATCGGCCGGCTTGAGTTCTTGTGTTAACTCAACTTTATAAGCCTTAAGACCCAAATCTTTATGCAAAATACGGTGTAATGACGTTTCTGGAATGCCTAATTCCAAAGAACGACGAGGAATGGACAAACCTGGGTTTTCTTCAACACTTTCGGCTACAGCAGCAATATTCTCGGCTGTTCTTGAGCGACGTGCACGGGTTTTATTCTTCACATCACTAACTTGTCCCGACAGCTCGAATTTTTCTACCAATTTCTGTATTGCGGTCCGACAAGGTGCTTCACGACGACCCAAAAATGTTCGAGTTTTACGAACCGTCTCTGCCACATTTTCACCATTTTTATAGTGAATTTTAATAATTTCAATGCGTTGTTGAATCGTGTATCGTTCCTTTTTTATTAATGTCAAAAAATGACAGCTCCAAACGTGACATCTACCGAAATAGCGGGCTAATTAAAATAACACCTCTTATTGGAAAACCCTTTAGTAAAAAACCGAAATTTTGTTTAGCAAACCCAAGAAGAAAAACTTTGAGCAGCTTCCCATATACAACTGCAGCAACATCTCCCGGAGTCAATTTTAATTCGTTCTGGAATTTATTAGCTGAATTGAATCAATAAGCTTTTCATCCTTCCGTTCCAATATATTAACAGCTTCTGATAAAAAGTAAAAATTTGATGTTATACTTATATAACGTTACTTTGTACTTTGTTATGTGAAATTATCTCTTACACAAATTTAATTGCTGCTGAATCTTCACAGTCAAAATTGGAAATTATATCTGTAAGAAATTCAAAATGTTCCGAATAGTACATATAGCAGCATTTAACCACGTTCTCCACTGAGTTAAGATGTGGTTTGATGGAAGCAGTGTTGCCAACTCTTCCTCTCAGTTACTGGCTAAAACTACCATTGAAAATGGCTAAAAAATAGCTAAACTGTAATTAAATGGCTAAATTACTGGCTAAATTTTTAAAGATTATTTGCAATCATGCTTTTCTTCAATTAAGAAGCAGATACATCGTAAAATATGAAGACGAAACACCAATAAGAAACAACAAACTTATCGTTTAATTAATTAACTCTAGAATACTAAACAAAACAGTAATACTAAATATACGTCAAGTTGACTCCCTTTAATTCGAAACATGTTTATAGTAATATAAACAACAATATTCTTCCTTTTATTAATTAAAATTAATAATGCTTAGAAAACACTAAATTATATAAAAATTTAGTCTTTGTTTATTCTTCTGGATAGATCTGTGAATATTCTTCTAAAGAGCTACCAATGAAAGTGCTTAAATTGTACTCCCTTCAAAAGCGCTGGGTTTTCATCCCAATGGGTTTTAAGATATCAAAAAACTACTTGTTTTAGAGCTGAACATCATCATCAATTTCAGTTGCTCTACAATATCTGGGTGGTACAAGCAATTTGACTTTTGTCAGAGTGATATGTGAAGATCGGTTGATCTTAAGTTCATAAATCCAAATTGAGTTGTACGGTTCTTTGTGAAAACTGTCTAACTTATATACATATGTAAGCATATAGCTTGTGCCTACATATAAGCCCTTCACAATTTTAGCACAGAGACCTTTCTCATTGAAATTTCGAAAGCATATAGTGCTATGGCTTTCATGTTTGTCATATCGTTTTTGCATTACTTTCGTTCAACTTTGCCAACAATAAAGTAATAAATTGTTGTGTAGACTTTTTCCTTCCAGGGGCCGGATTCTGTAACTAGGAGAGTTTGGGAGTTTGGGAGTTTGGGAGATGACAATTTTCGTTTTCCCCGATTAAAACTCCCTAACTCTCCATTCGCGATTCTCTAACATACTTGGGGAGTTAGGGAAAACGTGAGAAATGTCGTAATATTGAAAGACGGCTAACTCTGTGTGGCCAATTTTTGAGGGAGGGTCTTGTGGGGATGGGGGGTAGTACAAAATACGTCATGTTTGGTAGCAAATCAAAGAGGGAGAAGCCGGTAATCGAGTGGTGTACTTTTGTTTTGATCATTTTAACTTCATAACTGCCTCTTTACCGCCGAAAGACGGATTTTTTGTACTTGAGTCATATACACCCCAGTTCCTATATTTTGCATATATTTCTTCTGTTCTTAATAGTACGTTCCCCACATATTTTCTTAGAGCACTTTGAACAGACTATTGCTGTATTTTGCTGAATTTTCGAACGGCAGTATGAACAATATGCACTCTGATGCAGTATTTATGATGGCTCCGGATCCTGTGGGGATAATCCAATAGCTTTCTCAATTATTTATCGCAATAAATACTCTACACGAGAAAATTTAATACCCGCACAAAAAGTAACATTATTGCTAAACATACAACATTTTGACTACTATAGCAACCCGTTATGTAACGTACAAGTAACGAAGAGCTTCAATATTCCATCTACAGTCATAGCAGACTCATTAATGCAGGTACTGAGAAGTTGTGGCTACTTCGATATGTAGACAATGAAATAATGGCAATATTATTTGGGGAGCATTCAATTTGACTCACGTTTAGCATTCTAGGATTGACAAGTTTATTTCATATAAGATACATTCTTTGTTTTTTACAAAATGTACTAAAAAATTTTTTAAAAAATTGAGTCACTTAAATAATTAAATATTCCCTTCAAAATTCATTGAGATCATTTTTATAATATTATCTAAGTCTCGTTCCTCACAATGTTCATAAGGACCATTCGTGCCCTTGTTTTTTCAGAATTTCTTGTGGAAATTCAAATGGATTGTAACATGTCTGTTCCCTTTGCAGTCCATATTTTACGGTTAATATTGAATGAATAGAATTTAAATTAAATCTATTTCTCTATTTTTTTTTTATATATTTTACTGACTAAATAATCTCTTAACCTCAGCATTTGACCAAAGAAGGTATCAAGAACTTTAATGCTATAGAATACAGTTCGGCAAAAGTGTTACAACCACTTAACCTTCCTAAAACTCGCCTTTTGCATGCAAATAATCTGTTTTTTTAATTAACGAACAACGGACGACAGCTTCACACTTGAAGGAAAACAAACAAAATGCGTTACCAAACAGGCTCGCAGTGAATTTAAAAATATTTTAAAACAAAGTAGTCTTAAAATCGTTTATGCACTATGGCAATATCTTTCATTTCGTTGACTTTGGGTGCATTCAGTAACCAATTTGAATGAAATTAACTAAATTTCAAATTGTAAAAATTATTAAAGATTCAAAATGCATAATGGCTAAAAGAGTGGCTAATGGCTAAATTGAAATATTCGTGGCTAAAATATATTTTAAATGGCTAAATTTAGCCATAAAAGAGCTAAATTGGCAGCACTGGATGGAAGGAGTATACCTGGAGCCTTCAACTTAAATTGTTCTGTACGAAAAAAAAGTCCAATAAGTCTATCTAATTCTGGGTGATTTCGTTGAACTTCTTCGGCAATTCGATGGAGACCATGAGTTAAGCAAATAACATGCACCATTTTAGAATAGGTACAAGCCTTTTAAACTATTCGCTGCTTTACCATATACCGAGCGGCATCCGTCAAGAAAAGTAAAACATTGTTATGCTTAACTCCATCTGGCCAGAGAAGGAAAAGAGATTTGTCGAACAGCTTACATATGGTTGAGAAATTAGCTTTCTCCAAAATCTCTTATGTCAAAAGAAACATTTTTTGTCTATCTCGTCATATTCTCATATCCCTACGTAGATACATCTGGAACAGCATTACTTGTATATTTTACCAGAAAGGCTCAAAACTTTTGATGATTGACTTTATTTAAGGGAATATTAGCTGGCAGTAATGCCTCGCATAGGTCCTTTGAAATGTCGAAATTTTGCTTGAAGAACATTGTGAAAATAAACTTTGTTTTTTTTTCTCATTTAAATTCTCCAAACCTTGCTTATGTTTCTCTCAGACAATGTGTTGTTGAATGCAGAATGCAGAAATGTTTTTCTGCGTAAACTTTTATCTCACAAATCTTGCAAATTAATATTCTACTATCAGTAGAAAATATTTGTTCAGCAAATTCAGATAGAAGCCCTCTGAAATGGCTAGATTTTTTCTACTTTATTTTTGGAATAGTTTAACCCTTACCGTTTTATTATTGGCACACTAAAATGCAAATATACACTCGTTATTACACAATAGAAATGACTCACCGTCAAGTATATTATGCGTTCAACAATTTAATAAACAAATCCGCATGAAACCATTTTGTATATACAGT
This sequence comes from Dioctria rufipes, assembly GCA_963924295.1. NCBI lineage: Eukaryota > Metazoa > Arthropoda > Insecta > Diptera > Asilidae > Dioctria > Dioctria rufipes. The sequence goes on along the minus strand of OZ002744.1, from coordinate 66,595,274 downwards.
TTTCAGAACAATATGAATTTGACAATAGTCTTATTTTAAATAGAATTAAAAACTATGCAAGCAGCAACTGCAATCAATCCCTCCTTTAAGAAAATTAAAATAGAATAGAGTTAAAAATTAAAAGTGTTACCAGACTATAAAATTTTATTTTAAAATATAAAACAAATCCTTGTAAAATTAGGGATGTCATTTGCTCATATATTCAAGGCAGTTTTGACTACTTCCGGTCGGTCAACTTTTACGAACTTCATCCACCCGATCGGTCCCACCTCTCCACACTGTTTTTTTTTCCTATATAAATAAAATTTGATGCTACTACAACGTCCTTATGTCGCCCCTTTTGTTAATATTACTTTTACGCCTAAGCTTACCTAAGCTCACAAAAGCCCCTTACTTTTTTCTATATTCTTTATCTCTTAGAAATAGTGGACTCTTAAATCGGCAGATTCGAGCTGTTCCTAAAACATTAATAGCTTTGTTTTAAATGTCAATCTGTGACCTTGATTATCCCACAATATACTTCCGTTTAAGTAAATTACAACACCTGCACCTACTTCTAGACCATACTTTTTCAAAATACCGGTACAAATTTCTGTAGTAGAGCCTTGATACTTTAGAAGACCATACACCAAGGCCACTTCTTCCACAAATCATAAAAAATTTTACTCTCGATAGATTGGGATTTTATGTGTTCTATATGTTATCGATTACTCTCCTCTCCTCTCTCTCGCTCTCTCTCTCTCTCTCTCTCTCTCTCTCTCTCTCTCTCTCTCTCTCTCTCTCTCTCCCTATCTCTCTCTCGCTATCCTCCCTCTTCCTCCCTCTCTCGATATCTACTCTGTAAGAACCCAAGGTAAAAACTTGAGATCGAAATGGTCTTTTCCTACATTTATTTTTGCACTTTTCCGTGATTGGGACAGAACAAAATTTAGTATAATTGCTTGATAGGTCATTGCGTAATAGTTCGCCCAAGGCTTCCTCAATAGGGTAAGTTAGTTCCAAATCAGCATGGTCGCATTCTCCAATTCTCTTCCTAGCCAGCCATAATTCTGTCAACACCTTTATACATAAATTTACGTAATTAGAAGAAGAACAATTCAAAGAGTAAACGCCAATTTACCTGGCCTATCTCTACGTTCCGAGATATCTAAGTCTAAATTCTCAATTTGCACTTCCTCCGAATTGTCGTCATGAAAGCAGAACTCTGTAAGTATTTCGTCATCGGTTACCCCTTGTCGACTTCCTAATACATAATTAAGTGATAGAAAACATTCTTCAGTATTCCTGAATACACTTTAAAATCAATTAAATTTTAACGTAAAATTTAGCCATTGCAATGGACAAGAAACATTCATAAAGTTTTTATGAAATACTTTTGTCCATTGTAATGGACACAATACTTTATCGACGTGTATTATTAATTTTTATTAAGCAATATATACAAGTAATAATATTTTACTAAATTATCAACATTAATAAACAATATGAAATACATATAAATGAATGAATGAAAAATATAACAAAATTAAATCTGAGAAGCTACATATACTCTCAGTAAAATGCAAAAACTTTTATTTAGATTGCAACACAAGAGCATACCTATAAATCTAAAAAAATTGCATATTGTCCATACCTAAATGCTCCCGAAAGTATGTGCCCATTATAATGAACAAAGTGAGTAAAAGGCTTAAAAGAAAAATTAGCCCCCCGCAGCAACCTACACCACCTCCCTGTAAGCAAATTGGAGAATCACGCATTTTAATTATATTCGAGTGAAAAAAGTCTATTATAAAGTTTCTTACAGAGGAAAAAAATATGCGATTTAATAGCACTCAACAAGAGCTTTAATTTGAAATAACACACAGCCCTAATTGGACAACCCCAAGGGGGGTAGTTACCACCGCCATCGTAAGACCCCGAAAACGTAAAAAAATCTACGCCACTGGAAAGCTACTCATTTACTCATTCTAAATCAAGAAACTCCATGTTTACATTACATTTTTATAGCGGGGCGAGTGGCCTTTGCACTGCAGCCATCCTTGGCTTATTGTGCACCGCTTGCATTACAGTTCCCCCAACAGGCCCACTCTTCCCAGGAAGAGCAGTATTTTTTTGGAAGAAATTTCTTCGAAGTCGGCAGGCTTTAAGAAGTAAGAGCCAAAAGCATGGAATCTACATTGTGCAATGGCCTTGCATTCACACAGGAAGTTTCATCCTCTTCTAAACATAGCCTACACATATCAGTGGGTGAGATGCCTATCCGCTGCATGTGTTTGTTAAGTTTACAGTGTCCGGTGAGGAATCCTATAATGATTCTGAGTTGATTTCTAGATAGCCCTAAAAGATCTAGGCTCTTCTCTGAGAAAGGTCTTTTTATGAATCTTTTGGGTTGTCTGGATCCTGTCATTGAAGTCCATCTCTGTCTGGTCCATTTGATTGTGGATCCAGTTTTGCATGGTAAGCTTCACGGTATTGTAGGAAATACCGTAAAAGTCTTCTGGTCCTATGAGGGGAATTGATGCTCATGTTTTGGCCAGTAAGTCTGCACATGTAGTTATTCCCATCAATTCCCGAGTGTTAGGTGGTTGCATGTGCCAAGGTTCGTTAATGCTTGGATGAATTCCCACATTAACTTCGTTTTGATCTCAGGTGATGAGATGGCTTTCAAAGCCGCCTGGCTGTTTGTATAGGTATAAATATTTTTATTAGTGTAGGATCGGCTGAGGTTTTCGTATGCACATCTAGTGATGATATATACCTCTGCCTGAAATATTGAGGTGTATTTTCCTAGGCTTTGATAGATGTTAGCTCTTGGCTTAACGCCATATATTCCTGCTCCTAATCCTTGCTCGGTTTTAGAACAGTCGGTATACCAGATTAGGGCTTGATTGCTAGATTTGTATCTATTTCTTCCCTATTTGGTATTATTATCTTGAAGGGCAGACAGAGGTTGTTCCAGTTCAGCTTGTCACCAAGAGTTATCCCGAAATATTTAGCTTCTTTGGACATTGAGATCTCTTTACCAAAGAGAATAGGGCTAGTTATGGTCCTCACTTTCCTTCTTTTGGTAAGGATATAATTGTTGTTTTATGGAGATTGACTGATAGCCTGTATGCAGCACACCAGTCTTGAACAAAACTTAGGATTCTTGAAGCTTTCTAGAAAGTAAGCGCTCGTATTAACCTCTGATAATTATTACAAGGTCATCAGCGTAACCTTGAGATTCAATACCTTGGTTGCTTAGTTGAACTAAAAGGTCGTCAACCACTATGAACCACAGCAGAGGAGATAGTACTCCTCATTGGGGAAAACCTGTGGTGGTGCGAATCTCTAGTATCTCACCAGATAGCTGCATCCTTATTAATATATTTTCTCCATTGCCTTAAGACCAAATGAAGTCAGGCTTATGGGTTGATATGACCTGGACTGGGCTTCAAGTTTACCTCCTGCCTTCGGTATATATTTCTCTATAGCTTCCTCTATGCCTCCTCTTTGTAGGAGAACGGGGAAAATTTCGTCTTTCCCCGGCGCTTTGTATGGTTTAAATGAGTTAATGGCCCATTTAATTGAGTATAGTGTGAATCTTTTGGCAGCGGCGCTCCAGTCATCTTTCCTGGGATGATAACCGTCTCCCACGGAAAGACTATTATGGTCCGCTTCAGCCCCACTAACTACAGATCCTGGAAAATATTTCTGTGAAAAAAGCTCCAGAGTTTCTTTTCCTGTTCTAGTTTAGCTACCATCATCTTTTTAATAGTCCGAGGGTCTTTTTGGCAAGATCTTGTGGATTCTAGCACAGACAGGTGTTTCAGTAATACCGCGTCTGTAAATTTCCGCCATGATCCTTAATTCCCGGTTATATTCGATTAAGACTTATTTGTATTCATTCCAGTTCGATATTCTTTTTGCTTTGTTGCATAGCCTAAGTACCTTTGCCCTGAGTTTGGTAAGCTGGTTATTCCGCCAGGGGACTTTTCGAATTGTCGCCCTTTGCTTTAGAGAGGAATTCTCGTAATATGAGGGCATTACAGCTTATTGAATTCAACTAACAGCTGTTTCAATATCCTTCCTTGTTTTAACAGGGTTGATCGATTCTTTTAGGCTTTCTGCTAGCTGTCTTTCATAGGCATGCCGGTTTGTATGATTATAATACCCTACAACTCTTCTCAAAACTTCACATTTTCGTCACGAAAGGCACAAAGTTTTTTATTCAAGGGTTAGTAAGTAGATAAAAGTTGTTTAACAAAAACAAAACCAATTCCATTTAATAGTATTAGTATAATCATCTATTATTCATATCACTCACATTATCCATCAAATTTCTTAATTCTTTTTTCTTTCTTATTATCTTACAGGTGATATACCAATTGGTCAAGGTCCAAATGATGCTCATAATAACTCAAACCATCAACATAAGAAAAAAGGATTTTTCAAAAGTTTCTGGAAGAAATCCAAGCACATCTCAATCGACCAGTAAGCATATAATTCTCACAAAAAAAAACAATTTTAGTTATTTCTTATATGAAAAAAATAAAAATAAAAAAAAAACTCGTCCGACTGATTTGTTAAAAATATAATTGAGCGTGCACCGTTTTAACCGTATGTGGATGTCTCAAACAACTTCTAAAAAAACTCTGCTGCAAAAACAGGAAAAAATGAATTAATAAAAATTGATTTTAGCGAATATATATGTATGTATCTCGTTTTATGTAAAATTTAGAAGGTTTAGGTCAAGAGAATGATAAATGTGTAAAATTTAAGTGATTTAATTTGTGGAATTTTGTTGATTTTTATTTTTTCGTCCTTGTACATATATACTACATTCCGTAATTGTTTCTAGTCTTAATTTAAAAAAAAACACACACACACATATAGAGCAATACAAAATTCATTCCAAAAAAATGTGCCAAAAACACATTTGTTTGTTTTTTGAAGACCAAAAACAATTTATTTGCGTAAGCATGACGCAATTTAAAAAATACTAAAAATATGATTTAAATTTAATTAATTTTAACTAGGTACTACACATTGGCAGCAAATTTATCTAAAAATAATTGTAGGATGATGTTGTTTCGCGGATACGTTTAATAATAATCGCACCCTTTGAAAAAAAAAAAACTAGAAAAACATATTTACTTTTTGTAATTAAAAGGTAAAGAAATGTTTTTCTTTTTAATTTGAAAAAAAAGCAATTATTCGGGCCAACGTTTATAATTTGTTTAAATTTATTTCCATGGAAAATATTTTTACAGAAAAATTTTGATTAAAAAAAAACGCAAAAAAAAATTAAAGGAAAATTTTAAAGCGTAAAATTTCCAGGAATTTTTCTTTTTTTATTTAGGAACAAATTTGGTAAACACGACAATAAGTAGCGTGTACTTTGTTGTGATTCGTCTTAAATTAAATTTTTTAAAAAAATTATGTTAGATGTAAGTAAATTATACATGAAAGAAAGGTGATTTCTTTGGATATTATTATTGCAGACACTGCTTTTCTCAGACTGAAAACTAACTGATAATGACACATAACTGACAAATAAAATATCAATTTTACTCAAGGCTCTATGTTGGGATCCTTGCTTTTTTTTTGTTTTGTATAGAATGGTGAATTTTTCTTGTTACCTTTTTGCAGTTCTAAGTAAATTTAATATTCTTGAAAGATAAAATTCCACAGAGAGATTAGTTATCAGAAAATATTTTATTCTTTCGTTTTCAATCTTTGTCTTAGTATTATACATTTTTTTTTCCAAAACTCAAGAGGGGGAGAAATACTTAAATTCAAGATATAAACAAAAGCAAAATTTGTAGATTTCAGTAAGATTTGTTGCTGTTATATTCTTGAAAATTATAAATTATTTTTTTTCGTATTTTTCCAATTATGCTTGTGACAGAAATAACAAAATTGCTCTAAATATCCCCTTTTTTCAGTCTTAGTTTACCAGCCAGGGTACAGGTACAGGTAAATATACCAAAATAGACTGTCTGACAGGACGCAAGTAGAAAATAGAATTTATATTAAATATTATGGGAGAACTAGAGTCTTTATCTTCTGACAGCGATAAAGAATAGAGCAATAACTATCTATTGCAGCATATAATACTAAAAAATAAATAAAAACTCAAAAAATGAAGAATCTAATAGCTTGTTACACAGCAATTCAACTATATAAAATTACAACTGATATAGTCCAACTGGGCTAAAACAACTCTCATTATACAGAAAACTTCCGCGTAATTTTATATAGGATTCCATGGAAAACACCATATTGATGGAGGAGCAAAATTAATTAGACACTCATGCATAAAACTTATTAAAAGTTTTTTTAATTGTCTACATTTTCATAGTAGGTACATCGACAATTCAGAATCATTAACTAAAAGAGTTAAAGTTTTTTACACAATCATGTCATAAAAATGTTGATTCGACTGAGTTCAAAAATGACAAAAATCCAGTAACTCCTCAGTAGAGTTACAATAGAAGATAGAGATCTAAAATTTTGCGCTCGGCACCGTTTTTATACAACTTTCTGATCGACGTTTAAAAAAATCTGGCAACTCCCTCGTAGGGCTATCATACAAAAATTTCAGTTTTCACTATACTATTTTTGGATAAAGGTTGATATTACATTAACTTAAAAAGATCTAGGCATACACAGAAATATTCTAGATCAGCTTAGAAAAACGGACTAAATTCAATTTTTAACGTAGGGTAGCCCGGGACATAATAACGAACAATTTTTCTCTAGATTTTTCTTAAATCACTGAATCGATTTTTTTAAGCTTTAAATATACCAAGTAGAGTCAATCAGCAACAAAATGTGATATAAATATTTACCGTCTAGCATCCTTATGAATTGCGCTATTGACTTAAGTGGAGTGATGACCAGTTCGTTACTGCCCGGACATATGGAGCATAATGACGAAATACTCGGGACATAATAACGAAATATATTTAATACATGAAATAACATTTTTTTTATTTATGAAAACTTATTATTATTATTAATTAATGACCATAATGAGCCTTACAGGAATATGGTTTTTACAATAAAATTATACATACTACTACTAAAATGAGCAACACCTCGAGTTTCGAATTCGAAAAATGCAAACTGAAAATATTTGACGTTTTGCTTTTAAAACAATTCATGGATTTTGGGAAGTTTTAGGATAAATAGGTTGACATTCCAAAATTTCCATTGTATTCATAGAAATCGAAAAACTTTTGTTCTATAAAATGCCGATTTCTCGGTTTTTCACCTACCAACGTTCGAAAAACCGAAAAATTCACAGTTTGCGAAATGCTAAACACACTAATTGTTGGAGTAATTTTTCTTGAAAAAGTATTTTCTTTTAATGTAAAATTATATCTTCTGAGTCCGCTCTTGTCATTATGCTCCACCATGCAATAGTGAAAGTAATTATAATTCTATCAGTTTGAAAAAATAAAAGTCTTCTTATTGTTCCACTATTTTTGATTTATTTCCTTAACGTTTTCGGTAGCCACGCTACCATCTTCAGATATCTTTTTTGTTTTCAAACTAAAAATATATGCATAGCTAGACTACTCGACTATGATAAAATGGGAAGCAAACAGTGCCCCAAATTCAATAACGCAATACGTTATGTGCGTTTTAAACTATCCGTTAATAAAAGTGATAGGCGAACGATAACAATTTTAATGATCTGTGTCCAAGAAATGAAATAGTCTACTTTCGATAGGAGGTTCTCCACTGTTCATTTACTGAAGTGAATTCTTATGTATAAATAACGATTTCCATGCATCCAGTTTTTGGTTATTTCTTACTGGCTTTATTAGTTTGAAATTTTTTATGTGAATTTCATTGTTGATGTTATTTAAAATATGGTGAGCTATGCTGGATCGATTGGATTCATTTTTTGTTATGTGTCTCTTGTGTTCCTTCCATCTTTCTTTCACAGCTCTCGATGATTGTCCAATATAGGCGAGATCGCACGAAGAACATTTCAAAGAGTAAATGCCGCTCTTACTAAATGGATCATCCAGATCTTTGCTTCTGCACAAAATACCTCTAAGTTTGTTAGACGACACTGGGATAACCTTTCTGTTAATTTTCTTAAAATTGTTTTTGAATTTACCGGTGTATTTTGGGTGATAAGTTATTCCTATCCGTTTAATATCTGAGTCATATCTGCCTTTTAGTGTTGTGTTGTCCTTAATCCATTTTTTATATTTTTGTTTATGGACTAGTGCGTCTATTAATCGAATATGGAAGCCATTGATTCTTGCAGTCTTTTTGATGTATCTCAGCTCTGATTCATAGTCTGTTTCTGTCATTGGGATGTTTAATAATCGGTGGACCACAGAATTGAAAGCAGCCATTTTATATTGATGACAGTGATTAGAGTCTGATGTTATATATCTTTGTGTGTTTGTTGGTTTCCTATACACACAGAAGGTGAGTTGAGTATCTACTCTCCTAATCAGCACATCTAAAAAGGGAAGAGTACCATTGTGTTTAATTTCACTTGTAAATCTTATAGTAGGAAACAACTCGTTTAATTTTTCCAAAGTAATAGAGACTTCTGACTTCATTATTATAGCGAAGATGTCATCTACATATCTTTTCCACACCCGTGGGAACCAATTCTCTGCTTTACATTGCATTTCCAAATGCCCCATGAAGATATCTGATGATATAAACGGTGCTGAAGCATTTCCCATCGCCGTTCCGTCTAATTGTTTGAAAAATTTTCCCCTGAATGTGAAGTAACTATGGTTCATACAAAGCCTAGTCAGTTTCGAGAACATTATTTTTCTCTCTTCGTCGATGGATTGTATATTCAGCCAAATTTGGAAAAAATCCAGGGTTTTCTTCATTGGTACACTTGGATATAGAGCTGTAACGTCAAATGAGCACAAGATTTCCTCATCTTCGAGAGTTATATTTTTAATTTCTTCTACAAACTCAACTGAGTTTTTAACGGACATGCCTAAAGCGGGAGTTAACTTTCGGAATTCAGACATTAACCACTTCGCTAATTTTTCGGATGAAGCATTGATGTTAGAAACAATTGGTCTCATACATTTACCTGGTTTATGTGTTTTGGGTAAACCATACAATTTTGGACATTTGGGATTTAAAACTAACAGTCTTCTTTGTGTGGCGAATCCAAGTATATCTCTATGGTCAATGAGTGCTCTAGATGTTTCTCTAACCATTTTAGCTAATGGGTTCTTGACTTCATTATAGTTTCCTTCAGTAATTATCTTATTCATTCTGTTTTCATAGTCATCTATATCTAAAATAATGATATTGTTACTCTTGTCTGCTTAGTATAGTAGCAGTTTTTTGCTTTTAAAATTTTTATAATTTCTAAAAAGTTAATATTAGAGCCATTCTCTATATTATTTTTATTGTGTTGCATGATTGGGATAATGCTTCTCCTTACTTGTTCTTTTTCTGTACCTGAAACGTATCTAATAGCTGTCTCGATGTCAACAACTATTTCAGTTTTTGGTATGGATGCGGTAGTCGAGTAGTCTAGCTATGCATATATTTTTAGTTTGAAAATAAAGATATCTGAAGATGGTAGCGTGGCTACCGAAAACGTTAAAGAAATAAATCAAAAATAATGGAACAATAAGAAGACTTTAATTTTCAAACTGATAGAATTTTAATTTTCCCATAATGTTATGCAAAATTTATCGAAAACTAATATGAAATCCATCATTATCCCGACAAACTGCACACCATAAATATACTAAACTTACTCACCGTTCAAATCAACCCCAATCTTTGGCAAATCTAAAACTTTTGCATGTTCTAATTGCAAAGTTCGTCTGCTGTTTTCGTACAACAAACATAGACTTATGTGAAAAAAAAATGTTGACCATATGTTGGCAATGCTTATTCCTGAATTCTGGGTATCATAGCGCGATTTTAAAATAAAGTTGATTACAACCAATATTCAATCGTCACTATGCCCCAGGCTCTTCTACACCTGAAAAAGAGTGATTCCCATGATACAAAGATTAACAAGGTATGGCCGGAAAATCTGTCAATTGATTGCTTGCCTCCTTTGGCGACAAATGTCAGAAATTTGTTCATATCAATTTCAATCGTACTTTCACAGTGAAAAAAATTTTCTATTTTTAAATTTCTTTGTTTTCACACTAGCACATAGTTACTTGTCCCGAAGTGATTTAAACGAAGAAACTAATATTTTGTTAAATATTTTAATAAATTCGAAACGTATTTCAGTCAATAAACTACGAAAAACTCAAAACAAATTCGCTGGAAATGACAGTAGGCACCTCATGACGTAGCAACACAAAAATTCTTCTCGAATCGGCCATACCTTGTTATCTTTGTATCATGAGTGATTCCTACATGTTTTAGTTAAGTGAAAACTTCTTCGGAACGTCAAAACCTATGAAATTGGTCAGGGAATTTTTTGCTATCAGACAAATCGTTTTGCAGGCGTATGTAAATACACAAAAAAACATACGATCTGAGTTTCACAACTTCAAAAGGTATAGGTGACTATATTTACGAACATTTATCTAATGGATTGGTAAAACTGTTCTAAGACCAATTATAACTAGTTGAAACATTTTTAAAACTAATATTTTCACAATTAAAACACGTTGTTTTACTTTTTAGGTTTATTTTGTTAAACAGAATTTGCACACAAACAGATTTTAAATCAATTCACAAACATGTAACAGAAAAACCCAAGTAGCGACCATGTAAAAAGTATTTGGTATGCAGAAATTTTCTACTTTTCATACTGCTAGGTGGTCCATTCATGGCTAACAAGTAAATGCGATTAAATTTTATATTACAATTTTACAATATTTACGTTTCATTGATTTTCCCAGTATCTTTTGTTTTTCATTTTTGTAATATAAAAGATTTAAGTTCACCGTTCATACATAGATCAAGAAGCTATATGATGTGATTCTTTCTGAACAAAATTGCGGTTAGTAAGCATACTTAAAAAATTTGGACTTTTAGTTTAATAAAAAAAAAAAAACTAATTTTCAAGTTCGTAAAAACCAAGAGTGTATCGTAACTACTGCAATAATAGTATTTTAAAATTCACCCTTCTCAACTTGTATGAAAACCGAATGAATGTATTTGAAATCAATAAACCTCACAAAATATTTAGTTAAACGTGATTCAGATACAGGAAATTACATAATGTTATAAAATTGTATCAGAATGTGAATATGAAAATATACAATGAAATGTACTCAAAAAGAAAGTAAATTTACATAAAACGCGTGTACTTGTACCTATATTGTTATGATTGTATACATAAAATAATATTGAAATAAGTACACTCTCATATAATGTAAGTACATAAATATGAAAAACAGAAACAAAGCTTTAAATTCTAGAACAAATCATTGCTAGATTTAGTACGAAGAGTTTTTGCACAGCCTACATACAACCTACATACATATAAATATAAACACGTTTAAAAACCAAAGAAATATACAAACATAATTCTTCGAATTCACATAAAACAAAAGGCATATTTTTAAAATAAATAACAGGAACAGAAAAATATTCATAAGCAATAACAAAAGTTAACTTTTGATCCAGAATCCCTGTAGAAATATGAAAAACAAAATTTTAAAAATTCAATTGTAAATGCTTAAAAAAAAACACATTCCCCGTAGTTTACAGAATCTCTTATAAACTCCAACCAAATCAAAAGTAAATTTTCCAAAAGTAATTTCGTTGTTATTTCTTTTTTTTATAGTTATTTACAAATTTTATGAGTTTTTAAAGGGTAGGTACCTGAAGTTATATCTTTTCCTAACTCATAAACATAAAGAAGAATATTTTCTACATTAAGGTCGTCGCAAGGTAGTGTTTATAGGCATTTTAATCAGGCAACTATTTCTATTTATCGAGAATCGGACAGTCTTTTCACCAAGTTGGGTGATTTTGAAACACAGATTTATTGATTGAAAACGGTCGGCGATTGAAGTTTTATTTAGCCATACTGTTGTTTCACATGAGCAAAAGCTGTCGCGCCAATTTAGGATTACATACATACACTTGACTAATTCATTTCACTCCTAGACGCTCGACAAAACAAGAGACAAGCGACTAAAACTTGCTGTCGCAAACTTCTGATAAAATCGCGCAACTGCTCTGTCGCGAAATTGTCGCAAGAATGTTTGCTTAATATGGAAACAAAAGAAGTCACAGTTCATAGGAGATTGCGCGACAGTCGCTAAATGTTGCTTCAAGTGAAATATTTTTGTATCTACTCTGCAACTTTACTTTGTACTACCAAAGTCTTACTCGTTATATATTAATACTTCGACTTTAATCAGGTGCAAGAGCTCGTTGAAAGATTTTATAGACATTCGAAAATAACATTTAAATTTACTCTCATCTTAAAGAAACTCCCCGAAGATCGGGTGAAATCCTCCTGTTTTTTATGCTTTTTAAAACTAAATGAACTGCTAAGGCGCCTTCCTGTCTATTACTCTTAGATAGGGGAATGTCGTCAGGGTTGGCCACCTTTATGACTTTTGCCCAAAACTTTGGTTTAATGAAGAATTTGGCAAATCCAAGCATATCTTTGGAAAGATCACTTTTGCTGAACATTGCAGATTGATTAGGCATTTAAAAAAAAAAGTTGGTTGGCCAGTCGACGAAAACTGTGCTGAAATGATTGAATGTGACCTGGAAAAATTAACTGATTTAAATAAAAAACCGAATTTGTTGCATTTTTCTATTTTTTAGTAAACTTTGAATGGCATTTCCGGCAAATGTCATTATATTGACGCACTTCAAATGAGGGCTTTTTTGTGCTTTTATTTGGGTGGTGCTTTATTGGCGGACTTTGTTGGAATTGATGCTGAACGTTTTTTTGGCGTCTTCCAAGCACACAATAACAGTGGGCCAACCCTGACTACACAAAGTGGCCAATTTTGACGACAAACGCTGCATTACGTGACACCACAACCAAACATGTTACGGTATTGAATTTTCCTCTTGTTTTGTTTTCAAGCATAAGCCACATAACATACCTTGATAATTGCATATTTTCGCCAATTTTCTGGCCGTATTCACTGCTGCAAAAAAAAAACTTTTCTTTGGAATTTCAAACTACTGAGTGAGCAATACGTGCTTCGCGTTCACGGTGTAAATCTATAAAATTTCGCTGTGTTTGAGTGAAGTTTTTCCGCGCCCGAACATTGGTGGCGCTAGTGATGAAAACCAAAATAAATCGCAAATGGCCAACCTAGAAGACAGTCTAACCCTGATGACATTCCGCTACTTATAACTGAAATATTAGTTATATTGCGGTCGTGCGAAACCAATTCTTTTCTGTCGCACGCAAAGAATCGCGATACTAGTCGCGCAACTGAAAGTAGCTCATCTGAAATGGCTCTTAAGCCCTAAATACAATAAGCCCGACGTGTTTTTACGTGCCATTAAATAACTTTAAATCAATGGTTTTCATATGTCTGTTTAATGAACTCGAAAAAAGTTCAGAGCAGATTAGCTCAAAAGAGCAGAAAGGAGCAGACAGAACAGTCCAGATATTAGTTTTTTCCACAAAAAATGCAATTATTTGAATTGTTATCAGAACTGTCATCACAATTTACAGTTGTCAAATGCCTGCTTTAAGTTACTCCTTCGAAAAAGGTAGAGAAAATCTTGCTCTAAGTCACTCCAGTTCACTTAAGAGCAGACTCATTAAACACAGTTCAGTTCATTTTAGAGTACTTTAGAGCAGTGCTTTGAATTCATTAAACACGATTTTCTGCTCTTTTCGGCTCTTTTCTTCTCTAGAGTAACCTAAACCAGCTTATTAAATAGACCTAATGTTAGCCACGCCATTTTACAGCGCTGCAAAATTTGATTAAACTTTAAACTTTGTGTGATGTGGTTTCCTCAGATAGTTCGAACTATCAAGAGTAAAAAAAATGTATTGCTCTGATTGTATCTTAAACGCCACAAAGTGACGCAACAATAAAAACGCGTGGCACTTATTGTATCTAGAGCTTTACTCGTAACTATATTATGCGGAGGAGAATGAATTTTCATATACATCCACTGCTTAAAAGTTGTACCATTTTTTCGGCAAGAATGTTCAATCAATACTTATACTAATACATGTATGTATGTCATACTATGTCATACTATCTTGCAGTTTCACCTTCATAGACATGCCTGTAAGAATAACCATGAATATCAGTTTTTAACTTTCTTTCTTTCGCTCTTTTATTCACTAATTTGTTTTTAATATTGAACTGTGACATTTTTGAACAAATGAAATCTTAATCTAGGTATGAAAGATTAACACACACACACACAGCAGCTTTCAAACAGATATAACAGTATTACCAGGAAAGAGAGAGGGAAAAATTCCTATAAATTTTAGAAGCAAAAACATTTCTGTGTCAAGTGTCAACAAATTTAGAAGAATTTAAATTTAGTTTTAATTAAATGCATAAAAAATCACATAAATCAACCTTGGAGAACAAAACATTAAGCCTTAGAGTAGTTATACAAAACAAAAAAAAAACAATTTAAATAAATGTTTCTCAACCTTTGATTCCTTCTTAAATCCTTTAACGGAATATCACTCAAAAATTTTTTATTGTGTGTGCACTTGCAAAATCTTTTTAATCCCCTCCACGAAGAACTGACAGACCACAAAAAAAAAAAAACACTATTTTTCTACCTATAAATGACAAAATCCCCATACCAGAACTACATTTCCATAAAAAATATTTCTATAAATACTTTTTTACAATAAAATAAAATAAAAATTTCACTGCAGCAAATCTTTTTAAATTATGTACTAAAAAAAAACAAATCAGCATAAAATTTTGTTACTAGCGCAATCTTAAAGTTAAAAGTAAAAACAATACAAAAACAAACAAAAAAAAAACAGCAAAAATACTACTACTTATGTACTATTAAAAAATAACAACTATTACTATAACTATAACTATGTACTACTACGTTACCATTGTGCTTTGCCAGTTGACGTCGTTTTTTATTACTACTTTTAAGTTGTACTTTTAAGGCACTTTTGTACCATGAAAAATTATCCAATAAGTCGTCACCTTAAGAGCTAATAATACTATGGTTAATAATAAAATAAAATAATATAGTTATACATATACATACCTACATTTGTAGTAAAAAGCAAGCATGAAAGAATGTTAAAATTAAATTCTGTGTTTGATGAAAATATTCCGTGAAAAACTTTGATTGTAATATTTAGTAAAAGCAGAACACAAAAGCGAATCCCCCTGCATTTGGTGTTTTATATACATGCCTACATACATATATAGTTTCACCTTTCCCAAACAGTGTAGTGCACATGTGTAAATATGTATCTCGTATATTATTTATTGGAATTATTATCATTAACGACCGGATTATAATTATAAATACATTAATTAATAAACAATTTATCACAAGAAGTACTAAAATTAGGATAAACCTGAATCAATTTAGAAAATATATATTGTTTGTATTAACCTAAGGAAATGCATTTTATTTTACCACTTACTCTACATCCTTATCCTTAACCTTTTACGGCAAAATTCAATCCAGCACACATCATACTACTACGGGCAAAAAAAATCTCACAAAATCTTCACTTGACACACTCTGGTCGATCTGTTTCATTTGAAGACAATAAAGCACCGTGCAAGCCATTTAAAGTTTAATTTGAATGCTTAAGGTGAAGCTATATAATGAAAGACTTTGGCCTCCGGAGACACTTTTTCGGTCTCTGAAAACCCATGCCAGCTAGCATTTATGAGGACAAGAATGTGTGCCGATCACTTACTTCATCCTTATCCAAATCGCCGACTACTTAGTATTTATATGCCGAGGAACATCGCAGCAATGTGCCCATTATGTGCCTGTCGCTATAGTGGGGAACACTTTTCCAGTGATTGCATACTAGTAACTGGGACCGTAGCGGCTACATGTCGGCGGGCCTATTCTTGAATAGCGAAGGCACATTCCGTATTCGTTATACTGTCAAAACCATTCGGAATCGACACAAATGGTATTCCTGAAATCTGCATTCGTTATAAACCGAACGCAAACCCTTCGTTATTTAACGAGTGAGTTCAACTATTCGTTATTCCAAACGAAGAGTGAATCAACTGCTATTTTACGGATGATAATGGGAGAAAAAAGATGTTCGAAAATGTCATATGCTCAAAAAACTAAAATAGAGGAAGACCCGAAACTGAAATTTGGTAAATATGATAATTCTTTCAGTTCAAAAGATGCCAAGGAATTGTGGCAAAAGCTAGCATCAGTATTAAATTCCATACCCGGAGCGCAAAAGGACTGGAAAAGTTGGAGAAAGGAATGTACATAAATTCATATTAATTTTTTTTTATGATATTATATTCAAAACAAAGCTAATAGAAAATTTCCAGAGTTATCAGGATTTAAAATGTATGGTGAAAGGAAATTCTACGGTGGCAAAAAAAGATTTGCATGGCCCTGGTGGAGGTCCTCCTGCAAAATTTTTCCTATCCAGCGATGAATTAATGGTGCAGGAACTGATTAACGATTGACGTAATTTATTTTCCATAGATTCTTCAACAATTTCAGACGCAAACAATAATATGACAATTCACTGAAACTAGCTATTTTTTGAGACCAACCCGTCCCTTTAACTCGTACACGAATTTGTCTGTCTGTATATTTATATATTTCCCTTTTACTATTTTCGACGCTCTCGTAGACCAACTTTTCGTCATCACAGGTTTATGTCGCGTGACAATTGAATCTATCAAAATTTGAACCGGAAATTTCCATGGAAAACCCGGAAAATCGGGAAAAATCATTTGAAAATTTGGTACAAATTTGATTAGTGAGAAATCTGTTTCAGGAAAAATGCAGAGTTTTCCGATTTTTCAAAAAAAAAGTTTCCGGAATTTTCCAACTTTTCCGGATAATTTTCGGGTAAAAAAGTTTTCTAAATTATGCAGGATCAAGTTCCCTATCAACTGGCATCATTACTTTCTCTCCGATAATGGTGAAAACTTGCAGAAAAAATCGAGGAAAATTCATGTAAAACGCTTTTCCAGAGTTTTTCCGACCAAGGAAGCGTTTTGCAACCTAAGACAAAGTTATAGAGCGAAATGAGTTGCATAAAGTTGCTTTTGTGGAAAACTCCATGCAAGACCCGGAAAAGCGGGAAAATCATCGGAAAAATTTTCATCGATATGTTTAGTTATAAATCTGTTTCAGGAAAAATGCAGTATTTTCCAAATTTTTTCCGTCCTACTGGCATCAATACTATCTCTTCAACAATCATGAAAACTTGCATGAAAAATCGAGGAAAAATTCATGTAAATTTTTAAAAAAAATTCATAGTAATGGGAAAAGTCTGTGGAAAACATGGAAAATCGGAAAAATTCATGTTATATGGGCACCCTTATTACATTTGTCGACTCACCAAAGTGACAAGCTTCGCAGTCACTCTCACTTCACTTCACTTTTCGTATTGTCGTTGTCGAACGGTGTGACGTGACATTTTTCTTCAAAGCCTTATTATTAGTTGTCACTTAAAGTGACAGGTAGCATCAGGGCATGCGTAAGGGTATGAATTACATTTGTAGACAAAAGTGAGGTTTGTCTTATTTCGTGGTATTGTTGTTATTATTGAAAGTGTTCAAAAGAAAAAAATATATAAACGCGATGTATTTTAGCCCTTTAGCTATAACAGGATGCTTCACCATAAAATGACTTCAAATTGTTTTATTGTTGTAATTTTTACCCTAAAATTGCAAAAAAAAAAAAAATTTAATTTATAAAAATCTATTGAATTTTATATTTTAATGTACAACTTAGAAAGCCATTATAAAATTTATCATTTTCCGCTTGCATTTTCCTTTTCCTTACACACATCTAACATCTGTCACTTACAAAAAACAAGTGAGTAAAATTGTCACTTAATTATCACTTACATCGACATTTGTCTACTTAATGCGACAACAGCAATACGTCCAAAGTCGTATGTTTTCGACAAATGCCACTTTAAACGACAACCATAATACCATTTTTGTGTCGTAACGCCATTTCTCACTTCAAGTGACAACGGTAATAAGGGTGGGGATCAAGTTGGAATACAGCTAAAAAGCGCTGTTTAAAACATAATTTGAATTTCAGAAAACCGTTGCAGTACTTCAACGATTTGATACTCGAAAAATTTTTGTTTTCGGATCGGCACCAAACATGACTTAAAATGTCGGTAATGATAAGCTGAACAAAAACTTCCAGGCAACCACTGTGCTGACTTCCAATCATCTCATCGTAACTGCCTTCAAAATTTCAAATTTTTCGAAACTTCGGTAAACCGTAGTCCGAGTTATCGAAACGGTTCGGATTGTGTTCGAAGTACGGTCAGTCGATTGGAAACTCTCGAAAAAAATTTCACTGCGAATATTCAAAAATTGACTCAAAATAAAGAAGAAAGAAAGAAATATAAGGTTAAATATAAGAAAAATTAAAGGAAAACAGAAAATTAAAAGAAAAACGGAAAATTAAAAAGAAACTAAGATTAGAATTAAGTTCGGTTAAATTGATATTAGAACAATTTAGTTAACGTGAAAAAGCCAGAAAATAAAATAAGTAAAAAACGAGTTTTCAAACAAAACTGAGGCCAAGCCGCATGAAAAAGTAGAAAATAAACTTTTCTTCACACATAGAGGTGAACTAAGATTTTTTGATTGGGACATTTCTCTTGAATATTCTTTCTCTTCATGAATCAAATCATTAATTACCTCTGATTGATCTTACTGAAATATATCGGTGATTGTTAGCGAATAAAATCTGAGTCCATCTCTGTGTGTGAAGAAAAGTTTATTTTCTACTTTTTCATGCGGCTTGGCCTCAGTTTTGTTTGAAAACTCATTTTTTACTTATTTTTTAGAAAATTATATTTTAAAATATGAAACAGTTGACAATATTCAATTTGTAAATTGACAGATTTAATCCTACCACACTCGTTATGTTGAACAACTTTCTCACCACTTCGACTTTATAACGATGAGATTCAAGAATACGAACGGGGCATTCGATTCGTTATCAACCATTCGTTATATAACGGATTCGTAAAAACCATTCATAATTCAAGAATAGGCTCCCCGAACGTGGCAATTATGTATACTTGATAGTGGCAGATTCATGTCATGCGATGTTCCCGTCCAGAAAGTTCGGAACTTAATTCCTATAAGGAGCAATGTTTTTTCTTTTTCTGTGTTGGTAATCTCTAAAGTTTTCATATGTATTAACTTTGCCAGTTTTAGATTATGAGTATATGTGAACCAACTTGAACTTGTGTTTACAGAAATAAATTTTAGATAGGTAGAATGAAATTAATGTAAGACTCATTTTTCATCGTTATATTTTGGACTGCCTCTGTTGGAAAATTAACTTCGCAGAAAATTTTATTCTTGAAATGTCGTACAATACTTCGAAAAATTAGAACGCGCCTTTGAAACAAGCCCAATTTAAATTAAAGAAATGAAAATTTTTTTAACAATTTATTTTTGCATAGTTTATTTATTTCCAAGAGAATCTTCACCTGAAATATGTTAAAATAATACAGTTTAATTTTATTTCCATGAAAGTATTAATATGATATAAAGGTTTTGGGTTTAGGTTATATCCAATGTTCATCCATCATTATTTCATAAAGCTGCCATTAATCAAAGTACTTAGCCAATACCATACATATATCTTGTGAGAAATCCCCGACTATGTAAATAGGTGGCAGTCTCAGTATGAAGCGGCAACAATTTGGCGATTTCAAAGTTCCAGCCACCTTAAAGCATAATTTTCATAAGAAGTTAGTGTCCTAAGTAACCCCCTCATCTCCTCTTGGCATACCCGCTAGTTTACTTGCGCCAGTACGAAAATGAGTTCCACTAACTTCAATTTTTCAGCGAAGTCGAACCTGAGAAATAATCAAATTGAGTAGGTATATTTTCTGCAATTGGTACACGTTTTGATGTATATAATAATTTATAATATCATCTGGCGTGGAACTTGTAAAATGTGAACATATTTGTTTTTTAGAGAAAATTCTTTCAAGGGAAAAATAAATATTGAAAAGATCATAAATAGTGCAGCAATGTAATCAAAGGATATTTCGGAGAAAAAATTCTAAGAAAAAAGAAAGTGTGAGTACGTTCCTGGCATATTGATTGCTAAGGAATAATATTTTTGCTTACATAATTATCTTTTAAATTTACGCAATTTCTTACTGAAAAATAAAAAGCACTCTCTTCGTTTAAAAACCCAAACACAAATGTGTTGACATTTCACAAGTTCCACACCACCTGATAAAACTACTTAAATCAAAAAATGTATCAGTTGCAGAAAATGTACTCAATTTGACTATTTCTCAGGTTCCACTTCGCTAAAAAGTTGAAGTGAGTGGAACTCATTTTTGTACTGGCACAAGTAAACTAGTTGGTATGTTAAGAGGAGGTGAGGACTGAAAACGAGGTTACTTGGGACAGTAACTTTGGTTGTGAAAACTATGCTTAATAAAAGGCAATTCCTCAAATGCCATGGCGCCAGTGTTTGCTCATTTTCAATATTTCTGTCTACCTAAACATGTGAACGGAACACGCGAAATTTGCGAATTTGTGCCCACATTTGTCATCAAAATAATTTTACTGCGCTGTAGTTCCTTATATGAATACCGAGATTAATTATGTGCGTGTTGAAACAAGTTAGAGTTTTTTTATATAAATAATAACTGTATCACAAATTCTCAGCACGTAATGAGAATTAAATTATTATATTATCGCCTCAAATTACAGGTAAAGAACTGAACAGCCGTCCGATCAGCAATTTCAAAATGACTGAATCAATTTCCTTTTCAGTAGTATTGGTATGCTGCTCGTGCTGCAGTTCGAAACTTGACATTTCGGAATTTTTCCTCCCCCAGAATGCCTCTCACCTTAAAAAGTGCAGAGTATACGCCTAGGCATACAGCCCTACCAAATCAAGAAATATACTTGCTATGTTTTATGACAACGTCAAGTTTATTGATCGCTCGTCAGCTGGTAAGACCTCAGATTATATAGCAAAAAAGGATAGGCTATGAGGAAGAAAATCTTTAGCATTTTTCTTTATGTAATAGAACTGCATCGATGTGTTTGCTAAAGCATAAAAGTAGAAAACTATGATATATTTAGAGCGGGTACATAACTTAGTGGTTGAAACTTCGATATCGGAATCTTGTCTATTAACTACCACGACCATCCGACATGAAAATACTTCGGAACAGTTGACATCTGTCATTGCCTTTTGTATCGACATATATCCACATTAAAGAGTCCGTCACTTTGTGGCGGCAGAAATTCGTAGCTGCAATTTCAAAATCACAATGTTTTTCTTCTTATTATTCTGCTACGAAGCTAGGATTTTAAAAAAATAATTTTTGTTCTTGCAATGCTCCATAAAACGTTTGAAACCACTCCAAAGTGGCAAAATTTATATGTGATAAAGAATAGCTGTTGCCATGTTCCAGTTGCCATAAAATGTTTCTTTAAGATTGCAAAATTTTGATGGAACAAAGACTGTTCCTGCTATGAACCGCACTTTCACAAATGCTACCTCAAAATTACGGATATATTGAAGTGGCAAAGTTTGTCCCAGCCACGAACCGGAAGCATATGAAAACAACATGTATGTGACAGGGACTTATATGTGGATGATATTAGCGACAATATCACTGGCAGCCGTATAGTCGAAGAGGCTAAACACTTATGCACAAGTTCCAACGATTTAAATGCTAGCAGGGATATGTTAACATTTTGAAAACGCAAAAAATCACTAAAGAGACGAAATCTTTATAAACTTTCTCGTCTCCGGTCTACCATCGTCCATTTCAAAACTAAACAGTCTCCGAAGAAATGGAGACTGTTTTTTTCTGGTTTTTGGTCTCTGGAGTCCGAACGAAACAGGTCTTCATGCTCGTTTTCCAGTCTTCGAAGAAACGGAAAAGGAATAAAGTGGAGTGATTTTGACAAATTATTATACAAACGTCCAATATTTTTGCAGCACGAGAGCGACGATCTTAAAAACCGAACCGAAGCGCTGCCATTTATTTATTTGTTTATTTATTTATTTATTTATTTATTTATTCGGTCAATAAACAACGCAGATTACTGATCTTTTTACACTCCTATTATGATACTACCACTATAGTTATACAAACAATTGGAAGGTTTTACAAGCTAAAGTACAAAGAAGATATAAAAACTTAAGTGCTAGTAGTGCATAACTAAATTTACAATCTAGTACTATGGAAATACAATTCAATAGAGTGGTTACAAAATCAATCGATCTCAGTACATGGGGGGGGGGGGGTTAATTCAGAGCTATCCAGTTAAAATTAGTTAAGGTAAGAATTGTATCTACAGTCTAGAACTACAAAACTGCAAACCAGAATTCAATTATAGTAATTACAAAACAAAACCACTGCATCAAACTGCAGAACTAAAATTTAATAGGATAATTACAGAGATTAAACAATAAGCATGTTCAAATTTACAATGTTACAGTTGTGTCTATTAAATGCAAACATCGGTCTTTTCCAGAAAATAGAAAAAAATTAATTTAGTGTGTCAACTGATTAGCTAAATGGAGAGCTTTTCGGAACTGAAAATATTTTCCGACAATAACAGTTTTTTCCTTCGATAAACTTATAATTAAAATTTAACTAAGTAGCAAAATGGCGACATTTCCAAAGCTGCTGGTTTCAAAACTCGCCATTTCTTGGAAGTAGCAAAGCTGGTCTTTTTCCTTGTAGTTCGGCATGTTTCAACAAAGTTAAATCCAAACTTGCGTTTTTCCCAAAAGAGCGGGAAAACTGCCAAAATAGTTGCGTATTTAGTACAATTTTACCAGTTTTTCTGTGGTTTCTGTACTGAGCAGACGTGTGTTACTCTTACTAGAGCTTGCGTATGGTTGTTGCTTTTTCTGAATATTATTTAGAATTTAGTAGCAATGTTGTCGGAACAATATCCAGTTTTAGTTGAAAACTATTAGTCGAGAAAAGGGCTAAAGAGATCAAATTGTTCAATGCGTGAGAGTGCTAAAAAGAAAAGGTAAGACTAAGGGCCTGTCCGGATCCTAGTCCTAGTCTTCGTCTTCGTCTTGTTATTATAGTTAGTGACGTAACAGCGAGACAAGCTCTGTCCGAATCCATGTCTATGCCACCGAGCTTTGATAGTTTGTATAACAGTTTTGACATTTGGTTAGCTTGATCACCGATTCAAGGTTCGAGTTGACTTATTTAAATAGACAACGTATTGTGAGGTTATGTTTGTTTGCTGTCTGTAATATCAAGCTGAGCAAACGAACAAATTCGGATAGGTTAGCTTCGCCTTAGTCTAACTATTATAATAGCTGAGCTTGTTGTGTTACGTCACTAGCTGTAATAACAAGACGAAAACGAAGACGAAGACTTGGATCCGGACAGGCCCTAAGTATTTATAATAATATTTTAGTTGCTTATGCATATTTTTATAGATATTCTGGCAAAAATTCCAAAATACAAGAATCTAGACAATAAATTCGAATGCATTCTCATAAATTCAAAAGATGCGAACAGTTTTGCGGACAATTTCTACAGCTCAAAAAATTAATTCATTGAAGACCATTTTATTCTTTCATACTGCGCTGCATCTGAATCGGATAGAATAGACGGACGCAAAGGTGGCCCCACGAGAAGTATTTCTTTACAGTATTTTATTAGACTGAGAAACCGAAAACTATTAAGAGTTTGCCAAAAAGGATTCTGTGGAATATTAAATATTGGGAAAGATAGAGTTGAATGTGTCTGTAAACATCATTTACTAACGGCCCAAGCACCTGTTGGACGTCGTGGGGGTGACAGACTATCTATAAAGTCCGATTTTCGTCGGGGTGACAGACTATCTACAAAATCCGATTTATAAAAAAGTCCTGGAAGTTCACTATTGCTGCAATAGTGTGTCAAGGTGACAATATTTACCTGGGGCTGGATTCTGATAAAATTAAAAAGACAAATGACAATTATAAAATTACTTCGAAGGAAGGACAATGTCGCAATGCCATAATTTGGCATTCTGATTGTTGGGTGACATGACATGTATCTACAGTAGTGACAGTTTGATAATTGCGCAGTGATTGAACATGTAATGTTAAAAAATTGATTCACTTATATTTGTGACATTTAAATGTCGCCATTTTGTCAAGCTGTAATAAATAGTATACAGGTATTTAAACTTAAAGTTGTTAAAAAAAATACACAAATTTTTTAAAAATTTTCATTTATTTCTAAAAATTTAAGAGGTTATTTGTTCTAGTGCGGCATCCTCAGCAATATCTTTTTGCGGGCACTTTTACGATATCTGAAAACAAGGAAATATAAAAAAAAATTAAAACTGGAATTATGAAAGGAATTAATAACGTCAATTTACCTATATTTTTCATTTGAATGCTGATGTCATAGTCGTTTAATAAGACGACGGACGGAGTTTTTAATATTTTTCCCTTAAACTATTTTTCCATACAATCAATTGCACGTTATTAGTCATCATACAACGAAATTCTGTCACACTTTGTTCACAATTTTTTGTGAAATTTTTGTCCATAAAAAATGGTGTGACAACATAATATAAATGTCAAACTATTGTGTAACATTTCGTTTTCACAATTATTTCCTCCTTCTTATGACAAATTTTCGACATTATTTTGTGATGACATTACATGGCTACCCGGGAGCATATCAGTAGGTAATGCTACATCGATTTAAAATGATCTGATTTTTATGTTAAGATCATAAGCACTTAAAATGGAATTCAGCGAGGAAAAAGAGCTTTTGCTGCTTTTATTATTAAAAAATTAAGAAAAAGGTAAAATAAACGCAAATATTGGGTATATGGTGGGTTTATATTAATATACACTTATTAATATAGTTGGGATTTTTTTATGGCATTTTGAAGGAAAGGTTACTCTCAGGCATGAAAAATGATATAGGACAATATCTAACTATCAATCATGATCAACAATAAAATTGAGCCATCATTCCTGATAAATGATTAAGTATCATTCATGATAAGTGATAAAATCCAGGAAGCCCTACGCCTTGTGTAAGGTGGGTTATATTCTATGTATGGAGGAAAGAAGCCATGCTAATAACCATTGTAAATTGCAAATTTGAACTTCAAAAATTGATTGGAATAAGCGTTTCGTATTGGCAGAAACCCTAATACTCTTCAGTACGACATTTCTTTCCAAGCTCTTTTCAATTTATCCCCTTTGCAGTTGTCTGCACACGTTGACTCCCACAACACTTACAACTAGTTTTGAAACAAAATTTCGTTCATTCATTTTTAATATTTTAAACTAACCCGAGTTAATTAGTTTGAAAATAAAATATGGAGTGATGTCCGTAAAACTCAGCAACATGCAAATCACTTGCTGATTATCAGCAGATCAGTATCACATCAGTACATCCTCTTACAATGTATTATACCTCATTAAAATATTAGTGCTGCTGATAATCAGCACATCAGTACATCAGCATATCAGTAACCTGGTGTGGCACTTGCCTAATGTATAGAAAAGTAGGAAAATCTCTGACATATTAATAAATTTGAGAGATAGAGGAGAGAGAGATTTTCTTACTTTTCTATCTATACATTAGTGGGCGAAGGACGTCACCGCGTCCATTCTCTCCAGACAAAATGATGGAACGTGGATTCGTACGGAGAATACCGTGTATTCTGTGCTACCAAACATCATCATCGAAAAAAAAGCATGCCTAAAAACAAACACACACACTTCCATCCTGAAAGGACCATACATTACTTACCTTAAAGTTTCTGGTGAGGATCTGGTGGTATCGATCCTCTTCGTGCCTTGCCCAGCCTCCTATGGCATACTCATACATAACTCCGATGCCCCTATAAGCCTGGAAATAAGAGCGGAGGAGCTGACCTAGTTGACCATCATATTGAAAGAGGGCTCTAGGAGATAGGAAGGATAAAAAATCTTTAACCTTGCGACGTAATTTAATTTAAATTATTAATGACATTACTAGCTAACTTATGATCACCCCCGTAGCTGATTGAAGCTTTAATTCCCCAGCATAAGTTCAAGGCTCACAAATATAAAAAAAAAAATAGACGTAAAATAATTACCCGCTTTGGGACTTAGGACTATAAGACCAAAATTCGCTAAGGCAACCCAAAGCCGTAAGTGCAAAAGGGTTCCACATCCTTGCTTACAATTTCACTTGATGAAATATTGTCCCTAGAAGGCCTTCTTGAGCTCCATTACTGAATCAAAATACATAAAGCTGAACAAAAATTTACGACAGCAATCCTTTTGGGTTGGACTCTTACATAAGTAGTATGCCCATGGCGGCAAAAAATTAAGGCTCGGTAAACAAGTTATAACTCGAAATCGGTGGTATGAAACTACGGTAATTTTATTTGCACTTCAAGAAATGATTTTTTTTTTCTTTCTTTTGCTATCAGATCGACAACGAAGGTCGGTATCTCACTTGTCAGACATATAAAAATTAAAACGTCATCGTAAATAAATCATAGTTTGAAATCCGTGTTACTGAGCTGTGTATTCCTTTCTTGGTTCAAAAAATCTCTTACTATTAAGCTGGCAATGCATGTAAGTATATCACTTATTATGTACACCGTGTTCACGAATTATTATCGGCATTAAATTATATTCAAATGAAGACTAATTATGAATAAATTTTAATTTCATTTACATAATTCCTGTATCCACTACATAAAAATGTTTTATATTTATTTAATAGGTATAGTTCAAATCTTTCAGCTTTGCTTGAACAACGGCCTTCAAACGTTTGCTGAGGAAGCACGGACGACCTCATCAGGAATTTCATTCCATATTTTAATTAAGAGTTTCTTAAAATTTTCCAAACTCATTTTTCTAACATTTGTAAGTTTACTGAGCATGTATCCCCATATGCAGAAATCAAGAGGGTTTAGGTCTGGTTATGATGAAGGCCACTCTACTACCGCGTTCCTTTTCTCGTTCAGAATGAATTTTTTCAATCCATGCCGTTCTTTTTCTCGGACTGAACGATTTAGTTACAATCTGTCATCGCTTTTTTCGGACTCGTTCTGAACGCAACTGAGTTTTTCCTGGATTCAAGCAGAACGATTTAAATTAATGTGTTGTTTACAATTTGAACGAGATGGTTATTAGTTGATTTTAAGTTGCGTTTATTGGAAAATGGCTTTATTTTTCAAAAACAACAATTTTTACGAATTTATACTTGCTTTTATCAAATGGAAGAAATGTCAAACACTTGAAATGGTTCTGTTTCGTTCTTTTTCTATGAGCACAGAATTAAATTATGACATCGTTCTGCCGATTCATACACAATGAGAAAGGAACGCAGCATTCCTTAGATATGAAATCTGGCAAGTTATGTCTCATCCACTCCTGAACACTGTTGGCGGCATGCGATGGTGCTGAATCATCTCCAAATATTTCAGTAGCATTAGGAATCAAATGATTTTTCAAAATTTTTTCCAACTAGTATCCCTTGTTATTTTTACCCC
The DNA here is from genome assembly GCA_963924295.1 of Dioctria rufipes. Lineage (NCBI taxonomy): Eukaryota > Metazoa > Arthropoda > Insecta > Diptera > Asilidae > Dioctria > Dioctria rufipes. The sequence continues at coordinate 66,567,654 of OZ002744.1, read as the reverse complement.
TATATCGACAAAAAGGAGGGGTAACTTCCCACCTTTTGAAACAGCACCCCACACGCACACCGTAACAGAGGAGGCGTGCTGATATCTTTCATGCGTGCCATTTGAAGGAGGTACCAACACTTTTTCACTCTGGCAACTCTCTGCTTTTCCGTTAGACCATAAACTTTCTTTTTCTTGTAGGCTTTCATGTTTAAATCCTTATGTATAATGTTGTAGACTGAGGACTTTGAAATTGTTAAGTCTGCAGCAAATCTTCTCATTGCTTCATGTTGATTTCTTCGTATTCTTTCCTTTTCAGTATTTTTTATTTTTTCTATAGTACCCGACTGCCTGAATCTTGCAACTACTCGCTCCACCAATCTTTTGTACACACTTATACTTTTTAAAGCCCGAAATATCTCAGAGTTCTTTCACCATTTTGATGTAGCTGTAAAATTTGCTGACGTTTAACTTCCATGATGATTTATCAAGGACTGTCTGATTTAAATAAGACAAAAACAAGACATACAAGAAATTAAAAATCATTTCTTTCTTGCCGACAACAATTTGTGGACACGGTGTATATATAAAAATTGAGCCGAAATGTGATGGCAAATAAATCATAATTTGAAATCAGTGGTAGGTACCTGGTTACGGTTCTCCTTTCATTTAAGAAGTCCTTTTTCTTGTTAAATCGACTACGTCCTGTTTCCATTTTCATGTTTTATATTTTATAAATTCTCAATTTGCTGGGTGTGCTATATTCCTTCCCGAAGTCCTTTTTCGCTGAATCAATGATGCCTCTCTTGTTACTCTATTCTAGTTAAAACTTTTTGCCTCCGTCCTCTCCTATGGCTCACTACTTGTCACCTTCCATTTCCAGCCTTTTCACTAGCCCGCTTTTCTGTGTTCCGCCTGGTTCCGTCAACGTGGAACTTTTTCCTCCACAGCTACATCGTGTATACTTTTAAAGATAAATGCCAGTGGGATAGCTTAGATATGTTCCAGTCGAGCCGTAATCGCCGAGGTCAAGTTCGCATTTGAATATAACAGCTCAGTAGTAGTACTAATTGTGCGTCTGTAATTGTGTAATATGGTATTACTAGTCATTTTCTTACACACTAGTCTTTTGAGGAATAACAAGTCAAAGATCTACAAGAAGCATTTAAAATTTTGAAAAGTTTTTCTTCACTTGTAAGTGCTGCATATATTATTATAACTTACCTTCATAGTTTCGAGTAGTTTTAAATTTTATAGGAACTGTTACTTTTATTTAAATTGATTTCTGTTTCCAAGTACTTAGTTAAAATTTCTCAAAAAAAAAAACGAACAGTTGCATGATACAAAGATAACAAGGTATGGCCGATTCGAGAGGAATTTTTTGTGTTGCTACGTCATGAGGTGCCTATACTGTCATTTCCAGCGAATTCATAGCACCTAGAAAGCCAATTATTTATATTTCTCACCCCCAAATAACATCATTCATTAGATCCTTGGGTCTGCTCCATGTGTAAATTTTTCTCAGAAAACTTTATAGCAGCCAAGTAAAAATTTGAAATGAAAAACAAAAAATATTCAAATCTGGAAAATAAAACCTTTAAAAGCTATTGTCGTAGGCAAACGAATAACATACAAAGGCTGACACGTAGAACAAAAATATGCAACGAAAATTAACGATGCCTCGACTTGGCACTTAATGACGTGTCCAAAGGGTAACCTCGCTTCATACAAAATAACGATCTACCACAAGTTTTCTTAGAAATTTACTGAAAATTTCTTCTTTTGAATTTTTATGCATTGGCCGGGCCGAGAGCAGTGCCTCGCTCGAATATAAAATCTAACAACGATGTCTCGACCTGATGTAGGGAAGGCCGCAATTTTTTCTTAGGAATTTACTAGAAATTTTTTCCTTAGAATTCAGACGCACTTTTGGAGAGTGACAACAATTTTTATTAGCGTAGACGCTAGACAAGCAATAAGCAATTTTTTAGAAATTTACACAAAATGTTTCGGTCGAATTTTTATTCATTTTGGTGGCCGTCTAGACTTATTTGCAGGTACAGTATGTACATCGTTCTTAGATTTGATATTCGAGCGAGGCACTACTCTCGGCTTCAGCCAATGCATTAAAATTCCAAGGAAGCAATTTCCAGTAAATTTCTAAGAAAAACTTGTGACATTCTCTTCATCAGATCGAGGCAACAGTGATTTTATATGGAGCGAGGCATTGGTGGCTTACCCCTTGGGCACGTCATCAAGTGCCAAGTCGAGGCATCGTCGAGGCATCGTTATTAATTTTATATTCTAGAAAAGCGTTGCATATTTTTGTTCTACTTGTCCAGTCTTTGTATGTTATTAAGTTGTCTATGCTATTGTCCAATATGAACAAATCTCTAATCTGACAATCCAAGGCAACGATTCCGATAAGTAGGTTCAACAAAGTAAATATTATTCAATATTTAACAACAAAAAAGTTGAGAACTCAAAAATGGAAACAAAGAAATATTTTAAACAATTACCTTGGTATTTTTGTTTTCCTATAATTCTTATAATTTTTTACTTCTTTTGCATATATTTTCTGGAAATAAATTTTGTAGACGACAAGTTTCCTTACAAACGCCTTTCCGGAATTATTTCGGCGATTATTGCAACAGTACCGCACAGCACAATTATTAAAATGTTCACACATTTATTATGGCTTACTTAGCTACAAATTTGTCACTTCAAATGTTTCTAATCACAACTAATCCAAATAACTGAACAATTTTAAGTTTTTAATTAAAAAAAAACACACAAAATTCAAAAATCTACAAAAAACACCTAGATAGTCATGGTACATAGATTAACAACGTATGGCTTTCCCTAAGGTATCAGTGGGCAGGTATCTATCGCTTTTGAGTTTGGCAATAGAAAAGGAAAACATGTCGGATTTTTTTTTTTTTAACTTTTATTCGGTCTTATAATGTGATGTGATGTGCTTTAATTAAAAAAAAATATGTCAGTTTTTCTGAAGGTCTTTTCCGGCCACTCCTTACATATAAAGGTAAAATAAACTCGTAGTTAGTTATCTCATACTTCGCTAGCCGATAATAAGTATTTGTGTTAATAGAATGGTGGACACTAGATTTTGCTGAAATTTTTGCAAGGTCCCTTCTAGTTGACCGCTGAACTAAATTGGAAAATAACGGTGATGGCAAGAACGCCAAAAATAAGAAAAGCAAATCCGATCCTAATCCAATGGAGAACAATCTTACTACAAGATATTCAAATTTAATATATCAGATCAAAAGCAGTATATATTTCTAAGTATATTTCTTTTTGAATGACTCAAATCCGTCAAAAAATGACAAAGTTATTGAAGTTTAAAAAAACGGAAATTAAAAACGGCGAATCTGGTGATGACGTCACGGTACACAACACGCACGATGCCAGTTTGCACAATATAATATTTATAAGACGATATTTTATGAATATTTTATGAAATAAATACAAAACAAATCCAATCCCGTGCGCTTTCTATCACGGCGGCGCAGCAACTACACTCGCGCTGCGTTAGACCGCGAATTGTATTGTGTATAGTGACGTCATCATGCTAGAGCGCGTTTTTGAGAATGCGGCGCTAAAATAGCTATAACTTCGTCATTTTTTATCCGATTTCAATAATTCTTTCACTGAATTAATTGGTTTTTTTGTGATTATGATTCTGCATAATTAACTAAAATAGTCATTGTTCTCCATTACTATCTTCGTTTTAGTTTACAGTTAAGTTAAACAAACTAAACCTCAATAAATCGAATTATTTGATTTATGAAGCAAGGTTATTGTTACTATTTGAGACTCATAATTTTATGATAAATTTACATTTTGGAATATTTGAAAGAATTTTCGACCATTCAAATTGGACCTAAGGGGAAAAATTATTAATAGATTTGGATGGTACAAATATCATATAAAAGCAAATGCAGGTCCAAAATGTTTTGCGCGCAGCTAACCACTTGCCAGACGAAGTTGAAGTACTGACAAATATCAAACAAATCTTACAATTTCCAGCATTCGTGTTTTACTTTTAGAAACCGTTATTTCATTTTATACTTTTAATTCAAATATCACTTTCATCTTTCTCATATAAAGTATCACAAATGATTAGATCGACTTCGGTTTCCTCAATTGCATTAACTTTAAGAATATCTTGCAGTCTTTCCAACCACTTTCTGTTAGTGGTAATTTAATTTCTTCATTTTTCACCTCATTCTTTCATTTCCCAGCTGGAAAAAAAGCGCTTTAAAACTCCTTTTTAAGCGCTTCTGCGGAAGCACAAAGCGCTTCGATTTAGCTTCAGTTTCATATAAATTTTAACATTGCATGTCCGCAGAAACAAGCACTTCCTTTTAGCTTCGTTTTAATCGGTTTTAAAGCACTTCCTTTTAGCTTCGTTTTAATCGCTCTTAAAGCACTTTGTGGGAAGCACTTCCTTTTAACTTCGTTTTAATCACTCTTAAAGCACTTTGTGGGAAGCAAATTTGAAGCTCTGCACGATTTCAGCTGCTACAGTGTCGGCACAAATAGTTACCATCGTTTCTCTTTTAATTATAGAAAATTCAAAGTTTGAAGATTATGATTGTGGAAATAAAAGAAAATCATATAGCTTAAACTTTAGCATTTTAATTTAATATAAAATAAAACACATTCAACATATAAAAAACAACATATTCAGCAAAACAGATAAAGGAATAGTTCAAAGTACAAAATTAAACATATTCAAGAGAAAAAAAATAAAGGAAAAATTCGAGGTATAACATTAAACATGTAACGTCGGGGAATCGGCCCTGGACAGTCCACTCTGCGAATTTTTTAAATCCAACGTACGTCGATAGAACTTATTTTTAGCTTTTCGAAAACCTGCTTTCATTTGTGTCTCAAAGTCCGAGTAGCTAAACTTATCCTTTTTTAAAGCAACTGAAAGGAAAAGTGCGTTACATTGTTGTATTATGAACACAAAATTCAACACTCACGATAAACGAACTCCTTGAAGAACCTATACTTATTAATGGCAACCTTGTTATGACGACCATCCCAATTTAATTTTAAGACCACTTCCTCGGAAAATGAAGCAAATTGTGAACATTATAGCTTATTTTATTTAATCCATATAGATACTGAAAATCATGAACGAATGTCTTTAACATTTCGTTAACGCAAGCTAAGTTTTTACGGCAGTTGGCTGGGCATGATAGTAATCTATACGAGGTATGCAGCAGGAGAAAGTGTACATATAAATCTGTGTCTAAAATATCTTTGAACACAACAATTCCAGTGTACAATACTAACTGACGGAACTCAATTGCTTTCCATCTGTGAACTTCGTCCAAACCCCGTAGTTTTCGTCCAAATTCTTTCGGTATATATGCAGATAATATCAGAAGCTTTTCATTAATGTATTGTTTGCCTTCAGCACTTAATTTTGTTGCAAGATGATTTGCTTTCAATATGCTAACAATCATTTTTTTCATGACACCTAAATCTATAATGTGCATGACATCTAAAGGAAATTGTGTCACGAACTTTATTCCTATGTCTTCTAGGATATGTCGATTCGTTCGGAAAAATTGACGATGATGCTCTGGATATATTCGTGTAGTAAAATCGGTATCTGTTCTTAAACTCCCGACTGAAATGCTGTACGTCAATGTATTGTCTTTTCTTTCAGCTTTCTGTGTACACTTTGTACAGCCATCACTGCACGTGTGATCAACCGTTCCAGACACAAATGCTTTTCCCGGTGTATCACAAATAAAAAAGTCTTATTCTTAAGCTGAATGTATTCCCAGTAAGAATCAAATTTTCAGATTTTAGCCTCTGTATTTCTCTCACAAATTCTGCTAGATATATGCACCAACCAAAAACGGTTGAATTTCGTCTATCCCAATATCAATGTCTATGTGCTCTTTATTTGGCCTTAAAGCCATAGCTTTAATGGCTTTCTCCAAGCCGAAGTGAATATAATGACCAGGCGTAACCGAAATAGGAATTATTGGACTACTTTTTACTTCAAAAAGTGTTTTCATTGACTTTGAATGAAAATGGAGTAATTTCATTCAAAATTCAGAGAAGATTATCACAAGCATTACGCGTTATTCTATGCCTTATACACCACTCCATTAAATCTGAAGGCAAATTATGCTCCTCCGGTTTACTGGAGTTACTATTATTGACATTAAAAACTGTTTGGGTGGTCCAAAACCCTCGAGAATACTTCACAAGCCATGAAAGAGACTCCCTCCCTACCACATGCGAAGCCCAACGTAGTCCTTACATTCTAAAATATTTGCAGTGTTCTTATGTAAAACTGACAAAAGTTTGATTTGAATAGCTCCTCCGCCCTAAACTACTATTCATACCGAAAAATGGTGTTCTGATAATCTTAAGCTTGCTTTCTTATCTTCCGAACTATAATAAAATTTTTATACCTTTCCTAACAAAATTATTTAAAAAAATTTATCTTAGCCAAATGACTACGATTTCTCAAACAAAAATTCTCAGCTGAGTAATCATTGTAATGTCGCTGTGCCGTCATGCGATGCCGTGTGGGCTGGTGATATCGAATGTAGCTGCCTACAGATTCGGACTCCGGATTCACATACACACATGCACAGTTGAGAGGTATTGAGCGTAAAATGGTAAGGCTACTTTGTAATCAAAACTATTTTATTATTTTGTTAAGGAAGGTATGTAGTAAGTGCAGCCTTTGGGAAGATAAGGAACCAAGCTGTAAATTACTAGAAGACTATTTTCCTGTATGGATAGTAGTTTGGGCTCTATAGCATTTATAAAATCAATGTTTGGTAATTTTCCATAAGCATCAATATAGAACATTTTAGAGAACGGACTCCGAACGCACACATATAGGTTTCTGTTTCATGGCTTGGGAAGTATTCTCGAGGGTTTTGGGTGGTCTCGTTTGAATTTGTTTCAATTTCAACATTATTTGTTGGAGTCGGCTTCTGTTTATCATTTATTACGTTTTCTAAATCCGCATTACATAAAGTTGAAGTCACTATTTCATTACTGGTTATTTTCTTTAGTTCATGCGCAACCAGCCTTCGGAATTGTCGCTTACTTACGCCTGCTTTCATTTTTATAGTAACTGTAATGTTGAAAAAACCGAACAACTATCCTATAGAGTTTTTCAAGATGTAATCCAGGTTTATGAAAAAATTATTATTCGATTCCTTAATTGATGGTGCAATTTTAATATTAAATGAGTAAAAAAGCTAGAGTTGGTCTAAGACCAATTCTTTACCCCTACATGAATATTTCGTATGGGCACCCATCTGTGCAAGTTTAATTTTTGAAGAGATATTTCGCATATATTCTATTCTGTATGCCAGCCTCATGAGGAAGTTACCTGATTTGTCTGTCCACTTAATTTAAATATACAATTTTGTTAAAAAGGTCATATCCAAATTTCAACTTATCGCACTCTCGTTTTCGTGAAGACAGACAGACAGACAGACGGACGGACAGACAAACGGACATACAAAAATCAAAATAATGTGTCACAAATGGAATAACAAACAGTAGATTTCATCATCTAGAATATGAAAAAAATTGTAACTTACCTATAATCGCAAGTTTTTATACGTACTTTATAATTATAATTTCACCAAGCAAACGCCTTTCTTATCTGAAACTGCGAATCACAATGACTAATCGTAAGGCAATGACTAATCGTAACACGAGAAAATGAAACTTGCATCACGTACATTCGCATTCAATATTTGCTTCGAAATTGCTTCAGATTGCTTCCAGAAAAGCACTTTTTTGGAAGCATATTGGTAACCTAAATACAAGTGGTTCGAATCTGCTTTTCTTTGAAGCGCTTGAAAATTTTTCCGCTGGCTTTGTTTGGGGGTAGAAGACTTCCTTCGAAACCTATAACAGAAAATATTACAAGCAGTTTTCTGAGATTTCCAAAGGTTCACAGGGTAAAGTGGAGATTGTACTTATTAGAGACGGTAAAGGTATGGCGACAAGAAATATTAGTGTGAATGTTGCAGTGAATCTCATGAACGTTTTGCAAAAAAATCTTACTTATTTCGGATATTTCTAAAAACTCTTTCTGATGTAGGCTTGCAGGATCTGTAAAACATCTCATATCGGGCTTCGTCAACCATCACAGCTTTTGTCATATATATAGTACAGACGAAATTTTCTATTAATGTATAATCTTCTTCATTATAAGATCTACTTCGATTCCAAATTTAGAAAATGTTAACTGCTATTCTAGTCTAGTTTCCAAAATTTTAAAAGGTTTTATTTTTCCTTTCATTAAAAGAGACAAAAGACTACACTCCACATCGTATAAAGCTGTGAAATGCACGTAAAGCTGCGCAAAGTGTTTGTTCCAATTCTTGGTAAATTAAATTAAAATCCATATATCTAAGAGTGTTTTTAGACAAAGTTCCTAATTCGATCCATACTTTTATATTATTTTTATGGTTAAGCAGATTGTACATCAGATCAGATGAGTACATCTGTATCTATAGATTTAATGACAACTGTGCTGTCTCTCTGTAAAAAGGATAACTGCAACATCATACGAGAACCTGCCTCTTCTTGAAAACTTTTTAGCTCTTTAACGTCTTCTCGAATCATATTTGTAATATGGATAATGATAAAACCGAATTTTCAGTATTTTAACTTCGTCTGGCAAAGGGTTAACGGCGCATAAAATGTCTTGGGACTGCATTTTTGTGCTCAGGGAAAACCTCTCTGTTTTTTAAGAAGTGATTTTAATAAGTGTTTCAATATTTAAAAAAAAAAGGGTGTTTTCAGCATACCATTACTCACTTAGGCCGTGGAGATTTCCTGCCAGACAATGGTTTTTGACATTGCCTTTCCTTTAACTTAATACTTTATGCATACATTTTTTGATTATACTTCACACCAAAAATTTACTGCGGGCTCTTGGTCTAGACTCTAGAGTGCTTAAATGTTCAGAAACATACATCATAAAAGTCTATATAACTTCAATTTTTGTATACAAAAGCATACAAACACAAATATTCTTCCTTTTTTTTACGAAAGAAACAAAAAAAAAACAAAAATTCTTTGCATAGATCAGAGATATATTAATATTAGCTTTATTATATTGAAAAGGATTTCTTGAAGCAAATTTGGTATAATGATATCCCCATATATGTACATGTTATTTTCATATTGAATTAAGTTTTTAACCAAATTTGGTAAAATATAAGAAAAAATATACTTACTATTATTATATTGGATTCTATATACAAATTACTGTTGTATTAATACAGAAACTAAGCTTCACCAAAAGAAACGCAGCTTAGGGGGACAGGCAGGTTCGTTCAGACCCCCGCATCAGTCCAACAGAAGAATAGAAGAAGAGCCCATTATCCTACTATCCAATTTTCGCCGTAGACCTATTATACACATATTAAACGACTCTTTATAGCGAGATGACACCATAAAGTTATTGTGTTTTACCTCCACTCTCCCGGAAACCCTCTCTAGGGGTCAATTTCAGGTTCACTAGGGACATCGTGATTCCGTGCCGACGATGAGGATGGGGAAGGTACACAGAGGATCTACACCAGATGATTCTCACCCAACTCGAAGGTAAGTAATGTCAATCCCTTCAAGTCACACATCTGTCTCGTGTTTTCTTTCAATTTCTTGCTATATTTAGGTTTTCTTTGGCACGAATCTTTTTTTTGTTAATGCTGCATGGTGTCGCAGGTTTTGTTTCTGTTTCAACCCACCACATACTATCCGCTTATAGCCGAGTTCATAGCATCCCAGCCTGGGCACAATGTTACCACGGAGCGAACTATCAGCTTCTGGGCTTCATGTCCTCCAACTCTCACTCAATTTATTTATATACCATAACAATTCCAAATTTGAAACGATCTGAAAGCAATCTAAAACGCATTCAGATCAAGAATATTAGATCAATTAACAGTTGGCATTAGATCATTTTTTATACGTATAGCAAAGGCTGTTAGTATATATTATTAGCTTACGTCTGTCGATGTCTCTAGTGTAACAAAAGCTGGGCCGAAATTGGCTAAATGCATCTCTATTTTCATCCAATCCAAATTGAATAATTTTACACAACCCCCCAAAAAATAAATGATTAACAAAAAGCACAAATTTTTGGTATTTGTAATTTTTTTTTATTAAAAAATGAATATCATACAAAACAATACAATTGCTATCAATATTGTTGTAGGTATGTCAATTTTGATATATTTTTTTTGTATTTTTGTTGTTTTTTTTTTTTTTTTTTTTTTACAATACAGAATTGAAAGTAAGTTTTAACGTTGAAATATTACATTATTTTTACCTCAACGAAGGGATACAAGATGCAAATTAATCAAATAAGCAATTTAACATTCCGGAAAAGCAGTAAGGAATTATTATTGACGTAAAGCTAATTTACTTCCGTTTTTGTTTCCTTTTTAAATATTTCTTTCCCCGTTTTTCTTCATTTTCTTTTTGTATTTTATTTCTATTCTTTTTCTCATTTTGTTCACATTCATGCAAAACAAAAATTGGAATTACACATTGTATTTATAATAATTGTTATCTTCTTCCTTTATTACTAATATAAATTTACCGTCATATAAAAACAACCAACTTTTTTTGTTTTTCCTTAGTTACCTAACATCAGCTACTTTTTAAAAGCAATGCACAAAATTTGAAATAATAGCGCGCTCAAACTTAAAAAACATCAAAACTCTGTACGATTTGAAGTTGTGAAAATTAAAAATTATGCAAAAAAAATTTTCAATATTTTCTTTTTTATTTTTCTTTCTTCCCATATCAAAAATTTAAATTAGTTTTTTTTTCCTTTATTATTATACTTAAACATTCATTTATTGTTTGGTATCAAAGTATTTTCCTTTTATAATTATTATTATTATTTTACTTCTCTGCTCGGTTTTCGCTTTGTATTTTATTTTTATTTTTTTTACTTATTTTTTGTTTTATTCTTATTATTCTGTGTGTGAGTGTTTCTTTTTTGAATTTATAAAAATTTTTTATTCTGTGTGTGAGTGTTTCTGTTTGGAAGTTATAAAATTTTTATTATATACTATATTCATTTTATTTTCATCCTTCTTCTGATTTATTTTCATGTTTAGAGAAGATGAAGCAAGCAGACATGCATAAATTTTACATTATCAGTACCACCCACCACTCTAAAAAAATTTCGTTAAAACAAAAAGGAACAAAGGAGAAGAAAAGAAACATTTTTAAAATCAGAAGAGGGAAAGATCTGACAGAACGGCTCACTAGACGAAAACAGACCACGTAGCTTTATGAGACCATATGAATGCAACTAAAAGTGATTTGATTAAAGATGAGGACGACGAGTTTTAGATAGAATATGAAAGACGATTTTTTTTTAGAATGGTAACTAACCTAACCTATCTATAATTAATGAAAAATAATAATATTGTTTGTTTTATGAAAATATACACATAATTGAATAGATCCTTTTTACTAAGTTTCCAAAAATAAAAACGAAAGTTTTCATTTGAAAGATTCTGAGAGTGCATTCAAATAAGAGCTTATATTAGACCAGTTGTAAGTTGCTAGGGCTTACACGCTGCTTCATTGTTCGTTGATAAGAGGCATTCGGAGGGAGAAAAAATTGAATGCTGCACTTTTTTAAGCTCCAACACGAGCAGCATATCAATACTACTGCAAGCAAATAGTTTCGGCCATTTTGAAATTGTGAAAGCTCTGATCGCGATATCAATAATTTTAACTTGATTAAAGACCCATGCAATTAATTCCGGTAATCATATAAGGAACTACAGCATAGCATGTCTATGCACAAGTGTAGCAAAATACACGTCCTTCGTGCTGCGTAAACAAATCGCACTTGATCTTAAATTTTCGTATTTTTCTCTATTTCTGCTATATACATATATTTAAAAAAAATCACATAGCTTAATAAAATAAGATGATACATTTTTTAAATACATACATATATTAACTTGTCTAAAAAAACGATTTTCCGTCGGAATTGTTGTTTTTGCAGCATTGCACAGAACAATTCAGCAAGATAGTTTAATGGCTTAATAATTTTTTTCGATACGATGTTCTACGGTTAATTTCACAAAAATGTCCACTTAAAGCTTTTGAAATAACGCTATTTCAAATATATTTCTATATCTTGAATAACGAGGGCTGATTCCGAATACGTTAAGCTGTCAAAACTATTCGAAATGAATTTGCATTTGGTATTCTTGAAATCCATATTCGTTATTTTCGTACGCAAACCATTCGTTTTGTAAAGAATGGAATACAATTATTCGATATTAACCAAATTCCTAAAAATCATTGGTAATTCAAGAATAGGCACCCAGATCTTACTTAATAAGTGAGACTTTGAAGTTTCTGAAAGTAAACATTTCAGAGTTCCGGAAATTCAGCGACTTTTGCAAGTTTATTATTATTAAAACATTAGAAATTTGAGATAGCGTTGTTTCTAAATCTTGAAATATATATTTTCATTCAATTTTAGTGTTTTATATAATTACACACACCAAATTCAAATGTTGTACTACGAGGCAGCGACAATTTTAGAATCTTGCCTTAATGTCGCAACATGTGTTCGAAAATTATTTTGTCGTCGTCAAATTCATGCTACATTCATTGTATTTCAGCCTTTATTCGCTATCTTTATTATATAAACTGTAAGCCTAGTCGTACACTCTGCACTTTTTACGGATGAGAGGCAATCGGGGGGAGGAAAAATCCCGAAATGCCGTTTCAAATTGCAGCACGAGCAGCATACCAATCCTACTGCAGGCAAATAGCTTCGGCCATTTTGAAATTGTGAAATTTCTGATCGAAAGGTTGTCCAGCTCTTAGAATATATAGCAAATAGAAATGGTGATAAGCCAGATTTCGCGTAATGAATTCTGGTTGTGTTGGTAGTCCATGTTTTACATATATTTACACGCCGTCCGTATTCTAAACAACTTGTCAATTTGCAAAAAGTAAACAAAGGTTTTGTGCGGAGCATCTGTGGTAAAAAATATTCTTTTTCGACTTTATTTTGAAATAATTCACATATTTAATTTATACAAATCTTTGCCACTATTAACAAAAAAGATAATTTACATAGTGCATTTGCCTGAAACGCGATGTTCTTAGTTTATAATTCGAATTATATTTTCAAGCAAGTTCGGTCAGTGTACTGACCGAACACTTCTTCTAAACTTCAAAGATAAATAGTTTTGAAAAAAAAAACTGTTTCCGTGCTGTTGTTAAATTTCGTCAAAGAATTTTATATTCAATAGGTTCACAAAACAAAAAGCATATTTGACAATCATGACTCAGTTTTTTAATACTGGTCCCTCGCAAATCGCTTACTCCTATGCATGATGCCCTGCTCTTGAAAAATTACGCTCATGTACACGAATTATATACGATTCACCCATTTCTATTTGCTATATATTCTAAGGTCCAGCTCTCTACCTGCGATTTGAAGTTTTGATACAGTTATTATTTATATCAAAAACTGGACCTTGTTTGAACACGTACAAAATTAAACTCGGTATTTATACATATAAGGAACTACAGCGGTGCAAAATTATTGTGATGACAAATGTTGGCGCAAGTTCGCAAATTTTCGCGTGTTGCGTAACAGCTACGTGTATGACGGCCTCCAGAACTATGTCTGTGTTGTATAGGAGAGATGTCGCTACTTGCATTAAATGTGATACTTACAACATTTTTATTCATTAATACTAATCAAATTTATCCAGAATATAAAGTAAAAATGGTTAAAAAACAAATCAAAAGTAATTATACGGTCATTATTTTATTAAGTTTTAAAGCTGGAAATAACAAGCGAAATTCAAGTAGAGCACTGATATATAATAAGAATGGACTGAGTCATCCTATATAAATCCTATAGTCAAAAATGGCACACATTTTGAGTAAAATCTGTTTGTCTCCAATTTTGGAAACAGTACGGTTGTATTAAATGGAATGCATTGGAATTGACATAAAAATTCAGACAAATATATTGCTTATATAAAGTCTATCTTTTTAAGCTCCTTTATTTTTGACATCACATTTTTCAGTAATATTAAAAATTAATTTTTGTGTTAATTAAAACAGGTTTAATTTCACAAACAATATTTATAATGCAATACTATTTTATAACATCTTTAGGGTTTATAATCGACAAATAATAATAAACGGTGTACAATTGTACGAAATAAAGGGTTTTCACAACCTGTTGAAAATATGTACCATTTTTAAAGCAAGAACACTCAGTCCATTCTTATTATGCATATGTCAGTGGAGTAGAGATATCTCCTTCCTATACAAAACAGAAAAGATTTTGGAGACATCTGATACAGTCTATAATCAAAGCGTACACTGTATTCATAGGTTAGAGCGACTCCTGATTAGTTTTTTATTCAAATTTAAATTAAATTTAGGATTTCGAAATTTTTCGAAATTTTAAAAATGGAAACACAAAAAGTCTACTACTAACTATAAAAATTCCATCCGAATCGATTTCGAATCACTTAAGTTATTAAAGAAATGCAAAAAAGATGTGAGTTACTTTTAGATTTAAACTAGATACAAGATTACTCTTCATTTAAAGTCCAGTATATACTCGAAAAATCTACCATTCGATTCGGAATAAACATTTAAAACTTATGTTCGAATTCAAGTATCGAACAAATTTACATGAATTGAATAAAAAAATGTTTTCCTTTATGAAATGCCAGTTTTGGGCAATAGCAGAAAGTCCTACCCTGCTAATTGCATGTGCAGAATATATTTACTTTTGCAGCTGTTTTTGGAAAACTTGCGCCATAATTTTTCGTAGTCCAGGAGGGTGATTCTGATCTTTTGTTGTACTTGAATATCAAAACATACGACTAAATGAAATTAACTTTTCTACTGATTTTTTCGTGTTTTTATTCAGGTCAGCAACCCTTGCATGACTTAGAATGAACTGAAAATGTCACTTCACATTACAAATTCAAAATAATATTTCGAATTTAAGCACTTTTAATGCTCTAATTAGGCGTAGAATTTTTATTTACCAGTGTAAAATTTTTGTCACAACCTCTGGGAGCAGTTGACTAATTTGTCCTATATTTTGTCGTGTTTTTTGACGTTAGTTCATCGAAAATTCATTATAGTTCATTTTGTGGTAGATAATAGTGAAGACACAAAATGAACTGTGTTAAAAGAAAAAATACGACAAAATATGTTAAAATTCACGATTAAATAGTACGACAAAAGATCAGAATCACCCTCCAGATCACCTATGGTAAGTTTTTGTTTATTGTGGAGGTATGGAGCAAGAGTAAATTAAGTCAGGCTTTCCGAAAAACTTAAATGAAGTCAACTGAACATGGAAATTATTTAACCAAATGACGATTTTTAATTTAATCCTCCTACTATATAAAATGTCTATACATACATACATAGGTCGCTAAAGCTCAAATAATCCGTTCCGCCATAATTTTCCCGAAATATGTGATATTTGTTTTTTATATAATTATCCTAAAATGGTTTGTTTTGAAAATTAAAACAAACTTTACGTGTCTCGATTTTATACAATAATTATCATATATAATTTTCGGACTATAATATAATATAAATATAATTTAAATAAATTTAGATTTTAATTAAAATTCTAATTAAGAATTGAAACTTAGTACCAATTTTTTTTTTTTAATTTTAAAACATCTTTAACAAAAGCACAAATCAATTTCCGTTCTATAAATAAATTAAAATGTGAACTGACCTAATTATAATATATTTTTTATTTTTTTTTTATTTTTCTTCTTCTTTCTTCTCTCAAAATATAAAAAATGAATAAATTTTTAATTTAAAGACACTGAAACCGTAAAGTCATGTTTTATTTATAAATATTCTAAGAATAAAGTTAATATCTAAGAATAGTTGGCAAGCCCCAACTGTGCGGAGCGTTAAATCTTTTTCATTTTTATCTTTCTTTTTGATGTAGTTTTGTCAAAAAAACTCATGAAACTCATGGAAACTAAGTATGTATAGTTGTATGTGTATACATGTAAGTATGTATCAGTATGAATGTATGTATTTTCAAGAATGTTCACATTATTTTTGAGAAAAGTATAGGAAATTTTTTTTATTGATAATTTATTGTATAATATAATATATAATATAAATTTCGATGAATTTTATTGTTGCTGCATTGAATAGTGATCGAATATAAAAACTTGGATTGCATTTGGTGTTTTTTTTTTTTTTTTTTTAAACACTGCAAGAAATTAATATTGTTTTTTTTTTACTTTCTATAGTTTTGTTTCATGCGCTTTCGTACAAGAGTTCAAATGGACTTTTTTGAATGATTTCTTTTCATTTTTTTTTTTTTACTTTTTCACTTTTACTTTTTATTTTATTTTCTTATTTATTTATACCTTTTTTCTGTTGTATTAAATTTAGTGTGTTGAGGATAGCCATATTATGTGTGGAGTGCGGAGAGAAATTCCATAGATCTGTAATTAAGAGAAGATGCATATATATGTAGATAGATACGTTTTTCTTTAGATGAAATACTGGAATTTTCGAATACATACTGTCATTGTTGCATGCATGGGGTATGTGAACTGTGTGCAGGGTGCTTAATAAACGAGTAGGAAATAAAGATGATAGGTTATGTTGAAAAATCCATCAATTGTATGGTAGGTTGCAGTGCCGAATCTAGGAAAATTTAAAGGGGGGGTGTAAAGAAGTCAGTTGCCACACATTCTAACAACAATCTTTATTTGGAGCAAATTTTATTACAGTTCCAGGGTATACTCTGCAGCATATATGATAGAGGATCTATTATATGTATACTGCATGCCCTGGAACTATAACCAAAATTATTAAAAACAATTTCAAATTTAAAACAATAATGATTGTTAAATAAGAAGTATATTTGAAATTCAAACAACAATTAAGATCTATATATGTATACCTATCTTAATTGTCGTATCTCAAATCTCAAACTATTTTAAAATAAAAGGAAAGTTGAAAATCGTGTCATTATAAACTTTTCGTTAATGAGAGACACTCAGAGAGAGGAAAAATTCGGAAAAATACTCCCCCGGACTGTCTCTTATCAACGAACACTTGCATCAAAGTGATACATGCTAGCGGGGCGTGTACGACGAGGCAAAGAATATAAATTAAAAATGTTATTATGTTAGTTAGTATGTTAGTTTTCAGTCCAAACATACAAAAAATCACTCAGGCATATATGTATCTATGTATGTATATGTCGTAGACATTTGACGTAACTCAGCATTTCACGAAAAGTCTAGACACTTCATGGAAAGTAGGCAAATAATGTAACGGTTTTGAGTTAGCCCCTTTTTACATTATGTGTCTGAAATTTTTAGTCATTTCATTAAATGCTAAAAGCGTTTACGCCGATACTGTAATACCATCCTATATAACCAAATACTAGTAGTGGGAGATGGGTGGTGGAGGGGGATGTCGCATCCAGGCCTGCGACACACATACCCACACACCACACATACCCATATACGCACTCATATACACACATACACACACATGCACGCGCCTACTTTCCATGAAGTGTCTAGACTTTTCGTGAAATGATGAGTTACGTCAAATGTCTACGACATATACGTATGTATTTAGTTATAGGGTATAAAGAACGGCAAGCATTTAAAAATCAACCTTTCACAATAGCGAACTTCTATCTAGGCAAACTAAGCAATTGCCAATTGTCCCAACCTTGTAGAGGCCCCGCCAGGGGCCGAAATGGTATACATGAAGGACATACATATGACACCTGAGATGAAAAAAATACTTTAATTTACTTTATTATTCCTTCATAACATACAGGAACGGACTTACCAATAAGCAGAGCAGAGCGAAAAGTTCTCAATTGATGAACTAAAAGAAACGAAAGGCAAGTCGTACTATCCGGCAGGAATGGATTCAGAGTTACTGTTTTCACCGTCATTATCAACTGGTTACTTGCAGAACTACAAAGACGTGGTTCTGTTTACGATAACTTGAGTAACATGTTTAACTTTCTTATGACACTACATAGCTTAGAATCTCAAGATATACGCGAGGGCGCCACGAACTTGAAAGTCTTCTATCTAGGAAATTTAGACTGGACTTTGGAAAACGAGACATCTTGGAAATAGGCTTTTTGAACATTTATTCAAATGTAGAAATAGCACTCCAGATGTTGCTACGTACACCAGGGTCAGACTGCTTGGCAGAATGGTAGTTTACAGCGCTAAAACGAGTAAAGAACTTCCGCCAAAGAGGAGATCAGGCTCAATACTCTCTGTGCTATAGGTACATTGAGTCAAAAATAATGCAGTCTGTAGACTATAGTCAGGTAATCCGTTCCTTTGCAGAGAAGAAAGTTCTTAACAACAAGTTAAGAATCAGGCGAGATTTCCGACTGTTTATACCCTAGATGAAAACATTGAGTATATTAAGTTTGTCATTCCGTTTGTAACATCTCGAAATAATGATGGTAGAGCAAAATGAATTGGACATACATGCATAAAATTAAAAATTATTTTGATTTTTGCATGTCCGTCAGTCTGCCCGTCCGCACGATAACTCGAGAACGCGTGTACTTAGAGAGCTAGAATTTTGCACAAGTGCTTTTGAAAAAAAAAAAAGTAAAATTAAGTTCGAAAACGGGACGAATCCGGTAACTCCTTCGTAGGATTGACATACAAAAATTTCGTTTTTCACTATATGTATTTGGACACTGCCTGCGAAGACATTGACTTACAGATCTGAAATGCATGGTTTTCATGCGGAAAACCACTTTACAACCAAACTTACATACATGTGCGTTTATTTAATTTTCCGCCTGCTGATTCTATAATGGGACAAATATGGCGTGAAAAATGCAGAATTCTCGACGCATAAAAAAAGTTCATACAAAATGCGTGAGGCAACAATACTATACCAGTGTGCCGCCGGCATACAAGCAGCGATCAGCGAACACTCATATTTGACCCATTAGCTGCAACAAAACTCAGTCGTAAGCGTACATAATATTATGATATGTACGCAGCATCCTAAATACGAGTTTTTATCGTTCTATCATTCTCTGTTTTCTGTATTTTTCCAAGCCAAAACAAATTTCCCCCGTCAGCTCGCCCGCACCAGCCCTAGTGCTTGAAAAATTTTGGGAGTGAAGAATTTACTCTTGTTGCATATTCTGTATGTCTTTATGTTTCTTTGCTACTATCCATACAGAAAAATAGTCTTCTAGTAATTTACAGTTTGGTTATTTACCTTCCCAAAAGCTATACTTACTACATACTATATATACCTTACTTAACAAAATAATAAAATAGTTTTGAATACAAAGTAACCTTACCATTTTACGGTAGCTTTGCTACACATCTTGTGATCCTCAGGGCAGCCATCTAGAGCCACTGCTTTTCATAACTTACTGATTTGAGAATCCCCTATTGTGCACTGCCTTGTTTTTTATCTCGTAATGGGAAGCCTTTACACTTTAATTATATCTTAGAAGGATGCCCTTATCAAGTCTAGTTAAAATCTAAAATTTGGGTGTCTTCCTTAATACTAGTGTTTCTTTCGCGAATCTTATTAACGCAAACGCTGTCAAGGATAACGCTATTCTGGGTTTTGTATTGTGATAATCAAAGCAGTTTGATCATTGGATTATAACAAGACTTTCTTAATGCATATTTGTCAGATCAATCGTGAGGTATGCAAAGTCCGGTTTGATCCCATTTCATTGAATTCTCTCGATAATAGAGAAAACGCTTCCTCAGTAAGACAAGTAGAATAGTTTGCGCAGAGACTTAGCCAAGGATGAGGCGCAGCTTTTAAATGAAAGGAGTAAGAAACCATTAGGACCTACGGGTTTAGAGACGTTGATCTCATCGTCTCAAGGACCTTAAATAAACCCCTCGTACGGGTGCGTATTGGCTCTTGCACACATCCACACGGGGGATACAAAACAGGTATCTGTGAAGTGGATGGAAAACAAGAATTTGCAGCGAATCGAGCAACCAAAATATTAGGCTTATTTGAAGGCGTTACAATCACTTCACCATTATTAAGTAGTGAAGGTATAGAGGAACTAGTGAAGTCGTTCCTGATGGTTTTAACGAGAGACCAGAAATCTTTGTGGCTTGCCAAAATTCTCATGCCTAACACTCTGGTCAAAATGAAATTTTTCTCTCAGAATAATGGACTTGCAGGTGTTCCGTGCAGTCTTGTAGACTTGTTTCAGATGGCCATGGATGCAAATGATAGGTGTGAAAAGCAGACTCTTTCGCTTTTATTGCTTGGTTGCACTTTTCGTTAAACCAAGAGCGGTTTTACATATGTTTTTGTCGTAGTCTGTCCCGGATATAATCAAATATTATAAACTTCATTTAAATAAAGGCTTGAAAGCTTATCGCGACATCAAGAAGGACTATAGAGACAACTAGCAGTTGAAACTCAAGAAGAAGTAGATGTTAGATTAGATGATTGTGCACTGTATGTATGTAACTAGTATTTTCTTGACAATCATGACACTTCCAATTTCCATTTCGAAGCAGACATATACTAATGTGTACTTGGAACGTATTAACGTAGTTTTTAGCAGTTCCAAATCGTTCCAACTCATCAGTCTCTCTCATCTTTACTTCTTCTTCTACATAGTGAGAAAATCCTAGACTTGCACATTTGAAGCGAAATTTTATCAATCCTGCAAATAACCATGACTATCACTCACATTTTGGTCAAAGACAGAGTGATGATTCTGAACTTTTGTCGTAATTTTTGTCATATTTTGACATTACGATAAAGAAGATTGCTCAAATATATATGGGCAGAAAACCCAGCGCCGATTAAAATGATTCATACCTGGGTATGATGGGGTATAAATAGTGGGTCACAAAAAAGTAATTCGGTTCTTACAGAATAATCACCAAAACGGTCACAAAGTGCACAAAGTGAAAACGGCGCAAGTGTCAAGTAACCCTTTTCTTGCTGTTAAAATAGATAATTAGCGCGAGATAGACAGGTAGTGCGAGAGAAAGAGAGAGAGAGATGTATGCCTTTATGTAGCAGTGTCAAGAAAAAGTGGCTACTTATACCACTTTTTCTTGACACTACTACATAAAGGCAAGTTCAAGCTGCAGTTCAAATTGAAAAACAGTCATTCGTTGCGACCGTTTCGTTGTGAATTATGTTAAGAGATTTTTACGACGATAACTTTCTACTTTATTGTGATTGACCTCAGATTTATAGTGGACATTGATTATATTTGCGATTGGACATTTTAAAACAATATGGGAGATAATCGTCATTATGTGAATTGTGACCGTTCATTGCCACCAATCCGGCCTCCGTGGTGGTGGTGGAGTATGGTCAACAAACACCCTTTCGCGATGCAGAAGGAGACCTGTGCCCCAACAGTTAGGTGATATATATATCGGCTGAGTTAAAGAAATTACATGGTATTACATAAAAAATACAGCCAATACTTTGTGCTCGAGCAAGCCTTCTTATTAATTATTTTGTGAGAAACGAATTACCTACATATTTATGACCTACTATTTATGCCCTACCATACCATGTATGAAACATTTTAATCGACGCTGAGTTATTTTTAGCATTCTTCTTTGTCAACTACTCCCGAAATTATGACAAAACTTTTGATCTATGGTAAGTGAACATTCTACACTTGCTTAGAGCATTAGAAGTGCTTAAACTCGAAATAATATTTTTGCGTTTCTAATGCGAAGTAATATCAGGTTTGCTGAGCTAAATAAAAGCACGAAATAAACAGAAGAAAAGCTCATCTCAATATGTCGTATATTTTCGAAAAAAGGTCAGAATGAGCACCCTACAAGAAGCTCTAGAAGTAAAGTAGGTGTGTGTATTTGCAGATATAAAGGGAGAAGACTTCAATAGCATCTCTTTCGATGCAATCAAACTAGCCGTTCTGATAAAAAGCATTGAGATATTCATAGTTCAGTAAATGCTTAGAAGCAGGAAAAGAACTACACTACACTGGGTAAATTATAACCGCAGCTAAGGGCTGCTCACAAGGAGTTTTCTCTCTGCTCCTGTCATCGATCGTAATAGGCAACCAATTAGTAAAACGGGCATTCAGACGAGGTCACATGTCTACAGGTCACCTCGATAAAAAAAAACTTACCTGATCAGCATCCTGTTTAGTGTGTAACATGTGAACATTTAGTGTGAAATCAAAAATGAGGCCCTTGAATGGTTGCTAGAAATCAATAAAAAGAAATCCAAGGCTCAGCTATAAAAACTTAAGTAGGCTTGTACAGGAGTAACTGGAGCCATAAGCACCTGTCGCTCTGCAGCCATGGAGATCTTACTGAACTTTCCACCCTTGAACCTGTTACAAAGGGAGAGAAATAGTTTAAACCGACCG
The DNA here is from genome assembly GCA_963924295.1 of Dioctria rufipes. NCBI lineage: Eukaryota > Metazoa > Arthropoda > Insecta > Diptera > Asilidae > Dioctria > Dioctria rufipes. The sequence goes on along the minus strand of OZ002744.1, from coordinate 66,545,195 downwards.
CAGTGGTCTCTTAAGTATCTTAAATCAGATGCGATTCAAGCAAATTACAAAAAATATTTATATAGCACGCCAAACTAAAATGGATCTTGTAAGGAGAATTGACGTGGGTTAAAAAAGACCGACAACAATGGCGATCCAGCAAACCGCCATTCCAGCAAGGATTAACGGTGTGATTTATATATGGGGTTCTAGAACAAACCATGGGTGTGTCTAGATTCCGCATCTCAAAAGCTAATTTCAAAACTTATTTCAAAGAGAACTACTACCTATAAAAGTATGCACCAATACCTGCATTAAAGAACTAGTGAGTACCACAACATGAGGACCATATAGAATATAATATTTCTTACGAATTAGCAAAAATTGGGAACTTAAAATAATTGCAGTGGTCCAAGCTCTTATGTACTGTATCACCTAAACAAGTTTGGCTTGGCTCAGACTCAGTACTAGTACCCACAAAACATTTCGTTTGCTCTACAATTGTGCAACAATCGCGAGAAAGAGATTACTTCACCTTGAGCATACACTTCCTTCCCCAAAAACCTGCTAAATCACAATCTCCGAAAGGTTATAGACTTCATCAACAATCTTAACAGATTCACAATACATCTTTCAGAAGTCAAAATATCTAGTTTCTAGTCAGAAATAGCTTTATCGATCTTAACATTGTTTTCCGTGCTCTTTCCTTTTACTGCTTTAGTTTTATAAGTTGATTTTATTTATTTAATTGCCGTGTTTCCATTAAACCATGTCTGGGCCTGATAAGGTTACGAATAAAAGAGAAAGGTAGATCGAATTCCATAAGCACGGTGCCTGCGCTTCCTTCCGTTGGAATTAGCAACCACATAAATCTGCTAGTCGTATGGATGATGCAACTACTACAAGTAAATCAACATTTAGTTCAGTCACCTATTTCGGATGTAGAATCTCGTCTCTTGAATAAAATCCACAGTCTGGTTCAAGGTTTAAATCGACGTGGCAATATCTATTCAGGAGTGTACTGATGTTTATGTTTTTTCATTATTTTTCTTTGTCACTGGGGACTGTTTAGAAAAATTCCTACATTAATAATAGGTTTGTTCGATGAAAACACCGTGTACAATTTTCCCGGGGTTTTGTGCACTCATCGAACAAGTTTTTAAAACACCGGGTAAATCTAGTGTAATTACATTTCTCCTCTGACAATTCTCCTGAGTATAATTAATTGTAAAAAGTTATTTATAAAATGGGTGATTACAAATAAAATGTGCTCTAGCTATTTATCTATTTCTTTTCTTCTAATTTTTGCTCAAGAAGTAATTTATATGCCCCAATCAGCAACATATTGCAAGTGACAGTTCTCAAGTGACAAATGTCAAACCATTACCCTAAGAAAATTATAGTGTAAGCTCGGGGTAGCCCAGGTTTTTCAAAAAAGATAGTCTAGCCCGGTGTAGCCCTGGGTTTACCCGGGGTTTTCATCGAACAGATCTAATAATATACCCATATTATAATATAGTGGATTGGGGGGCATAGCGGGGTACCTAAACAAAAATTTTTTCAAATATTTTTGTTTGCCAAAATTGCTCTGATATGATCATCAGTTTACTTTTCATACTATTTACGCATCATTACTCGTATACACTAGTGCTGGTATCGAGATTATTTTTTCAGAAACTTTAAAAAAAAGTTCTAAATTGTAAATAAAAAATTCCAAATCATAATTCATCACTTTTATTATTTTAATTTGAAAGTTTATTTTATTTCCTTAAAGTCCCCGCTTTGCCACCCTCCCCTACAATTATATAATATTATATATTATGTAATAAATAGTAATAATAACGTCATAATGTTCTCCAATAAATAATAGTAACGAGTTTGAATATGGAATTATCCTTCTATATAGATTATATATTTTCCAATTTCAGGATCTCTTAATTGCTGATGATTCATAAGTGTGTGGCTTAACACGAAAAGATATTTTCCTAATATTAAAAGGACACTTAAAAGATAGTGTGACCATTGCATATGTCGAAATTGAAAAGTTTATGTCTGATAAATTAAAACGCCCCTTTGCCTTATCGGACACTGTAAAACCTGTACTTCGCAAGTTGTTGCATGACTTGAAAATAAAATGGCAGCAAGCATATATGACTGAAGAAAAATTTTTGCAAAAGTTTTCTGAATGGTTAAGCGTTTTTGTTTCCTTCGAAGAAACCAAACAAACTTCAGAAAAATCCAACAAAATGGGTCGGCCTTCTTCAGAATTTAAGGAGTCTAGTGACCGGACAAAACGAAGAAGGACTGAAGAATTACGTGCACAGAAAAGTATTGAAGAATTAGCATATGCGACTCAAATGAGCCTCAGGTCATCGGAGAAATCAGATGCTGCAAATATTGTCCGAGATGTGGGATTGGGAAGCCCATTGAAAGTTAAGAAGTGTAAGGAATCTATAGATTCGATTCAAAAAACGACTTTCTCTGCTGATGCTGCTCTGTCCGTTATAGTGGAACCAAAATTATCAAGATCACAATATCAGGGATTTCGTAATAGAAGCAAAGCGAACGGCTGTAATTTATTTCCACCGTATAAATTACCATATCAAGCGAAGCTTAAATGTTATCCGCAAGTCAGTTATCAGTGTCAATGAATGCACTGCTGAGGTAAAATTGTAGGCTTTGCTGAATCACACAGTTGATAGAATATTATTAACGCAAATGGATGTTGTCAAGAGTTTGTCTCCTGAAAATATTGGCAAGTTGAATTTAATTTGTAATTGGGGCTGCGATGGCAGTTCTGGTCAAAGTACATACAAACAAAAGTTTACCAGCGATGATGGAAGCAAGTCCGACGCCAAAATTTTTTTTACCTCAATCGTTCCACTACAGCTTGTAGTAGACGACCAAGAACCCAACGATAGACTTATTGTATGAAAAAATCCGAGGCCGTCATCTCCTCATTTTTGTAGACCTATTAAAATCCAATTTCTTCACGAAAGTACTCAAGCCATCCATTGGGTTTGGTAGCTCAAATGAAGGGAATACCGCTCGACGATTTTTCGAAAACTCAAGAATTTCTGCTACTATTACCTACTGGGGTTGATGAAGACTTGACTAAACGTTTTCATGTGATATTACAGACAATTTCGATTTAATCAAATTTCAAGATTATGCCTTGCAGACAGCTCGTTACTTTGTCCAGTTATATCCGAGGTTCTACATGCCAACTTCAGTACATAAGATTTTAATTCATGGCGCAGAAGTGATAAATTCATCACTATTGCCGATAGGGCAGATGTCTGAAGACACTCAAGAGTCCAGCAATAAATATATCAAAAAGTTTTGAGAAGATTTTGCAAGAAAATGTTCCCGAGTTAAAACAATGGAAGACATTTTTTTACGAATACTACTAACATCCGATCCATATATTTCGAGATTGCGCGCATTACCGAAAAAAAAAACTCTAAGTCGCTGCTTCCAGAAGCAGTGTTTTTATTAGTTGCGCCAAGTATACCGGAAAGCGCGGGAAGCTCTTGCGATCTCACATTCGAATCGACTGACTGTGAGTCTAATTATTCGTCGGATGACGATGCGAAAACTTCTAAGCGATTTGTTATATAAGAGATTTTTTGTATTCCAATATAATATACGGATTTATTTTTTACTTTCGGCTTTCAAAATGCTAAGCGAGCGTTATATGCTGACAAACTTGACACTACTATCCCTTTGAAGAAACTCTGGCATACACTTCGTAGCCTTGGGAAAACCAGCAATAAAAACTTGGAATGCGAGCTAAATCCTGATGATCTTAATAAATACATTATATCGCATAGTAGTAACGTTAATACCATCTCTTCGTGCACGGGTATGGTGCTGCACTTCTCGAAACGCCCCGCTGACTTTGGCTTTAGCTTCCGTTGTATTGATGCGAATGAAGCAATTGACACCAGTTCTATTCGCTCAGAGGCAATTGGCCCGGATAATTTACCACCCCGCTTTTTAAATTGCTGTTACCCTTTATAATTACACCTACACTACAAATTTTTAACGGCAGTTTAACTTACAGTGAACTTCCAATTGCTAAAAATTCCTCTGCAAGGGAGCCAGGTGACTTCTGATCAATTAGCATATTATGCTTCCTAACAAAGGTGCTGGAAAAAATCATGTTTAAACAAATACATACAACAGTATATGTTCCAAAATAATTTTCTCAGTCAATGGCAGTCTGACTTCCGCGATGGTCAGAGCTGTGAGACAGAGCAGTTAAAAGTAACGATTGATATTAGATCAACCTTTGACAATGATCATCTTCTGTTCTTAGTACTTTTAGATTTCTCTAAAGCCTTCGACACCGTTGATCATTCCAAACTCCTTGCTAAGCTTATTGAACTTTTTGATTTTAGTGCCCCTGCTTCCAAACTAATCGTTGTCAGCTGTTTAAGGTCGCTAACCTCCTCCAGAATTAGTGTGACATGTGGCGTGCCTCGGAGATCTATCTTGGGTGTATGCTGATGATGTCCAACTATATCTTAATCATCCTATCGACTTAGTTGAAGATTGCTTTAGCAGGTTGAATGAGAACTTGGAACAAATTCACGAGTGGTATGTTGTCTATGGCCTCTCATTGAACAACACTAAGTCTGTGACCTTGCCCTTGTATTGTACCCTTTCTTTGTTTTTATTTAATAAAATCTCTTTCCGTGATACTAGCCACAATTTGAGAAGGGTTCCTCAAGGTCTAACTTTAGCATGTATGAACCTATTAATCACATGTATATTACTGTTAATAATATGGCGAAAAAAATGGCGGTAACTTATTGGAATACGGACGCCAAATTTTATCTGCGAGAAAATTTCAATTTAATTGTGGAGTTTTTTTATAAAGTGAAAGGTGAAAAATTGTCACAAAGTTTTAGTAATTACCAGTAGTAAACTTTTAAATTGTTACAGAGTGGGTAGTTTCTGTATTTTTAAGAAATACACAAAGAACTATAAAAGTGGTAAGACACAAGCAGGGGAGCGCTAGCGCAGCCGACCCGTCTTGTGGCGGCAGTATTAACAGCAATAGATCCCTCTTTAATGAGGTCAATAGAAGGAAAATGGCAGGAAAGCAGACTAAAAACAGGAAAGATATGAAAAGTGTAGGAGATGTCCTCACAGAAAAGGACCTGGAAAAACTCAGAAAATTTGAGGTTAAGGGTCACGTACCATTTAGTGACGCCAATAGCAGCCATATTGAAGAGACAAATCAGCATCCCTTGAACAAAGAAGATATTCCTATTTCGCAGCCAACTGGAAGCGGGATTAATGTATCAAATGCACAGGTTGCAAGCAATTGGGAAAACAATTTAAAGGCAGCTTCGCAGGAATTCTGTGAGGTTAGGGCCAAAAAAAGAAAAAAGCATATTACGGATAAGGAAGTAAAAGGTAAGGATGTCTTTGATAACTCTATTTATTCGAACAAATACGCGATACTGTCCAATGATGGAGACGTCATGGACCTAGACGATATTGAGGAAGTATCATCACAATCTAGCAATATTGGTAATGAGGAGAGAACTGAATTAGGCAATAAGACTGTAGATTCAATGGCATCAGTGCCTATAGGTATTTCTAACATGAAAATAAACAGTATGGACGTAATTTTCTGTCCACCGATTTTTGTATTTGGCATTAGTGTGAAGATTCTAATAGAATTCATTGAGGCCACAGCTGTAGACTGCAAAGTCAATAATATTAAATATAAATTTAGAAATGTAGGTTTCAGGAGAACCAAGGTTTTTGTTAATGACGCGGGGGTCCATCGACTCTTAATGGAGAGGCTACGTAGCACTAAGGTGGAAGCCTTCTCGTTCGCTCCTAAGGGAGCCAAGAAAGTTTCAATAATGTTAAGAGGGTTGGAGGGCGACACAGCAGTTGAGGAAATAGCCGCGGCACTCAGAGATAAGGCTCCGAACACTAAAATTTCCAAGGTTTCGGCCTTCAGCACTGCTCGTACTAGGGAGTTAGGGATAAACACAAGATTGTTCGTGGTTCAGCTGGAAGCGGGTGAGAACACTGCTGAACTAATTACAATTAGATACTTACTGTACCAAGCCATCACATGGGAGAGAAAGAGGCAAAGAAACATCATTAGATGTTTCAGATGCCAAAGATTTGGGCACACGGGTGAGTTTTGTGCCTACGAAAGTAGATGCGTGGTATGCGGGGAGGGACACGACTCTGAACAATGCATTAAGGCAAATGAAAGCAACACGAACAAACAATCGGCGAAATGTGCAAACTGTGGGGCTACGGGACACCCGGCCAGCTATGGGGGCTGTCCTGAATTCAAGAAATATAAAGAGAAAAGAGACTTACTGAAAATTAATGCCAGGAAGCTGGCAACTAACAGAAAAATTGCTACCAATCGTGCCATAAACAGTTTCATTAACCCTTCAGTTTCATTCGCAGATACTCTCAGAGGCAACTCAGAGGAGCAGAATAATGTTAAGGGAGCGCTGAACAGTTTCATGGGGGAATCCCAGAAATTGTTCGACATTCCGTTCAAGGACTTAATTGGTCGTATAACCCAATTTTGGCCTAAGTATCTGACCTTACAAAGTAAACAAGATAAAATGTTCGCATATCTTGATTTCGTCGCCTCCTTAGTAGCCAAATGAGTGCTTCTAATATTAAAACCCTAGCATTAAATATTAACTCTTTGGTATCTCACGACAAAAGAATAGCACTCACGACTATTCTGAAACAGCACAACATTCAGGTATGTCTTCTTTCCGAAACTAGACTCAAAAACAATCACAAACCTAGGGTTAATGGATTTAACATTATCAGAAACGATAATGGCAGAGGCACAGCAGTAGTAATTAATAACAAATTCAAATATTCCCATATAATGTTTCATAGTGACCTCATCTCAGCTTGTCTTGTAAGCATTACATATAATAGCAACACAGTATCACCAAAGAAAATTTTATTGGGAAGCATATATATTCCAACAAACTCAGACCCGGACATCACCAGGGAACTGGATAGATTGCACTTCATTTCTAATAGCTTTGACGCGCTGATTTTAGGGGGAGATTTTAACGCTTCTAATATTAAAACCCTAGCATTAAATATTAACTCTTTGGTATCTCACGACAAAAGAATAGCACTCACGACTATTCTGAAACAGCACAACATTCAGGTATGTCTTCTTTCCGAAACTAGACTCAAAAACAATCACAAACCTAGGGTTAATGGATTTAACATTATCAGAAACGATAATGGCAGAGGCACAGCAGTAGTAATTAATAACAAATTCAAATATTCCCATATAATGTTTCATAGTGACCTCATCTCAGCTTGTCTTGTAAGCATTACATATAATAGCAACACAGTATCACCAAAGAAAATTTTATTGGGAAGCATATATATTCCAACAAACTCAGACCCGGACATCACCAGGGAACTGGATAGATTGCACTTCATTTCTAATAGCTTTGACGCGCTGATTTTAGGGGGAGATTTTAACGCGAGGCACACCAGCTGGGGGGACTCGATTAATAACAGAAACGGAAATACCATATATAACTGGCTACATAATGGCCCTTTTCTATCACTAGATCTTATATCACCCAACAGTCCTACATATCCGAGAACATCTTCGATCTTGGACTTCTTTCTCATCTCGGCCTCTTTAGCGGCAACATCAGGCAGTGCTAACGCCCCTTTATGCTTCACAATTCCATCTCCATCTGACCATTTTGGCGTAATCTTGATTACACAGTTCGAAAATTTCACTCCTCTACTTCTCACACCAGCGACCTTTACGAGCTTTGAGCATACAGACTGGCTGGCATTCAGGCACGACCTGGACCAAAGACTTAAACGTATTAGTATTCCAACCGAAGAAAACATCACAAATCTCGAGATAGATGGATTCATCCCCAGGATTAATACGGAAATTCTGGATTGTACACAAAGGCACTCCTTAATTCGTAACTCCACACACCATAAGTATCATAACATTTCTGAAACTACTAAAAAACTATTAAAACTTAGAAATAACTGGCTCAGAATCTTAAAAAGAACCTTCCACAGGCATCTTAATCGTGTAAACAGTGAATATCAGGAAATGCATTCCAGATTACAGTGCCTCAGCAAGATCATTAAGGATAGGGTCAGAATTGAACTGAACCTAGCCTTCAAGCAAAGGCTCAGCAGAATTGTACCCTCCCCACAAGCCTTCAAAGAAATTGACAGAATCACCAATAGAAAATATTTCGGAACTAACATCAATAGGGACCCCCTTACTTTCAACAGTCGTGCTCTTGTTAACACGGAGGATAAGTTAGAAGCCTTTAAAGACTACTTCTCTAACATTTATGCCGAAAAACTCCCATCACAGGACATAACCCTCAGCAGGCGAATTCAGGAGGAGGTTCAAAATTTCAGTGACTCAGTATTAGGGTCTCAATTAACAACTTTCTCCTTAACTAACAAGGCCTCTAACCCAAATGACCAAGTTCAATTCACCTCCGCTAGTAAAATACAATCTTTCAAACTAAACCTGAATAATAAAAAATCGTTTGGGCCGGACCTAATTACCAATTTCATTATTCGCAAATGTCCTGCTTCGCTTGACGTAATTCTTACCTCACTCTTCAACCATTGCATCAACAACGGACATTTCCCAGTAATATGGAAGGAATCAAAGCTCATTCCAATAGCAAAGAAAGGAAATTCGAAAGAGATTAGTGAATTCAGACCTATCTCTCTGATATCTAACATTGGGAAATTGTTTGAAAGGGTTCTGTCAGATAAGTTGGAAAGGGCATGTGAAAACTTAAACATTATTCAGGAAAATCAATTTGGTTTCAAAAGGGGACATTCCACAGATCAAGCAGTTTTACTTTTGGCTAACAAAATTATACACAATCTAAGAAACAAAAAATGCACAGTCTGCTTAGACATAGATCTTGAAAAAGCCTTTGACTCTGTATGGCACAAAGGTCTCACCTACAAAATGTTACATCTGAATTTGCCTGTTGGGCTTGTAAAAATCATTTCTAACTTCCTTAAGGAGAGGACAACTTCAATCACCATAGACAATGAATCCACTGGAGCATTCCCAGTAAACTCGGGAGTTCCACAGGGCTCCATACTGGGGCCTCAGTTATTTAATATCTTTTTACATGACTTTCCATTTAAGGATCCCATGGGTGAAGAGCCGGGGGCAATTCTTTACGCTGACGACACGATCATAATAGCCAGTGATGAACGTCCACATGATGCCCTTGACAAAATTAAATGTAAAATTCCTTCGCTACTCAACTATTATAATAAATGGGGTCTCAAGCTAAACAGCAGCAAATGCGGCTTGATATGCTTCAGAAACGCCAGCGGGAAGGGTCACCACTTAGCGGTACGGGAAAGTAAAACTCTTAAACTCAGTATCAATAATAATAACATACCTCTCAAAACGGAAATAGACTACCTCGGTATCAGGCTGAATAATAAATTCCGATTCAATTCACATGCCAGAAAAGCTCTAAGAAAAGCAAAGGCTGCTTCGGAGATTCTAAAACCATTGCTAAGCTCTCATAGTCTTAACAAAAATACCAAGTTACTGATGTATAAAACTCTCATCAGACCTGTCCTCACGTACGGTTTCTGCTCGTGGTTCACCATATCTCCTACTGTTGCTAAGCAGCTTAATCTTTTCGAAAGAAGGCTTCTAAGATTCTGCACAGGGAAATACAGAAGAATCAATAAAAAATGGTTTTCCAATGCAGTCCTTTACTTGGAATCTGATATCACCCCCCTCACCCAATATATGATAAAACTAGGTACCAAAGCTTTAGAGCGTCTTGGTGAACATGAAAACCCAATCATCAAAGCAATATACAACCGTAATCGCAACAACTCCCTAGCAGACAATTATTACTTATCACCTATTAACATCTTACACGATGATTCGAGACACCTATTACAGAGCATTCAGGAAAATCAATTCCTGATACCGTTCTACGAGAAGGCTTCCGCCTGCAACTACAGAGGCTAAAATACCAGGGCTCACACCCGTGCTCATTGGCAATGTAATCTTGGCTAACCCCACTTAATATATATTATTTATCTGTATAAATGCTCAACAAGCTAACATTTAAGACAATACATAGTTTGGAGTTAGTCAACTCAAAATATACCAAAATATATTAGAATATATCTGCAAGTATTTTCATGTAAATAGTATTATAACAAGCATCTACTAGTAATGTAATGTATTATCCATTAGCTATCCTTAAGTAATGCGCTGTAACCTAGAAGGGGATCGTAGTTTACCCTACCAGTCTAGGCATATTTATTCATAACAAGGGAAACTATGTACATACTCCATCTAATTTTAGGTTTTTCAATTGACCAGTTTATAGTTGGGCAATAAGTACTAACACATTTATACATGTATATATGGCTATGCAATTAAATATAAGAAGGGTTTTCTCCTTTCTCGAACACGCTATGTAAAATTTATATTTGGAATTAATTAAATCTATCAAAATGTACAATAAGGGATTCAGATCCAATAAACCTTTCTAGCTCAGACAAACTAGAATAAGAAGAAGCAAAAGATCAAACAGAAAACTGTAAAACTGCTCCAAACAAATAGGTTAGTCACATACAGAAAGTAGACATTTAGGCTGCAGCAAGGCAATTGCCAAACAATCACTTGCGATAATACCTAAGGTATTTCCCCTTTGGGGTTTTAGTTATCTAGTTTTAAGGTGTTTGCTGTTACAGGCCCTAAGAGGCAATTATAGGAAGGTGTGTCGGGAGCAAGCACACGCAATTACCATATCAAGTGTTCAGACATTTTGTCAATACAAACTTCACTCTGTAAGAGGTAACCAATCCTCAATTTATAAATAAGTGCGGCTAGACATACTATTAAGTCGGCAATATAGTTCACTAAGAAGTCACGAAGACTCATGTTAATTCAATGTATATATGGACTCAATAAAGTTTCTTTATCTTTATCTTTATCTTTAATAATATGGCTGACAATTTTGTTGTTGACGTTTCCAAAGATGTTTTAAAAAACGTCTATATAATATTTAATTTTGTTAGGTATATTTAAATTTTTTAAATTGTCTTGTTCTATGTTGCATGTCATTTTATCTGGTGTACGGTTTATGTTTAATTTAACATTCTTATACTAACACCGACTAAATGACGAAACGCATTATGTTGTTGACCGTTTATTTATTAAAGTGTTCATACAGCTGTTAAGCTGGTTCTGATACTCAATAAATTGACCGGTAAAAACTTTAGGCTTTTGCTTAAATTCTAGAATGACTTGCTGTGTCCATGTAAAGGCAATAACTTGTAGAGTATACGGAGAGCTCAGACGGCTATGGTTGTACGCCAATATTCGTTGAACTACTACACGTATAAATCTGGTGAAGTCTCTGTTATTACCACATTTTACATTTGGATCCTTCATATTGCCTAGACTTAATTCCGTCTGCAAGAGGAAACTGGAAGTAGCTTTCAATGATTGAACTAGATTTGCTTTTAATTTGCGGAGATTTGACCACCTTACTCCATTTAGGAATAAAAACATTGATTGCCCTCTGGACATTTATTTATTGCGTAAAGCATTACTACCACTTCATAAAATTCTATACAGTGGCGTACCTTTATACATTTATATACCTACCTTTGATTTACTTTATGCGTAGTGTAAGACATTTAAATCTAGTCTTACCTCGCTTTAAACATTCAGGCCCAAAATACATTCACGGCCTCAGGCCTCGGGCCACAAGCCACTTGAGGCTTGTGGCCGACTGCTGAAGCCAACTAAGTTACATTCACGGCCACTGGCCACAAGAAGCCATTCTTCTGAATATGCATAAATGTGTGTATTTGCAAGTAATTAATCATTTTTCCTTCCATTTTATTTTTTTGCAGAATTATTACAAAACAATATGAATTAATTCACACAGGTAAACAACTTTTCTGACTAATAAATAAAATTCCGATCACAAATCCCCCGCCATATTGAATAACCCAAGGTATATAGAAGAAACAAGTATGCCCATTAAAATTTTGACATATCACAGCTGATCAAACAGCTGATAGTCTGTGACGTCTTCAGTGAATGAATAAAAAAGAAAAAGGAAATCTGACAGTGGCAGTACAAGCGCAAAGAATTTTGACACATTACAGCTGATGCCCTGTGACGTACTTCAGTGAATGAAGAAAAAGGGAAAGAGTTTTAACAAAAATGGCGGAACGTGGTTCGAGTCGGGAATACCTTGTCTTCTATATACCTTGGAATAACCTACCATTTTTATACTTCAATGTTGGTAGTACCGGGGCCACGAGCCACAAAATTTGAGATTTGCTCAAACTTGGCCACGGCCACAGCGTGGCTTGAGGCCTGTGGCCGCGAATGTAACATTGACAATACATTTACATTGATTCAGAGGCCTCAGTACTTGATGGCTCTTACTTTGTTCACGTAACTCGCGTTTGGCATACACTTCCATCTGAGATTCAGCGTACGCGATCGGTAGCGTCTTTCGGGCGTTTGACCAGTAATTTTCTGCGGCGTCCACCTTAATGATTCTGCACACTCACGGATCTGGGATATTTACTCTTTTTTCAGCTTTAGTTTTTGAATAACTTCTATTTTTTCTTCGAACTTTCTTTTTAGTAACTTGGTGTTTTTTTTTTTTCTTATTTTATTGTAAATTCTTTTTTCTTTGTAGTAATTTTATATTTTATCATATTGGCTCTCACTAGTGCCTAACTCTCTTATTATAGAATTATTATATGTTTAACGTACTTAAGTAAAGATTTTTGTCTTATTGTACAATTTGTGAAATAAACAATTGTAACTCTACGCTACTCGAGTTAGTTAGACGAAGTGAAATACACAACTATACATATAGCGGACTTGCGCCTGCGTTTCTTGCTTAATTAAAAGTCTGCTTTACAAATCGTTTCATAAGCTTATTTTATTTATTTATTTATTTGTTTTTATTCTATTTTCTAGTTTTATTTTGATTTCATTTATATTTGAATTCTTATTTCGTTTTATTTATTTCTGTTTTATGTTTATATTGTGGCCACCAAAGTTATTAATGTATTTCTTCTTCATATTTTTTCTTACTTTCTTTTAGTATAATTATAGAGATCAGTTGTATGCATAATATTGCTCTTGATAATAAATAAATAAATAATAAAAGGCTTGGATATCGTGGCAGCTAAAATAATAAAAAATTTACTAAACGTCTTCCGAAACGTAATAATTTATTTGCCAATAAAAGCGTCCACCCTTTAAATAACTGGGTCAGATTCTCTATTATCTACGATTTTATTAGATAATGCCGAATATGTAGGCGTCATCGTTCAAAATCGATACGAAAATAAAAGAACACCTTTCCATTTCAAACGCGCATCCGAAGAGGAAATTGCTAAGCTACAGTAATCGGAAAGCGAAATTTGTCGCATAATGCTCAACCACGCGGTATAGACAGGTATCACTGCAAGCGAACTAGGGTAAAAGAAATATTTAAAATCGCCCTAGAGAATGAAAAACGAAAGTTTCGCCCATATAAACTCGGCAGGTAAGGTACCCACTCATCGATGTCATTGTCGTAACCAGCGCGGCGCGGCGTCGTCAGCCAAGATTCTCCAAGTCTCTGCGGTATCACTATCCGCGAGATTCCGTAGAGACCTTCTTACCCACTATATGTACTTTATATTCTAGGTGTGTCTGACTGATGTGTGCTTCGGTGTTGTCAGAATTTCAAGTATTGATGACTCGCTTCGCCTGTGACGTGTAATGCGGGGAATAGCATCAAATTTAAAAAAATATAATTTTAATGCCGAGGACATATTCCTGCTGCCGTCCATTAACTTCTCTTATTACAAGCAGCTGCCTATAGAAAATAAGCGAGTTGCTTTGCCTTAAATCGAACTTTTCGTGAATATGCTCGTATGCCAATAAAACGCTGTCCATCGGCACCGCAGATTAATAGTACCCAAGTCATAGGCTTTTGATTACCTTTTTTGTGTGCTTCCGGTGAATTTTATCCTCTAAAGCATCGATGGAATTTTAAATGAGCTGATTTCGCTGACTTCTAGGCGTTACAAGGAAGCACATCGATGCAACTGTCGTCGGCTTGCTTATTTGTCGATTTTTAATTGTTTTATTATTCATAAAGTGGGATTTAAGTGGAAGTAATTAAGGCCTTACCTACATATGCTCCCAAGCTACTTTTGTGAATTTGTGCTTACCTTATGCGCCAATGCTATGTACAAGCTTCAAATTTTTACAGCTATACATCAGGGCTGAACTTAATTCTAAAATCGATGCAAATATGTAAAAAAGTCATAAATATGTACATATGTAGCTAACATGCTTTGCCAAATGCAGTTGCGGTTAAATATGTCACAAGTTTCTGTTTAATTTTTTTTTTTACATTTTGATAGTGATATATAGGTACGTTTACGTGACATGGAGAATTGGACTAAATCCTCTATGCAATCCTTGGAACTCCTAATTACTACGGGCTTTCCTACTTAGTTGGGTCTTACTGAGTAAGACCGCGGTAAGACTCCCATTAAAGGCAGTAGGTATTACAAAGGAAAAGATTGCCACCTACATAACTTACGGACAACGAAAATATTCATGATTCATCACTGCCTCACCTGAAAGGCAGAAAAGTTGCTCCTTAGAAAATTGGAGCTTAGAATAATCGCGGAGATCTTTTTCTTTGGACATAGTCACTTTAACAAAATTGACAAAGCTTAATCAGTTGATTTTCTTTGGAAATAGAAGATACAGATCTCGGAGCACATTTTCTCTCATTACATGATAACCGCATGGCAGAGGCTTCTTCAACTAGCAATAGTTTTCCCATCAAATAGGATGGAGTTAAAACAACTAGTGATTCATAATTGATCTACTTGTACGCAGAGATTGCTTAGCTACATATACACCCTTTATCTTTAACAACTTAACTCATTATATCTCAAAATCACACGAAGCAATATCTCGTGAAATTTTTTACTGGAGGGTAACTTTCTCAGACATTTTTCTAGTTTCTTAGACGCTCTTGTGGATTTATTTGGAAAAACCTTAAAATCTAATCAATTAGTTTGTCTTTGATAGCCGAATCAAGACAGTTGCGAGAAAATGGAAAATTAGTTTTATGATAAATTTCCTGATTCTTGAATCCGTATTTGGTAACTCGATTCGACCAGACCGAATCGAATATATAAAACCGTAGGAACATATGATAACTGTGAGCACAGAGCAGAAAATAAATAAAAAAATAAAATTTGGACAAGATATGTATGTACATAATTTATTTCGATCAAAGGTGATGGACGATTTTTACCCACATATTTTTAAAATACCCTGTAATATCTATTTCACAATCTGCCAAAATCGAGATCTAGTACCAGACATTCTAGTAAGAAAGTCAGCAACATATGTGTGCTTTGTCATTTTAGCACGAAATTTTAGCTTGAATAGTTTATTTAGGACTACAGAAACCACCAACCGCCCCTAGTCAGAAAAAAAAAACACTACCGCCATGCAGAAACCACGATTTACTTCAACTTGTCGAACTTTATACGCTTGCTATCATCAATACTTACCTGGCAAAATTGATACATAATAAAGCATTGGCGAAATTACACATTTACGAAATCATTCATTGCATTCGATTGTATGATCCTTATGGAGATTCTCAAAATAAATCTCAACGGTTACAGAATGAACGACGGATATTCTCGAATGAGGTGGCTAAACGATGAGTGGAGTTAAGATGTAAATGAAGTATGCGAAGAAGGCCCCATAGATATTTCTTCCGCTTTATATGGCAGAAAAAATGAATAAGTGCTGGTGGGAAAACCAAGAAATTTCAATTAGAAAAACTTTTTGCGCTTTAGTAAGAACGATTGAAATTGAAACAAACGAAATACCAACCAGCTGGAATTGACAGTTCGAGAAGGCCATATTGTTAATTTTTGTACCATGGTATACCGTGATCTCCTAATTGCTTCGAGCAATGAAAATTGGAAAATACGTTATACAGCGGTGTATAGATGGAGAGAGAATACTTTGGTATGTATGTATATTGAAGATGATAAATGGTAAGTTGAAATTTTTTGACAATCAATCATATCTATAGCATCAATCTCGAACACCTCGTGTTCATGCGTAATTACCCGTTTTTCATGATGCAAATTCTAAGAAAACAAGTAAACTAGAATTGGTCTAACAATAAGACCAATTCTTCTGATACCCTAGCTAGATAAATGCCCGTATGTAATTTTGTTTGGTAACCTTTCTGTGCAAGTATGATTTTTGAAGTGATTTTTCGCATATATTTCTAGAACGGATCGTCGGACAGGAAAAATTATTATAACCAATTTTATAGGATTTCATATTCTAAAGACGTTTTTAGTACAATAAAAATGTCTAGGACTGATAAATTTCACAGTATACGCAAAAAACTTAAATTTTTATATGGCAACACTAAGAAGGGGTTGCCCGATTTAGACCATTTTCCAAATTTTATTTACTATTGCTATAAAAACACCATGTTCCAAATTTCAGCTCTCTATGTCGACGCGTCCATCAGGCGGTGCCCAAATGCAGGGTGTTTCCCCCTAGGAGGTCAATAGAGCAGGTGATAGTACTCACCTAAACAAACCAAAATTGTATACCACAGGGGGGGGGGGCATATCAACCGTTTAGGAGTTACAGGGTGACTAAGAAAAAAATTTAGTTTTTCACTGTATGCAGAACTTCATGGCCTTTCCAACGACTGCCAACCAGACCCGTACCCCTCTGCTCTGAGGAGTTACGGGGGTCTAAACAAAAATATTGGTTTTTTTACTTTGACCTCTATTTTTCTGCAAAACAGTCGTTAACATAATTTTTTTTATAAAAACTATACACTGCAGACTCTCCTCTTTAATTTGACCTAGTATACCCTATGTCTGCAACCGTTAAAGAGTTATTAGCTCAATTAGCTCAAAACCTATTCAGGTCATACCGAAATTAGCATATATTTTTTTTTTTAAATGACGTGTTTTGAGTCATTAAGGGAACAAATTATCTTTGAGAATAGGTTTGAGAATAGCTTTCATAATAGGTTTTTTTAAAAGTTATTTTGATTTTTGCATATCCGTCTGTTTGTGCACACGATAACTCGAGAACGCGTATGCATAGAGAGCTGAAATTTTGTACGCAGACTTAAAGAAGAAGTAAAATTAAGTTCGAAAATGAGAAAAATCGAGCAACTCCCTCGTGGAGTTCCCATACAAAATTTCCACTATATATTTGGACACTGCCTGAGAACGCGTTGACATAGAAAACTGAAATTTGGTACATGGTGTTTTCATAGTAATAGAAAATAAAATTTAAAAAATGAAATAAATCGGGCAACACCATCTTGGTGTTGCCATCTAAAAATTTAGGTTTTTTACGAATACTGTGAGAACGATCAGTCCTAGACATTTTTATTGTACTAAAAAGTTCTTGAGAATATGAAATCCTATAAAATTGGTAGCCATTTTTTCTGTCCGATGAATCGTTCTAGAAATATATGCCAAAAACCATTGCAAAAATCAAAATTGCTCAAATAGGAAACCATAAGAGATTTCATACGGGCATTCTTCTAGGGTATCATAAGAATTGCTCTTAGACCAATTGTAGTTTTCTTACTTGTCGAACTTAAATTTACTTTTTTTTAAAAATCCCTTGTGCAAAATTTCGGTCCTCTAAGTGAACGCATTCTAGAGTTTTCGTGTGGACGGACGAACGGACATTCAAAAATTAAAATAACTTTTAATATTATGCGTAGGTGTCCAATCCATTTAGCTCTACCATCATTATTTCTATCCGTTACAAACAGAATGACAAACTTAGTACACCATTTAGATTTCATTTAGGGTTTAAAAATGGTACATAAGAGAATAGAGGTTCGATTGGACAAGAGGGAGTATTGCAAAAGTGTACGGAAAAAACACTACAGGATGGTTATTTCAATTTTTGAAAGGAACGGGAAGACTCCAATAAAAGTGTTCCATAAAATCGGATCAGGGCGTTGAAATTTCAGATCGCACTCCAAGACGTTGGATGAAAGAAGCGTATTTGGACTGCAAGAGGATAACCAAAAAAACGAAGTTAACTCCTGCAATGATAAAGAAAAGACAAAGACGTATAAACACTTCTCTACATCTGACTGGGAAAATGTAAGCATACATTTTTTTTTAATCTCAAGGGTATTAAATATTTGGAATTAAAAACTTTCACAGGTTTTCTTCTCTGACTGAAGAGTAAGCAATTTATGTAAGAAGGAGACCAGGTGAAAGACTGCTGCCTGAATGTGTTGCGCAAGGGGTAAGGCACCCAATAGCAGTAATGATTTCGGATGTGATCTCTAGGAAAGAACTCGGAGCTTTATATTTTGTCGAGGTCTGCCCAGTATCTGTAAGTTCTCAAGGATGTTTTTCTTCCTCATTCTTCCTCAAGTGCAAAGTTTGTTCAAACAAAAGAACGAATATATCTTTATGCAGGACAGCGCACCCTGCCACACTGCAAAACGTGTGAAAAACTGCAGAGTTAATAATATTAAAGTTTTACTATGGCCAGGGAATTCACCGGACATGAATTCTATCGAGAATGTATGGACAGTATTAAAAAAAAATCAAGTTTAAAAAAAAGTAATTCTATTAAGTATGATTCCATGATGAACTAATCAAAAAAATGCAGAAAATAACATAAAAACTATGGAAACCCGTGCAAAAGATTTAGTAAAAAATCAAGGTAATTGGACGAAATACTTTTTTAATTATATTTGAATGTCCTTTTCTTTAATTATTACTTTAAATGAATTGAAGAATATTCAATAAAAACTAAAAAAATACAAATATGCTGTACATTATTGTCAACTGAAAAACTTTAAGGCTAATGTGCTAATGATTGATTTGAGTATAATTCATTGGACAAGTACTGGAGTGGAGTGTGTCCTCGGCAAAAGTAGTTTGATATATAGGTTAGGTTAGTTAAGTAAATTTGAATTTGAGTCTTTATTTAATTTTTTTTCTCCTTTGTCTCATTTTCCTGTTCTCTGATAACTTCCATTCTGTATATTGTTTATATTTCAGTAATATGCAATTGAATTATGTAAATAAATAAATAAATACTTTAGTAGTAGGCAATAGCCACGTTTAGGTCATAGTAACTTATGCTGCATAAGATTTTCGATTTATACTAATGCAGAATTTGAAATTCTGGTACGACATTTTTAGTGATCCAAGACCCTTTCTATTCTGTATAACCACATTTGACAGCGATCTAAACACCCTTCAAATGCTATGCCAATTTAGAAACTCAATTAGTTAAACAATTGGATTTTTCCTCTAAAAGATTTAAATAAATCTTTTAAATGCGTAAGAAATATCATACATATATTTTTTTTTTTCAGGGAATATACAATTATAAATTTTTTAACCTGTTCACAAAATTACCACGAAAATAATGCTGTCAAATTTTGCTACGAGTGCGGCACAAGTTTGGTACTACAAGCGCATTCTCGGTATAAACTCCATTAACATGGCAAGCTGAACTGATGTAGAACTAAACTAACACAACATTTGTAAGGTTCATATCGAAGTTTCTGTAGACAAAAGAGCAAATTGATTCCGGAAATACCGTGAATCTATACGTCCATTGGCATTCATCCAACCATTGAAGAATTAATAGAACGCCTATCTATATACAAAACAACAGTAGAAAGGACGATTCATGCGCTTGGATTTATTGCAAAGTTCGATAATTGGAATTGAGTACCACATGACTGACTGGAATACCCGGAAGATATCAAGCGGACAAAATGTCCACATTAGTTTGTTTGCTTACGCGTCAAGAAAATAACCCATTTTGGGGCCGGAAAGTGACGGGTGATAAAGAGACTCATTTACAAAACTGTTAATGTTGAGAAATCTTACTGCATTGATTTGAAATGGACTCTCTCCGAGATGGAGGATGTAAGAGAGTAATAATCCACTGCTTGCACCTAACCAAAAAAAAAATGGTAGCCTATGAATACTGGGTTAAAAAGACCAAATGATAAATTTAAACCTAAACGTCCGGCATTCTACTAGAAACTGATAAATGCAATTACATTTGTATGTGTGTACCAATAACGGGCTAATATAGGATGGAGGACACATTTAAATCGTTTTACATATTTTTCCACTTTGGCAATTTCTTCAATAACATTAAATCCATTTGACCACCGAAGATGAATGATGGAACAAGTTCTTTTGCTTTGCTTTTCCTCCAGGAACACAATTATGAAATTGGAGTTCAATAACACAAAAAAGGGAAAAATAAAAATAAATAAAAATAGAAATAAAAAATTCGATTTTATAATTTTTTAAATAAAATAGTTTATTGTTCACAACTTATTGCAAAAATGATTTTCTTTTTATATAAAAAATGAATTTTAAAATAATACAAGAAATCTCAAATGACAAGTAGGAGAAGGAGCTAAGGTAGTTTTTCTCAGTATAATAATATTTTCGCTAACATTTAAATTTATCGAATTAATTTACAAATTTTGCTGAACATTGGAAGAAAAAAAAAATCATGACAAAGAGAGAAACTATATATGGAACATATAAAAATGAAATTATAATTAAGGGAAAATAATAATAAATGTATTTTCTTTCTTTCTTTCTTTCTTTCTTTCCTTCTTTATATAATAATACGATTTTTATCTTTGCCTTTTTTATGAAGAGAGAAATAGAGTGGAGTGATTGTAGGGTAGAGTAGAGGGTGGAGGAAAAGGAGAAGGAAAAAAACAATTACATTGGAGCAGGGGAGAGCGTAGTAGAAGACAGTTGACACAACACACACGCCGCAAGAAATGATGGTAGTAGTAGTAGTAGTGGTGGTGGTAGGTGTAGGTATATAGGTGTAGTTGAAGAGTAATGTTTTTCTGTATTTCGTTTTTATTCTTTACACAGCTATCTAGAGCGCTCTTACCTCTAGTATCCACAAGTAATTAAATAATCGCCAAGTTTTTCCACTATGGATGCTGCTTGTTGCGGCTGAACGGGATCTTCATAGATTGATACTATAACAGCTGCAAAAAAATGGTAAATAAAATATTTAATGTTGATATGAATAAATATTTTCGAGTGTTTTAAGAATAATTATAATGTTATTTTAACAATACATTTATATATATTTATATATTCCGTGCTATTACAGTAGCCCGATAAATAAATTACTTCATATATTTTGGAGAGCTTAAAAGATCGAGAATACACACATGCGAAAAAATTACAGCGATTCGGTTTTCTTTGATATCTCACTGCATGTTAATACGTACATATATCAGTTTGTGCTATTTAAAGTTAATTGCATGATATTCACCATAGAAAAATAAACACCATTGGAGCGCCCTCACCAAACTGTGTTTCGACATTACCCTAGTAGGAAAATGAAACGTTACTTGACATACGGTCTGTATCTTAAACGAGTAATCTTTAAGATCATTCAAAGTCACCAAAGTATGTGCCTCTTCCTCCTCCACAATTTTGTCAGTCGTTTCATATCAACCGTTTACGAGTTAAAGGGTGATTTAAAAAAAAGCCAGTGTTTCACAAAACACCCTGTATCTTAAAAAGTACAGGGCGCTCTGTCACAGTTAAAAGCTCATTGTATACAGAACTTCATGGCCTTTCCAACGACTGCTCAACTATATGCATATATATTTTTTTTTTTGCAAAAAGGTCATTTACATAACTTTTTTTTTGCAAAAACTGTTAACTGTGGACTCTCCTCTTTATTTTGACCTAATCTTATGTAACCGATAATGTATTATTAGCTCTTAACCTATTCTTAAGCTATTCTGAAATCTATTTTCCCTTGGTGACGACGCAAACAAGTCATTAAAAAAAAAATTGGCTGATGTCGGTATGACCTCAATAGGTTGTGAGCTAATAACTCTTTAACACATACAGATAGCACATAGGGTGTAATAGGTCAAATTAAAGATGAGGGTCTACAGTATACAGTTTTTGTAAATGGTAATGATCTTTTTGAAAAAAAAAGAAGAAAGGTATGAAAATCCGAAATTTTTAGTTTAGCCAACCATAATTCTTGAGAGGAGAGGGGTGCGAGGCTGGTTGAGCATGTGTAGTCGTTCGAAAGGCCAAGAAGCTCTGCATACAATGAGCCCTTAAGCTTAAAATGAGAAATACAATTAGCTAATCTGGCCGACCTAACTTTCGACGTAAATATGATAACCACAACAATTTAACTCCACCAACCTTTCAACTTCCTTTCTACAGTAATTATTTAAATAGTTTTTTTATATTCTTTTATTTTCTTAAAAATCATATGGCACATCTTTTCTTTTGTCGCTAATTTCGCAATGTAAAAAAAAAGTAGAAACTAGTACTAGTAATAGCTAGACCAATTCGGGATAACCAAATTTTCGAATAGGCTCTTAACAACCTACAATGTGATTAAGTTTTGACTGGAGCCCTGCCATAGCTCTCTTAGTTTCACTTGCAGAACACACAACCACTTGACTTCAAAAGGACAGGCTAAAGGCGAAAATTGAACCAATACCCTACCTGGAACGTGTTCAAAAACCTAACTGTAATAAACTGTGTGAAAAGCCCATAGTTATTCCAATCGAAGTTATTTAACTACGGAGCTATGCGTAATCACGAAGTATTTTTGAACGGACATTAGTTAACTACGCTGGGCTTCTGCTCAAAGAAAAGAAAAGAATGAATTTTTTTACTGTCAAAACAAAGTTTTGGTTGTAATTTCATTTTTGTTAACAATTAATATATGAGCTGCTTATTTTGAAATTGGAATAAGTCCATTTGAGTATAGTATTTCTATTTTCTTCAGAATTCTTTAGTAAACATAATTTGTTAATAAATTTATACTTTCTTTAACTTCAAAACACACAAAAGTTCATAGTTAGATCCTACGACTACAGCCGGTCACACACGCTCATTTAAAACGACATCTAAGTAACTATACTCCAGTTCCAATCCTCTTTAAAATCATGAAAACCCGCACAGTTTTAACTAAGCGTGTGTTACCGGTTTGAAGCATTAAAAAAAAATCCAACCCTATTCCCTCATCCACTTTTGATCGTGAAAACCAATACTTCTGCTAACGTAATCACTCGAAATTACCGTTTTTGGGCAGTGTACACCTACAGCAAGTTTTTCAGATAATTTCATTTGTTCAGTATTATCAACACTTCTTCAAAAATGAATACAAAATATTTATACTGAGGAAAAAATTACAGCTGGTACGGTCTTGTCATACTACGTGTATATATACATACACAATGCGAATTGCAACGTTTTAGAAGTATTTTTTTAATCACATAGTCAACAATTTGCAATAATTCCGCTGTACATATGTGGGCACGCTTCCTTTTTTAAAAAATTCCGACAAAATAAGATTTCCTAAATTTCTTATCAAGTAACACACATTATTACATGAAAATTAATATAAATTTATTTAGCTTCTTATCAAAATTGATAACGACATAAATAGCAGTGAGTAATTGCATGACCTGTGTGCATGTGATTCTATTAGGCTGTTCTGTAATAAAATCAGTGCATTTTATATTCGTTTCACCCAGAAAATGGAAATTGTAATGTTCATATATAGCTACAGGAGGGAGGAGGTTTAACGACATTTTAACGCTTTATGATAATGAGAGTAATTAAGACAAGAATTGTATTTATATTTAGAAGCAAATATCTTGAAATATCGCTCTCACTATTTAACCTTGCAAGCACGATGAAATGCGCTTTTTTAATTTATTTTAATGAAAAAGTGCTTTATTTGCATGTTTTCAAAAAATACATGTAACATCTGCTTTGTCGCCTATAAGAATTATATGTAAAAATATTATCAATATGTAGTTCTCAAACTTCCTGTCTGATATGATAACTTTTGCTTGCTATTATAGTTTATAAGCAGGGACTGATGATACCTTTTCAGATAGATAAGCGCAGAAGTTTTCGCTTTTTGAAACAACTTTTTAAATTACTTAGGAGTGCTTTTTTACCTACCTCGGTTCAGTTAGCTTCTTAATTCCTACGTTCCTAATTTCTACGTTTCAAGTGAGGGGAAACATAACTTAAGTTAACTTTATGGTATACTTTTATTACATTTCAAAACTAAATATTGATGTGAGTTAGCTTTGTTGAATTTTACTAAATTTGTTCAATACTCGTACAAATAAAAATTAACTGTATCGAGGTAGACATTTAAGTTGTACATACATACATTTTTTTTTCTTTTCTGTACTGGAATAAGATCTCTATCCTGTTTTCATTAACAATTCAGCATTTGTCAAATATAGATTCAAATGGTGACTATTGTACACTACTTATTGCAATACTTAACTTCAAATCGAATTTTCGGACTTGTTCCAGTATTGAACTACGATCGATTTGGTAATCATAATAAAAATGTGAACTTATTCTTTGCTCATGAACAATTTCCATGTGTTGTTTACACTACACCTTGCTCATTCTTAGGAATGGATGATTGGGACATTAAATTAAATGATAATAATAATAATATATATGTAATTTACCAAGAATTAAAGAACATTTTTTTATTTATCCTACTTATGCGTACCTAATTAACACACGTCATAAATTTGATTTGGGCAGAGCGTTAACGCTTTCGTATCTCTAAAATTACATCGATTGAGTAAGCACAATCAATAAATTCCAAAACTTGTATATAATAATCTCACATTTTTATGATGAGGAGCCAGAGCTGTATAATGAATGACTCTGGCTCGCGAACCGGAGCTATTTAAAAGCTCCGGCTCGCGAGCGAGAGCGTTTAATATATTTTTTTTTTTTGATCCGGCTGGCGAGAGCTTTAAAGAAAAATTGTTGGGCTCCGGCTCGAGAGCGGGAACCATTTTACAAAGGCCTTTACGGGAGCGCTCTTTCGAGAGCCGCTTGCGAACGAGCATTTACGTACCCTGTAAGAGAGCAATTTGTTGCTACTCTTCCTGATTTTTTTTTCTTTTTTTACAAAAAGATTTAATAAAAATGTATAATGTAATATGTACTGCTTACAGTCAAGCATACATACTAGTTTTTTGTTTTCAACATGAAATTCCGTCTCTAACTCTAATAGTGGAAGGAGAATTGAAGCAGGGAATGAAATCGTCTTAAATCTGAGTATGCAAGCAGGCTCGTAATAAATCGTATGGTCATTAGCCAAGTAAGTGTATATATTTCAACAGTTAATTTAATTCTTAACGATTATGTGCAAATCACAATATCAGTTAAATATTTCACTTGGCGGCTCTTTCTAATGTGGCGATTGGTAGTGTGCTTATTTTCTAAATTTTTCACACACCTTTGATAGTTTTGTACAATTTAAATTTATCCGCAAATTGTATGTATGTGCCATTACATCTCTGTGTGCTGACGACGTACAACTGTACTATATTGTACCTCTCAAGAGAATTTATTGAAGATTACATAGATATTGAATGACTCCCCTTTTCCAAAATGCTTCGTTCAATTTTCTGAAGCGACATTACCGATTTGGCTGAAATTGTTTACACTAAAATATACCTTAGGAAGAAAAAAAGCTGAAAATCGCCACATGTTCAATCAAGGATTGTTTCCAGGAATAAAGAATAACTTTAATCTCAAATATCCTTTTTCAAAAAGTCGCTTTAGAAAGCTGTTCGGGAGTTGGTCGATGCATCGTGGAATCGCCCAGAGTTAACTGCGATCTTGCAAAGATCTATGAATGATCAATAATAATTAGTAACTAGCTTCTTCTCAAACCAAATGAATTGCAATAGTAACAATAACTTTCCCCTGATTATTTGCAGCTTTTGTTGTAACTGATTTACCCCCAAATTACTAAAATTATCGCTTGAAGTGTTCCAATCTTATCAAGTTTAGGTTTGGTAAATTTTACTAAGAACAGAGAAGACTCCTACACTCGACTGTTGCTGTAAAAGTAAGCTCAAAATTATATGTGATTCATTTTACAATAGGTTTAATCGTAAATGGATGAATGTACGTGCAACTTCTTAACCCGAGGTCAGTAGTACATATATACATTGTCTACTGTCCACTATAATCTCTTTGCTAGATCCATGATATACAAAGTTCTGGCAGGTCAACGTCTCAAAGCATCGAAATTAGCTGAGGCTGGGGGCATTTCAGATAAATGAGTAATTCATATTTTAAGACACTAATTGGGCATGAAAAAGCTGTGTGGAAGATGGGTGGGTATAGCATTAATCAGAAACGAGAGGAATCACCTTGATTGGTTATATCGAAAAGGCCAAAACAGTTATAGGAGCGTATTACGCAAGTATTCTGGATCAGAAAGATGAAAAAAAAATGAAGAAAAAACATCAAATTTATGGAAGAAAACAAATCAATGTATCACTAAATTTTGTTAATCTGAGGTACTATAAATTGGTTGAACATCCATCCTATTCTGCAGGTTTGACTCTTTCAGACTACCATATCTTCGCAAACCTTAAAAAATGTCTCCCTAGAAAGTGCTTTCGTTCAAATTAAGACGTGAAAGCAGTGTAACTGGATACTTTAAGTATAAGAATAGGATAGAAGGATAGAGTTATTGGAAAAACGTTGGAGTGTGCAAGGAAAAAATATTGAAAAGTAAAACTTTTTTTTACTTATACTGTTTATGTATATATATTTTTATTGCGAGAACTTTTTAAATTACTCTCGTACGTATTCACTTATGGATTTCAGGCACCTTTTATGCTATAAGCTGTCGCATACATCAATTGTGGTTTGGACAGAGTGCATACATATGGCCATGAATGATGCGGTGTTTTTATACCCTAGATGAAATCTTAAGGGTATACTGAGTTTGTCATTCCATTTGTAGCACCTAGAAATATTTATGGTAGAGTAAATTGGATTGGACACACACGCATAAAATTAAAACTTATTTTGATTTTTGCATGTCCGTCCGTCCGTCCTAACGATAACTCGAGAGCGCGTGTACTTAGAGAGCTGAAATTTTGCAAATGGTCTTTTAAAAAAAAAAAGTAAAGTTAGGTTTGAAAATGGGACAAATCGGGTAACTCTTTCGTAGGGTTAACATACAAAATTTTCGTTTTTCACTATATATTTGGACATTACCTGAGAAGAAAGCTGATATTTTGTAAATAGTGTAACAGTAAATACAATTTCTAAATTGGACTAAATCGGGCAAACCCCTTCTTGGTGTTGTCATATAAGAATTTTGGAATTTTTACATATACTGTGAAAATGATAAGTCCTATGCAGTTTTAATGTACCGAAAAGTTCTTCAGAATATGAAATCCTATAAAACCAATTTTTTCTGTCCGACGAACCGTTGTAGAAATACATATACATATGAGACAACCCACTTCAAAAATCAAACTTGCACAGATGGGTGACCATACGAAATTACATACGAGTATTCATCTATAGGGTATCATAAAAATTAATCTTAGACCAATTCTAGCTTTTTTCTTGTTTAATCATGTAGTTGATATTATCATAGATGGCACAAGAACTAGATGTCGCATGTAGTATCAAAAAAATATACAAAATTTATATGGCTGGGTGCTCCATTCCGGAATGGACGACAATATTTTAAATGATGTATACGTAGTGATTCATATTTTTTCGTATCTTGAAGTGTTGAGGAAGTCGATCATATATATACAAAACTGATATAATAAAAACATTTCCTCTTGGCACGCTCTAAAGCATGTTTTGGTCCATTCCAGAATGCCAACCCATTTCACAATCTGTATACTCTACTATGGTATGCCATGCGACATCTAATTCTTCTGCCATCTATGATATTATGCTAAGGAACTTTTACCAGTGCTGTGTTATTTTGCTTATGTTAAGATGTGTTAATTTTACACTGTTAAAACATATACGAATTATAGTCAGTTTAATAGAATTCTTGGAATTTAAACCGACTATACTGACTTACTGACTTGAAAGCCGCCGACCAACATAATTTGAAAATGGTCTAGTTTGATCTTAAAAAGGCAAGGTATATAGGGTGTATCCCAGTAGGAGGTCAATAGAACAGGAGGTGATAGTACTCACCTAGACGAACCAACCAAAAATTGACTGGTAAGGGGGGGGGGGGGGGGGGGGCGTACGCTCACAGTTAAAGCTCATTGTATGCAGAACTTCATGACCTTTCCAACGACTGCCCCGCGCCCCTCTCCCTTCAAGAATTATGGTTGTCTTAACTTAAAATTTCGGATTTTCTTTCCTTTTTTTTAAATTTATCCTTTATTATTTTTGAAAAAAAAATGTTAACATAATTTTTTTTATGAAAACTGTAAACTGTAGATTCTCTTTAATTTGACCTATTACATCCTATGTTCTATCTGTAACCGTTTAAGTGTTATTAGCTCTTCACCTATTCTGAAACCTATTTTTAAACATATTCTCAACGATAATTTGTTCCCTTAGAACGTCATTTAAAAAAATATCGTCTAATTTCGGTGTGACCTGAATAGGTTATGAGCTAATAACTGTTTAACGTCTAGCCTGTAATAGGTCAAATTAAAGAGCAGAGTCTACAGTTTATTTTTTTATTTTTTTTAAAAAGTTGTGTAAACGACCTTTTTGTAAAAATAATAGAGGTTAAATTAAAAAAACAGGTAAGAAAATCCGATATTTTTTTTTAGTTTAGACAACCATAATTCTTGAGGGGATAGTGGGCTGGGGGGCTGGTTGAGCAGTCGTTGGAAAGGCCATGAAGTTCTGCATACAATGAGCTCTTAACTGTAACAGTACGCCCCGTAGTTTTAAGATACAGGGTGTTTTGTGAAAAACTAGCTGTTTTTCTTAATCACCCTGTAACTTCTAAACGGTTGATATTGCCACCCCCCCCCCCTGCCATACAATTTTTGGTTCGTCTAGGTGAGTACTATCACCTCCTACTCTATTGACCTTCTACGGGGAAACACCCTGTATAGCAGACAAGGTATTCCCATTAAAATGTTGACACATTGCAGCTGATAGCCTGTGTCTCTGTACCGTACTTTCCTATACATTTTCACGATATTTCCTCACTAATGGCGGAACGTGGTTTGTAAAGGGAATACCTTGTTAAAAAGGTATAAAAACACACGAAACTTACTTACAAAATAACGAACAAGGATTTAAAACAAAAGGGAACAGGCGCGAAGGTTGCGTTTAGGTTTATATTGCCTACCTACGAACTTATTCAACTAATTTACGGTTTCAGTGCTAATATCATTAAAAGTATATCTGTGAATTTTTATCATGATTATCTAAACTTACTTTCGCAATTAACTAAGCAAAACCGCTGCTCTATAATTACATAGTTACCAGTACCATACAAAAGAATTAAATAAGCTCAAGCCACTGGACCAGGTAAAATCATGAATCACTCTTGGAATATCTTTTTTTTTAACTCAAACACGCACATGTTTTTTACTTCCCGATTGAAAATCTCAAAATAATAAAAAAGAAAGAAGCTAATTACAAGAATTCAAAGAAGTAGGTACTTTGGAGTAAGTACCAGGTTGCACTCCTACAGAAAAGTTAATGAATACATTACGATCTTGATAATATGAAAAGTGAAAACATTATAAGAAACTGCTCCGTATTTACCGCGAGCTTATCTCGCCTTCCCTAAGTGTGCAAATGTACATATAGTTTAATGCATGAAGGCATATCATCAAAGTGCGCTTAAATTATTACACGCTTCAACAATAACTTATGAGAGTTCATTTCTTTACGCACTTTGACAATACTTTTACATTTTTTCAGTAATTTCACTCTCTGCAATAGGAAAGTGTTGGCGAAACTTTTAGTTTTAATCAATTTTTTATCGCTTACCAGTGAGAGTCCAGAAATAGAAATTTATGATTACTAAACTTTGTTTGTGTTATGGCAGAGGTTGACAATCGGCAAATTCTTTAGTTAATTAGATCACGGGTGGAATATGGAATTTTATACATCAACACAATATATACATTGACATTGACCTTAAAGACAGTTTGTCTAGAAGGAAATGACATAGAAACTAGCAATTCTAAAAGAAGAAAAAACTACACGATGTTTTATCTTGGATCTTGGTATCAATTGAGAGTAATTTTATATTCAATAGGCGCGTAAGAATGCTGAAATTCGCTTTTGCTCTGAAATAGAAACCGCTCTGCAGATAATCCCGGATTTCGTTATCATGGTAGTAAAAACAATACGGTCGGTTTAGAGTATGTCTGGAATTTATTATCATAACGCCTCTGAATGAACTATGCTCTTTTTAGACATTTTTCATTCTATTTTGAATATTTTTTTTCTATTAGACTTCTCGAATTCATCCATTCCATGTGAGAGCCAAAAGATGGGGCTCTTTCAATGGAAGGAAATCGATGATTTTTTTTAAACCATTAGTCACACATGATTCTACTTCAATTTGTGATGACAACACTGTTGGATTTTCTACATAATTTTTTTTTTGGGAATGGATCAATTTCGAATAAAGTTGTCTGCAGAAGCTGATGGATGTAATAGGCTCGCAAGATATTAATTTCGATTATCTTTTCGTTTGTTGGTGTCGATCACGTCAACTTTTTTGGAACATCTTCGGGTGCTTTTTAAATGGTGGACTGTCATTAGCATGTCGCATTTAAATTTTCGTTAATAAAAGAAATAATTATTGAAGAAATGATTTTGAGTAAACTGGCAACAAACAATTATGATCTCTAATATGCTCAGATACATGGACATACCTACGCAGATTGAGAGTATGTATAACCTAATAGCAAAGTTACAAGCTACCGCCGATTTCCTCTCAGAGACGAAAGTATGTTTGCGGAAGGAGGAGGGTGATTAAGCATTTTACTAATAAAAAATACGAACAACACAGAATTTATATTATCATTCCAGGTTAGGGTAGAATGTACGGAGCAATGAGATTGTTTTAATGGCTAATAATCTCAGTGTCATCATAAATACATTTCACCCTAACCTGGGAACAAATAGAATTAAATTTTAATATACATAGGAGGACTTGTGGTAAGATGCTAACATTAAAAATGAATACCTTCGAGCTTAGACAGATTAATTTTCAAATTGTTTGAAAGCGAGAATGAAAATATTACAGATCTAAGTTAATCCAAGTAACGTGTTCGTCCAACCGCATGAGTCATGACATGAGTCTTAGACAAAAAGGAAGAATACAAATCCTGATGAAATGAGGCATTGATCTTTTAGTGAATGGGGATAGCGCGTGCTATCATCACTTCTACTGTGAAATAAATTTAAGTTATAGACCAGTGGTTAACTATAACTATTATCTATATAACAGATTTCATCTTGAATGGTGTAAGATTCAAAAGTTATAGGATGAGCAGCATCACAAGTGAAACATCTTGTATAGAGAAGTGATGTACTGTGGCTCTATAGCGGACTTCTTCCAGAGGAATCAATTCGTTGCTTATATCACAATAGCGAATTTGTGGACCAGGGCACGAGAGCGCATAAGATTTGTGTATTTTATAAATAAGTCCATATTTTTTGAAAAATGTAGGTGTAAAAATTTGAATAGAATTTCGTTGATGGGAATATAATTATCAAAAGCTCCTTTGATATATGTACGTCATAATAACTTTATCTTGTAGTCTATTATTCATAATGAATAGAGCCTCGATGAGCGGTAAGATGAGTATAGGCAATTTGATTTTGATAGCACGCTAATCTCTGCAAAACACTATCTCATTCGTATCTACTATGGGAATATTTATATCACCTAACACATAACCAGAAAATCTGGTAATTGATCATTGATTTGAATAAAAAAACGCCGAATTTGCATTTTTGATAACGACTAACAATAAGTCAAATAAAAAAGGATTATTGCCTTAGATCCAAGTAGATATATTAGACTGTTCTGGAGGTCAAGAGAAAAAAACAAAGGCATGAATTCATTAATTGATTTACACTATTGGTTTGATTGATAATAAAATCTAAATTAGTAATAACTCCAAAAATTCAATAATTTCGGGTTAAGATGAATTAAATGAAGAATTATAGAGCAGCCAATCAAACATCTATCTTTACAAGTAGGAATGTCAAGAAGAATAAACTCAACTCAACAAATTTCCTTCCATGCCTACACCACCATCACTTGTATCACTTGTATCCTAGATCTATTAAAGATTTTGCTAATTTCATCAAACTCAATGACTGCTTCTACAATAAATTGTAAAAACAAAATCCCAAGCTTTCCGCATACAAAAAATCTAACAAGAGCGCCCCTTAATATGATCTCCATCAGCACTACCTAAATCACTCATTGGAAGAATATGTTCATCTCGAAGATAGTATCTACAGCACTGGCGAATTTCCCATCGGCATTCGCGGCAATGTCAACTATTTTACAATGTAATTGAATCGCCTCAAATTTGTAGAAGAACTACGGTTATATCTGCTGAGAAAAATTCTTATTTTCTTCTACTCGAGCATATCGAAGGAATCTTCTATGAAACCTTATGCACATTCTCATAAAATTATTGTGATATCTCCAGTAAATCTCCTACAACCTCAACTAATTCAATCGTACTCGATTCGCAGTTGTATTCACATTCCTTCATATTAATATCCTGCGAATGTAAGCGACTCTCCATGTTTGCTAGCAAATGCAGGCAAGTACACATATATGTATGTATGCATAGACAGCAGTAAAAAATAATAAGAAAAGCTGTTAGGAGTCGTAATGTGTCAAAATCCGAAATAACTAAGTTAATCTACATAAAGTACAAAGTTTTCATTGATATAACTTAGAGGCAGTATTCCAACTGTTTATGCTCCCTTCTTGTAAGAGTAGCAGTTTAAACTTTTTTTTTTTGTACTTTATTAATTTCATCTAACCACTCGGCGATTGCTACAGGAGCATACTCAGCTATTTTACTTACATGGGTGAGTTCAAATTAAATATAGACAAAAAGAAATTTGCTTACAATTTATCACTTACGACCGATAATAATTGCTTCTAATCATTTCATTTCCTGTCGCCCCCACCTCAAAATCACGTTATATATGTCCCAAAAACGAAAAAATAAATGCTTATATCTGCCCCAAAAAATCATTGAGAAAAATATATAAATACTTTGCATTTAATTGAACAAATTTTTCATTCTTTCCCCCAATCAACAAAATCCGTATAAATCCCTTAACAATAATCTTCACTTCTTCAGTTTTCACAGTTCACATTCTTTCAATTTACATCTAAGCCATCTTAAATCAGAGGATTATGTTACGCTGCCGAATGTCACATTAAGGATTTATCGAATTCAAACCAAATCCATGTCTTGGTGTGCCAACTTCGTTGTTTACTCCTTAACTCAATATAGTTTAAGTAAACATTTAAGATGTGATGATAGTGACATCTGTTACCTTGTTTACTTGTTATTACTTTGGGAAAATGTTAACTCTATGATTTGCTTACTCGTCATTTGATTTGATTTTGAAATATCAACTAACAACAGTGTTGATTAAGCAGTACAATATCTTCTGAGAACTCTTATTCTGAATTGACGGAAACAAGATGACCTTCATGTGGGAAAAGCTCACACGTAGCTCATAGCAACGTAAACTTTAATTTTATCTTAGAAAAAAAAAACACTTTGTAAACCATTTTCGGGTAAAGCTATACCTACTCATATACCATTATATTACTAATTTGCTGATGCATTTATGCATTTTTATTCATAAGATAAAACTCTGAGTCATTACCCCCCAGGCCAAGTTGGCGAGAGTCAATGAAATACGACAATGATGCGTCATTGATGATAAATCGTCTATACGAACACAGATGTTATTTTTTCTCTTTCTACACAAAAAATGTTTTATGACAAAGCAGATGATTTCCCATCCCCGCAAACATCATATTTATCGCATCATGAACGAGGCAACATTTTTCACCTGTTCGCTTCGCTTTTATCTGCTGAAACTTGTCGATGTGGAGTGGAGAGTATAAATTATATGGCGTTAAAAATTTACGAATTAGCTTTAAAACTCTATCTACCACGTTACTATTACATACATTTTTTAATACATACATAAATCGTTGATTAATGCACAATAATACTCGCCAACATATTGTTTTTTGATAAATCAGAGAGAGAGCAGCATCATTTATGTTAGGTTATCACCATATACGATGAGAAATCAATATTTAAATGTTGGTCCCTGAATTTCTGTGTCATTTTTGTTACCTTGAATTGATAAGTAAAACTCGATTGATTTTTATTAAATTAGAACAAAAACTACCTAAATTATTTTTGTTGTTGTAGCCAATGTCGTATGGAAACAAAGAAAATGCTCAAAACAGTTTATTGAAAATTGTTGGCAAATATCTTCATACACCGCAGGCAAGTCATAAATAAACTTTTGGAGGCAAAATCGACATTGTAGGTACTTGGGATAGGTAGACGTCGCCGTCGGCGCCTCATTTCAAATTCAACTCAGATATTTCTGATGTGCAGCTATAGTAGGTAAGCATTAAATTTAATGAAAAATTGGAAAAAAAAACTTGCGTCTCTTTGTTGACAAATAATCTAAATGATCTATTATAGTTATGTGGAAGTTTTAAAAGCTCTGCGATAGGAGACGAAATCCTTAAAATTATACCTTTTAGAACATTTATTTCGTACGGTCGCAGAGCCAGAATTGCCATAAACCTAGCTGAATGGATTAAATCTAATGATATACACCTTGTCTTCAATGTCTAAAACAGAGGTACCATCAGTTTTGAATAGTTTACACAGAGCTACAGACCGGATCTTTGTTTTATTACCCGGGACGAATAAAGCCAGCCTCTACACAGTTAAATTAAAGATCATGGCTACCACTAACCGACACATACTCAGGGCAGTGTAATCAAGGGAAGAACCTTTAAAGTTATAGGCCGTTCGCACGCACATTGAAAGACGAAAATGAAAACGCTGAACCGAAAACTCACTTTTCTACCCCGCAACAGCGAATATTTCCAATTAAACTTATCTAAAAGGTCGAAAAATTCTTATTTTTTCATTATTCGCACGAAATTGTTACTTTTTTACAACTCATGCTGCACCGAGATAGGGGTATTGCATACAGTGCTCTGGTTGTATGTAGCAGGACTTCTAGGCATCAGATAATATGCGGCGAAACTCTTTTTGTTCCTACTGCCCAATATAGGGATCCAAGCAGCCTAGTATTCTTGGCTGTCTCCAATGCAGGAATAGTCTGGTACATCGATGGGTGTAAAACTGTGGCGAGAGTCTGGGCTGAAGTTTGCCTCATATTAAGGGCATTGGATACACATGCTACAGGCTTCCAGGTCATACTGACTGTACATAGAACTTTTTCTGCAAACGTACCTTTATCTTCTCTGACGGTCAGGTAGTCATTAAGTGTGTTTCGTCTCTTGTGACAAAGTCAACATAAGAGTGCTAAAGTGCCTAAAAGTGCTGAACAGATCCGCTCGGATCAGCCTGATCTAGATATCGAGACACCAAAGCTTTGTTGAGAACGAAAACCCAGATTAGACTATTATACAAGGGGCTATACAGATCTCTCATTGGCCAAAAGCCGAGTGCCACATTCAAACATGGATCCAACAAATCGATGTACGCAACTTCTATGTAGATTTGTAAAATTATTCCCTATGGATGGGATGGTGAGCACTTTTTCTACATTTGTGCTCAAATAGGTCAGGGTAATATGATTGTCATAAGAGAGAACTAAAGGGGTCACTTATCTTTAACTTTATTACTGGCATAGTCGGGGCAAGGTTCATAGGAGATGTAAATGATTGTGTAAAAAGAATCCAAAAATCCAAAAAAGAAGGAAAAACTTCATCTGCTGACACAAAAGCCTTCTTCTCACAGCAAATAAATATAATTTCGCTCTTTATCAATATCTGCTTAATGTGCTCCCATTTTTCTGACGTTGGCATCATTACTTAATTCATACATAGTTATAACTAAAAAACAATTCCCAATTAGCATATCCGACCTATCCGATTCCAATTACCTGATTTGAAGACACTTGGGGTGAAGATGACCTTCATTTGTTTTCCGGACATTGACATCAAAGTAATATTATGAGAATTACAACAATCAAGTTTTACTTTCTCCAACTTTTATATTAACTACCTAATTTTTTCTACATAAAGGAGAACAAAATTAAGGGCATTTTCCATAGTACAAGCACAAATGGAAAAGCAAAAAAGTGTCGTACCACTCATGAGAGAAAGAAAATATATACGAATAAGTATCTCAACAAAATTGATTCCCATCAGGAATTCCGATGATAGTTAAATAAAAAAAATTACAATCAATATCATGGAAATTTACCTTGTTGTGTTTTCATACAATGTACACCGCTTCGTCCTAATTTGGCACGTATGACACGATCAGTTCCTGATAAATAAATATACCTTTGGCCAGCTAATGTGACACCACCGCTGGTTAATAATTCTTGTTTATCAAAACCTTGCACCAATTTTGCAAGTTCTTCTTTGGTGACCTGAAAAAAAAAATTAAAAATTAAATAAATGATCTACTCTATAAGAAACGGCATATATGTACGTATTTGTAGTATTTATTCGACAAGTAAATGGAAATCAAAGTATATATGACAATATGTTAATCACTTTATGTGAAAAATTTAGTTAAAATTATATAATTCCACTATTCCATTTTTGGGCACACAAAAGCTGTGTTCCTTTATGGCCGCAGAGGAGGGCAAAATAAAAGATATATGTACAAAAGAACGCCTCATACATTTTCATAGAAGAACCGAATAAAGTCGTTGAGTGGCGCTGAAAATTTCCTAGCACAAATGATATATAACTTGGGAAACATATAGGGATGGCCCTAATTGGAAGAATATCGATACGCTGATATTTGCATATTTTTGTACACTAGACCTAGATGATGAAATCATAGGGTATACTAAGTTTGTAATTCCGTTTAGTGTTGGGCGTAATCAACAACATTTGTAATCAGATTAATAACCATGATTACACATCAATCATTGTTAGGAAAATATAACCGTAATCATGAAACTTTTCAAGAGATTTTAAAATTTAGTTCTAAGAAAACAAACAATCTGTGATCGTAAGGATTTTGATTGTAGAAAACTGCAAGACACTGTTGAATGTATTAATTGGAGTTAGTGTAAGGAATGTGAGTTCTTCTATTGATAGAGACTCGCACATATCTGATCATCAATTTAAATTCGAGGATCTTGATTATGTGTGAAAAAGATTTCTAGGGCGTATAAGAAAGTCGTTGAGCACGGAAAATGCAATAATGAATTTTAACGCTTAGATTTTGCCACACTTTTCATATATGTAGCTCCACATTGTTATATGCTAGTTTGAATGAATCCAAGGGCAAAATGCAACTGTTGTAGAATAAGGCAATGCGGGTATTCTGAAATACAGCATATACACACCAGTTAGAAGCATGCTCGAAACGCTGCAATTGTTAAATACTACTGACATGACAGCAAGAGTAAGATGAACGATTAGATTTACTAATTACTACCTAACAAAACGGTACAGTATGGTTTTTGA
The DNA here is from genome assembly GCA_963924295.1 of Dioctria rufipes. Lineage (NCBI taxonomy): Eukaryota > Metazoa > Arthropoda > Insecta > Diptera > Asilidae > Dioctria > Dioctria rufipes. The sequence goes on along the minus strand of OZ002744.1, from coordinate 66,507,523 downwards.
TATCATATAGAAGATTCTAACTCTAATAACGAAACCGTAAATGAAATTCCCATTCTTAATTGCTAATAATATAAGGTATTCAATCAGCATGTGCTTAAAAACATAAGTTTATGTGCCGATATCAGAATAGAAATACAACGTTTGTTTTCTTTTAACTATAATTTTAAAACTCTTGCAGATTTTTAATCAAAAAATGTAATCATGATTATGGTTACGATTGATCAATCGTTAATCGCCAAAAATGATTACTTTTCGGATTAATATTATCAATCTGTAATCATGATTACAGATTGTAATCGTAATCATTAATCATCAATCAGATTGGATTTTGCCCAACACTGATTGATACATATCTACATAACGTAGCACTATACTCTTTTTTTATTTGTTAGTAGTTTCTGTAACACAATATGTATTTTCAATTAAAATTAACTTCGTATTTTCTTTAATTAAAAAGAATTTGCTGGTATTTCCTTTACCCTTTTACTTTTGTTTTAAGTAGTTGATTATGCAGCACTGCTCTTTTAACATACATGATGAGAGCTCTTGTGTATTCTAACCATAAAAAACTACTCGCCGAGATACTTTGTATCTCGTTTTTCTGTTTCCGTACCAACTGGAACACAAACTGAAAATTCACTTCTATGGAAAAGATTACATACTACATAAATGTATGTATGTCAGTGAAGCCATACATTATTTAAATCAGAATTATTAAAAATGCCAGTTCAATGATGGATACTAAGAATTCTACGCAAAATCCCAAATAACAGTAGCTCACAGCGGTATGACATACATATGCAATGCTCCCAGCGGAGTTTGCATGTTTTTAATCGTAAACGATAGTTTAGGCATTAGGTCGAATATATTTTGCTCAGAGCAATTTGACAAAAACTCGCTGTTGTCTAACCAACTATTTTTCTTTCATAAAAATATGTGTACTTATATAGATTGCACAACTTACAAAATCCATTAAGTCGAACCCGACTGATCAAATAATATTTAAACAAATTTCTCAAAACTGTATTAAACTCTAAGAAAAAAAATAAGGCCACTAATATTATACAAAATTTTCACGAATTAAATTGCAGACCCTCCAGCTTATTTACAAACCGATTATTTTCTTGCTGATATAAGTTCGAAAAAATCCAATCATTATTGTTTACATTCACCGACAGTTAGTTGTCGCACGTATTAATTTCAATTTTCCGCAAATTATATGAAATTTACCGCAATATTCCATAAGATTAGATTACCAGATCGATTCTCAAAAGGCACCGACCTTTATGATTCTATACAATACATGAACGCAGTACTCATCGAGATTCTCCTAGTTTTATAAAAAATATAAATTTTTAGATGAAATTTCATAAAAGATTTTATCAAACTGCTCTGAATTAACATTCAACACAAAATACAAAACAAATCTCGTAAAATCCAAAATAATTAGAAAAAGTATTAAAAATTATGAACGTTCATATCTAGATAACATATGTAAGTACATATGTGCTACATCATCATCTCATCAGTAATGAAACATTTTATATCATAAATAAATCAAACTCCAGTTACGCATTACATAGAGTCATTACTTTATATATAAGGACATCTAAAAAGATACAACTTGGTAGCCTTGAACTGCTTTTAATTTACTTCAAAATTACCATAAGGAAAACGTAAGAAAGAAACCGTTCATATATTTACGTTTTACAAGTAATAAATGCTCGTGCGTAAGTGGTTTTGAAAAAAAAAAATAGGAATAAAAGTGAAAATGCATAAAAGTGCACTGTCAATCAAAGATCTTCTAATAAGGCTTGATTTTTCTATAAAGCAATAGAAATTCTATTCTCCGAGTAAATAAAAGGAATGAGTTTTAATGATGGAAAAAAACGACAGCGATTGTGTCAACTGACTATTTAGGTATTATACAATGTCTCTAGAAATTATGTCTCTGTAAATTATTCCAAAGCTCTGTGTAAAGTATTTACGCCTTTGCCTGACACCATTAAATTCATATATATAATCGGCACACTTATTTGGTACCCATTGCACACTTATCCTAACACTCCACACTACATGTATGCAAATAATTGATATTACTGATTAGACGTTTTGAAACGATCAAATCAAATTATCCGACTGCCATGGACATGCGTGCATATTTATTTTTTCGTTTCATAAGTGGTAAGAGTGCTAAGAAGAACATCGAATGGGATACATTTTCACCAGAGGTCCCCATTGCCGCAACTGTTGCCGACTTCAAATGTTCGATATTCCCCGTAACGACGACTCACGGTAAGTAGCTCCTGTAGGATAGTTCGACTAAATGGCAAACACCTGGTTCAACTAGAGAGCTTCAAATGAAGGTCACTAGCCTTCTTTAATAAAATGAGTACATAGTGAATTCAATTGAATTTAACATTGACGACTTTTCATTTTTGTGTAAGAGCATGGTTTGGAGAACGGAATGTGAGATTGTGAGTACTCTAAGATAGTATTGCAAATTAAAAGAAGTACCAACTCAGATAATTGAACCAATAATAAACATCGCATATACAAGACTTAGTAAAACCAGATGGTATATGCAGAAAAATATACTTTTCCTCGTGCACTTGTAAGAAAAAGTTTCGAGAGACTTGTTACAGCGCTTCTGTGTACCATACACGAAGCTTATAAGGGCTATGTTACGCTTCAATTGATGAAACATTTGTTATGAAGGACAAGTTTCACCAGAATAAAATATTCTAGACCTAGAGGATTTGAATAAATCCTCAAAATAGCCCCCATAGCATAAGTCACGAAAATTTTATCGAATACCACCAAGGTTGAGTTCATACACTAATAGTAGTTTCTTAACATATGCTGTAAATAATATACCTACAGTTTTAGGTGGACTGCGAATGAAATACCACTCGAGCAACCCAACAGACTGCGAATACTTTTCTAAAGAAAATGCGTTTATCGGTGTTGAAAGCAAACAGTAGGGGTACTTCATTACATGAACGTTGTGTGAACTTTCTTTAATCACCTGCACAAGTACCACCAAAGCCAATAGTCTAGAACAGTTAGGTCGAGTAGCTGTCAATCGCAGATGAAGACATATTTTATAGGACTTCGGATGCTTCGGAGGGCATTTGAAGTGACTAGAACCTCATAGATAAGATAGCATGAAGCTAAAGATCACCATAGTAAGGAGCGCGCAGCAGAAAGTTTAGTCTAAATTATTTACGGGAAAGGACCGAAATGGCGCATGTTCCAGCAACTCAAAAACTACAAGGAAGAATTGTTGAACGATTTAAGTAAGGTTTATTTACCAAAGTCCATAAAAACACCAATAACGAGAATGGTTACCTTCACGAAAAAGATAATCGTTTTCAAATCACAAAAGATAAAGCTGCAAGAAAGACATTCAAGTGGCCGAAAAAGTATTGAAGCTTATCACATAAAAGAAATGTATCTTCTAGGAGGATTGAAATACAGATTTATCATAATTCTAAACACTAAAGAAGAATCTGCCTACTTTCCATAATTGGAAAAATATTCATCAATTCTGTAAGAAACAAGACTACAGTCCTTTAAACAAACAAAATACTGCAGGCATGGTTACAAAAATACGGTCCAGTGTAAATCACAATATGTAATGGATCATAAGAAGATAAAAGCACAGAGCCCCGTTCCTTTGTACCTAGAAATATAACTGGAGGTACGGTTACACAGTACAGCTTCTGATACGAAGGTTGCAGCTGCAAAAGCTGTAGGGGAGTTTACATGTAGTGAAATAAAGTAGCATCAGCCTGCAGTTTTTGCTGCGCACAGCTCAGAAGCTGCAACCTTTCGTAAAAAGTTGCAAAGTTGTTCACACAACCTGCAACATGCTGAACATTATGTTGTCAATAGTCTCCAGTTGTTTGGTAGACAAAATTCCGCGAGTACAAATAAAAAAAAATAACCATGTATCCAGAAGTGTAAGCTGCCGCTTGTGCGTTCATTTTACTAAAAATCCGCAATTAGCTGGAAAAAAGTTTTGGTTTCTACCGCTTGAGCTTTGCACGCTCTTTACTATGTTGTGCTCGTAATGTGTGTAACTTCCTTTGACTTCCTCAAATTAAGTTTCTAGTTATTCTGCTATGTCTTTTAATGCACATTTTCTTTCAATTATTCTGGCCTTGGTAATAATCGTTTCGGACATATCACAAGCATTCTTTCGCTTCCTTCAATCAGGCTAAAAATTTGCTCCTTTTTCCAATTTACTTTTCCTTAAAATAATAATAAAAAAACAACTATGCATTTTGAAGAATTAAAATTTAGTTATTTACCGTACAAATTTAAGCAACCTCTTAAAATTATGCACGCGACCGGATAGCAAATGTTTCAACCAAACTAAAATTTTCATACTGTGCCTGCTGCCTTCTCTTTAGATATTTACACATTTCAACTTCCAAGACTGGCAGTACGAGAAAGCTGCAAGCAATCGAGCAAACGGAACTTTTTGGATATCAGAGGTGTTTACACAACGCAACCCTCGAGTAACACAGTTTTTTGTACTGCGCTGCAGCAAAAGTTGCAGTACCCGTACCTTGAGTTAACCTTGAAGAAATTCAAGACTGCACGACAGCTTCAGTGTACATTCTGCAAATCATCAAGGATGTATACTCTCGTCATTCCTATTTTCGTACAGTTAATAACGATCTCCTTAAGATTTGCGCTCGACAGGAACTCGTACGGTGTTTATTAATTATCCAGAATAATTACCGAATGTCTATATGGTTATAAGATGTAAGGTGTCACTTAACTCATAACATATTGATTGCTAACATTTGTAAATATTTATAAATTTCTAATAAAAAATGAATGCTTATTGCCAAAACCCTCGAGAATACTTCACAAGCCATGAAACAGACTACCTCCCTACCACATGCGAGGACCAACGGAGTCCTTACATTCTAAAATATTTGCAGTGTTCTTATGTAAAACTGACAAACATTTTATTTGAACAGCTCCTCCGACCTAAATTATTATTCATATAGAAAAATGGTGTTCTAATAATCTTAAGCTTGCTTTCTTATCTTCCGAACCATAATAAAATTTTCACAGCTTTCCTAATAAAATTATTTAAAACAAGTAAAAAAGCTAGAATTGGTCTAAGATCAATCAAAATAACTTTTAATAAATACAAGTAAAAAAGCTAGAATTGGTCTAAGACCAATTCTTATGATACCCTAGATGAATACCCGTATTAAATTTCGTATGGTCACCGATCTATTCAAGTTTGATTTTGAGGTCGTTTTTCGCATATATTTCTAGAACGGTTTGTCGCACAGAAAAAATGATTATAACTAATTTTATAGGATTTCGTATTCTGCAGAAGTCTTTAGTACAATAAAAATGTCTTGGACTGATCGTTTTCAAAGTATACGTAAAAGACCTAAATTTTTATATGGCAACACCAAGAAGGAGTTGCCCGATCTAGTCCATTTTTGACATTTAATTTGCTAATGAAGTAAAAACATCACATACGAAATTTCAGCTTTCCACGTCGACGCGTTCTCAGGCAGTGTCCAAATATATAGCGGAAAACGAAATTTTTATATGGCAACCCCACGAAGGAGTTGCCCGATTTGTCTCATTTTCAAACCTAATTTTACTTTTTTTTTTTTAAAGTCAGTGTACAAAATTTCAGCTCTCTAAATATACGCGTTCTCGAGTTATCGTGCGCACAGACGGACAGACGGACGGACATGTAAAAATCAAAATAACTTTTAATATTATGAATAGGTGTCCAATCCATTTTGCTCTACCATCATTATTTCGAGGTGTTACAAACGGAATGACAAACTTAGTATACCCTATAGATTTCATCTAGGGTATAAAAATTTATCTTAGCCAAATGACTACGATTCCTCAAACAAAAATTCTCAGCTGAGAAATCATTGTATGTCGCTGAGCCGTCATGCGTGAGATGCCGTGGTCTGATGATATCGAATGTAGCTGCCTAGGCCTACAGATTCGGACACCAGCTGCACATACACACATGCAATTATCACTCAGCTGAGAGGTATTGAGCGTAAAATGGTAAGGTTACTTTGTAATCAAAACTATTTTATTATTTTGTTAAGTAAGGTATATAGGAAGTGTAGCCTTTGCGAAGGTAAGGAACCAAGCTTTATATTACTAGAAGACCATTTTCCTGTATGGTTAGTAGTTTAGGCTCTATAGCATATATGAAGTTAATGTTTGGCACTTTTCCATAAGTATCAATATAGAACATTTTAGGAAACGGACTCACAACGCATACATATCGATTTCTCTTTCATGGCTTGGGGTTGGGAAGTATTCTCGAAGGTTTTGATATTGCTCATCTACGCGTCTACGCTCATAAAAATTGTTATTGGCCCAAGCACCCGTTGTCGGCCTCCAATAATACATAACAATTCTAAGCAAAAATTTCCAGTGAATTTCAATTTAATAGACGTGCACTAATTTCCGGTATGCAGATAGCACATTGGGTGTAATAGGTCCAATTAAAGAGGAGTCTGCAGTTAATAGTTTTTATAACCAAAAGATATATTAATGACTTTTTCAAAAAAAAAAAATAATAATAAAGGTCAAATTAAATTTTTTTTTTAAGAAAATCCGAAATTTTGAGTTTAGACCACAATAAGTCCTAAAGGCAGGCGAGTACGAGGCTAGTTGAGTAGTCACTGGAAAGGCCATGAAGCTCTGAATACAATCAGCTTTATACGGTGACCGTGCCGTGCGCCCTACACTTCTAAGATACGGGGTGGTTTGTGAAACCTAGCATAATTTCTTAATCGCCCTGTAATCCGAACCGTTGATATGCCCCCCCCCCCCCCCGCCCTTCTTCAATACTATTTTTTGTTTGCCTAGGTGAGTACTATCACCTCCCGCTCTACGGACCACCACGGAGGAAACACCCTGTATAGCTCTATACACAAAAGTATTTTTTCTATGCAGAGTTCAACCCCAGTTGAGCCCGAGTTAATGCTTATGGAAACGGGAATTAAGTGGAGTTTCGTTGAATCCATGTTAGCTCCACGAAATCAGTCGAGTTCATTTGAGTTTAGGAGTTCATTTGAGTTTAGTGTAAGAATTTATTAGAATAGTGGGTACGGGTGTGTTATCCAAAACAATTCCGGTCTCTTAATATATTTGAGCTGTCCTCAACTCAACTCAGAAGCCGTCCATCAGCATCGAATTAAATGCTGGTCCGTAAGGCAGGCACGCCTCTTAAATTAACCAGCATCTTTCGTTAAGTTTAAACACAGCCAAGTAATAACAGATAAGCAAGGCCCATAGTCAAATGTGATGCCACTCAGCTCATATTAACAGAAAAACCTTGGCTAACTGTAGCGAAGCTCCGAACAATGAAATGAACCGATAAAACTTTTTCATTGACTGCAATAAACTGACGTAGAACGCAGCAATTTTTGTTTTCAGCTGAGTAAATTTTTGCTATTGTTGGAATGAAACGGACGGTCGATAGGCTTTATGCATAGACAAGCTAAACCATAAAAGACTGGCAAGACCACAAATTTGCAACGCCTCGCTCGAATATAAAATCGACGATACCTCCACTTATTGACGTAATCAAGGGGTAAGCCAGTCAACAATGCATTGCTCCAATATAAAATCAACGATGTCTCGGCCTGATGTAGGAAACACTCAACTTTTTCTTACAAATTTATTGGAAATTTTTTCTTACAAATTTATTAGAAATTTTTTCTTACAAATTTATTGGAAATTTTATCCTTAGAACTTGTATGCATAATTGGACAATTGGTGCTTGACCTGCTAACAATTTTTATGAGCATAAGCATTTAATTATTCTTACAAATTTACAGAAAATGTTTCACCAGATTTTTTTCACTTTGGTGACGTCTAGAGTCTTTTACAGATACAATAATTTCATGTGTTCCGCTGCCGGCCTCCAATAATGCATAAAACAAACAAAAAATTACAGTAAATTTCTAAGAAAAAATTGAGGGTTTCTCTACATTAGGTCGTGACATCGATCCAATTGAGACAGTGCCATTTATTAGGACTAGTTTTAGGTTAATCGACTTAGGTACGTAGAACTAATATGCAGACGTCTAACACGCAGTATTACGAAAAACTAGTCTTACTTTAATCTGGAATCTGATATGATATTGACAAAAAAAAATAGTACCTATTAAACGTAGACACAAACCTCACATAAGAAGTGTTTTCATACTTGTATTAATAGAGAGAATTTTTATTTAGTTTTAATGAAAATGAGTGGAATTAAGAATGAACAAAATGAGAACTGTCAGGAGTAAATAGGATTTCGGATGATAAAAATTTAGAAATTTGCTTCTCTACTCCATTCTCTTCTCTTGTGCATGAGGTATACAAACAAACTCAGAATATTATGTTTCCTATTCCTCCTTGTGAGATCTGACAAATTTAATACGAGCGGACTAAACGGCATATGGATTAGCACTAGGTAAGTAGACTTACGTAAAATTAGTCCTATATAGCTCTGCGACAGAAATTTCTAAGGGCAAAGGACACTAGAGCTACGAGTAAGAAACTAAAGGAGAGGCCTTTGCGTGTATATATGTATATGCCAGTTTTGCGTGGCGAACGTGATTTTTCTCACTTTCTAAAATATGGTTACATCTCTGTCTACATGTACTCTAGGTGTCACTTTTGTTTATGTTCGGTAATGAAATTTACCCTAGCGCAAAAGCCGTAGGTAAGGTAAAAATTGGAACGGGATTAAACAGAAAAATATTTACATTCTTTTATGTGGAAATTTAGCATTACTGTATTTGTTTCTTTTTTAATAATAAAGTGGGAATTAGAATATTGGTTAATATTTGTAATTGTAATAAAAGCACTTAATTTTTAATAATTTTCTTGATATAGATTAACCAAAAATGAAATTTCAAGGCAAGTTATTGGGCAACCGAAGATAGAAATAAGGTTACTGGGAAACCATGAATATCAAAGAGTTGTTTTATATTGCTAGCGCTCACTACGTATGCTGCTGCTGCTATACAATTTCGCCTCATACTTTCAAAAACCGCGCCAAAATCCCTTGCATAAACTTTTCTTTTTATCTGCCTGCAATGCGATTTTTTTATAGTGTGCGTATGAACTTACACATGTTTGAGATTGGCACGAAAATTGTTGATGATGGACCTCTCTTTTAATTTCTTACTCGTAGCACTAGAGCACTCTTTGTAATCTTATTCTTCTATTCGACTGCAGATCAGCCTTTTCACACATAGGGTCTGGATTTCTGTTATTACTTGGCTGTGGTTTAAATGTCAAATTGCTGTTTGTAAAGCGCGTCTGTTATTTTGGACAATTTCATTTATGCACAATCAACCCATTAAATCAATTTCCATTTGTTAAATTTTGTTGGGTTTTTGCACTTTTTAAAATGAATGTGACGTTTATTTAGGGCAAAAATGTCAATCATCTGTAAGTTAACCTCAATTTTCTACCGCATTGTGAAGTTCTCTACGTCCATTTAGACGCAAATTTTATAATTTAGGGTAGTTTCCACACTTAGAACTTTTTGAATTAAGTACCAATTAAAATTATAGTAGTATATATGTACATATATGGCTCTATATATTTTGAATGGATTAGTTAATGAAATGGCCCTTGCGAGCACTATATTACTAATGGTGAATTCTTTTCATCTTAATTGAATCACCCGCTAAGCACCATCATGAAGGAAGTCAAAATTAACATTTATAGCTACTGATGGTAGTGTTTCAATGTCATTTTCAAAAACAAGCTGTCCATACTTTTTATGGACCGAAATGAGAAAATCAATTTACTCTAATCTATCCAATTTTGACTTTCGCCACTCTGATTCTCACCGGTTCATAAGTTCTTTTCAAAGCGATTCTATGTTCGGTTTCTGCACCAGTTTTGAAATATTTTGTTCCATGAAAATTTGTGGTTACGATTCGGAGCTAAACGTCAGTATTTGCAATTAAAGTGGGGATGTGTGGACATTTTGTGAAAATACAATTATTTTATTGGTGATTAATTTTTTTTATTAAAATTATAAAACACGAACATTTTGGATATTCTACTTTCTTGCATTCTTTTCAGCTTGTCCCCCCGTTCAGGACAAGGTTATAACTTAATGTATAATTCCAATATTGGTTTCTACGAACAATGTGTTTGTTCGTTGCTCCTTTGTTAGTTTTCTTAAAAATTTGATTCTATTGCTTGTACCACTATCTATTACTTACTCGATGTACCTAACGTTGTAACGTAGCGTAAGCAGAGGTTCTTCAATAAATATTTTTCTATTCTATTCTAAGTTCAATGTAGATTTGACAGATTCTGGTTCAGTGCCTGTTCGGTTTTGTTGAAAAGTATATATAAGTAGAATGTGAACTGCTTTAAATTGAAAATGCAAAAATCACTTCTTTGAATTTTATATGGATCATTAATTTTCTTAGTCTGGTAACAATGCCTACAAGCTGACTCACACAAAAGGTAATCTGTGGGAAAATTTGCAAATTCCATCTCAACTAATTTTACATCTATATATATTATACGCACGCACACAAGTGTCCAAATCCACGAGTGACGAAATCTTTGTTCCAAATGTCGGTTTTATGTGGAAAGTTATTTAAATTCTAAGAATAAGTGCCGTTCCAGCCAGACCATATGGAAATGTCTCAAAAAACATAGATCCAAGAAATCTGGTGACTGGCTAGTCATTCTCAAAGTTAAGCTGTATATAGCTAGTTACTTACTAAGGAAGGATTATAAAGTCGCGAATTTCTGCATTTTGCACACACAAAGAAATTTTAGTTCATTTTTATTCTTGATACGAGTTCTTGGTGTGCTCTTTCTCTTTGTCACACAGCGGCCATTTTGAAAGATATCGGATTAGACCGGTATCAGCAACTTTGACGATTCTTATTAAACTTTCTATTTATCTTCGCTAAGATGATTTCCAATTGATAATGGTAACAAAAACTGAAAATTCCATTGTGTGCACCATAAGTCATCAATTAGAATTTGCTAATAAAAACACCAAATAAGGAAAATCGATCGATTTTAGTGCAAAATCATTATTGCACACACATTTGCAATTTACAAAGTACATACATACACTCAGTGAATTTCCGAATTCGAACGCAACTACACTCAGAAATTAAAGGAACAGCCGGATAAAAGCATCTTGTAAAATATGGTTATGGGACGGAATAACGAAAAAACCAGACCGGCGTGTTGGTCACACCCTTGAACTTGTCCATATGAAAAGGTTCATTCTCCCATTTATGCCTGACAGGATAATTTCGGCACAATATCCAGCAATCAACTTAAAAATTATATCCACAGTAAGAAAATTGGTATCGGCCTGTCCAACAAGCAAGGTAAAATGGATTAACTGCAAGTGGGAGCGCTCACCTCAAATCCTTTCGATTGGGCCCATATATTTCCGTCATGTCCAGCGATGGCTGCTTTCGAAACGCACTGTGAAGCCAAAAGCTGGTTGTCTACGTAATCCTGCCAGCTCATTATGATTTACTTTTATAACTGAAGTCCTTAAACAAATTATTTCTAATTATATTAAAGAAAAGAAACAGTGGATCTGCTGTTCTTTTCCACAGAAAATATGATTTCAAAGTTTCTTTAAAACAGCACCACTCGCGTGTGATCCCGAAACCGAAAATTTTCTTGGCGCAGATTTATCCGAACAGAAACAACCAATAACCTCCACGCACTTTCCTACTAAAAATCGCCTATCGCAACTAATTCCCGTACTAATTTTGCTGAGAAGTAACACCAAATACTAATTCAAAAAATGAAATTTTCGAATTTTCCTTTGAGATTGGCTGTCGCAGCTTGTCAGCGATAGACGACTTGCTTAAATGGCAAATGGCACACGACTCGGCTTGGAAAACCGCAAAAGACAACACTACTACTGAAATGACTTAAAACCGGCTTGGAAAACAGCAAATGATAACTCTACTACTAAAACTACTTAAAATCGGCTTAAAAAACGCAACTGACTGCTTTACTACTTCATAAAAGTAAAATCGGCTTGAAATACACACCACGAAAATCATGGTCCATCATTTTTTACAGTAACTTATAAAAAGTTTCATAATTTTGTGTAATTTTTGAAATAAGAAAAATTTCAAACAGAGAAATCTGGAAAAATGCAAAAATGGGGAAGTTATGAAGTTATACAAAAACTACAATAGGCTAACCTACATGCTTCAGGGCGAAGCGGGACTATTTTGCTGCTCTTATATCTATATCTTAAGCCCGGTATTGTGTTCATTTAGCGGAAAAATATTTAGCAGCAATCGAACAGGGACCTTTTTACGGCTAAAATTGTTCGTTGTTTTGAACTATAGGTGGCTGCTTTTCACAAATCAGCTGTGGTGAATTTGTGATATTATTTCGTGTTCTTTTAGATTGCTATTGCAATTACCCAATCTCGAAATAGTAAGGAAAATTATATTTATACTTACTATTTTAATTTTTTTTAAAAGAATTGTCTAAATGAAGACTGAATTTTTTTATCAGAAAAAAATAATAAAAATACAATAACACTCTTGCATTCCAATTTCTTTCAACTTCCAATGTCAAAATTTTAGCGTGAAAAAAAGGTATTGAGCGGATAAATCTGAGTTAAATATGTGATTGTGGATATTACTGACATCTACTTGTCAAAACTAAGCAAACTTTTAGCTGATAAAACACAATACCACTTTCCCTAGCGATTTGGCTAAATATTTCGCAACTAAATTTCACCGCTAAATTTCCATACAAAATTTATCCGCGAAATGAACACAATACCAGGCTTTATACATAAATTTGCTCCACAGTAGTCCTTGGGGCCTTCCCACACAAGAAGTTTTTGGGGAAGGAAGGAACTTCCTCCCTTGTGCTAAAACCCGAAATTAATTGTATGCGTGTTCAATTAAGTCACAGTTTTTTATATAAACAAACGTGTATCACAAATTCACAACACGTAATGATTATTAAGTTATTGTACAGGGTGGGCCAAAAGTCACCATGGGGTTTAAAAATAACTAACTTTTTCGTTTGTACATTGCTCCACACCCTGTTGACCGTTTCTCTTCATTCCTTTTTTACATGATAGCGAACTGTCTGTTCTTCAAAAGTAAGCATGTTTCCCCACCCCACCTTACCCCTCCTTTTTTTCATCCTACCATATGTTACCAATTTAATTTTTAAACCCCATGGTGACTTTTGGCCCGCCCTGTATTATCATCTCAAATCCCAGGTAAATACCTGAACAGACGTCCGCTCAGAAATTTCGTAATTTCTAAATGGACGGAGCTAATTTGCCTGCTATAGTATTGGTATGCTGTCCGTACTCGCAATTGAAACTTGGTAGCACGGAAATATTCCTACCCCTGAATACTTCTCACTCGTAAAAACTGCTTAAAACCTTCCGTGTGTCTGCGTATTCAATAAAATGACAGTTTTTAATTGGTATCACAAATTCACAGCAAGTAATGATAATTAAATTATTATATTACATATCACCTTAAATCGCTGTCAGAATTGCACACCCGTTCATCAAAAATTTCGTAATTTCAAAATGGCCGAAACTATTTGCTTGCAGTAGTATTGGCATGCTCTTTGACATCTCGAAATTCCTCCTTCCCCTAATGCCTATTATACGTAAAAAGTGCAGTGTGCTCCCTAACTATGCCATATACTTCACTTTTCGTGGTTGTAGGGAGGAACTTTTCCTCCCACCGAGTGTCACGCATCAACAAAAAGTAGTGAAATATACTGCAGCGTGTAAGCTCTAGCTATATTTTAATGTAAGGCAGGATTTACATTATGATGACATGCAAGTTTTACAGAAATTGTGAGGGAGATAGTACATCGTATACGGAAATCTAGTTATGAGTGACGAGAGAGGCAAACGCGTCCTGAATGTTTTCCGGACGTCGATTTGTCACTTGCTTGTCCGGAACATAAAAAGACCTCAAGGCCTCAAGCATAGGGAGTTTTTATAGTTACTGAAACTAAAACATATTTATTGGCAACCCTAATTTGTCAATTTCGACTACTGGAGCTGCCATATTGCTGTTTTGTTACTATAATTTCATGGCATATACATATCTGTCAAGTAAAATTATTTGTCGAAATAAACAAAAGTAAGTTTTGAGTTTGTAATTAAATATTGCGAAATTGAAAGTAATTAAATACTGCATTATAGAAAATATTGCAGTTATTGAAGTGACCCTTTTCCTTTATTATTTCTAGAATTATTCCGCCTTTAAGATAGTCCGTAATGGCTGATTTACATTACTCGAACATGCGATTTTACTGACAAAGTGAGTGAGAGGGGCATATTACTTTGCACTATTAGAAGAAAAGGAACAGGTGATCGACTGTCAAAATATATTTCCCACTCTTTTATAGCGAAGTGTCGCTTGTGACATTTCATCAAATTGTCAATTGCAAACATAGTCAGACGTCAAAAATAGTTCACTATTCAAATTCAAAGTTTATTTATTACAAACGCCGGAATATGCGCCACGCAAACAAGAATTGGGTATAGCGACTATTTAGGGTGAAGTTCCGCTTAACAATACGTTTGGATATGCAGGTTAATTAAGGTAATTGCTGTACATAGCCATACACAGTATTTCAGATTTTATTGTTATTATATATGTTTTTATTTTAAAATTGGGTCTAGTACACAAGGTACAGGTGAATTTACCATGGAAAACAGTCGTTACTCACCATGTCTTCCTGATGTTCAAAATCAAGTTATTGGTGGACACCAAGAATTATAAGGAACAACTACAGAGAAAAAAAAAGAAGAAAAATTAATGGATGAAGAAATTTCTAGTTAATATGTTTGACAATTTCACATGTATTTAGTTGTATTTAAACAACAATAACTAATAAAAGCAGATAGTTTTCGTTTTCGAATTCAGTTTTAAATAAATATAAATTTTATTTCTTTATTTACAGCTTTCTAAAAATTACACACCAATTATATATAGACCAGATTCCATGATACACAATTTACAAGCTTTGTATGGCCAACAAATGGATCTTCCTTTTTAATTTGCCTTTGTTGTCCTTTGTTGTTCTCTGGCAACGAAACTTTCATGCACACCACCAAAACAAGAATAAATGGAAAAAGTTCCCTTGTTTTCGATGCCACACAAATGCAATCCTTGAGCTACAATATTTAGAAGTTCCAAACCATCTGCTGAACGTCATAATTGATGTTGTTCGTGAGATAATTTAAAATCAGATCGAAGATTTTCGAAAGCATACCTAGAAAATAAAAATTAGAGTGAAAGAAATTTAAATTTAGCAATTTATACCCTAGTTATTGATGAGTATCTGCGGCTAGCACAGTTTTATTGTCGGATCTTAACGCTAATCCATTAACAATATCGTTCCTTTGAGACCGCATAAAAAAAAATTGGCCCCGTGTATCATCAGTAACAAAACGAGTCCCGTCATTTTTTAATACTCAACATGCTAAATTACCATCCATTGAATGGGGAAATTAAAAAAAAAAACTTATCTTCTGCAAGATGTATGCAACACATAATTTTCTAGGAGCTCATCGGAACCTCCAAATAGCAAGTGCTTGAAATCTGGGTTCTAGTTCACAAATGAAATATGATTATGAATTTCCATCAATTTTTCTATTGAGAGTCAATATTTATTTGAATGAAGTACTTACATCCATCAGGATAGCTTTGACACATTCCAGCTGATGTGCTGTGACTTTCCTCAAATATTTTTAATTTGTGTGCGTGTAAATAATTATATTCGTACACGCTTGTAGTTATATGTATGAGTTTGCTGCCATAATAGCAAAATTTACTGCCATAAAATATACTTCTGGCTAGAACTTTTTATGGCTAATTATGGCAGTAAAAATTTCCCCTTCGTCGGGGAATTTGACATTTAACTCAGTAAAATTTTGCTGGATTATGTTTTGTCCTTATCGTTCTAAAGTATTTTCAGATAAGGGGAAACTACTTACTCTGTTTTCTAGCAATGTTCGAGTAATGTAAATCAGCCATAATGTGTACACGGACTGGAATTATCTTCATCGGCGTTAGTTCGGTAGTGGAGTGGGATTATTTTCATGTGAGCATTTGAGTGGATGAAGTGGATTGACGTTTACATATTAGCAGATTAGTTATTGAATTTTTTTGTTTACTACGAAATAAATAATAAATACATATTTCGTTATCGTACAAAATGATGATTTTAGAACTGAATTACAGGTCCACCTGATATTTTGCGAAAATTTTTTTTCGATATAATCTCATCCTTTGCTTCGAACTCCTTCGAGCTTTCATGCAATATTTTAGAAATTGTAAAATTATACTTCTTTTCATGATCCGTTTTTAAATATCTACGAAAAAATTATTAAAACTTGCCAGTTTCTAATTAGACAGTTTGAGAGTTTTGCCATAAAAAGTAGATGGGACTGTACGTGTGAGGTATTGCGATGGTTGCTTCCGCAGCATTTAAATTTCAATAAACTATCTCCCTCACAATTTATGTAAAAATTGGATGTCATCATAATGTAAGTCCTGCTTTACACGAGGTGGTACAGTTTGAATGTAAGCTCTACTGACACTTCTTGCAAATGTAATCAACACTGC
Organism: Dioctria rufipes; assembly: GCA_963924295.1. Taxonomy (NCBI): domain Eukaryota; kingdom Metazoa; phylum Arthropoda; class Insecta; order Diptera; family Asilidae; genus Dioctria; species Dioctria rufipes. The sequence continues at coordinate 66,490,856 of OZ002744.1, read as the reverse complement.
CATGAAGGCAGCTGAGCTTTCATCGAGCTTGCACGATGAAAAATCATAGTAGCTCTGGTAATAGTAATTAGAGTCGCAGATTAGTCCGAACAGTAGTTTTGGTAAGCTTTTAGAATACGGAGAGAACAGGAAGTGTTCATACCTATAAAATTTGTGTACATGAGCGTCGCCTTTTTATACCCTAGATGAAATCTATAGGGGTATACTAATGTCGTTTTTGTTTGAGCATCAGTTTCGCTCTGGAGGCAACCTAAGTGCTGTCAAAGCTTTCGTTTGAAGCAAAAATGACGTCATGGGTTGCCTCTGGTGGCAACCCAAAAAGCGTCAGTTTCACTCTGATAATTTACACGGGTACACTATGAGTTCACTCACACAAACAAAGTCTAGTTGTGATTTGATATTATTTAATTAATTTTAAAGTCAACAATTATTATTGAGACCTCTACTATTATTATATATATTATCCTAAAAATTTTTCTGCAAACAAATTACCAACCAGTTTTCGCAATAAGTTCATAGTACTTTGACGTTAGTATACATACACAAGCGAACTTTTTCCGGTGCACTCTGAAACTGTTCGATTGAACGGGGTTGCCTCCAGAGCGAACCTGGTTGTTCAAACGAAAACGACATAAGTTTGTCATTCCGTTTGTAACACCTCGAAATAATGATGGTAGAGCAAAATGAATTGGACACCCACGCATAATATTAAAAGTTATTTTGATTTTTGCATGTCCGTCCGTCCGTCCGTCTGTCTGTCTGTGCGAACGATAACTCGAGAACGCGTATACTTAGAGAGCTGAAATTTTGTACACGGACTTAAAAAAAAAAGTAAAATTAAGTTCGAAAATAAGACAAATCGGCCAACTCCTTCGTGGAGTTGCCATACAAAACTTTCGTTTTTCACTATATATTTGGACACTGCCTGAGAATGCATCAATATAGAGAGCTGAAATTAGGTACGTGGTGTTTTCATTGTACTAGCAAATAAAATTTCAAAAATGGACTACTTCAGGCAACCCCTTCTTCGTGTTGCCATATAAAAATTTAAGTTTTTTACGTATACTGTGAAAACGCTTAGTCCAAGACATTTCATTGTACTAAAAACTTCTTCAGAATACGAAATCCTATAAAATTGGTTATATTCATTTTTTCTGTACGACAAACCGTTCTAGAAATATATTCGAAAACCAACTTCAAAAATCAAACTTGCATAGATCGGTGACCATACGAAATTTAATACGGGCATACATCTAGGGTATCATAAGAATTGGTCTTACACCAATTCTAGCTTTTTTACTTGTTTTTGTCCTTGAATAGGGGAAATTGCGGAAATGTATGTTCAGCTGACTACATTTGGAACACCTGAGTGACAGCGACTAAGAGCATTTTCGCTGGGAGAAAACGCGATATTTTCAACCATATATCTTGTTGCCCCGCTCTCATGTTGATTCTACTACACGTCTGCACTGAGCTCTCACTACAGCGGTAACAGATTTTAACACAACAAGAACTTGAATGCACTAAATTTGGCTTGTCACACTTCCTGCACTCTCTATATTCTAATGGCCAGGCGGCGGTTGATGTTAGGCAATCGGAGGGAGGAAAAGTTCCGAAATGCCAAGTTTCGAACTGCATCAGGCGTAGCATATCAATATTACTACAAGAAAATAGATTCGGCCATTTTGAAATTGTGAAATTTCTAATCGGAGAGCTGTGTAGCTCTTTAAGCTTAATCTACAATGCATTGTAAAACCACGTCGTCAAAACGACATGGATTTTTTTGTTTGCTTCCCACTCTTGCATTTGAAAATTCATGCTCACAAAAATGTTTCTTCTCTTTCTTTCATTTGACGACATGAGCACGAGCTTATGTGTAGTAGATAATCAGCAAAAACGATGCAGTAATACCTCAGGTGTATTCAGTATAATTTAGGACCATGTAGAACAAAACAGCTGTAAACTGGAACTTGTACTTTCAGTCTTGAAAGCAATATTTTATATTATTCGGCTTGTCCCAAACGATTTCTTAGTTTACTATACTATAGTATAAATTATTGATACCAAATACTTCCTTTGATATAATTCTGTATGAAATCGAAAAACCAATTACATTTATGATAATTGACAGGTTAACAGCTGTTTAATTTGGCAGCTTGCGACTACTTACATATTACATGTATTTATATGCATTCTTCAGCAAACGATATCGTTTTGACGACGTGGTTTTACCATGCATTGTAGATTAGGCATTACTTGCGATTTAAGGTGGAAATATAAGAATTAAATTCTCATTATGTGCTGTGAATTTGTGATACAGTAACTGTTTATATCAAAAACTGTAATTTAATTGAACACGCACACAATTAAACTTGGTAATCATATAAGGAACTACAAAAATTATTGTTATGACAAATGTATGCACATTCTCGCAAATTTGCGCATGCTGCGTAACAGCTAGGTGTACGAAGGAAGGAAGGATTTTCTTCCATTTGTGCTTAGACATACCAGCACAATATTGTTGAGACGCATAGTTCGAAATAAATTGTGTGCGTGTTCAATTAAGTTACAGTTTCAGAATTAAAAAAAATAAGGGCCGTATTCACCAAGCCATATAATTGAAATTTAATTTAATTTCTGTTTTAGTACTCCCGTTAAAGAGGGTTAGATTAGAGCACACTTAGGGCCGTATTCACCAAGCCATTTAATTGAAATTTAATTTAATTTCTGTTTTAGTACTCCTGTTAGAGAGGTTTGGGGCCCACTTGAATTAAAATTAAAGTTATATATGCGTCATTATGACACAAAATAACTCAAATTCAATTTTAATTTAATTTTAAGTGTGCCCTAACCCTCTCTTACAGAGTACCAAAACAGAAATTAAATTAAATTTATATTTTGAAGGGACCATTACACAACTTACCCTTACCTTAGTGAAGGTGCAGATGATATGCCTTCAGCTGCATTGCCCCATATCCACCCAATGACACTAAGGGCAGCAGTCATTTTGTTCAGTGTCCCTTTTGACAGATGGTAAAGTGGTCTGGCCTCTGTATAGGAACATCGACCGGAGGTGGTGTGCGCAGGGTTGACATGATGAAATTTAGAACGTTTCGCCAGGAACATGTTATGGTAGTATATGTGTTGAGTTATTTATTTTGGACGTGAAGTCCCAACTGTCAGCATGAGCTGACAGGTCACTCGGTAGACAGCGTTGACTGCAGGGCGACACGCTAGCACCTCGGCTATTGCGGGAGAGTTATAGGGGGGGTTAACCAAAATCCTGCCCCTGCCACCTGCCATAATAAAAAAAAATCATCGTTCCTGACAATACAAAATAGCCATAGCACACACTCTAGCCCTGAAGGGGCCTTTACACCACTTACCCTTACCTTAGTGAAGGCGCAGATGTATACTGCCTTCTGCTGCGTGCCCAATCCACCCAACGACACTGAGGGCAGATTTTTTTACAGTGTCCTTATGTTGACCTGAAAAGAGAGAGAGTATCGGACCTAGACAACCTCCATGTTAGAGGGCTCCAGGAAATTGAGAGGAGAAGGAAATGAAAACTCTAGTGGTTGATTTCGTTATAATATATTGGTACTTCCAGCTTCGTGTACACATAAAGCCTTATCTAAACTTACGCGGGCACAAACATCTCTGCCCCGAAAAATTAATACATAATAGGGATTTTATCCTCTTTCTCCATATCGAATAGGATTTAATTAACGTAAATTATATCAATTATATCAAAACATGAGTATAGATTAATAACTCAACTACAGATGAACTTTTCCTTGGATCGAAGGATGAAATGTGTGTATTTGATAACAAACATAAATCTGGGTTTGTAAAATATTCGATAGGTGAACGTTGATGTAACAGAAGTTCCCGAAAAGAGAAAAGTTTTACTATCACAACTAAAATATATTTTCTAACATCTAAACATTATTTTAGAATCAACAAGTATTAACTAATTTAAATTTAGTTCTGTTCAATTGCGTCAATGTTAGATTATGTTCTGGTAATCAAATAATATTCGTCACTTTCTAACTCTGAAAATTTGGTAAAGTCGAAAAATGCTTCCGTTCACGGAGATACTTCTTATCCGAAAATGTTTCTCTATAGGTTATATAGTCTAAATAGTTTAATTAATTCTCGTCCAGGGCATGACGGATGCTCACTAAAGGAACATTGTTTTTTTTTTTTATTTTAGTCTTAGATATAAATTTTATTTGAAAGAAATTCTATACTTTATGTAGGGAAATTGGCCCTTACTGTTCAACTAGGCATCAGATTTTTTTTTGTAATATTCAATATAAAAAGTTCAATATGATACGCCCGGCTTAATCCAGCTCGATTTTAGTTTTGTTTTCTTTTTTTTTTCTTTTTAATAGGATGCCGAAATGAACGACTATACTTAGAGCGCTAAAATGATATAAATGTAAAGGCATTGGTCCTGCTGTAGCGTTTATCTAGCGTTCATTTAAACATCCGAAATACTCAACGAAAGATTCATAATAAAAGGAAAAGCTTGACTTACAGATCAATGCTGGGGTTCCCCCGTAGAGGCGCCTCCTTGGAAGTTCAGCTCCTTCATTGCTAAAAGAATTAATATACCTGGACATACGCTATTGCCTAGTGTTGTCTAACATTTCCACAATTATTCAGAAGCAATTATAACTAGAGGTATATCTAATGCTGACTTCGAAGTACTGAAATATTTTTCTTATGAGAATGACCTAAAATTAAAATATGTCACGTAGACACTGAATGCGATCGTGCGTAGCACCCCTTGTTGTCAAGAAAAAGCTAATGCTGTCCCAACGAGGTAATAACTAAAGGAGATGCAATTATATGTACGATCCGTGTACATGAGCGTACCCAAAATTGCCCTGCATTTGTGTATGTTTCACTCCGCCATTTTTGGTCTTCGCTGCCAAATCCATACTTAGGTTTGGATGGTTTTGGGCTTGGTGCATTGACGCAGGAAAACCCGTGAAATAACCGTAGGGCCACGAAGCAAATATTACTCACAAACTTTTTACCACTGAACTTTTCTTCAAAATTATTAACTTTTTTACGTTCACGTTTGCAAATTCAGTAAAGACTTTTGAGTATATGAAAATAAAAGCAATTAAAATTGCGCATAGGTTGTACAATTGTGTACAGGTGTACAAATTTTACGGCGCTTATGTACAAACAATATCAGTGTCATAGTGTTAGAATTGGGTACGCGATATTTTCTCATTTGCATCTCCTTTACCCCGAGGTTACACCTGCAAGTACAGCTTGCATGCAACTTGCACTGCCATACTTCTTGCACGTGTAACCTCTCCTGCCATGCTGGCAGTACAGCTTTCAGCGAACTTGCATGCTGAAAAACCATGGCAGCTGGGAGATAGTAATTTGACATTTATACAGTTTTCAAAATGGCGGAAACGAAATGCTTGAGAGAAATTCATAAATTTATACCGGGAAAATGAAATTTTCTGGGATTATTTGCAATACATCATTTACCAACACCTTCATTTTCCTTTTTTCTTGGGTTTTTATCATTGTGATGCTTCCTTATTGCCATAATTTTCCAATATACGCAAGAGTTTACATCTCAATGCCATTTTTTAAATGAACTTGCATGCAAGCTGATAAGACATCAACCGAACTGCCTTCCGCTGTCAAGTTAAAAATCGTGTTGGAAGGGAGGCTTGCATGCAAGCTGTACTTGCAGGTGTAACCGTGGGGTTAGTTCTTACCTCGTTGTGCTGTCCTGAATGTTCATTAACATCTCTCTGGTACTGCCATGATGTACAGGAATGTATATTTTAGGGGCTTTCGGCAAGCACTGTCTCAGTGAGACAACTGAGACAAAACTTTGAGCAATCGTCTCAGTTGTCTCAGATCAAACAAATCAGCTTATTTGCCAATTTTGACATTTAAATAATTTTGAACACAGAATTGGATAGTAATAAATTGAGGAAAGTGTTGTTAGTTTATTCAAACAGCTCACTAAACTTTTATTTGTAATTAAAATCACAAAATAACGAAACTGAGTCAATTAAGACAAGAAAATTCAGTTTCACTTGTCTCAGTTGCTCAGTGGTTGCGTTCGAAATTGGTAGCTCAATATGGAACTGAGACAGTTCAGAATATCTCACTTGTCCCACTGAGAATGTGCTTGCCGAAAGCGCCATTTGTATATATGATGCACCAGAATTATACAAAGTCCTGCCGTCTATACACGGAATGATCTTGTGCGTAGCACCCCTTGTAGTAAAATCTCAGCTGTGTTATAGGCTCAAAACTCATCTCTCATATGGCGATGATGCAGAAGAATGTATATATTGAGATATGTAAAAAAAAAATCTGCCGCTTGGACAGTGAATGTATCTAGATACTTCTGGATAGCACAAATATTACTCCTCAAGCTTCGATAACTCAGATTCATTCCGTCGTTAACTTCGCAACGCCTTCAAGAAAAAGTTAGCAAAATTCACAGTCCTCCTCTCACAAATATTATCACAGACTTTCCTCAAAAGAATGTGGCCGGCAAGCCAGACAAATTTTTGTAAAAACTTATTAAAATTGGCAAAATTCATTTTCCATCAGAAGAACGCGTGGACAAAAAAAAGTGGCACGTTCACATCCCACAGCTCAATTCTTGACAGACCTTCTTCTCTTCAGCCCCACTGACATATATAACATGGACTGTCTGATTTTCTATTTAATATAGGTCAACTTTTGTTGGGAGGGGTGTGACAATTATCTTAATTTCAAGTCTTACTTTCGCTTTAATATTCATATTACAAGTTCAACAAATTACAGATGCATTCGAAATTATTTCTATTCTTGGAAGTTTACCTCCTACAACATCAAATAATACTTAAACTTGACTTTTAAAGAAATAAAGTTAAGCAATCTTTGTCTGCCTGTCCCTAAAAGTAGGTATGGGGGACAGAGAAACGATTACAAATATTGTATTGCCATCTACTTTTATTCTATATATTCATTGGAAAATCCACTGAACTGAAACTGAACTATGGTGGATTTTGTATAGAATTTATTATTTGAAGTTCATGGGAATAAAGTAGTTAAACCAAAAAGAGACAACTATAGAAAAGTGATCCCATAATAATGTCAAATAATGTAAGCAATTTCAGTAATATCAGCAGTCCATTTTATATATGTCAGTGTTCAGCCCGCTAAAAAACTCTTCTTCTTTTTCTTTTCTTTTTTCCACAGTTCCCTTTCGACTCTCGATTTGGGTGCGTTCGGAACGTTTCGATCTCCATCCACGACCATAACAGGGCAGGGTAGTCTAGACCACCTGTGGTTCAGACAACGCTGAAAAATGGTCGACTGAGCTAGCCGGTCTTAAACATAGGCATCATCGATGCGGGCGCCCAATGTGCGGCTCGACGCACGACCCGTTAAAGCATATCTCATTACTGAAGCTAGGCGGTTCACAGATGACGAATCCAAGGCACATCCCTGAAGTCCCGCTAGTCTTTGACCAGACCTCGACGTCATTCTCCGTGTCGGGAACCAGAGGTGCACTGACGGGTTGCTATCCCAAAAAATCCAGCCAGTCAGTTCCCCTCTGCCTTCCTTCACCGGGATGCTGAGGGACTCCGCGGTCAGTAACCTAACCAACTGATCATAAAGCTCTCTCAGCACTGACATCTCACTCTGATCTCCGACCAACGCTTGTTCAAGGGTGTGCCCTCAAGGGGTCGTCGAGGTAGTGCAATGGCAGATTTTCTTTCATGCATTTAAAGGGACAGCAGACAAGGTTGGATTTCAACAGGCATATCACCCACCATTGACGGGGCAATAGGAGGGCTTCCTATAGTTTACCAGTTAAGCTGGCTGGATGCCTTCTTAGGGCTACCAGGAAAATGAACATCAAGTAAGTATGGCAGGTGTTTTAGTCCGTCACACCAATCAGGGTTTAATATCCTTGGCATGTTAAATGCCTATTGACCTCCCCTGTAGGTCCTCAATCTCATAAAGGGAATTTGCTTTCTTTGCTTTAATGCGACACATCAAAAATTTACGTCCTAATTTCGCGCTAATCTGTTGCTGGAAATTACTCTGTGTGAAATTTCGTCTGAATACCTCTTGACCAATTCTAAAATTAACAGGCTTCGCTCTAAGATTATAAGCCCTTGAACCCTGTTCGAACGCATTGGTCAAATTTTCCTGCGCTCTCGCACGGATCAATCTTAGCTTGTCTTCAGCATCTACTCTTAAGGGTTCACTCAGTGTTCCTAAGCTCCTAAGGATGGAATAAGAGCTCGCGTGGTCAACCATTTGTTGACCGAATAGTACTTTGTAAGATGAGAAGCCAGTTGCTTGGTGTATGGAGCTCCTGAGGGAGCTAGAGATATAGCTCAGCTTCTCATCCCATTTAGTGTGCTCCTTCTGGATGTAGGCTCTAATCCCCGACAATAAGGACCGGTTCACTCGTTCTGACGCGTTGGCTTGCGGTGAACTTGGTAAACTGAACAGAGCAGAACTGAACTCCATTGTCGGAGACTATCGTCTCTGGCACTCCGAACGTATGAAACACCTCTGTTTCAATGAATTTGCACACATTAAGAGTAGATGCCTTCTTCATTGGTTTTAGAATCGGGAACTTGGAGAAGAGGTCAAGGATTATTAATATACAGACATTTCCGTTCGTTGATCTGGGATATGGACCTAAGAAATCAATATATATCCTTTGCCAAGGTCTCTCTGTCACCGACTGAACTCCCATTAGTGGTCTAAGAATAGTATTGGTGGCCTTGGTTTCCTTACACACGTCACAGGCGCCTACATAGTTTCTGACATCAACTGTCATTCGTGGCATGTAGAAGTCAGCTTAGATTTTACTACAAGGGAGAGAGAGGATAAAATCCCTATTATGTATTAATTTTTCGGGACAGAGATGTTTGTGCCCGCGTAAGTTTAGATAAGGCTTTATGTGTACACGAAGCTGGAAGTATCAATATATTATAACGAAATGAACCACTAGAGTTTTCATTTCCTTCTCTTCTCACTTTCCTGGAGCCCTCTAACATGGAGGTTGTCTAGGTCCGCTACTCTCTCTCTTTTCAGGTCAACTTAGGGACACTGTAAAAAAATCTGCCCTCAGTGTCGTTGGGTGGATGGGGCACGCAGCAGAAGGCAGTACATCTGCGACTTCACTAAGGTAATTGTAAGTGGTGTAAAGGCCCCCTCAGGGCTAGAGTGTGTGCTATGGCTATTTTGTATTGTCAGGCACGATGATTTTTTTTTTTATTATGGCAGGTGGCAGGGACAAGATTTTGGTTAACCTCCCCCCCTATAACTCTCCCGCAATAGCCGAGGTGCTAGCGTGCCGCCCTGCAGTCAACGCTGTCCACCGAAGGATCTGTCAGCTCATGGGACTTCACGGGACTTCACGTCCAAAATAAATCACTCAACGCATATACTACCATGACAAAAATGGCGCCCAACGTGGGGCCACCTCAGTTAGACTTCGGTGGTCTAAGTATAAATTTTACTGGGGACTGGGACTTTGAGCGATATGATCATCCGGTATTTGCTAGTAGGTCGACCTCAAGTCTCATATCCAGTGGAAGTTATATGGGGACCTGGGTCTAATTGGTTTTTGTTAATTAATTTTTTGTAGAGTAACTTTCGAGTTTCTGAAAATTTTTGAAATTTTGATTTTTGATTTGTTGATTAAAGTAAAGTAAAGTAACGTCTTTTTGAAAGTTTTTGAAAGTTTTTTGAGAGTTTGTAAGTTCGACTTTAGGTTTGACTTTGACTTTTGACTTTTTTGAATCGATCTTTCCCGCTGGCCTTAAATAGTACTTAGGTGGTTTCACAAACTTTTGATTGTGTTCTCACGGTGACATGTCTCTGTTGGCCAACTGGCTGGACAGAGTCGTGAATCTGTGAGACGACTTTTTGGCTTGTAGCTAACCAGTTGACCAGATTCATGACTCTGCCCAGTTGGAAGGTTAGCTGGATGTGACTATCAGGTGAAGAGGAAGGAAAGAGTTGTTGGAGGATGGAAGTGATGCTGGAGACCTTCAGTAATCATGAGTTGGCATACTGCTAACCGCCTGGAAGAATCCCTAGTATCATTTTCAGTCTCTAGCTTCTCCAACCCGACTTTTCCCAGATTTCTGTGAGGACTAAAGTTTTTTTTTCATTCACACACTCACACTACTTGTCCTTACCTCATAGTTCTGATATGATTGGAGAGAGAGTGGACCTGGGAGGCTTTTGTGTTGAGATTAGTTCTTGGAGAGAGAGAGGAGATTTTTATGTTGATTTTTTTTCAAAAAGTTTGAGTTTAGCTCATGAAATTTTTTTTTTGAATTTGTACTTTGTTTTTCGAAAGGTTTGAGTTTAGCTCATAAAATTGTTTTTTGTAAGTACCAGATCCGTTGTGGTTTATAGTATAATTTTGATACGGCGAATTACATTTAATTTAGTTTTGAAGATCTTGTTTCTGCTACAAGTTTGTAGACATTGATCGCTGTAAATTTTCCACTCTGAATACTTGTCGTGATTTGCTTGGACTATAATTCAAGTTTTCGTAATACTACTTCTGTTCTGTGGAGTTGCAATAATTGAGATGGCTACTATGCGAACGCCTCCTCCTACGACTGAAGTCCCGGTACAGATGCCAGAACAGTGCTCCACCTGCCAAGAAAGAGACTGGTCCGCCAGGCGAAAGCCTGTGACTACTATCTATGGTCATGGCTTTCATGGCTTGCGAGCATGGATAGGAGAGCAATCTAATTGGCCCAATTGTCGATGCGCGCTCACACAGCAAGACTTCATTGCGTATACCGGTGCAATCCCGAAGAGGTACCACACTCGTCAGGCGAAGTAAACTTTTCCGCAACAGTCCTTACATCCTGAAGTACCTCAACCAACAATTCCACCATCAGGTCGCGAGTCTCTGTCTCCTGGGCTACGCTCAGTCCCTCAATCGCATAACAGCTCGAGAAGAAATAGTCTATCACCTGTACCTTCGGGGCAGGGCCTCATAGACACCGACCTAATTATATCTAGTCTTCGAACTCAGTTACAGACTTTGGTACATGCAGAGATTACCCAAAGCATGAACGCTCTGCGTAACGAGATCAGCGACGTCAGACATCGAGTCTCTGCTGTGATTCAGCAGGCGGATGTTTCTCGTCCACCACCACCACCCTTGGGGAGCGTGCTCAAATGCTCAGAAATCAGAGAGACCCGCGCAGTCGACACTCGTTCTCAGAGGGGCAACACAGACCTTCATTTCCACCGGCTGCACCTTACGTTCCTCAGGCACCTCCACCTCCAAGGCAACCAACTCAAAACAATTCTTGGCACAGACGATCAGGCAGTCCTATCCGACGATGGAACTTGTCATATAATGGCAATAACTCCGAGCTATCAGTGGATGAGTTTATTTTTCGAGTCGAAGCACTCACTCTGCTCTGGAAGAAGATTTCGAACTCCTCGTAAGGAACATGCTCACGTTATTGACAGGACCAGGGAAGGATTAGTACTGGTCTCTATTAAGGCATAACCCTTTTCCAACTTGGGAGTTTGTCAAGACTGGATTTTCTGTTGAATGGTGAGTTCCCAAGGATGTCCTGAGAATCATTCTCTATGTACCACCATCATCTAGTATGCTGCGAGACCAATTGCAAAACTCCATGTCAGACCAAGAATTCTTGGAAATCGTGAAGTCCAATCTACTGCCTGAGATTCAGGAGAAGATCTGTCTGCGCCCTACTAATAATATCAGTCAATTAAGATCACTCGTCACTCAAATCCAAGCTACGCGATTGCGCATTGCGACTGCTAGTGGCTTGAACCCGTATCGACATCAGCGAGTGAGTGAAATTGAGAAAGCAGCAGATTTCTGCCTTAACGTGCCCATGTTACCTAGATGTGACAATAGCTTGCAAGACTTATCAGCTATTACAAAAAGAGCCGCGGCGATTTGCTGGAATTGCGATCAGCAAGGCCACTATTATCAAGACTGCTTACAGGAGAGACAACAAGTGTTCTGCTATGGATGCGGACGCAAAAATGTTTTTAAGCCAAATTGTAGGCAGTGTTTGGCGAAAAACGAGAGACGGGTCGGGAGTCCCAACACCTTTTCTCGACCAGTTTCGACGTCTCGAACGACAACAACTCCAACGAATCCAGTTCAATCAATGAATAGGGAGGACGGTCCTCTCAATCAGCAGACATAAATAACCAATCATTAGACTGTCCGTTAATATCACTCAGTGACTCTGGTGATATCAACCATCCATCTGACAGTCACATGGCTTTTAACATTCCTTTAGCAAAAGCAGGGAACCTGATTGACTTCTCTGTAGATCTTCAAGCTCCAGTTTCCACCTGTAGGGAGCCCACGACACTACTAGACACGTCTTTGGAAGAGTTAATCTCTGTAGCATACAAATTCATACCGTATACACCATTTACTATTAACTTCAAAAACTAATTAGGATAAAGAAACTACTAGCAAGAATGCCACGACAATTGGTTTCAATGTTCAAAATAAATTGTTATAATTTGAAGCAAACCCCAGACAGCAATGCCGATAATTACCTTATTGACAGCGTTCACTCCATGAAGGCCTTCTGGAGCACATGTTTCCGTAAATAAACATTGACAAAAGGTCTCAAAAAGAACCAACAATTTGTCCGGGATTTCCTTTACACAAAGGTACTAAAATTCATCTTTCAGAAAAATCTTATGTATATATATGTAAAAGTAACTTTATCTGACCAATCCCTTCAGGATGTATGTATGTATTCAAAAATATTGGTTATATGTATTACTAGTAAACTGAAATACCAACTGTTCTACGTAAGTACGTGGTTCCTAACACTAGAGGACTATAAAAATTCATTTTCCAAAACAAATTCTGGGTGTATCAATTATAACCCTAAAAGTAGCTTTAGCCGATCAATCCTTTCAGGATGTACATATGTATTTTAAAGAATATTAGATACCGATAAATAAAAATTTTCAACGCTAGTATAATATACATAACTAGGAGGTAAGTTTAAAAGTAACTTGGAGGTACTGTAGAATAATATGACGACAAACCTAAAACTAAGAAGCTAACACTTAAATAAGCCTTTCTACTCATCTTCACCCCATTTGGAATTATTCTATAATTAGAGAGCTTAGATAATGATATGTCAATTAAAGTAAGAAATTTGTAAACTAATCATAATAAAGTTATCTATAGGAAAAAAAAATAGGCGCAAAATTAAATCAAATGTAGTTCCTGAAATAGTGCATCGCAGAGTTAGTATACCCTGGCGTACAAACACACGGCTGCGGTGTATGCAAACAGCTGAATGACGGAGCACACATTTAGTAAGGTTTACTTATAAAGTTATCTCAATTTTGTGAATTTAAATCTAGGGTTATCTTACAACAAAAGCGTTTGTGAATAACAAAGTTTAAAATAGCCTATTTATCAACTTACTAATACATAATATAAGAATATAGCTAACCTTATATTGGTTGAAACTTTGAGTAGGAAAGCAGGATTAATACTTGTGCCTGTTCAAACGTAAGGTGCCATAGCCTAGCCACAGTATATATCATACAGTAGCCCAGCTCTGTCAAAACTGTCAAGTGAGTAGGATGCTTCTATAAAGAGACTATACTTTCTCTTTCAACAGTTTTAACTAACACATTAGTCAATTTTTAATACATGGATTCCTATGTAAATCTAAAGTGGAAGAAAGAGAACTGATGGCATTCTTAAACTCTTACTAGAGGGAAAGAGGCAAAATGACACCACTTTACCGTCAAACAGCTGTTTAGTAATGGAACAATACATTTGTCGCCGATTGCCGATATGTGTACATACATAAAACTAATACTTCCGTCAACGGTCGTGCAGTTAGCTACTGTTCGCCCATTTATGTCCGTATCATACTTAATAGTTCCCTCTTGTGGGAGAAATTTTAAGGTTATGTTTTTTTAATTGAAATTCTAAAATTCACTTTTCAGTAGTTAGTTCTAAGCTATTCTACTGTATGATATATACTGTGGCCTAGCTATACAATGACAACTCTGAGTTTTTCCAGCTTTGAATGCCTTTCCCTTTTTCCTTAGTCAACTACCCTTCTATCTGAACAAATCCAAGCAATGCAGGATAGTAGCTTCTGAACCTTAACAGCCATGTTAAAATTGATTCCCTATAAGGAACAATGGGAATGTGGATTATTAGGATGGTGGAAATTAGAAAAAGGTGCCTGTTTGTTAATGTCCGTAGGTTAATCGTTTTCAGTCGTTTTCCTTTTAGGTGCTGGGGTTATTTTGAAATTAAGTTTTCTTGGTGCAGGTCTAAGCACATTTTCTAGTTCATCTTCGAGCGTTATATTTTGGGATATTCGTTTTTCGGTATATATTTAATGCACATGTAGACGTAGGCAATAGAGATGATTAAAGCAATTGTCACATAGGATATTGCGTAGTGGTGAATATGATGTTTGTTTATGGGGTTAAGTGGAATTAGTTCCTGTTCTTTTTGGAAACGAATCGATTCTAGAAGTTTTACTAGGTCCAGGTTGGTCATAATGTTAATGTTATTCGTTTTTGTATATGTTTCCGTATGGGATTCTATAGGGGAAGACGTCATATCCCATATTATACTTGATATGTTTATTGTTGGAATAAAATGGGAATTATATTTGGAAACCTTTACGTTATGTCCGTGCAAGATGAATTCTTTGCTACGTACATAACAACCGGGATAGATATACATTGTTCCTGTTCCTTGCAGTATTTGTGAGCTAATGGAATTTTCGCAAATAATATCTATATGGAGGGAATCTTTTAGGGAGAACAGCCATGCGTTTCGCTGCGATAATTATGTCCAATAGTAATCTCGTTCTAATGTTAGGATCTTACATTTTGATGTTATCGGTTCCCTTTTTATCAGATTTACCTCACATTGGTTTGTTTTTGTATTTGCATTAAGGAGCGGTGATGATATGCTGCGGTAAAAATGCATATGATCCAACGTTGCGCAATTGTGGATATCTTGGACTGTTAGTTCAATATAATGCTCGCGATTGTAGTCTATTAGTATATATTCATTTGATGGATTAATATACACGAACGATCCGTTAAGGAGTGTAGGTAATGGCATTACTTTGAATATTTGGTACGGTTCCTTGAATGGAAGTGGAATTCGGAGCTCAATAATTATTTTATTATTGAAAATATTCGCTGCTATTGTACTCAATTTGTAAATTTGTGATAAAATATTGTCTCTAGAATTTATGGGAAGCATCATTGAATTTGGCAATTCCTGTCTGATGTTCAATAAGAGTTCTTCAATTTGTCTAGGGGAAATGAGTGTAGGATGAAATTTTCCACGCATTGAATCTGTTAAGAGATCTATTAATTCCGACTGGGTATTTTGGTATCTGAATGCCATTAACGAAACCAGGGAAATAAGTGATTCAATTTCAATTGATATTTTGTTATCAAGTGACCTATTTTCCATCAATGATGTGGCTATCTGCACTGATATTAGTTTTCTATGCATGACCATGAATTCCTTTTCAATTGCGGTTTTAGTTTTATTGAAAACATTTGCGGTTGCTTCGACTATTGCAGTTTGGCTTTTCATAAGTGATAGGAGGGAGTTTTGGTTAAGGGTGAGGTTACGGATTTGCTCGTCGTAAATCTTGGCATCATCTTCGTCTAATGTGCCGAAAAGAGCTTTAGAGATTGAGCCTATAGCATTGAAAAGTGCTCTTTGTTTTCTATTTTGGGTTACAAGTAACATATTCTTATATTCTATGTTTGCTAATATGAGATTTATTTGTAACAACGTACCGTTACAAGTGTGGCTCAGGCTGAGTGTTTGTCCAGCTTCTGGCAGGTCGCTGTAATTTGTTGGGCTATGAACTGGATGTTGTTGAATTCTGTTTTAAAATTTTCCAGGTCGTAGAATGTCACTAATTTCCACTCGTTGGTGTAGAAGTTGGCTCTGCCAATTTCCTCAAAATAAATGCCTGCAGTAGCATTTAGCTGCTTTACCTCTATTCCTGAGCCGTAGATTAGGGGGATGAAAATTAGAATGAATGCTATATGCATCTTTTTGGAAACCTGGAAATTGACACTATGTTAATATCTTTGAATGATATTTGAGGATGATGAAGTTTTTACTCTGAGAAAAGTTTTAAGTCATTGTTATGGACTCTTTTGTTTTTATTGTTGATTTTAATAGTGGAATTTTCGGGGGAATTGGTCTCCATTATCTCATACGGGCCTGACCATAATGGTGAGAATTTGTTCTCTCGACCTCTGCTCTTAAGTAGAACTTTATCGCCTATCATAAAAGATTTTTGGACGGAGTTTTTGTCATATTGTAGTTTGGATTTTTCTTTATTGGCCATGGCTGTAGACGCGCTTTTAACTCGTTTGCATAATTGTCGTAATTATAGCAAACGGTTGGAGAAGATTTCATATTGTTTGAAATTTCGGCTGGGAATCCGTAAAGGAGTTCGCGGGGAGTATAATTAGTACTCGAATGAGGGGTGGTATTGTATACAAACGTGGCATAAGGAATCCATGTATCCCAGTCTTGTGGATCTTTTGCTACGGTTCTGTGGCTTCTTTCTAATGCACCATTCGTTTGAGGGTGATATGGAGTAGTTTTAAGTCGTTTTATTCTCAACAATTTAGATACCTCGGCGAACATGCCACTTATGAGGTTAGAACCCTGATCTGTGAGGATACTTTCTGGAATACCATATCGACACACTATTGTTGTCGTGAAGGCTTCCGCTAATGTCTTAGACTCGGTGTCGACTATGGGAATAGCCTCAGAAAATTTTGAAAGGTCGTCTTGAAATGTAAGGGTGTATTTGTTTCCAGAATGAGAAATTGGGAGAGGTCCTACAACATCTAGGTACACTCTTTCGAAAGGTTTGGAGCTAATGCTCGAGATTTTCATTGGAATTTTAGGGTTTCTGGATACTTTGTTCACCTGACAAAGTTTACATTTCCTTACATATTTGACCACGTTGTCTGACATGCCAGGCCAGTAGAATTGCTTTTTGATTCTTTTAATAGTACGGGAAATACCTTGATGGCCTCCCGTTGGTAATGAGTGAAAATCTTTTAAGACTTGTTCGATGTCATTAATGTCGGATAAATATTTAATAGAATCTTGATGGAGTTTAATGTTTATTTGTTTAGCAGTGAAGACCTTGGTAAAAATGTTTTTAATAATTATTAGATTCTGTTGATCTAATATGGGAAAGGAGATATTTATTTGTTTTAACTGATTTGCTTCTGTGTATGAGCAGATCACAGTTAAAATCTTTTCGAGGTCTGATCTATCTCTTTGGGATCGACAAGGTAAATTAGTTTTGGAAATAATTATTATGGAGTCTTTTCTTTTGAAGAAGTTCAGGTCAGTGTCTGAAAGTGGGGATTTATCTGAAAATTTTAGTTTCGAATCCAACACTCTTTCAAGTTCTGTATCTTGCATTGGCAATATGAAGAATTTAGGATTCGCATTTTTAGTCAGTAAAAGTGGAAAATTAGTCTCAGTTATTATGACTGAGGAATTGTTTGATGACGATGGAGCTGGATTTTGATTAATGACACTCGTGTTGGGAGTATTCAAATTCGCCTGCGCTCTAGATTGATTCCTTGTTACCACATTTACGCAGGTGGTAGGTTCTGCGAAATTTCCGCTACTATCTGGAATAGCTCTACTGAAAGCGTCTGCATTTGTGTTGAGCTTGCCTGATTTATGGACTATCTTGTAGTCATATTCCTCAAGGCGTATTCTCCATCTCATCAATCTTGAGGGGTGGTCTTTAAGATTCATGAGCCATACTAATGGTTTATGGTTGGTTATAATTGTAAACTGTCTGCCATAAACGTATGGTCTGAATTGCTCAACTGCGAACACGATAGCTAAGAGCTCTTTCTCTATGGTTGAGTAACGAGTCTCTGCACCATTGAGAACTTGACTCACATAGGCGATTGGATGATCTTCTTGATCATCAACTTGAGAAAGAATTGCTCCGATGGCGTAGTCACTGGCATCGGAGGTGACAAAAAATTCTTTGTCAAAATCGGGATATGATAGAATTGGTGCTGAAATAAGTTTATTGCGTAATTCGCAAATTGCTTCATCACAAATTGCGTCGAACTTGAAAGGGATATCTTTTTTTAAAAGATTTGTAAGTGGTTTAGCTATTTTTGAAAAGTTTGGTATAAAGCGGCGATAGTAGCCGATGAAACCAAGGAAGGCTTTTATATCTTTTTCCTTCTTGGGTCTGGGATATGACTGAACTGACTTGATTTTTGCTGGGTCTGGTTTGACTCCATTTTCTTTAATTATGTGCCCTAAATACATAATTTCCTTTCTTAAGAAATGGCACTTGTCGGGTTGAAGTTTGAGGTTGAAATCACGAAGGCGGCTAAATACTGCTGTGAGTCTTGAGTTATGGTCTTTGAGATTGTATCCATGGACTACAATATCGTCCATGTATACGAAGCAATAGATGCCTTGAAGTCCAGATAGAACATTGTTCATGGGTCGTTGAAAAGTAGCAGGGGCTGCTTTTAAACCAAATGGCATACGATTGTATTCGTAGTGGCCATAGGGTGTGCTAAAGGCAGTTTTCTCCCCGTCTTTCGAGTCCATTTTTATCTGGTGAAATCCACTGGCTAAGTCGAGTGAGGTAAAATATTTCGACTTCCCCAAATGGTCTAATATATCAGCGATATTAGGCAGTGGGTACGCATCGCCAATAGTAATGTCGCGACGAATATCTACCACTACTCGCCACTTTTTGTTTCCATTCTCATCTGGTTTCTTGGGAACCAGAAGAAGTGGAGAATTCCACGGACTATGGGAAGGTCTAATAATGTCCGACCCAAGCATTTCTTGTATTTGCCGATTTATTTCCGTTCGGCTTGCCTCAGGAAATCTATAAGGCTTGGTATAAATTGGCGGATTGTCCTGGAGTGTCTCGATTTTGTGGGTGATCGCATCTGTATATGAAAGGAAATTCCCTTCTATGAAGAAGAGATCGTTGAATTCTCTACAGATGTTGCGAATACTCTGAGATTCCTCCGAATTGCAGTGATCCAATTTGATAAGGTTTTGGAGTTTCATTATTCTGCCCTTAATTGGATCTCTGTCAGAGTCTGTGGAGATGACCACAAAGTCGTCCAAGTCTTGATAAACTACTCACCTCGTAAGGGCCCAGATCGGCGTCCTCCTCATTTGTGTTGAGGATTAGGACTTTTGCCATACCATTGACTGGTTCGACGATCGAGTTTCCAAGAAATAAACCTGGCCTTAAAACAGACCGATTGATGTTGAATAGAAGGAGTTGGAATTTCAATGATGAACTCTGATCGAGCCGGAATTTTAATTTTATTTAATTTGTCCGATTCTTTCGGGTTTTTAATAGGAAGGAGATATGATTCCAACTTTTGTGGAATTTGGAAGGAGTTATTCGACGATTCCGACTCGATAGGATTTGAAGGAGATAAAACTTTATTGAAATTCTTTGACTTCTTTGATTTTATCTTGGAATTCACTTTTTGTGAATCTATTGATGATGGAGATAGAATTTTACTAAATGCAGCCTTTTGTGCGGCTGTAGATGAAGATATACTTTTACGTTCTTGCTTTATATCTTGTGAAGCCTTGGATGGAGATAGAATTTTATTTAATTCAGCCTCTTGTGTGGCTATAGATGGAGATAGATTTTTATTAGTATTAATATCGGAGAATGTTATCTCCGTATATAATAGGCTTTTTGTTTGAGACCTCTTTTCTGGGTCTTCGCTTTTCAAATAAACGTATGGGTAATTGGAATAATATTCTTCGTACGGATAAGATGAATCAGATTCATTAACTTCCAGAGAAATGAATTTATTTTTATAGTCGATACTCGCATTGTATCGAGGTAAAAAATCATGACCAAGCAGGCCATCGTATGAGAGGATGGAGTTATTTCCCACTATTTGAAATGGGTGTTCTAAGATGGAGTTATTATTATTCGAAGATTCTAAATTCAATTTAGCAAAGATGAGCCCTTCCGTAGAAGTGGACTCTGTAAACAAAGCATTTATATTGCAGACAGCATCTCTGTAGCAGGTACTGTCTGGCCTTAATGGATGTAGTTTTATTAAACTGATATCTGCTCCTGTGTAGATTAAAAAAGTAAGTTTTGGAGCAGAGCAGATATCGACAGGCAAAAAAATTGTTAAAGAATTATTATTTACTTGGATGGGGATACGTATCAATATTTTTCTGACTGTGTCGATATTGTTTCGGGATTCCTGTGAATTTGTGCTTTTGTTTGTATGTGCGAGGGGTTGCCGAAATTGACCCCCGTTGGTGGAGTATTTTTCACTTTTGGAAATTATTTTGATTTCCTGGGCTGTCGTTAAAGCGATTATTATTCGCAGTTCTTGGCCTGCATTCCTCGATTGTATGTCCCATCCGATGACAATATCGACATGAAGGAGATTGTGATGGATATTTAATTTTATTAAAATCTGGAGAGCGTTGTAATTGGGGGTTTAGCTTTGGAACTGCATTGAAATTTTGCGTGGTGCGTTGTATGACTAGGCAACTTGATGCAGCATGCCCCAGTCTATTACATTTGAAGCAACGAAGATTTGAATTTATGGTTTGCGAAAATGGAGTTTGATTTATCTTGTTTTGTGCTTGGGAAACGAGTTGTTTCTGCTCTAAGCGTGATTCATGCTCCAAGATGTGTGATTTTAGTGCAGAAAAGGATTTATCGGAATGCACTTTTGCTAAGGTCTGTAATTGTGTATTGGATAATCCATCTTCAATTTCTCTCACAGTCTGACACTCATTATCATTTAACAAAGACCGTAGGAGCACCTTGTCTGTTGTATAGAAATGCATTGCCTCATTTAGCTTGGACAGTGTTGTATTTCATCTCTGCAAAAAGTCTTTTACACTTTCTTCTCTACCTTGTCTTGAATTATTTAATTGAGACTGTAGGGTGGATCTAGAGGTTTTGATTTCGAAGGTTTGAGTTAACAGAGTACATGTATCACAACTTGAAATAAATTTGTGGAAATCCTTAGAATTTCCACTAAAATTTGGAATTAATGACCTTGCGTCTGATAAGGAGAAATGCGACTGGTCTCTAAAAGAGACATTATGGTGATGATTTGTTAAATCATTTGTAGTATTTGAAAACCCTTGAAATCGCGAATCTAGCTGTTCCTGAAGTGCGATTATAGTATCTGAATATGATGTTTCCATATTTATATAAATATCTTCCGTGAAGTATTTGCTGCCTTTATCTTCGGGGCCAGCAATTGAAATTATTCCAATATGAGTTGTTTTGAAATCATCCCAATACCCATGCAGCGAATGTAGTTTTTGAGTTAAATATGCATGGCCTGCAGTTGGTAGCGAATTAAGATTGATAGACTGGATAATATGTGTTATAGATTTTTGTCTATCTTCTTGCAGTCTAAATCGTATTGCATTAGACTGATCCTGGTCTCCACATTAGTGCATAGCTTCAGTATTAGTACTCTTTTGTGAAATTTTGGGAGCAGGGAAATAAAATGGGTTGTTTTCGTTATCCGCATGGCTAGAAATTGAGTTCAATCTATCAGACAATGTTGCTTTGATTAGGTTGTACCAATCCTCTGTCTCTGAGTTTCGTCGAAATCTTTATGTCTTTGGATAATGGATTCTGTTTCTTCAAAGTCTGTCCAGTACTCTTCTAATTTTTTGATCTTTTCGGAAACTAATTCCGGAGTTCTGTATTTTTTATTAGTACTGTAGTATTCCTTTAATATTTTTCTGATTTCTTTGTTTTTTTTTGTATTTGTGACAAGCAAAGCTCGTCAAAAGATATGTTTTCGTTTGTCATGTCTATAGGACGTAAATATTGGGAAGAATTTAGCAAATGCAATTTTGAAACGCTACACAAAAAAAAATGTGTGAATAAATCTAAGAACACTCGATTTCAGTTTGAATTAAAATTATCTTTGGAGTAAAACAATGAATTAGTTTGAGAAATTAAAAATTAAATTCTCCGTGTGGAAAAGTATGTATGTGCTTAAATTGCATTGAAATTATTTATTATTTGTTTTAAATGAAGGTCTATAACTGAATTAGTCAGATAGCAAGGTAAATTAAGCTTGGAGTTGGTTTTAAATTTTTTTTAAACTTATTTTTTTCTTTTTTTTTTTTTTTTATAATCTATTGTTATTTTCTATTTTTAAGTCACCTTATGTTGGCTTTCCGTATCTATATTTTCACAAAAAAACTGTGTAAATATGTGAATAACCGGGAAATATGGAAGAGAAAAACAAACTAGAAAATGTGTAAATATGGAAACAATCAGGAAAGATGTAGATTACCATGAAATATCCAAATGAATTATGTATTGATTGTTCCTCCAATCAATATCTTTCCTCTGAACGATAGGCTCACAAAGTCCTTTCGCAGGGGATCGATTATTGATTTTATTCGAAGTCCTCACGAAGTCTTGCCGCAGAGGTCGCTTCTAGGAAGAACGGATTCTATATTTCCTCTACTCTTGCTATTAATGTAGTTAATAGTATTAAACAAAAATATTAAATAAGTATGTAAATATTGTGTATGTACTTTATATAGGAGTCTAATTAAATTAGTATAAAGTTTATTAAGAGCAAAAGGGTATGTACTATGTATCCAAAAGGTTAAATATATGTTATACTGTATGGATTATAAAATATACTATACAAATTTTTTTATTTTTTTTTTTACCGTGTATCCAAAATTGAAATGCGGAAGAAAAAATGTTGTGTTATCTTACACAATATAATATTATATAGGTATATATAATTGATTTCTTTTCTTGGAAAATAAATTGTTTCTACCTTATTAATTGTCTGTTCTCCAGTCGATATTTTTCTTGCTTTATTCCGATAAGTAGGTACTGCTACAATAGCCTGTAATTTTTCTTTCTGCTGATGGTCCGGTTGAAGGTGTTGGTGATGAAGATGGACAATAGTTGCGGGAGATTGTTTCTAAAAGGTGTTGAAGAAGGATGACGATGATACGTCGCGCATCCTGGACGACGATTTCTAGATGTCTTCCTTCTGGGAATCGTCTTGTTGAGGCAGGGATGAAGCGTCGCAAGGGTCCACCGGTGGAGCACTATGGCACTCTAAACGATTCTCAAAATTTCCTCTAAGTACCCTTTTGGGTACTTAGGGCTTATTATTATTTTTTGTTTTCTTTTTATTTATTTATTATTTTTCACTGATAATCCCTTTTTTCTCGCACTGTGTACTGGTTTTTGAGTTAGCCACCAAAATGTTATTTGGTTTATCACAGTTTTTTATTATTCCAAGGAAAATTTTGATTTACATATCTTTGAAAGCACTGATTTTATATCTTTGGGTTCGGTTACCGCTGCCACCAAAATGTTGTGTGCTATGGTGTGCCGTGCTCCAAGCGAAGAGCACACCACCTTTAAGGTTAAGAGGGAGATCCAAGGGTGAAAATTTAAAGCAGTTATTAAAAATATGTAATTTTCTTTATTCAATAGTAGCCGATTTTAGCAGTTCCACTTTAATTTTCATTTAAACATTATCAGTTTCACATTGGTTGATTTAAGTGTGACTTTAATTTGTTTCAAAAAGGATTCCAAAATTTTAGTATTACACTTTTTCTTATAATAACTTTGTCTGATTCACCTTAATTGGTTTGAAGCACCGATTTCTAAATTTAGTGTATTTCACTTTATTTTATTTCTAAACTTTTTCAGATTCACCTTAATAGGTTTCGAAGAGATTTCTTAATTTTAGTATTTCGCCCCTTTTTTTTTAATTCTGAGATTTCTCTTCTGAAAAGCGAAACTATTCTCGACGGGCTTAAAAAACGGACTCCCCGAGGTTTGGGCAAATTGCACCCCGGGTTCCCAAGATATCTTGCAAAAGCTTTTTTATATTTTATTGATTTCTCACGACGTTGAAAAAACGTACGTGAGAAAATGCAAAAGTTTTTTGATGCGAGCTATATGCATCAATGGAAACTGTAATCCGATATGCACTTGTGCGCCCGTCTTGAAATATTAATTTTAAGAGGGCGCGAATAATTTTGATAATTGTATGTATGTATGTACATACAATTAGATTGGATTAAGTAGGTAATGTACGTATATACATAGTACATACGGAAAAAATGTAAGAAGACACTGTATGTAGGTAAGTGTGCATATCGTGTGAGTGAAATGTGTCTGATAACAAAATGCAATTTATGCTAAATTGCATTTTGTTATACTATGGGAATGCATTTTAAATTTTAAACGAAACTTTGAATGCATAAATTTAAATTAATTTTCAGGGTCAACTTCGCAATGCATTGATATATTGCATAGGGCAATATATTGGTGTATGGACCTTTATTGGTTGTGATTTAGGCACCTGAGTCACAACATCTGCCGTATCATATGGTTCAAGAAAAATTGACTTTGTTTGCCTTTTATTTGCAGTATGTAACTTTTCCTAAGTTCATTAACAATGTTGACGAAGTACTGGTCAAGTGTTGTTAGGAACTTGATTTCAAGCGATGGCCGAAGTACGTAATCCTGTCTGCCAGCGTGAGCTGACAGAACACTCCGTGACAGCTGATTTCCAGCCCGCACGCTAGCACCTCTACTATGAGCGGAGAGTGCGGGGTGGGTTCACAAAAAAAAAAAAACTTAACTGAACTGTCACCATAGATAAAACGAAATACGCGTCGGGGGGTTAAAAACGGAAATCTATAATTGCAAAAACACACCACACACTGGCCCTGAAGGGACCGTATACACAACTCACCTGAAGTTCATCCTAAGGATCAATTGTGTGGATCCTTGTCCCGTCTCCGGCCGCCCATGACACCGCTGGCATTCTGGTTTACGATGTCCCTTGAACTGAACCTGTAGACGATAGAAGCTCCGGACGGAAGAGAGAGGAAAGAAAAGAAACTCTTCACACACTCTTCATACTACAGCGAGTTTTATAGTCACCCTTATTATCGTTGTCACTTTAAGTGAGAAATGGCGTTACGACACAAAAATGGTATTATGGTTGTCGTTTAAAGTGACATTTGTCGAAAACATACGACTTTGGACGTATTACTGTTGTCGTATTAAGTAGACAAATGTCGATGTAAGTGACAATTTTACTCACTTGGTTTTCGTAAGTGACAGATGTTAGATTTGTGTAAGGAAAAGGAAAATGCAAGCAGAAAATGATAAATTTTATAATGGCTTTCTAAGTTGTTCATTAAAACATAAAATTCAATAGATTTTTATAAATTAAATTATTTTTTTTTTTGCAATTGTAGTGTAAAGATTACAACAAAAAAACAATTTGAAGTGTCATGATAGATTTTATGGTGAAGCATCCTGTTATAGCTAAAGGGCTAAAATACATCGCGTTTATATATATTTTTTTCTTTTAAACACTTTCAAAAATAACAACAACACCACGAAATAAGACAAACCTCACTTTTGTCTACACTCTGACGCATGCCCTGATGCTACCTGTCCCTTTAAGTGACAACTATGATACGGCTTTGAAGAAAAATATCACGTTACACCGTTCGACAACGATAATACGAAAAGTGAAGTGAAGTGAGAGTGACTGCGAAGCTTGTCACATTGGTGAGTCGACAACTGTAATAAGGATGATTATCTCAATTTCATCTAGCTTATTTCGAATACTCCTGATATTTATATATACTAGATTTAGCATGGTGAGCGCTCTTTATAAAGATTGCACAGTATATTTGGTATTGATCCTTACTATCTCTATGCGTCTTTGGTATTCCAGGAACGTTCTATTGTCTGTAGTGCGTGCTTACAGTCGTCTAGTGTCTTCTTTATTTTTTGTTGCTTTCATACAATTTATACCAGAAACTCCAGTCATAGTGCAGTTTGATGACTCGTGATTTTCACCACAGTTCTTGCATATATCTCTATTCGCACAAGTTTTGATGAATGACCATATTTTTGGCATTTAAAGCATCTCATTATATTGAAGTCCCCACGTACATAGTGTGAGTTCGTTGCGAGCTAATAACTCTTTAACGGTTACAGATAGAACATAGGGTGTCATAGATCAAATTAAAGAGGAGAGTGCTGTTAGTGACCATTTTGCACAGTAAAAGTCAAAGTAAAAAAAGTTAGAAAATCCGAAATTTTTAGTTTAGACAACCATAATTTTTGAGAGGAGAGGGGTGTGGGACTAGTTGAGCAATCGTTGGAAAAGCCTTACAATGAGCCCTAATGACTGTACGCCCTGTAGTTTTTAAGATACAGGGTGTTTTATGAGAACTAATTTTTTTTCTTAATCACCCTGTGACTTCTAAACATGCCATACAATTTTTGGTTTGTCTAGGTGAGTACTATCACCCCCTACTCTATTGACCTCCTAAGGGAAAACACCCTGCATACTATGTAAAATATCAATCTTCCTCGATCTCACCAATAACGCGTGTTGTCAACATAACAGCTGTCAAGGCTTTATGGCATTAATACCCTGTATATTTAATGATCCCTTCTATGCAAAGGGAAGTCGTTCTCCAGTCATTATAAAAAAACAAATAAATGAACACAACAAAAATATTCTCATTTTCATTCATACGATACAAACTTCCAAAGCTTCATGTATGCACGCAATTGCATAGGGAACCAATATAAAGATAAGCAGCCAGATGGTGGCAAGCATGACAAGCAAAAATACATTTTCTTGAGTATAGTCTCTAAAATGCGGCGCTGTTAGATTTTGCTCTTAGGGATAATAGTATAATATGTGAGAATTTCCGTCATCTATTTTCGATCTCTATAGATTTCTTTACTCTTTGATAAAACAAACAAAGTAGCTTTGTTTCATTTTAAGGTTTTTTCTTTCTTACTTGAGATTTTCTACTCGCATTTTCTGTGATTGATGTTCCTTATAATAGATAAACTTACGAGAAAAAAATGTAATATCTTGTGTACATAGTAGAAATAAATATAATTGCATACATATCTTCCATTCAATTACAACTCCAACAGACTAACCAGTAACCCTTCCATTCAATTACAACTCCAACGGACAAACCAGTAACCCTTCCACTCATTCATCCAGCCTCCTGTTGTATCCATCCAACTATCATTCCAACCCTTCCATTGATCTATGTTCCTGCTGTATCACTCGACTATTAACGAGTTATATATACAAATTAAAAATACGAAACGTATGAATAACAGTAATTTTTATTCAATTTCAAATGCGTTTCATCAGTAATATTTCAACATTCTGTGAAATTTTACATAACTGGAATATTTTTAAGTAAAAGTGTTGTGTGTTCCTCGGCAGCTTAAGAGCACTTTTTAATTGAAGATAAAAAAAAAAAAGTCTAACAAGGAGTTTTTTTTATCACATCATCGAAGAACAAAAAATTTCAAAAAATTTCAAATATTCATTAGTGTCTGGTTCACTGGATTTATAAATACCTTTCGATTCTACTAAATTTTTCTACTTATTTATATATAAATATATTTAAAGTGAATTTTTAAATAAATGTTTCTTTGGGGATAAAAAGCTGTTGTTTTAGCACGCCCTTGTCTAATAATAATAATAAAAAAATGTTTATTAGAAACAGTTGCCCTTGGCGCTTCTATCATAATATGCCGGACATTATGTGTGTGTTTATGTTTATTTGTGTGTTTGTATGGTTGCCTCAGTTACATTTTAATTTATTATTTATTTAAATAGCTCACATTAAAAACTAAAAAAAAAAAAAAAAAAAAAAACACCTACAAGTCATTTCCTCACATAGTTTATGTCTCGACTTCCGCTGCATCGACCAATTCGAAATCTTTTCCGGTGGACGATCTAGATCCCTCAGATTCACTCTCGGAAAACGTCGTTGATCTGAGAAGGTTTTTTTTTGAATTTGTAAATCTTAGTAAATTGAGCTTTGACTTACTCTTTTCCATCTGAATTAACTTCGTCGATAATTTTCTTTGGACTGTCATTATCCTTCAGTTTGATTTTAGATTCAGACTCTACTAGTGTTTCCACTACCGAACCAGATTCATTCTCCTTTATATTTTCAATTTTCTCTGGTTCCAATGGAGCTGACTCTCCCTCATCTTCTGCATCGCTATCCTTTTCTTTTTTCTTCTTTTTCGATTTTTTACTTGATTTCAAGTCAGATCGTACCTGATATTCACTCTGAAAAATAAAAATTTAAGCAAATAAGTTCACTCTTAAGGCATTTTAACCGTATAAACTTAAAAGATCAAACTTATACCCAACATAACTAGCAAACAACGCCCAAACCACTGATTCATTTATAAAGAACAAAGAACCAGAAATTCATATGCAACATGCTGTTATAGATCATATATTTGGTCCTAGAGCTCTGCACAATCCATTCAATTGATGTATGTATCTCAGTCGAAAAAACAAGCCACTGATTTGTTATTAGTACAATTAAAAGCAAGTGCCGAACTATCGTGATCAGTTTGTGTTGGCAGTAGAGCTACTGATAGAATTCGAAGTAGGCGGGTCGAAGCTTCGAATTTGAATCCTTCGAAGTATGAACGTTTTGCCGAAATCTCGAAGTTTCCGAAGCATGAACTTTTCCTATTGTCTACTCTGCAGTGTTAAGGTTAAATTATAATATTCGAGGTGACATAGTTGAATTGAATTTTTCGGCGAATAGACGTATTATAGTTGACTTGAGTTTTTCGGGGAATAGACGTATTATAAGTCTTTTGGTTAAGATAAGAATATATAAATATATTTCATTATATGTATGATTTCAAACGCAACCTGGTTCAGAACTTTTAACGCTAATCCCACTCTTCTTGTTTTCCCTTCAGATAAAATTTGCCACACTTATACATCTTGGATGAAAATACACTTTCAGAACTTTATATAATATAAAATCAATAGACGGCTCCAAAATGGGGAACGAGTTTTATCATTTATGGTCAGATTTGACTAAAAATCGATATCTATGTGATTTCAGGGTCGCCAATTACGAATTTGTGGTCGAAGTTTAGAAATCAAAATAACGGCTCCAAAACGGCAGTCGAATCTTATCACTTATGGTTAGATTCGACTAAAAATTGATATCTGAGGGATTGTAGATCACGAATTTGTTTAATTTTAACTTCACTTCATAGTTACGAATCAGTGGCCGAAAGGTTATTCGCAAGCCGGAAGAGGCCCTACGAACGGATTACAAGGTTCGAATCAAATACATAACGCCCAACAGATTTAGTCAGGGTATAATAAGTATGTAAATGATGCTTCTGAAGTTAGTTATGAAATTTCAAATACACATTATTTAATTTTAAAGCCCAATTTAATTATTTTTCAAATGAATTTATCCATTAAACCATTGTAAATTTAGAAACATTTTTTACAGTTTCTTTTAATATTTACTAACTCTGTTGAAAGTGCTCCTGGATTGCTCCAAAGGTTGATATATGGCCGAAAAAATAACTGCGCTATCCAACATTGTACCAAACTTGATACATATGAATTCGCTCGAATTTTTTATCACACTTAGAATTATGTTGGTAAAACGTTCCTGCTTCGAAGGGTTCAACTGCCAAACTCTAGACGATTTCATACCCTGTGAGGTCGAATGCTTAAGCAAAACGAAGTTTTCCTTCAGTACAATTTTTTTATCGATAATAAGTCGAATCGAGTAATAAGTGATAAAATTTTTCAGACCAGACATTGACACCGCCATCTTTAACTTTTAAGTTTTGACCAAACATTCGTAATCGGCGACCGCGACCTTGACAATTCTCAGATATGGTTTTACAGTCGAATCGGGCCATACTGACAAAATTCGGCCGCAATCTTGATTTTATGTTATATAAAAACTGTTAAATTATATTGTCATGCGAGATCTACTAGTGTGCCAAATTTTAGTTCAATTTCTCAACGGGACGTTGCTCAAATTAACACTAAACATTTTGAATCACGGTCACATGGTAGCTTCGAAGCTTCGAATTTCTTTTGTTCGAAGGTTCAAGCTTGTAATTTTAGAAAGCTCCAATAAACTCTAAGTGTTCTTCAAGACTTGTGCTGCATATAAAACCTTAATTATACCTTTCACTACGGAAAGGGAAATGCGAAATTTAATTAGCTGCATGCTCTTTTGTGAAAAAGCTAAATTATTCAGGATACCTCTCTATGATAAACTCAACTGGAACAGACATACATAATATGTACAGATAAAGCAATCCAGATTTCAGAAAGTTACATTATCACGTGGAGTTGCAAGAAACTAGCTGTGACCATATAAAAAGACAACCCAACAAGAAATTAATAAAGCTCCACAGGATGGCATATCTATAAACACTCTTGAATTTACCAGCCCATAGCATGAAAATAGTAAATACACGAGAAGCAGAATTTTATTAAAGAGAATACATATTTGAATATATTAGAGAATTCCCTCGAAAAAGCGCGACCGTTGGAAAACAATTAGAAAACGCGGTGCAAAATAAGCCAATAATGGCAAGTGCAAAGGCCGACCGCCACGCTTAATAATTAAATCTAACGCCCTGGAGCACATATATTTGTTACGTTTCTATGTGAGGAAACTTGTTTCGAGTTTCTGAAGTACTTGCTATCAAACTAAAGCCAAGTACTCTCATACAAGCACCTTATTTGTTGATCTGACTCGTTCGATACCTTACTAGCTCTTCTTCGTAACTGCACGATGGTTGTAGGTACGTTGATTTAGCTAAACAGCTTTGCTCCCAATGTAGTGATACGGAGTAGCTAATGTAGCTTTGCTCCCAAGGTGTGTAATGTAGTGGAGTAGCTACTGTAGCTTTGCTCCCAAGGTGTGTAATGTTTAGTGTAGTGGAGTAGCTGATGTAACTTTGCTCCTAGTGTGGTGTAGTGGAGTAGCTAGGGTAGCTTTGCTCCTAGTGTGGTGTAGTGGAGCAGCTAATGTAGCTTTGCTCCTAGTGTGGTGTAGTGGAGTAGCTGAACAGCTTTACTCCTAGTGTAAGAAAACTTGTGATGTGTCCTGAGTTACGATTGCAACTGATATTTTTAATTAAATCGTTATAATTTTTATAGTAAAATTTAACCTTAACTGCTACGCATAATTTTAATTGTATACATAATTATTTTGTAATGCTAAAATGCTTATTCTATTACCTCACAGCACTTGCTATGTACATACATAAGCAACACCCATTCTTAACGCTTGCAGCTGGCTATCATTGCATCACGTCATTCATCGTTGTCATACGTACATCCGTAAATATTCATTTTGTCTTGTTATTATCTACACCGTACTCAAACCGTGAACCATCAATTTGGTCACCTGCAGTGTGTGAATTCTTGCGCGCAGGGGTATTGCGTCACTCGATCTACCTTCACTTATTTCCTCAAACGATTAAGTAAGTGTTGTAGGTCAGTGATGAGTGAAATTAGGATGAACTTAAACAATGTAGATATGTTTGTTCATGCCTGTTAGCATTTCCCTGTCAATTGAAATGTACGTATGTATATTCATTGCTTGCTAGTTTTTTCTTTGATAATTTAAATGTAGGTATGTATATTCATGCTTGCTACATTTATTCGATAATTTAAATGTAGGTATGTACGTATGTACGCATATATATATATATATATATATATAACAAATTTCAATTGTCTAATCAAATTGGGTATGTACGTATTTTTATATAAAAAATCTCAATTGTCTAATCAAATTGGGTATGCACGTATGTAATTTCTTTTGGTAAGGGGCGTACGTAACATATTGTAATTATGGATTCCTTTCGCTCGGCTATTTTTCCCTAATGACGCTCATTGCCACCGCTTGTGGGGAAAACAGGCACAATATGCCACTATACAATTTTATGTTTTAATAAAACGTAATCTTACAGATCCGAGTATGCGGTATCTCTGGGCAAATTGATGTTGTATAAAACCGTCACGGAGATGTTCCACATCTAACTCCATCTACAAGGAGCCGAGTAGTCCGCAGTGAACGTGTTTGAATTTGGGTGTGAAGTATAACCAACTAATGTATACATAAGTATTAAGTTAAAGGGAAAGCAATGTCAAAAACAATTATCTGGCAGGAATTCTCCGCGGCCTAAGTGAATAATAGTATGTATGTTGAACACAAAATGCCTTGCCAGACGAAGTTGAAATACTGACAAATATCAATAGCATTCGTGCGTTACTTTTAGAAATGGTTTTATCATTTCATACTTCTGATTAATCACAAGTACATCGGCTTTGTTTTCAATTAAATTAACTTTAAGGAACTTACAGTCTTTCTGATGTGGCATTTCCCTCGAACCATTTAATTTGCAATTTATTTTCTACTAACACCCAACCGCTTTCTGTTGGATTTAATATCCTAATTTTTCTCCACATTCTTCCATATAAATACAACATATATAATTGCTTCTGTATATTTGTTGCAACAGAACTGCTTTGTTTGGGGGTAGAGACTTCCTTCGAAACCCATAATAGAAGAAATTACAAGCAATTTTCTGAGATTTCCAAAGGTTCACAGGGAAAGCATTACTTATGTAATGTTATAACGGTAAAGGCATGGTGACAAGAAATATTAGTGTGAATGTACAAGTGAATTTCATGAACAGGATTTGTAAAAAATTTCATATCGGGCTTCGTCAACCATCTCAGCTTTTGTCCGTACTACAGACGAAATTTTCTATTAGTGAATAATCTTCTTCGTTTCCAAATTTAGAAAATGTTAACTGCAATTATGGTCCACTTTCCAAAATTTTAAAGTTTTATTTTTCCTTTCTTGAAAAAGTGTTTGTGCCAATTAGGGGTTTTTTAAAAGTGTGTTAAATGGTTATAACAAGTGTTTCAATTTTGAAAAAAGGGTGTTTTCAACATACTATTACTCACTAAGGCCAAGGAGATTTCCTGTCAGAGGATTGTTTTTGTAATGCTTTCTTAATACTTATGCATTCATTTTTTGGTTATCTTTCACAACAAAAATTTGCTGCGGGCTTTTATTGTGAACTCTTTTCACCTGAACTGAACCGTAACTCGTTCGGTTCCTACACCTAAAGTGTTTTCTTCACCACACTGATACAGAACTGGCTCCGAGCGTATGTTTTTTTCACATTGGTTCATGTTTGGTTTCTGCACCGGTTTTGAACTTTCTTGTTCCATGAAAATTTGTGGTTACGGTTCGGAACTAAACGTCAAATCGGAAGTATTTGAAATTAAGTGGGGATGTGTGCACATTTTGGGAAAATACAATTATTTTATTGAAGTGGTTAATTTTTTTATTAAAATCATAAAGGATGAACATTTTCGGTTATTCTACTTTCTTGCGTTTGTCCCTGTTCGGGGCAGGGTTAAGTTCGGTGTAGATCTGACAGATTCTGGTTCAGTTCAGTGCTTGTTCGGTTTTGTTGAAAAGAATTCACCACTAATAGGATATCCGTGAGCCTTGGTCTTTGTTACCATTATTATTTTTATGAGTTCATTGAATTCTGGCACGATTGGCAAGACAGAAAAACTGACTTTCTCTTCCTTATTCAATGGTGGCATGTTGCAAAGCTAGAATGGCTAGATGGTTATTAGCCGGTTGAGAACGAAGTTCCACTCACCGAGACGGAATCAATTCGTCGGATATCATTGGGTACGGCCCATAAACTCGTAGGGTCTTTGACTGCTTGGTGCGGTTGCTAATTGTTCATGCTGCTGTTGACATGGCCAATTTCGAGGGTGTTGGGATTACCAGTCGTGGTTGAAAGGACTATTTTTCCTTCTGCTATCGAGCCGACCACTCGGCTTAGAGGATAGAATAACGTTTCTGGGTCTGGCTTGGGTTTGTTGCGGATCAATAGCTCCTTATACGGAGTCCTGTCTAGGCACCGGCCACTGTGGGGGCGTGTTGGGTAATAAAACACCTTTATCAGTCGCGTACGCTGCCTGTTTGGGTTGCGAAGGGTATACTTTGAGGTAACGGCTGGACGAGAGTATGCCAGTGGTTCCGCAGTACACACAGAGTTCTTAGAAATGGTTCCAGTCGTATGGGCTGAACTGTGTTAATGATTCCTCCAGCCTCAGCTGTTATGGGTATGCTACGGCTACTTGAACTAGCATTTTCAGTATCTATAATTGTAATTTCTAGAACATCCCCAGACCCTTGTCCATTCACGGCTTCAGCTGGCAGCAGCACTTCCTTCGTGGTTGAGGTCAATTCCTGCCTCACCCTTGCTATGGTTCCTTCAACTGATCGAAGCAACTCCCTGTTAAGGCTATTTGGGGACGCTTCCGCGGTCCACAAAAGGTTGAGCCTGTTACGCAAGTGGATTAATCGTGACTCCGCACCGATAACTCCGTGCTATTCTTAGTTGTCATGGCGATATTAACAGTTTCCAGTAAGAACGATGTCTTCGCCTGACACGTACTCCATTCTTCTTCTACACTAGATATGGGAGGAAACCCGGTCGGCCTCCTACTTAGACCTTGTTCTTCCTTATCCAGATCTTGCAACCGATCAATGGGGTGTGATGTCTTGGACGCGCGTAATTTCCGCCATTTGAGTTCATAATCAAGTTCATCGGGCTCTAACAGATGGGCATTCATGGTGGATTGTAATCCTAAGATGAGTGAATCAGGAAGCGCCGCTAGCACTTCAGCTATATATAACTTATTTACTCTTTGAGATCGAAATTCCGACTTGAGATAACTTGAGTTAACTTGAGTTCGATACTCGAATAATATACAAGGATGTCTACCTGCACTAGGAACTCCAGAAGATTCAATGCGAATCGCTCCGGCTGTTCTGGTAGATTTTTAACTGCAGCCTTACGCTGTAACGTAATTGATTGTAGCGTCAAGGCAAGTCGAGACTTGACTTCCTCGTGTACCTTAGATATATCGCGATTCTGGGTTTTACTACGAAATCAAGGTTTAAAATTCAGTATAATTAGATTTCGGATTGGTGTGGGGGGGGGGGGGGGCATAAAAAGGTCCCCACTTTACTACTCTGACTTACGGACCCTATTACTTAAAACTAACTTAACTTGTTAACGATTACTTACTATACTTAATCTTTATATCCTTGCTTTTATAATATTTCAAGTCTCAAGGTGTGGAACTGTAATACTTCCACTATCACAATTTTCAATAGCTAAGTAATTGGTTTATACTAAAAATTCAAAATCATAAATAACAAGTAAAACAGCTCGAATTGTTCTAAGACCAATTCTTATGATACCCTAGATGAATGCCCGTATTAAATTTCGTATGGTCACCGATCTATTCAAGTTTGATTTTGAAGTGGTTTTTCGCATATATTTCCAGAACAGTTTGTCGCACAGAAAAAATGATTACAACCAATTTTATAGGATTTCGTATTCTGCAGAAGTCTTTAGTACAATAAAAATGCCTTGGACTGATCGTTTTCAAAGTATACGTAAAAGACCTAAATTTTTATATGGCAACACCAAGAAAGAGTTGCCCGATTTAGTCCATTTTGACATTTTATTTGCTAATAAAGCACAACCATCATGTACGAAATTTCAGCTCTCTACGTCGACGCGTTCTCAGGCAGTGTCCAAATATATAGCGGAAAACGAAATTTTTATATGGCAACCCCACGAAGGAGTTGCCCGATTTGTCTCATTTTCGAACTTAATTTTACTTTTTATTTTAAAGTCCGTGGACAAAATTTCAGCTCTCTAAGTATACGCGTTCTCGAGTTATCGTGCGCACCGACGCACTATGGAATATGCTAGTGCAAGACCTGATCATAAATGCTTTTTACAAATGTTGCAAATTGCATATGTTTTTGGTTTTATTTTTTTCTTGAGAAGTCGTACTTTAATATTCAGTTCGTTTTTTATGTATTTAGTACATAAAGTGAAGAGTAAATTACGTTATAACCGACATTATGGCAATTCTGTAAATTTTGACTCGCAAATTATGTACTTTCAGAGTTAGATTTTGAGTATTAGTTCCAAAAAAAATCCTATTTTATGATACATATTTAGAAAGGATATTTTGTGTAGATATAGAAACAGTTATTAATATTATATTTCGAGATGTAATATTCCTGCCATAATTTTTATCATAACATGCTAAAAAAAATTTTTTTTTTCAACTTCGATGAGACTTTTGACAGTTAGCTAAGCTTGCCTAAGTTGTAAATTTTATGTCATTTCGTGCACAATATAATTTACCTATTATATATGTAAAAACCAGCTGCGGTTATTTGCGGTTTTTGAAGTTATGAAATATCATGTGATAAAACGTCCCAAAATGCATTATCACGGGAACTGAATATATAATTGTTTTTTTGTTTTATTGGTAATATTTATCGTTTTTATGTACATTGTAGGTATTTGATATCGTTTTGCACTCGTGTTGTGTGTGAATAAATTCACCCCGCGGCCAATCGAAAGCTGAATTATGAAAGGTGTGGAAGCAGTACGCTCAGATATCCAATTCATTTACTTTAATGTATTGATGTCGGCGGGAAGGTATATGATGTGGTTATATATTCACTTGCACACCTTATGTACCTCTGCATTGCCTGTAAAGTCCGCACTTTTCATTCCTTCATTGTTCTTAGAAAAACAATGATTTTATATATATGACCATTTTCGACCTGCACGAAACCTTCCTTCGAATTAGCCTCTGCAAATCTAGCCGCACAAAGCTCTCTATCTCTTGTTTATAACTACATGAATGAATATATATTTTCATTACCTCTTCCTCCTCTAAGTATTCCTCAAAAATATGATTCATCAATACATTACGCCTGCCTTCCTATCCCAGTTTAACGTAAGATATATTCATGTACTCATTATTAATGAATCCCAGGTAATGCTTACAGTAAACCTTACCTGAATCAGGTATTCCCATTTTTCCCGCTGAGCATCTGCGGTAAGGGTGGTACATGGTACACACTAGCCTCATGTGATTTTCCAATATAAAGGCTTGGTTACAAAAACGTTTCATCGCAATCGTTATTGTACGGTTTAAGTTTGCAATATTAAATATTCATAACGTTTACAATGAGTTCTTTTAACTGTTCAAGACGTGAATTGTTACTTTTTTACATTGACAACGGAAAAAATGTTTCGGTTCTGTGTACATTTCTACGTGAAAATTATCAAA
Organism: Dioctria rufipes; assembly: GCA_963924295.1. NCBI lineage: Eukaryota > Metazoa > Arthropoda > Insecta > Diptera > Asilidae > Dioctria > Dioctria rufipes. The sequence goes on along the minus strand of OZ002744.1, from coordinate 66,453,653 downwards.
TTTCAGAGGACAACATAGAATTGATAATCTCTGATTTTCGAAAGCAATTATTACCACAGTTCAATAAACGTTGGGCGCAAGCTTCACGCAAGAAGGATCAATTTCTTAGAACTAATAGCAGTTGGCTTGATACAGAATATTCTGTAGCTCTGCCTGTTCCAATGACAGACGAGGAATCAACTCTTTGCACGCCTTCAACTTCTTCTGACAAGCGAGGAAGACCTTGGATTTCTTATGAAGATTCTTCGGAATCAAGTAAAAGGCGCAAAAATACTGCACTACTCCGAGAATACGGATTTGAGCACATCTACGAAGCATATTTGCAAGGTTTACGATCGATGGGTGAAGGAATCGAGGCAAATATTGTGGAAGTTGTAAGGACTGCAGACACAGAAAATAAGAAGAAAATCTTAAACTTAATTGGTTCAGATAAAATTAAAATGTTATCTGACCAAGAAGCTTTAAGTGTTTACATTGACTTGGATCTAACCAAAGCACAGTATTTGTACCTGAGGAATCTAACAAATGAGAGAAACTGTTTTTTGCTGCCACCATATTACAAAATACAGAACTGTAAACAAAGCTGTTACCCACCTGCTTCATCGATGGAAATCACAAGCACGTATGCAAAAATTATTTCTTTACAAGATTTATTGGATCACACAGGAGCTAGAATTTTATTGATTGACTCTGTCTATACAACTGGATTAAAAAACTTGATTTTATATAGCAAGTGGGGATGTGACGGTTCATCTGGGCAAAGTGAATACAAGCAAAAACTTCCAGAGGAGTCTGAACTTATTTCAGATGCAAATTTGTTCATTGCTTCTTTTGTTCCCATAAGGTTAATTGATGAAACAACTGGCACTATCGTCTGGCAAAATCCCGTGCCTTCATCTGTAAGGTTTTGTCGGCCTATTTTGATCGAGTTTTCAAAAGAAACTCCCGAGAAAACTAGAGTTGTTGTGGGTAATATTCAAAGCCAAATTGACAATTTACATCCATCATTGATTAATAGCCATGGTGAAAGAGTACAGATCAAACATCAACTTTTCCTAACAATGATAGACGGAAAAGTGGCTCAGGTATTAACTGACACTCCTTCAGGCTCCACATGTACTGTATGTGGTGCTACTCCACGTCTAATGAACAATTTAGAGAAAGTCACTGCCAGGCCAGAAGACGAAAATTGTTTCCAGTATGGTTTATCAACATTACATGCCTGGATTAGGTGCATGGAGATGATTTTACACATATCATATAATCTTTCCTTTGAAAAATGGTCAGCGACGAATGACGAAAACAAACGGTCAAAACAGGAAAAGAAAAATATAGTTCAAAGACGTTTTCGCGAAGAGCTGGGTTTAATTATCGATAAACCGCGACAAGTAAGCGGGAACTCTAATGATGGTAATACAGCAAGAAGATTTTTTGGTAATGCCAGTTGTTCTGCAGATATAACAGGGGTTGATGAAATACTGATACGCAGATTGTATACAATTCTACAAGCTTTGTCATCGGGTATTATGATTGATGCTCAAAAGTTCGGCGATTATGCTTTAGAAACAGCAAGAATATATGTAAGCAAATACAACTGGTATTATATGCCATCATCAGTACACAAAATATTGATTCATGGAGAGAGTATCATAAATCATTTCGCTGTATTACCCATTGGACAACTCTCCGAAGAAGCTCAAGAGTCCCGCAATAAAGACTACAAAAATTTTAGACTACATCATGCGAGAAAATGTACAAGATCATCAACAAACGAAGATGTATTCCATACATTACTATATACATCCGATCCGTACATAACAAGTATTCGTAAACCATATGTAAAGCATTTCAAGGAACTAGACGAAGATACTCTGCAGCTTTTGAAAGTGAATCAACTCATCTCTGATCCGGAGGTTGTGACAAATCTGTGATCATATGTTTGTATATAATTATATACCAACCTATTATATTTAGTGATAAGATATAATACTTATATTCATTAAGGTTCCCATTACCATCAATTAAATTTTAAAGATGTAAATTAAAAAAACAACAAAAAAACTCTATAAATTGTTATTGCAATAAGTACATAATAATAAACAAATATTTTTTATCATTTAAGTGAGTGTTATAACTCTCTCTGTATTTCTATTTAGTTATTAGGCGACTGAAAAAGAGACAACTTTTTTATACAAACGAAACTGAAATATTTATATTCAATTTTGACAGAATCTCAAATTTAAACGCAAGTGAAGCCGCGACCAAACGCTAGTTTTTGTTAAATGTATAACTGATTGAATTTATATACTATGTACTATGTCTGTGCAAAATTTCAAGTCAATATCTTCAAAAATAAAAAAAACTCAGATTTATGATCAGCAACTGGCCCATATTTTCCATAGTGCGACGGACGGACGGACATGCAAAAATCAAAATAACTTTTACTATTATGAATGGGTGTCCAATCGATTTTGCTCCACCATCATTATTTTGAGGTGTTACAAACGGAATGACAAACTTAGTATACCCTATAGATTTCATCTAGGGTATAAAAAGTGCACTCCTTCGTTCGTCCCTGCAACGTGGTTTAACTTACTCACTACAATTCAACTTACAAGTACCGCGTATGTTGGAAGCTTCTACCTCGCACAACCAGTGAGTGGCGGAGTCCTTCATCCATAATTAAGGACGTAACAATTGCAACCTGTGGCGCCAGTACTGACACTTCGTAAGAGCTCGCAGAGAGAATGAGATAAGACCACTTATTCCATTTCTAATCTTCTACGGTGGATTATTCTGGAAAGATTCGACGAAAGAGACCACCACAGTCGGTTCTAACTTAAAAAAAAAAAAAAATTACTTCCACGGAATCTGTCTGTGCCCACACAGCTCTAATTCTTACACTTAAGGATACTGCTTCGCGCGGATTCTTACTTAAGCTCGCTAGTCACCCACGAAGATCCAACAGCCACAGGTTCAACAAGCCAGGTAAGTTCCATCTTTATCATGTATACACTAGCATATTCATTCATTTCACTGCACTAAATCATTGCTCTGTAGTTATGCCTCAAGCCGACACTTAATCATTGAATTCAACCATGCGGGTACCCGTCAAAGCTCTGAATAATCGGTCCTAGAAGGTGCGAGTTGTCCAATGGTATGATACGGTTAGAAAGCGGCGGGAAGGGGACCGTTGCCAATTGGCCAGCTTAGAACACCAGCAACGCTTGACAGTTGGGGGACTTCCTCAACAGGACCTAGCATACTGGGCCTCAACTAGCGGATGTTGATTATTTCTTTCGGTTGTTTGTAGTCGGGTAAACTGTTTGATTAGCTTTGTGTTGACACTAGCCAAATCTGCAATTCACTTGTACTACATGAGTCGAAGATGGGAATCAGAACACTGACCCACAACAAAAGCACAAGCATTTAAGTGCCACTTCGTTGACAGATTGAAGAGACGTTTACGTCTTAAATGTCTGGCAACGAACGCTGACAAATTCAACTGCACATGGCAACCAATAGCATTTGCAACGCTAGTCCACGAGGACTAAAATTATTATTTTTATAAAAAAGTTTTTTTTTGTATTGTCAGTCTGAGAGAATATAATAGAAATCATAACAGACGGATTCATTTATCCACTCCTAGAAAGGGGTAACACAGAGCGTTTCAAGGGTTTCATCAAAATAGTCATGTGAATTTTCTTTAATTTACAAAAACTTACCTCATATAATGGCCAAAAAGATGCCAAAAATCCAACATCCTCAGTAAGATTTGGGAATATCCAGAAATATAGTTTACCTCCACTCAGTACCCAAACAATTACAAAAATAATAAGACGAATTACTGTCAATGCTAAAATAAATACCAAAAATCCTGCAGCGGCTATACTTATATAGTATACACCCTTCCTGAAGTTCAAATTAAAAGTGTTTTAATCGATCAAAAATCAAAACACAGAAAAACTGAGCTCACCTTAACAGTGGGGGCCACAAAGGAAATAGACATATCACAATCGCTCCCAATACTAAGGACAAACCATAAATCCAATAGTGGATTGGAACGGGATCATATATCCATACATATGCTTCTGATCCATCAACAAAAACTTGATCAGGATGCATATCCAACTTTATCTTCCTCTTGCGTTTTTCTTTTGCCTGCTAAAGTTAAATAAATTTAAATATTCCACAATTTCCACTATATTGATTACATACCGCTTCCTCAACAGTATTACTCTCCACATGGCTGCTATCAGCATCAGTTGCCTTTTCTAGTTTGTCTTCTTTAGCTTCTTTTCTTGGTGCAATCTCCTTTTCAGCAACTTTTTTCGATTTACCTTTCAACTCTTCAGGAAAGACGGGAACCTTTTTAGCTCGATGGAAGAATTTGTGCTCTAACATAAGATCAAGGAAATCAATAGCAGATTCACGTGTAGGTAATATACAATTATCGCCTTCAGAAAATTTGGATTTCATAAGAGCGTCCAGGGCTTTCGTTGCTTTAATTAGAAAAGATTATATATATATAATTTATTATATTTTATTATATATATATATATCCTACCTGTGAAATATTCAACATTGTGGCTCAAAAATTTTGTCTTTTTTGTACGAACGTTCTTTTTCAGCCATTTCGCTACTGCATATTCTTCTTTTGATGGTTTGTCCACTTCTTCTTGAACTCCTCCCGGGCCAGTGTACTCCTAAAATAAATATTAACGAAATTTCAACTAAATGAAATCAAAAATATTGTAATTAGGTTGCTGCTACTGACTTATATCAATGGACTGAGCGTATTGCCATTTTCCTATAGAATAGAATGGGACAATTTTTATAGTTTTCTCTTTCGCCCCATGGCAGAGTTGGAGCTACCAACACAAAATATTGCATACTGAACGTTTTCTTATGCCATTTGATGTTTTTATGTTGGCTACAGATGCAATCACAGAAAGAATAAGGTAAAGATAGTGTTTGCCAATGTTAACTTAATGACAAGATAGGACACAGAAGAGTTTTCCGATTGTTTTACATTTAAAATGCAAGAAAAGGAAGAAAGAAAAAAAAATCAAACTCTCTAAAAAACTTTTATGAATAAAGATAAAAAATGTAAAAGCGCAACAGAATGGAAAATGATTCATTTTCGTAAACAATTGAGAAGGAGTGGAGTTTTTACGTTTTAGTCTCATAAAATGTTCCAACACTTTTGTGAAAACCCAGTTTTCATGAAATATTGACAGAGTTTAGTTACATGTTGTTGCTGTAATCCTATGATATTTGAACAGTACGTGCTTTTGTTAGCATTCGTTTTGCTCTGAAGAGATTAAGTGGGAGAAACTCATGCTGTATTATCTGATATTTTCGGGAAAAACGAAAATTTCATTTGAGAAGAACTTTATATCTCCTTTCAGCAGCTTGACCAAAGCTAAATTTATCTTTTTCTTAAAAAATAGAAATAGTATGAAAGGATTTTGAAGGTATTCAATAAGATTTTGTCGTTCGAGTAATCCTACGTTCTCTCGATTTTTGTTTTTAACTCGTTGTCTCAGTTGCACTACAATAGTGCATAGCCAAATTCTTTTCCCCTATTCATACAAAAGACGAAAGTACCTATATGACATTACCTGTTTCTTTCTAAAAAACACGAAAAATTTCCAATAGTGTTCTTAATATTAGGTTATCTTTGGTATTTACCATGCTCCGTCTCTCTTGCCCATACGCAGGATTCAGGTATTGAAAGTTAAAGTCGGAATGAGTTTAATTCCTTATAAGCGATTAAAATATCACTTGAGCACAAGAAAATATATTTAATATATTTTTTTAATTTAATTCGATTTACGGGTGTAAAATTTCATCTGATTGGTTGAGTTTTATATGTTTTTGATGTAGTAAACGTTGTAAACGGTGCTCTAACGGTGATATACAGAAACACAATATTTGTGCCACACAAATTTGTCCATTGTTATAAGTCTGTGGGTTGCTGCACATGAAACTTCGTTATTTCGTGATCCCGAATATGGCGAAGGTTTTCGGAATTTTATGCATATTCAATTTATACACAAAGCCAACTCCAGACTACGCAAGCAAACATGTTTGAAATGTTTGTATAATGTAGACGTTCTCTCAATCTGCCACAAACAATTTGAATGTGTTTGAACTGGGTTGCAGCTATTTGCGAAAACGAAAGTTTAACTGTAAATTTGTGATAAACATTTCTACAAAGAAAATGTGTGACGAACCAAATTCTCAAATATAGTATGGACGTCTTCAAATTGTCAACAAGCATACACACATTCTGTTATATTCATTAATACCCGATTACCATTGATTAAGTTTTCTAGCAGAAGTGTTACACCGAAATTGTTCCATTGACCTGCACTACTAGAAAAAGTGTACGTCAAATGAGTCTGGTGCTACACCGGAAAAATCGGCAGTGTTACACCGAAAAATGCACACATCTACATGAGAAATGTCACAACTGAATGTCATTGAGCATTACATATCAATCTTCAACTATTACTCTACCATATTCATCCGTATTCACGCAAAATCTTTTAAGTAAGAATTTTCATAATTTTTACATTATTCGTGATGTTATTTTTTCCAGAAAATTTCAATCTGACAAATTACACGGATATGAGCTACTATTAAATTCTCATCGCGTCAAAAGTTGTTCCATTGAACTCGTTTTTTACTGATTGACTTGCACTTTTCTTAAAATATTGTTGCGAGCATGGCTTTTGGTTCGTTATTTAAAACACAATATTAAATACTTAATATACAAGTTCTTTATTTCACTCTAATCATACAAAATTTATAAACTTTCTATTAATCAACTCAACTCTAATTATCGCTAATACTGTACTTTCAATTATCGCAATCTAATTACAACACTTTCGCACGTTTATTACTTTCACTTGTTAACACTGCAACGTCTAAGACAAGACTCTTATTCTGGCTATGACAACTGTTATATTTATACCCTAGAAACTCTCCAGATTATTCCCGAGTGTTCTATTTTCCAGAGCTTCTTGACTGTTCTATTCATTCTATTCATTCTATTCCTGAACCTTCCTGTAGATACCATAATCAATTCTCCGAACCTAAAGTCGTTTACTTCTCCATTGCCAGTAGATGTCACCAGTTGTCTCTTTCTATTGCACGTAACAATATTGTTGCGAGCGTGGCCTTTGGTTCGTTATTTAAAACACAATATTAAATACTTAATATACAAGTTCTTTATTTAACTCTAATCTTAACAATTCACAAACTTTCAAGTAATCAACTACACTATAATTATCGCTTAATACTGTACTTTCAATTATCGCAATCTAATTACAACACTTCCGCACGTTATTACTTTCGCTTGTTAACACTGCAACATCTAAGACAAGACTCTTTTTCTGGCTATGACAACTGTTATATTTATACCCTAGAAACTCTCCAGATTATTCTAGAGTGTTCTATTTTCCAGAAGCTTCTTGACTATTCTATTCATTCTATTCCTGAACCTTCCTGTAGATACCATAATCAATTCTCCGAACCTAAAGTCGTTTACTTCTCCATTGCCACATTGCCAGTAGATGTCACCAGTTGTCTCTTTCTATTGCACGTAACACTGCCCCCTTCTTAAGTTTGTTCGTCCCGAACAACAGGTGGTCCACGGTCTTGATGCTCGTAGTATTGACACAAGCGGTCCAAATGAACAATTTTATGCTTGCCTCTTGTGCCACGCTGAATCCTGTATACCACGTCATTAATTCTAGTTACTACTGAATACGGTCCTTCCCAGTGTTGTTGCAATTTTGGAGAACGTCCCTTACGTCATCTCGGATTGTAGAGCCAAACAAGATCACCTTCATTGAATCCTGCTGAATTCGCACGTAAGTCATAGCGGGTCTTCATCCGATCAGTATTTGTTGCTAATTTCGTCCTCGTGGCCTCGTGCACATCAGCTAATTGTTGTTTGAGCTCCGATACGTAGTCTTCTGGTAACTTTTGTTCACCTCTGGGGGTACCGAATTTGAGGTCGCTAGGTAAACGCATCTCTCTTCCGAATATGACTTTAGCTGGGGTTTGTCCGGTAGTACTATGAATAGCTGATCTATAAGCCATTAGGAATATAGGAATGTGTCGATCCCAATCGCGTTGATGATAGTCAACTACTTTCTTTAGATGCTCGATCAATGTTCTGTTGAAGCGCTCTACCATGCCATCAGATTGTGGATGTAGAGGAGTTGTTCTAGTTTTTCTTATTCCCAACATTTTACACATCTCCTGGAAAGTCCGCGATTCGAAGTTCCGTCCTTGGTCCGAATGAAGTTCGTGAGGCACTCCAAACCTACTGACCCAATTCGTTATTATTTGCTGCGCAACTGTGGCTGCCTCTTGATTAGGGATTGCATAAGCTTCAGGCCATTTACTGAAATAGTCAATGGCAACTAGAATATAACGGTTACCGCCATCCGTTTCAGGAAAAGGTCCAGCGATGTCTACAGCTATCCTTTCAAAGGGGGCTCCGACATTATACTTATGCATTTCACCTCTGCTTCTGTGTTGCGGCCCTTTGCAAGCAGCGCAGACAGTGCATCTGCGGCACCACTCCTCCACATCTTCTCGCATATGTAGCCAATAAAACCTTTCCCGTATTTTGGAAATTGTTTTGTTCACTCCCAAATGTCCTCCAGAGGTTCCACCGTGCATTTCTTCTAGAACATCTTTGACGTTTGATGCTGGCACGACTATCTGCATTCGGAAATATTCGCCGTTAGGTGCTTCCCATTTGCGTTTTAATATACCACATTCAACAAGAAGAGAATTCCATTGAGCCCAGTAACTTTTCAGCTTCTCACTCCGTTCCGAAATATCCTTCCAGTCTGGTCTTTCCATATCTTCTTTCCAAGCGAGAATAGGTGAAATGTCCGGATCTTCTCGTTGTGCTGTTCTCAGGTCCTCGTTGTCCCAACCTGTAGATGGTTCCACGGTTACCAACTGTATAGTTGCTGTTGTTTCTTTTTCTTCCACCCGTGCGCAATGTTTGCATGGACGTCGTGAAAGGGCGTCTGCATTTCCATGGATACGACCTCTTCGGTGTTGGATCTCAAGATCATAAGCCTGCAGTCGCTCTATCCATCTCGCGACTTGTCCCTCAGGGTTCTTAAACTGCAGAAGCCATTTAAGCGCTGCATGGTCGGTGCGAAGGATGAATTTCTGCCCGTAGAGATATTTATGAAAATGTTTTGTTGAACTTACAATAGCAAGTAGCTCTTTTCTTGTAGCACAATAATTTTTCTCTGGCTTTGAAAGTGCTTTGCTATAGTAAGCTACTGGAACTTCTTGACCATTCTCCTCCTGCGAAAGCACTGCACCAATACCTTCATTGCTGGCATCCGTATCTAATATAAATGTTTTTCCCAGCTTTGGATAGTGAAGTACTGGAGCTTCACAGAGCTGTTGCTTCAAATTTTCAAAACTTTCGTTGCATTTATCCGACCATATGAACGGCCTTCCCTTTTCTGTAAGTTGATGTAGGCTTCTTGCTATATCTGCAAAACCTTTCACGAATCGCCTGTAGTAGGTAGCTAAACCAAGAAAACTCCGTAATTGATGTTTGTCCTTTGGAACTGGCCAATTTTTGACGGCTTCTATCTTCTCTGGATCGGTTCTTACTCCTTGTGATGAAACTATGTGCCCTAAATATTTAACTTCATCTTTGAATAGAGCACATTTACTCGCACTGAGCTTCAATTTTGCATCTTTGAGTCTTTGAAGTACGTCTCGTAAGTTGTTTTTATGTTCCTTGAATGCCCTTCCGATAACTATTATGTCATCCAAGTAGACAAGACATGTTTTCCAGGTCAAACCACGTAGAACACATTCCATTAGTCGTTCGAATGTGGCTGGAGCATTACATAACCCAAATGGCATTGCTTTGAATTGCCATAAGCCACTGCCAACTGAGAAAGCAGTTTTATCTCGGTCCTCGGGATGTATTTCCACTTGCCAGTAACCACTCTTCAAATCCAATGTGGAAAACCATTGCGCTCCGGAAAGGGTATCCAACGTGTCATCAATCCTAGATTTATTTTGTATGTGGTCATGAAATCTATTCCAAAAATGCATTCATCCATTATGTCTGAAACCAGAAAAGTGTGAGGAAATAGTAGTTCGCCTAGTTGAACATCTAAAGTTATTTCTCCAAACACCCGTGCTGCTGCTCCAGTTGCTGTTCTTAGTAGATATTTGGTGGTATTATGAAGCCATTTGTTCTTAACAAGATCTGTTCTAATAATTGATCTTGCAGCTCCAGTATCGATAGTGACTGCGCAGTCATTTTTTCCTACACTTCCATATATAACAAGACTGCTATTATTTCTCTGCAACTGGCCTACTTGAATGATGACTTCGGGGCTACCGATTAAACCAACCAACTTCTGCTCCACAAAGTTGGTTTTTACTAGTTTTCCGACTGCTCAACAGGAGAGCTGATGCGACTAGTCGCTGCTTGATATCTAGTCTCTCCACGAATAGCTTGTTCCCTGGCTCGACATCTTTGGCATTCTTCTTTCCCTTCTTCAGGTGACTCCACTCGTCTCTTTGAAGGTGCCCTGATCTATTACAATTCCAGCATCGAAGGACACCACGTGAAGGCGGGCTCTGTGATGATTGCACTCTGTTACAAGTACATTCTTCCACTGAAATTTCTCTTACTCGTACTGCACTCCGTGAAGCTTGTCTTGCGGATTCATACGCTAATGCATAGGCTAGTGCTTCTGCTGTTGATTTCTTTCCCGCTAGCCTTAACGCTTGTTGTAAATTTTGATCTGCAATAGCGTTCACAAATGCCTCCGTCGCCACTTCATTAAGAAAATCCGCATTCACGCTGGAGTATGAAAGATGCGCTAATCTTTCTACATCTGCCTGCAGTTGTTGTAGTGATTCGCCATGTTTTTGAATCCTGTTGCGCAACTGTAGGCGATATACTTGCTGCATGTGTTCATCTCCGTAACGTAATTCTATCGCCTGTACTAATGAAGTGTAATCCCGTTGCTTTTCAATCGGTACAGTTTGTAAGAGCTCTGACGCAGGACCTCGAACTGCTAACACCAGAGCTATACCTCTGTCTTCATTATTCCATCCATTTACCTCTGAAGCTGCCTCAAATTGTCTCTTGAAGATATGCCACGAATTTTGTAAATCAAATATTGGGGGTTTCATTCTACCTGCACCGGATATTTCAGCTGCTACGTTTAGAGCAGGCGTGTCCAACCCGCGGCCCGCGGGCCGAATGTGTCCCAGGACGGCTTTGAATGCGGCCCAACAAAACTCATATATAGGTACTTAAATACTTTCTCAATTAATTTCGTAAAACATTTTGTTTACCTATGTAACATTTCCATGGGAGTAGTTACTTCCCGACATAATAAATGTACAATTGCGCAATGTGGCCAAAGAAAGTTTTCAATGTGCAATTGTACCTACTTAGTCAAATTGACACTGACGACATTGGGGACATTTTTTATTTTTCAGAAGTAAGATGGTTAAGTCGGGGTAAAATGTTGAAAAGATTTTATGTTTTGCAAATAAAATCTGTGCCATAACTTGGTGATAAGAACAGGCTCACAGATTTTGCTTTTTTTAGTAGACTTGACAGCTCATTTAAATGAGCTAAATTTGCGTCTTCAAAGTGAAGTACAACTATGCCTCAAACTATAGCGGCTTTCGAAATGAAACTGAAACTATGCTAGTCACAAATCCAAGCAAATAATTTTATGTATTTTGAAACGTTGGCTAAACATTGTCCTGAGAGTAACGAAAAATATGCAAACTTGATTTTCGATTTGATACAGGAATCTGAGAAAAGATTTCAAGATTTCCAAAAAATCATCAATTTTTTGAGATATTTGCGACTCCATTTTTAGTCGACATGAACTTATTAGCAAATTTGCAAATGAAATGGCTAGAGCTGCAATCTGATGTTCAACTTTAAGAAATATTTAATAATTTCTCTTTACTGGACTTTTATAAGAATTATCTTCCCAGAAAAAAGTACCCCTTGCTTCAACAATTCATGTCATCGCTATTTGGAAGCACCTACATTTGTGAGGAGCTATTTTCTAAGATGAAGCACAGAAAGAATAAAAATAGGAGCAAAATAACTTATGAGCACCTTGAGAGTTGCATCAACTTCGATCGCAAAATATCGAAGCATTATTGTCTCAAAAACAATGTCAAATATCACATCAATTTCATGTTGCTATTTCTTAAATTTTATAATAAAAAATTTTAGGAATTAATGAAGCTTAAATTACTTAAAATTGTTAACTAAGTATGTATGTATATTCCTCGTTTTTGTTCATTAACTATCTTTAGGGTTCGTATATTTTATGTGTGGCCCAATATAACTCGTCTTCTTCCAATGCGGCCCAGGGAAGCTGCAAGATTGGACACCCCTGGTTTAGAGGCTGACGATGCTTTAATCTTTCCAGATCTGCTTTAACGTTTTCAAGTTGCTCGGTGACATTTTGTTGAACTTCCGAAACCTTTTGTTGAAATTCGTGCTCAATTCCTTCAATTTTCAAATTTTGTTCTTCTAAAGAACTTTTTAGAAAATTTTTCTGATCCTCTAAACGAGTTTCTAGAGAATTCTCCAGAGAACTCTTTTGTTCGTCCAAGCGGGTTTCCATAGATTTCTTCTGCTCATCTAACCGGGATTCCAAAGAATTCTTTTGTTCCTTAAAAGCATTCTTTTGCTCATCTAAACGGGATTCCAGAGAATTCTTTTGCTCCTCGAGAGAATTCTTTTGTTCCTCATTGGAATTCTTCTGTTCATCAAAACGAGCTTCCATAGGATTCTTTTGCTCATCTAAACGGGATTCCATAGCATTCTTTTGTTCCTCGAGAGAATTCTTTTGTTCATCAAAACGAGCTTCCATTTTGCTCATTAAAGTACTCAAAAGCTGTTCCATTTTCATCACAGGCTCTTCTTCAACTTCGGTTTCTTCCAAGTTATCTTCGAAAACAAATGTTTCATGATTCTTTCCGTCCTCTATCAAAGCTTGTCTGAGTCGCTCGACTAGAACTTTCTTTGCACCTGTCGTTTGTAATGACCGGTTCCCTAACTCCACTTTCAAATCCTGCGTTCGAAGCTCCTCGAATTTTCGCCCCATTACTTTAGTAATTCACTTAAAGTTGAATATGAATTATTTTCCAGAACTTTCAAAATTTAACACAATTTCACAAAATTAAACGCAGTTTGAATTTTTAAGTAAATTGCCACCACTTTATTTCGCGAATTTATTTCACTTCTGACACCAGTTGTTGCGAGCGTGGCCTTTGGTTCGTTATTTAAAACACAATATTAAATACTTAATATACAAGTTCTTTATTTAACTCTAATCTTAACAATTCACAAACTTTCAATTAATCAACTACACTTTAATTATCGCTTAATACTGTACTTTCAATTATCGCAATCTAATTACAACACTTCCGCACGTTATTACTTTCGCTTGTTAACACTGCAACGTCTAAGACAAGACTCTTTTTCTGGCTATGACAACTGTTATATTTATACCCTAGAAACTCTCCAGATTATTCTAGAGTGTTCTATTTTCCAGAAGCTTCTTGACTGTTCTATTCATTCTATTCCTGAACCTTCCTGTAGATACCATAATCAATTCTCCGAACCTAAAGTCGTTTACTTCTCCATTGCCACATTGCCAGTAGATGTCACCAGTTGTCTCTTTCTATTGCACGTAACAATATCAATGGAAATCGACATAAGTTTTTTTAAACGAAAATTGCGTTTGCTAGTGATTTGCATAAATTTTGCCTCAATTGAGTCGTGTAGTCGTTGTAGTTTCAGTTTAGTATTCAAGTTGGGGCTTGTTCACGAGTGGATTTATCCCATGCGATAAAGCTCTGATTGTCTGCAGCAATATGGTTGTCGCTGAACGTGCTTACTCTTTCTACGTTTGGTGCGATACAAAAATTTATTGCAGCAATGCTCTTAGTTTGATGCGATTTTCACCTTAACCTCAACATTTATGTTTGTTTACATTTGTAATCGGATGCTAAAACTTCGAGTGATGTTGAAATTTACTATATTATGTAAATATATAAATATAAAAACATAAATATATGTAAATTTCACACTAATATCCCTTTGCCACCACAAAATTAACATTAAGTTGAGGACGCTGTCAACCTTGTGAACGTATCGTGCGATAAAAACCAATCGAAAATAGAGATAGGCCTACAGGAAGAGCAAAACGACACTAAAAAATCCCACGGTATCGTATCGCGCTCGTCAACGGGTTATTGTGTTGGGTGCAGGCTTTTTTTATTAAATAATAAAAATTATTCGTGATTTGTTTATTTTTAGAAATCGAGTACAGCTCAGTTCAAATGCGCTTATTCGCTATCTTCAGGCCAATAATAACACTTTATCAAAATTTCTGTAGAATGTTGGTAAATGGGTTCATGTATTTATGGAAATTGGTAAGGAAAGTACACAACTTTGGAAAATCATATCCAAAAATGAATTTTTGGTTTTTTGTGACAGGACTCTATGTACTTGGAAGTACTTGTTCAGAGCCCTAGAATATGAAATCATAGGGTTGTAAAGTCATGACCACAGACAATAAAAATAAATAAAAGTACAGGGAAGCATATTACAGGGTACGCTAAGTTTGTCATTCCGTTTCTAATGCATAGATATAATTATGGTATAGCAGAATGGGTTGGACACCCACGAATAATATTAAAAATTATTTTGATTTTTGCATGTCCGTCCGTCTCGATAATTCTAAAACGAGTGCACTTAGAAAGCTGAAATTTTGCAAACGGCATTTTTAAGAAAATTGTAGATTTCGAAAATGGGACAAATCAGGTAATTCCGTTATTTTTATACCCTAGATGAAATCTAAAGGGCATACTAAGTTTGTCATACCATTTGTAACACCTAGAAATAATGATGGTAGAGTAAAATGGATTGAACACCCATGCATAAAATTAGAAGTTCTTTTGATTTCTGCATATCCGTCTGTCCGTCCTCACGATAACTCGAGAACGTATGTATTTAGCTGAAATTTTGCACATGGGCTTTAGAAAAAAAAAAAAGAGTAAAATTAAGTTGGAAAATGTAGGGTTACCATACAAAAATGTAGTTTTTCACTTCATATTTAGACACTGCCTGAGAACGCGTCAACGTAGAGCGTTGAAATTTTGTAGTGGTTTCATGAAAATAGTAAATATAATTTCAAAAATGGACTAAATCGGGAAACCCCTCCTTGGTGTTGCCATATAAAAATTTAGGATTTTTACGTATCCTGTGAAAACGATCAGTCCTATACGGTTTTAATGTTCTAAAAAGTTCTTCAGTTTATGAAATCCTATATAATTGGTTATAATCATTTTTGCTGTTCAACGTCCGAGATATATTCAAAAACCACTTCAAAGACCAAACTTGCGCAGATGGGTAATCATACGAAACTACAAGAGGATTCATCTAGGGTATACTGTGAAAAGGATCAGTCCTATACGGATTTAATGTACTAAAAAGTTCTTAAGAATATGAAATCCTATATAATTGGTTATAATTATTTTTGCTGTTTGACGAACCGCTCTCGAGATATATTCAAAAACCACTTCAAAAACCAAACTTGCGC
Organism: Dioctria rufipes; assembly: GCA_963924295.1. Taxonomy (NCBI): domain Eukaryota; kingdom Metazoa; phylum Arthropoda; class Insecta; order Diptera; family Asilidae; genus Dioctria; species Dioctria rufipes. The sequence goes on along the minus strand of OZ002744.1, from coordinate 66,437,982 downwards.
AGATGGGTGACCATACGAAATTACAAACGAGCATTCATCTGGGGTATCATAAGAATTGGTCTTAGACCAATTCTAGTTTTTTTACTTGTTTACTATATATTTGGACACTGCCCGACAACGCGTCGACGTAGAGAGCTAAAATTTGGTACAAAGAGTTTTCATAAAAATAGTTAAACAATTTCAAAAGTGAACTAAATCGGTCAACTGCTTGCTGCTGCCACACAAAACTTTGGGTTTTCACTTTATTCAACTTTTATTTTCATCTAGGGTACAAATTATTGGTCTAGAACAATTAAAATTTTTTCTCGAAAATCCTATATAAATTTTTTTTTGCATTTCGGCTTAGTTTTGGCGAATTTCATATTTTTAATTTTTTTTTTTCAAAATTCCTTAATAACTCTTTATATGTATGTTATATCTTCTTTTATAAGTTGTCAGCCTTTATGGTGGTAAGTAATCCTTCTTATCTCATTGATATTTTTCCCTTTTAATCTCGTTATTCGATGTGTCCATTTTCGAACTGAAATCTACTTTTTTTTTAATGGCCGTGTGCAAAATTTCAGCTCTCTTGAGAGGACATGCAAAAATCAAAATAACTTTCGTCTAGTTCAATACTGAAACAAATAAAAATTAACTGTTTCGAGATAATTGACATTTAAATTGTACACATAATGGGTTTTTTCTCAAAACAACTTTGGTTCTGTACTGGAATAGAATTTGTATCCTGTTTTCATTAGCAAGTCAGCATTTGTCAAATATAAATTCGAATAGTGAATATTGTACTCTACTTATTGCAATACTTTACTTCAAATAAATTTATCGGACTTGTTCCAGTAATGAACTATACTATCGATATCAAGAAAGTCTGTAAAGTTGAAAAGGACAAAGTTTAGAATACACACATTTGTGTGTCCGAATTAGAATTCCCTCGTGGGAGCTTAGGCATTCCAGAAGAAGGCAACACATTTTTCTTCATTTAGTGTGTACAATTGAGCCGCTCAGTTGCCAAATAGATTAACTCCATAAAAAGAAAAGGTAGGAAACATTGATATGTAGTACATTAAAAAATATTGTCATGTAGTCTTTCATATGTGATTTCCTCCCGTGTATAGAAGTATAAATGCTTATCACACGTACACGAATTTCACACAATATAGCCTATCCTGATTTGATATATTATCTAAGAGGAATAGTTGACTCTACGTAGTCAGCTATTGTGATTTTCAGAAGAATACAGTCAAATGGTTACCTATCATTTTTTTGAACGGCAGCAATCAGCTTTAGTTTGGTCGTCAGACTAGTAATTTGATTGTTGTAGTTGCAGCGCCACAAAATGAAACCAGTTTGACATACTTTCTGTAATTTTGATTGAAATTGTAGTTAGCTATATTTTATAGGGGATTCCTATCAACATAGTGTTTTTAATTTTTTTCCAAGCATTTGGAATACCTGAAAATCATTATTTTATTCCTTCCGAATACTCTGCTATTCATTTCATGTTTCTTTATTCTAGTGTTGCATTTGAAATGCATAGAATGTAAAAAAAAAAAAAAAAAAATGAGTAATTGTAGGTAATTAAGGATGAATTTTATACGTTCAATACTAAAAATGTTTTGGAAAATTTATCGCATAAAACGAGTCGCAAATAAATTTCTATAATATGACAAATGTTTTGTACTTTTGTATATTCTGAAATTTTTATCACACGTGATTAAACATTGGAGTGGTACGAGTAAAGAAAACCGCCTGTAGATTCCGATGAGAAAATAAATTAAGCCAAATATTCTTCACTGTTTGCCGTTCGTTGTAATTAGATCTGTTCCATTAAGAAATTACAGTTCCTAGATTTTTTCTTATTTATTATTAGGTATTATCAAATTTATTCAAACTATTTTATTTAGGTATTTACTGAAAAAGCAGGAATGAGAGTAAGTAATCTTCTCGTGTAAAAATGTTACACCGAAGTTGAGAAATACATTAAAAGTAACCTTACCAGTGGCGACATGTTATACCTTCGCATTGAAAGCGGAGATTTCGCTTGGCGATTATAAGATTTTCGTTCGACAGGCGATTTTGCTTGTTTCGAAACTATTTCCGAATTTTTTCCCCTAGCACAAATAACATTTATAGATTCTTTTACTAGTTGTTGATAAATTTTAATAATAATAAAATGGGAATTTATGAATTTTTCAAGCACAGTGGCTTTATTTTTTGAAAATTTTTAAGACAGCGGTATTATGTTATATGCCTAACAAAATGTACTGCCTTATTAATTTATGAATTCAAGAAATATTCTTACAAGTTTTATATATAAATTCGAGTTAGAAGAATCTATATAATTAATATATAAAATCATTTATATTGAAAAAATTAAAAAAAAAAATTAACATATAAATCTAATTTCTTAAATTTACACACATTTTTTAATCTTCGCTTGTACTATCACTCTCAGCAAAACTCAGTGATATTCTATCGCAATTATCGCCTGTCGAAAGTGTTACAACATACAGACTATTAATAAATTGTCGAACGTCGAATCTTTCTAAGTTATAACATCTTGCCCCAGTTTACGCTCAATATCTCGGACCTGAGTAATAGTTGTACGCATACTTGCGTGATATTCAAGTAAATCCTTACTGATTTTTCAACCAGTACCAGTACTTATACTGGAGAAAAATTTCCAGTAAAAATTCAGATCTCTTTACTAGTACTTAAAAATTACCAGTACCAGTAAATTTAAAAGACTGGCGAACGCCAGTAATTCACCAGAAACAACCAGTACAAAAGTAATAACTAGTAACCCCCAGTAAACACCAGTAAACTACCAATATTCACTAATCTGATAAATGCACGAATTTTTAAAACAGAAGACTCATTTTTATTACGCAATTGTTTTCTTTATTACGAATAAAATTACGTTAATCCTTAAAGTCCTAACCGATTTGTATTTAACGTGTTAAAATTCTATCGCAAGTTTAATAATATGACTACACTTAAGTTAAGTATATATATATGCAAGAACATGTCAACATGTCAAGAACATGGAACATCGGCAAGCACAATTTCAAAAAATTGATACTCATGAAAACAAAGGAACATATGAAAGACGATATTAGCGAATAATTTATGTGTAACTGGCAATTTTTCCAAATGAACTACTGAGATAATTTTATGTAAAATACATCTAAGTTGAAACTATTTCTGTTAAATAATATATAATGGATATAAAAATGAGTCTTCTGCTTTAATCATGCATTTATCAGATTGGTGGATAAATTGGTTTATTCTTGTTATTGGTAAGTTACTGGTTATTACTGGCGCTTACTGGCGTACTGGTTGTTACTGGTGATTTATTGGTACTGGTAATTTTTAAGTACCAGTAATTTTTATTGAATATTTTTCACCAGTATGAGAACTGGTATTTACTGGGACTGGTACTATCAATCATACAAGACTGCTTGTATGTTTGTATGTGCGGAGTTCGAATATGCAGGCAGATTTATTCGAACTCATCGGATCATGGCACATTGACATGCAATACAGCTGAGAGATTCTGTTTAGGGAATCATTTTGTTAAGGTAGGTATATACAAATTTGATTACGATTGGGAAATGCTTCAAATATTTTTCTACGTTAGGGCTGAGTATGGGCATAATGTATTATTGAGAGAGTTTGTTTCATGACTTGGGAAGTATTTTTCGAGGGTTTGGAACAGACCTACTGTTGGAAACATAAGGTGGTTCAGATCAGAGTCTTAGTAAATGATTCTTAAAGGAGAACCATTGGAAAAAGGAAAACAACTATCGAAAAATGAGTGCCAGCACAGGTGCCTTAAATTCTCTATAAATGCATTATAGTTCCTAAGTAAACGAATATACCTATTGCGTTTAATTCAGCGACTAAAGCATTTCTTTTTTTATGGCCATTAACCACAAAATTGACCCACACTGTAGCTATGGCAGTACATTACTGTAAAACCAACTGGTGCATTCCCAAAAGCTATCATCCCATTGTTGTTTATGTTTATGTAAATCGCCAAAACCTTATCCTCTATTATCAAAGTGATACTGTTGATGTGAATGTATTCCCAGCATATTAACGTGAAATATATGTGTACCAAATATTCAAATTCAAATTTTATTTATTCCAAGCCCCGGCATGAGCGCCACGCAAATAAGCGTTGGGTATAGCGAACAGAGTATTAAGACAATGTATATTAAGATTATTACACAGTTGAATATAGCTAGAACTTAAACAGTAAAACAATAGTTTGTAGAGTATTAAGACAAGGAATAGTAAGATAGATATACAGTTGAGTATGACTAGAACTTAAAAGTATAACAATAGTTAGTTGCGAATAACGAATTGAAGGGTAAATAGCATTATATAGGTTAACATTGCTAATACTAAAATTAAATCTATCAATTTACGAGGATATGAGCTCTTCACACTTATTTGAAGAGCAACTTACTATACTCGAATTTTGACAAATTTGAATACAAAAGAAGACTTTAAGTGAAGCACACATTTCTCAAAGAAATATTTGCAATCACGATTTCTAGATTAAAGTGGAACAATGGAAGAATTGGATAGTCTTTATCTTACAGCCAATAATCACAGCCATTGATGAGAAGTTTCCTGACAAGAAATCATTGCAAGATAATTATATGAACTTTTTTCATTCGTTACATATTTTTGAGACCGTGGGCTAATGTAAAAACCTGTAAAACGACAAAAACACAAAAGGGGGAACCAATTTTTAGATCGTGCGCACAGTTCGTTCATATCAAATGTGCAAAAATCAAAGGCCATATAGTTCAGAAAATCACGAATTCAAAAATACAATTAAAATCACCCATTAACTAGCTAGTATCAGAAAGGGAAAGAATCAAATTGAAGCAATCGTAAGAAATCTGATGTAAATATGCTGACGACTAATAACTACAGAATTAATCTGAAGAACTAGCACAACTGTCAACGTCACTGTTCTAGATAATCACAAAGGAAAATACTTTCAAGAAATGATTCCGAAAGAATTTTTTGAATTTCTCAATTTACATTATCAATAAAATACGTATCTACCTTGAATTATACAACTTAAACAATTAAAACGACAAAAATAATATGAAAACTTACATCTTTACGTCGCCTCGATCTTTTCTTCTCCGACATTTTCATCAAACTGAAAGGAAAGGAACTGCCATATCATACAAAATAACAGAATGTAAAATGGTTTTTTGATGCATTCATTTTCTCATTCTGTAAAATGTAGTGATATCACCGAGTTACACACGGCACAGAGAATACAAAGTTCTCATTAAATTTTGATACATGTGCTGTGTGTGACGGAGTTTTGGTTGCTAATGTACTTCAACTTCAGTTTATTTCGACTTCAAAATCAATTACATACGATTTCTTAAATTATTACAGAGTTTAATTATTTGTACATGTTATGAGCTAATAAGTATTGCTCAAAAGAGTTTCACTTTTAGTTTTATTATTAATTTTCATACAGACGAGCAAGAGTCGTATAACTAAATGGCACTGGCACTAGGCTTTGTCATAATAAAGCTCACACTTGCGACCGGTGTGACTAGTTTACCCCACGGTTACACCTGCAAGTACAGCTTGCATGCAAGCCTCCCTTCCAACACGATTTTTAACTTGACAGCGGAAGGCAGTTCGGTTGATGTCTTATCAGGTTGCATGCAAGTTCATTTAAAAAATGGCATTGAGACGTAAACTCTTGCGTATATTGGAAAATTATGGAAGCATCACAATGATAAAAACCCAAGAAAAAAGGAAAATGAAGGTGTTGGTAAATGATGTATTGCAAATAATCCCAGAAAATTTCATTTTCCCGGTATAAATTTATGAATTTCTCTCAAGCATTTCGTTTCCGCCATTTTGAAAACTGTATAAATGTCAAATTACTATCTCCCAGCTGCCATGGTTTTTCAGCATGCAAGTTCGCTGAAAGCTGTACTGCCAGCATGGCAGTAATAATAATAATAATAATAATAATAATTTATTAGCACTAAAACGTACTTTTTACAAAAACAATACAATTATTTATACTACCTTTTAACTAATTACTATGACATAGCTCGAATATATTCTATACAAAGTCTTACAAATACATTTACATTTCTTTCTTCCTTTATCACTAGTGGCAAATTATTATACAATTGAAACCCCTTATATATTAACGAATTCTGAGTATCTGATCTATTGCAGCTAAGTAATCTTATATTTAGATCTGCATTCCTTAGATTATATGGCTGCACATCCGTCACCAGTGTTATTTTCTCTCTTAAATATGGTGGCAGATCCCCGTTTTTTGATCCTAAATATAAATTTCAACACATTAAGATCAATTCTCTGTGTCACATTCATCCACTTAAGAGCTGAGAGCATCCACCTAATTGATGTATATCTACTACATTGCAGGATTATCCTCATTGCCCTATTTTGATGTTTCTGTAGTCTGTCCTTCGCTGTACGTGTGCATAGAAAAAGTACCGTCGAGCAGTATTCGAAATGAGGCTTTATAGTGACATTGTAGATTTTTATTGCACTCGCTAGTGAAACAGATTTTCTCAACCGTCTAAAATATGATATCTTTTTCCCAATCTTTTTACATACATAATCCACGTGTTTATTGAAATTTAGTTTATTGTCCAACATTATACCTAAATATTTGATGTCATCAACTACTTCAATTCGCTCATTCTCAATTGCGATCGACACATTTACTTTGCTATTTAATATCATACATTTTGATTTACTAGTATTCAATTTCAGCCGATTGCTATCCATCCATGCTTTAACTTTGTTCAGATCGCTTTCTATTTTTCTTTTGATATCATCTATGTTTTCCCCAGTACAAAATATCAGTGTATCATCAGCAAACAGCATGAGCTTTGAGTGGACTATCGCTTGCTTTAAGTCATTTATATAAAGCAAGAATAATAGTGTTCCTAAGACTGATCCCTGTGGAACCCCCATTTCAGTTTCAATCGTTGTTGAGCGAGCTTCGTTGACCTTTGTTCTCTGTGTTCTTTTTCTGAGATAATCCACAAACCAATTCAATTCACACCCTTTAATTCCATACTTATCCAATTTCTCAATCAGAATATTTCTGTCCACCGTTTCAAAGGCTCGTTTCAAGTCTAGAAAAACAGCTACAATTGCTTTCTTTTGGTCTATCTCTTCCTTCCAGTAGTTGATAATAAAATTAATTGTCGTCTCACATGAATGCTTTTTTCGAAACCCTGACTGTTCCGGAATTATTATTTTATTCCTTTCCAAATATTTTTCCAGCTGAATTTGAACAGTTTTCTCTAAAATCTTCTCGAAGACCTTTAACATGTTTATTGGACGAAACTCCTCACACTTCTTTGTATTTGTTATTTTAGGTACTGGTACTATAAGTGATTCTTTCCATGATTGTGGAAACCTACCCTCTTCAAACGACTTATTAACGATATACTTAAGGACTGTTCCTATGACATTCCAATTATCTCGAATTATTCTTGCATTCATTCCACCGAAATCATTTTTCTGGTTAATTACTTCACACGTTGATTTTAAATCGTTTTCCGTAACCTTGCTGAACTTAAAAACGCATTGCCTATCTTCTATGCCATTTTCATATTTCCTGTACGGTATTGTTTGGTTTATATTCCTTATACTGTCTATGAAGAATTTATTAAAGCTTTCCGCAATCTGTTGACTATCCGAGATTTTTCCGCCATTGAACTTCACTTCTTTAATTATATCCCTGTCTTTTCTTAAAACTGTTTGTTTAATTGCTTTCCACATATCTTTTTGTGTTATCGCCTTGTCGATCTTATCTTCAATACATTTCCTTTTAGCTCGCTTAATTTTAGCTTTATAGATATTTCTGACACTTCTGTAGTTTTCCCAAGCACTTTCATCGTGTAATAATTTGGCTTTCATGTATAGCTTAATTTTATATTTGTTCATATTTATTAGTTCTTCCGTGTACCAGTCATTCTCTGCTCTTGGAGTAAATTTTTTCCTTGTATACGAATTTTCTATGGCCTCATTTATTCTGGCGTCAAATTCCTTGGTTACTTCATCGAGGTTCTCTTTTCCCAAAATATTCTGTAACTTAATATCATTAATATATTTCTTGAGTATTTCCTTATCCTGCCTTAGTATCTCTATGTCCTGCTCTGCTGTTTGTTTCTTCTTACATTTGATCAATATTTCCAGTGTCTCATGATCAGATATATTTATGTCACTTTTTACTTTCGCCTCTATATTTTTCATATTTGTAACCACCCAGTCAATCAATGTTTCGGAATTGCTCGTAATTCTAGTATATTCCTCAACTATTTGTTTACATCCATTATCTTGAATAATATTTTCAATTTGTCGTTTATACGTACTATTTTCTTTCCAATTTATATTAAAGTCGCCTAAGATTATCATTTCTCCATTCTGTTCATTTAATTCCTCCATTAACTCATTAAATACTTCACAAAACTGACTCTTTGTGGAACTCGGTGACCTATATATGACGGTAATTAGGAATTGATTATCCTGCGCTATACAACGTAATGCTAACCACCATGCGTCTGTCCCCATCGCTCTTTTACTGACTATTTCGTATTGCCAGCCGTTACGCAAATATATTGCAACTCCTCCTGTATGCTTTGATATTGAATCGCACCTTACAATGCTATAGCCATTTATCCTAATTTCAGAATCTCTTATATCCTCAACGGTATGTGTTTCACTTAACAAAATAAGATCATAGCTATTCCTACTTAGCAATAGTTCCAATTCATACATATTACCTCTGAGTCCCTGAATATTCATATAAATACATTTTAATTCCTTTAGTTGCTAGAATCCTGTCTTCCGTTGTTCGACTTTTAACTTCTGTAGATACGCCGGGCACTTCCAACTCATTGTATTGTGGTTAACATCCAACATTAATCCTAACTTTTCGTTCGCCTTGGTACAATTTATGCATTTTGTAATTATATTATTTTTACAACCCTTGGTAATATGTTCCCCCAAGCAATTGCCACATACTTCTTTACTTTTGCAATCTTTGGACTCATGGTTAAAACCTAAACACTTGAAGCATCTTTTTACATATGTTCCATCATAAATTTGGCATCTGTCCCATCCTATATTCAATTTACCTGCTTTCATTGCTTCTTTATATACCTCATGACTAATCTCAATTATTGCATTACTATATTCTACTTTCAACCCTTTCTTTGTCCAAATTTTTAAGCATTTGGCATCATTGTCTGCCCTGATGCACTCATTTTGTTTCTTAATTATATCAATTAACTTCTCCTTATCTATTTCAGTGCCAAGTCCAGTAATTAAAATTCTTGGTTTTCTTACCTTGGGGATCTGAATTTCATATAAATCACCTAGCTGTTTCTCCACCGCATTTTTTATCCTCTGTTGCTCATCATTGCTCGCACTTTCAATGGCTACTGCACCATGCTGCTTCGTTTTAATACCAATAAATTTTAAATTTGTTGGATCTACCTTATTTTTTATGTCATCTCTAGTCTTGCTCCCATCCTGCTTCTTTTTAGGTTTCACTATTACTGGCGGTGCGCTCTTGGTCACTAGTGGAGATGCACTCCTTACTACATCCGAGAACAAAACCTCTTTCCGCTTTTCGTTTTCCACAACCGTTTTAAACTTTCCCATAAATTCGCTAAGCTCATTTTCTTTTTTCATAATTATTGTCTTGCATTCACTAATATCATTTTGGACACAAACCAATTTTTCAAAGAAAGCTTTTTTGTAGTTAATACATTCCTCGCACACAAATAAAACGTTTCTTTTCGTTAGTACGGTATTGGCATCATATTCCGTTAGGTCCGCGCACCTTAAACATAATATGTTCCCACAATATCCATCGCATTTAACACTCCCTTTCTTAATGTTTTGCGAGCACTTATCACATCTGGACATTTTATCGCTAGTATCACTTCGCTCTAGTCGATCATCACCGCGATTTCACAATCACAGACCATTCAATACTTCGCTCGAGGTGTACGTTTAATTCTTATATTCTTTGTTCCTATCCACCCAAAGTCGTCCTCATACACCTTAATTTATACACTGTTAGTGGGATCACTGATCACCTTCAATTGTACCACTATTTAACCCAGTTTTTTGCAAATTATCAACAATTACTCGGAGCTATATAAAACACGACCTTTCACTATGACAGCTTACTTAAAGCCTGTAGAGGTTACACGTGCAAGAAGTATGGCAGTGCAAGTTGCATGCAAGCTGTACTTGCAGGTGTAACCTCGGGGTTACAATGGCGAGACATTTAATGTCAGGAAACTTACTAGCTAGGGGAATACACACGACAAGTAACCCAGCTCCTAATATAATTCTGACTTTTAGGGGCTGCCATGTATGTACTCTATCACAGAGTAAGATTACATAGTTCTCTTATTAATATTATAATAGGTTTTTTTTTTTTTTTTTTTTTAATTATGTTAATTAGCTTTGGATATAGTTTCCTAAGAGAGAGTTCTATCTTGTATGTGTTTATAATTTTAGATTAAAAGAGTTTATCCTCTGTTTTGATTAGCAAATGAGGCTGATTTATAATATTTAGGATTTTGTGATTTATGTTAAAATCTTGAAGGAGCTCTTGGGATTCCTCGTTGATTAGGCTTACAGGTGAAGGATAGTAACTGTCCGCAAGTCTTGATTGAATATTCTTGTTATATATTTCATTTATAAGGATATTATTGAGGTTGGGAAGGTTGTTTAAGAATTTCGTACTAAGGGAGAGCATGTATCTCATCAAAGGTGTTATATTGGCTATTCTGTAAATGTAATTATTTGAGAATTTTTTTGTTCTGGATTGATAGTGTTTTCTTGTACAAAGTCTGAGAATTTTTCTTTCGAAGATTTCGATTTGTAGTGCTAATGTGGGTGAAATTGTAAACCAATTGACGAATCCATATGTGATTGTGGGTCTAATTAACTGTTTGTACATGAGCAATTTAGAGCTGGGTGATAGGCTGCTATGTTTTAGTAGGGGCATCAGTATCCTAGAGGCCTTTGAGCCTCTGTTAAGGGCATATCGCCCTTGATTGTTGGCTTTGAGGAGTTTGTTGAGAGTTAAGCCGATATTTGATATTATCTTTTACCGTTATTACATGCGCTCCCATGTTGATTTTTAGGTTTTTACTTTTTTTAACTGTTCCTGATGCGCTTCTACCAGATGCATTTCGAAAGCATATCAGATCGGATTTTCTGGCATTTATTGTAATTCCCCATGACTTATAGAATTCCTCTATTTCATCGAGATGTTTTTTTATTGTTTCAGTAGCTGTTTCAGGATTTTTATCTTGGGCAAAAATTAACGTGTCGTCTGCGTATAGAATTGCTTGCGACTGGGTGTTTCCGTATTGGTCCATTAGTATATGAGGGAAGTCGATTAGAAAAAAGTTGTATAATTTAGGGCCCGATATAGATCCTTGGGGTACCCCTGAGTGTATTTCAATAACGTTAGAGATTTCTTCATCTATTGCAACTTGTAGACTTCTGTTTGTCAGGAAACTATAAAAGAGTTTTATTAGAAATGTGGGTACACCATATAGGATTAATTTGTGAAGTAGGCCAATAGTCCACACGCTGTCGAAGGCTTTTTCCAAGTCCAGTGCGCACGTTACCGTACATTTTCTCTGTCTTAGGCCCCAAGTTACGTCATTGTGTAATTTAAGTATGGCATGATTTGTGGAATGACCTTTCTTAAAACCGAATTGATAAGCAGGGATGATATTTTCGCTTTCGCAGAAGTTATCCAAGTGGTCAGATATAACTCTTTCTAGTAGCTTGCCAATGTTTGAGAGCATTTGTATCGGCCTAAAATTGCTCACGTCGTAAGATTTTTTATTTTTTAAGATTGGGATCAGTTTTGCTTTTTTCCAATCGGTTGGAAAGTAGCTGTTATTCAGGCAGTGATTGAAAATAATAGTTAGGTATTCTATCGCCTTGAACGGTAATTTTTTGATAAGAAAGTTAGAGATCCCATCAAAACCACAGGATTTTTTATTATTGATTCTTGTCTTAATTATTTCTTGGATATTGTTAGCGTTAATGAAGGGTAATTGGTTATTGTTTAGGGCATTGTTTATGTTGTCGAAATTTACCTACTGTGTGGGTGTTTCTTGGTTGTTGGAGTGTGGGGTAGTAAAGTTATGTACTGAGTTAGCGGCTTCTTGGAGTAATTGTGCATTATGTGACGGGAGCTTTTCCTTATATAAGATCTTATAGAAGTCTTCAAATGCATTTAGTTTTTCGGGTGTTGACGATAATTCTTGGTTATTAGTACTGACTTTTTCGGGTGTCGTTTTTTTCTTTTTCCCTATTATTCTGAAGATTTCTTTAAATGCCGCAATGCCCGGTGTAATTGCCGATAAGTGGTCTTGGAAGCGTTTATTCATGTGTATACGGACTTTTTCCTCAATGATTTTTTTAAGACAGTTTATTCTAGCTGAGAGCTGCTGATATTCTTGTGAGTTCCTATTATAGGTTCTATGGAAGATTCTCTTTAGCTCTTTGCTCCAGATTTGTTTAACCTTGATTAGTTGCTTTATTTCAGCTGGTATATTTTTAAATTTTTTATCTGTGGGTATTACTTTCTTTATATGTCTGCTTTTAACAGTTGTTATACTGTCTTTAAATTTATCAATCCAGTTGTCTATTTCTGTGTTAGTTAGGTTAGTGTTGATTCTTGGAGGTTGTCCTAGTTCTTCTAGGAGGTCTGCCTGGAAGTTATCCCAGTTTACATTTGCATAATCTTCGACTGTTTTTGGTTCGCAGAGAGAGAGTTCAGACTCCCCCATGTTTATAGTTAACTTGACCATATAGTGGTCTGAAAATGACTCGTAGGTATCGCATGAGAATGAATGAAATAGTTCTCTTGAGTTTGTTTCAGTTGTTAAAAAGAAGTCTAAAACCGATGCCCCTTGTGGGAAAGTAGGACTCCTTGGAGAGATTATATCTAGGTTAGCTGTTGAACCAATTTCACAAATCCATTTTTGGAGGCGTCTACCATTAGAATTGATTCTGCAATCCCCCCATCTTGTGTGTCTAGCATTCCAGTCTCCTCCGATTATGATGGAGTCGAAATTCTCTCCCAAATATTTTATCTTGTTAAGTGTGTCAAAGAGCGTATTTGCTTCGATGGAGGACGGGATGTATATGCTTCCTATTAGGATTTTTTTAATGTGATTGTTTATAAGTATTTCAACTCCCGAGAATTTGATATTGCTTTTAATGAGTAAGGCTACTCCAGGGCCTTTATCTTCCCTTATGGTGTTGTACTGTGGAAAGGTTAGATTATGTCTGTCATTTACTTTTGTTTCTAAGATGGCAACAAATTCGGGCTTATGTTTCTTTAGAATATTTACAAGGTCTATTCTTCGGGAATTATTAATTAAAGATTGAGCATTTAGTTCAATTATTGAAATAATCTGACTAGGCATTATGGCACATGTCAAGAATAAAAAGTAACATGGCTTCGCTTTTCTGGGGGATTGAGTTATATTTAGATAAAGAGTCCATAAAATTATTGATTTTCATAAAAAGTTCGTGGAGGGGAACTCCAAATAAGTCATTTGCGAGGTTATAAAACCCTTGAATTTTGTTATTGTCTGGGTTGCTGCTTTTGGGAATGGTGGGGTCATTTCCCCCGTTATGGTAAATAAGGGCGTCTTTATAACTAATTCCTCTTTTGACTGAGGAGTGTTGAGCGTAGCTTCTGGCGTTAATGCCCGCAATGATTGGCTTAGCTTTCGATATTCTTTCTTTCCTGTCATTTAAGTATTTCCTATACATCGGACAGCCTCTATAATTTGCCGGGTGGCCAACCTGCCCGCAGTTCACACATGCAGGGGTTGCCTCTGCCGCTTTATTTGATGGGCATTCACTCGGTAAGTGCTTTTGAAGGCATTTTACACATTTATATTCCCTCATACAGTTTATCGCTATGTGGCCAAATTGTTGGCACCTATAGCATTGCACGAGCCCCTTGCTTCTGAGTGCTTCCCACGTAACCCGCTGACCCAGGAAGTATTTAGTGCCAATAAAATGAGAAATGTCTTCTCCTGGATTCAATTGAATCAGGAAGCTGTCAATTTGGTAATTTTCTCTTTTAGAATTTGATGTATGGAATCTTGTTATTTTTTTTGGAGTTGTTAGTGGAAAGAGAGTTTTAAATTCCTCTTCGACGTCCTCCGTTTCAATTTTGTGGTGGAGCCCTTTAATTAGGAGGCTGATTGGTTTTTCAAATGATGCTGTATATGTATAGCATTCTATTTCGTTTTCTGCGAATAATTGTAAGAGTTTTTGTTTTTCTTCACTATTTCCAGAGGTGGATGGGTTTGTGTTCACGAATTTTGTATTTAATTTATTATCTGATATATATTTATATAATGTCTTACCATTGATATTTTTTACGATAATTGGTGGGATCTTTCTTATTTTCTCGGAAACTGTACTACCTTCACCTGTAGCCTTTACATTTGTATTTGAAAATTTGGGGGTTTGTGAATTTGATTGATTACTGAGTCTTATATTATTAGTAATATTAGAATTCATTATATTTTCATTAAGATCTAAATCATTGTTATCTATATCTATATTTTCATTAAAATCTAAAGAACTAAACCTGTTTCGTTCCATGGTCTGCTTTTCTGTAGATGGGAGTTGTCTTCTTTTATTGATCCCGTATTGCGTGTCGGATCCTTTCCGTTTTTTGTCCTTAATGGTTTGCCATTCGTATTGCTGTACAGATGTCTTAACCGTGGTGATGTTCGTATTTGTATTAGTCTGTGTAAATATAAGATTAACTTTTAGTTCATAGATCTTTATTTATAGAATTTAAACAAGCTACGATATGTCTTCATAGCACAAGATGACAATACAAAGTGTGTACATCAATGTCTATCAGCTGATGGCTGTATAATAGATTACATGAATATATAGTACTAAACTAAATATGAGGTAAGTACAAGACTGGTACTACCTTGCATCCCCCTTTTTTCAGAATGATGAGAGCTATAGATTTAGGCGCTCCGGTGGTCTAATTATTCTTCCAGACCTTGTACTGGTTATTTCAGATAAGTTCTGTTTAGTATCTATAACTGTTTGACGGTGATTGCTAATTGACGGTGTCTGATCAGGTTTAGTCATATTATTTGACATATGTTTTTCTGATGACTCGTCTACCAAAGGTAACGTTGACTCTAGTTGTATATGTGAGTCGTCTTCGTTGTTCTCGGGAACCGTTCTTGTATGATACTCCATTTGCGCTTGAGTTCGCTTAATGCATGAAGAGTTTCTTCTGTATGTTTTTCCTTTTCTGTCCCTAATCATGTATGATCGCGGATGAACTTGACTTTCAATAATAGCCGGTTTCCATTCAGCTTTATTGTTTGTCCTTGTTACTATCACATCTCCTTTGTTTAATTGCTCCCTTTCTCTGGAACTCTTGTCGGCGTACTTTTTTTGTTGCTCACGTATTTCTCGCAAAGCTTCTGGTACGTCTTCTACTATAGGCTGATTTGGTAGAAGTGATAATGTAGTAGTAGGTATAGGTGAACGTAGGTTTCGTGCATAAAGTCTTTGTGCTGGTGTTCCTAAGTTCTCTCTAGGTGTATTCATGAAGTTCAATATTCCTAATTGGACATCTGAATTATCGTAGGCACATTTCTTCAAAATATTTTTTGAAGTTTGTACTGCTTTTTCTGCTAGCCCATTTCCTCTTGGATGGTATGGCGAGCTAGTTTGATGATTAAATTTCCACATTTTCGAAAAATTTTTAAACTCAAGTGATGAGTATTGCGGACCGTTGTCTGATTCTAACACTCTTGGTATACCTTGAATTGAGAATATGTTTTTAAGAAATTTTATAATATTTCCTGTAGTTATTTCATCAAGACTTTCAAACTTAATGAATCCTGAGTAGCTGTCCGTTATAACGATATAATCTTTTCCTTTAAAATGGAATAGATCGGTTGCTACAATTTCGAATGGATATGTCGGTATAACTTTTCGACCAAGAGGTTCTTTAATGTTGCTTTTCTGGTTTGCTTGACATGATGCACATCTTTGAATATAGTCATATATGTCTCTATTCATTTTTGTCCAAAATACACAGTCCTTGGCTCGTCGAACACATTTTTCGTAGTTGAAATGTCCGCTATGAATATATTTCAGCAAGTCTGCTCTCATTTTGGCTGGAATGAATGCTTTATGCGATTTATAGATGATCCCTTCATATATAGACAGTTCATCCCTGAAGTTCCAGTAAGGACGTGCTACATTCGGTATGGATTTGATATTGTCCGGCCATCCTTTTAGGATCAATGATTTAAGGATTTGACATGTTTCATCATTTTTTGTCAAGTTTGTCAGTCTTGTTAATTCCTCATCAGAAATTGAAAGCAGCATTTGTACTTCTAATTCCTCATCCATGTGGGTGTCATCTGGGCTTGGATTGTCACAGTCTCTGCTTAAAGGATCTGCGAGGTACATCTTAATCCCTTGTTTATAGATGACTTGTGGATTGTAGGTCAATACACTTAATCTGATTCTTTGAAGTCTGGCAGGCGAAGAATGTATAGGCTTTCGAAAAATTGTTTCCAAAGGTTTGTGGTCTGATTCGACTATAACCTTTTTACCCCATACATATTCATGGAATTTTTCACATTCAAATTTCACTGCTAAGGCTTCTTTTTCTAACTGTGAATATCTTTGTTGACATTCAGTTAGGGCTTTTGATGCGTATGCGACGGGCTGTTCTCTTTGGAGAAGTACTGCTCCTAGTGCAGTGGAACTTGCATCTACTTGGAGTTTAATGTCTTCATTTATGTTATATAATTTAAGAACAGGTGGCTTGGCTATTGTAGACTTTAATTTATCAAACGCAATTTGTTGATACCTATCCCAGACCCACGGCGTTGACTTTGACAGTAATGTTCTTAAAGGCGTTGTTAATTCTGAAAAGTTTTGTATGTATTTGCTGAGGTAGGTGAACTTACCCAAAATTCTCTGCAATTCTTTTCGATTTGTAGGGGCCTTTAGACGATAGATCGCGGCTGTTTTTTCTGGATCTGCAGTCATTCCATTTCTATTTATGATGTGTCCTAAGAACTTAACTTTAACTTGTTCAAACACACATTTGTTTTTATTTAATTTCAGTCCGTTGATTCGCAAGATTTTAATTACTTCCTCTGTCGTTCGTCTGAGCTCGTCTATGGATCGTGCGTGGATTAATATATCATCTATTGATACTTCTACGTTTTTGATCTTTGAAAATAATGATTGCATTGTTTCCTGGAAGACTTCTGGAGCTGATGAAATCCCAAAGGGTAACCTCTTACAACAAAACCTTCCCCATGGTGTTGAAAATGTTAAGATTTTTTTAGTTTTTTCTGATACACGTACTTGCCAAAATCCTCGTTTACAATCGAGAAGCGTGTAAAACTTTGAACCTTGTAACCTCACTGCGATTTCATCAATAGTTCGCATTGATAGTGGCGTCGTAGAATATTGACATTAACGTCCGTTGGGTCTATACAGATTCGAATTTTGTTCTGTTTTTTCACTACTACCATTGGTGAAACTGAAGGAGTAGGCTCCTTTATTGGTTCGATCACGTCCATTTCTATCATTTTTTCCAACTCTTTTTTGACTTCATCCCTGATTTTATACGGAATTCGTCTTGGTGGATGGATCCTGAATTGTGGATTTGGAATTAGGTCCATGTCATATACAAATCCTTTTAAACATCCAAGACCTTCAAAAATATCATCGTCCATTACTGTGTGAACTCTTTGAACGAGACCTAATTGTTCACATGCATTGGCACCTAGAACTGGTTTTATGTTTTCAGCTACGACTTTAAACATAACTTTACATATTTGATTTGTAATGAGACATTTTATTTCTGATTGTCCCAGAACTTTCAGACGATGATTGCTGAAAGACATAAGCGTTTTGACATTACACCTATCGATTTTAGCATTCACAACATCAATTACACTTTTCGGTAGTACATTGCATTGGGCACCTGTATCTAATTTTATGTCGAATTTATGATCTGCGATTGTGATATTTTCTGTCCAATTGTCAGATTTCGCTGTACCATTTGACAATAAACCTACTTGTATGATGCTGTCATCTAATATGTTAACATTTTTTGTCAACCGTTTGCCTTTTTGTTTGTTTGTTTGACTGTTTCTACACATTGATTCAAAATGATTTTTGTCACTGCACTTTTTGCAGGTGTGTTGAAATGCTGGACATTTACGTACTTCATGTCGCGTACCACACTTACGACAGTCAAATGTGCGATTATTACGCTTTGATTTATAAATCAATTCGATGGAACGTTCATTTTCTCTTGAGATTTCTTCTACTTGTTGTTGAGAAATTTCGGTAGCTTGACACAATTGTATTGCCTTTGTTAATGTTATGTCTTGGGCTAGCAATTTTGTACGAAGTTCTTCGCTTTTTACTCCTAGAATTAACTGATCTCTCATAATGTTTTCGGTTAAATGCTCATATGCGCAATTCTGTGATTGTAAACGTATTCTCGCAATTAACTCGTTTACGGATTCGCCGTCTTTTTGAGAAATTTTGTGAAATTTATAACGCTCAAATGTTACGTTTATTTTTGGTTGAAAGAAATTTTCAAAAGTACTTTTTACCTGTTCTAAAGTTACCTCTTCACCTGTTACTGGAAGTGGCTGTTGCAGCGTGTTGTATAATTGTATAGCTGTGCTGCCAATTGCTGTCATGAATGTAGCTATTTGGATGTTTTGTGGCTTCGTTGTAATCTGTGTTGCAATTTCGAAATAACCATACTGTTGTTTCCATAGTTTCCATTCCTTTGACATGTCCTTATTATGCTCAATTATGAGTGGTTTTGGCGGACGAAGAAGATTGGATCCAACGTTTTCCGTCATTTTTATGAAAAATATCCTTCTGATATTACTAAACTATTTGTTTCGTTAGATTGGCTAACGTTTATTTATTAGTTTATTCGGGTTTCGGCACCATGTAAATATAAGATTAACTTTTAGTTCATAGATCTTTATTTATAGAATTTAAACAAGCTACGATATGTCTTCATAGCACAAGATGACAATACAAAGTGTGTACATCAATGTCTATCAGCTGATGGCTGTATAATAGATTACATGAATATATAGTACTAAACTAAATATGAGGTAAGTACAAGACTGGTACTACCTTGCAGTCTGGTTTTCTGTGAGATCACTCACTTCTTTTGTACTCCCTTTGCTGATATCATTTATTTCCATTGGTGTGGTATTTATGTTAGTATTGGTGACCGACGCCGCCAAATCATTTGTTTGTGATAGTTGAGACTGTTGCGTGTTTAAATTGCTTATTGCGCTCAGCTCTTGCGAGTTACGCAAGGCTAGCAGAGCCCTTTCCTCTATACGCCTTCGTTCCTCCGGATCGCGTATTAATTGCGAGGGGAGTAACATCTCATTTTCCTTATGCATTTTTGTCACTATTTTAGCCCTTTTGAGTAGAGGCTTGATTTTTTCGCTATTTCTTTTAGCACCACTAAACTCTGAACATGGTTTACCCTTGCGGGCAAACCTAACCTTAATTTTCCTTGTTGGAAACACTGTGAACTTTTTGTCTTTTTGATTTTTCCCAATTCCAACGAATCAGGCGGTACAGAAAAGGAATTATCACCTTTTCAAATAAAGCATTACTTTGCACTTATGTAGAAAAAAAAAACTTTTAGATTTTCCGCCAAATCTTGATCCAAATCGCCGGTTGCTAATGTATATACATTTATCTTTAGAGAGTATTGTCAAATTTAAATTAAGGCGGAACCACAATAGAAATATACGTAAGTACATTTACTTACGTAAAGCGAACGCGCCCTATAATTTAACAGGTGTACACAAATTAACTAACTCGTGTGAGGGGAACTTTAGTTAAGTTTAAAAATCCAATTTTCCGTAAGTATAATGCGCTAAGAAAAATTTTTAATGGCTGAACCACAATAGAGGTAAATAACTTTACGTAATTAAACGAGACTGAGGTTTACTTACAAAAAATTGATACTTTTAGCCTAAATTTATACCACATTCCGTAAGAGCTATTATCTTGATATTTAATGTTTTCAATTTTGAAGTGAAAAAAAGTGGTAAAAATGAACAAATGGAAGTTGATGTAATTGAAGATTTGTGCTTTCTATTAATTCGCAGTGCCCGAATGACATTTTATGTGTTAAATTTTAAAAAGTGGTAAAAGTGAAAAAATTAACAATTGGAAGTTGATTTAATTGAAGATTTGTGCTTTCTATTAATTCACAGTACCATTTTTATTCCATTTTAAGTTTTACATTGCACTTTTAATCATTTAGTAATAATTTAACTGTTTGACACTTCATTTTCTTACGGAATGAGCGATTCTTACCGCTCCTTTACTGACTGCAATTTGACTTTTAAATTTAACGAAAGTTCTCCTCACTCGAGTTAAAGTTAATTTGTGTACGCCTGTTAAATTAAAGGACGCGTTCGCTTTAAGTAAGTAAATATACTTACGTTTACTTCTATTGTGGTTCAGCCTAATCGCTCATTCCGTAAGAACGCGATGTGTCAAACAGTTAAATTATTACTAAATGATTAAAAGTGCAATGTAAAACTTAAAATGGAATAAAAATGGTACTGTGAATTAATAGAAAGCACAAATCTTCAATTAAATCAACTTCCAATTGTTAATTTTTTCACTTTTACCACTTTTTAAAATTTAACACATAAAATGTCATTCGGGCACTGCGAATTAATAGAAAGCACAAATCTTCAATTACATCAACTTCCATTTGTTCATTTTTACCACTTTTTTTCACTTCAAAATTGAAAACATTAAATATCAAGATAATAGCTCTTACGGAATGTGGTATAAATTTAGGCTAAAAGTATCAATTTTTTGTAAGTAAACCTCAGTCTCGTTTAATTTCGTAAAGTTATTTACCTCTATTGTGGTTCAGCCATTAAAAATTTTTCTTAGCGCATTATACTTACGGAAAATTGGATTTTTAAACTTAACTAAAGTTCCCCTCACACGAGTTAGTTAATTTGTGTACACCTGTTAAATTATAGGGCGCGTTCGCTTTACGTAGTCTGCTCTCATTTTGGCTGGAATGAATGCTTTATGCGATTTATAGATGATCCCTTCATATATAGACAGTTCCTCCCTGAAGTTCCAGTAAGGACGTGCTACATTCGGTATGGATTTGATATTGTCCGGCCATCCTTTTAGGATCAATGATTTAAGGATTTGACATGTTTCATCATTTTTTGTCAAGTTTGTCAGTCTTGTTAATTCCTCATCAGAAATTGAAAGCAGCATTTGTACTTCTAATTCCTCATCCATGTGGGTGTCATCTGGGCTTGGATTGTCACAGTCTCTGCTTAAAGGATCTGCGAGGTACATCTTAATCCCTTGTTTATAGATGACTTGTGGATTGTAGGTCAATACACTTAATCTGATTCTTTGAAGTCTGGCAGGCGAAGAATGTATAGGCTTTCGAAAAATTGTTTCCAAAGGTTTGTGGTCTGATTCGACTATAACCTTTTTACCCCATACATATTCATGGAATTTTTCACATTCAAATTTCACTGCTAAGGCTTCTTTTTCTAACTGTGAATATCTTTGTTGACATTCAGTTAGGGCTTTTGATGCGTATGCGAAGGCTGTTCTCTTTGGAGAAGTACTGCTCCTAGTGCAGTGGAACTTGCATCTACTTGGAGTTTAATGTCTTCATTTATGTTATATAATTTAAGAACAGGTGGCTTGGCTATTGTAGACTTTAATTTATCAAACGCAATTTGTTGATACCTATCCCAGACCCACGGCGTTGACTTTGACAGTAATGTTCTTAAAGGCGTTGTTAATTCTGAAAAGTTTTGTATGTATTTGCTGAGGTAGGTGAACTTACCCAAAATTCTCTGCAATTCTTTTCGATTTGTAGGGGCCTTTAGACGATAGATCGCGGCTGTTTTTTCTGGATCTGCAGTCATTCCATTTCTATTTATGATGTGTCCTAAGAACTTAACTTTAACTTGTTCAAACACACATTTGTTTTTATTTAATTTCAGTCCGTTGATTCGCAAGATTTTAATTACTTCCTCTGTCGTTCGTCTGAGCTCGTCTATGGATCGTGCGTGGATTAATATATCATCTATTGATACTTCTACGTTTTTGATCTTTGAAAATAATGATTGCATTGTTTCCTGGAAGACTTCTGGAGCTGATGAAATCCCAAAGGGTAACCTCTTACAACAAAACCTTCCCCATGGTGTTGAAAATGTTAAGATTTTTTTAGTTTTTTCTGATACACGTACTTGCCAAAATCCTCGTTTACAATCGAGAAGCGTGTAAAACTTTGAACCTTGTAACCTCACTGCGATTTCATCAATAGTTCGCATTGGATAGTGGCGTCGTAGAATATTGACATTAACGTCCGTTGGGTCTATACAGATTCGAATTTTGTTCTGTTTTTTCACTACTACCATTGGTGAAACTGAAGGAGTAGGCTCCTTTATTGGTTCGATCACGTCCATTTCTATCATTTTTTCCAACTCTTTTTTGACTTCATCCCTGATTTTATACGGAATTCGTCTTGGTGGATGGATCCTGAATTGTGGATTTGGAATTAGGTCCATGTCATATACAAATCCTTTTAAACATCCAAGACCTTCAAAAATATCATCGTCCATTACTGTGTGAACTCTTTGAACGAGACCTAATTGTTCACATGCATTGGCACCTAGAACTGGTTTTATGTTTTCAGCTACGACTTTAAACATAACTTTACATATTTGATTTGTAATGAGACATTTTATTTCTGATTGTCCCAGAACTTTCAGACGATGATTGCTGAAAGACATAAGCGTTTTGACATTACACCTATCGATTTTAGCATTCACAACATCAATTACACTTTTCGGTAGTACATTGCATTGGGCACCTGTATCTAATTTTATGTCGAATTTATGATCTGCGATTGTGATATTTTCTGTCCAATTGTCAGATTTCGCTGTACCATTTGACAATAAACCTACTTGTATGATGCTGTCATCTAATATGTTAACATTTTTTGTCAACCGTTTGCCTTTTTGTTTGTTTGTTTGACTGTTTCTACACATTGATTCAAAATGATTTTTGTCACTGCACTTTTTGCAGGTGTGTTGAAATGCTGGACATTTACGTACTTCATGTCGCGTACCACACTTACGACAGTCAAATGTGCGATTATTACGCTTTGATTTATAAATCAATTCGATGGAACGTTCATTTTCTCTTGAGATTTCTTCTACTTGTTGTTGAGAAATTTCGGTAGCTTGACACAATTGTATTGCCTTTGTTAATGTTATGTCTTGGGCTAGCAATTTTGTACGAAGTTCTTCGCTTTTTACTCCTAGAATTAACTGATCTCTCATAATGTTTTCGGTTAAATGCTCATATGCGCAATTCTGTGATTGTAAACGTATTCTCGCAATTAACTCGTTTACGGATTCGCCGTCTTTTTGAGAAATTTTGTGAAATTTATAACGCTCAAATGTTACGTTTATTTTTGGTTGAAAGAAATTTTCAAAAGTACTTTTTACCTGTTCTAAAGTTACCTCTTCACCTGTTACTGGAAGTGGCTGTTGCAGCGTGTTGTATAATTGTATAGCTGTGCTGCCAATTGCTGTCATGAATGTAGCTATTTGGATGTTTTGTGGCTTCGTTGTAATCTGTGTTGCAATTTCGAAATAACCATACTGTTGTTTCCATAGTTTCCATTCCTTTGACATGTCCTTATTATGCTCAATTATGAGTGGTTTTGGCGGACGAAGAAGATTGGATCCAACGTTTTCCGTCATTTTTATGAAAAATATCCTTCTGATATTACTAAACTATTTGTTTCGTTAGATTGGCTAACGTTTATTTATTAGTTTATTCGGGTTTCGGCACCATGTAAATATAAGATTAACTTTTAGTTCATAGATCTTTATTTATAGAATTTAAACAAGCTACGATATGTCTTCATAGCACAAGATGACAATACAAAGTGTGTACATCAATGTCTATCAGCTGATGGCTGTATAATAGATTACATGAATATATAGTACTAAACTAAATATGAGGTAAGTACAAGACTGGTACTACCTTGCAGTCTGGTTTTCTGTGAGATCACTCACTTCTTTTGTACTCCCTTTGCTGATATCATTTATTTCCATTGGTGTGGTATTTATGTTAGTATTGGTGACCGACGCCGCCAAATCATTTGTTTGTGATAGTTGAGACTGTTGCGTGTTTAAATTGCTTATTGCGCTCAGCTCTTGCGAGTTACGCAAGGCTAGCAGAGCCCTTTCCTCTATACGCCTTCGTTCCTCCGGATCGCGTATTAATTGCGAGGGGAGTAACATCTCATTTTCCTTATGCATTGTTGTCACTATTTTAGCCCTTTTGAGTAGAGGCTTGATTTTTTCGCTATTTCTTTTAGCACCACTAAACTCTGAACATGGTTTACCCTTGCGGGCAAACCTAACCTTAATTTTCCTTGTTGGAAACACTGTGAACTTTTTGTCTTTTTGATTTTTCCCAATTCCAACGAATCAGGCGGTACAGAAAAGGAATTATCACCTTTTCAAATAAAGCATTACTTTGCACTTATGTAGAAAAAAAAAAACTTTTAGATTTTCCGCCAAATCTTGATCCAAATCGCCGGTTGCTAATGTATATACATTTATCTTTAGAGAGTATTGTCAAATTTAAATTAAGGCGGAACCACAATAGAAATATACGTAAGTACATTTACTTACGTAAAGCGAACGCGCCCTATAATTTAACAGATGTACACAAATTAACTAACTCGTGTGAGGGGAACTTTAGTTAAGTTTAAAAATCCAATTTTCCGTAAGTATAATGCGCTAAGAAAAATTTTTAATGGCTGAACCACAATAGAGGTAAATAACTTTACGAAATTAAACGAGACTGAGGTTTACTTACAAAAAATTGATACTTTTAGCCTAAATTTATACCACATTCCGTAAGAGCTATTATCTTGATATTTAATGTTTTCAATTTTGAAGTGAAAAAAAGTGGTAAAAATGAACAAATGGAAGTTGATGTAATTGAAGATTTGTGCTTTCTATTAATTCGCAGTGCCCGAATGACATTTTATGTGTTAAATTTTAAAAAGTGGTAAAAGTGAAAAAATTAACAATTGGAAGTTGATTTAATTGAAGATTTGTGCTTTCTATTAATTCACAGTACCATTTTTATTCCATTTTAAGTTTTACATTGCACTTTTAATCATTTAGTAATAATTTAACTGTTTGACACTTCATTTTCTTACGGAATGAGCGATTCTTACCGCTCCTTTACTGACTGCAATTTGACTTTTAAATTTAACGAAAGTTCTCCTCACTCGAGTTAAAGTTAATTTGTGTACGCCTGTTAAATTAAAGGACGCGTTCGCTTTAAGTAAGTAAATATACTTACGTTTACTTCTATTGTGGTTCAGCCTAATCGCTCATTCCGTAAGAACGCGATGTGTCAAACAGTTAAATTATTACTAAATGATTAAAAGTGCAATGTAAAACTTAAAATGGAGTAAAAATGGTACTGTGAATAGAAAGTACAAATCTTCAATTAAATCAACTTCCAATTGTTAATTTTTTCACTTTTACCACTTTCTAAAATTTAACACATAAAATGTTATTCGGGCACTGCGAGTTAATAGAAGGCACCAATGTTCAATTACATCTACTTCCATTTGTTAATTTTTCACTTTTACCACTTTTCAAAATTGAAAATATTAAATATCAAGGAATGTGATATACAGGGTGTTTCCCCTTAGGAGGTCCATAGAGTGGGAGGTGATAGTACTCACCTAGACGAACCAAAAATTGTATGGCAGGTGGGGGGGCAATATCAACCGTTTAGGAGTTACAGGGTGATTCATAAAAAAAGCTAGGTTTTTACAAAACACCCTGTATCTTAAAAACTACAGGGCGTATGGTCACACTTAAGGGCTCACTGTATGCAGAACTTCATGGGCTTTCCAACGACAGCTCAACCAGCCCCGTGCCCCTCTCCCCTCAGATGTTATGAAGGTCTAAACTAAAAATTTCGGATTTTCTTTCCTTTTTTTTTACTTTGACCTCTATTATTTTTGCAAAAAGGTCGTTAACATAACTTTTTTTTATAAAAAGTGTAAACTGTGGAGCCTCCTCTTTAATTTGACCTATTACACCCTATGTGTTAACTGTAGCCGTTAAACAGTTATTAACTCATAGCCTATTCCGGTCACACCGAAATTAGACGATATTTTTTAAAATGACGTACTAAGGGAACAAATTATCGTTGAGGATAGGTTTGAAAATAGGTTTGAGAATAAGTTTAGAGCTAATAACTCTTTAACGGATACAGATAGCCCATAGGCTATACTAGGTCAAATTAAAGAGGAGGCTCCACAGTTTACACTTTTTATAAAAAAAAGTTATGTTAACGACCTTTTTGCAAAAATAATAGAGGTCAAAGTAAAAAAAAATAAAGAAAATCCGAAATTTTTAGTTTAGACCTTCATAACATCTGAGGGGAGAGGGGCACGGGGCTGGTTGAGCTGTCGTTGGAAAGGCCATGAAGTTCTGCATACAGTGAGCCCTTAACTGTGACCATACGCCCTGTAGTTTTTAAGATACAGGGTGTTTTGTAAAAACCTAGCTTTTTTTATGAATCACCCTGTAACTCCTAAACGGTTGATATTGCCCCCCCCCACCTGCCATACAATTTTTGGTTCGTCTAGGTGAGTACTATCACCTCCCGCTCTATGGACCTCCTAAGGGGAAACACCCTGTATATTTCGGCTAAAAGTATAAATTTTTTGTAAGTAAACCTCAGTCTCGTTTAATTTCGTAAAGTTATTTACTTTAATAAGAAGTTAAGAAGCAGTAGAGCAAAATTGAAAATTTTTTGGTGTGTTTTAGAATAAAACAAGTAATTTCATTTACTTTGGTCTTTTGATGAACGGGGGAAAAGAACTTGGCTATGCACTATTGTAGTGCAACTGAGACAACGATTCGAATTAAAAACAAAAGGCTGAACCGGTTTGGATTTGGACACATCGCGTTCTTACGGAATGAGCGATTAGCGCACTACTTACGGAAAATTTGATATTTAAACTTAACGAAAGTTCCCCTCACGCGAGTTAAGGCTGAACTACAATAGAAGTATACGTACATTACTTACAAAAAGCGAACGCGCCCTTTAATTTAGCAGCGTACACAAATTAACTTTAACACGTGTGAGGGGAACTTTCGTTAAGTTTAAATATCCAATTTTCCTTAAGTATAGTGCGCTAAGAATCGCTCATTCCATAAGAACGCGATGTGTCAAATAATTAAATTATTACTAACCCGGGGGTTAAGGCACTTTCACATCAAAACCGAAAAAATCAATTTATTCCACTTTGAAACAAGATTTTTGGTCCAATGATTAATAAAATCATGGAAAATAGGATAAACTAATAATTTTACTAATAAAATAGAATATTGTAACGAAGTTACAAATTAGAATTTAAATTCTTAAATACCCGTTAATGCATGCCGTACAATAGCAAGTAGTGCTTAACCCGATTGACTGATTGATTTGTGTCCGCTGAAGTAAATCACTTAACTGCTCCGATATAAACAAACCCTCTTGACGTTCCATGATTGATGGTAACTCAGGATGCCTGAGATGTCAATCGTCACATGGAATCATCAGAACGGTAACACTTTTCGGTCTATAAAAGGCGAGCTGATGGCGTGGATAAATCAGTCGATCATCAAGCTTCGACTGGCTAAGGTACTTTACTGAACTTAAGCTGCGAAGAAGTAATCGACTCAAATTCCTACCGAATGTGAGTTTGTCCGCATTTGAGATTACCTATCAAATCCTGTAGTTAGAATTGCTTATTTCCGACCGAATGTGAGATTGTCCGCATTTGAGATTACCCGTCTTGCTCTGTATTTAAAAAACATATTTCCGACCG
Organism: Dioctria rufipes; assembly: GCA_963924295.1. Classification (NCBI taxonomy): domain Eukaryota; kingdom Metazoa; phylum Arthropoda; class Insecta; order Diptera; family Asilidae; genus Dioctria; species Dioctria rufipes. The sequence goes on along the minus strand of OZ002744.1, from coordinate 66,409,865 downwards.
AATGTGAGATTGTCCGCATTTGAGATTACCCGTCTTCCTCTGTATTTAGAAAACCTATTTCCGACCGAATGTGAGATTGTCCGCATTTGAGATTACCCGTCTTCCTCTGTATTTAGAAAACCTATTTCCGACCGAATGTGAGATTGTCCGCATTTGAGATTACCCGTCTTCCTCTGTATTTAGAAAACCTATTTCCGACCGAATGTGAGATTGTCCGCATTTGAGATTACCCGTCTTCCTCTGTATTTAAAAAACCTATTTCCGACCGAATGTGAGATTGTCCGCATTTGAGATTACCCGTCTTCCTCTGTATTTAGAAAACCTATTTCCGACCGAATGTGAGATTGTCCGCATTTGAGATTACCCGTCTTCCTCTGTATTTAGAAAACCTATTTCCGACCGAATGTGAGATTGTCCGCATTTGAGATTACCCGTCTTCCTGTAGCTAGTTATATATTTACTGTAAATAAAAGAAGTAAACTGCAGAAGATACAACCAAGAAAAAAAGGGGAAATTTTGTGAAAACAACCTCAAAATAAATGTGTATTAGAATTAAGAGTGTTAAATGCCTTATGGACAAAAGGTTAAAGTATGTGTTAAGTTAAACGCCTTATGGACAAAAGGTTAAAGTATGTGTTAAGTTAAACGCCTTATGGACAAAAGGTTAAAGTATGTGTTAAGTTAAACACCTTATGGACAAAAGGTTAAAGTGTGTGTTAGTTAAAATTGTGTAGTATCACAAACGAAAAGTGTATTAGGTTAAGTTTGTAAAACCTTCTGACAAAAAGGCTATTAATAAAGTGTGTTAGTTAAGATTATAAGGTTGTGTAAGTGACACCGACAATAATTTGACAGTTTTATATAATACCTAGTGGGAAAAGATAAAAATATTCAAAGTGTATAGTATTAAGATTTTGAATTGTCATAGACAATAAAGTGATAAGTTTACCTTATGGAAAAAGGGTAAACATAGCTTGTGTATTAGAATTAAGTTTGTATAAATACAAAAACAATACAGTCTATTTAATAAAAACATTTGTTCAGTATCACATTAAATAAGTGTTCACCTCTAAAACGTCAAAACCTGGTATTTATTTCTTCTTCTTCCCCGTCGTTGAACGCATTGACCCCGGCGTAACTCCAGAGCTAACCCGCAACGTTCAACTTTAAATTTCAACGATTACAATATTTATCTCAGATTTTGAAGAAAAACACAACTTTTATCTTTTTTCGGCCGAAAAACGAAATTTCGGTTGCAGCTGTCAATTTCTTTTCGGTTTCCACATGTGGAACGTTTCGGGACGAAAATTTTGTTCGGTCGTACTAAACCTCACTTTTGTGTTTACATTGAAAATTATATTATTTTATTTTATTATTTATGGCATTGAGGCGTAAAGTCATGCGTATATTGGAAAATTATAGCAATAAAGGAAGTAGCAGAATGATAAAAACCCAGGAAAAAGTTAATATGGCGTTCAGACTGCACCGAAATTATGTAATTTTGAATTATTTTCTGAAATCACCTTCGAAATCACGTAATTTCCCATACATTGGCGTAATTTCTACGTAATTTGGCTGAAATTACATGCAAAATCATGTGAAAATTAATGAACGCACTCATCCAGCGGCATTCAGCCTTGTATTTTCCCCTTTTTCTATTAATCACCATTTATGATTAATACAATACAATACAATACAAAAATATTTTATTGAAAGACCCTGGCCGAGGCCACGTCCTTAAAACGGTGGGTACATAGATCTACAGTAGTTTTTTATATTAAATATAAGCATAAACTCTAGAAAACAATAAAAATAAAGTAAATAGTGTAACACTTATGGCCGGTTTCACAGTCAAGGCTTAAGCCACAGCGATGGCTTAAGCCAAGGCTTAATAAATATTTAGGTTTCACAGTCAAGGCTTAAGTAAAATCACTGGCTTAAGGAAAGCTTAACTTAAGCCCGTCATCTCGAAGGCTTAAGCCTCAGATTTTGCTGTGAAACACATAAGAAATTATTGCTAAATATATATTTTGCCTAAATATTATAATTTTTGTTATTAAATGAACGTGCATATTTCAAAAGTTATATGTATTTTAAAACTAAATTGAAATTTTCCAAGCCAGAAATAGTTATCTAATTAGTAGTTTTGAGTACTGTCTGGCAGCTAGTGTCAGCATTCCAGTTGACGTTTTAAGAATAAACCAAACAGTTTAGGACAAAAATGAGTTATTTATCTGATGTAGATAGAGGATATAAGAGACCAAGAAATGTATAATATTGTTACGTGCAATAGAAAGAGACAACTGGTGACATCTACTGGCAATGAAGAAGTAAACGACTTTAGGTTCGGAGAATTGATTATGGTATCTACAGGAAGGTTCAGGAATAGAATGAATAGAATGAATAGAATGAATAGAACAGTCAAGAAGCTTCTGGAAAATAGAACACTCGAGAATAATCTGGAGAGTTTCTAGGGTATAAATATAACAGTTGTCATAGCCAGGAAAGAGTCTTGTCTTAGACGTTGCAGTGTTAACAAGTGAAAGTAATAAACGTGCGAAAGTGTTGTAATTAGATTGCGATAATTGAAAGTACAGTATTAGCGATAATTAGAGTTGAGTTGATTAATAGAAAGTTTATGAATTTTGTATGATTAGAGTGAAATAAAGAACTTGTATAATAAGTATTTAATATTGTGTTTTAAATAACGAACCGAAAGGCCACGCTCGCAACAATATAATATCGCAAGGTGTCACCCATGAAAAAATTATAAAGAGTCGCCCGCAACATTTCGAGAAATGGGATGACGTTGATTTTTATTCTCGGTTCCGGCTGTATGTTAGATACATTCGGCTTTGATGGTTTACGTTGTCGAAACATTCTGCAACAATGATTTTGGATTTGATATCCTTCCAGAAAAAAACCACAACAAACTGATAAATAAAAAGACCTTCTTCTTTTCGCTTAGTTTTTAATCCACAATGGCAATTTTCCTTTAAAAAAATTCACAATTACCGCAGTGCTGACAACTTAAAAATTTTCATCCGCGGCTTAACTAAGCCTCAGCTAACTGAGTACTGTGAAACCGAGTAGGCTTAAGTTCTGGGCTTAAGCCACACCTGTGGCTTAACTAAGCTCCGACTTAAGCCTGGACTGCGAAACCGGCCATTAAAGTGACTGAGTACAGGTACTAAAGAAGTTTTTGTTTTTTTTTTCAATACGAAAACCTTAAACCTACAAGTTAAATCAGGTAACTCAATCAGGTACCTTAATAGTATTCAAAGTAATTCACCGTAAGTCAAAAAGAACTAAATCAAACTATCCAGTCATAAGATATATATATATATATATTTTTTTTTCTCAATACGAAAACCTTAAACCTACAAGTTAAATCAGGTAACTCAATCAGGTACCTTAATATTATTCAAAGTAATTCACTGTAAGTCAAAAAGAACTAAATCAAACTATCCAGTCATAAGAGATTTTAAAACTACAACACCATCCACACTGAACACTCAACTCTCAATAAAGTCAGGCAACAGTACAATTATTAGTAAATCAGCCTTGATATTCACAGGATCGAATGAGGGAGGACGTTCGAATATCACAGCCGATAACGCCACAAAACCTCGAACTTTGCAGCCATAAAAACACTAAGAAAGTTTTTAATACTGTGGAAACACCATAACATTAAGACCATACCTAAAAGGATCACGGTAGCACACTTCAGCACAAGCAAGACCAAGAGGAAGGGAAAGAGCTCAATAATCTAACGTAACCCAGTCTCACTCAAATTTTTAAGAAGCCTTTCGCTGAATGAGCTCATGGAAGCAGATTCCCTAATCTCCCTAGGGAGAGAGTTCCAGATGACTGCACCCTTAGAAAAGACCGTTCTTCCACCCCACTGAGTTCGTGTTCGACGGAGAATGATCCTCGTTCTATCCCTAGTACTCCAATCAAACCTTTCACCAATGTAAGGAGGCATCAAACCAAGTTTGACACGAAAAATAAAACGGAGAGTTCTGAACTCAAGAAACTTAGATAGTGTGCAAGATAGAAACTCCTCCGCTAGAGCAGACACATGCGCCCGCCTATTCAGACGATAAACATATCTCACACAAGCATTAAGCGCACGAGACAATTTGAAGATTGCAAGGGCAGGCAAGGGGTAGATAGCAGCATCCGCATACAGAAAATGGGGAAGAATCAATGCTCGCACCAGACCAGCCCGAATACCCTCAGGCAGAAAGACCGATACAGCATAGAGCGTCCGAAGGCCAAAATATACTCGCAAGCAAATACGGTTAACATGGGGACCCCAGGCGAGTCTCTGGTCCATCAATAGCCCAAGATTTTTCACTGGATCTGGGGATATTGGAATGCTCCGACCGAGAAGAGTAACGGGAGGGAGAGCAGCTGAAGAGACACCACTATGCCCACTAGTATAGATTATTGCTTTCGTCTTCTCAGGATTCAGATCAAGTCCATTAGCAATGCACCAATTAAAAACTCTGGAGAAAATGATATTAATGTCAAAGATCAGAGAAGGAAGGCCGTTCCTTAGAGCTCCGGCATAGATTTGTATATCATCAGCATAAAGATGAAAATGAGCACCATGTAACTCCCGAGTTATATCGTTGATGAAGAACGTGAACAAGAGCGGAGCCAATACCGCCCCTTGGGGCACTCCTGATAAAACCAACTTAGAAGAGGACATTCTCCCATTGGACACCACAGTCTGTGTTCTTTGATTTAAATAGCAAGAGATTAGCCTACATGCAGAAGACGAGAAACTAAATTGACTTCGCAGCTTATCAACCAGAAGCACATGCGGAACTGACTCAAATGCCTTTTTAAAATCAAGGAGAATATGAATGACGTCATTCCCCGAATCGCAAAGCGAACGAATATCTGAGACCACTGACGTAAGAGCAGTACAAGTGGAGTGTTTATTCCTGAAGCCAGACTGAAACAATTTGGTCAGTCATCAATGACTCAAACGCCTTTGAGATCGAGGGTAAAACAATGATTGGTCTCCAGTCACCCACCGAGATTGGCGAGGAAATCTTAGGAATCGGAGTGATGAGGCCAAGCTTCCAGCAGATCGGGAAGTATGAACAAGTGAGGAGCTTGTTGAATAACTGGGTAATCACCGTTATTAAATGAGGCAGAATAGTTTTGAGGAATTTGATAGGAACACCATCATGCCCCACCGCATTAGACCTGATTCGCGAGATAGCAAAAATTACTTCCTCCTCACTAACATTTCGAAAAGCAAAGCCATCCCCATCAGTTCGAGTTGTAATACCCTGGTCAACATTATGAGAGTCTCCATGCATAATTCCACGGGAGCCAGCAGTCGATGCGGAATGAATGAACTCACTAAACTCAACCGGATCTACACACGAACTCGTTCCAGTCTTAGATCCAATGCCCAAACTCCTAATTTTCTTCCAGTTAATTGGACCATCGAAGCAGTGCAGTGTGAACTCTCTGGTCTTAGCCCTAATGAGATGATTTGCCGAATTTCGAAGTCGCTTGAAGGCTCTGTAAGTCTCGTCAGTTTTCAGCCTTTTCCAGGCTCCATACGCGATATCACGCATCTGACAACTGAGCCGTACATCTGGTAGTAGGAGGATTTTGGACATCAAAAGCCTGGATCGAATCGATTTGAGTGGTACATGTGTGGTGAAGAGAGTCTGTATAGCCCCAGTAAACAACTGTGCTGACTCCTCCGGATCAGGAGAATTGAGTATTGTGGTCCAGTCAGTCAGTAGTATGTCGGCTTTAAGAGCATCAGGCTGAATCGCTGCAAAATTTCTGTAAGTGTACCAACGGGAGGGTTGAGTACAAGGGTATTCGAAGGAAGCAAACACAGCCTCGTGGTCAGAAACTCCAGGAGCCTGCCCAGACCTGATGGGATGAAAGTTGGGGGATGAGATCATAAGGTCCAGAGCAGTCGCTGATTGTGGTCATTTAAGAAGCTGTGTAATACATTTTTTTCTTCCAATTGCATTTAGTAAAATAGAACTCTAGCGTTGCAAATTTAAAATCCTATGAACATGATGTCGTCCCTTTCTTCGATAATAATCCCTTTTCTTACAAAAAAATATTATTTATAATGTTTTTTTTTTTTTTCAATGTCTATTTCATGGAGTAATATTTATATATATTGTTGCGAGCGTGGCTTTTTGGTTCGTTATTTAAAACACAATATTAAGTATTTAATATACAAGTTCTTTATTTCACTCTAATCATACAAAATTCACAAACTTTCAATTAATCAATTCAACTCTAATTATCGCTAATACTGTACTTTCAATTATCGGAATCTAATTACAACACTTCCGCACGTTTATTACTTTCGCTTGTTAACACTGCAACGTCTAAGACAAGACTCTTATTCTGGCTATGACAACTGTTATATTTATACCCTAGAAACTCTCCAGATTATTCTCGAGTGTTCTATTTTCCAGAAGCTTCTTGACTGTTCTATTCATTCTATTCCTGAACCTTCCTGTAGATACCATAATCAATTCTCCGAACCTGAAGTCGTTTACTCTCCATTGCCAGTACATAGATGTCACCAGTTGTCTCTTTCTATTGCACGTAACACTGCCCCCTTCTTAAATTTGTTCGTCCCGAACAACAGGTGGCCCACGGTCTTGATGCTCGTAGTATTGACACAAGCGGTCCAAATGAACAATTTTATGCTTGCCTCTTGTGCCACGCTGAATCCTGTATACCCCGTCATTAATTCTAGTTACTACTGAATACGGTCCTTCCCAGTGTTGTTGCAATTTTGGGGAACGTCCCTTACGTCGTCTCGGATTGTAGAGCCAAGCAAGATCACCTTCATTAAATCCTGCGGAATTAGCACGTAGGTCATAGCGGGTCTTCATCCGATCAGTATTTGTTGCTAATTTCGTCCTCGTGGCCTCGTGCACATCAGCTAATTGTTGTTTGAGCTCCGATACGTAGTCTTCTGGTAACTTTTTTTCACCTCTGGGGGTACCGAATTTGAGGTCGCTAGGTAAACGCATCTCTCTTTCGAATATGACTTTAGCTGGGGTTTGTCCGGTAGTACTATGAATGGCTGATCTATAAGCCATTAGGAATATAGGAATGTGTCGATCCCAATCGCGTTGATGATAGTCAACTACTTTCTTTAGATGCTCGATCAATGTTCTGTTGAAGCGCTCTACCATGCCATCAGATTGTGGGTGTAGAGGAGTTGCTCTAGTTTTTCTTATTCCCAACATTTTACACATCTCCTGGAAAGTCCGCGGTTCGAAGTTCCGTCCTTGGTCCGAATGAAGTTCGTGAGGCACACCAAACCTACTGACCCAATTCGTTATTATTTGTTCCGCAACTGTGGTTGCCTCTTGATTAGGGATTGCATAAGCTTCAGGCCATTTACTGAAACAGTCAATGGCAACTAAAATAAAATGGTTACCGCCATCCGTTTCAGGAAAAGGTCCAGCGATGTCTACAGCTATCCTTTCAAAGGGGGCTCCGACGTTATACTTATGCATTTCTCCTCTGCTTCTGTGTTGCGGCCCTTTGCAAGCAGCACAGACAGTACATCTGCGGCACCACTCCTCCACATCTTCTCGCATATGTAGCCAATAAAACCTTTCTCGTATTTTGGAAATGGTTTTGTTCACTCCCAAATGTCCTCCAGAGGTTCCACCGTGCATTTCTTCTAGAACATCTTTGACGTTTGATGCTGGCACGACTATCTGCATTCGGAAATATTCGCCGTTAGGTGCTTCCCATTTGCGTTTTAATATACCACATTCAACATGAAGAGAGTTCCATTGAGCCCAGTAACTTTTCAGCTTCTCACTCCGTTCCGAAATATCCTTCCAGTCTGGTCTTTCCATATCTTCTTTCCAAGCGAGAATAGGTGAAATGTCCGGATCTTCTCGTTGTGCTGTTCTCAGGTCCTCGTTGTCCCAACCTGTAGATGGTTCCACGGTTACCAACTGTATAGTTGCTGTTGTTTCTTTTTCTTCCACCCGTGCGCAATGTTTGCATGGACGTCGTGAAAGGGCGTCTGCATTTCCATGGATACGACCTCTTCGGTGTTGGATCTCAAGATCATAAGCCTGGAGTCGCTCTATCCATCTCGCGACTTGTCCCTCAGGGTTCTTAAACTGCAGAAGCCATTTAAGCGCTGCATGGTCGGTGCGAAGGATGAATTTCTGCCCGTAGAGATATTTATGAAAATGTTTTGTTGAACTTACAATAGCCAGTAGCTCTTTTCTTGTAGCACAATAATTTTTCTCTGGCTTTGAAAGTGCTTTGCTATATTAAGCTACTGGAACTTCTTGACCATTCTCCTCCTGCGAAAGCACTGCACCAATACCTTCATTGCTGGCATCAGTGTCTAATATAAATGTTTTTCCCAGCTTTGGATAATGAAGTACTGGAGCTTCACAGAGCTGTTGCTTCAAATTTTCAAAACTTTCGTTGCATTTATCCGACCATATGAACGGCCTTCCCTTTTCTGTAAGTTGATGTAGGCTTCTTGCTATATCTGCAAAACCTTTCACGAATCGCCTGTAGTAGGTAGCTAAACCAAGAAAATTCCGTAATTGATGTTTGTCCTTTGGAACTGGCCAATTTTTGACGGCTTCTATCTTCTCTGGATCGGTTCTTACGCCTTGTGATGAAACTATGTGCCCTAAATATTTAACTTCATCTTTGAATAAAGCACATTTACTCGCACTGAGCTTCAGGTTTGCATCTTTGAGTCTTTGAAGTACGTCTCGTAAGTTGTTTTTATGTTCCTTGAATGTCCTTCCGATTACTATTATGTCATCTAAGTAGACAAGATATGTTTTCCAGGTTAAACCACGTAGAACACATTCCATTAGTCGTTCGAATGTGGCTGGAGCATTACATAACCCAAATGGCATTACTTTGAATTGCCATAAGCCACTGCCAACTGAGAAAGCAGTTTTATCTCGGTCCTCGGGATGTATTTCCACTTGCCAGTAACCACTCTTCAAATCCAATGTGGAAAACCATTGCGCTCCGGAAAGGGTATCCAACGTGTCATCAATCCTTGGTAATGGATAGCTATCTTTTCTCGTCACGTTATTTAGTTGGCGGTAGTCTACGCAGAATCGGGTGCTGCCATCCTTTTTCCTAACCAGAACAACCGGCGATGTCCAAGGGCTGTTAGATTCCTCTATTATGCCTTGTTTCTTCATGGAGTTCATCATGTCTGCAACTTCTGGTTGTTTGGCTAATGGCAATCTTCGTGGTGTCTGTCGAATGGGCCTGGAATCTCCTGTATCGATTCGATGCTGGACAAGATTTGTTTTACCATAGTCATCATCATTCATTGCAAATAATTCCGAAAATTCATCGATCACCTCTTTGGCATCGTTGTGTTGTTGTTCACTTAAGGCACTGGACGAAAGAAGTTTCTGAACCTGTTGGGTAGTAGCTGGTATAGGTTTCGTCTCCCTGATATTACTACCATTATCCAAATTGACGATTTGGTAAACGGGTTCACAATTTCCAATTATAGCACCTTCTTTTAGTTGTACCTCATTTTCGGATGTGTTAAGCACTCTGACTGGTATTAATGTTGCACCTTCTGCCTTCACTAAAGTCTTCCCCACAATGATGCTCGATGTGACTTTTGTGGGGTTAGGCTCCACCAGATAGAATTGGCAGGTCTCGATGTCATCAGTAAGCTTTGTCCATATTAGTGTCTCGGAGCATGGCGAAAGAGTAATATTTTCGCAGACCATCGTCCTTACTTTCGCAGGATGATCTGCTCCTAGTTTCATAGGAATTTCTATGTTCCCATATTTGAGAATTCGCTCTCCGACATCCAGATTTATTTTGTATGTGGTCATGAAATCTATTCCAAGAATGCATTCATCCATTATGTCTGAAACCAGAAAAGTGTGAGGAAATAGTAGTTCGCCTAGTTGAACATCTAAAGTTATTTCTCCAAACACCCGTGCTGCTGCTCCAGTTGCTGTTCTTAGTAGATATTTGGTGGTATTATGAAGCCATTTGTTCTTACCAAGATCTGTTCTAATAATTGATCTTGCGGCTCCAGTATCGATAGTGACTGCGCAGTCATTTTTTCCTACACTTCCATATATAACAAGACTGCTATTATTTCTCTGCAACTGGCCTACTTGAATGATGACTTCGGGGCTGCCGATTCCACCAACCAACTTCTGCCCCACAAAGTTGGTTTTTACTAGTTTTCCGACTGCTCAACAGGAGAGCTGATGCGACTAGTCGCTGCTTGATATCTAGTCTCTCCACGAATAGCTTGTTCCCTGGCTCGACATCTTTGGCATTCTTCTTTCCCTTCTTCAGGTGATTCCACTCGTCGACGTTTTCTGCAGTCTCTTTGAAGGTGCCCTGATCTATTACAATTCCAGCATCGAAGGACACCACGTGAAGGCGGGCTCTGTGATGATTGCACTCTGTTACAAGTACATTCTTCCACTGAAATTTCTCTTACTCGTACTGCACTCCGTGAAGCTTGTCTTGCGGATTCATACGCTAATGCATAGGCTAGTGCTTCTGCTGTTGATTTCTTTCCTGCTAGCCTTAACGCTTGTTGTAAATTTTGATCTACAATAGCGTTCACAAATGCCTCCGTAGCCACTTCATTAAGGAAATCCGCATTTACGCTGGAGTATGAAAGATGCGCTAATCTTTCCACATCAGCCTGCAATTGTTGCGCAACTGTAGGCGATATACTTGCTGCATGCGCTCATCTCCGTAACGTAATTCTATCGCCTGTACTAATGAAGTGTAATCACGTTGATTTTCAATCGGTACAGTTTGTAAGAGCTCTGAAGCAGGACCTCGAAGTGCTAACACCAGAGCTATAGCTCTGTCTTCATTATTCCATTCATTTACCTCTGAAGCTGCCTCAAATTGTCTCTTGAAGATATGCCATGAATTTTGTCCATCAAATATTGGAGGTTTCATTCTACCTGCGCCAGATATTTCAGCTGCTACGTTTAGAGGCTGACGATGCCTTATTCTTTCCAGATCTGCTTTAAAGTTATCAAGCTGTTCCGTGACATTTTGTTGTACTCCCGACACTTGTTGTCGAACTTCCAACACTTCCTGCTGGATTTCTTCAATTTTCACATTTTGTTCGTCTAATGAACCTTTCAGAAAGATCTTCTGTTCCTCCAAACAAGTTTCTAAACAATTCTGCAGAGAATTCTTTTGTTCAACAAAAGCATTCTTTTGTTCGTCCATAGATTTCTTCTGCTCATCTAACCGGGATTCCAGAGAATTCTTTTGTTCCTCAAAAGCATTCTTTTGCTCATCTAAACGGGATTCCAGAGAATTCTTTTGATCCTCAAAAGCATTCTTTTGTTGCTCAAAAGCATCTTTTTGCTCGTCCAGACGGGTTTCCATAGATTTCTTTTGTTCCTCGAGAGAATTCTTTTGTTCATCAAAACGGGCTTCCATTTTGCTCATCAAAGTACTCAAAAGCTGTTCCATTTTCATCACAGGCTCTTCTTCAACTTCGGTTTCTTCCAAGTTCTCTTCAAAAACAAATGTTTCAGGATCCTTTCCTTCCTCTATCAAAGCTTGTCTAAGTCGTTCGACTAGCACTTTCTTTGCACCTGTCGTTTGTAATGACCGGCTCCCTAGCTCTACTTTCAAATCCGGTGTTCGAAGCTCCTCGACTTTGCGCCCCATTACTTTAGTAATTCACTTATAGTTGAATATAAATTATTTTCCAGAACTATCAAAATTTAACACAATTTCACAAAACTGATCACACTTTGAATTTTTAAGTCAATTGCCACCACTTTATTTCGCGAATTTATTTCACTTCTGACACCAATTGTTGCGAGCGTGGCTTTTTGGTTCGTTATTTAAAACACAATATTAAGTATTTAATATACAAGTTCTTTATTTCACTCTAATCATACAAAATTCACAAACTTTCAATTAATCAATTCAACTCTAATTATCGCTAATACTGTACTTTCAATTATCGCAATCTAATTACAACACTTCCGCACGTTTATTACTTTCGCTTGTTAACACTGCAACGTCTAAGACAAGACTCTTATTCTGGCTATGACAACTGCTATATTTATACCCTAGAAACTCTCCAGATTATTCTCGAGTGTTCTATTTTCCAGAAGCTTCTTGACTGTTCTATTCATTCTATTCCTGAACCTTCCCGTAGATACCATAATCAATTCTCCGAACCTGAAGTCGTTTACTCTCCATTGCCAGTACATAGATGTCACCAGTTGTCTCTTTCTATTGCACGTAACAATATATATTTTTCTCTTTTTTTTCCTAAACAAAAAGTAATTTTGACTAACTCACTTCACTGAAATTTGACATTTGGTGCTTTATATTTGATAAATGACAGTTAAAATTATCTCAGTAGCAGTGTGAACACCCTCGCGTGATTTCGAAATTACCTCGTTAAAATTACGTAATTTCGGCGCGGTCTGAACATGGTATAAGAGGAAGGTGTTGGTAAATGATGTAATGCAAATGATCCTTAGAATATAGAGCAAACAGGAATGTTTGAATCGTGTAAAATTCGTGTACATGAGCGTAATTTGTCAAGAGTAGGAGACTATACATAGGAGTAAGTGAGATGCTGGATTGACTAATTGTCAAAGCTTAGAACAACTGTCAAATGTGATTTTGTTTTGTGAACAGATTTATGCAATCTAAAATTCTTTTGCGAAATTCAACAAAAGTACGGAATCAGTTTTTTTCAAAACTATTTAATTTTGAAGTTTATTTTGTGTAAAGTTTTATAGTGACACTATTGCCTGTTAAAATCTTCATATCAATTAAAAAAGCAGAAATGAAGTGTTCGGTCAGTGCTTGCAAGTATAAATTGGATTTTAAACTAGGGAATCCCGTTTGAGGCAACTGCAAAGATTTATATTAATTAATTATGTGAATTGTTTCAAAATAAAGCAGAAAAAGAACATTTATTACCACAGATGCTCCGCTCAAAACCTTTGTTTACTTTTTGCAACGAGGTAAGAACTAAAGGAGATGTAAATGAGAAAATATCACGTACCCAATTCTAATACAATGACACTGATATTGTTTGTACTTAAGCGCCGTAAAATTTGTACAACTGTACACAATTGTACAACCTATGCGCAATTTTAATCGCTTTTATTTTCATATACTCAAAAGTATTTACTGAATTTGCAAACGTGAACGTAAAAAAGTTAATAATTAAGAAGAAAAGTTCAGTGGTAAAAAGTTTGTGAGTGATATTTACTTCGTGGCCCCCACGGTTATTTCACGGGTTTTCCTGCGTCAATACACCAAGTCCAAAACCATAGTATATATCATACAGTAGCCCAGCTCTGTCAAAACTTTCAGCAAGTAGGATGCTTCTATAAAGAGACTATACTTTCTCTTTCAACAGTTTTAACTAACACAATAGAAAATTACTAATGCAAAGGTTCCTATGTAAATCTAAAGTGGAAGAAATGGAACTTTACAGCATGCACAATCTTGTACTAGAGGAAGAGGGACAATCAAATCTATTTCTGCAAGAAAAAAAAAAGCTAAAAACAATTTGTTCCATTTCCCATGCCATTCGGCTTGGTAGAAATATTAAACTGTCACAAAGATTATTACCTTAGAATATGTAGCAAATAGGAATGGTTAAAGCCCGGTATGCTAGAGCCAAGGAATTAGGTCAAGGAATTTTTCCACTTCTTTCTTAAAGAAAATTTGACATTAGGTCAAGGAATTTTTGACAATTTGGATTTGTCAATTGTGTGATATTTCTGACAATAAAGAAATAATAAAGAAAGTGAAGAAATGGATAATTTCCAACGAAAAATGAAGATACACGTAAAAAAATTTTTATTCGTCCATTTGTCATTTTAAAATTGATACACCTCTTGCAAAATCGCCGTTCCTTCGTTCAATTTTTCAATTATTCCACCACCGTCAAAATTCCTTACAGAAATAAGTGCATCGGTACTTATTTCTTCAAGAAATATTGACATAAATGGATTTTTCGTAAAAGAGCGACATCTTTTTGTCAGTCAGGAAGTAGAGTTTTTCTGTTCGAATTACTTTTCTCTAGCGTACTACCTCAAGGAATCGGTCAAGAAAAAAATTCCTTGAGCATTCCATGACACTTTTTTTACATAGTTTTTGTATAGGAACAAAAATTCCTTGGCTCTAGCATACCGGGCTTAAATCGTGTAGCGTAATTTGTCAAAGCTGTGTGCATGATTGTCAAATGTGTTTTAGTTTTGTGAACAGATTTAGTCAATTTAAAATTCTTTTGTGAAATATAACAAAAGTACGTAATCAATTCTTTTCAAAACTATTTATCTTTGAAGTTTATTTAGTGCAAAGCTTTATAGTACCACTAGTGCCTATTAAAATCTTCATATCAATTAGAAAAACAGAAATGAAGTGCTCGGTCAGTGCTTGAAAATATAAATTTGATTATTGTTATGGATGTTTTCTGATGAGTGATTCGTCAGGACGTGAAGTCCAAACTGCCAGCATGAGCTGACAGATCACTCGATGACAGCGTTCGTACAGGGCGGCACACTAGCACCTCGGCTAAAGGTGGCGGAGAGTGTGGGGGGAGTTCCCGAAGTTACCTGCCGCTTGTCATCAACCATAATCAAAAAGATTTTCGTGCCTACAACCAACAAGCCAGCACACACTCGGTCCTGAAGGGACCCTTACGTCACTTACCTGCATTCCAGTGAAGGCACAGATGGTCTGCCTTCTTTGCCAGGCCCCATCCTCCCATTGACTTTGGGTAGCACAATCGTCCAAAGTCCCTTGTGTTGACCTGTGGAAGAGATTAAAGCGGACCTATACGACCTTCGGATGAGAGGGCTCCAGGATGTGAAGGGAAAATAGAAGCTAGACTCGGAGCATCTTCAAAACGTTATAAATCAAATTTTATTTCAGAATTTCAACGGGATACACAAATCGCTTGGTCTGGCCAATATATGTATACCTATATACCTATACCTATGTCTAATTAAACTCTACTTATCAAGCTAAGCACGTACTTCTGGGGTAATTCACTATGTGCCTAGGGGTGATACATGATACCTACTGCATCTTGCTTACAAAAAGAAATTATCTACGACAGACGGACCGACGCGACGGGCCTGAATACTTAATCAAAATATAGAATGCAAAAGAAAATTTTCTGCCCCCTTTTTCTACATAATCATACCTGTTTATACCAAAATATATATATATTCCATATATTATTAGTGTTAAATATGATAATTCTTAATACTACTTTAACCCGAGTATATTCAAGATTCACGTCAATAAACACATACCTTTATTTGATATTCTATAATGAGTCAAATGAACCTCCGGTGGACAAATAAAATGAGGAAATACAATATTACTTACGTGCATCGATTTCTCCATGAAGGCCTTCTGGAGCGTGCTAGCGTACCTGAAATTAAAAAAAAAACGTAACGCGAATTCAATCTAGATCAAGTATTTCCCCCATAACATCCACCTGCGTCTCATGATACGCATTCTTTACAATGTGAGTGTGGGTCTTCAAAGATTTATAAAAACTCAGTGTCGCAACAATTTATACGACTTAGTGAAACCAAAAAAACTCTATGTATCTATATCAATTTTAAAGTTAAACCTAGTTTTACTCGTGGGTTAGCACTGGAAGAAGTGATTAAAATGTCTTAGAAAAACTAATCAGAGAAATTTGAAATGATAAAATTTTGAAACCGATTGTTATGGTTTTATGTTGGAGTGATTGGTCAGGACGTGAAGTCCAAACTGTCAGCATGAGCTGACAGATCACTCGATGACAGCGATAGCACAGGGCGGCATGCTAGCACCTCGGCTAAGGGTGGCGGAGAGTGTGGGGAGGTTCCCGAAAATACCTGCCGCTGTCACCACCCATAATCAAAAACAATCTTCATGCCTATCTACACCAAAATGAGCACCCACTCAGTCCTGAGGGGACTTTTACGTCACTTACATATTTCCATTGAAGGCGCAGATGGCATGCCTTCCTGCCAAGCCCCATCCTCCCATCGACTTTGGGCGGCACTGTTTCCAAAGTCCCTTTTTGACCTGTAAAGAGACAAGCGGAGAAGCGGACCTAGTCAACCTTCATCGTGAGGAGAGCACCAAGAGAGTGAGGAGAAAAATATTAAGAAATTCAGCACATCTTCAATACGTTATAATGTTTATTTTGAACAAAAATGATATGCAATTTCCTGAGTTTTTTTTCAAAAGTGAATTCAATTACAACCTTCAATTTACAGTCTCTTTCGCTTATAATAACATTGGTCAATTATTCTGGAACAACCTATTATGTTCAAGAGTACGTAAGTGGAAGTTACAAAGTCGACTTTACACCAATATAACAATTCCTTAACACGATCATTATCATAACCTCGAAAGGTAGCCCTCCGCGTACAACATCTTGCAACGGGATTAATATTTTGTAATAAGTCCCCGAACGAAAATCTTTTTGTTTTCCTCTTTCTTTTGTTTAATAAACTGCTCTTCCAGGTGTTACTAAAATTTCGAGCGAATCAGATACTTAATTTGGAGGACACCGGGGCCTCAAACGAGAATTCAACAAGGCTTTACTACTGAATTAATACTGAAGGTAGGTACTTACATTCACTATTCTCCAACCTGATGAAGCGCTCCAGCAGACGGCACGTACCTGAATGAATGAAAATAAAAATTTGATCTTCCTTGAACCACCCTTTTAGGCGTCCAAAATCGAGAGTAATGAAAAAAATAAATGAAAGTCAGCACCAACAAACTTAATACTTAAGGGCACAATCGCAAGCGCTCAAATAAATCTTAACTAAATATTAATTAAGGGTTTTTTTCCTTTTTCTCGATATAGTTACTTCCTATCTTGTGATAATGGCACTGTCTGATTTACTGAGACCTAATGAATTGATACGCGGTTGGTATGTTACGTTTTCCTTTATAGAAAATTTTAATCTTAGAGTATCTCGTTGCAGAACGTTTGTTCCGTTTAGGCTAACCTGATGACGTATAGGACAAATGATCACTCGCGTTATTTTGTCTCATCTATGTTACAGATATATAATATGCGAACTCGTATGCAAAATTAAGATTAGTATGTCGACATGTTTTCTGCATTATGCGATTCTTTTCGCTCCAAATCAAAATTTTACGATTTAACAACAACAACTCTTGCATACTCTTGTTTTCATGTACAATCGTGATACAAAAATAGATTCATGAAAAACTAATATAACTATGTCCACACGGGACTGATTGAGGTACCAATACAAAGCACCACTATGAATTTATATGGAGACTATGTGTGTGTATCTAATATCTTGACTTATCTATCTGATTTTTTTCTTTTTTTATACATAATTACAACAATTCTTTTGTTTCACGAGAATATAAAAACTGAATATTGACCTAACCTTTCAGTGGAGCACTGGGCTTCCGAAATTTATCAGATCAAAGCTAGTATTAAAACAATTTTAATGAAATATACCGTAATCTTAAACTATTTACGTATTCACTTCTTGAAACGTTCATCGAAGCTACTATCTCATTGCTTATTCTACAGTCATTATTTAGTGGCTCTATACTAACGTTCATGATTATTTATCCTACTATATCAAAGTAAACATTTTTATTCTCAGAATCTGAATGAATTATACCCTTCAGGGTGCGAATAATTTGAGTCTTTCAAAATGTAATAATAAAAAAAATTGTAAAGAACTTATCCAATGTCAGCGCTCGTCCCTCGTAGAAGTCCGATTTTCGTGGTTAATTTCATCACAAATGCAACTTCGTTTTTGTCATAATTTTCTAGGCCTCACCATGCAGCTAATGCAACAGTCCACTTGGTGAATTAATAAATTATACAGATTTCCTTTTGTCACTGGTGATCTGCTGTCTTTCCGGTATTCGAAATATCACAGCATGCGTGGCGTATATTTTTGGTTTTTTCTTTTCCAAATTTATTTGGGTGATCCTCAAGCGGAGGATTTTTATTTTGCTTCGCCGCAGTTTGATTACGATTTTTGCTTGAGCTTGCGCGTAAATTTGCTTATTGACTTTTTTCTCTCACTTTATTAATAAAAATTATCAGATCTAACTTTTCTTCAGTTCTCCGTTCAACCAGCAAAAAAACCTTTTCTTGACGGACCAATTAACTCTTCTTCTTCCTTGTCTTCAACGACATGTCACTTGAGCCTGAGTAAAGCACTACTCCCAGTCAAGGTGCGTTCGCTTTCCGCTATGGACAGCAGCCGACATACACGCTACAGTCCGTGTAGCATATTGCTATATACAATACGCTACGACCATAACACGATAAAGAAATTAATAAAATCTTTTGAAGTTCCGTGAAGAAATGGTTTTTTTCTTTTTTCTTTTTAATTAAATTGAATTAAATAAACAATATTTAACATTCCTCACAAGACTATATTCACAAATTAGTTTTCTTCTAATTTACTGGTGCTAGTCTCTGTTTTTCTTGTTATTTCTTATCACATTTGCGTCTAATGATGTTATGGAAGTATGTTGCTGAGTGAATGGTTCAGGACGCTAAGTCCAAACTGTCAGCATGAGCTGACAGATCACTCGATGACAGCGATAGCACAGGGCGGCATGCTAGCACCTCGGCTAAGGTTGGCGGAGAGTGTGGGGGAGTTCCCGAAAATACCTGCCACTGTCATCACCCATAATCAAAAAAAATCATGCCTACCTACAAAAAAAGCCGGCACACACTCGGTCCTGAAGGGACCCTTACGTCACTTACCCACTTCCTGTCGAAGGCGCAGATGTTCTGCCTTCATGGCCTTGCCCCATCCTCCCTTTGACTTGGGGGCCACTATTTCCAAGTCCCTTAGCTGACCTGTGGACGAGAGAGAAGGACTAGGAGGACCTAGACAACCTCTATGTTATTCAGGAGGGCTCCAGGATGTGAAAGGAGAAGTAAAAGTTCCTAGCGTTTCATTATAAACGTTTTAATGTTTGCTTAACTCATCGACATGCATTCATATATGTCCTCGTTTGATTATATTACGAGCCTAGTATATCTTGCACGTAATACTGGAATAAAATTCTTAATTTCGAACTGAATACACTTAGCGTTATCTAACCTATCTCCTGACTTAAAAATCATTCCACTACGTGTTGGGTTACATTTTCCAACGCTCTATACTTAACACACAAAAAAAATTCTTTCTCTGCTATCTTACTTCCTTATCCTAAGAGTTGACCTGTTTTTACATGGGCCACTCGTACAAACCTCTTCGTTACTTGTCTTTGGATGAGGCACGAAACGAATGACGACGAAGTGTAGAAGACATCGAGAAAAGTTTAATGTTGCGGCATTCTGACCACCGTATAAACTCCCGAATTCAACTTAAATAAAATTTTAATCACGAGTAACTGACTACTTACATAGTGGAAAACACACGATGTTAGAAAAAGGACGAGTTCAACTGACGTTAGGAATTCATTAACTAAAAGATCAGAAGCGAGCGCGAGATGCCTTACCGTGTGTCATCTAATTCTTATGGGAGCACCTCCCCACTTCAATTCAATAATTTAAATCATATAAGTGAATTTATGTATATATTCTTAAATGTAATTATATATATATATATAGTAAGTAAAGCTCGGTACATACATATAGAATTATAGGAAATATGTTGAAATAAAAATTTATTTAAATAACTTACTACTTTACGTCCACGTTATCATGTCCCTCGAAGGAGCTCCTTGGAGTGCAATTATGTTTAGACAATCTGTATGGAACAAAAATTTCTTTTATGTTATTTGATATACACCACTATGCCGCGTGTTAGTGTTTACGCTGTTACATTACTACTTTAGATTGTGGCGGAACTAAACTTGTTGGTTCAACTCTAAATCTTCTGCCAGACAAAATCGAAACTCGTTTTACGACCCCGTGGTCTTCAATCTGTCGTCTGTCTTCATTTCATGTTACAGGTTCAATTTTTGTTTATTTTTTTAGTGTCTATACTATTTAATTGCATGTACCTACAGGTTTCATTTAATTAAAAAGTGATAAAATATCTAAACTTACTCGCTATAATTCAGAATGGAAGGAAATAAGAGATTATTGTCGCAATCTTCAGAAATACATTTGTCCTACTTCCTAACATATGGTTACACCCCTGTCTACATTTACCCTAGACGTCACCGTTGTTCATGTTCGGTAGTAAAATCTTCCTTAGTGCCTACCCTATATATTTACATTTATATATTTTTTTGCACATGTTTATAATTTTTGATAAAAGTAATTAATTTTTTTTTTATATATTGTCTTGATATAGGTTACCAGGAATGAAATTTTAACGCAAGTTATCTTCCTTGCTTTATATTATTAACGCTCACTATGCTGCTGCTGGTATAAAATTCTGTCTCAAAAACAGCGCCAAAATCCGTTGTATAAACCTCTGGGCATTGGCCTCACTTTTAATTACTTAACCGTAGCTCCAGAGACTTTTTGTTTCAAAATTTCTTAAAATACATATACCTCCTTATAGTCTTGTGAGTGGTATTCCATTCATTTCCTGTCTGAACAGGCTTATCTCTCTGCAAGACTCCGCAGGGTGTCGGCGATATAAGCAATCTATATCTCTTCTTTATATGTGGCACGCTAGCGTGAATTTTATTTCCTTCCGTATCGTTTTATAAGCAAGGTGGCCGAGATTAATCCCAACACCCTGCCGCTTTTCCAATTAAATTCTTAACTTCTTGCTTTGGCACTATTAATGTTACTCCTTTTCGGGGGGTGTGATAAAGTAAGAAAATTTGCGAATATTCACTACCGTTAATCAGTCGCGTGTCCTGTCTTGACAACTTTCTACCAAGAAGAGGTCTTATCTTGTCGTCCGCTCGAATTCTTCTTCTTCTTTGTCACTTCAGCATGTCATGCTGAGGTTGACGACACATTGCTTCGTCGGGGTACGTCTGGTTTTCGTTCTTATTTAACGAGGCCGGCCTACACGCATCAGTATAGGTAGCATATTGCTATGTGCAATCTGCTACGACCATAACAGGGCAGAGTGGTCGACACCACCCGTGGTTCAGACAACTCTGAAAAATGGTCGACTGAGCTAGCCGGTCTTTCACATAGGCCTCATCACTGCGGGCGCTCAATGTGTGTCTCGACCCACGACCCAATGCTTTCCTCATCACTCGAACTCTACTGCCGATGACGCGTCGGGGACACATCCTTGAAGTCTCGTCAGTCCTCGATCAAACTTCGACATCCTTCTCCGTGTGGGAAGCCAGAGGTACATCGACAAGCTGGTAACCTAAAGAATCCAGACCGTCGATGCCTCTCTGCCCTCCTTCACCGAAATGCTGAGGAAGCTTTGCGATCAGCAACCCAAAGAACTGATCACTAGGCTTTCCCGGCGCAATATCTCACCCTGATCTCAGACTGGCGATTGTTCAAGGGTGTGTCTCCAAGGCGTCGTCGAAGTAGTGACATGTTGACAGCCGAATATGGGAATGGATTCCAACAGGTATATCACCCACCATTGACGGGGCAATAGGAGGGCTTCGTGATATCCTATGGTTTACCAGTTAAGCTGGCTGGATGCCTTCTTAGGGCTACCAGGAATAGATCTAGTACTACTATGTCTGACGATTAACGAAATGTTGCAGCTGGACAGACAAGGAAAAATTTTCCTCCTAATGAGGCCAATCCGGAAGGGACTATAAAAAGTTATCTACTCATAAGCGGTAGAGGTGCTATGATGAGATTGACTTTCAACAGGTATATCACCCACCATTGACGGGGCAATATGAGGGCTTCGTGATATCCTATAGTTTACCCGTTAAGCATGCTGGATGCCTTCTTAGGGCTACCAGGAATAAACGACAATAAGTATCGACTATGTTTTCATAATGATGATCACTGCTTGATGTCTTTAGCGTGATAGACACCTAACAGTTTTCCCCGCAGATTCTCAAGCTCGTATAGGGAATTTCCTTTCTTGGCTCTGACTCGACATTTGACAAATTTCGGTCCCAGTTTTGCACTGGTCTGCTGCTGTAAATTGCTTTGGGCAAAATTCCGTCTGAATACCTCTTGACCCACTTTGAAATCAACAGGCTTCGCCCTGAGATTATAGGCTCGTGAACCCTGCTCGAATGCGTGTTGTAAGTTTTCCTGCACTCTCGCACGGATCAATCTCATTTTGTCTTCTGCGTCCACTCTCAATGGCTCATTAAGAGTTCCAAGGCTCCTCAAGATGGGATAGGAGCTGCCATGTTCAATCATTTGTTGACCGAAGAGTGTTCGATAGGGAGAGAAACCAGTAGCTTGATGGAAAGAGCTCCTGAGAGAACTAGCTACCTGGCTCAGCTTCTCATCCCACTTCGTATGTTCCTTCCGGATGTACGCCCTGATCCCTGACAATAGAGACCTGTTCACTCGCTCTGAGGCGTTTGCTTGCGGCGAGTAAACTGCCGTTCGCAAGTGCTTCACCCCATACTTATCCAGTAATCTGGTAAACTGAGCCGAGCAAAACTGGACTCCATTGTCAGAGACTATCGTTTCCGGAACTCAGAAAACACGTGGAACACTTCCGTCTCAATGAATTGGCATACATTGAGCGTAGACACTTTTCTCATAGGTTTGAGAAGTGGAAATTAAGAAAAGTGGTCAAGAACTATTAAGATGCAGACGTTTCCTCTTACTGACCGAGGATATGGACCTAGAAAATCAATGTACAGCTTTTGCCATGGTCGTTCTGTCTCAGACTGGACTCTTATAGGTGGTCGTAAAATAGTATTAGGAGCCTTCGTTTCTTTACACACGTCACAGGCGCCTACGTAATTTCTGACATCAACTGTCATTCGTGGCCAGTACAGATGTCTTCGCAGACGTTCCAGTGTTTTCCCTATACCTCCGTGTGAAGCTAGTGGCGATCCTGCGCCCTTGAAATGACGTCGGTGACGAGCCCTCGTGGAATCCAAAGCTTCCAAGCTTCTTCCTCCTGAATAGGATCGCCTGTTCTCGGAACAGTCCGGATATAAACGAAGTCATCCCTGACGCAAAGATCTGGTAGTTTGCCAGAAGTCGTTTTAACCTTATGCCTCAGTTCCTCATATTCCAACGAATTGAAATATGGCGAACTAAGGTCAACTTCCGGGCCAGGATCTTCGTTTGTGTTCAAGCTGTCACAATGAATGCGTGACAGCGCATCAGGGACGACGTTCAGGCTTCCTTTCCTGTGCTCAATAGTGAAGTCGAAGCCTTGAAGCTTCAAACTCCACCGTGCAAGTCTACCGCTGAGGTCCTTTTGAGACATCAGCCATTTCAAGCTCGCATGATCCGTCACTATCTTAAACGGCATAAGTTCTATGAAGGGCCGGAACTTCTGCACGCTCAAGAGTGCAGCTAAGCATTCTTGCTCTGTGACGGTGTAATTTCTTTGTGCTGAGTTCAACTTTTTCGAGACGTAGGCTATTGGCTTCTCGTGGCCATCGTCATCTAGTTGAAGCAGCACTCCTCCAATACCTTGTTGGCTCGCATCGCACTGGATCACGAACGGTTTGGTGAAGTCTGGACTCACTAGCAACGGAGCAGAAGTAAGTTTTTTCTTTAAAAGATCAAGAGACGTCTGGGCTTCAGGCGTCCATTTGAACTGACTGGGGTTTTTCAAAGTGTCTGTAATGGAGGCAGTCAAATCAGCATAGTTCGGGATGAACCGTCTATACCATCCCGCCATACCTAGTAGGCGTCGAGCTTGCCGAACAGTTTTAGGTGACGGATAGTCAACTATGGCTGAAATTTTGTCAGGGTCAGTTCTCATACCTCCCTTTCCTACAATGAATCCCAAGTATTTAGTCTCTTTAATGCAAAACTTACTCTTCTCGACGTTGATAGTGAGGCCAGCTTTCCTCACACAATCCGCTACACGGGCTAGCAGCGTGAGATGAGTATCGAAGTCTGAAGACAGAATTAATAAATCGTCTAGATAGACGAGAACGTTCTCACGAAGATCGAAAGGAATGACTTTATCCATGAGGCGGCACATAGTTTGTGGAGCATTGCATAGGCCGAATGGCATCACCGTGTACTGATAGAGAGGATGACCAGGTACTGTGAAAGCGGTCTTCTCTCTGGAATCAACGTCCAGTGGGATCTGCCAGAATGCGTCTTTCAGGTCCAGGCTCGTTATGTAATTTCCCGGAGGAAGTCGACTAAGAAGTGCGTCTATCTGCGGTAGCGGATAGGCATCCTTCTTCGTAACAGAGTTGACCTTCCTGGCGTCAAAACAAAGCCGGACCTTTCCAGGCTTCCTTACCAGAACAACTGGAGAGCTCCAAGGACTCTGGCTCTCCTCTATCACACCCAGCGATAGCATTCGCTCTAACTCAGCATCCATTAAACTTTGTACTGCCGGCGAAATCGGATAAAAGCGCTGTTTTATCGGGGCGGCGTCATTCGTTTCAATCTTGTGAGTGACCAATGATGTTTTCCCAAGGCCTAAAGAGGCGAAAGAGGGGAAAAGCTGTTTTGTGGCTTCCAAGCGTTGCTGATCGAAACTAGAAAGGATGTGGCAGTCGGTGTCAGAGGTAGCTATCCCGCTTGGATTCACTTCTGCGACTATACCTAGGACATCTGGAGCCAACCCAAATAGACGCCAGAAGTCTATTCCCAGATATAGTGCCTGTGTGAGCCCAGGAACCACGTAAAAACGCACGTTATGGGTCTTCCCACGGAAAGTGACGTCCAAGTTCACATGACCATGAACAGTCGTCATGGCACCATTTGCTACTTGGACCTGTGTTCGATACCTCTTCCATTCGACATCTGCTTCCACAAGCTTCTCTAGAGCTCCCTGGCCTAGGATACTGACAGTGGCACCACTATCAAGTAATCCATTCTCAGTTCGCCCGAGCAGCTTTACTTCGGCGTACGGTCGAATGTCGTCTGGCATCGACACGGAAATCTGTGCCAAATTTTTCCTTTCTTGTTTCATCCGTCGACAGTATTCCCGCCAACGAACGGTTGATCGTTTCTTTTTCGGTCGCATATCCCAGTCAGGAAACATAATCTCGGCTAACTCTGCTACTGAGGAGAAGATTCGGTCTCTTGCTGCTCTGTATCTCTGCAGACGCGTATGATACGGCGTCAGCGGATGTAAAACTGGCTCACGCCCACTCGTCATAGCAGAGCTTGGTGGCCGTTTTAAAACAGAAATGACAGGAGGCCAAATCTCCTGCTCAGTAACTTTGTCGGCTACACGTGCGATAGGTGTCAATGGGACATCGAAGATTAAAGACTCTTCTAAAGAAGTGTCTAATAAGGTCATGGGTTCCCCAGAAGTGGAAATGGGAGCTTGAAGGTCTGCAGAGAGATCCATCAGGTTCTCCGTCTCTATCCAAGACGTAATCGTACAATCAGGTGTTTTACTGATACCATCAGAGTCACTGAATGATATCAGAGGACATATCAGGGAGTTCTCGCTAGTGTCTGTCAATGGAGCGGACCTTCCTCCTTGCTCAAAGCTTGAACTGGAGTGTTCGATGCATTGATTGCTCGTGGTGTCGACGCTGGTCGGAAAGAGGTGTTGGTATTCCCGACCCGTCTGAAGTTTTTCTGTTGACATTGAATGCAATCTGGCTTGAAGGTGTTCTTCCTTCCACATCCGTAACAGAATACAGTTTGTCGTTCCTGCCGGCAATCTTGGTAGAAGTGACCGGACTGGTCACAATTCCAGCAGGTTACATTTTTAGGGGTTGAAATGGCAGATAGTGAGACTTCCTCGCTGCGCTCAGGTGATATATTCAAGTCAGCCTCGGTCGAATGATGTCCATCCACTTCACTGACTCTTTGTCCGCTATAAGCGTTCCAACTACTTGCTGTTGCGATGCGCAGCTGCGTCGCTTGAATTTGATTCACCAGAATCCTGAGCTGGTGGATGGTGTTTGTCGGATGCAAACAAATTTTATTTTGTATTTCTGGCAGTAAGTTTGCCTTAACTATTTCCAAAAATTCGACGTCTGGCAACGGATTCTGCAGTTGGTCTCGTAACTGTACTAGATGCTGGTAGTAAGTGGCAAATGACTCTCCTCCTTTCTGCTTGCGCAGCATAAGCTGGACTTTGACCTTAAGGTCGTCTTTGGGTACTCCCCATTCAGCTAATAGAGCTGCTTTCACATACTCCCATGACTGCGTGGAATTTTGCCTCAGGAGAGACCAGTACCAGTCCATTGCTGGCCCAGAAAGCAGAGTCGTCATATGTCGTACCAGTAAGTCGAAGTCTCCCTCCAAAGCCGAATAAGTCAAGGCTTCTACTCGGAATACAAATTCATCGACTGTGAGCCGAGAACTGTCACCGCTGTAGGAGATATTCCACCTGCGGATAGGGCTGCCAGAACGTCGCTGTCCTATGCCTGCAGGAACACGAATAGGTGGTGGTGGTGGTACAGGGTTTGGTGCGGGCTGATTTAGAGGCTGACCAAAAGCGGATGGAGGTCGATTAAAGGATTGTCTATGCGAATTGGGAAAATCGTCAGATGGTCTGGGATTTCCCCTAGCCGGAGGAGGACGTGAAAAATCTATTGGTGGCACTATGGCTGCTACTTGCTGACGGACACTATCTACTAACTCAGACCGTAATGCACTGAGGCTCTGTTCGAGACCTTCACGTACCAAGTCCTGCATTTGTAAGCGTAAGCCAGCCAACAGCGCATCCGTAGCAGCTGAGGTGTGGCCTTGAGCTGGGGGTAATGAACTGTCTTGCCGTGAGTTGTGATTAGTGAACGTCCGGGAATGCAAATCGCCCATTCCTGGAGATAACGAGCGTCTATTAGGTGGTGGTAGGTCGAAACTAGGCAAATCTAAGTTCGGCACATCATGCTTAGTAGACTTCACCGGCCTCACCTTCTTCGGTATTGCACCATTATATTCTCTGAAGTCCTGTTGTGTAATATGACATCGGCAGTTAGGACAACTAGCATGTTCACCTATCCAATGCTGCAGGCATGCTTGGTGAAAAATGTGCTCACATACGGTTATTACAGGCTTCCTTTCGGCTGACCAGCTTGCATCACGACAGATGGAGCATGGTTCAGGTAGCATTGACATACTGTTTGTCGCAGGTGGTGGCGTTCTTACAGTAGCCATAGTGAGTAGCAATTGAAAACGTTTTGCAAACCAAAGGTTCGAAGAAGAATGTCAGAGAAATTTAAAAAGTCAACAATCGAAATCAACAGGCTCAAACAAGATCGAAGCTAACGAGCTACTAAATTTATTAGCGCGTACTATGTAAATAAAAATAACCAAAAGTAGCTAACTAAATTCCAGTGGATAATTATTATCACTAAAACATTATATACAACAGTTACATACTCGTAATATAAAAATCCTTGTGTATATGCGATAAGCAACAAAAAGCCTTCGGATGTAGGAAGATATTGTATATTCCTACAAAAAACGAACTACTGGATCTATAAATACTAGAAAAATTTTTCATTAACTACCAAAATTCAAAATATTCTCATAAATATATAGTCGTTATCCTTTAGATAATTACCATAAATAGAAGAGGAAACTTCTACATACCATAAAGAGACTTTCGCTCTATCTCATACACTTACTAAATTAAAAGTTTGCAAGTTGGGACAAGATCTGTCATTCAGAAAAATATCTTTCCAAACGTCCAAAGAATTTGCTAAAAGAATTGTAATAACGCAAAACAATTATAGCGTTTCACAAAAAAAATTTCCTTCAAAAAATCAAACAGTTCCCCCTCACCTCCCAGGAGACCTCCCAACACAAGGTATCAGGTCGCTACATAAGATCAGGTCGCTCTCTCTCTTCCAAGGTCATAATACAGATATAAGTAAGTGACGTGAGTGTGTGCATGAAAAAGTTTGAGCTCTTGCAGAAATCTGGGAAGGGCAAAGTCGGAGGTATCAAAGACTGAGAATGCTACTAGAGATTCTTCAGCCAGGCAGTTAGCAGTATGCCAGCTCCTGATTACTGAAGATCTCCAGCATCAATCCCATCCTCTGAGCACTCGTTCTCTTCTCCTTCACCGAATGATCGTGTCCAGTCAGTTCGCTAGCCGGGCAGAGTCATGAATCTGGTCAACTAATTAGCTGGAAGCCAACCAGTTGTCTCGCAGATTCCCAACTATGTCCAGCCAGTTGGCCAACAGAGACACGTCTCCGCGAGAGCGCAAACGAAAAATTTCGTGAGGCCACCTACCATTTCCATGGCAGAAGGCCAGCGGGAAAGATCGTTCAAAAAAAATTCAAAAGGCTAAACTACTGTTCGGACTCGAGGCTTGACCAAAGTCAAACCTAGAGTCGAACTGCAATTCAAAAACAAAACTTTCAAAACTTTACTTTAATCGTTACCAAACAGAATCAAAATATCAAAACTTTCAAAATACTTTCATTACTTTACTTTCCTTTAACCAACTTTCAAAAATCAAATTCAAAATCTTAAAACTTTACGTTACTTTACAAAAATTTCATCTAACTTACAAAAACCAATTGGACTCAAGTCTGCCTATAACTTCCACTGATTATGCGATTACCGAGTCAGACTATTTAGCTACAAGCCAAATGTCCATATCTCAGGTAATCACAGTCCTCAACACAAGTCATAATCAGACCACCGAAGTCCAACTGAGGTGGCCCCACGTTGGGCGCCATTTTGTTATGGAAGTATGTTGCTGAGTGAATGGTTCAGGACGTTAAGTCCAAACTGTCAGCATGAGCTGACAGATCACTCGATGACAGCGATAGCACAGGGCGGCATGCTAGCACCTCGGCTAAGGTTGGCGGAGAGTGTGGGGGAGTTCCCGAAAATACCTGCCACTGTCATCACCCATAATCAAAAAAAATCATGCCTACCTACAAAAAAAGCCGGCACACACTCGGTCCTGAAGGGACCCTTACGTCACTTACCCACTTCCTGTCGAAGGCGCAGATGTTCTGCCTTCATGGCCTTGCCCCATCCTCCCTTTGACTTGGGGGCCACTATTTCCAAGTCCCTTAGCTGACCTGTGGACGAGAGAGAAGGACTAGGAGGACCTAGACAACCTCTATGTTATTCAGGAGGGCTCCAGGATGTGAAAGGAGAAGTAAAAGTTCCTAGCGTTTCATTATAAACGTTTTAATGTTTGCTTAACTCATCGACATGCATTCATATATGTCCTCGTTTGATTATATTACGAGCCTAGTATATCTTGCACGTAATACTGGAATAAAATTCTTAATTTCGAACTGAATACACTTAGCGTTATCTAACCTATCTCCTGACTTAAAAATCATTCCACTACGTGTTGGGTTACATTTTCCAACGCTCTATACTTAACACACAAAAAAAATTCTTTCTCTGCTATCTTACTTCCTTATCCTAAGAGTTGACCTGTTTTTACATGGGCCACTCGTACAAACCTCTTCGTTACTTGTCTTTGGATGAGGCACGAAACGAATGACGACGAAGTGTAGAAGACATCGAGAAAAGTTAATGTTGCGGCATTCTGACCACCGTATAAACTCCCGAATTCAACTTAAATAAAATTTTAATCACGAGTAACTGACTACTTACATAGTGGAAAACACACGATGTTAGAAAAAGGACGAGTTCAACTGACGTTAGGAATTCATTAACTAAAAGATCAGAAGCGAGCGCGAGATGCCTTACCGTGTGTCATCTAATTCTTATGGGAGCACCTCCCCACTTCAATTCAATAATTTAAATCATATAAGTGAATTTATGTATATATTCTTAAATGTAATTATATATATATATATAGTAAGTAAAGCTCGGTACATACATATAGAATTATAGGAAATATGTTGAAATAAAAATTTATTTAAATAACTTACTACTTTACGTCCACGTTATCATGTCCCTCGAAGGAGCTCCTTGGAGTGCAATTATGTTTAGACAATCTGTATGGAACAAAAATTTCTTTTATGTTATTTGATATACACCACTATGCCGCGTGTTAGTGTTTACGCTGTTACATTACTACTTTAGATTGTGGCGGAACTAAACTTGTTGGTTCAACTCTAAATCTTCTGCCAGACAAAATCGAAACTCGTTTTACGACCCCGTGGTCTTCAATCTGTCGTCTGTCTTCATTTCATGTTACAGGTTCAATTTTTGTTTATTTTTTTAGTGTCTATACTATTTAATTGCATGTACCTACAGGTTTCATTTAATTAAAAAGTGATAAAATATCTAAACTTACTCGCTATAATTCAGAATGGAAGGAAATAAGAGATTATTGTCACAATCTTCAGAAATACATTTGTCCTACTTCCTAACATATGGTTACACCCCTGTCTACATTTACCCTAGACGTCACCGTTGTTCATGTTCGGTAGTAAAATCTACCTTAGTGCCTACCCTATATATTTACATTTATATATTTTTTTGCACATGTTTATAATTTTTGATAAAAGTAATTAATTTTTTTTTTATATATTGTCTTGATATAGGTTACCAGGAATGAAATTTTAACGCAAGTTATCTTCCTTGCTTTATATTATTAATGCTCACTATGCTGCTGCTGGTATAAAATTCTGTCTCAAAAACAGCGCCAAAATCCGTTGTATAAACCTCTGGGCATTGGCCTCACTTTTAATTACTTAACCGTAGCTCCAGAGTAATTGAATTTCAAATCCCGCACATTAATTCATTCTCTTTTTGTTTCAAAATTTCTTAAAATACATATACCTCCTTATAGTCTTGTGAGTGGTATTCCATTCATTTCCTGTCTGAACAGGCTTATCTCTCTGCAAGACTCCGCAGGGTGTCGGCGATATAAGCAATCTATATCTCTTCTTTATATGTGGCACGCTAGCGTGAATTTTATTTCCTTCCGTATCGTTTTATAAGCAAGGTGGCCGAGATTAATCCCAACACCCTGCCGCTTTTCCAATTAAATTAAATGATAAAGTAAGAAAATTTGCGAATATTCACTACCGTTAATCAGTCGCGTGTCCTGTCTTGACAACTTTCTACCAAGAAGAGGTCTTATCTTGTCGTCCGCTCGAATTCTTCTTCTTCTTTGTCACTTCAGCATGTCATGCTGAGGTTGACGACACATTGCTTCGTCGGGGTACGTCTGGTTTTCGTTCTTATTTAACGAGGCCGGCCTACACGCATCAGTATAGGTAGCATATTGCTATGTGCAATCTGCTACGACCATAACAATGAGAGTCTAATATTTTGTTAGTTTACTGAATATGCATTCCATCCTTAGATTATATATCAAAAATGGACGCTATGAGGAAGAAAAATCTAATTTTAGATCCACCTCGATGTTGTAAATTTATGTAGCCCTGAAAGTATTAATGAATTTTCATCCTGATTTTAGCAGTAATGATAATATTATTAAACGAGAAACTAACTATCAAGGTTAGTACTGGAACTATTTCAAATACTTTGATTACATGGAACTATGTAGGTAAACAAAGAGATATACTCTAGTCATTGAGGTAATTCACACACTCAGCCACTGTTACAACATGCCATCGCTCAATAAATGCAAACCATCGCGAAAGTTTTGGAATTTGAAGAAAGAAATGTCTCACTTTTACCACGCGCTGTGTACTGTTGATAAGCAACCAAAATAACTTAATTTTAGCAATTATGATAAGGAGGACTTCAGTGAAATTCAACGCTCTGGAGTCTAAATATGTGAAGATGGTGGTAAAATCGTTAAGGGAGCGATTTATTTTAAGCACGTTTACCACGAATATGTCTGCCCAGTTGGATAGCTTTTGGCATAATTGTTACTCGCTTAGTTTACTTCTCATATCAGTAGCGGGCACTTTCCGTTCGTGCACGATTCTGTGAAACTATTTAGAATATATATATATAGGTATTAATTAATAAAAGAAACAATAATATATAAAATCTCTATATATATATGGAAGATTTTTTCTAGGAAATCAATCCAATTATTGAAACAAAGGAAAGCTAACTCAATTCTAACATACTAACTTAACACAACTTAAGTACAGAAAAAAAAACTGCTTAAATTTATCATGGGTTCACCTTCAATGCCAAACTGAATAGATGGTAACTTACTAGTTTGCAAAGTACATAAAACGAAGAAAAGATGTTCTGTTTGGAACATAGTTCCATGCAGATGTGTCCATTACACAGCATCAATCACCTTTGTATAGGATTTCTTTTACAGATGCCATAACTTTTCAGCGGAGAATATATTGATTCGTTTTGTTTGGACACCTTCTGCGGATCCGGTTGGGCGTAAAACAATTCTCGGATCAGGATCCAACGTACGATCCGATTCCTCGCACTACTTAAGCGTTGTTATATCGGGCATAAGATTTCTTCTTTCGTCATCATCTGATATTAATGGAATTTCTGATACAGGAGCGTATTTAGTACGGGATACCAAAGGATCTATTGACGGATTCAAAGCAAGAACCTGTCCAGCACTGCTTCCCTGTAATCGTCGCGTTACCTTGTTCTCAGTTTTTCCCTCTACATCAATTTCTGTCAATATGCATTGACGAAACTTATGGCTAGCTATTTGTTGCGATCGCGAGTTTGTGGCTCGCTGTTTAATTCTATTTTTGGCTTTACTCTTTTTGGAGTCACTAATAGTAATAATGGTACCTGTTAGCACTCAGATGCTCTCTTACTTTAGGTCCAGGTGATCCCAGCCGCACCTGCTTCCGTTCTTTGATCTTGGGCAGGTGGTTGATTTTCTCAACTTCTAGATTTTTCTTTTCGGTAAATTTCCTTTTTTTTTTTTTTTTGTTTGGTTTCTTTTTCCTGAGGATACGAAAAATATTCTTACCGATTGCAAATAGGAGATATCTATAGATGAAAATTCTTTCGAAATTACTTACAGGGTCAGATTCCTCGTAGATGTCCTTGGAAATGCGATAAATTCGTTTCGAGAGATATATTCTGCGGAAGACGTTTCGAGACAGAAAAGTGTCTTCTTCTTTTCTTTCCTTCAACATGTCGCCATGGCTCACGAGCTCGAGGAAGCATTACTCTCGTTGGGGTGCGCTTCGTATGCGGTTTACCTTAAGGCCAGCGTACATGCATCAGCATTTTTCATGTAGCATATTGCTATATGCAATAGCTACGACCATAACAATACAGAGTGGTCTGCACCACCTGTGGTTCAGACGACGCTGAAAAAATGTCGACTGAGCTAGCCGGTCTTAAACATAGGCCTCATCGCTGCGGGCGCTCAATGTGTGTCTCGACCCACGACCCAATGCTTTCCTCATCACTCGAACTCTACCTGACCGATGAGGCATCGAAGACACATCCCCGAAGGCTCGTCAGTCCTCGATCAGACCTCGATATTCTTCTCCGTGTAGGAAGTCAAAGGTACATCGACAGGCGGGCAACCCAAAAAATCCAGCCGATCGATGTCTCTTTGCCTTCCCTCACCGAGATGCTGAGGAAGCCCTGCGATCAATAACCTAAAGAACTGATCACTAGGCTTTCCCGGCACAACATCTCACTCTAATCTCAGACCACCGTTCAAGGGTGCGTCTCCAAGGCGTCGTCGGGGTAGTGACATGTTGACTCGTCCTAAAATTTTCAGAGACATATATTTATGTGGGATACCTGCGACAGCTATCTGCCGTAGGGTTACCATGTAGGAAGGATTAGCGTAGTGTAGCATTACTATGCTAGGGAGAAGGGAAAAGGGAGAAAATTGCACTATTGTCAAAAAGGTATGTCGGCCGCTAGGCTGGGAATGTCCTAAGCGGCACATTGGCATCCTGTAGTTGGCCAGTGAAGCTGGTTGGATGCCTTATTAGGGCTACCAGGAATAAACGACAATAGGTATAGACGATGTTCTCACACTATGGTCACTGCTTGATGGCTTTGGCGTGATAGACAGTTTTCCCCGCAGATCTTCAAGCTCGTATAGGGAATTTCCTTTCTTGGCTCTGACTCACATTTGACAAATTTCGGTCCCAGTTTTGCACTGGTCTGCTGCTGGAAATTGCTTTGGGCAAAATTCCGTCTAAATACCTCTTGACCAACTTTGAACTCGACAGGTTTCACCCTGAGATTGTAGGCTCGTGAACCCTGTTCGAATGCGTGTTGTAAGTTTTCCTGCACTCTCGCACGGATCAATCTCATTTTGTCTTCTGAGTCCACTCTCAATGGCTCATGAAGAGTTCCAAGGCTCCTCAAGATGGAATAGGAGCTGCCATGTTCAATCATTTGTTGACCGAAGAGTGTTCGATAGGGAGAGAAACCAGTAGCTTGATGGAAAGAGCTCCTGAGGGAGCTAGCTACATGACTTAGTTTCTCAGCCCATCTCGTGTGTTCCTTCTTAATATATGCTCTAATCCCCGACAATAGAGACCTGTTTACTCGCTCTGAGGCGTTTGCTCGCGGCGAGTGAACTGCCGTTCGCATGTGCTTCACCCCATACTTTTCCACTAATCTGGTGAACTGAGTCGAGCAAAACTGGACTCCATTGCCAGAGACGATCATTTCCGCGACTCCGAACACGTGGAACACTTCACTCTCAATGAATTGGCACACATTGAGTGAAGACGCTTTTCTCATAGGTTTGAGAATTGGAAACTTTGAACAGTGGTCAAGAACTATTAAGATGCAGACATTTCCTTTTACCGACCGAGGATATGGACCTAGAAAATCAATGTACAGCTTTTGCCATGGTCTTTCTGTCCCAGACTGGACTCTCATAGGTGGTCGTAAAATAGTATTGGGATCTTTCGTTTCCTTACACACGTCACAGGCGCCTACGTAGTTTCTGACATCAACTGTCATTCGTGGCCAGTACAGATGCCTTCGCAGACGTTCCAGTGTTTTCCCTATACCTCCGTGTGAAGCTAGCGGCGGATCATGAGCCCTCGAAATGACGTCGGTGACAAGCCCTCGTGGAATCCAAAGCTTCCAAGCTTGCAAATTGACAAGTTGCTTAGAATAGTGATGGCGTGTAAATACATGTAAAAATGGACTACCAACACAACCAGAAATTCATTACGCAAAATTTTGCTAATCACCATTCGTGTTTGCTATATGTTCTAAGGAATTATCTTCACCGGCGTTAGTTCGGGAGTGGAGTGGAATTATTTTCATGTGAGCACTTGAGTGGATGAAGTGGATTGACGTTTACATATTAGCATTGTGTTTAGAGTATATAGTGAACGCAGAAGCAATGAGTTCACAACTCAATAGATGGCTCTAGATGTACCGAATTGAAGCAATTCTCTGTTCACATTAAATTTGATGATATAAATTTACTCTTTGGTTCTTGTTCGTGCTGCAGTGCAGCTAGATTTGCGCATCGCGTCACTGTTTTTGCATATTCTTCTCGTTCGTTGTTGCCTTCCCGTACCATAGGCGCTGTTTCGTGTTTGTGTGGTGGCTTCACCCATCACTTACTTTGCACAGAATAAGATTGAAGGGCGAAACGGGTACAATGACAATGATTAATTTAGCTATGCATTGATGTGGCGGATTTTTGGGATCACTGACTTTTTCATAATTATGTACTAAGAAAAACAGAGGAGTAAATGAATGTTTTCTTAGAAGGGAATCTTTAACATATTTTTGCATGACGTTTGTTTTTGTGGATTTTAATTTCCAAGTGTTTTTTGAGACCAGATGAAATTTTTGAGGCTGCATATGAATGAAGACCTAATTAAGGGTTTCTTTTATATTGAAGGAAGCATGATAAGAAAATATACATTCACGTAGATAGACCTGGGGATTACACGAGGAAGTACAGCTTGTATGCAAGCCTCCCTTCCATCGCGTTTTTAAAATTGACAGAAGAATGTAGTTCGATTGGTATTTTATCAGCTTGTATGAAAAATGGCATTGAGACAAAGTTTTATGTATGTCGGCGGAAGGCGCTTTTGCAAACTTTGATATTAGAAAATTTTCTGGAATTTAAGAAAATAATTTTTGTGTATATTAGAACAAACAAACAAATAAATTGATTTTAAAAATCTTGAGGTAGGTAAAATTTCATGAAAAGGATATGGTCCTATAGGCGTGGTCGTGGTGGTCATTTGGCTGATGTTATTTTCCATTATTAACGGCATCTCTTTATAATGAAATAAAGATCCGATCATTTATTTCAAAAAATGGCATTTTTCTTTGAATATCAAAATAACACCTCATATTGGAAAACCCTTTACTATCAACTACACCAGCCTACCCATATGCTCGACTCAGTTTTCAATTCCACGAAATATTTCTAGTTTACCTATATTTTACCAAAAAGAATATCTAAGCATGTACGTACATATATTAACAAAAAACAATAAAAATGGGAAAGCAGAATGTGAGTACGAGCCAGAACAGAGGAAAAAATTGGTATATTCATACATATATATAAATTATTCCAAGAACGAAGTCATGGACTCTCTTCTAACGAATCAGTGTTGCTAACAAAATTAGAGCAATTCAACGAGAAAATTAATCACATCAACTAACATCATTATTGTTTGCCCGTCTCGTCACTATTCCATGCAAAGTAGAAAACGAAACGAAGCCACGCAAACACCGCTGACAGACGACGGTACGAGAACGCCACGAAATATGTGCCGAAGTGTGAGCGGAGCATGCCAGCGCCAGGCAACTGGCTGGGGTAGTGAATAGGCTTGAGTCTCGGATAGTACAGCGACGTGGCGCCTCTAGCGAGCAGTGTACCCAACAGCCGATTTCCATTCTTGCGTTCACTATATACTCTAAACACAATGATATTAGCAAATTAGTTACTGAACTTTTTGTTTACTATATGAAATAATTATTAAATAAAAATTTCGTTATCGTACAAAATGATGATTGTTGAACTGAATTACAGTACCACCTGATATTTTGCGACAAATTTTTTCGATATAATCTCATCCTTTGCTTCGAACCTTAGAATATATAGCAAACAGGAATGGTTGAATCGTGTAAAATTCGTGTACCATGAGCGTAATTTATCAAGAGCAGGAGACTATACATAAGAGTAAGTGAGATGCTGGATAGAGAAATTGTCAAAGCTGTAGATTAATTGTCAAATGTGCTTTTGTTTTGTGAGCAGATTTGGTCAACTTAAAGTTCTTTTGTGAAATTTAACAAAAATACCGAATCAATTCTTTTCAAAACTATTTATCTTTGAACTTTATTTAGTGCAAAGTTTTATAGTGCCACTAGTGCCTGTAAAAATCTTCATATCAATTAAAATAACAGAAATGAAGTGTTCGGTTAGTGCTTGCAAATATAAATTGGATTATAAACTAGGGAATCCTGTTTCAGGCAACTGCACTACCTAAATTATCTTTTTTGTTAATAGAAGCAAAGATTTATATAAATTAATTATGTGAATTGTTTCAGAATAAAGTAGAAAAAGAACATTTTTTACCACAGATGCTCCGCACAAAACCTTTGTTTACTTTTTGCAAATTGACAAGTTGATTAGAATAGGGATGGCGTGTAAATACATGCAAAAATGGACTACCAACACAACCAGGAATTCATTACGCAAAATCTGGCTTATCACCATTCCTGTTTGTTCTATATTCTAAGCTTCGAACTCCTTCATGCTTTCATGCAATATTTTAGAAATTGTAAAATTATACTTCTTTTCATGATCTGTCTTTGAATATCTACGAAAAAAACGATTAAAAACTTGACAATTTCCAATTAGACAGTTTGAGAGTTTTGCCATAAAAAGTAGAGGGGACTGTACGTGTGAGGTATTGCGATGTTGCTTCCGCAGCATTTAAATTTCAATAAACTATCTCCCTCACAATTTCTGTAAAAATTGGATGTCATCATAATGTAAATCCTGAAGCCCGGTATGCTAGAGCAAAGGAATTTTTGTTCCTATACAAAAACTATGTAAAAAAAAGTCATGGAATGCTCAAGGAATTCTTTTCTTTGCCGATTCCTTGGAGCAGTATGCTAGAGAAAAGTAATTCGAAAAGAAAAACTCTACTTCTCGATTGACAAAAAGAGGTCGTTGTTTTTCGAAAAATCCATTGATGTCAATATTTCTTAAAGAAATAAGTACTGATATACTTATTTCTGTAAGAAATTTTGAAGTTGGTGGAATAATTGAAAAATAGGTGGAAGGAACGGCGCTTTTGCAAGAGGTGAATCAATTTTAAAATGACAAATGGACGAATAAAAATTGTTTTATGTGTATCTTCATTTTTCATTGGGAATTATCCATTTATTCACTTTCTTTATTATTTCTTTATTGCCAGAAATATCACACAATTGACAAATCCAAATTGCCAAAAATTCCTTGACCTAATGCGTAACCCCCGGAATATAATACAAGCCATGAAGTCGCCGAAGGCACCGACACATTAAAAGGCATTAACGTGCCGGGTACAGCATGCAGTAAGAGCTCACTCTCACTGATTTTTGTATACTCGTCATGGAGGAAAAACTAAAATTTCATCTGGAACACGTCCTAAAGCCCAAACTGTCGCTCCCACAGCAAAATGAAGTTAAAACAAATTGCAGCCAAATATGTTTTCTTTCTAATAGTTTAAAAAAACAATAGCATGTAGACCAAATTTACGGAAATTATAGCGTTTGAACAAAATACAAGCAACTTTTATATGAAAAACTCCTTCAGTAAGACAAGGCAAGAAGACTGTGGATGTCGCTATATATTCTAAGGCCCAAACCAGACGAGAACTTTTTAGGGAAGGAAGGAATTTCCTTCCCTTGGCTTAGACGTGCGTGTTTAATTAATGGCTGATTTACTGCTGATGTGCTGTGACTTGCTTCAAATATTTTTATTTTGTGTGCGTGTAAACAATTATATTCGTACACGCTTGTAGTTATATGTATGAGTTTACTGCCATAATAGCAAAATTTACTGCCATAAAATATACTTCTGACTAGAACTTTTTATGGATAATTATGGCAGTAAAATTTTCCCCTTCGTAGGGGAATTTGACATTTAACTCAGTAAAATTTTGCTGGATTATGTTTTGTCCTTATCGTTCTAAAGTATTTTCAGATAAGGGGAAACTACTTACTCTGTTTTCTAGCAATGTTCGAGTAATGTAAATCAGCCATAATTTAATAATCATTACGTGTTGTGAATTTGCGATACAGTAATTGTTTGCATCAAAAACTGTGAATTAATTGAACACGCACACAATTAATTACGGTGGAAGTACGCGAAGCAACATTATTGCTATAGCATGTCGAAGCCAAGGGAAGTAAGTTCCTTCCTTCCCTAAAAAGTTCTCGTCTGGGTTAGACCTACTGCTTGCTTGCAAGCTGTACCATCTCGTGTAACCCCAGGGTAACTAAGTACTTGAACGGACGTAACCCTTGTTTTGTTATACTAATGGATGCCTCGCCTCCACCTCCTCCAAGGAATTACCGAACCACGAACAGCTGTTAATAGTTAATGTCGATTCGGACATTTTCTGTTGTTTTTCCGTATTATTTTTAAGAAGCCGAATCTTCTGCGAAGATA
This sequence comes from Dioctria rufipes, assembly GCA_963924295.1. Lineage (NCBI taxonomy): Eukaryota > Metazoa > Arthropoda > Insecta > Diptera > Asilidae > Dioctria > Dioctria rufipes. Next base: position 66,370,359 of record OZ002744.1, on the reverse strand, counting down.
ATTGTTTCTAAAATTTAAAAGCATTAATAAATAATATATATATATATGTATGTAAAAAGGTAAGAAAATTTGCATGACATCGCATTTTTATAACGATTTTAATATTGAAGAGTTTCACCCGTAAACATCTGTTCAAACAAACATTGGCTCCAAAAATATTTGCGACTGATTATAGTAAATTCCTATGGTAACAAATGTGAAATATTTCTTTGCAATCACACGGCCGACTAATAATGATGAAATTTTTAAAATTAAATGTAATAGAAATAAATGGCATCGATAACAAATGAATGCCCCTGCCCCTGCCCGTATTTCCAACGGAAATTTTGATTGTTAGTCGTCTTTTGCTATATTCCTCAAACAATAAAAATGATTCTAACCAATTTTATAAAATTTGGTATTCTAAAGAACTTTCCTGTAAAATAAAACATCTAGAACTGATCGCTTTCACAGTATACGTAAAAAACATTACAAATTGAATTACTAACTTAGTACGTGTATCATACGATTTCATCATTTAGGTTTAAAATAAAATTTTATATAGAAGGTTTTGATTTCATACACCTATCCTCCAAATGTTAAGAAGAAAGAAAATTGTATTTGAAGAGATGTAGGGTATTTAAAACCGCCATTTGTTTTATCAATATCGTGTGCCTTAAATCACAAGGGATGTGGTGAGTAGTAACCCTTGATATGTTGAGGCTAATATGAGACCTGCAGATCTCTAGAAGCAACTTGTTTGTTTGAAAAAATGCTATTTTTTCAATCTCATCACTTACGGTATTTTTTTTTTTTTTTTTTAAATCACTTGGGCAACGCGGTATTTGATATATTTGTACCTAAATAATAGCTAGAGAGATGAGTACAATAATTAATTAATTAATAATTATGATACGCGATATTAAGCACGCATGTGCAAACCATATACGCTGGAAACTCTGACCGAGCTCCCATGCATCTTCAGAGACAGAGGGTATACTACCGAAGCGGGTTTCATTGAACAATGATAACACACTGCACACGTTTTTATAAAATTTAAGCAGATCAGACATACATATAAAAGCGTAGACCAACATAAATTGTATGATACAATTCCCTGATGACTCTGAAACATCTTGAATATTAGGAAGTTACGATTCAGGTTAATAAATGAAAAATTTTAGAAGCACTTGAATTGCTGATTGACGGTGTAGCTGAGGCGACTGAGATCCTACGTATGTGTGGTAGCCGTAGCCGCTGATAATGACGATACATGATTTGATTCTCCTTAGGATCCGAATAGATTAGTAAAATCTCTCCTTTATTATTATATTGACACTAAAATGTAAATACATAGAAAATTTCAATTAATATAACATTCCTTTGTAGATCAAGAATATCAAAAAATGCTCAACAGCAGAGTTCTGCAGCCTTTTGTAATCTTGCTTCTTTCTAAAAGGGCATTACATATAAAACGGAACGAACTTTATAAGGTAAGTAGAAGCACCCAAATGATGTGACTAGCATTCACAAAGGGCTTATTTATTTAGAAATGTTTCGCGTTGCTTGGTGTTGAAGAAACATCTGACCAAAACACTGTCCGTCGAGCATATATAGAACTCGTAAAAAAGATTCATCCCGATAGTGGCTGTCCTGAAGCGTCTGCTGAACGATTTCAACAAATTGACGAAGCATTCAAAATCTTACAGGAAAAATTTGCGAAAAATCGCCGCGGTATATTCGAAGATGAGAATGAAGAAGTTTTTGATATTCGTCATACTGCACCACAGCATCGGCAGTATTTAAGCTTTGATGGGATCGGTATCGGGACACCATTTGAACGTCAAAAACAGTACCAACAAGTTAAGGCAATGAAAGCACAGGAAAGCGTTCTTAAGCACCGAGTAGAAAAAGCTCAAGCTGGAGAAATGGCACTTATGAAAAAAGGTAGCTTTTATAAAAATCATGCGATCAAAACTAAATATGGTTTTGACCGTATTGTGGAAGATTTGATTCAGGAAGCTATGTCGAAGGGTGACTTCGAAAATTTATCTGGATCAGGAAAACCTCTTTCTCAAACGCAATCACAAAATCCTTACATAGATTTTACCACACACAAATTAAACAAAATTTTGTTAGACAATGGATTTACTCCAGAATGGATTAGTTTACAACGTGAAATTCGGGAAGAACTGGATGTACTTAAGAAAAAGTTAATCGACCATAGAGCTTACTTTGGTGATATCCCCCTAAGTGAAAATGAAACCATAAAGTGGTTGTTGATAATTAACAAGTACAATGCTGATGTGGATTCAATCAACAAAAAAATTGATAAATTTAATTTGATTGTTCCGATTATGGATAACCAGATGTTTAGGATAAAATTACAAAAAATTGCTGATAATGTCCTGAACGACCCAGCCTTGGAACGTAATAAATCGCACGACTGTACAAAGGTGTCATCAGAAAGTGATAAGAATGTCTATAAAATGTCAAATTTGCTTTCATTTATTGGATCATTGTTTTAACATATAATAGTTGTTAGTTACAGGTTTTTAATATTTTAGTTAATTAGCGAAATAATTATTTAAACAAAATGGATGATTTTTTATGCGTTGTATCCTCTATTTATTTTGTTATTATTTCCGCTCGTGCAGCTTTTATCAGAAATATGTTTCACTCACGCCTGATATTACAAAATTAGTCCTGGCTTTCAGTGGATATAAAATGTATCAAACGGAACATTTTTCTCGACATTTATTGGTCAGTACCATGCTTACACACAAAAAGTATCGTCAGATTTAGTTGCCCGGCGGAGGAAAATGTTCCTCTCACCATATTGTGAATGGACTCTAGGGAGGACAAGCCTGGATCTATTCAGGCTGCTCCAATTGAAGTGGTTGATGATATATCCTGGCATTAAGCCATGTCTAGCCTTGTATATCAGCTGCAGCGAGCTAAGGTCATACATGTTGGCCAGTGGGTACAGGAGAAGTAGTTCAAGGAGATGGGGGGGGGGGGGGCACATGCGAGCCTAGTTTAAAACCGAAGACATATCTGGCGTATGCCATATATGCACGAGACATTTTAGAGAGGTTACCGCGAGAGATAGGGAACAGTACTATATCAGCATAGAAAAAATGTGGACGGAGCAGTGCAGAAAAAAATCTCATACGGGTGCACACATCAATGTGGTGAGAGGTCGCGTAAAGCGAGCGCAGGCCATAGTAGATCTTTGAGCCAATTCTGTTTATCTGTGGCTCCCACGTGAGATCAGGACCCATTAGAAGACCCAGATTCAAGACTAGTTGAGATCGCAATTTTATGGCCCTGTAAAAGCAAGTTAGGAAGTACAGACATGTTGGTGATGTTTCTGAGACGAATGGAGTCGATTGTCATGTACACGGAATTTTGTAACAGTGATCAGAATGTGAATGGGTCCAATCGGTTCACAAAATTGTACTAATTATATATCTGGCACAAAATGTAGACTTATGAGCTCACGGTATACAGAAAAGCTGTATTCTACACACTGAAACATCTTCCAAATTTTAGCAAAGAATATGGTATTGATGTTGCTTGTGTCGATATTTCAAGAGGTATTGTGGGAAGCTCCAACATCTATTATCGACACGATTTTTAGGACTACTATTTTGTTTTTCAACTTTTGTATGCTGCACTTTGAGGAAAAATTTTTACTGTGCTTTTCGTTTGCCTCCTCAGAAAAGTGCCGTTACTCCAGTTTTTCTTTTTAAATTCTTTTATATTTCTATCATTTGCGCTTATGTAGTCTATATTTTTATCCTTCTATAAGCTCTTGTTCGTTCGTATTATTTTTTCTCTGATTTTTACGCTCATTTACAGTACCCGTGTACGTATTAACTCAGGTCTGTAATAAAATAAGCATCACTAACTTAAGGTTGCCAGTTTTTGGACACACAAAGTCGGGACATTATTTTCTGAAAATATAATAAAAAATCGAGATGGTAATTTTAGCCAAAATTATGCAAATATAAATTTGATATAAAATTCATTGATCTTTTTGGTAATAAAATTATTACTTTTTTTGTAATTCACCTTTTTATAATTCAAAATTACATAGTACATAATATATGCATGTATGTATATGTAAAGTATATATTTAGTCTCCTAATCATATTTTAAACTCACATTCATCTTTTTAATGTTAATATACATATTTATCATTCACCTTTGCCGCTGGAAGATTTTTTTCGGACTCAGTATGAATATATACACATTTATGAAATTGTGCTTCATCAATCGCCATCAACTCTGCTTCGAAATTTAGCAGCAGTTATCTATTCCTATCTCTCCATGATATTTTCGGGAAACTTGGCAAATGAAAAAACTTCTGCATTAATAAACACGACTTCTTTTGACGCAATCACTAATTACGAAATATTTACATTTTTAATATCTAAACTAAATGAAACTTCTCTGATCACATATGGAGGAAGAGTATGAATTGTGGTGAAAAGGAGTGTAAAAATGTCAGAATTACTAATCAAATGCCAAAATTCCTATGGAAAATATATGTCTGGGTCTACAATTCCTCGGGGGGTCGTAAAAAGTAACATTTATTTCGGTTGAATTAACGAATCAAAATCACCAACAAAACTACAAAATTTGCATTTTTTACAGATGTTTGTACAGTAACGACAATTTTCGGTTAATCAACGTAGGATTAATTAAAAAAAAACTGCTGACAGTCAATTGATAAAAAGGCCAGAAAAAAATGAAGGCATCGTAGCAATTAAGAGTAAGTCATAACGCTTCTGGAGGTGTGAATACTAATTATATGATATTATTTGTTGTATAGCTCTGGCACGAATTAAAGTATTGTTATTACACATATTAAAGCCGTATTTAAATTAATGGATACATAAATTGACACTTAGAAGCCTATGGCCACAGGACGAACTTTGTCGGTAAATATGGTGACATAGATCTATAACGCACTTCCCACTGTTCATCAATTCTACTTTTTAATCAAGATGAAGGTGACCACAACAAACTGGACAGTAGGAGCACATTATCATCGGTAAAAAAATTAATTTGCTCGTGGCAGGGACATGAATGAAAATGTATTTATTTTACCCATATTGCTTTTATAGTACCTATTCACTTCTCAACATAGCATTTGATTAAACTTCTACTAAGTTTATCCCCGACCAAAAACGCGCCCCAGCAACGCTGCGGCAAAGCTAGCGGATGTCAACCAACAAATTAAAAGTAAAAACAAGTAAAAGGCTAGATTTAATCTACGACTAATTCTTATGATACCCTAGTGAATGCCTGTATGTACTTTCGTATGGTCAGCCATCTGTGCAAGTTCGATTTTTGAAGTGGGTTTTCGCATATACATATTTCTAGAACGGTCCTCGGACAGTAAAAACCAATTTCATATTCCGAAGAACTTTTCAGTTCAATAAAAACGTCTAAGACTGATTGTTTTCACAGTATACGTAAAAATCATAAATTTTTATATGGCAACACCAAGAACTGCCCGATTCAGTCCATTTTTAAAAATATATTTACTATTTTTATGAAACTGCCGTGTACAAAATTTTGGCTCTCTACGTTAACACGTTCTAAGGCGGTGTCCAAATATATAGTGAATTTTGTAGCGAAACCCACGAAGGAGTTACTCGATTTCTTGTGAGGACGGACAGACGAACGGACATGCAAAAAACAGCAACTTTTATTATTATTCGAGTGTGTCCAATCCATTCTGCTCTACCATCATTATTTCTTTGCGTTACAAACAGATTGATAAACTTGGTATACTCTAGGATTTCATCATCTCTAGGGTATAACAACTGACGAAAGATAGTAAATAAGATTCAAATCATAACGGAAATAAATTTATGTTGATATTCTGAACAAAACCAATAATAAAAACTATGTCATCTAGATTACAAGTATTTACACAGACTTAATAGTTAAAAATTGTATTTCCTGTCTCACTTAATGATGCTATTCCCGTAGCTACCAGCTTAAGAGCGTTAGGGAATGCATAATGCTCAGCCTTTTGAATTCTCTTTGTAAGCGCATCCTCATCGTCACCAAGCAAAATCGGTACTTTTTCTTGAACTATTATTGCACCAGTATCAACGCCCTGAAAATATTGAAATATTTCGATTTAAAAACAAAGCTGGATAAATTCGATATTATGAACTTACTTCATCTACAAAATGAACAGTACATCCAGATTCTGTATCTCCAGCTTCAATAGCCTTCTTTTGAACATGTAATCCGGGATGTTTAGGTAGAAGAGACGGATGGATGTTGATCAGTTTTCCTTTCCATCGTTTAACAAATTTTTCTGATAAAACTCTCATGAAACCCGCTAAACAAACTATATCAATTTTGTATTCATCTAACTTTTTCGTCATAGCATCATCGAATTCCTCTCTACTCTTGTAATCTTTGTGAGATATATACAGAGCAGGAATTTTAGCATTTTCAGCACGTTGCATACCCAAGACGCCAAGCTTATTTGAAATTACTAAAACTATTTCCGCTCCCATACCTCTGGATGAGTCTCTTGTGGTGTCGATTAATGCTTGTAAATTAGTACCGGAACCTGATATTAAAACGGCAACGCGCTTTTTCGGGGATCTAATGACACGTTGAGCTCGGGAAATACATTTTTCAAAATTGTCAACAACCACTTGTGGGCTGTCTGGAGAATTTCGTTTGATTACCTCACCAATCTTTGCTGCTTTATGCGTAAAACGCAAATGTTCCATGATTAGGTTTTCAAATTTGGGATCAACAATTAGGACAACTCCAAGGCCACAGTTGTATGTTCGTTGCATTTCATGATGAGTAATATTACCACTTTCCGCTAACCAACCGAAAACAGGAAGAATATGAAAATTGTTCGCATTCAGATGAACTCCGAGATCTTTGGTGAGGACACGAGGAATATTTTCAATTAATCCACCTCCAGTAATATGTGCCATTGCTTTTATACACTTCTTTTCCAGCAGCGGTTTTATTGCGTTTACGTAAATTTTTGTTGGCATGAGGAACTCTTCACCTAAGTTTAAAGTAGAAAAAATATTACAATAACAAAATTTTGTGCTTTTCAGTAAAATCAATATTAAAGCAAATCAAATCCCTTGCATTTCTTCAGCAGTTAAATATTTCAATACGTACCCAAAGTTTTATCAGCAAATGTAGCTTTATCATTAAATTTAGCTCCAGTGAAATCCATTATTTTGTGAATTAAACTAAAACCATTGCTATGGACTCCGCTGGATGGTAGCCCGATAACAATGTCGCCCTCTTGAATGTCTTGTATTCGTGGAAGCATATTATTTCTTTCTGTAATTCCCAAAGAAAATCCAGCTAAATCGTAAACATCATCTCGATATAGTAACGGAACTTCAGAAATTTTCGAATCTAAAATGTAAATAGGTATGTTTTATGTTTTATTGTTAAAATCAAATAAATATGAATGTCGCAACTTAACCAATTAAACTGCTGTCAGCTTGTTTTGCTCCTTCGGCAACGCCTGATGTTATACACTGTACACTGCTTGGTTCTGCTTTACAGCAGGCGTAATAACTCAAAAATGTTAGAGGCTCTGCTCCGTTGCAGAGAATATCATTTACACACATTGCGACCAAATCGATTCCAACCGTCGAGTTCAATTTACATTGCTGAGCTATTTTTATTTTAGTTCCAACACCATCTGTTCCAATGACAAGTATTGGATCTCTATAGGATTTGGGCACTTTAGTTAGTCGTTTTCCATTCTGAGACACGAAAGATTCAGGTCGTTGGGTGTCTTGAAGAATTTGTACAACCATTTGCTCAAAATTCTCATTTCGATCTGTTGTTGTAATGATTCTCTTGGTTCTGCCAATTTCGTAGAATTTCTTCGCTAAACTTTCTATGACGTTGTGGAACCCGTTTATTAAAACGGGCCCTTTTCCAGATCGTTTTTGTAGTTTCCCAATTACTTTTGCATTAGGTATCGCTTTCCAATCAACGTTCGACTTTGAAATTACGAACACCAGACCCACGCCACAATTGAAGTTATCTAACAGAGTTTCATCAGTTAAACAGGCTTTTGCTGCAAGCCAACCAAATATTTTAGGTACTGAAATCTCTTTGGTATCTAAAACAGTTTCATATTTCACTGGGATAATCTTGGCAACACCTTTAATGAGGCCATCACTAATATGAGCAATCGCTTTTATAACGTTTTTCTTTATCAAGGGTAACATATGATGAACATAAATTTTTGATGGCTGCAAAAGTTCCTGAGCTGCAGGACAAAAAAGTGGAAAAATTCTTAAATGGGTGGCCGACTTATGAAGTGAATATATATAAAAAGTAATAAAATACTATAATAGTTTTTTCATGTCCAAACTATAAATTATTATGACGAGTTTAAGGTGAACACCTTCACCTTGTACATGTACATTATTGCCCTATCATATTTGCTACATAATATTCTACCTTAAAAGTCCTAGTGTGCATCATTATGAGTCAGTAAACGCTTAGGGACAACCTATTTAAGATGAGACAAGTCCATTTGCCTACCTTAGAGTAAACGGCGAGAAATCGACAAATAAAAAAATCGCAAGAGATGAATGATTATTATCATGTCGAACGACTAGTGCGACCATTTACCTGTTATGCTATTACTTTTGATTTTTTTATCATTTTTAAAATAAACACACAAAATCCAGCAATGGCAAAGACTGGTAGCAAGTCACTAACGAAACAAATTTTTTTACTGCTCAATGAACTGCATGAGATAGGAAGCATAGAAAATAAACTGAAGACTGAGCAACTGGCGTAAATTCAAGGAACCCTTATAGTAAGTGGATTATTTCATCTTCTAACTCTAGATCATCCGCACCTTTTAATAGGTTATCAATATAAAAGTCATAATGGTTTCAAGCCTATAATGCTGTATTAGACTTGAAATGCCTCTTGGAACTAATCTTTGAAAGTGTTTTGAATGGACCGCTTATTTATTTTACACAACATTGAATCTTCAGTTGAATTTTAAGAATTTAGGAGGTTTCAGTCAAATCGAGAAGATAATAACGACCTTTTCCTTCAAAACCGATGCTAATTCGATTGGAATGGAACTATAAATATTTGAATATGATTGCGAAACCTTGACCGATTACTAACCACCCAATTTTCAAGGAATATCTTGTATTATCACAGATAATCGAACACTTGAGACAATTGAATATATTTCTGACGAAATTACAATTACATCTGGGAGTTTATGCTTTCCCTAATGTGTATTATCACGCATATATGTCCTTAGGGACAGTTTCACACTGTGGTTCCGTCCCTGTTAGCTTCCCAATATCGGTTAAAACATCCCAAATTTTCCAAAAACGAGTAGGAGTTGAAAGCAAGCTTCATCTGTCTCTTGATGACCGGCACACAATGAAGTAATGTCGCCAGGAATATGCTCGGTGAAGATTTCTCTTTTCTCAGTTTAAGAACTTTACTTTTTCTACTTTGTAATCTGTATAGATGAACTCAGGGTGGGTCCACGATGAAAATTGTGCAATTCTAAGTCATCTCATCGAAGACTTGACGGCATAATAGTCGGTGAGCTGGCCTTTTTTTTAAAAACGTGTACTTCTGACAGGTACACTTCTATGGTAATATATAGGTACATTACCAAACAAATCTTAAAACTGCTAGCGTCACTTAGAAATCAGGTCTCTCTCCTTCAGACCCTATTCAAAATTCATGACAAAAGGCAGGCTGGAAACTATCATGGTATTTACAGAGAAGTATATTTCTACCCTGTTAGTCGCAGACTTTGATGGGGTATTTCACTCTACCTTCAATAGCTGGAGCATAAATTAGCTTGCATCACCTTACACGCTCTTCAAATGAATAAATTTTGTTGTATTACCCGTATAACTGCAAAAGGCGTATGATAAAGTGTACTCTATTCGTGCCTGACATTATTGCCATTGTAGGTCATAATTGTATTAAAATATACCAATGTTGTTTACTAGAAAAAGAAGACTGAACAGTTTCGTATTTTCCAAGCCGAAAGGCGACACTATTCAACTATTATCACAGGTAAGGTATTCGGGCTTAATCCTAGATAGCAAAATACGGCTATAAGATAGCCATTCGCTTATCAAATGCTTTTTGACAGCATATGAGAGCATTGAGATACGTGGGCTGTTAGCTCAGACCGATTCACATTATAATATGCCTTATGCGCCAATTATGGCGCAGCTCTAGATATATTATTTGATTTGCTATCCTGCATCTCACAATTCAGAAGGAAACGCTGAAAGCAATGCACGACGAAAATGTTGCTGGACACGATGTCATTTTGTTGATAGAGAACATTGCGAATATCCTAATGAAAAGGTTAACAAATGTCTTCTAAGTAGATGGATCCAAAACTTGTAATGATACGGTAGTATGAGAAATTAATTTCCAGTTTAAAAATTGCAATTGTTACCGTAAAACGGCAGTAGTATAAATATAGGTTTGGTTAGAGTAGCGACAGTAGTAATTACAGGGCCTTTCAGCCTTACATAGACTTTGGTGAGGTCTATTATGATAACACATGTGAGTACTTTTCGGAAGTCAACGCACTAGCAATGATGGAGGGATCTAATGCCTCGTAATATTCCGTTGGTTCCAGTTGGTTTCTTTTCAGTAAGACAGCGGTATTGAGATTACAAAGGCTTTGCTTGAACCTTGTCTATAGCAAAACTACCGGCCGTCCCATTTTTTGTTACCATACTGTAGCCAGAGAGTTATCTCGTCAGGGCACCCGAGTTCCAAAAATTGGAACATCTCTGAACAAATCTGCGATTTGACCGTGGTTGGAAGTACTTCAACAATTTTTATCTTTTATTCTTCAGGCATTTCATGTAGCTAGATATCAGCAATGGGAATCCAGAGGTAGGACGTGGGGCATATTTTCTCTTTCCATGAACATGGTTGATATTGCATACAAAGGCCCTGTGATTTCGATATACTTTGAATTGAAGTTAATCTTTTGAGGTGGGTGGGGTAGTATAATCATGTATGATATACAAACTATAATATCAAAACGATACTCCTTCTATTCCAAACTTAAAACGATTTGTACTCCTCTATGTAAATGCACTAATTAAGTTTGGAATATAGTAAAAAACATAGGTGTTTGACTATAGTTTTCAGTTCGGAGCTACTGCCGCCTACTAGCTTAATTTTCCGTGTTAAGAGCAGTAAATAAGCCGCTGCAGGAATAACCATACGATCACAGTTAGTTGTCACAGGTAGCACCTACTACCATTTAGTATTGTTTAGCCTTATATCCACCCCAAAATCTAACAATGCCTTCATGAAACCACCAACAAACTGGCTGCCGATCAAAATTAATTAGAATACATACCAATGGTCTTACTACCGCTGAAGTCACATGGTGAATTGATATCAATTCCAAACTGCTTAAGTAGGTCGAAAATTTTATCGTACCCGGCACAGTGAAAGCCGCTTGATGGTAAGCTAATAAGTAAATCACCTTCCTCGTACTTATCATATTGAGGAAGCTCGTGGCCACCTTCAATTACCCCAACACTGTAGCCAGCAATATCATACTTCCCAACGGAGTACACAGCAGGCATTTCAGCAGTTTCTCCACCTTAATGAAAATAAAAATATAAATTATATAGGAAGAATTTAAAGTAAATAAGAGAAAGTTTACCCAGAAGAGCACAGTTAGTTGCTCGACAAGCTTCCGAAATTCCTTTTACAATTTGTGCTGCTACAGGAACTTGGAGTTTTCCACATGCAATATAATCTAGGAAAGCAACAGGCTCTGCTCCTGTCTCTAAGACATCATTCACACACATCGCAACCAAATCGTATCCAATGGTTTCATACATTCCATAATCTAATGAAAATTTAATTTTCGATCCAACACCGTTAGTGACTTCACACAGAACTGGGTTTTCGTAGGATAACTAAAAAGTTAAGTAACAACAAAAAGAAAGTCAAAACAAATGCAATATCTAACCTCGTTTAAGCTGAATAGTCCTCCAAATCCGCCAATTCCACCTACTACACCAGGTCGTGTTGTACCCCTAGCAAGTGGCTTAATTCTTTGTACAAGATCATCACCGGCATCTATATCCACCCCGCTGTCTTTATATGAAAGGGATGGGCCATGATTACTGAATAAAACGCATATAATTAATTTTCCTGTTAATTTTATTGAATTGTTCAAACATTACAATTTTAATGCCTTTTGAGCGATATCTGTTCGGTATTGAGCGCCAGTTCCGGAAAATATTATGTCTTTACACGTTTTCGTAGCTTCGAATGCAGCTTGCTTAAGATCGGTTCCCAAGCAGACAACAATTAATACTCTTCCTCCATTCGTTACATATTTTCCCTTACTATCCACTCCTACTCCACTATGGAAAGTAATCCGAGATGGAGTGTCAGTTGGTATTCCTTTAGGAATAATTTTTAAATAGTAATTATATGGAAGAAATTGAAAAAACAATGATCCTACCTTTGATAATACATCCTTTGGTGGAAGTCTCAGGATATCCTGCGCTCGCCATAACAACCCCAACAGCGGAAAGATTATCTTTCCACGCTAATTTAATACTATTAAGACTGCCTGTGCAACATGCAGACATAATATCGTATAAGTCTGTTTCAAGAAGAGGTAGAATAACTTGAGTTTCAGGGTCTCCAAATCGACAGTTAAACTCCAAAACTTTAGGACCATCGGAAGTAAGCATTAACCCAGCATAGAGAACACCTTGATATCGAATCCCTTCCTTCTTTAGACCATCCATAGCTCGTTGTAACACCTGAGACTTAACCACTTCTAAATCAGATTTTGAAATTAAAGGGCATGGACAGTATGCTCCCATTCCTCCAGTATTAGGACCTTCATCATTTTCCTTGAGTCGTTTATGATCTTGTGAAGGCAGCATTACTTGAACACTGTTGCCATCGACAAATGCTAAAACAGAAACTTCTTCACCCACAAGTAGTTCCTCAATAACCACTACTTCTCCAGCTGCGCCGTATTTTTTCTGTCCAAGAATCTCATCAACAGCTGTACAAGCTTCGTTCGTATCAGATGCTACTACTACACCTTTCCCGGCAGCTAAGCCACTTGCTTTTACGACGAGCGCATTGAATGGCGCACTGAAATTAAATTAGTAAGTACTTAAAATAATTAGTATAATGGTAACGGAATCGAAGATTTACTTTTTCAGGAATTGCTTTGCTTTGGTGGTATCTGTAAAGGATTGAAAGCGAGCTGTTGGAATCTTGTGACGAACCATGAAATCTTTTGACCATTTTTTGTCTGATTCTATCTGAGCACCATTCTTGCCAGGTCCGAAACAGGGAATGTTGATATTTTGAAACTCGTCTCCTATACCATTTGCTAAAGGAACTTCTGGGCCCACTACCACGAGATCGATAGATTTTTGTTGACACCATCTAGTTATTGCCTATAAATATAGAGAAGATACATATTTGAGTAAGAACAAGATATAAAATTATTTCAAAAGTATGTATAAGACAAGTATATGTACATTAGGGTGGCCCAAAATTGTATGGATTTGCAAAAGTGCTAAAATGTCTAAATGCTAATACAGAATTTGTTAGCTAATGTAATTTTAAACTTCTATGCACAATTTCAGTGAAATTCATGAATTTTTAGAGGTAGCTCAAATCGAAAATAATGTTGTTTTGGCTGTTTTGGACTTTCAGGAAAACTATTTCAACATTTTCCGTCATAACTTTTTTAATTTGACAATATTTTTTCTTCATTCTTCTTTTAAATTTAAGGGATCTTAATTATGAACTTATTACAGTGAAAGTTGGTTTAGAAAATTAAATTCTTTTATTTTTATAAATTTTTCAAAATGAAAATTTGGACCCGGAAGACCAATTTTTTGACTTCGTGTCAATTTTTTTGTAAGGAAAAGTGGCACGCGGGTACAGTTTTTCTACTATAACGTAATCCACAATCGATTATCTTTCTAGCGACTATAACTTAAGGAACTCACGTATTGTATGAGCTGTTCTCAAAATGTGATTTTCGAAGGTGAAGCATTTTTACAGTTACTGGCTGTACATTACCCGACATTGTTGGATTTTAATTTTTTTACATTTCACCAAAAACCACTGCAATCAGACACACAAGGACGCGTATAGAGAGGGGGGAGCGAATAACTAATCTTTACACCAGTACAATATTTTAATTAAATAAAGCTGTTTTTGCATACTATTAGATTTGTGATTCGATTTTTTTAACGTGATACCGGGGCAGTAATCACAGCCTGAGTACATCATGAAAAATTGATTCACCATGCAAATGTCAAAAAGGTCAACAGGGATTTTTTCGAATTTGAAAACCGTAACTTCGAATTTTTTACTTATTACGAGTTTAGGGGACCTACAGATTATGCTCTTTCCACTGATTTTAGGATCTCAAGTTAGTACTATATGTACATATATGATTTGATTATTAACTGGAAGATTTATAAAAAAATAAGTAGAACATGAGCTTGTCATGCAATATCATTTTATTAAACAAAAAGGGCGTAACAACATTCAAGAATATAAGAGAAATGTTGGTTGAAATGAATTGGCATCGCAAGTTATATTAATCTTGAACCAGGACATACGTTTATGGCAGCCTGCGCATTTCATCATAAAGTTGAACTGTTCCTTAACAAAATTTGAGTAGGCCCCATTTTAACTATGGGAGCCTTATTTTTAGCAGACTATACTCAATTTCTCAAAGAAGAGTTACTGTAGCCTTTAACGACGTCATCCGTTATATTTATAAACTTCCTCGGAGCGCTCGTGTATCTGCTCTTGCTACATCCCTACTCGGTAGCTCTGTAGAGGCCTATTTGATTCGTCGGAGGCTTATCTTCCTTCATAGGCTAATTTACACTAAATCCCCTGCATATCTATTCGAAAGCCTATAGTTCTTGCACTCGAATAGAGATTTTCAACTCCTTGTCCCGAGATGTACATCTAGGTACGGTGAGCGCTCTTAATTCGTCCAAGCTGTCCGAAAATGGAACTCTCTTCCAAATGTAATTCAGCGCACAGGTTCCGGGCTGACGTTTGCCAAGCTAGTCAAATATTACCTTAACTAGTTATTAGATAATAGATTGGTATTTATTCTCAGATCTTAAAATTCTTGTTGAATTGTTTTAATTAATTCTTAATTTTATTTATTTATTTATTTTTCTTGTATTTTGTTTTTAATTTGTTGTATTTTTATTTATTTACTTATTTTTTTATTTTAGTTTTTGTTCTTTTCTTTGCCCTTTATCTCTAAGTTCTCTTTTTCTTTTTCATCTTTGGATATCCTTTTTTTTGTTTTTTTTTTTTCTTTCTCTATTTATTCATTTATTTATTTATTTATTATTATATTTTTTTTTATTATTATTTTATTTTCGCTTTAATTTAATGTTACTTATGTTGTTTTTTTCCCCACCTAATTATACGTTATAAGATTTTGTAATCTTCTGTACAAGACCGAATAACTGTATTGTATTGTATTGTAGCCATGTCCAGTGACCGGATTAATAAACAGTTTGTAAAATAGCCTGCTTAGACCAATTAGTATACACATTAGGAGAGGAGAAGAGGTGAAGAATTCTTCCGGTTGCCAAATGCCGGGTGAGCTACACTAGCGAAGATCCACTTGCCTGTCTTCCCATTTTGTAGTGACTTTTTGGTAGGCCAAATTTTGGAATGAGTATACGGACTGTCGCCTCCGGTTTTAGCAAATATTCCGCTTTTTTTATTTCCGTGCACTAATTTGTGTCCAGGAACCCAAAAGAAGGTTACTTTGTTATTCCACTACCTAGAAAGCAGAGAGCAGGCCCAGGAGCACAGCTTTTCTGTCTGAGCACATATAGTTGCTGAAGCTCTTGCAGACCCTGTTTAGGCTTTCCTGAGCTCCAACCTATAGCTTAGACCTCCGCCTGAAAGATGGAAGATGAGGCATCAAGCGGAATGGAGAGTTCCACTTCTGGACTCACCACCCCTGCGAGAGTTTAGCTAGCAGATAATACAGTCAGATTTATTTTATTTTAAATGTAATACGTGTCTTTTTATTATATATACATTTTATTATATTGTTATATATATAATATAAGTACTATTACAGATTTCTTGAGATTATATTTCAACAAGAAACGAGTAGAGGCGTAATTAATAATTTAAAATCGTACTTCGCCCACCATGGTATCCCAAAGGTTGTCAGTAAATTGCCTTCAGTTCCCAATACTGGTGTCATCTGAATTCAAAACTTTTCCTGACACTTAAGGTTCACAGAAGCAGAAGAAACGAGTACAATGCTGATTTAGCTTTACTCGAATATTGAGCAATACTCTTCTGGAAAATGGGCTTAGTCCATCGGAACAATTATTGGCATGGCATTCAGTAGGACTGAAAGTATCGGGGTAGTATACTATTCAAACTATCCGGTATAATTTGGATCCAATTCCTGAGATCCAAGTATCCGAATTCGAACTATCTGGATCCGGAACCGAAATATCCGGATCCAACTAAGCACAAATTTTTGAAAATTTCCACCCGATTGCATTGTTTCATTCGGAAACTGGAAATGTCATGAAATTTCCGTTTTCCTAATGAAACAATGCAATTTTCGACCTTCTTGACTAAATAACTTTGTGCCTGAGGGCGACGGTGAAATTCTAGGAATAGTTTTAGAGTAGTAAATGTGGATGGATTTATATGTGGTTTTTTTGATTTAGAATAGTGAATTGGGGAAATTTCCCCCCTGGGCTTGTCCAATTGAGGCCGTATGTGATATCAAATTAAAGCTCTTCCTGAGTGCTATTAAATGGCATATTTTCTTTTCTTCTGTAGACTTTTTTCATTCGAATCGTTAAAATGCGTGATTTTCAAATTTGTGTTCAGAGGGGGCATATGTCAGATAGATTATGTACCATTATATAAGTTTTTAGCGTAATGACTAAAAAGTAGAAAGTCAAATATATAGAAAGAACTTTTAAAATAAATAACTTTATAAATAAATTGCATTAAAAAGTACAAAATAACAAGAAAAGTTTCATTTCAAAATAAGTAATGCTAGAACTCAGATTAAATCTCAAAATTGAATGTAATTATTAACAATATTTTAAAATTATATTATCTCGTTTGACTTTAAATGTTTGAACTCTTTGTAATGAAACTTTCTGAGAAAGAAAGAAATATTTTGCCTGGATCCAGATAGATCCTAGGTAGATAGGTCCTAATCGCGTGGAGATTCGAAAATGCAACACAAAGGCGAAAATGTACCTGACATCCATCTACAACCGAACGCACGGAGTGAGGGATAAGAAATTGCTAACAACAGAGCCAGTAGCCGACAATTTATCGGACAGCACCAACGTTATACTTGTTAGAATCATAAAAGTATTCAGAAAAACAACACAACACATTTTTATTAATCGATGATTGCGTTCACTTGTGATTGATAAATTTATTCTATACTATTTGTAGAAACACTGTATAATTTGAATACGTAGCTCGACGACTCGCCCGTTAACAACCTACCGCCAGGCTGACTGCTGATCTAAAAACTGAGCTTATTCTATCTCTCGATATCTTACATATTCTTAAGTATCAATTTTTGTACTGTTTCTGATCGGGGTTTATTCATATAAGAAACAATGTGGGCTTTTTTTTGGGAATCTCCGATCAGTAAGAACCACTACAAAATTTGGGTTTGTTTTATTCAATTTGCCCGACGTTTCGACTCTGTGGTTTTTGAGTTCTTTTTCAAGGGGTCTTATATATCTGTGTAAAAATTACTCCACTATAAACATCGAAAAACACTACATTTATGCAATAAATAAAGGAGAAGAATAAGATACGTTAACATAAAAACAATGAAATTAAAATTACTAGACCAGAGAGATATTAATAGAAGTCTGATTGCCAAAGAGGCAAACCTGTGAATTAGCCTTAAATTTAGTCAGAGAGTAATGAACAGGAACAAAAACTGAGATAGCAGTTATTACAAGAAATGATAGAAGATCTCTTTTGAAAAATTACTTGCTGAAATTTTGGTACAAGAATCTCAATGGTTTTAGATTAATGAAAGTAAACGGACTTCTTTTAAGAGAAAAGGAAATATTAATAGGCGTCCCACAAGGATTTGTCCTTGGAGCAGTTATGCTTCTCATACATACATTAACTAAATGGAAAATATGATTAAGGTAGCAATATATATCTTTTATGGACGGCACGCTAGTATATATGTCGTAGACATTTGACGTAACTCAGCACTTCAAGAAAAGTCTAGACAGTTCATGAAAAGTAGGCAGATATTGTAACGGTTTTGACTTGGCCACTTTTTACATTATGTGTCTGAAACTTCTAGACAATTCATGAAATGCTAAAAGCCTTTACACCGATAGTGTAATACCACCCGATATAACCAAATACTGGGAGAGAGATATGTGTGGCGAAGGAAGAGGTCGCACCCAGCCCTGCGACACACCAACATCCACACATAAGCACACCCACATACACGCACATATACACACATACGCACACATACAAGCTGTCTACGATAATATAAATCATAGACACTTGATGTAATTCAGCACTGCATGAAATGTAGGCAGATAGTGTAACAGTTTGCGTTTATTGACTTTTTACACGAAGTGTCTGAAAGTTTTAGCCACTTCATGAAATGGTACAAGCTTTCACGCCGATGGTGTAATACCAACCGATATAACACGCCGGCGTGTGTGTTTGCCTGTGTGTTCCAGTCGTGTGTGCGTATGTGTGGCTGGCTCGCAGGTCTGGGCGCGACCTTCCCTTCACCGTTTTCTCCCTCTCCTAGTATTCGGTTATATCCGTATGTTTACACCAGTGGTCAGTGGGTTTCGTAAAAAAATTAGGAGTTCCAGAGAACATTTTATAATTTTTTTTAAGAAAAAGTTTAATTCACTTTGGCCAACGTACTGAAAGGAGATATGAAATTTCTGTCAAATAAATTTTTCATTTGTCTCAAAACCACCAGAGATTCCGGCATGAGTAACATCCACTTTATCTCTTTAGAGCGGAACGAATGTAAACAAAGGCATGTTCTGTTCAAATAACATAGAATTACAGCAATAACTTTGGCCCAAACAGAAGCAGAGTAAATCTAACAAGAAGTTAAGAAGCAGTCGAACAAAATTGGGCATTTTTCGTGTTTTCAAGAAAGAAAGAAATATATGTCATGTAAATTTCATTTGATCAGTTATCGTGCTGCTCAACAGGATGAAGCTTGCACTATTGCTGAAAAAATAGTGAAACCATGTGGCAAAGATATAGGTTCTTGCATAATAGGAGAAAAACATGTCAAAATGGTTGATTACTGTACCAAGATATGCTTTTTTGTAAAGCTCTATCCAGCAAAATAAAAGGTGAAGAAATATTTATAATAATTGAATCATATTTGAAACATGATATATCTTGGAATTTATGTCGCCATGTATGCACCGATGGTGCAAAAGAAGTTCTTGACAGTTTGATAGGCGTACATATAAAACAGAAAAATCTTTACATTAAGAATAATTCTGTCTTCATTGGCAGGCTCTTGCACTAAAAGGAAGGCCAGAAGAACTAAAAACTGTTCTTAATGATTGTGTAAAAATTGTAAAATTTATCAAACCTAGGCCGTTCAATTCGAGAATATTCACCTTGTTATGTAAAGATATGGGAAGTAGTATGTATAAAACATTATTACTTCTTACAGAAGCTCATGCTTGTCGCGTGGTAAATTGTTGCCAAGATTTTTTTACTTGCGAGATGAAATCAGATCGTTTTTTATTGAAAATCCACATGAATTATCTCACAAATTAAATAATACGAAAGGCATTCAACAAACGGCTTATCTTTCAGACATTTTTCATATTTTAATGAAGTAAACCTTTCTTTTAATGGCGTAAACAAGAATATTTTCAAAGTTCAAAATAAAATAAATGCAACTACTTAGTTACATAATATAATGAAATAAAAATTTTGCGCAAGTTGTATTTTGGGAGGAAATACTGAATGCTTTTTTAATTTACGTGAATTTTTAGTCGTCAATAATGCTGAACTTAATGAAATTGTAAAAAAATATTTATTGCAACATTTATCAGATTAATTATTTTCCTGCTCAGCCAGAAAGTTTTGATAGGGTTCAAAATACATTTGTTGAATATTGTGACACCTACCAACTACCAATAAAAGAAACAGAACAACATATCGATATTTCAACTGACTCCACATTAAAAATAAAACTTTTTGAAGGAGAGAATTTTTGGTTTCCCAATATCCTAAGCTTGCGAAAAGAGCTATTGCATATCTGATGCCATTTGTTACCACGAATATGTGTGAAGGATCTCTCTATATATGTATATATTACCAAAAAAAGCAAATATAGAAATAGATTACATGCAGAAGACGATATGATGTTGTAAATTACAATAATTATACCAGATTTTGATATAATTTGTAATAAAAAACCTAATTATTGAGTACTTTTTTAATTCAAATTTTTATTATTTAAAGTTTTTATATAAAAAAAAATACAATTATGTTATATAAAGTTGTGTTTTTACTTGCTGGATAGTTTCCGAAATTGGGATTCCACGAATAATATTATCAGCAGAAGGGTTCCAACGGCCGGGAAAGGTTGAAGACCATTGATTTACAGTATTGGCGTAAAAGCTTGTAGCATTTCATGAAGTGACTAAAAACTTCAGACACTTCGTGTAAAATGTAACTAAGGACAAACTGTTACACAATCTGCTTACATTTATTTCATGTAGTGCCCAGACTTTTCATGAACCGTTAAGTTACATTAAGTGTCTCTGACATATATGTATGTCATAGACATTGGACGTAACTCAGCACTTCACGAAAAGTCTAGACACTTCATGAAAAGTAAGCAGATAGTGTAACGGTTTTGACTTAGCAACTTTTTACATTATGCGTCTGAAATTTTTAGTCAATTCATGGAATGCTAAAAGTCTTTACGCCTCTACTTGAACAACTAATTATGTAAATACATATAATCTATTTTTGTCTTTTTTTCGCATTTCTCTTGTTTTTTTAATTTTTCTTAACTTTTTTTTTAATCATTCATTTTTTTTTAATTTTGATAAATGATTAGATGTTTTTTTTCTGATTAGTTAAGTTAGTAGTTATTGTCACTTATTGAACTACCTGTAAATTCTAAACTAGTGTTTTGTATATTAATAAGATTTTAAAATCTTTGTACAGTTGCCAAATAAATATTATATTATTAATGCTGAGGCCCTTACGGATCTGAGAGCATTCACTTAAACGAGTATGAAGTGGAAAATTCATTGAGTACTTTAGACTGTGATACCTCTTACGGTAAGGATTTAATTCCGAACATCTTGCTTAAACATTGTTGTAGTTCTTTGGCTATTCCACTAACAATAATCTTTAATCTATCCCTAGGTTTGGAGGATTTTTTAGATGATTGGAAATTTTCTCTTATTAAACCTTATTCAAAGCCGGTTCCCGGAATCAAATCAGCAATTATAGACCAATTGATAAACTCTTCTCTTACCAATCGCCAAAAGTTTTGAGAGCTTAGATAAAATTTATTTTTTACATTAAAGAAGGTAGGTATTTCCTCCATGCAGCACGGGTTTGTAAGTGGTAGATCTACCTCCACAAATTTAACTCTCTTCAAATATAGAGTGTCTGTTGCTATTGAGGATGGCTTTCAGGTAGGCGTTATTTACACAGATTTTGTAAAAGCCTTTGATCGCGTTAATGTAACTCTTCTTATTAAATACCTTGAAGTGTTTCGTTTTAATTCGTCTCTACTTGCTTGGTTGACTTCGTATCTTACTAATCGTACTCAGTGTGTTAAAGTGGGTTGCTTTCAGTCGCAAATTTTCAAGTTTTGTCTGGTGTTCCGCAGGGAAGCCACTTGGGTCCCTGGATGTTTGTTATATTTATTAATAATGTGATAAATATTTGTCGGTCCGCGCAACCATTGCTATATGCCGACGAGCTTAAGATAATAGCTGTGTTCTTTTGTGTCCGCAGAACAGGGCAGAACAAAAGATACGCAAAAGGATGCCTCATTCATTTTCATAGAAGTTTTATAAATAAAGCGAACAGTACAAATAGTTCGCTTCAATCGGCAGAAAAATTTGTTCTCTCCTTCATACTGAATATTCTATCGGTAATGTTTCCATTGAGCGGCCGAATGAAATTTTGGACCTTGGTGTCATTTTTGACTTGAAACTGGGAAGTGGTTGGCATATTGATTATAACATATCTGCTGTAGGTTTTTAAAGATGCTTGGTTTTATCAAACGAAATACGGAAGACTTTAGTGATATTCACACATTAAAAGCTTTATACATTGCGTTAGTTAGATCTAAAGTGGAGTATGCTTCAGTGGAATGGTGTCCATACACCAAACAACTTACTGACAGCATTGAGAAAATTCAAAATAACTTTACTCGCTATGCATGATTTACCCAATTATAAATCAAGATGTATGCTTTTGGGGTTACAACTCTTAGGTACTAGGAGAAGAATTTCATCATTAATGTTTGTAAGACATACTCTGCTACAAAATCCTCTACTCGAAACGAATTTTATTCAAACTTTAATTCATTTCTATAGCAAAGTCGTCAGATTTGCTTGTACGCAATAGTTTCACCCGATTTCATTTATGGCACACTTCAGTCTCAACTCAAGCTCCGATTTGCGCTACGCACGCGGCCTTAAAGTGAGAAACAGAATGTCGCGCTGGTGCTCGTAGTTGGCGTTGTAGCACAAACTGTCAAATATAACACACACAATTTTCGTATGATAACGACACAATGCGTAGTTAGCGCAGGTGCTTGGTGCTGGCACTGTCGCGCACTTTTGCCAAATTTTATTTTTTGGTGCGTGCCAAGATTGACATATGCAATTGCGAAGCAGTTTGTTGGATTGAAACAACATGGAAAGTTTTAATACAGTAAAATTCATGCAAATAATGAAAAGAAAAGATATATTGTGGGATCCCCTATATAAAAATTTAAAGATAAAAGCGGAAATATGGAATGAAATATAAAATATCAAATTAATTGTGACAAAGCTAAGCTGCAGCATTGTATTCATACTCAGCTACAAGGTAAACGGCCAGTTTTGCGCCAGCCAGCACCACATTCTGTTCCAGCCATAAAGATTAGAAAAATCAAGACTTTAAGGGTAGGTAGAAGTAGAATGCATAGTCGGGGGGTTAACGATTATGTAGAGTAGTTATTATAGAAGACATTTCTGAATATATTAACTTAAGAAGACTGCATATCAGGTTTGTGCCTCAAGTATAAAGATTTTCAAAACTTTCTGTTATATTATTTACCTGTACCCACGTATACCCACATTATTTCTCTCAAACTACTTAAAGAGTCTACCATAACGCAATAAATCAAATGCAAAGTAGGTATTATATGGTATCTAGATTAGCAAGGGAACTGTACCCACAAAAAATAGTATATTACTGGAGAAGCAGACCTGTTTAGCTTCTCATCTCAATTGCAGAGGTTATCTTAAAATTAATCCAACCTTACTTTAAAATCCTTTTCATTTACATCGTTGACGAGTTCTACTTTACTAATCGCACTAATTCCAATACTCCCAGGCAGTACGTAGATCTTTTCCACTTTAGAACTTTGAGACAACTTCCAGGCAACAGCGTGCTCACGACCACCACTGCCAATCACTAAAACATTTTTTCCCGGCATATTTCTGTATTCACTAATAAATTCTTGTTCAATCACTACGAACTTCTTAATTCTCTTCAAATTATTTTCTTTAATAAAAATCACTTCACCAAACCAAGAAAATCTGTCACAATTCCACCTTTTATTGAAATTTTTAGAAGCGGCGACACACAATCATTGATTAAACGCCCAGAGTTTACTGAAGGCAAATCGTTCTCGTGCACTGTTCTTTAGCCCCAGTTGTTGTTAAGCTTGATCTGAGTCTCAGCAGATTGCGATTTGCCTTGCGAGTTCATGTATTAAGTTCATTTTGGATATTTGGGTAGGTATGTGTAGGTCGTGTATGTAAATGGAGGAATGGCCTTCGTAACGTATGTAAGCCGCGTCGCTTCTGTGTACTACGGTATTCTACGAATCGCACATCTTAGCAATAATTTGATAGCAATTCCATGGAATACGGATGGATCAAAGTGATCAACTGTTGTGTGACTCTAATAATTGATCTAAAATTTGATAGCGAAATATTTTTCTAACTTCTATATTTTACTAATCGTCCATCTGATCTGCTGCAAGATAGGACACAGAAGAGCTTTCCGATTGTTTTACATTTAAAATGTACATGGCTGAGAAAGGAGAGAAAGAAGAAGAAACAAGTAAAAAAGTTAAAATTGGTCTAAGACCAATTCTTATGATACCCTCCTAGATGAATGCCCGAATGAAATTTCGTATGGTCACCCATTTGAGCAATTTTGATTTTTGCAATGATTTTTCGCATATATTTATTTCTAGTACGGTTCGTCGGACAGAAAAATTGATTATAACCAATTTTATAGAATTCTAAAGAAGTTTTTAGTAGGTACAATAAAAATGTCTAGGACTGATCGTTTTCACAGTATCCGTAAAAAACCTAAAGTTATACCCAGCAAACACAACTTTCCGAACTTCAGACAGATCTGAAAGTTCTCGGAAAAATGAAGAAAACAAAAAAACTTCCCTTCCGATGATTCTTTACGAATTTGTGACGATGGAGGAAGTACGAATTTCATAACTTTCGCGCAAAAATTTCTTACGAACTGTCGTTACGATTTCGAGAAGATGTCGGACATGCGATCATTCAATTCAAATTTCATACGACCTTTCGTTACGAATTCGTAAAGAAGTCGACATTTCGTGCATTTTTGCGGTTCTCGGAACTATATCGCTACGAAAATGTACAGTTAAGCACGTCCAAAATTTTATGGAATTGAAGCGCATAGCATTACGAATTGTGATTTGTTCTAGTGCGGTTCATTGTTGCGACGTTTTTTTTACAAGTTAAATAAGTAATAAAAATAAAAAGTGGAAGGTTTTTTATAAGTGAAATAAATAATAAAAAGTGGAATATAGAAAGAAAACGTAAGTTTGTGAACCTTATATAAGTAAAGAAATTATTTTATAATATCTAGAAAAGTGAAGGTGTACGCACATTTCATATTTGAATGGCTGATTGTGATTGCAAATTTGAAACCGTACTGTTTTCTTTATTGTTATTTTTCGGATTATAAGTCCAGTGAACATTCAGAGAACTTAAAAAGAAAATTTTTCCTTCATTAGATTTCACAGTTTCAAATTTGGTTGAATTCTCAATTTTGTATAGTCAATTGAGACATCGAATTCGCAGTCAGCCTACACAGAAATTTGTAGGAAATATATGTGCTATATCGATGCTTTTCCTCTGTTCTGATATATTTATATACGCTAGATGAAATCTCATAGGGTATACTAAGTTTGTCATTTCATTTGCAACGCACAGAAATATAAATATATAAAATCTATACACATATAATAATAAATATTAAAGAAATATAAGGAATATCAAATCCTATAAGAAATTGGTTATAATCATTTTTATTGTGCGACGAACCGTTTCTAGAAGTATATGCGAGAGACCACTTCAAAAAACGAACTTTCATAGAACATACGAAATTCATCTAGAGTATGTATATCGTAAAAATTGGTCTTTGATACCAATTCTAGCTTTTGTAGAATATAATTTTTCCTTATTTCTGGTATCTTGTTTCTCACTTTCTGACTATGGAAATGGAATACATATGTTTAATAACAGCTCCTTTTATTGATGACTCCAAATTGAACTTTTTGACTGCATTAAATAAATGTCGAGGCAAAGCTTTAATAAGAGTGTATCAAGAGAAGCAGCAACGTTATTGAGAAATTTTTTTGAAAAGGAAGAAAATAATGACTTTTGCGCTATCCCGATAAGTAACAATAGGTTCGAAATAAATGAACTAAACCAACAAGTGCCTGAAACTATTGTAAATAATGAAAAACCAACGAACTTCACTAATACAAGTGTTTTACAAAATCATAACACTTTGCAGATAGAACCACACGAAGACAATTTGAGAGAGTTTTTAGGTAAATGGTCTGTAAAACACAAAATATTAAGCAAAGCCATGACGGAATTATTACAAAATTTGAAGCTGTTAGATAACAGTCTTGCAAGTGATATTTGAACTCTACGTAGAACTCCAAGATCAATAGAAGTAATAGAAATGTATCCTGGAACATACATGTACATTGCTTAACGGATTTTTTTTGTAGAATACTTTTCTTTATTGACGTCAAATATTTTAAATCTTAGTTTTGGAGTGGATGTTTTGCCATTATTTAAAAGCAGTAAAATGCAGTTGTAAGATACTATGTAAACCAAAAGATCCCAACACATTTCTTAAGTATTTTGCGGAAGAGCTAAATGCACTACGTTTAGAAGGTATTATGTATGATATCCAGCTGTATATAATTAATATAAATTTCTTTGTTTGTGACGCTCCGACCCGGTCTTTTTTGCTCAATATTAAACTTCATTCTGGGTATTATAGTTGTACCAAGTGTACGCAAAAAGGTGTTTACTTTGAAAATAGAATAATTTTCCCTGATGTGAATGCACCCATTAGGACAGACGAATCATTCAAACAAAGGGCTAACCCAGAACACCATACAAAACACGAACAGCTTGTCTTGGAATCGCTAGATATTGGTATTGTTTCACAATTTCCTTTAGATTTCATGCATGTTGTATGCTTGGGTGTTATGCGTCAATTGCTCAAGTTATGGTCACAAGTGAAAGGAGAAAAATTTTCTCTTATTCATAGCCAAATCGATTATATATCGTCACAAAATATTTTAATACAAAACCAATTTTGCATGGAGTTCAACCGAAAACCACGAAGCCTTGACGAACTGGATCGATGGAAAGCTTCAGAACTTCGTACATTCCTTTTATATAGTGGTGCAATTATATTGAAGAATGTTCTTAACGAGAATCTATACAAACATTTTTAAAACTACACGCCGCTATCAGAATTCTATCTGACAAAAGAATAGCCTGATGTACAATCACTTAGAAAAGGAGTTGTTGGAATCATTTGTTTTAAGTTTGCCAGAAATTTATGGTTTACAGCATGTAACATATAATATGCATTCACTTATACACTTACACCAAGATATTTTGAAATTTGGCTCCTTGGATAATTTTAGCGCATTCAGATTCGAAAATTTTCTGTATAGTTTTAAAACAAAAAGTTAAAAAGGAGAATTTTGTTCTATCCCAAATATCGAACAGAATTATAGAAGAAAGTATTTTTATCACCAAAAGACAAGGTGTATCATTTCCGCAGGTAAAAATATGTATACAAGGGAAAAATTTCAAGCAAGTTATTACGGAAAATAACACATTTTCTGTAACAGTCCCTAATAGTGCGTCTTGGTAAAATTTATTCAATTACTGCAATTCTTCAAGAAGAGTATGATGTAATAATACAAGCCAGGGAAGTAACAGGGTTTAAGGTGTATACACCTTAGAATAAGAGTTAAGTGCACTCGAAGTTTATGATGCCGAAAATTTAATAATATCAGCAGAAATTTTTAGATATCCTTTATCAAGCATTCAAAGGAAATACCTTATGATATCAACATCCTCTCCAAATAAGGATAAAGTCTTATTTCCTGTATTTTAAAAGGTAAAAGTAAATTGCAAATGTTGTTTTATATACGAGATTTATTTTTAAAGTTTATAAGCAGGAAATAAAGAATTTACTGTTATTTTCAGCAATAACTTGCAATTATAGTAACTAAGTGTACAAATAAGCTTTATACTAAAAAATATCATACGCTCATAATTAAGAATAAAAATGACTGACAGCTATATTTCAACCAGCAATATTAATTTAGCGCGAACACCAGGTCAGGAATGCTTCTGATGTAAATAAATTATTATTGAATATATCGAGAAAATTTCTCAGCGCATTATCATCACTTACCCGGGGATTACACGAGATAGTACAGCTTGCATGCAAACCTCCCTTCCAACTCGATTTTTAACTTGACAGCAGAAGGCAGTTCGGTTATCATCTTGCATGCAAGTTCATTTAAAAAATGGTATTGAGGCGTAAAGTCATGCGTATATTGGAAAATTATAGCAATAAAAGAAGTAGCAGAATGATAAAACCCAAGAAAAAATTAAGAGGAAGATGTTGGTAAATGATTTAATGCAAATGATCCCAGAAAATCACATTTTCCCAGTATAAATTCACCAGTTTCTCTCAAACATTTCTTTTCCGCCATCTTGAAAACTGTATGATGTCAAATTACTATCACCTCAGCTGCCATGGTTTTTCATCATGCAAGTTCGCTGAAAGCTGTACTGCCAGCATGGCAGTAGAGGTTACACGTGCAAGAAGTATGGCAGTGCAGCTTCCATGCAAGCTGTATTTGCAGGTGTAACCCCCGGGTAAAGTATTACAATTTTAACGATTTCTCTCGTTTCATTTTCAAGAGGAAACTCAAACAGACAGTGCATCCTCCAGTACAAATACGTATCATGATTTTTTAATGGTCCCACCAGGTAAAGTATCACTTTCTTTGAAATACGAAATATAGATGTATGTATATTTATGCCTTTTGAAATATAGGCGTGAATTATCCTACTACATCCACACAAAAAAACACCCAAATCCTACAGAGGCAGTTTATTATATGCAAGGAAATTGTGAACAAAATAGCACTATAACACCAGAGGAATGTATCGCAAAATGCACAGATTTAAATAAAATTCAAGACTCAATTCCAGGTATGTAAATAATGCTACATTGCACAATAACTCTGCTGAAAATAAAAACCTGTGTAACCATTTTATTCCTCAGAAATTGCGAAAGAGCTTCGCGAGGTTAGAGAAGAAAATAGAAGAAAGATTGAAGCAAACAAAAAAATTAGAGAAAACACATCATCTTTAATGGTACACTTCACTAAAGAATTCATAAAAAAAATGGATATGGTCCTTGAGGCAATGAAAATCAAATGCAACACATTTGAATTTTTGCCTGAATTCCCTCTTAAATCAAAGGACGAATTTTTCAAATACGAAGCAACTTTAAAGGCAAATAAGGATATGCAGAAACAGCTGGTAAGAATATATTGTAAATTGATTATTACTGGTTTTTGTGGAATATTTCAAATTAAGTTTCAGAAATTTTCACAACATGGTTCGAAGGACATTGGAAAAGCTGTTAATGCAAATTTGAAACTAATTTTTGGAAGTGACAAATTTGCTCGGCACTTCTCCTGGACAGCCGCTAACAACAACATTAGCATGAAGGGCTCGATTACCGTGGAAATTTTTAAAGGTATTTAAAAATTGTCCATTATAAGTACTCAGCCACTGACGTATGTATATATATACATTTTTCAGATTCTTGCATCCAAAATAATATTCAAGTTAAGATTTCTTTTATAGAAACCCTTATAAAGAAATATTTCAACGGTGCCAAGGATCGCTTTACGAAAGCTTTAAAAAGACGGTCGGAATCGGCAGAATCTGGAAATGCAGGAAAAAAAAGGAACACTGAGCCCTTTGATTCTGAACACCATGAAGAAGATATATTTTCTGACAATGAAACCGACTTACCATACAGATTTCAGCGTTTAGTGCACCTGTTATTTTCATGTTCAAATACTCGTACAAAAACAATTTTTTTTAATTATAAGCAGTTCTTACTTTGAATATTTTGGTAACTGCAATTAGGCTAATATAATTATTTTGTATATTTTTGAAATACTTTTGAACTATATACATATTTTTATATAATACACTATGATTTTTACTTTGATTTTTACAGGTGGGAACTCATGGGTGCCGTTGTTACATTGATAGACAAAAACGAAAACACTGTATGGCAACACCACGCACCGACACCGCAACACCACTTTATTTGCTATTACTATGAAAATATCAAATTTCAGCTCTCTATGTTAGCCACTGACTTATAACAATGGACTGAGCGTATTGCCATTTTCCTATAGGAAAGCATGGCACAAGTTTTATAGTTCTCTCTTTCGCCCTATGGCAGAGTTGGAGCTACCAACACAAAATATTGCATTCGGGAACATTTGCTTATGTTATTTGATGTTTTTATGTTGGCTGCAGATGCAATCACTTCAGAAGGAATAAGGTAAAAATAGTGTTTACCATGCTCCGTCTCTCTTGCCCATAAGCAGGATTCAGTTAAGAATAAATTTTGAAAATTAAAGTCGGAATGAGTTTAATTCCTTATAAACGATTAAAATATCACTTGGACACAAGAAAATACATTTTTTTAATTTAATTCGATTTTCGGGTGTAAAATTTCATCTGATTGGTTGAGTTTTACATGTTTTTTATGTAATCGTTTTAAAGGGTGCTCTAACGGTGATATACAGAAACACAATATTTTTTGTGCCACGTGAAATAGCAAATCGCTCAGTCCATTGTTATAAGTCAGTGATGTTAGCCCGTTCTAAGGCAGTGTCCAAATATATAGTGGAAAACGAAATTTTTGTATGACAACCCCACGAAGAAATTGCCCGATTTGTCTCATTTCCTAACTTAATTTAACATTTAGTTTTTAAGTCCGGTGACACACGATGATACACATTCGATTCACTGTACTAAAAACTGGTTTTCTTAGCACTATTTTAGAACATTTTCGTGTATACCTCAATTTAGAGCAGAGGGTTAGACTCGGATGATACACGAGTATTATTTTTATATGTATGCGTGTACTCGGTTTGTGTGCGTATATATATCATATGAAAATGACGAATTTTCTTTGCTGCCTCAAGAACGTGTATCAACCGTGTATAAACTGCGAGTACCTGGGCTGATACACACTCGATACAAGAACCGGTTTTACGTATTGTCTAGTCTCGAGTGTGTATCATCGTGTGTCACGGGACTAAGTGCGCGTACAATATGAGATCTCTAAGTACACGCACTCTCGAGCTATCGTTCGCACGGACGGACACGCAAAAATCAATATAACTTTTAATATTATGCGTGGTTGTCCAATCCATTTTGCTCTACCATCATTATTTCTGTGCATAACAAACGGAATGACAAACTTAGTATACCCTTTACATTTCATCTAGGGTATAAAAATAGCAAAAAAATCAAACTCTCTTTAAAACTTTAACGAATAAAGACAAAAAATGTGAAAGCGTAGATTACATGCAACGAAACAGAATTGCAAATGATTCATATTTTCGTAAATAAATGAAAAGGCGCGGAGTTTTCAGATGTTACTCTCATAAAATGTTCCCGTACTTTTGTGAAAACACTTTTTTCTGCAATATTAAGAGAATTATCCCATTGTTTGTTGTTGTAATTTTATGATATTTGAACAGCACAACACGTGCTTTTGTTTACATTAGTTTTGCTCTAAAGAGATTAAGTGGGAGAAACTCATGCCGGATTCTCTGATATTTTCGGGAAAATGAGAATTTTACTTGACAGCAATTTTACATCTCCTTTCAGCACCTTGTCCAAAGCGAAATTTAAATTTTTCTTAAAAAATTGAGGAAGGTAGTGTGGTCCGATGTATATTATTATGAATAGTTTGAAAGCATTTTGAAGGTGTTGTTGCCAATTTAACTCATTTAGGGCTAAATTTAGCCATTTAAAGAACATTTTGTCCACGAATATTTTAATTTAGCCACTCTTTAAGCCATTTTGCATTTCAGTCTTTAATATTATTTTCGATTTGTTTTAAAATGATTTTGTGTTCAATGCGAAGCCCGTTTGGTAACGCATTTTGTTGTTTTTTTTTTTTTCAAATGTGAAGCTGTCGTCCGTTAACTATAAGAAGATTATTTGCGTGCAAAAGGTGAATTTTTTAGAAGGTTAAGTTGTTAAGTGGTTGTAACACTTTAACCGAACTTTCTTCTATAGCATTAAAATTATTAATACTTCTTTGGTCAAATGCTGAGGTTGAAAGATTATTTAGTCAGTTAAATATATTTAAATCAAACACAGAAATAGAATAGAAATGTTGCAATTCATTTGAATTTCAACATGACATTTTAAAAAAGATTGGCACTAATGGTTCTTATGAACATTGTGATGAACGAGACTTAAATAATATGAATTTTAAAGGGACTATTTAATATATTTAAGTGTGTTAATTTTTAAAAAATTTTGTTGAGTCCTTTTTGTAAAAAAAAAAGATTTAATTAACTAAATGATAAGTTTGTTGTTTCTTCTTGGTGTTTTGTCTGTTCGGCTGAAGAAAAGCATGATTGCAAATAATCTTTAAAAATTTAGTCAGTGATTTAGCCATTTAATTTCAGTTTATCTATTTTTTAGTAATTTTCAACGGTAGTATAGCCAGTAACTAAGAGGAAGATTTTATAATTCGGGTAATCCTACGTTCTCTCGATTTTTGTTTTTAACTCGTTGTCTCAGTTGCACTACGATAATGCATAACCAAGTTCTTTTCCCCCATTTATGCAAAAGATGAAAGTATATGACATATATATATCATATACTTATTTCAGTCTAGAAAACAAGGAAAATTTCCAATTTTCTTCGGATGTGTCCTATCTTCTTATTAGGTTATCTTTAGTCTAAATAAATGACGGAAGATGTAAAGCAAATCTACCGGCGTATACGCTGCTACCATGGATTAGTTGCATCACTTTTCGTGGATGAGCGACATTCAGGGAGGAAAAATTGATAAAGTTGATAATTAGAGTTTAATAAGAAAATTTGCTTCGCAGCTCTGTATGCAGTCTTCTTAGGTTTAACGTTGTAAATGACAACAGCAAAGTTTTTTTTACAAAGGTTTCCGATTTTCCATTAATATTACATCGCATTTCTCAAGGATCACTTGTATATGTAGGTATGCAAATTATTTTCAGTTATTTGATAGTAGGTACATATATGTAGGTTGAAAAAATTAGTTAATGAAGCTGTAAGTTGTATGAATGCTGATTCAATATTTGTTTTTGACTAGACTGTTAATAACACAGTTATTATCAGCACCTCTAAATCAGATGCAATAAAAATATACAAATATGCACTTGACCTCCTCCTGTTTTTCGAATAAATAACTAAAATTTTTTCCACCGAAAGTCAAACAAGATCCTTTGTGTAATATTTACCACATTAATGGCCTTATTATGGTTTATGCAAATTTCCTAAGAATTCGACGCACATATCACAATAGAATGATAAAGATGAATAACTAAGCACCTGATTAGTTAGTTACTGTGCCTTCTCAGTGTAAGCGGCGCTCTCAAGTCAATTAGCACTTGGGCTCTTGACGTTGTCCTAAATTTACACCCGGTACAAATACGCATCAAGTAAGGAGCATCAGTTATAGCGCTAAGTCCTATGACACACGATGATACACACGCGATACACCGTACTAAAAACTGGTTTTCTGAGCACTATTTTAGAACATTTTCGTGTATACCTCAATTTAGAGCAGAGGGTTAGACTCGGAGGATAGACGAGTATTTTATTACATATGTTTGCTGTACTCGGTTTGTGTGCGTGTAGAATATATGGATATGATGAATTTTCTTTGCTGCCTCAAGAACGTGTATCAACCGTGTATAAACTAAGTGTACCACGGGCTGATACAATTACTATACAAAAACCGGTTTTACGTCGTCTCTAGTCTCGAGTGTGTATCATCGTGTGTCACGGGACTAAGAGGTTATTCAGAGCTGGATTCACACTGGAACAATAGTTCCACACGAATCCATCTTTGAATTCGTGTACATAGTCTGTCATATCTTGTATCGACAGGGACAGCGACCACCCCTTCTATCCAGGGCAGAATGGAAATTACATTCTGTGCTTCAATCATTGACAAAACCTATTTTTATCTACACTATTGGGTCCAAATTCGAAGAAAACACCGGAATACGCATTGCTATACACTTTGACGGCCATGCCAGGGTTTTCTAGGCAGAAGTGAAGACCCTTCTTAAAGCGGGAAGGTATCTCTTTAACTCAGACACTGAGAACAAGGGAATTACAATTTGCTCAGCCAGCCAAGCAGCTTTCAAGGCTTTATCTAAACCCTTTACAACCTTCAAACTAGTACTGGAGTGTAAAACCACCCTAAGGTCCCTTCTCAGAATAACAGGGTACTTATTCAGTGGGCTCAGAAAAGTTATCACATAACTCGCACTAATCTTGACCACATAGAAATTATGTAGTCAAAATTAACTATAAACCAATGGGAAAATATTTAAATTTGAAAGATTTCAATAGTTAGTCCAACCTGAAAGAAACTATAAAATTTTATTAGATAAAAGTCTTATTTCAATGTGATATTTTTCCAAACCACATAAAATTAATATAATATTTCAATAGTGTTATAACGATTAAAGCGATAGGGATGCTGATAAATTTATAATGTGCATGAACGAAGGAGAAGAATATAGAATTTATAGTTATTCCGATTAAAACAATGTGATGCCATTTAAAAATAATGTTGCGCAGGGCAGTGTAATGTGATATCTTGTAATTCCTATAGGGCTTCATATTCTTCTAATATGAAAAGTAGTAAGTCTTATACGATTATAGGATGGATGTGCTTAGAGATTAATTTTCAATGTGATACTTTGCCATTTTGGATCAGTTACCGCGAGAATATGTTCGTTGCTTGATTGAAGTTGGTAAAATGAAACGAATAATTTTTAAGTTGAACGCCCAAGTTCCGTCACTATTATACCAAATTTTGATAATTTACTTGAAAATAGTTGTTCAACAATTTTAGTTTTACTTCTAAAAAGAATGTACAATCCAAAAAGTTATGATGAATAGCAATACACAGTAGATGGTACAAGAACGAATATAGCAAGTAGAAAAATATTGTTTGATATAAGTGATGTTCTTCTCAACCAATTTGAAATTTAAAATTTAATACAAAATATTCATTACCATACACACAAAAATTTTTAAAGGTGAAATATAATTATTTTCAATTTCCATTGGCTAAGTAACGTATAATATATTGAGTTAAATTTCTTTCCATTTTTTTCATTAATTTTTATTTGTGCTTCAATGTTGCATTAAACAAAGTAATATTCAATTATATTTACATACTTAGAAGTATTTCTAAGAAGTTATGTTAAATCTATTTAAAGATATACCATGTGCTAAAACAGCAAAATTAAACTTTAAAGGACGGAATTTTCATAGATGTTGTAAAATTATTTAATTTTTTAAAAAAGCAATAAATTGTTCAACTTTAATTGAGACTAAATAAAAATATCTGGAACAGGACTAAGTTTTTTTGTTTGTTTTATTTTGATTTGATTAACCCGTAAACCTGTAAAACAGATAAGGACTACAATTCAACTTTTTGGGATCCGTATAACTTTGGTTGATTCTGGTACAAAATCATGACGTAATATTGAATGTAATTAAATTGTTGTTGATGAAATCACAATGAAAATTACTCAATTCTATCACCTTGGATGTTCTATCCCTTTCTTGTTCTCATTCCATGGCTCTCAAGATATCTTGTTTATAGACGGATGGAGTACAGGGAAGCAGTCAGACTCATACATAAGCAACACTGTTTTCAAAAAGGCGATAAAAATAATAAAAATAGTCATAGATCCCTTTAAGTCAATAGATGACTTTATTATATTTAATGTCAGATCCGGAAGATTTAACGTGAATAAACTGATCGAATTTACTATGTGAACTATTGAATTAATAAAAATACAACATACATATTTATATGATCAAACATTATGATAATAGTGAGATAATATATTTTTAAAAAGAGGGACATACGCATATAATACTTTCAAGAGTATAAAACTTATAGTTTATCATATTAACTTTTAATGTGATCAATAATTGAAAGAATGTTGTGAAATTGTTAAAATAATATGCATAGTGTCCCATTCTTTTAATACAGTCCTAATAAATGCTATAATGAGGCCTACCATATTAACTAAAATAAATATGGAAAACTATTAAAATCTGATTAAATTTATACTTAAAATTCTCTGAGCGAGGGCACAGCAATATTAGCGGAAAGGTGGACGAGCTTGCTCGTCTTGGTGCAACCCCGGAGGGATCTTCCTTCATAATCGGGATTGCACCAAAACACCTATGTCTCTATTATTTCGGTTTAGGCTGACAGCCAACACAGTCGCCTTTGGTTAGATGACTCTTCGGTTAGAACTACAAAGGAACTGTGGGTAAACCTATCCCAAACCTAACGAATAAGCTCTTTAGACTTAACAAGCCAACCCTGAGACCTCCAATGTCTGTTCTCAGGGCACTCTTCTTTCAGGGGTCACCTTTACTGAATGAGACTTGTGGATGATCCTGTATGAAGGGGTTGCGGAGAGGAATCCGAAACGGTGGCTCACATTCTTTGTCATTTTTCGGCTCTCTATTTTCAAAGTAACTAAGTACCTGGTAGGAGAATTTAATGAATACAAATACAATATAAATAATAATAACATGTGACAATTACGAGCTTATGGTCGGAATATAACTACTATTATATGGATGATCAATATAAAAATATAGAAACGTGCTCCTTCTAATCTTTGAAAAAGTAAGGATGACCTGGACTGGACATTCTAATAAAGAGGTACAGAGCAATCTGCTTGTTTTCTGGTATGACGACATTCGTGATTCACGCAATACTACAAAAGTCGATCGATAATATGATCCGACAAGCCAACAGGATGAGTTTTGCAAAAGATGCAAGGACGCAAGGTCCAGTATGTTTGAGGTTACGTAGAAACGTTACAGAATGCGATATCAAGATGACAAGGAGCCCCTTCTCTGGACGGATATAGTATACCTCAGTATTGTTATAAGTTTGTCAGGATAAGCTGTGTATCCACAACAAGGTGTCCCTTCAGTGGGTTCCTGGTCACATGGGATCATGGGGAATGAAAGGGCTGACCTTTTAGCCAGGTCTGGCTCTGGCTCTCCCTTCCTTGGACCGGAACTCTCTCTCTCATCAAAGCGGATGTTCGTATGAAGCATAAGCAGAGATGGGAAAACCTGAGTACTTGCAGGTGTACAAAACTTTTTCTTGATGAGCCTAATATAAATTTATCTAATTTTCTCTTGGAGCTCGGAAGGAAACAATGCAGAACTGTGGTTGGCATTATCACTAGCCACAGCTCGCTTCACGCTCATCTAACAGGATGGGATTTGTTGACAGTCTTGAGTATCTGTCCTGCCTGGAAGGAGAGCCTAAGAAAGCCGAACACTTTCTGTGTGCTTGTCCAGCCTTTTCCCGGAGCAGACTGGATAAGCTTGGGTCTGACCTCCTATCTGTGGATGAGCTAAAACCTTACCTCACCAAGACCTGATGCGCTTCATTAAGAGGACAGGAAGGTTTTGATGATAGAAGTTAGCAGGTTAGCACAATGGACTGCCCTGGCGTCCGTGCTTGGGATCTCTCGTGTCTCCCTGCCTTATTAAAACAAAAAAAAAGGCTGCCAGGCAATTACCTATTACCCCATTCATAACACTCTTGACAGCAAATCCTTAAAATTAAAAAATATAAAAAGCGGAAAAATTCGTTAATCTAGTTTTAATAAAAACGATTAGAAGTTCAGGCTAAGATAGGATGAACGTTATGTTAGACGAATGAGATAGATTTGGATTGCCTATTCCACACTTACATGGCATTATAGGTTTCCTTGTACCACTCATTTCTTGTGGCTTCCGGTCAAGGGCTTAATTTACAATGTTATTAATAATATAATACAATACAATACAAAAACGCTTTATTGAAAAACCGTGGTCTAATAACATTGGAAGCCATAAGAAATGAGTAGTACAAGGAAACCTATAACAAGGAGAACTATATTTTGACAGAAGTAGAATTAACTGGCAGATCAAGAAGTAAACAAAATATCTGTTGCACGAAACAGGAATTGTTGGAGAGCTCCGAATCCCTTGAGGGATTAATTAACGATAAAGACTTCGAATTCTTCATAAACTTTCAGTTGACAAAGTTCTCAAAATTGTCATAATTAAACAAACTACAGATGTTTCTACATATGCTCGGAACGCTAGAGCCTAGGAAGCAAGTATTGGATAATATTTGTGAAGAGCCTTATAGCAGAAAACCTATATATTTGCGAAAAATTTC
This sequence comes from Dioctria rufipes, assembly GCA_963924295.1. Taxonomy (NCBI): domain Eukaryota; kingdom Metazoa; phylum Arthropoda; class Insecta; order Diptera; family Asilidae; genus Dioctria; species Dioctria rufipes. The sequence continues at coordinate 66,332,112 of OZ002744.1, read as the reverse complement.
CCGAAAACTAATTTTCCGTAGAACAATTTCCTGAAAATTAATTTCACTATTCTTTAATTTTTTTTAAAAGAAAATTTAAAATTAATATTCTCAGCTAAGACTGTTGTTCAGATTCAGATAATTATACGAAAAGCAATTTGAAATTAATAATTTTAGGGAACTGCTTTTCGATAGAATATTTTTAGTTAAATTGATGTTAGAGCAATTGCTTTTAGGCAAACTTTCCGGATGTAGTTATCGCGCATAGTACTATGCCAAGCTTCAAGTAAACCTACTATCTTAAAAGATCTTAATTAATCAAAAATCAAAAATTAATAAAAAATCAAAAATTGTTTGCAAAACCCCGATCCTACCTAATTCCGTTTGAGTCTATTTTACTCTGAAATAATAATAATAATTAAATAATATCAATTGAATACAGTAATAATATATACCTAATGAAGCAAATATGAATTAAATCTACATACAGAAAAGAATAGACTGGCTTTGACCTGAGAGATAAGAACGTAAATGTCATCATCATCTTCATATGCTTGCGTATATGACTATATCAATAATAACTTCGTTGGGTTCCGTTGCCCACTGAAAGATTCCTCGAAAAATATGTATTTTGATAACATATAAGACGATAACCCTATGAACTTGTGTTTTTACATTCCGTCGATAAGTAACATTGACTGAATTGCAGTAAACTCTGATTATATTAAATAACAGGAAATATTTTATTCTTATTGGCTGTGGAAATGTAAAAAATAAAATAGATGATTTTGACCGGGTAATAAGCTACCCATACCCAGGTAATATCTGAGTAGAGGTACTCAAGGTCAACTAGTGATGACCGGATAATATGCGGGTGAAATAATTACTTAGTGTTAGACTATGTGTTGTGCTATTTCAAATGAATGGGTTTAGTTTAAATTATAAACAGCAGTACACGATTCCTTGCATTTATCCATTTATTTATTACGAACTGAAAATATTAATTCAAATTTTAATTCAAAATTTATTTATTATAAACCCTGGCATGAGCTCCACCACCACACAAAAAAACGTTGGGTACAGCAAATAGGGTATTAAGATGTTAATTACAGAGTTGTATATAGTTAGAACTTAAACAGTATAACAATAGAATAGAATAGAATAGAAAAAGCATTTATTAAGGAACCTCAGCCTAAGCTACGTTAAAACGTTAGGTACATTGAGTATAAAATAGATAATAGTATTATAGGTTGAGTACAAAGTCAAGAACAACATAACAGGCAAACTCGCTGCAACAGAAACTATCAAGTAATAGAATTATAAACGAGGTGGTACAATTAGAGGACTTATAATAATTTTTAAAATGAAATTGAAATTGATTAAAACAGAATATTAAATTAAGGTTGACATCAAGATTTACAAAGTAAAGAAAAACAGAATACAAAGAGAAAGAAATAAGTTAACATATACAATTAACTGAATAAATAAATGAATGGAATGAACAGAATGCAACAAGTAAAATAAAACAAGATAAATAAAATGAACATAGATGAGTAAAATAGATTAAAATAAAATAACACAACATAAAACAAAACAATGTAACACAATGTAGTAACGACAAGAACAAAATCAACTAGACAAAAATAACTAAAATAAATGAGTTAAATGTTTTTTTTTTTATATAATTGAATTTTTCGGGATAGGGTAGGAACAGGACTTAGGTGCTGTCTAGAAGGTGCATTAAAGCCAAATACTTGAACTGTTTTATGGAGCGCGTATTTCTAATAGGTTCAGGCAAGGAGTTCCAAAGGGAGGCTGCATGACCAATTAGATCATTGTATGCAAACCTAGTAAGCGTGCGTTGAGATACCAGCCTGGAGGTGTTAAGATTGCTCCATGAAAACAACTCGTAAGTGTATCTTGGAACCACATTCCATCTTCCTTTGTGAATTAAACATAAAGCTCTAAGCTCAAAGAGTTTGATAAGAGCGCCAGGCATGAAAAGCTGTAGAAGCTGAGATACATGGGAATACCTATTGAGACGGAAGATATATCGTACGCAGGACTTGAGAGCTCTGCTAAGCTTAGATATTTCAGAGGCTGTCAGGGGATAGAAAGCAGCGTCAGGATAGAAAAAATGTGGCATCATAAGAGCGATTACCAAGGACTGCCTAATGTTTTGTGACAAGTGGTGTGAGACCGCATATAGAGTCTGGAGGCCGTAGTAGATTCTTGAGCAAATTTTCCTCACGTGGCCGCCATGTAAGTTGTGGGTTCATGAGGAAGCCAAGATTCTTGATATGACTGCTAGACATGGGAATGGTCATATCATGAAGACGTAATGTCGGGAGAGCATCATCAAATCCAGGAACACTGGCTCTGCTAGAGTATTTATTAGCTTGAATTTTAGCAGGATTGAGGGCCAGACCATTGGTAAGGCACCAGCCAGAGATATTGTTGAGAGTAAGATTGAGCTTGTGTATCACCGATGGGAGGTTACTGACATTGGCTGCCTCATAAATCTGAAGATCATCAGCATACAGGTGGAATTTCACGTCACCAAGCGCTGTGACGATGTCATTTATATAGACGGAGAATAAAAGCGGAGCAAGAAGAACAACTCCGTGTGGAACTCCTGAGGGAGTGGGCCGGCAACAACCAGAGTCCCATCCGCAAGATAGCTGGCTATTAGAGAACTTGCAGAGGAGCTAAAGCTAAAAGAAGTGCCAAGCCTAGCAATCAGCAAATCATGCGGAACAGAATCAAAAGCTCTGCTGAGATCGAGCAATACGTGTATCACACTGTTACCCTCATCACACAGACGACGATTATTGGTCGTGATTTACACAAGCGCAGTGGTGGTGGAATGCTTATGACGAAAACCAATTGAAAATTGGACAGAAGGTCGTTGTGTTCGACGAATTCAGAAATTTGATCAGCAATGAGCACCTCAAAGACTTTTGAAATTGATGGAAGAATCGTTATAGGGCGCCAATCATTAGGGCACGTAGATGACGATGTTTTGGGAATAGGATTGACATTGCCCATCTTCCAGCACTTGGAGAAGATAGAGCTAGTGACTAGCCTATTAAAGAGATGGGTGACCGGTGATAAAATTAATGGTAGAATAAGTTTAAGAAACGTGATAGGGATCTCATCATGACCAGCTGCATTAGATTTAATACGATTGAAAGCATCTAAAACTTCAGCCTCGGAAGAAAAGCTCAGCATTCGGTGAATCAAGACTACCTTGACGAGCTGCGCCGGGAAGGCAGGCTAACGTGGTCCGATGAGCCATGTCATGTGTCGCGGTTACTGAGGGGGAGGTGAGGGGTTAAATTGGACATTGATGATCGGCGAATTTTTCGGGGTCAATGCTGGAATGGGTTTTGGCTTTAGTTCCAAGCCCCATTTGACTGATTTTGCGCCAGTCAATGCTACCCCTCAAAGTCTCTTAAGGTGTTTTCTCTGATGAGAGCTGTGACATGAACTTCTACTGGCATGCGAGCACGCAGAAAAGCCTTGAGGTTAGCAGGAGATCTGTACCTCTTCCAATGAGTGTATGCGATGTCACGAACCTGACATAACAAAGTCACATCTCGCCTGCGAAGATTTAAATCATCAGTGCATCTGATTCTGACTGTTTTAAGGGAGAAATTGTTGTGATAAACTGCAGTGATTAAGTGCGAAAAGAGCTGCTTCCTCAGGATCAGCAGCGTTATAGATAAAAGACCAATCCCTGCCAATAATATCGGCCTGAAGAACATCAGGTTGGATTACAGCAAAATTACGGAATGTGCGCTGGTCTCTGGGTGGCGAAGATAATAGTCAAAGGCAGCAAACATTATCTCATGATCCGACACACCAAGACATTGACCAGACAGCAGCGGTAACATGGAGGGTGTAGTAATCAAGAGATCAAGAGAGGTGGCCGATGATGCTCCATGACGAGTGGGCGCATCACTGACCAAAGTGACCCCAGCCTCACTCAGTAGGTCTCTTAGACAACTGCCGAGATGTGAGTCAGTACTGACATCAATATTGAAATCTCCTGCAACAATCACTCTCGAGAGCCGGGTGACTACAAGGCTCAGAGCATCACCCAAAATAGAAAGGTCATTATCAGTGAAAGTTTGCATCCGCCGATAGACCACCATCAGAGCACTCGTATCATCAACACTATCTGTACTGCAGAAACTAGTGACAAAGATTTTCCAGCTGTCAGTGATCTCCTGAAAGAACACTGTCGACCTCAGTGAGCAAGTCAGTTATATTGCGCCGCCACCTCCCATATTCTCCGCACGATCAAGTCTATGCAACCTGTAACCAGGTATTTCCAACATCTTGGCTGAGTGAAAAGGCTTAGTCCAGGTCTCACATATGAGAAGGGCACTGGCTCCAGTCCGAATGGCAATGTGCCTTTTTTTAGAGAAATTTTATAATGTGGAACGAGCGTTGAGGGATAAAATATTGAATTTACCGGGAGGTAGAAGATTGGGGATAGCATCCCGCGAGGGAAGCAGATGATGCATCATACGAAATTGAATGGGAAGCAAGTGTGAGAATTTGCTGACCTAAAGCCGAAGTGAAGCGTTCATAACGAAAGTTGGAAGAACAGGCCGTAGATTGTTTATATATGTAAGTTTTTCTGTATTTAGTTGAAACTCGCAGGATACAATTGGCTCGCTTAAGCCTCAGAGCAAGGTGTAGAAGCTCAAGTTCGTCTGTGTCAAGGTCTTCGTTAATAAAGACTTTTGCTTCACAGCTATTAGAAATGATATAGTTAAGCGTTATTGGCTGCGCACGAAGTTGCCCAATATACGCCTGAAAAAATGCAGCACAATTTTCTTCCTTAAAGAATCGAATGAAGCCTTTAGGCTTTCTGAACTGAGGTTGTAAGGAGACTAGGCGACTCCTGAAAGGTTCCGCATATTCAATATTATTAGAGAAGCTCTCTGGTAGACCTACACTAGCACACAAAGCGGGCAGCAGATTCTCAACCGAGCTAAAAATATTTTCAGGAATATTGGAGATAATTAACGTGCATTTCTTAGTGCTTGAACGAGAATAGGACTTGAGAACTTCAACGTCCTTACTTATTTTTAAGATAGTGTGCGATTTAATATGATCGATATTTCTGCTAAGCTTTTCGGTTTCTGAGTGGAGGGAAAGGATACTACTGGGCAAAAGATCGATCTTGTTATTGAGCTAAGCAAGTGATGTATGTGGAGGAGCAATCTTATTGTTCTTGCCAGGAGCAATAGAGGCGACCAGATAACAATTCTGATGAGATTTGACCATGTTAATGCAGACCATGCAGATCCATCAACACTTTTGTTTTGGTAAACAGTCCAGAAATCTGCCACTGAGATTCCAAATCAGACTGAGTGAAACCAGCGCCGACACAATTCACAAGATATCCATCCAGCAGTCCTCTCGTTTTTGCGCTTAATTGGGTCCACTTCAGCACATACAGCACAAATAACGTTACCAGAGAAACAGGCAGCCTCTGCTTCCTTAGCTTTCACTTCGTTAGCTCTCGCTTCCTCAGCGTTCACTTTCCTAGCCTTTTCTTTCTTAGCTGTAGTCTTGAGTTTGGTCTGGGACTTGGTAGTTTCCTTAACTTTTCCTTCCTTAGCTGGTACTTTCCTAGCCTTTACTTTCTTAACTTTAGTCTTGGGTTTGAAGGTAGATACAGCTGAAGTATTGTTAAGTCCAACGTCAGACTTAGGCAGTATTCTGACTGAACCCTCTGTCATTAAGTCTTTCTTGAAAATGCTGGCTGGAGATACTGATACTATGAAGCCAGCAGATGGGTTACTGTTTTTGATCGCCTAGCTATGCCTGGCATAGCAGTTAGAGGCAATTGATATTAAGAGAATAGCGTTCCACACTTGCACTAGCACAGCCGATGTAAGTCAATTTAGGATTAATTGGAGAAGATATATACATATATATATGAAGTGTGAGTATGAGTAATTCTTAAAGCTAGCTGCTCAGTAGGAGACGAGTGAATGAGTAATTAATACGTAATAATCATCATACAAGACAAAGAAGGTATTTAGTCAATAACTAAGAAAAATTAAATGTGAATATAAAAGGGGATAACAGGGAATTAATATTATTTTGATATAGGAATGCACTAAACACTATGTCACTAAGAAAGATTGAAAATGAGTATAATAAGAAATATATTATGAATAGATATTAATATAAACAACAACTAAGGAATGTGCATAAGTATATAAATAGAATATAGGGACAACTAAAGAATGTGCATAGGTGTATAAATAGATGTTAGATTAAAAGATAACCATAGAAAATGCATAGCAGCAAACAAAACTTCAATACCATAACGTATCAAGGATAGGCAATGTTATGGAACTATGTTGAGTGGTTGACGACTGGACGTTAAGTCCCGACTGCCAGCATGAGCTGACAGATCACTCGGTGGATAGCTAGCTCGCCTTGGCTATTGGCGGAGAGTGTGGGGAGGTTCCACGAAAAACCGGCCGCTGCCGCCTGCCATTATCAAAAAAAAAAATTCGTGCCTATTTACCAAAACGCCGGCACACATTCGGTCCTGAAGGGACTCTTACGTCACTTACCTACATCCACACTGAAGGCGCAGATGGTATGCCCCAACCACCCAACTGACTCTGAGGGCAGATATTTTCAGAGTCCCTTGTAGACCTGTAAAAAGAGAGACTAGCGGACCTAGATGACCTTCATGGGAGAGGGCTCCAGGAAAATGAAAGGAGAAAGAAAAGCGTTCAGCACTTCATTTTTATGTTATAATTAAGAGTCCTAAACTACAAGTCTTGCTCAAGACATTTACGAATAAAAGTATACACGTAATTATGAGTTCTTTCTAAACAAATAAATGTGAAATTAAAGTTAATTCTAATGAAATTATTAGTTATGTAAAGTCTTAATAACTTAATGATAACTTATATAAATGTACAGTAATCGTAGTAGATACAAAATTTTTTTATTCAAGCTAACTATTTACATAGAAATAGTTTGTTATCATAAAACGGAAAGAATGAATAATGAATTAAGCAAGTTATTAATTATTTGAACGATTTCAGTATATCCCCTTCAAGGGATCATAATATCAATAAGCATTCAGAGAATCTAATCTATTTGTGCATGGAAAAAGATTTTAGAATTTAAGTTTTTTTTCTTTTTGCAAATAAATATGTACATATTTATGTATTTGAAAATTTTTTCTTGGTAAAAGTTCGATTATCCCGTGGGAAAATGCAACAGATTTTCCATTACGAAGGAACACTGTGGGCTTACGGTTACTTGGTATTCAAGCTTATACCTGTTCTCCTTTTACACGCAGTCCTATTTTTCCTACACAGATCTTATGTCACCTCACTAGACAGACCCTATCAACCAAATTCGAAAACTTTGTGGTTTAATGTTTCCTTTGTACCTTGTTGGTACTAATATAAAAACCGAAAATTAAATTTGTGGAAATTAATATACCCTACCTCCATACATGTCACAATTCCAATAGTAAAAATTAACTTATTTCACTTGAATATAAAGCATTAGTATTTGTAAATTAATCAAGGCTGACTGTCAAATAACTATCTTAAAATTTAATTAATAAAGTTTGATTTTTGATAGAACTTAAAGCAACTAAACCCTTTCTCACTTGTTTAAGTTATTCATTGCTTTCATTCACTTATTTAATTATTTCCATTGATTGTAACTAATTTCAGCCTTTATCCTATTGTTATTTTATGAATATATATTTATATTATAATCTACAGAAATTTCTACATTGCTGTACATACCAAACCAGGATATGATGAGATGGAGCTGGTGGAAGCTGCTTAAGATTTGGTCTAGGCTGACCACTAGGCTGACCAACAGGTGATGACGGTCTGTTAAACGACTGCCTACACGTGTCGTTGAACTCTGGCGGTGGTCTAGGTTCACCCATAGAAGGAGGTGGCCGTTAAAAGTCGACTGGTGGTATCACAGCTGATATTTGCTGCCTTACGCTAGTTGTCAGTTCAGCTCGCAAAGTATTTAGACTCTGCTCGAGGCCTTCGCGAACTAAGTCCTGCAGCTGCATGCGAAGACCTGCCAGCAAGGCTTCGGTCGCTGCTGAGCTCTGATCCTGAGCAGTAGGGAGCGGGCTGTTCATTCTGGAATTCGGAAGCGAAAAGGTCATAGAGTGCACCTTCTGTAAACCTGGGGACAGAGATCTGCGGTTTGCTGGTTGACTCGTAGGTGGTAGCAGGTTGAATACTGGTGCTGCCGGTCGAGTATCCTGACTGGGAGGATTCGTGAGAGCCCTTTTCGGGACAGCACCTGTGTACTCAATGAAATCGTACGGAGTAAGCGGCTGTCTACAGTTCGGGCAGTTTGCTTGCTGTCCGATCCATGTCCGCAGACTAGCCTTGTGAAAGACATGTCTACAGATCGTCTCAACGGGCTTCCTCTTGCCTGATCAGTCTCCCTCCTGGCAGATGGAGCACTTCTCGGGCAACTTTAGCGGTACATCAGCTATTAGCTATTAAGGGTGGTGTTCGCACTGTAGCCATTGTATAACTTCAACCGCTCAGCCGTAAAATCAATATTTTTCCAATATAGCTCAGGAATGCAGGCTAGATAGTCTTAACCTTCCTGAACAGCTTCCGCAGTCCGGGCAAGGAAAGGCAGGTATTGTCACTGCTGAACTCGAGATAACCGAAATGTCAATTTGAAAGAAGTTACCAAAAGTTCGGAAAAGATACCAGAATTTCCAATGGAAATTACCAACAGTTCGAAGGAATTCTTGTCATAATTATTACATCTCTTAAAGTACTCAAAGGGATAGTTAAATTTCAAAAGAGTATTCTAAATTCAAAAAACGTCGAGTTTCTAATGAAGGCCGACACTAAAAATCAAGTTCAATAGGCCGTACTTAGAAAGATCATATAGAAAAACGCTAACTTATAGTCAAAAATATGCAAAAACTTCCGATTTGGACGTTCCAGAAAAAATCAAAAGAAATTTCATCAAAGTTTTCTCCTCTCCCTCCAAGAGCTAACTCTCAACACAAAGATGCTCAGGCCCACTCTCTCCAATCAGGCCAGAAGTCAATCGAGAAAGGCAAGTGATGTGAATGTGTGCATGAAAAACTTGGGTTCTCACAGAAATCTGGGAAGAGTCGGGTTGAAGAAGCTAGAGACTGAAAATGATACTAGAGATTCTTCAGCCAGGCAGTTAGCAGTATGCCAGCTCCTGATTACTGAAGGTCTCCAACATCACTTCCATCCTCCAACAACTCTTTCCTTCCTCTTCACCTGATTGTCATATCCAGCTAACCTTCCAACTGGGCAGAGTCATGAATCTGGTCAACTAGTTAGCTGAATGCCAAAAAGTCGTCTAACAGATTCACGACTCTGTCCAGCCAGTTGGCCAACAGAGACATGTCTCCGTGAGAACACAATAAAAAAAAATTGTGGGGCCACCTACTATTTCCATAGGAGAAGGCCAGCGGGAAAGATTGATTCAAAAACCTTCAAAAACTTACTCTTGTTCAGACTTGAGCTTGACCAAAGTGAAACCTAAAGTCGAACTTACAAACTTTCACAAAAACTTTCAAAAACTTTCAAAAAGACGTTACTTTACTTTAATCAAAAAATCAAAAATCAAAATTTCAAAAACTTTCATAAACGTTACTTTACTCTACAAAAAAGATTGATTCAAATAACAAACCAGTTAGACCCAGGTCCACATATAACTTCCACTGGATATGAGACTTGAGGTCAGCCAATTAGCAAAGTGCCAAATGACCATCTCACTGTAAGTCCCAGTCCCCAGTAAAATTTATACTTAGACCACCGAAGTCTAACTGAGGCGGCCCCACGTTGGGCGCCATTTTGTTATGTTGAGTGATTTGGCTTGGACATGAAGTCCCGACTGCCAGCATGAGCTGACAGACCACTCGGCGGACAGCGTTGACTGCAGGGCGACACGCTAGCTCGCCTCGGCTATTGACGGAGAGTGTGGGGAGGTTCCACGAAAACCTGCCGCCTGCCACATACAAAAAAAAAAACGTCGGCACACATTCGGTCCTGAAGGGACCCTTACATCACTTACCTACATCCCGTGGAAAGGCACAGATGTTCTGCCTTCCATCGCCGGTGCCCCAACCACCCTACGATACTGCGGGCAATATTGGACAGTATCCCTTGTAGACCTGAAAAGAGAGAGCGCAGTGGACCTATGTAGACGACCTTCATGTGAGAGGGCTCCAGGAAAGTGAAAGGAGAAATAAAAGCGTTCAGCACTTCATGTTTACGTTATAATTGAGAGTCCTAGACTACAATTCTCGCTTCTGATATTAATAATTTACAACTTTTTACAACAATTCAAATTTTAAGTAATGTACTTGCAAAAGTTTACAACATTGTTATTATTTTTATTCCAACCTATTCATTGTTAAACTTTCCTTTATATGTTTCATGTTTAATTAATGTAATTTTTTTTTCTTCAACTACTGATATATCGATATATCGCCCAGCTCTTCAATGTAAAGGCTTAAACACAATTGCGACGACAGAGCGATAGAACGACAGACGACAACGAAAAATTCGCTGCGAAACAGGCAGTCGAAAAATTTGGAACACAATTGCAACGACAAGCGATGAGCGACGATTGTGAAATAAGAAGATATTTAAATTTCATTTGTTAAATGTTTCGAGCGTTTTAAAAAGAGATTTTTATGAAGAATATTTTATATTATATTGAAAGAAATGCAATGAACCATAGTGTGGAAAAAAACTGAAAATGCGGAAATCTAGTAAATTAAACGCTTTAAAATATCCATCCAACCCTTATCTTTTTTGTCCACTTGTCTTGCCTATCTTGTAAACTGTAAATTATTTTATGGATCTCGCATTTCCTCGATCAATTTTTCCTCAAAGCTCATTATTTTAAAATCTCCGCGGCGTGCTACCACCTAAAAAAGACAAAAGTGAATGCCACAACCATTTCATTCGATTAACTTTGTTGGTAGGACTGCAGCGACGACGGCAAAATTAGAAACTGATCAATCCCGGCGATAATGTCGTCCATCGCTCAACGTCGGTCGTCGCAATTTGGTGCATTCGCATCATTGAATAAATAACTAATAAGGAAGCGGGGTTTCGTGCGAATACAGTGTACGTGAGTAGGCAATTCACTGACAGTCAAACCCAAGGAGCGGGGGGAGAAATGACAAGAGGGCTGGTCACTTATTTGAAAATTCTGGTGACAAGTCACTTAAATTATCATAGGCAACGCCCAGGAATATTGTCTGAAGATAAGGGGGCGCCAAAAATTTGTGTATTTTACATAGCAATTTGGATTATAAAAAATGTCCCCCTTCAAAATTTCACGGTTTCACTACTGCAATGACGAAACGAATACAAACACAGCACACTAATACATTTCGCCGAGTGGCTTAGGTTTTAACCCGATATGCCGTTTCCTTATTAGTTATTTATTCAATGATTCGCATAAGATGCTGTGTTTTTAGAAGTTTGACAGCGATATATCGTCGTCGTTTGTCGTCTGTCGTCGGAATTGTGTTTAAGCCTTAAGCGAAAATTTCAGAATAAAACAAATGTTTAACGTATTGGCGGCAGGTATGAATCCACTTTTCGTAAATCCTTAACATTTCAGAAAAAATCATCAATTTCAATTTCAAATGAAGCATGCACAAAACTTGAGAAAATTAATATTTTATGCAGCAAAATTTGATTCATGTATATAACTTATCGTAATAAACTATTTAAAAAGAATTTCAAATGAATAATTATCCAACTATTTCTCAAAATAACGTCTTCATGAAAAACTTTTGAAATATATTCAATTCTAGCGCATACACGTCAAAATCTTGTAGTATATTGTATGTTCCACATAAAACCTTCTTAAAAAAATATTGCGAAATGTAATGAATAGAAATATATGTATAAAGAATATATATATCGCCCAGATTTGGCTTCAATATATTGTAGAGCTCGAATTATTCGGTCGTGACTTTTACTAACGCATCTGGATAAAAATTAAAGGAGCTTAAAACATTTTGATGTGACTAGTTCTACTCTTTAGCAACTGTTGAAATTTAATTGGTGGCTTGTCCCGTCAGCTGTAGACAGAGAAACTCTAAACTACTATTTATGTCACCGATAGTGTTCTTTGAACTCTTATCTCTAATCTGATTTAAGAAGCTACACTATTAATGATAGTTAAATTAGAGTTTGTACTACTAACCGTGCGGGTTGATGTGGCTGCTACTGAATTTCCACTGGGGATATCATCTCTATTCCAGAAATTCCTTTTGTTACTACTACTGTTCCAGTTGGTAAATTCTGGATTGATGAAACTGTTGTGGACATAGGCACTGATGATTTCGTTAAACTTAATCTATGTTTCCCGTCTACAATATTACTGGAACCACTACTGTTGTTTCCATTTTTTTGGTATATGAACAACTGTTGTTGTTATTTTTGTAACGTAAATATTACATGCTGCGATTGTTGTGGATTTGATAAAATTACAATCAAATTATTGGAGTGTCTATGGTGCCGATATTGAGGTTGGTGCGGTTGGTGCAACTGTTGATGTTGCAGTAGCAGTTATAGCAGTTGTTGCGGGCCTGTTTTCCCAGCATTAGAGAAATGTTGATACGAGGAACTTTTATATTGTTGCCAGGAATGATTATTATATTGGAAAGGCTATCGCAGTCATAGTCAAACTGTTTAAGCGACATGTTTTAAATGAAGCAGTTTTACTGTCTATATTCTATCTGAATATTGACAGCATCATTTTTTGAAAATGATATATATGATCATCAACGTCGCAGAGGTTATCTGGTATTTAATTAAAATTCGAACTGCATTCATTTTTTACTTGTTGTAAAATTGGACAGGCTGCTGTCGTTTGAGGGTCTTGCTGCTGCTGGAATTTCGCTATTTTCCTTTTTCTCCGGATTTCTTGAGGTGAGGGGTTGATTTGTTTCCCAATGTCTTCGGAAAATTATAGTTTCACTTTTTCTACGTCTTCACCAACGAGGTAATAACTAAAGGAGATGCAATCATATGTACGATCCGTGTACATGAGCGTACCCAAAATTGCCCTGCATTTGTGTATGTTTCACTCCGCCATTTTTGGTCTTCGCTGTCAAATCCATACTTAGGTTTGGATGGTTTTGGGCTTGGTGCATTGACGCAGGAAAACCCGTGAAATAACCGTAGGGGCCACGAAGCAAATATTACTCACAAACTTTTTACCACTGAACTTTTCTTCAAAATTATTAACTTTTTTACGTTCACGTTTGCAAATTCAGGAAAGACTTTTGAGTATATGAAAATAAAAGCGATTAAAATTGCACATAGGTTGTACAATTATGTACAGGTGTACAAATTTTACGGCGCTTATGTACAAACAATATCAGTGTCAATGTGTTAGAATTGGGTACGCGATATTTTCTCATTTGCATCTCCTTTAGTTCTTACCTCGTTGGTCTTCACTGTGTGAACGTTTGACAAGCCAGAGACGATTGTCTTCTTCTTCTCAACCAACAAATCAGAGCTCTTCGCTTTTGGGGTGCGTTCGGGCTGTCGGTATACATACATGTTGCAGTACGTCTTAGTGTAGCATTCTACATACTATATGGATTCCGCTACGACCATAACAAAGTAGGAGAGATTTCTGAGTGTTTTACATTTAAATGTACACGGCAAGAAAAGGAAGAAAGAAATAAAAAAAAATAAAAAAAATAAATCAAACTCTCCTTAAAACTTTTATGAATAAAGATAAAAAATGTGAAAGCGCAAATGGCATGCAACGAAACAGAATGGAAAATATTTCGTATAAATGAGAAGTGGCGGAGTTTTCACGTTTTACTCTCATAAAATACTCCCGCGCTTCTGTGAAAACCGGTTTTCATGAAATAATCACAATGTTTGGTCACATGTTGTTGCTGTAAATGGATACTATAAGATGACGGCAAGACGTGGTGAAATTGGATGGTGTGTGGGGCTTTTTCTTGACCACGTTTTAGGTTCTTATCTCGACTAAAACATGATTTTTAAAACCACGGCAAAACGGATGGTCTATGGTGCCCTTTAGACGTTGCAGTGCTAACAAGTGAAAGTAACAAAGAAGCGAAAGTGTTGTAATTGGATTGCGATAATTGAAAGTACAATATTAGCGATAATTAAAGTGGAGTTGATTAATTGAACGTTTACGAATTGTATAAGATTAGAAGTGAAATAAAGAACTTGTATATTAAATATTTAATATTGTGTTTTAAATAACGAACCAAAAAGCCACGCTCGCAACAATACATATAAACATTGAATAATATAATTTCATTATTTTCAGACAGTTTTTTGCTGCTTGTATGTGCCCTACGCTTTTTGTTTTTTTTTGATAAACAAAAAATAAAAAATAAATTATTTTATTATGGCTGTAATTTTTATACGAGTTGGTTTAGTTATCGAAGGAACAACATGAAATTAATTTGTCAGGCAGAAATTCGGTTGATTGTCAATAGCCAAATCGATTGGAGTGTGATAGGGAATAAATGTGTAAGAGTACGGCCGACAAAACGTTGTTTTTTTTTAAAAAGACGTCTAGAACGGTGCCAGCAATGAGAAAATTGTCTAGAAATAGTAAATTTGTATTGTTCGATGTTTATGAAAATAGTTGAAAAAAACTCGAACTAAAATCATTTCAAAAACTACTTTTTTTCACCTGTGTAACGGAAAGGGTGCAGGTAAACGCAACCCCTCTCATCAGGCAGCGTAACTGAAGGGTATTGGCTGTAGGAATTCCATTTCGGATCCTTTCCTGGCTAGTTGGACCCCTATTCCGTTGTCTGCGATATTGTAGTGTAAAGGCACCTATATTTGTGCAAATAAATTGGAGTGCGTTCATTTAATTAACTCCAGCAGGCAGTCCCAAATCAGTTTGGAGTTGAATCTATCTATTTGATTGAAGAGCCAGTAATGCAGCTCTGCAGTCAGATAAGATATTATAGATATTTTTGTTCCTGTGGGTTCTCTTGATATTTTTGCTAATTTATAGCTCAATTACATTTATATGTCAACTTGAACCATATGCTCCTGCCCCATCTCCCTCATTTGTTTTGGAGCCATTCGTAAATCAAAAGAATGTTCTATCTAAGCTCAGGCGCTGCGAGCACCCGAATCAATTCAACTTTATTAGCTCGTTCTCGATGACCAATAATGCATAAGAATTCTGAAGAAAAATTTCCATTAATTTATAAGAAACAAGTAAAAAAACTAGAAATAGTCTAAGACCAATTCTTATGATACCCTAGATGAATGCTCGTTTGTAATTTCGTATAGTCACCCATCTGCGCAAGTTTGAGTTTTGAAGTGGTTTTTGAATATATCTCTAGAACGGTTCGTCGAACAGCAAAAATGATTATAACCAGTTTTATAGGATTCCATATTCTGATGAACTTTCCAGTACATTAGAACCGTATAGGACTGATCGTTTTCACAGGATAAGTAAAAATCCTAAATTTTTATATGGCAAAACCAAGAAGGAGTTGCCCGATTTTGTCCGTTTTCGAAGTTGTATTTACTGATTTTATGAGAACACTAAGTACAAAATTTCAACGCTCTAGGTCGACGCGTTCTCAGGCAATGTCCAAATATGTAGTGAGAAATGAAATTTTTGTATAGCAACCGTACGAAGGAGTTACCCGATTTTCCCCATTTTCAAACCTAATTTTGCTTTTTTGTTTAAAAGCCCATGTGCAAAATTTCAGCTTTCTAAGTACATGCGTTCTCGAGTCATCAACAGACGGACATGCAAAAATCAAAATAACTTTTAATTTTATGCATGGGTCCAATCCATTTTGCTCTAGCATCATTATTTCTGTGTTACCTTAGAACATATAGCAAACAGGAATGGTAATAGCCAAATTTTGCGTAATGAATTTCTGGTTGTGTTGGTAGTCCATTTTTACATGTATTTACACGTCATCCCTATTCTAAGCATCTTGTCAATTTCCAAAAAGTAAACAAAGGTTTTGACCGGAGCATCTGTGGTAAAAATGTACTTTTTCTACTTTATATTTTGAAACAATTCACAAAATTAATTTATATAAATCTTTGCTTCTATTAACAAAAAAGATAATTAGATAGTGCAGTTGCCTCAAACAGGATTTCCCTAGTTTATAATCCAATTTATATTTGTAAGCACTGACCGAACACTTCATTTCTGTTTTTTTAATTGTTATGAAGGTTTTAGGCACTAGTGTCACTATAAAACTTTACACAAAATAAACTTTCAAATTAAATAGTTTTGAAAAAAACTGATTCCGTACTTTAGTTGAATTTCGCAAAAGAATTTTAGATTGCATAAACCTGTTCACAAAACAAAATCACATTTGACAATCCTGCACTCAGCTTTGACAAATCTTCCTTCCAGCATCTCACTTACTCCTATGTATAATCTCCTGCTCTTGACAAATTACGCTCATGTACACGAATTTTACACGAATCAACCATTCCTATTTGCTATGTATTCTAAGTGTGTTACAAACGGAATGACAACCTGTTCCACCCTGACTTGCTGCTGGTAAATTAGAATCAGGGGTTGCGACAGTTGCAATCGCTGCTGCAATTCCAGCTGCATGTGCAATTCAGGATTCTCTAACAGATTTGAGCTGTTCTAGCTGATAGTGATGGATTTATTTGCTCCTGGTGATGAGGAGAATATTTTTTCAAATTGATAATAGGATATGCAGGGATAAATATTATTGCGAACTTACGTAAGGGTTAGATTTCCCGCCGATGCCGTTGAAAATTGTTGATTTTGTTGTCTTCACTTTGTTCGCGACCTTTCGATTTCACGGTTTGACAAGACAGATCGATTGTCTTTTTCTTCTCCGCTGACAGGTACGAGCTAGAGTGCGTACGGACTGTCGGTATGGCTGGCGGCCGGCATACATGCTGCAGTAATTCTCCGTGTAGCATTTTGCTATATGCAATACGCACCGACCATAACATCTAGTTGTGATTTGATATTATTTAATTAATTTTAAGGTCAACAATTATTATTAAGACCAATCTACTATTATTATATTATCCTCAAAATTATTCCGCAAACAAATTACCAACCAGTTTTCGCAAAAAGTTCATAGCTACTTTGACGTTAGTATACATACACAAGCGAACTTTTTCAGGCGCACTCTGGAACCGTTTGATTGAACGGGGTTGCCTCCAGAGCGAACCTGGATGTTCAAACGAAAACGACATTAGTATACCCTTTAGATTTCATGTAGAGTATAAAAAAAAAACAAAATAATGTTCACGCTCATAAGATATTGCTTTCTACCGCGATCCGAACCAAAAATTCTAAGAAATTTCATCAAATGAGATAAATTGCTTGGCGGAAAATATTTCAAACTATTCATAAAAAATCAATGTACCAGTCAACAACCAGATGTAAAAAAGGCAAATCGCAGAAATTCTATCGAAAACCGACCGAAAAATTTCTTGGAAGTTCGCAGTGCCTAGATAAGAGTTTTGTCTGTTCTGCAACTTACTGGTACGAAAGCGAAGTATGAAATTCTTCTCACTTAAATCACTTATCATACACATTTGCCAAATCCTTCAAATCATCTTGATACTAATCAAGATTTGCCTTTAATTTTCTTTATTACAGATTTTTTCCACATTTCTACACATCACTAGATAAAGAAAGACAGAAGAACAAAATTAGATTACATTCTTTGCTGTGATATGGCGCTATTTATTATCGAAGACAATATATTGTTACGTGCAATAGAAAGAGACAACTGGTGACATCTACTGGCAATCGAAAAGTAAACGACTTTAGGTTCGGAGAATTGATTATGGTATCTACAGGAAGGTTCAGGAATAGAATGAATAGAATGAATAGAACAGTCAAGAAGCTTCTGGAAAATAGAACACTCGAGAATAATCTGGAGAATTTCTAGGGTATAAATATAACAGTTGTCATAGCCAGAATAAGAGTCTTGTCTTGGACGTTGCAGTGTTAACAAGTGAAAGTAATAAACGTGCGAAAGTGTTGTAATTAGATTGCGATAATTGAAAGTACAGTATTAAGCGATAATTAAAGTGTAGTTGATTAATTGAAAGTTTATGAATTTTGTATGATCAGAAGTTAAATAAAGAACTTGTATATTAAATATTTAATATTGTGTTTTAAATAACGAACCAAAGGCCACGCTCGCAACAATATTATTCCCATATTCGCCAGGTTTTGCTAACAGATGGCGGCCCGTTTTGTGAGCATATGGATACTATTGAGTGTTGTCAACTAACTATTTATAAAAACGCGAGAAAATATTATTATACTCAACAAACAATTTATTATCAATTTAACTTTACAAGAGTTATCTCTAATCACTTTGTGCTTGGCGTCTACTAATCAAAAGAATGATGTCATCGACGTGAAGTTGTTAAGAAGTTGGAAAAGAAACTCAGCTGTGGTGAAACTGGAACATTAGAGGTGTCCTGTCAATGCTGCCACAACTTAGCTGTGGTGAAACTGGAACATTAAAGGTGACAATGCTGCCACAACTACTCCCCCTTCAGTGATTGTGTCACGAGAAGGAAAGGTGACGTTTTTGGATCTTTTACGAGCGTCAGGATAGGTGCGTAACGGTATAATCCAGATATTTTCCAAAGGCTATGTCGAAGTTGATGGTTGGTTCGAAAGATTATCTTCCTTGTTGATGAATGCGGGTTTGAGACGTTCTGTAGAGATAGTTACTTCTTTCCCGTTGATGTCAACGACGAAAACGTAGTTATCCAGTTTCTTGATTACTCGGTGGGGTTCAGTATATGGAGCTTGTAACGGTGCCTTCACGACGTCCGTACGGACGAAAACATGAGAGCAGGTGTAGAGATCCTTGAGAGTGAAGAAGCTTGATTTGATGTGATGACAAGTAGCTTTTGGTCGAATTTCCCGCATATGTTCTCTGAATTTCTCGAGAAAGATTTGTGGATTTGGTGTGATGTCTTCGTTGAAGAAAAACTCTCCAGGAATGCGAAGTGGTGATCCATAAAGGAGTTCATCTGCTGAAGCTTGTATGTCTTCTTTGTAGCTAGTCCTTAGTCCTAAAAGTACTGTAGGTAGAATATCCAGCCAAGGAGTGCTGTGACACATGAGTGCTGCTTTGAGTGAGCGATGCCAGCGTTCTACCATGCCATTCGATGCTGGATGATAAGGTGTCGTGTGGATATGTTTCGCTCCTATAAGTTCAGTTAGTGTCTTAAACAATGTCGACTCGAACTGCGAACCCTGATCTGTAGCGATGGTGCGTGGAGCTCCAAAGCGAGCAATCCAGTTAGTATAGAAGGCAGTTGTTATGGTGTCTGCTGTCATTTCCTTAAGTGGAACTATCTGGGGCCACCTTGAGAACCTGTCAATCATAGTTAGGCAATATCTATAGCCACGGATTTCAGGCATGATAATGATATCTACATGTACATGCCCGAAACGCTGATTGACTGGAATCTTGGCAGGAAGATTTTTCTGATGACGTTGCCCCTTAGATCGCTGGCAAGGAATACAAGATCGGGTCCACTGTAATATATCTCTTCTGAGGTTTGGCCATATGAATTTCTGTTTAACTAGTTGTAGGGTTGCCTTGCCGCCAGGATGCGAGAGGTCATGAATATTAGTGGAAAAGTTTTTTCGCAATGACGACGGAATATACGGTCTAATTGTGCCTGTTGCAATATCGCAGTATATATGTGTGGTTTGATACACTGCCAATTTTTGTAAACGTAGCGAAGTTTTGTTGTTCAGGAGCTCTTGTAGTTCATTATCGTTGGCTTGCTCAACTTGAAGTTCACCAAGGTCTATTGACTGTTGTCAAACTAACTATTTATAAAAACGCGAGAAAATATTATTATACTCAACAAACAATTTATTATCAATTTAATTTTACAAGAGTTATCTCTAATGACTTTGTGCTTGGCGTCTACTAATCAAAAGAATGATGTCATCGACGTGAAGTTGTTAAGAAGTTGGAAAATAAACTTAGCTGTGGTGAAACTGGAACATTAGAGGTGTCCTGTCAATGCTGCCACAACTTAGCTGTGGTGAAACTGGAACATTAAAGGTGACAAGCAGATGATAAAATACTACAGTGGCGACTCAGTGAGAAGAGGTAACAACATATCGTACGCGGCGGTGGCATATATATATGTATAAAATCAATGGTATTGGGCTAGTAAAGACCTCAGTAAAATTTTTGCTTGGGATTTTACCAGCGGTACTGTTTTACTCGAACTCCGTACTAGGCGTGGAGAAAACAAAGTGAAAGATGTTTAAAATTGTTATCGCTGAAAAACTTCAAATTTTGCATACGTTTTTACAATTTACAATTAAAAATGAGCTTAATTAATCTGAAAATTGCCAAAAGAAATTATATACAATTAAAAATGGGCTTAATTAATCTGAAAATTGCCAAAAGAAATTATATACTTCAATAAATTAACAAAAACAATCTGAAAATTTTCAAGAGAAATTAAATCCTGCAATAAATTAAAAAAAATAAAACAATCTGGAATTGTCATAGAAACAGGAAATGTCATAATTTTACCAACATTTTAATGCTCAGCGCATTAAAATTAAGCCTAGTATCGAGTAAAATGTGACATTTCCATACTAATTTTACCGCTGCTGGTAAAATCGCAAGCAAAAACTTTACTGATGATTTTACTAATGCAGTACGGAGTTCACTGGTAAAATTGAATATTTCTCTATTTTAAGATAGAAGGCACTTTGCATGTCTCCTTTACTGAACATTTTAACCCTTTCGTGCTTGCTGGGACACATAGGTCCCAACAAAATTTCAAGAGCTTCATATGAGCACTAAAAATACTCTTAATGGGAACCTGTTGTCCCGTTTCGGTCTTTATACTCTCAAGTAACGGAATTTGTGATTGTAGCTGTCATTCATTTTGTGCAATAGTAAGGTTTGTTACACATTTTTTTTGCATTATACGTATTTTTTTAAATTTCTTTTAGGAGTGCTTTGCTAGGAGGAAACCGAAACCGAGACCGATGGTTTCTGAAATTGAAGATA
The DNA here is from genome assembly GCA_963924295.1 of Dioctria rufipes. Lineage (NCBI taxonomy): Eukaryota > Metazoa > Arthropoda > Insecta > Diptera > Asilidae > Dioctria > Dioctria rufipes. The sequence continues at coordinate 66,311,009 of OZ002744.1, read as the reverse complement.
GCGATCATTCAGTGATTCTGGATCTGAATATTTACCGACTGATAACGAGTATACAAGGAGATTCTAAAAAAACAAAGGCTCAACAATTTCTTGAACTTTTGGTGTCATTGGCGGAAGATTTGATAGAAGATAGAGAAAACACAGCAGCAGTAGCTCGATCGCACAGGACCGAAACTGTTTGCGGTGAATGCAGAGAGCCTCTATGTAAGCAATGTTTTGCACCATATTGTTACGTGCAATAGAAAGAGACAACTGGTGACATCTACTGGCAATGTGGCAATGGAGAAGTAAACGACTTTAGGTTCGGAGAATTGATTATGGTATCTACAGGAAGGTTCAGGAATAGAATGAATAGAACAGTCAAGAAGCTTCTCGAAAATAGAACACTCGAGAATAATCTGGAGAATTTCTAGGGTATAAATATAACAGTTGTCATAGCCAGAAAAAGAGTCTTGTCTTAGACGTTGCAGTGTTAACAAGTGAAAGTAATAACGTGCGGAAGTGTTGTAATTAGATTGCGATAATTGAAAGTACAGTATAAGCGATAATTAAAGTTGAGTTGATTAATTGAAAGTTTGTGAATTTTGTATGATTAGAGTGAAATAAAGAACTTGTATATTAAGTATTTAATATTGTGTTTTAAATAACGAACCAAAAGCCACGCTCGCAACAACTGGTGTCAGAAGTGAAATAAATTCGCGAAATAAAGTGGTGGCAATTGACTTTAAAATTCAAAGTGTGATTAATTTTGTGAAATTGTGTAAAATTTTGAAAGTTCTGGAAAATAATTTATATTCAACTTAAAGTGAATTACTAAAGTAATGGGGCGAAAATTCGAGGAGCTTCGAACGCAGGATTTGAAAGTGGAGTTAGGGAACCGGTCATTACAAACGACAGGTGCAAAGAAAGTTCTAGTCGAGCGACTCAGACAAGCTTTGATAGAGGAAGGGAAGAATCCTGAAACATTTGTTTTCGAAGATAACTTGGAAGAAACCGAAGTTGAAGAAGAGCCTACAATGAAAATGGAACAGCTTTTGAGTGCTTTAATGAGCAAAATGGAAGCCCGTTTTGATGAACAAAAGAATTCTCTCGAGGAACAAAAGAATTCTCTCGAGGAACAAAAGAATTCTCTCGAGGAACAAAAGAATTCTCTCGAGGAACAAAAGAAATCTATGGAAGCCCGTTTTGATGAACAGAAGAATTCCAATGAGGAACAAAAGAATTCTCTGGAATCCCGCTTAGATGAGCAAACGAATTCTCTAGAATCCCGGTTAGATGAGCAGAAGAAATCTATGGAAACCCGCTTGGACGAACAAAAGAGTTCTCTGGAGAATTGTCTAGAAACTCGTTTGGAGGAACATAAGACTTTCCTGAAAAACTCGTTAGACGAACAAAATTTAAAAATTGAATGCCAAAGATGTCGAGCCAGGGAACAAGCTATTCGTGGAGAGACTAGATATCAAGCAGCGACTAGTCGCATCAGCTCTCCTGTTGAGCAGTCGGAAAACTAGTAAAAACCAACTTTGTGGGGCAGAAGTTGGTTGGTGGAATCGGCAGCCCCGAAGTCATCATTCAAGTAGGCCAGTTGCAGAGAAATAATAGCAGTCTTGTTATATATGGAAGTGTAGGAAAAAATGACTGCGCAGTCACTATCGATACTGGAGCTGCAAGATCAATTATTAGAACAGATCTTGTTAAGAACAAATGGCTTCATAATACCACCAAATATCTACTAAGAACAGCAACTGGAGCAACGGCACGGGTGTTTGGAGAAATAACTTTAGATGTTCAACTAGGCGAACTACTATTTCCTCACACTTTCCTGGTTTCAGACATAATGGATGAATGCATTCTTGGAATAGATTTCATGACCACATACAAAATAAATCTGGATGTCGGAGAGCGGATTCTAAAATATGGGAACATAGAAATTCCTATGAAACTAGGAGAAGGAGCAGATCATCCTGCGAAAGTAAGGACGGTGGTCTGCGAAAATATTACTCTTTCGCCATGCTCCGAGACACTAATATGGACAAAGCTTACTGATGACATCGGGACCTGCCAATTCTATCTGGTGGAGCCTAACCCCACAAAAGTTACGTCGAGCATCATTGTTGGCAAGACTTTAGTGAAGGCAGAAGGTGCAACATTAATACCAGTCAGAGTGCTTAACACATCCGAAAATGAGGTACAACTAAAAGAAGGTGCTATAATTGGAAATTGTGAACCCGTTTACCAAATCGTCAATTTGGATAATGGTAGTAATATCAGGGAAACAAAACCTATACCAGCTACTACCCAACAGGTTCAGAAACTTCTTTCGTCCAGTGCCTTAAGTGAACAACAACACAACGATGCCAAAGAGGTGATCGATGAATTTTCGGAATTATTTGCAATGAATGATGATGACTATGGTAAAACAAATCTTGTCCAGCATCGGATCGATACAGGAGATTCCAGACCCATTCGACAGACACCACGAAGATTGCCATTAGCCAAACAACCAGAAGTTGCAGACATGATGAACTCCATGAAGAAACAAGGCATAATAGAGGAATCTAACAGCCCTTGGACATCGCCGGTTGTTCTGGTTAGGAAAAAGGATGGCAGCACCCGATTCTGCGTAGACTACCGCCAACTAAATAACGTGACGAGAAAAGATAGCTATCCATTACCAAGGATTGATGACACGTTGGATACCCTTTCCGGAGCGCAATGGTTTTCCACATTGGATTTGAAGAGTGGTTACTGGCAAGTGGAAATACATCCCGAGGACCGAGATAAAACTGCTTTCTCAGTTGGCAGTGGCTTATGGCAATTCAAAGTAATGCCATTTGGGTTATGTAATGCTCCAGCTACATTCGAACGACTAATGGAATGTGTTATACGTGGTTTAACCTGGAAAACATGTCTTGTCTACTTGGATGACATAATAGTTATCGGAAGGACATTCAAGGAACATAAAAACAACTTACGGGACGTACTTCAAAGACTCAAAGATGCAAAATTGAAGCTCAGTGCGAGTAAATGTGCTCTATTCAAAGATGAAGTTAAATATTTAGGGCACATAGTTTCATCACAAGGAGTAAGAACCGATCCAGAGAAGATAGAAGCCGTCAAAAATTGGCCAGTTCCAAAGGACAAACATCAATTACGGAGTTTTCTTGGTTTAGCTACCTACTACAGGCGATTCGTGAAAGGTTTTGCAGATATAGCAAGAAGCCTACATCAACTTACAGAAAAGGGAAGGCCGTTCATATGGTCGGATAAATGCAACGAAAGTTTTGAAAATTTAAAGCAACAGCTCTGTGAAGCTCCAGTACTTCACTATCCAAAGCTGGGAAAAACATTTATATTAGATGCGGATGCCAGCAATGAAGGTATTGGTGCAGTGCTTTCGCAGGAGGAGAATGGTCAAGAAGTTCCAGTAGCTTACTATAGCAAAGCACTTTCAAAGCCAGAGAAAAATTATTGTGCTACAAGAAAAGAGCTACTTGCTATTGTAAGTTCAACAAAACATTTTCATAAATATCTCCACGGGCAGAAATTCATCCTTCGCACCGACCATGCAGCACTTAAATGGCTTCTGCAGTTTAAAAACCCTGAGGGACAAGTCGCGAGATGGATAGAGCGACTCCAGGCTTATGATCTTGAGATCCAACACCGAAGAGGTCGTATCCATGGAAATGCAGACGCCCTTTCACGACGTCCATGCAAACTTGAATGCAAACATTGCGCACGGGTGGAAGAAAAAGAAACAACAGCAACTATACAGTTGGTAACCGTGGAACCATCTACAGGTTGGGACAACGAGGACCTGAGAACAGCACAACGAGAAGATCCGGACATTTCACCTATTCTCGCTTGGAAAGAAGTCATGGAAAGACCAGACTGGAAGGATATTTCGGAACGAAGCGAGAAGCTGAAAAGTTACTGGGCTCAATGGAACTCTCTTCATGTTGAATGTGGTATATTAAAACGTAAATGGGAAACACCTAACGGCGAATCATTCCGAATGCAGATAGTCGTGCAAGCATCAAACGTCAAAGATGTTCTAGAAGAAATGCACGGTGGAACCTCTGGAGGACATTTGGGAGTGAACAAAACAATTTCCAAAATACGGGAAAGGTTTTATTGGCTACATATGCGAGAAGATGTGGAGGAGTGGTGCCGCAGATGCACTGTCTGTGCTGCTTGCAAAGGGCCGCAACACAGAAGCAGAGGAGAAATGCATAAGTATAACGTCGGAGCCCCCTTTGAAAGGATAGCTGTAGACATCGCTGGACCTTTTCCTGAAACGGATGGCGGTAAACGTTATATTTTAGTTGCCATTGACTATTTCAGTAAATGGCCTGAAGCTTATGCAATCCCTAATCAAGAGGCAGCCACAGTTGCGGAACAAATAATAACGAATTGGGTCAGTAGGTTTGGAGTGCCTCACGAACTTTATTCGAACCAAGGACGGAACTTCGAATCGCGGACTTTCCAGGAGATGTGTAAAATGTTGGGAATAAGAAAAACTAGAACAACTCCTCTACATCCACAATCTGATGGCATGGTAGAGCGCTTCAACAGAACATTGATCGAGCATCTAAAGAAAGTAGTTGACTATCATCAACGCGATTGGGATCGACACATTCCTATATTCCTAATGGCTTATAGATCAGCTATTCATAGTACTACCGGACAAACCCCAGCTAAAGTCATATTCGGAAGAGAGATGCGTTTACCTAGCGACCTCAAATTCGGTACCCCCAAAGGTGAACAAAAGTTACCAGAAGACTACGTATCGGAGCTCAAACAACAATTAGCTGATGTGCACGAGGCCACGAGGACGAAATTAGCAACAAATACTGATCGGATGAAGACCCGCTATGACCTACGTGCTAATTCCGCAGGATTTAATGAAGGTGATCTTGTTTGGCTCTACAATCCGAGACGACGTAAGGGACGTTCTCCAAAATTGCAACAACACTGGGAAGGACCGTATTCAGTAGTAACTAGAATTAATGACGTGGTATACAGGATTCAGCGTGGCACAAGAGGCAAGCATAAAATTGTTCATTTGGACCGCTTGTGTCAATACTACGAGCATCAAGACCGTGGACCACCTGTTGTTCGGGACGAACAAACTTAAGAAGGGGGTAGTGTTACGTGCAATAGAAAGAGACAACTGGTGACATCTACTGGCAATGTGGCAATGGAGAAGTAAACGACTTTAGGTTCGGAGAATTGATTATGGTATCTACAGGAAGGTTCAGGAATAGAATGAATAGAACAGTCAAGAAGCTTCTGGAAAATACAACACTCGAGAATAATCTGGAGAATTTCTAGGGTATAAATATAACAGTTGTCATAGCCAGAAAAAGAGTCTTGTCTTAGACGTTGCAGTGTTAACAAGTGAAAGTAATAACGTGCGGAAGTGTTGTAATTAGATTGCGATAATTGAAAGTACAGTATTAAGCGATAATTAAAGTTGAGTTGATTAATTGAAAGTTTGTGAATTTTGTATGATTAGAGTGAAATAAAGAACTTGTATATTAAGTATTTAATATTGTGTTTTAAATAATTTATTGAAGGATTTAAATTCTTTTAACAATTTTCAGATTAATTAAGTCAATTTTTTAAATGTAAATTGTAGAAACATTTATCTAAATTCTATAAACAATTTGAAGTTTTTCAGCGATAAAATTTTTAGACATCTGTCACTTGGTTTTCCCCAAATTAATCAGCGTCAAAATTTTACCAGCGATTTTAATGTGAAAAATTTGGAAACTGCGTTAAATTTTACTTTGCCCGAATTCGATACTAGGCTTTAAGCCTAGTGTCGAGTTCGAGTTAAAAGTGACATTTTCATGCAAATTTCAGCGCTGGTAAAATCGCAAACAAAAATTTTACTGATGATTTTACTAGTTCAGTACGGAGTTCTATATATTCAAAAACCGGTTGAAACTGGCTCCAATAATGGGGAAAATGTACGCAATTACAGCTTGCAGGTTTGCTCCGTGAAAAACTGACAATTTGGATATCTGTCACTTTGTTTTTCCCAAAATAACAGACGTAATAACTTTACCAGCGATTTTAATGTGAAATATTTGGAGACCGCGTTACCGCGATACTATCACTGTAAGCCTAGTATGGAGTTCGAGTAAAACAGTACGGAGTTCGAGTGAAAAGTATTTCCATATAAATTTTACCGCTGGTAAAATCCCAAGCAAAAATTTTACTGCGAGCTCTTTACTAGTGCAGTACGGAGTTCGCTGGTAAAAAGTGCAATTTTCTCTATTATAAGATAGATGGCGTTTTGTAAGTCTCCACTGACCATTTTAATGTGCGGAGCATTAAAATGCTGGTAAAACTATGAAATTTATTTGATTGTTGACAAAGCGAGTTTATGTAGTTTTTCCCGTGGATTTCCTTGACAACGATACACACTTAGACCTGTTGAAGCAACAATCTCGTCGTCGATTTGATGATTAATATCCATTATAAATAATAATCATTTAACATTTTTAAAAATACTTCCGATCAATTGTGATTTTAAAAGCAGTTACTTCGATTTCTCCACAAAAAACTTAAGTCAAATTTTTACCAGCATTAGGCCTGAATTACAATTACGACTGATCTGTCGACTGCGACTTGATTTTAAGCCGAAGTCGACTCTGAGGAGAAATTTGTAATTAAATTAAAGCTTCAACTACTTGAACAAACCAGAAGTCCCGACTTCTGTGATTGAACTGAAGTTGTCCCAGCGAGCACCAACTTTGAACTTTGAGCAAAGTTTAGTTTCAGTCGCAGTCATAGTCGAAGGGGAAGTTGCAATTGTATCTTGCTACATGCATTTACCTTTTGGGCGCGTTAAATTTTACCAATATCCGAACTCCATACTAGGCTTTAAGCCTAGTATCGAGTTCGAGTAAATTGTGACATCTCCGTACAAATTTTAGTGCTGGTAAAATCGCAAGCAAATATTTTACTGATAATTTTACTTATGCGGTCGGAGTTCACTGGTAAAAAATGAATATTTCTCTATTTTAAGATAGATGTCGCCTTGTATGTCTCCACTTATTTTACTGAATATTTTAATGCACGGAGCATTGAAATGCTGGTAAAATTTTGACATTTCCTGTTTCTACGACAATTACAGATTGTTTCTTTGAATTTATTCAAGAATTTAATTTCTCTTGACAATTTTCATATTGTTTTTGTTAATTAATTGCAGGATTTAATTTCTTTTGGCAATTTACAGAATAATTAAGTACATTTTTAATTGTAAATTGTGAAAACGTTTATATAAATTTTATAAACAATCCGAAGTTTTTTAGCGATGAAATTTTTAAACATCTGTTACTTTGTTTTCTCCAAATTTTAGTAGAGATTTTAATGTGAAATATTTGGATACCGCGTTAAATTTTACTTTGCCCGAACTCGATACTAGGCTTTAGGCGTGAAATAAGTGGAGACATACAAAGCACCATCTATCTTAAAATAGAGAAATATTCACTTTCTACCAGTGAGCCCCATACTGCCCCAGTAAAATAATCAGTAAAATTTTTGCTTGTGATTTTACCAGCGTTAAAATTTGTATGGAAATGTCACATTTTATTCGAGCTCGATACTAGGCTTTAGGAACTACCCGTAGCAGCATTATTGTGCTGGTGCGTCTAAGCAAAAGCACAGGGAATCCTTCCATCCGGAAAAACTTCTTGAGTGGATTGGCGCAATTGTACAGTACCGTTCAATAGTAAACTTCCAGTGGCTTGGTAACGTCAAGTTGCTGTCAGTCGTCATACAATACTACACGTCAGTTTAAGTATGGTTTTATTCTTGGTAGTCGGGGGAGCCAGTTTATGACGATTTTTCAAATTGCCACAAATCGCCAAGATTTAATTAGTAAAAATGCCAAATTACATAAAAGTATTAAAATTTAATGTAACAGTTTGTTCATGATAACAAAAAGTATCACACAAGATGCTTCTGCTCCTAGATAAATCCGTCAAAGTTAATATGAGAATAAACTTTGGATACTTATTTATTTTTATTTTGGGCGCATTTAGTTCGATTTTATTATTTATTCTGATAAGTCATATAAATTTTTTCAAGCACTTGCAATTAATTCACATTCCTGATGAAACATTCTTGCAAGTCAGAGATGATTTCTCTGTCTACGCCCCTTCTTCCCGAGACAAAGAAAGTTTTCATATTCAAGAAAGAAAAGTGGAAAAAGTTGAGACAAATGTCCAAGAAGCTCTTGGTTCTTTAAAACTTGCCCTAGAAATGAGAGCAACTGGAAAAGATGAAAAAGCATTAAAATTGTTCCAACATGCTTTTGCCCTTGCGCCTAAGCATTCTGAAGTATTGGTCAAGTATGGAGAGTACTTGGAATATAAGCGCGACATTGTTCTTGCGGATCATATGTACTTTCAGGTAAATTTATTTGTAATTTCATTAAATCGTACAAAACTATATGGTTTTTTTAGGCTCTTACAGTAAACCCTAGAAATTCAGAAGCTATGGTGAATCGACAGAGGACTGCCCATATCGTAGAGTCGATTGATAAAAACAGACTTCAAGTACTTGACAGTAAAAGAGATGTTCTTTCCTCTATACACGAATCAAGTAGCGCACTTCGTCGTGCCAAAAAGGAAGCCTATTTTCAGCACATCTATCATTCGGTTGGCATAGAAGGCAACACAATGTCTTTAGCGCAGACGCGCTCTATTTTAGAAACTAGAATGGCTGTAGATGGAAAATCTATAGATGAGCATAACGAGATTCTTGGATTGGATGCGGCTATGAAATATATAAATGCTACATTAGTTAATAAGTAACGTATACAGTCAGTTAACACAAATAAAAAACTAATTTTTTCTATGTCTTTAGGAATGATTACATCACACTTAAAGATATCTTAGAGATTCATAGACGGGTTTTGGGACATGTTGATCCAATTGAGGGGGGTGAATTTAGAAGAACACAAGTTTACGTTGGGGGTCATGTGCCTCCTGGACCAGGTGATCTCGCTATTTTGATGAGTCGTTTTGAACAGTGGCTCAACTCTAATCAGGCTTTGTCTATGCATCCTGTCAAGTAAAAATATCGTAAGCAGCATTTTCATGACTACTATTTTAACTAATTTTAGATACGCAGCATTAGCTCATTACAAATTGGTTCACATTCATCCTTTTACGGATGGCAATGGCCGAACATCCAGGCTTCTTATGAACACCATTCTTATGAGATCCGGCTACCCGCCTGTTATTATACCAAAGCAGCAAAGGTACGTATCTTTCTAGGGCTAGGGATCTTTTCATTCTTTATATTTCTTGGCAGACATAAATATTACGACTACCTACAACTTGCTAATGAAGGAGACATTAGGCCGTTTATCCGATTTATAGCTGATTGTACAGAAAAGACACTTGATTTATATCTTTGGGCCACAAGTGATCTTCCTCAACAGATTCCAATGTTAGAGCAAACTGATTTTCCTAATTCGTCATCGTTCAAAATAGTTGACGATACTGATAGTATATTAGGAGATGAACGTGGGTCTGGTGCCGATGATATTGCAACTAAAAGATGACGAACATTTTCAGGAAGCTGTGATTTTACTTGTGTTACAGCAATTTTTATTTTCTCAGCTTACGCACAAATATTGAATCTGTGATTTTAACCTAATTGTGAAATATGTAAATAAATTGAATTGTTCAGTAACTAAATCTGTAATGAAACCGTAAATAAAATAAAATGTTTTAATTTATCGGATTGTAATGTTGATTTTACCTTATTATCATATTTTTATATTACAGGCGGCCAAGGTTAACACAACTAATTGCGTCGATTTTCGGGATGTGAACATGCTTCCTATTTACGAGAAAATGATCTCGTTTAGCGGTTTAGTACACTGCTTCTGTGCACGAAATCTTTAGGTATGGTGATTCTTATTCCTGTCCCAACCACCAGCAAATTTTTGTGAAACAGAGGCAGCATACTGACTCGTCTAAGCTGGGTCAATCTTTGAACGTTTTGTGATAGACCAGATGTCGGAATACCACTTATGTTTGGAAGAAACACCAATCTCTTTTCCGAAAGAACCCTGCCAAAAACACGCCGACCGTTGAGCGCATCATAGATAGACAGTTAAATAGTAGATACAAATTTTAGAAAAATAAATCATAAGAGAACATGTTAGGTTGTCCATCTCTCGTGCTTGCAGAAAGAAGAGATTGGAGTATAAATCAGTAAAAATGCTAAATTAGCACCGGCTAGGTCTTCCTTTATTTATTGAACTCGTATAATTAATATTCCTTTTTTTTTTACAGTTTTCACAATATTTAGTTACTTTTAACACAAATTTTCCTTTCTACACAAATTATCACCAATATTTAGTAATTAGTATGTATTAAGCTTAAAAATTTCCGTGAGCACTCATTGACGGGTTAAAGAAAGACTCCTCGAGGTTCGGGCTAGCTGCCCCCAGGTGCCCATGAAAGCTTCTTTTTTCTTTTTATTACTTTCCCACGACGTGAGAAATCGTACGTGGGAATGTACAAAAAGTTTAGGCACAGTGCATATGCATGTAATCTGATATGCACTTGTGTCTTGAAACAGTAATATTTTTAGGTGATGAGAATGATTAGGTGTATGTATGTACATAGTACTGCATGTGGGTAAGTATATATGCCGTGTGAACGGAATGTACGACTGATAACAAAATGCTATTTATGCTAAATTGCATGTTGTTGCAGTACGTAAATGCATTTTTAAATGCAAATGAAATTTAAATTGAATTGAAAATAAAATATTCTTGAATTTTCAGGGTCAAATTGTAGTACGCCAATATATTGCATAGGGCAAGATATTGGCGTATTGGTTTTATTGTTGTGATTCGGGGTATAGGCACCTGGGTCACAACAAACATAGAAAAACATAACAATAGCATGAATAAGAAATTAAAATACAAAAATTGCATTACAGCAAAACACAAAAAACATAAATAGATAAGCGTAGTTAAGTATTGTAGAGTGAGAAAATTACATTTAGCAAACAAGTAATAGATCTAATAGAAGAGCTTAATAGCTACGAGACATAATGTAGCCAAGTAGGACAGATATTACATTACAGTATAATGAGAATGAGAACTTAAAATACGAGAACCTAAGAAATATATATACATAGAATATAGCATAGTATAGTGTGATCATGTGTGATTTGCACTACTATAACCAGACGGGCTAAAATTGAGAGTTGATAATTTATTATGTACATGCATATAAGTAAACTTACGAAAAATACTAAAGGAACAACCATACGACTCCCACTGAATATAAGACCATCGAGAGGATAACATGTTGAATACATATATATCTGAAGCAGGATTTATGTAGACTTTATGTAGCGGAAAGCGATCAGGAAACCCCCTCAAGAACTCAAGAGCCGCTGTCTTAAATGAATTCAGCAAAGCACTACGCCTTACATCATCAGGCAGCTGATTCCAAATAGTCGCACCACGCAGGAAAGTGCTTCTCCCTCCTTATTGCGAATTAAGGAAGGACAATCCTAAACCGGTTCCGCGAATTCCAGTTGAACCGACCAGCAACATAGCTGGGTAACAGGCCATGTCTAGCCTTGAAGATACACATCAGTGTACTCAGAACATACATGTTAGCTAGCGGACAGGGGAGGAGCACCTCAATGAGTTGAGAGGGGACGTGAGTAGTTACGCTATGGGGATTCTGGGACACTTTTTCCATACAAAAATTGCAAGGTAGATTCCAACTATTTTGGTGGCTCTGGACTGGGTTCTGGGCCACTGAGGGGGATTCCGTCTAGTGGTATACGTCACAAGGTATGCCTGGAGAATTCCTTTCCTACCGTATGGCTGACCAGGAGATGACGCCAACTTTTTGTTTGATCTGGTCTTGGAGGCTACAATTTGACCTTTGACCTTTCCTGTGTCTGGATGCTGGAGGTTGGCTGAGAGCTTTAGTGACAATATCTGATACTATGACTAGGATTGTCTGGGGTATGTTGGACTGGGCTACGTTACCTGTACCAAGGCTTGGGTAAAATGTGTGCGGATTATTTGTATTGAGTAATGATATGAAATACCCTAAGCGAATTTATATCGGGGCTGTATACTTGTCAGCTTGAGTTTGGTGTTAGTTGTTTACTTTATTATGAGTGCCTGTGGTATGTTGGGCTGGGCTGAGGAAACATTACCCAAGGCGAGGGTGGATGTGTGCAGATGTGTATTTATGTGGATAAGAAATGTTGTGAAATTCCCTAAGTGAATTAGTGTAATTAGTATTATTAATAATTCAAGTTAACTCTAGAATATTTTTGTTCATGGCAATAGATGCTAGAAGGTGTCAGTGGAGGTCTTAGTCCTGGAGGTTGACAAAATTTTCATCAGAAATCCTCCACGGGCTATGGGTTTCGAGATATTAGCGATCTTATCTTTGCAGGTATAATTAATAGTAGTAATAATTCAAGTTAACCCTAGGATATTTTTTTTTTATGCCAATAGTATTAGTACTAGGGGGGTAAAATTTTCATCAGAAATCCTCTACAGGCTATGGTTTAAGATATCATCGATCTTACCTTCTCAGGTGTAATTAATATTAGTAGCTGAAAAACAAACAAAAAACAACAACTACTATAACCTAAGTTGTGGATTAAAGATTTGATGATATTAATCTGTAGATTCCTTTTATAAACATGATTGCACCATGTAACCATAATCTAAAAATAGATCAGGCGAAGCTGGTTGGGGTGAATGTAGGTAGATATGTTGACTTAGATATGTAATGGAAATTAGTAAATGCTTAATTTTGCTCTTCAGGTGTAATGCCTCTAATTTGATTCCTTGCATAAACAAATTCGTACAGTACAGTAAAATAAACAAATTCGCAGTCGAATAATGTAAACAAATTCGGACAGCGGCCGAGTAAAGTAAACAAATTGAGCGATTTATGACAGATTCCTAATTTCTTTAGTTGAAAACAACAACTGATATTAATCTGTAGGATATGATGTCTTAGATGAGTAGTGGAAGTTATAATTGAATATTTCTTTTGCTAAAAAAAAAACAACAACAACTATAACGTAAGTTGTGGATTAAAACTCTTTTATAAACAAGAGGGAACATGCTATGATATTCGATATCTAAAAATAGATCACGGCTGCTTCGTATGTTAAGAAACATGAAGTAATAGAAATTAAAGCCTTATCAGAAAATTTTCGATGTAGGTGTTTGTATGTGTATGTATTGAAAATTCTCAGGTTATATGAAAAATTGTTTTTTAATTTCAACAAAATTTCTTTTTTGGGCAGGTTAAATTTAAATTTTTGATTACGTATGATATCAATGTGAGGTGATACTAATATAGTATTGTTGCGAGCGTGGCCTTGGTTCGCTATCTAAAACACAATATTAAATACTTAATATACAAGTTCTTTATTTAACTCTAATCTTAACAATTCACAAACTTTCAATTAATCAACTTAACTCTAATTATCGCTTAATACTGTACTTTCAATTATCGCAATCTAATTACAACACTTCCGCACGTTATTACTTTCGCTTGTTAACACTGCAACGTCTAAGACAAGACTCTTATTCTGGCTATGACAACTGTTATATTTATACCCTAGAAACTCTCCAGATTATTCTCGAGTGTTCTATTTTCCAGAAGCTTCTTGACTGTTCTATTCATTCTATTCCTGAACCTTCCTGTAGATACCATAATCAATTCTCCGAACCTAAAGTCGTTTACTTCTCCATTGCCACATTGCCAGTAGATGTCACCAGTTGTCTTTTTCTATTGCACGTAACACTGCCCCCTTCTTAAGTTTGTTCGTCCCGAACAACAGGTGGTCCACGGTCTTGATGCTCGTAGTATTGACACAAGCGATCCAGATGAACGATTTTTCGTTTGCCTCTTGTACCACGTTGAATCCTGTATACTACGTGATTTATTCTAGTTACTACTGAATACGGTCCCTCCCAGTGTTGTTGTGAATTTGGAGAACGTCCCTTACGTCGGTTCGGGTTGTACAGCCAAACAAGATCACCTTCGCTAAATCCTGCTGAATTCGAACGTAAGTCATAGCGGGTCCTCATCCGATCAGTATTTGCCGCTAATTTTGTCCTCGTGGCTTCTTGTACATCAGCTCTCCTTTCCAATGTGGCTCTGACATTACACTTATACATTTCCTTTCTGCTGCTATGTGGCGGCCATTTGTAAGAAGCACATACAGTGCATCTGCGACACCAGTTCTCCACATCCTCCCGCATATGTAGCCAATAAAACTTTTCTCGTATTTTAGAAATTGTTTTATTCACTCCCAAATGTTCTCCAGATGTTCCACGATGTATTTTACTTAGAACTTCGTTGACCTTTGATGCCGGCAAGACTATTTGCATTCGGAATGATTTACCGTTAGGTGCCACCCATTTGCGTTTTAAAATACCGCATTCCACATGAAGAGAATTCCATTGAGCCCAGTAGCTTTTCAGATTTTCACTCATCCCTGAAATACCCTTCCATTCTGGTTTTTCTATATCTTCTTTCCAAGCAAGAATAGGCGATATGTCCGGATCTTCTCGTTGCGCTGTTCGCAAGTTCTCGATGTCCCAACCTGTTGATGGTTCCACAGTTACCAACTGTATAGTTGCTGTTGTTTCTTTTTCTTTCACCCGGCCGCAATGTTTGCATTCAAGTTTGCATGGACGTTGTACAAAGGCTTCTGCATTTCCATGAATAAGTCCTTTCCTATGTTGCATCTCAAAGCCATAAGGTTGGAGTCTAGTCGCTCCAAGAATAGCTTGCTCTCTCGTTCGCCAACTTGGACATTCTTCTCTTTCTTTCTTTTCTGTTGATTCCCTTCGACGGCGCTTCCTGCAGTCGCTTTGAAGGTGTCCCAATTTATTACAATCCCAGCATCGAAGAACACTACGTGAAGGGTTGCTCAGTGATAACTGCAATCTATTGCAAGTCTGCTGCCCAGCTCGATATCTTTGCAATTCCACTCTCCTCTCTTCATCTAGGGATTCCACTCGTCGGCGTTTTCTGCAGTCCCTTTGTAGGTGTCCTGGTCTATTGCAATTCCAGCATTGCAGAATACCGCGTGAAGGAGTGCTCTGTGATGGCTGCATTCTATTACAAGTACATTCGTTCACCGAAATTTCTCTCATTCGTACTGCACTCCGTGAAGCTTGTCTGGCGGATTCATACACTAATGCATAGGCTAGTGCTTCTGCTGTTGATTTCTTTCCTGCTATCCTTAATGCATGTTGTAAGTTTTGATCTGCAATAGCGTTCACAAATGCCTCCGTCGCCACTTCATTGAGAAAATCCGCATTCATGCTGGAGTATGAAAGATGCGCTAATCTTTCCACATCACCCTGCAATTGCTGTAGTGATTCGCCATGATTTTGTGTCCTGTTGCGTAACTGCAGGCGATATACTTGCTGCATGTGTTCATCTCCGTAACGTAATCCTATCGCCTGTACTAATGAAGAGTAATCACGTTGATTTTCAATCGGTACAGTTTGTAAGAGTTCTGACGCAGGAGCTCGAAGTGCTAACACCAGAGCTATAGCTTTGTCTTCATCATTCCATTCATTTACCTCTGAAGCTGCCTCAAATTGTCTCTTGAAGATATGCCACGAATTTTGTCCATCAAATATTGGAGGCTTCATTCTACCTGAACCGGATATTTCAGATGCTACGTTTAGAGGCTGTCGATGCTTTATTCTTTCCAGATCTGCTTTAAAACTGTCAAGCTGTTCTGTAACATTTTGTTGTACTCCCGACACTTGTTGTCGAACTTCTAACACTTCCAGCTGGATTTCCTCAATTTTCACATTTTGTTCGTCTAATGAACCTTTCAGAAAGTTCTTCTGTTCCTCCAAACAAGTTTCTAGACAATTCTGCAGAGAATTCTTTTGTTCCTCAAAAGCATTCTTTTGCTCGTCCAGACGGGTTTCCATAGATTTCTTCTGCTCATCTAAACAGGATTCCAGAGAATTCTTTTGCTCCTCGAGAGAATTCTTTTGTTCCTCGAGAGAATTCTTTTGTTCCTCATTGGAATTCTTCTGTTCATCAAAACCAGCTTCCATAGATTTCTTTTGCTCATCTAAACGGGATTCCAGAGCATTCTTTTGTTCCTCATTGGAATTCTTCTGTTCATCAAAACGGGCTTCCATAGATTTCTTTTGTTCCTCGAGAGAATTCTTTTGTTCCTCGAGAGAATTCTTTTGTTCGTCAAAACGGGCTTCCATTTTGCTCATTAAAGCACTCAAAAGCTGTTCCATTTTCATTGTAGGCTCTTCTTCAACTTCGGTTTCTTCCAAGTTCTCTTCGAAAACAAATGTTTCAGGATTCTTTCCTTCTTCTATCAAAGCTTGTCTGAGTCGCTCGACCAGCACTTTCTTTGCACCTGTCGTTTGTAAAGACCGGTTCCCTAACTCCACTTTCAAATCCTGCATTCGAAGCTCCTCGAATTTTCGCCCCATTACTTTAGTAATTCACTTAAAGTTGAATATAAATTATTTTCCAGAACTTTCAAAATTTAACACAATTTCACAAAATTAATCATACTTTGAATTTTTAAGTCAATTGCCACCACTTTATTTCGCGAATTTATTTCACTTCTGACACCAATTGTTGCGAGCGTGGCCTTGGTTCGCTATTTAAAACACAATATTAAATACTTAATATACAAGTTCTTTATTTAACTCTAATCTTAACAATTCACAAACTTTCAATTAATCAACTCAACTCTAATTATCGCTTAATACTGTACTTTCAATTATCGCAATCTAATTACAACACTTCCGCACGTTATTACTTTCGCTTGTTAACACTGCAACGTCTAAGACAAGACTCTTAAGCAGGCCATACACCATCAGTTTTGCCGTGGTTTTACTGTAAAACCACGGCAAAACTGATGGTGTATGGCGAACCCCACGTTTTGAGGTTCGGATTTCTACTAAAACCAGAATTCAGGTCATGCCAGAAATCAGGTCATGCCAGAAATATCTTTCTCAAAACGTGGGCAAGACGTGGGCAAGGCCATACACCATCAGTTTTGCCGTGGTTTTACTGTTTTGCTCGTTCATAATCAAAGTTAACTTAATAACAAGTAAAAAAGCTAGAATTGGTCTGAGACCAATTCTTAAGATACCCTAGATGAATGCCCGTATTAAATTTCGTATGGTCACCGATCTATTCAAGTATTGATTTTGAAGTTGTTTTTCGCATATATTTCGAGAACGGTTTGTCGCACAGACAAAATGATTATAACCAATTTTATAGGATTTCGTATTCTGCAGAAGTTTTTTTTAGTACCATAAAAATGTCTTGGACTGATCGTTTTCAAAGTATACGTAAAAAACCGAAATTTTTATATGGCAACACCAAGAAAGAGTTGCCCGATTTAGTCCATTTTTGACATTTTATTTGCTAATGTAGTAAAAACATCATGTGCGAAATTTCAACTCTCTACGTCGACGCGTTCTCAGGCAGTGACCAAATATATAGCGGAAAACGAAATTTTTATATGGCAACCCCACGAAGGAGTTGCCCGATTTGGCTCATTTTCGAACTTAATTTTCCTTTTTTTTTTTAAAGTCTGTGTACAAAATTTCAGCTCTCTAAGTGTACGCGTTCTCAAGTTATCGTGCGCACAGACGGACGGACGGACGGACGGACGGACGGACGGACGGACGGACGGACATGCAAAAATCGAAATAACTTTTAATATTATGAATGGATGTCCAACCCATTTTGCTCTACCATCATTATTTCGAGGTGTTACAAACGGAATGACAAACTTAGTATACCCCTATGATTTCATCTAGGGTATAATAAGCTAAGAAGTAGGCGACATTTCTGAGTGTTTTACGTTTAAATGTACACGGCAAGAAAAGGAAGAAATAAAGGAAAAAATAATAAAAAAAAAAATCAAACTCTCTTTAAAATTTTTATGAATAAAGATAAAAAATGTGAAAGCGCAAATTCATGCAACGAAACAGAATGGAAAATATTTCTTTTTCGTAAATAAATGAGAAGTGGCGGAGTTTTCACGATTTACTCTCATAAAATGTTCCCGCGCTTCTGTGAAAACCGATTTTCATGAAATAATCACAATGTTTGGTCACATATTGTTGCTGTAAATGGACACTACAAGATGATGGCAAGACGTGGTCAAGTTGGATGGTGTGTGGGGCTTTTTCTTGACCACGTTTTAGGTTCTTATCTCGACTAGAACGTGGTTTTTAAAACCACGGCAAAACTGATGGTGTATGGCGCCCTTTATTCTGGCTATGACAACTGTTATATTTATACCCTAGAAACTCTCCAGATTATTCTCGAGTGTTCTATTTTCCAGAAGCTTCTTGACTGTTCTATTCATTCTATTCCTGAACCTTCCTGTAGATACCATAATCAATTCTCCGAACCTAAAGTCGTTTACTTCTCCATTGCCACATTGCCAGTAGATGTCACCAGTTGTCTTTTTCTATTGCACGTAACAGTATGATAGGTTGACTTAGATGAGTAGTTAAAATTGTATGGGTATAGTAAAAGCTTAGAACATATATCAAACAGGAATGCTGATAAGTTCGATCTAGTGAAGCCGAGCTTGTATGTGTTGGAGTATGTCTCCTTTGTGTTGTACCGCAGTGGGGACGGTAAATATCATAATCATAACTGGGGGCACATTAAATCTTCGTGGCGGGAAAATTTGAAAATGTTGTTTTAATTTAGTTTTATCTTTACATTTCAAATTAGTATACACGATCTATTGTGTATTTAAAAGCAATTGAATATTAATTGTTATAGATGGATTGCGCTCTGGGAGTATTTCTTACGGCACGTGTAAGAAGTATACTCTACTGAACCTCAAGGCACGTGTAAGAATCTGCGGTGGTGCTAATTATTTTTGGTTTATATTTATTTCAAGAAATGAAAAAAACTCCGATCCACTTAAAGCGATTTTTTAAAAAGCTACGCTACTTCCCTATTGTTAGTCCTCTGCACTATATAGGTAAGTGTATACAGATCACACGCAAGATGATAGAGCAAGGCATTACATATAAGCAAGATAATGAGCAATGATAAGTATTTGTTGTATATGTACAAAATCATAAGTTACATATATTGATCACTTGTGTATTTTAATGGAAAATTGTTTAATGTGTATAAATGGAATGCAAACAAAGTACATCTCTACACTAGCAAACAAAATGATGAAATGATTAAATTTAAATCATTTACAGATTTTACACCTTTAGCCATAGTATAATAAGCTTGTGAACCTTATTGCACTAAGTTACCAGGAGCGACCACGAGGAGGTAGGTGTAAAAATGTAAGAAGTTCGCAAAAGTACCTTTCCTGTTACTGTGGGCAAAATGTTTCAGCCATTAGAGCCTAGATTTTTAAATTATTTATAATTTATTTCAATTTCACGTACATCAGACGATATTCACTTAGAGCATAAGAAAGTTCTTAGA
Source organism: Dioctria rufipes (assembly GCA_963924295.1). NCBI lineage: Eukaryota > Metazoa > Arthropoda > Insecta > Diptera > Asilidae > Dioctria > Dioctria rufipes. Next base: position 66,291,483 of record OZ002744.1, on the reverse strand, counting down.
TAACATAATATCTCAGTTCTTACTAATTTAAATTAATAAATTGGCTCCATTGAAGGTAGAAGACTAATAGAAAGTGAAAAGATTAATAAACAATACAATTTACCTAAACTTGTGGCCTCGGCCAAGGTCTTTCAATAAAATATTTTTGTATTGTATTGTATTGTATTGTATACACAGAAATGATACTAACTCAAACTTCTTACGCGCCCCCAGCAGTCCTTGTAGGTTTTGCTTCATCTCTTTTTCTAAAAATTCGGACTGCGTTATGGTGGAGTTTAAACATTTACATACCTTTAAATATAACGATTTTTGTATAATGCTGTCTGAGTGAAATTTTTTCTGATGCTTTTTTTGCAACAAAGTAAAATCTTGTCTGAAGGTATTTTTCAGCTATAAGTTTAATTAAAGCACTATAATGACTGTTGCTGACATCCATATGAGTCTGTTGATCTTGGAATAGAGACTTATTTAAAAAATGCTGTTGAACTTCTATTAATATTTTCAGAAAATTTTTTTTTCTAATAGCTGATTTACATTACTCGAACATTGCTAGAAAACAGAGTAAGTAGTTTCCCCTTATCTGAAAATACTTTAGAACGATAAGGACAAAACATATTCCAGCAAAATTTTACTGAGTTAAATGTCAAATTCCCCGACGAAGGGGAAATTTTTACTGCCATAATTAGCCATAAAAAGTTCTAGCCAGAAGTATATTTTATGGCAGTAAATTTTGCTATTATGGCAGCAAACTCATACATATAACTACAAGCGTGTACGAATATAATTATTTACACGCACACAAATTAAAAATATTTGAGGAAAGTCACAGCACATCAGCTGGAATGTGTCAAAGTTATCCTGATGGATGTAAGTACTTCATTCAAATAAATATTGACTCTCAATAGAAAAATTGATGGAAATTCATAATCATATTTCATTTATTTCATTTGTGAACTGCAGAAGATAAGTTTTTTTTTTTAAATTTCCCCATTCAATGGATGGTAATTTAGCATGTTGAGTATTAAAAAAGGATGGGACTCGTTTTGTTACTGATGATACACGGGGCCAATTTTTTTTTATGCGGTCTCAAAGGAACGATATTGGAAAGCAGTGAAGGTTTCCGTGTTAATGGATTAGCGTTAAGATCCGACAATAAAACTGTGCTAGCCGCAGATACTCATCAATAACTAGGGTATAAATTGCTAAATTTAAATTTCTTTCACTCTAATTTTTATTTTCTAGGTATGCTTTCGAAAATCTTCGATCTGTTTTTAAATTATCTCACGAACAACATCAATTATGACGTTCAGCAGATGGTTTGGAACTTCTAAATATTGTAGCTCAAGGATTGCATTTGTGTGGCATCGAAAACAAGGGAACTTTTTCCATTTATTCTTGTTTTGGTGGTGTGCATGAAAGTTTCGTTGCCAGAGAACAACAAAGGACAACAAAGGCAAATTAAAAAGGAAGATCCATTTGTTGGCCATACAAAGCTTGTAAATTGTGTATCATGGAATCTGGTCTATATATAATTGGTGTGTAATTTTTAGAAAGCTGTAAATAAAGAAATAAAATTTATATTTATTTAAAACTGAATTCGAAAACGAAAACTATCTGCTTTTATTAGTTATTGTTTTTTAAATACAACTAAATACATGTGAAATTGTCAAACATATTAACTAGAAATTTCTTCATCCATTAATTTTTCTTCTTTTTTTTTTCTCTGTAGTTGTTCCTTATAATTCTTGGTGTCCACCAATAATTTGATTTTGAACATCAGGAAGACATGGTGAGTAACGACTGTTTTCCATGGTAAATTCACCTGTACCTTGTGTACTAGACCCAATTTTAAAATAAAAACATATATAATAACAATAAAATCTGAAATACTGTGTATGGCTATGTACAGCAATTACCTTAATTCCCCTGCATATCCAAACGTATTGTTAAGCGGAACTTCACCCTAAATAGTCGCTATACCCAATGCTTGTTTGCATGGCGCATATTCCAGCGTTTGTAATAAATAAATTTTGAATTTGAATAGTGAACTATTTTTGACGTCTGACTATGTTTGCAATTGACAATTTGATGAAATGTCACAAGCGACACTTCGCTATAAAAGAGTGGGAAATAATATTTTGACAGTCGATCACCTGTTCCTTTTCTTCTAATAGTGCAAAGTAATATGCCCCTCTCACTCACTTTGTCAGTAAAATCGCATGTTCGAGTAATGTAAATCAGCCATAAGGACTGTATCATTTCCGCTTAAAAAGTTCATTTTTACACGCATGGCGCTCTCAGTTTTTTTGCAAATGCTAATAACGCTTTCGGACGGTATTTTAAGTTTTCCTCTTGTTTTATAAGCAAGAAGAGACGATGGGGAATATGTTCCTTGAAGTGCAGACAAACACTCTGGGCAATTCAGTATCTTATTTATTTTAAATACCACAAAACCAGCTATGTACGAAACAACGTGTTGAACATATTCGGACAGCTTCTGGATGTGTAACATAACTGTGTTCTTCCAAAAACTGTTGGTCCAAAGCAATGCTATCTTCTAAAATATCCTTCTGCTCTATAAGCTGACGTCTCTCCACTGTATTATTAGGAAACCTCCTTAGGAAACCTAAAACCAAAAAATAAGTAAATTTAGTTTAAACGTCTTAACCAAATTAACAAAACTATATGTTGAAAGTTCTAATTAAAAAATAAATAAATTGTATCTAATTGAGAAATAGGCTATTTCACATTTTCTTTTTAATTGATTTATCTACTCAAATCAAAATATTCAGATAATTTTCCAAATGTCCCCTAAAAATATTTTTAACCCACCGCCATTGACTTATTGCCTTTCGACTTTCACAGTTGTCTTTTCACGTAAACAAAAATTTATCTTACAAGTAAGTGCACAACAAAAATCAAGTTTTTATATTTGTTTGAAGATGGTATTATTAGTTAAAAGTAAATGGATTAGAAATAAATTGTGAATATACTTGCCTAAAAAATGCTTTCCGCGGCCCAGTTTTTCCTCTATAACTCCGGCAACCTTTTACTGAGCACTTCATTGTACAAATTGTATTTATACACAAGTTTATTTTCACTAAATATTGTTTCAAATTGTTTATATTATATCACTTAATTAGTTTTGAAAAAAACTGTTGTTTGTTTCACTATGAAATTACAAATAATTAACATAAATTATTTACCGTCACGAAAACACAAAAACTCACTTGGCAGATAAGAATTATATCTCGCTTTCTCCAATATATTCGGTCCTTTGTTATTGCCTTCCCCTTCGAGATAATTATGAGGGGAAGAAAGCTTCACTCATGTACACGAATTTTATACGATACCCGCATTCCTGTTTGATATATGTTCTAAGAGTAAAAGACTTCATCAAATTTTTGGTGATAAGGTGTAATGGCATGACCAGTGTTGCAACACGAAATCTTTCTAGAGTACCTTGTTAGCCTAGCCTGAAAGTGATTGAGCGGCCACATCTGAAAAAATTGCATATTATCATTAGCTTGAGAGTGGGTTAATTAAAAGCATTAACGAGCTATCATATTAATGTAGGATGATATGCCGTCTTAGATGAGTAATATAAATTAGTAAAATTTTCGGTGACCAGGTGTAATGAGCTTGAAATATAATATAACTTCTTGCGTAGTTAAACAAATACATTCGAATAAAATAAACAAATTGATTTATGTTTTTTTTTGTGTCTAGGGCTGGTGAGCATAGTAAGCTGGCAGAGTTATTAACCATGATATCATAGTTCACATGAAGCTGATAAGAATATGATAATTTTATCTTCATACTATCAGATTGAGCACATATTTTCTAACCATTACCTTGAGCGTGGGTTTAATTAAAAGTTTTGATGAAAGAAGGCGGTATTATGATATTAATGTAGTATGATATGCTGTCTTAGATGAGTTGTGGAAGTTATCAGCAATATCGCTTCATATTTATCTCTCTAAAGCATCATCCGAATGGTGTTGTATGAATGAAGAAAAAACTGATAATTCTTCAAGCCTATAGTGAAGACCGTGGTGGAGGTTGAGCGTGGGTACTGTAAGTTGTGTATATATTAATTGTGTTGTATATTAATCTAGTAGGATATGAAAGCTTTAGTGAAGAGCGTGGAAGAGGATAGTGTTATGTGTTTACCTTTAAATCTTAAGTTAGGTTGAGAGTGGGTTACATTAAAAGCATTGATGATAGAAGATAGTGCTATGATATTAAGTAATGGAAACTGTATGGGAGCAGTAAAAGAATAATTTTTGGCTGTCAGGTGTAATGACATGAATTAGCAGGTAATTTGATATTATATTTTGCCAAGATCGTGGCGGTTGAGATTGGGTAAAGCTTAGTGGTGCTCGATGTTTATTTTATGGGTGGTGGGTGTGCATAATATAGTAGAAAGCTTTAGTGAATACCATACTTTTCAACCAGATGACTCTGTCAAAACATCTGTGGGCATACTTCTAGTATATCCTCACGACGATTTGAGTATTCAGCTATTGCCTAAAGAGTAGGCTTTTAATTATAATTAATGAAAATAATTTTATTTTGCGGCGGCAACAAGTATTTTTTTAAATATTATAGTTTTAATTACCATGTTTAGTAGAAATAGTACTTGTCTAAACTAACAAGTTAACGAAAGAACGAAACAAATTTCCTACCGTAATAACAGCTGTTGAAGATAATGCAGTTCTTCTTCCGCCAAATGACAGAACAAAAACGTCAATGTCAATCTATCCCAAAAGATTCAAAGAAACTTTATTGATTCTAAATTTCACAGTTTTAATACAAGTCTTCGCGACTACTTATGATTATACAATGCCGACTTAATGGTATGCCAGGCTAAACTAAAGTTAATCTCTATATGTTTAGGGCTTGTTTCCTCATGCAAATGGTGTTTTATTGCGACAAAAGGTCTGAACATTGTTAAGTGTACTGTGTGTGCTTACTCCTGGCACACCTCTATAACTGCCTCTTATGGGCTAACATGGTAACTAACAACTTAAAAACTAAATAACTAATTCCCCTAGAGGGAAAAATACCTTTGGCCTTCTTTTCATTATTTTAGGAGCTGAAGGGATTTGTGGAATATTTGTGCTGTTATTGTTATTGATGTTAGAGTCAGTATCTAGGCCAACATTGGCCTCAGTACTACTCCGGATAAATCATAATTAATGACTCAGTGTAGTTGAACTGTGAAATCTAGAGATTGTGATGACTATATAAGCTGTTAATTTAATTTAAGCTAATTGAATCCTGTTTAAATTGATATATTGTTTGTTTTGCTATGAATCATGTAAATTAATTGATAAGCTTTGTACTGTCGTGGAACCCAGCGTTATACACTGCTTTAAGCAGGGGTTCAAAAATAAATGCACTTTGAATGGATCCTATTTCATCTGGTTTTATTAGGTTTACAGGTTTTCTGCCCAGTAGACTGTCTGCGCTAGTAGTTTTAGATTAATTAAATTTGTTTAGATCTGTTTAGAGATCTTCTGCTTGTGGCTGACTAGCTATAGCGTAGTCGCTTCTTAAATTTTAAGTTGCTTTTGTATGTATATATTTTGAATGTTAGTTTGTATTACCTTTGTGTTTTGCTTAGTATAGTATGTTCTAAATCTATTACGGTTTCTGTAAAAATAGGATTAGTTCTCGTGTTTTTTTAGGTGTTTGGTTAGTATTTGTAGTAAGGAAGAGTTCTAGTTCTGATTGAGTATTTGGTAGCTGTGTGTAAGATAATTTAAATTTAAATTGGTTAGTTATTGGATTTCAGGTTGGAGAACTCAGCATTGTCCTATGGGGACTAGCACTGAGTCTTGTCGCGGTGTTGTTTATGTGTTGAATAATGACTAACCCCTGTAGTTATAGGTCGAAGCGCTCTCATAAAATGGTATTAAGAGTTGTTGAGTGGTTGAGAACCAGGGTGTAGCATGTTGACAACCTATCCCAACAATTTATAATTTTGAACAAAATTCATTGATTGTATATAATTAGCTACGTTCAAGATGAGGCTGAATGTTTCATATTCCGTTACGAGATGTCAAAAACTCTTCGAATTTGAGAACGTTGGATCTCGAAATTTGAAAAGAGGTTATACAAAAGAAATACATTATAGTAATGACATAAAATAATTCAATAGTACAATTAGGGTCTACATCAGCTGGACGAAAAGGTTATTTAGTAAGGAGTTGCGTTGGTGACGAGAAAAATCCATGCACAGAAAATGTGAATTTACTGGAAGATTTGCTGATAGAATTCATAAATCGGCATACTGTTTATTGGGCGTATATTTTCAAATTTATTTGTTCCCCTGATTTTTGGTACAGACGTAATCAAGGATTCTTTCAAGTTACTTGGTTCACGATCTTTTCTATGATATTACATAGATATTGCTCAGCATCTTTCAACATTTGGACATTCATTAACCACGAATCATATTTGTTTTTAAGTTTCGACAGCACATTTATTATACTATCTCTATCTACTAGTTTAAATTTGAATTGGGTATGGTATTCATTGCCTTTGAACTCAAACGGTATGTTATTTATTTTGTTTTGAATTTCAGCGATACTTTCCACGAAAAAGATATTAAATTTTTCACATATTACTTCAGGTTCTTTAATGACTTCATCTTTATATATAAGTTCCCTTTTGTTCCTTATAATATATCATTTCTTTCAAGATTTTCCATATACCTTTTTGGTCTCCATTCGCATATATAATTTTACCTTTTATATAGTTTTTTTAGCTTCATTTGTTGCGCATTTATATTTATTTCGCTTAGGTACTTATTTATTGAAACCACTGTACTCCAGTGTTTGTTATTTTTGCTCTTTTATATGCATCTATCTTCTCATTTTTTAACGTTTGTAAATATCTATTAAACCAGGTCCACTCTTATTTGCTCTTGTGTTTTGAATCTTTGTCCAATATTTGTTAATACATTTTTTAGTGCATCACTTATCGAACAATACTCCGTAGTTGCAACGTTCCTTATCATACTTAACATATGTTATAATTTTCTGCCCACGTCGGTATATACGTATGTACGTCGGTCTTCAAGCAAGCCGACAATTAGCATGCAATCAAAGTTATTTCTGATGTTAAATATGCTGCATTCAATTATGCTTTGCTCGATGTCATTTAGTTTCATTTCATGCATGTGTTGTGTTACATTCGACTAATTCGATGGTCATAAATAGTTTGGCATCATATCTGTGACCCGCGTAGTCTATTTTAGAAAGTGTATCTCTTTTGAGGAAACGTTTCAGCCAATGCGATTTTTTAGGTGTAGGATAACAATTTCTGAAAAATATTCCCTTGCCGGAAGAGGAAGAAATGTACTCTTCTTTTCATTCGTCATGGATGAGGTTTTGGATATCTGTTGGATCCTCATCAACTGATATCATTGTCTCTGTAATTGAGTGAGACTCCAAAGCACCTTGCTCTGGAATCTCCGAGCTCATTTAGAGGTAGTGGCTTGTGTCTTGGTATCTATATGATATGGTATTTGTGATTTGGTTTTTGGGACGCTAAGTCGAAGATCCGTTTTACATAAAAAGAGTAATTTTTAGATCTCAGTGCCGAGCAAGCCGCTTTGGAATCCGTTAGTATTAGGTTTTTATCTTCATTCTTTTCAATAGTTGATCAATTGCCAACTGAATGGCCATGCAGTTCACCAGCAGTTGGTGATCTGAGGACATCATGTTTCCGAGTGACACATTCAAGAATGGGCTAGTTAACCACCGCAATCCCGGTACATGGTTAGTTGTAAGAGGCTAGGAGTGCTCCGCTATATTTGTGTGAGCTCTTCATCTGAGGTGGAAGATTTATTGCTGCTGGCTCTCATAAATATGTTTTGGTCTGAAATTAGATTTTTTAGAGGGGAAGGTCGAGACCCTTGTCCGAAAGAAAAGGAATAACTTTGATGGTTCTAAGCCCATATTGTGGCCCATATTTTGTTCAAGTGGTTCAGAAGCGATAATTGTGCTGAGCCATTAAGGCTTTTTAGGATAAGTAGTTCATTTTGTTCGTGAGGAATTTCGGGCGCTCTTTCGGGGTGAGTGGGAGTGGTGCAGACACTGTAGTGTTGCTTAACTCTGAATGATGTATGTCTTGGGATGCAAAGCTAGGGTTGAAGGACTAAGTAGTCTAAGGATTTCGAAGTATCCCATTTCTGAACCATCTCAGTGCTTTGATGTTTGCCGAAAAGTGCACGAAAATTTTTATAAAATTCTCTAGAGGCATTTTTGAGTAATTTTGAAATTGCTCTATATTTTTTGATAAGTACATAGTGTAGATGTGGTATTGATACAGTCTGCAACATTGATTTTTTTAACTCAAAGAGTCTTAGCGTCTTAGCATTCCACCAAGGCTTAGGTGCGAAAAATCACTATGAGGGGTTTTGAAGGCATGTGTTTTTTGAAGATTGTGCAAATATCTTCAATGATGTCTACAGAATTTCTTAGAGTGTTAAGCTCATCAAGAACACTGGAAGACTTTTTATTTATTTCTAAATCATTTGAAAAGTATAGTTCTTTTAATTTATTTTTTAGACTTATAATAAAATACGCGTTTTGTTGGCTTCCGATGAACTTTATTGTTCCTTTATGATCAAGTACATAGGTTTTTCAAGGTCTGAAACACTGAGACTATCTTCCACTAGGCCAGTCCCTTTCCGTGTGTCTTCTTTTTATTGGAACATCCTATAGACACAGGTCTTGGAAGATTGTACGTTTTTGTGACTTTCCGGTACGATTTCTTTGTTACCACTCTGTTCACCTCCTTAGTTGGGTTTCGTACTTTTCCAATCCTTGATAGCATGGGAAATGTCTCACCATTTAGATTGAGTAGTAGTGCAAATCTATTTTCGCTAAAGGAGGAGTTACCAGATTATGAGACATGCGAATTTACTTTATTGCTTCACTTCTGTTGATGCTTTTTATGATCATAATATGAAGTAAGTCATTTTCAAGGTATTTGGCCGGGTACCCACGCTTGTTGGCAGCGTCGCTGCTTGGAAAGAATACTTTTACTGTGTTGAATGATTGCTGCGAGAAGTCGGTGAAATTTAAAAGGCCATATCAATATCACTTAGTCTAGAGTTTTGTGTCTCACTTGATTCAGACACACTTTGGATCAATACCCAAAGCGGTCTCTTATCATTATGCGACCAATGATAAGAGACCGTTTTGGGTAGAACCAGTTCAGAATCTGAGTTCGATACATTAGGAGTTGTTGGATTGCTGCTGAGAGTAGTCATTTGTAAATGAGTGGCTTCGATGCTATTTCTATGAGCAGTTATTTTCCTTTTTACATTGTCTTCTGAAAAAGAGAAATCTTTAACCGCCACTTTGGTGACTTTGATGAGCTTTGGCTCTGTCATCTACGCCCCCAAACCTACCTAAAAGGTCTGCGTCACTGAGAGAATCTAAGACTCCTATTTTAAGTGACAAAAAATACATGTAATTTTTAATTCCTTTTTTTCTTTTTTTTGCTATGTCACTCCCATCCTCGAATGGTTAGGAATTAAATTTTTCATAAATGTTTCATATTTGTTATGGTCGTAGCATATTGCATATAGCAATATGTCACCACGGACTGAAGCGTGTATGCCCGGCTTGTTGTCGACTACAGCATGAAACCAAAACGCGCCCCGACCGAGAGAAATGCTTTCTCAAGCTCGGTGTCATGTTCAGTGACAGAAGGAAGAAGAAGACGATCGATATCGGGCGGTCAGAGTTTGCTAGCAGGAAAGTAAGGTCGTGAGGATTAAAATCCCAAAAAAATTAAGTGATTACAATCTAAAATAAATTAAAAATTTTGAAATTGTTCGGATAAGTTAGAAAAATCCTGAGAGATATTCTAAGACAGTCGATGAAGTGTTCGTAATATCGATTTAAGCAGATTTAGTATGAATATTTCCGTGAAGGAATGTAACAATGTGGTGTCACGCTTCATCTCGCAAATTACACAGTTCATCAGCTAATTGTATGGAATTCCGATTAAAGGTCATATAATTCAGGACTATCTAAATTCATTCTGGATTCTGCTGTAAGATTTATCCGGCTCCGAGCAAGGATTTTATTTTTGTATTCCGGATCTCAGGACAAGCAGTGCTGCTCACTGTAATAACAGAGCTCTTCATACACGCAATAATGTGCTCTAGCCACTGGGTGCTTTCCTTTTTCTGGCATGCTCTGAATAGACGTGAAGGTTTCAACCCTGACTGGGTCAGCGACACGCAGCTGCTAAATTAAAACTCAAGTCTCCAGTGCCAAGTATTTCTCATTTCTTTCACTACTGTAGCCAGTTTTTATATTACTCAAATTTTTGTTTTTATTAGTTAGAAAAATTTTACAGGAATTATTAAAGCATATACCTAATGAAATTCATTAAGCAAGTAGTACATCGAGAGTCACGTTGCTGTGGTCAAATTATTTACGCTATCGTTTCTTATTTACATTACCGCGACAGTTATTATTACTAAATACAAATATATTTGAGTTCGATTAACTAATTATTCATATATGTAAATTGTGCTGCATATTTGCAGTCCTAAGTATTTTCCGTTATTTTTCACTACTTCAGTAGCTATAGTTATATGCCTCTTAATACATAATTCAAGTCATATAATGTATCTATATATTCAGTTTAGTAAGTAAGTAAGTAATTAACTGCAATGAATTTTTGAATTTTAGAACTAAGCAGCAGTCTGCTATTCCTCCCTTATGGGGCTAGGCAGTTTTGTTTTTCACACCTCACAGATTTAATATAGTTTTACCATACGTATTCGGCATTAAGATTATATGTTATGTGATGTATGTATACACTCATTCTACCAATTGGGCATGTACATTGAGGTACACACCTGGTACCAGAAATTGTTTTCATCATATACTATATCGTTATTCTTATTACGACAACTATCCTCATGTATTCGAATACCTGGGGTTGATTTATTCATTGTTATAGTAACCTAGCATTAAACATAAACTAATTTAACCCAATTATTCAACTGAATTAAGTAGTAGGGAGCAGCATATCCCCTTGATTTGTGAGATTTTTGCATGTCGGATTACGATTGTACAGGCTCATTTATAACATTTAAGCTTTTATATCTTATGTTGCCAAGTTTATTTGACTCTTGTTTCAACTAATGTATGGAATAGGTAAATTTTTTGTTACACATATACAGCACTGTACACATGATCCATAGTGAGCCGTCTGAAAAGGCATTCAGTTCAGCTTCGACTCCTGTTAGATATATTTGTTGAATTAAAATGATTATTATAACGTAAATATGGAGTGAATATTTTCTTTCTTCCTTCACATCCTGGAGCCTTTTCAATTCGGGGTCGCATAGGTCCGCTCTAATTTCTTCCACAGGTCAGCCAAAGGGACTTTGCAGATAGTGCCGAGCAGAGTCATAGGGAGGATGGGGCAAGGCCATGAAGGCAGAACATCTGCGCCTTCCACAGTAAGTAGGTAAGTGACGTAAGGGTCCCTTCAGGACCGAGTGTGTGTCGGCTCTTTTGTATGCAGGCATGAAATTTTTTTTGATTATGGATGATGACAGCGGCAGGTATTTTCGGGAACTCCCCCACACTCTCCGCCACCCTTAGCCGAGGTGCTAGCATGCCGCCCTGTGCTATCGTTGTCATCAGGCGATCTGTCAGCCCATGCTGGCAGTTTGGACTTAACGTCCTGGTCAAGTCGCCTTGAACATACTTCCATAACAAAATGGCGCCCAACGCGGGGCCACCTCAGTTAGACTTCGGTGGTCTAAATATAAATTTTACTGGGGACTGAGACTTTGAGAGAGATGATCATCTGGTGTCTGCCAGTTGATTGACCTCAGGTCTCACATCCAGTAGAAGATATGGGTGGACCTGAGTCTAATTGGTTTTGTTGAAAATTTTTTTTGTAAAGTAACGTAATATTTTGAAAGTTTTATTGGAAGTCTTTGATATTTTGAATTTTTGGATTAAAGTAAAGTAACGTTTTTTGAATTTAATGAAAGTTTTTTGGAAGTTGAAATCCGGCTTTAGGTTTGACTTCGGTCAAGCCTCAAGCCTGAACAGTTGTTGATTTTTTTTTGAAAGTTTTTGGAAATGTTTTTGGATGATCTTTCCCGCTGGCCTTCTGCCATGGAAATGGTAGGTGGCCTCACGAAATTTTCGTTTGAGCTCTTGTGGGGACATGTCTCTGTTGGGCAACTGGCTGGACAGAGTTATGAATCTGCGAGACAACTTCTTGGCTTCCAGCTAATTAGTTGACCAGACTCATGACTCTGCCCGGCTAGCGAACTAGCTGGACACGACGATTCGGTGAGGAGAAGAGAACGAGTTCTCGGAGGATGGGATTGATGCTGGAGATCTTCAGTGATCAGGAGTTGGCATACTGCTAACTGCCTGGCTGAAGAATCTCTGGCAGCATTCTCAGTCTTTGATACCTCCGACTTTACTCTTCCCAGATTTCTGCAAGAGCTCTGACTTTTTCAATGCACACACTCACGTCACTTGCCTGTATCCTGTTTTTGACCTTGGGGGAGAGAGAGCGACCTGACCTCTTATGTGGGAGTTAGCTTCGGGAGGTGAGGGAGAAATGTTTTGATCGAATTGTTCTTATCTCGTTTTTTTTCAATTTTGAAACGCTGTAATTGTTTTGCTCGTACAGAATTTTTGCATATTCTTCGTACGTTTGGGAAGATATTTCCTTGAATTCTAGTATCTCATCCCAACTTGTAAATTTCTAAAGTTAGTAAATGTATGAAATAACTCGGAAGTCCCTTAATGGTACATAGAACTCTCCTGGTTATAGTAATTATTTGGAAAACAAAACGTATATTTAGGAGCACATTTTGAATTTTGTAGTTAAGAATTTTTTATATTATTTAGCGGTTCAGTAGTCCGTCTTTCGTAGGAATACTCAAAATTTTTTTACACCCGAAGGCTTTTGTTGCTTACCTCATATACCTATGGTATACCAGCAGTGAATTGTTATAATACTAGTATGTGACGGGTGTATGAAATGTCTTAGTGATAAGAATTATCTGCTCGAATTTCGTTAGGCATTTTCGTTTATTTTTCGTTTATCGACACAACACGTGTCAACAAATTTAGTAGCTCGTCAGCTTATATCCTGTTCGAGTCTGTTAATCTCGATTTTTAACTTTTTAACAAAATTTTTCTCTGACATTCTTCGTCGAATCTTCGGTCTGCAAAACGTTTTCAATTTTTACTCACTATGGCTACAGTAAGAACGCCACCGCCTGCGACAAACAGTATGTCAATGCTACCCGAACCATGCTCCATCTGTCGTGATGCAAGCTGGTCAGCCGAAAGGAAGCCTGTAATAACCGTATGTGAGCACATTTTTCACCAAGCATGCCTGCAGCATTGGATAGGTGAACATGCTAGTTGTCCTAACTGCCGATGTTCTATTACACAACAGGACTTCCGAGAATACAATGGTGCAATACCGAAGCGACCGAAGAATTTGAAGCCGGTGAAGTCTACTAAGCACGATGTGCCGAACGTAGATTTGCCTAGTTTCGACCTACCACTACCTAATAGACGCTCGTTATCTCCAGGAATGCACGATTTGCATTCCCGGACGTTCACTAATCACAACTCACGGCAAGACAGTCCATTACCACCAGCTCAAGGCCACACCTCAGCTGCTACGGGTGCGCTGTTGGCAGGCTTACGCTTACAAATGCAGGACCTGGTACGTGAAGGTCTCGAACACAGCCTCAGTACATTACGGTCTGAGTTAGTAGATAGTGTCCGTCAGCAAGTAGCAGCCATGGTGCCACCAATAGATTTTTCACGTCCTCCTCCGGCTATGGGAAATCCCAGACCATCTGACGATTTTCCCAATGTGCATAGACAATCCTTTAATCGACCTCCATCCGCGTTTGGTCAGCCTCTAAATCAGCCCGCACCAAACCCTGTACCACCACCACCTATTCGTGTTCCTGCAGGCATAGGACAGCGACGTTCTGGCAGCCCTATCCGCAGGTGGAATATCTCTTACAGCGGTGACAGTTCTCGGCTCACAGTCGATGAATTTGTATTCCGAGTAGAAGCCTTGACTTATTCGGCTTTGGAGGGAGACTTCGACTTACTGGTGCGTCACATGACTACTCTGCTTTCTGGACCAGCAATGGACTGGTACTGGTCTCTCCTGAGGCAAAATTCCACGCCGTCATGGGAGTATGTGAAAGCAGCTCTATTAGCTGAATGGGGAGTACCCAAAGACGACCTTAAGGTCAAAGTCCAGCTTATGCTGCGCAAGCAGAAAGGAGGAGAGTCATTTGCCACTTACTACCAGCATCTAGTACAGTTACGAGACCAACTGCAGAACCCGTTGCCAGACGTTGAATTTCTGGAAATAGTCAAGTCAAACTTACTGCCGGAAATACAAAATAAAATTTGCTTGCATCCTACCAATACCATCCACCAGCTCAGGATTCTGGTAAATCAAATCCAAGCGACGCAGCTGCGCATCGCAACAGCAAGTAGTTGGAACGTTTATCGCGGACAAAGAGTTAGTGAGGTGGATGGATATCATTTGACCGAGGCTGACTTGAATATATCACCTGGACGTAGCGACGAAGTCTCACTATCTGCCATTTCAACCCCTAAAAATGTAACCTGCTGGAATTGTGACCAGTCTGGACACTTTTACCAAGATTGCCGGCAGGAACGACAAACTGTATTCTGTTACGGATGTGGACGGAAGAACACCTTCAAGCCAGATTGCATTCAATGTCAACAGAAAAACTTCAGACGGGTCGGGAATACCAACACCTCTTTCCGACCAGCGTCGACATCACGAGCAATCAATGCATCGAACACTCCAGTGCAAGCTTTGAACAAGGAGGAAGGTCCGCTCCATTAACAGACACTATCGAAAACTCCCTGATATGTCCTCTGATATCATTCAGTGACTCTGATGATATCAGCAAAACACCTGATAGTACGATTACGTCTTTGATAGAGGCGGAGAACTTAGTAGACTTCTCCGCAGATCTTCAAGCTCCCATTTCCATTTCTGGGGAGCCCATGACAATACTAGACACTTCCTTAGAAGAGTCTTTACTCTTCGATGTCCCGTTGACACCTATAGCACGTGTAGCTGACAAGGTTACTGAGCAGGAGATTTGGCCTCCTGCCATTTCTATCTTAAAACGGCCACCAAGCTCTGATATGACGAGTGGGCGTGAGCCAGTTTTACATCCGCTGACGCCGTATCATACGCGTCTGCAGAGATACAGAGCAGCAAGAGACCGAATTTTCTCCTCAGTAGCAGAGTTAGCTGAGATTATGTTTCCCGACCGGGATATGAGACCGAAAAGGAAAAGATCAACCGTTCGTTGGCGAGAATACTGTCGACGAATGAAACTGGAAAGGAAAAAACTAGCACAGATTTCCGTGTCGATGCCAGACGACATTCGACCGTACGCAGAAGTAAAGCTGCTCGGGCGAACTGAGACTGGATTACTTGATAGTGGTGCCACTGTCAGTATTCTAGGCCAGGGAGCTCTCGAGAAGCTTGCTGAAGCAGAGGTTGAATGGAAGAAGTATCGGACACAGGTCCAAGTAGCTAATGGTGCCATGACGACTGTTCATGGTCATGTGAACTTGGACGTCACTTTCCGTGATAAGACCCAAAACGTGCGTTTTTACGTGGTTCCTGGGCTCACACAGGCACTATATCTGGGAATAGACTTCTGGCGCCTCTTTGGGTTAGCTCCGGATGTCCTAGGTATAGTCGCAGAAGTGAATCCAAGTGGAATAGCTACCTCTGACACCGATGGGCATATCCTTTCTAGTTTAGAACACCAACGCTTAGAGAGCACAAAACAGCTTTTCCCCTCTTTCGCCTCTTTAGGCCTGGGAAAAACATCATTGGTCACTCACAAGATTGATACGAATGACGCCGCCCCGATAAAACAGCGCTTTTATCCGATTTCCCCGGCAGTGCAAAGTTTGATGGATGCAGAATTAGAGCGAATGCTATCACTGGGTGTGATAGAGGAGAGCCAGAGTCCTTGGAGCTCTCCAGTCGTTCTGGTAAGGAAGCCTGGAAAGGTCCGGCTTTGTTTTGACGCCAGGAAGGTCAACTCGGTTACGAAGAAGGACGCCTATCCGCTACCGCAGATAGACGCACTTCTGAGTCGACTTCCTCCGGCAAACTACATAACGAGCCTGGACCTGAAAGATGCATTCTGGCAGATCCCACTGGACACTGATTCCAGAGAGAAGACCGCTTTCACAGTACCTGGTCATCCTCTCTATCAGTACACAGTGATGCCATTCGGCCTATGCAACGCTCCCCAAACGATGTGCCGCCTCATGGATAAAGTCATTCCTTTCGATCTTCGTGAGAACGTTCTCGTCTATTTAGACGATTTATTAATTCTATCATCTGACTTTGACACTCATCTCATGCTGCTAGCCAGGGTAGCGGATTGTTTGAGGAAAGCTGGCCTTACTATAAACGTCGAGAAGAGCAAGTTTTGTATCAAGGAGACTAAATACCTGGGATTCATTGTAGGAAGGGGAGGTATGAGAACTGACCCTGACAAAATATCAGCCATAGTTGACTATCCGTCACCTAAAACTGTTCGGCAAGCCCGACGCCTACTAGGTATGGCAGGATGGTACAGACGGTTTATTCCGAACTATGCTGATTTGACTGCATCCATTACAGACACTTTGAAAAACCCGAGTCAGTTCAAATGGACATCTGAAGCCCAGACGTCTCTTGATCTACTCAAACAAAAACTTACTTCGGCTCCGTTGCTAGTGAGTCCAGACTTCACCAAACCGTTCGTCATTCAGTGCGATGCGAGCCAACAAGGTATTGGAGGAGTGTTGCTTCAGCTAGATGACGATGGCCACGAGAAGCCAATAGCCTACGTCTCGAAAAAGTTGAACTCCGCTCAACGAAATTACACCGTCACAGAGCAAGAATGCCTAGCTGCAGTCTTGAGCGTACAGAAGTTCCGGCCCTTCATAGAGCTTATGCCGTTCAAGATAGTGACGGATCACGCGAGCTTGAAATGGCTGATGTCTCAAAAGGACCTCAGCGGAAGACTTGCTCGGTGGAGTTTGAAGCTTCAGGGCTTCGACTTCACTATTGAACACAGGAAAGGAAGCCTGAACGTAGTCCCTGATGCGCTGTCACGCATTCATTGTGACAGCATGAACACAAACGAAGATCCTGGCCCGGAAGTTGACCTTAGTTCGCCATATTTCAATTCGTTGGAATATGAAGAACTGAGGCATAAGGTTAAAACGACTTCTGGCAAACTACCAGATCTTTGCGTCAGGGATGGCTTCGTTTATATTCGGACTGTTCCGAGAACAGGCGATCCGATCCAGGAGGAAGAAGCGTGGAAGCTTTGGATTCCACGTGGGCTTGTCACCGACGTCATTTCGAGAGCGCATGATCCGCCGCTAGCTTCACACGGAGGAATAGGGAAAACCCTAGAACGTCTGCGAAGACATCTGTACTGGCCACGAATGACAGTTGATGTCAGAAATTACGTAGCCGCCTGTGACGTGTGTAAAGAAACGAAGGCTCCTAATACTATTTTGCGACCACCGATGAAAGTCCAGTCTGTGATAGAACGACCATGGCAAAAGCTGTACGTCGATTTCTTAGGTCCATATCCTCGGTCAGTTAAAGGAAACGCCTGCATTCTGATAGTTCTTGACCACTTTTCTAAATTCCCACTTCTCAAACCTATGAGAAAAGCGTCTACGCTCAATGTATGCCAATTCATTGAGACTGAAGTGTTTCACGTGTTCGGAGTTCCGGAGACCATAGTCTCTGACAATGGAGTCCAGTTTTGCTCGGCTCAGTTCGCCAGACTACTGGAAAAGTATGGGGCAAAGCATATGCGAACGGCAGCTTACTCGCCGCAAGCAAACGCCTCAGAGCGAGTAAACCGGTCTCTGTTGTCAGGGATTAGGGCCTATATCCAGAAGGAACACACCAGATGGGATGAGAAACTGAGCCAAATAGCTAGTTCCCTCCGGAGCTCTTTCCATCAAGCTACTGGTTTCTCTCCCTATCGAACACTCTTCGGTCAACAAATGATAGAACATGGCAGCTCCTATTCCATCTTGAGGAGCATTGGAACTCTTAATGAGCCACTGAGAGTAGACGCAGAAGATAAAATGAGATTGATCCGTGCGAGAGTGCAGGAAAATTTACAACACGCATTCGAACAGGGTTCAAAAGCCTACAATCTCAGGGCAAAACCCGTCGAGTTCAAAGTTGGTCAGGAGGTATTTAGAAGGACTTTTGCCCAAAGCAATTTCCAACAGCAGACTAGTGCTAAACTGGGACGAAAATTTGTTAAATGTCGGGTTAGAGCCAAGAAAGGAAACTCACTATACGAACTTGAAGATCTGCGGGGAAAACTGTTAGGTGTCTATCACGCTAAAGACATCAAGCAGTGATCATCAGTATGAAAACATCGTCGATACTTATTGTCGTTTATTCCTGGTAGCCCTAAGAAGGCATCCAGCCAGCTTAACTGGTAAACTATAGGATATCACGAAGCCCTCCTATTGCCCCGTCAATGGTGGGTGATATACCTGTTGAAAGTCAATCTCATTATAGCACCCCTACCGCTTGTGAGTAGATAACCTTTTATAGTCCCTTCCGGATCGGCCTCATTAGGAGGAAAATTTTTCCTTGTCTGTCCAGCTGCAACGTTTCGTTAATCGTCGGACATAGTAGTACTAGATCTATACCTGGTAGCCCTAAGAAGGCATCCAGCCAGCTTAACTGGTAAACTATAGGATATCACGAAGCCCTCCTATTGCCCCGTCAATGGTGGGTGATATACCTGTTGGAATCCATTCCCATATTCGGCTGTCAACATGTCACTACTTCGACGACGCCTTGGAGACACACCCTTGAACAATCGCAGTCTGAGATCAGGGTGAGAGGTTGCGCCGGGAAAGCTTAGCGATCAGTTCTTTAGGTTACTGATCGCGGGGCTTCCTCAGCATCTCGGTGAAGGAAGGCAGAGAGGCATCGACCGGCTGGATTTTTTGGGTTACCAGCTTGTCGATGTAGCTTTGGCTTCCCCACACGGAGAAGGATGTCGAAGTCTGATCGAAGACTGACGAGACTTCAAGGATGTGTCCTCGACGTGTCATCGGAAGTAGAGTCTGAGGATGAGGAAAGCATAGGGTCGTGGGTCGTGACACACATTGAGCGCCCGCAGTGATGAGGCCTATGTGTAAGACCGGCTAGCTCAGTCGACCATTTTTCAGCGTCGTCTGAACCACGGGTGGCGCAGACCACTCTGCCCTGTTATGGTCGTAGCATATTGCATATAGCAATATGTCACCACGGACTGAAGCGTGTATGCCCGGCTTGTTGTCGACTACAGCATGAAACCAAAACGCGCCCCGACCGAGAGAAATGCTTTCTCAAGCTCGGTGTCATGTTCAGTGACAGAAGGAAGAAGAAGACGATCGATATCGGGCGGTCAGAGTTTGCTAGCAGGAAAGTAAGGTCGTGAGGATTAAAATCCCAAAAAAATTAAGTGATTACAATCTAAAATAAATTAAAAATTTTGAAATTGTTCGGATAAGTTAGAAAAATCCTGAGAGATATTCTAAGACAGTCGATGAAGTGTTCGTAATATCGATTTAAGCAGATTTAGTATGAATATTTCCGTGAAGGAATGTAACAATGTGGTGTCACGCTTCATCTCGCAAATTACACAGTTCATCAGCTAATTGTATGGAATTCCGATTAAAGGTCATATAATTCAGGACTATCTAAATTCATTCTGGATTCTGCTGTAAGATTTATCCGGCTCCGAGCAAGGATTTTATTTTTGTATTCCGGATCTCAGGACAAGCAGTGCTGCTCACTGTAATAACAGAGCTCTTCATACACGCAATAATGTGCTCTAGCCACTGGGTGCTTTCCTTTTTCTGGCATGCTCTGAATAGACGTGAAGGTTTCAACCCTGACTGGGTCAGCGACACGCAGCTGCTAAATTAAAACTCAAGTCTCCAGTGCCAAGTATTTCTCATTTCTTTCACTACTGTAGCCAGTTTTTATATTACTCAAATTTTTGTTTTTATTAGTTAGAAAAATTTTACAGGAATTATTAAAGCATATACCTAATGAAATTCATTAAGCAAGTAGTACATCGAGAGTCACGTTGCTGTGGTCAAATTATTTACGCTATCGTTTCTTATTTACATTACCGCGACAGTTATTATTACTAAATACAAATATATTTGAGTTCGATTAACTAATTATTCATATATGTAAATTGTGCTGCATATTTGCAGTCCTAAGTATTTTCCGTTATTTTTCACTACTTCAGTAGCTATAGTTATATGCCTCTTAATACATAATTCAAGTCATATAATGTATCTATATATTCAGTTTAGTAAGTAAGTAAGTAATTAACTGCAATGAATTTTTGAATTTTAGAACTAAGCAGCAGTCTGCTATTCCTCCCTTATGGGGCTAGGCAGTTTTGTTTTTCACACCTCACAGATTTAATATAGTTTTACCATACGTATTCGGCATTAAGATTATATGTTATGTGATGTATGTATACACTCATTCTACCAATTGGGCATGTACATTGAGGTACACACCTGGTACCAGAAATTGTTTTCATCATATACTATATCGTTATTCTTATTACGACAACTATCCTCATGTATTCGAATACCTGGGGTTGATTTATTCATTGTTATAGTAACCTAGCATTAAACATAAACTAATTTAACCCAATTATTCAACTGAATTAAGTAGTAGGGAGCAGCATATCCCCTTGATTTGTGAGATTTTTGCATGTCGGATTACGATTGTACAGGCTCATTTATAACATTTAAGCTTTTATATCTTATGTTGCCAAGTTTATTTGACTCTTGTTTCAACTAATGTATGGAATAGGTAAATTTTTTGTTACACATATACAGCACTGTACACATGATCCATAGTGAGCCGTCTGAAAAGGCATTCAGTTCAGCTTCGACTCCTGTTAGATATATTTGTTGAATTAAAATGATTATTATAACGTAAATATGGAGTGAATATTTTCTTTCTTCCTTCACATCCTGGAGCCTTTTCAATTCGGGGTCGCATAGGTCCGCTCTAATTTCTTCCACAGGTCAGCCAAAGGGACTTTGCAGATAGTGCCGAGCAGAGTCATAGGGAGGATGGGGCAAGGCCATGAAGGCAGAACATCTGCGCCTTCCACAGTAAGTAGGTAAGTGACGTAAGGGTCCCTTCAGGACCGAGTGTGTGTCGGCTCTTTTGTATGCAGGCATGAAATTTTTTTTGATTATGGATGATGACAGCGGCAGGTATTTTCGGGAACTCCCCCACACTCTCCGCCACCCTTAGCCGAGGTGCTAGCATGCCGCCCTGTGCTATCGTTGTCATCAGGCGATCTGTCAGCCCATGCTGGCAGTTTGGACTTAACGTCCTGGTCAAGTCGCCTTGAACATACTTCCATAACATATTTCCTCCGATTTCTTGTTTTGCTAAGTTCTTCTTATCATCGAATGGTTAGAAATAAAATTTATTATTTTTATTATATTTCATTTAAGTTGCCAAATCTAACTTTCTGGTGAGTTGTTTCTACTATGTACCTTAAGTATCTACTGAATTACTTTGTAAGCGATGTACTGTTCACCTTATTTTGTTGTTTTTTTTCTAATATTTGTGCTCTAATAATTAACTAACTTTTTTAAATCTATGAAACTAACTGTTGAGCAGTTAATAAAATAAGTATCATAATTTTATTATATCTATAACAAATTAAACTATCCCAATTGGCCGCGCCAAGAAGGACGGTGTATCAGAAGTTAATTATCCATCAATGGAAACGGGAGTGGTTATCTTAGATGAGATAGTTTTGGCTCTTAGACTCATTATAAAATACTGATACCTTGTCGTCATCAGATATACTTGGGCGGCGATAAAGGAAGCAGAAGTACATGATGTGCCTGTGAAATTTGAACCTATTCCAGATGTAATTAAACTCCGGATTGGGGCAGAAGAAAAACTATAAAACTATTAAGAATGGTTAAGGCTACATCATTCCAAATACATACTGTGGACCCACTATGCTGAGAAAAATGGGCACCAAGCTGTAGCCAGGAACGTGATACTGATTATTATCAGCATCAGAAATAACTTTGGTGTCTCTTAGCACAAGAATTTCCGGATTTTTTTACTTAAGGTTGCAATACACCGAAAATCGATTAATTCTTAATCTAGGAAGAATGTTGCAGAAATCTCAAATAAAACCTGGATGCTCAAAGCAAAACAAAAGAAGCAGAAGAAAGAGCGACACACAACAATACAGGTATTTAGGTGTCACCAATAGCAGCCTACTACACAGCTAGGTAAAAAAAAAAAAAACTATAGTGTTATGCCTATTTGCAGTGCAGTGCAATAATCACAGCTGGGAGCATATTGCTACCAGTTACAAGCTCTAATGTATTTGCACTGATCTCGGTGGATGTAAAGACAAAAAAGAAAACAAGTAAAAAAGCTAGAATTGGTCTAAGACCAATTCTTATGATACGCTAGATGAATTAAATTTTGTATGGTCACCGATCTATGCAAGTTTGATTTTTGAAGTGGTTTTTCGCATATATTTCTAGAACGGTTTGTCGGACAGAAAAAAATGATTATAACCAATTTTATAGGATTTCGTATTCTGAAGAAGTTGTTAATACAATAAAAATGTCTTTGACTGATCGTTTTCACAGTATACGTAAAAAACCTAAATTTTTATATGGCAACACCAAGAAGGACTTGCCCGATTTAGTCCATTTTTGAAATTTTATTTGCTAGTATAATGAAAACACCATGTACCAAATTTCAGCTCTCTATATCGATGCGTTCTCAGGCATTTGTAGATCACCCAAACAACTACTGGGACGCCCTAGCGATAATCGGAATTGATTATGTCAATAGGAGACATCAATTTACACTTCAGATAAATGAGATCGTCTCCAACCAGCATGCCGTTCCTATCCAAGAAACTTCGAGCCCTCAGTTTCTATGGTTATCGCTCCACTTAAAACTGGGGAGGAGTCCATGACCCCACATGTTTACCTAGATAGATATTAAATTCAAAGTTATTGTAATTATATGTCATGTCAGTTCATTAAACTTAAGTTCAAACGTGCAATCATAAGTAAATAACTTGGCTAATCAAGAGTTCTCATCAGTTGTTATTTCGCAGTTATCTGAAATCGTCTGTAGCTCTTTAATTTGGAAATAAAGGAACATCTTTTAGTCAAATCAATTTATTTTTATTTCTTTTTGTCTTGCATTTCGTATTTCTCTGTTTTCCTTTTCCACATTCCTGAAGACACTCCATAGTATTTTTAGCTTTTAAAGTTTTCCTAATACAAAATTTCAACCAACTATAAAATAAACAATAAGTACTCAACTAAGTAGATATTATAGTACATCGACTTGTCCATCCGTGCTTGCAGCGTCCAAACCTACATCGACCTCTTTTCCCTATTCACTAATAAAATATAAAAGTTTTTATTGGTGTTTGGCACATTATCCGCCAAGGAGTATGTCTAATACCTCAACACTAGCCATGCAAATGGAAGATGGGGATGTTATGGTGGACCCTGGTGGGTCTATCACGAGCTCTCCCTCAAATCCTCCGCAGCAGCAATTGCTTACAGAAGCCCTTACTAGTAACACAAATAACCGTGAGCCTACAGAAAAACACAAGCTCGGTAAGCCCTAATGAGTTAAGACCCAGAACAAACGGCTCATGCAAAGCCTAAGATTTCAACCTGATTCCTCAATCTTCAAGTTCTATAGTATCCCATAACGTTTTAGCGGTAACTCCGAAAGCAGTGATCTACGACATTAGTGGGTATTAGTAGCGAGAACAGTCGGTGAACGAGATGATAATCAGAAGCGACTGAATGACATATATAGTTGTAGAAGCCCTGCTTTAAAAAAACATAAAAGCACTCCTTCAATGTAGTGCAATTATTCTTTCATAATTTTGCTGCCAAACAGGCTTGCATCCTATGACTTGTGCCCAGACCATCAATCAAATGTCTACATCCCTGCTTTCTATGCTCGTGAACAAGGTATCACAAAGGCAGTAACTTTTGATATCGCGGATGAAGAACGCATCAATAATATTTTATGCTTAGTGCCTGTAATGCCATCACTCCCTTCCACACCCTCTTCAAATCGCTTTGAATTACTCAAAGACATGACAGATGAAATATCGTTCCCCACTCTGTCCTCCGCAAAAGGAACAAGAGTTCCCGATGCAGAAACAAAAAAGCTACTTATTGAATCATAATTCCTTTGTCCTGATTTTTTATTATAAAATGATCAAAGGTTCTTTTACCTTGACCGTGATGAAAACGGTTGTTGTACCGCAACATTGTTAAGAAATCGATTCGTGTAAACAAATTAAAATGACTTCATTCTCAAAAATAAGTGTCTTTATTAAAAATAATTACTCTATACAGTAGAAATCAGCTAACGCGAAATCGTGGGGACCAGCAGGCTTTCGTGCTGTCCGAATTTCTTATTAAGCATTGTCATATATAACATACGCAAAAAAATTAATGTTAATAAAAGTTTTAGGAATAGAAATTGCATCTTTTTTCTTCTTTTTTTATCTGAGTCTTCAGCTTTAGATGCATACGTTGATGTTCTAATTATTTCCATAATTTCAAACTCGATCAAAATCGGAGCAGTATCAATATGGTAGTCCGCGGCTAAATTCTAAGTTGTAGACACAGCAAACTATTGTGTAATTTAATGTCTTCGAGGCAAGGAACCCCTAGCGAGGGAGGCATTACCAAAGCAAATCCAGTATAATTGAAACAATTTTTAATTGTTGTGGTTGTTACACATTGTTACGGGTGTGACTTGCCGTAACTTGGACCTAGGAGTGCTTGCTACTGCGAAGATCACTAGCCCAATTGAATAAATTGAATCACTTAAACACTTTCTTTACTTGACAATAATTTACTTTTATTCACTTAAACACTTTCTTTACTTGACAATAATTTACTTTTAGTATACTTTTCTTATTTTCTTATCTTTTTTTTGTTAATTCTAGGAATAGGTTGCCTTACCTCTGGTGGGGGGTCAACCTTATTCTTTAGACTTTGGAAAAACTTCTGCCCTGTCCCTGAGATGCATCGGCTTTTTATTTAGTTGGATTCTGGCATTGCTCAGCAAAATTGGTAAAAATAGGTATGGGGGTAACTATCTAGGAAATTCCATATAGGAATTCCAGAAATCGAATATATCGGGAACGCCCTCTCAATATATTGGTAATAGCCAATTTAGCATATTCCTCAATATTTTGTAGTTCCGCAAGAATAATTCCCCTTCATTCAAAAATTCCTTTGCAACCATTGGTCAACCATATATATACGGAAGAAACCAATGTTACAAAAAAACTCAGCACTATTGCCCAATAAGTGGGTCAGTTTCCATTTCACTTTACACAAGGGATTTCCCAATTATGTACAAGTAAAAAGTAAAAATGTCACACATAAAGTTTCTTAATTTTGTGTGCGGAAAAAATAAACGGCATGTAATGACTGTGGGTTAGGTCAGGGTTAACCTAGTGCCATTATAATGCATGAAATTGGTCTCATGCCGTGTTTGTATTTCTGTAAACAAAGAGCCGGCGTTTTGCCGCAAAAAGGTTGACGCAACCAAGAATTTATCGTTTTAAAAGAACAACGGAGAAAGTTGTTTCATAAAACGTGTTATGGTCGTAGCATATTGCATATAGCAATATGCCACCACGGACTGAAGCGTGTATGCCCGGCTTGTTGTCGACTACAGCATGAAACCAAAACGCGCCCCGACCGAGAGAAATGCTTCCTCAAGCTCGGTGTCATGTTCAGTGACAGAAAGAAGAAGAAGCTTCTCGAATTTTTTTTTGAAGTCTCGACTTTGAGAAGGTGTGTGGTAAAACGAAAAAATAAAATCGAAAAGGATCGCGATAAACAAATCAAGAAAAAAGGTGATATTTGAGCACGGAGTTGGTAAGCGCAAATCTTGTGATTGGAGAAGGAACATTTATCCATTAGATCCGCTCCGAAAATCAAAAGGAGAAAACGCATGTGGAAGTCGCTAAAGAAGGTTCCATCAATCGAGAAGAATCTACTCGGGTCTGAAAAGGCAGTAATTTAGCCATCAATTGGTTCCCGACATTCCTTCCGCCCACCTAAAAGGAATTTTCCGAGACATCTAATTGCAGGTCGTTTGGCAGTATCCGAGGCCAATAGCACTGTCGGCTAAATTCTAGCCTTATCTAGTATATACGTACATAGCTTGTCACGTAGTACCCTAATAACAGAACAAGCAATAACCTCAAGGCATCTATAGTCCAGATAACACGCTGAACCACCTAAGGTATTGAAAGTGATACGTAGCAACTCGGAATGAAGAAACCCCTCTTAAATTGTGCAAAAGTTCGCTGAGGAAATGCAGGCTGACGAAATCAACTAATCAACTCATCCAGTCAATTGTTTTGTTTTATGCAGATTAAGTTACAAGCAATGTGCAGTAGTTCGGTGTCAATAGGTAACCCTGTACAGATATATGTAAATGTGACATGTAGATAGAGTATAATACCTTGCATGCATTTAAATTTCTTTTCTTTTGCGTTAGCCTCAATAAGTACACGAAAAAGATTGAATCCAGTGACATGGTGAAACCTCTTGGGGCGCCTCAGCGAGGGAGCATCATCAACAGGAAAAATTGTAAGTTGTCGTCACCTAATCATTTTACACCACCAAATCTTATTATTGCATTGATTAAGAGAATGAGTTTAAAATCTTAATAGTATATACTGGATATGGTGTGGTCATATTTATTTCGTTTCATATTTATGTTGATAGGCAAGAACTAAGCCTCCTATCATAGCGTATACATGTACATAGTCAAAAATTTTATTACTGCCTTGGCTAAACCAATGAATTCAAAATTTTAACAATACATAACATATATATAGCTCTGGTCATAATTTTTCTTCTTATACGTATGTTGATATGCAAGAGTTACGCGTCTCATTATACAATCTACATGTACATAATCAAATTAATTTTAGTATTGCATGGCCTAAATAAGTGAATTTAAACTTTAACAATACATTTTAGATATAGTTTTGATCAAATATTTTTTTTCTCCTTATTATATTTACGTTGATATGTAATAATTAAGCCTCTTATTCAATATACATGTACCTACTCAGACCTTATTATTGTATGGTCTACGCAAATGAAGTTAAAACTTTAACAATACATATTAGATATAGTTTTGATCACACATTTTTCCTCTTATTATTTTTATTTTGATGAGCGATAGCTAAGCTTCCTGTTATACAAAGTATACGTATATAATCAGACTTCATCATTGCAATGACTGAACTAATGAATTTAAAATCCTAGTAATACATACTCGATATAGCTGATCGTATCTTTTTCTTCCGCATTACAATTATACTGATAAGCAATAAATTAGCGGACTATTATACCTTTGAATTTATGTAGTAAGATCACATTACCTGAACAGATGAACTTAAAATTTTCATCGTATGTACTCGATATAGAGATAGAGAACTATAGAATCTTAGCCCAAGATATGTAGACCGATAGGCGTTAGGAAAGCTTACTATCATATACTTTAACTGCCGTATTCGTTTCATAATAGTACACATTGCTTGAATATATACAGTTTATAACGTAGTATGAATTGGTAAATAATTTTATTTCTCCTCTCACTTCCCGGAGCCCTATCACATGAAGGTCGCATAGGTCCGCTCTAATTTCTTCTACAGGTCAGCCAAAGGGACTTTGCAGATCGTGCCGAGCAGAGTCATAGGGAGGATGGGGCAAGGCCATGAAGGCAGAACATCTGCGCCTTCCACAGTAAGTAGGTAAGTGACGTAAGGGTCCCTTCAGGACCGAGTGTGTGTCGGCTCTTTTGTATGCAGGCATGAAATTTTTTTGATTATGGATGATGACAGCGGCAGGTATTTTCGGGAACTCCCCCACACTCTCCGCCACCCTTAGCCGAGGTGCTAGCATGCCGCCCTGTGCTATCGTTGTCATCAGGCGATCTGTCAGCCCATGCTGGCAGTTTGGACTTAACGTCCTGGTCAAGTCGCCTTCAACATACTTCCATAACAAACGAAAATAGAATTGGTTAACCATATGAACCATATGTGACGTAAAAATTCATAAATAAATTGACGGTGGAATCACCGCGAAATTGCTTGGAATGCAATTTGATGCGCGTACTCGCGTTTGTCAATTTATTATATGTTTGTACGTTATTTGTATGTACATATGTGCGTATGTTTTGCTTGCTAGCTTCAAGAAGTACGGTATCGTGTATGTACGTGTGTATATTTGTAATCTTGTACGTAACAAGATTCTTATTGTGATAACGACTCGTTATAGATATATGCATATGTACATATGTATGATGTATGTACGTTAGTTCTACTGATCGGGATATTGTGGCGCTAATGAGATAATGATGAATGCAGGTAATGATTCATTCATTACAACATCGCTTGGCGGTATAAATGTAAGGAGTCCAAAATTGTCAATTCATGGTAACAGAAAAATTTTCAGCAAAATAAGCAAGTAAGAATTTCAAATGTTTTCATATTAAGCAATATTTCGTGTTATTCATTTTGCGATAACAGAATCAATCACCATGAAAATAATTTTACGGAATGGGTACTGGACCTTTGTTTCGTGTTATGCCATATTTCGTGTAATCATTTTTCGTCTTAAGTGAACTCTACTATATTATTTTAACAGTTAGCTCTAGTTATTTTACCTAACTTAGTCATCAGTCAGAAACGGAACGGATCTTATAACGGAGAAGGAAAGAGGCTCCGAATTGAAAAATCATGGATCAGTTACATCCTAAGATCCAGCACTAATAACCAATTAACCAGAGAATTTATTTCCTCGCTAAAATACTTCAAACTTTCGAAGTAAACTCGGATTAATTCCATAACTAGCCAAGATTTTCGCAGTACCAAAGGTTTCCAATCAAATTCTCCATCCGTCAGAAACTGGGGCCATATCGCTCTTATCTTTAACCTCCAAAATCCTAGAGAAGCTGCTAGCAAACAGATTGTCATGGCTACTAGAGAGAAAGCTGCTGCTTTTAGTTATTAGCTATATACTAAGTAGAGGAACACAAGTAGCTCTGCGGGAACTGGAGCATAACCTGGCATGCACCCTTGCTAGACGTCAACACTTTGGCGTTGTTGTCTCTATCGATTTAGAGGTTTCTAATAGGACACCTAAACATCTGCTTCTGCAACTGGAGAAATAAAAAACAGCTAGTTAATACAAACAGATCTTTTCTCTCCAACACTTTTCCAACCCTCACAGATTCCCTCAAGGATCACCTGTCGGTACAACTTTCTATTACATTCTTTTGACGAGAGACTAGCGCATTTTGACGTCTTCTTCTTTTGCAGATAACATCATATGCTATGCTTTTGATGAGGTTTCATTCATTAATCATATGATCAACAAATTTCTGTTTACACCCTCAACTTCCCGGGTTAGGTATACCCCCCCCCCCCCCCACAAAACTACCAATTACACCTAATAGTACTAAGTATCCTCTCTACCAATTGTTCTATCATCAAAAACACCTTAACTGCACCGATTCATTTCCTCTATCTCCACGTCCTTTAAAACCATTCCTTTTAATCCATATGCCCAAGTTCTGTGTACAACTTTTCACCTTGAAGTATTATCATGAACGAAAAACTATACGAGAACATCTGGACAAAAGTAAAATACGCCTACACATTGACACAACAAAGACTCTATGCTGACAGGACAATATGCACTGACGCATCCAAGAACGAGGAAGCAGTTTGGCTAGCTCTTCGCACCACAGACTTCGATCAGATCTACTCATACCTGAAGGTTTTAGATACCTATCACCGATACTTCTAACAAGGCATAAGAAGATGCTACAATTGTAGCGATTATAATCATAAAACAGAAAACTGCCCAAACAAAACAGCATGTGGTAAATGTGCAGGGGAACACAACACTTTAAAATGTAGTTCGGACACATTTTCGTGCGTAAATTTCCAAGGAACACAAAAACAACGATAAACTGCAAAAGCCACTGAGTGGACAGCAATGAGTGCCCC
Organism: Dioctria rufipes; assembly: GCA_963924295.1. Lineage (NCBI taxonomy): Eukaryota > Metazoa > Arthropoda > Insecta > Diptera > Asilidae > Dioctria > Dioctria rufipes. The sequence continues at coordinate 66,261,215 of OZ002744.1, read as the reverse complement.
GAATATCAAAGAGCAATACAGACTGCTAAGAGAAACATTAACTATAATGCAGAAAGCGTATAAAAAAAGGGAAAAAAAAGAGGAAGAATCGGGGAAAACATGAAAGGAAATACTACAAGGAAACCAGTTCACATTCTAGCGAAATGAAATACAAAAAGGTAACTAAATATACTATAAAATTGATCTTACTAAAGAAAAAAAGAAAAATTGAACAAATAAATTATAAAACATATTTAAATGAAATGCAATACAAAATCAAATAAAATTATCATACGCAATCTAACTCTATTATACACACAAACAATAAAAAGTATCCTAAAGTAACGACTATCACTCCTGTTGCCTATAAAGCTAAAAGTACAAAACGCCATCACATATCTAGAGAACATAGGTCAAATAAATACGGCCTAAGGAAAAAATCTCAAAATAAAGTGGAGACAAATCCTATAGGGACAAAATTCTCAAAATCAACAAACAAAAATTAACCGTACAAATAGTGGAATAAAAATACTGCATCTGAAACAAGATACATGAAATCCAGAAACTTTCAATAAAACATCAGCCTATTGAAATAATAACTCTAAATGAGACGTGGATTTACACAAACGAAACTCAATATTACCAAATGCCTGATTACATGGTAAACTCAATTGTAGAGATGATTCCAGAGGGAGTGGTACTGCCATATAAGCTCTATATGCACTCCCATGGGATACCGCTACCAATTTGGTTCATCAATACACACAACAGTTTACACTAAAGAAAATAATACAAATTGAAAGGGCCAAGTTTATATACAACATATTGAGGAAAAATATAAGGACAAATTTAGTAGTCGAACTTCACTCTACCATCCATAATAACAGGACAAGTAATAGGAACAACATCGTGCAGGTCCAGTCAAGGACAGAAAGGCGGCGACAATGCCTGCTAAATACTGCCGGGCAAATATACAACGCGCTGCCAGGGAATACTAATCGGCACCAACACAATCAATATTTGTAAAAAAGTTGAAAAATTTCCTGTCATAAATTTTCTATAGTGAAAGTATAATAATATAATAATCACTACTTCTATAATAACTGGAATGTAAAAATAAGGAATAGTTTAGATCAACTGTAAATAGTAAGTCTAAATAGGAATCACTAAAATTAATTTGTGGAATTATAAGTACAAATAAATTAATATCAAATTATCTTTATTAGCCGATAGTAATGATATAATTCAAATTCAAATTGTTTTGTTAAACCAAAAGTGCAATTAAAACATTTGACAGACCGGACGATCAAACTTCCATCCATCCATCCGATCCATTGCCAGCGTTGGCTTAGCTTATAGTACAAAATTTAATGTTTAATCAATTAATAATAATATTAACTTGATGGAATAGAATTTAATTTAAATTTAAAAGTGTGATTTACTTTACTTTAAAGCAATGTGATATATTTAACCTGATTTGAAATAATATTGGACTGAATTTTTGTTTTTATTTATAATTTACTTTCAAATGTTTTTATATACTGCTATCATCCAGGATTCTCTTAGATGCGTCGTGAATGTAACGGACTGCAGGCACTGTCTAAGTCGGTCCTATGTTGTACTAATAATGAATCTGTAAGGATGTACTATGGTCCATTAGCTGTATTAATATCTAAGCCTAATACTGAACATGTTATAGTAGACTAATTTACCTTTATTTTTACTTTTATTATTTGTTTTGCCAGTGTAATAATCTATTTCTAAGCTGTTGTATATCGGAAAGCCCAGCGTTGTATGTTGCTTTAGGCAGGGGCTCATAAATAAATGCTCTTTGAATTTGAACTTGTTACTCGAAAGTCAAAATATTAACCCTACATTACCCGCATCAGCTGTCTGCTCAAATCTGAATGTGCCAAAGTTAATCTTGGCAATATCCAAGATCAACACCTTCAACGAAAGATAAACGAAGTATGAAAGCTTCAAAAGACTTGGTTAGCCGAGACTTGACCCAAAAATAAAAGCTGTGCAGATATTCTAGGGGGGTTCCCATCTGTGTCGCTCTAACATAAATCTGTGTTCATATTTTGGAACCCCCCTAGAATATCTGCACAGCTTTTATTTTTGGGTCAAGTCTCGGCTAACCAAGTCTTTTGAAGCTTTCATACTTCGTTTATCTTTCGTTGAAGGTGTTGATCTTGGCTATTGCCAAGGTTAACTTTGGCACATTCAGATTTGAGCAGACAGCTGATGCGGGTAATGTAGTGTTGATATTTTGACTCGAGTAACAAGTTCAAATTCAAAGAGCATTTATTTATGATCCCCTGCCTAAAGCAACGTACAACGCTGGGCTTTCCGATATACAACAGCTTAGAAATAGATTATTACACTGGCAAAACAAATAATAAAAGTAAAAATAAAGGTAAATTAGTCTACTATAACATGTTCAGTATTAGGCTTAGATATTAATACAGCTAATGGACCATAGTACATCCTTACAGATTCATTATTAGTACAACATAGGACCGACTTAGACAGTGCCTGCAGTCCGTTACATTCACGACTCATCCAGTAGAATCCTGGATGATAGCAGTATATAAAAACATTTGAAAGTAAATTATCAATAAAAACAAAAATTCAGTCTACAATATAAATCAAATCAAATCAAATCAAATCAAAGTATATTTATTTCAAAGCCCCTGCTTAAAGCAACGTATAACGCTGGGCTTAACGAGGATACATAGTATGGTAATCAGTTTACATAAATAAATGATTGAGACAATCAATCAATCAATAGCAAAATAAACAATATTAAATTAACGAGAGTTAGTTCAGAGTAACATAGATTAACATAGATTATCATAGATTAATGTGTATAGCGAATTAACAGTCATATAAAGTCTTATCTTCTATAACTTAATTAAGGCAGTTCAACTGCATTTGAACACATTTGGTTATATTTGGTTATATATTAAGACATTAACAAGGACTAAGACTAAGACTAAGATTAAGATTAGATTAGATTAGCCCTGAGTAGTGGCTAGATTAATGGTCAATGGTCAAATTACCCTAGTATCATTACCAACAAATATAGAATAGCAATTATAATAATTAACACAATTAACACAATCTCAGACCAAAACGACATCAGCAACCGCCCTAAGGCTCAATCCCTAATGCGTCAATGCAGCCTGAGCCTGTCCCAGTTCCGAAATGTAGGCTAGAGAGATATATAATGGGATATAAAAGAATAAACTACGAATGAAAATGACGGTCCGTGGTAGGCAAAGTGAAAGTATCAATACCACCCAATAGTACAGTTCATCATGTGAACAGTAGAGCACACAAGTACCTGGAAAGACCAGATCAGATCAGATCAGTACAAACTCACCGTAACGAAATACAGAGATCCAGAAAGTAAAAGCAGAAAAAACAAAATAAAATAAGATACAGTACAAAAATAAAGAGTAGATAAACTAAGATGATGTGACAAGAGATAGGATGAAAAGTGAAATGCAATGAAATTTAGAAAATGAGTTGAAATGCAATGAAATTTAGATACTGAGATTGAATAGAATTAAGTAAGTAAGAAGGGCAATGACAACGGCCAAGGAGACATATCCAACCGATATGTCCATGACAGTGACACGACAAAAGATGTTATTTCCGCCATGCAGCCAATGTTCAGCCAGCCATAAAAGCATTCGATGAATATGAAGGTAGCTGTAGAATTGAGTATAGATGTAGACTTCCCTATGATCTGAGGGCCCTTATTTCGCCCGCCAGTCCATTCCAGCTAGTGACCCCATGAGCGAATATACTTCGGCTACCAAATTGAGTATTTACACGTGGATGAATAAGCCGTTTATTATCCCTCCTGCTCCAAGAGAATCGGTTCTTTATATAGCTGGGTAGAAGACCAAATCTGGCTTTATGTATAAACGCAAGTGCTTTTAATTCATACATGCATTCCAACGAACCTGGAATTAGGATGTTCAGCAATGGACTAACATGTGCTCTTCGTCGGAGATCATACACGTATCTTGCACATGCTCTGAGTGCTCTGAGTAATTTGTTTAGACCTGTTTGCGAGATAGGGTATAGGACCACGTCAGCATAAAGGAAGTGTGGTAGAATTAAGGCATTGAAAAGCCTCAACCTCGTAGTTTCATCAAAATGAGGAGAGGCTGCATAGAGACTTCGAAGCCCATGATAGACTCTTGCACACATCAGGTTAATGTGTGCTTTCCAAGTGAGGTTAGAGTCCATGAGGAGACCCAGATTTCTGACAGCAGATGATGAAAGAAGAATATTGTGACCCATTAATGATATTGAGGTTATATTTGAAGCCAACTGCGAGCTCCTTTCAGGTCTAATAGCATAACCAATTGCTTGGGTTTTAGTGGGGTTTAACGCCAATTCATTCAGATCCGCCCAGCAAACTACCCTTTCCAGGGCCCCGTTGATGTTGGAGACCAGATCGTGTAAATAATCAGTATTTGCACCAGCGTAGAGTTGTATATCATCCGCGTAGATGTGGAAACCTACACTGCTCAGAATCTCACTAACGTCATTAATGTAGAGCGAGAAAAGCAAGGGACTCCTGCTCTCACCCTCCTCAGCGATGAATGACTCTCACCAGACCTGACCATGAACATTCTCTCAGACAAGTAGCTATTGATCAATTTGCATGCCATATGTGAGAATCCGAATTGGGATCTGAGCTTCTCAACTAATTTAGCATGCGGAACAGAGTCAAACGCCCTACTAAAGTCTAGAAGCACATGAATGACCGAGAGACCACGATCACACATGTCTCGAATGTCAGCCGTGACTTCCAAGAGAGCCGTGCTGGTGGAGTGGAAGCGTCTGAAGCCAGATTGTCTGCTGCTAAGGAGCTTATTTATGTTGATAAAGTCAGTGATTTGATCCGTGATGATAATCTCTAACACTTTCGATATTACTGGTAGGATGGTGATCGGTCGCCAATCTGATATGTTTGAGGGGGATGCTGTTTTAGGAATTGGAGTTATCATACCAATCTTCCATCTATGTGGGAAATGTGAGCAGGTCAAAAGCCTGTTAACGAGGTGAGTTATTATTGGCAAGATGTATGGTAATATTAATTTGTAAAATTTTAAGGGAGCGTCTTTGTAACCCATAGCGTTAGATTTGATACGCTGAAACGCATTAACCACCTCCATCTCTGATATATTACTGATATTAAAATTTGGTCTGTTATTGATTTGGTCAGAATTGATATTTGAATTTGAGTAACTGGCTTCATTAGTTATAACAGTGCTGATGGATGCAATGTTAGATGTCCGAGTAGGGGAAGAGTGAACAGCAGGTGGAGACTCAGCAACATTTGTGAGTCTGATACCTCGCAGATCGGAGCTCGGGCCTACATTAGGGGCAGATCTCGGAGAAACAGGTTGACTGATGGTGGTGACTTCATTTCTCGTTGAGTTTAAGGTGCTGTTCCTATCTTGAGGTGATTCAACCGTGGACAGAGGAGGCCTCGTTGAATCGGCCATACTGCATAAATAGTCTGCAAACTCATTAGGGTTTAAGTCCGCTTCAAGTTTAGATCTGGAGCCCAGTCCCATCTCTTTCACCTTCCTCCAGTTGATTGCACTACCCTCCCTGATTCCCTTAAGAGTGTTAGAACGCAACCTTGCTCTGATCATGTAATCTGCTAGTCTTCTGTGCTTATGAAAAGCTCTATAGTTAATGCTAGTCTTATTACCCTTCCAATGTCTGTAAGCAATGTCACGAATTTGACAGGCCAAAAGAATATCGGGTGAATTGAATATTAGTTCACTTGTTGAGCGAATCCGAATCGTCTTAATTGGAACCTGTCTATCAAAGACTTCACATACTGTATTAGTGAAGTGTATGGCTGCAGCTTCAGGGTCGGGCTCATTGTAAATTGGAGACCAGTTCGCGCTGCTTATGTCTGCCTGGAGTGAGTTCAATTGTACAGCATTAAAATTATGAAATGACTTAGTGAGAAATGGAATGGATAATGGTAGGTCTAATGAAGCGAATAGGATCTCATGATCAGATATGCCCGGACATTGACCCGTGGACTAAGGGCAGAATTGAGGTAGTGCAATTAAAAGATCAATGACTGAGGCTGAGCTCTGGCCATGTCTAGTGGGTGCATTGTTAAGTATAATCAGCCCCTTCTCAGATATCAGGTCTTTAAGCGCAATAGAGAGCGCATTTGTTGCTTCAATATTGATGTTAAGATCGCCGCCTATCAGCACTCGAGAGGACTGACTCAGAACCACATCCAGAAAATCCGAGAGATCAGCCAGATTATAATCAGTAAAGGTGGTTGCACATCTATAAATAACCGCAAGTGTGATCGGTTCGATGTTATTATCAAAGCCTGAGATTTGGACAGCCATTATTTCCCAGCTATTATTGTTAATTCGATGTATAGTTTGAGATTTATGCGTGCTTGTTATATAGATTGCCACTCCACCACCTCTTCTCCTGGCCCTGTCGAGTCTGTGAAGTTTGTATTTTTGAATCTCTATCATTCGAGCTGAATGATGAGTCTTAGTCCAAGTTTCACATAACATTAATGCTCCTATATTATAATCATCAGCCAAGTGCCTAATTGATTGAAGATTTTTGGGTGTAGACCGTGCATTGAAAGACAGCACATTGAACGCAGTAGATGAGAGAACTGATGTTAACTCATCTTGTGTGGACAGTACTGCATGAGTCCTATCCATAGTTGTTTGAGTGATTGGAGAGCGATGTGGAGGCGTACAGATGTGAGGCCAGATCTAGTGAGAAGCGAGATGAAATGACGTTTACCGCGTTCTCTTGTGACTTGAAAGTCACATAGATTATTCTGTTTCTGGTGGAGACACTGATCACCTTCCCGTTCCTTTTAAGTACAAGTGCCTTGTGCAATAGTTCTAATTCTGTAGGGTTTAGATCTTCGTTAATATAGATTCTTGAATCGGGACAATTAGATATTATTTTGTTAAGTGTAAGGGGAGCCGTGCTCAGCTTCTTAATGTAAGCTTGAAAAAATTTTTTGCAATCTTCTTCCGTATAGAATCTAATAAATGATTTAGGCGTAAGACTTTGCTTATTGGGAGATTTTTCTTTGGATTTGAAAGGTAGAGCAAGCTCAATACGACTTGTGAAGGAAGGATCTAGACCTAAACTAATGCAAAGGTCGGGAAGAAGCGTTTCCCTGGCTTCACCCGTCAACAGTGCACTTGGCAAATTGCTGACAATCAGAGTCCTTTTTTTGTCATGATTTCGAGCAGCACTATTGATGTTGGCGATAGTGCTAACTGATTCTTTCGTTGCACTAGTAAGGGAGTCAATTTTTTCAGTGAGATCAAGGATTTTTTTATGCAAGTCGTCTAGCAGATGATGTTTTTCATACACAATCAAACCATCCTGGTCACGTAAAGCAGCCTTAGGCGTTAGTTTCAGTGATTTCGTTTGAACGCTGATTGTGGGGTTTGCACTTGAGTTTGAGTGGGCCTCAATAGTTTCCACAGCTTTGGTAACCGTAGGTTGACTCAGAGAAGCTAGTGCTTTCCCTTTACTTCGTGGATTCTGTTTAGAGTTGGATGAGGTTTGTATTTTATTGGATATGAACTGGCAATTAAGGTATTTGATGCACGGCGAACATACCCATTTTATTCTTTTTTGCGAGTAGCAAGAGACAAAATCGGCTGTCGTGATGTTAGCACAGGCTAAGTGAGACCAACCTTTGCATCCTGAGCAATCTATCCAGGTTACTTCGGACTCATCAGATGATATTTTCGGCGGGTCAGTTCCCGAATTGCAGTTGATGCAGATGTAAATTTTTTCACCAGTAGGTGTCACTGAGTCGATCGACTTACTTGAACCAGATTTAGTTCCAGTAATGGTACTCAAGCTCGTATCATCCAATCCCTGGGTTGAGCCAATGGATTTATTTGGATTTATTATTTCAAATCAGGTTAAATATATCACATTGCTTTAAAGTAAAGTAAATCACACATTTAAATTTAAATTAAATTCTATTCCATCAAGTTAATATTATTATTAATTGATTAAACATTAAATAATTGTACTATAAGCTAAGCCAACGCTGGCAGTGGATCGGATGGATGGATGGAAGTTTGATCGTCCGGTCTGTCAAATGTTTTAATTGGACTTTTGGTTTAACAAAACAATTTGAATTTCAATTATATCATTACTATCGGCTAATAAAGATAATTTGATATTAATTTATTTGTACTTATAATTCCACAAATTAATTTTAGTGATTCCTATTTAGACTTACTATTTACAGTTGATCTAAACTATTCCTTATTTTTACATTCCAGTTATTATAGAAGTAGCGATTATTATATTATTATACTTTCACTATAGAAAATTTATGACAGGAAATTTTTCAACTTTTTTACAAATATTGATTGCGTTGGTGCCGATTTAATATTCCCAGGCAGCGCGTTGTATATTTGCCCGGCAGTATTTAGTAGGCATTGTCGCCGCCTTTCTGTCCTTGACTGGACCTGCACGATGTTGTTCCTATTACTTGTCCTGTGATTATGGATGGTAGAGTGAAGTTCGACTACTAAATTTGTCCTTATATTTTTCCTCAATATGTTGTATATAAACTTGGCCCTTTCAATTTGTATTATTTTCTTTAGTGTAAACTGTTGTGTGTATTGATGAACCAGATTGGTAGCGGTATCCCATGGGAGTGCATATAGAGCTTATATGGCAGTACCACCCCCTCTGGAATCATCTCTACAATTGAGTTTACCATGTAATCAGGCATTTGGTAATATTGAGTTTCGTTTGTGTAAATCCACGTCTCATTTAGAGTTATTATTTCAATAGGCTGATGTTTTATTGAAAGTGGCTGGATTTCATGTATCTTGTTTCAGATGCAGTATTTTTATTCCACTATTTGTACGGTTCATTTTTGTTATACACTATGCTATAGTTTGGGACTGTCCCTGGTAAGTTCCTCTTTCCTGACACATTTACTGTAGGTGTTTTTCTTACTTTGATTTTGTTTGTTGATTTTGAGAATTTTGTCCCTATAGGATTTGTCTCCACTTTATTTTGAGATTCTTTCCTTAAGCCGTATTTATTTGACCTATGTTCTCTAGATATGTGATGGCGTTTTGTACTTTTAGCTTTATAGGCAACAGGAGTGATAGTCGTTACTTTAGGATACTTTTTATTGTTTGTGTGTATAATAGAGTTAGATTGCGTATGATAATTGTATTTGATTTTGTATTGCATTTCATTTAAATATGTTTTATAATTTATTTGTTCAATTTTTTGATAAGTTAAATTTATAATATATATAGTTTTATAATTTATTTGTTCAATTTTTCTTTTTTTCTTTAGTAAGATCAATTTTATAGTATAGTTCCCTAGTACATGAGGGGATCGTTAGTTTATTTGGAGAGCTGGGAAAGAATGAGTTGAAGGTGGATTCGTGGAGTATGTTTATGAGGGAGATGTAGTAGTCACCAGTCAGAAGCATTTCTGTTGTCAAAAAAGACAATACTGACTATTGGGATTGGACGGTTTTCACATTTATTCAAGACTTTTTCGTCCAAGCTCATCAAGTAGATAATGATCTACTTGATAAGCTTGGGCAATATTCCTGATCATCTCAACAAAAAGAATTTAAAACAGGTATTGCGCTTCATTTAAAAATTTATTTATGACATTTCCATCAGACGTATTCTGGGTTGAACTTTGTTCCGGTGTTCCTCTTTTAAGCATGTCTGCGTATGAGACTTGAGGGATTAATAGATTATTGACTTCTTTATTTATTAGTTTATTGCGAATTACCGTTTTTTTCCTTTATCTTACTTTTTAGGGAATCTCTTTTGTTCTTATATTTATGATATTCAGGGCAACCCTTATAACTGGTCGGAAGATCCTTAGCCATACAGTTAGCACATTTAGGAGAAGGTCTTTTTCTCTTTCAGTATTAAAGCAGATTTCGTATTCATGATTTTCCCTGCATATGACACACCTCGCATCATCCACATTATCTTTTACACCTAAAACACCTGGTTATATTCTTCGTTCTTTTCTTCTCCCATCTGATCCTCTGTCGTCTTAGTATAAATCTTAAGCCCACCAGTCTTTTTATGTCTTCAATCGAGTCAGTTTGAACGACGAAAATATTAAGCGGCACTTCTGTTTACCGAGAATTTATCGAGAGTTGATAAATTTTAGAAATTTTAATATCGGGTATCTGAGTGGTAATATCAGTTCTGATCCAATTTATATCTACGTCACCATCCAAACCGACAAGCATAATCGAGGGCTTTTTAGCTTCTTTATGGGAGAAGGAGAAGGTCTGTCAAATGTGTGTAACGCGAGTCGATTTTTAAAAAAGGAACACTAAAATGTTCATATTATGTCAAATTATTCCACTGGATCTATTTAAATTATTAAGGTAAATGTAATTTTAATTTCTTAACATAACGAGAAATTGAATCTTCAAAGGAATCTTATAGAGGAAATCAGCCGAACAAACGAACGAAGTGCCGGAAAGTTTTTGGTGGCAAAAAAATAGAAAAAGAATTAAATACATGTAATTTGCACTCTTAATTGATTAGTTAAAATTCTCTTATTATTTCTATAGTGATGAGTCAGATATATGAATAATGTAAAATGTTTATTCGCGATGTATTATGCGCGAATGTTTGATGATTATCAGTTAATCTTTTGTTTTATAAAGTACCATAGTCAACATTATATTTCACTCTAGAAATAATGTGAGTATTCCATAGAATCAAATAACAGGGAAAACCATAGGTATTCCATTCTTAATTTGCATTTTGTACCGACAAAACTTTCAAGCACTTCGTTTTAATACCGGCCTGATTTTCCCTAAAGGTGATTTAAACTAACAAAGTCAATTTATCTTTATGTTAAGAAAGTAAAATTGTACTTGTTATAACATTTTAAATGGCTCCAGTAGAATAAATTTACAAACAAATTGAAACTTTATTTTTCGTTTATAAGGATTCGGTTCGCATGACACACTAAATGGCGAATCTATGATGCGGACAGTCACCTTGTTAATCTGTATACCTTATCTACAAGGTACCATGAATAATACCGCAACAAAGTTGTTGAGTGTACATATTAATGTTCTACTGCGAGCTTCAGCTTTAGAACTTAGTACTCGATATTCCACAAAATATTCAAGTCGCTTCAATAATGGGAGCCGGACTGATATATCAAGGAACCTGGAACGAAATGAAAGCCAGTGTTAAACGAGAATCATATTCCTTAACAGCTGTTATATTATGTCAAGGAGAATCTTCAGCAGGCTTAAGGGACTTAGAATTATCTGATACCATTGCATTATTACATGGTTGGAAGAAATAAAAGACCTTTAACGGGTAATTTTTTTTTTTTTTTTCAATTACAAAGGAGTAGACTATCCATCTAAAATTTATCTCCATCTTAAAAGGCTCTTAAACAGAAAAGTACAAATTAATGCCATGGTTTCAAGTCCGAGAAGGTGATGCAGAAAATATTGATGCATTTACTGTTTTTTAAAACGGGGAATACAACTTCCGATGCGAGTTATCCATTAAATCTGATACGTCCAGATTTTCTACTGCTGAGGATAATTGCACGCAGGTTAATTTTTTGATATGACATTGAACAACGTCAAAGTGGTTTTCAGTCAATTCTCTTGTAGTCCCCTTTGTCGATTCAACAATTTGCACGCTCCGTATCCTTTTATGGCTCTACGAAGACTACAGTCGTCCATCCCTGCAGCAAGTGCTTCTCATTTAAAAAGATTACACGAAGAATGAGCAAAAGGAGGAGTTCGACCCAAGGCTCGACAATCTACCAGGGATTAAAAAATAATAAAAAATAATTAAAAAATAATTTAGAAAGTGAAAGGTTTTCCTCGACTATTTGTGAGATAATTAGCGGTGCTTGGATAGTAGATTTTTTTGGTTAAAAGTTTAATCCAAGGATTTTTTTCTTCAGTGAGACTTTGTGTGGGAGCTTGGAACATCCGTAGCAAAATAGTAAAATGTAGTATCGAAAGTATTATAGCAAGAATATAATACATAGTATAGTATAGTAAAATAAGAAACTTACATTAAGCAAACAAGTAATAGAAGAACTAAATAACTACATGGCATAATATTGCAAAGTATGACAAACATTACAGTACAGTGGTACGATATTATTGCAGTTCCATAGACTGATTAATTTGACCAGTGGGATTACACGAGTTGTGTATAAGTGTAGCTTTGCTGTATATGAGGTTATAATTTGTTTTAAGTTTGCTTTATTCAGGGAGTTGTTACCCTCTATATTTACCAGTAGACACTTTCTCGTAGAATAATACTTTTAGAGGATTAGCAGGTCTAGACTTAAAAAGATCCGAAGATCTTTCATGTATATTTATAGGGGAGAGATAGTAGGTGTCCCCAATTTCGGCAACACGTTTGTTAAATTTTGTTATGGTAGCATATGTTTAGTGAGTACTGGAGGATGTGAAGTCCTAACTATCAGCCGAAGCTGATAGCTCACTCCATGGTGACTGTTTATGCTGTTCATGTTGTTGCACTACGTCAGCCATAACTTTTGATCTTACTCAGTTAGTTGAGTTATCTGGGGGAATGGGAAGTGGGAATAGGAAGGTTGAATATAGGGATAGCTTAGGATTGGCAGTTCCTAAATAGTGGGTTTAAACTCTCAGAGACCGACTTGACTAGGTTACTATTACCCTCTATATTAGTTACCTTTGTCCTCGTAGAAAGATATTTTTCCATCTTGGAAATAAATATTTGATGTATCAGCCTTTGTTAGAAGTATCGGTGATAGGTATCTAAAACCTTCAGGTATGAGTTGATCTGATCGAAGTCTGTGGTGCGAAGAGCTAGCCGAACTGCTTCCTCGTTCTTGGATGCGTCAGTGCATATTGTCCTGTCAGCATAGAGTCTTTGTTGTGTCAATGTGTAGGCGTATTTTACTTTTGTCCAGATGTTCCCGTATAGTTTTTCGTTTATGATAATACTTCAAGGTGAAAAGTTGTACACAGAACTTGGGCATATGGATTAAAAGGAATGGTTTTAAAGGACGTGGAGATAGAGGAAATGAATCGGTGCAGTTAAGGTGTTTTTGATGATAGAGCAATTGGTAGAGAGGATACTTAGTACTATGAGGTTTAATTGGTAGTTTTGTGGGGGGTGGGGGGTATACCTAACCCGGGAAGTTGAGGGTGTAAACAGAAATTTGTTGATCATATGATTAATGAATGAAACCTCATCAAAAGCATAGCATATGATGTTATCTGCAAAAGAAGAAGACGTCAAAATGCGCTAGTCTCTCGGCAAAAGAATGTAATAGAAATTTGTACCGACAGGTGATCCTTGAGGGAATCTGTTATTGATTAGGTGAGTGTTGGAAAAGTGTTGGAGAGGAAAGATCTGTTTGTATTAACTAGCTGTTTTTTATTTCTCCAGTTGCAGAAGCAGATGTTTAGGTGTCCTATTGGAAACCTCCAAATCGATAGAGACAACAACGCCAGAGTGTTGACGTCTAGCAAGGGTGCATGCCAGGTTATGCTCCAGTTCCCGCAGAGCTACTTGTGTTCCTCTACTTAGTATATAGATAATAACTAAAAGCAGCAGCTTTCTCTCTATTAGCCATGACAATCTGTTTGCTAGCAGCTTCTCTAGGATTTTGGAGGTTAAAGATAAGAGCGATATGGCCCCAGTTTCTGACGGATGGAGAATTTGATTGGAAACCTTTGGTACTGCGAAAATCTTGGCGAGTTATGGTATTAATCCGAGTTTACTTCGAAAGTTTGAAGTATTTTAGCGAGGAAATAAATTCTCGGGTTAATTGGTTATTAGTGCTGGATCTTAGGATGTAACTGATCCATGATTTTTCAATTCGGAGCCTCTTTCCTTCTCCGTTATAAGATCCGTTCCGTTTCTGACTGATGACTAAGTTAGGTAAAATAACTAGAGCTAACTGTTAAAATAATATAGTAGAGTTCACTTAAGACGAAAAATGATTACACGAAATATGGCATAACACGAAACAAAGGTCCAGTACCCATTCCGTAAAATGATTTTCATGGTGATTGATTCTGATATCGCAAAATGAATAACACGAAATATTGCTTAATATGAAAACATTTGAAATTCTTACTTGCTTATTTTGCTGAAAATTTTTCTATTACCATGAATTGACAATTTTGGACTCCTTACATTTATACCGCCAGACGATGTATAACAACCACAACAATTAAAAATTGTTTCAATTATACTGGATTTGCTTTGGTAATGCCTCCCTCGCTAGGGGTTCCTTGCCTCGAAGACATTAAATTACACAATAGTTTGCTGTGTCTACAACTTAGAATTTAGCCGCGGACATTACGCTGGAAGATTATTTGAACCTGGACTACCATATTGATACTGCTCCGATTTTGATCGAGCTTGAAATTATGGAAATAATTAGACCATCAACGTATGCATCTAAAGCTGAAGACTCAGATAAAAAAAGAAGAAAAAAGATGCAATTTCTATTCCTAAAACTTTTATTAACATTAATTTTTTTGCGTATGTTATATATGACAATGCTTAATAAGAAATTCGGACAGCACGAAAGCCTGCTGGTCCCCACGATTTCGCGTTAGCTGATTTCTACTGTATAGAGTAATTATTTTTAATAAAGACACTTATTTTTGAGAATGAAGTCATTTTAATTTGTTTACACGAATCGATTTCTTAATAATGTTGCGGTACAACAACCGTTTTTATCACGGTCAAGGTAAAAGAACCTTTGATCATTTTATAATAAAAAATCAGGACAAAGGAGTTATGATTCAATAAGTAGCTTTTTTGTTTCTGCATCGGGAACTCTTGTTCCTTTTGCGGAGGACAGAGTGGGGAACGATATTTCATCTGTCATGTCTTTGAGTAATTCAAAGCGATTTGAAGAGGGTGTTGAAGGGAGTGATGGCATTACAGGCACTAAGCATAAAATATTATTGATGCGTACTTCATCCGAGATATCAAAAGTTACTGCCTTTGTGATACCTTGTTCACGAACATAGAAAGCAGGGATGTAGACATTTGATTGATGGTCTGGGCACAAGTCATAGGATGCAAGCCTGTTTGGCAGCAAAATTATGAAAGAATAATTGCACTACATTGAAGGAGTGCTTTTATGTTTTTTTAAAGCAGGGCTTCTACAACTATATATGTCATTCAGTCGCTTCTGATTTTCATCTCGTTCACCGACTGTTCTCGCTACTAATACCCAGTAATGTCGTAGATCACTGCTTTCGGAGTTACCGCTAAAACGTTATGGGATACTATAGAACTTGAAGATTGAGGAATCAGGTTGAAATCTTAGGCTTTGCATGAGCCATTTGTTCTGGGTCTTAACTCATTAGGGCTTACCGAGCTTGTGTTTTTCTGTAGGCTCACGGTTATTTGTGTTACTAGTAAGGGCTTCTGTAAGCAATTGCTGCTGCGGAGGATTTGAGGGAGAGCTCGTGATAGACCCACCAGGGTCCACCATAACATCCCCATCTTCCATTTGCATGGCTAGTGTTGAGGTATTAGACATACTCCTTGGCGGATAATGTGCCAAACACCAATAAAAACTTTTATATTTTATTAGTGAATAGGGAAAAGAGGTCGATGTAGGTTTGGACGCTGCAAGCACGGATGGACAAGTCGATATACTATAATATCTACTTAGTTGAGTACTTATTGTTTATTTTATAGTTGGTTGAAATTTTGCATTAGGAAAACTTTAAAAGCTAAAAATACTATGGAGTGTCTTCAGGAATGTGGAAAAGGAAAACAGAGAAATACGAAATGCAAGACAAAAAGAAATAAAAAGAAATTGATTTGACTAAAAGATGTTCCTTTATTTCCAAATTAAAGAGCTACAGACGATTTCAGACAACTGCGAAAAAACAACTGATGAGAACTGTTGATTAGCCAAGTTATTTACTTATGATTGCACGTTTGAACTTAAGTTTAATGAACTGACATGACATATAATTACAATAACTTTGAATTTAATATCTATCTAAGTAAACATGTGAGGTCATGGACTCCACCCCAGTTGTAAGTGGAGCGATAACCATAGAAACTGAGGGCTCGAAGTTTCTTGGATAGGAACGGCATGCTGGTTGGAGACGATCTCATTTATCTGAAGTGTAAATTGATGTCTCCTATTGACATAATCAATTCCGATTATCGCTAGGGCGTCCCAGTAGTTGTTTGGGTGATCTACAAATGCCTGAGAACGCATCGATATAGAGAGCTGAAATTTGGTACATGGTGTTTTCATTATACTAGCAAATAAAATTTTAAAAATGGACTAAATAGGGCAAGTCCTTCTTGGTGTTGCCATATAAAAATTTAGGTTTTTTACGTATACTGTGAAAACGATCAGTCAAAGACATTTTTATTGTATTAACAACTTCTTCAGAATACGAAATCCTATAAAATTGGTTATAATCATTTTTTTCTGTCCGACAAACCGTTCTAGAAATATATGCGAAAAACCACTTCAAAAATCAAACTTGCATAGATCGGTGACCATACAAAATTTAATTCATCTAGGGTATCATAAGAATTGGTCTTAGACCAATTCTAGCTTTTTTACTTGTTTTCTTTTTTGTCTTTACATCCACCGAGATCAGTGCAAATACATTAGAGCTTGTAACTGGTAGCAATATGCTCCCAGCTGTGATTATTGCACTGCACTGCAAATAGGCATAACACTATAGTTTTTTTTTTTTTTTTTACCTAGCTGTGTATTAGGCTGCTATTGGTGACACCTAAATACCTGTATTGTTGTGTGTCGCTCTTTCTTCTGCTTCTTTTGTTTTGCTTTGAGCATCCAGATTTTATTTGAGATTTCTGCAACATTCTTCCTAGATTAAGAATTAATCGATTTTCGGTGTATTGCAACCTTAAGTAAAAAAATCCGGAAATTCTTGTGCTAAGAGACACCAAAGTTATTTCTGATGCTGATAATAATCAGTATCACGTTCCTGGCTACA
Source organism: Dioctria rufipes (assembly GCA_963924295.1). Taxonomy (NCBI): domain Eukaryota; kingdom Metazoa; phylum Arthropoda; class Insecta; order Diptera; family Asilidae; genus Dioctria; species Dioctria rufipes. Next base: position 66,244,159 of record OZ002744.1, on the reverse strand, counting down.
GCTTGGTGCCCATTTTTCTCAGCATAGTGGGTCCACAGTATGTATTTGGAATGATGTAGCCTTAACCATTCTTAATAGTTTTATAGTTTTTCTTCTGCCCCAATCCGGAGTTTAATTACATCTGGAATAGGTTCAAATTTCACATTCACATCATGTACTTCTGCTTCCTTTATCGCCGCCCAAGTATATCTGATGACGACAAGGTATCAGTATTTTATAATGAGTCTAAGAGCCAAAACTATCTCATCTAAGATAACCACTCCCGTTTACATTGATGGATAATTAACTTCTGATGCACCGTCCTTCTTGGCGCGGCCAATTGGGATAGTTTAATTTGTTATAGATATAATAAAATTATGATACTTATTTTATTAACTGCTCAACAGTTAGTTTCATAGATTGAAAAAAGTTAGTTAATTATTAGAGCACAAATATTAGAAAAAAAACAACAAAAGAAGGTGAACAGTACATCGCTTACAAAGTAATTCAGTAGATACTTAAGGTACATAGTAGAAACAACTCACCAGAAAGTTAGATTTGGCAACTTAAATGAAATATAATAAAAATAATAAATTTTATTTCTAACCATTCGATGATAAGAAGAACTTAGCAAAACAAGAAATCGGAGGAAATATGAAACATTTATGAAAAATTTAATTCCTAACCATTCGAGGATGGGAGTGACATAGCAAAAAAAAAGAAAAAAAGGAATTAGAGGATGAAATCCCGATTTCCATTAAGACATTTTTTTAAATTTTAAAAATTACATGTATTTTTTGTCACTTAAAATAGGAGTCTTAGATTCTCTCAGTGACGCAGACCTTTTAGGTAGGTTTGGGGGCGTAGATGACAGAGCCAAAGCTCATCAAAGTCACCAAAGTGGCGGTTAAAGATTTCTCTTTTTCAGAAGACAATGTAAAAAGGAAAATAACTGCTCATAGAAATAGCATCGAAGCCACTCATTTACAAATGACTACTCTCAGCAGCAATCCAACAACTCCTAATGTATCGAACTCAGATTCTGAACTGGTTCTACCCAAAACGGTCTCTTATCATTGGTCGCATAATGATAAGAGACCGCTTTGGGTATTGATCCAAAGTGTGTCTGAATCAAGTGAGACACAAAACTCTAGACTAAGTGATATTGATATGGCCTTTTAAATTTCACCGACTTCTCGCAGCAATCATTCAACACAGTAAAAGTATTCTTTCCAAGCAGCGACGCTGCCAACAAGCGTGGGTACCCGGCCAAATACCTTGAAAATGACTTACTTCATATTATGATCATAAAAAGCATCAACAGAAGTGAAGCAATAAAGTAAATTCGCATGTCTCATAATCTGGTAACTCCTCCTTTAGCGAAAATAGATTTGCACTACTACTCAATCTAGGTGAGACATTTCCCATGCTATCAAGGATTGGAAAAGTACGAAACCCAACTAAGGAGGTGAACAGAGTGGTAACAAAGAAATCGTACCGGAAAGTCACAAAAACGTACAATCTTCCAAGACCTGTGTCTATAGGATGTTCCAATAAAAAGAAGATACACGGAAAGGGACTGGCCTAGTGGAAGATAGTCTCAGTGTTTCAGACCTTGAAAAACCTATGTACTTGATCATAAAGGAACAATAAAGTTCATCGGAAGCCAACAAAACGCGTATTTTATTATAAGTCTAAAAAATAAATTAAAAGAACTATACTTTTCAAATGATTTAGAAATAAATAAAAAGTCTTCCAGTGTTCTTGATGAGCTTAACACTCTAAGAAATTCTGTAGATATCATTGAAGATATTTGCACAATCTTCAAAAAACACATGCCTTCAAAACCCCTCATAGTGATTTTTCGCACCTTAGCCTTGGTGGAATGCTAAGACGCTAAGACTCTTTGAGTTAAAAAAATCAATGTTGCAGACTGTATCAATACCACATCTACACTATGTACTTATCAAAAAATATAGAGCAATTTCAAAATTACTCAAAAATGCCTCTAGAGAATTTTATAAAAATTTTCGTGCACTTTCCGGCAAACATCAAAGCACTGAGATGGTTCAGAAATGGGATACTTCGAAATCCTTAGACTACTTAGTCCTTCAACCCTAGCTTTGCATCCCAAGACATACATCATTCAGAGTTAAGCAACACTACAGTGTCTGCACCACTCCCACTCACCCCGAAAGAGCGCCCGAAATTCCTCACGAACAAAATGAACTACTTATCCTAAAAAGCCTTAATGGCTCAGCACAATTATCGCTTCTGAACCACTTGAACAAAATATGGGCCACAATATGGGCTTAGAACCATCAAAGTTATTCCTTTTCTTTCGGACAAGGGTCTCGACCTTCCCCTCTAAAAAATCTAATTTCAGACCAAAACATATTTATGAGAGCCAGCAGCAATAAATCTTCCACCTCAGATGAAGAGCTCACACAAATATAGCGGAGCACTCCTAGCCTCTTACAACTAACCATGTACCGGGATTGCGGTGGTTAACTAGCCCATTCTTGAATGTGTCACTCGGAAACATGATGTCCTCAGATCACCAACTGCTGGTGAACTGCATGGCCATTCAGTTGGCAATTGATCAACTATTGAAAAGAATGAAGATAAAAACCTAATACTAACGGATTCCAAAGCGGCTTGCTCGGCACTGAGATCTAAAAATTACTCTTTTTATGTAAAACGGATCTTCGACTTAGCGTCCCAAAAACCAAATCACAAATACCATATCATATAGATACCAAGGCACAAGCGACTACCTCTAAATGAGCTCGGAGATTCCAGAGCAAGGTGCTTTGGAGTCTCACTCAATTACAGAGACAATGATATCAGTTGATGAGGATCCAACAGATATCCAAAAGCTCATCCATGACGAATGAAAAGAAGAGTACATTTCTTCCTCTTCCGGCAAGGGAATATTTTTCAGAAATTGTTATCCTACACCTAAAAAATCGCATTGGCTGAAACGTTTCCTCAAAAGAGATACACTTTCTAAAATAGACTACGCGGGTCACAGATATGATGCCAAACTATTTATGACCATCGAATTAGTCGAATGTAACACAACACATGCATGAAATGAAACCAAATGACATCGAGCAAAGCATAATTGAATGCAGCATATTTAACATCAGAAATAACTTTGATTGCATGCTAATTGTCGGCTTGCTTGAAGACCGACGTACATACGTATATACCGACGTGGGCAGAAAATTATAACATATGTTAAGTATGATAAGGAACGTTGCAACTACGGAGTATTGTTCGATAAGTGATGCACTAAAAAATGTATTAACAAATATTGGACAAAGATTCAAAACACAAAAGCAAATAAGAGTGGACCTGGTTTAATAGATATTTACAAACGTTAAAAAATGAGAAGATAGATGCATATAAAAGAGCAAAAATAACAAACACTGGAGTACAGTGGTTTCAATAAATAAGTACCTAAGCGAAATAAATATAAATGCGCAACAAATGAAGCTAAAAAAACTATATAAAAGGTAAAATTATATATGCGAATGGAGACCAAAAAGGTATATGGAAAATCTTGAAAGAAATGATATATTATAAAGAACAAAAGGGAACTTATATATAAAGATGAAGTCATTAAAGAACCTGAAGTAATATGTGAAAAATTTAATATCTTTTTCGTGGAAAGTATCGCTGAAATTCAAAACAAAATAAATAACATACCGTTTGAGTTCAAAGGCAATGAATACCATACCCAATTCAAATTTAAACTAGTAGATAGAGATAGTATAATAAATGTGCTGTCGAAACTTAAAAACAAATATGATTCGTGGTTAATGAATGTCCAAATGTTGAAAGATGCTGAGCAATATCTATGTAATATCATAGAAAAGATCGTGAACCAAGTAACTTGAAAGAATCCTTGATTACGTCTGTACCAAAAATCAGGGGAACAAATAAATTTCAAAATATACGCCCAATAAACAGTATGCCGATTTATGAATTCTATCAGTAAATCTTCCAGTAAATTCACATTTTCTGTGCATGGATTTTTCTCGTCACCAACGCAACTCCTTACTAAATAACCTTTTCGTCCAGCTGATGTAGACCCTAATTGTACTATTGAATTATTTTATGTCATTACTATAATGTATTTCTTTTGTATAACCTCTTTTCAAATTTCGAGATCCAACGTTCTCAAATTCGAAGAGTTTTTGACATCTCGTAACGGAATATGAAACATTCAGCCTCATCTTGAACGTAGCTAATTATATACAATCAATGAATTTTGTTCAAAATTATAAATTGTTGGGATAGGTTGTCAACATGCTACACCCTGGTTCTCAACCACTCAACAACTCTTAATACCATTTTATGAGAGCGCTTCGACCTATAACTACAGGGGTTAGTCATTATTCAACACATAAACAACACCGCGACAAGACTCAGTGCTAGTCCCCATAGGACAATGCTGAGTTCTCCAACCTGAAATCCAATAACTAACCAATTTAAATTTAAATTATCTTACACACAGCTACCAAATACTCAATCAGAACTAGAACTCTTCCTTACTACAAATACTAACCAAACACCTAAAAAAACACGAGAACTAATCCTATTTTTACAGAAACCGTAATAGATTTAGAAAATACTATACTAAGCAAAACACAAAGGTAATACAAACTAACATTCAAAATATATACATACAAAAGCAACTTAAAATTTAAGAAGCGACTACGCTATAGCTAGTCAGCCACAAGCAGAAGATCTCTAAACAGATCTAAACAAATTTAATTAATCTAAAACTACTAGCGCAGACAGTCTACTGGGCAGAAAACCTGTAAACCTAATAAAACCAGATGAAATAGGATCCATTCAAAGTGCATTTATTTTTGAACCCCTGCTTAAAGCAGCGTATAACGCTGGGTTCCACGACAGTACAAAGCTTATCAATTAATTTACATGATTCATAGCAAAACAAACAATATATCAATTTAAACAGGATTCAATTAGCTTAAATTAAATTAACAGCTTATATAGTCATCACAATCTCTAGATTTCACAGTTCAACTACACTGAGTCATTAATTATGATTTATCCGGAGTAGTACTGAGGCCAATGTTGGCCTAGATACTGACTCTAACATCAGTAACAATAACAGCACAAATATTCATCACAAATCCCTTCAGCTCCTAAAATAATGAAAAGAAGGCCAAAGGTATTTTTCCCTCTAGGGGAATTAGTTATTTAGTTTTTAAGTTGTTAGTTACCATGTTAGCCCATAAGAGGCAGTTATAGAGGTGTGCCAGGAGTAAGCACACACAGTACACTTAACAATGTTCAGACCTTTTGTCGCAATAAAACACCATTTGCATGAGGAACCAAGCCCTAAACATACAGAGATTAACTTTAGTTTAGCCTGGCATACCATTAAGTCGGCCTTGTATAATCATAAGTAGTCGCGAAGACTTGTATTAAAACTGTGAAATTTAGAATCAATAAAGTTTCTTTGAATCTTTTGGGATAGATTGACATTGACGTTTTTGTTCTGTCATTTGGCGGAAGAAGAACTGCATTATCTTCAACAGCTGTTATTACGGTAGGAAATTTGTTTCGTTCTTTCGTTAACTTGTTAGTTTAGACAAGTACTATTTCTACTAAACATGGTAATTAAAACTATAATATTTAAAAAAATACTTGTTGCCGCCGCAAAATAAAATTATTTTCATTAATTATAATTAAAAGCCTACTCTTTAGGCAATAGCTGAATACTCAAATCGTCGTGAGGATATACTAGAAGTTCCTCAGTTCCTCAGCTGTAACTCATGTAGAAGAAGATTCATTAAAAGTATAACGCGTGCAAATACGTCTTTTCAATTCGGTTCCCTCCTAAAACCTTTCCAGGCCACAACAAAGAATTGGCGACGAGAATAAAATTTCAATTTTACAATTAATTAAAAACATTTACGTACAGTAGTGTGAGGTGAATTACTCTTGCCTTCAACTTTAATAAGTAATTTCATCATCCTCAATTGCTGTGCGAAAAATTTCAAAATGGATGTTGAACAGTTTGCACAGTTGCTGCAAGAATTCAGCGACAGCCAGAAACAATTACTTGAAAGTGTTGCTGCTACAAGAGCGCAAACAGTCCCAAGTGGATCATTGGAACAAGGACAAACAACAGTAACTTCTTTGATTCCAAATTTCGAGAATTTTCTTTCTTCTAGGGAAAATTTCAAAATGTATCGTCAACGCTTCGACAATGAAGGGGGTGTTCTCAAACAAGACACTCTGTAGTCAGATGCTACTGAACTCAATCGGTTCGAGTCATTACCAACTAATTGTTCAATAGTTTCACCAAAAACACCATCGGAGCTGTCTTACAAAGAGCTCACGACGGCCATAGAAGGGCATTTATGTCCTAAAAAAAGTGTACTGGTGGCCCAGCATACATTCCTGTCATTATATCAACAGGAAGGTCAATCAATTGCTGACTACGTTACTACTCTGCGTAGAGATATTGGAGACTACGAATTTGTTTCACCCTGTGATTGTAAAAGTAGCATTGCCGACATATTTCTTCAAGCACAATTTATACGAGGACTTCATGACAATTCAATGAGGGAACAGGTTTTACAGTGCGACGGTTCAACTTTTGAGGAACTAGTAAAAAAAGCACTAGCTATCGAAGCTTCAAAATTAAATAGTCGACTTCTTGAATCAAAACAACCTTACAGAATAGACACTACAGATATAAATAAAATTTCAAGATCAATTCACTACAACAATTCATCTTCTCACCGTAAAGGATATTCAAGAAGTAATTGCAACATTTCAAAGAATTTTCAACCGCGTTCAAAGTCACGTTTAAGTTTTCGAGAATTAGGAATTGAGGATTTGTGCATTAGATGCGCTTCAAGTACACACAAAGTCATGGATTGCCGAGTCGATAGAAATAAACTTCTGTGTAAATCATGTTCAAAATCAGGTCATGTACAAAGGGTGTGCATACGTTCATTGACTTCGTCAAGGGCAGGACAGTTATTAAATTCAAAACCAATCCATACCGTAAGTAATATTCGAGAAAATGTGGAAAATTATGGTATTTACAATGTAGTGGATATTTTTGAGCAAGAACATTTTACAGACGGTCACTCAAAGTATTTTGTTACCATTAATATTCAAAATCGTCCACAGCGTTTCGAAGTGGATTCTGGTGCAGCTTGGAATGCAGCTTCAAAAAACTGATATAATGTTTCGATCATATACAAAAAACGTATTCGTGCCTTATGGTAAATTAAAAGTCAAAGTTCAATATAAAAACAAGATATCAAACGAAGACCTATATGTTGTTCCTGACGAATTTCCTCCATTACTTGGTCGCATCTGGATGCGTCATTTGGAAATTGATCTCAACGAATTGGATCGCTCTAGCTCGAATAAGACAATTGAGCCACACATATATTCAATCGACAATATTTTCTTAAAATATGCTCCAATATTCGAACAAAGAGTTGGATGCATTCCTGGAATCACATGTTCTCTCCATCTTCGAGAGGGAGCCAAACCAGTTTTTGTCCGGGAACGTGATGTGCCGTATGCGTTACGAGAAGAAGTCAATAGGGAGCTTGATGCCCTTGAGGCTGATGGCATAGTTTCTAAGGTTGATCACAGTGATTGGGGATCACCACTCGTTTGCATACCAAGACCAGATGGGAAAGTACGCCTTTGTGTCGATTACAAAATTGGTGTAAACCAACAACTTCAATCAGCACATTATCCAATTAAACGAATAGACGAGATTCTTAATAACCTTCGAAATTCTTCCTACTTTTGCCGATTGGACATTTTTAAGGCTTATCTTCACGTAAAAATGGACCAGGAGAGTGCAAAAATTCAAACGATTTCAACACACCGAGGAACCTACATCATGAATCGCCTCTCATTCGGAATCAAGACTGCACCGAGTGAATTTAATAGGATTATCGATCAAATACTTCAGGGGCTGGAAGGAACCTTATCTTATTTCGACGACATTATCGTCCACGGGCGATCAAAGGAAGAATGCCAGCTTAGACTTGAAAGATGTCTTTCTCAACTCCAGAAGTATGATCTCCATCTTAACAAAGATTAATGCGATTTTTTCAAAACAGAAATTCAATACTTGGGTCATACAATACGAAATAATCAAATATTAAAATGTCAAGAAAAAGTCAAAGCGATCTTGGACATGCCGAGACCTGTTAATGCTGATGAAGTCAGAAGATTCTTAGGATTAGTTACATTACTATTCAAGATTTATTCCAGACTGTTCAACAAAAACACTTCTCCTAAGGAAACTTCTGAAAGGAAGTTCAAAGTTCTTATGGACAGCTTCATGTGAAGCTACATTCAGGAAACTTAAGAGCGAGATATCCAGTGATCGGGTTCTCATACCTTTCGATCCAGACCTGCCAATCCTCCTAACATGTGACGCGAGTCCAACGGGAATCGCAGGTGGACTGTCACACTTGGTAAATGGACAGGTGAGACCGGTTGCATTCGCGTCTCGTTCTCTTACACCAGCTGAACAGAACTATAGTCAACTCGACAGAGAAGCTTTGGCAATTGTTTTCTCAGTCAGCCATTTCTATATGTACCTTTATGGACATTATTTTCAACTTATTACAGATAATCAGCCACTGATTCGAATATTTCATCATTCAAACAAGCTTCCAGCAATGACATCAGCTCGTCTTCTTAAATACGCATCATTCTTATCAGGATTCAACTACGAGACGAAATTCAAAAAAGGCACTGACAATACCAATGTCGATTGCTTATCAAGGGTGCCACACAATGCAAGAATACAGGGCATGGATTTTTCAATAAATCAAGAGGTTCATGACATTTGTTCCTTTTCAATTCTACAAATTTCTTCAAATGAAATCACATCAGAAACTATAGCTCTAGAAACAGATATAGACCAGGAGCTTTCAAAAATTAAAAATGATCTCATCAACAATAATTTAAAAAACAACCAAGAATATACACTAGATAGTGGTGTTCTCTTCAAAGAGAATCGAGTCGTTATTCCTCGCTCTCTTCAAGCCAGCATATTAAGAGAATTACACAGTACGCACATAGGAATTACAAAAATGAAACAGCTGGCTCGTCAATATTGTGTGTGGACAGGTATTGATCGAGCAATTGAGGAAATATCGAAATCATGTGAAAATTGTGTCGGTACTAAATCAAGCCCGCCGAAGGCACCACTTCACCCGTGGGAGGAGCCACAGGAAAACTGGGATCGTGTCCACATGGATTATGCAGGACCTTATGAAGGAAGACATCTTCTAATCTTGGTAGACGCTAAGTCAAAATGGGTAGAAGTTCGAATTTCAAATGATGCACCTTCATCTGCAAAGACTATCGAGCTACTTGACGAAATATTTGCAACTCATGGATTGCCAAGAGTGTTAGTTTCCGACAACGCCACAATTTTCACCAGTGAGACCTTCAAAAAATGGTGCACTTCAAATGGAATTTTTCAAAAGTTTTCCGCACCTAGCCATCCAGCCACAAACGGTCTGGCTGAGCGAAATGTAAGAACAATCAAGAACCGCTTACAAGCAATGAAGAATGAACCCCTGACACTTCATCGAAAACTTCAAAAGATTATGCATCGATATAGAGCAACTCCTCTTGCGGAGGGGAGAACACCTGCTGAACTATACTTGAAGCGAAATTTTCGGATTCGACTTGATGCAATTATGCCATATCATGAGATGGACATTCAAGGACCAGTGGTTAGCTCTGCATGTTCCTTCACGATTGGGGATCGAGTTCAGTCTCGTTATTACATTAACAACAAACCAGCTTGGCGATTTGGCGTAGTGTTGAGGAAGTTTGGCTATCTACACTATCTTATTAAACTCGACAATGGGTACGTATATAAACGCCATATAGATCAGCTTAGGGGTACCAGCGTTGCTGAAAGGCGAGTAACAATTGTGCCTGACCCAACACCAGCTGAGAACGTCATTGAGAGTCGGGACGCTGCCAATGAATTAGAGTATCCCGAACTTATTTTTCAACCAAGTATTCAAATGTCACCGGAAATTGTGACACATCCGGAACCAGTTACTTCACCATTGCCAGGTGAATACCAACCGTGCTCACAACACAATCAGTCTCCACCAACCGTTAAAGTTCAACCTTTGAAACGTACTCGCCGACCACTAGGATACCTTAAAGATTATGTTCTGGATCAACATTCTTCAAACGACCAGTAACGTTTTTATTAGTGGGGGAGAACTGTTGTGACTGTACCTTTAATTCAACCAGGAGTCACTGGATTCTAATAGGTTAAGTACTAACATGTCAATTAGATATAAGTTCCTCAGCTGTAACTCAGGTAGAAGAAGATTCATTAAAAGTATAACGCGTGCAAATACGTCTTTTCAATTCGGTTCCCTCCTAAAACCTTTCCAGGCCACAACAATATGTTAACTAAGAATTCACTTGATGATGTCGACTTAGCTGTGAATAAGTAGTAAAAGTAAATTTTTGGTAGTCAGATGTATTCCTAACGGCATGACTAAGCTGCTGTGTTATTTAAAAGATTAAGTATTCAGTTAAGCATTAATTCATTTTACAGATTGCATCACTCAAAGTAGAATTGCTCTATAATCGACACCAGCAACGATGAAACTGAAAATTGATGGGTATACTAATCCTCGATAATATTATAATTAAAGTGATATCAACTGAAAGATTTTCGTATGGTATTAGACAAACAAAGAAATTGAGTATCTCTTCTAGCTACATGCAAAACCAGTACTTTGCTGGAAGTAGAAAACCAGCAATAATCTCTTTAGTCAGCAAACCCTAAGACATTGAATTCATCATTGAATATGTTAAAATTGAAAGAGTAAAGCGGGGAAAATTTAGTTTCCATATAATTTGATTTTTATAGACTTATCATGTATAAGTTATAAGAATTTGGTAACGGCATGTTCTGCACAAAATTCAACAGGCAGAAAAATCTAGTATAAGAATTTGTTAAGAGTATATTCTATACAAAATCTAATAAGCAGAAGAAAATCTTATAAGAATCTGGTAACATTATGTTCTATACAAAATGATTAAAAAAACTTTTTAAAACATATAATTTTTTATTAAACTACATATAGTGCAAAAGCATTAAGAAAGACGGGATATTAGACTACTCTTCGTGTCCGCCTCACACCATACATTTTGTTCAGAAGTCCCATCACCATCAATGTCTCTCCCTAAAAAGGAGCACCACGCAGAAAATGGACGTTGACCGATATGAGTTGCTGGAAATAAAAGGAATTATCCAAATGAAGAATTTAATTAATTTTTTTTAATTTTCTCCTTACATTTTCTTGTATGAGATATCTATTTCTCACCTATTGTGCTATGTTTGTTTTATATGTATGTGTTGTTTAGTTTTGAACTACCCCCTGATTCTTTAACTGCTGTATGATTTCAAAAACTCTCTTTGCAGTCTTTCTATATGGTAATAAGAATCGCAATTCATTCACGAGTATATTTGGCTCCGTATATTTTGAACCTGTATCATTATCATCACCGTCACCGGTATCATAGCTTTGTTCACTTCCCTCAACTGATTTATTATTATCATCATCATTCTTCTTTTCCCCTTCGCTGTCTTCCTCTTTTATTTGATCGGGGAGTATGTTAACAAAATTATGATCATGCTTGGTGTGTTGTGGTATTATTTTAAAAGGTAGCCGCGCTTTTAAGGATTCTTGGGTTTTTCTCAGTGCTATCATTTTGTTCTGAATATTTTCTGTAGGGCTACAACCGCTTTCATCGGTGAACGTTGATAATAAAGTATCCTCAGGTGTATTTTTCTTTTCACGCTGTTCACTTTTAAGTGAATGTGTCCGCCGCTTCTTATGTCGTAAGAGGCTATAACCACGACTAAATGATTTGTTACACTCTATACATTCAAACATATTGGCGGTTGCTAAAACACTAAGAAAGAACAGCTGAAACAGGTATTTATAACAGCTCAACAGATAATAACAAAACAACACCAAAACAGCATCGGGTAACACCAAATAATGCCGAATTACACCAAATTATGCCAAATAACACCAAATTAACACCAAAGCAACATATGCAAACACCAAGTAATGACAAATTACACCAAATAGCACCAAATTAACACCAAAGCAACACCCGAAAACACCAAATAGCACCAAACTAACACCAAATTAACACCAAAGCAACACCCGGAAACACCAAATAGCACCAAACTGACACCAAATTAACACCAAAGCAACACCAAATAACACCCTGGAAACACCAAATAACACCAAACACCATGTTTGAAAAGCTGTTAAGCTGTTATAAGAGCTGCTTGAAAAGCTGTTATTAGAGCTGTTTGAAAAGCTATTAAGCTGAGCTGTTATCAGAGCTATTTGAAAAGCTGTTAAGCTGTTATCAGAGCTGTGTTCTTTTCCCACTTAGATCTTGTATAGAACAGCAGTGCACAACTATAAATATATAAAATTACTACGGTCACGAGGTTATGTATGTCTAGTCTACTATCATTCGTCGCTTATTATTACTCTTTTGGGTCTTATATAACAGTGTACAAACTTGCGGGATCATGTTGCGAATCCTTCTATCAGCATGGGCTGGGTCATTGAATCATCCATATAGAAAACAGTAGGCCGAGTGAACATGGTGTCTCTAGTGTCAGTGTTGCATACTGCTACATGCCGTATGCTACGACCATAACAGTATTGGATATTCGGAGACTAGACTAGATCTAAGTGGGAAAAGAAAACAGCTCTGATAACAGCTTAACAGCTTTTCAAACAGCTCTGATAACAGGTAAACAGCTTTCCAAACAGCTCTGATAACACCTTAACAGCTTTTCAAACAGTTCTGATAACAGCCTAACAGCTTTTCAAATAGCTCTGATAACAGCTTAACAGCTTTTCAAACAGCTCTGATAACAGCTTAACAGCTTTTCAAACAGCTATGATAACAGCTTAACAGCTTTTAAAACAGCTCTGATAACAGCTTAACAACTTTTAAAACAGCTCTTATAACAGCTTAACAGCTTTTAAAACAGCTCTCATAACAGCTTAACAGCTTTTCAAACATGGTGTTTGGTGTTATTTGGTGTTTCCAGGGTGTTATTTGGTGTTTCCGGGTGTTGCTTTGGTGTTAATTTGGTGTTAGTTTGGTGCTATTTGGTGTTTCCGGGTGTTGCTTTGGTGTTAATTTGGTGCTATTTGGTGTAATTTGTCATTACTTGGTGTTTGCATATGTTGCTTTGGTGTTAATTTGGTGTTATTTGGCATAATTTGGTGTAATTCGGCATTATTTGGTGTTACCCGATGCTGTTTTGGTGTTGTTTTGTTATTATCCGTTGAGCTGTTATAAATACCTGTTTCAGCTGTTCTTTCTTAGTGTTTTAGCAACCGCCAATATGTTTGAATGTATAGAGTGTAACAAATCATTTAGTCGTGGTTATAGCCTCTTACGACATAAGAAGCGGCGGACACATTCACTTAAAAGTGAACAGCGTGAAAAGAAAAATACACTTGAGGATACTTTATTATCAACGTTCACCGATGAAAGCGGTTGTAGCCCTACAGAAAATATTCAGAACAAAATGATAGCACTGAGAAAACCCCAAGAATCCTTAAAAGCGCGGCTACCTTTTAAAATAATACCACAACACACCAAGCATGATCATAATTTTGTTAACATACTCCCCGATCAAATAAAAGAGGAAGACAGCGAAGGGGAAAAGAAGAATGATGATGATAATAATAAATCAGTTGAGGGAAGTGAACAAAGCTATGATACCGGTGACGGTGATGATAATGATACAGGTTCAAAATATACGGAGCCAAATATACTCGTGAATGAATTGCGATTCTTATTACCATATAGAAAGACTGCAAAGAGAGTTTTTGAAATCATACAGCAGTTAAAGAATCAGGGGGTAGTTCAAAACTAAACAACACATACATATAAAACAAACATAGCACAATAGGTGAGAAATAGATATCTCATACAAGAAAATGTAAGGAGAAAATTAAAAAAAATTAATTAAATTCTTCATTTGGATAATTCCTTTTATTTCCAGCAACTCATATCGGTCAACATCCATTTTCTGCGTGGTTGACTGCAGGTCGGCACGCTAGTTCGCCTCAGCTATTGGCGGAGAGTGTGCGGAGGTTCCACGAAAAAACTGCCGGTGCCGTCTGCCATAATCAAAAATAGTTTCGTACCTATTAACTAAAAGCCGGCACACATTCGGTCCTGAAGGGACCTTTACGTCACTTACCCATATCCATCAACGAACTCGCAGATGGTTTGCCTTCTGTGCGTGCCCCAGCCACCCATCTGACTCTGAGGGCAGGAGTTTTCAGAGTCCCTTGTTGACCTGGAAAGAGAGACTAGGCGGACCTAGGCCGGCGACCTTCATGCGAGAGGGCTCCGGAACAGTGATAGGAGAAATAAAAGTATTCAGAGCATAATAACGTTATAATAGTTCATTGCCTTAAATATGTCTTAAAGTACAACATTCCTAAATATTAACACTTTCAAAGACGTAATATATTCCGCGATTGTTGTTTGAATTCATTCCAATGATAAAAGAATAATAATACTAGTACTATTAATAATATTGATATATGTATACGTATATATATATATATATATACAAAGAAACAAATAACTTCCACGAAAAATTATTACTAGATAAACAAATCACGGAGCCTTATTTTCAGCACTTTTACAAAGTAATACTCTACACGTTCCGACGTTGCAACCATTAAGTCTGGAACTATAAATCAAGCAAAGTGATGCACTGGTACAAGTTTTCTCCGTATATATAAACTATCCAGTTAATATTGTTCAGATTTCTTTGCAATTTTGGGAGATATTAGATAGTTTACAGCTCGACTTTTATTTCTGTTTATTAATTGAAAGAAAACTCACGAACTTTCTGCAATAAGGTACAGTGGCTGCCACTAATTAGTATAGCGTTGGTGTATATACAATGACTGCGACACGCAATTGTCGACGCCAAAATAATTTTCGAATATGTTTTACGACATTAGGGCATAGCAAATGCTGCGACGAGATAATGTCGTTGTCAAAAAGTAGAGCAAATTTCTAAAATTGTCGTTGCGCAGTGCGACATTTGAGTTTGACAGTTCGTTTGTTGGTACATTTCACGTACTTTTCTTTTCAAACTAGCATAACTGCATATAATCTCTAATGTACCTTATACTTGTTCTTAAAAAATATAAAAAATAATCCGTAGACATCACAAAAAAGCAAAACTCAACTCAACTGCCTTGAAAAGACGACGATAATGTCGCATTCATTGTATTACATCTGCGACAAACGGCGACGCCTATTGGCGTCGACAATTTCGTGTCGCAGTCATTGTATTTCAGGCTTATGTGTGCGTGAGGTTCGGCCATATTGGACCCTGACTGTCAGATTAGTGGTCAGATTTCGAAGCCGGGTGGCCGGGACTTGGTACTTTGGAACTTTTGTTTACGCTACAGTTTATATATATTTTACACACAATACCTACTGCATTAGTATCTTGCTTGAAGTATGTCATTCTTGCTGTTTAGTTGCCATTTCATTTCGTTCCTTGTTCCTCGGTTTGCTTTGTTTCATTATGAAAATCGTTTCGTTGCTTGATGGCGCGAAACCTAGCGAAACGTAATTTTTGGTGTGCGGTGTAGTGTAGTGATTTACTTACAGCAAGTGTTGTTTATATCAAATAAAAGGAATCTAAATAAATCTGAAGAGGCTATCACGTACTACATATTTGTTATTTATTCATGACAATTGTAAAAAAGTTAGGAAATGGCAAATCCCAACAAACCGGCAAATCCTCTTAATTTGGGTGAGTAGCTCACAAATTTTGATTTAAATTGCCTTTAATAGATTTTTTATTCTATATTTATTTCAGATACAAATACTTTAAAGAGTTTTATTCGCTTCTTCAAGTCATTAGGAGAGGTAAGAATGTTAATTATTAATCAAAATCAAATAAAAATATAAATAAAGTAACTCCTGATTGAAAGACTTTTATCAAAGGCGTAATAGTAAATAGATCGCTTTATTATTAAAGCTGAAACATAACATAAACATAAACATTTATTTCTTTGTTTTTTTTTCGTAGCTTTAATGGAGATTAAATTGAATATTATTAATTAGGCAGGCATCAGTTTTGAGGCTAAGACAAGGTTTAATGTAGATCCGGCGAATTAAGCGATTATATCTATTCTTCTTCCATCAGCTCCTTTCCCATATAATCTAAGATCAGCCTCTCTTGCTTCGTCTACTTGCTCATATAATAATCATTATTTTAGTGTTGATATTGAATCTGATGTTAATACCTACAATACATAAAGTTTTATTCAAAGCCCTTGGCAGAGGCCACGTCCATAAACAGTGGATAAATTGATATATTTAGATAATAGAAGATCGAAATTAGCAAACTAACTAACTAAAAATGGATTATCAGTTGATGAGTTGTGTATGTTAGTTTTATTTCTTTATTTAATCTTTTTTGCTAAATGGTGTTTGCCATTCCACTTCTATACTTTAAGTGCTTTAGGCTCTCTATTGTTTGACTATATTACTGTAATTGCTTTCTGCCGCAATGAGTCTGTTCATTGCTCCTTTTTTGGTTTGCCAAACAACTTTGTATTTTATCGATTATACCAACTAGCTATTTCCATAGATGGCACAAGAACTAGATGTCGCATGGCATACTAGAGCAGAGTATACAGATTGTGAAATGGGTAGTGCATTCTGGAATGGAGCGTAACATGTTTTAGAACGTGCCGAAAGCAAATGTTTTTATAATAGCAGTTTTGTATACATTTGATCGACTTCCTCAACACTTCAGATACCAAAAAATATGAATCACTCGACGTATACATCATTTCAAATGTTGTGGTCCATTCCGGAATGGACCACTCAGCCATATAAATTTTGTATACTTTTTTCGTACTGCATGCGACATCCTAGTTTTTGTGCCATCTATGCTATTACTTACTCGATGTACCTAACGTTATAACGTAGTGTAAGCTAAGGTTCTTTAATAAATAATTTTTCTATTCTATTCTAACAAAGGAAAATAAATCAGCATATTACTTATAATGTAGTTCAGAATATAATTATATTAGCAGGAAAAGTCCAATAACCTGAAGTTTACAAACAAAATAAAAATTAAAAACAAACAGGAAAGAAAATGAAAACACAACTTAATACTAACAAAAATGAAAAAAAAAAAACTTACTTGGAACAAAACAAAAGGAACAGCATTATACCTAAGCCTATCGCTAGTTTTTCTCTACGGAATGTTAGCGAGGATGTGTGTTATCTTGTCTGCTTTCCTTCCAATGCTATTTATTGGGCACGATTCTGTGCCACTCTAATTCATTAAAATTGCTTTACATTCTTCCTATAGTTTTTAAGCTTTTCAATAAACTTTGTCATGTTGTCATATATCCCTTAATGCTAGAAGCTTAGACTTTTTACTTCAGTCCCCAAAATTGCTTCGCCGACTAATCTATGTGATTGGAGGGCTATCAATTTTATCTTTGATCTCAAAGGCGTTTGAAACTGATAGCGGAACAAATACATATTAGTATGAATACCTTTTCAATCTGGCTTCAGATATAAGCACTCACGTGGATGGCTTTTACTTTGGTATCAGGTTCTTTGTGTGATACTGGGAGTAATTCTATTAATATACCCCTAGACTTTGAGAATGCTGCTTTCGAGCCAATTTCGCATGACTTATCTATAAGCTTTGTAGCCATTTAGCATTTCCTCGTCGATTTGTGCTATGGTTGCTGATTACATGAAGAAAAGGTCTCAGATTGCTGTTTAATGCTACAGAGCTTAATCCAAAGTTAAGACAGGACTACCAAAAGGGTAGTAATAATATAATTATTAGTTTAACAAACTTTAAATTCACAAAAAGTTCATACATATTAATTGTTTTCTTGTGCTCCTAATATCACAATTTCATTAAAAAAAAAGACAAAAACACATTGTTTTGTTATACATATTCATGACCTGCTTCTTATGAATTGCCACTGTTAAAACTAATAAAATTTGACCCTCGTTGAAACTCAATGGGAAGCTCATTAAATTTCTGCGGACCTTTATAAAGTAACAAATTTTGCGCTCTTGTTGTTCAACGTCGATACAGTCTATATGTTACGTCAGCATCTTCGTCACTAGGTTCAATTGTTGAGTCAAATATTTCGGAAGTCTCTTCATCTTTATGTTGAATATAAAAGTTAGGACGTTTAACCCGTCCTTTCTTTGATACTCATCCACTGAAATGCCTGCAACATCCATCTTATGGAAGTAAATCTATTGCACTTGAGTATACATCGCATGGCCTTATTTTGCAATTTTTTAAGCCTTTCTATTGCTGTTTGGGTACATAAGAATAGAATCGTCGAACAATATTCAAAATAAAGTCTAATTATGACATATATATGAATAGCAGTCATTGTAGATAACTTACTACGCATTCACTTAAAGAATCCAATTTTTTCCCTATTTTTTTTTTTTTACAAATATATTCCACATGTGCATACAATTAAATTTTTTGTCTAAAACCACAACCAAGTATTTAATTTCGTCTACTCTCACCATTAATTTCAATTTCAGTATCATAGTTCGAGTTCATCACCATTAATTTTGTTTTTGCCACATTTAACAAAAGCTTTTTCATTTTTTGCCACTCACATAACATATCTAGGTCTTCTTTAAGTTCCAATTTCACTTGGTGGAAATCACAGCCAGTTAAATAAATCAAAGTGTCAGTCTCAGGATTTCCCGCATGTCATTAATGTAAATAAGAAATAACAGTGTCCCCAGTACTGAGCCTTGTGGTACACCTAATTTACTTTCCTCCACTGTTGATTTGACAGACTTTATCCTTGTTTTCTGTGTCGTTCCAGATAAGTAGCTTTCAAACCAGTCAGCTCTTTACCAACTATTCCGAATTTACTTAATTTTTTGTGAGGATGCGCCTGTTAATAGTTTCAAAAGCTCGTTTGAAATCTAAAAATACTACTATTATGAACTTCTTTTCATTTATTGACTCTTTCCATTCATTCACTAATAAATTTAATACCGTTTCACAGCTGTGCTGTTTTCTGAAACCCCATTTGTTGTGTCATTATTAGTTCATTATCTTCCAAATATTTTTCGAGTTGTATTTGAATTACTTTCTCCATTAATTTTTCATAAATATTTAGCGTATTCAATGGTCTGAGTTCTTCACATTACCTAGTATTTTTTATTTTTGGTTCAGGTACTATTATTGATTCTTTCCAAGTGCCAGCGCACATTCCTTCACTTAAGCTTTTATTTATAATTTTCTCTAATTAAAATCTTTTTTATTGTGCATTGATTTGCAAATTTCTTTTAGTCTTTTATTGCTTATATTACTAATTCTAAATATGCTCGCGTATTGATGGAAGTTACTAACATACTCTACTTTTGGGATTGATTGATTCAGTTGGTCTATACTCTCAATAAAGTAGCTATTTAACTTATTTGCTATTTCTTGACTATTGCTTACCTTAATATCACCAAATTGCACTTCACTAATTTTGTCCTTTGTCTGTTTCAATACTGTTCGTTTGATAACTTCATTTTTTTGTGAGCTTGCATCATCTATATTTATTCTTACATATTTATCTTTAGCTTCACATATTCTATTCTTATACTTATTTCTAACTTACATATTTATCTTTAGCTTCACATAGTCTATTCTTATACTTATTTCTAACTGCTAACTCTTAATTCATTTGTAAACTTAGCACATATATATTTATTAATGTTTTCACTTTTCAGAACTCTCAATTCCTCTGTAAACCATTCTGCACATTCATTTAAATTATTACACTCGTTGATTTTTTCAATCCCTCTATTTCTAAGTTTATTCTGAAACTTATCCTTATTGTATCGTACATACTGGAACCAATTAATTTCACTCTTATTAGATTTGTGATCACTGATTTTATTACTATTTGTTCTCATCTTTACATTGTCTGAGTTTTATATTATATATAGTCCATAATCGTCTTAGAAGTACTGGTAACTCTAGTTAGGGGTTAGGGTTAATTCGTACCACTCATTTAAAGGAATAAACAAAAATATATGTAGAGATCGATATCTATCATTTCTATGAATGGTGATTCCAAAGTGAAGTTTTTCTGTGAAATTCAACAATTTCTTTTCGTTTCATTTATTCGGAATTCTAAGTTTGTCATAAATTGTATCTTAATCCGTTAAAATGCTTTCCCGACGTCGTGCTAGACTAGCTAGTATATTTGAAGAGTTACCGTTCCATTCGGAATCATTCACCATCCCAGACGAAGACGAAATCAAGTCAATCAGTCTTTCTGATGTCAGGTGTATGATACCGGGGTACAATGGTGACTCCACAGAATTGCACAAATTTTTGGTTTATTGTAACTTATTGTTTACTTCAAGTGTTTCCGAGCAGGATAAACAATTATATCTTAATATAATGAGAACTCGACTAAATGGCGCTGCTTATGAATTTATCAAATATAAAACTTTTTCAAATTGGGAAGATCTTAAAAATGCTCTCAAGGGAGAATTTTCGCAAGTAAAATCACGCTCAGTTGCCCAAAACGAGCTTTTAGCGGCAAGGCAAACCTTTCGAGAAAGTGTGAGAGATTTTGGAGAAACAGTTTCAAAGTTATTATCCAGTTTGAATACTAGTACGTACGCAAGCGTGACTGAGACAGAAGCTCAGAAATTCCTTCTCCGTGAAAATGAAAAATTAGCAATACAAACTTTTGAAGACGGCCTAAGAACTGATCGGGTTAGGTTCAAGGTTTCCTCCTCCCAGCTGCTAAATCTGTGGCCCCATAGGACACTTTAAGGATAATTGTTATCACAATAGAAGTTTAATAAATTTCAAACCAGCACAGATAAAAAGAGAGGTTCAACATGTCGTTTGTAGTTACTGTAGGAAACCGAATCATACTATTAATAATTGTTATTCAAGAATGGGGCGAAATAATTTAGCAATTTCTAAGTCAAGATCTAATCAAACCCCTCAACAAAACTAGAGCTAGTGAAGTTTATAGTCGAGAACGTCGCAATAGGGCAATATCTCAGCCAGTCCCTCAAAATGTTCACTATGCTCCAAATGCTCATAACGCTCACATTAATGAAAATCAAATCAATCAAGTTCAATATCAAAGTGAGTCTCAGTATAAGGTAAACGAAAGAGCGCGGGTGGAAACTGCCAGCAGACCCTCCCGCGACCGAATGCAGCAGGTAACAGCCGCGATACACCATGAGTTGTAAAAACTTACGATAAAGATAACAATTTTAATGTATCTATAATGTTAAAAAAAAGTTTTGAAAATTCATTGAGTGTGTTTACCATTTTCTCCTTCCAAAAAGCCTTACTCTACATTCCATATAGATACAGGTGCCGAAATTAGTTTAGTTAAATAAAATAATGTGCCCCTAAATGACAGCGTACATTTGCAAAGGTGTGTCATATCGACTTTATCAGGAAAATCTGTTGCAACTATTGGCCAGGCTCTTGGTATTTTTGAGTTAACTGATGGAGCTAACAAATACAACATTAAATATTTATATCATTTTATACCTCAAAGTTCCAATTTGAAATATGACGGCCTACTTGGAAACGATTTCTTGAGTAGATATAACGCTAGGATAGATTATTTAACTAATAAATTAGAATTATGTATTAAATATAGTGATTCCATCGGAATATCTGCTGAACAATTTAGTAAAATTAAAGTAAGTGGTCCCAAAGAAATTTCAGCACGTGTTCACAAAGTGAATAAGATTAACGTCCTGGCCAGATGTGAAACAATTGTAAATTTGCCCACAACATGTGGGCGATTTCGTTTATTTTAAAAAGGAAGTAAAAGCTGGTGTATATTTAGGTAATACAGTGGTCCGGTCAAGGAATTTGATAGCGAAAATTTCAATTCTAAATTGTGATGAAAAAGATATTGAGTCAGATGTAAACGATATAAAACCCCGGTATGATAATCTAGACAACTACAGTATTTTAGTCATGAATTGCGAGGAAGATCCGATTGTCAATAGACTAAAGAAATTAGAAGAATTGCTTAAGCTTGATCACTGCAATAGTGAAGAGAAGAAGTCTATACTCAACATTTGTTGTACATACAACCACCTATTTTATTTGAAAGGGGCATTTTCACTACAACCGAATGCCATTCGGTCTAAAGAACTCTCCTGCCACTTTTCAGAGGCTCATGAATAATGTCATGACAGGTCTCCAAGGTATGCATTGCTTTATATACATGGATGACATAGTTATTCATGGCTATAATTTAAATGATCACAATGAGAAATTGATACGTATTCTAGAACGTCTTAACCAACATAAACTGAAACTCCAGCCAGACAAATGTAACTTCTTGAGGAAAGAACTATTGTACCTAGGTCATATCGTAAGCGAAAAAGGATTGAAGCCTGATCGATAGCGTTATATCCCACACAAAAACGCAAAAAGGATGTTAGGTTTTTTCTGGGACTTGCGGGATATTATAGACGCTTTATTGATAACTTTGCGAAAATATCGAAGCCACTGACGAGTTTAAGTGGGATACTTTCGCGATGAAGCTTTTCATTGTCTGAAGGAAAAGTTGACAACTGCACCTGTTCTTGCGTATCCTCAGTTCGACCATGAGTTTTTAGTAACCACTGACGCCAGTGACCAAGCCGTTGGCGCAGTACTTTCGCAGGGAAATATTGGGACAGACAAACCAGTGTGTTTTGCCAGTCGAACCCTAAATTCCGCAGAGATTAGATAGTACGGAAAAAGAACTCTTTGTAATTGTGTTTGCAGTGGAACAATTTAGGCCTTAGCTATATGGTAAAAACTTCAAGATAATAACGGATCACAAACCGCTTATATGGCTCCTTAGCCTTAAAAGGCCTACTTATAGATTAATACGATGGCGAATCCGACTGGAGGAATATTCGTATGAGATATTGTATAAACCAGGAAAACATAACGTCAATGCGGATGATTTAAGCAGCATAAAAATAGACAATACTACAGAGGACGTGACTCAGATTAACAGCAGAAATGATATAATGGTACCTAGTTACCCGTCACCAAATGAAAAAAATGGAAGAAGATAACCTGCTTCCAGTTCCAACAACGAAAACAAAAGCAAATGAAGTGGCAAATGATTTAACCTATGAAAATTTCTTGAAAACTGAAGTAGTTCGGAAGTAAAAATAAACCCAGATTCATTGATAGAATCAAACAAGATAACGCACAAATTTGTTATTTTATACACTACTGGAAATTTAAAAGATAAATTGATAGATTGTATCGGCGATAGTACCAACCAAGTTAAGAAGACAAATGGATCAAGTTATATTGTTTCAAAAGCTTTCCTACCCATCCGCTCACAAAACGACAGTAAAATACTCTTCGGAATATTAATTAATTCCTTTCATATAGTCTGCTACACAATTTAAATAAGGTGAATATATTAATTACTACAGTTGACCAAAGCTCATTGTACAAGATAAGAAATATGTGCTCATATATATTCGAACCTAATAAGATAAACTGCACCTTATACGTTGACAATAAAACAAAGTTAGTTAGCAGAGATGAAATAGATAAGGTACTTCGCGAGTTTCACGATAATCCTCTCGGAGATCACCAGGGCATATCGCATACGTTTAAGCGATTAAAACAATGTTTTAGTTGGCCCACGATGTTTCAAGACATCAAGAATTATATAGGAAAATGTCCATCTTGTTAAAGGAACAAGCTTTGTAAGAAATCGCCTTTGCCGATGAAAATAACTACTACGAGTTCAAGACCCTTTGAGCGAGTGGCCCTCGATATCGTTGGCCTAATAAATACTAGCTATGAAGGAAATCGTTATATCTTAATTTTCCAAGACGACTTGACCAAATTTTCCACTGCGTTCCCCAATAAAAACGCGGAAACTCATACAATAGCGGAGACATGTATGCCAATTTGGCCTTCCGCAATTTATTCTCACAGATCAAGGGTCGAACTTTTTGAGCAAATTATTTCAAGAAACATGCAAATTATTGAAAATTAAGAAATTGCAAACTACACCGTACCACCCGCTATCAAACGGAGCTTTAGAGCGAAGCCACCATACATTAGCGGAATATCTTTGACATTATGGCGATAGAGATGCTATGAATTGGGATTCATGGATTCCATACTCAATGTTAACGTATAATACTACTCCACACAGCAGTACAAACTTAACTCCCTTCGAACTCCTCTACGGACTCCCCGTAAGGATTCACTTTTCTCTATAACTACGAAGACTGTGTTAATGAGTTAAGGTCCAGACTACAGTACGCGTATCAGATAGCTAAAGATTCACTAAACACCGTAAAGGAAAAGTGTAAGATATATTATGATAAACTAAACCCTAAGGAATCAGAAAAGAAGTTAACTCTCACCATTATGGGAGGGACCTTATTACGATCAATTCTGTTGAAACTACAACAATTAAACTAGGAAAAAAGAATAAAACTATTCACAATAATAATCTAAAGCTATTTATCGAATAAAACTTATAAGTGTAAAAACACTCGTTTCAGAAAATGGATACGAAACGTTTTCTAATCCTGGTTGCAGTTGCTACGGTTCAGAATGCCAAGGTAACACCGTATTCTAATGAATGGAAAGTTGTCTCATATTTTGATCTTGACACTTTGAGAACGGAATTAAAATATATACTATGGTATGTTACTCAATTAAACAAAATTTGTGGAATGCTTAATAGCCATGAGAATTTAACACAGATCTGTATAACCATAGTTGCAGAAATTAACCATATTTCTTCAGACATAGCTCAAAAAAATAATCTTTTAGAAAACCATATCCGACAAAAACGTGGTCTATTCAATATAGTAGGCGTCGTAAGTAAATCACTTTTCGGGATCTTAAATGACGAGGACGCAAAGTATTATGACGACCAAATAGATCTATTACGTAAAAATGACAAACATTTAGAAACTTTAGTGAGAAACAACACTTACCTATTAGATTCAACTGTAAATGTGTTCAATAAGACACTTGCTACAATTAATGCTCAATATGTTACCATTGCATCCAAATTGCAAAGTCTGTCGGATTCTAATTTAACTAACGAGGCCGTTATGGAAATTGAATCCATCTCCACCTTAATAACTTTGATCCTGTTCCGGATCTTGTCAACACAATCTGTCCTTATAGACTTACTTACAGATGCCCGACATGAAAAATCTCATCCTTCCATCGTAACACCCTATTTTACAAACAATTCAAAAGGAAATACATAGCTCTTTATCATTACCAGAAAGCCCAGGATAGAACACTCTGCTTAAAATATACAAAATTGCCAGAATGAGCACTGCAATACATAAAAACAGAATAATCTTTGAACTCACTATTCCCTTACCCTTCAATGCTAAGTACCAATTATGTAAAGTAATCCTTTGCCCACACATTTTAACATATATATGCAGCTTTCTACTGAATTTCTAGCAGTAGATTATAACAGAGAGCATTATTACTGTCTTAACAAAAATGATCTCGTAAGTTGTCATTTAGAAAATAATTTGGAATATTTATGTCAATTACATCATCCACTGCTAAACTCTCTTTCTATCATCTGTGTGAAATTAGCCTACTCAGAAGAGAAAACCCTCCATTAGACATTTGCACTATCAAATTAACTAAACTCAATTCCTTCTGGATTCAATTGGCAACTGCCAATAATTGGTTATTCTCCATCAATAAAGATAAGGTTGTAGAAATTATTTGTAAAGACAAAATTAATCCTTTGATTTAAAAAAATACTGGCATTCCTCATATCCCTCGTGAATGTTATCTACGCAGCAAAGAATTTACGATACAAGCTAATAATGTAAAGAAAATCATGGAACCGATCTTATTTATTCCATCATTTGATATTACACAATATCTTTTGAATTTTTCTGTGAGGTCAGCTTATTCTGATCAATCACAAACCGCCGTTCTTGAGTATTCATCCAGCAATGATATAGACACATTATTGCAAGCCATTAAGGGCCAAGAAAAATTTGGAAATTCCCCAAGACGATATAAATACTCATCACGTCCACCACTATTCCCTAGGCTATATATTACTCTTGCTAATACTTGCTTTTACATTGTGCAAACTTTTTACATGGCATAAATTGTCCCTTGGAAAAATACGCGAAAACATTCGTTTTAAAAAAGACAACCAAAAGATACAAGACCACGAAGAAAATGTTGAAATGAATGATGACAAAAGTCAGACCAAGTCGACTAAACTCACACTAAAAGTTATATAAAAAAAAAATGTTACTGCACTACTTACTTATATGCATGTTAAACACATATAAAATATTAGTTACGCTCTTTTATTTCTTCTATCAAATATATAGCTATTTCATTTTAAAATATATTGTAGAATATAAAGATGAGGTAAATAAGAATAAAAATATGAAAAAGAAAAGTAAAGACAAACAAAACTTGTAGTAATATTTTAGGTTAAAGAAAAAAAATTTTTTTTTAGTTCTATAATAATAAATATAAAAAAAAAATAATTATTAAAAATTGATACTTTAAAGATATTGTTTTTTTGTATTATTTTCTGTAATTATACATTTAAACACAAAAAAAAAAATAAAATAAAAATTCTTATATTAAAAAAAAAAATTAACAAGAAATATATTGTTAGATTGTTTATGAACGAAGGAAAGAAATATAAAATATAAATATATAAATGAAATTATAAATAAACTAAATAATTTAAATTTGTTTAAATCATATTTGAGGTGCGTTCGCTTCGAAAACATTTTTTGTCGAAAACTTCAGAAATTCAGTTTTCTTTTTTTTAAGGGGGGAGGGATGTTGTGAATCAGGCGATTCCAACAATACAAATATTCGGTAATAATTTAAATATAACAATAACTAAATCATTACGTAGCACTTTGGTCACATTTTCCACCAACGTAAGCAAAGCTCATATTTCAATTTTTGCCAACACGAATATTTTTATTGCGAGCCAGACCGCAACATAAAACTCTTGAGTCGTCCATTTTTGCGAATTAAGCATTTTCGTATTGCGCTGTCGCTTCATAATGAAGACTAGATACGAGTGGAGTCGAAGAGAAGTTACCGCGGCGCGCGCACCTCAAAACAAAATAGTAGACAGATTCAAATTAAGTTTGTCATTATATTGTGAGATCTAAATTGTTCGAAAATAATTAATTTAAAATTTGGAAGTTGTGTGTGTTATTTATTCCTTTTTTTTCTTTCCTCACAAAATTATAACACGACGCTGTTTTTGTTCCATTGAGAGTAATCGCGACACCCATCTTGCGCACAGCTTTGTTATGCCAAAATTGCCTACCATGTCTGCAAGCTCGCGAACTTTCAGTCGACGATCATCCAATACCATTTTGTGGATTTCGATGTTCGGCTTGGCAGCTCGTACGGCCTAGTTTAAACTCTGTCACCCAGTACTTTATATTTGTAAATGAAGGAGTAGACAGCCCCAGAGTAGCATCTAGCTCCGCTTTTATATTGTTTGGACTGAGGCCTTTTAAATATAAGTATTGTATAACATATCTATGACCAATTTTTTCCATTTTTCAAAATTCACGTAGAGTGTTCACTATTTATGGCTGTCAAATAAATACTAAAAAACGTATCGTCTTCAAACTTCAAACCATAGAGAAGTATATATATAGAGAATTCACTTGAACAGCTGTTCAATAGAAAGAGATTTCCCATCAGAGTAGGCGTCATTTAAAAAAAAAAAAAGAATCAAAATTTTAAAAGAAAGAATTGGATGTAGAATTTAAGGAAATTGAGCATGTGTGTGACAAAGCCAAATATATTTGTTATTTCTGAATGGGAAATGTTTGCATTTTTCAATAACTAAGCACGTTGTTTTTTACACACTAGTGAATAAGGGTGTAATGTTTCACTATTGTTTTTTACATACTGGCGAATAAGGGAGTATTGAACAGCTGTTCAAGAGATTGGTCTATTAGTATATGCTCGCCTTTTCAAACTTAAGCTAAGATTGCTACTTTCTACTATTATTATTTTCAAATAACAATCGCCATCTATATATCAGGTCGGGTACTTTTGGGACTACCCATTTATCGATATTCTAAGCTCCAGTTTATTATTAAAAAGGATACAAAACCATATTAATAAATTTCCACATAAACGAATGTAAATATTTTTAACTTTAGCTTCAGCTTTTGCGCTAAGGTACATTTCCTTATCAAACAAACAGAAATGACACTCAAAAATTGCATATACATACACGCAAGGGCCTCTTCTTTAGTTACTTACTCGGACGGCTAGACTTTTCATGAAAAGCGAAATTACGTCAATTGCCTACGACATACATATGTATGTATATACATATTTTTTGGTGTATCCCGTAAATGGTACATGCCGAATGTTTCAGGTTTACTAAGTAAGTACCGACAACTTCAATTTATCTTCGTCGGAGACTGTGGCTAAATCCTTGTAAAATTTTGTTTCTGATAATAATCCCATCCCATTGGCAGATAGTTAGGGCATAGCCATGGCCATGGGTAATAATTTTCAAAAATTGCTCTTAATTTATGAACATTATTGTTGTATGGCTCTCAATTTACGAATTGCAATGAATTTTTCTTTTATTTATTTTTTTTCTAGAAACCATCGACAACAGTTCGTTTTTTTGATCGCAGTGATTATTACACAGTTCATGGAAAAGATGATACCGAATTGGTGTCAAAAATCGTGTTTAAGTCGACAGCATGCATAAAAGTAATGGCGCCCGGTGAAGTTGAAGAAGTCCCTTACATCACACTTAATAAGGGAAATTTTGAAAGTGCCATAAAAGAACTACTGCTAGTGAAAAACTATCGAATTGAAGTATTTACAAATAAAAAGGGTAGTCCAAATGATTGGAAGCTCGAATACAAAGGATCCCCAGGAAATTTAATGCAGTTCGAAGATGTTCTTTTCGGCAACAATGAAATAATGCTGGGTACAGCAGTTATTGCCATACAAATAAAACCGGAGAGTACACATAAACTGATTGGTCTGGCTTGTGTGGAGACAAATGATTGCATCTTGTCAATTACTGAGTTTGTGGATGATGATTTCTTTGCAGAGTTGGAAGCGACAGCAGTTCTTCTTGGACCCAAGGAATGCTTGTTACCATCTGCAGAAGGCGAAGTAAGATTTTATCACAATAAGGGACCACTAAATTAAATACGAATATTTACAGTTTTCTCGAATTAAATCTCTAATGGAGCGCAATGGAGTATTGGTATCGATAAGGAAAAAAACTGAATTTGCCGTAGAAAAGTCTGATCTTGTACAGGACTTAAATAATCTCGTTCGCTTTGAAAAGGGCCAGCAAGAAGATGCGAATACACTTCCTGAAGTTAATAAAACGATAGCAATGTCTGCCCTTGGAGCTGCAATTAAGTATCTTGATTTGTGTAGTGATGCTGCTAATTTAGCTCACTATGAACTAAGGCAACTCAATCTCAACAGGTGCGTTAGAACTTAAACTGGAGTTTCCTTTATTCTTAAAGATTTTTAACAGATTTGTACATCTTGACGCTGCCGCTGTAACTGCTCTCAATATTCTTCCAAAGCCGGGGACATTATTTAATTCGTCATCATATCGTTGGCAAAGTATTCTTGGTGTGTTGGATCGGTGCCGTTCTTCACAAGGTCATCGGCTAATGGCCCAATGGGTGAAGCAGCCGCTTCGAAATGAAGCTACACTAAAAGATAGGCACGATATAGTGCAATGTCTATTGGATAGCCCCCAAATTCTTACTGATCTACATGAAGATTACCTAAAAAGGATCCCGGATGTACTAATGCTGACAAAGAAATTAATGAGAAAGAAAGCCACTTTACAAGATCTTTTTCGAATTTATCAGGTCATAATACGTACTCCCCGTCTCGTTAAATCTTTATTGGATTTGGAGAATTCATGTGTGAAGAGTGCTATTTGCGACCCCCTCAAAGATACTTTAGAAGTATGCTGATTCTCTTAATTGATTTTATGTATTTATTGAAGTGATTTTAGGATCTCAAAATGTTGAAACAAATGGTTGAGCAAGTCGTTGATCTAGAAGGCATCCAACAAGGGGAATTTTTCGTCAAGTCATCATTCGATGAACAACTTCAAGAGATGAAGGATAAGCTGGACGACATTTTAGAGAAAATGGATAAAATCTTTGAAAAGGCTGCTAATGACCTGGACTTGGAAAAAGGCGGTGCTATAAAGTTAGAGTTCGTTGCTCATCTCGGTTACCATTTCAGAATTTCTCTCAAAGATGATGCTGTTCTTAGAAAAAATTCCAAATATAAAATCTTAGATGCAATAAAAGGCGGTGTTAGATTTACAACGGATAAACTTAGTGAATACAATGAGGACTTCAAGGAAACTAAGGAACAGTATGAAGAACAGCAGAA
Source organism: Dioctria rufipes (assembly GCA_963924295.1). Taxonomy (NCBI): domain Eukaryota; kingdom Metazoa; phylum Arthropoda; class Insecta; order Diptera; family Asilidae; genus Dioctria; species Dioctria rufipes. Next base: position 66,213,570 of record OZ002744.1, on the reverse strand, counting down.
ATCTATCGTCGATGAGGTTATTCGTGTTGCAGGTGATGAGTTTTTTTACTAAAAAAATATTCAACATGAATTATTTCTGATAATTGGGTTTCTTGCAGTTGGCTACATGGGTCCACTGACTTGTCTTAATGGACGAATTGCTCAAATTGATTGCCTCGTTAGTTTTGCAATAGCAGCGCAGTCAGCACCAATTCCCTATGTTAGGCCAAAAATACTTCCAGAAGGGTCAGGTGTTCTTCAATTGAAAGGTGTTCGTCATCCTTGTTTAGAATTGCAAGAAAATGTTACTTATATAGCAAACGACGTAAATTTTAAGAAAGGTAATTGAATATTCTGAACTTCCTCTTCTGCTTCATGTATCCCACGTGTCCTACGAGGGATTCAAGGGAGTTTAAGGGCGAATTCATACTCAGTTTTTAATTTCTAATACACAGATGAAACTCAGATGTACATTATAACTGGGCCCAACATGGGTGGTAAGAGTACTTATATACGATCTGTTGGGACAGCAGTTTTAATGGCACATATTGGAGCCTTTGTACCTTGTGAAGAGGCTACAATTTCCATAGTTGACTCAATTCTTGGTCGTATTGGAGCTAGCGATAATATCGTTAAAGGTCTTAGCACTTTTATGGTGGAAATGATAGAAACATCAGGAATCACAAGGGTATCCACGATTTAAAATTTATTTTACTATCTTGTATAATAAAATATCTCTCATAGACTGCTACAGACAAATCAATTGTTATTATTGATGAACTCGGTAGAGGGACTTCAACGTATGAGGGTTGCGGCATTGCGTGGTCTATTGCTGAGTAACTAAGACAATAATTTTTCCACATTCATGCATATTTTCATGAGCTTGAATTTATAGGCATTTGGCTCGTGAAACGAAATGTTTCACTCTGTTCGCTACACATTTTCATGAGATTACGGAGCTTGCCGAATATATTAACACAGTCAAAAATTGTCATATGGCTGCTATTGCAGATGATGAACATTTCACTCTTTTGTATAAAGTAAGACCTGGTGTTATGGATAAGAGCTTCGGAATTCATGTAGCTAGGTTGGCTAATTTTCCTGATAATGTGGTTAAGGTAAATGTTTCTGCATAAAATTTCTTTTTGTAAATGCTTAATTGGGTTTCAGATGGCTCAGACTATGTATGAGGAATTCGAGGATCAGTTTGCCTATTTAAAATCACCACAAGATGAGGAAGTTACAAAAAAAATTGAGGAATGCATCGAAAAGCACACCAAGAGTGAAGAGATATCTGATGATCAAATTAAAGTTGCTATTGCAGATATTCATAAACAAATTGTCAGTACCAATAGTCCCTATTTTAAGGCAGCATTTCCAACACTTTTTTAATAAAGTTTTTATATTTTTATAAAAGTCGCAAAGCCATTTATCAAAAATAGAATTGTTTAACTTCTGTCTAGGCAAATAAGTGGTTAAGTACGTATTCTAATAAAACTGTACGGTATGAATGCCTACGGTGGAAGTTCACCAATCCAGGTGGAGGCATACATCTTGTCTAATTTACGTTTTGTAATATTAACTAACGAAATGTAGATATGTCTATCTTTTCTAATTATTGCGGATATATAGTTTTAGTGAGATCTCAATTAAAACAAAGCTGTAGATTTCAAACTTTGTAAATAAGTTTTTACGCTGTATTTTAAAATCCACTGTCATGAAGACCTCGGAAAGAAAAGCTCTAGGACAGGATCGACGTGGAAATACAAAGAAGAAAATGAAATTATATTGCCCACAAGTCATAATGTGTTATAAACGCTGTCACCTGTTAAATGAGAATTTATTTCGTATTAGATCATAGATTCTGATAATGATTAAAATTTGTTTTTATGTTTTGTAGATATACTGTTGCTTGCGACATTTAGATCCTCAAAGATCATTAAAAATTCTTTTGGGTTTAAATAACTATACCGGTAGGTCGGTGGCATGTTAGACCCGTTTATATGGCAGACATTTTTTGGGTTGGCTGCTTATTGTAAGAAAGTGTTGGTCTAATGCCTAGACAAAAAAATCATGATGCTTTCCAAATATATGCGACTCTTACTTTTTTTTTGTCTAGAAGCCGTTATGTTTATGGAAATAGCACGCGCCATTACATGGCTCCGATTAATAATTAAGTTTTCGATAATCAAAGTGAGATAATAAAAGTGTTATATAAAGTCTAAATACAGGAATAATCCGGCGCTAATATTTTAATAGTTTAGTATACCAATCTCGATCGAAAACCTGAAAAATAAAGTGAAAAGTGTCATAACCAAACAACAGTTTCTTTACATACAGGCACGCGCTTGCGTAGCCCCGTATATTATTCTACTTATCTTGAGATTTCTAAAACCACTAAGTCATATTAGACTATTTATTCCGAAATCTATTGGATTACAAAAATTGTTATTGATTTTATTAAATAACATGTGAAGTGACATAACCTATAAGGAATCATTTACGGTGAGGAGTGAATTGTGTACTTACACTCATATAGCTGCCCAAGCATGGACTGTAAGAAATGCTCTAGACCAATTAGGAATGAGCCGTTATTCATATGTAATGGATTCTGTGGAAACGTATTCCATCAAAAATGTATGGAAATGCCGGCATATGACATAAACCTGCTAGCAACAAACAGAAACATTATATATATGTGTGACAATTGTCTAAAATTAAAAGAGGTTATGTTAGTAAAATTTGATAGTATATTAAAGCTAGTCCAAGACAGCAATGGGAAATTAAACAGGCAAGAGGGTGCAATTGAGGAAATATATAAAACACTTAAAAAATTAGATGAGAAAGCTAGCACTACTGAATTAGATAACAATAATAAAGTAAAAACATATGTAGAGGTTGTAAAAAAGAACAACCCCATGGTTCCAGCCCAGGGAATAATAATAAGGCCTAGCACAGTTCAATCATCTGAAGATACCAAAAAGCATATAAAGGAAAAAATAAAACCAAGCAACCTGAAGATACCGATCATCGAAGTGAAGCCAATAGCAAATGGAGGAATTATCATTAAATCTAATTCTGCAGATAACAATGCGGTGCTCCTACAGGAGGCAACTAAAGAACTGTCTAACCTATATACTGTGACTCTAAGTAAAAGAAGAGTCCCATGTCTATTCATATCAAACCTGGACAGAAACTATACTACGGACGAACTATTAAATGAGCTAGTGGAACTAAACTATTCCTTCTCAAAACAGAACCAACTTAGGATAGTACACAGTAAGTTAAACAGGCGCACGAATAAGTGGACAATAATATTTGAGGTGGATGGGGTGACCTACAAACGAATGATTGGACAATACTTAAATATTGGATGGAACTCGCACTATGTCCGAGAGGACTTTAATATCATGATGTGTTATAAATGCCAAAAATATGGACACACAACAAAAAGCTGTGAAACCTCTGAAACGTGCAAGACCTGCGGAGAAAATCACGAATCATCTACATGTAATAAGAATAAAACCTGCTGCATCAACTGTCGCATGAGAGCAAATAAAAACAAAGAACCTAATAATACTATATTTAAACATGCTGCAGATAGTAAAGAATGTCCAGAATACTTGAGACGTGTGGAAATAGTGAAAAGCAAGACAGACTATGCGTCTGCATCCATTTAAAAGATAACCAACAATGATAAATATAATATACCTGAATATCAGAAGCTTAAGAAATAAATTAAACGAAGTTGAACTCATAATTGCAAGGAGCCCTAACATAGATATTCTGGTACTAAATGAAACATGGCTATATCCAAACGAGGTGAATTTCTACAATATAAAAGGCTATACCGGAATCTTCAACTGTAGAAAAGAAAACCGGGGGGGGGGAGGATCTGCAATATTTTTCAAGCAAGACATAAAGTTTAAAATTATCAAACAGGATATGAGGTATAATATGATTCTAGCTGAAATCAATATAGACAACATAAATAGACTCAAAATAATGACAATGTACAAACCTCCGTGTGAAAATCCATATGAATTTTCAGATTATCTAGAGAATGTAATACTGCAGCATAAAAAACTCATATTCATAGGTGATACAAATATAGACTTGTTAACCAACAATAATATAAAAGCTCAATACTTAGACCTATTAACTATGCATAACTTTGCGATCTTAAATAAAATTGACAACGAAAACCCAACTAGGTCCACTGAAACTACTGCCACAATAATTGACCATGCATTCACTGATTTGGGAGAGTTGTACCGTATGAGCATAGGAATGCAAACAACTTCCATCTCTGACCATAAAATAATATCAATTGTAATATCTAAGAACATCACTCAAAAGAAAAAAATGGACAAAAAAATCATCGCAACTCTAAATGAGGAAAAGTATAGAAGAAAGATAAGAGAAGAGACACATAACCTAAATGTGACAACAATTGAAGAGCTCATAGGTATCATTCAAGAAAGCAAAAAGCACAGTACTACATATAAAACGATTAGATGTAGAAATAAGACATGGATAACGACCAATATTATAGAGGAAATGAAAAAAAGGGAGAAATTGTACAAAAAAACTAAGAAATACCCTGGCAATATAGATATAAAGAGACAGTATGCACGCGCTAGAAACCGTATAAATACGCTTGTAAGGGAAGCTAAACAGAAATCTATAGATATGCAATTACAGAAAGCACGAAATGACACAAGAAAAACTTGGAAAGTAATTAACGAACATATAACAAAAAAGGAAATCAGTGGCAAGGATACCATAGTAGAAATTTGTAAATCAGGAAGAGTTGAACATGACCCTAAGATAATAGCGAATGCGTTTAACAATTACTTTGCCAGCATTGGAAAAGATCTCAAAAATGGCCTGCCTCTGAAAGAACCAATAAAAAATACAAGACAACTAAAATCTATATTCCTTGAACCCTCAAACACTATGGAAATTGTAAATGTAATTAAAAGCCTTAAAAAAAACTCAGCGCCTGGATTGGATGGTATCTCAGCTACAGATCTAGCTGTTGCTGCTGACATAATAAGTCCTATCTTATCTTGTCTTGTTAATCAAGCCTTACACACGGGGGATTACCCCAGCACCCTGAAGAAAACGGAAATAATACCCATTTTTAAGGGGGGAGTTAAAAAGGAAATGAGCAACTATAGGCCTATAGCCATACTCAGTACAATAGGGAAAGTTTATGAAAAAATAATTGAGAAGAGAATTAGAAACTTTATTATCAGAATGGGTGGTTATGATCCAAAACAATTTGGTTTTCAAGAACATAGTGGAACATTATCGGCAACTTCCGAGACAATGAATATTATAAACCAGTACCTTGATAAGGGTGGCTATGTAGGGGCAGTTTTTATAGACTTGAGGAAGGCCTTCGACACAGTTGATCATCAGCTCCTCCTTGGTTTCTTGGATGAACTGGGAATAAGAGGTGTCGCCAATAAACTGATTGGAAGCTACCTATCAGACAGAAGACTTTACACTAGGATACAAAATGTGCACAGTGACCCGGAAATCCTCCACACGGGTGTACCTCAAGGCTCCATTTTGGGCCCAAATCTCTACTTACTTTATATCAATAACATACAGAATGCAAGTCTAAAGGGAGAGTACCACATCTTTGCTGATGACACAAACATTATCTACAATGCTAAGACTAGTGAAGACTTACAGGAAATCATAAATGATGACCTCGTAAAATACAAGCTCTGGACTGATGGTAACAAATTATCGCTAAATGAAGATAAGACTAAATTTATGATTTTTCGACAACACAATAAGGCAGATATAAACCCTCAGATAAATATTGGTTCTACACAACTACAGAGAGTAAAGGAAATAAAGTATCTTGGACTTACTCTCGACGAAAAGCTAAACTGGAGCACTCACATCTACTCCAAAATAAATATGATAATCCCTTTACTGGGGGCTATAAAAAGAATGAATATTGCCCTAAGTAGTCAAACGGCAAATCTGGTATATAATGCACACATACTCTCACACTTCAAGTACAACATTCTCATCTGGTCGCAATGCTCTAAGTTTTTATTAAATAAGGTGCAAGTAACAATGAACAGGGCAATAAAATCACTATACAACATACCATGGTTTACATCTACTAGAGAAATATTACAAAAGACAAACAAATTAAGCCTAAATCAGATAATCAAATTGGAGAAGGCTAAATTCATATACAAATTGATGAACAAGCTAATCAAAACAAACCTGAAGATCACCACTGCTTCTGAACTCCATACTCACAACACTAGACGAAGGAACGAAATAAGAAAGACTACAGCAAACACGGAAAGACTGCGCATAGGACTACTAGCAACTTCCAGTGACGTATACAATGCACTCCCAACTGAGATAAAAAATACTCCCAGACTACACATCTTCGCAAGCAAAGTAAGGGACCACATTACCAACCAGGACATGTAAAGTAAAGTTGAGATATTTTTTAGATTCTATAACCTACTACCTCTTATTTCCTTTGTAACTAACAGTAGTAATGGTGGTACTATTATAGTAGCTTTGATGAAAGTAAAATAGAAACAAATTGTAGAAAAATTGTAAGCTTGTAATTTCTAAATACTAAGTAGCTTCTATTCCTAAGTATACTAAAACTTTACTTGGCAATGTAGTATGGTGCTGTGTGACATTCAGTTTAGGGATCAGTTTAGTGATCATAGGATCAAATTGTATATATTGGACTAATGTATTTTTACAATTATCCACAAACCATGTAGTGGTGTCTGTTGATCATGTCAAGTATAATCGAGTATAATTAAGTACAATAGTAGATAATAAAAATTCTAATTCTGTCATATAGTTAGATAACTTCACAACCTCTTCCTAATACCAGCACTAGCTGCCTGGAAGAGGGAATGGTAGATAGGAAGCATTTACTTGAAAATACAGGGCAGACTGTTTTGGGTTAAATTGTTGTAGATTGACAATAAATAATAAATAATAATAATAATAATAATAAAAAAAGTTACCTGACGTGACGTCACTGCGTGGTATAGGTAGTTAAGTAACTATGTAGCAGATTTTCATTCCAACGATATACCGACACCTTTCCCTGGGAAGCTTAGTTAATATGTAGAATGGTTTTTGCTGATAAAATAGCTCGTTTTGTTAGACTTATATTAGAAGTTATTTCAGTATTTCGACATTTCTCTAATTTTTTTCGTGATATTTTCTGGCGATATTTCCATCCCAAAGTAAGTGAACAGAATTCCTTAATTTAAGCTTTAAATCTTATCAAAGCAGAAAGAGGATTCGTTCTCGAATGTTGTCAGGAACGCACTCAACTATTGGCCAGGACTGCACCTCCAGTGATGGTGAAACTTGAAAAGAAACAAGATGGGAGCAAGATTCAGGATGATATAAAAAATAAGGTACATACATCAAATCTAAAGTTTGTTGGTATTAAAACGAGGCAACGTTGCAGCAGTCATTGATAGTGCGACCGACGATGAATAGGAGAAGAAAACAAGCAGAAAAGCTAGAAATAATACTAATACATTACGATACCATAGATGAATGCACGAATGTAATATCGTATTGTAGCCCCTCTGCGCAAGTTTGATTATTAAAGTGTCTGTTGAGGATGAGGGCTCGTGGTTTATAATTTCGCTCTTTGAATTATATGGAGATGCTGATTCCTTTCCTCTAGATGCAATCAGCTTGTCTATTTGCTTAATTGGGTTGCCTCACTTACTTCCGCTCATTGAAGTAAGCACAATTCGTATAAAAGGGTAAATGATTCCAACACCAAGGAACTATGAGATACAAGTACTTTACTAAAACAAACCAATCAACTTAACTTGAACTTTATTTCTTCACTTTCAAACTAGAAGTCACTACTCGGAATACACAATTCATGTCAACCTTTATTTTGCAAAACAAAAACGAGAACAAAGGATTGCTACGGTTACTGAGAGTATGAAATTATTCTATCTAGCAAGAGAAGTAGTTCGATATTTTATGGAATTTAACATAATAAACTAATCCGACAATATTTATCGACCTCAAGCTATACATGTGTACATAAATACGATGAATTCTTTAACTGATGAAACTTATGATTTAGATGGGTGTAAAGCCTGAACAGTGTCTTTTCGCATCAATTTTTAGAACGGTTCATCTGACAGTAAAAATGATTACAACGGATTTCATAGGATTTTATGTTCGGAAGAACTTTTCAGTACATTTGAAACGTTTAGGACTGATCGTTTTAACAGTACAGAAAAAACCCCAATTTTTGTATGGCAGCAACAAGAAACGGTTGCCCAATTTAGTACATTTTAGAGATTTTATTTAATATTTTTATGTAAACAAAAAATATATAGTAAACAACTAAAAAGCTAGAATTGGTCTAAGACCAAGTTTTATGATTTTTGAAGTGGTTTTTCGCAAATATTTTTAAAACCAATTTCATGGGATTATTCTTAACTTTTTAGTACAATAGGAACGTCTAGGACTAATCGTTTTCACTGTATACGTAAAAAACTAAATTTTTATATGGCAATACCAAGAAGGGGTTGCCATATTTAGCGCATTTTTAAAATTCAATTTACTGTTTCTATGGGAATGCCGTGTACTAAATTTCAGCTCTACGTTGAGGCGTTCTCAGGCAGTGTGCAAATATATAGTGAAAAACGAAATTTTTGTATGTCTTCCCTACGGAGGACTCACCGGATTTGTTGCAAAATTTCAGCTCTGTAAGTGAACGCTTTTCGGGCTATCGTGAGGACCGACAGACAAATTAATATTAAGGTACGTTTACACTTAGATAGTATCGGGATTTGTACCGACACTTCTATTGGAACTTGCACTTAAATTGGTATCACCACATTTTCGACTTGCTTTGACTTCCATTCACATTAGAGGGTCACATACTAAGTCTTACTCTAAGTTACTTTCCGCGCAGAAATTAAATGTTATCAAGTGCGGAAAGTTTTCTTTTTGAAGTGCATCGGTAGTCGTTTTAGACGAATTTGAAAAAGAAAGTGGTGGTAACGTGAATTTAAAAAAAAAAACGTGAAACACATGGGACATATAATATATGCTTATAAATGAGTTAACTTTGGAATGTGGTAGCTTTTTGAAAAGCCATGTGAGATGAATAGGGGGTTGCTTTTGAACCTAGTGGCGCCACTTATATTAAAGAAAGACGACACAAGGTTTAGAAATTCTACATCGTCAGCCGATCAGCTACCGGTTACATTAAAATTCTTTTGTATCTTTGATTTATATGCATCGAACCTCAAGAAAATGTATGAGCAGTGTGTCGCGATTTGACGAAATTTCTTTTAATATTATGCGTGAATGTTCAATCCATTTTGTTCTACTAGCACTATTTTCTGCGCTACAAATGGAATGATAAACTTACAGTGAATTCTTTTCTGCGCCTCTGTGTTAACACTGCTACCGAATCTGCCATTCTCGTGCTTTTTTCTTTCTTACTGGTGTCTTGTGAAGAAAAGAGCAGGGAAATGACAGATTCGAAGGCGGTTGTTACACCAAGTCGGAGAAAACAATTCACTATTAGATAATAGATTTATAGATTTCATCTAGTGTATAAAAATGCAGTGGTGAAACAGCTAGGTGATTTGTATCAAGCTTAGATCCCAACGTAAGAATAAAAACCAACAATTTTAAATACCGGAGAAAGAGATAAGGAGAAGTTATTGATATGATTAAAAAGAAAGAGTACATTGGGGCAGACAATAATGCCAAATGCTTAAAAATTAGGGTGAAGAAAGGGTTGAAGATAGAATGTAGTGCAATAATTGAGATTAGTCAAGATATATACGAAGAAGTAATGGAAGCCAAGGGCGGATTCAGACATTGCTCTACGGGTGGGCGATAAAATCAAAAATTGAAAATTTGAATTGAAAATAAGAAAGAAATCAATTGCTTATAAGTCCAGTTAAATATTCTCTGAGCTTATTTAAGCTCTCTGTCGTGCAAGATTTCTCAAATAAGTCTGCAAAGTCGGAGCTATTTCTGGAAGTCTTTGAGAGCATAATTTAGCTACTTTAAGTTAAGTAGCTATAGGAAAATTTGTGTAAAAGATGGAAAATTGGAATGCAGCCATTGCTTAGCATTGGAATTTATTACTTTAAGAAAGTTCCTGCTGTACCTTTTCTTGACAATTAAATTTATTGTTTACACATTTCGTTAAAGTATTGCAGAAGCTAATTTGATCGTCAAAGATTATTTTGTACAGATATTAGCTTATTTTGCCTATAAACAAATAAGCTCTAGCCTGCAAAAATAGCTTAAGCTCAAGCCTGCACAAATTGTTTACGTTCCACAGCATAAATTTTGAACGCGGCCATGTAATCTAAATTTTCTCTATTTATGCAAATTTTAATAGAATTTTTCTATCACTAAATACTCCATTATATTTAAAACATTTATAATGAGGGAAACAATAATTATTTCAAGTTCATTTTCTGTTAAAATATTGGGTAGTTGGGAAAACTACGGAATACACCGAAAAAAGTGATAGCTGTTGCGGTTAATGTAAGTAATCTATAACCATGTCACTAAATTAAATAACAAAAAATGTTATTTTTCCTTATTCAATTCAATTATTAAAAGGAGCACGTTGACCGACTTTTCGACAGATATAAGAAACAAAAATAATTTTCGAAGAAAGTTTAGAAATATACAACTGGATCCAGGCCAATTCAAGGCTCATTGTTCACCTTCCAGACCCGTGAGCAGTCGCTCATAGGTCCCAACCGGACGCTCTTATAAATTTAAGTATTGGCCCCAACCCTCCTTGCCGGCATCGTGAAACTCGTCCAGGAGGTATAAGCCAAGGAGTCTGTATCGTATTCCTGAGAGTGTCGGGCACTGTCAAAGGAAGTGAGTCACCGTTTCGGATTCCTTTCCGCAACGCCTGCATGTAGGATCATCAACTAGTCTCATCCTGTGAAGGGGACCCTTGAGAGAAGAGTGCCCAGTGAGAATAGACACTAGAGTTCTCAGGATTGGCTTGTTAAGTCTTAGGAGCTTATTAGTTTGGTTTTGATTGGATTTACCCCACAGCACCTTTGTTGTTCTACCCGAGGTGTCCTTTATCTCTCCAATATCTTACGATGATTGGAGAAGTTCATTGCTTTCCACCATACCACAGAGCCGTAGGTTAACATGGGTCGAATTACGCTAGTGCATATCCATAGGATCATCCGCGGCTTGAGTCCCCACTGCCTCCCTACCGCTCTGCGGCACATTCCGAGACTGTCAGAGCCTTGTTCGAGGTGTGGTTTCCAGTTTAGCTTTTTATCTAGTATAATACTTAGGTATTTTACTCTGTCCATTAGTTCCAAACGCGTGGAGCCAACCGAGGGCACGTTTAAACTGGGGATATTCCTTTTTATGCTGAAGAGGCATAAGTAAATTTTGCGTGGATTGATGCTCAGTCCGCAGTCCGTAGCCCAGTGCATACGCAGGATTCAGGTAAAAATAACCTTTTGAAAATTAAAGTCTGAATGAGTTTAATTTCTTATAAGAGTGCTTATAAGCGATTAAATATCATTTGCACACAAGAAAGATATTTTTATACCCTAGATCAGGGGTCGGCAACCTTTCTGGAGTTATGAGCCACTTTTTTCCCGATGTGATAGATAATTTTTTTAAAGAGCCAAATATAAGTACATATATCGGTAACATGTATTACAAAAATTAATATAACCGTTACTTGCTGTGAAACATGTATTTATTGTGAAATCAAAACATTCTATTTTGCATACGTCAACGTATTTAAGAAAATTGAAAGGCTTTCTTTATAACTTAATTTCAGGAGGTTATACATATAGCTTTGCTTAAAATACAAATTAATGTAAAAAATAATATAAACACAAATATGTAATATTAGTGAGATTTTTGGGATTGCGTACAGATAGAAAGTTTTTGCAAATTTAATGAATATTCAGAAGTTTTTAATTTCATGCAACTTTTTAGGCTTTCGTCATTAAGCGAAGTTCTTAATTTATTTTAAATAATCGTCATATTTGAAAATAATTGTTCGCAGTAAAGTAGATTCGAAAATTGGCAAGATGCGAAATGCATGTTTTCACTTGATCATAAAGTGAGGAAAGACACTTCCATGTTCAAATATAACGTCTTCCTTCTTCAAAATTCAAATCGCACGCCTTCGCCACTAGTGGCTTAGAGTAGGGTTTCTTGCATTTTTTCAATGGCGGTGACAAAAAATTCACTGTTAATATTACAACCTGAATACGACGATTAAGATGATGGAACTGGGCTCTATTATTGAATCCGTTCGAGTCGTAGCAAAAAGAGCTTAGAAAATTGCCCTTGAATACAAATTTTTTTAGAAGAAGTTACCTAAGATTCTCGCGAATTCGTTTAGTCTCTTTTAATTTCAGTTAATTTTTTCGCACAAAATTTTTAAAATAATTCGATTGGATTCTTTTATCGGATCATTTGAATCAGTTTGAACGAGAAAATTAAATTAAATTAAATAATAGAAATTAAAGGTAACTGAAATTAATTTGTTTCAAACTAAGGAATTTTATTAAGAAATTTCAACTTAAAAGGCGCTTTTTTAAGGTCTTTTCGATTCGAACAAATTGGAAGTGGTAGTAATCAAATATTTCGCTGAAATTCCCCGCATTGCATGATGGGTTTTTTTTCAGAAAATTTGTAAGGCTCACTACTAAAAGGTGCTGATTTTCAAAGCTCACGAATGTTCTTCCAGTGTCCTGGCAACGCTTTTGTTTCTATTCACTTTGGTTTTGAGTTTGGAGAGTAAGGTTAGCTAAACTGAGTTTACAAGCATGCGATCTGCCGCGTATTTTGATGTGTGAACAGGATTATTATATTTGTTTGGCAATTGCAATATTACAGTTCATTTTTCAATATTAACTATTAAAATATTCAGGAGCCACAAGTATGATTCTACTGAGCCGCAGGTTCCCGACCCCCTGCCCTAGATGAAATCTAAAGGGTATACTAAGTTTGTCATTCCGTTTGTAACACCTCGAAATAATGATTGTAGAGCAAAATGGATTGGACACCCACGCATAATATTAAAAGTTATTTTGTTTTTTGCATGTTTGTTCGTCTGTCCGTGCGCATGATAACTCGAGAACGCCTTCACTTAGAAAGCTGTCCTAGACATTTTTATTGTACTAAAAACTTCTTCAGAATACGAAATCCTATAAAATTGGTTATAATCATTTTTTCTGTCCGACAAACCGTTCTAGAAATATATGCGAAAAACAAAATCAAACTTGCATAGATCGGTGACAATACGAAATTTTAGACGGGCATTCATCTAGGTTATCATAAGAATTGATCTTACACCAATTCTAGCTTTTTTACTTGTTTTAATTTAATTCGATTTTCGGGTGTAAAATTTCATCTGATTGGTTTTTTGTGCCATATGAAATGGTAAATTGCTCAGTCGATTGTTATAAGTCAGTGGGCTAGGTGGCTGATCAAGGAAACATTCGAGTATTGCCCGGAGATTTAAAAGGTTTGAACGAATCAACTGCCCATTTAACCGATTCATCCATGATGAGAAGGGGAAATACATATACCAAGATCATAAACATCCTCTCTGCATTTTGCACTTTCATAGCTCGACATTTTCTATCAGCAGAATTCGGAAAAATTCATTCGCGAATGAAAATTACATTCTTATCGTTTACATTCACTCACGAATGAATATTTGAGTCGAACGATTTTTGAGAGAATGCTTCCTGCATTATATTCCTGAGAGTATGAAAATGAGAATATTCTTCAATGACAGCAAAAGAATGAAAAAGAATGAAAATCAAACATTCGGAATGAAAGAGAACATTCTCATATTTCATTTTTTGACTCTCGATGAAATCGAGTGGGACATATCAGATGTATTAGTAGGATTAAGATTGTATTAAAAGTTGAAAGGTTTTCAGAATTTGTGACTTTTACAAAAACGCTTATATATGTGTGTGTCCCAAATCTAATATAGATAAAAATAAATTATGTTAAGAACAGTGATTCTTCAATGTGTTTATTATCTGAAAGGCTTTTAAAGGGAAATTTGTTAGGAAATATCAAAAGACAGTATATAACTGTGCACAATCATAATTTTGAAAGAAAATATATAAATAACACGAAATATCAAGTAGAACAAATGCTGTATATCTGTAAGCAGCCGTCGAAGTACTACTAAATAGCTAAATAATAACCTGTTCGATTCAATAACTTTCGGAGATAAAGACGCGATTTAAAATGAAAACTAAATTTAATTTTTTAATTACTGTTTTATTTTTACCATCAAAAGTAAAAATTTTCAAGACATTTGCATTTTAAAAATGTGGAAAATACACTAAGAGAAAGGATAAGGATATCATTCGCGAATGCAAGACTTGGGAATGAATAATTTCATTCTCTTGCGAAAGAATGAAACCCATTCAAACACATTTCGTTTCATTCATTCGCGAGAGAACGAAAGAAAATTCTCATACGAATATTCTTTTAAAGAATGAATGAATTTCGATTATTCTTCTCACATTTTCTATCAGCTCCTGAGCATTATGATGCTCAGATAAACTCCCAGGCGAAATTAAGCAACAAATGCAGTATAGGAAACTGCAATGCTTACCTTTTTATAGTTGAAATTTGTTTACGTAAACATAACACCTTAATACAGAGTTTTGAATTTCTATAATTTTAATTTACTTGATTTTCTTTAAAGAAAAAGCATCCGGAGGAAATAACCACCCGGTTCCGCCTTGACGTCGACTTACGGGACACCCTGTATACATATATGTATGTATATTATTATAATGCATGGGAAAAATTTTGGAGGATGTAGTACGGCCTGAGATATACAAAAGATTGTACAGGAAGTAGGGGTTTAAAATGTATCCGTTGGGTGGTAGGGAGAGCGGTTGGCGATTTCGGTACTATTTTTCCTTCAAACGTTGTAAAACTTTTAATATACATTCTACAAAGATGGGTTTAGCGAGAAACGATAGCTAACAGTTCAAGGCTCCCTACTCCTCTTACCAGCGGCGTAGATAAGAATTCAGAGGCCTACCCGCGCAATTTTTAAGGGCCCTTTTTAAATATGTATTTAGAAATGGAAGTCACAGCTTGCAACTCCTCAGGTATAGTCGATACTGTACATTACAGATCGCAAAAAATTCATAACTGAGAGCAAAAAGTGCACTTATGCATGTATTAATAAATCCATACAAATTATACCTATATATAAATCCTGTCTGCTGAAAAAATAAGTAAGGTGTACAATTTGATATTTATTATAATAATATCCAAAAGAATTCTTACAAATTTTATATCTTATAAATCTTATATCTGATATATGATATTATAAAGAGTATGTGGTTTCAATTTTATGAAAATCGGTTAAACAGATCTTGAGATATCTTGTATACACCAGTTTGAGAAACGTAATTTCGGGAAAAACCCCAAAAGAAAAAAACAACTGCTCCCTGGCGCGCACGTCTAATTGCTATAAGTTCAGAGATAAATGGTTAAACGCTTAAAATATTCTTCAAAGTATGGACAATTTATCTAGCAAAAAAATTTATATTTTTTGAAAAACTGAAGGAGGTGTAATCCCTTAAGAGGAGTCAGTACCAAGTTTTGCAAGTTTCATACATTTTTCAATGCAAATTTCTGGCAAACTATTTGTAGCAGAATAATGATTTATTTCTTAAATTAAAGGTAATGAAGAAGTCTAATAAATAACGTCGGCAAAAATTGAAAAAAAGTGTGTTGGAGTGGAGATATTATCTCGGAAACTTGTAAAAAACGGTAAAAATTTAAATTTTTTAAATTAAAAATTCCTTAGAATAGGTATTCTCATTTCTTTAAATTGTGACTATTTTAGAAAGATAAAACATAGATCTAGCAAATAACGTCGAGTTTTTTCATTTTTAGTGGCGCTTTTTATAGTTATTTGACTGTAATAGTACTTGTTTTTTCTCCCGATATTTCGCCGACGAGAAACAGCAATATTTCGTTGACAGTTGTTGCAGTACAAAGCAAGTACATTTAAAAATTTTTAATAATAATTATGGACAAACACGAATTTCGGAGAGTTAATTCTCGTTACAAATTTTCAATTTATGTGAACTGCAAATTGTCATTTTTCGTCTGAAATTGTATGGTTTTGTCGGATGTTGGGTTTCTGTCTTTTGCGGTAGATGTCTCTAATGTGCTCCGTGGTCCAGGTCTAGGCTAATTTTGTATGACTTTTCTCACTTTTCTCAGGACACACACCTACGTATAGTAAATTTTATTACCTACAGGTTCGCTGGTATCTGAATTGAAAGTTTCGTTGAGTATTGACTCCTGTTAAGCAAAAAGCATTAATTTTATTTATAGAAATTTACAGAAAATGTTTCGGAAGAATTTTTATTCACTCCTGGTGGTCGGTAGGAGTTACATATTTTCAGATTATGTATTGGTCTCCAATAATATTCATAAAAATTGTAAGAAAAAATGTCCAGTAAATTTCTCAGAAAAAGTTGATGGCTTTTATCGCGTTTCCGCTTTTGCAATCGCAGCATAGCATCGGGTCAACCGGGGTTACCGCACCCCTGTACCGAAGTGTCATGTGCTTCAAGTGCTAGGCTCTGTGTGCGAATTTATTGGTATTTTATAATCTGCTATTCAAAATGTCAATAACAGTAACGAAAAATGAAAAGCGGGAAATTTTTGCAGTTTCAATTTATTAGAGCTTACCGTGAGGAAATAGAGTAGGTATTTTGAGGAAAATAACAACCATTTTGAAAGTTGTGAAAATTTGATAACTGTGATTATTGGCTTTTTGCGCGCTTGAATTTCAGAAACCTACAATGAAGGTTCCGTTCACTCCAGATCACTCAATTCACATTAGTCTATATAGTAGTTCTGTATTGGTTGCAAATTTCTATAATCGCTTGCAAAAAATACTATAAATTATATCAAAAATATTAAAAATATATTTCAGATCTGTATCGATTTCGTCAAAACAAATGCGACACAGTACAATTTCAAAATGAGAATTCAGACCCTGCAAAAATTTTAGCGAAGAGCTGGCTTTCTGGAAGTAATCTCGAATTTGAGCAAGAAATGAGAATTTCGAGCTTCTCCCGAGATTCCTTCGTTTCTCTGATTCTGTTACAAAGGAGAGGTAAATAGACAGCTCAGCACGACAATTACATTTCGTCAAAACAAATGCGACACAGTGCAATTTCAAAATGAGAATTCAGACCCTGCAAAAATTTTAGCGAAGAGCTCGCTTTCTCGAAGTAATCTCGAATTTGAGCAAGAAATGAGAATTTCGAGCTTCTCCCGAGATTCCTTCGTTTCTCTGATTCTGTTACAAAGGAGAGGTAAATATACAGCTCAGCACGACAATTACATTTCGTCAAAACAAATGCGACACAGTACAATTTCAAAATGAGAATTCAGACCCTGCAAAAATTTTAGCGAAGAGCTCGCTTTTTCGAAGTAATCTCGAATTTGAGCTAGAAATGAGAATTTCGAGCTTCTCCCGAGATTCCTTCGTTTCTCTGATTCTGTTACGAAGGAGAGGTAAATAGACAGCTCAGCACGACAATTCCGCTTTTTGCCGGAGATTTCTCCATTTCTCTGATTTCGAAATTACAATGAAAGAGACTACGTGCGTCTATGCTTCGAATTTACTGCTAGATTCCTTCGTTTCTCTTAGTAAGATTCAAATGACTCATCACTTACTGATAGTGTTCAAAACAAAAATAATTTATCTGTTTAGTGACATGTGCTAAAATGTCTAGTGCTTATCTGATAAGTGGTATATTTAAAGGTGCGATGAAGTGACCAAGCAATAATGTTCACGGACCTTATTTTTCACTTAAATGTCCATTTTCACGGGTCTAAATAAAAAAAACTCGCTCTGCGGGAATCGCTTACGACGCGAGAATAGCTCGCTTCTTTTAATATATAACACCACTAACACAAACACATTGTGCGCATCACTATACGTTTTCCCATCAAATTCGGTTCGTCTTAGGATCTAAACCAATTCGCTATCGAGAGAGAATTTCGGGTTGATAAGTCGACAATCATGTTCCTGTTTTCCGTTCGATATCGAGTTCGATCTCGAAGTTTAAGCCAGAGATTACGATTTGCTAGCAAATCATTTTCGAATCATGATGTTTGCAGGGGAAATTCATATATTGACAATAATTACGTTGTATTAGTAGGGCTACAGCTGCCCCTCATCAGAGTAAAGGCTTATGATCTGACTACGTTCACAGAAATGCACTGCAAAATGTGTGCTCACTTCTATATTGCTGACTCTTTCGGTTTAAGCACCAAGTTCCAACTGAGAGAGAACTATAAACAACAAATAAATAAGTGGATCAGTCGAAATAAATGTTTTTAAATTAATTATTTAGGGTTATTACTGATAAAATTGTCTTACAAAGGGCAATATATTCATAAGATGTGCAGCAGAAATTTGAAACGTTTTATTATAATCATTTTTCCAGCTACGCGCTCATTTTTTCACTTCCCGCCAATGATTTTTTTCATTGTTGGCACTGGCGTAAGAACTCCTTTTGACATTAGAAATTGAGCCCACATGAAATAGAAAGTTAATCAGTCCATATTATATATGTCAGTGGAGCTAACGAGCTAGCACCTAGAGTCAAATGTGTCATGACTCTAAGGCTAGCAGCGCAAACTCGAACACGTATTTGCTTCTTCAAAGGGCTGGAGCAAAACCCTCGAGAATACTTCCCCAAGCCATGAAACAGAAATCTATGTGTGCGTTGTGAGTCCGTTTTCTAAAATTTTCTGTATTGATACTTATGGAAAAGTACCAAACATTGACGATATATATGCTATAGAGCCTAAACTACTATCCTTACAGGAAAATTGTCTTCTAGTAACTTAAAGCTAGGTTTCTTACCTATCTAAATACTACACTTACTGTATACCTTACTTAACAAAATAATAAAATAATTTTGATTACAAAGTAAACTTACCATTGTACGCTCAATAACTCTCAGCTGAGTAATAATTACATTTGTGTATGTGCAGCCGGAGTACGAATCTGTAGGCAGCTACATTCGATATCATCAGCCCACGGCATGCCATGACGGCACAGGGGCACACAATGATTATTCAGCTGAGAGTTTTTGTTTGAGGAATCGTAGTCATGTGGTCTAAATACTTTTTTCTTTAATAATTTTGTTAGGAAAGGTATAAAAATTTTATTTCGGTTCGGAAGATAAGAAAGGAAGCTTAAGATTATCAGAACACCATTTTTCTATATGAATAGGTGTTTAGAGTGGAGGAGCTATTCAAATCAAACTTTTGTCAGTTTTACATAAGAGCATTGTAAATATTTTAGAATGTGAGAACTCCGATGGGGTTCTCATGTGGTAGTGAGGAAGTCTGTGTCATGGCTTGTGAAGTATTCTCGAGGGTTTTGGCCACAACCAATTACAAGCCATAAATGGGAGAGACTGACACATACATTGAAGGGCACTTGTAAGTGTAAGTGCTGTCTGTTGTCAGATGTGGTGCTCTGATACTTCTGTTCAGTTAGTTTTTTCGAAGGGATTTTTATAGGTAATGAAAAAATAAAGTTATTATGCCTTAATTTTTTTATTGATTTATTATTTTAGTTTTATTTATTTTTTCCGGACTGGAATCGAACCTACACTTTTAGAATCGGTCAATGATGGAGAATTGAAGAATTTCAAGATATTTTATTTTTAACGATTCCAAATCAAATTATAAATACAAGAAGAAAAAACAACCGTCTCATCCGGGGTTTGAAACCGGGACCTTCCGCTTGCCGGGCGACTGCTCTTACCACTGAGCTAACGAGACAGATGATTTTCCCTCTTGCATTTATCAATTTGTAATTAGCCTACTAAGCCACGTTGCTTTCAGCTGGCATTAACCAGTAACGATGAAAGCGCACAAACCCCGGATGAGACGGTTGTTTTTTCTTCTTGTATTTATAATTTGATTTGGAATCGTTAAAAATAAAAATTCTTGAAATTCTTCAATTCTCCATTTTAGTTTTAGTTTTCGAATACAAAGAGTTTTAATTTTAATTCTATATTATACACACGCATACATAGTACCTACATAATTAGAGAAGTCGTGCATAAAAAAGTAGCATTTGATTGGATATTCGAAACATTATGCTTCATGAAAATCGTGATTTAGGCGGTATAGTTTTTGTAAGACGAGAATGAAAAACAGTAGGCAAAGCAAAGAATATCGTAAAGAATTTAAAGATTTATAGATCATCTGCTTGGCAAACCGAAAAATATGTTGCAAATATATATTTGAAAGAAAATCTAGACAGTTTCTGATGAGTAAATGACTAAAAGACTAGAATATCGAAAGCATATTTAATAAAATATTCACTTTAAGGAGCTAAACTAAGCTAAAGCAGTTGCTTCCTAGTATGTCGTAGATGATGAAATCATAGGGTATAGATACTAAGTTTGTCATTCCGTTTGTAACGGATAGAAATAATACTAGTAGAGCAAACTAGATTGGACAACCATGTATAATATTGAAAGTTGTTTTGATTTTTGCATGTCCGTTTGTCCGTCCTCACGACAACTAGGAACGCGTTCATTTAGAAAGCTGAAATTTTGCAGATTTAAGTTCGAAAATGGGATTAATCGGGTAACTGCTTCGTAGGCTTGGCATACAAAAATTTAGTTTTTTTTTCTATATATTAGGATACTATATGAGAACACGTAAATACAGAGATATAAAATTTTGTACACGATGCTTTTATAAAAATAACAAATATAAATTCAACAAGTAAAAAAGCTAGAGTTGGTCTAAGACCAATTCTTATGATACCCTAGATGAATGCCCTTAAATTTCGTATGGTCACCGATCTATTGAAGTATTGATTTTGAAGTTGTTTTTCGCATATATTTCTAGAACAGTTTGTCGCACAGAAAAAATGATTATAACCAATTTTATAGGATTTCGTATTCTGCAGAAGTTTTTAGTACAATAAAAATGTCTTGGACTGATCGTTTTCAAAGTATACGTAAAAAACCGAAATTTTTATATGGCAACACCAAGAAGGAGTTGTCCGATTTAGTCCATTTTTGATATTTTATTTGCCAATGTAGTAAAAACATCGCGTACGAAATTTCAGCTCTCTACGTCAACGCGTTCTCAGGCAGTGTCCAAATATATAGCGGAAAACGAAACTTTTATATGGCAACCCCACGAAGGAGTTGCCCGATTTGTCTCATTTTCGAACTTAATTTTAATTTTTTTTTTAAAGTCCGTGTACAAAATTTCAGCTCTCTAAGTATACGCGTTCTCGAGTTATCGTGCGCACAGACGGACGGACGGACGGACGGATATGCAAAAATCAAAATAACTTTTAATATTATTATAATATTAATATTTGCTCCACCATCATTATTTCGAGGTGTTACAAACGGAATGACAAACTTAGTATACCCCTATGATTTCATCTAGGGTATAAAAATGGACTCAATCTCGGTATAAAAAACTTAAGAATTGAATGCAAGAAACTCACATATGTATACCTTCATATTTCATAGCGACAAAGAAGGAAGAAGAAAAAAGAGTTAATCTACATGCCAGCATAGACCCTTTTCTAGACTATTTTCACTTCACTATAAAACTTTCACTGTAAATATCACGTGCGGAAAGAATTGAAAGATATGATATTTATAGAAACAAAACCGCGACTTTCTCCAAGCTTGAAAAACTTTGTGTAAAATTTCAACTATATTTAAAAAAAAACAATTAACAAATAAAATCACTTGCATTTTTCAATTCCTTATTTAAAATGCGCATGCTCTATCCATAAAAAATACATACGCAAAACTTCACTTCATGGCTTGTAATATATAGAAGGTTGTAATATCACCCACGAAAACCATCCAACATAAACAATCCAAACAAAGTGTTTTTCTTATTTCAGGATATTTAAAAAAAAAAAAAATTAAATAAAATCCTCAGGGAAATTGTAAACAGAGAACGATGTCTGCAGTGACATGAGAAAGAGTGTTTTTTCGCGAAGTTTTCTGAAACTCTAAGTCAGCTTGAGATTGGGATAACTCGAATAAACTACACACGAATTTATAGTTGAATGATCTTTATTTCATGAAATCCGAAAAACAAGTGAATTACAAAATCTGATTTCTGCCATGAATACAATAAAGCAGTTAGACTAATTGGAATGCGCAGATGTAGATGTTCAACTGATAACAAAATTGCGTCATAAATTAACAAAGCCAAATCTAACCGTAAGCCTTAACAAATGATTAACAAAATGATTTAGCAAGCAATGAGAAATTGTCTAACAAATAGTTGGTTTTTTTTTATTTGGTACGTATCGATCATCACTGCCCGCCTCGTCCTTGTGACAACAGGTTCTTCAGGTGTGTAAGGTTGGCCTGTTGTGTCATCTTCAAGTAGAGTGTATTTGTGCGGGGACGGTAGTACTGCCCGCCGTGAATGATCCGAGAGAGATTGGTAGAACACAGATTCTATTAATAGCTCGTTTGGAATTTGTCCATTAGTTCGTATGGTGACAACTCGAATAAGCCCATCAGGGCCTGGGTGAGTAGAAATTATACGTGCGAGTTTCCAAACAGTAGGTGGAAGGTTGTCGTCATGAAAAAGAACAAGAAGTCCTGGTCGAATGTTATTTTGCTGCCTCATCCACTTGGTTCTTTCTTGCAACGTACGCAAATAATCTTATGACCATCCTCTCCAGAAATGAGAGTACATTTGCTGAACAAGTTTCCATCGTGTCAATCGGTTTGAATTCATGCTCTCGTAACTTGGTTCAGGAACGGTGACAGGGGCTGTCGCAATAACGAAATGTCCAGGAGTTAGAACTTCCAAGTTATCAGCATCAGGACTTTGAGGAAATAGCGGCCGCGAATTAATATATGCTTCGATTTGCGTAAGAAGCATATAAAGCTCCTCGAAGGTGAGAATAGACCCTGCAATGATGCGCTTGAGGTGATGCTTGACGATCTTAACACCTGCCTCCCATAGACCGCTGAAATGCGGAGCTTTTGCTGGAATAAAGTCCCACTCTGTTCCTTGAGAGGCTAGTAGGTGACTCAAACGTATGGGTAGCTCAGGTTGACAGAGAAAGAATGATTACTTAAGTTCTTTTGAGGCTCCTACAAATGTCGTCGCGTTGTCACTATAAATTTTATCGCAGTATCCTCGACGAGCAGTAAACCTTTTGTAGGCAGCAATAAAGGCATCGCTCGGTAAATCCGAAGCTAACTCTATATGTAACGCTCCGACATAATCGAGACTTGTGTGGAGGAATAGTCTGCTGGGTCGACTACATTCAGGAGAAAGAGTTCCCATAAGTTGCTCACATGCTGATGGTCGTTGTCTGAAGCAAACTATGCAACGTCGGATAAGATGATGTACTAACTCTCGTGCTCCGATAATCCAATAGTTCTGTCGAATATAACTGACTGTTAATTGGACTCCTCCATGGAGAGTTGTCATATGAGCATCGTTCACAATGAGAGCTGCTAGTGGGCTATTTTTTCGCCAGTACAAAGTGGTGTTTTGAATTATAGGATAATACCGCATTTTGTAATCGGCTTCCTACATGGTGCGTAGAAGTCTCCTTCTTCCAGAACGAAGACAGGCGAAGTAAAGGACTACGATTGCACATAGGTTGCTCTGCTGCAAGTTGTTTGTATTCATCAGGGAAAGAAACCTGATGGTCATGCTAAATCCAAAAATTACATGCTTGATTGAGTTGCGCTGCTGTGAGGTTTCCACCTATATGATTCTCTGAGCTGGACCGAGTGTTATGGCAGAATCTGTGCAGCCATACTGTTATATAAAGTCGCCATGTTAATGACGAATATCGACGTATAAGCTTCCAATATTCGCCTCTATGCAATGACGCAACTGCACTGATAGTAGAAGCGTTTTCTTCTAAATCTAAAGGGTTTTCCAATAAGAGGTGTTATTTTAATTAGCCCGCTATTTCGGTAGATGTCACTTTTGGAGCTGTCATTTTTTGACATTTGCCAAGTAGAACCTACGCCATTAATAAAAATGGAAAGATACACGATTCAACAACGAATTGAAATTATTAAAATCCACTATAAAAATGGTGAAAATGTGGCAGAGACGGTTCGTAAAACTCGAACATTTTTGGGTCGTCGTGAAGCACCTTGTCGGACCGCAAAACAGAAATTGGTAGAAAAATTCGAGCTGTCGGGACAAGTTAGTGATGTGAAGAATAAAACCCGTGCACGTCGCTCAAGAACAGCCGAGAATATTGCTGCTGTAGCCGAAAGTGTTGAAGAAAACCCAGGTTTGTCCATTCCTCGTCGTTCTTTGGAATTAGGCATTCCACAAACGTCATTACACCGTATTTTACATAAAGATTTGGGTCTTAAGGCTTATAAAGTTCAGTTAACACAAGAACTCAAGCCGGCCGATCATCAACAACGTCGAGTCTTTGCTGATTGGGTCCTTGAAATGCATGAAAATGATCCGGAATTCTATCGAAAACTTATTTTGAGTGATGAGGCCCATTTCCACCTCGATGGCTTCGTCAACAAGCAAAATTGTCGCATCTGGGGCTCGGAAAACCCAAGAGTTATTGTTGAAAAGCCTCTCTATCCTCAACGTGTGACTGTTTGGTGCGGTTTATGGTTGCGCGGGATCATTGGACCTTACTTTTTCGAAAATGAGGCTGGAGCAACAGTTACGGTGAATGGATTGCGCTATCGACAGATGATTAATGATTTTTTATGGCCGGAATTTGACGGTATTGATCTGGACAACGTTTACTTTCAACAAGACGGCGCTACGTGCCATACAAACAACGAAACCATTGATCTTTTACGGGAAAAGTTTTCGGACCGTGTTATCTCTCGAAGAGGTGATCACAATTGGCCACCGAGATCTTGTGACTTAACACCTTGCGACTTCTTCCTTTGGGGCCACGTGAAAGAGAAGGTCTATGCCAACAGCCCAGCGTCGATTCAAGACCTCAAAGATGGAATTCGTGAGGCTATCGAGGACATAGGGCAGCCACTTTGCGATTTGGTTATGAAAAATTTCATGAAAAGGATATGGTCCTGTAGGCGTGGTCATTTGGCTGATGTTATTTTCCATTATTAACGGCATACCTTTCTCTTTATAATGTAATAAAAATTCAATCATTTATCTAAAAAAATAGCATTTTTCTTTGAATATCAAAATAACACCTCTTATTAGAAAACCCTTACTTCAGAAGTAATTATGTTATTTCGTGGGGATAGATGTGGCCACAATGAGGAAGAAGATTGTAACCATTAAGGCCCTGTCCACCAAACTGAGTATGCAGTTAACTGTGGGGCTGAGACTCCTCTCGATGCACAGTCTGCAGAATTATTTGTAGATGGTACATACCTCCAATTGGCTGATGGAATGAAGCTCATGAATTTGACTCACTCTATTGGCGACAAATGTCTTCCACTTAGATGGGTGAGTCTTTAACCATGACAGTACGGTCAGAGAATCTGTCCAGCACAATATTGTGATGTTGGGTATTGCTAATGATAACTTCAAGCTGTACACAATTTTTGCGAGCAGATGAGCACCCATTAGTCCCAGTCTAAGCTCGAATCTCATAAATGCCGGAAATCGAGCAACAAACTTTATCTTAAACCTATGTGTACTTCAAAAAGCGAGCTTTACAAATTGTATAAGGAATACTGGTGTCCTAAAAAGTAAATCTTGCCACTGTCCATCGCATCATTTGCCAGCACTTTCGATGACCTGAATTTATCACTATTATTACACAAATTGAATGTTATTCTATGCATTCCACCATAGAACGAAAATTTTAAATGTTCCAGCTGATTATATGGAAGTATGCCAAACTGCTCGCTTAAACCCTAAGCCATACCATGTAGAATACTTGGATTATACGGTTTTTAAAAATTTTTACAATGTAAGGTTTATTTCATCCATAAGACCAGGGAGGAAACAGTTAATGTTATAAGAGCTCTCAAGTTCAATCAAGACTGCGAAATTTATTTATTTTAAAACTTCTCATTGTGAAGATTGGAGGTACAATAAAACAGATCGACAAATAGTATCTTACGATGAACTGCCTAGACTATTCGAGGCCTATTCCCATAAAAACTGAAAAATACCAACATTTAATGTCACTCAAATCTTCCATAAAAAGGATTACCATCGCGTTTACGACAAGCTTTCTCATTTAAAGAAATATAAACTTATTTTTACCATTTATTTTTGCTACATTGCACATTTTTATAGAAAAAAATTAATTATTTTTATTGTTTCGTTGTTTTATATTTTATGGAATAAATATTTTTAATTATATTATCTTAAATTATTATTTTTTATTTTTCCGCGAATTTCAAATATTAATATAATAATAATAATAGATGTAAAATTGCTTAAATCTGCCAGAAAAATTGATTTATTACCAAAAATTGGCCTAATATTTTATTAGAAAATAAAAAATTAAGTAATTTAAATTATCTTTTATCGTTTATTACATTCTAGTATTTATAAAAAAAAAAGGAGTTTTGTTACATAAGCCATTTGCATATTAATCTGAAAATATATAAGTATCGTCACATTATCGTCTGCACATGTTAGGGGGATGAATTGTACTTTAGCACATCCGTCAAAAATACATAATAGTGGCTTTTTAGCCGGTGCATTTGATAACTTTTATGAATATAAAGGTTGTTGAGTATTTTCTTTTATGGTTACGAGTGAAATTTGATTTATGTTTTATTTTAAATTTTTCTAAAAGAACCCTGGACTGAGTTTTACTTTAAATATTACTTTTAAGTTTTGGAACTATGGGTCCGCCAAATAACTTTTTTTTTTTTTTGAAACAGGGCGCAAAACATCGAGTGTAGCTTCGGCTGTGTGGCACGTAGCGCCGTCCTGTTGAAACCAAATGTTGCCAATATCCTCCTCTTCAATTTTCCTGAACAAAAATTCGTTCAACATGGCCCGATAACGATTGCCATTGACTATAACGGCCACTCCTTGCTCATTTTCGAAGAAAAATGGCCCAATTATGCCTCTGGACCAAAATCCGTACCAAACAGTGACTCGTTTTGGGTGTATCGGCTTTTCACTGTATGCGTGCGGGTTTTCTGTGACCCAAATGCGAGAATTTTGCTTGTTTACATACCCGCCAAGATCAAAATGAGCTTCATCCGAAAAGATGATTTTTTTGGCAAAATCGGCATCTTCTGTAAGTCGATCGCAGGCCCACTCAGGGAAGCGAAAACGCATTGGATGGTCAGTTGGCTTCAACTCCTGAACCAATTGGACTTTGTATGGCGCATACCAAGATCTTTATGCAAAATTCGTCTCAATGATGTCTGCGAAATGTTCAATTGTTGAGAACGACGGTGAATTGATGTTGATGGCGCTTCACGCACACTTTCTGCCACACAATCAATATTCTCGGGTGTACGCACTGTTTTTGGCTTTTCACGCTTTGGTTTATCGATGCGGATGCCAGTTTCTTTCACTTTTTTCACAAGATAACGAACATACGGAGCTGACGGTGCTTCTCTTCTTCCAAAATCCGTACGCAATTTTCGCACACATTCTGCAACATTACCATGATTTTCAAAGTAATGTCGCAATATTTCCCAGCGTTGTTCAAGCGTATACACAACCATATTCGTTCAGCGGAAGAATAAAACTAATTATCTGTCAAATCAGACATGAGCTAAGTGTTACCATTCACGAAATAAGCACTAGTTGAAAAAAAAACGTTAGATGGCGGACCCTTTATATCTCCTGATGTCCGGCAGTATGCAGAAATGAATAAACAACGTTTTGATTATCCGTCGCTAACTATGGCTTTTGGGGAACTTTAACTAGCGTAAGATTAAAAAAACAATTCTCGACTATGATTTAGAAATGAAAATTTTAGCAAAGCTCTATTTTGAAGTCATATAATTAAATTAAATTAAAATTCAAAGTTTCTAGATAAGACTTCAGCAGGTAAGGTATACCCTAAGTTTACGTAGCCTATTTTATACAATTATATAAAACTTAATTATTTTTACAATATTCTTTTCCGACTAGGTACAAAAAAAAAACTCCTTCAAGTGGGTGGTGCCAAATAAAAACGTAAGGACTTTGCTTCCCATTGAACTTTATACCCTTTTCCTTTGTTTTGTTTTAATTATTAAACTCTCGAACAGGAAGAATTTCTCCATGCCTACCAAGCTCAGGGCTATACCTAGTTGAAGTTAAGGCCAATCCGAGCTAGTAAAGAAAGTCATTTCCTGACAAAGACAAATTACCTTGGGAATCGTAACAAGCTCACCCCAAATCCTTCGAGTCAAATTTGCCCGTATCTTGAAATTTCCTGAATCTTTCATAAGAAAAACAGAACGAATGTGGAACGGTTTAGCATCCTTGCAAGGCTAAGAAATTTGGGACAGAATTGTTTGGTCATGTTACGATAATAATAATTAACAATCCAATAGAACCTATCAAACAAAAACCAACCTTGTTTTTGTTTATCTTTCATCCCAATCCAATCCACATATAAATATTCTCGCGATGGCGACATTTACCCACTTCCGGGAAAATTAGTACGTCGAATTTATGTCACCCCTGAGAATTCACACCTCACAAAAAAATATCTTAATTACGAGAATCGCCTCTGCACTGAAAGTCATAACTATCAAGTTCCCAAACAAAAGTGCGAGTGTAAACACACGAAGCAGTATGTATGCACGTAGATATTCATTCATTCTAATAATAAGTGGCTGTGATTCATAACGGGCAACCTCTCAATGAATCAATTATCTTGGCACCAAATGCTTTAAACGTATTAATTTTCTTAAGCTCAAGCCTCTCGCTTCTATCTACCTACCTACGTTACGTAACTATCTGGTTGTGAATATTATTATTTTCCTATCTATACTTGTATGAAAAGAACTTTCAGGTCATTTCGTGATCTCAGAGCTCACTGCCGTGGCCGGCCAGCCGATGAATGCTGAAATAACTTCGAAAAAATCTTGGACAATTCTTAAGGATGGATGTTCAAAGATGAATCGTAGATCACCTCAAAATTGTGTCATACGAAAAATAATAAAAGCCACCCGAGCTGATATGCTTTTGACCTTCGCTGAATAGGCCACTTGATAAGGCATTGACGAAGAATTGATAAAAAATGAATTTCCAGGAAAGCATTGATCTTGTTTACTAAGGAAAATCCGTAATATTTAAATCTGCGTCTGATTCCTTCGAGCAACAAATGCAATGACGAGCATTGAGGATCTATCAGTGCTGTTAAAATTGATGTCAGATCGTTTGGTGTTTTTGTTATCGAAATTTGAATAAAATCAAAGTGTGGCGCGAACTTTTCATACTTTTACTTGCGATCACTTCAGGTTTGTGACTAATTTTATTGAAGGTGTAACAGCGGTGGTAGGTCATTTCGAAGAACTTGATCGATGCTGTAATCGCTCAGAATGGAGAGTGAGTGTGAAATACGTGATTCCAAGTAATTTTGTCATTTTACTTGATCTACGATCACTAGATCTTCTGAGAAGATAGTTCTACGCGTGCTACTATTTTAAGAAAGCTCAATACAGAACACAGACAGTCACAGAGTACAGTAGATGAATCGGATAATAAATGTCGTATTGTCTTGAGTTTTATGCAATAACAGGTGGGATTAGGCTATAGTATACATTGGGACTTGTACAGTGATTAATCCGGATACTCTTACAAGGTTAAAAATGGAAACAAACTTCAAAGACTGCTGCTATTCAATGCTCATTCTGTGACCCGGACTTTGTGCTTTTAATTAAAAAAAAAAAAATATATATAAAACAATTTTATGGGCTCATGAATGAAGTATCTTTTGCGCGGAGGAACAGTGATAACAAGACTTTGCGCATTTAATTTAGGGTAGAATGCAGATATTTGGAATTTGTATTATCACAAACAATTATTATTTTTCAGATTTGTGATTTTGTGGATGCCACTTTTAATATGATTTTTGAAGAAGAGTATTTGTTCTTCACTGCTTGCTAATGCGATTTATCCTTATTAGATTTTCAAAATTAAAATTTGATGTTTGGTTTTCATGGAGATCAATCAAAAGGTTATGTATTTCTAGGTATTAGCCTGGATCTAAGTACAGGTTGTACCTTTAGTGGTTCTATGAAAAATTAGAAAAATTTATTACTTCTACAAAGGAGTACCATCCTTAAGCTTCATATACTCTTTCGGGAATTGTTATTATTCTATTCGGTGTAATATAGGATACTACTTACTTGTTGTACCCTAGATGATGAAATCATAGGGTATATTAAGTTTGTTATTGCGTTTGTAACGAATAGAAATAATGATGTTAGAGCAAAATGGATTGGACTTGGATTTTCACTATATATAGTTGGGTACTGCTGTACACGGTGTTTTCATAGAAACAGTAAATACGATTTCAAAAATTAGCTAAATCAATCTCTTTTTGGTGTTGTCATATAAAAATTTTGGTATAATGTGAAAATGATCAGTCCTAAACGTTTTTATTGTTCAGAATATCAAATCCTATGAAATTTGTTATAATCATTTTTACTGTCCGACAAACCGTTCTAGGAATATATGCGGAAAACTACTTCAATAATCAAACTTACACAGTCACCTATCTGTACGAAATTACAAAAAGGCATTCATCTAGCTAGAAGAATTGGTCTTAGTTAGACCAATTCTAACTTTTTTACTTGTTTTAATATCAATATTCAACCATTCCATTCGAAACCGATCATTTGGTAGATGATTTGGATGAAACTTTCAGACATTGTATAGAATACGAAAATAGCACATCCATTGTAGGGATATCATTAATTTTGTTTTTTAAGTACAGATGTCGCTGATTATGGTAGAGTGACGGATTAATAGCTTACACCGTATTACGTATTTCGTTTCCACCTACCACGCCCTACCCCCCGCAACGGGGTTGGAAATTTCATAAATGATTTGACTGATTCAAATACCAAATGAAGCGTAATATAATTTTTTTTTTATAATTTTCAAATCAGCAACATTTTTGTTAATAATAGTACGGTTTTTTAAATTGAATGCTTTTTTCGGCTGGAGACTACTACCCCTTTTTTATATTTTTATTTTATAGATCTAAGTCAAGCGTGCATGCGACCAAATTTGTGCAGGTCTTCGACCTCGTTTTGGAGATAAATTTTTAAAGTCACGGTATATTCAAACTAAGCTTTTATGGATGTTCTCATCGAGCCTAGATTTGATGAGCTAATCAAGCTGAAGTCTCCTCTTGACAGTTTGAAGGCCTTGCAACTTCCTGGAGAACTGGCTACACACAGAAAAATATGCAATAGATTTTACAAAAAATGTAATTAAATCGATTAAAATTGCAATTGATTTTCAGACTGTTACAGTGTAATAGATATTACTATATAAAGTATTACACTGTAATAAATTTTTCTATTACAGTCTAACAACTTTTATTGCAGTCTGGCAATAAAATATATTACTGAAAAGTAAAATATATTGCTTGGCTGTAATGAAAATTATTGCATTTTTGTATTACAGTCTAATGACTTTTATTGCAGTCTGGCAATAAAATATATTACTGCAAAGTAAAATATATAGCTTGGCTGTAATGAAAATTATTGCATTTTTGTATTACAGTCTAATGACTTTTATTGCAGTCTGGCAATAAAATATATTACTGCAAAGTAAAATATATGGCTTGGCTGTAATGAAAATTATTGCATTTTTGAATTACAGTCTAATGACTTTTATTGCAGTCTGGTAATAAAATATATTACTGCAAAGTAAAATATATTGCTTGGCTGTAATGAAAATTATTGCATTTTTGTATTACAGTCTAATGTCTTTTATTGCAGTCTGGCAATAAAATATATTACTGCAAAGTAAAATATATAGCTTGGCTGTAATGAAAATTATTGCATTTTTGTATTACAGTCTAATGACTTTTATTGCAGTCTGGCAATAAAATATATTACTGCAAAGTAAAATATATGGCTTGGCTGTAATGAAAATTATTGCATTTTTGAATTACAGTCTAATGACTTTTATTGCAGTCTGGTAATAAAATATATTACTGCAAAGTAAAATATATTGCTTGGCTGTAATGAAAATTATTGCATTTTTGTATTACAGTCTAATGTCTTTTATTGCAGTCTGGCAATAAAATATATTACTGCAAAGTAAAATATATTGCTTGGCTGTAATGAAAATAATAAATAAAATAAAATACACCAAAATATCTCTCTACAAATTTTATTACATAGAGTGGAAAAAACCATATCAATATTATGTAGCAAATGAGAAAATATTTAATGCCTTATTCTTTGGCAAACATCGTTTTAAGTACAAAATATTTTAAACCTAATTGATACATATACACGCATATGTTTTTATAAGGCCTGTTATGTAATATACCTTTGTATACTTTTAATTTATGCATTTATGAGCTACTAAAAAAAGGAATAAAAAACTGGTAGAAGGCATACATACATGTAATTTTTTTATAAAACTGAATCTTACTGCTTTATAGACTATTCTTCACGAGAGTACAAAAAATCATATCAATATTATGTAGCAAATGAGAAAATATTTAATGCCTTATTCTTTGGCAAACATCGTTATAAGTACAAAATATTTTAAACCTAATTGATACATATACACGCATATGTTTTTATAAGGCCTGTTATGTAATATACCTTTGTATACTTTTAATTTATGCATTTATGAGCTACTAAAAAAAGGAATAAAAAACTGGTAGAAGGCATACACACATGTAATTTTTTTATAAAACTGAATCTTACTGCTTTATAGACTATTCTTCACGAGAGTACAAAAAATCATATCAATATTATGTAGCAAACGAGAAAATATTTAATGCCTTATTCTTTGGCAAACATCGTTATAAGTACAAAATATTTTAAACCTAATTGATACATATACACGCATATGTTTTTATAAGGCCTGTTATGTAATATACCTTTGTATACTTTTAATTTATGCATTTATGAGCTACTAAAAAAAGGAATAAAAAACTGGTAGAAGGCATACACACATGTAATTTTTTTATAAAACTGAATCTTACTGCTTTATAGACTATTCTTCACGAGAGTACAAAAAATCATATCAATATTATGTAGCAAATGAGAAAATATTTAATGCCTTATTCTTTGGCAAACATCGTTATAAGTACAAAATATTTTAAACCTAATTGATACATATACACGCATATGTTTTTATAAGGCCTGTTATGTAATATACCTTTGTATACTTTTAATTTATGCATTTATGAGCTACTAAAAAAAGGAATAAAAAATTGCTAGAAGGCATACACACATGTAATTTTTTTATAAAACTGAATCTTACTGCTTTATAGACTATTCTTCACGAGAGTACAAAAAATCATATCAATATTATGTAGCAAATGAGAAAATATTTAATGCCTTATTCTTTGGCAAACATCGTTATAAGTACAAAATATTTTAAACCTAATTGATACATATACACGCATATGTTTTTATAAGGCCTGTTATGTAATATACCTTTGTATACTTTTAATTTATGCATTTATGAGCTACTAAAAAAAGGAATAAAAAACTGGTAGAAGGCATACACACATGTAATTTTTTTATAAAACTGAATCTTACTGCTTTATAGACTATTCTTCACGAGAGTACAAAAAATCATATCAATATTATGTAGCAAATGAGAAAATATTTAATGCCTTATTCTTTGGCAAACATCGTTATAAGTACAAAATATTTTAAACCTAATTGATACATATACACGCATATGTTTTTATAAGGCCTGTTATGTAATATACCTTTGTATACTTTTAATTTATGCATTTATGAGCTACTAAAAAAAGGAATAAAAAATTGCTAGAAGGCATACACACATGTAATTTTTTTATAAAACTGAATCTTACTGCTTTATAGACTATTCTTCACGAGAGTACAAAAAATCATATCAATATTATGTAGCAAATGAGAAAATATTTAATGCCTTATTCTTTGGCAAACATCGTTATAAGTACAAAATATTTTAAACCTAATTGATACATATACACGCATATGTTTTTATAAGGCCTGTTATGTAATATACCTTTGTATACTTTTAATTTATGCATTTATGAGCTACTAAAAAAAGGAATAAAAAACTGGTAGAAGGCATACACACATGTAAGTTTTTTATAAAACTGAATCTTACTGCTTTATAGACTATTCTTCACGAGAGTACAAAAAATCATATCAATATTATGTAGCATTAATGAGAAAATTTTTAATGCCTTATTCTTTGGCAAACATCGTTATAAGTACAAGGTATCTTACACCTAATTGATACGTGTACACGCATATGTTTTTATAAGGCCTGTTATGTAATATATCTTTGTATACTTATAATTTATGCATTTATGAGCTACTAAAAAAAGGAATAAAAAACTGCTAGAAGGCATACACACATGTAATTTTTTTATAAAACTGAATCTTACTGCTTTATAGACTATTCTTCACGAGAGTACAAAAAATCATATCAATATTATGTAGCAAATGAGAAAATATTTAATGCCTTATTCTTTGGCAAACATCGTTATAAGTACAAAATATTTTAAACCTAATTGATACATATACACGCATATGTTTTTATAAGGCCTGTTATGTAATATACCTTTGTATACTTTTAATTTATGCATTTATGAGCTACTAAAAAAAGGAATAAAAAACTGCTAGAAGGCATACACACATGTAATTTTTTTATAAAACTGAATCTTACTGCTTTATAGACTATTCTTCACGAGAGTACAAAAAATCATATCAATATTATGTAGCAAATGAGAAAATATTTAATGCCTTATTCTTTGGCAAACATCGTTATAAGTACAAAATATTTTAAACCTAATTGATACATATACACGCATATGTTTTTATAAGGCCTGTTATGTAATATACCTTTGTATACTTTTAATTTATGCATTTATGAGCTACTAAAAAAAGGAATAAAAACTGGTAGAATACATACACACATGTAATTTTTTTATAAAACTGAATCTTACTGCTTTATAGACTATTCTTCACGAGAGTACAAAAAATCATATCAATATTATGTAGCATTAATGAGAAAATATTTAATGCCTTATTCTTTGGCAAACATCGTTATAAGAACAAAGTATCTTAAACCTAATAGATACATATACCAAAACGAAAATATCCAGATGTCTAAAGGCCCGGATATTAAAGATGAAAATCTATACACAAATAAAAAAATTTATATAAGTTTAATACGTAAATAAAATGTAAACATAATTATGTAAATAAATATAATTAATCAATATTAGATTTTTCAATCATCGTAAATAAAACGTTAAGGTATTTCATGTCCTTATTTGAATTTTTTTGGATTACTTCATTGTATTTGTATCCTTACACTATTAAGGACTACGAAAAAAGTCACTTGGCTATTCCGTTCAGTTTTTGGTATTACTATGTACGTTGACACGTTGCGATTTTTTCATACATTCAACTTTTTCAGTAATCGTAAATAAAACGTTAAGATATTTCATGTCCTTATTGGAATTTTTTTGGATTACTTTATTGTATTAGTATCCTTACACTATTAAGGACTAAGAAAAAACTCACTCGGCTATCCCGTTCAGTTTTTGGTATCAATCTGTATGTTGATACGTTACGATTTTTTCATATATTCAACTTTTTCAATAATCGTAATTAAAACGTTAAGATATTTCAAGTTCTTATTGCAATTTTTTTGGATTACTTCATTGTATTCGTATCCTTACACTATTAAGGACTACGAAAAAACTCATTCGGCTATCCCGTTCAGTTTTTGGTATCAATCTGTATGTTGACACGTTACGATTTTTTCATATATTCAACTTTTTCAATAATCGTAATTAAAACGTTAAGATATTTCAAGTTCTTATTGCAATTTTTTTGGATTACTTCATTGTATTCGTATCCTTACACTATTAAGGACTACGAAAAAACTCACTCGGCTATCCCGTTCAGTTTTTGGTATCAATCTGTATGTTGACACGTTACGATTTTTTCATATATTCAACTTTTTCAATAATCGTAATTAAAACGTTAAGATATTTCAAGTTCTTATTGCAATTTTTTTGGATTACTTCATTGTATTCGTATCCTTACACTATTAAGGACTACGAAAAAACTCACTCGGCTATCCCGTTCAGTTTTTGGTATCAATCTGTATGTTGACCTTGATACGTTACGATTTTTTCATATATTCAACTTTTTCAATAATCGTAATTAAAACGTTAAGATATTTCAAGTTCTTATTGCAATTTTTTTGGATTACTTCATTGTATTCGTATCCTTACACTATTAAGGACTACGAAAAAACTCACTCGGCTATCCCGTTCAGTTTTTGGTATCAATCTGTATGTTGACACGTTACGATTTTTTCATATATTCAACTTTTTCAATAATCGTAATTAAAACGTTAAGATATTTCAAGTTCTTATTGCAATTTTTTTGGATTACTTCATTGTATTCGTATCCTTACACTATTAAGGACTACGAAAAAACTCACTCGGCTATCCCGTTCAGTTTTTGGTATCAATCTGTATGTTGACACGTTACGATTTTTTCATATATTCAACTTTTTCAATAATCGTAATTAAAACGTTAAGATATTTCAAGTTCTTATTGCAATTTTTTTGGATTACTTCATTGTATTCGTATCCTTACACTATTAAGGACTACGAAAAAACTCACTCGGCTATCCCGTTCAGTTTTTGGTATCAATCTGTATGTTGATACGTTACGATTTTTTCATATATTCAACTTTTTCAATAATCGTAATTAAAACATTAAGATATTTCAAGTTCTTATTGCAATTTTTTTGGATTACTTTATTGTATTAGTATACCAATGTTTAGGTCGTGGAATGCACAGATAAACATCAGGAAAAAAAGCACTGCGTTCTATTAAAAGTTCAAGAAGTTCATTACGCCAAAGTTTTCAAGTGTCGGCTGAGTAGAAGTCACTGACATGTATAACATAGACCGCTGACACTACTGAAATCGATTACATTATCATGGGATCACTTTTCTAAAGTTGTCTCTTTTTGCTTTAGGTAGTGTGTTCCGCTGAACTTCAAATAATAAGTTCTATACGAAATCCACCATAGTGCAGTGCATTTCTATGAACGTAGTCAGTCCATATTATATATGTCAGTGAGTTGCTTTGAAGTAAGCAAATTTTTAGCCGTGTTCTTAAGAATTAACGTATACATATTGTAAAAGACATGTAATGTGATATCCAACCGAAAATTTGTACTAAACTTGAACTTAGTTTGGAAATCGTGAGTATAGTAGAGATAAGTGGTTACATTCGGTTTGCATAAAAAAATTATTTTTATAACTTTGTGAGTGCAGTAAGTATATTGGCTTAAGTCAAGTGTGAGGAAAACGCTCAGACTTTTTTTATTTTATTTTTAAATTTGGATATTCGTGATTTGTGAGTAATTTGGAGCATGTGGACAAAACTTAAAAAAATGCTGAGCGTTTTCCTCACACTTGACTTGTTCCAGTATATTTATAATTCTCGGTTTCCAAGAAAACATTTTATCGATAATTCGTGCAGTTCGTATAACGATTAAATATGGGTGGTTAATTGCGGTTAATACCTACTTAAACGCGCAACAATAAATAATTATTTTATTTTGAAGGAAATAGTAACTAAACTCGACTTTTATTGTATCCACGGGGCAGGCCACTTTAATTACAACTGATGTACCCACCACCCAAAGAAAAACACCTATTATATATGCATATATAAATGCTGTGTTCTTTTGGTTCCATGCAGTATTCTGCAGACCATAGGAGATTGCGAATTGAATTGATTTGTAGGGTGTATAGAAGTAGAAAAGGTTTTGAAAGTATAGAGAAAATAATCAAATTACCATGACTTGACTCCTTGCAAAATGTCAAAATAAAACTTGATAAATTTATGTCGATTTCGATGGGACTTCAGTGCAACACCAGTATTGTACTTTTTCTCGCAGTGCAGCACTGAAAGTGTTTGATGGGACAACTTTTATAGGAGAAGTGCAACACTGACTTCCCCTTACTTTTCACTGGATATTGTGTCGGTATTACAAATGCATACTCAAGTTGATTTTCCATCTGCTCTGTGTACTGTCGCGCTATTTGTGAAATTTTTGAGTCAAATGAATTAAAAGAAAAAGATTTTATTTGGATTATTTGCATAAAGTTTAAGAAGAAATTTCTTTCTATATATCAATAAAGAACATATATTACGTTTGACAGTTCCGTGTATATAATACGTTTGTCCACAAATACAAGGAATATGACAGAAATATGTTCGATGGACTAAAGTGCTCCCAGTTCTCCGCTGCCAGATAAAGGGCAACACTGAATTGGTTCCATCGAAATCGACATAAGTGTGTTGTACGAATTAAATTCATGACACTTTGATTATTTTCGCTATACTTTCAAAACTTTTCCTATTTTTATGCACTCTACAAATCAATTCAATTCGCAATCTTCTGAATTTAAAATGAGAATGCGGACGAGACCACAGTATTATAAATAAAATTACACAAATAACAACAAATATTTAATTTAAAAAAAATTACCTGCAAATACGGCTTTCAGATGTGTAAGGTTCCATTTTTCTAGCAAGTTCCACAGTTCCAAATCTTTAATATGCATAACTGAAGCCAATGGTTGGTCTGTATTTTCCACATTATATTCGTCCTCATTTGACATGACAAAAAAGTTGCTTATATTTCCAATGTCTATAATGGAACTATCACTGATTTTATTTTCCATTTTTTAATAATTTTTTTTTATAATAGTTTCCTGTACCCTAGGCGGACAGGCAAAGTCATTGATCATTCGTTCGTAATTGAATTTTTCAAAAATCGCTTTACCTTTGAATTTGAATATTAATTACTAAAAATGTGCTGTCAATTACATATTAAGATTTACAGGACTTTCGTTTTAATTCACAAAATCTTGGGTATCTTGCTTTTTGAAAAAAATCAATTACGAATGAATGGTCATTGATTTTGTCCGTCTGCCTGTATTAGTTGATGTGAACAAGTAATATTTTAACTTCTAATGGAAATCCTTGGTATCAAATTTACCAGAGTAAATTAACGTAAATTTTATGCAGCATGAGGAGCACAATAATTCCGTACACAAAACTCTTTTCTAACTTAAATATGTGTTTATCTCATGTCATATGCTTCCATATGAGTTCTTAACTTTGACTGCATTTTTCTCAAAATTTCAATTTGCATATGGGGCAAAGAAAAACTCAGGCCGTGATCATTTAATAACGTTAATTCTGAAGAAACTTTTAAGATACCAACACCCAACACTACTAAAAATGTTCTTCCTCTAAACCCAACTTAGAAGGTAAATATATTTCTGGTC
The DNA here is from genome assembly GCA_963924295.1 of Dioctria rufipes. Classification (NCBI taxonomy): domain Eukaryota; kingdom Metazoa; phylum Arthropoda; class Insecta; order Diptera; family Asilidae; genus Dioctria; species Dioctria rufipes. The sequence continues at coordinate 66,174,020 of OZ002744.1, read as the reverse complement.
CACAAAAAGAGTACAAAAACCAAACAAAACTAGGGAGACTTTCACTACACTTCGCTTTCACTATTATTTATTATTATTACAATGTCCATAAAGTCTAAACCACTAAACTTTTCTTTATAACGAAATCACCAAAACAACAACCGACTTGCTTTCATAAAATCGCTCCTAATCAACTAATCCAACAATGTCGGATGCATCAAATAGACAAATAGCAAGTGTCAAGAGCTATTGATTGAAACATTTGTAAAAATTACTGTGTTTTAATTGATTTCATTGTTTCATAATAAAAACAACTGCACAGCTGTAATAGAATTTATTGCGGCGCAGTAAAATTTGTAACTGAGTAATTTCGTGTAATGGATTTTACTAGCACAACAATAAAATCTATTTTAGTGTCTGTAATAGAAAAACTTGTTACAAATAGTAAAATATACTACCGATAATTTCTATTACATATTTAGTAAATGTAATAGAATTTATTACGGCGTAGTAAAATTTGTAACCGAGTAATTTCATGTAATGGATTTTACTAGCACAACAATAAAATCTATTTTAGTGTCTGTAATAGAAAAACTTGTTACAAATAGTAAAATATACTACCGATAATTTCTATTACATATTTAGTAAATGTAATAGAATTTATTACGGCGTAGTAAAATTTGTAACCGAGTAATTTCATGTAATGGATTTTACTAGCACAACAATAAAATCTATTTTAGTGTCTGTAATAGAAAAACTTATTACAAATAGTAAAATATACCACCGATAATTTTTATTACATATTTAGTAAAATTTATTACAAAATAGGCAATTTTATTAAAAATGTAATAAGCGTCCGAACTTTTTCAGTTTTTCATGCTTTTGTAAAATTTATTACACAGCAGCAATTGATGTTACTACACTATTTCTCTGTGTGTATATAGCATCAATTTTTTTTTACATGTTTAAATAATCATATAGAACACACTTTTTTACCTACTCCCAACCAACCATGTTCAGAATTATTCAATTGCTCAATACGAAGATATCTACGCAAACCCAAAATCCCAAATATCTTACCTTTAGCCTAAGTGAATTTAAATTTGCAGGAATTAAAGCTTGATATGTCACTGACATTACAAAATTCCATTTATTATTACTTTCATATACAAGAGAACCCAGAGGCTTGCTTTTCTTGGAATATCTGCTGCCATGAGTACCTGTCCTACAACAGCCATGGAAGCGTTATTAAACCTTCCACCTCTGCATTTGCGGGTGAAAAGGGAAGCGATCCCAGTGCATTAGACTACAAAAGGAGAAACAGTTCAAGCCAGGTGATCTGGTTGGTCATTTACTGCGTAACTTAAAATAGATAAGCTTCGCGAAAATGACGATAATATATGATATAATCACACCCAAGGTGGATACTATAAGACCATTGACGTGGATTTGGGAAACCAACAACAATGAAGTTCCGTCCTTCCAGTAAGAATCAATGCTGTGGTATACAGACGGTTCCAAAACGAACAGTAGTCTCAGACTAGGTGTATATGGTCTCAGATACCATATTTCAAAGGCCGTGGTCTCTACTTCTGTCGAATTATGAGCTGAGTTATTAGCCATAGACTAATGACTAATAGACTAAATGCACCAATACTTGTATTAAAAGAGCCATGAATAGCTCAGCCATCAATAACCTTTCGGATAGTCAAGTCGCTCTCAAGGCTTTAAAGTCCTTCAGTATTAAGTTAAAAATTATCGAGGAGAAACAAAGTCATAAGTACTATAAAGTAAATGAAATTGCTGACGGCCTAGCCAAAACAGGAGCGAAAACTCCCTTTGTCAAAACAGAGCCATTTTGTGGTACTTCTAAATCCCTAATCCCTTTATTGAGAAAGGCTAAAAGGACTTCGTCAGACCAAAAAGTTGATATACATTTCTGGCGGAAAAACAAAAGAACTCAGAGAACAGAGCTCAAAATAATCACAGAGCTCTTTTCAGGCTACTGCTTCTTATTATTCTAATTATCTCAAACTAGCACGTTAAATTAGATTACACACCGGTATAGATAAATAATTAAAAATGATAACAAAGCCACTAGCAATTAAAACTTATTGTAATAAACTATATATACAGGGTGTCCCGTAAGTCGACGTCAAGCCGGAATCGGGTGATAGACCAAATCATAACAGTTACCAGAAAAATATTAAAAAAAATCTAAGTCATGTATTTTTCAAATTATAGACATTTCTTTTGTTTTCGAGAAAATGTACACCCTGTGGTGGTTTTTTAGCTCCTGTTGCTACAAATCTTTACTTTTTTTCAATTTTATTTTTCTTATGTAATCCCGAATAGCGCTTATGTAACCTGTTGCTTTTTAAATTCTAAGCCAACTGTTCCAGCTTGGAAGAAAATGTCACATTTTGCCGAACCAAGAATATAAAATTAATACTTCACCCAACTTTAACTGATTGTACTGAAATAAAAAAAAAAAATGTACGACGCCAGTTTGGCAAGTAACTTTAAAAGTTGACGCATTTAATAAGGATTCTAAAATGGTATAACACTTGCTACAATATTTCTTAGATTACGAAAAAAAAATGTTTTTCTTCAATAAATCCAGTTTCGAAAAATTTCTTTTGGCCTATTTAAAATGATTCTAGTGTGCCCAAAGCTTGCCGGAAGACCGTAACTTTAAGATTCTAGTTTGAGTGAGACAGAGAGTCATTGCATGAAATGTGAGTGAGCAAGATAGTAACGCTAGCTCGTAAAATCATTGAGTTTTTACAAATTTAAGCTGTTGAATTTGTCAACAATGGAAGATTTGCCCGTCTGATAACTCGATCCTTGTTAAGAAGACGTCGAACTTGTATTGCAGCTGAAGGAAGGCAGTTTGAACATCTTTTGTAAATAATAAATCTTAGCATCCAAACAGGTTACATAAGCACTATTGGGGATTACATAAGAAAAATAAAATTGAAAAAATGTAAAGATTTGTAGCAACAGGAGCTAAAAAACCATCACAGGGTGTACATTTTATCGAAAACAAAAGAAATGTCTATAATTTGAAAAATACATGACTTAGATTTTTTTTTAAATATTTTTCTGGTAACTGTTATGATTTGGTCTATCACCCGATTCCGGCTTGACGTCGACTTACGGGATACCCTGTATATATGTAATAATAAATAATAACAATACGACTTGGAATTAATAATTATTGTAAACGACTATATAAATATACCGTATGAACTGAATAAGTAAACGAGCGATAAAAGGCCACAATGGCACGTATCCCATAAAGAAGATGGGTTTGACTGAGACTTCATTCTGCCATTTTTGCCAGGATGCTCGGAAAACTACTCTGCAACTGCGAAGCAATGCGGGGATTACTCCACCTCGAACATGCTTTTCCTCCACCAATCTACGCGTGGAATCTCAATCCCAGAATGGTTTTAGACTTTATTAACAGTCTTAACCTTAAGCCTGCGCATCGCTCCATGAATATAATCTGATCTAATCTTGAAGAGAGAAATTTGGGAAAATGTATTCTATTCTAATCCTTAAATCGAAAAACAATCCAGACCCAAAATGTCATGTTAAAACAATGTATACAAATTTAGCTTGTGGAAGAAGTATGAAGTACATATAACATTTACAGCTAGTTAAGAGGACATCTAGGTACACTAGATAAATTAAACTTCATAAGTTTAGAAGAATATTCACTTAAGTATAATGGCCCCCCCCCATATTGTGTTACTTAGGTTTATGGTTTCAAAATAAAAATACAGAGAAAAAATGGTAGAGGTCTTCAATAGCAAAAAATACTATTTACATATTTACTATTTATTATTACCAAGAAAACAAACAAAAAATTAGCTCGGAGCTGCCGTATTTTCATGGAAAATATAAAGCATTTATCATAATTAGTAGTGTGTGGATTGTATTCAAGTGAACTGTGAAGTACGCATTGAAATGAGCAAGGAAAAGTTAATTGACTTAGGGACATGAAGATTATGACATATTATAATAGAGATGCGAGAATGAAAATTTGGGAAGAAAAATTAATGTTTATTTATTTCTACTTTTTAATCTTTTCTTGAGGCTTTCTTTCATTAAATATTTCTCCCATTCTTACAAAAAGTCCTATGAAGAACTGATTTCTTGTTTAGTTTGTGTTCATTGAAACCTTTCTTATATGTAAACAAAAAGGATTCATCCACGTATATGAAAAATCTTTATGTTCAATAGTCAGTGGCAGCAAACTCATGCGTGACAGTTCTAGCATTTTTTTACTAGACTAGGTAAGTAATATTGGGTTTAAGGACTTAGACTTTCAAAGTATATTTTGCTTGCAGTTATCAAATAGTATTCAAATAATAGGTATTAGTTCTTTTTTTTAATAAATTAAAGGTATTTTGGCCGGCCAGTACTTGGTAATAATTATTTGTAAAATTTTATTCATGGCCTTCAGACTTCGATCTTATTGCTGGATTTTATATTACAAAACCAATCAGATATTCTGCCTAAATTATCTCAATATAATAGATTCAATTTCCTTCAAACTTTCAAAAAAATTTGGAATCAAGTTTTCAAATATTTCTATAGTTCAGGAGTTTTCTGACGAAATTAGTGAAGTACATAATTTTCTTAAAACCACATACTATAGAACTGTAGAACTTCAATGTCTTAAAAAATTAGTAAATTCAAATACAAAAGTGTAGTACAAGTGTAGTAAATTACTTCCACTAAGATTAATTGATTGAAAATTTTCCGTAGTTAGGTACTAAGTATACAGTACTGTTTTATAAATCATTCTTAGTATGATGGTGATCATTTCATAAACATGCAATGACAGTGCAAATGATGATGAGAGTACAAATTTTGGTAGAGATAACTCATTAAATTTTTAAAAAATTGAGTTGTTAAATCGCAGTTAACGACTAATGAGAAAACTGAACGAATTATGAAGAATTAAAATAAATAAATTAAAATATGTATACATATGTATGTAAAACCATAGAGATTTTGTTTAAGAATTCTATTTCAAAAAACAGTTTCAATATAAAATTATAAATTTTCATAACAAAAAAGTAACAAAATCAAAATTTTTATTATACTTATAAGTTACACGAACTTCACGTATCATTGCTAAATTAGGTAATTTTATGAAAATTGATTAAAAAAACTGGTTTTACTACGAAAAATCTTTGAAAAAGAAATTTCTTTGCAAAAAGGTGGCGTTTCGTATCGGGAAGAACCGAATATACTCATCAGTGAATAGCTAAGCTAATCTCATAAATGGACTAAAAATAATTTTTAAGTGTGAAGTATATGAGCCGAAATAAGTCTTTATTTCATTTTGATGTTAATTTTGCCAATTGCTATGGCGTACATACAAATTTTTCCTTACTAGAACTTTTAATATTTTCACACAAAATCTCGGGATAATCATATGATTGTTCATTATCAAACTTTTTAAAAACTAAGAAATTTTTGATGAAACATATGTATATCAAAATATTTCTTGATTGATATTTTAATTAAATATTTATTGCTTATTTTCCATAATTCTGAAAGAATTACATAAGAACTCCAAGGAATTTTATTTTATTTTTTATAAGAGCTGGAGTAAGAAGAAAATTATGTAATTTGATGTTGTAGTCTTTTCAATGCATAGAAAGGTGACACAGTCAAAAAACAAAAAAACATTTATTTCCTGTATCATAGAATGGGAACATGTAAATAAAAGAAGATAAACAAGCCCCCTGTGCGTTTGTAGGCTACTATAAAAACAAGCATAAGACTGCGCGGGATAGTAGGAGGTCGGCCACGAATAGGCCTGATCGTGCCATGCTTTCGACACTAAAAATGAATATATATAAATTCAATGAAGAGAAAAATCTCTCTGAATCATCAGATTGCAAGGTGTGAATTGTAGAAGTTTTAAAAATCTGGATTTAATTATACAGTGAAATAGTTGGTTCCATGTTTGGCTAAGCAGTATGTTTTTAAATTGGTATGTGGTAAGCAAGTAGTAAACAAACAAGAGAAAAAGTAAAAGTTATAATTGATCAAGACCAATAATATTATATCCTAAATGAAAATAAAAGTTAAATAAAGTGAAAGCCCAAGTTTTTGTATGGCAACATCAAGAAGAGGTTGTCCGATTTAGTTCATTTTGGAAAGTTTTTTTTTTACTATTTTTATAAAAACGCTCTGTACAAAACTTCAGCTCTCTACGTAGACGCGTTCTCAGGCAGTGTCCAAATATATAGTGAAAAGCCAAAATTTTGTATGGCAACAACAAGAAAGGGTTGGCTGATTTAGTCCATTTTGAACTTGTATTTGGAGTTTTTATGAAAATGTTGTGTAGAAAATTTGAGTTCTCCACGTCTGCGCGTTCTCAGGCAATTTCCAATTATGTAGTGCAAAACCAAAGTTTTGTATGGCAACATCAAAATAAGGTTGCCCGATTTAGTTCATTTTTTAAAATTTTATTTACTATTGCTATGAAATTACCATGTACCAATTTCCAGCTCTCCATGTTGACACATTCTGAGGTACTGCCCAAATATATATTGAAAATGGAATTTTTGTATGGCAAAGAATACAAAGAAGTTGCCCGATTGGTCCCATTTTTTTTAAAACTCGTGTGCAAAATTTCATCACTCTCAGCAAACGCATTTTCGCGTTATCGTCAGGACGGACAGATGGGCATGCAAAAAGCAAAATAACTTTTAATATTATGTGGGGTTGTTCAACCCATTTTGGAATCACAAATTTAGTATACCCCATTATTTAATCTAGGTTATAAAAACTGCGGAAGATAGAACTATTAGACTATACTCAAGCTGTGTCATCTTTTTGTTTTTAAAAAGCTTAAACATGTCGAAACAACAAATATTACCTAATCCTCGAATATCTCGCATTCCTGATGTTGTATTGTATTGCAAGCTGCAAATTTTTCGTCTTTATTGGACTGAAATGTTTTTTTTTCCCCAATAAATTTACAAAATGCATTGAGATGCAGAAAAAATATCGAACTTTTCGACCCAGCGATCAGAGAGGTCTCATCAGTGTGGTTATCTCTGATCGCCTACCGCAGAAGCTCGATTATAGAAGTCACCCAATTATCCATATAAATACTTTTTAACAAAAGCAAGTGTGAATTATATGGTAGCAACAGTTCTCATTGCAATTTTCAAATTAGATGATTATTCACCTTGTTGCCGCATGGTACTCGGATAACCCAAGTAAAAATTTAAGCTGGAAATTTTTCATCTTTATTAGATTGAAATTCATTGGAAAAAAATGGTTTTCCCCAATGAATTTACAAAATGCATTGAGACGCAGAAAAAATATCGAACTTTTCGACCCAGCGACCCGAGAGGTCTCATCAGTGTGGTGTGGTATTTCACTCTGGAAATTACTTCACAAACTGCTAAGCTGTCAAGTCATAATTTTATCATTAGAACACAAGTTCTCCCTAGAACAAGAATTCGCAGTAATACAGTTAAAACTTATATTCATATAAATACTAGTACTTATTATTTAGAGAAGTGTGTCGTCATTTATACCAGCAAATCCTTGCAAACATTGTGTAACTAAATTGCTGCGGTCATAAAAACGGAAATAAATATTGTGCTGCCTTTTTATTGTCATGGCGATATTATGGCGATAGCCCGAAAAATAGAGAAATTAGATTTCGGGAAATATTACGATTGGTATAAAAATCGCTTTCTCATTCCTATATTATTGCATTTTTAATACGTACACCGCTGGTATATATATAAAGAAAATAAATAATAAATATAAAATTCAAAAATTCCCAAAACCAACTAAATTTCTGATTTAATGACTTAAGCATAAAAATATAAAAATATTTATCGCCATAACGATCAAAAAATGAATCACTTACACGATGTATAGGCGATGTAACATTTACTAATTTTAGCTCGTATGAACATAGGAATATACAAGCTCGAGAAGAGAGTAGCGGGCCGGTGAGCGGACGACATCCCACACATTGGGCCATCCCACACGAGTATTCCTAATGTAGCATGCAAACAGGTTTTTTGAGGAAGAGGTCAGAAGAAGCAAACACATATCTCTGCAAAGTGTAGAGATATCTCTTTGCTCCTTCTGATCTCTTCCCTACAAAACCGGTATGCATACTGCATTAGGAATAATCGTGCGAGATGACCCACCCTTCCCTTGTCTTACTGCAGGAGTTTTTTTTTGTTTAAGATGAAATCTTAGTTCTTTACACAGGATGAGTGTACAAAAAGAGTGAGAGTGAGCTCTTACTGCATGGCTGTAGTGGGCCGCTAATGCCTTCTAATATGTTGGTGTCATTGCCGCCGCCTTTATGACCTCAACGCTGATAGAGCCAATCTGATTAAATACTCATATATCCTTGTTTTCTTCAAAGTATTATCATGTCGGTTAAGTCCATTTTTTGTAGGCTTGGGCCTTCATATAGCATGTTATTGAGGCTTATACGGATAGCAGCATTTGGAAAGGCATATAATATGACCCGTAGTTTTTTTGTAGAGTTAATTTTTTCTTATAGCTTGATCTGGCAAATGTACATAGTATCCTTCCTTAGACCCTTGTTTTGATTGGCATCATATGTTTAAGATTTATACAAGTTTACTCGTAGTGGATGGAACCTAACAATACTTAAATTTCGTTACGGGAAAAGTCCAGCAAAAGGGACTAAATGGGCTAAAATGCAGAAGAGAAAAGTCACCTGCTTTAGCATTAGCCTACACTTGTTCGGCAAACGAAAGGTACCGAGCTGGAATCTAAGGTGATACGAGATAGTTTTTTGTTTTTTTTATAATTTTTAATATAATTTATCATGGGGTCAATTTATATATTTTTTCAAGTAAGCTACTTCTTGGCCTTCTTTGGTACAACAAAAAAGGAAAAAATATTTGTTATTTTATCACACAATCTTTGGTTTAGCGGAATTAAGTCCTGGTGTGACTTATCAGCCAGGCAACAAAATTGAGTGGAACTAGAAAAATGGAAATAAATTTTTTTTAAAAAATTGAAAAAAATAGAAAAAAGTTGGAAAAATAGAAAAAATCAGATTAATTCAATTGAATTAAATCTGTAATCGCGCGCAGTTGGCTGAAAAGCTTTGCCGCCCTAAACCGAAGATTGTGTGATGGAATAAAATGTTTTTTTTTCTTTCTTTTTTGTTGTAGGCGAAGAGTCTCAAGAAGTAAGTACTTTTATAATTTTGAATCATTATTATCACGACATCAGTATCCTTTAAGCGACATAGAGTGGAAAGTAAATGGTTACTCTCCATTTGATCCTGATGATGCATGTCAGATTTAATTCACTCCATGATCATTCAATTGATGCTGTTTCTGCAGATTAGATTAGAAATGTTTTTTTTTATTTTTTGTGGAAAAGCCATAGATAGCTCTAAAAATATTACAAAAATCATAGAAAATTTCCAAATCTGCATATTTATCAACAACAAGATTTCTGTTGAAAAAGCTCGGAAGCAAAATGTTATATTAAAAAACAAAAATTGAATTAAATCGAGCTCGTTTCACAGCCACAGTACAAGATTACGAGTACGGATATATTTTTCAGTGATCTTAAATGATCGTTTATGCTCTTTTATGCCAGCTAATAGGCTTTTTAGCGTTCGATCATCATGCTTAGACTTAGACTAACCTTAAGACAAGACGCCGCTAATTTCCAATGAATTTTCCATTCTAATTATCATAAAAAACCCGATACGATGCTTTTTCGATTAATTGCCTTGAGTCAGTGATACTCAGTCTCACAGACCGGAGATTGAAACAATTTAAGAATGAAAACTTCTTGCGAGATCAGTTAGTATTCTAGTAGAAGCTAAGACGAACAGGTCTTCCGCTGAGACCTAATTGAGCTTTTAAATTTGTGATATCGATTGTAGTACCCCAGGAGGGTAGAGTGGCGGAATTGCCGCGAGCTTTAGTTTTTTTTTTTGTTTATAACGAACGCATTTAGGAATATTACCGGAAATTAGGAATTAAGAAATATTAAGTGAGTGTTGAATACGTTTCTAAATAATTTTACTAAAAATTAGTGTTCCAAAGGAGTGTTGTTCTTCAAAATGAATGTGCTTTTTTTGGAAGTATTTGATAATTAATTGATTAACTAAAAAATAGAGTTATCACAACTGTTTTAGTTTGAGATTATCAATTTGGTTCAATTGACGTTTCATGAAGATAGTAAGGACATTCATTTCCGCCAATTTAAGAAAAATACAACTGCGTGCGAAGTTTTAAATTTTGTTATGTTTTGAAAAGTGTAAAACTAGGGATTTCCATGCTTTATTATTTCGTTTAAATGAAATTTTATACATTCTCAAAATCAATAATTTTTAGATATAATTTATTTGTTAACTAAAGCGCAAATTCCTTTTTTATTTTTATTTTTTACATTTTTGTAGTATCTGTGTAGTAGTAGTAGTTTCTTTTGTAACATTTGTCTGTAATATAAAAAAAAAACTCGCTAATAAATTTTACAAGAGAGACATCTTGAGATATGTATATACAGGTCTCATGTAGTAATTAGACAAAGCTTAGGTATTTATTTCCAAATGGTCTCAGATCCTAGTCGCCAGTTTATATGTAGACTTATAAGTCAATTACTTCAATTACTCAAGTATATTCATTCCGCAATTAAAATTATACAAATGAAACTAGTGGAACACGAAAAATTGGACTTATACATCAAATTAATCTAATTTCTTAGCAAGTGTGGTAATTGGATTGAAAACTTTTCAATGGACCAACGATAAACTATTATTAGGAATTAGTCGTAATCGATCGTAAACATGTGTCTCAAGAGGAAGAATTCTTTAAAAATTGTTTCCTTTTTATTCTTTTGTAATTTAAAGCTGAACACTGAAATACTCAGCATTAGTATTTAATTACTGCTTCTTCAGTAGAAAAGGAGGCTGTCCATGAATTTTTTTTCTTGTGACAGTTTTTGGGACACTCTTTGATCTATCAGTTGATATGGCTTCTTTTAAAATGGTTATTCTCTATGTGTCTCTGAGTCCGTCTGTATGACGCGTTTGATGGCGGATATAATCTAGGATATGTTCTACGATATTGAAGTTATTACGTCGTCTGTGGGTCATTCAATTCAAATCGTCGACTTAGATTTCGACTCAGTCGTTAGTTTTAATCGGAGATCACTAGAGAGTTGGAGAGGTTCTGGTTTTTATGGAATACTTTTTATGTTATACAAAAAACATAAAGATTCTGAGTACTCATTTAACTGTTCAGACTTTTCACTGAGTGATGCAGTGTCCAATTCAGAGTTAAAACATTCAACTTTAAATTTCTTTTGTGGAGTTCGACTATGCTCATCGTGGGCAATTTCACCAACTTGGCGTTTAAAATGTCTTATTTTCTTTGTAGTCTTTAACACAGGTATTTGAAGTTCTTCAGCCAAGTTCTTCGATATTGAAATTACGTTTATAAAGCCCATATTTTTGCGCAGTTCTGCATAGAAATGAATATGTATACTTCTTTCCACATATATTCAATCTAGCGTTGAATGTAAATTTAATTTAGTCATTTAATCCTAGCGTACGTTTTCATAGTAACTGATGAGAGAAATTTGCGCTCTCTACCGACGTTTCTTGTATTACATTGAATTGGTATTTTTTTAAGGGATGGTACCTTACATCTAAAATTAAGCCGATATTTTGTAATTCAGCTGCCTAGCCGCCGCTAAGAGTGTACCAGGTCAGAATATGCAAGGGCAGTCTTCGGGGCCTCTACACCTCTGGCGTCCTAGGTGGTCGCCCAACCGCGCCTTACCCTAACGCCGCTAATGATAAAAAAATGCATTCGTAAGATCATCCTTAATAGCTATTAGAGTTAGTTGGTTTAATACTGATTTGGGCGATTCTCTAGAGTCTAGATGAATATAGGCATTCATCAAGGCATTCAATATGGGAACCCCTGTTTTGAAAATAAGATCATTAAAGTTGTTTTCCGCATTTCTATTTAGACCGGTTCATCACACTTAAAAAATGTTACAACTATTTGCATAGCTTTTTATACTGCGAATGTTACCCAATTGTAGTTAAATTTTGAAGTTCCGCTTGAAATTTTAATGTAATTACTGCACTCAAAATTTGATGCTTTCAACCAGTAATACCCAAATAAACGTGCATATTTATGGCAACTTTATGAAGGAGTTATCCGCTTTCGCCCATTTTCGACTTAACTCTAGAGCTTCTATTAAATATCCTCTTTCTTGTGATTACTGGATTGACTGACCCTGTTTAGACGGCTCAGTATGCTCCCTCTGCCTCACAAAAACTTAATGATAAAATTAAGATTGGGGGCAGGAATGAAGCATCACCCTACCCACGGATCTCGTGCGTCTGAGTCAGCATACTGAACTGTCTAAGCTGGGTCTTTGCAACCTTCCAGTTTGGGATAACTTGAGTCAGGATTTTACCCATACAGGAAAGTAAGTAGATTCCTCTCAAGTTGGAATAGGTAGATCGCTTTTTTTTTGAGATTTTATTTTAATCCACCAGAAAAGTATGTCTGTTTTATGTAAGCGTTGTTCATTCTTGTTATTAATGTTTTCGTTCTCTGGAGCCTGCAGATAGATGCAATATTATGTTTTTCTACTCTTTGGTCATCAAGCTATGTATCTATTCTGGTTCTTCATTGTATTGCGCTTTTCCAATAGTTGTTTAATCAATCTCTTTGCTTTTGGTCCAAGTACATATTTTTTGAGAAATTCTTGACCTTTCATCGTTGTGATTCATTGGTGTTGTTAAATAATTTTTTTAATGCCCTTTTCGTGGTTCATTTTATACCACATTTATAAATCATTTTCATTTTATGGCTCCTATAGTTATATTTCATGCGTGATGTATCTCCATACATCCGGAAATATGCAACTAATCTATGTTTTGTGGAGATTTTACTTTTCGTAAATATCAATTGTATTTGCACTTTTCTGGATAGTAGTGATAATGTTGCACATCCTGTAAATTTTTCCACCTGTGGCTGTATTTTTTTTATGATTAAAACTCATACCATCTACAACAATTTCATGAGCGCTGCAAAATGAAATGAAGATGTCATTGGTACATAGCTCATTTCTTATTCTCTAACAATATTCTGAAAGTTGATGTTATTGGATTGTACATAAAATTCAGTTCTTCTGCTTCATTAGTTTGAGGTTAGCATTGCGGTATTACAAAGTTTCTTAATATGGTACGCAAAGGCGTTGTAATAATGTTTTCCAAAACTAGTGATTAGAATCGAGGATGGACCTGGTGGTGACGTTTATCCTTTATAACAGCAACTTCCCTATGTTCTTCAAATGTTGAAATTCTAATAAGTTCTCCTTCATAATGGCATCATGTTTTGTTAAGTCCCATAACCGTGAGGCTCGATCAATTAGTTTGAAATATGTAAGTACTGTAAAAGATTACTAAAAATGTATGTGGAAACGTGGATGTTTGATCAAACTTTGTGATACTTTAATTGGTTATTTCCCAGCAAATAATTTCTCGAAGTTTTGCTTTTGCGAAGAATTCTCGAAGAAGTAAAGAGTAGGAAAGAAGTTTCGGAAGTAAAAAATATCCATGAATACTTCAATTTTCCAAGATGACTTGATTTTTCGATAATTTTTCATTTTAACTAAATATACTCAAAGATATACCTATTCTGAAGAGTCAAGTAGAAACTGTATGTTCTGAGAATTTATTCTGTTGCGTAATTTATGCGCATTTCAGAAAATTCTTTCATTTCTGAGTGACTCTCGTCGATAGTGGAGCTTTTTGTCAGAGGTTAAATGATATTACTTTTGTCAGCAAAAATCATACTATCTCCGTTAAGGACAACAACAATTTCCTTTAATTTTACTTCAAATGTTGAATGAAATCATTATGAAGATATTCTGTCTAAGGCGTGTAACACTAACAGGTAATAACTCGTTGACTCGCTTCGATATCGATTCATTTTTTCAAAAAAAAAAAAAAAAAAAAAAAAAAACTGAGTATACCTAACCTATAAAGCTACTATATTCAACCAAAATACAAAAAGTTCGAGATAATATCGATAAAACGACTCGGAATCGAATCATTTTTACGATTCGATATAACGTTCCATTTTTTTCTTTTTCAGATCGATATCGAATCGAAAATGACTTCGAGATCGAAGAGAAAGAATATCCAAGAGAAATGTCAGAGGTGGACTCAGATTTTTTGATTGGGACATTTCTCTTGAATATTCTTTCACTTCATGAATCAAATCACTTATTACCTCTGATTAATCTTACTGAAATATATCGGTGATTGTCAGCGAATAAAATCTGAGTCCATCTCTGTGTGTGAATAAAAGTTTATTTTCTACTTTTTCATGCGACTTGGCCTCAGTTTTGTTTGAAAACTCGTTTTTTACTTATTTTATTTCAGTACACATTTAAACGAGAATTTGAGAAAATGCGGATTGAATTTCAATTCACCTACATTAGAACTTTTTTATTCCAATTGAATATTAACAAACATTTTTGTTTAATTGTCGAAGAATTTCATTTTATCTAAAGACAACGAAGTCAGAACTGACGTCAAAAAAGCGTAAAGAAGAAGTAATTTAGTTGATTGACGGAAATTTCCACCGAGTTTAGGTGTCCAACTAAATGTAAAACTTAATAACAAATTCCCTGATTGCGTTATGATGACCCATTGCGTATTTCCTTTCGAAGCATTCTACTAAGTATATCTAATGACGTCATTATCTCAAATTAAGAAGAGGATAGAAACAGGGACATTAGTCTACTTATTTAAGAATAGAGGATTTCGGTTATGAGCAAATATTTACAAGAGGATTGGGAGAATTGTAAATTTTTGAGCGGAATTGAAAGTTCAATAGGTGGATTTTAAGTTGATGTGTGTACATACGTCATGAAATAATATAACAAAAAAATTGCAGTCGGTTCCTAAAAATTTGTTCATTAAAATTACTTGTCAGATTTTGTCGTGCAAAGTTTCAAAATTTTCAAATTTTCCACGTGAAAACTTTGATTAAGTTCAAGTAGAGTTGAATATTCTTTCTTAGTTTTCGCGAATTCATTATATGTCCACTATCCGTGTATGTATCAGCCAGTCTTGAGTTATACTTTCTAGAGCTTAGTTGACAATGCTGTCAATTTGAGATGAGTTGATTAATATGTGCTTTATATCAGAGAAATTGAAAGGCCTGCATAACTGTGAGCAAGAAGCGGCAGTACGCTGATGAGATCATACTGATTAAAACATGTTATGGTACAAAGTAAAGAATTCTCGTCACTATGAATGGCTCAGTTTTTGTCATGAACAAAGAACGACAGCCAGGCAAAGTGAATATGAAGTATAGAAGAACTTTGCAGCACGTAGCCAAATCAAACTACATACATATGTATCACTAATCAACAACGGGAGCATCAAACGTTTGATAAGTAGGTAAATACATAGTTAAACGATATTATTATGTTTGGACACTGTCTGAGATCTTGAAATTTTGTATACGGCGTTTACATAAAAATTTTGAATACAATATCGACAAGAGAAAAAGTTATAATTGGTCTAAAGACCAATAATAATATACCCTAGATGAAAATAAAAATTAAATAAAGTCAAAACCAAAAGTTTTGTATGGCAACACTAAGGAGGGGTTGCCTGATTTAATTCATTTTTGAAATTTTAGAAGAAAATCCATTGTCGATTGCATTTAATTTTAAACGACTCTGGTACTATACAAACTTTTTGCATAAATGAACGCCGTTCATCTGCACTCGATAATTTTAAAACAATCGATGAGCTTGCGGTATTTCCGTTAGATTTAATTCTGAAAGCGTCAGCGTCTGAAGATGGTGTGTGTTCTACCAAAGAACAGATGTTTTTTTGCAATTTCAGCAGGCTTTTAACTAATAAGATGAAGTACACCTTTAATAATTACATCAGATTGCCGTTGATCACTTTGAAGATGTTCGTTGTCTCGGGAAAGCATCTCACATCTGTCTTGGAGTAACTTTACTTGTTTAGCCAATGACTGAAATCGTTGATTGTAATTAGCAAATATACCCTGAATTTGTTCCATTAATCGAAACGCTATTTCGGACAATTTGTAATTTAATAAATCCTCAAGCCTACTCATTAATTTAGTCTCAAGAAGAGGGTCAGACGAAAGAGAAGCTATACGCTGTTTATCATCTCTGGGATTTTGATTCTTTGCTGAGCCTTTGGTCGATATTATTTTCAATGAGAAACGCGAAATTATTGAACTTATTTATAAAAATTTAACGCCACACTGACTCGAGCAAACAGTGTGCCAATAATTAAGTATGTTTACACACAAAAAAAAAAAAAAAACGCGGTAATATGTAACAAACAAGGCAAAATTTACAGGTGAAACTGAAGAAACATCTACTCAATATTGCACAGAACTGAGAGAGTTATTGTGAGGATGGATAGACAGACAGACGGACAGACGGCCGAATAGAGGGATATGCAAAAATCAAAATAATTTTTAATATTATGCGTGAGTGTCTAACCCTTTTTGCTCTATCAGCATTACTTCTATGCGTTACCCTCTAGATTTCATCTAGGGTATAAAAGTAGAGTAAATTGCGAAACCTCTTCTTGGTGTTTTTACTTATACTGTAAGAATGACGTTTTTATTACACCGAAAAGTTCATCACATTATAAAATCGTATTAAATCGGCTATAATAATTTTTACTGTCCGATGAGCCAATCGAGACATATGTAGATGCGAAAAACTACTTTAATAATCAAATTTGCACATACTGTGGAAAAGATATTTCTCCAGAACTTTCTTACAGTAAAGACATGAATTTTATGCCACGACCGTGCTAGAAAAGTTCCAAAAATCGCGTATTGGTCTATTTTTTTGAAATATGACCATTTGTGGCATACTTTCGTCAACTGAACTCCTGGTTGTAGTATACTACTATGGTAAAAATGAAGCTCTGATTTTGCCATCATCGCTTCTTCGGGAAGATGCAAAACCCTCGAGAATACTTCCCAAGCCATGAAACAGAGATCTATATGTATGCGTTGTGAGTCCGTTTTCTAAAATGTTCTATATTGATAGTTATGGAAAAGTGCTAAACATTCACTTTATATATGCTATAGAGCCTAAACTACTATCCCTGCAGGAAAATAGTCTTCTAGTAATTTAAAGCTTGGTTCCTTACCTTCCCAAAGGCTACACATCGTATAGTATATACCTTACTTAACAAAATTACAAAGTAACCTTACCATTTTTCCTGAGGTTTGTTTGAGGTATTGTAGTCATTAGGTTAAGATAATTTTTTTTTAAATAATTTTGTTAGGAAAGGTATGAAAATTTCATTACAGTTCGGAAGATAAGAAAGCAAGCTTAAGATTATCAGAACATCATTTTTCTGTATGAATAGTAGTTTAGCGCGGAGCAGCTATTCAAATCAAACTTTTGTCGGTTTTACATAAGAACACTGCAAATATTTTAGAATGTAAAGACTCCGTTGGGCCTCGCATGTGGTAGGGAGGGAGTCTGTTTCATGGCTTGTGAACTTATGACTTGTGACTTATAACAATGGACCAATGAGGTAATACTAAAGGAGATGCAATCATATGTACGGTCCGTGTACATGAGCGTACCCAAAATTGCCCTGCATTTGTGTATGTTTTATTTCGCCATATATAGTCTTCGCTTCAAATGGTTTGTTTTGGGCTTGGTGCATTGACGCAGGAAAATCCATGAAATAACCGTAGGGGCACAAATATTATTCACAAACTTTTTACCACTGAACTTTTCTTCTTAATTATTAACTTTTTTACGTTCATGTTTGCAAATTCAGTAAATACTTTTGAGTATATGGAAATAAAAGCGATTAAAATTGCGCATAGGTTGTGCAATGGTGTACAGGTGTACAAATTTTACCGCGCTTATGTACAAACGATATCAGTGTCAATGTGTTAGATGTGGGTACGTGATATTTTCTCATCTGCATCTCCTTTAGTTCTTACCTCGGTGCAATGGACTGAGCGTATTGCCATTTTCCTATAGGAAAGAATGGTACAAGTTTTATAGTTTTCTCTATCGCCCTATGGCAGACTTGGAGCTACCAACACAAAATATTGCCTACTGACCGTTTTCTTATGCCATTTGATGTTTTTATGTTTGCTACAGATGCATTCACCGCAGAATGAATAAGGTAAATATAGTGTTTACCATGCTCCGTCTCTCTTGCCCATTCGCAGGATTCAGGTAAGAATAACTTTTGAAAATTAAAGTCGGAATGAGTTTAATTCCTGATAAGCGATTAAAATATCACTTGGGCACAAGAAAATATATTGTTTTAATTTCATTCGATTTACGGGCGCAAAATTTCATCTGACTGGTTCAGTTTTACATGTTTTTTATCTAGTAAACGTTTTAAAGGGTGCTCTAACGGTGATATACAGAAACACAATATTTGTGCCACATGAAATAGCAAATCGCTCAGTCCATTGTTATAAGTCAGTGCTTGTGAAGTATTCTCGAGGGTTTTGGCCCAACCGATCTCAATCAAATTTTGTGAATGTGTTGGCATGGATCCAGCTTGAGAGATAGGATAGTTTTGGATACGATAGATGGCACTGTTGTCGAGACGTAAAAGACTTCCTGACAACGCGTAGATGTGGAAAGCTGTAATTTTGTACACAGATCATTTATGTTTGTTTTTGAGCTCAACTCTTAACTCGCTTGCTTACATAATGGAGCTTTTCATTATTTGGCATTTCTTTCAACTTTTGTAAGCTTATAACAAAATAATTTATCGGCTCTAAAATCATCATCTCCTTCATGGTGCAGAATTTTAATAAACTTATGGAATTCATCGTCCTCGATTCATTCAGAGTGCGATATCATCAATGGACTCCAACATTTTTTAATTGCATTATTACGCATACTATTTCTTATAAGTTCGATATCGCGCTTTTTATATGTATATATGTATGTATTTAAAAACAAATTGACAAATTGCATTTTGATTTTGATCCATTTTGTGGGTACGCGAGGAGTTTCCATATGTGTGGTCTTGAGCGGAATTCTCTTTTAGGTGCGCATTAAGTCTTTATTTAGTAGACGCTTCTAAAATAAACCATTCCTTCGAAAGGGATTTCTAACAGTTATTTCCATGGGAAAAAGTGATTGATGTAAATATTAGTTCTTCTGGAAATATAGATGCTGAAAGTTTGAGAACATATCTGCCTCTACATCGAATTTTTCTCGACATTTTCACTATGTATATTAGAGGCAATTTGGAAATCTTTGACGTCCTATAGTTCTAACAAAATCAAGTGGGACTATGAAGGATGTATACAATACAAAGTTGTTCAAATGTGCTGCACTCGATTTTACTCTAATATTCTGTCTCATTTCTACATGACCATAAAAATGTATATGAAAAGATTTACCATTAGCAGACACTACTCTAATATTTGTGAATGTTACCATTTCAAAAAATTAATCTTCAGCTATGTATTTCTGTTTCTTAAAAATGATGGGTTTTTCGGATCTGGTCATCTGCTTTTGAGCGGTTTAAGATTTTACATAGATGTAGCAGTGATGATATTCCACACTTTCCGAAAAGTCAATATCATCGTCATTATAATCCCTGGAGTGGTTTTAGACCTTCTTTTTGTTCCCTTAATCTTTTTCTTCTGCACATTCATATTAGACGGATTTTTTTGGAAGCTTATTTTGAGGAATACACCGATCATTTTGTTGAAAAATATTTAATTTTTTATTTCATTGCTCGACGTTTCGGGTCCAAGTGCGGTCCTTCTTCAGGAGCTCTATACATATAATATTATTAACATATGAGTTTTTTAAAAATTCTAAATACAAATATTTTAAATACCTTTTTCTGTCTGCGGTGCGTATAAATGTTTTTTAAAGATAATAATAAATAACAAATAAGCAACAATTATAACAAATTACAATAAAAGAAAAAAACTTTATTAATAAATTAAAATAAAGACTTAGAACAAAAAAGAGAATTAACTAACTACGAGGACTTTATGTAACTGAGCGGTTCATGACTAGAAAGTGTCTAAATTATATGACTAATACTACGGTTTTAGTTTGTTTAGTATATATTTGTAATCTTTATTTATTAGTTCTGTGCTTTTTTGTATTATTTTCTCCATGTCGATGCTAGTGCTGATCGTGGTGCTTGTTTATTATCATATGCTTTATGTTGTGATAATCTGGTTTTAAGCTTTTTTGATGCTTTTCCAATGTATGCAGTGCTACAGTTTTCGCATTTTACCTTGTATACAACGCTGTTTTTTTCTTGTGTGGGTATCGGATCCTTGGTTTTTGTGTCATTGTTGTTTAGTTTAGTTACAATGTGTTACAAAAAAGATAAACTCGAGATACTTTTAATGAGACATAGTGTAGGTCGTAGGTCTAGTGGAACTAAAAGTAGTGGCATACTAGAAACCGTTATTCGGTAGGTCCACGTATAAAATAATTTATAACTGCGCCATTTTTAATTCGATATCGAATTGTGGTATATGAAAAAGAGAGATAGGTCTTTCTAACCATATGCGATGAAAAGTCACGAAATTACAGTCGAAAACTATTCGAAATTTACCATATTTTACACATCTTTTCAACTTTGACAACAGTTTGATGGCTTATTTTGTTCTACAATATATTTTTCTTTTCATATCGCTAATAGCGAATTCGATTTTGCTTCTAAAGAGCATTTGTTAACTAAATGCGGGTCAAATTTGACTGAGTTATTGAATTTTTGCTCATTAAGCGGCTATATTTCCGTATAATGAACTACAAAGAAAGTGGAAGCACTGGGCTTTAACCGCAAAAACTGTGAAAATGTGAAAAACTGCAACATATAACAACAACTAAAACAACAACAACTGCAACAAATACAAAAACAAAGCAGCAACACCAACTTAGAATTAAATTTCATGACGCATGCCCAAATGCATGAAGTTTTGATGACAAGGCGGTAACACCAAGTATCATTGTTACCATTGTTAGTGGGATAGTCCTGAAAGAAAAAGGAATTTAAATCTGAGTGCAAAAAGTGGATGTTGATGGTCAATGGAGATGTTGTAGCTCATTTCACCATAGACGCTAAAAAATTTCTGTGCAACGTTTACGTAGTCGGAACTTTCTTGTTGGCATGGAAATTATTGCACAATGAAACCAAAACTATTCCAGACTTTTCTTTCCACAGTTACAGTTACTCAGTTTGGTTGCAAAATCGTTGTCCCACATAACTTCCTGATATTGTGACTCAACGAATATACCTGAAAATTAGCCGAATCAATTGAAATATTTAAGTACTTATTGCCAACAAATATTCGGTAGGTCCACGTATGTAATAATTTATAACTTCGCCATTTTTAATTCAATGTCGAATTGTGGTATATGAAAAATAAAGATAGACCTTTCTAACCATATGTTCCTTATTTCGATGCAGTCGAAAACATTTCGAAATTTACCATTTTTTACACATCTTTTCAACTTTGACAACAGTTTGATGGTTTATTTTGCTCTACAATATATTTTTCTGTTCATATCGCTAATAGCGAATTCGATTTGGCTTCTAATGAGCATTTGTTATCTCAATTCGGGTCAAATTTAACTGAGTTATTGAATTTTTGTTCATTAAGCGGCTATATTTCCGTATAATGAACTACTGTTGTTGTTGTTTTAGTTGTTGTTTTCACAGTCTTCGCGGTTAAAACCCAGTGCTTCTTCAACTTTCTCTGTAGTTCAATATTATACGGAAATATAGCTACTTAGAGAGAAAAAATTCAAAAACTCAGTCAAATTTCAACCTATTTTAATTAACAAATGCTCATTAGACGCGGAATCGAATTCGCTATTAGCGATATGAAAAGAAAAGAAAAATATTGTAGAGCGAAAAAAACCATCAAACTGTTGTCAAACTTGAAAAAATGTGTAAAAAATTGTAAATTTCGAAATGTTTTCGATTGTAACTTCGTGATTTTTCTTCGCAACGAAATAAAGTTAGAAAAGCCTATTTCTCTTTTTTCATGTACCACAAAAAAACTCGACATCGAATAAAAAATGGTGAAGTTATAAATTATTTTGTACGTGGACCTACCGAATACCGGTTTTTTTTAGTCTAAAATGAGATTTCGAGGGTGCATGAGAAATTTCTAGTATGCCACTACTTTAAGTTCCACTAGACCTACAACCTACACTAGGTCTCGTCAAAAGTATATTTTCGGTGTAGCACATTGTTATTGGCTTGAATGCTATTTTTATGTGATTATTCTCACTTTTAATAATTTTCGCTATTTTTAGGGATAAAGGATATATGAACGGGATTAATGTGTAAATAGGATTAGTATTATTCAATATTATCGCATTGTTCGGGATGTGTGTCAAATTGTTGAAATGGTTGTTCCTTACTGCTCTTTTTATTATTTTGTGGATTATATTAGAGTCATAGCCGTGGATGGTTTCCACTAACTCAACCACTGAAACCATGCAAATTGCAAATCAAATTTTTCTTTGTTTGACACGAACCTATATCGCCAAAGATACTGTAGATGATTTCACTAATTTAATGCTAAACCAAATTTGAATTAAGTTGGATTTTCCAAGACTTTCCAAAAGGGAAATCATAAGATGCTCATCGCCTGATTCTTGTCAAGTACATATTTGCGGATGGCTCTTCATATGCCCATTATCCATTAGCTGTGAAGTTCAACAAGGCTATATTCTAGGTCCTTTCCTATTAAATTTTTTTATCAAAGTGCACCTTTAAGCAGATGATCTGTAAACATATCTTAATAACGTACTAGATCTTTTAACGGACTGTATACATTACAAACACTTTGATGTGCGATGACTGGTTATTAATAAGAATTGTCTTACTATAACTGTAACGGTAGTTTACATGCATATAATCACTAGGCACATCCTAATTATTTAAAACATACTCGTATGTTAGAAATGAAAAATATCTGAGTAGTTTTGAATGATAATTAAAATTGAAAGACAAGTTTAATTCCACATATCTCTTCTGTCCTTCCCATTAAAAATGGCTTCATATCGGTCAATCTACTCATAAAAAATTAACGCGTTTTCTCTGTGAGAAAAATTTATTAACTGACATGAAATAAGTAAAATAAAAAAATGGTGCAAATTGTATCGAATATAATATCTACCTTGTTTATATTTACTCAATGTAGGAAAATCTACTTAATTAATAAACATAACAATAAAGAGTTCATTGACTGACTTAATCAATTTACCATGTGCCCATGAAAAAAAAACTTTTTAGCGTTATCAGTAATATTTAATTTTGAAATAAACTTTTGTTTCTGAGAGCAAACTCCTTATGGTATCAAGTAGAACTTCATTACTTGTCTAAAAAGATATGATGACTACACTGACCTGAGACCGATGATGCTATCATGCTGCACTGCAAGCTACTTCTTTTACAATCTTAAAGAGATGAAATTAAAAATAAACCCACGTGCAGGTATTACTGTTATAAATACGAATGATCCAAAATAAGTTGCAATCTCTTCAAGGAAACTAAAATATTAATAAGACTTGAGATATTTAGAATTGTTGCATCACGTCTTATCTCAGACGCTAGCAGAGTTAGAGTTTTAAAAAAAAACCCTTATCAAGTCCAGTTCACTTGCGGTTCAATGAAATTTGATTTGGTCTTATCACGACTTATTAAAGCAG
Organism: Dioctria rufipes; assembly: GCA_963924295.1. Taxonomy (NCBI): domain Eukaryota; kingdom Metazoa; phylum Arthropoda; class Insecta; order Diptera; family Asilidae; genus Dioctria; species Dioctria rufipes. Next base: position 66,150,245 of record OZ002744.1, on the reverse strand, counting down.
AAATTTAATTTTAAAATTTTATTGTTCTAAATGCGCAGAAGAATGTGTGCTTCAGTGTGTGCTTCATTTAAGACAACAAGACAGCAATTTCTTAAACGCGTGCTTATATTTTTCAGTCAAAGTCTTCAATATGAAGGCGTCAAGCATAATCCTGGTTGCCATGGCCAGCACAGTGCTTGCACTGCCCTACAGGCCGAACCATGAACATATGGAATATTCTTACCGTAGCAGTTCAACATCTTCGTCAGGTGGTGGAGCTTTTTCACCGTGGGCTGAAAGTCATATGGATGAGGTTAATCAAATGGCAGAGAAAATGAGACAGCAATACAATATCCTATCGCGGGGAGGTGGAGGAAAATCTTCTGCATATACCTCATCATACACTAGTGGATCGTCATGTAAGTTTGAGCAGGTTGAGCTTAAATTTTAATTCAAGTACTTACGTAAATATTTACTTAATTGTTCTTTTTATACCCTAGATGAAATCTCTATAGAGTATACTAAGTTTGTCATTCCGTTTGTAACGCTTAGAAATAATTATGGTAGAGCAAAACGGATTGGATACCCACGTATAATATTAAAAGTTATTTTGATTCTTGCATGTCCGTCCGTCCTTCCGTCTGCCTGTCCGTCCGTCCATCTGCCCGTCAGTATCTGCGTCCGTCTGTCTGTCCGTCTGTCCGTCCGTCCGTCTGTCTGTTCGTCTGTCCGTCCGTCCGTCTGTCCGTACGATAACTCAAGAACGCGTGTACGTAGAGAACTGAAATTTTGCACACGGGCTCTTTAGAAAAAAAGTAAAAAATATGACAAATCGGGTAACTTCTTCGTAGGTTTGCCATACAAAAGTTTCATTTTCCACGACATATTTGGACACTGCCGGGAATCGCGTTAACATAGAGAGCTGAAATTTTGTACACAGTCTTTTTATAAAAATAGTAAATATAATTTCAAAAATGGGGTAAAACGGACAGCCCCTTCTTGGTTTCGCCATATAAATACCTAGGATTCTTACATATATGTGAAAACGATTAGTCCCAGATATTTTTATTGTACTTCCGAATACGAAATCCTATAAAATTGGTTATAACAATTTTTTCTGTCCGACGAACCATCCTAGGAATACATATATACGAAAAACCACTTCACAAAAGTCAAAATGGCACAGATGGGTGACCCTACGATATTTTATACGGATATTCATCTAGGGTATCAAAAGAATTGGCCTTAGACCAATTCCAGCTTTTTTACTTATCCTTTTTTATACATTTTAGACAATCAACCCAGTTTCACGGGTAAGTCACAAGAAGAACTTGACATTATTGCCAAGCAGATGACTGAGGAAATTATTCAAGATATGAAAACTGGAAAGATCGCTTACACTCAAGTCAGCCAGCCGCGCTGGTTTGAACAGCAAGCTGCACTTAAGTTGGAATCCCTTACTGACCAAGATGACTTACAGCAGCAAACACAATCGATTTTTGATTCAGGCCCTATAAGTGGTGCATATCAAGGTTCAAATTATGGATTCACATCTCAGAGCAGAGATTACACTTCTTCGCCAACATTCGCTCCAGTTACACCCTATGGAAGTGATACTGCCCCAGAGACTATTGAAGTTAATGAAGGCACATCTCATATAGCATATCCAACTGCAGTTAGAGTTATAAATGGAAAACAATATATAACTCAGAAGAATTGTACCACAGCAACAAGATCTGGTGGAAGTATACCAGTAGTTTGGGGTAGCGGTGGAACTGGTGGAAGTCAATCCATGTATTCTTATAATCGCTCTGAATCACGTCAAACTGGTCCAGTATATGTTAATAGTGGAACATCGAAGGGAATCTACGATTATATGAATACTGAAACTCGAGCCCATGACTACACTCCACAAGTGATAATTCCAATAGACAAACAAGAAATTGAAACTTTGGATCAAACTAGGGATGTGCAGAGACCAACAGTTTTAATGCCAGACTTTAGTGTAACAACTCACGATGTTGAGGATTTCGATAAATTTGGAGGTGGAAGCCAAGTTATTTATCAGCCAGGTGGAAGTCAAGTTACAATTCAATCATATAATAGAACTGTAATTGGATCTCCTGGCCAGGCACCAATTGTTGGTGGATCAGAAAGTAAACGAGTAATAGTTAACGGCACTGTTGTATATGATCACTATCACCCATTTGGTAATATTACTATTACGCGTGATGATGAATGGAAGAGAAGAGAACGAGAGCGTCTATTTTGGTTATTCCAGAAGCCGAGCTTTACTGTCCATGAACTTGAAACTTGGCAACGTGAGCAGGAGGATCGTTTACATGCCTTAGCTTTTAGATATAATACAACTATTGAGAATATTGAAGAATGGCAACGGAAAGAATTGAACCTATACAAAGCTCTTACAAATCAGTATAATTCCTTTAGCAAAGATCTTACCGAATGGCAGAGTAAAGAAAGGGCTCGTCTTAGCTGGTTAATTCATCAAAATGCTGTAACAAGAGATGAGCTTACAAAATGGCAACGCAAAAATCGCGACCAATTGTATGGTCTAGCGCGAAAATATCAAATTTCAATAGAAGAACTTGAAGAATGGCAGAGAAAAGAATTAGATCGTCTTTATGTCATTTTCAATAGACAAAATCTTGAAATCGAAAACCTCAAGTCTTGGCAAGAACAAGAGCGCAGTAAGCTAAACACGATCATATTAGGTCATAATACAACTGTAGAAGAACTTCAAGAATCAATAAGACGGGATCAAGATCGTCTTAAAAATCTTGCACAACAATATCACCTTAATGTTGAAGAGATGGAGAAGTGGCTGAAAACTGAGCTTCAACGTCTCACCGGTATTATTTTCCAGCAGCAAGAAGAGATGAAACGTATTACAGAGTGGCAGAAGGATGAAAGGTCTCGCCTGGAAGATATTCTAAGACAACATAATTTTACCGTTGAAGAATTGGAAGAGCGGTTAAACAAAGATCGCACCTATTTATACAATCTAGGACAACAGTATCACGTATCAATCGATGAAATCCGAGAATGGCAGAAGAAGGAGATAAAACGTCTTCAAGATCAGGGTCTGTTTCAAATTGAACAAGAATTGAAAGAATGGCAGCAAAGAGAACGTGATCGTCTAAGACTGATCCTTCAAGATCATAATATAACCATAACGGAATTGGAGACAAGACTTAAACAAGATCAAAATCGACTTGCTAATCTCGCACAGACCTATCATATTTCGATAGAAGAAATAAAGGAATGGCAGAAGCAAGAATTGCAAAGATTACAAAATCAAGGCTTGCTTCAAATTGAGAATCAACTGAAGGAGTGGCAACAAAGTGAGCGAGATCGCTTACTTGGTGTCGTTCAGAGACATAATCTGACAATTGCTGAGTTGGAGAGGCGTCTTAAGGAGGATCAGAACCGACTTTATATGCTTGCGCAGAAGTACCATACATCTGTAGATGAACTTAAAACATGGCACGAACAAGAAATTAGACGACTTCAAGACCAAGGATTGCATGAAATAGAAACTCAACTAAAGGAATGGCAACAAAAGGAGCTGAATCGCATACTACATATAACTCAGCAGCATAATTTGACTATTGAAGAGTTGGAGAGACGGCTGAAAGAGGACAAACAGCGCTTATTTGCGATTGCGCAACAATATCATGTATCAGTGGATGAAATTAAAGAGTGGCAGGCGCATGAAATAAAACGCCTTCAAGACCTCGGACTCATTCAAATAGAAAATCAGCTTAAGGACTGGCAGCAGAGAGAACGTGATAGGTTGTTGGTCATTATACAGCAACATAATGTGACAACCCACGATTTAGAAAGACAACTTCGGGAGGACCAGAATCGTTTGCAGTACCTCGCTCAACAATATCACATTTCTGTAGAAGAAATTAAAGATTGGCAAAGAAAAGAGATTCAACGTATTCAAGATCTGGGACTTATTCAAATAGAGAATCAACTTAAGGAGTGGCAACAACAAGAACGCAATCGATTGCTTGGCATTATTCAGCAACATAATCTTACAATTGCTGAATTGGAAAATCGTCTAAAAGAGGATCAAAATCGTTTGCATACCTTATCGCATACGTACCATATTTCAGTTGAAGATATTGAAGAGTGGCAAAAAGAAGAAATCAAACGTTTGCAAGATCAAAGTATACGTGAAATCCATAATCAGTTGAAAGAATGGCAACAACAGGAGTTTAGTCGAATTCTGGGAATGATTCGTCAACACAATGTCACAATTGAAGAGCTAGAGAGGCGTCTTCGAGAAGATCAACAACGTCTTTACGCTCTGTCACAGCAGTATAAAATATCTGTTGAAGAAATCAAGGAATGGCAACAACAAGAAATTAAAAAATTACAAGATTTGGGTCTCTTGCAAATACAGAGTCAAATCAAACAGTGGCAAGATACAGAAAGAGATCGTCTACTGCTACTGATTAAGGAGCACAATTTGAGTATTGAAGAGCTAGAAAGACGCCTTAAAGAAGATCGTGTACGTCTACAAATGCTTGCAAATCAGTATCATGTAACAATTGAAGACATCGAGGAATGGTATCTGACGGAAATACCACGATTGCATAGTTTGGGTTTAATTTATGAAGGGGAACAACTTCAAGACTGGCAAAAGGAGGAGCAAGCTTATCTAATGGTTTTGGCTCAACAGCATGATTGGACCTTAACAGAATTGGAAATAAAATTGAAGCAAGATCGTGATAGACTATATAGATTGGCGCAGCAATATCATACAACTGTGGATGAAATTGAAGAATTTTATAAGCAGGAGTTGCCACGTCTTTTAGCTCTTGGTTTCATTCATGAAACTAATATGGACGTACTAACAGACTGGCAAAGGAAAGAACGCGAGAAGCTTTATCTCATAATACAGCAGCATCATTTAACGATACAAGAACTTGAAGATCGACTACACGCTGATCGATCCATTCTAGAGAGATTAGCACGACAGTATAGAATAACTGTTAACGAGTTGGAAGATTGGCTACGAAATGAGTATCAACGTTTCTTGCATTTAGATTTGATCAGAAATAATGTCCACGAAATAAACAGCTCTCACTGGCAAAGTGAAGAACGAAGGCGTTTGAATACAATTGCTAGAGAAGTGAAGATCACTTTGGAAGAGCTAGAAGAATTCCTACAAGACGATCATGTATACCAGGAAGCTCTTGCAACAAAATATAAAATCACCCTTCAGGAGCTATTGGAGTTCCAAAAACAAGAGACACAGCGTATGTTCCGGGAAGGATTACTCCAAAATTTAGCGCTTAAACACCTTGAAAATTGGCAGAAGTTAGAACGAGATCGTATATTCCAATTTATTCAGCAAGAAAGCTTTGACATCCGTAAGCTTATGAAATGGCAACGCGATAATCAGGCATTGTTACGACAACTCGCAGAGCAATATAGGATCAGTGTTCAGACTTTAGAAAAATGGCAGCTCTCTGAGTTGGAACGGTTATACAAATTAGCTGGATATTATCAGCTCAATATCAATCAGATAGAAGAGTTTAGAAGAAAAGAGTTAGATCGCCTGGCTGCATATGCACATCAGTACACAACAGCGGTTGACATGTTCGAAAACTGGGTAAGGCGTGAGGCGTCTCGTTTGGAAGAACTCAAACGTCGTTATAGTTTAGAATCGTCACAGTTGGCAGACTGGCGTAGACGTCTCTTCTTATACTGCCAAGGTTTAATTGATCTTGACATTGAAGATACTAGACCTACTTACGGTGGAGTTGAAATTGGTTCATTCACAAATACAACGCGACCGCGAAATTATACCATTAGCAAGGATAGAGGAGATCAACCACCTCAAACTTATGCCGATGACTACGAGGATTATGAGCCCGGTATTGGTCATTATGAGCCGGGTTTAGCTAATCGAGAACCGACAACACCTCGTACTGCAACAGCATGGCGGCCTACACCACCATATTCAGCCCCTCTGGCACCGTTGCCGGCTGTACCACCATTTTCAGCCCGTCTGGCTCCTTTACCTACTCCTACTCAGTCTTCGGGACCATTACAAAGTGAGTCGGGAAGCTATTACCATAAAAAGGAGGTTACGGTATCTGTTCCGGTAATAAGTACTGTTAACATGGATACTCAACAATCGCAAACTGTTTCACAATCTGCTGGGGGAAATTTGCACCCATCCACTGCTTATGGCGGAGGTGTTCAGAGAAGTGGAAGTAGTTATGAGAGTCAACAAACTATTGTTTCCCCTGGACCAACAGTGCCAACTAGTTCGTCTGCAATTGGTGGCTTCCAAATTAATAGTGCGTCTCATACACGATCCGATTCCGCTGGCAGAGACCAATACGGATCAGTTCCAACTAATGTCGACTCACGTCATAGACAAGGTGGAACAACAACATCTTCTGGATCATCAAACTCCTACCAAGGAGCATCTCATACTCAGGGTGGTTATCCTAGTGGATCTTACTCAGGTGGTTCGGCTTCAACTGGGTCTTATTCAGGTGGATCATATGCAGGAAGTTATGCCGGGAATAGAGCTGCACATGGATCTGTTTCAACACCATATCTCCCCCCGCAACATGGTTCAACACAAGTGCAATATAACTCTGCTGGCGGATCACAAGGGCAAAGTAGTTTTTCAACGGCCGCCGGCTCAGCCTCCACAAGAAGTTATGGCAGTGAAGGAAGCTATGGTAGTAGAGGAAGTTACGACCGGTCTAATGCGTACGGGCATCAAAACGCTCGAGATAGAGAAGATGACGAAGATGACGTCCAGAGAAGTGATAATCAATTTCAATTAGAAGGCTTTGAATTGAACGATCAACAACATGCTGAGGACTTAACACAGAAATCACAGGATTTTGGACATGAAGTGGAGGATGTTAATCAACAGTTCGAAGATATGGGACAACAGAGGGAATACCCTGTAAAGTATCAAAAAGATGATTCTATGCAACAACAGCAACAAGTCACTTTCAATGATAAGTACACATCTCGCTACACAAATCAGCAGCATGCTGCAAATATGGAGATCCCTGCGAAGGTATGTGATTAAGAAGAAAAATTTTTTTTTCCCCAAATTGAAAATTTTAATTATTTTAACCATTTTAGGTAGAAGAAATTACCCCAGACCAAGTGGAAGAAGTTCAAGCACAGCCGGCCGAGGAGGAAAAATCATTTTGGGGCAAAGTTAAGGATAAAGCAAAGACTGTGTTCGGCTAAGCTGATATCTGTGCGTTTTTGTGTGTTCGATTTTAATTGAGATTATTTTTGTGTAGTTTTAAGCCTTTACTGATGTTTGTTTTCATTTTAATAAACACTTTTTAATGCCTATTTTGGATTTACCATCTAAATGGATTACAATTACCGCGAAAGTAATACCATCAGCCGTGACCGTTCGAATAATATGTTTTATAATAAATATTCTAAAGTGTCCACGTTTATCTAGGGGGTCCCGGCGAATAATACATGTCGCACTTTTGTGCTATGCGTTATTTATCTGTTTCCGACTCAATTGCGGTTATTCGAGAAGCCTGTATCGCCGAAACACTCAACTGTACTGGAAGGACTTGACTGTGGGCTAAATATAACTTATACTATCCATAATTCAAAAGTTATTACTTGATTAAGAAAAGAGAGAAGCTAAAACAAAGTTGAAAATGTAGATATGTAGTGGAACCGATGATAATGATTATTAGTTAGCTAATCGTTGTAGCTTTCGATATTATTTTTCTTTTCCACCGCATGCGGATTTTGGAAAGGGCTTTTTGCATGAGGTCGGATATACTTGATCATGCTTGGCGCTGTACATCAAATCCAGAATTGGTCAGCATCGTTACGACATCGTCAATCACAATCTACCACAAGAGTGGAGAGAGGAGGGCAGTTAACCGGGGATGGCTCACAGCTTTTATCCTCAGCGGCTAGTTTAATTGCATCGAAGGAGGTATATCAAACGCTCCTCCTATGTCTGCTAATGCATATAAGGCCACCTGTTGTGCGTCAAGAGCTTTTTTGAGGTCTTTGACTAATATGTGGATGGCAATCTCAGTCGACTTGATAAGCAAACTGCTTAGAATGAAGTGGTGATTTAATCAAAATTTCACTTCGAATATGTAGATCTAAGATTTTTTCCATGAATTTAAGTAAGAATGAGGAAAGGCTGATGGGTCGGAACGATTTGGTTAGGGAACTAGTTCTTTTTCCTATTTTGGGGATAATGTCTCTCCAGAGCGTAGTTGGCTCGAACATTTTTTTGTAGTGGAAGAAGTATTTCTTCAACACCCTGTTGTATTAAGGCTGGGAAAATCCTATAACCTCCAGCCGATTAAAAGGTTTAAATGTGCCCATGGGCCATCTAACCATGTTGGAAATGAAGATTCCCGCAAGGCTCTTGCTTCTGTTTGAGACCCTGTAATTATCCATCTCAATTGAGTCTGGAGCTATTATTCCTTGGTCGGGAATAAGAGAGTTGGGAAATGAGTTTCTAATAACAGTCTGACTATATTCTCATAACTCTCTATGTAGTTCTCATCTTTTTTTTCAAGTGAGCCTATACACTCGAGTGATTCTTCGAAAGTACCTTATGGAGCCTGGTAGCTCGGACAATTGATCTCTGCCGTCGCAGAAAGTCCACCAGGTTCTTCTTTTGGATATTCTTAGTTCCTTATTATATTCTGTTATAGTATTTTTCTATATTCTGCCCAAATACCAGAGAGCTTAGCTCTGTTGAATAGCTTTCTGACTTCTTTTCTATTCGAATTAAGCGCCCTATTCCACAAAGGTATCTTTAAAAATTCTAATAAACCGTTTGGTTCCTCATTTATGGGTTTTATATGTGTTAGCTTTTGTCCGAATATAGATATTCTGCTTTTACTTACTTCAAAGTATTTGATGCGAAGGACAGCATGACCTTCTCGTAACATCAAGCAATTGTCATTTAAACTTTTTGCATTTATTTTAAAATTACGAAGAATGCAAACTTTATAATTGTTTGTTCCTGGAATTTTTTGTTTAAAAATTGGCGGGATTTTTGAAATTAAGTTAGTGTATCTATTTTCAATGCTGTTCATTTCTTGGATTTTGTTATAATATTGTTCTAATGGATGAAAAGAAGAATGCAACATTTTCTTAATGTCTTTAATATAAAATTCAAATTTATAAGAATTGTTTTGGTGAAGCGGTCCAATATTATACGCTTTTTTAGCTATATGGATAAGTCCATGTACATTAAAAGTGATATTATTTATACCACACAATTTAGCGAAATGTTTAACAAAAAAATAAGCAATTCTTGTGCATACTCATTATAAATACGGTAATAAACCGGGGACGTTAAAATACGAATAGCTAAACTAAAGCACATAAAGTGGATTTGCTTAAAACGTTTTTCAGTGCTACACAGGTAGAAATACTCTGAATTCAGATGCTTTCATATAATTTACAAAATGGACAGTTCGACTTTTTCGTTGAAATTCTGAACATGAGTAAACATAACAAAGTTGTAATCTTTTATTAAGCTTTTGCATCTGCTCAGATTTTAATTTTTGTGAGGATGGCTTACCAAGCCAAATTTGAATTAACTTTTTATAGACTCCTTCGTCAACAAGATGTATTTTGTCCAGCGGAAAGTGATTTATGATGTTAATTGGTAGGCGCTCGAATATTGATCGGTTGCTCTTGTGTGATCACTGTCATATTCTGCAGCAACAGTTTTTCTACTTGTAAGAGTAGCGTCGCTTCTTAATGGCACATCAATTTCCGGGTAAACTACTACTTTGTTTCCATTTCTTGAAACTTACACTCTTACCCCTTGTAAAAAATTTTGGACAACAGTAATATCCTCCATGTGATTTAATATGTTTAACAGAAGCCATTACAGGTGCGTCACAAATGCAGGAGCGAAATTTTATAGTATAGTGCTTTGAATGATACATTAACCCGATTTTAAGTATGTATTCCATTTCATTAACAAAATTTTGCAAAAAATTGTTAAAATTTTCATGCTTCCTAAAGCCTTTAAAAATGCCAACAGCAAAAACTTCAGATGCTAATATATCACCCAAATTGGTTACACAACCTGAAATTATTCACAAACCTGCACTTCCGCTGGTTGTAATAGGGGCTCCGTCTATATTAAACGATGTATATAAAACGGAAATATTTTTACTTTTGTTTTATTGTAATACATCTAATATAATTTTCAAGTTTACTTCCACTCCGAAGTGGATATATTGGCCATTACCCACTGGTTTTATTTGTTTTTGTTCTGTCAGCACTGGTGTTAACACTAAAGTCCTGGAATCCTGGTTAAATTTTGATGACCTTCGTCGATTAAAATTTTCAGTAGCTTAGTATAATCTGTAATTTTACTGTCACAACATGTAGCCCATGTCCTTAACTTCATAGAAAATATTTCGGAATACTATTTACTGACTGGTGTTGAGCTTAACGTTGGCTCCTGGTCTAATATTAATTCTGCTGTATCATCGTAGGGAATTGGCTCAATAGCAACTTCGTTACTTACATATGTTTCCATCAATTTGGACTAGATAACAAAATAGCTTTGCTAGTAGACTAAGATATATATTTATTGATACTTACTATGAACATTACTTTTAATGTTTTCTTTCCTTAAGTAAATTTTTCTATTTTGTTTAGAACAGTAGGTATGGTCGTGATGCTTCCTACTCAGGCATTTAGGTTGCAAAATGCTTACAAATTTATGTTTTTCTAACGCTGGTTTTCATTTTGGCATGTTTGATAATTAAAATCTTGCACGAAATCAATTTGAGAACTGCTTATGTCATTCCTGACAAAATGGCGATATGTCACATAAGCTAAATGAATATCATTTCAATACTGTTTAAGTATTAACTAACAATGTGAAAATTTCGCAATAAAATTCGTTACGGCATCAGTACTGATACTCCTTGTTAAATACAGCACTTTATAATAATGTAATAAACTACACTTAAGCAATATTACGATAGCTGAGAGGCTGATATGGATGACTTTCACGCTGTAGGACCGGACCAGGTTCGATTCTCAGGTAAGCTTATATACATATATATAATTTCGCATTAAAAAACCTAACAACATTTAATTCGAGGATCAATAAAATACACTCTGTGAGATACCACAACTCAGTCGAAAATAAAGCAAGAGGATTTCATTGTTCTTTTAGAATTTATAAATATTTAGAGCCAGTGCTGAATAGGTACCTAATATAGTAATCGTATAGGTACTTAATATTGCAGCTGTTTCAGTACTGTACAGGTGCTAATATTGCAGCTGTTTCAGTACTGTATAGGTTCCCAATATAATAGCTGTATCAGTTGTTACATAGCGAATCCATTCTCAGCTGAAGAAAATTGATATCCTAGGAAAATAAATAAAGATACAATTAGCGAGTATATAATTATAATAACAAGGGTCACTTATCTTTATTTGTGTCGTCCTCTTTGTATGTGTTTCGTCTTCTGCATGAGTGTAGTCACGTCCCTCAGCATCCTATAAGAATAATTCTACAAAGGAATTTCAATTGTCAGATGAAACCGTAAATAGGCTAGTGAGTTACCTGTTTCGCAGCTGGGAAGAATAGTTCAGATCCACGTGTAATATTTTCTTCATTCTGGTTATACATTGAGCCTTTACGACTTTACTCAGGCTTTGCTAGTACTACTGGATTACTGTCAGACGTCACCTGAAATTGCAAGATTTATATAACGGACCTACACATTATACCAATATACTCACCGAACGGATTTATTGTGAGCTATTTTCATCCTACTCATGCTGGATACTCCCTGGAATCCAAAGCTTCGTCATCTGTTTCTTGGAATTAAATTTAATTGGTTAGATATAGCTAGTCACGTAGAAAATGAATTTGTAAATAGATTAGATAGATATATATATATATATTTTTAGCAAACTAGATAAATTAATGAAGTACCTTTGTCAAGATGATGTACGGCGAGATGTGAACTATGCAATGTGCAACCAGTATTCTAAAAAAAAAGGGGAAAACATAAATCAGAAAGAGAATACAGTACTTATCGCGAATCAAACGAAATGGAAAATTGGAATTAGATACAATATCTTACCTCCTCGGTTCAACCTCCTCTCGCAAACGGAACCCATAGCCTAAAACTGAAGGAAGAAATTATAGATCTATATCACATTCGGACTTACCTGTGACATCCGCTATCTATATACTTGAGTTGTTCGCAGCCCAAAGCATAACTTTCTAACAGCAAACATAATTTGAAACGTCATGAATATTCGCCCGTCACAAGAAGGTGTTAAAATACCAACTGGGAAAAATCCCAATATGAAATACGGGGAACATAAATCGGAAGCCGCAATAATGGGCGATTCGAGCGGGGAAATGGCTTTGGTATATGAAGCGGAGAGCTCAAGGGCAGTCAAAGTCAGGCAGTAAGTGAAGCAAGTGTCGTAGTACGCAGCTGAAAGTATTTTTTTTAAAGAAAAGAGGAAAAAGATACAAAAAAGGAAAAGAGGCTAACGAAGATAAAAGGAAGGAATGAATCAAAGACTATTTGGAGTTTAAAGAAAATTGAAGAGGAAATTTTAAAGTGGAGTATTTAAAGGAAATTTCACAGTGGAGCTGGACTAAGGAGGAGTGAATAAGGCACGTACACGAAATCCTCCTCGAACGGATTAAGTTAAGTACTGCATTTTCTTTCCTTTTTTTGATATTATAAATAGAACCTGTCTCAAGAATAATCTCACGGTTTTTTTTTTTGATTTTATCAATTTTTATTAAGTGCATATCAAAGTGCATGATAGCAATTTTGTGTGTGCTAGATCTCAAGGTCAGTAAGGTCAGTCAATTGTATGCTTCACTGCCTGGACAGTTTCGTACAGAAACCCAAGATAATTTATAGTGAATAAACAAAGCATATTAACTGATCTTAGTCTGTCTAATTTTTATTTTTTTTAAATATATTCCTCAATTTAGCATTTTGAGTTCGTGGTCTCTAAAACCACGTGGCGCCCACAAGTGTTTCAGGCCCAACCCTTCTCCACCTCTAGCCGGGATAACAATTGCGCGCAAAAAGTAGCACGTAACACAGTACTGCTGTAGATAATTATACATTATTTAAATCAAAAAATCGGCATTTTATAGATACTGCTCCAGGGCGGTTCCAGCAATGTTAAATACTTATTAGGAATTAAAGTCGACCATTTTTTCAGGTTATCACTGCCGATTTTTAGAGCTACGAGGGATTTATACAGGATTCATGAATATCCGTAGATGTCCGAAAATACCCTGAATATTTCAGTACTGGCGTTCAAAATCAGTATCGTTGAGGTACCTCTCTGTTCTACGGGCGTAGGTAGATCATAATTAGAAAAAACAGATTTTAGATTTTAGTTTTATGCTTATGTGATGATACAATGCCATTCAAATTAAAACAATATAATAAAGTTAATAGCAACTATAAATGTATTTTTATTCGCTCTTTCTTTTTCCTTATAATTAATTCACGTTCACATCACCGGACAAATACTACTTATGTACTAAAAATCAAGCAATTAAATATTTCAATTAGTTAACTAAAAAAATAAAAATAATAATTTCATGTTGTGAATGTTTGACACCAAAGGCACTTTTTTCGCCCTGATATCAACTTTATTAATTCATAAATTGAAAAATATTCAATATTAGTATTAAAAATATGCCCTTCGCTTTATTTTGATTTTTGTGATTTGTTTCTTGTAGATATTATAGATATGTACTATAATGTAACTTTTCAAAATTCTCGGCGTAATTTAAAGCCGTTTTATATAATTATGTTTTATTATCGATTTTTGGAGATTTCTTTTAGATTTATAAATACTTCTCGTTTTCTTTGTAATAAGAAAAAGTGACTTTTGCACAAAACGTTCTTGAAAAGTTTCCTCTGATTGTTTTTGGATATTTGGATATTTTATTTATTTTTTATTATTATGTTTTAATTCTTTTAGTTTAATATGTTTCGAATCAAAGTTGTTTTTTTTTTTAAAATAGAGGAAAGAAAAATCAGAAAAATTTGAATTTCGGCATTAGAAGGTTGCCTATTTCTAAATAAAATTTATCGTCTTATTTCTCAATATTTTCCAATAAATTTTCGAAACAGTTCTGTGGTTTTCGTATGACATTTTAATGTGTGATTAAAAGATATTTGTAATAATTTTCTAATTAATATTAAATGAAATTATTGAAGCTTTCGAGCAATCTCCAAGTGACTTACATAAATATTTATTGGGTTATTCATTGATTTTTGAGGGTACACTATCAAAGTCTACAATTATAAATTGAGGGATTGAGACTGAAATCAAATTAACTGCTTCTTGTTTTTCTTATTTAAAAAAATTTCGTATTTTCTAGTGTTGGATTAGAATTTAATTTATGTATAAAACCTGAGTTATTATGCACGTTGTCACGTTAGAATTCTTCAGCCGCGGTGTCGTAATTAAATAAAATTGGGCTTATCAGACACGAAAAATCCGTGGTCAGTATCTGCTAACTATCAATTAAGATTTATTTTTTTAATGAAGGAGCTGGGATTGAATTAGTACCATAATTAGTAGCTCATTTTGAAAATATAAATAAAATGGAAGGAAATAGGCGAAAGTATTTTGGTTCCATTGAAATTTTTTCTCTCTCTTTGAGTCGCTGCTTAAGAGGAGTCAGTACTCAGCAAAAATTAATTTAGATACCAGCGAGCCTGTAGACAATAAAACTAACTATACGTAGGTTTGTGTCCTGAAAGTATGAAAATTCATATAAAATTAGCCTAGACTTAGAACACAAGTCACATTAGAGACATCTAGCGTAAAAGACAGAAACCCAACATGCGACAATTTAAGACGGAAATGAAAATTTGCGGTTCAAAGAAATTGAAAATTTTTAACGAGAATTAACTTTCCTAAATTTTATTTTGCACTTAATTGTTAAATATACTATTTTGCTTTATATTTCTAGAACTTTCAACGATAATTGCAATTTCTCGTCGGTGAAATATCGAGAAAAAAACCAAGTACTATTAGAGTCAAATAATTGAAAAAAGCGCCACTAAAAATGAAAAAACTGGACGTTATTTGCTAGATCCAGGCTTTATCTTTCTAAAATAGTCACAATCTAAAGAACTGAGAATACCTACCAACAGGAATTTTATTTGAAAAAGATCAATTTTTACCATTTTATACAAGTTTCCGAGCTAATATCTCTATTCCAATACATTTCTTTTTATTTTTCTCGACGTTATTTACTAGACCTGTTCCTTACCTTTAATTAAACATATAAATCATTATTCTGCTACAAATAGTTTGCTAGAAATTCGCATTCAAAAATGTATGAAACTTGCAAATCTTGGTACTGACTCCTCTTAACACATTAACACTACATATTATTAAAAATGGATTTAAATTTCCCACCGTTTTACTGAAGAATGCTTTACTATTACCATGCAGTGAGTATTATAGAGTTAAAAGTATACTTCTGCAAAACACTTTCCCTTGCACTTTTGGTAATGAAACATAGAAGCGACAAAGAAAATGTTTCTGGTATTATTTCTTCTGTATTGCATTATTTTCGTGTTCGTATATATGTATTTTACAGTCTCTAACTATCGGAGAGGTCACCTTTTCCTAAGAATACCCGTGAAATTACTAAGATAAGTGAATTGAGAAAACAATTGCTCACTGCCAGGATCAGTGGCAGAAATTTTTCATTGACGGATTTTTAATTTAATTGGTAGGTTAGGTTAGGTTAGGTAAGAGAGGTGCCCAGACGACTAGCCTTCATCACTTAGACCTCTTATCCTGCCTTCCTCAGGAAACTCAGGATTTACCTGAGACTTTAACCTAGATCCATCCTGGTTCTCTCAGAAAATTCAGGATACATCTAAATTCTATACTTTGCAGCTCCCCCATACTTGAAAAGAAGTAGCTACCCAATAGCCTACCTCTTTTCTTCATCAAAGCGGGGCACTCGCATACGGCAGGTATTCCTATTGGTCCGCCGGAAGCTTGCGTTTTGATAGGCGCCTCTGATGATTTCCTCTTTTAAAACTCCGATTGGGATCCTCACATAAGCTACTGCTGCGGAGCGATCCAATTTGGAGCCATTTTTAGCTAACTCATCAGCCATCTCGTTGCCTGAGATACCCTTACGGTCAGGTACCCAGCATAGGGTCACCTTGCGCCTTAGTCAATTCCTCAAGACAGGACCAGTACCTTGATGGCTGCCTGACTATCAGTATATATGCAATGAAAATTATTTTATGCTTCTTATTTTCGATTTTTAAAATAAAAACCAGTTTAAAATAAAAATCAAATACCGATTTTGATTTTTGATTTTGTAAATAAAAATCAGTTTTCAATTTTTGTTTTTAATTATTAGAAAATGAATCAGAAAATAATCTCTTACATATGATTTTTGTTTTGAACATTCATAACCGTTACGGTCCAAGAAAAATTTGAAAAAATTTGCAAATTTTTTAAAATTCGATCCATTTCCCGCCCCAAATGCCTGATCACTATAGCTTTCCTTGAAAGATTTGGAAACCTCACAATTTTACCTTTCATTTGATCCTGAAGTATACCCACTACCCACGTACATGCCACCGTTTTTTAGATCTTCCTAAAAACAGTTTATCGCAGGATCAAATGAAAATATGCGATAAAACAAATTTATCCATCATTAGTAGCAAATCAATAAAGTCTTTAACGAAATCGTAAAGATAGGAATGAAAAATATGAAATCTACCATTCTCTATGCTCAGAAGTAAAAAGCGCAACAAAAACTTTTAGTATTGCTTGCTGTTGTAGTATGTGAGGGTATGTGGAACAATTTTTTGTTCAGCTTACCTCAAGGAATCGCGTGGTATACCGGAAAGTATCATGATCTGAATCACCCTGTATAAATTAATTAATGCAATTTAATTATTTTGCTAAATCTACGTTTATTGCGGAAGTTCCACATCTTTGAAAATCACAACGGAGATCATTTTTTGGCTTTTCGACCTAAATTCAAAACTAAACCGATTTTAATGAACTGCGGCGTTTTAAATGGATGAATTTCAGGTTTTGTAGGAAAAATACCCTTGGTGTAATTTTTCTGGAAAAAGGATATTGGAGAATTAACGTTGTACTTTATCCTTGAAAAAATCCTTGATAGGATAAGTGGCGGTTTTCATTTTTTTTTCATATCTAGAAAGCCCTAAGTCTAAGCTACAGCTACTGATTTTTTTTTTATATATATTTTTTAAATTAATTTGTTAGGCTTTTTTAATATTTTAGGTCCTAACCAAACCATAACCCGTTTCCATTTAAACCTGTGATAAATCCGAATGTAAGATATTAGGAAGCAATCCAGTGCAGACTTAGACTTTGCCTTAATCAGACCTCTCGTTCATAAATATAATTAAATTTTGTGTGGAAAATTATAACAAGTTTTTTATTATTATTTCTTCACACATTCAAATGTCATCTACGAAATAATCCCACCAAGTGCCACTAACATGAAATCAACTAATCACATTAAAAATGCATGTGCTTTCAGTTGAATAATGTGCAAAATCAATTCCGTTATACAATATAATTTGTCTTTTTTGTTTTACATTACATCACTTTTGTAAATATTACCAATAATTAATTGCCGCTTACATACCACTATTTTCAAAAATCCTAAACAGACTTTTTCTATACAGGCAAACATAATTATGTACACCGGCATTAAGTAAAGAACAAAAATGAATGCCAATATAGGTAAGACGATTGATGCAAGATTTTGTTTTAGATTGACGGTTAAATACTACAAGAATATAAATGCATTAAAAATGTCCACTTGTACCAAAATGATTTCATTTTTTTATTTGTAATGTCCATGGTTTAAAGACTAACAAGATACACATATCCTTCATGCTACATCAAATATGGTGAACATTTCGATCGTTCTTAAAGTACAGAGAGGACATTTTAATTGAAAATTTCTTTGATTTTTCATTGGCTTATTCACAATTTGCTAAAGTAATTTAGACTTTTAGTTTCTACAGATGTTTGCTTTTGCATATCTTTCAGTCAAAATAGCTTGGAAAAATGTCAACGAAGTGATGAGCCAAACAAAGATAATCCAGTGATTACTTTGGGAAGGCTGTACCTTGTTAAGCCTAGTACTAAGGTCCGCGCTAAGTCGAATTTTGTATGAAAATTTAGCAAGCTAAAAGATATTGGCGAAAATTTATCCTGAATTTTAGCGAGAGCGGTACTAAGGTCAACGCGCTAAATTTGCCTTTGAGTTTTTATTAGAGATGGCACCACAAGTAGGTCCCCAAAAAAATTTAGCTTGAATTTATCGCGCGGGCTGTTCTTTAGCGTGCTAAAATATTTATTGTCAGAGTTCTGATAATTGATTTGATTTTTGTAGTTAACGTAGTTTTGTACGTTTTTGTTGTAAGTACGGATGAATTAGATTTCTTTTCGTGGCCGTATTTTCAATATCAATGTTAATTTTTTTTTTATTGTATACATTATGCATATTATTTTTATATTTTTAATATTTCCAAATAATTTTAACTACCTGTTTTTAGAAATATTATCACGACGCGTTGTATTTCCGTAAAAAAATGCAATTTTCTTCTTCTTCTTCTTGTTAATATATATTTTGTCTGAGTCTCCGCTGTCATAATTCAGCTGCTAAAGAACAGCCCGATATTGGAGACCTGCTAAAATTTACCTTAGCGCGGACCTTAGTATTAGGCTTTAGTCTTTTTTATGTGGTAGCGTATTTAAAGTTATGAAAGCTACTAAAATTTTGACGTAATAATAGGACCGAAGCGGTTATTTTTTTGAACAATTAAGCCTAGTATCGAGTTCGGGCAAAGTAAAATTTAACGCGGTCTTCAAATAATTTACATTAAAATCGCTGGTAAAATTTTGACGTATGTTAATTTGGAGAAAACAAAATAATTAATTTTTATATTTTGATAACACAAACGAAACCTCTCAATAAATCAAAAAACAATATGCAAATTTTCATAGAAATAGGAATGTCAAAATTTTACCAGTAATTTAATGCTTTGTGCATTAAAATGCCTAGTAAAATGTGTGGAGAATTTATAGTGTCATCTAATTTATAAAGAGGGAACCTTCAGTTTCTACTGGTGAACTCCGTACTTTTGTTTGCGATTTTACCAGCACTAAAATTTATATGGAAATGTCACATTGAACTAGAACTCGAAACTAGCCTTAACAGAAAAATTGTCTAATTTTTGTTGTCAAAATCAGTTGCTGTTTTTTCTATGGTGACAAATGTCCAATTAATACTTCAAACTAAAGGTTCGAATAATACGGAAGCTTGCTTATACATAATTGTAACAGCTGTAATTTTATAAATTTTGAAATTAAAAACTGCTTGCATTTCGGATATTACAAAATTATACAGGGTGTCCCATACGTACCGCATTTCCTTTATACCCCAAATTCTTCACTCAATTTCGAGAATTAAATTGAATGGGAGCAGACCCAGAAAATGCATGGTGTGGGTGGTTTTCATCCTAATACCATGTAACTTTCTTGTTATAAATCCTATGAAGACGACTTGCTTCTCAGGTGATAGTACACCCTCTACGGTTTCCAACAAATGCCCGACTACCTCTCTACCATCTTTCCGCGGGCTGTTACAGGACGTCAAAGTCAAAATATTGGAAAATTTTCCAATTTATTTTTCAATTTTAACGATTTTTCCGCTAAAAGGCAAGATAAGGATGGCATTTTCTTGCAAGATTTCAAGACCTCTGAATGTTACCTTTCATTTGATCCTACTCATGTGCCTACCTAAATGCTACCGTTTTTGAGATATTCTCGTTTTTATGATGCATAATTTCATTAATTTTGCTAATAACAATATAGAAATCGCGCCTAATTTTATGCAATTCCACGCAAATTAGCACAATTCATGAAGTTATGAATCATATAAACGGAAATATCTCAAAACGGTTGGTTTTAGGTAGATACATAGTCAAATTAAAAGCAACATTCCGGGGTTTCTAAATATTGTGAATAAATGTAAAGTCATCATGCAATTTGGCGGAAAAATCGTTAAAATTAAAAAAAAAAAAAATAGGAATTTTTTTTCCCATTTTTTGGACTTTGACATACGACAACCTAAGATTGAAGATGACAGTATCGCTGGTTGAGCATTCATCACAAAGCTTAGACGGTTTGCAATTACCTGAGATAAATCTCACCTTCAGGGTGTATTTCAAGAAATTTACAGGATGTAAAGTGGAAACAGTACTGAAAATCGTAAGCCCCCCTACCGCTCACACCGTGTATTTTCCGGCTATCCTAACATACAATTTAATTTTTAAAATTGAGTGAGGAATCTGGGGTATAAAGGAATTGCGGTACGTACGGGGTATCCTGTATAAGAGACTGAAAATTAAAATATTGTTCTCTCTCAGATTTTATATTCACGCAAATGCTAAAAAATTGCTTATATAAAATAACACTCCTGATCGTTAAGGCAAAAGTTAACGGATCGGATTCTGCTTGCATTAATTTATTCCTAATTAAAGTAAAACATTTTCAAAGTAAATTTCTGAGCAAAGTATTATAATTTCTTGTAAACTTCTTTCAAATCGACAATATCTTATTCATTATTAGAGGTTAAAGAAAAAAACAAATATATGTGGTTTATTTTAAATAATTTCTATACACAACATACAATAAATGGCCTTTTTTTTCTATATTTAAAAAATCAATAAATAATAATAGAAAAATAACATCAATCTGAGTTTTGTTCCTACAACTTCTAGGCACTTACTTAATTTGGTTGTTTTTAGTCTTATAACAATGCCTTATACTACATCTATCGGAGTTATAAATATTATGTGTAATTATATGTATATTTTACTCATACTAAATTTATTACTATTCTTTCATACGAAATAAATCCTTGATAATAATGCCTTATTTCTATGGTAGATAAAAATGGTTATACATCATGTATTCGTTTTTAGTTTCATTTACTATTAAAAAGATTTTCTTGGCTGGAATCGTATTCCTAAAGTTAGCTGTCTTTTTTATTGATAAAGTTAAATTTCTTTAGTCACTACTATTAAAATTTATTTACATATATGTGTATTTAAAATTGGACGATGTTGATTTTGTTACTGAATTTCTTCAGTTGACAGATAAAAGAAAAAACTACATATCCTTCGTAGAGTATGGTATCTACATACATACATATATCACTAATTAAAAATATATATATATGATTTGTAGATATTCAGAATTAAAAAAAAATATAGCAACTTGTTTGGCTATGAATTTAAAACAAAAATTTCGGCGTATTTCAAATGTGTTTTATAATTTTCCGCCAAATTTGCATTTTCCGCTTACTACTGCATATGTTAGCATAATTTCGAAATAATTTTTATATTTTGTAATGGAATTTTCTATGGGCGTAAAAAATTCAACTATATGGCAAGTAAAGGTGAAGCAATATGACGAGAAACTTTTGCGTCCAGAGACCACTTTATCGGTCTCTGGAGACTCAGAAAGCCATGTATACACTTTGGTTGGACACAAAAAAATTTCTAAAGAGACCAAATCGCTAGAGAATTTTGGTGTCCGGTCTCGCGTCCTGTAATTCAAAACAAACGGGTCTCCAGGTTCGGTCTCCGGTCTCCGAATTTGGTAATTTTTCGTTTCCAGATCTCTGGAGACAATTTGTGTGTTTTGATCTATTAGTTAACTACACATACTCAGAAAAGAAAAAAAGTAGATTGGAGTGAGGTTGAAAAATTATTACAAAGAAAGCTTTTTATTAATTTTTTTTTAATGTATTATAGGTCATTCAATTGAAAATTGATCAAAATTCGTACTTTTCCATCCGGACCATCATCAATTTCCTTCTTCTTTTGCTGAAAGTATGTTATTAAGAGATAGGTATACAATTTCTTTCTCATGTTGCCTTGATTAAAAGACTTTGAAATCCTTGAAATTTGCCGTTTTTGGTATGTTGGTTATATTCAACAGATCATAGCTTTGGTTCTAATTATCACAGATGATCTGTAGGTTATATTAAAGAGAAAGGTTCAATGTTTTAGGGAAATTTTTACAAAAAATGGCTTTTATAAAACAAGAATTAAGGATAAAAAATATCCTTTATCCTTGAATATCTCAAAGTGCGTCTTTATATTTTTATGTTAAAATTAATAATGCTCTTAGTAAATCCTTAAAACCCCAATGTGGGATAGTAATGATTTTTATTTATTTTTATTTTTATTTTAAAGGCAGTGGGACGAGAAATTCAAAGCATGGAGGTCAGAGCGGCCTATTGTGCTTTCCTGCTAGAAGTATATCACCAAAAGCTTCCTGTCCTCTTAATGAAGCGCATCAAGTCTTGGTGAGAAAGGGTTTTCAACTCATCTGCGGATAGGAGCGCAGAATCTATAGTATCCAGCTTGCTTTGAGCGAAGGCCGGACAAAAAATATTCGATTGACTCAGGCATTCCTTCCAGGCACGACAGACACTCAACAACTCCAATCCTTGTTAGATGAGCGTGAAGCGAGCTGTTGTCAGTGATGATGCCAACCACAGCTGTACATTATTTCCTTCCGAATCCCACGAGAAAATCAGAGCTATTCCTATTGGGCCCATCAAGAAACAGTTCTGTGCACCTGCAAGTACTCAGATTCTCCCATCTCTTTTGATGCTTTCTATGAACATCCGCTTTGCTGAAAGACCCGATATTCGAGGTGGCAACGCCTACGGCGGGTTCCGGTCAGAGGAACGGAGAATCAGAGCCAGCCTTAGCTAAAAGGTCAGCCTTTCACTCCCCAAGATCCCCATGTTATCAGGAATCCAGTGAAAGGACACCTTGTTGTGGATATACAACTTAATCACAGACGACCAGCAGTCCCCCAGTAACGTAGAAGCTCTGGAACCATCGCATAAAATGGCATGCTGGACAAAGGCTCCACATGACAAAGATAAATGAGAAGAGCCAGTCTAGCCGTCCTCCGCATGAGCGTATTTCGCACACAGCCCTTTTGACATCTGCCTGAATGGCAAGATCCAGGAGTAGTCGTAGATCGCACGGGGCCCGTAATTTTCAGACTGGCAAGCCCTTGCAGGCTCCCCAGTTTCCGGTTCGCAGTCCTCACAATCGTTCGCGGCCACCATATACAGGAGGCATATGTGGGCATATGTCCAACGATCGAGGTGTACATCCAGTGCACAACCCTCGGTCTCATGGCTCATGTGCAGCCAAAGGTTCTCCTGCATTGAGCGAAGGCCCTCATAGCCGCATTAACTTTTTCTTCTACGTGCAATCCCAATGTCAGCTTCGAGTCAAGGTAGACTCTGAGGTGCTTGACATGGGGAGAGAGTTGCAGGGTGTGTCCAAACAGTCTTGGAAGAGCAAAGTTCTCAAGTTTACGTCTTCTGGAAAAGAGCACCAAGCTGGTCTTTGTAGGGTTCACTGTCATATCATGATGGATGCACCAGTCCCCAAAAATATTGAGGCCTTGTTGCAGTCATGCTGTGCCTGAAGATGAGCAGAGGAATGTCATCCGCATACGCTTCATATAAGTATCCCACGTTTATCAACATCGTAATGAGTGATTTAATCAACATACACCAGAGTACCGGGGAAAGCACGCCATCTCACGCGCAGTTTCTCTCCACCAGCACACTGAGAAAGGTTCGGCCGCCCATATCGACGAGCTGCCTCGCATATCAACCCGGAGGTGGCCCTGTCAAAAGCTTCATCGATGTCCAGAAAAGCTCCCAAGGTAAACAGACCACGATCCAGTCCCCTTTAAATGACAGTAACCTTTGAATGGAGAGCCGTTTCAGTAGATCTGCCTCTCCGGTAAGCGTGCTGTGAGGTGCTTAAGGGAGAGGCTTTTAGGGCCACTCCCTTGGTATATTCATCCACAAGCTTCTCCAGGTATTTCAAAAGGAATGAGAAGAGATTTATTTCAGGTCCATATATGAAGCCTTACCAGGCCGTTTCGGACCGAAGGCAATCCTCACCATCCTCCATACTTCAGAAACATATCCAAAAGCGATACATGCCCTGAAAATCGAATCAATGTAAGGAGCCAGCCCAATACTATTTGAGGAGTTTTGAAGAAAAAAATATTACAAATCGGTACCTTATCCTTTATCCCGTAAAGGTTTTACACCAAATATATAATATTTTTAAACATTTTCACTTTTCGCATTACTTAAAATTATTAATAACTTTTGAACAGAAGCATATATTGAGATAATTCTTTCTAACAATTCCTTTCTTATCAATAACAAAGATCTGTGAAAATCTAATATAGAGACCAATCATAAATTTCGTGAACTTCAGAGACAAGTCTCTAGAGACCTTTTCTTATAGTCTCCAAAGAGCTAATTTGTTAATCTCCAGAGACAAAAGTATGTTGTCGTGTAAAAATTTTGGAGCTCTGTAAGCCGGGGACTAGAACCAAAGGTCTCTCACCCTATATCTTTACCTTAAGGGAATATTTCGTAGTATTCTTTCTAGACTTTTCTGTATGTGTACATATATACCCTGCTGACGAGATATCTAAATAGCTCAAAGTTTTGCATTTACTTATGGTGTACAATTTATTTCGACCTTAATCTTTGAAGAATAGAAGAACATGATGATTTGCGTTAATGATTGGAAGGTAACAAGTTTTTATACAATATCATTACTTTAGCGGTAGAATCGTCTCAAATTTAAGGATGACACAGTTCTGAAAAAATCTAAACATTTCTGATTATTTCATATTTTCCACCAGATTGTTTGCAAATTCAACTGGAGAAGGGTTTATTCGAAGAAGAACTATGCTATGTACACAATAGTTTTCTGAATTTTTGTGTTCTAAGGTTGCTAAATGTGATTTCAAACAATTTCACAGTATTGAATGTAGTTTCAATAAATTGTTTATATATAAAATTCCATAATACTTATTACGTTATTGTACATCTACGTTTGTTTGAAGACTGACTTACATATTATTACCTATGCAAATTTGTTTATTCCAGTTTGAGTTTTGATGTACTAGCATTTTAGAAATGGTTTCCAATTTCTCAAGAAGAATAGGTGAAGTACAGATGAACATGAATTCAACCTTTTTAAATGGGAATAAAATAAAGGTTTTTCGAATTATTTTAAACTAAGTTTTCAAAAGGTTTATAGGTACCTGAGGTCGAATATAAAAACATGCTACTAACATGCTTTGATAATGCTAAAGCAAAAAAGTGATATGTCCAATATGCGCATTATTTAAATTTCTTCTTAGATTGTTTTCCCATTCAAAGGGAATTAGATGTCCATAAAAACTCACTTTAGGCACAAGAATAGGTCGCTTCTCTTAATATATAAGAAATTCATTACACCACTAATACGAGCACGTCGTTTTTGAGCACGGATTTCAGTTCGTATTAAGCTCTAAACCAATTCGGAATCGAGACAGTATCTCGAATAAATCGAGATCGGTATCGAGTTTGTTCTCGAAATAAATTTTAGCCAGAGATTACGAATTGTTTGCAAATCGTTTTCGAATCTTGATGTTTGCAGGGATTATTCATATATTTGATAAATACTAGGTTATTTAGCTGTACTGAGCGTTCATGCAGTGTGTATACTCCCTGTAGAAAAAATTAGTTGTGTTCATTCTTCCATAGAAGCAATAAAGGAGTCCCGAACCCCACTTACATTTCACTATTGCTCTAAGAGAACTCCAAAAGGACCAAATCAGGAGCAGGGAGAAGGGAGTGAGATAGAATTAAACTATGCACAATTCATGAGTTACACACTCTTAATTTATCAGCATCCCATATTATTCTATGTATGATAGCTATGCCGTTCAGACCTGCGCGTATTGCTGTTTAATAATCAGGTTTATTTAAATGTCGCTAAAATTATTTGTATAATTTAATTTGCGAAATTCTTTTAAAATAATTTCATTTCAGTAAGATAATTACAAAAAAGAGCTCAACTTTTGATAATTTTGAAATAAAAATCAAACTTTCATTTAACTCCATACTGAGCTAAAAAGGAGTCATTCGTTTATGATAATTCTGAGCTAAAAACGATAACTTCAGTTTTGATCTTTTCGGAGTTCAAAACGAGTGCTCTTTTTTAACGATATGTGTTACTTCGCCTATGTCAAATGGAGGTCAAATGGAGTTAATAACTATAGCGTTTCGCTCATCATAAAAGAGCGCTCCCTCTCCGGTTACTGTTAACAGTCTTCACACAGATATTCTTGCTCTAGTCTATATATTCATATACAAATAGGAGGCATTTCATTTTTCATGAGCCACCTCTAGCAAAAAAAATATATATTTTTTTGATTTGAAGTAAACTTTCGGTATGAGACATTCTCTTACATATAAAGATTGCACCAAATCAAATTCGTGCATTGTTTGCAAATATATTGATCGCTTGCTGCCCTTCATCTTCAACAAATTGAAGAAATATAGATCGCACAAGGCTGAAGATATTTTCCGTCGAATACGCAAGGAAAATTCAAATTTGAACATGGAAACAGAAATTTACAAGGAAGCTTTGATAATGATTGAACAAAGTTCTCAATCAATTGGGAATGCCATCACCGAATAGATTATTGTATCGACCAATATGGAATTGCGTCATGAACAAAATTATAACACATGTGATCTTTTGTCATATGTGCAATCAAATATTCCTAAGATAACGCTTTACAAAAGGCAAGGCATTTACGATCAAATAATTCATACTACATATTAATAACTAAGTTGGAGAAATCTTCTTCTTAGATGGTCCAGGATGAACTGGTAAAACATTCTAAATTAGATTGATTCTTGCAGCAATTCGATCCCAAACTGAGCCTTAGATCTTGCTTAGTCCGGAATAGTTGCAACATTGCTACCTGGTTGAAGAATTGTTCATTCACCTTTAAAATTGCTATTGAATGTGTAATTCATTAAAACTCTCACGTGGAACATTTCCAAAGCATATGGCATGTGAAAAGTACTGTAGAAATGTAAACTTATTATTTGGGATAAATGCACAATGGCGTACAAAAAATTTAATCGCTCGAGGTTCTTGATCGATTATTGCAAGATTTACGTGGAAACATGCAGAGATTTCAGGCAAACATTACATGTAATTCCTCGATCGACACCAGCCGACGAAATACTATTCTGTAGAGACACGTAAAGATGTTAAAATTAACTACAAATATGCGTGTCCGAATGATCGATCAGCTGAAATATACTCACATTAATTGATGTAAATTAGGAACGGAAAGATATCGGTTGATATGACCTCAGGACGAATTGCATTCCCTCATAACTTCTGAAAATTAGTGACGTCAAAAGAGGAATTAGTTGAGCAAGTATTTCCCAATATTCAAACCAATTATAAGAATAACGATTGGCTGAGTGAACGAGGTATTCTTATGGCCAAGAACGAGTGAACGAGGTATTTTTGTGGCCAAGAACAAAGATGTCTACGATCTTAAAAATATTATTTAGTCTAAAATCAAAGCGAGGCAGTCACATACTAGTCCGTCGATACTTTTCTCTCCTGAAAAACCAACAACCGACTAAAATCTAAACTGTCCTATTGTTTAAACTATCATGCTTACGAAAATATTGTCTTAGAGTAATTTTTTAGGTGGTCAGTCTTATAACAATATTATTAAAAAAAATCCGTTCATCCGATAAAAATTCGATTTTCCCGCAAACATCAAAAACACCACAGCAGCGCACAACAGCATGACCTTACTAAGTTGAAAGATTTTGCTTAGAAACTATTTATATAAATTAAATTACTTTTGAGAATCTAATGCCCTAGACACACAGCGCTCTTAATGAAGCAAAATATCTAAGGACTCATTATTCTATAATGATTAATTATAAACTGCAGACACACAGCCATTTCTTCACTTAAGTTATACTGTAAAACTGATTTTGATATACTTATGACATTAAAGAGATATGAATCGAATTAACACGATAAACTATGCTTTTATTTATTTTATTTTTCAGTTTAATAATTTACAAATGTGAAAAACATCATATTAAAAAGAATAAGTTTGTGATTTGCATTTCTTCTTCTTATTTTTCAAATTGGCAGATGCGCAGCGGAGCTCCAGATTTATATTATATGTGTAATCTAGCACATTTTTCCTCATTATATTTAGTTATAATGAAGGAAAAAACCGGCAAAATGCGAGTTTGACTCGCGCACGAAGGGTTCTGTACCATCGTACAAAATTTAACACTATTCAATTTTTATTTATTTCTTCAAATGAGAGTAGGCATCATGTGAAAAAATAATGCTGTCATTTGAAAAAAAAAAAAAAAATGCCTACTTATGACAATAATAATGAATGAGAATAAAACGAGGAAAAAAACGCCGAAAAAATCAGTTTTCTTCTATAGGAGCCTCCCTTAATTTTTAAAATTTCAACTGTCTACCTATTACGGTTCATGAGATATAGCCCGGTGACAGACAGACAGACATCGGAGCCATAGTAATAGGGTTCCCGGTTTTACCCTTTGGGTACGGAACCCTAAAAACACTTCATTAGTGTACTTCATTATGATCTGATTTTCGAGCCATAATGACGTACACTATGTGACACATGGCATTTTAATGAATAGTTAGTACTAATGATTCATTAGATCGTTCTGTGTATAGGTTATAAGAAAACAAGCTCAAGGTTGTTGGAAGACGATTTTTAAGTATGAATGATACCTAGTTTAGGCATTATGAGAATTTAGATTCAGTAACTTTTTTTAACAAAGCCTTATAGTGTTCAAATATTTTATCTTACTTTTCATTAATAATTCGTGAAAATGTCCTTCTTCTGAGAACTTTGTAAAGTGGATCAGAAATGTGCATTAAATGCAGAAATCCTCTGTTTTCCACAACAAAAAATAGCTGTACGTACTCTACTATGAAAAATGTCACTGCGTTTGTAAGATCTTGTTGTTTTTTACCATAAACTGAAATAAATATGACAAATCTTGACAAAGCAATTTTAAAATAAAAAGTAGGTACTAAACCTGAATATGGTTTAACTTGTATCATGCATTCCTGAATGGATAACTGATGTGATGATGGGTGAGTGAAAGAACTTGGATTACCTTTTTCTTCATCATAAGTACCTACTATCTACAGGCTCAACTTCCAAAATATCCAAAAAGTTAAAACCGACAAACAACAGAAAACATTTTCGCTTTTGTCATAACAGAAGCTGGAAAACCTATTTACTGCTGTTTGTCATTATTATTGCTAAGGCCTTGACTTTAAACTACGCTTAAAATGACAATGTCCGTTCGTTGTGCTCCCGCTTGTTTTAAAGAAATCCCGCACAATCTGCATTTTCGGTAGCTTTGTTTCCCTTACCAACATGCTCCCAAATTTTCGATCGTGATGGGATTTGGGCAGCCATTATAGTAAATATCGCACACAAATTTTCAAAACAAGACACAATTTCTAAATACAAGCCCGAGCAACGAAGTACAAACAATAATGAAGTATTTAAATTTGGAAAATGTAAACGCAGGGAAACCATATTATAAATACATCAATACATCGATATTTTTTGCCCATTTCTAACAACAATATTGGAAAGGACCGTTTAAAGGGGGAGATGTTTTCATTCCTCGCATTCCTATGATTCCATCGGATTTGCCATTTCAATTTAAGAGATTGCAATTCCCAATTCGATTGGCGTTTGCAATCACCATCAAAAAAGCTCAGAGCCAATCTTTAGAATTGTGCAGTTTAGATCTAGACACGGATTGCTCCTCAAATGGACAAACTAGACAATCAATGGAACAACAAAAATATTGTACACCCACAAGCATTGTGAAATTAAATATCACACACACACACACACACACACACACACACACACACACACACACACACACACACACACACACACACACACACACACACACACACACACACACACACACACACACACACACACACGTGCATATATATATATATACAGGGTGATTCTGATCAAGATACCTTCCGGTATACCACGCGATTCCTTGAGGTAAGCCGATCAAAAAATTGTTCCAATAAACCTCCAGTGCTAAAACTGATTCAGGTATTGGCATGCGTTTTTTTCCAGTGATAGAGGGTAGTAGGGGCATTAATTAGAAGCAATAAATTTGGGTTACATGGAAGAAAGTTTTTGAAATAAATAACGGTATTTATGAAATTTGTGTGTAAAAAAAATCAAAATTTTGAAAATATTTGAGAATAACTTAAAGATGCTTAATTAACAATTACAGAGGAATGCACTTTTCGACAGCTACTATTCTGGGCTATTAAATAAGCCAACAATAACCAAAATGTATAATGTGGTTCAAAAGTTATACTCATTTATTCCCATGAGGGTTCACGATTATTCGGGAAATCTTCAACTGGCCACAACTCCTAAAGGATGGTTTCTAGGGGGGGGGGGGGGGGGGTGGTATGTGGAACAATTTTTTGATCGGCTTACCTCAAGGAATCGCGTGGTATACCGGAAGGTATCTTGATCAGAATCACCCTGTATATATACAAACACGCAGCCCACACACACGCGCGCACACACCTAATAGCTTGCGCTTTCACAGCGGGTACAGCTAGTAAGCGATAATTATAGTAGAAGATTTTTTAAACATTGAATTGTGTTAAGGGGGGTTATTACTGAAGTCTTAATAAAAAAAGAAAAGTTAATACGACTTTGCGTCAAATCTGTGCATATTATCATGATCAAAATTCCACATAGTTTGAGAAAAAGCATAAAATTAGTTAATGACGTGTCAAAAATAAAGGTTTCGGGATTTTATATGTATGTAATTAGCTTTAGAAAATTCTCAGATTCATGAAATTTGCAAAGTTTGGTACATAATAACGTAATAATGGTACATCAAGTAGATAAATTTGTACTTGAGTATGGAAGATCTTGAAGTGGAAGAGGAAGTGACGCAGAGAAAACTAGTAAACAAATTTTGGTTAATAATATATTTTGGTTTGAAAGTTGCTATTTTCAGAGACGAATAATTATCACAATTGTGATTTTATTGGAAAGAAAGCTCAATTTGTAACAAAGATCGAACCATTTTCTGTATATTTTGAAAAATTACAATTGTTCAGTACAATGATAAAGGAAATAAAGTCAATAATGTCAACCGTGGTAACGACAAAAATTTCTTGTTTTTGTATACTTTGCATACAGTTTGGCATTTTTAATTAATTTAATCACCGTCAGATGGAATGATGTGCTTTTGGAAAGCATTCACTTGTTTCTAAAGCTCTGTGGCGAGCTGTAGTGTGCAGGCTCGGAAAGTGTATGCCTCTATTTTCAGCATTAGGTGTATGAGTGTAGATTTCGCGGAATATTTTAAGTTTTATTATTAGTAATTACTTATTTTTGCACTGGAGGCGAGAAATTATTTTGGTAGTTCTATTTATAATTTATTTGTTTCTAATTGTGAGTAACTATTATTTAATCATGGGACGTGTTAGTAAAATTCAGTTCAATAACTATGGAATATAGAAGAGAAAACTGAATATTACTAGGTATGTAAATTTGAGTATATGAAATATATAATCCTACAAGGCCGTTACACAGAAAATCGACCAATTTTGTGTAAATTTGTGAATAGACTTTTTGATTTTGATGAAATTTCACAGGAAGGTTGGTAATATTGAAAATAGCAATTTTTTGTTGCGATTCATATATGACCGAGATACGGTCTTTGAAAATTTGAAAAATGTGGGAAATTTTGCTTAGTAGATGTAACTTTGTCATCGTATCTCCATGAAATAAATATTATTAATTTTGTGAAGCCTTGAGGTTTCCGAGAAAAATTAATTAAAATCATTTTTCTGAAAATTTCAAGGATAGTGGATATTTTGGTTTTCCTTGAATATCTCAAATTGTGCAGTCCCGATATTTTTAATTTTATTGTATGGATTTTAATATCTAATGGGTTTTAGTGAAGCTGTAGGAATGAGAAAATGGTTG
The DNA here is from genome assembly GCA_963924295.1 of Dioctria rufipes. NCBI lineage: Eukaryota > Metazoa > Arthropoda > Insecta > Diptera > Asilidae > Dioctria > Dioctria rufipes. The sequence goes on along the minus strand of OZ002744.1, from coordinate 66,118,169 downwards.
CAGGTAAAGTAAAATCTAACTCTTTAAAGTATTTCTTTGGTTATCTAGTTAATAAAATGGTAAAACTGATATAGTGTGAGCATTGCCAAAATTATATAAAACATTACAACTCAGAGTTCTTGGAAGAGTTTTATTTGATGAACGGGCTTCAGTAAAATAAAATATGCCCAAGCAATAAATGATGCCGGACAAATTAGCACATATTTCGTTCATCCATTGAAAAATCCGACAGCAAATCTAAGATCTCGCCATGCTTATGCAATCCTACTGCTGTGTAGACAGAGAATACAGGCAAATAGAAAATAATTTCTCGCTTCACTTAATGAATATATCACACAAATTTTCTAGAGTTTCCCTTCATTTTCCACTTAAATAAATATTAAAATTATATCACATTTGTGTATAAATTTTGAAATTTTCAAGGTATACAAAGAAAGCAAGATCTGGGTCCGGATTCCGCAGCTATGAGTTTACGCGTGCACACCAAATGTTGTGTACACCACCTAGTTGCGATTCCACAAAAATGGAAATGCGCTTTTCTGTCAAAAGTTTTTTATACTTTAGCTGATATTTTCTTCCCACCATTTTGAAGAGGTTCCTGTGAGTTTTTGTCAAGCGGTATTTTTAGAATTATTTATTATATTATTTATTTTACCTTTTTCTAAGCCGTAGTCGCCTTAATACTAGGGAATTCATGAAACCTATTTCTTATAACTGAACTAAACTTCTTCAAAAAATAGTCTTTTCCCACTCAAACAATATTCCGCACAGAAAAATTTTCATTCATCACTTAAGTGTAATTCAAAAGTGTACACTTTCCCTCACGGTGAGTTTTTTAAATCGTGTGCACTGGCAGATTTTTTACATTTGCGGAATCTAGCCCCTGGGCAGTTTAAGTTTTAACACTAGAGTAAATAGCAATGAAATCTGGAACTCATAATATTTATCAAAATACTTATTTAAATTACTTTGCTTTGAATTTGCTTTCTTTATGTACCATGCAAACTTTAAAATTTATACACATATGTAATATAATTTTAATATTTAATTAAATGGATAACTCTAGATAGTTTTTTAAAAAGTTTTTTCTTATGTTTATCATTATTTTCCTTTTTAGTCATAAATCATTATCAAAAAGTTTAAAATTATATCACTAAAGAATTTTCAGTACAAGCAAAATTTTTGCACTTTTCGTGATCGAAAGCTCACAAAAAAGCCGGGTATTTTGATGAAAAGTATTATGTTGGGAAAATTATCATAGCCGAGGTAATTAATCTCAGATTCAGTTTTCCTGCAAATATTTCATTTAATTTTATACATATATATAGTATTAACCCTACCTAATTAGCATTCCTCGAACAATTTCTTTAACCATTGAATTTGCAAAAAATTGCGGTCCAGCCCATGGTAGAACGAATATAAGTATGCTGGTATCTGAACGTCTTTTCGCCATATTGAAAGCTTTAAGCTTTTTATGTCGATGGCATTAGGTTAAAACGTGCACAGTGAATGAATGCATAAAAGGCATTTTAATAACAAATTAATCAGGTTTGCATACATATTTAAGAGAGTATTTTAAAATAGACTATATCCTTACATACAAGTCGACTAAATCAAAATATCATAGATAATTTCTTTAGTTCCATAAGATCTAAAGGTGGTTTGAATGACCACTCTCTACTACAGACTTTAAGTATATAGTACATAGATTAAGATCATACTTATTATTTTTCGGACGCAATGACAATTTTCTGTGTTCAGTGGATATCCTTGAAGTTGATTCTGAAAACCCTACTTCAGATTGATTTTCACAAAATGAAGATTTTGTTTTAAGAGTAGGTAGTCATTAAAGCTGTAGATTAGAACAGGGCAATCCTTGCAGGGATCGGATCTTGAAATTGGAGAAATAGATGATTTAAAATATGATGGCTTGGAGTACGTTACCGGATACGTTATGAAAAAGATTTATCCAAAAGAAGAAATATAGCAGATCCAAAATAAATATTCTTGAAAGAACTTATTTATACCTCTATAGGTTTTTTGAAGAAGAACATTAAATTAGCACAACAAATAGAGACTTAAGAAGGAAGGCTAAATTAATTTCGTATTAAGCATTTAAATAGAAAGGAAGAATAAAATAAACGTGCAAGGAAAAGAAGTTAAATAAAATAATCATTTGAACAGAAAATGGCATTTAATTCATTTTAAAAAGTGGCTCATTATAACGCCACGGAAATCTTTAAAGGGCTTTCATTTCGTACCAGCATAACGTATATAACGCGATATCTGAATGCTAATGAAATTTTTATGCTGAAACGAAAAGAGAAAGCTATACAGAGCGGTCCACAACTGCGGCTATAGGAAGTGACCCCCCCCCCCCCCTAGAACAGCAAATGTCTGGATCCGCCTTTGTGTGCAGATGGCCGAAATGCTTTGGAGTAAAATACAAATGAATACCACAGCATCATTATAGCTTTGCATGTACATATGGTGATTTGTTCCAATTTTAAAATTTCATATTTTTATGCGTTTATGTTCCACTGTGATTTTGAGAACAGAAATCGTGAGCTTGTTTTTGATGGTAACCCCCCTTAAATAGTGTTGTATTTTGAATATTGAACCAAAGTCACGTGCGCAACAATACTTTTCAATACTGCAGAATTTTGAGGTATTATGGACGGTTCCGTTCCTATGTATGGACAGCCCAAAGCACACAAATAGGTTTTACCCAACCACGACGAGTTTATTGACAGAAACAATATTGGATTCGTCCGATGCAAAATTTATGAGATACCACGAGTGACATTATGAAAAAGAGAATCTGAATAAATCAAATAAGAATCGTATTCTTACATTTCTGCCTTATTTATCAGATTTTGTATATTATGAGTTGAAACCACATACAATAATAAATTTTCAATATTTCACCTTTAAGCATTTTTATCATTTCAAATTCATATTTAAGATACCTCTATGTTATCTCTCTGTTGTATAACACTTACTTGGTCTGATATACAAGAGGCTTAGTTTGTCATATACTCTGTTTTGAAACAACTTGTCGTTTTATGAATAGGAAAAAAAATGGGAAACCTACTAAAATGAAAATGTAGAAGTAGATACTCTGCTACTTAATTTATGATACCTTTCTAAACAATTATAACATTTTTGGGCATAATGTGGTACGGATTTATATCACCTATTTATATTTAATTTCAAAAAAATCTTTCAATAGTGAATGAAACTAAAAACTTGTAATTGAGTTCTTAAAACTTACAATCAACTCTCTGTGCTATCTGACACGTCAGCTTCTAAAGTTCCCCCAGTTTCACTTAGAACTTTGTTCTTGAGGATTTCAATTTCATGCAGCAATTCCAGAGTTTCGTCGTCGAGATTATCATCTTCTAATTTCAGTTGTTTCTGCTGTTCCTCATCAATATCCCATTCGAGGGATTCTGGTGTAGAAATATGAGACCAACTTGTCTTGGAAGATGTCCGTAAAATATTTCTCTGACTATTACTTGGATGGAGATGTGATGACCTTACGAATCCTGTTCGAATTCCAGTCAAATTTGGTTGCCTATCAATATCGTTGGTTTCATCTTCTTCTTCAGCGTTTCCACTTTCGGAAATCTCTTCTGGAAGAAAAAGCCATGATGTATTCATCTGACTATTTTGATTGTACTCGTGCTCCCATTCTAGGTCTAAAGAAGAGCTAGCACGTGAGGAAGAAGCAGCACCTAGCTCAGTGTAGTTATTATTAAAACCTTTTGTGCCTGATGGAAGTTCTCGCGCGGTTACCAAAAGAGTTTGGGCATCTAAGCACTGTAGCTGAATGTCTGAACTATAGGTAGTTGAGGAGCTAATTCATAAAAGTGTTGAATATAAAAAAGAAATGGATTTTATCTACCTTTCAATCGGTTGCGTAGTACTTTGGCTCAATCTGGAGTAAGAGGAATCTTTTCTTTCCCAGAATTGATCCAAAAATTGAGGCCGTTTCTGATAAAGGGAAAAGCATGAGGTTGTATTTCATATAAATATTCTTTAATGCCATCTAAATACTTATGCAGTTACCTTTCGCTTAAATTTAATTATCCTAAAGATATAGCTCTCGCCAGAGGTGTCTTCTGGTACAAGATCCATTTCTTGCTCATCTGTTGAATGCCTGGAAAGTATTAAAATTACATTCAAAGATGCAGGAACTGTGTTAAGTTATAGGTACATGTTTAAGTGGTTAAAATTTGCTTTCTTTTAATTTGCTTTATTGGAAAATGATTACGTCATAACTTACATTAAACCACTTTTACCGGAAAGGCACCTTCCCAAACAGTTCCCCATATCTGATTGCCTCAAGTGGATGCCCCATCAGAGCAGTGTACTTCAGTTGCAACTACCGAGTAGTTCCCAAAGTGCACTTCACATATGCTTAAAGGATGCACAGCGATAGCCAATGGAAGTGAATTAATTTACAAAACTTTAAACGACAATTATAAAATATTATAAGCACTTCACTTGAATTCTAACAAAAGCTCACTGGTTATCCCGGATAATTGCAAACTGACTCTTTTCTTTCAGAAAGGACACACAGAAAACTTTTGCTTTGTTCTGAAAACTTTCCTAGGTTATCAGCTTCTGTTCTGAGAATTTTTGACAGTAATCAGCTGGGAAAACCTACAAGGGAGGGTTTGCCAACACATGCGCTCTACTGTTGTTTTGTTTACAAATTGGGGTTAAGGAATGACGATTAGAACTCCGGCAGGTGCACTACTACAGTGAATCAATTACGTCAGTCGTTGTAGGGGTGAAAAGTTTTTTTTTCCACACAAAGCTATTTCCCTAAAAAGCTTAAAAAGTTTTTCCGATTTGTGGTTGAATGAAAAATGATAAAAGCTTGGAGAGTTCTGAGAAGATACTAGAAATTGGAATGAAAATTGGGTGGTCGTACGAATCATTCCATAAATTTACTTCTATAATACAAATTTACTGTTATTGGCATGACAAAGATATGATTAGAGTATTTAATTACAATAATTACAGAGAAGTTGTGTATTTGACTTGTGCTACATTTGGCAGAATATTTTACTTTACTTAGGAAATGCAACTTTTCCAGTCCATATGGAGGTCTACTGCAAAATATGGTATATTCACACCTACGCTGACTGACGGTGTTATTGGAAAGGTTGCTGAGCGACCAACTAAAAAAGGTCCAGATGAGAGGTATTCATCTACTCTTTCGGGGGAAAAATGATTGCAAAGTGGGGTGCTGACATCAGAAAGAATGGTTACCATTTTTGCAAGGCGATTTGCTCAGCAACGAGTTATAACGGATATAACAAAGATGGTCGACCAGTAAGAACATGGCTGAATTCATTTTTTAAGCGCAATCTATTATTGGCCAGAGAGTGAAAGGGAAAATATATCTACATAAAAGCAGAGCAGTGGTTACTGAAGATCGCTCTTTTAGTTGGTTTAGGGGATTTGAGAATTATTTAAAAATCATCGGACAGAACATTATTTTAAATGATTCTAATTGAATACCGCCGACGATTATTGCGGGAAAAATTTTTTCTAGACACGTTTTATGGAGCGTATATTGCATAGGAATCCGTCGGCCGCTCTATTGTTGCAATTGTGTTTAAGCCTTCAAGGACATTTTTTGAATTATGTTGATAATCGAACTTCACTCATATGATGCAGCCTGCTGACGTCAATATTTTGAAGTCTTTTTGAATTGATTACTTAGAATATAGAGAGTACAGGAAGTGTGATAAGCCAAATTTGGCGTAGTCAAATTCTGGTTGTGTTAGTATCTGTTGCCGCTGTAGTGAATGCTCAGTGCAGCCGTCTAGTAGAATCAATATAGAGAGCGGAGCAACAAGATATATGGTTGAAAATATTACGCTTGCTCCCATCGAAAATGTTGTTAGTTGCTGTCACTACACCTATATACCCTGAGAGTTTCTCAGCTGTCATAAACGTAAACAAATCTCGGTGGATGAAGGAATTTTTCGATATTTCAACGTTTTGGTTATGTATTTTGAATTTAATTTAATATAAAAATGTGTGTAAAGTACACAAAATAATATTTTATAACTAGACTTGCCTAAAAAGTGATTTCCCACGTCGTACCTTGGTGTTGTTGTGACAATTTTTTATCGAACACTTCATTCTGAAAATACATGAACATCACTTAGAAATTTATCACTATAATATCAACAGATAATTACTTACACTCTTTACTTTCTGTAGCACTACTGTTAAATAAAATATCTTTCACTTTTCACAAGTTTTAAATTAAATTCAAATTATTGCAAATTATAAAATTTCGTTTGACAACTGTAAGTACATTTGTCTCTTTCTTCAATATAATGCTGACCTACTTCACGGGACCATGAAAAAATCCACGCTCTGCATACGAATTTTACAGGTATCAACACTTCCTGTTGTCTATATATTCTAAGATTGATTATAAGCACTGACATATGTATATAACATGGACTGCCTGGGTCAACTTTTTTTGGCAGGGTGTGACATTTATCTTAATTTCAATTTTTACTTTCGCTTTAATATTCATATTAAAATTTCAACAAATTACAGTTGCATTCAGAATTATTTCTATTTTTAGAAGCTTATCTCATACAACATCAAATATATTTTAAACTTGATTTTTAAAGAAATAAAATTAAGCAATTTTTGTCTACCTGCCCCTAAAAGTAGCTATGGGAGACAGAGAAAGGATTACCAATATTGTATTGCCATCTATTTCTATACTATATATTCGTTTGGAAAGCCACTGAACTGAAACTGGACTATGATGTATTTTGTATAGAACTTATTGTTTGTATTTCCGCGGAATAAAGTAGTTAAACCAAAACGAGACAACTATAGAAAAGTGATCCCATAATAATGTCAAATAATGTAGGCAATTTCAGTAGTATTAGCAGTCCATTTTATATATGTAAGTGATTATAAGAAAACCATCCAGAAGAGCAGTCAAGTTCTCAAAAAAAAAATCTGTCTTTTATTAATTACATTTTGCCCAACGTATATATGGAAATCACCATAAAACAAGGCGAAAAGTTAAAATTGGTATAAGACCAATTGTTATGATACTCTAGACGAATATCCCTTATGAAATTTCGTATGGTAGCCATCTGTGCAAGTTTGATTTCTGAAGTACCTTTTTACATATATTTCTAGAACAGGTCGTCGGACAGTAAAAATGATTATAACTAATTTCATGGGATTTTATATTCTGAAGAATTTCTCAGTACACGTAAAAAATCTCAATTTTTGTATGATACACCGATTTGTCCCATTTTCGAACTTAAATTTACTTAAAAAGGCCATATACCAAATTTAAACATCCTCGAGTTGACAGATGGACGGACCGACAGACGGATATGCAAAAATCAAAATAATTTTTAATATCATGCGTCCATTTTGCATTAGCAGTATTATTTCTAGGCGTTACAAATGGAATGACAAACACTAGAGTTCATTTAGGCTATAAAAGAACAAAAAAATAAGAAGAAATGTTAGGTATCCGGAGACTGCCAGTAACTTTATCAAAATTTTCTGTGGGATGTACCTACGCTCAAGGCAAATTGGTGCGTATATTTTATTTCCGAACCAGTCTTCATGTCAAGTCAAGTGTTCTTGCGCTTATTCAAATTCTTCACTGTCTTTCTTCTATGGATTTAATTGATGATTTTCCTCATCCCACGGATTTGATTTATTTAGGTCGTTGGGGCTTATCTTTGGCCCTCAGTTCGATTTGTTGTTTTGGCTTTTCTTAGGTTTGATTCTTGGTTTGGGTATTGCTCACTTCTCGTGTTGTTGTGTCTTCTTCTTCATACAGCTACTGCGCCTGTAATGAATTCCTCGCAAGAGTTTGTTATTTATCTTGGAAGGAACTGGGAGAGTAAGGATTAGATATGTTTAGAGAGTTTTAGGATGTTAAGGACTGGAAGGTTTGTATTTTGACAGGTTTCATCAGAGACATTCCCAGGTCTTGAGTGATCCAGTATTCATGTGTAGTTTTCACAAGCGAAGTTACTGTTGTAGTAACCTCATTTTCAGCCCCTTATCTCCATTAGACATACCCTGAAGCCTGAGAAATAGTCAAGTCAAGTTGAATATATTTTGTTCAATTGGTATCTTCGATTCTTGGTTTAATGTATAGTCATGCCTGATTATGTTGGCTAACATGTGGTTTTATCTTAACAACCGAAAATTATAATGCAATCTGCTTGGTAGTTCAAGAATGGGTTTCTACCTAGTCACGGTTAATAAAATATGGCTCATTAAAAGCATCAGATGGTGTGGAACTTGCGATATGCCAACAGATTTGATTAAAAAATATATATTAATGTATATATAACTATAATCACAATTGCCTAACTGCAACTCATGTCCAAACTTTTAAGATTTATTCTGAGTTCTAGCATTTCTTATTTTGCAATGAAACTTTTCGAGAAAAACTCGAAGCTTCGATCCTTCGAAAATGAACAGCCTTATATCGACTGTAAACAGAATATTACTAACAAAAAACACTTTATTTTGGGTATTGACTGAAATGAGAAGATTACGAACAAACCACTTTAATCTGGCTATCAACTGGAATAAAGATTTGTTTTGGGTATCGACACAAACAAGAATATCCCAATTCGAAACCTCGATAAAATAGGAAGAAAATTTTATCAAGTGCTAAATATTTAGCTAGTGAGCACATTTTCAATTAATTGCAACAAAGTCTTTTCAATCATAATTTTGATTTAATTCTTGTTGTACTCCTTTATATTTAATATTGGTTTTAATTTCATATCCAGGGTGTTTCCCCTTAAGAGGTCAATAGAGCAGGAGGTGATAATACTCACCTAGCCAAATCAGAAATTGTATGGCAGGGGGTGGGGGCATATCAACCGTTTAGAAGTTATTTGTATAGTAAATTTGTCTAAGGCCGAACTGAAAACATACAAAGGCTGGAAAGTAGACAACGCCTCGATAGGATATAATTATAATCCACGATGGCTGGACCTGATGTAGGGAAAGTAGAAATTTTTTCTTAGAAATTTACTGGAAATTCTTTCCTTAGAATTGTTATGTATTATTCGAGTCCGACAACCACTGACATATAATAAGAATGGACTCAGCGTTCTTGCTTCAAAAAAGGGCACAAATTTTGAACAGGCTGTGAAAATCCTTTATTTCGTACAACTGTACAGCGATTCAGAATTTATTATTATTTGGCGATTAGATACATTAAAGATGTTGGAAAATAGCATTGCATTAAATAAAAATTGTTTAGGAAGTTAAACTTGTTTTAATTACCACAAATTTTAATTTTTCATATTCCAGAAAAATGTGTTCCTCTGCGGCATATGGATAAACCAAGTAGAAATTACATGAAGGAGATTTCTCGTCTAACAGACTGAAATTTATTGAAAATAATTTCAATAAATTTACAAAATGCATTTTAAGTGCAAAAAGAAATATTGAACTTTTCGACCCAGCGATCCATATGCCGCCAGGCAAAAAAGGGGGAACAATCACCCAATTTCAAAGCGCAATGAGTTATCTTGCCACCATATAATTCACACATACTTTTTATAAAAAGTATTTATATGGGCAATTGGTGTGAGATCCAACATTGAACTTCTATGGTAGGCGATCAGAGATAACCATCCCGATGAGACCTCTCTGATCGCTGGGTCGAAAAGTTCAATATTCCTTTTTGCACTTAAAATGCATTTGGTAAATTTATTGAATTATTTTCAATAAATTTCAGTCTGTTAGACGAGAAATCTCCTTCATTCTTTTAAAAGATCTTCAATGTTGTTATTAGATTCACAATCAGATAAATTGTCTGCACATATTTCTTCTGCGCTCCTTATTTTAGATATAGCACAAATTAAACATTGACAAGGCATCGAAATGCCTATCTTTAGAAAATTTCATCAAGCATAAAGCTACAAACACCTTCAGCCAGCAAATTCAAACAGGTGAACCCATTTTGTCTGTTTTTTTTATCAGAACACAATCTTTTATTTTCTGTGGAGACCATTTATTGAAAATGATTAAAAACATTACATTAAACAAGTAAAAAAGCTAAAATTGGTCTAAGACCTATCCTAGATGAATGGCCGTATAAAATTTCGTTTGGTCACCGATCTATGCAAGTTTGATTTCTGACGTGGTTTTTCGAATATATTTCTAGAACGGCTCGTCGGACAGAAAAAATAATTTTAGCCAATTTTATAGGATTTCGTATTTCGAAGAAGTTTTAGTACAATAAAAATGTCTAGGACTGATCGTTTTAACAGTGTATGTAAAAGACCTAAATTTTTATATGGAAACACCAAGAAGGAGTTGCCCGATTTAGTTCTGTTTTCAAATTTTATTTAATATTACTATAAAAACACCATGTACCAAATTGCAGCTCTCTATGTCGACGCGTTTTCAGGCAGTGTCGAAATATACAGGGTGTCCCGTAAGTCGACGTCAAGCCGGAACCGGGTGATAGACCAAATCGTAACAGTTACCAGAAAAATATAAAAAAAATTTAAGTCATGTATTTTTCAAATTATAGGCATTTCTTTTGTTTTCGAGAAAATGTACACCTTGTGATGGTTTTTTTAGCTTCTGTTGCTACAAATCTTTACTTTTTTTCAATTTTATTTTTCTTATGTAATCCCGAATAGTGCTTATGTAACCTGTTGCTTTAAGTTCTAAGCCAACTGCTCCAGTTTGGAAGTAAATGTCACATTTTGCCGAACAAACAATATAAAATTAATAATTCGTTGAACTTTAACTGACTGTACTGAAAAAAAAAAAAATGTACTACGCCAGTCTGGCAAGTAACTTTAAAAGTTTACGCATTTAATAAGGATTCTAAAATGGTACAACCCTTGCTACATTATTTCTTAGATTACGGAAAAAAACAATTTTCTTCTTCAAGAAACCCAGTTTCGAAAAATTGCTTTTCACCTACTAAAACTGATTCTAGTGTACCCAAAGCTTGGCCTTAAGAGCGTAACTTTAAGATTCTAGATTGAAAAAAAGTAAAGATTTGTAGCAACAGGAGCTAAAAAACCATCACAAGGTGTACATTTTCTCGAAAACAAAAGAAATACCTATAATTTGAAAAATACATGACTTAAATTTTTTTTTATATTTTTCTGGTAACTGTTACGATTTGGTCTATCACCCGGTTCCGGTTTGACGTCGACTTACGGGACACCCTGTATAGTGGAAAAGGATATTTTTGTATGACAACCCCACGAAGGAGTTGCCCGATTTGTCTTATTTACGAACTTAATTTTACTTTTTATTTTAAGTCCGTGTACAAAATTTCAGCTTTCTAAGTGAACGCGTTTTCGAGTTATCGTCCGCACAGACGGACGGGCGGACGGACGGACGTGCAAAAATCAAAATAACTTTTAATATTATGCGTGGGCGTCCAATCCATTTTGTTGCACCATCATTATTTCGAGGTATTATAAACGGAACGACAAACTAAGTAAAGTAGCTGCGGCAATTAAAGCCCGGAGGGTATTAAGGCCCACATTTAAAAACTTCCACTAAAATGAATCTCATCAACCTCATACTTTAAGCGCGCATGAATTAAGTCGATACGAACGCCGTCGACGGGGTTTCTGGTAGTTCGTGCCCAAAGTTACCACCACTGAATGATATTATAGTAGTAGATCTAATGTTTTGACAGTCATAGATTTCCTGACAGGGTGGTAGAAATAATAAAAATATTATATGTACTTATATAGTGTGTACTTATATATAAAGGTATAGCCTTTCAACCAAGTAAATAAGTTAAGAAAAGATAAACTTAAAATTCATTTAATAATATTATAATTTCAATTATCATTTATAATTTATTTATGAATATACTATAGTCCTATAGTATTGAAAAAGGATATTAATGGTGCTTTTAAATAAACAAGAAATAAAGGACTTTCTTTGATATCATCATATAAAATATGTAAATAAGTTTTATTCTAAGCACTGGCTCTTCACAGTGTCTTTTACAAGCTATGCTTCGCTTATTTTTGTAATTAATACTTCATTGCAACCTATGATTGGTGATGGGTCACTTGGATTCAACACATTATACATAAGTCCATGATTTATACCTCATCTGTAAAAAATGTGTATGCTTTATACTTTTTATCCCTGGCAATTTGAGACTTCCACTTACACTATCGCATTAAATCTTCGTTGAGTCATTCTTTGCGGACTACTTGAGACCAAATACTGCGGTCAACTCAATTGCGTGCTCAAATTCACACATGAGTTCGTTATATCATAACTTTTTCTGGAAGGATCAGTTGAAGAGAGTGTTTGAAACTTTCGGTTTTCGTATACAACATGAAAGGTTGGCATTTGTTCCCAACCGCATTTTCTTATGGATGAAACTTTGACGGTCTTTTGACGCATTTTTGAATTTTTTTTTGACTTGTTTAATATTGCAGATCTAATTATAATTTTTTCCAGTTATGAATTTAAATCTAACAAAATATTTAATAAGGTTGTCGGAGATTTCAAAAATATCTCTGTTGGGGTTGCTTATTAACTGTTTCGCATACATAATACTTTCCCCCGTTTTAACATTTAAGCGATTTCTTTTTTTACTCTTTACATAATGGAGAACAATCTTACTACAAGATATTCAAATTTAATATATCAGATCAAAAGAATATACATTTCTGAGTATATTTCTTTTTGAATGACTCAAATCCGTCAAAAAATTACAAAATTATTGAAGTTTAAATCAACGGAAATTGAAAACGACCGCGGCCCGCGAATCTGGTGATGACGTCACGATACACAATACGCACGATGCCAGTCTGAAAAATATAATATTTTTAAGACGACATTTTATGAAATAAATCCAGGCAGGGCAGGAACTACACTCGCGCTGCGCTAGACCGCGAATTGTCTTGTGTATCGTGACGTCATCAGCCGATCGTTCATGTTAGACGCGTTTTTGAGAATGCGGTACTAAAATCGCTATAACTTCGTCGTTTTTTATCCGATTTCAATAATTCTTTCACTGAATCAATTGTTTTTTTTGTGACTATGATTCTGCATAATTAACTAAAATAGTCGTTCTTCCTCATTCATAATTGAAAATGCACGTTCAGCAGAATCACTGCTATGCATCAAATTAGCTAAATACACATAAAATCTGTCAATTAACATCAATGCTTCAAAAACGTTTATTTCTGTGGCTGCTGTATATCTTCATTAAAAGAAAAAGCTTCAACAATGAATGTGATGGATAGATTTCCACTTTGAATTATTTTTGGGTTCAAATACTGGAAGAAATTGTACTTTTTATCAGAAAAATCACATTAAATTAAAAATTTCATTTTCTTGCAGATTTTGCTTAAAGAGCATGTTAAATTGCAAACCAAAAAATATTTGTGATCAGTAGATATAAATAGTAGTCATTATTTTTACAATTCAGTTGCAAAAATGCAAAAATTTTTATGAATGTTTCTATTAAAATTGAAGATAAATGAATCATGTTTTTTTCGGATTGAAGACTCCTGTTTAATTTGCTTATAATGTTCAAAATATACGAAAAAAAAAAAAATACAAATAAACTAGATGAATATGCGTTAATCCTTGAAGCATAAAATCATCATTTGATAAACTCAATCTAATAATGAAAATAATGTTTGAGCGAGGTGTACTGCTAAAATAACTCGATTAACAACTTCCTCATAGGAAAGCCATCGTGTTTTGAACAAATTTAAAATTTTGTGAGCTTTTGTGTTGAAAGTTTCTTGAAATTCACTAAAAATGCCTTGTCGTTTTGCACTGTGACAAAAGTATGTACATATAAATATTTAGAAATAATTTTCAATAGTCGCATGTAATTTTTTAGATGCTTCACAAGCACATAAACTTAAAGAGTGGCATCTAGTACAACCAAGATAAAATAACTTGTTATTCAATTAATTTTCTTAATTTTGTTTTTACGGCATCTTCCCACTCATAACGGATACATTATGCCAATCCAATTAAATTCTATTTCTATTGTTATTGAAAATATGTTTTACAATAGAATAGTAAATATTTTCAGCATTGCATTCCTTCATTTCTAGCAGTAAAAAAAACACACGATAAAGAACTTTAGTAAAATTTTCTGCTAAATAGTGGGCAACTAATTCAAGCCATTTTTTAATTATAATACTAACGTCTGTGAAAACTTAGTTTCCCATGAGTTGTTACTAATTTCCCTTAAAATAAACGGAGCAATGATATCTATTAGCATTGAATTAGCTCTTTGTTCTAGCACACTTTATTTGGTGCGAGTCTGGAAAAGAGCTCTAAATAAAGTAAGTAATCTACCAAAGAAACACGTTACAGAAATTATTTCACACCTTACTTTCTTGTGCAAACCTGAGATTACTTCACTATCACTAAAAGTTTATAATCAATTTTGTTGGTTTGAAGATTCAGATAATCTTCACTTGTGTTTATGCCTAACAATTACAGTTCTACTTATACAAAGCGTTTTATTACATAGATTGCCATAAGCGTTGTTTTCCTTCAATCTGAAACATTTCCTATTACTTTCCAATTCCTGCCTGTCAGTCTGCTTATATTTTAATTTTTTCACTAGTGCTTCTGTTTCTTCTTTCTCTGACTTCGACTCTTCTGGTTCCACCACGTGAATATAACATAGCGCTTACATTACCGCACAAATTACTTAATCTAGAAGCTGTTCGTAAGAAGCGAACTAATTGTGAAATGTGAAATTTTAATAGCAGTAATGGCAAATAGTCATAGATTTTCAAATAATGTCATAGAGTGTTAGATTGAAAATATTGGCTTTAAATAGTGATAGATCTATGACTATAGTCATAAAGTGGCAACCCTGCGTCGTGCCGTTATCATGCCAGTAGCGAACGGTATGTCACCTATAGGAGTGTGGCTGCTTGGAATTATAATTTTCGCATAAACAAAATCATAAGTTCAGTTGTTTAATTGCTATTTCCACATGTAGTAACTTGTTTAGTTTGAACGTTGGGTAATGTAGTTTATGATTTCGGTGTTTATTATCGCCTACCATTATGTTTATTTGATTAATGAGTAATTTTGTAAAAACTTGTCATAGGTGTAATAAGGAACCCTGGAGTACACCGTGGGCCTTCTTACCCTACCTAATCTAAATTCTCAATTAAACTAATGTTCCTATATAGGATTATGATTGTGACATTATTTTTGTTCCAAAGAATGAAGACTGTTTGGATTTACTCTCTTGTACGTTAGGAAATTTATAATTAAATCTTTGCATAAAATACGCTAGCAAACAGCTATCAGATACAATAACTAATTTGATTTCGGCCATAAATTAGAATTTTTGCAACAGCTCCTCTTGTCGTACAGATTTTGCAACATTTCAAGAATATTTTGGAACCCCTTCTCACGATCTTTTAAGAGTCGGATCCTCGCAGTGGCTATCACTAGAAATAAGACAAATACGTAAAACATGCTTCATATATTATTATGAAATTTTTATTAGGAAGCAGTTAATCGTATTATAGAACAGTGGAATCCACTACAACACTATTTTGCTTTAACGGACTTTGATAATAATTTTGCAAGTTCTAAAAATCCTTTTATTTTGTCTTCATTTGTAAAATTATATTTCTTCTTTTTATCATTTGTATTAAAAACGATTAATTCTTTAAATAAGGAGTTTCAAAGCGAAGGTCCTAAAAGCCATTTAATTATGGAAATGTCGTATTATTTGCTTCGTTTTATGATTAGAAATTTTGTAAAAAATGAAGTTATAACGGATACTTCAAAATTACGTAATGTTGATATTGATAATAACGACAACGTGCGTCCTTTAAATGACGTATTTTGCAGTGTACAGGTAGAAAAGTATTTAAATGACATTCAATCATCAAAAATAATGTTTTAAAATTTTACAAAACTTTTTACAAAGAAATCTAGAAAAGAATTGATTTTGAAAATGATTTTTTAAATAATTTAGCTTGGATATCTCCAGAAAAAGCTTTATTTGGTAAAGTACAATCTATTCTACCACTTTTAAAATTTTTTAAAAATATTGATGAAGAAGCGATTAATACAGAGTCTCGGGATTTAGCTGATTACGAGTTTTTAAAGAAACATCGAAATCACTCTATTGAAAGTTTTTGTGCGATAAAGTCGAAAGTTGCACAAATAGCGTAAGCTTTATTCGCAAATCTTTCCAAAGTAATTAATGAGCCTTTAATACAACCGTATTCCACAATAGCCGTTGAAAAATTATTTTCGCAAAATAAATTAATAAAGACAGCTATAAGAAATCGTTTACATGTTGAAACATGCTCGGTTTTACAAAGTACAAAGGACCTTTTAAAGGCGAATAAGAGCTCTTATTGTAATTGGAAGCCTGATGAGAAAACTATAAATAGAAACAGAAATGTTTCCACTAAAAACCCTTCAGAACCTTTACACTAGAATTTTTATTAATTCCGTAGATTTATTTTAAATTCAACGTGCAACAAAAGAATAATATATTTGCTAATTTATAGATATTGTTTAATTTGAAACATATTACGTTTTTTATAAATAAAAAACATTTTATTTATTCCTACACTTCTTTATTATCCATTTATATAACTATGAGCGATAAACAATTATTTCATGTATAGTTCACCTCGCCACTTTCAGTTGATTATTAGCATTTTCAAGCTGGAAGTACGTACCTTTCCAAAATGTCAGATTCCAACACTGATACCACGAAGTGAGCTCATGCTGACAGATAGGACTTTACGTCCTGGGTTCATCACTCAAGATTAGTTCCATAACACCAGGTATGGCAAGGGAGAAAGATGCAAGGAAAAGCATGATTATCACTTATCTCAGAAATCGTTAAACAATCCTCAGTTAATACGGTTTTAAGCTGATTAGTAATAATTATATAGAAAAATATCTGTAAAACCAAGTGTCTGCTACAATTATTCTCGTCTAATAAATTAAAACTGAAATAGCCCTGGACCAGTTTATGTTTGGAGAATAAACTGCATTTAATCTAGCCCTTGTATGAAGGTTGGAGGGATGAAAGCTTTCTTGGGGAGGAGGGCTCATTTTTAGGTTCGAGCCCCGGCTAAGTACGGTTTGTGTTCGGGGAGCTTTAAGTGTTGCACCTAAATTTAAATTAGTTAATCTAGTTAGCTTATATCCATACACATCCAAGTACGAGTTTATTGACTCCATTCCATATCTGTAACAAATATGTGCTTTACATTTCCTAAAGAAATATTTAATTTTAACACCTATTTACATTTTAAATTTTTGGCTCTGACATAGGCACCTCTATAAGAAAAGTTTCAATCATTTTGAACTAACTGGTAGCCATGTGAACAAACTTCTTATTTACCATTAACATTGCCACTCAACCAAATCTCAGATATAAAATTTACATCTAAATTAGATAACTAAGTATGTTGGAAAATAAATTGAAATTCTTCAAAGTTCGGCAGTTCCGCTTTACCAAGTGCACACGATCCACCTGCAATCACAAAAATGTTAAGGCCGTCAGAAAATTCTAAGAAAAAGAAGAGAAAAAAGAGTAGAAAAAAGGAATTCATAATAACTAGCAAACTAATTAGCATTCTCTAGTTCCGCCGAAGATTCCATATTTCATTCTATAACCGAAATTTTATTAGTGGCATTTGAAAAATGTCAAATATAATCATCTTGCTGCTTGTACCTGGAGTGTAGATTCGGAATAAGCTCCAAGTTCCTCCAGTTATGTAATTTTCTTAGTTGTTGCATCTTTGGCGAATTTAAATATTGTTTTTGTCCGTGATGAAACCAATGCTAGATAAGCGAGGTTTAATTTTTCTCATGGCTCGTATGAAGACGGACTTTTGGAAAGAGCTGTAAAATTGTACGAGTATGAGGTAATTATTTTGCTTAGAATGAGTAACATTCACCTATAAGTTTGATATTTTGCTTGCAATCTGAAGGTTGTTGTTTCATTTGAAAGTGTGCATCCTATTGTTTCACCCAGTTTTTTTTTGTTAAATTGCGTTCTTATTGTGGGTCATTAGTATTCTTGAAATGAAGGCATCTTGATTCTTTGAAATTCGCTTAAGGTCGTCTATGCCACTTTCTATATATACACGTATTTCCAGTTTTTGATTGATATTTTAATTTTGTCTATAGAATTGTCGATTCTTTGCGCAAGCTCACTGAAATTTATTATTTCAACCTGGGCAAGTTTTAGAAATTATTTAAAACTTTTTAATTCAGCTGAAGTAAGTAATGTGTCACTTGCAGTACGAGTATTATGATTACGTGAGATATAAATTATTCAGATCCAACCCGTGAATTAATTTCACCTGTTGAGAATTAATTTATTTTTCGGTGATGTAAAAAAAAATAATTAATTTTAATGAATTACAATCATTCAAAACTAGTCGGAGATCATTAATAAAGAAGGTAAACAGTAATAGTTCAAAAATGTTCCCCATGGTAATGTGCATATAAAACAGGATGGAAATATTATGAAGCATACTTACAAGACACCAAATGTTAGTGGCTTATAAGATATGACATTTTCAAATATTTTTCAGAGTAACAGGAACAATATCTATCAAATTTTAATTCAGCGGTTTTAATATTCAGTTCAAAGTTAACACAATATATTTTAAAGGTGTAAAATTTCAAGACGTGGGTATTAGTATTGAAATCAAAAGTCAATTTCCCACTTAAAGGTGCATTAACTTTCAATTAGATCCATCTGTGTATCAGAGAATGATCTGCGTGTGGATAGCGGTCCACTGTTCTTGGACATTGTGCCTGTGAGCTTGGAGGCTATTGATTCATTTTGAAATTCTATAAAAAAATTATTACGTTTTACGCGACTTAAGCGATTAGGCGATATGCGCGATTTTAACGATTTCAAGGAATGCGACCAGACACTTAGAAATAGATGCGTATAGTGGTACTACTTTTCTTCTCCAGTCGCTCATTTCGATAGTGTTGTTGAAATCGCTTATGTCGCTGTTCTGTGGCTTTCAGCGATCTGACTTGGTGGATTTTAAAGATGCTTTTTGAGTGATCAATTAATTAAAAGATCAGTTTTTTATACTGGAAAATGGATGTGGAATAAACTATTGAGAGCACTCGCGAAAGAAGACCTTTATAGCATAGGAAGTCCAAGTTATACCACACTACAGATGTCAGTCATACTAGGACTAATGCATTTTTTTAAGTCTTTACTACGCAAGATGATATTTTTTCAAAATATGCGAAAAACTTTTTGGGCTAATTCAGAATTCTCTTGAAAATTTTGAGAAACTCCCCCAATCTCCATCTTCTTCTCTGTTTTTGTTATAGTGAATTAATTCCAAGTTGTTCTTCTTACTTTAACGCTGCAATTTTAATTTGATATAAAATATTTTTTTCCCATAGGGTTTCTTCGGATACGGACTAATTTTTACGGATATTTAAAACAAACCAAAAATACTGATCAGAAATTGTGGTTGCAATAATCGTAATCTCTAAAGTCGTAGTGCCACCACCTATCGAATGCCGCTGAATCTACATATAAAGTGGCTAGAAGTAGCTAAAATTCAAGAATTTGTGGCTAAAAAGTGGCTAAGAAACGTTTGTACTTATAACCTTAACGACATCTTCTTTCCCCAACAATTCTAACGAACTCTTAACTCTTATTATTGAATTAAGTGTCTTCAAATTCATTCTATTCCGTAGTTCAGATTTCACCAAGTTTATCAATCGGAACAGTTCATCTTTTGTATTCGAACCCTATCTTTATCAGTGAAATAGCTAAAGCAGAAAGTTCGCTAAATTGATTTTTGTCTGCAGCATCTCTATATTTAGATATCTCGATCCAAAAGAGGCTTGTATTATTGACGTTTTCCCACTTCATAAAACTAATATTATTCCATTGAGTTAAAATCTTGACAATAATTTCTTTTTCGTTCCCCATAACTTCAGAAATTCTATTATTTCTTTATCTTTAACAACTTTTAAGACTTCTACTACATTTAATACTGCAATTTTCTTCAATATCTTAGTATTTGTAAGTAAATTTTGTTGCAGCTCTTCTATTAATTTCAATGTGTCACGTTACCTGGCAACGCTAAATAATAAAAGGAACCAGTTCACCATGATTTCGATAATATTTTGGGAATTGTAGCAGGCCTCGACGGTGATGATTGATTGTTTTTTCTGTCCCTGACACCGTAGAGGTTTTAATTGTTTTGCTGTGCCGATATTAAACGCTGTCGTGTTGTTATTAAATAAATTTAATCATTTTTAACCATTTTCGTTTTCCTTAAATTACTATTCACATCATATCCCATTCGATCTTGGCAATTCAGAAGTGGGATCTGAACGTGAAAAGAAGAGGGAGTGAAGAAATTGCATAATTAGTTTTGTTCAGCGTAGTTCATAAAACCCGAAAAATAAGTTGTAAATTACAAGTATGGTTCAAGTTCGAATCGACAAGCTGTTAGTACGTTTGAAAGAAAAGTTGACGGAATTAGATGCTCCTACAACGGAGACAAAGGCAGAGCTAGTTCTTCGTTTAGTGGAAAAATTGGGCAGTGAAACTGTCACAGTTGAAGAAGGAGATGAAACGGACAGTTTAGCCAATTTGGACCAGTTAAAAGCTGATATTACGAAATTGACCAGTTTGGTTACGACACTAGCTCAACAGATATCGATATTGCAGGATTAGACAACCAGGATGCCAACGTACGTGAGCTCTCCTTTGTTAGAGGAGAATTACATAACCACAAGGGGATCTTCAATGCCTACCACCTCAAACCGAGAGGGGGCTATAAGGTCGAAGAAACCTACCTCATCAAGTACCAACACTGGTATTGCAACGATGCCACCATCGAATTTTGTTACGGAAGATCTCTTAAACTCGACTTCGGAAGAATTCACTGAGCCACGAAATCACATTACAAACCTGTTACCTGTTCACAGCTCATTTTCGTCTGCATCATTTCATAATATTCGTGATATCGTTGAAATTTTGCCGGAATTCAATCTGACCGACGAATTTTCGTTAAATTCGAAACAATTTATTGCCCGCATAGCTCAACTATTCTAAGCATACGCTTAGGACCAGAGGGCTCTTATATTTGCAGTCCAGTCTAAGCTAAAGGGGCCTGCAAAGATATAGGTAGACAGTATACCAACAGTATTTACCCAATGGGACACATTTGTAGAGGAGTTCATGCAGAATTTTCCAATGCTCGAAACCGAAGCAGATATTCACATAGCAATGATGAATACTTCCCGACAGCCAAATGAAGCAGTGGAACGGTTTGTGTACAGAATACAAGCTAAGGGTGTAAGAGGTGGCTTGTCAGAAGCATCCACTATTAAGTATATACGCAGAGGGTTAAAGCATACGGAGTTGCAATGCTCTATAGCAATTAGTGAGTTCCGATCAACGACCGAAATGCTCATCGCCATTCGACGATATTTCGAGAATGTTGGAAGAAGAGAAGACATCCGAAAAGTACGCGTATCTAATACACCCAATCAGACATGGAAATCTAGAGGTAATTTTATAACTCAAGTCGCAGAAAGACTGGCTAATAGACCGCCGGATCGTATAGAGACGGCTCGAAAATGCTGCAACTGGACATTTATCAATCCATTGTCCAAGACCCCAACCGCGAATGCGATACGAGAAATGCTTCAAGCCTGGATACGACGAAAAACAATGCCCGACCAGAAAGTTACCGAATGCAATAACTGACAAGAATATTCGGCACATTGAAGGAAATCATGAAACGAAGAGAACAATCACGAAGTCAATAAAAATAAACGGAAGTGAAACGAATGCACTAATTGATAATGGCAGCGATTGTTCGCTGATCCAAAAGTCATATGCATTGTCATTGGGATTAGCGCTACAACCGTCCGATAAATACTTGAAGGGATTTGTAGGTAAGAACTATCTTGACCTCAACAACAAAACTACCTTGCACCATTTCAATTGATGACAAAGACTTGAGAGCGGAGCTGCTCATCGTCGATGACCACTTGATACCGGAACCAGTCTTAGTTGGAATTGACATACTAGGGAATTGTGAACTATGCGTAATCATCGAAGCAGGCGTTTAAAAACCATAAATATCAAGAAAGTTAAGGTTGGCTCGAATCTTTGTGAAGAGGAAAAGGCAGCGCTGGATGAAATTCTCCAAGAATATACGGGGTGTTTCGCAGAAAATTTATCGCAGTTAGGCAAATGTAATATTAGTCAGATGACCACCAAATTAAATTCAAATAAACCTGTTAACCGAGATCCGTATAGAATACTATTCGCTAAAAGAGAAAGAGTTAGAAAAAGCGTAAGTGAATTGGAATAATCAAACTTAATTCAAAAGAGCCAATCGCCATATGCGTCTCCAATAGTCCTCGTAAGCAAATCAAATAGAGAAGATCGCTTATGTACTGATTATCGAGCACTAAATGATGTTACGATTAAGAAACCATTTCCAATGCCTATCGTGGAGGATCAACTGGCATTGTTAGCCGGAAACACACGATTCTCAACCCTTGATCTGATGGAAGGTTATCATCAGATACTGATTGAAGAAAATTCACGACAGTTCACCGCCTTTGTTACGAATGATGCACATTACGAATTCAACTACATGCCTTTGGAGGTGGTTAATGCCACCGGTACCTTCCAGACAACGATGAACGAATTAGACGAACGAATGGGCCTAGGAGAAAATTTTTTATATTTAGATGACATCATAATACTGAGTAAAGATATGCCTGAAGGTTTGTCTAAGTTACGTCGATTTTTAGCAATAATGATCCAAACTGGACTGACATTACGGCCGCACAAATGTACGTTCCTGGCGGAACAAATCTCATTTCTTGGACATAGCATCGATGGAGAACGAATTCTACCTGGAGATCGTAAGACTGCTGCTATACGAAATTTTCCCGTGCGGACCGATATACATACAGCGCGCAAATTCTTAGGGTTGACTGGATTTTTCTGCAAGTTTGTACGAGATTACGCCCAGATATCTCGCCCGTTGATGACTATACTTAAAACAAGGAAACGAACACCATTCATTTGACTTATGTAGCGAACCCGTTCTTACACTTTATCACTCGAAACGTGCTCACGAAGTGCACACAGATGTCAATGCAGCAGGTTTAGCGGGAGCTCTCATGCAGGAGCAGCCGGGATAGATCAACGTTTGGAAACCCATAGCTTACTATAGCCGTCATTGTACCGATGCAGAGAAACACTACCATAGCTATGAGCTAAAGGTACTAGCTATGGTGGAGACGTCGTGATGTTATTAAATAAATTTAATCATTTTTAACCATTTTCGTCTTCCTTAAATTACTTTTCACACCATATCTATTCGATCTTGACAAATGTAAAATCGTTGTATCGGGTGCGTACAATGTTTTCTTCCTCAGATACTTTACTAGTTTTTCGAAAAGCAGACTCAAAACTATCACCCAGTTATGGTGACGGATCTAGAAGATATTTAACGGCTGACGAAAATAAGTCAATCCAGTGTAAAGTATTGAAATTAGGATTTTTCCACAAAGCGACTTAATTAAAAAATTAATTAAAAGTTTTGAAGGAGCGATGTTATCCCTTTCGAATAATTTCAAAGCTACTTTTACTTCAAAAACAATACTTTTAAGTAAATTAAGTTGATTTGTTGGGTACTTGTATAATAAGTGTAATATTTAATAAATGTAACAATTCTCTTTCTTAGAGTTCAATTGAAAATGTAACGATAATTCATTTCACTGCTCTAGTATGTATTATGACAGGTTCAATTGACAGCCAATGAGTATCACATACTTTTAAAATGTTAAGTGTCTCTTTTCCACTTTTATGCTCTTTGATTAATTTCAACTTAATAACTCAACCCAGCATTTGACCTTCGTGGAAAAAATTGTGATATACCCAAAATATCCCTTACCATACCGATTTCATACATTTTTTGCTACACACAGTAAGCATGGAATTTTTTCCTCAGTACAGAAATCAAATAAAGCTTCATTCCAGTTTAACGCTTATGGTTTCGCTACTTTTCCCATGTATATATTTAACAACAATAGTATCTTCTGCTCCCGTGCATTCATAGCATACAAATATTTCAATATATAACCCGTATATATTGTTTGAACTTTTCTAAAAGCGGTAAGCTCTGGGTAGAAAGTTGGAAAAGTTCTATAAAATGCCTGTAATGAAAAAAAAAAAAAATAGCTATGGAAAGAAAAAGTGGCTAACAAAGTGGCTATAGCTAAAAGTAAAAAAATGTGGCCAAATGCTTCAAAAAGTGGGTAAATCTAACCACAAAGTGGCTAAATTGGCAAGATTGAAGTGCTCCCCGTGTGACTTATGGTCGGTTTCACAGTCCAGGCTTAAGCCAGAGCTTAGCTAAGCCACGGGTGTGGCTTAAGCCCAGGACATAAGCCTACTCGGTTTCACAGTACTCAGTGAGCAGAGGCTTAGTTAAACCGCAGATGAAATATTTTAGGTTGTGAGCATTGTGGTAATTATGAATTTTTAAAGGAAAAATTGCAATTGTGAATCTCGATGAAGAAGAAGACATCAAAACAAAATATTGTTATCACTCGTTTATTTAAATTGTATGAAAAATGGAGAAAGTTAGAAGTGTAAATTTTAGCTCGGATGAAATTGACGTTCTATTAGAACTTGTGAAAAAATATAAAGACATTATAGAATGCAAGAGAACAGACCAGGTGCGATTAAGGGAAAAAAGGAAAACATGGACAGACATTACTCTAAATTCAATGCAAGAATAGGCAGAAGTGCTCGCACGAAACTTGTGTTGCAAAAAAAAAAATATGCGAATTTAAAAAAAAGTACACGAAAGAATGTAGCTGCAGAAAAGCGCAGCATATATGCGACTGGATGTGGACCAGAATCCGCTAGTAAGCTTACAAAACATGAGGAAATGATTCATGAATTAATTACGATTCGGATACTGTAATCAATGCCCAGGAACTATCCACACGTAAACAGCTTTTACATAAAATTGATATTATATAATCATATTTTTTATTTCCATACAGATGAAGAAACCCTATCGAAATCGAATTGCTCGAGGATTTCGAGGACAGCAGGTTCCTGAAATAAGTTTGGATCAATAATTCCCTTGTTCTGTAAGTAGAAGCATGGCTTTGCACACCACTCTGCACACTATTCACTATCCTTATTTGATCTTCCCGGGCTCTTCTTCATTGTTGATGCAACATATGTTATACAGTACTGCGGTAGAAATCATAGCGCTTTGAATCGTTGACATTTTTAAATGCATTCCCATAGCTAATACCGGGAATCTTCGTTTCTATACTCCATACAGTCGTTCAACTCAGTTGCAGATACGAATTTGACATTCGTGTATAAATTTTCCTCTGGATGATCACAAGTACGTAATGGCGTCATCATGTAATTTCCGGCTGCATATCCAACATCTGCTACAGAAAGCTGTCGTGGTTTTACGTGAGCACCTGCCAAATATGGCTTAATATCACGGAATTCTTCATGCTCGGGTTGTTATCGACAATCAACGTCCTCATATGCGTAACAACGAGTACCAGTATGCCAGTAGAGCTTGACATGACATCAACTTACTGGTAAAAGCGAGACCTATCCAATCTCTGCCGATCTAGGGTCACGACACCCTTCACAACAGCCACCACGATGCACCTATAAAGGGGCCTTCCCAAGTTGAGGTGAATAAATCCAATATTTAGGGCTCTTCAACCCCGTGGTACCAAGTTAGCCGGGCTACGCATTTGGTATGGCTTTCATAAAGCATGATCAACAGGCCATTAATATATGGCTATCACCATGCAAGATATCCTTTCTGTAACGGGACTGGTTACTCCGTCCGGGCCGAGATCTTATTTGCAACGACTAAAAGAATTGTACTTGGCCTATACAGGTAATACAACCCTTATGGGCGCTGTTAAGGGGGGCCACGTGCAGGTTAAGATATGCCCGTATTCAAGTCTGGATAGGCTTTGAGATTTACCATTTGGATCTTATAGCGGACCATGCATACTAACCACATAAGCAACCAACATACATACTTGATTTCCGTTATTCATCAACTTATTCATCAACTAAAACATCCTTTCGCCCCCTGCCCAAGAGGCTATGTCTGAGATTTTATTATTCTGACTCTCATGAGCCCTTAAATTCTCTTGCATAATGATCTCCTGTCATTAAAGCCTTACTACCCACAGAGCCAAAAATTTCAATTTTTATTTTGCTAAGGTATCGTTATCTCGCCTTGAGAAGTACCAATTAGAGCATATGGTATCTTTCACCCATACTACCCTACTGTACGTACTCTCGTGGGAGAAGACAAAGCGATCAGTACAACAAAAACAACAAACCAACAAATTACTTGCATCAAGCATGCATGCCTTCCTCGTATATAGCTTTCACCTTGTTCAGCATTGCGCTTCACAGACTCCTACCCCCCCCCCCCCCCCCCCCGCCATATGCTACAATAAAATAATCTTGAAATTCACCGTTTTCAAACCGAGAACAAATTCTGGAATTGTTAAAGATAGTTGAATCATGGGCTGATCCTGGCCATCTTGCTACAATGTCCACTATTCTAAGGTGCGAATCACACAATGTTTGAACAGTAATTGCGAAGAATCCCTTGCGGTTCCGAAATATTTCACCACTTTCTCCACCTGATAAAATGTCCAATGAAAGATTATTTGAATAAACACAATAAATAGGGCGGGATATGTACATACCAGGTGATTGTATTCGGACGTGTGTGCAGTCCATTGCTGCTGTAACACGAGGAAATCAAGCTACGTTATAAAAACATAAAACAGTATCCGAATTTTCATCATCTTTCTTGTGATGAGAATTTTTTTTACAACGCGAGAAGCTGTTGATTTGGATACGCCACAAAAGTCTCCAGCTGAAATTAACAGTCCTCCGCCGGCATAAAAACGAAGAGTTAATAACAACATGCAGACTGGTAAGAAAGCATTGTTCCTACATAATAAAATGTTTAATTTCACACTGCATTATAACTTACTATATTTACCAGTCAGTCATGCTTTTTATCTGCGATTGTATCAGATCCAAAATCATCATAGCCGAATGTTTCGACAGTCGGAACCGAGAATAAAAATAAACGACGTCCCATTTGTCGGAATGTTGCGGGCGGCTTCTTATAATTTTTTCACGTATCACACTTTGTGATATTATATTATACATTTCTTCGTCGCTTATTTCCTCTGCATCAGATAAATTACTCATTTTCGTCTTAAACTGTTTGGTTTCTTCCTAAAACGTCAAATATAATGCTGTCACCATACCTACCAGACAGTACTCAAAACTGCTAACTAGACAACTATTTTTCTCTTGGAAATTTTCAATTTATTTTTAAAATATAACTTTTGAAATATGTACGTTTAATAACACAAATTATAATATTTAGGTAAAATATATATTTAGCAATAATTTCCTATGTGTTTCACAGCAAAATCTGAAGCTTAAGCCTTCGAGGTGACGGGCTTAAGTTAAGCTTGCCTTAAGCCTGTGATATCACTTAAGCCTTGAGTGTAAAACCGAAATATTTATTAAGCCTTGGCCTAAGCCATCGCTGAGGCTTAAGTCTTGACTGTGAAACCGGCTATTATAGATTTAATTTTGCAAGGGCAGCCATACAGCGGTAACTTAAAATGACGCGCCGCCTCCTCTGTGACATCCACCTTATTCGTTCGAATCGCACGCAATGTGAACGGGCCCACGTTTCGGGATTTCCTGGAACTGCCAGTCAGCATCTTAGCGCTAATACTAACGTCTTTTCAATGAAAATTTGGAAGACTAATGTATTAATTGTACTAGATATGTTTTTCGTCATTCTAGAATATTTGAAGTATTTTTATTTGTTATATTTCTAATCAGTTCTGTTTGTCTTCATCTGCTTCATGATGATAGAATTGTGGGACAACTGCTAGATAAAGTTAGCAGTCTGCCTAGCCTGGAAAATATATGTATTATTGTCAGTTATATTTTACCAGCTAGCTCATTTTCGTTTTACATGGCGGATTCCAATAATATATTGTTACGTCTATTAGAAAAGGACAAGCAACACGTATTGGAAATGAATACTTCCGTGAAATGATTCATAAAGTACGGATATAAATAACTTTAGGTTTGGAGAATCGATGTTTCGAGAACGGAATATTAAAGAAGGTTCTAGGACAATTTGCATTTTTACAAATTACGAAAAATTTGTGCTGATCCATAAAATTATCGACTTTTTCACTGTAACAAAATGATTTATACAAAAAAATAAAAGCAAGAGAGCAAGTTACAATTGGACTTAAAACCAATACTATTATTCGCGATGAACATAAAAGTGAAACAAATTGAAACCCCAAAGTTTTGTGTGGTAACACCAAGAAGGGCTGCCGGATTTAATCCATTTTTGGGCTTATATTTGCGATTCTTATGAAAACACAGTGTAAGCTCTCCACGTCGACGCGTTCGTAGGCAGTGTCCAAATATATAGTGAAAAACCAAAGTTTTATATGCCAACACCAAGAAGAGGTTGCCCGATTTAATATATTTTTGAAATTTAATTTACTATTATTATGAAAACACTATGTACAAAATTTCATCTCTCTACGTCAATGCTTTCTAGGACAGTTCCCAAATACACCGTTAAAAACGAAATTTTTGTATGGCAACCCTACGAAGGAGTTGCCCGATTTGTCGCATTTTCGAAATTAAATTCATATTCTTTTTAAAAAACCCGTCTGCAAAATTTCAGCACTCTAATTCAACGCGCTCTCCAATTATCGCGCGGACGGGATGGACGGACAGGCGGACGGAGAGATAAACAGACAGACAGACAAACAAACGGACAGGTGGACATGAAAAAATCGAAATAACTTTTAATATTATACGTGGGTGTCCAATCCAATAATTGGGAAAGAAGATGTCATTAGTACAAAGTCGTTACATTTATGGGTCCGAACATCTTTGTAATTTACAAAAATTCTTCACCTTTGAAAATCGCATTTTGTGAACAGTTCATACACTGCATGACCCAGTTAATGTGCAGTTGTTTGGAAGATAATCGATTGTAGATTACACTATAGTAGAAAAAGTACATCCGCGTGCCATTTTTCCTTACAAAAAAAAACTGACGTTAAGTCAAAAAATTAGAGTTCCGGGTCCGAAATTTTGTTTTGAAAAATTTATAAAAAAATAGAAGATTTTAATATCCTACAACGACTTCTACTGCAATAAGTTCATAAACTGGCTTCCTTAAACTTAAAAAAAGAATCAAGAAAAAATTTTATCAAATTAAAATGTTCTGACAGAAAATGTTGCAGCAGTTTTCCTGAAAGTCCAAAACACCTACAAAAACAATATTTTCGATTTGAAAGAACATTAATGAGTTTCACTAAAATTTTTCGTAGAAGTTTAAAATTACATTTGCTAATAAATTCTAAATGAGCATTTAGACATTTTAACACTTTTGCAAATCCATACTGTACCGTCGCGGAACAATTTTCAAATTAAAAACTAAAAAATAAATAAAAACACTCACATAACTAATACCAAACCTCCCACGACAAAATATCGTTGAAGATCCTTCGATGCTACCAGCAACATAATCTAAGATAAAATAAAAACAAGCATCAATCAAAACATAAATAATTATAAAAGTCTCAAATGTAATGATCGCCGCCAAACAAATCCCATCTGGCATGATCATTACGGGCCCCTTTCATTATTTCCAAGGTTAAGAAGCCTTCTTGACGACTCGGCGATAAACCGACAGTGTAGCTACCTACAGCCAAGTACAGGAAAAAGTAAGATATTATTTATGATAGATTCTCGGAATATCAGAAAATATTTAACAAGGTGTAATAAATGCCGGCTCCAGGATTATTGTAGAGGTAGGCAGTAGCAATTAGCATTTATCAAGGTTAAATGATTTTGGGAATTTGAATACAGGAAAAGGGAGAGTTAGTTCGAATATTGTGTTCACAGAGATAGGCGGTAGATCGTATTCGGGCGGGTCGTCAAGTTGTGCATGAAAATTAAAAGAAATTGTGTGTTACCTTTACAAAATTCAAGTGTGGAGTTGAACTCATGTGGTGTTTATATTAAATAGTGATACGGAAAACAATTTTTAGCGTATTAATTCGGTTACTTAAGGTAGTGATCCGAACTACAATTCTGATATATTGATTTAGTGACTTAAAGTAATGATTCCAAGTACAATTTTAGCGTATTAAATCGTTGTCTTAAAGTAAGATCTGGAATACAATTTCGGTATATTGATTCAGTGACTTAAGGTGGTGATTCGGAATATAATTTTTAGCGTATTAATTCGGTTATTTAAAGTAGTGATCCGGAATCCAATTTTGAATATTAATTCAGTGAGTTAAAGTAGTGATTCGGAGTACAATTTTATCGTATTAATTCAGTGACTGTATCAGTTTGCTAAGTGTTTTAGGATTAATAACCATATATACATTATTAAGAGTATATAGTGCGTTATCAAACACAAAGTGCAAAGAATATATATATAAAAAAAATGTCAGATAAAGAAAATTCTAGTGATAAGGCAGTGATCAGTGGTAATCAAAGTGAGGAGATAAGTCTCCTTAGAAAAGAAATTGAGCCACATAGACAAGAAAATCATGCGTTAATTAAAAGGGTGGAACGTTCACAGGACTCTAGCGAGCAAGAGAGCGCGTCTACTGCGGGAGAAGATGTTGGAGCTTGTCCTTCTACGTCATTTAGAATGGGAATCGGTGAGCTAAAAGAGCTGATTGATGTGTTTGACCCGGCAAGCGAAATGAAGTCTACTCCAGCAGAATGGGTTAGAAGTGTTGAGGCACTTAAAGAAATATATTGTTGGGACGACAAAACAACATTGTTCTATGTTTCGCTTCGCTTACATAGTGCAGCGAAATTTTGGCATCAGAGCAGGCAGGCAGAAATAAAAACATGGAACAGGTTCAAGGTCGATTTGGTAAAAAGTTTCCCAGTGGATCAAGACGACTCAGCGGTAATAATGGAAATAATGACCAGAAAGAGGAAGCGAGGAAAATGCGTTGAAGATTATTTCTATTCAGTGACAGCGCTAGCAAAAAGAATCAAGCTGCCAGAAAGAGCCAAGATGGATTATTTAATTTCAGGACTTGGAGATCGGAACCTGATGAACGCCCTTACGGCTGCAAACTGTGAAACATTACAACAGTTATTGATACAAATCAAACGATTTGAAAAAAATATATGGACAGGAACATCGACGGGAGACATTAGCAAGACACCAAACAAATGCAGCCAGATACAATTCAAGTCAAGGATCGAAAAAAGAAGAGCGAGTACATCCCTATAAACCAGGAAATTTTGAGAGAGCTGGATTTATGCACAAGGAATTCAAGCAGGGAACTAGCAATTCAATAGGAAATGGTTTCCCCGATCGATTGAGAGAAAGAAACAGAACAGCGTTAGATGCAGAGAGAAGTAAGTCCACTATGCGATGCTACAGGTGCAACGGAATTGGTCATCTAGCAAGGGTATGTACAGTAGATTTTAGAAAAAATATTGCTATATATGTAAACAGGCAGATCATTTCGCAAAAACTTGTCCAAATGCGAGAAAGAATGTGGGTAAAATCAACGCGAGCTCAAGATTTAAAGAGGATGAATATTATCCTATAATTTATGTAGATGGTGTCCAGATGACAGCCTTTCTAGATTTAGGGAGTGACGTTACGACGATTACAGTGAAAGCAGTCGAGGAAAATTCATGGAATTGGGAGAATTCTGATACGGTACTGTGTGGGTTTGGAGGAAGCAAATGTCCAGTGTTAGGTAAAATGGAGAAAAATATTCAGATTGGTGAAGTGGAGGGAAAAGTTACTCTCTTAGTTGTACCTTATGAAACACAAACAGTTTCAGTGCTGATTGGTAAAAATTTCTTAGATCTCCCAGGAGTGAAGGTTATTAAAAGTATAGGGAAATTTGAAATTCTTAAAGATAACAACATTAATAAGATAAACTCAGTTTCAAGTAGTGGAATTCCTTTACAAAAAAACGAGATATTCAAAAATATAAACGCCTATGAACAGAAAAAAAAAGTATGGCTACGATTCTAAAGGTTCAAAGGGTTATAGGTACAGAAGAAGTGGAAATTGAAACGAAACTCAAGACATTCAGAAAAACGAATTGCTGAATTTAATAAATGAATTCAGAGAATGTTTCTCTTGCGACACGAAAGAAATTGGCAAGACCAACATAGTGGAAATGCGTATTCAACTTAAAGAAAACAAAGTTGTCAGATATCAGCCTTATAAGGTTCCATATGCTCTAAGGCCAACATTAAAGAAAACTATTGATGAACTTTTGTCCTTGGGAATTATTCGCCATTCATCGTCAGAATACGTTAGCCCAGTTATTATCGTTCCAAAAAAAAAATGGGGAACAAAGAATGTGTGTAGACTACCGTCGGTTGAACGCTATTACACAAAGAGAACAGTTTCCTGTTCCGAACATCGAGGAAACTCTTAATACCTTATCGAATAAAACAATTTTTACATCATTGGACTTCCGAAGTGGTTATTACCAAGTACCAATCCAAGAAGAGAGTTGTAGATATACTGCCTTTATAACACAGGATGGCCACTACGAGTTTACACGAGTTCCATTCGGCTTAACAAATTCTCCTGCCACGTTTATGAGGTTGATGTCGAAACTTATAGAACCTCTCAAATCTGGTTCAGTTATTGTATACATGGATGACATACTAATTCCAACTGAAAACATCACCGAAAATATTGAGATACTTCGTCAACTACTCGTTGAAATCCGCAAAGCGGGTTTAACATTAAACTTGGAAAAATGTAAGTTTCTGCAAAGGAAATTAGAGTTTTTAGGCCACGAGATAACTGATGAAGGGATAAAGCCAGGGACTCAGAAGATAGCAGCTGTGGAACAGTTCCAACAACCAACTAATCTCAAACAAATAAGACAATTTCTGGGTCTTACCGGATATTTTAAACGCTTTGTGAAAGGTTTCGCAGACATCGCACGTCCACTAAACAAACTACTTAGAAAAGATGTAACCTTTGAATGGGGAAAAGACGAAGAACATGCTTTTCAAAAATTAAAGTCTATATTGGTACAAAGGCCTATTCTGACATTATATGACGTCAATGCTGAACATGAGCTGCATACTGACGCAAGCAGCCATGGGCTGGCTGGAATACTGATGCAAATGGGACGTGATAAGAAATTGCATGCTGTGTCGTATTTTAGTCGTGCAACAACCGCGGCCGAGTCCAAGTACCATAGTTACGAACTAGAGGCACTGGCAGTTGTGGAAAGCCTGGAGAGGTTCAAAAGAAATTCCGGATTGTCACAGACTGCAACTCATTACGAATAACGCAGGAGAAAAAAAAATCTCTTGCCAAGCATCGCACGATGGTGGCTAAAAATTCAGGAATTTGATTTCGAGCTCACATTTCGGTCGGGAAAGCAATTAGCACACGTCGATGCTCTCAGCCGTGCTCCTTACGAAGAAGGGAAGGAAGTAGCAACAGTAGCAGAAGTCTTAATCGTCAATATTGGTCAAGAAGAATGGGTGGCAGCTTTACAAATGCAAGATCCTCGACTACAAGAAATAAGGAAGGTACTAGAAGGAGAGCTAAGCAATCACGAAGATAAGGACGGTATCAAGGGAAACTACGTTATGCAATACGGACGACTGTATAAAAAAACCGATAAGGGGAATAAATTTGTAGTACCTACAGGAATAAAATGGCGCATAATGAAATCTATGCATGACGACAGAGGTCATTGCGGAGTGAGTCGAACACTGGAGAATATACGGAAGTATTTTTGGTTTCCAGGCATGAAGCCAGTGGTCACTAAGTACGTGAATAACTGTATCGACTGCTTATATAATCAGCGAGGAGTAGACGAGAGTAGGTATACAATTCATGAGCAAGAAGTATTACCAATACCATTCTACACTGTGCATCTGGATCATCTTGGACCATTTCCTAAGAGTAAGAGCGGAAATCAAAGTTCGTTGTATTCAAACCAACTCGGACGACCGCAACTAGAAGCATACTGAAAACACTTGATGAAATTTCCCAATATTTTGGGTTACCAACACGCATAATTACAGACAGAGGAACTGCATTTTCGTCAAAGGAGTTTGAAAAATATTGCGGGCATAATTCTATTAAGCATACATTAAGAACTCCTCGTGCAAACGGCCAGATAGAACGCTACTTTCGAACGCTGAAGACTTCTCTGTCTACCATGGCCCAAGACATCGATGGAAGAGACTGGGACAAAAATCTTTCCAAGATACAAATCGCTCTCAATAGTACAAAACATACTACGACTAACAAATCACCACAAGAAATTTTAATGGGCTATACCCCAAGAATATGATTGATAATAAACTAACGCTCATCCTCAACAACTGGACAGATGCAGATGCAGAGCTATATTCAACTGTTGACTTAAATAAAATCAGAGATGAGGTAAAGGGACGGATCGAGGAGAATAAAACAAAGCAGGCAGTACGGCATAACCAGCAATGTACACTTCCACGACAATACAGGGAAGGAGATCTCGTGTTGTTAAAGCAGGAACCAATAGCTACTGGTCAACCCAGGAAAATTCAACCACGGTTCAGGGGTCCTTATGAAGTGACGAAAGTTCTAGGAAATGACAGATATATTATAACAGATACCCCAGCTACGCAGATATCTCAAAAGTACTACGAGTCTGTACACTCTACTGGAACCATTAAACCATGGTGTTCTCTTGTGGACATTTCATTTGACGAAGAAGAAGACGAAAGTAAGGAAGGAGACGAAGAATGTTATGAAAACGAACAATAAAGTTCTTTAACTAAATAAATCATTGGTACCATTAATCTTTGTGGTTGTGATTGGGATACGCACAGGTAAGGGTCTCAATGTACTTGATCTTTGTGGGCCGTGATGGTCGGGGCCTCTCATGGTTATGAAGTCTTAGTGGTTGAATGGTATTAACCCAGATCCATTGTGACGTCTACTTTATCTTTGTGGGCCTTGTTGGTCAGAACCTTTTACGGATATGTAAGCCTCAGTGGTTGTGTAATATTACCCAGAATCATTGTGACAGAAACTTGTTCTTTGTGGGCCTTGATGGTCGGAACCTCACACTGTTATGTAAGCCTAAGTGGTGGGAGTTAAAGTCTGCTCCGTAAACTTGAGTGGTGTGTGGCCAGTTATAGTCAATTGAAAAGGGGGAATTCACTGTGGTCAGTGAATTGTAGGTTGGCCGAACTGTAATGATCGCCGCCAAACAAATCCCATCTGGCATGATCATTACGGGCCCCTTTCATTATTTCCAAGGTTAAGAAGCCTTCTTGACGACTCGGCGATAAACCGACAGTGTAGCTACCTACAGCCAAGTACAGGAAAAAGTAAGATATTATTTATGATAGGGTAATTACAAACGATAGATTCTCGGAATATCAGAAAATATTTAACAAGGTGTAATAAATGCCGGCTCCAGGATTATTGTAGAGGTAGGCAGTAGCAATTAGCATTTATCAAGGTTAAATGATTTTGGGAATTTGAATACAGGAAAAGGGAGAGTTAGTTCGAATATTGTGTTCACAGAGATAGGCGGTAGATCGTATTCGGGCGGGTCGTCAAGTTGTGCATGAAAATTAAAAGAAATTGTGTGTTACCTTTACACAAATCATTTCATGATCTGAGACTTTGACCAAAAACCGAACTTAACTAAAAAAAAAAAAAAGGAAGTCCAATCCTAGTACTGCGCCAGGTTTATCTATTTCTTCGGCTAAAAATAAAAAAGAAAACAAATCATTAATAAATATATAAATATTCCACACAAAATACAAATCTTACCTGTCGTTATCAGCTGCCAACAAGTCTTTTGACTTATCCAATATGGCAGCTAACAGCACAGAAAAATCATTTTCATTAGTTAGAAAATCCAAACTGACGTCACAGTGTGCCTTAATATATGAATGACGCTGGGCTTCATTGATAACGCCACCGGCAGACACAATTCCCATTGTGTTGCTGCCTATAAATAGCGAGCTACTGGAAGTAGCAAAACAGTCAAGTTCTGATTCAGAAACAAGACAGATCGGCAGTTATATTGAAGCCACTGAAGTCTAACAAATTAAAAAACCACGGGAAGTATATGAATCCCTCAAATACTAGCTTAATTATTCACAAAATTAATAATATTAAAATTTTTAATTTATTTTCAGCATCCTATATTGGGAGTATTGACCTCAGCCTTTTCCCATATGAGCAGTTAAATGACGCTCACTCGATCCGCATAAACATACCCCTCTTTTTTACTTTTATTAATAATAGTTCCTTTCTATATTGCAGATCAAGAATTAAAAATCGCCAGTGGAGGCCCAAATAATTAAAATCTATGTAGAATAGGTAGAGTAAGGCACAAAAAGAAATTTTGAATTATATAGAGGTAATTTTAGTAGTCAAGAAGTGAATTTGAATTGAATTAATTTTACGTACCTGAATTCTCTAGTCGATAAGAAATATTTTGTGAAAAATAAAAAGCGAATTTTATTTTGGAAATTTTTAAATGCATTTTAAATTTAAATTGAATTTTTTAAGTTTTCAGAGTCAATTCTGTAAGATGCATAGGGCAATATATTGGTGATTTGCCTTTATGCTTGTGATTCGGGGCATTGGGCACATGTGTCACAACACCAGGGTAGTTCTATATTTGGCTGTGCTATTAGTTAGTTATCTTTCCTTCTCACCCGCTTATACATACATTTACTCGAGCACTCGCGTACTATGTTTATGACAGAGATGGGCATTTTTTATTCGAATAAAAATAAAAGATACAAAACCGAATAAAATGAAAAATCGAATAAAAATTTATTTGACTATAAATACTATTCGTTATTTGGTGAATTATTCGCAAATAATTATTTGTTATTTGGTGCAAATTATATGAGTTTCAAATAATTATTTTTTATTCGATCGTGCGTTTTTTTATAATCAAATAATTTCTTTATTTGATGAATTATTTGTGTTTTCTTAATATTGTGATGGTCATTATTTGAATTTCAAACAATTATTTGTCATTCAGTTATTTTACGTTTATATCCTTATGACCCTTGAGTAGTTCAATGCAAGTTTCGCATGCATTTCCAACCATCGATATAAAATACGTCCTTGGCCTTTCTCGGTGATCGACATCAACTGTAGCTAACCATGGGCCTTAAGCAACGAGAAATCTTGCGGAAAGAAATGCTTGTGCCAAGAATTAATTATTTGAAATTGGAACTAATGGACACCAGAAAACATATATCCATAATCGAATAACAAATAATTATTTGAAACTCAAATTATTTATACCAAATAACAAATAATTATTTGCGAATAACTTAAAATAAATTGATACACAAATAAAAATTTATCCGAATAATTTTTTATTTGATTTTTTAAAAAATCCTTATTTGATTGAAAATTTATTCGAATAATGCCCAGCACTACACTACATGACCTCTTTAAATTGTAGTTGTTAGAAAGATAAACGATTGTAGATTATATTATAGTGGAAGAAGTATACCCGCGTGCCACCTTTCCTTACAAATAAATTGACGCGAAGTAAAAAAATTGGAGTTCCGGGTCCGAATTTTCGTTTTGAAAAATTTATAAAAAATATAAGAACTTAATTTTTTAACACGACTTTCACTGCAATATGTTCATAGCTACATTTCCTTGAATATAGAAAAAAATCAAGAAAAAATAGTCAAATTAAAAAGTTATGACAGAAAATATCGAAACAGTTTTTCTGAAAGTCCAAAACAGCAAAAAAAATACTATTTTCGATTTGAGACACCTCTAAACATTAATGAATTTCACTGAAATTTTGCATAGAAGTTTAAAATTACATTTGCTAATAAATTCTGAATTAGCATTTAGACATTTTAACACTTTTGTCTTTTGGGCCACTCAAATGTACATACATGTATACATACAATTACTCTCGTTGACTTAAAATATTTATTTCAATGAAACACAACTGCATATCAGATTTCATTTCTTCTTGATGCATATGCATTGCAATAAAACTTTTTACGCTTTTTCAACGTCGTGAGAAAACAATAAAATAAAAAAGTTTTTTTAAATTGTCGTGGGTACCTGGTGCCAACAAGCCCACACCTCAAGGTGTTCGATTTTTAAAACCGCCGAGTAGATTTAGCACTACAGACTTTTTTTAAAAGCCCGTCGAGTTGAGATATAATTATAAATTTGCGAGTCAAAGTAAATGTTTTTTTGAGTAATAATAAAAAGATTTCTTTTGTGAGCTTAAGAGAGATTCTCCTTTAAAATAAAAATTTTATCGAAGATAATAATAAAAATTTTATTACTTTACAAACTTCTTTGTTTAAATAAATATTTTTGTGAATTCATCTAAAAAGTGTATCCCAAATCCTTAAGTAGGCCGTTTCTCCACATTAAACCTGGGAGTACGAGCGGACGAGTCATATTAAATAGTGAAGTGCAGACACATATAGACATAGCTTAGATCATATAACAAAAAAGGATAGGCTATGAGGAAGAAAAACTTAAGCATGGGGTAGAACCGCATCGATGTATTCCTTTTAGTCATGGAAGTACTAAGCTGCGATATTTTCCAACCGGGCATATAATTTAGTGGTTGCAACTTCATTAAGAAATTGAAGAAATTCAATTGGAGGGATCCCATTATATCACAAAATTTTTAAATTAGTTTTTAAGTTAATAATTTTATAATATTTCTATAGCTTTTTAAATTTTTAAGAATTTTCCTAGTGCCTCGTTTATTTTCTGGCGTTGCCTTTGTATGGCTATTGTAACTTAAGGCGACTATGATAATTCAATTTTAAACATACAAACCGGTATTGGAAAAAGTTAATTTTTTTTGCCACACTATAATTTATTAGTAAAATTATTAAATTTTCTTGTAAAATGATTTTCCACGACAATAACGCCGGTTGCTTCTGCAACACAGCACAGCGCACTTCATCACGATAATTCAAGACTCCTGAGTCTCGATTATATAAAATCTCATTCACATTCACTATTGTTTCTCACTGTTAAGTATAAACTACTTCTAATCACTTCTGTAATACTATAATACAAAATAACTAAAAGAAAACCGAATTTGTTTTTATAAAATCTGAAATGTCAGAAATAAATCAGATTTGTCGAACAACAAGGCTTATCACACGCACACGAATTTCACACAGCATAGCCTATCTTTTTCGTTATATGATCTAAGAGAAATAGTGAAGTGATACAGGCACAATTAAAACTTAATTGACAAATGTTCTGATTGTGCTAGATACACATGAGTCAAAAAGCGTGAGTAAAGCCTTGTATTTGTGAAAAAATCTGAGTAAATAAAGATGTAGAGTACACAGACACAAATATCAATGCCTTCTTAAAATAAGTAAGCTTAATACTAGTGCGGTGATAAAGGACACCTTGTTTTATATAATTTCAGCATGAGTAAAATTAATTTAGTTAATAATAAGTCCAGGTTTGAAGCCGAAAAAGCGAAAACCACGGCTGTATAAGAAGTATGAAATGGGACCCGCGGAAATTGACTCAGGAAGCAGCCAAGAATCTCTTCAGCGAAGGAGTTGCTTCGCCACCTGAGGACACAGGAGATACAGCTAGCGACGTAGAAGAGATGTCAACTGACTCAGCTAAGACATCATCATCTGAGACATCATCGTTTGAGGATGAAAATAATTTCAGTATCGGGGAAAGTAAGAAGCGAAGAGCTAGGACTAGCCCGCGACATCTCCTCAATCTGCCAGAACGCCAGCGAAGAGAAAGCCATCGAGTTCAAAGCAGCAACCATCCAGGGAGGAAAACACCGGTAGTTTTTATCAAATTCTGGAAAACCGGAAAGACTTTGAGATTCATCACAGAACAGCTGCAGCTTAAGTAAAAAAGGCGGTGAGACCCACACCGATTGACTACCCGAATCTGAATATTAGAGCATTCAACAGCAAGCTTGATAAGCCAGAAATAAGACCAAAATTTTACATCAAGACGGCAAAGGACACCAAGTGCATTATTAAGCCAATTACTCAGGACGACAATAGGGTGATGCTTAGCATTATCAAGGACATCGGTGTACAGGGTCATATGTTTACGCCTAAATGTGACAGGACGACAACACTTCTGCTGAGAGGGGTAGAGCATACAGACCATGCCGAGGATGTGGAGGAAGCATTAGTGGAAAAATTGCGTGGACTCAATATTAACACCTTAACGTATTTTTAAAATCCCATTCGTAGTTAACTTTGGAGGAAAGTATGATGTGAAGTTCATTATGGCCAAAAACTGCGTAGTCAACCAGATTGTTTATTGTGCAATCGATTACAGATGCGTGAAATGCAAAAATTAGCAATTTTGTATGCCGGTATTAGTAGGGTTATACCAAGAATATCTAACAGAAAGAATACGCATCTCATATATTGAAAAGTTTTGTATGGCGGTTCGACCCGCTCTCACAAATTGTATGAAAAATCTCTGCTTGTTAACGATCCGCCACTCATCGGTGGTGATATGACGACCCGCTTTCACAAATTTTATGCGAACTCTGCTTTGAATGACGGCCTGCCGTCAGTCACCAGTGGTGAGTGGCGGCTGGCGGATCAGCATCGTCAAAGCACCAGCACAGCACCAGAGGCAGTACCTGTGCTCCGCATCATCCTCATGCATTGCATTGCGTATGCCATGCCAGCCATAATATTTTATTTTGTTTGAAAGAATTTGCATTTACATTGCATTGAAGTAGAGCAGAGGGAGAATAGTAAGATGAGCGGATAAGAATTGGTAGGCGACAAGCTGTCTAGTCACAGTCAGTTGCATTGATTGTGTGACTGGGCAAAAATGTTTATAAATGTAGGTAGCCATTCATTTTTTTCGGGTTTTTCGATATAGATAATTTGTTGGCGAGATTATTGGACGATAATGATTAAGAACAAGTAAAAAAGTTAGAATTGGTCTAAGACCAATTCTTATGATACCCTAGATGAATGCCCGTATGAAATTTCGTATGGTCACCGATCTATACATGTTTGATTTTTGAAGTGGATATATATGTATATATATATAGAATTTCGTATTCTAAAAAAGTTTTTAGTACAATAAAATATTTTTAGTTCGGAAATGGGACAAATCGGATAACTGTTTTGTAGGGTTGCTATACAAAAATTGCGTTTTTCACATTTGGACATTGCCTGAGTACGCGTAGATGTAGATAGCTGGAATTTTGTACATAGCGTTTTCATAAAAAATAGTAAATAACATCTCAAAAATTAACTTAATTGGACAACCCTTTCTTGGTGTTTGTTTGTTTTTTATTTTAAACAGTTGAATATAAACATAAGTACAGCGCCGAAGTATTGCTGTATTGAATCGTCATTATGAAAATGTTTCGAAGAACTCCTTTCCACACCACCTTTTGAGGTAAAGTCCAAGGCGCGTTTTTTCTAAGCGTGGTTTCCCCAAGAGGCCTAATCCACGTTCTGTCCTTATCGCTGCTAGTTCTCCCTTTTATTGATAGCGTCGCTGTGTACTTGTGGTAATGGCATTTAAGAGTGACAATATTTTTTCAATATTCTTTTCCTCAGATAGTTTTCCTCCATTTTACGAACTGTTCCCTCCGAAATGCAACAATAAACTGTGCTGTACTTATGCCTATATCTAACACCCATTAATACTTTCCAATAATCATATACCTATGCATTACTTAACCGTTTTACTTACCAAACACAACTGACAAAAAGAAGAAAAAAAATGGGCGATTTGCCGTGGAATGACTCTTCTCTACTCTGTTGTTGTGTTGGACTATCTTACAATAATGCAAACAAATTTTAAAGGTAAATTTCAAGGTATAGATAAATAAAAAGTTAGAATATAATATGTACAAAATATAATTAATCAGTAAGAATTTGTATTTTCTAATGTTTTTTTCAATTCATTTTTCTCCACTGCTCAGATATACAATGCTTTCTGAGAAGAACTAAAAGTAAGAAGTCCAAGTACTATTTTCACTAGAGAGGATGATTCTTGCATTTGCCATGATATTGCTGGACTTTTCAATGCGATGAATCAAAATTATGACCTAAAACAATGGCGCTTATTCATTGATTCCTCTAAATATAGCTTAAAGGCAGTATGACTTTAAAACGGGAATATATTACCAATTAGTCACGTTGTGAATAGTAAAGAGAGTTATGAAACAATGTCTACACAAATAAAGCTAATAAAATGTGAATAGCACAATTGAAAAGTATGTGGAGATTTAAAAGTAATTGGGCTACTATGGGGTTTACAAGGCGGTTATACTAAATATTCATGTTTTCAGTGTCTATGCGACAGTCGAACTAAAGGACACTATTACACAAGGAAAGTATGGCCTAACCGAAATGATTTCATATCATGAAAAATGAATGTAGCAACATCTTTAGTAGATCGCCATAACATAATTATGCCACTTTGGCTTCATGAAAAATTTCGTAAATGCTATGGAAATATTTACATAACGTTTTTTCAAGTATTTCGGATGCGAAACTAAAAGAGAGAATTTTTGTGGGCCCGCAGATACGTAAAATAATGCAAGATGATAAGTTCGAAAACCTTTTATCCATAAAAGAAAAACAATTTTGCAAATCCTTTAAAATAGTCAGTAAGTAAGTAAGTACGTCAAATTGACGTTACTACACCAATAGTGAAATCGAAATTCACCTCACCAGTTGAAGGTTAAGTGTAAGAAATATAATTACGTTGTATAATGCATTGGTTTTACCACACTTCCAATATTGCTCAACACTGTTATATGTGAGCACGAATGAAATAAGAGAGCGTCTTCACATGACTAAAATTCAATTTGTACACGTCGATTTAGAATATATTGGAGACCCTACAGTACATGAATGTAAAGCTGAGATTTACATAAATAATGTTATGGTTGTTATTTTTAAAACGAAATATAATCTACTTTCGGCCTAGGTGGATATATTTTGAATATCTAGCTGAAGCGCAGCCGTATATTAATTTAATCTGGTAATTTTTTATAAAAAATCTTTCAGCACCTGAGCTTTCTATGTTAATAAATTTAGAGTCACAGCATTGATAAGCCAATGTGGACATTATTCTAAACATATAATCCCCCATTAAATTTTTTGGATTATATAAATGAGCCCAGAAATGTGAGGAACTTTCAAATCGCTATCGACTATGGCTAAGGCTCACAATGGAGGGTGAGCTCAGTTAGCATGAATAAGGATACTACACTGACATTGCTACAGTGCTGAAAATTAAAATAAATAAAAACGATTGGAAATATTTTGGCCACGTATTCAAAAATTCTCTAGCGTAGCCAAAATAATAAGGGGTATCGCAATAGCCCAAAGTAGCTATTTGGTAGGTTTGTAGCCAAAGTGGAAACACAGGTAGTTACTTAAATCAAAAGCAAAGAATTAAGAATTATGGGTATATGAAATGCGATTTTTGTCAAGTGTTTTCAATATAATAAATACTACTACCAATGAAATATATAAAAATTCACTTACCTATTATCTCACTTATCTTCTTGCACAGTTTATCATTTTAAAATTGTTTTTACAATCTCTTTCACTTTTTCTGTACAGACAAGAATTCTCCTTGACAAATTCTATTATGTGCTATTCAAATGATGCCATGATGCGGATTCGAGTATCAAATATCAATTGATAGCTGCTTCAAGTAAAGTTACAATCACAAATGCTGAAAAATGTAACAACTTTAAAAGGCGGTATCATCTGCAGGAGTGAAGATACAGCGGAGAAGGGGTTATATTTAGAATCTACATAGCTAGGTGAATAGCTGAGACTATAGTGAAAATACAAGCTTTTTTTAATGTGTTTGTATGCGTGTGTAAGCTTTTAATTTAATCCGCCGAATAGCCATAATGAAACAGAAAGGTACAAACAACACTTTAGCTATGACATACAACTTATCAACAGATGGCAGCACCTTAACTAAGAATAAAACGTTCAAAAGCTCCCCACACATATCGTGAAACCTTAGATAAGATACAAAGCTT
Organism: Dioctria rufipes; assembly: GCA_963924295.1. Lineage (NCBI taxonomy): Eukaryota > Metazoa > Arthropoda > Insecta > Diptera > Asilidae > Dioctria > Dioctria rufipes. The sequence continues at coordinate 66,073,928 of OZ002744.1, read as the reverse complement.
CAAAAAATTCCACACATATGGCGATACTTTAGCTAAGTATAACATAGCTTATGTCTAAATTTAGTCGTGTCACTTAAGTAACCCACGACACAAACCGCACTTAGCCGGGGCTCAACCCGTAGAATGCCTCCTCCTCCTCCCCAAGAAAGCTTCCATCTCCTTAATCTTATGGGGATTCTGGGCTAATCAGAAGTGGACCAGATTGCCAATAGGACAATTATTGATATAGGAAAAGTTGTATTAGATGTCTTTATTACAAGCAGCTTGCACGAAAACAAAGGAGATTTCTTAATTCTATGGAAAAGATAGCAATTCAATTCGATACGATACACATGGATCATCTCGGACTGTTCGTAAAAATCACATGTGGAAGGAAATTCCTTATACTGTGCGTAGATGCATTTATGAAATATACTATCATACAGACAGTAAAAGACAAAAAAACACTCCCTGTAGTCATAAGAAGTTATAAACGATAAGGGCACTTGTTACACATCACAGGCTTTTACAGACTACTGCAGACAGAAGGGAGTCATTCATGATCAGATTGCCGTGCCTATTAGAAAATGTGGAACCTTCCGAACATCTAAAATTTTAGATTCCGTCTGGAGGAATATCAGATAGAGATGATGATGAACATGAGGACCTAGAGTAGTTAGCGAACGAGCGCGTTTGCTATGTGAGGATAGCCGAGCTGATAAAAGAAAAAGTTAAGGTACACTTCCGTCTATAATATAAAATAGCATATGTGGGTAAGTAAGCAATTGGGAACAGGACGGTGCATTAAAGAAAACGCTTGAGTCAGACGCTTTTCTTAAAATGGCTTAATAACCCTGTCCTTGAGTTCAATGTACAGATTAGTGTCGGTCGGAAATTATACAGTACAGAAAAAATAAATTGTAGTTTTTATATTTATTAACTTTCAATATATGATTTAAATTTATATGACTTGCTTACAAAATATTTTTGAGAAATTTCGCATTATCAAATTTATTCAATTTATATGTTTCATATAAAAATGTTTCTAAGATTGTGTTTGAGAAAAAATTAGATGAAACATATCATATATTATATAATTTATATTATGACTGTACTTGGTTCGCTCAATTTCCGTAGAATGCACCAATACCACCGTATTTTACTAGCTATCATAAACTGCGCATTTAATGATTTGTTTGATGTGTATGTATTGGGCAATGATTGCTTATAATTCGTCAACTTTGTGTAGCTGTTTCATATAAAGGGTTTTCCAATAAGAGGTGTTATTTTAATTAGCCCGCTATTTCGATAGATGTCACTTTTGGAGCTGTCATTTTTTGACATTTGACAAGTAGAAACTACGCCAATAATAAAAATAAAACAATACACGATTCAACAACGCATTGAAATTATTAAAATTCACTATAAAAATGGTGAAAATGTGGCACAGATGGTTCGGAAAACTCGAACATTTTTGGGTTGTCCTGAAGCACCTTGTCGGACCGCAATACAGAAATTGGTAGAAAAATTCGAGCTGTCGGGACAAGTTAGTGATGTGAAGAATAAAACCCGTGCACGTCGCTCAAGAACAGCCGAGAATATTGCTGCTGTAGCCGCAAGTGTTGAAGAAAACCCAGGTTTGTCCATTCCTCGTCGTTCTTTGGAATTAGGCATTCCACAAACGTCATTACACCGTATTTTGCATAAAGATTTGGGTCTTAAGGCTTATAAAGTTCAGTTAACACAAGAACTCAAGCCGGCCGATCATCAACAACGTCGAGTCTTTGCTGATTGGGTCCTTGAAATGCATGAAAATGATCCGGAATTCCATCGAAAACTCATCTTGAGTGATGAGGCCCATTTCCAACTCGATGGCTTCGTCAACAAGCAAAATTGTCGCATCTGGGGCTCGGAAAACCCAAGAGTTATTGTTGAAAAGCCTCTCTATCCTCCACGTGTGACTGTTTGGTGCGGTTTATGGGGTCATTGGACCTTACTTTTTCGAAAATGAGGCTGGAGCAACAGTTACGGTGAATAGATTGCGCTATCGACAGATGATTAATGATTTTTTATGGTCGGAATTGGATGGTATTGATCTGGACAACGTTCACTTTCAACAAGACGGCGCTACGTGTCATACAAGCAACGAAACCATTGATCTTTTACGGGAAAAGTTTTCGGACTGTGTTATCTCTCGAAGAGGTGATCACAATTGGCCACCGAGATTTTGTGACTTAACACCTTGCGACTTCTTCCTTTGGGGCCACGTGAAAGAGAAGGTCTACGCCAACAGCCCAGCGTCGATTCAAGACGTCAAAGATGGAATTCGTGAGGCTATCGAGGACATAGGGCAGCCACTTTGCGATTTGGTTATGGAAAATTTCATGAAAAGGATATGGTCCTGTAGGCGTGGTCGTGGTGGTCATTTGGCTGATGTTATTTTCCATTATTAACGGCATACCTTCCTTTTTATAACGAAATAAAGATCCGATCATTTATCTCAAAAAATGGCATTTTTCTTTGAATATCAAAATAACACCTCTTATTGGAAAACAATGCCGATATGATTAGCCAAAACATAGAAAAATGTATTTAAAATATGGATTGTGGAGCTTTGTTGTAGTAAAATTTTATTTGAATTGAATAATTTTTTTCTTTGAGTACAAACAATACTGTGTGTCACTAATTACGGTTTTACTGCTGTGTTCTTGTGGTTTTCATTGAAGTAAGAGCGATCGGTTATTGAAGTGAAGATTTTGAATTATTAATATTTGTCAAATTATTTAATTATACTCTGGAAAGCTTCACAGACAGCGGTAATTTAATATTGCTTTTTAGTGAGAGTGAATATGAGAAAATTCTAGATAATGTGCCAAATCTTTTATATTTATGGAATGTTCCAGAATTTATAGATGACTTCGAATGTAAGGTGGATTTAAAAATTAAATAGAATTTTAAACAGGTTTGTTATTTAGCTAAAGTCATTGACATGGAAGATCTAAAACTGCTTCATTCTGATGACATAAACAGACTTATTCCAGATAGTAAATTCGGATCTAGAGTAAAGTTTCATCAAAGGTTATTTGAGTGACGTATTGAAAAAGTAATTAAAGTGTTTTATCTAGTTTTCAACTATATTTTATACAAGGAGAACCGCGAATCATTGATCTAGCTCAGATAACAATGCGACTTAATGCGCTAAATTAATTTATTACATATAGATACCCCCAAGCACAGGGAGAAGATATGTATAGGGCGTTCTCCTAGTTACAATTACCGCGGTTTTGCTATTATACCGATCTTTTGCCCTACATCTTTTTGAATTTCAAGGGATTTCCTTCACCTCTAACTGATTCTTTACGAATAGAATCCATCTTAAATGCACTATCAAATACAATCCGTAGTGCGTCCACAGAAGCTAGTACGTCTTCACAAATATTAGAATAATATAATAATAGTTTGATGAGAAAATAAAGCAACTAAATATATCCCTTTTAAGGATCTAAATAACTTTCTTAGCAACAGTCTTATTGGAAAGGAAATACTTGAGGATAGTTTGGTATCTAAAAAACTGAACTCTAATAAAAGACACGATATTATCAATGCTATTTGCGAACAGTGGCTAAATACTAAAACCAGACCGAGTTTAGAAAATTGTAAAGAAGCTGTTGCACAAATCAAAGATATATTTCCAAAGGATAGCGAGGTATTATTTTATGTCTCTAAATTGAAATAAAGATTTAAAATAGTTATGTTTTCAGGAAATTTAGTTAGGTGATAAAGATCTGAAGGGTAAATTAATACAGCGCTTTTATGCCCTATCCAGGAAATACTGAATAAAGAGGAAAGCATCCCCTCTTTTAATTTAAATCCAGGGACAAAAAAATCCACTCTCATTGATAGAGAAAAAGCAAACAATTCAGAAGAAAACTTTTCTAATGGCGACGAAATTAAACATTTTTTTACGGTTAAAGAATAATAAAACACCAGAAACTATTGTTATTCAAAAATGGAATGAAAGTTTTGACCTTCGAAAAAGGCATCGGAATGTAAACCTAGATAAATTTGAAGAGTGCCCAATACTCAAGCAGAGAAATGGTTCTTCACTGGTATTAAATAATTTTTGTAGAATAATCCATGCCTTCTATAAGTGTCTAATAAATCGAATAAGTTTTCACATATTTGGTTTCATTTTTTCAACACTATATTGGGCTATCGGCAAATATAATCGAACTATACATACGTGCATTGAATTTTATTATAATATACTGTAAGTATATCGAATCGTACTTCCATACGTAAAACTATATATTGACAATCTAAATTCATATATTTCCGGTTTCGGTGAATATGATTTACATAAGCTATATACTTCAAGTATATGAAATTATATACTTTTCTTATATAAAATCATATACTTTTGTTATACGAAATTATATAATTGTGTTATATCAAATCATATAATCATAATGTTAATACATAAAAAAAAATATTGAATCATATAAAATGTTTTAGCCGTTTCATTGAATGTAAATTGCATAAATTGCAACATTATTTATTTGGAGATTTTTCAAATACAAGTTTTATATAATTTTGATCCAGTATTTCTCTCCGTAGTGCGTGAGCAATTAATACTGTACGCGTAATTTATTCGCTCAATATTGAGAGTGCTTAAATGGTGGGTTGTAGTATTATTAGTTTTAGTGGAATAAGCAGATGAATGTGAATATTTAAATGTGCGAATATACATACTAATGAGGAGATAGCTGGGTTCAGAGTTCGTCCGAATCAAACCAGGGAAATTGGTAGCTGTTGGTAAGTCCACCAGTAAATGGAGGATATCCAAGTATAACTTGGAGAGATTGGATCCTGGATTGCATCCTATTTTAGTCTGCGTTCGTCCGGTTTATTAGTATTCGGTTTGATGGTGGGTATGACTGCAGTAGGTAGGATATCCATTGAGTATTTGTACTCACAAATACTTTTCTTTCTCTTTCAGGCTGCCAGTAAAATGTATTCAGACTGTTTAATTTTCAAATTGAGTTTATATTTGATTTAACACTGAGCTGGTCATTCCGTTTGTAACACCTAGAAATAATGATCGTAGTGCAAAATGGATTAGATACCCACGCATAATATTAAAGGTTATTTTGATTTTTGCATGCATCTGTCCGTCTGTTCGTTCGTACGTACGATAACTCGAGAACGCGTTCAGAGTGCATTTTGCATACGCCTTTAAAAAAAAAGTAAGTTTAAGTTCGAAATAAGGAAATTGATTGCAATACAAAAAATTCGTTTTTCACTATAATGGTTAAAATCAACAAAGATGGCTGGTGGCTGCCGAAAATACGGCTTAAAATGTACCAGTTTAATTCAAATTCAAATTGCATTTATTCATAAACTTTACACTTGTAAGATAAATCTTATATTAAGGTGTAGGTGAACAAAGTATAGAAAAAAAAGAGGAAAAATTAGAGGTAAATAAATAGACAACAAAAAAATTTATAAAACTAAATTAAGAAAATTGATTAATAAAATAAAGCAAATAAGTCCAGTACTATTATACATTACGCAAAAGTAAAAAAAAGAGAAAAATAGGGTACAAAGTTAATTACATATACATTAACTATGAAAAATTCACTAACAAATTTATACGAAAGTTGCGATTGCTGCTAATCCTTCTGAGCTCAGATGGTAGAGGATTCCAGAGTCTAATGGACTGGACGAAAAACTGGCGCTCACTCGGGAGAAAAATAAATCGTGGCATGATTAATGAACATGTTCTGCTAGATTGGGAGAATATGAGTTTACAGTACAAGTAGTATGGTTCCTTACTTATCATAAGGTTCCTTAAAAAAACTAATATACGAAATTTAATATAATTGTCAAAAGTACATCCCAAAATCGATTTTGAATACACTGTAATATGATCATATCTTCGCAAAGAATACACACAACGTACTGCAGAATTGAAAGCAACATTGAGTTTACGTGATGAAACAGAGTCTAATTTACAAAGTACTTCGCACCCGTACAATAACAAAGGAATAATAAGTGTTTTTACAAGCATGATACGAGTTGGCAGGTGTATAAAGGGTGCGGATAAAGACAGTTTACGTATAGTACCATACACTTTGCCAACAAGATTATTAACATGATGAGACCAATTTAAAGTCGTATTAAATATCAAGCCCAGGTTTTTTATAGAATCTTTAAAAGGTATGAGGATATGATCAAGCATCACGTTTGGAAAAGAGGACGTATCTAATTCAGTTCTATAGATAATAATAGCATTACTCTTGGATGTGTTTGAAAGGAGGGCATTAACTTAAGCCCATTTAAATTAGAGACCAAGATCTTCATTCATACGGCGGACAGCATCTTCAATAAGTCCGAGGGGTCTAGAAATATAAAGTTGGACATCGTCTGCATATAGATGATAGTTACAATTTCGCAGAACTAATGGAAGATCATTTATGAATATGACAAAAAGTAATGGTCGAAGAATGGATCCTTGTGCAACTCCATTGTGTACAGGAAGGAAATCAGATGTAGTTTGATTACAAACGACCCTCTGAAAGCGACCATTCAAGTATGACCAGATCAATCTACATGCAGAACTAGAAAATGAAAAAAATGAACGAAGTTTTTGGATTAATAAGGCGTGGTTGACTCGATCGAAAGCCTTTGAAAAGTCCAAAAGGGTTAATACCGTTAAATTGTCATTATCTATAGAGATTCTAATATCATCTGTTATTTTCAATATTATATAGTAATTGTCATGAAATCTGCTCAAATAGAGATAAAAGAATATTTGAAGACGTAAGTGATTTGGAGGCGATTATTGATGAAGAGTTAGCAAAAAGTCTTGATAGTGAAATTGAAGAATTCGAAGATGTCGGTAGTCTCGAAGATCGATCGGAATTTGATAGTTTTATCGATGAAGACGAAAAACAACTACAATACAAAAGACCTCCAATTCATTAGAATTTTATAATTTCTCATAAATATTTTATTTTTATAAAAAATATCAATAAATTAAATGTTCTACTTATCTAAATTATCTTATTAAAATGTACCTAAAACAGATTACTCATCGTTTTACTATTAATTTGATGGAAAATTAGATAAATATACGTTTAGGGGGGGTTATAAATGAAAACTTTAAAAACACGAAAAGTTAATACGACCTTGCGCCAAATCTGTGCGTAATATCATGATAAAAATTCCACACAGTTTAAGAAAAGTATAAAATTAGGTAATGACGTGTCAAAATTAAAGATTTCGCAGTTTTATATGCATGTCATTAGCTTTAGAAAATTCTGAAATTCATGAAATTTGCAAAGTAGATAAGTTTGTACTTGAGTATGAAAGATCTTGAAGTGGAAGAGGAAGTGACGGAGAGTACACTAGTTTGTTTACTAATATATTTTGGTTTGAATGTTGCTACTTTCAGAGACGAATAACTATCACAATTGTGACATTATTTGGAAAGAAAGCTCAATTTGTAATAAGGATCGAACCATTTTCTGTTTCTTTTGAAAAACTCTAATTGCTTAGTGCAATGAAAAAGGAAATAAAGTCAATAATAGTTGTGTTTTTTTATCTCACTAATCTGATACGGTTCAATTTTCTGTATGTGTATGATCACGCATTGTTGTTATTTTACGTATATAAAATTGAACCGAATCAGATCAGAAATAAAAAAAGCGCAGCTAATATGAACCATGGTAACGACAAAAATTTCTTGTTTTTATATATTTTGCATACAATTTGGCGTTTTTAATTCATTTCATCACCGTCAGATGGAATGATGTGCTTTCGGAAAGCATTCACTTGTTTTGAAAGCTCTGCGGCGGGCTGTAGTGTGCAGACTCGAAAAGTGTATGCCGCCATTTGCTGCATTAGGTATATGTGTGTAGATTTCGCCGAATATTTGAAGTTTTATCATTTGTAATTTCTTATTTTTGATTGGGAGGCGAGAAATTATTTTGACAGTTTCATTTATAATCTATTTGTTTTAATTGTGAGTAACTATTATGGCACCTGTTACTAGAGTTCGGTCCAATAATATTACAGAATAAAGAACGTAAAACTGAATATTGCTAGGTATGTGTATATGAAATATATAATCCTATAAGCCGTTAGACAGAAAGTCGACCAATTTTGTGTAATATTTTTTTGTTTTTTTATTTTGATGAAATTTTACGTGAAGGTTGGCAATATTGAAAATAGCAATTTTTTGATGCGATCCATTTATGTCCGAGATACGGTCTTTTGAAATTTGAAAAATGTGGGAAATTTTGCCTAGTAGATGTAAATCTATCATCGTATCTCCATGAAATAAACATTATTTATTTTGGAAACCTATAAGATTTCCGAGAAAAATTAATCAAAGTCATTAAAATATTGCCAAAATTATATGAGTTCTCGGAAGAGTTTTATTTGATGAGCGGCTTAAGTAAAATAAAATATGACCAAGCAATAAATAATGCCAGACAAATTACAAGGAAAATTGTTTGACCAACAGCACACATTTCCTTCCCCCCTTGACTGCTCCGCACGCAAAACGTTTTATAAGTTCAAAAAAAAATCTGTCCTACTGCTGTGCAGAAGCCCGAAATGCTTTGGAGTACAATGTACACGAATACCACAGCATCATATAGCTTTGCATGTACATATAATGATTTGTTTCAATTTTCAAATTGCATACTTTTATGCGTTTATGTTCCACTGTGCTTTTCAGAACAGAAATCGTGAGCTTTTTTTTGGTGGTAACCCCCATTAATAAGAATGTACTTTCTACTTTGCCACTGTCAATGTTCATTGCTATGGAAAACTTAAATTTCAGGATGGTTTCCGTCACTTTTTCTTTGATTAAATTCATTTAACTTTAGTAATATTACATCGTGATTCGAAAAGTAATTTTTTTGGTTTTTTTAATTTTTAAACGGTTTCATGTAAAGTAAACTATCAACAGAATAGACAATTTTAAAGTAGACATTTCAACGCTCAAAATGAGCCCAGATAGAATAATAAAATCGAGAAAAGACCAATAAAATTTTCCGTGGAAAATTTCGTTCTTTTCTCGAAAATGTAAGAATCCCGGAAACTACTTGTGTCCCAGATTTAAAAAAAAATTTGCTTGTTCAATACAAAATAAGATATACTTTCATAAAACTTCATGTAAATTGAATTATTTTTATAAAAGAAAAAAAGGGAAAACCAGAAAATCGGGTTTCCTCCATTTTCTGGGAAAATTTCAGGTTATGTTGAAAAATACCTTATATGAATATTTCAGAAGTTTTGTTATCTACAACTTTTATGAAGGACATTTTCAGCTACGATGTCCCGTTTCGCTGACAAAACCCTTTAGCACCCCCCCCCCCCCCACTTCACAATTTCACTTTATCTTGTGTTTCAGTTTTGTTTTATCTCTTAATTGTAACCTTCACAAAACTTTCCGGCTGGTCCTTGCGTGTTTGTAATAATTTTTCATCCTCCAGCTTTCAATCACAATCCGCTTTGGCACCAGCCTTCTAGACTATCATAAGAATTGGTTTTAGACCAATTTTATCTTTTTACTTTTTAGCTAAGAATTTAATTTTTGCAATTGTACATTTAACACGTGTAAAAAATAAAAAAAAAAAAAAATAATGAAATATTCTCATTTATTTATTTTAAAATAATTCTTTCCTTTTTAATGTAAAAGTTTTTATGTTTGAAAATATTGCGCTTGCTCCCACCGAAAATACTCTTACTCGTTGCCACTACACCAAAAAAACCTCAGGAGTTTCTAAACTACTTCAAACATAAACAAATCAAATAGCTGAACATGATTTTTTCATAAGATATTTCTTCTTCAATATATTCTGTTCTACTTCAGAAACCTGAATTTTACAGGTATCGGCACTTCCTGCTCTCTCAAAATTCTAAGGTATTGGCAATTGGCACTTAAAAATTTTGTAGCTATCACCGCATTTCATTATGCTGCTGATGTCGCCTAAATGACTCAGAAACTTTTCAACTCAGAGCAGCAGCAGCAATTGTTTAAAGATTAAGATCGTCTACTAGAAATAGACCAATAAAAAACGCAGGTGAAATCAGCCATTCAAGACAACTTAACGTCGCAAAATACTTTATTACCAGCCATTTCGACCTCGTCTGGCTCTAATAAAAATTCAGCACACACATCACGTGCCAAACTACACAGGTCTGACGGAGGCTGAGTGACACAAAATGTTTTGGCTTGCAATAATTTTCCCATCGACAAAGCATCGCGTCGCACAGATGGTGGCCCTGGCCAGAAGAAAGTTCGAGTTCGAAGGAGAACGTGAAAGAAAATAAGAGAAATAAGAAAAAATCAACGAGAAAATACGAGAAAATCCCACCCACACCTACTTTATGACCAGATAAACACCTGAAATGACGAATTTGTGATTGGCTGGACATTAATTTTTTTTCTCTGCTCTCAATAAGTTTTTCCTTTTTCACTTTATCCGCCCGCATGGTAAATTTTCTTTGCCTCCTACGCTTTCCGGCCGATAGCTTTTGATGCTCCCTCAACTTTTTGTTTTGCTTGTCGATTTTGTTATGCTTGGGAAGGGGGAAAAAAGCTTCAACTGGGGAAAAATATTGTGATGCTGCAAAGATTTAGTGATTGAACTTTTGGGGAAACACAATGGGAATTTTACTCCTTAAATTTAAACTTTTTTTTTTTTCCAAAGAGAGTGTGATTTGTGATATAATGTAATTACTCAGTGCTACTCTGACTTAAAAGCTGGGGAGATACATACTGAAACTTTCAGTTAGCTACCGAAAATATACGATTCATTGAAAGTGAGAGTAGAAGGGAACAATTATTTTCGGAGATATTTCCATCTTCCAATAGTGAGCTGGAATGGTAGGGGTAGAAAATTTGAAATTGGGGACTAGAAAACAAAGCCAACGTTTTTTGTTTGGCTTTGGGGCATGGGAACAGGAAATTAGTTCAAATCGAAATTATTTTGGTTTAACTAAACAAAAACGGTCGCAATAAAGAATCGAATTAAGGAGACTTGTATTCAAAACAACGAAGAGGATCTTGACAAATTTCCTCAAATTTTCAATTTAAATTTAGCATTGATATTGGTAATGTACCATTCTCTTCTACCATATTTTCCAGAATCCTCGTAAGAACGTAACTTATTTTTACAGAATATATTCCCATTATGAATTTTATAGTTGGCACGCGTATAGACTCGACCTTAAATACTTTTTCAGAATTTGTCAATAAGTCGGAATTTATGAAGATGGCAAGTATTGGTATAGCATGATCCTCCTTGACCGAATTTGGTTTGATGGTGTGTGTATATATATGTGTGTGTGTAGTGACTGTAATTAAAAAAATATTTAATAATACCCAAATAATATCCGACCCTTTTTGAATTGCAGTCAATAGCTTGTGTTCTTTTGTGTCCGCAGAACAGGGCAGAACAAAAGGTACACAAAAGAACGCCTCACACATTTTTATAGAAGATTTATAAATGAAGCGAACAGCACAAATAGTTCGCTTCAATCGACAGAACAATTTGTTCTCTCCAGTATATGGAAGTTCTAGTACACAAAAGAACACAGCCTAATATGCCTTCAGAGGGAACAAAGCATATCAATAAATGAGTGATGTCCTTCAATCTGTACAAAATGTTGTCTGTTGCTACAGTGTATGGAGTACCTATGATATAAGTCTAAAGGCGTTTATCCACAAGGAGTAGAGAATGGGTTCACAGTCAAATCTTATGATTTAGTAAGAGGATTTACTCGTAAGTGGTCATTCTACACATCTGATACTAGCTTTTCCACTACCAGCGCGTTCAATTTTTTAATATCGTCGAGTTATTTATTAGAGATTTACAAATGAAAATTGTTCGAATCCTTTTTAAAATGTCATGCAGAAATAACCCACCGAATTCGCTCAAATCTGATGAGTCCTGAACCAATTGTTTCTGAGACAAATATAAGTTAGTGGTCATATGAAATCAGAATATATTTAACAGGAAATAATCTTATCGAAGTTTTTAATGCCGAAATGAAACGTTTTTTTTTCAACAATCAAAGTTTTTGTAAAGAATAGTAAGAAATCTGTTTACAATTTCATTCATAACGATGAAAAACAATGTGTGGAAATAGTGTATTCAAAATCAAGGCGAAAAGTTCAAGCGCGAAAATTTTGGGTAAATTCTGAATAAAACAAATTAATACTCAAAGATTTTAGAACTAATTATAAATTAAACGAGATTGAAATTTTTCCCCATTTGATGAAAATGCCAGTCACTATCTACTGATTTAGTCAATAAGCATTCAAAAGTAAAACTAAATGGCCGAAACTGAAAATGAAAGATAGATGCTAGTGGAAATTTGTGTTTATATTTCTTATTTTTATTTCTTTCAGAAAAAGTGACGAAATAAAGAAGAAATCATTAGAAATGCATATAGAAGAAGAATGTCTGCACCTCTTGACGACATTGTTATAATGAACAGACTAATTAGTTGATCGAACACAAAGCATTTGTAGGCAGTAAAATTGACAGACGATTTCAGTGTCACCATGTCGTTGCTAGTTTATTTATAACAGGCATTGCTGAAACAGGCCTAAAATATGAGCAATTCACACCCCAACTCCAACATCCGTTGCAGTTTTGGACCCATCTGCATACCAGACAAACCATCCGCTGGGGATAGTCGAAAAATTTTAGACATCTCGATCCATGAGCACTGTATTGATTTGGTGACTGAAACGAAGAGAGTCTCGCCGGATATGCTTTGATTCATTTTTCAGTTCACGAATTTCCTGGGGAGCCCTCAGAAACGTGGTATATGCTTTCCCAAGGTTTTTCTCGAGAAGATTTGCTACAAGATTTCTTTATGCAGCATTGCATCGCAGCCGCACCCTTTACCTCCAGGTGCTGAGTTGTGAGGCTCGGTAGGGTTTCAAATGCCATTGATGGTGATGTGTCCATAACACCCATAATGTGTCGCCAAATGGTACATCAGTAGTACTTCTTGATATTATTCTGCGTCGACCCCTTCTTTGCTTATCGATGTTGGAGTAGGTACAAAAGCATAACCCCACAAACTGGTAATGGGATGGAGTAGCTAGTAAAGCAAAACTTCTATAAAGATGAATGGGAGAGTAGCTTAATTAAGAATAAATCCTATTATGGATGGGAGCAGCTAAGCAGGATAACTCGACTGAATGAGAACTCGATAATTGCTAGATCGCATTGTCTGTTTTAATTAATTTTCTTAGATTATTTATACACATTAAAATTAGTTTACGATTACTTTATTGATAACAATCTTACAGCGAAGCTTTCATACTAATGCGCGATGAGAGATTGATATTGCGTCACCGCTTGTTTTTTGCGCACCACACAAATTGTTATTGATTTCATTTGTTTATGTCGATGCATTTTGTGTATTGGGTAAGGCAGGCCGCCCACCAAAGATGCATATGCATCGTGCATGCACGACGCATATGCATCATTCTATTCAAAAAAGCATCACATATACTTTTAAGTGACACGCTGCTCACCAATGCAGCACGTGCTTGATGCAAGGGTACTTGCTGTACTCATGCTGCAAGCATATTCGTTTGAGCATTGCGTGTACAGCTTTTGCGTGAAGCATTTTAGTAACATTTTAGTAAAATATTTTGAAGAGTGTCGAAATGACGGTATTTGCACATCCCTTTTTTAAATTCCCATACAGAACAAAACTTCTCATACTGAAATTAAAATTTTTTTTCCTACACAATAAAGATATTGAAATTACAGCGATATTCGATATAAAAAAATATCGACACAAATTCATCGAATTATTATATAATCAGAACTCAAAAGGGTATTGGTATCCATATATCGATTTTTTTTCTTGTAGGAACAGCAGCATGTATTACATAGGTATCTGAAGTGGCCGCCGGCCGCTATGAGCCTAAAGGCTTAAACACAATTCCGACGACAGACGACAAACGACGACGATATATCGCTGTCAAACTTCTAAAAACACAGCATCTTATTCGAATGCACCAAATTGCGACGACCGACGTTGAGCGATCGACGACATTATCGCCGGGATTGATCAGTTTCTAATTTTGCCGTCGTCGCTGCAGTCCTACCAACAAAATTAATCGAATGAAATGGTTGTGGCATTCACTTTTGTCTTTTTTAGGTGGTAGCACGCCGCGGAGATTTTAAAATAATGAGCTTTGAGGAAAAATTGATCGAGGAAATGCGAAATCCATAAAACAATTTATAGTTTACAAGATAGGCAAGACAAGTGGACAAAAAAGATCTGCTGACACTAAATTCCTGAATTTCTTCCATTCTGGACCCTCCTACGGACAATATTCCTTCTCTTTTACGAATAAAATTATGTAATATACATATACATTTCACAATATTATCCACAGAGTCCACATTACAAGCAATAGGTGTTTCAAGACATCGAAATTTCGACACAGTCATTCCAAATGTGCGCTCAACCGTTGATCTTGCTCTTGATAAGACATTGTTAAAAATTCTTTTTTCATCTGTTAGTCCACGGCTGGGGTATGGTCTCATGATATTATTCTCGAGCGGGAACGCCTCGTCTGCGACGAAATAAAAAGGAACACAGCCATCAGTTATATTTCCGGGCAGAAGACAATCGTCTGCTAAAGCTCCAAGCGGATCAGGAACTAATGCTAATAAGAGTTATTACTTGGGGAAATATCTACAGTTTCTGGTGCCTTATTTGCGTTCCCGCAATCAGAAACGGAATTTTACAAATATTTTAGCAATTCCCGAAGATAATACGGTTGAGAAATCATCTGATGATCAGTATAATCTACAGTCAGCAGATACTTCAGCTAAGACTCCAGAAAACAATTCAAATGAATGTGTTGAAATTTAAAATGACCATACTAAATTCACTTAATGATCTTTTGGACAACGTTCCCTCGACTTCTATATCACTATTTTCCAATGAATCAAGAAATCAGTTTGGATCTGATAATCTACACCCGCAATATCATACAATGACTTCAATGAACCAAAACCATGGCAGTCATGGGTTTGAAAAAGTCACACAACTATCAGAAACACCAGTAGTGCACAATAATGACAATACCTTTGAGGCCATAAACTATACTCTGAACAGTGAAAACATTATATAAAAATGTATAAAAGTTTTGAGAAAATAAATGTTTAACTTACCTTAGAGTTATTAGCAATCTTTCCTCTTCACTTGTAGCTTTTCTGTAGTTCGTATCCTTTTTCCTAATTGCGGGACCAACCAATTTTATTAATTCTTGGAATGTTTCCCTTTTCATTCTGTAGAAAGAGAGAAACTTTCCTTCAACCTCAATATTTTTCATGATATTAAAGGAACCACTAGTTATTCTTTTGTCAATGTGTGGATTTACCCAAAATTGTGCTTTTTTGCTATATTTTGTTTTTTTATAATACGCTGCTGCCATTACAATGACATCTTCATCGGACGACGACATGATTATAACTATTCATTTATAATTTAAGCACTTTGCTTGGGAGTATGCTGTATGCAAATGCTCTTTTGGTGAGCGGCTCTATACAGCATATGAGAAGTGCATATGCATGATGCATATGCGTTGTGCATGCACGATGCATATGCATCTTTGGTGCGCGGCCTGCCTAAGGGTGACTTACTCATGCAGTGTGCAGCGTAATTTGCTGTGTCGCGTGTTTCTTCCTGGACGACACTTGTCTATTGTTTTCGTACATCAGAATTGTTGTGATGAGAATTATTGTTCTGATTACTTAATGTGATATGTTTGGCATACTTTAATGTATATTAAATATTATGCCAATAAGTATGTCACGATATTATGAGCGTAGGTAGGTATATCACAGTATTATTTCTGTAGGTAGGTATACCTAGGGCTGCCATCCGTCCAGGTTTCCCCGGATTTGTCCTAGTTTGGAGGGCGTTTGGGGAGCGTCCGGACTGGGTTTTCTATACCGTCCGGGTTTTACAATTTTTAAAACTAATTATGTAAATAAAAATTTAAATTTTGTGTATACTGTACGTGTACAGTGTACCTGAAAACGCCGACAGACAGACCGACTCGACTCTGGTGGTGTTGCCACTTGAATGCAAATGAATTTTTAAATATATTTGGATACATTATTAAAGGATTTTCATATTGGTTAAAAAGAAATTATTTTTAGCAATAGATAATTCTTCTTTCTGCAATAGAAGAGTGAAATAATGTTGAAAAGCGTGCGAGTTTATGAACGAATAAAGTTATAACATCGGCGGCAAATCTATTCCATTTCATTATCGTTGACATGCAAGTTCATAACCTTCAAGCTATTCTCATTTACTACTGTGCCATCTATATTTACTAAATTGAATCGCTCATTTGCAGAACGTTCTATTCCAATAATATGATTATATTTTATAGGCTGCTTTACAAGTGTAAAATAATGTTTATTATCAACTAGCTTGTCCGTTCTTAGAACGGGATTCTCTCTTAAGTTTGTACATTTTATTTTAATTTATTTTAATATTATTAATTTTCCTTTATTTTATACCCTAGATGATGAAATCATAGGTTATGCAAAGTTTATCATTCCGTTTGTAACGCATAGAAATAATGATGATTCGAGCAAAATAGATTGGACACCCACGAAAAATATTAAAACATATTTTGATTTTTGCATGTTCGTCTGTCAGTCCTCACTCGAGAGCGCATTGACTTAGAAAGCTGAAATTTTGTGCCCGGCCTTTTTAAAAAGCTCGAAAATAGGACAAGTCGGGTAACTCCTTCGTAAGGTTGCCATAAAAAAACTCCATCTTTCACTATATATTTGAACACTGCCTGAGAACTCGTCAACGTAGAAAGCTGAAATTTTATTTCTGAAGTTTTTATAAAAATAGTAAATGCAATTTTAAAAATGGACTAAATCGGGCAACCCATTCATATTGCTGCCATTAAAAAATTGAGGTTTTTTAGTATACTGTGAAAACTATTAGTCCTAGATGTTTTTCTTGTACTGAAAAGTACTTCAGAATGGTATCATATGAAATTAGTTTTTATATGCGAAAACCCCCTTCAACAATCGAATTTGTAGAGAGTTGACAAAATTACATACAGAAATTCATTTAGAGCATCGTACGAATTGGTCAATGACCAATTCCAGTTTTTTTACTGGTTTTATTTTATTTGTTTTTTTTTTAATTTATTTAACCTTGTTTTTAATTTAAATTTTTTTTTTTAAAAATATATTTTTCAGTAAAAAAAGCATGCTTGGATTCAAACTCGTACTGTTTTTAATATTCTTTTCATTAAAAAACAAGTATGCTGGTACTCGTCCGTATTACAGTCAGATATATATTTGTTACAGTTAAATTTAAATCGTTATAAACCGTAATCGTGAACTACCTGTGTATTATGTTCTACGCGCTCGTAGATATTCGATAATATAGTGCGTCAACTAACGTAAGTAAAATAACTGCAAATACCAGCGTACTTCCAAGTACTTCCCGTTTTAAGTAACCCAAATTAGCGATATTTCATGAGAGAAAAAGATTACCCATAAAAAAAGAGACCCCTATATTCATAAAATTAAAAAAAAAGCAAGAAAAACAAAAATTATGTAAGATAAAGGATGCGTATAACTTTATAGAAAGCAATAATCACATTTAGGCCAATGTCACACGAACTACAAAATAATCAATCGTGCAATTGTCGGCGCATCATGATGAAAATCTCGTGGTTGTCACACGGCCTAACTTTTTTCGCACAATGGAAAATTATGTAACTTTTATCTATTATCAACCTATTTCAACCTATTTGGTTTGATTATAACTTTTGATCAAAATGAATGTTCCAAATAATGTTTTATTTTTATATTCTGTTGGAAAACTTTTAAAAAATCAAAAAACGAAAGAGCTTTTTCCACTAAACAGTGAAAGATATTTCACACGATTTTCAACCATGATCGTATATTTTATTATGATTTTTGTATATTTCATTGCTAGTATCCCAAAGATCTGATCTGTGCCGTATCTTCTCTATCAACATCAATTTTCCTATTCATAAATTAAAAGTCTTGAACCATATCAAAAACACTACGCTTCTAATTGCAAATGACGCGCGACCATTTGGCAGCTCGTGTGGTAATGCAGAAGCTTAGCAGAAGTCCTTATGACGCTCTACACTTCGCGCGTCTTGAGGGGAGAACGCCAGACCAAATTGGTTCGCGCGCCCACAGCGCGACCTTTTCGTCGCGGGGAAGTTGTGTGTACAGCTCCATTATAAATAATTACTCTCATGGGAGTGCGACAAAAGGCAGTCGTGTGGAATTAGCCTTGAAAGATAGAAATATTGCAACTTTTACCGAAAAGGAGAAATATAGGCGTGAGCATTTTACTAAGAACATGCTGTTCCATGGCGAAGAGCAAGCTTACACAATTTGAGAAGTTTACTGGATGTTTTGCATAAAAACTTCCAACCAAAAGGTAAGCGCGTTTTGGGCGGAAATCAACTTTAGCTTAATTTTTTAAAAATATCGAATGCTCCTTTGTGCACCGGATTATTCAAGATTTCACAGTATTTCTTAGCATACTAGCTCATAATACCAACGTAGAGAGAATGTTCTCACTAATTTCTCAACAGTGGACGAAAGAAAGAAACTCACTGAACACACAAACGGTTTATAAATAAAGAAAAACACAAGGCAACAATTTGAACCTATTTCATTAGTAACATTATCTGGGAAGAATGTCCTGATTTCATGCTAACAAATCCGGGGATTTCGAACTCGCTATCCTAGTTTCATAATTTTAAAGATGGCAGCCCTAGGTATACCACACCCTTCCTCTTAAGAGAAAACAAGTTTTTTGTTTTGATTTTAAAACGATCATAAGACCTACGCGTTCTTTACAATGAGATTGTTTTTTTTTCAATTACACAATAGTGATAATTTAAATTATTATCTTAGCTCTGGTTAAAATCTATTTACAGTTTATACGGGTGGGCCAAAAGTCACCATGGGGTTTAAAAATTGATCGCTGATTTAAGTAATAAAATTCTATTATTCTGGTTCTTTGTTCAGTTGTGAATCTCTCCACTATTTAATCTCCATATGTTATTTATATAATATAAAAATAAAAAAATAAAAAAATATATAAACGAAAAAGTTATTAAATTTTTAAACCCCATGGTGACTTTGGCACCCCAGGGTGACTTTTGGCCCCCCATGGTGACTTTTGGCCCACCCTGTAGTATCTTAATTTATTTTTATATATCTATCTTTATATCATTCGAGTCATCAAATCTGTTGTTTTTCATTGGCATTTTTAGGAATGAACGTTAATAATTTTCTTAATTGTACTTCAACTCAATAATATCTTTTTAGTGATTAGTAGAGTCCAAGTAAATTTTTTATATAATTTTCTTAATTGGACATTTTTCTTAGTCTATTTTTATGTATCTTAGACCTAACCTTATTCCTACCTTCAATAATACAACTAACAGTGTCAATATCAACTTTTTTATATGGTCCTTTGTAGAACGAGTTCAATTTTCTTCTATTCTGGACTGTAAGTAATACAAGGTCTCCTTTTTGTAGTGACAGAGATTTGCAGTTAATATTACTATTTTGTTTTCTTATTTGCTTCGAATGCTCTAAGTATTGTTTTGCGTTGCTTAGTGTTTTTTGTAATCTAGATTTAACTTCCTTACTATATAGGTTGTAATTATTGATGGGTTCTGGGTTAGCAACTCAAAATACGGACGTAGTGTTTAGCTTAGTTCAACCAAACTACTTTTTCAAATATGGATATGGAAAAGTGGAAGAAATTTAAACGCAGTGGAACATATTTTAGATGTTTGCGGAGTATCAAAAGCTGCTTAAAACTGCAGAAAGTTTGCAAATAGTTCGGGTAGCTCTATGCAGCTTAGTGATGTTCGAAAGTCAATAAAAGCAAATTTTTTGCTTGATCATAGTTATACTCAGTTATCAGAAAAATTAATGGAAAATAGCCGCTCAAATATAGAAGGCAATAGTGAAGTGCACACGGTGAAATATAAATGGTTTAAAGAAGAAAAATAGGATAATTGTAATGAATATTTTAATGACCATAGTGATAATGAAATATATTCGAATGCAATTGAAAAGAAAATTGATTGGAGTGAACAGTTAAAATTATGGGCATTAAGGTATAACATAAGCCATATTGCCCTCAAAGCATTATTACCAATTTTGAAAAATATGTTACCGAAATTACCATCGAATCCACGCACTGTGCTAGAAACCCCAGCAGTATACAATTTTAAATCAATAGGGGAAAATGGAATGTCTTGGCATCAAGGATTAAAATGCTGTCTGCAGAATTTCTTCTTTAATATTAATGAATCTACAGATATTGAAATAAATATTAATATCGATGGATTACCTGTATTCAGAAGCTCTAAAGTTGAATTCTGGCCCATATTGGCCAATATTCATAATATGCCAGAATGGAAAGTTATGATCATTGGTATTTATAGGGGCATTGGCAAACCCCCGAATGTGGAAAATTTTCTAAAAATTTTCTTTATATTATCCACTAAAACATATTCAAATTTTAACTTGGGATCTCAACGGGATCAAGGAATAAAAACTCAAGAAAGCACCTCCAAAATACATCTATAACTACTTATAAATAAAAAAAAACTTGTTTTTTACAGAGTGTCCCACATGTGGTATTGCATCTGAAGGCTACGGATAGGCTATACTTATACAATTAAGAAATTGTAGGGGAGGTGGGGGGAATATTCTTATGGTTTTCGAGATAATGGGATTTTAAAATATTTGGGTATGTTTTTATATAAGTATTACTCTGTAACTTCTTAACGTTGCAGCCTAGGATGATGATTTAAAATTTTGTAGATTTATAATCGTACGACTTCTCCAATGATGTACAAATTTTACCCCCCCCCCCCCCATTTCCCCGTTTTGAAGTTATGGTTCAACAAATTTAAAATTCTAGATTTTTAACTAGATTTTTTTTAACTAATATATTTATCAAAAAACACATCATCAACACCAACTTTTCATATGGTATTTAGGAAGCCTCAAATATTCCCTTTAAAATAATTTATCACACTCTGCACCTAAAACGTAACATTTTCTGCGTTTTTTGCCTTTTTTAAGCATATCCACCGACTGGTTCAAAAGCACATTCGCAAAAGATAATTGCCTACTTTGTGACATTTATTGAATTTTTTCGCTTGGTATGCTTACGAAAAATTGCAAAAAACGCAGAAAGGGCTACGTTTTAGGTACAGAGTGTGATAGGTCGTTAAAGGGAAATTTTTAGGCTTCTTAAATCCCATATGAAAAATTAGTGTTGAGGACGTGTTTTTTTTTATAAATTTAGTAGTTAAAAAAACCGAGTTAAAAATCCGATATTTTAAATTTGTTAACCGTAACTTCAAAACGGAGAAGAGGAGGGGTAAAATTTGTACACCACTGTAGAGGTATAACGATTGTCAATCTACAAAGTTTTAAATCATCATCGTATAGGGTGATATATAAAAAATACCGAAATATTTTTAAATCCGGTTGTCTCGAAAACCGTAAGGATATTCTCCCCACCTCCCCTACAATTTTTTGCTTCTCAAGAATGGCCTATCCTTAGCCTTCAGATGCAAGACCACATACGGGACACCCTGTGTAAGCAGTTATAGATGTATTTTGGTGATGCTTTCTTGAGTTTTTAATTATTGATCCTGTTGAGATCCCAAGTTAAAATTTGAATACATTTGAGTGGATAATATAAGGTATGGATAAAATAAAAAAAAAATTAACAAAATTGAAAGTACTTCTTCCAGGATATTCAAGGATAAAGGATGAAATACTTATCCTTAATGTCGGTTTTTTTTTTATATTTTCCTTAGATAGCTTTAGATCCTGTCTTTCAAATGAGCCATATTTCACTGTCGTAGCATAAATAGAAAAATATATATGAATTTTTAAAGTAGACCCGCACAGCATTTTTGTGAAATTTTGAAAATGCCAGAACTCGCGAAATACGCACTGTAGAAGATAATTTTTTAATTGTAATTTTTTTTTCACAAACTCTCTAAGTATGTAACATTTCAACAAAATTGGTGATGATCATGTCACAGTTTTCGTGATTTTTGGTCGATTTGCTATGGAATGCCCCACAGAGCTTATTGTATGCAGAACTTCGTTTGTGGCCTAAATAAGTAATTTCTGTCTGAAAGAATTTACACTTTTCTGGATTCAACTTAAGACTTTTTTGTCTTAACCTTTTGAAAATTGTTAACATTTTTTTCAAATCGTATTGCTGGGAACATCCGACGATTATAATATTGTCGATTTAAAGAAATGCTGTTTCGGGTGGCAACCCTGCCATAGCTATTGCCATCATTCTTTGCAAACTATTTGGACTGATGTTGAGTCCGAAAAGTAGCTGGTGTAGTGAAAATGGCCTTGGTTTATTGAAAATGCTGTAAGTTTTCCGGATTATTTGTCCAGCGAAATTTTATAAAATCACCACATTAAATCTAGAGTAGAGAAGTAAAGGGTTTTCCAATAAGAGGTGTTATTTTAATATTCAAAGAAAAGTGCCATTTTTTGAGATATATATGATCAGATCTTTATTTCATTATAAAGAGGAAGGTATGCCGTGAAGAATGGAAAATAACATCAGCCAAATGACCCCCACGACCACGACTACAGGACCATATCCTTTTCATGAAATTTTCCGTAACCAAATCGCAAAGTGGCTGCCCTATGTCCTCGATAGCCTCACGAATTCCATCTTTGAGGTCTTGAATCGACGCTGAGCTGTTGGCGTAGACCTTCTCTTTCACGTGGCCCCAAAGGAAGAAGTCGCAAGGTGTTAAGTCACAAGATCTCGGTGGCCAATTGTGATCACCTCTTCGAGAGATAACACGGTCCGGAAACTTTTCCCGTAAAAGATTAATGATTTCGTTGCTTGTATGGCACGTATCGCCGTCTTGTTGAAAGTAAACGTTGTCCAGATCAATACCAGCCAATTCCGGCAATAAAAAATCATTAATCATCTGTTGATAGCGCAATCCATTCACCGTAACTGTTGCTCCAGCCTCATTTTCGAAAAAGTAAGGTCCAATGACCCCGCGGGACCATAAACCGCACCAAACAGTCACACGTTGAGGATAGAGAGGCTTTTCAACAATAACTCTTGAGTTTTCCGAGCCCCAGATGCGACAATTTTGCTTGTTGACGAAGCCATCGAGGTGAAAATGGGCCTCATCACTCAAGATGAGTTTTAGATGGAATTCCAGATCATTTTCATGCATTTCAAGGACCCAATCAGCAAAGACTCGACGTTGTTGATGATCGGCCGGCTTGAGTTCTTGTGTTAACTGAACTTTATAAGCATTAAGACACAAAGCTTTATGCAAAATACGGTGTAATGAGGTTTGTGGAATGCCTAATTCCAAAGAACGACGAGGAATGGACAAACCTAGGTTTTCTTCAACACTTTCGGCTACAGCAGCAATATTGTCGGCTGTTCTTGAGCGACGTGCACGGCTTTTATTCTTCACATCACTAGCTTGTCCCGACAGCTCGAATTTTTCTACCAATTTCTGTATTGCGGTCCGACAAGGTGCTTCACGACGACCCAAAAATGTTCGAGTTTTACGAACCGTCTCTGCCACATTTTCACCATTTTTATAGTGAATTTTAATAATTTCAATGCGTTATTGAATCGTGTATCGTTCCATTTTTATTAATGGCGTAGTTTCTACTTGTCAAATGTCATAAAATGACAGCTCCAAAAGTGACAACTATCGAAATAGCGGGCTAATTAAAATAACACCTCTTATTGGAAAACCCTTTATTTTGCTCGACTTATTTGGTCAAGTATTTCTTCTATCTAGATAAAGGAAATTTGTCAGATAGAGCTATCTATAGTTCAGATTCCTGAAGTCTACTACCAAATGCCATTTCTTGTTTTGATCGCTTGATTTCTTGGGAACTAGTAGTATTGGTGAATTGTATTGCCACACTGAATTTTCTATAACTCCGTCAGTTAACATTTTTTTAGCTGTCAGGTTATTTCAATTTTATTTGGAATTCGGTAGTTTTTTGTATAAATAGGTATACTGTCTGCTACTTCTTTGTGCTGTTCATAGAAATTATTTGAAATAAGCGATTCGATGCAAAGATTTCACTGAAATCGTAACATAGCTTTTCGACTCATACTAGTTCTCGATCAGCGATCAATATTGCGTCTCCGCTTGTTTTTTGCGCACCACACTCATGCAATGTACAGCGTAATTCGCTGTGTCGCGTATTTCTTCATGGACGACAGTTGTTTATTGTTTTCGTACATCAGAATTGTTATGATGAGAAGTATTGTTCTGATTACTTAATGCGTTATGTTTGGCATACTTTAATGTATATTAAATATTATGCCAATAAGGTATGTCACGATTTATGAACGTAGGTAGGTATATCCCTGTTATTTATGTAGGTAGGTATACCACAAATGTTTTTGCATTCCATTCCCTGTATGCTAATCAATTGGGCTTTAACCGTACATGGCTATACCACCATATAATCTTCGCATATATGTTAATATGGTTCTTATGATGCCCATATAGATCCAATACATCACTCAGGGTTTTAAGATGCATTTCGCACTGTAGATACGTAGCCGCACGCACCTTTCCCGAATGGTTCCCCGAATTGAGTTTCTGAGGCCATATCTGTGTAGAAGCACCAGCACCTCCGTTGATTTTAGCGGCTTGCCTGTTTTTAGAGACCGTGGTGGTTTGAGCGGACATGTCATTTTTCATTCAAAAGCGGCTGCAGAAACAGCGATAATTTCTTCACGAGGCATTTTGGAATGGATATTTAGTAATGAGTAGGGACCGGCGCGATCCAGAGCGAGCTCATTCCCACTAAATAATTAGCTTGGCTCGTGAAATCACGCGTCGTGAGAAGCAAGCTACAGTAGTGGAACTGTCCCGATTGCTCTCTTTCTTTCTTCTGCTGAAATATCATGCTATACATCGGTATCGTAAGAATTTTTCTTTAATTTTTAATTGGTTCACTTTTGGTATTAGGAGTATGGCGAGAAAGGGTGACTCACTTCGACAGAGTCCTCTTATCGGAGTTAGGCTGGTAGACAATTGGCTGCGCCTAGTGTTTCAGGAGATTGTTCGCGATAGTGCTTTTTACTACCCATTGCCATGCAGCTCTCGGCATGATGACATTTCCACCTTAAGCAGGATTTACATTATGATGGCATGCATTTTTTGTAGACATTGTGAGGGAGATAGTACATCGTATACGGGAATTTATTTATGAGTGACGAGAGAAGCAAACGGCGTCTGCATTTTTTCCAGACCTCGATTTGTCAATGTGTGCGTGTCCGGAACCATAAAAAGTTCTCAAGCCTGGTAAGTTTTTATAGTTACCGAAACTAAAACATTGTTATTGGCAACACCGATCTCTCAATTTTGATCACTCGTGCTGCCATATTGTTGTTGTTACTATAATTGTATGGCATATATCTGTCAAGTAAAATTATCTGAAGTCTGTTTGACAACATGGATGGAAATAAAAGTAAGTTTTGAATTTATAATATTTAAATATTGCGAAATTAAAAATTTTTTACATATTTCTTTGCAGAAAAAATTAAAATCGTTTCGGATGTGGTTTTCCGGCCAAAAGCAGGGAGAAGTGCGTCCCCAAATTCTCCGTACTGGTCCTTTTCGGAGGTGACTGCGGATGATTTGGAACCGGAATATCCCGCTGCGACTGTTTTTTCAACTCCGGATATTGCGGAAAATGATATTGATGGTAAGTTCTCTTCATATAGATATCAATTGTGATGCGCCATGCCAGTTCAGGAATAATATCTATCTATTACTTGTAGCTGAAAGACTGATTGAAGCAGTCAGAAATCGGGAAGCTCTGTGGGATTGCAGCAACCCCAATTATAAAAATAGGACGATGAGGTCCAATCTTTGGAAGGAAGTTGCACGAGAGATAAGTACGAAATAAAATATAGAAAATATCATTCTCATTCTGATTAATATTTTACTTGACAGACTATAGTGAATTACGTATCTGCAACATTAGAAAGCGGTGGGACAATATAAAAAGTGGGTATATGCGATCCAAAGCAGGAGTGCCAAGTGGGCCTTGCATGAGTGGCAAAAAGGATTATAAATATGGCAGATTGCTATCGTTTTTAGACGATAAGTATGAACCCAGACGGTAATAAATTAAAATCTTATTAATTTCCTTTCATTTATTAAATTTATTTTGCAGAACAACAATGAGACCATGTGCTTCGCCGTCCACATCCACGGATAATTCCTGGAGCACACCCACCCCATCCAGTTTCGAAGTGCCTTATACCCCAAAGCGGAAAGCGGAATCAGTCAGCATAAATTTAAAACGCAGAGCCTTTTAAGCTATCGAGGACAAGCCAAAGAAGAGCGAAAGTGCCGAGGATAGCTTCGGGAATTTTATTGCGCTCGAGTTGAAATCCTTGCCGGAGCCTTACAAGGCAGATTTTCAATTTGACATTATCAAAAGTTTATTTAACAGAAAGAAAAAAATACACGAATCATAAATTTTTATTCCGCGTTTTATATTTTATTCATTTGCCAGGGCAGAGCTCCTTCTGTCATAAAGTAATCGGCAAAACCTTGTCGGATATTTTTCGCATCGGTAGTCGAGTTGTAGGCATTTCGCTTAAAACTTCCCAATGCAGACTGTTCTGTTCTCCATGTTCCAGGAACAATGCTTCCATCCTGTTGCTCTACATCTACCAATCACGGTGTAATGAAGTCCTTTTGCTGGCTTCTTAGCCAATTATAAAGGCAAACACAAGCACCGGTGATGTTTTCGACAGTACTAACTTCAGCTAGAATTGGTTTTCTAAAAATTCGCCATTTAGACGTCAATATTCCAAAAGAATTTTCGATAATACGACGGGCTCTGTTCAGCCTATAGTTAAAAATTCTCCCCGTGATGGTGAGATTTGCCTTATTAAAGGGCTTCATCATATTCTCTCCAAGAGGAAATGCATCATCAGCGACGAATACATATGGAACAGTGTGCCTTGATGAAATCGCACTAGCCCGCGGTATACTGTAAAGAACCAAATATAAAAGTTATTAAAAGTTTTCCTAGATTTCTTATTAAAAAATAACGTACTCCAATTGCTGTGATGCAAATGCTTTGCCAAATTCGCAATGACACACATTGTCACACATTGTAAAGCAGTAGTTCGCGTCACAAATTGCTAGTAAAACTACTGAATGGCTTTTCTTATAATTGTAAAACGTTGAGCCCGATTTTGAAGGCGCCTAAAAGATAATTATTATAATATTTGTTCCTACAATCACATATAAAGCTCTTTAGGCTATCTGCGTATACCTGTATTTGAATGTGTTTTCCTTCAATTGCTCCCAAAAAATTCGGAAACTGCCACTGGCTTGCAAAATCATTTGCAATAGCTTTGAAGTTGTCACTAGTGAATTTAACAAAAACTTCTCCTTTGAGCTTTTCCCAAATTATCTGAGTAGTTTCTTTCACTATATTGTGAACCGTTGAAGGTGAACACAAATAAGCGAAAGCTATACTTCTTTGGGAATCTCCAGAGGCCAGATATCTGTAATATTCAGTTCAGTTAAATTATGATTTATGGTTACATATTAATTCAACATTTACCGAATAGTAAGTGCCAATCGTTCACTTGGACTAATCGCCTTTCGTATGCAATTTTCTTTTTTAATATAGGGCTCTACAAGTCCTAGTAGTTTATCGAATTGCTCTGGAGTAATAATTTTTGAATAAAATGGGATCATTTACACTTAAACTTTTAACAATTGTACTATGAGCGCCAAGCTGATCCCTTTGCTTATAAAAATCACGCACCCACAGTTTTCTTTTTCTTTTCTTTAGCTGGGGTAAAGATCTTTCTTCTGATTCCGACTCAGTACTACTAAATATTATATCGATTAATAAAGCATCTTCTTCGTCCGTGTCCATTTTTTAACAGCACTTATTATTACAAACGATTAAAAAATTTGCTATTTACAATTTCCAAGTTACAATTTAACAATTTGACAATTTGACAATTTGACAGTTTGACTGTTTGACAATTCGCGATTTTTGCCATAAAATCTAGTGGGGAGTGTACGTGAGAGATATTGCAGTGATTGCTTCGGTAGCATTTAAATTTCAATAAACTATCTCCCTCACAAGTTCTGCAAAAATTGCATGCCATCATAATGTAAATCCTGCTTTAGACTGGTAGTATTTTGGGCGACAGTTAGCAATACCGCTATACAAATCTAAATTGCCCAGAGAGAAGCGATATGACTTAGGTGTCTGTTTCGTATTTTTGCAAACTTACTGTGAAAAACAAATAAAAGGAAATTCAAATCTGTTTGTATTAGGTGGAAGATATATACTAATCGGTACTTAATGCACACAACAGGTATACGAGGTACACGTCACCAGGAGAGCGGAACTCTTCCAAAATAAAAAAAACTGAAAATAAAACAATTAAAATAAATGAAGTGCATTAATTACTGCAATTTAATTACAATTAAAAAATCAACCCCATTAAAAATTGGCAATCTCCAGTGTAATCAAAGCGCAAACAAATCCTGGCAACACAACAATGCCAAATTGCAAAAATTTAAATTTTTATCACTTGGAATGGTGACTAAATCGTGCATTAACAACAGTACTAGAACGGTTTGTCTACCAATAATCACTTTCAACGGGACAGCGTTGATCAAAATTTCATAATGAAGTTCAGCTATTGACAGTTGCCGCAGGTGAAGTGATTAATTGGCGGAATTTATAAATTAGCATAAAATTACAACTAAATAATTCACGAAGCCATTTCAAAGGAATGATTGAACAAATATATGTAGGTATTTAGTCCGCACATTACTCCTCCGATGTAGTCCCAATTTACATCCGTGGCCATATAAGTAACAATTTTTCCAATTTTTGGTGACTGAAAGTGATGGGTAGTTATATAAGGGGTATACTATATAATGGTTACTTGGTTATATAAGAATTTGAGTGGTTATATAAGAGTTTTATAATATTACCAATTGGTGACGTAGTTATATTAGAGTTTCATAAGGTTACTAATGGTTATCGTGGAATTAAGTTACGAAAAGTTTTATAAGTTGGTGATGGAAATGTTTCAATCACCGGTCTATATAACTTACAGTAACCATTACTAGAAGATATACAAGAAAGTTTTATAATTGTTTTCATCAGAACGTTTTATAACTTATTGGTAATAAGTGTTTATTGCGGTATCCGTGGTTACCTTTATATAAACTCGAAAACATTCAGTAATTTAGGTGACTTTTATAATAATTGGGAACTTTCAGTAATACATACACCCACTATAAAATATCGTAAAATTTTTTGGTGGCCCTTTAGTAACTACGGTGATTGTTATAAAAACAAATTACTTTTAGTATCGAATGGAGTAATTATAAAACTCTTCTTATTTATTTTAACATAATATAACCGAGGGGTATATAAGAACAGTAACGTCTGTTTTTTGTCACTATAAAATATATAACATTACCAAAGGTTACATATTATGACTAAAGGGTATATAAGGACCATTTTCGAGGCATGGTAGATCCTTTCGTTTATATAATATTTCTAGAAGTTTTATAAGGGTCAATCAGTTTGTATAATAGAGCCAGAGTTCATATAAAACTACTCGTAGTTTTATAATGGTAATTTGGTCATTTAAGTACAAGCCGCCATTTTTTCATCTCTGTGCATAGCAAATAAAAAGAAAATGTCTGTTAAGAAAATTTTTTAAAATGCAGTAATGTTACTTTTATGAATTAATATCAGCTAAGTGAAAATTTTAAATTTTGAAATATTTAATTAAAATGCTTAAATATGGCTTATTTTTGGAGCGGTCTGTATTTTTTAGAAGTATCTATGATGATATTCACAGTAAAATTTTAATTGCAGCTGAATTTCACCACGTATATGCCGGAAAATTGTAATTCTAAAATGTAAAAATATTAAAACCCTTACATTATAAAAATGTAATACAAAAAAATATCGAAACTCTATGTCAGCAAAGGTTTCGTAAATATTTGCATAATATTGTTTTATAAACGTAACTAGAAGCAATTATCCTAACATTTCAATCACTAAAAGTAATCAGTCTTAGAAAATTCCAAGCATTGTGGTAGCGATACCATCACCATTATAAACAAAGTTTATAAAGGTAACTGAAACATTACTGCGACCAATCCTATGACCAAAATAAATTAATCGAGAGCAGCATGGGTTATATATGGGTTATATTAAGGTAACCAGAATATTTTTATTACTCACTTTATAAAACTTTTAGTTATATAACGTTATCTAAATCAAGTCAATTTAGCCTTTATATAATCCTCCATTTAAGCTCTATAAGGGGTTTATAGTGGTTAGAGAGAGGTTTCAAGTACTAGTCTATATAACTCAAGTTATATAATTTGGTAATGGAAACCTTACGGTTACTACTATATAAAAAAATTGTTTCTTGGGTTATAAGTATATTAACAAAATACACAAAAATAGCATCAATTTGCCTAAAATACCATATACCTCTTTATATTTACATTTTTAATCACAGCTTTGTGACGTTACGTCAGCCAGATGTCTGTGGTACATTCAGATATCGAAGCAAGCATTGCCAGGGCCACACATTTTAGACCAGAAACATAACTGGTTTCAGCGGTTATAAAAAGCTGACGATCCGTAGCAGAAAATCATTCTTGGCCTACAGTTCATCTGATTCGGAGACTAATCCGAGTAACAAGAATATTATTTCCAACCTCCATTATAGAAGATTAATTCTATATTCCAGAGACTGGTCTGCAAATTTCCTATCATTTCCTATACTCCTGCCTATACCTAAGTAGGAGAATATTTTTGCCGCAAAGACTAATTTCCTACACTCCTCCCACACCTAAGTAGAAGAATAATTCTGCCGCAGAAACTAATTTGCTATTGTCCTGCCCACATGAAAGCAGAAGAATAATTCCGCCGCAGAGACTAATCTGCTACTCTTCTGCCCACATCTAATCAGAAGATTAATTCTGCCGCAGATACTATTCTGCTATTCTCCTGCCCGCACCTAAACAGAAGAATAATTTCGTTAAGAGATTAATTTGAAATTATTCCTTTTATCCTCATTACAAAAGTCTCATTCTATTTCAGAGTTAAGTTGAATATACTTTTGAGCCTTACACGTTGCAGCACATGCACTCCGCAACACTTGTATTGTGCTATATTTGTACAGCATCACACGCTGCTACACATTTATTTATTCAGCCCTCCTGTCTACACGTAGAAGCATCCGTCAAATTATTTCATAGAGATTTATTCTGTGCATCATTTTCCTACCCTTCTGTTTACACGCAGCAGCACTTACAGCAATAATTACTGTCCGATGCAAAGGTCATTTTGCTACTCTCCTGCCTATACACAGTAGCTGCATTACCTTTACCAGTTTAGTCTGCTTCCAGAGGAATAATTTTGTATTTCTTCTTCTGCCTTTCAGAACAATTAATACAAAAGTGTGGCGGACCACGACAACATTTGGAATCGTATATTGAATTATTATTTACAATCTGAATTTGTTTGAAGTTTTTATTATTTGAATTTTTATATTGAATTTACTGTAATATTAGTTTAAGCAATTTTATTGTTGAATAAATTTTGAAATTGTTTAAGACTTAGTTGTCCCTCCTACGTTCGAGATCTCACAATAGGTATAAGAAATAATATATCTGACATTTTGTTATGGTCGCTCATGGTAACTACCTCTAAAACTGCAGAATAGGGAACGGAAGAAAGAGGAAGATCTGATCAGGCTGGAATGACAGGAGTGATGAAAAGTCCTTCGGTTTTGGTAGACTTTTTTTTTATAGTAAGTTGCAAAATAGTTCTTTTAATGTAAATGTAATGTGCGGTCGATTTTTTTCGAGAAATTGTGGAGTATCTTCGTGGGGTAAGCTGCTGATTTCCTCCAACAGACACGACTTCAAATTTATTTCCTACATGTCTCGCCCAAACTAAACATATCTAAAAACTTAACACAGAAATGTCAATTTCGCATAAATAAAGTGAGCATTTTGCTATAAAATAATCACACAAAGCACTTGTTCACAAAACTGCACGTCAATTAATAATATGACTTGGCTCTAATTTCAAATGTAAAATGTAAAATGTATATATTATACATGTAGGG
Organism: Dioctria rufipes; assembly: GCA_963924295.1. Taxonomy (NCBI): domain Eukaryota; kingdom Metazoa; phylum Arthropoda; class Insecta; order Diptera; family Asilidae; genus Dioctria; species Dioctria rufipes. The sequence continues at coordinate 66,041,618 of OZ002744.1, read as the reverse complement.
TGGTATTTCATTTTAGAAAATAAAAGACACCTTCTATTTAACAAATTCACATTTATTTACGTTAATTGTTAAGTAGTTAGTTCAATAAGAAATATCTTAGTTATGATTAATTTAATTTAATTAGTATCACTTTAAGTCCACTAAGGTATTGAAAACGGTTAAAAGTTCTTCGTTCAGTAGGTACGTAGATGTTGTTATCTATTATTGGGTGATGATGATGACACAAAGCTATCCTACATACATACTCTACTCGCTTACTCAACTTACTAAATCTGCGGAACTGTCATATTTTAGTTTCTGTCAACGTATGATGTATGAAATTGATTTAAGGATATTAAATAATTTGTAGAAATTGATATAGGAAGAGAGGAAAAGAGATCAATCCATTACACATCGGAAAAATTAATAATAAACAACACTCAACTAAACTATACAGGGTGTTTCACAAGTGGTGGACAATAAGAAGCAGGCGATAGGTAATGTCGGGAAATGAAAAAAATTGTATGGCAGAGGGGGGTGCATTCTCAACCCTTTCCGAGATAATCAGGGTTAAAGGACTAAGGGTACGGGTAACGTAGGTGTGTACGAAAGCAGTTATATCTCCTAAACGACAAATAGTAGAAAGATGGTCGGGTGCTAATTTATAGAGAACCTTCTGCTCTTTTGATTCAATGTGTCAATGCTTCTTCTACAGTATGTAGTTTAGAAGAAACGGTCTGCCAAACTTCAAGTTTCAGCTTTTGTACCTCATTTGTTTTTGTGTTTGAAGCAAAAAAACTAAAATAAAACCTTATAATTTTTTTTCTGTGTTACTCCTGTTAGAAGCTAAGATTGTTTTCTTTAAAACGCACTTTGTTTGCATTTTGTACCTTTCACCGTTTGTGAGTTATGACACAAAAATTATTCCAATGCATGAAAAGTCTACCTTGCAAGAAAATATGAAATAGTATTAAAACCATAAACAACATTTTTATATTTATTTATTATGATCGAGATAGGAACAATTAATAACATTAACTATTTAAAATATTTTCAAAATGCCCCCGTCATTTTGAATACAAAGTAAAGCTCTACGCTTAATAGATCTTTTAAGATCAGTTGCTGCCAAATTCTCTTAAATTTTGTTGGAAGTTTCTTGGACTCTGTGTATAAGTTCGTCTCTTGATGATATTTCCGACGCATACACAATCTCCTTCATAGTTCCCCAGAGGTAAAAGTCTAAGGGTGTTAAATCAGGAGACCGTGCTGGCCAAGGAAAAGGACCGTGCCGTCAAATCCACTTATTTCGGTAAATGGTGTTCATCCACTGCAGGATATTTCTTCCGGTGTGCCCAGGTGCTCCATCGTACTGGTAAATGATAGCTCTTCTTATTGATAGAGGTAGATCGTCCATAACATCTCGAAGATCATTTTCCAAAAAGTCCAAGTAATTTTCGGTATTTAATCTACTTGGTACAATGTGTGTACCAAGAAGCTTTCCGCCGACAATACCTGCCCACACATTTATGGAAAATCTATATTGCGATGATGCCTTCCAAGATACGTGTGGATTTTCTGTAGCCCAGTGGTGTAATTTGTGTAAATTTGTTATCCCAGTTTTTGTAAATTGGGATTCATCGGTCCACAGGATATTGTCCAAAAACGTGTAGTCGACAAAATCTCTCTCTAAGAGCCAACTGCAAAATTCTGTGCGTAGCGCCTTATCTCTTGGTAGTAGCTCCTGCACAGGAGTAACGTGGTAAGGATACGTGCCTTGCTTTTTTAGAATTCTCCAAACAGTTGACACAGACATTCCAAAGCGAAAAGCTAAGCGCCTAGTTCCTATAGCAGGATCATTCCTTGCCATTTCTAGGACCCTCTCCTCTGCTTCAACTGTAGTCGTTAAAGATTGAAGGATTCTCTCGATACATTTCCAAAGTTGCCAATTTCTTTAGTTCTTTGGTAGGTTCTTTGAAAGTCACGTACGGATGGAAGCCTTCTCGCCGGAAATCTTCGATGATATTCGCGTTGAGCCCCAAGGGAATTTCCGTCGCTGTAACCATAACAGTAAACTATGTCCGCGTATTCGTCATTGGATATTGAAGCCATCGTTGCTTTAAAGTTTTTCTTCTTAGTTTTGAATTACGAATAATAAAATCTTTACTAGTATAGGTATTTATAGTAGAATAATTTTCCTGCACTTGAAGTTAGTGAAATTAGTGATAGTTATTGCTTACAATAAGAAATTAACTCCGTTTTCTCAGAGATCGAATTAGTTATGACTTTTTACGAAAAAAGCCTACTTTACTTGTATTCTTGACCGATAATAGTTTGAGCTAAAAAAACTGAGCTGGAAAGGCTTATAATTTTTTTGGCAAAAATAAAAAGCCAGCTTGTCTTTTTGTGTCATAACTCATAAACGGTGAAAGGTACAAAATGAAAACAAAGTGCGTTTTAAAGAAAACAATCTTAGTTTCTAACATGAGTAAGACAGAAAAAAAAATTATAAGGTTTTTATTTTAGTTTTTTTTGATTCAAACACAAAAAAATGAGGTACAAAAGCTGAAACTTGAGGTTTGGCAGACTGTTTCTTCTAAACTACATACTGTAGAAGAAGCACTGATACATTGAATCAAAAGAGCAGGAGGTTCTCTACAAATTAGCACCCGACCATCTTTCTACAACTTGTTGTTTAGGAGATACCACGTACCCTTAGTCCTTTAACACCGATTATCTCGGAAAGGGTCGAGAATGCACTTCCCTCTGCCATACAATTTTTTTTCATTTCTCTACATGACCTATCGCCTCCTTCATTATTATCCACCTCTTGTGAAACACCCTGTATATCTCTGCATATGAAAATTAGAAATTTTCATATACATGATTAATTGAAGGCAATTTTAGAATCATTTCGCATGATTCTGGAATTCATTTCTAATGGCTATATAATATATGTATGTTCCATGATAATGATGCTCGGATGCATGGGAATGACAATTCTAATGCTCTTACTTTTTTTTTTTTGTTATAATGAAACATAAAGAAATACATAATTATGTGATAATTATGTTAGCTCACGCAATCAGGGTTTCGTATTAAGAAAATTGGTTATGCGGAAAATTAATTAATGAAATTTTATGCAAACTAGACGAGTGCAGTAAGGTATCAATTCAAGTCACAAATAGTTGGGGGTGGGGGAATTATGTAAAAAAAAATAATTATGCCATTTTATATGCAGTTCCTTAGATAAATGCTATAATCTTAGATAATGAAATATTTTTATTTTATTTTTTCCCGGACGGGAATCGAACCTACACTTGTTAAAATCGGGCAATGATGGAGAAGAATTCTTCTGTTCTTCATCATTGACTTGTTAGTATAATAAAAATTGAATTTACAATTTATTTGTGCGCTTTCATCGTTACTGAAATCAAACGTGACTTAGTAGGCTAGTTACAAATTAAGAAATGCAAGATGGAAAATCATCTGTCTCCATTAGTTCAGTAGTAAGAGTAGTCGGCCGGCAAGCGGAAGGTCCCGGCTCAAACCCCGAACGTGGCGTTTGTTTTTACCTATTTTATTTATGATTTGATTTAGAATCGTTAAAAGTAAAAGTTCTTAAACTTCTTCTGTTCTCCATAATGAAATAATCTTGGGGTTGTGGATTACGGATTTTTGGATAAAATTAAGAAATTTTTATTATTAAATTCATTTATTAGTTAGGGTACAATCTTTTAATTCGTTCAACTTAAAACTTAACATATGTTACGTACATAATTCTCATGCAAAGACAATATTTTAGATATTCTTCATTTCCAAGAGTATAGAAGGAACTAAATTATAAATAAAACACTTTTCAAAAACAAGTATTTTAATAAAATTTATTAAAAAGGACAAATTAGTTTTCCTTTTGTCTTCTATAAGTCTCTTTAATATATCGTGATGAAATATGAAAAGTGTAGGGTGTATTTGATTGAAAGTTTGTTACGATGAATAATAATAACGTTCTGACTGTCCATATGTCCGTCTACACAATAACTCAAGAACGAATTGTCCTAGAATATATAAGCATTAAGAAAAAAAGTCATTTTATAGTAAGTTCGTGAATGACCTCTATCCTCCATAACCTCGATAGGACACCGAATTGGGATTTCATAAAAATGAACTTAGCTCAATAGAAATGACATCTGCTATCTGGAAAGTATTCAGATATGGGTTTGGAGCTTTCAAATTAATTATGGATAAAATCCTACCACTCTTTCGATAGGCCGCCATATTTAACTTTGCAACTAAAAAATGAATAAATTTGTAATGAAAGTGTCAAAAATTCTTAAATTTTTTTACCATATTTAGATAATAAAAAGTAGCCCTGAATTAAAAAAATTAGTCTAAACATTATAAGTAGGCGGATGTTTTTTCAATTAGGTGCAAGAACCGATCGCGTTCCCACTTTCCATAATGATATTCTGTGAAGCTATAAATACAGTAGCATATCTCGTTTTTGGCGCAAATGATATCTTGACCTTGAAATTTCACCAAATTATTAGTTTTTTCTTAAAATATTTCGATATCGGTATCTACTTGGTGCTTGCCTCAATAAGGCACATATCAATTTTTACGTCATATCCTAGGGAAAAAAATATTTGAAAATTATTCTTTTTATATTTTTTGATAGTCCTGAAAAGGACTGGTTTTCGTCAAAATTTTTGCGTTTTCCATTAATTATTTATTTATTTTTTAATAATTTACTTACACTAAAGGTGTAGAAAAAGCATTTTCAATGTTAGCATTAATTTTTTTTTTTACAAAAATGCTTTTAAAAATAAATTACCCCTTTACAAAATATTCGAAGAAAACCTTATATTAGCATACGTTTTACATACCTTCTACTGTCTCCGATATAAAACACAGCCAATTTCCTGACTACATCACACTTATAATAATAGTTGTTTAACCGAACAAACCCCAAATTTGCACTAGATGTCAATTCCTATAATTGACATATAGTGGGCTGCGTTTAAAAACCAAGTCAACAGTCAATTCCAATATTGACATTAGTTGCGTTGCGTTTACAAACCACAATTTACGCTGTTCTGAAAATCAAAATGGTGTATGTAGCGATTGAAAGATATCGTTTGGTTATCATTCACTTTAATTCTCCGGTTTTAATACTGTAGTAGCGCTAACTTATTCTATACTTAATATTAAATTTAGCACAACTCAAAATTGATTTACTTCAACAAATGTAAAAATTACTCAAATGTATTTCTTTAATTCAATGACAAAACCCGTGCGTTTTTTAATTCATTCTACGTGCATTCTAATTCAAGCCTTATCTATTTAATTATGTACTTTAGGAAAATTAATATTTACTTACACAATTAATTATTTCACTTAAACAATTATTCTATTTAAATTTTATTGCCTGAGCATGATTTCCAAAATATGCCATATAGGCACGTTTTTCACAAAATGTCAAAAAACAATAAAATGTACAATTTAATGTATTTATTAAAATTTATTCTGAAGAGGAAGGAGTTTCATTAGTTATTAATAATCAATTTGTTTAGGTTATTTGTAAAAAATATACCTTTTTGATAAATATTTGTGAAATAAAATTTCCTTCATATTTAAATTTTGAAAACTTGTTGCTGATCCGTACAGAAATCTCGAAACTTGGCACGAAAATTGGAGCCAGATTCTTTCTTCCATAATTTACAAGTGGAACCGATGAAAAAATTTAATGAAAAAATTGCAAGTCCAAAAACCACAAAAACTCTAAAATCTTCATGTTAACTTTGCATGAACTAGGAAACTATGTTTGGCATGTGTTTTCTAAATGACAACTCGAGAAAATAAGAGAGCCAATGAAGGAATGATGCGCCTTTTATAGAAGAATTTGTCCTGATTTCACTATCCATAAAGTGAAATCTTCGAAATATAACTTTTTATGACTTTATTAGGATCTAATAGGGCGTTTTCACTACATCGAAATCACGTAATTTCGCTGTTTCAGCATGATTTCGACGAAATCACCCTCGAAATCACTTAATTTCCAATACAAAAAACTAAATCGAAATCATCTCATTTTTGCGTAATTTCAATGAAATCACGTCGGAAATCACGAAAATTTGCCCGAACGCGCCCATTTTCGGTTTCGACTTTTCCTCAAACTGTATCATTTGACATTTGTTGTATAAATTTGTCAATAAATTTGCAAGGACGAAATTTAAAATTAAATATTATATTAATAGTTGCTGACATTTCTATGACAGTATATCCTTTTAATTACAAAAGCCTTGTTTATGTAATTAATTATTTTACATGCCAATTTGGTATTTAAGTGTAGTACCTGTCAAACGAAATCATCTCAGCGGTAGTGAAAACACCTACAGTGATTTCGAAATCACTTCATCAAAATTACGTGATTTCGATGGAGTGAAAACGCCCTATTAGATTATTATTTGTATATGCCAAAATGCATTTTACATTTATTATCAGGTTTATTAATTTTAATTGATTTTTTTCGTAAATTTGATCTACTTTATCGACACGCCGTTTTCGGTTCATTCCAAGAAATTCCTCTCAAGACTTTCGCTGTTCTGTCTCGCTCGTATCTTGCTCTCTTTCGCAGTAGTTAGTGCAAATGTAAATTATAAATATCGCGAATTACGCAAAACGAATGCGGCCATTAAAATCGCGCAGTGATTTTACCCTGATGTGACGTTTGAAATATCGTGGGAATATGAAGTTTCGCCGTATTTTCAACTCTTGAAACGTCAAACGTGGGTTATGTATAAGATACTTCAAGTAACGTGACCAACGTGACGTTACCTGAACCGTCTGGGAAAATACATAAAGAAGGAATATTTTAAAAAACAGCTTGATCGTGACGGTATATTTGTAATCGTTTACTCGGTAATAAAAGTTAATTTAAATAGTACAAAGTGAAATTGTGTTTTTCTTTCTTTTCTATTTCTTTTTATAAATTACTTTTTTTTTTTTTTTTATTTCCGAATTTAATAAATCCGTAATTCGCGCGCGATTTTTTTATTAATTAAATAGTGTTTTGTCCGATGTATGCTGTTTTATCATCGTTGGATACTCTGTACGACAGGTAATGTATAGAATTTATTGGATTTATTGTGTTTTTTTATTGGTTTTGAGGTTGGTGGACACATGTACAGGTGAGCTTGTTTTGGGTGTTTTCTCACCTGAAATGTCCACCAATCACCTATATGTTTGCATGGTAATTTGTAGTTTATATGCTTGTTATGTTGTAGCACTCAAGTTATTGATCGTTTCCTACCATCTGTGATATTTGTTTGATTATGGTTATGTGAAATTATTGTTCTCATTCTTCTTTAATTCAGTGTAGTATTTCTTTAAATTTAACTTATATATCTATTTATTTGATAATTCTTAATTAATTTCAATTTTCGTTTCAGTTCACCTTTTCACCCGTTGTACACTCCAGGTGCAGGAAAGATGCTTTATAAATATTTTTATTTTGGTCGAGATAAATTGTTGTTCTTCTCTCTTAGGTTCGTAAAACTATAGTAATTCTATTTTGTGGGCTTTAGAGTCATTCGCATAAGTGTAAGACTTTGCTCCGATCTTCCGATTTAAAAGGGTTGTACCTAATTAAGGGAAGTATTTGCTCAGGAGGTATACCATTTACGAAAGCAAACCTCGTCCCAGTTAATTGTGTTCCATAAGTTCCATCTCCAAAAAACGAATTTATTAAAATTCCGATATAATATTAAAATTGTTATGGTGGTTATAAAGACGATGTCTCTGCGCAAATTTTTTCAATCCATTTCAATTTTTTTTTAGTTTTGAACAAGTGAAAAAGCTAGAATTAACCAATTCTTATGATACCCCAGACGAATGCACGTATTTAATTTCGTATGGTTACTCATCTGTGGAAGTTTAATTTTGGAATTGGTTTTTCGCATATATTTAGAACGGTTCGTCGGACAGTAAAAATTATTATTACCAATTTCATAGGATTTCATATTCTGAAGAACACTTTAGTACTATAAGAACGTTTAAGACTAACCGTTTTCACAGTATACGTAAAACGCTTAAATTTTTATTTCGCAACACCAAGCAGGGGTTGGCCGATTTAGCTTATTTTTGAAATTATATTTACTATTACTGTGAAAACACCATATACCAAATTTCTGCTCTCTACGTTGACGCGTACTCAGTCAATGTCTAATTATGTAGTGAAAACCAAAGTTTTTGTATGGCAATTCTACGACGGAGTTACCCGATTGGTCCCATTTTCGAGCTTACATTTACCTTTTTTTTTAAAGCCCGTGTGCAAAATGTCAGCCCTCTAAGTAAACGCGTTATCGTGCGGATGGACGGACTGATAGATATACAAAAATCAAAATAATTTTTAATAATATGCATGGGTGTCCAATCCATTTTGCTCTACCATCATTATTTCTATGTTATAAACGAAATAACAAACTTAGTACCTATTACCTATGATTTCATTATCTAGGGTATAAAAAAAGGTACATATTGTTCCGTCGCGGAACATGAAAACTTAAAGAAAACACAAATTATATAAATAAACGTCAGCAAGAAGCGTCCATCGTTGCCACAATAATCCTGGCACGAGACATTGCCTTCTTCCAAGTAGTTCTTTGGCCTTGCGTAAATCAACCTAGCAAGAAAATAAAAATAAATTAGCAAAACATCAATGAAAGTAAAAGTGTCTGATCATCCCGATTTGAGACTTTTCTATCTACTTAATCATTGGATCTGCCTCCCACGATATACCCCAATCCCCTTGAAGGCCATAATTATCATCAGCTGAAAATATAAATACAAATATTAATAAATATAAATAAAACGAAACAGAGGAGAAGCATTATATTTGGAACAGAAAGCATCACAGCCACCCCGCACAAATGCGGTAATGAAGTGTCAAAATTGTAGCCGCCAACATGGTGAGCAAAATGGCCACTGGTGACTGCGTCAATATGAAATTAATAATAAACTGAGACTGCAAAATAATAATTTTTTAATTTATTCACCACCATATTTAAATTTTCTTTAAAACTCATTATGTTCAGCATACACAATTTTAACAGCATCCTTGACTACTGTGAGCAGTGAATGAAACTCATTCTTGTACAAATTCATTCTAATTCATTTTACATCTTGCAGGTTAAAATTTCCAGTGGAGAATCCATCGATTTTTTTTTAACCACTTTCGACATTTTCTTTTTACTTTCGACATTTTCTTTTTGATTATTATTATTTGTTTGGTTTTCATTTTTTGTTGTTTTTATTTTGGATCTTGATGAATGTCGATAATGTTCGGAAATGAACTTTATACAACCCTGGAAATGATAGAGTTTCGTTAAATTAGAAATGAAAGGGACACGAAAACTTGAGATGGCATATAAATTGAATTCTAGAATAATCATGTTTTTTTTTTCGTTAAAAATAACGAAACTGCAACTATCTAGGCGAGAAACAAAGGAAAAAATTCCTAACTAAGGAGATTAAAAATCGAAGTCGCGATGACACGGTCGGAAATCTTTGCTGAAAATCTATATTAGAAATAAAAAAAAGAAGTCTCAGTTGGAGTGAGTCGGAATCTATATTGTTCTTTTATTTTTTTGAACTATTCAACATGTATTCGGAAAGCGTAAAATGGCTGATAAAATCGTGCGCGTCTCGATTGAATTTTTTTGTGAATTTTGTAATTAAATTAGAACCTCGAAGTTTTATTGTATAGTGAGTATGATGTAGAACTCGAATAAAAACAAAAATAGATTGCAAAGTCAAAGTGGATTCTGTTATTGGTTTTTCTTTATTAGTTGTAAAATAAATTAATTTGTGATTTGAAATAACATAAACCAAGTGTTTTTATTTTAATTTTGAAACTATCCCTTTCGGAATGAGTTTGGTATAGTTGAAGGCGCTTCGACCGGAGATACATGGAAGTGCGGTTCGATTCTTGTTTTGTTGTATAACATCCTTGTTTTTTATATGCATATATAATTTAGCTATTGAGTTCACGAATTATTCTTTGAACACTTTAATAAACTATTGAAATCCTTTGAACATATGGTCCTTCGGGCCGGATTAAAGGTAGTATTAGTTCTAGAAAACTGTACAATAGTGATTGGCTGGAAAATTCCAGAAACTAGACCTGATAGTCCTCAGTGTGATTTGAAGTGAAATTTGGAACTTGGACATTAGGTGACTCTTAAAGTGAACTTTATTGACTACAAAAAAGAATCGGCTGAATTAACCAAATGGCGAAGCTTCTTTTACGAAGAATTCCTGGATATATAGGGTGAGTCCCTTTCATTGCATTTACATATACATACATACATATAATCCTTAAGAAATGGAGAAATTATTAAAATTGCAAAATAATACGAAAATAAAAATCGAGTATTTCATCAGAAATTATGATAGTGATAGGAAAGAAAACAAAACTCACGCTTATTACAAAACTAGAATAAACGGATTTGAGAAGTACTGGGAGGAATTTAAAGAGCGCAATGAAAAAATGGTTGTATTAGCCAATGAAGAATTGCAAGAAATAAAAAAATACTTTGCCGATGAAATATATTCAAGCGTGGAAGATATTCATATTGAATCTTTAGCTCTGATAGTCTCCGATTTCCACCAAGATTATCTGCAAGTAGCTCCAGGAGCAATTTATAATGAAAGCCGAGTAGCACATCTACTTAAGTCCGCATAGTTTTTGATGCCTCCCGACGAACAACCATTGGAAAGTCCTCCTATGCTTTTAAATGGATCGACTATTCAGGAAACGTTTTTCGCAATTCTTCTACGGTGGCGACGGTATAAAGCAGCTTTTTTGGCAGACGTACTAAAAATGTATAGACAGATTAATGTCCACCCTAACGACGCTGCGTACCGAAGAATAATGTGGAGTGACACCCAAGACACACCTATACGAGACTACAAGTTGACAACTGTGACATTTGTAGTTAAAAGTGCACCATATCTTGCGATTCGAACAATGCAACAGTTAGGCCCGAGATGAAATCCATAATTACCCGGTTGATGCGGCAGCAACTCTTAACCACTTCTACGTATACGATCTGATTTCTGGCGGGAGCAGTTTTGAAGCCATTCGAAAACAATTTCAAATTAGTCATTTTCTAAGTACGGGAGGATTCGAGCTAAGAAAATGGGCATCGAACAATGAAACCATTCTTCAAGTAATTCCGGAAGAGAACAGAGAGCTCGATCTCCCTCTATCAGTAGAATCCAGTGATGTCAAAGCTCTTCGATTGTTATGTTCGCACTGAGCTTATTGATGAACAATGTGCGACCATGGCAATCATCCTATTTAGTCGAATATGTCTAAAGCTTCGAACTGGCTGCTACATAGTCTATCTGCTTTAAAATAGTTGGTTTCTCTAATTATATGTATAGACGCTCATTCCATACAAAGCGTTTTGTTTATACCCCCATTAGAATACCAGGAGTGTTTATTTTTATTTTCTGAACTTAAATAATACAACAAAAGTCTATCAAAACATAAAAAAAAAATTTATTTCTTTAACGAAAGTTACATTTGCATTTTTCTCTTTATTACGTTGAAAAGTAAATCCTTTCTAAATTTTGGATTGTAAATTGGTCATTTTTTTCAAAAATTCTCTTTGTTCCAATGAACTAGATATATATAAAAGTTTAAGTGAAAAGTAATCAACGGGACATCCTGACGAAAGTTGTATGGCAACTTGCATATTAGCAAGGCATAGACATATGAAATTTATAGGTCGGAAGACTACGACATTACAATAAAAAGGAATGTAATGCAAAAGTTTTAAGAAATACTTCAAAGTACTTACCTCGGAGCACTTACTTACCTCGGAGCACTTAAAATGTACTTCAAAATGTTTCAACATACTTCAATGTACTTCAGAGGCAGTCCAATAATTTTATATTACGTACCTGCCTACATATGTAAAAGATACCAGTGGCGTTGCATGGACTTAATGTGAGAGGAAGCAGTACGGTTATAATTTTACAAAAGCATTAAGTAGCCATGGATTAAAATTTTATTGCAGCTATTCTAAAAAAATCTCTCTCTTGTTCTCCACAACGAGAACGCTCAAACAAAAATATAAGGTCGGGGACTATAAATGATAACGTCGCTGAACATTCAAAGTTAGTGGTGTATTTCACAATGCGTCTAATTTTAATACGCTATTCCAAATTTCACAATCACTAATATAATTTAAGATAACTACACTTTCAACTAGGTCACTTAATAAATAAAATTTCACGTTTGTATCAACTTAACTAGAACAACTTATGCTAATTTCAGATAATATCTTAGAGAGTTCGCCTTTTAATAATGGCACCAATATATGTAGATATGTGTATCAATATACTTAATAAGTATGATATATAACTAAATATTGTTACATGCGTGGCCTTAGTTCGTTATTTAAAACACAATATTTCAATAACTACCCAAAAATTTCTTTCCTTATTTAATTTTACTATTTACTCTCACAATTCACATAAAATTATCGAATCAACTTCTTAGTTATCGCTAGTACTGTACTTCTAATTATCACAATCCAAATAGTTTACTTCGTTCACTTCACTGTCTGAAATAAGACCCGCCTCGCCGTATTTGTACTCTACAAATTATCTTAGAAACTTCCTGAATATTCCATTCTCCGAACTCAAAGTTTACTAGGATATCACTGACCTAAAGTTGTTTCCATTTCCAACAGATGTCGCTTGTGTCACTTTGTGGCGCGTAACACTGCCCACTTCTCAAAAATGTTCGTCCCGACCAACAGGTGGTCGACGATCTTGATGCTCGCAATATTGACACAAACGATCCATGTGAACGATTTTCCGTTTGCCTTTTATACCACGCTGAATCCTGTATACTACGGCATTAATTCTAGTTACTACTGAATATGGTCCTTCCCACTGTTGTTGTAATTTTGGAGAACGTCCCTTACGTTGTTTCGGGTTGTACAGCCAAACATGGTTACCTTCATTGAATTCGGCTGAATTAGCACGTTTTTACTGCTAATTTTGCTCTCGTGGCCTCGTGCACATCAGCTAATCGTTTTCTAAGTTCCGATAAATAGTCGTCTGGTAACTTTTATTCACCTCTGGGTGTACCAAGCTTGAGGTCGCTAGGTAAATGAATCTCCTTTCTGAATATGACCTTAGCTGGGGTTTGTCCGGTCGTGTTGTGAACAGTTGATCGATAAACCATTAGGAACATGGGAATATGTCGATTCCAATCGCGTTGATGATAGACGACTACTTTTTTTAGATACTCGACCAATGTTCTGTTGAAGCGCTCTACCATGCCATCCGATTGTGATTCGAAATTCCATCCTTGGTCCGAATGAAGTTCCTGAGGCACACCAAATCTACTGACCCAAATCATTATTATTTGTTCCCCCACTGTGGTTGCCTCTTAATAAGGGATTGCATAAACTTCAGGCAATTTACTGAAACAGTCAATAGCAACTAATATGAAACGGTTACCGATATCCGTTTCAGGAAAAGATCCACTGATGTCTACGGCTATCCTCTCGAATGGGTCCCCTTCATTATACTTCTGCATTTCTTCGCTGCTTCTGTGTGCCGGCCCTTTGCAAGAAGCACAGATAGTGCATCTGCGGTACCACTCCTCCACATCCTCTAGCATATGTAACCAAGAAAACCTTTCTGGTATTTTGAAAATTGCTGTATTCACCCCCAAATACCCTCTAGATGATTCACTGTGCATTGATTCTAGTACATCGTTGACCTTTGATGCTGGGACGACTATCTGCATCTGGAATGACTCAGCGTTAGTTGCCTCCCACCTGCGCTTTAATCTTTCATATTCAACGTGAAGAGAATTCCATTCAGCCTAGTAGCCCTTCAGCTTTTTTGCTTCTCCAAACAAGAATAGGTGATATGTATGGACTTTCTCGCTGTGCCCTTTGCAAGCTCTCGTTGTCCCAACCTGTCGATGGTTCCACCGTTATCAATTGTATATTTGGCGTTGTGTCTTTTTTCTGCACCCGGAAACAATATTAGCATTCAAGTTTGCATGGATATCGTGAAAGGACGTCTGCATTTCCATGGAAACGACCTCTTCAGTGTTGAATTTCACTCAGGGTTTTTAAACTGCAAAAGCCATTTAAGCGCTGCATGGTCAATGCGGAGGATATATTTTTACCCATAGAGTCATTTATGGAACAATAGTTTCTCTCTGATTTTGAAAGTGCTTTGCTAAAATAAGCTACTGGCACTTCTTGACCATCCTCCACCTGTGAAAGCACTACACCAATACCTACATTGCTTGCATCCGTGTCCAATAGACAAGTTTTTGCCAGCTTTGGATAGTGATGCACTGGAGTTTCACAGATTTATTGCTTCACATTTGCGAAACTCTTGTTACATTTATCCGACCATTTGAACGGCTTTCCTTTTTCTGTAAGTTGATGTAGGCTCCTTGCTATATCTGCAAAATCTTTCACGAATCGCCTGTAGTAGGTAGCTAGACCAAGAAAACTTCTTAATTGATGTTTGTCTTTTGGAACTGGCCAATTTTTGACAGCTGTTATCTTCTCTGGATCAGTTTTTACTCCTTGCGATGAAACTATGTGCCCCAAGTATTTAACTTCATTTTTAAATAGAGCACATTTATTCATACTAAGCGTCAGTTTCGCATCTCTTAGTCATTGAAGTATATCCCGTAAGTTGTTTTTATGTTCCTCGAATGTCCTTCCGATTACTATTATGTCATCTAAGTAGACAAGATATGTTTTCCAGGTTAGTCTACGTAAAACACATCCGATGAGTCGGTCGAATGTGGCTGGAGCATTACATAATCCAAATGGTATAACTTTAAATTGCCATAAGCCGCTTCCAACTGAGAAGGCAGCTTTCTTTCAGTCCTCGGGATGTATTTCCACTTACCAGTAACCGCTCTTCAAATGCAATGTGGAAAACTATTGCACTTCGGAAAGGGTATCCATGTTTCAACGATCCTTGGTAAAGCATAGCTATCCTTTCTCGTTACGTTATTTAATTGGCGGTAGTTCAAGGGCTATTAGATTCCTCTATTATTCCTTGTTCCTTCTGGTTGTTTGGTTAATGGTAGTCTTCCTGGTGTCAGCCGAATGGGACTAGAATCTCTTGTATCGATCCGATGCTGGACAAGATTTGTTTTACTGCAACCATAATCATTCATTGTAAATAATTCCAAAAATTCATTGATAACCTCTTTGGCATCGTTGTTTTGCTGTTAACTTAAGGCACTTTACGAAAGAAGTTTTGGAACCTGTTGAGTAGTAGCTGGTATAGGTTTTGTCTCCTTGACATTACTACCATTATTCAAATTAAAAATCTGGTAAACGGGCTCACAGTTTTTAAATTTTGTTCGTCTAATGAGTTTTTTAGGAAATTCTTCTGTTCCTCTAAGCGAGTTTCTAGAAAATTCTCCAGAGAACTCTATTGTTCATCGAAACGTGTTTCCAATGATTTGTTCTGTTCAATCAAAGCATTCTTCTGCTCTTCAAAAGCATTCCTCATCTCCAGGGCTGAAAGCTCCATTTTGATCATTAAAACACCCAAAAGTTTTTCCGTATTCATCTCGGACTTTTCTTCAGGTTCAGGTTCTTGCGAATTGTCTTACAAAATAAATGAGTCAGGATTCGTGCCTTCTATTTCCAAAGCTTGTTTAAGTCGCTCGACTAGAACATTCTTTGTGCCTGCCATTTGTAATGACCGTTTGCCCAACTCCACTTTCATATCTTGCACTCGAAGCTCCTCAAGTTTACGTCCTATTGCTTTAGATCATCTTCAAGAACTTTCACGTAAAGCTCAGAATTTCTTTCAATTTCCCCAGAATATTCACACTTTGTTTTAGTGAAATACCACCACTTTATTTCACAAATTTATCCCACTTCTGACACCAGTTGTTACGTCCGTGGTCTTAGTTCGTTATTTAAAACACAGTATTTCAACAACTATTCAAAAAGTTCTTTCTTTATTTAATTTTACTATTTACTCTCACAATTCACAAACAATTATCAAATCAACTCTTTAATTATCGTTAGTACTGTATTTCTAATTATCACAATTCAAATAGTTTACTTCGTTCACTTCACTGTCTGAAATATTTATATGTACTCTGATATATTTATACTCTACAATTTATCCTAGAACCTTCCAGAATATTCCATTCTCCGAACTCAAAATCTACTAGGATATTACTAACCTAAAGTTGTTTCCATTTCCGACAGATGTCGCTTGTGTTACTCTGTGGCGCGTAACAATATGTAATAAATGGTTAATCAGAAACGTACTCACCATTCTAAAATGTGGAATCGACTTTATGTCATTGGTAAATAGATAGTTAGTGATTATCTTGTCCTAGTCTTGCCCAGCAACAAGATATTTTGTTTCAGTCGAGACCCAAAACAAAGTTTGTGTGTTAGTACTGATCTTGTTCTAGTCGTTTCCCGGAACTAGATACTTCACTTCAGTCGAGACTCAAAGCAAAGTTGTATTAGCAGTATTTATTCTAGTGGGTACCCAGTATAAATATCTTTATCTAAGTCGAGACCCAAGATAAAGTGAGTTTGTTAGTAAGTTGTATTTCAGTCGAGACCCGGAATCGATATCTTTATCTCAGTCGTTCTCCAACATAAAGTTATTGAGTTAATAAAATTCTTTCTAGTCGATACCCAGAATAAAGTCAATTTGTTAATAATTTTAAGTTATTACCACTAGCCAAGTCGATTCCGATGTATTATCACTAAGTGATGGATGCAAAAAGAGAAAGATTCAAGTTAGCCTGCGACTTACATTGCCTTTGAATTGCGCAAGGTACTAAAAAATAACTCTACAATGCGCATAGCAACACAATAGTGCATTGATTTTAGCGGCTATGCGTAGCAACTGCAATTCTGAGTATGTGTGTTGCCGTTCTTGATTTTGCCTAGGTAAAGTTATTATGACTATAAAGTATACGATTGGATACCTATTGCAATATTACTTAATTTGCTACTTTTGAAGATAAATTTAACTAAAAAAATGATTTAATCTAATTACATTTGATTTGCGTAAAGTTTATCGATGACAATGTTACATATCTAAAACCATACCTGAAAAGGGGTAACAAAAAATTTTTAATTAAAAGAATTCATCCATAAATTTTCACATAAGCTACCATGCCTAAAACATGGCTAGCTTATCAGTACAATCAGTGAAGAAAATTGCGTCAGCAATTTTCTTCACATGCAATAGAGTTGAAACAAAATTATTCCCATGGCAAATTTTGCCTTCAGCAAAATTTGCCAGTAGAAATATTTAAGTTGAAAAATAAAATAAAAGACAAATCGTACCTTCAGTACGATTTGTCGTGGAGATTGCGATATGTATGTACGAACGTACATACATATCACAAAAAAGCTTTCACGCTCAGAATCGCGCGCCGCGAAGATACATTGGATGTATACGCGCGCGGCTATTCTAATCGTCGTGACGGTGGCTGATGTTTATGAAAGCGTCAAATTTCAAGCCTCCGTCCAACGAAAAATATTCTGGACTTGTTTAATCAAGTCCAGAATAAATGAAAATTTTCTCAGGGTGAAAATGCAACTATGCATTTTCTACCCTGAACGAAGGCTCTTGATCGCGACAAAAATGATCAAGAGCCGAGTTGGGTTTTTAACCGAAGAACGGGCAGTCGATTTTTGAAAAACGGAAAAGAAAGTTGTGATTAAAATTTTATCCGCGGCGGTTGCGCGAAAGGTAGTCAAACTTACAGAGTTGTATTTTTAGATTTGGTACTCGGCGATTGAAAAAAGAATTACAGTTGGTTTCAAGAACAAAAAACAAAACTTGATAACGGTTGGTTCGGGGCCAGTTTTAAAAAGGTAAAAGAAATTAAAACGGGAAAGAAGGATTGTACCCGGAATATTCATGAGTGAAAGTGTACCCAAAGAAATTAAGAGAAATAATAAAAAGTGAAAATAAAATAACAGTGTTTTGGATAACTCCCCTGCCAGTCCCCCAAAAGGTACGTAACAAATTGGCGCAGCCGGTAGGATAGAGGAAGCCTACTTTGAAAAACAAAAAAAGTATAAGCGCTCGAAAACCCTCTATCCTACGAATCTAAAAGGAGTTTAGGACGAGATCGAATACTGGGCAAGACACCCTACCCTTCGCCTGAAGTTGAGTCTGGCTTCAGGAGTATTTCGATCTTGTCGGCTCCCAACGCTCGGGGTCGGACAGCTTTAACTGCCTCTGTTTGAAAAACACGCAGCCACCCCCTCATCAAAGCACAAAGTGCCAACGTGGGACAATAGCGGGCTTCATCCCAGCCCAGGATAAAAAAGTCCACAACCCAAAATTTCGAAATTTACACTTGAAGGAAGGAAGTTTGGAAACCATCCGCTATCTGCGATCGGGAGCTGAAAGGGACTTCGAAGTAGGCAACGCGCCCCCCTTTCAGCTTTTATCCAGGGGAATTTAAGTAGGCCACGGGCCCCCCCGGCAGCAAAAGAACTTCAAGAAACAAAACCAACGATCCTGAATTGAGAGGGACCTCGAAGAAGGCAATAAGCCCCCCTCTCAATTTGAACCAAGGGAATTAAGACGGCAGAAGCCCCCCTAGCTGCAAATTTCACACACGGTGGTCCATGAGCGAGGAAAGCTCCCACCAAGAAATACCTCCGGAAATCCAACTTCCATCAACTCCTCAACAATCTTCCTCGCCGGGCGACGCACAGGAAGATCCGTCCCGGCACGAAGGAGGCAACGCGGGAGCAACATCCGCAACAGAGGGTGCTAAGCAAACACCCCCAACAAATTCAACAAAAAAAGGGGTAACACTCAGGAGTGGGACAATCCTTACAGGTCCCCAACAAGTAAGACCTTCTACTTTAAATTTAGAAAATTATTTAAAATATCTAGAGGGGAAAGTGCGAGACTCCTCCGAACTTTCTATTATACAGTGCGATTCTATCGATAAACAGCTCAAAAAGTCCCGTGAACGGCGGCTTGAGCAAATCGCGCAATTCAAAGAAAGTACGGAAAAATTTAAAGAAAGCTTAAAGCAGTTTGGAGAACTCTCGCACTCTCTCGAAACAGAAATTACAAATAATAGTGTAGAATTAAGAGAAGGTGCCATTGAAGACAGTGTCAGTGATTCCACCGTGAGTGAAATCATATTGAATTGGCTGGGCGACTCCCTTTTGGAAACCAGCGTAGAAGAAACTAGCTCCCCAAAAGTGTCAAACTTTAGCTTCAGAATCCCCAATATAAACATGGCAGATTACGCGAAAATCGCCAAACTGACTGCTCAGCTGGTTCCCCTATTCTCGGGAGAGCAGCACCCAAAATTGAGCCTTGAGCTCCAGACGTTCCTAGGATGCTGCAGGCAGGTAATCCAGTGCATTTCGGTGGATGAACTAACAGCATTTCTGCAAATCTTCCCCACCAGACTTCGAGGCGAAGCTTATCAGCTTTTTGCCTCAAATATGCCTACTACTTTCAAAGAAGTAGAAGAACGGCTAAATCGCACATACCTGCCTAGAGAAACTTACCAGGAACTGGTAAATAAATTAATCACTACAAGGCAGTATCCTTTAGAGAATCTCACAGCCTTCACGGCACGAGTAAAACAAATGCTGGCACTCTGCAATGAAGCAGCAGAATCCAAATACGGAGCCACAGCAGCACCAGCTGTTAAAACGCAGTTGGAAGATTTCGCGAAAAACGCACTGAAAACAGGCGTAAATAACCCATATATGTGCCAATACCTTCTGACCATGACAGACGGCACGGTGGATGACCTCGTACAAAGAGCACTCGACATGGAACGTCTCCAGCAAAGTGCTCTATTCCTGCAACCTCCAGGACAGTTCCAAACAAATATGATGCAGAATACATTGCCAAATTCTGCCTGTACTAGTGTACCCAGTAACACACATTTAACTCCAAGCAGTACCCTAGTAAATCAAAGCGTATACAATCCTGGCATCATCTCATACTCACAGGCCCCCCTCCAAAACAATATGCCCATTAGCCCAAGCAGTCACATACCAACGTCACAGTTCACACAGGGAGGCACAGCATATATCAAACAGGAACCAAGATCGCCAGATAAAAATTATAATGTAAAAAATAAAAATAATTATTTAAATAAAATTACTTGTAGTTTTTGTAATTTAAGAGGCCACACATACGCAGATTGCCTCAAACGTAAAAATACTCCGTACTGTGTGAACTGCAAAATATACAACCACGATATACGTGACTGCAGGAGGAACAACAACAATATTCAAAGATCAAGCAATAATGGTGGACCATCGAATCAACGCCCTAGAGAGCCGCAGAATCCCAATAACAATTCCAGAGTCTATAACGTGCGTAAAAAGTGCGAATTTTGTGGTCGTTCTGGACATGCAGTAAATAACTGCCAACAAAAACGTAAATGGGAAGCCCGGAGTCAGGGAAACGACGTACAGTCGACCCAAAACTCCCCGGCTCGACTATAAATCTCCCATCTAATAAATTAGGGTCTCCTCAGCAGCCCGATTCCGGTGTCGCTACAGTAAAACTTCCTTTAGACATTGGCCTGAACGGCCAAACTAAACTAGTAGTAGACACAGGCGCTGAGGTTAGTATAATAAAGAAAAGGTCATTAAAAGACCTCAAAGAAATTAACCACAATGAGGCATGTACACTTCAGACCCCATTTGGTACCGGAAAGACGCTGGGAAATTGCAAGGGAAACTTCGTTTTCAAAAACAAAATCCCCTGCAAGTTTCAAGTTGTAAAGAACTTGCCTGGCCTTTCCGACGATGGACTTCTAGGAAATGATTTCCTAACCAACAACTGTAACGTTGAGGGTCCAAACAAAGCACTAAGGTTTCCTCGCACGGAAACTAAC
Organism: Dioctria rufipes; assembly: GCA_963924295.1. Classification (NCBI taxonomy): domain Eukaryota; kingdom Metazoa; phylum Arthropoda; class Insecta; order Diptera; family Asilidae; genus Dioctria; species Dioctria rufipes. The sequence goes on along the minus strand of OZ002744.1, from coordinate 66,020,689 downwards.
CCAGATGAATTCACCTTGCCATTAGAGTTTGAAACGGACAAGCTACATTCAAACAAAGCAGTCGAAGTAAGTACACCAGCAAAAGAGTTAGAGCCTAAACAGGTTGAACTATCCACTTGCAGTGTCTTCAAGGCTCCTCCAACTAGAGAAGCTGGCTGCCAAGCTCCAAAAGAGCTCAAGGAATGTGATATAAGCTGTCTGGACAAACAAGAGACTGACGAAATCAGGCAGCAGTTGGTTACCTTAAAGGAACCAATATGCATACCTGCGCGGTCACAAATTGTTGCTCCAGTCCCGTTGAAAACGAAAGAAGAAATGCTCTGTTTATCCCAAGAGATAAGCGATGGAGTCTTCCTTGCAAATGGTTTGGTATCATCTGGAGAAGAATTAGTGCTGGTTAGCATTCTCAACGCTAACAGTCATCAAGTAGTCATACACAGCTTAAAATTACAGCTGTATCCGATAAACGACTACACAATAGTCCCATTAACAGGTGCAAAAGACCACAAAAGTACGCACATCCCCATACTAAAAACGAAAAATTCAACGAATTCCAAAAATGACGGACACGAGTGTCCAAAGCCTGCTAAAAAGGTGCATATAGCTCTGCCGTCCAAAATTCCTAGGCATAAATCGTTTCTATATAAACAAAGGCCATATAAGAACGGTAGCGAGTCGCCAAAGCCTATATTAAAGGTGCATGTTACTCCACCGTCTTCCAGTATAAAGAACTTTACATGGTCAAAACACAATAGCATCGACGCGCATGAGTATTCCACACAACCTAAGGCAAAGACCGCACAGGTGTATCAAACTCAGCCGCCAACAAAGCAGGAAGCAAGTACCCTGTTACATGCTAAATACAACAAAATAAAGCCTCATAAGGAATTAATTAAATTCAATCCAATTTCAGGAAACAAATTCACAAGGAAAAGTAAGTCAAACATAGGTTCAGCCGACAAAACGGCGATATTACAACATGTAAGATACTTATACCCGGATAATGAGACTCCGGACGACCCAAAACAATACCCGCGTATTTCTAGGCTAGAGCAAGAACTCAGCCTAGACCCAAATTTAACCGCGGAAGAAAAAATTTCGATATCGGAGCTCTGCCAAGAGTATAACGATATCTTCTTCCTCAAAGGTGACAAACTCACCTATACAAATGCGATAACGCATAATATTCCATTGGTGCAAGATCAAGCACCAATCAATCAGAAAATGTACCGCTTACCTGAAACACAGCGGAAAGTAATAAATGAGCAGCTAAAAGAAATGCTAGACAGTCGGATAGTCCAGTCTAGTAAAAGCCCTTGGAATTCACCTCTACTAGTTGTCCCCAAGAAAGCAGGACCTGACGGTGGAAAAAGGTGGCGCGTCGTTGTCGATTTTCGTAAGTTAAACGAAAAGACAATAGGCGACGCATTTCCGCTACCCCGAATCGAGGATATTCTCGACCAACTAGGTCACGCAAGGTATTTCACCACACTCGATTTGGCCAACGGCTATCACCAAGTTCTTGTCGACAAAAAAGATCGACATAAAACTGCTTTCAGCACAAGCTATGGGCACTACGAGTTCAAGCGTATGCCATTCGGGCTCAAAGGAGCCCCCGCCACATTTCAACGCCTAATGAATTTCGTCTTAACAGGCCTACAAGGCCTCGAATGTTTTGTCTACCTAGATGACATTGTCATCTATGGAAAAAATTTAAATGACCACAACGAAAAGTTGAGGAAAGTCTTCAATAAGTTGAGAGAGAACAACTTGAAACTGCAGCCAGAGAAGTGCCAGTTTCTACGAAGAGAAGTTGTTTACCTAGGACATAAATGTTCTAGCGAAGGAGCCCTACCAGACCCAAGTAAGACGGCCTGCGTCCAAACATTTCCTGTTCCAAGAACAGTAAGGCAAGTTCAGTCATTTTTAGGACTTGCCAATTACTACAGGAAATTCATTCCAGACTTCTCCAAAATTGTACGCCCAATTACGAATTTACTCCGAAAGGATGTAAAATTCACTTGGACAGAGAAATGCCAAGAAGCATTTCAGAGCATAAAAAGTGCTTTAATTTCTCCACCACTTTTAATTTACCCTGATTTTACAAAATCATTTAATCTTACTACTGACGCAAGTAACGAGGCTCTAGGAGCTGTTCTTTCTCAAGGAGAAGTCGGAAAGGACCAGCCCATTGCCTATGCAAGCCGCACATTAAATAAAGCCGAAAGAAATTACTCCACTATAGAGAAAGAGTTATTGGCTATTGTCTGGGCTACCAAGAATTTCAGGTGCTATCTTCAAGGCCGGAAATTCACGGTCTACACTGACCATAAACCTCTCAAAGGTGTCTTCAATGTGAAAGACCCTACTTCCCGTTTGGTGAGATTTCACCACAAATTATCTGAATTCGATTACAACATCGAATATAAACCAGGGAAGTACAACACTAATGCAGATGCACTAAGTCGCATCCCTCAAGCATTAAAGGAAGACAGTTTAGGCAATACCTTAACGGTAGAAGCCCTAGTCCACCACACAATGGACTCAGATGTGGAGGAAGACAACCCCACAAATAACAAAAAGAAAAAGAAATCCGCTCATTGTTTCGTCGTGACTCGAGCTCAGAAGCAGAAGGCTCAAGAGACAATAGATAGCTCCAGTGTGGAGACAGAAGAGCACACGAATGCGGACCAAAACGAAATTCAACATACGGAGGCGGAAAAACTAAACCCAGCATCGCTTGAGCAAAAAGTAAGTACTGGCAAGACACCCGAAGTTATCACGAGCCCTACGGAAATCCGAACAATCTTAAAAGATTATCACGATTCTCCATTTGGTGGCCATCAAGGTGTCATAAAAACTTACAAACGTATAAGACGCAAGTATTGGTGGAGACACATGCTTAGCGACATCAAGAAATACATAAAAAAATGCCCAAAGTGCCAGACGATGAAAGCTTCTCCACAATATAAAATGCCAATGGTTATCACGGACATCGCAGAACAACCGTTCGACAAAGTTTACCTTGATATTGTAGGTCCATTAGAAGAGACGACATCAGGTAACAAATATATCTTGACCTTCCAGGATAATCTAACAAAATTTGTCGACTGGTATGCAATACCTAATGCCGAAGCAGTCACAGTAGCGCAAGTTTTCTTTGATGAAATCGTTACGCGCTATCGCATACCCAAAAGAATACTCACCGATCAGGGAACAAATTTCCTGAGTGAATTATTCAAAAGAGTATGTAAGCTTCTAAAGGTAAAGAAGTTACAGACTTCAGCATACCACCCACAGTCTAATGGAGCACTAGAGCGTGCTCATAGACCCCTAATAGAATACATGCGAACAATCGTAGATGAAAATCCCAAAACATGGGACCAATACCTACGAACCGCTGCATTCGTGTATAACAACAGTGTGCACGAGGGTACTAAACTTACCCCGATGGACTGCCTATACGGCTTCACAGCGGATGTCCCATCAAATTTAAAACGGGATCCCGAACCCGTTTACAATCACGAGAGCTATTATCATATACTAAAGTATAAGCTCCAAAAATCGTACGCCACGGCAAGAAAGAATTTATTAGCCAGTAAACAACGCTCGAAGGGGTACTATGATAAGACAGTACGACCCCTAACTTTCCACATAGGAGATAAGGTCCTCATTAAAAATGAAAGCAGGAAACATAAGCTTTCCCAAATCTGGGTAGGACCTTATCAGGTAACTGCTATACCAAGTGGAGTAAACACCACAATAAAAATTGGTAAGCGTACTGTAACGGTACATAACAACCGTCTAAAACCATTCTTCGAATGAAATAAACATGTTGCCACAGAACCAGGTTGACTCAAATTCCTACTCTGTTTGTTTCAAATTAATCCCATTTTAACGGCTCTCAGGAACACTTGCGGTGGAGCCACTCCACTGCCTGGTCTAATAACGGCACGAAATAAGTAAAGTCATACTTAAAGGATTATTTTTTTTTTCCTCCGAATTGTCCACAGAAATGGCGCTACAAACTATTGCAATTGCCCTCCTCATCCAGTACACGATAGGAGAAATCGCCGACAAACCCTATGCTATAACCAAGCTAAATAGCTCGGGCATATTTTTCGAGGATCTAGGAAGCCTCATGGTGTATCATAACACTTGGAATGTTCTCACGGAGATAGACTTGGATGAGTTAGACTCACAGATAAAACTAACGACACAGGCAGAATATTTAGTGCATAAACTCTGCATAAATATCACAGATAAAGAAGACCTGTGCAACGTGCAGCAACTACACATACACGCTATAATAGATAGCGTACAAAAGCGCACGAGAACCATTAAGGAATTAGTTCCAGGAAGGCGTAAGGCCAGATCACTATTCGACGGAATAGGCAATGCTATGCATTATCTGTTTGGTACCATGGATAGCAACAACGAGAAGGAAATATACAGTAGATTGGATGAAATTGAATCAAATGCACAAGCCCTAGCTGAGCTAGAGAAACAACAAATCAGTGTTGTTAAAACTACCTTGGAACAGATTCAAAAACCTTTGGCTATGCTAATGGATCGTCAACAAAACATAGCACATCAGATTAACGATCTGCATACTGTAACCGAGGAACTAACCAGAAGGCAGCTGAGACAAGAAATTATATCGAGCTTACTGCTCCAAATCATCGAAGTCGAATACCGACAACAAGCCCTTCTTGACATAATAATAGCCACTAAAGGCAATCATATTCACCCACTTCTCGTGTCCCCAAAAAATCTGCTGGATGTATATCGAAAATCAACTTCGAAATGTCTAAACGACCAAAATTGTTTATCGATTCTGTACCAATCAGCAGGAGCTCAGTCACGTCTCATGCAAAATAAATTGGTGGTGAGAATTACTCTCCCAATTTTTGATTCTCCCAAAATGAGGCTACAGCAAGTCCGATGCTTTCCAATACCTAAGCCAACGAATTATTCTTTAATTCCGGACCCTGGATATTCTTATGTGGCAAATAGCGCTCACACACAGGAATTCCTCCTATTAAAAGGTGAGGATATGGAAAGCTTCAAGAAAGTCACTCATAGCATGGAGGAAAATACATATATAGGTCGACTAAATACCCCCATAATTAAGGCAACGACCTCAGATGAATGTATAGTGAAACTGTTGTACAATCCTTTAAATGAAGTGCCCAAGTGTAGGTCTAGAGTACAAGTTCCCCAAAGAGACATGTTGATAAAGTTAAACAAGCCCAATGCGTGGCTATTTTCGTTTATTACCTCCACGGTACTACATATCACATGTCGAGATCACTTTGCCATCTCAAAATTAGAGGGGCAGGGGATACTAGAGATAACGCAACCATGTCAGGTGCAAATAGGGGAAAAGGTGCTAAGATACGAAGGTGAAAATAAACACCCCCTCAAAATTACTCAGCCTGAACAATTTCCTGAGCTAAACCATACTTTATTCAACCTGAATCTAGCCGAAATTTTACCCAAATCCCATAACCAAAGTGTGCAAACCGAGATTATAACAGGGGACGATATCAGCAAATCAATCTATACTGGCACACATTCGTTGGAAGATATCCAACACAAATTAGACCAGTATAGAAATAAGGTAGCAAGCAGACAATCCCACATCCTGTCTACAACCTCTATATCACTTACGAGCCTACTCGCTCTGGCCATAATGATAGTTGTAGCAGTGAAATATCTATACCCTGTTGTCATTGAGTTGAGACAACGGGCAAATCAACCACAAGGTAACCCCGAAATTTCAACAGAGGGAATTCCTTTAGAGGAGCAAACCCGGGCTCCACAACCCAGTATAAGGCGAGCTAAAAGTCTACCTAGGACCAAGTCGGTACAGCTAGTTTAAAAGGTGCGAACGCCGACACTGTCAACATGTACCACTCAATCAAATTAAACATAGAACAAACAAAAGTAGACCTGGTAAACAATGTAGAGAAAAAATGCATTATAACTAAATATTAATAGAAATAAAAAAAAATAAGAGTTAAGGAAAAAATGTATGAAAAATAAATATAAACGAAATGCATAAAATAACAAAATGAAAGAAAAATTCATTAGTATAAAATATTAATAAAATAATAAAATTAAGGTAAATTACTATCAGAAAGAAAATAAAAAAGGAAGTTTACCAGGCTACTATTAATACAAAACAAAAAAAAAAAAACCACAGAAATATAACTAGGCTAAACTCAATAAAAAAAAAAAAAAAAAAAAAATGGAATAGAAATAAAATGATAAAGTACCGTAGAAATAAATAAATAAATAACAAATAGTTAAAAAATTAATTAAAACCTAATTATAAATAGGAAGTTTATAAGCTAATAGCTTTAAAAGGAAATGCTTTAGAGTTAGTTAAACCCAAAGAAAAAAAAAAGAAAAAAGAAAACATGTACCTACTTAAACAGTAGAAGATAAAGAAGTAACGTAAGACGAAGACATTTATCAGGACACTAATAGAAAAAAAAAATGTTTTTAACAAACCTCTAATTAGAGAATAGACTAATAAATAATAATTATTATTAAGATAGCAAATCTAACCTAAAAAATAAAATAACAGTTAAACTAAACAAAATAATTTTGTAAAGCCTAAACCGAACCGACCGAGACCCAAACCACCGAACGAACCAACCAAGTTCAATACCAGTACCCCAATAAAAGTAAATAATGAAGGAAATATACTTAAATTACTCTAAACTAATAGTTAACCAAAATTAACCAAAGTCGAAAACCTAATTAATATCAAAAAAAAAAAAATTTTTTTTAATGAGTAAACCGCAACCACTCAGGAAGTAAAAGAACCGAAGCCAAACCACGAGACCTGAAAAACAAAAGGTAATGAAAATAAAAAGTCGAGACGATTTAGGAATAGTTGTGGCGATTTATTGAAAAAAAAAAAACTCTACCAAAATACATTTTTTTTTTTAAAAAAAAAGGGGGATATGAGAAAAAAATAAAACAATTTTTAATTTCAAAAGTAAATTAGTCATCGCTATCGCTCTCATCCCAGTCTACTAGACTTCCAGCAGGGGGCGGGGTCGCCGTATACTTCCTTACAAGAGATGTTACGGGGGAAGAAAAGACCTCGTGACAGCATGCACAAAGCCCGTGCTGTCCAAACAGGTTGACGGCTCCACCTGCAACGAATAGAGTAAATATATATAAATAAATCAAAAACAAGTTTCTCGAATCCATCAAATGAATGCTTACCTGCTACAGTCCAGGACTGCCCACGGTGGGGGTATAGAGGCAGATTTACGGTATAGTGGCGTCCTACTATTGCCTCCGCTCCCCAGGCGGTGAAAGGACGCTGACCCCGCTCGCGGAGCACCAAACGGATGGGACCCTGCCACCCGGGTACTACGTGCAACACATATATCCCGTAAGTGACCGAGGTAAGTCCCACCGGGCTGAAGAAGGGTTCGTTATCCACTTTAACTCGAAACAGCATTCTTAAATCCTCGACGACTCGGGTTTGAATAGGAAAAAATACTCGTGGTTAATTCAAGAAAGGTCCACTCGCGAATGATCAAAGTGCCCAACAATTCAAAAACAAGATAAGATCGTGGCTGCAACAAAGTGCCAGATCCAAAATAAACCAAGGGAATATCGAATACCATAAGAATTCCAGTCTGGTACCCAATACGGAGATCTTATCTTGCTAGGACAGAATCCATTCCCCCGAGAGTTATTCCTCTCCAAAGAATAACTCTCTTTTTTGCGGGGGGAAGGATTGTTACATATCTAAAACCATACCTGAAAAGGGGTAACAAAAAATTTTTAATTAAAAGAATTCATCCATAAATTTTCACATAAGCTACCATGCCTAAAACATGGCTAGCTTATCAGTACAATCAGTGAAGAAAATTGCGTCAGCAATTTTCTTCACATGCAATAGAGTTGAAACAAAATTATTCCCATGGCAAATTTTGCCTTCAGCAAAATTTGCCAGTAGAAATATTTAAGTTGAAAAATAAAATAAAAGACAAATCGTACCTTCAGTACGATTTGTCGTGGAGATTGCGATATGTATGTACGAACGTACATACATATCACAAAAAAGCTTTCACGCTCAGAATCGCGCGCCGCGAAGATACATTGGATGTATACGCGCGCGGCTATTCTAATCGTCGTGACGGTGGCTGATGTTTATGAAAGCGTCAAATTTCAAGCCTCCGTCCAACGAAAAATATTCTGGACTTGTTTAATCAAGTCCAGAATAAATGAAAATTTTCTCAGGGTGAAAATGCAACTATGCATTTTCTACCCTGAACGAAGGCTCTTGATCGCGACAAAAATGATCAAGAGCCGAGTTGGGTTTTTAACCGAAGAACGGGCAGTCGATTTTTGAAAAACGGAAAAGAAAGTTGTGATTAAAATTTTATCCGCGGCGGTTGCGCGAAAGGTAGTCAAACTTACAGAGTTGTATTTTTAGATTTGGTACTCGGCGATTGAAAAAAGAATTACAGTTGGTTTCAAGAACAAAAAACAAAACTTGATAACGGTTGGTTCGGGGCCAGTTTTAAAAAGGTAAAAGAAATTAAAACGGGAAAGAAGGATTGTACCCGGAATATTCATGAGTGAAAGTGTACCCAAAGAAATTAAGAGAAATAATAAAAAGTGAAAATAAAATAACAGTGTTTTGGATAACTCCCCTGCCAGTCCCCCAAAAGGTACGTAACAACAAGTTAATTTCCTCTAATTGGATTGTGTTCCGGTTTTATTTATGTGGAATGTATCCATAATGTGTCGATTGTTGTCTGCACTAAAATGCGGTGTGCATTGTTTTGTTCCCAACCTAGTTTAGATAAATAGAAATACTTGGAATTAGAATCTTTTGAACGATCTTACTTTCAGCTGGCTTTTTAATATTGGTTTTAACACCTCTCGTTAAGCACCAATGAGTATTTTTTTTTTAAATTGGCAAATGGCTTTCCGCTTTATTATTCATATTACAAGTTCAACAAATTGCAAATGCATTCGAAATTTATACTATTATTAGGAGCCTATTCAAATATTGTTCAGAACTTATTAAGCTGAAGCTCAGCGGAATTCAATATTTCAACCAAGAACAAAAAACTATACAAAAGTGATTCCATGTTAATGTGGGTAATTTCAATAATGTCAGCGGTCTATGTTATACATATCAGTATATAGTATATATATATACATATCATTGGCAGTGGTTTAACCACTGTAGGAAGGACACAATTGGTCAACTCTGGTCACAGTGTTCATAGTCAGGGCCCTACTGGCCTAGTCGACTCCGATCGAGGATATGAAGGTATGCAGTGTTTTGCCTCCTGCTGTAACATTAAAATAAAAGGAATCCAAGAAATGATTATAATAAGGTCGCTTTTGTTTTGTACTGTATCAAATAAAGCTATAAAAAAGTTTCAAATTTTCAGTTTTCTCGAAAACGATTGCAATGATAAATGCTTTTCAGAATATGGACTGATAATAACGGTATTCGAAATCTGCACATGAAATTTCATGAAATTGGTAAATTAGCTTAGAAAAATTTTCTTATATATAACGCACTTTTTGTTAGAAGTTGTTCGATTATTGATGAAATCAAAAATAAAACCACCTCCTGCACGCAGTGGTATCTGTTATGGTATCAGAGGTACAGCTCACTGACATGTATTTAAATGGACTGACTGAGCTACTAGCCTATTTCATATGGCACCAATTTTGATTTCAGACAGTATGCTCTCACTATCAATGCTACCAACTGTTGTAAACATGCAAACATATTTAAATTATTTGGGGATTTACAGTGGGATTTACCGAATTTGCCAAAAAAATATTTGAAACTATTTTTATACCCTAGATGAAATCATGGGGTATACTAAGCTTGTCATTCCATTTGTAACTCACAGAAATAATAATAGTAGAGAAAAATGCGTTGGACAGCCACACATAATATTAACAGTTATTTTGACTTTTGCATATCCGTCTGTCCAGCTGGCCGTGCTTCTGTCTGCCCGTCTTCACGATAACTCGAGAATGTGTTCACTTAGGGAGCTGAAATTTAGCACACGGACTTTGAAAAAAAAAGTAAATTTAAGTTCGAAAATGGGACAAATCTGGTAACTACTTCCTGGGGTTGCTATAGAAAAATTTCGTTTTTTGCTATATTTTTGGATAGTACCGTTGACATAGAGAGCTGAAATTTTGTACGCTGTGTTTTCATAGTAATAGTAAATACAGGTCCAAAATCGACTAAATCAGGCAACACCTGCTTGGTGTCGCATTATAAAAATTTAGGTTTCTACATATACACTGTTAAAAAGATCAGTCCTGGACGTTTTTATTTTACTGGTAAGTTCTTCAAAATATGAAATCCTATGAAAATTGTTAAAATCATTTTATCATTTATATGTGAAAAATCACTTCAAAAATCAAACTTCCACAGATGGATCACAATACGAAATTACATATGGGCATTCATCTAAGAAATGGTCTCAGACCAATTCCAGCTTTTTTACTTGTTGTTTTTAATTTTAACGGCTTCATTACCAAATTGGCAATTCTGCAAATATTGCTGAACCTTAAGCAATTTTTATCAATCGTTACAGTTCAGTGGGAAAGTATGACATCACGAAAAAAGACAAAAAATATTAAAGTGGTGCCATATGATTTCATGCATTTTGGTTTTATCGAGAAGTCCATTTATATACATGTCAGTGGTACAGTCTATAGATGTCTTCGAATAGTATACTTTTACAGAGAAGGATGAATAAAAAGCCTCTTCCAGCTCATTAAAACACTTTAAGATTAATTAAATTTATTGTAAAGAGTAGAGTCACCCTCCTGTACCAATATAAGTAATCATTTGCTGTGTACTTTGCTTTATATATAATAACTGTAATCACTTTCGATTTATATAACAGAATTTTTGTCTCTCGCGAACTTATTGTACCTCATTAAACAGATATTCCTAGAAACGAACTCGTTGTACCGATCGAATTGAATAAATTTTTCGTTTGCAAACTCAGGTCAGTTAAGCAATCAATATTTCCCTGGCTTCCATGCTTCTAAAGACGCCAAGTTACTGTTGTATAGGTGAAAACATTGTCGTATTGAAAATATGAGGCAATTTGTTATAATATGATCGTTTTAGTTAACTGTGTGTATGTAGTTGTTGCAAATGTTTTGAATGGACCATCTCCGATTTTGATAAAATTTCTCAGATCAGATTCGTTGGTTTTATTATTAGTAGTACTTTTGCTGAAATATTTTTTTGTTTTTGTCCCTTTTTGACGGAGACACGGTATTTTGAAATTTAAAAAAAAAAAAAAACAATTTTTGCTTGGTGAAACTTCAAAAATTTATATCTCAGAATATTTAATTAAGAAAGCATTGAAGTTCCTGAAGAAAAAAATTAGTCGGGATCTTTTTTTGAAAATTTGTTTTCAAGGATAATGGATAAGGAGAAAATGGAACTCCTTGAACTTTGGATTGAGTTATTTTTTAAATATATGTAGTTTAGCAAACATTGAACAAAAATTGATGACGTGTGCTGAATTGTTAAATTATGTGCAGTGTGTTCGATAAATCAGAAGAATGAAGTATTCCAATAGCTTTTTGGAGTTTCTTGATCATACTTTTGTTGGGCCTCCCTCCTAAAAATTACTTCTTCCCACTCAAAACACTTGAATGCTTAGAAGTCCTTTCAGGGGTATCCCCAAATCAAATTTGGACTCTGGTTTCATAAGTGATCTTTATTTCGAGCCTTAAAGTTTTGAAAAAATGATATACAAATTTGCAGTGTTATCTTTAATCCTGTAAAATTGTTACACCAAGTACATATAAGTATTTACCACTTCTGAAATATTACTCACTGTCAGTTCTTTACGATAAGAAAAAAGTTACCCCAAAATATGTTTCCGTTCAAAAACTTATTAAAATTTTTATGTTATGCGTAAAGTGAAAAATTATAACATTTATTGTGTTCTGGAAATTAAACTTTTTCACTTTTCGTAAATAACATAAAAATATTCATAACTTTTGAACAGAAGCTGATATTAGGTAGTTCATGTTTTAAAGGACTATTAACTGGTCATATTTGAGAAGGAAAAATATTATTTCCTTGGTTTAAAAACACCTAAGATTTGTTTGACAATTTTTTCAATAATTTATTGTTCGATAATTGAGGCATTGCTCATTAATCGTAACATGTTGGAAATTTTTATAAAAAGGAAAGGTTTTCTTTGGAACCAGTGCACAAATTTGATTGACTTATGAGCACTTAAGTTACTACAATTCCTTCGAAAAATGAATAATTTCCAAACATAAGTTTGCTCACGGCACACGTTATCAATTCACGTTAAAAGTTTTCTGAATTACATAGGTATATTTAAACAAAAAACTCCATCTAAACTTCGAGGAATTCCAATTTCTCCTTTCTACAGCTTCCTCAAATCCTGTTAATGATTAAAATAAAATAACCGGCCAAGTGCGAGTCGGACTCGCGCGCGAAGGGTTTCGTACCATCGTATAAAATTTAACACAATGTACTTTTTATTTATGAGAGTAGGTGTCATGCGAAAAAATAATAATAATACTGTCATTAAAAAAAATGCCTATTTATGATAATAATAATGAATGAGAATAAAACGAGAGAAAAACGCTGAAAAATCACGTTTCTTGTATGGGAGCCCCCTTTAATTTTTAATTTAATTTTATTTTTATTGTTTGTTATTATAGCGGCAATAGATATACACACTCTGAGAAAATTTCAACTGTTTACCTCTTACGGTTAATGACATACAGCCCAGATAATAATAAGATTGAAAATAAAACGCGGAAAAAAACTCCGAACAAATCACGTTTCTTGTATGAGCGCCCCTTTAATTTTTAAATTTATTTTATTTTTATTATTTCTTGTTATATCGCCATTAGAAATACACAGTCTGTGAAAATTTCAACTGTCTACCTATTATGGTTAATGAGATACAACCTGGTGACGGACGGCCAGCGAACTCTTAGTAATAGGATTCCCGTTGTTACCCTTTGGGTACGGAACCCTAAAAAATAAAAAAAAATTAGCGTGGGCTTTATGAGATATTCAAGGATGACGGCTATATATCCATTATTGTTGAAAACAAATCTTTAGAAAAAGAACCTCGACTAATTTTTTTCCAGGAACTTCAAAGCTTCCTTACATAAATAGCGTTTGTTTCATGGGTTTGCGATATGTACATTCTGAGATATAAATTTTTCAAATTACACCTACCAAGCAAAATTTGTAATTTTTTTCAACTTTCAAAATACCATATCTTCGTCAAAAATGAGCAAAAACAAAAAAATATTTCAGCAAAATACTATTAACAACAAAACCAACCAACTTGTGAAATTTTATCAAAATCGAATATGTTCGATGCAGTTAAATTTTTTATAAACATTTCCTGTAATACCTACCATTTCTAATTGATTATGTTTTTGTAATTAACAACGCCAACATTTCCTTTATCAATGAAACTATTTTCAATAGCTTACAGCACTGTCCCAAAAATCTGGTGAGGAATTCTTTGTATCTAACACCGAACATCTACACCTGTAGGCTGTAGTCTCCACATTCCACACAGTTGCGTTGTAGATCATTTATAAGTCAAAGCTATATACAATCACCGTATAAAGCTAAATTTCCCTCCAACCATACAAATGCAGAGATTTTCTCCATTTTCCCGAATGTTTTCCATGCATATATTTCCCGACGCATACACAGAAAAAATCAGTGTACATCGTCGGTCAAATTCTCAATAGTCTCAATACAATGCCCTTAGATGACTTCTCATTGTAAATTTAACCCACAATAATTCCCCCAGCAGCAGCGCCGCTATATATTGAGGCCTAGACACGATTCTAGCATGAGTTTCTGTGCAGGGCAGCAGACTTGTCATCACCGCACCGACCAACAGCTACTGAACTAACCCACCCACCCACTAGCCACTAGCAGCTGTTTGGTTTGGTTGGAAAAATTGCGAAAGAGGCGCCCATGCGATTGTATTAGTCACATTGGCATGGCACACCACCACCCCCATGATAATACAGAGATTTTCAGCTTTTTTGTTAGATTTTCCAATGATCTTTAGTGCAGCGGCAGCCAAATCCGAATCTCGGATGGATGCTGTACTCTATACCGACTACAGATGCTGTGGAGGAAAATTCTGCTGTGTTGTATCACCAGCAGTGCCATTTCGGTCGTCATCAAAATAAGACGTGGGGTATTTTGTCGGTTGTGTAACGCTCGTTAATCGCACGTGTGTGCACTCGAATCGTTTTAAGGACTTGCGGGAAGGAAATTGTTATTATTGTCGTTCTTCCTGTCGTTGCATATTCAAGATTCATTGAAGGATTGCTGCCGTGAAAAGAGTCGTCGTAAGAAGATTTCAAGTGTTTGCTGTTGGGGGGAGGAAGTGAAAAATCCCTTCTTATCAAAAGAAGGAACTTAATTATATATAATTAGTGCACCATTAGTGTTGTTTGTTGATTGTTACCGGAGGCTGAGGTTTTTATTTATTTATTTATTTATATATTTTTTACATCAATTAAGGGGCATTTAAAAAAGCTGCTGTTATAATCGCAGAATAATAAGGAGGAAATAGGCACCTACCTACCTACCTACATACATACAAAGGGAATCTTTTCACAGAGAAAATCTCCTTCCTGCAGGATTATTTTGGAATTTTTTTTTTTTATTATTTATTTAAGACCAGTCTGAGTCTTTCATAATGAAGCTGACAAATAAGCGCCGTGATATGCTCTAGCTAACGTTGCCCCATGGGTTTTTAAATTTTTTTTGTTGTTGCTGCTGATGCCGTCATTAGACTTCTGGCTTATATCTTTACATGCATATATATACTTACATATGCACACTGAGTTTCACCGCAGTGTCACCACGGTTTTTCTGTCCAGAAACTTATTTTGGAATTTCTAAATACAAAAGCCTTTCTCTTTGGTGCTAACGAGCCCTGCACACATAACATTCTGCAAACAACTGATGTTAGAGTAACTGCAGTCTTTCTAACCTTTTCACTAATTAAATAAAAAAAATTAAAAAAACAGAGACAAAAAGGAGAGTGTCGTTGGAGCAGGCCTAGGCACGTGTTTTCCTCAAAAGCCTATTGAATTTTTGAATCAAAGCGACTACATCGAAATCTTAACCGAACCCAATTCCAACAACGTGTCTCCGACTAAATTGTATTATAAACCAGTGACAAGGGTGATGAAAATGAATTCACGAGTGCAGAAAATTCGCCGGTAATTAGTGCAGTGATTGAGTTTTTTTTTCCCCGTTATAGACATTTTCCTCCATGACGCCGCACCGCCCGCCCACAGTCCTAGTCTAATTTCGTCCCCGTATGAATCAAACGAACACAATTCTTCAAAACATCGGTACTTTTCGAATAAAGGTGATTCTAGCCAATTTAACACCGCGGAAAATTCCCTCTGAGTGCGGATTGAAAGGTAAAGAACGAATTTTTTCAACAAAAGGATTTAAAACTGGAAACAGGAAGAATTAGAGAGTGTCCATTTGATCAATTGAATCTGGACATTGGACGTATACCTTTTGACGAGAAGTTTTCATTGGTTTGACTAGCGCGCGGGAAAAGTGTTTTTCGAATAAAAGGAAGTGTAAATTTTTTTCTGATTTTTTTGTCTGTGACAGTGTATTACAGTGTCCTGTAGTAGTAAAAAAAAATGAAAAGTGAAGTTAAGTGAGCCAAGTTTGATTGCTTTCATCAGCTTTATGCTGTAGCTGTGCTATTAAATATAGCTTTAGTCCACGTATAGTCAGAATTGTGTCATGCTTATTGATAACTTGTTCAGGATGGCCACTGTTCGTGTTATCTTGGGGGTCATCTGCATGACTGTTTTTATTACGTCAACCAATTCGACCGCATCAACATCAAACGGATTAGCTGCTAATGGTGAGTTTAAGTATTTTGATTGTTTTTGTTTTTTTTTTTAATCCTGTTATCTGTGAGGTATTTTTCTATGGGGGATGATGATGATGATAACATGTAAAGTGCGTTCATTACGAATTTTATGTATATTTTCCTGATATTAATCTGAGGATTACAAAGTCACATCTAAAGATTAGATAAGGAACAGAATTTTGATTTTTCTGAATTTTGCTTATTAATTTTTAAATTTCATTGATAGTCAAAACAAGGAGGCGCGGGTCAGCCAGCTGAGCATAGTACTTCACTTGTATACGTATAGTAAATTTAGGGTTTTGGTGCAAAACATATGTATTTCAATGAGCAATGGGAGTGAAAACTAAAATTTGAATTTTATATTTTTCGATTTCAACTGTGTTACTATTTATTAATATAACTAAGAACAAAAAAAAGATATTTTTGTACTTCTTCTTTATATCTGACATTGCTTATGAATGATTTTGAAGAGCTGGCAAATATTACCTAAGTTTAACACATTACGGTCCGCTGTGTTCCACATTAAACTTCATATGAAGTCCGGGCGAAGTTCCATCTCAGATTTGGCTGAAAGTTTCACAGTTGGTAGGGAATACCATAGTAACTCACACACATTTTTTTTGTTTTCACCTACCACCCCCCCCCACCCCACTCCCCCACTAGGGGGTTAGAAATTTCGTAATTTTACAATGAAGCATCATTTACAAAAAATGATATCTCGAGAAAGGAGCAACCGATTTTTCTGATTCAAATGTCAAATGAAGCTTAATGCTTTATATTTTTTGTTAAAAAATATAGCAGCACCGAACGAAAAAAAATTTCTGTTAATAATAGTATTTAAAAAAAAGAAAATAGTATTATTTACTAGTGAGGACCTCTAGCATTTTTTTCTATTTGTATAGTGAAGCTAGAAATTTTATCTATCTATGCACAAAAAATTGCAATGATATTCGGCTTTGTTTTTGAGATATGACTTTTTAACGTCACCGTATACCCAAAGTAACCTGTATGGGAGCAAGCACTGTACTGAGGGGAATATATTTTTTATTACTGTGGACTTCTAGCACTTTTTTTGTATTTTTGGTTTGAAATAGCACACAAATTAAGGATTAAAATGCCTATAATAACACGTTGGAAATGGTTCAAGAAAGTGTTGGAGGTGGCATCACTTAGCAAAAATAACGGTTTTTAGCGCCAAATCGACCGAAAAGTGGGGTTGAAAAAAAGTAACAGATTTTTTGTTATGTACTCGCTGAAACCTTTCCAAAAAGTACCCACATGGCGGGATTCGGAAGAAAGTAAAAATCGCGATTTCAAAAATCAAATTTGGAACTTTTCGCAGGAGTTGTCGCGGTTAAATTGGCTCAGAATTTAAACAAAAGCGCCAAATTCATTCGGATCTTCCGGAAATTTCGTATAGATAATCTCCTAAGAAGCGTGCATCCATGAAAACATATAAAATTGGATTTAACGACAATTCGGTTAAGCAATTTTCGAAATGAATTTTTCAGACAGAAATTTTGGACGTCGAAAATTAATTCTCACAACGAATTTGGGAGGGGAGGGAAAATATTATCAAAATATCAAACAAAAAAAAAAAAAAAATCACAAAATGAGTAGCAAAAGGAATGTTGCAAATCAGAAAATAATTAGTCGAGATTTTGGGTGGGGGTGGTTTGCTTGATTACGACGTCGCTAAATACTTTTCGTCGTGAAATTGTGGAAGGAAGGAAATTACGATAATTTACATGAAACAATAATGCTCTATCCACCGAAATAGTTGAATAAAACCAATTACGAAATATGAGTAAAAAATTTTTCGCAATTGTGTAAATTGAATTAAAAATATTTTATTAGTACAAATTATTTACATAATAGTAATAACTACTCTGTTTTATAAAATATCCTAATAAGTATAAGTAAAAGAAATAACAAAAATGTACACCTACATATAAAGCTAAAGCAAAAATGGTACATAATTTTTGGGTTTAAAATTAAAATTATATAAGTGAGTATTGAAATGTGAATCTTCTGATGAAAGCAAAATTTTTATTTAGTAATTTTGCTTTGAATGATATGCATTGTAGCATATACCAACATGCAAAGGAACTTTGCAATGTTTGCACATCAATGTTGTCTCCTTACGGGATTTATGCAAAATACAAACTCTACAGACTCTTTTAGGCTGATTTATATTTTTTCCTTTAGGTATTTTAATGAGTTGATGCTTTATGGAATCCTTAGATATTCGATCGACTAAATCAGAACGAATTCTAGAGATAGATGCCTGCATAGTGGATGTAGATGGGGCCTCGGGATCTTCAGTTTCCATTTGAGTAATCTCCAACCATGCCTTTGCCGTATTCAATAAAAAACTTTGTACTTCATTTTATTGGACATGTCAAGTGGTTTGTGAAGAAAGAGGTAATCCGCCATCTTGTTGCGTCCGCCATATTGTGTTTAGAATGACGCAACATAGCTTATCGTATTATGCTCGTGAAACCCTTTTATTTGATGCCCATGTCAAAGGGGCTGTGAAAAAAGAGGTAATCCGCCCTCTTGTGGCGTCCACCATTTTGGGTTTAGAATGACGTCACATAGATTATCGTATTCTTCTACTCGTCCATCCCTTTTATTTGGTATCCATATCAGAAGGGTCGGACCATAAATAACTACATACTACATAAAATCGTTGAAGTGTATTGTCATCGGAACTACATATATGTTCAAAATTTCAACCCAATCGGTTAAGTAGAAGTAGTTGAAAAATCCGCCGAAATATTTGAAACTAACAAACAAATATACGAAAATGAAGCTAAATAAATATAAAACCTATTCTATTGACTTATTTGTAAAAAAAAATAACTAATTATACATTTCTGTATTTTGCAATCTATTTTTCACGTTACTAAAATATTTACAAATGTATATACTTCCATCTCTTCAAAGAAATTTAAATCTGTATCATGTTCTTATGACATTTTTTTGAACATAAATATACAATATTTTTAACACGCGTAAACGCGTGAACGGACCGTAACGTGTTAACGGGGTCAGAGCTTCAAAAATCACAATTTTTGAGATTTTTCAAGCGAAAATTTAATACATACAAATTTTGTTTTGTTTTGTATACTAACATACATAAACTATTAAAAATTTTTTTTTTTTCAAAAATGAAATTATTAATGTAATGCTGCAAAAGGTCATCCATCCCGTGATGATCTGCTCGAGAAAGAAAGGACCTTTCTGAACTGAAAGAAAAATTCAAGTTTTCCTCAAAAATTTAGCCAACTATTTTACTAAATTTTTGAAAATTTTAACTAAAAAAAAAAGGCTGTGCTTAATTGAAATTATTCTAACGAGCGACCTTTTGACTAAATTGCAAGTTGAATCAATGTAAATTGATTGATTTACATCGAGAACCGATACGAAAATAGTGTTTTTTGGGAAATCGCGTTTAAAGTTTAAATTTCTTTTCTTTTATCGATAAATAGTTATTGGGCCCTATTCTGTAATTTTTCATAAAATAATATTTTATGTTATTTTATGGCGAAAAAATCCCTTCTTCATAAAATGAAAATAAAATATTTTAAAAATTCGTATTCTGTCGTGGTTCCATAAAATTATTTTATGAATTCTTTTATGAACACGTAACATAAAATATTTAGTACATTCCGATATGTTTTCTATTACTTTTTGAACAGCTGGTCAATTGACATTTGCGTGATACTCTATCAAATCACCCACTAAATAATCATTTATGAAAGCAGCTGCTTTCTTAATAGCTCTTGAGATACTTTTGGTGTAAAAGTTCTAAAATATGACAACTCCTGACTGGAGTTTAATACGAACCATGTCCGTAGAAATGCAAAGCAGCAGAAAGACATCCTTTCCGTTCAATTTTAGATTCCTAACTCAAAGTGAACGGAATAGATGTGTTTCCGGTATGAGGCTATAGTTACTCTATAAGTATTTGAATTTGTTTTCTTAAAACCAAACATTTTGGGTATAAATTAGAATTATTCATAAGTTTGCAAAATAAGTTTACAAATCACAATATAAGAAGTTTATTAATTATCCAGCCGGAAGAACTTTTGAAGCCCCAGGCTGGGCAACTCACATGGATCGTAGGAATCGAGAAGATATCGTATCGTATGATCTCTTCTGCATAAAATTAAAACCTAGGCAAATATAATTAAGTTTTTATATTTTACCATACACTGCAGTGGTGCGAATTTCTACAATTTCTAACAAAATTGTAATTTTTATGTATGGCGGTGGACATTTTAGTTTGTAATTAAAACAATTTTCGCACAACGAATGTTCATTGACGCATGTCATTTTCATAAAATGCGTCAAAATACCTTTAAAATGTGCTGCTTAGGTTCTTTTATGTTACGCTCCATAACAGGAAATATTTTATGTTACGATGCATAAAATAAAATAATATTTCTGGTACAGAATAGGATTTTAGGGAAATATTTTATTTTAAGGCATAACATAACATAAAATGATAAAATTTTACCGACAGAATAGGGCCCATTGTTTGATTTAGCCTTTATTCATCCATTCCGGGTATATAGATAAAAGCAAATAATATTATCATTACCTAGACAAGGATTAATAAAGGATCATAAAACTACGCGTAACTATACCTACTTTTTTTTTCAGATAATATCAAAAATATTTTCTGATCTTAAGAAGGAATCAAAAATTTTCAGACGCATGCACAGACTCATTTAAGTCCCCATAACTCAACAATAATCAATTGAATTTAAACGTAATATTTTATTAGCGAAATCTAGACATTTTATACTACGAAAAAATGCAAAAAACATAATCGTTTTTTTTTTTAACTGTCATCCTGTTGGTCCCCTTTAATTGGAAACTCCACATTTATCAGATTTCTGTTCTGAAGATAGTTTTGGACGCTCAATTTATTGATGAATTGTAGTAAAATAAAGTTTAAGCAAAAGTCAATTTGAGTTGAGTAGTTCTTTGGCTTTATATACTCGAGAGCCGACTTGAACCGGCGACTGAGAATTATTTGCGTTGATTTTTGTTTGAAAAAAAAAAAAACAGTCGATAACGTGTAATTGAAATGAGAAAAACCCTAAAACGACTTCCGAGAGATAATTTAGAAGTGGGGAAAGATTTACTGGATCTCAGGTTACTTCAAACATTACGGAAGGACTAGGTGGCTTGGGTTATTGATGAAATTATTATTTAAACCGATTAAAACACTTGTTTCAATTTTTAATTTATGTATTTATATCTTAAATAAAGAACCAAAAAAAGAAAAAAAAAAGAACTGGAAGTATCCTACAATTTTAAGGTAGAAAATTGCCGTTCTTCTCAAACGTTGACATTTCGTAACTTTGGAAATATAGGCTTACAGCAACTTCTTCTTAGGACTGATTCCATCCCTTGGAGCAACATTTATCATCTTCAATGCGTGGATGATAAGCTCTTTATGTTTGAAAGCCATATTCGCGATATACTAAATGAGTTTGCTCCATTAAGAACTCGCGCTGTTCGTTCGGATAATATTCCCTGGTTCTCGCCTGAGATCAAGCGCTTGATTGACGAGCGCAAGTTTCTATATCGTAGGTTCGTTGTCAGTAAGAATATCATACACCGCGCTGCTTGCAAAACAATTCGAAATCTGGTCAACTCCAAGATTAAAGTTGTCAAGCGCAAATATTACGCCAAGAAACTCAATATTCATAATCCACCTAAAAAGCTTTAGAATAATCTAAAAAAATACAGCGTGCACAAGCAGAACTGCTCCAATCACATTGATCTGGATCCCAATCTCCTGAATGCTTATACTGTTGGTTCAGAGGAGGTGTGCAAGGCATTTTATGGTATAAAATCTGTGGCCACAGGATCAGACGGTATACCTCCAAAATTTATAAAGATTCTTTTACCATCAATTTTGTATATCATAACACACATCTTTAATACCTGCCTGACGACGTCCGTATTTCCACGTGCCTGGAAACATGCTGTAGTATTACCTGTTGCAAAATCCTCCTATCCCAGTACTCCTTCAGATTTCCGGCACATCATTAGTATACTGTGCTATCTCTCTAAGGCACTAGAAAGGCTATTGTGTAATCAGTTAGAACAATACTTCATAAGCCATTCGCTTCTCACGCAATGGCAATCCGGATATCGGAAAAACCACAGTTGTGAGACCGCTCTCTTAAGGATTACAACAGACCTCCGGCTGGCACTTGATAGACACGAAATTTGCTACTTGTCTCTGTTGAATTTTTCGAAGGCTTTCGATAGCCTTAAGTCTAAACTACTTTTGGATAAACTCTCTGACAGATTCAAACTCAGTAGGGTTGCCATTAAATTCATCTACAGTTTCCTGTCGGAACGCACGCAATAGGTTAAAATACTGAGCTCTTTATCTACAACTGCTACTGTAAATTGAATTCAAACTATTCCGTCGAAATCTTATCTCATATTATCATAAAGGATGTTCTGCTGGGCGTGACTCAGTACTTCTCTGTAAAATAATAAAAGTTTGGGGTGTGAGTAAAATCAAAATTTTATTCAGTGAGTACCTACTTATCCCTAACAACTTACACTCACTCATAGAGTATCTTGACGGATCCATTGTCAACTCAGCCGTACATACTAGGATGTATATGTGCTATTTTGTTGAAGAATGTGTGTACCTGTGATGAAGATCGACAACAGATTCGCGGACATCGTTCATAGATCACACACTAATTGACATACAATTAGCCAATCAACATGATCTTCACCTATAATCAATTATACAATCCAATGAACAATTTATACTTTATTATGGCCACAACTCTTTATAGAGCATGTTTTATAAAATTGTTGTTAAAAACGTTTTGTGAGCTTTAAAAAAACCTTTATAGAGTTATTTGGGCGCACTGTATAAGAGTTGCGAACCCTAATTTATAAAGCAATAATAAAACATTTGAGCAGTCTTTTGTTAAAACTTATTTGTGTATTTGTGTAATATGTTTCTATTGTTGTCTTATTCTTTCTTTATGAAAAATATATGTAGCGGTACTAAATATGCGCTTGCAATGGATTACACGAACGTAACGCTCAAAATACTACCAACACTGGGTTTGAGTATCTCTGATACTGGGAGATTTGGCAGTCACTTGGAGTTAACGAGACCTATGACAAGTGGCTTTTCTTACTACGCCGTGCCATACATTTTGTAATTCTAATATATATAGTATTTGTAATTTGTGGAGTAATTTAGTAATAATAATAAACACATAAAAAGTGACTATGTGATTGCTTTTTTTATTTGCTATATGCTAAACATTTACTTCAGAAATGTGTGAGCGGGAAAAATAATTTATGAAATCAGACATTGTCATCCAACATAATTTTATTGGCAATAATGTTTGCGTAATGCTTAAACATTAATTTTCGATTAATATTGGAATAAAATTTCATTTTATTGTAAAAGTTATATTTCTAGCTCGAAAAAATACAACGCCCCTTTAATTTCTAAAAATAAATGAACTCAAAAAAATATTTATTATTAAATATATTTTTAGTTAAGTTCCTTATCGTTTATAAAAATTAAAAATTAAGAGGGAAATTATCAAATTTTTTTTTTATTCGAAAAAAGGATTTGCGTGTCAATAAATAAACGAAAAAGTTAAATGTTAAAATTTAATATATTCACTTTTTTTTTATAATAAAATCGCCGAATGTTTTCACCTCACTTTACAGGTGTAAAGCCCTATATACAATGAGCGCCGTACTTTTTTACGCGCCGCAAAATAAGTTTGAATCAATGGTTTTCATATATAGCTAGAGCCCATGATAGAAAGATAACAAGGTATGGCCGATTCGAGAGAAACTTTTTGGGTTACTAAGTCATGCGGACACAAATATCATTGCCAATGACAAAAGTAATTTTGAAATTGTCAAATTTCCAAGTAAAGAAGACAAACTCTTGTAATCTTATGATCGAAAATGAGTGTTCCCTCAACAGAAATATTGTGGACAGCGTATAAAACTGGAGGAATACGAAAGGGAGTTTATAGAGGATATATTTAGACAATATTTCAGGAAATTGAATTGGACAAACTTTACTAGAACTGAACTTACTCTTTTCAGTATAGATATTTTCGGAGAATGTGCTGGAGGAATATCAGGTAGAATAACAATACCTCTAGATGTCGTAACGACAAGAATTATGTCAGCTGATCATGCAACAGGAAGCAAAATAAGTATACGTCTCATGTAGTTAAAACTATACTTCGAGGAAAAGGCATGAGAGGAATTCATTTTAAATTGGAAACTCATCTATAAATAATTATTATATTCAAAATAATAAATGTTACAAGGCTTTATATACGATAGCAATTTCATTTTGTTTTACAATACGGTTGTCATGTATGTTTCCTTTCCATGTTTATAAATGAAGTGAACATTTTTGCCATTTGGCACAATTAATTTTGTAGTATCATTAAACATGATACCCATTCCTTCGACACGCAGTTGTTATCCAAGGCCGTACTTATCACTATAATCAACCAATTTGGATATCCAGAAAACAGGCAGTGCTGCTGCATCTGTGTTTAGTGTTTATAGTTGCTCATATAAATTAATTTCATCTCACCTGTACCCGTAATTATTCCTGAGTCCAGTTTTGTATCGTTCACTGCCATCATATTTATTTTAATTAAAGTTGTTCTCCTGCTTCCCTTGCTCTCATGATTCTCCAACAGATCAGAACATTGTGCCATTGTCAACTCAAAATTAAGAAATTGCCTGACTGTTGGCCGTTTTTCGGGATTAGACTGCGACATTACAATTATTATATCAACTTGACACAACGACAGATTTCACTGAATGGCAATAGTCACCAATTGACGTAAGCATTCAATTGACAGAAATGTCGGCCATATCTTGTTAATATTTGTATCATAGCTAGAGCCAATGTAAGCCGCGCCACTTTGGGGCACCCCAAAGTGTGATCAAACTTTAAACTTTGCGGCGCGTTGTTTTTTTTTCTACGTTTGTTCCTTGTTTCATTTGAAGAGAACAAATAAAATTACTGACAAGTTTGAAATGAAAAATTTCACTTTTTTGGTAATAATTTTTTAATAAACTTTTAGGCCAAGAATATTTGCTTTAATTATCATACGTAATTTTTTTTTATTCATTTTTCACAATTTTACCGAAATAATTAACACATCTCAGATAATTCGAACGGTCAAATGTAAAAAAACGCGTGGCTCTCATTGTATCATAAACGTCACAAAACGGCGCCGCAATAAAAAAAAAAAAAGGCGCGGCACACATTGTATCTAGGGCTTTATAAAACATTTTAGATTCGTGTGAAATTGTCGGGATTGGAAATATCAAAGTACACTCCATGTAATACTTAGTTTTACACAAGCTAATAGGTATTTGTATTTAATACCAATAAAAATAATTCCATTTTTTATCAAGTTGTCATAAATGGTAAAATACAGCTTTCGAGTTTTATAAAGTGGAAATCCCTTGCTCAAATCAAGTCGCAACCAAATGGTTTTAGTTATAAGTGTTCTAATTTATTTTTTAATAGCTTTACAAAACTCTTTGGCAACTAAATTGCTCCGGAAGCTAAATTGTTTTAAAAGGCATTTAAAAGATTTGTTTCCAATTATTATAAAATACTTATAGAATAAATTAGCATATACATATACACTGCACCCACCTTATTAATTTATTAAGCACTTGAAATTATGTTTTTAATTTTACACTCTCAAATTCTTATTCTTTTACTGGAACTCCTTGAATCACGAATTCTGTGCCACCTTGCCATCCGTGGACTATTGCTCTCTGATCCCTTTTTTTTCATTCCTTTATTTTTCTAAAAATGTATTTCCATGAACCCCATAATAAAGTATGTTACATTCTCTATGAGTTCAATGGAAAACGAATAAGACAGGGATATTCATGTAGTGTAGTGGTGTGCTAGTAAACATGTTTACTACTCATGAAATTCATAGGAATTTCATGATTAATGGATATAGCAAGGGCAGCGTGCGCAGTAACTACATTTTATATTACTTTAGAAATTTCTGGTTTTAAGAAATCTCACCTTCTTCTTTTTGCATGTTGACACGATAATTAATTCAAAAAGAAAGAAATTGGCAATCTACGATAACGTTCAATGAAAAGCTTGTTACAGTCCTCAAGGAAGTTTGCCTTCGTATGTAGTAGTAGTAGTAGTTTATTAGTTATTCATAACTTTCTTATAAACAGTTAACACTTATACGGGAAATTTATCCCTTATAAACTTAATTATTTCTGCCTTAAAACTTCTTAAATTTCTATTATTCTTGATGCTACTTGGTAATTCATTAAAAACTTTTAGACCATTATATATTAACATATTCTGCGTTTTGGTATTCCTAAATTTAGGTAGTCGAAAATTTTCATTATTTCTTAACATATATCCCTGTTCAATACCTACATACCTAAGATTCCTGGATAAGTATTTCGGTAATAAATTATACCTTATTTTAAATATAACTACTAACACATTCCATATCAGCCTTTGCTCTATACTCAACCATTTTAATGATTCTAAAACAAAGCGAGTTGGCGTAAATCTTCCAACCTTCAATATAGATTTCATTCCCTTATTTTGTAGCACCTGCCATCTTTTTTTAAAACTTCTTGATATTCAAAATGTGGTTTTATCATGACATTGAAAACCTTAATTGATGTAGCATTAGACATTTCCTTACTTATCCTTCTAAAATAAGAGACCTTTTTACCTATTTTTTTAGTAACATATTCACAATGTTCTTTAAAGCTTAACTTATTATCCATTATCACACCTAAGTATTTTATATCAGTAACATTTTCAATTTCCGCACCATCAATATATATATTAGCATTAAAACTTGAATTTATCGCCATACATTTTGTCTTTGAAATGTTCACTTTTAACTTATTCCCCTTCAACCATGCACTTAAACGATCTATATCAGATTGTAATTTCACTTCGCAAACCCTTATATTCTCTGCTGCAATATATAATAGCGCGTCATCCGCGAAAAGCACCAGTTTAGCATGCTCCAAGATACAGCCCATATCATTAATGTAAATCAGGAATAGTAGCGTTCCCAGGACTGATCCTTGTGGTACCCCAAAATTCGTCTCTAGCGATGCCGATTTTGTACCACCCACCTTCGTACGCTGTTTTCTCCCTTTTAAGAACGATTCAAACCATCTTAACTCCTTGTTTTTGATCCCGTATTTATGCAATTTTGCAACCAGTATTTCTCTATCAACTGTCTCGAATGCCCGCTTTATGTCTAAGAACACAGCTAGTATAACCTCTCCATCATGCACACATTGTTTCCACTCCAATATTACCCATGCTAAAGCTGTCTCGCAGGAATGTGCCTTACGAAACCCAGATTGCTGTTCCCAAGTTGGTTATTTTTTTTCCATGTACTCCTTAAATTGTATTTGTACTACTTTTTCTATTCCCTTCTCATATATCGGAAGCATATTAACTGGCCTGAACTCGCTACATTTTTTAGTACCAGCTATTTTTCTAATTGGAACTAATTGGAACTATATTGTATGTGTTATGTGTCGTGTTGTTATTTGAACTAATGATACAGCTGAACTTTTTTTTTAGTCAATATATCTTTTGGCGGCCCAATACTGATACTATATGTTGGAGGGCATACTCCTCGCCATCGTATTGTTTTGACGAGCTTCATCCCTTGAAGTTTTCCCTCGTCGTAAGGCGTACCTGAAATGCATAAGTACATTTACCTAATCGGTATGACCCGCCTAATGCATTATGATGCACCCCGGATATATATAGAGCCGAGTGGGGCTAATAGCGTAAAGGAGCGGATTTAATTTAGTCATCCTCATGGAAAAAAATTAATACTCAACACGAACGAGTGAAATTGCTTTTCGTATATTTTATGTACACATAACATTTATTCATATGCATTAGTTTTATAGTTTTGGAAGCTTAGAAGTAAATTTAGCAGTTATGTACTAATCAAAATTAAAACTGTTAATTTTGTTGATTTTGAAAAAAAAAATATGTCACTTAATTTGAAGTAATAGTTGTAGCAGCAGTCGTAGATCCAGGGCCGTAGCTAGGGGAGGGCATAGAGGGGCAATACCCTACATTAAAAATTGCCAACTTATTCCGTATTCTGCGGCGCCGTCATAAAAGTCATCGCGGCCAGTCTGTATGATTGGCAACACTGACCAGTCAACCACTATTCGGCCATATTTGCACTGCTTACCTCCTCAATGATGATGATATTGCAAAAAGTATTGACATCATAGGAAATACGACTCACAAAGTTACTAGAAAAAAAAAACAAAAAATAATAATGTATTCTGTAACCGGCTGATGAGTCTTTACAGGCATTACCGGGTCGAAGCATGAGATTGAAGGATGCCATATCAATAATAAAATGTGTCCAGGAAGAATTTGAGGTCAGAAGAAATATATGAAACAATTTTGAAAGAAGCTGAGAATACCATATTGTAGAAAAGAATCTCATAATAATTCCCAGAACAGAAGAGCAAGTAAAGGCAAGACATCTGGATTATTAAATGCTGTATGGTTCATGACCTTCTCGTCAAAACACTGCAGGCATAATTTCAGCTCCCCCATTTAAAGAGGAATATTATGAAACTGTAGACATAATAACAGTTGACATGAAAAGAAGGTTTGAGGACAATGAGTATCTAGATTCAATTTTGTGTCTTGATGAGTTGGAAAGTTTAAATCTGTTCAACATATAAATATATAAAAAAACACATCCGTATTTTCTACTGTTGTGAAAAGGTACATGAATGAGTTGCATAGCCGAGGAGATCAGAGCGAAAACACATTAGAATTTCTATACAGACAAAGGGAATCCTTCAGAGATACGTATGAACTATTTGTAACAGTCGCAATAATCGGATGTAGTACTGCTGCGTGCGAATCTACCTTTTCGATACTAATTTCTATCAATAAGCCTCAAATAATGTCGATGGCTCTCGACATAATGGTAGGTTTGATGTTTCTTGCATTTGAATGGAAAATAACAGACACAAAAGATTTTGACGAAGTGCTACGACAATTCCACAATATGGTAAATCGAAGACTGCAATTATATTGAATATTTTTACCATATTGTGTTTCTTGTTTGATCCATTTATTTATTTTTATTGTACATACATGTTTTAGTTCACGTATAAAAAAATGTAATAAAGTGAGGGTTCTAGAAGCTTACTTTTTCAAAAATATGTCCCTTAACCTGAACAGTTGTACCCCAAATTCACCGAAAATTTGCGCCCTACTTCAAATTTCTGATGCCCCACCTTTAATTTGGTTCTCGCTATACGGGCCTGCGTAGATCTTGTAGTTTTGAAGTCATAAAGTAAATTTAGTAGTAGTATATTAACCAAAATGTAAAATTGTTAACTTTGTCGATTTTCGCGAAGCCACTTAGCCATTCATTCTCTTCAATTTAGAATTGGATTTCAGCTCTTTCTTGCTCTATTTCCTGTCGGAGATAACTTTACATATGTTCATTATCGCATTGTATGTAGGAAGATTGTCCATGGTTCCAAAGTTCCAGAGAAAAAGTACTGTAAAAATTATATATAAATGAAGTGAAAAAAAAGTAAACTAAAACAAGAAAAATGAGATAACAAATCTAATAATTACAAAGTAACAAAAGACATATAACCAAAAATTATTTTAACAAGAGAAAAATTAAAGAAAGTAACGAAGATAATTTAATTTTCAATGATAATAAGATAGAGAGCTACTATGTGTAAAGCGCAAATTTTAGATAAACTGTACATTGCAAGTAAAAAAAAAAAAACAAAAAGGACATAAACAAAGCCAAAATTATTAAAGAAATAAATATTAAATAAAAGATAAAAGTCATTGGTTATGACTAGTTCAAATCATTGAATAAATAACTAATAAGTAAACGGCATATCGGGTGAAAACGTAAGCCACTCGACGAAATGCATTAGTGTGCTCTGTTTGTATTCGTTTCGTCATAGCAGTAATTAAATTCTGACATTCTGAAATGGAACATTTTTCATAATCCAAATTCCTATGTAAAATAAACAAATTATCAGCTCCCCCGTATTTTCAGATAATATTTCGTGGCGTTGCCTTTGTATGACTGGAATAATTTAGGCACCAACTGACAATTCAATTGTAAACAAATAAACCGGCGTTGGTAAAATGTTAAATCTTTTGCCGTGGCTCTTTATTTTTATAGATATTTCACTTTTATTATGTTTAAAACAATATAATTAATAAGTAAAGCTATTAAGCTTAGTTGAAGAATGCTTTCCCACGACAATAACTCCGTTCGTTCCTGCAGCACAGCACAGCGAACTTCATTACGGTTTTTTAAGACTCCGGAGTCTTTACTACATAAATAATTGTTTACAAAAGTATATTTTACACTAATTTTACACTACTATTAAGAAAATATGAAAATATCCCGTTAAATTATTTATTTATTAGAATATCGCGAATTCAAATCCGATAACTTCTTTTCAAAATAATGAAATGACAGAATGTTGAACTGACACAAAATAGCGACGACGCCCTCTTGTCATCCCCCCCCCCGCCCATAGGTCACACTGTCATTGAAATGTTTACACAAGTACACTCTATTCGCACGATACCCCGATTCCTTATTAGTTATTTATTCAATGGTTCAAATGTGGACTACAAGTTAACATATCGTAATAAGCGAACGCAATCATTTGCAAATTTCGACGGATGTACTAAAGTCACTTTAAGACTTTCATGTTAAATGGCGCTCCAGCTGGCACTTTGGGCCTTGCAGTAGCGAACGGATGGATGAATTCAGAGTTATTTGTGGAAGTAATGCGTCACTTTATTAAATTCTCTGCAACTACGCCAGAAAATCCTTCTTGCATGATAATAGACAACCACGAATCTCATTTGTCTATAGAGGCCATTGATTTGGCCAAAAGCGCTGGTGTAACCATTTTGACGCTTCCTCCGCACTCAACCGCAAAGCTGAAACCACTGGATGTGGGATTGCTATCACCATTCAAGACCTACTATAACTCAGCATTAGACTCCTGGCTCTTGCGCAATCCAGGAAAACCACTGACGATCTACGAAGTTGCTGAATGCGTAGGCTATGCATATTCAAGAGCTATGACACCAGTTAATATATGCAGTGCTTTCAAGAAGTGTGGAATTTTTCCATACAACAAAGATATTTTTTGTGACGAGGACTTTTTGCCGAGTACAGTAACGGATAGACCTATATATGACGAAATTTCTTTGAGGGCAAATCATATGCCAGAATCGCAAACAAGGGAGAAAATTGAACGTTCAAGCTCAATAACAATAGTACCTGCAAAAATTACCTCTCCAACAAATAGCTCAACTGTTGCGTTTTCCATAAGAGCTTCTTCTGATTCTACTGAACATTTTCAGATCCGTTCGAATAACATAATTGCAATACCCGCTAGTGAAGATGTAGGTAGGCCGTCATGCTCTTTCATAACACCAGAAATGTTCCGCAAACCGTTGAAAGCTGGACCGCGCACTAAGAAAAAACCAAGAAAACTAGGAAGAAGTGTTATTGCAACCAATACTCCGGAAAAGAACGCTATAGCAGACCAACGGGAAGAAACTAAACGTAGGAAAGAGGGGAAAAAAGTAAAGCGAGTGGTTTTTGCAGATATTACCACTAAAGTACGGAATACTACTCAGAAAAAAAGAAAAATTGAATCTGACTCCGAAGAAGAAGAAATGGTTCTTAGTTTAAATACCAAAAGTCACCGGGTGGGCCAAAAGTCACCATGGGGTTTAAAAATTTAATAACTTTTTCGTTTTTTTTTTTTTTTTTATTTTTATTTTTTAGATTATATAAATAACATCTGGAGAATAAATAATGGAGAGATTCACAACTGAAAAATAAAAAAAATAAAAAAGTTATTAAATTTTTAAACCCCATGGTGACTTTTGGCCCACCCTGTAGTTCATCTGGCGGAGAATGGGAAGAAAAGCAAAGTGATGAAGACGAAGATATTATGTTAACAGACGATTTTCCTCCTCTACCACGAGTTCCTCAGGACGGTGACTATGTCTTGATAGTGTTCTCTACAAAGAAGATCAGGGTATACTATATTGGAATCATCTTAGAGAGCAACCCGGGAGGGGATGATGTTTGCGTCTCTTTCATGAGAATGAAATGCAGAAATAAACAAACATACTATATGCCCCTGGAACCAGATATGTCTGATGTTAAAAGATCTGACATAAAACTTATTTTACCACCACCAAAAGTAGTGGGTAGTAAAAGGAGTTTGACATATCATTTTGCATTAAATATGTCTCTGCTCAATATGCATTGAAGCTAATTGAATGCATTTGAAACTAAATAAGATTTGAAAGATTTTTTTTCTGTCATTACTTAAGGAAGTGCAATTTTTTATGTTTTTAATATTTAATTCGTGTTTTGTTTTCGTTAAATAAATATATGTTTTGCTTTGATTTATTGGTTTATTTATTATTTACTATATCTAAGGTACATATATAATAATCTGTTTTTCCAATCTGGAGGTAATCAAAATCAACTAGTTCACTGTTCCTTCTGTCTGTTTCACTGTAAACAACACCCTGATTCAGTGTGTACTATCTTTGTATAATCGCTAACTGCATTAATTTCAACTTATTAAAGCAATGGTATATGAAAGGTAACTTAATTGTCTAGCTAATGACATAAAAGTCTATATTGTGGTTTCTACCAGTGTGGTATATTTGAGTTATAATTTCCTTACATTTTATGTATTTGGTATGGTCGAGGACGTGGCTGACTGGCATCGCTATATTTTGTAATTATATTAAACTTGTATGTACCTACGTTGTTAGGAATTCGAATCAATATTAATAACCTAATATCTTTGAATTGCGTAGGAATAAATAAGTTGTAAAATCGATATGGTTGTTGTTCAGCTTTAAGATCGGTTTCGCGATTTAACCGCCCACACGGGAAAAATCATGTGGCGCCCAACACTTACATCTGCGCAGAATCAATAATCTTTTCTAGCGAACCACCCATCTCCTGAGCGAGCCTTTGCGTACCTCGGAGTAAGTCTGATCTCCTAAAACATTAGGCAGTAAAAGATACGAAACAACATATTTATGCAAAATGCCAACAATTATAGAATGCAACTTGGGGAATATTTCTTAAAATATCACACTGCTTGCAATATCTTGTAATAACCTTAAAGCGACGCAGACCCAAATCGCCAGAATGTGTAATGCATCGTTTTCGACTCATGCTAGTGTGCGGTCAGCAACGTTCAGCTTTCGTGAACAATGCACCAATATGGGTTAAGCATTTCTGATGAGGTAAGAATTCAAGGTCAGGCATATTGCACTAGTATCAAAATATTCACTGTAAGATAAATTTAGATACAATTTTTAATCTTATCCCATGCGGGACTCGAAGTCATAATTTTGTTTTAGAATTGATCAGATGGAATAGAAGAATTTTAGACAAACTTTTCATATTTACAATTCCAAATCAAATTATTAAATAAAAGAGAAGAAAAAAAAAACTGTCTCGTCCGGTTTTTTGATAATTTGATTTGAAAATGTAAAAATAAAATTCTTTTTAAGTACAATTACATTGTGTTACAAAAAAAGATAAACTCGATATACTTTTGGCGAAACATAGTGTAGGTTGTAGGCATAGTCGAACTAGAAGTATTTACATATTAGTTGCTGGTATTTGTTGCATTTTTCACGTTTTCACAGTTTTCGCGGTTAAAACCGTGTGCTTCTTCAACTTTCTCTGTGGTTCAATATTATATGGAAATATAGCTGCTTAATGAGTAAAAATTCGATAACTTAGTCAAATTTCAACAGATTTTTGTTACGAAATGCTCATTAGACACGGAATCGAATTCGCTATTAATGGCATGAACAGAAAAAAATATTGTAGAGCAAAATAAGCCATAAAATTGTTGTCAACGTTGATAAAATATTTAAAAAATGGTAAATTTCGAAATGTTTTTGACTGCAAATTCGTGACTTTTCATCGGACCGAAATAAGGAACATGTGGTTAGAAAGGCCTATCTCTCTTCTTTCATATAGCACAAAAAAATTCGACATAGAATAACAAATGACAGAGTTATAAATTATTATATACCTGGACCTACCGAATAATTTTTTTGTTTTTATTTAAAATGAGATTTTTAGGGTGTATGAGAAATTTGTAGTATGCAACTACTTTTAGTTTCACTGGACCTACAACCTACACTATGTCTCGTCAAAAGTACATGTTCGCTGTAACACAGTCTTATTGATTATTGAATAGTTATCAATTTTATTGTATAATTAGGTAAAAAATTCAATTAAATAATTATTGATAAGTCACAAGTTGGTGAAGTAAGAGCTGTAATAATCACTCCAAGTATGTATAAGACTAAATGCCTTTGGGCTTGTCTTCAGTCTTCACCTCCAAGTATAAGAGTTAATGTCTTTGGGCTGCTCGTCGCCGCATAAACAACAGTCAATTTCTTTGGGCTGCTGTAGGATTCCAATAAACAAGACAACTAAAGAATGCCGAATATCAGAGCTATCACAACACGAAAGAGAATTATAGAGGTTAAGAGATATGTCTTGTATCCTATTAAAGTAAAAAAAAAAACCAAAACCAAAAACCAAAAACCAACAATTATACGTAAGAAAAACTTTAGGATGAAGGTTAAGGTGAAGGCAGAGCCATACGGCTCTGGCCCCAAAAAAAGCGAATTATCAAGAATTTTTATTGAGAAGACATTTAAATTTATTAATGTACAAATTTGTACAAATATTATGGTAAATTTTGACTATATTTTAACATTTTTTTATTTGTAAAAATAATAATTTTGATAGCTACTATAGCTGATCTGCAGGAGCTTCTCTAAAAAAAGGCGCCTTGCGGTGACCACGATATCTCTGGACTGGATCATGTAAAATAAAAAAACCAAACGGATTTCGTAATGCATATTGTTGTAACTAATCGAAGGAATAAGCAAAATAATTTTTTTTGACAAAATTGCGGCTTCTCAAAAAAAAAAAAAAAAACAAAATTTTGGCCTTAAATTGTTTATAAAAAAAGAAATATTTATCGGAGAAAAAAAAACCTTCGATTGATTACTAAAAAATATACTTAAGAAGCTTGTGTTAAAATTTAAGACTGATCGGTTCAGTCGTTTCCGAGAAATCTTGGTCACCGACTTTAAAAACACAGTTTTGGGAAAAACGCGTTTAAATTTCAAAAGCACTTTAAATAGAGTAAACAAATTTTTTGTTTCAACTTACATCGAGTCGTCTATTCAAATTTATCTTATAAAAAGAACACTAATGCACTGTCACTTTACTCATCTGAATACATTAGAAGGGAACATTTACAATAGGCAGCTACCCTGATAGCACGACTTCAGGGGTTACCACTACAATCATAATTCTTTTATTCTATAGCCCGAAAAAATGTACTGAAACACTACGGAAAGTTCCGCGCATAAAATGAAACAAAACGCAACTGCCGATATGTTCTGTCTCCCACATTATTGCATCATCTTTTCAGGGCTGATTCAGTACTCACAGAAGCTGTTTAGTTCAGTATTCATAGAAAGATAAAAGTATATTGATAGATTTGTCCCATTCTAATTGGTTTACATCTCTTCAGGGCTTTTAAAGTAGTTTTGAAGTGCATTACATTAACAAATTCAGAATTCGTTTCCAGTTAAATCCATTGGAAGTGCGTCTGAGTGAAGCGCATTTCACATATCAGTAATAAATTGGTAAGAATTGAGAAACATATTTTTAATTATAATAAAAAAAAGTTTTACAATTACAGACAATCTATCGTTTTAGAGGCTCACCAGAGTCAATTGACAAGCCATTGACGCAGTGAAAAGACTATAACTGGAGATGTACTGCTGTGAAAAGGGCTCTTAACTTACTAAATTTAATTAGTAAAGTATTATATATATTAAATATATTTAAAGAAAATAGATTTTTTTATTTTGGAAATGGTGTGATTCTCTTCACTCCTTCAAAACTACTGAAATATGCCCGAATATTGTGGTTCTCTTCACTACTTCAAAACTACTGAAATATGCCTGAATATTGTGCATCTCTTCACTGGTACAAAACTACTGAAAAATACCTGAATATTGCGCTTCTCTTCATTGGCTTAGAAGTACCGAATACATCCCCCAGAGACTACAGCATAAAAGTAATGAAAAACTGATGCTTCCCTCCTGAAAGTGCGGGTTTTCAGTTTTGGTGGCGCTACCTGTCCTGCTCTTACATACGCAAATAAATCATTTAAAAACGCGACAGTGGTTAGTGTTTACCCCTGAATTTTTTCCCGACTGCCTATCCTTTTTCACTGGAGCTGGAAGGCTTCGGTTCAGGCCTCCTGAAGTACATTTTCAGTACTTCTGTGCTATCAGGGTAATTAAAAGGAACAGCCTTCTAGATTAGCGCTGCTGCTCCGGCCTCCTACTTTCAAACGCTCTGACACATTTTTATAAAATGCGTGTAATTTTGAAAATAATCGCCGGATTGACTTGAAATTTTCTGCGTGTGTACTTAAATATATGTACATTACGAAAATGAAATAATAAAAAACATCTATTTATTTTTAAATTCTAACTGTATGTAAACCCTTAAGGTTTAAGGCCCCCATTCATTTGCAGATTATCCTCAGTTTCTGACTGTAGGTGGCCGTTTTCAGTTCAAATCTGTTTTCGCCATGCACTAGTATTAGATCAGGTCTTAAGTTCGAATTATGACATACAGAAAACATTAGATAAACTGACGATTAGCACACACCTACAGTTGGGTCTCAGTCCATATCGTAAAGTTTGTTAGCGTTTGTCGAATTTTCAAACTAATTTTGCCAAAAAAGAAAATTGCTGTTCTAGTAATAATATAAATATTTTATTAAAATTATCAGTAAAGATAAAAAACATTTCTATAGGTAAAAGATTGGTTCTTCATGGACAAAGCATCTCACATAATAAGAGTTTGTTAGTATTTTTTTTCAAATAGAATCATTGCTAGATTTTTTTGTCCACAGTTTTATGAAGCTCTATTAACTCCTTATAATCGTTTTTTTTTAACTGTCGGAATAAGAATCGCCTTTTACTTTTCATAATGCAGAATGTTTACTGTACACTTCAATGAACTCTGAAGTAAGTCTTGTACTTCAGAAACCACAATTATCTAACGAAATTATCAAATGGAGCTGAAAGAATGGATGGACGATGAAATTGTATAATTTGTATGCAGTTTAATAATATGGAGTCCTGTTATCTGACAATGAACTGAATGTGTGTGTTGTATTTATCTACAGATCTACAGTCTGCAGTTCATGGACTGCCGATATGGTTGACAATCAAATTGTACAAATTTTCAACAAACATACGTATATTACCTAGACTGTAGATCAAATCGTAATGGAATTCAAATTTATCTACACTTCGGATCTGCAGGTAATCTCTAAGTGAATGGGGGACTTAAGGATTAACACGGCTTGATAGATTGTCTTAGGAGTTATATTAAAACGCTGTTGAAATTTCCCATAGTATATTACAGTATGTAATGGAAGAGATATTTAATAGTTTTGTTAATTCAGTTTTTCCTGATAAATAAAAATTGGCAGGAGTAAGTCGGGCTCGCGCAACTATAGATTCGTATCAGAACTTTGGTCAAGAGTAAATAAAACTCAATGTTACGTTAACAAATGGGTCACACGTAAAAATATTTATTTTATAATATTTATTGATTTAAACTTTATAAAAATAGTTAAATTTATATTTCATATGTTCTGGGCACTACTGTATTTTCAAATTTTAATAATATTCAAACAGACGGACACAAGAGTAATTTTATAAGACTTGTCTTATAAGTTAACACAAAGAACATCTTTTCTCAGCAACTTTGGGCCTGAAGAAAAAAGCTGTAGTTTTCCTGTTATCTATATGACTCAATTTCTGTTAGGCCTGATAATGGCAAAATTTTAGTTTTAGAAACCCTAAAATAAAAGGAGGGGGGGGGGGCGTATTTTTTGCATATTTTGGACTATATATTTATTACAAATTTACCAAAAATTTTGAATTGTTTTTATTGGAATCCTTGAAAGTATTCTTTTTAATTGATACCAGAGCAAAAAATGGTATGTTTTTTAGGGTTGCAGCCCACCACCATTAAAAATGAAAAAACAAAACTATTTAATAATCTGTGCGCGTCATGAAGACTAAATTTTCTGTCAAATTTAAAATCCCTACTTCACGTCGTTTACTAGAAAAACGGCTGTGACAGCAATGCAATGCTTCCGTTTTTTCCTTTTATTGTACGGAACCCTAAAAATAACAAAATAAACCACACCGTCGACAAAAAATAAAGTACCAGAAAAGGGCTCCGGGAAATAACGCCCAAAAGTGATAAGTGAAATAAGACGTAAAAAGTTTGAGTCTTATTTCCAAATGAAATAAGGCCCGAAATTAGGTGAAAAAAGGCCCAACAAAAAAGTGAACCAAAGCCCAAAATTCAGGTCAAGAGAACAAGAAAAATGAAATAAAGCCCAAAATATTGATAATGTCGTGTGTAAAGAACGCGTCGTGCGTTTTGTCGCGAGTGGGCGGCGGCAAGGGGGTGCAGGGTGCATTGATATTCGATTTAAAGTAAGAACGCGTCGGCAATGGGGTGCAAGCGGCCTGCACCCCTTGTTGACTCCCCCCTCCCGCCGTCTCGCGCGACGAGTTCTTACTTTACACACATCGTTGGGAAATATTTCCTTCATTTTCTGAATTGAGTTTTAGGCATTATTTCATCAGGATAAACTTTGTTTCTTGGGTTTTATTTCATTTACAAATTTTGGATTTTATATCATTATGAAATGACGCCCCAAACCAATTCGTGAAATAACACCCACAAATTTTGAACATTATTTCACATTTGACACGTTAAAATTTATATGGAACTTTCGGGTCTTATTTCACTTATCACTTTTGGACGTTATTTCGTTGGGCGTTATTTCCCCGAGCCCCAGAAAAGGTTCATCAAAATTTTACATCAAAGTAATTTTGCTATTTAAAATTCCTCTTAGTGTGTAAAGTTTTAGTATCAAATCTTTTCTAGTCTCTGTTCTTTGTAAGAATACTCTTTGTTAACAAGATTAAATTATTTTTGTATACCTAAAATTGTGCAAATAAATTGGAAAGAAAGTGCAGATGGGACTTAATCTGATTTTACTTGTACAAAATTTCACTCATGTAAAATATTTTGTAGATTGTCTTTTTACTCTTGTGGTTTGTTGTATGTAACTAAATTAAAACACTTTGAGCGTGATGAATAAGTTTTCCTCTGTGATTCAGAAAAGAAATTTTCTCTTGACCTAAAATAAAGTTCTATTCAGAGTAAAAACATTTGTGTCTAAATTACTTCGAGTTAATAAAATGAATAAATGGCTTATGAGTGGTGACTTGGCTCTGGCTAAAAGCTAAAGGCTAAAAATTACTGAACGTTGGAGGTGATGTTTACCACGTTGCGACTTTAATAGTAATAATAACGACAAAGGAAGAAAAAATTGATATAACCGCTAGTCACAAGAAGAAATTTGAATTAATAATTACAAGAAAAAGAAAAATAAAATGCGAAAACTAACCGGTGCAAGCAATTTACGCATATCAATAAATCTAAACGATTTTAATTACTCCAAGCAGTTATATAATGGACAGTAGGTGTTTAGGCCACACATACATGATGATGGTCCCTCGGCGTAAATTCCATCCACATTTCTAATCCTTCCCACGATGAAATATTTTCTCCTATAGAAAAGGGAAAATGGGAAATACAAAGAACTAAACTCTAAATAAAATTAACAAAAAACTACTTATCTAATAGTTGAGAACTTCCTTCCGTTCATCCAGCGATGTCCAAGCATTCCAATAAATAAGTGTAATACCTGAAACACATAAGAATATTATTATTCATAACAAAAATTGTACAAAACTTTCAACTTACCTCAAAAGTATACCACCATCTCGCATATTTACAATGTCATCAAGTGACATTACTCTAGTCAGTTGGCTTCGCCTTCGCCTCAGTCAGAAGACATGCAAATGATATAAACGTCGCTAGGGCAACACCGAGAGGCGAAAGCTCATAACTGGATGCGGCGGCTATATAAAGCCGACGCGCCGCAGCAGAAAATCATTCTTGGTTCAGAGCTCATCTGATTCGGAGAATAATCCGATTAACAAGAATATTATTCCCAACCTCCAAAATAGAAGAATAATTCTATACTTCAGAGAATAATCTGAAATTCCTATTATTTCCAATTTTCCGTCCCACACCTAAGCAGAAGAATAATTCTGCCGCAGAGAATGATCTGCAATCTTCTTCTTTTTTATACTAGCATCTTGTTGCCCACGTATAAGCAGAAGAATAATTCTGCCGCAAAGAATAATCTGCAATCTTCTTCTTTTTTATACTAGCATATTGTTGCTCACGTATAAGCAGAAGAATAATTCTGCCGCAGAGAATAATCTGCAATCTTCTTCTTTATAATAGCATTTTGCTGCCCACACCTAAGCAGAAGATTAATTCTGCCGCAGAGAATAATCTGCAATCTTCTTCTTTTTTATAGTAGCATTTGCTGCCCGTGTGCCTAAAAATAGCACTCTTAAATTTATATAGGAATACTTTTCTCATAGACGATTAATTCTTCTTCTTCGTTGTTCTAGAATACTTTTCTCATAGACGATTAATTCTTCTTCTTCCTTTTTCTAGAATAAGACGAATTAAAGGAGGCGGACTACGCGATCAATGCTAGTTTTTGGATTTTACACTGAATTTTTAATTTGTTCTGTTTTATTTGGATTTGTTATTGAATTTTATAATAGTTTGTAGGTTAGTTTAGTTCTGAATTTCTTTTAGTAAATAAATTGTGATATAGTTATAAGCATTGAAGTATTTATTAATAAAAATTTTATATTTGAATTTGAAAAACTGAGTTGTCCTTTACAAACCGGCACTCCCTCCCACGTCCGAGACTAGCTCTCACAGTAGGTAAAGCTCAGCTACCAGGCGCTAGCTCGCCTGCCGAAAAATGCTCAAAGTTGCTTCAAATGGTATGGAGTAGGAGCCATAATTTAAGTATCAGTGGGCTTAGTAAGGCAGTCACATGGAACCAATAACTTCGTAACTCAAATATTCTCTTGATTTGCCTCCATCTAAGCCGACTAAGATCGTCGATTGCGTGTGATTGACCGAGTAAAGAAAAAAAAAACAAGCATTTAGCATATGTACCAACACTGGTAATGGTATATTATACTCCGGAATTGACTGATACATTATATCTTTAGGGTTTCACCCTTCATAAATCAATTAATTCATTTCACATATATTCAATAATACAATGACAATAATTAATTTGGTACTCACCCCGACTTCAATGCGCATTTGTGACGTGACGTATCCTGCTGTAATGTAAATGCCTGATATTTTATAAAATTAAAAATTATATTAATTAATTAAATATCGCATTCGCTATGCTGCGGAGGCCTAGTGTCTCCGAACACAATTGGCTGCGCCTGGCGCTCTCGTAAGTGATTTTTGGGGTTTTCCCTTTTTGTTCTTGTTTTCAGTTCTTCTGGCGCCTTGACGGCTGTTAAGCGGTGGTTCGTCGTACGTCTGTAGGTATCCTACCCACTGGTACACGAAGTGAGTCGAAGGCGCACTTCGCTAAAACAACATAAGCGCCCCCCCCCCGATATACAGCTAAAATTAATTTTTTTCAAGGTTACAAAATATTTTTCTTTGGGTCACATAATGAGAATGCCTTACTTCCTCTTTTTTTTCTTTTGGTTTTTTCTAGTTAATAGCTATAAGTTTTTGGTTTTCCTCTTGGGTTTTTATGCACGTCCCTAGGAATTAGGCCCCCCCCCCCATCCGCTGCTCCCGTATAATTATCAG
Source organism: Dioctria rufipes (assembly GCA_963924295.1). Taxonomy (NCBI): domain Eukaryota; kingdom Metazoa; phylum Arthropoda; class Insecta; order Diptera; family Asilidae; genus Dioctria; species Dioctria rufipes. Next base: position 65,978,658 of record OZ002744.1, on the reverse strand, counting down.
TTTTATCACCCTTTCGATGGGAAATCTCAAAAGGAAAATTGATTCAGTGTGTACTATCTTTGTATAATCGCTAACTGCATTAATTTCAACTTATTAAAGCAATGGTATATGAAAGGTAACTTAATTGTCTAGCTAATGACATAAAAGTCTATATTGTGGTTTCTACCAGTGTGGTATATTTGAGTTATAATTTCCTTACATTTTATGTATTTGGTATGGTCGAGGACGTGGCTGACTGGCATCGCTATATTTTGTAATTATATTAAACTTGTATGTACCTACGTTGTTAGGAATTCGAATCAATATTAATAACCTAATATCTTTGAATTGCGTAGGAATAAATAAGTTGTAAAATCGATATGGTTGTTGTTCAGCTTTAAGATCGGTTTCGCGATTTAACCGCCCACACGGGAAAAATCATGTGGCGCCCAACACTTACATCTGCGCAGAATCAATAATCTTTTCTAGCGAACCACCCATCTCCTGAGCGAGCCTTTGCGTACCTCGGAGTAAGTCTGATCTCCTAAAACATTAGGCAGTAAAAGATACGAAACAACATATTTATGCAAAATGCCAACAATTATAGAATGCAACTTGGGGAATATTTCTTAAAATATCACACTGCTTGCAATATCTTGTAATAACCTTAAAGCGACGCAGACCCAAATCGCCAGAATGTGTAATGCATCGTTTTCGACTCATGCTAGTGTGCGGTCAGCAACGTTCAGCTTTCGTGAACAATGCACCAATATGGGTTAAGCATTTCTGATGAGGTAAGAATTCAAGGTCAGGCATATTGCACTAGTATCAAAATATTCACTGTAAGATAAATTTAGATACAATTTTTAATCTTATCCCATGCGGGACTCGAAGTCATAATTTTGTTTTAGAATTGATCAGATGGAATAGAAGAATTTTAGACAAACTTTTCATATTTACAATTCCAAATCAAATTATTAAATAAAAGAGAAGAAAAAAAAAACTGTCTCGTCCGGTTTTTTGATAATTTGATTTGAAAATGTAAAAATAAAATTCTTTTTAAGTACAATTACATTGTGTTACAAAAAAAGATAAACTCGATATACTTTTGGCGAAACATAGTGTAGGTTGTAGGCATAGTCGAACTAGAAGTATTTACATATTAGTTGCTGGTATTTGTTGCATTTTTCACGTTTTCACAGTTTTCGCGGTTAAAACCGTGTGCTTCTTCAACTTTCTCTGTGGTTCAATATTATATGGAAATATAGCTGCTTAATGAGTAAAAATTCGATAACTTAGTCAAATTTCAACAGATTTTTGTTACGAAATGCTCATTAGACACGGAATCGAATTCGCTATTAATGGCATGAACAGAAAAAAATATTGTAGAGCAAAATAAGCCATAAAATTGTTGTCAACGTTGATAAAATATTTAAAAAATGGTAAATTTCGAAATGTTTTTGACTGCAAATTCGTGACTTTTCATCGGACCGAAATAAGGAACATGTGGTTAGAAAGGCCTATCTCTCTTCTTTCATATAGCACAAAAAAATTCGACATAGAATAACAAATGACAGAGTTATAAATTATTATATACCTGGACCTACCGAATAATTTTTTTGTTTTTATTTAAAATGAGATTTTTAGGGTGTATGAGAAATTTGTAGTATGCAACTACTTTTAGTTTCACTGGACCTACAACCTACACTATGTCTCGTCAAAAGTACATGTTCGCTGTAACACAGTCTTATTGATTATTGAATAGTTATCAATTTTATTGTATAATTAGGTAAAAAATTCAATTAAATAATTATTGATAAGTCACAAGTTGGTGAAGTAAGAGCTGTAATAATCACTCCAAGTATGTATAAGACTAAATGCCTTTGGGCTTGTCTTCAGTCTTCACCTCCAAGTATAAGAGTTAATGTCTTTGGGCTGCTCGTCGCCGCATAAACAACAGTCAATTTCTTTGGGCTGCTGTAGGATTCCAATAAACAAGACAACTAAAGAATGCCGAATATCAGAGCTATCACAACACGAAAGAGAATTATAGAGGTTAAGAGATATGTCTTGTATCCTATTAAAGTAAAAAAAAAAACCAAAACCAAAAACCAAAAACCAACAATTATACGTAAGAAAAACTTTAGGATGAAGGTTAAGGTGAAGGCAGAGCCATACGGCTCTGGCCCCAAAAAAAGCGAATTATCAAGAATTTTTATTGAGAAGACATTTAAATTTATTAATGTACAAATTTGTACAAATATTATGGTAAATTTTGACTATATTTTAACATTTTTTTATTTGTAAAAATAATAATTTTGATAGCTACTATAGCTGATCTGCAGGAGCTTCTCTAAAAAAAGGCGCCTTGCGGTGACCACGATATCTCTGGACTGGATCATGTAAAATAAAAAAACCAAACGGATTTCGTAATGCATATTGTTGTAACTAATCGAAGGAATAAGCAAAATAATTTTTTTTGACAAAATTGCGGCTTCTCAAAAAAAAAAAAAAAACAAAATTTTGGCCTTAAATTGTTTATAAAAAAAGAAATATTTATCGGAGAAAAAAAAACCTTCGATTGATTACTAAAAAATATACTTAAGAAGCTTGTGTTAAAATTTAAGACTGATCGGTTCAGTCGTTTCCGAGAAATCTTGGTCACCGACTTTAAAAACACAGTTTTGGGAAAAACGCGTTTAAATTTCAAAAGCACTTTACATAGAGTAAACAAATTTTTTGTTTCAACTTACATCGAGTCGTCTATTCAAATTTATCTTATAAAAAGAACACTAATGCACTGTCACTTTACTCATCTGAATACATTAGAAGGGAACATTTACAATAGGCAGCTACCCTGATAGCACGACTTCAGGGGTTACCACTACAATCATAATTCTTTTATTCTATAGCCCGAAAAAATGTACTGAAACACTACGGAAAGTTCCGCGCATAAAATGAAACAAAACGCAACTGCCGATATGTTCTGTCTCCCACATTATTGCATCATCTTTTCAGGGCTGATTCAGTACTCACAGAAGCTGTTTAGTTCAGTATTCATAGAAAGATAAAAGTATATTGATAGATTTGTCCCATTCTAATTGGTTTACATCTCTTCAGGGCTTTTAAAGTAGTTTTGAAGTGCATTACATTAACAAATTCAGAATTCGTTTCCAGTTAAATCCATTGGAAGTGCGTCTGAGTGAAGCGCATTTCACATATCAGTAATAAATTGGTAAGAATTGAGAAACATATTTTTAATTATAATAAAAAAAAGTTTTACAATTACAGACAATCTATCGTTTTAGAGGCTCACCAGAGTCAATTGACAAGCCATTGACGCAGTGAAAAGACTATAACTGGAGATGTACTGCTGTGAAAAGGGCTCTTAACTTACTAAATTTAATTAGTAAAGTATTATATATATTAAATATATTTAAAGAAAATAGATTTTTTTATTTTGGAAATGGTGTGATTCTCTTCACTCCTTCAAAACTACTGAAATATGCCCGAATATTGTGGTTCTCTTCACTACTTCAAAACTACTGAAATATGCCTGAATATTGTGCATCTCTTCACTGGTACAAAACTACTGAAAAATACCTGAATATTGCGCTTCTCTTCATTGGCTTAGAAGTACCGAATACATCCCCCAGAGACTACAGCATAAAAGTAATGAAAAACTGATGCTTCCCTCCTGAAAGTGCGGGTTTTCAGTTTTGGTGGCGCTACCTGTCCTGCTCTTACATACGCAAATAAATCATTTAAAAACGCGACAGTGGTTAGTGTTTACCCCTGAATTTTTTCCCGACTGCCTATCCTTTTTCACTGGAGCTGGAAGGCTTCGGTTCAGGCCTCCTGAAGTACATTTTCAGTACTTCTGTGCTATCAGGGTAATTAAAAGGAACAGCCTTCTAGATTAGCGCTGCTGCTCCGGCCTCCTACTTTCAAACGCTCTGACACATTTTTATAAAATGCGTGTAATTTTGAAAATAATCGCCGGATTGACTTGAAATTTTCTGCGTGTGTACTTAAATATATGTACATTACGAAAATGAAATAATAAAAAACATCTATTTATTTTTAAATTCTAACTGTATGTAAACCCTTAAGGTTTAAGGCCCCCATTCATTTGCAGATTATCCTCAGTTTCTGACTGTAGGTGGCCGTTTTCAGTTCAAATCTGTTTTCGCCATGCACTAGTATTAGATCAGGTCTTAAGTTCGAATTATGACATACAGAAAACATTAGATAAACTGACGATTAGCACACACCTACAGTTGGGTCTCAGTCCATATCGTAAAGTTTGTTAGCGTTTGTCGAATTTTCAAACTAATTTTGCCAAAAAAGAAAATTGCTGTTCTAGTAATAATATAAATATTTTATTAAAATTATCAGTAAAGATAAAAAACATTTCTATAGGTAAAAGATTGGTTCTTCATGGACAAAGCATCTCACATAATAAGAGTTTGTTAGTATTTTTTTTCAAATAGAATCATTGCTAGATTTTTTTGTCCACAGTTTTATGAAGCTCTATTAACTCCTTATAATCGTTTTTTTTTAACTGTCGGAATAAGAATCGCCTTTTACTTTTCATAATGCAGAATGTTTACTGTACACTTCAATGAACTCTGAAGTAAGTCTTGTACTTCAGAAACCACAATTATCTAACGAAATTATCAAATGGAGCTGAAAGAATGGATGGACGATGAAATTGTATAATTTGTATGCAGTTTAATAATATGGAGTCCTGTTATCTGACAATGAACTGAATGTGTGTGTTGTATTTATCTACAGATCTACAGTCTGCAGTTCATGGACTGCCGATATGGTTGACAATCAAATTGTACAAATTTTCAACAAACATACGTATATTACCTAGACTGTAGATCAAATCGTAATGGAATTCAAATTTATCTACACTTCGGATCTGCAGGTAATCTCTAAGTGAATGGGGGACTTAAGGATTAACACGGCTTGATAGATTGTCTTAGGAGTTATATTAAAACGCTGTTGAAATTTCCCATAGTATATTACAGTATGTAATGGAAGAGATATTTAATAGTTTTGTTAATTCAGTTTTTCCTGATAAATAAAAATTGGCAGGAGTAAGTCGGGCTCGCGCAACTATAGATTCGTATCAGAACTTTGGTCAAGAGTAAATAAAACTCAATGTTACGTTAACAAATGGGTCACACGTAAAAATATTTATTTTATAATATTTATTGATTTAAACTTTATAAAAATAGTTAAATTTATATTTCATATGTTCTGGGCACTACTGTATTTTCAAATTTTAATAATATTCAAACAGACGGACACAAGAGTAATTTTATAAGACTTGTCTTATAAGTTAACACAAAGAACATCTTTTCTCAGCAACTTTGGGCCTGAAGAAAAAAGCTGTAGTTTTCCTGTTATCTATATGACTCAATTTCTGTTAGGCCTGATAATGGCAAAATTTTAGTTTTAGAAACCCTAAAATAAAAGGAGGGGGGGGGGCGTATTTTTTGCATATTTTGGACTATATATTTATTACAAATTTACCAAAAATTTTGAATTGTTTTTATTGGAATCCTTGAAAGTATTCTTTTTAATTGATACCAGAGCAAAAAATGGTATGTTTTTTAGGGTTGCAGCCCACCACCATTAAAAATGAAAAAACAAAACTATTTAATAATCTGTGCGCGTCATGAAGACTAAATTTTCTGTCAAATTTAAAATCCCTACTTCACGTCGTTTACTAGAAAAACGGCTGTGACAGCAATGCAATGCTTCCGTTTTTTCCTTTTATTGTACGGAACCCTAAAAATAACAAAATAAACCACACCGTCGACAAAAAATAAAGTACCAGAAAAGGGCTCCGGGAAATAACGCCCAAAAGTGATAAGTGAAATAAGACGTAAAAAGTTTGAGTCTTATTTCCAAATGAAATAAGGCCCGAAATTAGGTGAAAAAAGGCCCAACAAAAAAGTGAACCAAAGCCCAAAATTCAGGTCAAGAGAACAAGAAAAATGAAATAAAGCCCAAAATATTGATAATGTCGTGTGTAAAGAACGCGTCGTGCGTTTTGTCGCGAGTGGGCGGCGGCAAGGGGGTGCAGGGTGCATTGATATTCGATTTAAAGTAAGAACGCGTCGGCAATGGGGTGCAAGCGGCCTGCACCCCTTGTTGACTCCCCCCTCCCGCCGTCTCGCGCGACGAGTTCTTACTTTACACACATCGTTGGGAAATATTTCCTTCATTTTCTGAATTGAGTTTTAGGCATTATTTCATCAGGATAAACTTTGTTTCTTGGGTTTTATTTCATTTACAAATTTTGGATTTTATATCATTATGAAATGACGCCCCAAACCAATTCGTGAAATAACACCCACAAATTTTGAACATTATTTCACATTTGACACGTTAAAATTTATATGGAACTTTCGGGTCTTATTTCACTTATCACTTTTGGACGTTATTTCGTTGGGCGTTATTTCCCCGAGCCCCAGAAAAGGTTCATCAAAATTTTACATCAAAGTAATTTTGCTATTTAAAATTCCTCTTAGTGTGTAAAGTTTTAGTATCAAATCTTTTCTAGTCTCTGTTCTTTGTAAGAATACTCTTTGTTAACAAGATTAAATTATTTTTGTATACCTAAAATTGTGCAAATAAATTGGAAAGAAAGTGCAGATGGGACTTAATCTGATTTTACTTGTACAAAATTTCACTCATGTAAAATATTTTGTAGATTGTCTTTTTACTCTTGTGGTTTGTTGTATGTAACTAAATTAAAACACTTTGAGCGTGATGAATAAGTTTTCCTCTGTGATTCAGAAAAGAAATTTTCTCTTGACCTAAAATAAAGTTCTATTCAGAGTAAAAACATTTGTGTCTAAATTACTTCGAGTTAATAAAATGAATAAATGGCTTATGAGTGGTGACTTGGCTCTGGCTAAAAGCTAAAGGCTAAAAATTACTGAACGTTGGAGGTGATGTTTACCACGTTGCGACTTTAATAGTAATAATAACGACAAAGGAAGAAAAAATTGATATAACCGCTAGTCACAAGAAGAAATTTGAATTAATAATTACAAGAAAAAGAAAAATAAAATGCGAAAACTAACCGGTGCAAGCAATTTACGCATATCAATAAATCTAAACGATTTTAATTACTCCAAGCAGTTATATAATGGACAGTAGGTGTTTAGGCCACACATACATGATGATGGTCCCTCGGCGTAAATTCCATCCACATTTCTAATCCTTCCCACGATGAAATATTTTCTCCTATAGAAAAGGGAAAATGGGAAATACAAAGAACTAAACTCTAAATAAAATTAACAAAAAACTACTTATCTAATAGTTGAGAACTTCCTTCCGTTCATCCAGCGATGTCCAAGCATTCCAATAAATAAGTGTAATACCTGAAACACATAAGAATATTATTATTCATAACAAAAATTGTACAAAACTTTCAACTTACCTCAAAAGTATACCACCATCTCGCATATTTACAATGTCATCAAGTGACATTACTCTAGTCAGTTGGCTTCGCCTTCGCCTCAGTCAGAAGACATGCAAATGATATAAACGTCGCTAGGGCAACACCGAGAGGCGAAAGCTCATAACTGGATGCGGCGGCTATATAAAGCCGACGCGCCGCAGCAGAAAATCATTCTTGGTTCAGAGCTCATCTGATTCGGAGAATAATCCGATTAACAAGAATATTATTCCCAACCTCCAAAATAGAAGAATAATTCTATACTTCAGAGAATAATCTGAAATTCCTATTATTTCCAATTTTCCGTCCCACACCTAAGCAGAAGAATAATTCTGCCGCAGAGAATGATCTGCAATCTTCTTCTTTTTTATACTAGCATCTTGTTGCCCACGTATAAGCAGAAGAATAATTCTGCCGCAAAGAATAATCTGCAATCTTCTTCTTTTTTATACTAGCATATTGTTGCTCACGTATAAGCAGAAGAATAATTCTGCCGCAGAGAATAATCTGCAATCTTCTTCTTTATAATAGCATTTTGCTGCCCACACCTAAGCAGAAGATTAATTCTGCCGCAGAGAATAATCTGCAATCTTCTTCTTTTTTATAGTAGCATTTGCTGCCCGTGTGCCTAAAAATAGCACTCTTAAATTTATATAGGAATACTTTTCTCATAGACGATTAATTCTTCTTCTTCGTTGTTCTAGAATACTTTTCTCATAGACGATTAATTCTTCTTCTTCCTTTTTCTAGAATAAGACGAATTAAAGGAGGCGGACTACGCGATCAATGCTAGTTTTTGGATTTTACACTGAATTTTTAATTTGTTCTGTTTTATTTGGATTTGTTATTGAATTTTATAATAGTTTGTAGGTTAGTTTAGTTCTGAATTTCTTTTAGTAAATAAATTGTGATATAGTTATAAGCATTGAAGTATTTATTAATAAAAATTTTATATTTGAATTTGAAAAACTGAGTTGTCCTTTACAAACCGGCACTCCCTCCCACGTCCGAGACTAGCTCTCACAGTAGGTAAAGCTCAGCTACCAGGCGCTAGCTCGCCTGCCGAAAAATGCTCAAAGTTGCTTCAAATGGTATGGAGTAGGAGCCATAATTTAAGTATCAGTGGGCTTAGTAAGGCAGTCACATGGAACCAATAACTTCGTAACTCAAATATTCTCTTAATTTGCCTCCATCTAAGCCGACTAAGATCGTCGATTGCGTGTGATTGACCGAGTAAAGAAAAAAAAAACAAGCATTTAGCATATGTACCAACACTGGTAATGGTATATTATACTCCGGAATTGACTGATACATTATATCTTTAGGGTTTCACCCTTCATAAATCAATTAATTCATTTCACATATATTCAATAATACAATGACAATAATTAATTTGGTACTCACCCCGACTTCAATGCGCATTTGTGACGTGACGTATCCTGCTGTAATGTAAATGCCTGATATTTTATAAAATTAAAAATTATATTAATTAATTAAATATCGCATTCGCTATGCTGCGGAGGCCTAGTGCCTCCGAACACAATTGGCTGCGCCTGGCGCTCTCGTAAGTGATTTTTGGGGTTTTCCCTTTTTGTTCTTGTTTTCAGTTCTTCTGGCGCCTTGACGGCTGTTAAGCGGTGGTTCGTCGTACGTCTGTAGGTATCCTACCCACTGGTACACGAAGTGAGTCGAAGGCGCACTTCGCTAAAACAACATAAGCGCCCCCCCCCGATATACAGCTAAAATTAATTTTTTTCAAGGTTACAAAATATTTTTCTTTGGGTCACATAATGAGAATGCCTTACTTCCTCTTTTTTTTCTTTTGGTTTTTTCTAGTTAATAGCTATAAGTTTTTGGTTTTCCTCTTGGGTTTTTATGCACGTCCCTAGGAATTAGGCCCCCCCCCCCCATCCGCTGCTCCCGTATAATTATCAGTTTTATCACCCTTTCGATGGGAAATCTCAAAAGGAAAATTCTTTTTCTTGGGTTTTGCCTTTTCGTTCACGTGCTTAAACCAATTTTCCTCCTTCCATTCTTCTTCCCACGCACTAGCCTTTTATAATTACTTTAGAGAGTCTCCAGTTCTTAAATTTCCTTGTTAACAGAAAACCTCTTTTTACTCAGAACTGCGCACAAGTTTTAACAATTACTTTAGGGAGTTTCCTCTTTCTGTGCCTTGCATTACCTTGTTAACAAAAAACCTCTTTTCATTCACAAGTATGCGCAAGTGAGTCGCTAGTAGGTCGGCGGACAGTTGAACGGAAAAGAACTATTCCCGCAATTCTTCCCCGTTGACTTTTATCTCACCATCGATGTCGATGCTCGTGTTTTCAAGTTCCTGACATATACAATATTGACGTTGCCCTAGGTGACGGTAGATGTCTTTCTTCTTTCGCCCGTCTAACTTAAACGCGCAGCCATGTCGAGTGACTTCTTCACAGGGTGGCTAATTAAACAATTTATTTGGTTCGTGAAAAATATGTATTCCCCTTTTATTTTTCATATTTTCTGAGCCTTTTGTTACAAATGGGAGGAGATTTGAAAAAGTTTTGGTTTCAAGCGGGCATTTTGGAGTAAGTCCTACAAGGTTTGCAACAATAGAAATTTGACGATGATTTGGATTTTTTTTTCTTCATTCCTGTGGCTTCTTAAATTGATTGGTGATTTGTGTTTGTTTTTATTTGTTTTTCTTGTTTTTATTACCTTTTGGGAGGTTCTGAGTTTTCTGTAACCTGAGTTAGCAAATTTCAAATAAATTGCTAGTATTGGTATAACCTGATCAAAACTCTTGTGTGTGCTAACACACTTCTGCCATTGAGAATTTTTGTATGAAATCTGTGGCTGCCAATATATAGTAAAAAAAAAAAAAAAAAATTTCTTATGGGCCGGTGGACCTGTCTGCAAAGCCTTCTGGAACGCTTGAATTTGTCTCAAATACATACCTACATACAGTGTCTTTGTTAGGAATATTAATTTAAGTCCATTTCTGTAAAAATGTCAGTTGGTCAGTTTTAACTCCATACCGAATGAATTTGCCTCAAATCAATATTAAAAAAAAAAAAACTAAAATATCGATTTTTGGATAATTTCCCTAATCAACAATTTCACTAATGAGCAATTTTCTTAATAATAACGGTTTTTTTAAGTGAAAAAATTTATATTCCCGACGAAATTCTGTAGCCCAAATTCTAAGCCAGACTAACAAATGGTGACATTATGAATCAACATCGGCAATATATACACTGTAAAAAATGCACAAATTGTTGCCACAAAGCATAGGCGTTTTCTCCTAAAATATAGGGAATATTCCTTAAATCTTATCGAAAAATTCCTAAGCTTTGTGGTAGCAATTTGTAATTTTTTATTGTGTAACATATAAAATATAAGTCAAAAAAAGCTCTGTTCCAATATTGTGCAAAATGACATGGGAATTTCCAAAAATTTTAATAAATGCAAATTCTATTAAAGCTTCCTATTAGGCCCATAAAGAAAAAGTTTTATGCACCTAGAAGTAATCACAACATCCCTTTTGATGAGATACCTGATCACCTGGCTGACAACGCCAACAGCAGGTTCTGGTCCAACGAAGACAGAAGTAAGACAGAAATATTACTTGATTGTGAACAAATTATAGAAGAAACACTGAGAAAGGTTGTGATTTTTGAAGTCAAAGAATTTTCAAAAGCTTGAAAAGAGTCAATTTCATCAACAATAAAAAAAATTATTAAATGTGAGGAATTTGGACACAAATATCTAAGGTGAATGAACTATATAAAGGGTTTTCCAATAAGAGGTGTTATTTTGATATTCAAAGAAAAATGCCATTTTTTGAGATAAATGATCGGATCTTTATTTCATTATAAAGAGGAAGGTATGCCGTTAATAATGGAAAATAACATCAGCCAAATCACCACCACGACCACGCCTACAGGACCATATCTTTTTCATGAAATTTTCCATAACCAAATCGCAAAGTGGCTGCCCAATGTCCTCGATAGCCTCACGAATTACATCTTTGAGGTCTTGAATCGACGCTGGGCTGTTGGCGTAGACATTCTCTTTCACGTGGCCCCAAAGGAAGAAGTCGCAAGGTGTTAAGTCACAAGATCTGGGTGGCCAATTGTGATCACCTCTTCGAGAGATAACACGGTCCGGAAACTTTTCCCGTAAAAGATCAATGGTTTCGTTACTTGTATGGCACGTAGCGCCGTCTTGTTGAAAGTAAACGTTATCCAGATCAATACCATCCAATTCCGGCCATAAAAAATCATTAATCATCTGTCGATAGCACAATCCATTCACCGTAACTGTTGCTCCAGCCTCATTTTCGAAAAAGTAAGGTCCAATGACCCCGCGGGAGCATAAACTGCACCACACACACACGTTGAGGATAGAGATGCTTTTCAACAATAACTCTTGGGTTTTCCGTGCCCCAGATGCGACAATTTTGCTTGTTGACGAAGCCATCGAGGTGGAAATTGGTCTCATCACTCAAGATGAGTTTTCGATGGAATTCCGGATTATTTTCATGCTTTTCAAGGACCCATTCAGCAAAGACTCGACGTTGTTGATGATCGGCCGGCTTGAGTTCTTGTGTTAACTGAACTTTATAAGCCTTAAGACCCAAATCTTTATGCAAAATACGGTGTAATGACGTTTGTGGAATGCCTAATTCCAAAGAACGACGAGGAATGGACAAACCTGGGTTTTCTTCAACACTTTCGGCTAAAGCAGCAATATTCTCGGCTGTTCTTGAGCGACGTGCACGGGTTTTATTCTTCACATCACTAACTTGTCCCGACAGCTCGAATTTTTCTACCAATTTTTGTATTGCGGTCCGACAAGATGCTTCACGACGACCCAAAATTGTTCGAGTTTTACAAACCGTCTCTGCCACATTTTCACCATTTTTATAGTGAATTTTAATAATTTCAATGCGTTGTTGAATCGTATATCGTTCCATTTTTATTAATGGCTACTTGTCAAATGTCAAAAAATGACAGCTCCAAAAGTGACATCTACCGAAATAGCGGGCTAATTAAAATAACACCTCTTATTGGTAAACTCTTTATGAATCAAATCTAAAGTTTATTCTGAAAACAGCTCAGATTTTGATATAATTAAATAAGAAATTTTTGCTACGTGGAAAACCAAGCAAATATATAACAACTGAAAAGTAAATTGTTATATTTATCAAAAACAAAAATGGCTGTAATTTCCTATTTCCCAATGGGAATTATAGTCGAGTTAAAATGTGATATGAAATTAATTAATTAAAAATAATCCAAACAAATTTTATTTTCGGAGGTATGATATAAAATATATATTTTGTTGCATTATATAAATATACCTACTAGCGGCAAAGATCGCAAATGAAATACTGCTGATTAGGTTCGATACCCGCACAGGCCTCATGCATCCAAATTTTACAGTTTAAACATTTTATTCATCCTTCCCCACGTCTATCACTAGAATATTTTTTGTTGCAATATAAATATTCAGCGTCATCTTCTTCTCCTCTCTTTGCTATTTGTAGTCTTTTTATACCCTAGATGAAATCATAGGGGTATACTAAGTTTGTCATTCCGTTTGTAACACCTCGAAATAATGATGGTAGAGCAAAATGGATTGGACACCCATTCATAATATTAAAAGTTATTTCGATTTTTGCATGTCCGTCCGTCCGTCCATCCGTCCGTCCGTCTGTGCGCACGATAACTCGAGAACGCGTATACTTAAAGAGCTGAAATTTTGTACACGGACTATAAAAAAAAATGTAAAATTAAGTTCGAAAATGAGACAAATCGGGCAACTTCTTTGTGGGGTTGCCATATAAAAATTTCTTTTTCCGCTATATATTTGGACACTGCCTGAGAACGCATCAACGTAGAGAGCTGAAATTTCGTACATGATGTTTTTACTACATTAGCAAATAAAATGTCAAAAATGGACTAAATCGGGCAACTCCTTCTTGGTGTTGCCATATAAAAATTTCGGTTTTTTAGGTATACTTTGAAAACGATCAGTCCAAGACATTTTTATTGTACTAAGAACTTCTGCAGAATACGAAATCCTATAAAATTGGTTATAATCATTTTTCTGTCCGACAAACCGTTCTAGAAATATATGCGAAAAAAAAACTTCAAAATCAATACTTGAATAGATCGGTGACCATACGGAATTTGATACGGGCATTCATCTAGGGTATCATAAGAATTGGTCTTAGACCAATTCTAGCTTTTTTACTTGTTGAATTTATCCTCATTCAGTGATCAGATATTGGTTCCTGAAGATATTTTCTTAACATTCACTGCTTTTTTTTCTTTCCAGGATTTTTCTAATTCTTCTTTATATGGTGAACTTGTAACTATTGCAGCTTTCCCCCGTTTCCCTGTTGTAGTTTTCCAGACCTGTATCTTGGACATTTTAGGAAAAGGGGCAATTTGCTCGGAGTTGATGTAATTTTAAACACTGCTTGTGGATGGCACATTATGTAAGTCATCTCGTTTAGTCGATTCGAAATCTTTCGGAATGATTTGTTTTTCGGGTGCAGCATCTCTCTTTCTTAAGAATATTTTCCTTATTTAATTCATTGAGATAAAACGGGATATGCCATTTTACCCAAAGCACCCATTTCCCGTTTTACCCACAAAACGTCAAAGTAATTGAAACTTACCTCAAAATGTTTTTATAAATTCTACAGTAACAAACAGTATATGCAATGGTAATCAAGTCCTTACACTTCAAACAGTATTCTTTAATCGAGTAATATTTCGTTTTCGTCAGTCGGACAAGCAAAAAGAAACAAAGTCAAATGCATCGGCTCAGAACATTCTGTTGACTAAATATGAATGACGTTCATCTTGTGTGTATCAACATACACGATTCTGGGGCCATCGCGCGGTGTTGCCATATTTAGCAAGTGGGCAGCGGTTTAATCCCATTTTACGCACATTTCTCCTACTTATCTCACTGTTTTTGTCATGTTTATTAGACTACGCAAATCTAGATTTATCATCCTGCGGAGAGGAGAGCAAGTCTTCATAATTGATTACTGATCAGAACTCCGCCTACTTGTTAATTATTAAGTTTACCTACATCTTCAAAGAATGTATAAAATTGATCTACACACCGAAGTTGTGGCAAGAAAAGAAATTTATTTTTATACCTTGAGTTTACTATTTAACAGCGAAGACATATATCTTCTTTTCTACTCAAAACCCTAGAAGGATTGGGAATTGAAAGACTCAATTCGACGTCACTTTGCAAAACAGAAAAAAAAACTCTAAGGTCTACAATGTACTATAAGGCCTTTGTTGGAATGTTGTTATCGATGAGTACCTAGTAAATTAGCAGTCTTCGTTACATGGATTTTTACCGTAATTTTACTGCCACATTTTAAAATTAATGAGGATTTGTTTTTTGCCTATTTGATATTTTAGGACCTTGGGTTGTGCGAATGAAAAAAATTTTTTTTCAATTTACATGGCGTAAGAAACTGAAATAAAAAAGTATTTGCTTGATGACTTCCTTGCAGTAAAAACAGCTTCTTGTGCTAACATCGGTGCATTGCTGAAGATGACTATCTAAAGACTGAATTCAGGTATATTTGAAATTCTTACATCTCAATGTCACATTTTTCTGATGCCAGATGGTATGCTTATGAAGAGTTATCGCATATATCTGAGTGATATATCACACTTGAACTCGCGAGGAAAATAATCATCGGAGGGAGAGCTTATGGTTGTTTCAAGTGATGCACGGTTGCTCATATATTTGCAGCGAAACTAAAAAAAAAAGCACCAAGAAATAATGTTGGTTCCGGACAGATTTACGGATCACTTCATATTGGATTAGACGAGAAAAAATGAGAGAAATGCACCATGTAAAATTCGTTTGGGCATGTCTCTTATGGTATTCTATACTTTTGTGTTACGACGATTTCGGTGAAATGAAGGAGTGTGTCACCTCAAGTTTTCCCCTTTATCTCGTATGTGGGCCAACGTTAACAGTTTTGATTAAGAAGAAATACCTTTCCTATTATTAAGAACTTCCGTTTGTTGCATTATTTCGAGCCATCATAACTTGCTGGTTCAAATCCTTACCTAATTATTAACTAAACGGCTTGTTTCAGCTAACGTCCTTCTTACTTGGGTGCAGAAGCACTGGTAACACAGATACACATTTGGAAAGGGAAATCTGCATTAAAGTCTTTCGTTATTTCTCTGCGAGATAATCTTTCTCTTGCATGGATCTTTAATTCTGCGGGCGTTGATTTTGAAGGCATTTTAGTACCTATACCTAGTACTAAAGGAATTTTATGGAAGGAGTAAAAAATTCCACAAAATTATTTGATGCTACTTAAAATTTTCCACTGTATTATTGAAATTCGTTTTGCTAAACTATGATCCACGAAAATCCAATAGTTTATTTCAAAATTAAAAAGTGAATAATATCCAAAGCAAGAAATAAAGTAAAAAATCTATAAGCCAAAACGAAACAATAGTAGTTGTCCGTGGCTATAAAACCCCTGCTGATAAACCGCTTTAAATGAAACGAATTTCCCAGTGTTACTACACATTGGGCTATTGGTCACTGGGCCCAGGCTGAAAATAAGCATATGATTTATGTGTTCCGCAAATTATGAAAATTAAAATTGTTCCAGTGCGAAAATGAATATCGAAAATTCAAATATTTTGCCTCTTGACCTCCCTTGTAGCAAAATATTTATATACGCACCTCAACCGGGTAAATCAATTATATTCGCCAAGGATATAAAAAAAAAATCAACGCATGAACCACCCTGTGTTCAGCTGCATTGCTTTGTTTTAATTTCATTTTTGAAATCGTTCTTTATGCCTGTCATGTGGATTATTACCAAAGCCCTCGTATCATTGTCAGATGTGTATTTTCGTTGGTAAATTCTTTCAAAAAAATATTAAAAATCAAGTGTTTATTAAATTTGTAATTTTAATAAAATTATTATTTGCTGCGGTGTATGGATTTTCAAGGCGGATGTCACTTATGTGTAATGTCGGGAGGAAAAAAAAACAGATAAACAGAACACAGTTGCCTTCCTCGGTTTGCATTGGTTACAAGGCAACGAACGCAAAATTTCCCGGGGAACGGATGGTAAACTGAAGTGATTTTATTAATTAAAATGCTTTTGTCATAAAGTGCTTATTATATCGGGAGGAAACAATTTTAATTTGAGTAAAATTTAATGCTTTCACTCGCTGCAGAAATTGTTGTATGGTACAGGTACTGTATGTGGTGTGCCTGATCCAGAATGTCGAAAATTCTCTATGTGAGTGAAATGAAAAAAAAAAAAAAATAAAAATAAAGAAATAAATAAAAATATGTTTGTCACATATTTTGACATTTCATCACAAATTTTTCCTGGGGGTGATTCTGGACTCTTTGTCATAGCTTAGGCGTATATTTTAGTCTCGTATTTTGACATTTCACCTAGAATTTGTCGTACTTTTATATTCACCATATTCATTTTGATTTATCCTTTTTATCAATCATAAAACAAACTAAAATAAACTTGCATTGAATTAATGTCAGAATACACGCTTAAAAGTACGACAAATTAGACAATTGGAGGGTGATTCTGATCTTTTGTCGTACTTTACTGTCAAAATATACGCCTAAATGAAATGAGCTTTTCTACTGATTTTTATTCAGTTAAGCAAGTCTTGCATTACGTAGAATGAACTGAAACTGACACTTCACATAACAAATTCAAAAATATTTTTCGATTTTAAGCACTTGTATTGTTTTAAGTTGGTGTAGAAAATTCATTTACCACAGTATAACAATTTTGCCATAACCTCGGGAGCAACTGAATAATTTGTCGTACTTTTAGGCGTATATTCTGACATTAATTCATTCAAGATTCACTTTAGTTTATTTTGTGATTGATGAAAAGGATAAATCAAGTGTAATATGGTGGATATAAAAGTGCGACAAATTTGAGGTGAAATGTCAAAATATGTGACTAGAATATACGCCAAAGCTACGATAAAGAGATCAGAATCACCCCTGTTTCCGTGGTTGTGACAAAAATTTTATACTGTGGTAAATGGATATTCTACAGCTAATTAAAGCAATACAACTGCATAAATTTGAAATAATATTTCTGAATTTTTAATATGAAGTGACATTTTCAGATTATACTACGTAACGAATTAAGACACAAAAAAAGCAGTAGAAAAGTTCATTTCATTTTGGCCAATATTTTGACATTGAAATATGACAAAAGATCAGAATCAGCACCCTTTCAGATAGTATGCTCTCAATGTCAATGCTACCAACTCTTGTAGACTGGCACTATATTTAAATTATTTGGGATTTGCGGACTTTACCACAAAAGTATTTGCGACTATTTGTATTGTTAAATTTAATTATGAGCCGGGCTTGTGAAAAAAATTCCTCACATGGCTGTTTTGGTAAGAAAATTTTGGTTACCAAGTTGCCAGTTCTAGAAATACCGCTGAACTTCAAGCAATTTCTCGTTCCCAATCGTTACAGTTCAGTGGGAAAGTATGCTTTCATGGAAAGAGACAGGAATATAAAAGTGGTGCCATTTGCTTTCATGCATTTTTGGTGCAACGAGCAGTCCATTTATAGACATGTGAGTGGGTTCAAGTCAGTTGATAATTTTTCGCTCAACGGAAATGTTTGGGAAATTTTCTAAAAAATAATTTCGCTCTTTTTACTATTTATACACAACATGCATTATGTATGTATGCAAGTTTTTTATAACTACCCTAGTAGACATATCATGATGGGCTCAATGGGCTCCTCATGAGCAATTAGATGAATGTACTAATGAAATTTATTCGCATTTGAATCAAATCCGGGAAAAAACTTATTTATTTACTTAATCACAGATAGTGTGCATGAGAATGCATCACTTTGATTTATTTAGAAATGTATGCTGTGCTTCTCTTTTGTGCATTTTACAATATTAAATGAGCACTTCGATGAGTACATAATGATAGTTACGATGAGCTTATTAATGAGCGTAGCACTGAGTGTCATGATGAGTTTATTAAAGAGCATGTCAATGAGTGTCATGGTGAATTCACAAATGATAATATGCATTTACAATTGATTTCATATTTTTTTTCCGAATTCAAACTATAAGACGCTGAGGCGTAAGGATTTGGGCATAACATCTTGTTCAGCATGCTGGCGACAGTCTTTTCGCGGAAAACAAATTAAAAACTTAATTTAAAATAAATAATTTAAAAACTTAAATAAATAAATCACAAAAATCAATTCAAATTTTCCTAGTAGTAATAGCATCTGACAAGGTGATGACAATAATAAATATTTATTTATTGCTGGTTTAGTATATAGGGAGCAGTTTCATGCTATGCAATGAGCCCTTCGATGAGTTTTAATGAATGCTCATCAGGAGGCTCATCGGGACTTATTTTTCTACATGTTTCTTTATGAATTGCAAACACCTTGATACTTTTCAGTCAAATTGGTTGTTCAGTCCACATACATATTTGTACATCCCTCGTTGAAATCTCGCCATCAAAGTATATCCCTCGATGAAATCACCTTTTCCTAAAAATATAAATAAAAGGAAACACAAAGCATCATGTTCCCAATCAATATAATACAATATACTTATCTAATTATGTAAATATCTTACTGCAAATCCCTTCCCATAGCCATCTATGCAATATTTCAACTAGAAAAAATAAAGAAAATGCATTGATTACATATAAATTAACCAAAAATAGTATAAACTTACGAAATCACTTCCCTCCAAATGTTTACAATTTTGTAATGTCATCTAATGATATTAAGTCAAACAGCTGGTGTCGCCACAATCAAATTTGGACCATCGAACCAAGCGTTGCCAGGGCAACATATTATGAAGATGGGACATAGCTGTTCACGGCGGCTATAAAAAGGCGGCGAGCCACAGCTAAATCGCCATTTAGTTTTCAGAGTCTAATCTAAAAGCATCCGCCACCAGAGTCTAATCTGTTTCCTATCCTTTGAACAAAAGTATAATTTTGTTTATTCCTTCATATAGAAGTTTAATTCTATTATTGTAGAAGTATAATTCAACTTATATCCAACATCCAATTTTGCCACATATTATAATTTCAGAGTTTAATCTGAAAATATCCTCCATCAGAGTCTAATCTGAGTAACATCCTAGGAGCAAAAGTATAATTTTGTTCTATCCTACGTATAGAAGTCTAATTCTATTAAAATACACACTCCCAAAATATGACACCTGATCCCCAATCGTGTGACAGAAGTTTAATTCTGCTTACACGCTCCAGGACGTTGTGACTGAAGTATAGTTCTGCGCATACGTTTTTGACATTCGCTGTAACAGAAGTTTAATTCTGCTTACACGCCTCAGCACGTTGTAGCAGGAGTATAATTCTGCCTACGCGTTTCAATACTCGCGTAACAGAAGTATAATTCTGCGTACACGCTTCAGCACGTTGCAGCCGAAGTTTAATTCTGCTACATCGTCGCTCTCTTTCTCAGAAATTCCTACTGAAATTGTCGCTATCTGATTCCGAAGAACTAAAAACTTTCTTCTTCTTCTTTCCAGGAACAGAAGTAAGGACAGAGAGTATGGGCAAAGCAGCAAGATTTTGATATTGAATTTTTATTTTGAATTTTAAATTGTCGTCATTGTTGTTGTTGAATTTTAGTTGAATTTTAGTTTGAATTTTTAATAGTATTAGTAGTTATACTAGATTGTAAGTTATTATTAGAATTTTTGAATTAAAACTATTGAATTGTGATATTTAGGTTAATTATTTTAATAAAATTTATATTTGAACTGAATCTAAACTGAGTTATCCTTTACTAAACCGGCACCCTCCCTTACTCTCGAGACTAGATCTCACATTAGTATTAGTTTACATAATAACTGCCCTTTGCGGGGCAGGAGACAGGGTAAAACTGTGAGCAATTTCTACTAGGGTATTAATGACAAGTTTCTCTCCTATATAGAAATTTTCTACATAATAAAAAAATATATATATATAACAGACAAAAGTCAGTCAAAAGTAGACTAATTTATTTACAAATGAGAAAGTTTGTGAGAATGATAAGTTTATCTGCGCTGTGGTACACTGTTAGAAAAATGAAATGTTGAAATTGCTTTTCAATAAAATTTATCGTAAAGAAGTAAATTGCGTTCCAGATTTTAGAATATTTTAATATTCTTAATTATTGTGATATATAAAAAACACGCTGGAAAAAATGTCAACATAGAACAAAAAAAAATTTAAATAGAACAAAAAAATTAAATATTATATAGACTTTGCTTAAAACATGCTTAGAAACGCAGCTAATAAAATGCTTAGCCATACTATTAACAGCAATCGAGGTGCGATTAATAAGTTCGTACATGCTAAAGTTAGACCTTGAAGAGTTAACATGCAACAGAGGTAGCCTTCTTTTTAAGAGATAAATGTGATCTGCAAATTGAGATCACTTCACCTTGTAGAGGGACCCGCTTCTTCATTGTCGCTACTTAAAACACAATCAGAAGTAGAAATATCGTCATCCATCATTCACTATATGCTTTTTTGGAGAATGGTGTATTTTAATCCAATTATACAGCTAAGGCTTGAACATATTTTCCTCAAAGTGTATGTTATTTTTCCTTAGCCATTGTAGCATTTCAACTTTAGTATTGGCAGATGTAACGTAATCTTATTTAAACTTGTTGCGATATGATGCATTATTAAGCACTATCACTGAAGGTCCTTGCAAATTAACAAGAACTTGGTGCTCCAACCACTTTGAGAAGTTTTCAAAATTCATATTGTCAGGATAATCACCTGATATGTTCCCAGATTTGAAAATGAGGAGAGTATTTTCTACAAACCCCTTTTTCACTGCCTGCATGGGCTATAATGTTAGACTTAAGTCCTTCAATGCTGTCATCTGTTCATGCTAAAGATTTTGTGGGGCCCACATGTATGTAGGTTTCATCATAACCACCTCTTATTTTTCTAATGAAATTTATACGTAATAAACCTGTATCGTGACGTTCGCATAACACCTTCCTATTATCCTGTGTTTTTTTTAAGCTAAAACCCATGGACCTCAAGCTCTCCACATTGACGTTTTACTTAGGTGGAGCTACAAATCTTCATTCACTCGTAATTATGCGATTGATTGTTGCCGCTGATACTGCTACCAAATTCACTGTTTCGATTACCACTAACTTCGATGAATTCAATTTTCCTTCATTCTCGAACCGTTCTTTCATCTTTTTGAATATGCACAAAATAATCGCACGAGTCTATCGTTTGACTGGTTTCAATTTTTTTTTAAATGCTCCATGATTCAAATATCAAATATTACTTTTAAATGTCCCTTTTCATTTGCCCTAACAAGTCCTGATCACTTTATTATTTACTAAGAATATTCTTTATAAATGCAAAAATTTTTATTGATTAATAAAAAACTTCAAACGAACTCCTACACTGAAGTGATGTGGTGAAAATTTATCGTGGACATCGTTAAATATGTATAGGGGGATTCCTGATATAAAACAGGGACCACTACCATGTATAACATGGTCTGCTTTATTTTCTCTTCTATTTGGGTCAACTTTTGTTCGCAGGGGTCTGACAATTATTTTATTTCCAAGTTTCAATTTCGCTTTAAAATTCATATATTTGAAATTCAACAAATTCCAAATACATTCAAAATTATTACTTTTATTAGAAGCCTATCTCCTATAACATCAAGTAATCCTCAAACTTGATTTTTAAGGAAATAAAGTTAAGCAGTTTCTGTCTGCCTTCCTAAGAATGCGGGAAGAATTCTTCCCTTTCTCTCAGTGAAAATAGAAAGAATTACATTCCTGTAAATTTATAATTATATAAGAAAGTAAAGCAAACCCAAACATATATCATATTTACCTGTTACCTGCAGTACAGTATGTACATAAGTTTCGGATGAAATATTTCATATGCATGAGATTTTAAAAGTAAACGAAAAAGTCCTGCAATTTTACAGTGTACTCATTTCATTCTCTCTTTGCTTGTTCTTAAATTTTAAAGTGGGAAACAACTGGTGGTACCTACTCCACATCAAGGGTAAGTATCAATTGTGTTGAAACGTTCTCAAACATGAATTCGAAAGAAATGATTATAATATTTTCGTTTGCAAATCACCTAAAGTTGTAAAGAGTATTGCACAGTGAAACTAGATCACCCTAAACATATTGAAATACAAAATCTTGATGTATTGCCCCCAAAAACTTCGTTAAAATGTGAAAATAATATATTTTTAATTTGTAATATTAAAAAGTGTCATTCTTTCATTGACACCAGTCTTCCTGGGATGGAAGAAGAAGAAGAACAGTTCATTTTCTTGTTCGTATATTCTGACATTTAAGTGATTCTGATCTTTGATCGTACTTTAATGTCAGAATATACGACAAAATGAAATGAGCTTTTCTACTGCTTTTTTTTTTTGTTTTATTCAACTCAGCTTCAGCGAGCCTTGCATTACGTAGAATGAATTAAAAATGACATTTCACATTACAAATGCAAAGATATTTTTTCTAATTTAAACAGTTGTAATGCTCTAATTAGCTGTAGAATATCTATTTACCACAGTTTAGAAT
The DNA here is from genome assembly GCA_963924295.1 of Dioctria rufipes. Taxonomy (NCBI): domain Eukaryota; kingdom Metazoa; phylum Arthropoda; class Insecta; order Diptera; family Asilidae; genus Dioctria; species Dioctria rufipes. The sequence continues at coordinate 65,955,547 of OZ002744.1, read as the reverse complement.
TTTTGTCACAACCTCAGAAGAAGTTGAATAAATTGTCATACTTTTAGGCGTATATTATGACATTAATTCATTGAAAATTCATTTTAGTTTATTTTGTGGTTGTTGAAAACGATAAATCAAAATGAATATGGCGAATATGAAATTACGACTAAAACGAAGATGTGGAATATGAAAATACGACAATTTTTAGATGAGATCATCTCAAAATATGTGACTAAATTATACATACGCCTAAGCTACGACAAAGGGATCAGGAGGGTGATTCTGATCTTTTGTCGTACTTGAATGTCAAAATAATCGACTAAATGAAATGAACTTCTACTGATTTTTTGCGTGTTTTTATTCAGGTCAGCAACCCTTGCATGACTTAGAATGAACTGAAAATGTCATTTCACATTACAAATTCAAAATAATGTTTCGAATTTAAGCATTTGTAATGCTCTAATTAGGTGTAGAATTTCCATTTACTATAGTGTAAAATTTTTGTCACAACCTCTGGGAGCAGTTGACTAATTTGTCGTATATTTAGTCGTGTTTTTTGACGTTTGTTCATCGAAAATCCATTATAGTTCATTTTGGGGTAGATAATAGTGAAGACACAAAATGAACTGTGTTGAAAAAAAAAGTAGACAAAGTATGTCAAAATTTACGACTAAATAGTACGACAAAAGATCAGAATCACCATCCAGAATCAACCCCAGAATCACATCCCCAGTCCTTTTTTCCTGGTATACCCGATGTTTTAATAAAACAGCAATCTGAAATAAATGTAAACTTGTCATGCTCTACAATATTGATAATAAGCGTTGTCAGTTTAAAAAACGATAAAAATGTGGAAAATCTTGATTGAACTATTAAATCCTAACTTTCGCGGGCTATAAATCGAAAAATGTTTATTCCATGGAAAAAATTCGAATTTGTAATGATTTTCTTGATCTATAAAATATCTTTATTTTTAATTTATCGTAGTTTCAACTGGATGTGAGAAATTAAAAAAAAAAACATTTAACCAGTTTTTTAAAATGGTAGTGAAAAGTACACCAAATCACCCGATAATACAACATTACACTAATGAGATCTCCGTTGCTACCCCTCCAAAAATCATAAACGTCGCATTAATTTCGAGGTCAAATAGACTTTGAACTATAAGTTGTCATCATAATGATAACAACAACGATAATATCGGACAAAAGATATTTTGATGAAACACACCAATCTTAAGTTTTCAGTAGTATACAGAAAGTTTGAACGGTGTTGCCTGAGTAGATATACTATAAGAAAAGCAAGTTTGAAACTGGCTGAGTTTCAATGAACTATTTGCTTAGTGGTGTATTTTGCATAAAATATTTTCACTTTACGGTGAACATCGTTGAGAAAAGTTTCCTTAATTAGCAAGCAATTGACATAATTAATCTAAAACTTAATTATTTTTCCTCGTTGGCTGGAATCAAAACTATATAAATTAATTTTACTTAGATCAAGTTAATTTTTAATTCTTTTTAATCTTATTTTTCTATACCCCCGTAATCCTTTTCTGCTCATCCTGCACCTCGTACTCTTGTTGGTTTCAACTTTGATTCTGTATATTTGTTTTACTTTGAGCGAAAGCATTTCTTTTAAAAAGCGCCCTGTTTATATTCCGTTTGGGAGACAACTCAGTATAAGTTCGTTACCCGAACAAATGGCTAAAGAAGTATACCCAGAGAAAGTCATTAATTTTAAATCGAGGTAAATCTTAAATTTGTCATCGTCAGGAAAATTCAAAGTTTTCGTGCAATATTTCAGTTCAGGCAGGGTATACAATATATTATACAAGAATGAGGGAAACTTTCGACAACTTTCGAATATGACGAGGAAATAGTGAAGATATCACCAAAAAATATATAGTTTTTCATGAAATATTTATGTATCTCCAGTGTAAATTTGTGGAAATAGACTCGCTAAAAACGAATCGGTTGCTCTAAACTTTCAATTATAAACTTTGAAATTAAATTGATCCATTTCGATTTTTTAATCAATTATTGTGCAACTTTTTCGTTTCTAACTGGATGATGACTTTTAACTAATATTTTTTTTTCATACCTCGTTAAGAACGACTTCTATTCTCGTAAGTCAGTTTGCGAAAATTTTACAGTAGAGTAAAAGAAATGTTTAGAGAAAAAGACTTTTTCTATAGACATAAAGTTTTTCTTAACTAGATTTGCAGTCACAATTTGAGAGACTCAAGTATCGTTCGAACTTCAAGAGAACCTATGTCTTACCTTAAAAACATTACAAAAACAAATGTACTCAGTACTAAAATAATATGGATAGTTGAAGTATTACAACATTAATGGAAGAACTGAAAAATCTGAATTTGAAATTCAGAATAGAAAATGTTTAGGGAACAGTCATAATGATTTCAAGTTTTGGCCCAACTCTTTGTAGTAGATTCATGCGAAGTATTTTCAGGTATCTAGCACCAATATATAATTACCTAGCAATAGTGGTAATAACTCAAAAAATTACACTTTTTATGTAAGCCAATGTATAAGTTTAATAATAACATGTTTAATACGCTAGGTATTAATAGATTTGCCCAATCTAATTTATCTTTGAAATAATATCTGAAAGCGTGCGTAACTAAATACTAGCTACGCACAAAATCTATCCTCAGCGTAGTAGGTCTGCAAAGAGCAAATCTGCTCAACTGAGTTTAATCTGGTTAGTCACTTGAAAGTCCTTGAAGAGTTTCTAGAGGATCCGATGATTAACTCCATCTGAGATATTATGTCGAAAGGCTATAAATTTGAAACACCATTTAAGGTGATCTTAGGGGATTGCCAATAGTATTTCTGGTGAATTACCCTTAGAAAAAGGATTTCTTAAATAATACACGGATGAATCCAAAATAAAAGGCAGAGAAGGTGTGGATGTATATTTGCTGAGTTATCGACTCTGTAAGGTACTTGGGCCTCATATACTATTTTCGAGGCAGACGTCCACGTTATAGAGCTCTACGCTCATGAAATTTTCTATAACAATATGCGTGCAACAAAAATTTACATAATATCAGACAGCCAAGCAGCACTCAAAGCATTAAATTCGTTTACCTTTGAATCTAAGCTGGTCTACGTCTATAATACTATGTTGAAGTAACTGACCGAAACAAATAGGATTACGCAGATTTGCGTCCCAGCAAAGCATTAAAGCAAAACCTTCGAGAATACTTCCCAAGCCATGAAACAGAAACCTATATGTGTGTGTTCGGAGTCCGTTCTCTAAAATGTTCTATATTGATGCTTATGGAAAAGTACCAAACATTGATCTTATAAATGCTATAGAGCCCAAACTACTATCCATAGAGGAAAATAGTCTTCTAGTAATTTACAGCTTGGTTCCTTATCTTCCCAAACGCTGCACTTACTACATACCTTCCTTAACAAAATAATAAAATAGTTTTGCTTACAAAGTAACCTTACCATTTTACGCTCCACAACTCTCAGCTTTGCATGTGTGTATGTGCAGCCGGAGTCCGAATCTGTAGGCAGCTACATTCGATATCACCAGCCCAAGGCATCGCATGACGGCACAGCGACATTACAATGATTACTCAGCTGAGAATTTTTGTTTGAGAAATCGTAGTCATTTGGCTAAGATAAATTTTTTTAAATAATTTTGTTAGGAAAGGTATGAAAATTTTATTACAGTTCGGAAGGTAAGAAAGCAAGCTTAAGATTATCGGAACATCATTTTTCTGTATGAATAGTACTTTAGGACGGAGGAGCTATTCAAACCAAACTGTTGTCAGTTTTACATAAGAGCACTGCAAGTATTTTAGAATTTAAGGACACCGATAGGCCTCGCATGTGGTAGGGAGGGAGCAGAGTTGCCAGGTGGCAATCGTGACATTTCCCCATATCGAGATGGTAAATTCCCCAAAAATGCACTTATTTTTTTAAATTTCCCCAATTACTTAAATTACATTTAAATGATGTATTTCAATACTAAAAATCAAATATATTTCCATTCAAAATAAATAACATAAGAAAGAAAACACAAGAATAAACATTATTCTGTCAGAAAAAAAATAAATCAAATTAACAAGGCTGTTAAGAGATGATTCCAATATCGTAGCAAAGGAATGACGAGATCCTGCCATAACATTCGCTCCGTCTATCCCAATTCCTACAAGATTTTCTATTTTTAGACCATCTTTTAATAATTGCGATCTAAATATATCAACCAAGGAGGTAGCATCGCCGACTACAATCAATTTGTAAAATGTTGTTACAATTTGTTGTTTAGCTTTACTGAAATATTTAATCATTAGACATAACATTTTTGTTGTATCTATAGCAGTGCTCTCATCAATAATCATTGAAAATGAATTTTCTCCGACATCTAATACTAAATCATTCAAAAGGCAAGGAGAAATTACGTTTTTGATTATTGCCGTGCATTTAGTCCTATGTAACTGTAAGTCACTTAGTGTTTCAGAGGTTTCATCTAAGCTTTTTATAAGAATACCTAGGTGATCAACAGAAGAAATTGAACAGTGCTCATATATAAATGCAGCAATTTTGAGCTCAGCTATTTTTCTTTTTTCCGATATACTAAATTTTACATAATTTGTAATAGTTCTGTTGGAACTTACAATATTCGAGAATTTTACGGCTTCCAAGTGTTTTTTGGAATTAACATGTTTCTTTAAATCCTTCTTGTGGGCTTAAAGGGAACACTTGCATAATTTACAAAATGCTTTATTGTCATCATGAGCGAACGCAGAAAGCCACCCTGCAATTTCAAGGACATTATATATCGGATTTGATAAGAATTAACCACGAATAAAAAAAAAATGAATTATTTATAAAAGGTAAATAAAATTACCTGCAAATTGCTGTTCCGTTTCCCACGTTTTCCTGTATTTTCTTGGCATACCACAATATTTTTTAACTATATTTAATATTTAAGGCTTTAAACTTTAAAACTTGAACTCACTTTTGACACTTCCTTCAATTCAACGAAAAGCGCAAACCGTTGGACAGTTGGGTGGATGGAATATGCAAGCGAAAACCAATGAATAATCAATGTGGAATGCTTATCAAACTGAAAACAAAAGCGCTGTATTTTCTATGGGCCAACCCACACGAGAAGTTTTAATGGAAGAAAGGATTTTCTTCCCATTGTGCTTAGACGTACCAGCACAATAATGCTGCTATGCTTAGTTCCTTATGTGATTACCGAAGTGCAGTGTGCACGCCTAGGCAACCTGCAGCGGTCAAATTAAATATTACTAAATAATAAAATCCCCAATTTTTCCCCCTACTAAATATTTTTCCTTATATAATTCCCCATGATTCCGTTTTCGCCAAAAATTCCCTAGCGATTGGATTTTTCCCCATTTTGGGGACAAAATCCCCCAACCTGGCAGCCCTGGGAGGGAGTCTGTTTCATGGCTTGTGAACTATTCTCGAGGGTTTTGATTAAGGGCAACGATATTACGGACCACCTTGCAGTGGATGGAGCCAGATCTTTGTTTAATGGCTCTGAACCTACCTTTACACACCCAAACAGTCCCCTTTCGGACCAAGTCAGGCTTTGGGAGGGCAGAACAATTAAATTGGCATACTGGGAAAATATCCCGATACAGAAACAGGCGAACAAGTTCATTACGAGTTTGCAACAGAGGATAAACACATTTCTTACGCTCAGTAGTTCTGGAGAACCTTTCACAATTAGCATCCGTGATGAGGAAGTTTGAACAAGCTGTTCAACGCGGGGAAGATGTTAAGGCAGCATAACATACATACATACATACAACAACGCATTTAATTTCCATATAAATTAGTCATAATACAATTTGTTCAATTTCTTTCATTCTTGCATTTCTTCAATTCAAAGTTTCACAATAATTTTGTATATTCAGCAATTATAAAAAATTCCATTAATTGTAAATAAGTTCAATTCCCTCGCTTTGGAAATATCAGCATTTTTTTACACAAATAAAATTTTAGCAGTATTAAATTTCATCTGAAATTCTTTCCGGCGCGACTAAAAATGTACAAACAATCGCTTATTTGTAATAATCAGCAAATTGATCATATAAAAAGCCGATAATGGAAAATAAAGCATTCATTAAGCTTTGATTTTCAATAGAAAATTGTGGTTTTACTATACGTCGCGTCGTCTCTATTTCATACACCACGCTAATTATAGGCAATGTAATCAGCAGTTCAACAGTGTAACGGTCCAAGAACTCTTGCACAATTCCTCAAGGTACTGGTCTATGAACCAGTGCCATATCTAAACTACGACAAGAGCCCAAGTACAAGAACTTATACTCTAGCGGAGAACAAAAGAGTTCCTTCGTTATACAAACAAAGGGGTTTCCCGATTTAGTCTATTTTTGAAATTTTTGCTATTACAATGAAAACACTGAAATCACCATGCTCCAAATTTCAGCTCTCTATGAAAAACAAAATTTTTGTATAGTATGGCAACCCCATGAAGGAATTGCCCGATTTGTCTCATTTTTGAAATTAATTTTACTTTTTTTTTCAAGTCCGTGTACAAAATTTTAGCTCTCTAAGTACGCATTCTCGAGTTATCGTGCGCACAAACAGACAGACAGACGAACGAACAGACGGACCTATCAAAATAAAAATAATTATTAATATTATGCGTGGGTGTCCAATCCATTTTGCTCTACTATAATTATTTCGAGGTGTTACGAACGGAATGACAAACTTAGTATATCACATAGATTTCATCTAGAGTATAAAAAGGCTGGCTAAGTTCGATAGTAAGACCTTTCACCTCTGTTTGGAAGATGATAAGACTATGAAGCTCTGGGCCATATAAGGCTAAAACATCTAGAAAAGTCATTCGCATTGTCAGCGGATGTTACAGAGGTGGCTTTTGTAAAAGGCATTAAGCTCGAGTGGGCTTCCTAGGGTACGTAGCGGTAATGTAATATGCCTAGCAGCCTAATTAATACTGCATGCATATCTACCTATGTATATGCATACACAAGACGCAACGTACCAACCTGGCAAAACATTCTTTGATGTGGGTGAAGTGTTTCCTGATGGATGCAACAATTTGCAATGCATAAAGCGACGCAAAACTCAAATCACAGAATGTAAACAGAAAATGTGCTATACATCAGTTTCAACATGCAAGTAGGTACTTTAAAATTGCATAAACAAAAGCACCGAAATATAAAGCGAAAAGCTAAGTAAGGGTCCGCAATGTAAACTATTGTATTAAGAATCAATTAATATAAATAAGTGGTTGATTTAATAAAGAATATTCATAGTCATCTAGGAGTTCCAGGCTTACAGTCATTTCATAGTCGAGTAGTACAGTGTTTCAGTCATTCCGACAGTATCCGAGCTTCTATTCTTTCTTCTCAACCGAAAGTAAAAGCAATAGGAATACACCTTTTCTGAAATTCAGAATAAATGGATCCTAATTCAATGATATCGATGAATTTTTCTTATATTTTTGTTATTTTGTTCCCTTTATTTCTCTGTATTTAAAACATTATAATTTTTACGAACTTTGGAGGTATACTAGTCATCCGTGCAAAGGTAAAATACGTTACGAAAAAAATCACCAATTTGAGATAAACGCGGCTTTGAAGTTTACGATTATCATTTATCGGTTAAAAGAGCGCCTAAGTTTAAAAACCTTTATGCAGCAAGGCCTGAACTGAAATACTTTTATGGATTTTTTTTCAGGGACCGAAATTAACTGGTATTTTGAAAATTTTAAACAAAAAAAGCTGGGATAAATCATGATCGTGGAATTTACTGGAATATACCAAAAGATGTCTCGTGAATTCGATTCTTGTAAAGCTTTTAAAAACTTAGCTTTTTATTAAAAAAAACCTTAAAAAACCAAGCTGGCAAGAATATAAAGCCAGCTCGGCTTTTTATTTTTTCGATCTGGAAGTAACAGGTTTTGAAGTCGAAAATATAAAAAGCCAAGCTGGCTTCTTATTTTCAGGGACCGAATCAGTTCTGAATTTTTACGAAAAAAGCTTAATTTACATGTTATTCCTGGCCAGTAATAGTTTTGAAGCTAGAAAAGCAAGCGCAACGGCTTGATACTTTTTTTCAGTAGAAATATGAAAAGCAAGCCCAGCTTTTTATTTTTTCTATTCAAGCTGGCTTTATATTTTTGCCAGATAAAATAAAAAGTCAAGTTGGCTTTTTATTTTTGCCAGATAAAATAAAAAGCCAAGCTGACTTTTTATTTTTGCCAGATAAAATAAAAAGACTTTCCAACTTGGTCTTTTTGAGGCCAGCCATTCCCTTTAACTCGTACAGGAATTTGTCTATATATTTCTTTACTATTTTCGACACTCTCGTAGACCCACTTTTCGTCATCACAGCGAGCTGAAATTTGGTACACAGGTTCATGTCGCGTGACAATTGAATCTGTCAAAATTTGAACTGGAAATGTCCATGAAAAACCCGGAAAATTGGGAAAAATCATTTGAAAATTTGGTACAAATTTGATTAGTGATAAATCCGTTTCAGGAAAAAAAAATTTCCGAAAAATTTTCCGTAATTGTCCGACTTTTCCGGAAAATTTTCGGACCTTTCCGGAAAATTGTCCGGTAAAAAAGTTTTCTAAATTATGCAGAATCAAGTTTCCTATCAACTGGCATCATTACTTTCTCTCCGACAATGGTGAAAACTTGCAGAAAAAATCGAGGAAAATTCATGTAAAACGCTTTTCCGGAGTTTTTCCGACCAAGGAAGCATTTGAGCGTTTTTCAACCTAAGACAAAGTTGTAGAGCGAAATGAGTTGCATAAAGTTGCTTTTGTGGAAAACTCCATGGAAAACCCGGAAAAGCGGGAAAATCATCGGAAAAATTTTCATCGATATGATTAGTTATAAATCTGTTTCAGGAAAAAAGAATTTTCTAATTTAGTTAACGTGAAAAAGTCAGAAAATAAAATAAGTAAAAAACGAGTTTTCAAACAAAACTGAGGCCAAGTCGCATGAAAAAGCAGAAAATAAACTTTTCTTCACACACAGAGGTGGACTCAGATTTTATTCGCTGACAATCACCGATATATTTCAGTATGATCAATCAGAGGTAATAAGTGATTTGATTCATCATGAAGAGAAAGAATATTCAAGAGAAATGTCCCAATCAAAAAATCTGAGTCCACCTCTGTGTGTGAAGAAAAGTTTATTTTCTACTTTTTCATGCGACTTGGCCTCAGTTTTGTTTGAAAACTCGTTTTTTACTTATTTTATTAGCTTCAAATTATTATCGGTCAGGAATAACAGGTAAAGTTGGCTTTTTTCGTAAAAAGTCATAACTGGTTCGGTCCCTGTTTTTGTTTTAATAAAAATATAAATAGCAGAATGGTTAAATAATTATTTTACGTGGATTATTTTATTATTCCATCTTTCTGTCATATATATTTTATGTGTTTGATAACAGGAAAACCGGGTTATGTCAGTATAAGGTCTTATTCCTCAAAAAGTTTTAGAATGCATGAAAAGCTTGTGAAAGGTAAAATGCTTGATGGTATTATAACTCTGTAAAATGAGTGAAAATGCTGGCTTGATACATACGGAAAAACAAATTAGTAAGTACAATGTGCTTTTAGAATAGAATATAATAGAAAAATATATTTATTTCGTTTTATAAGGGTAAAAATAAAAGGTAACAAAATATATCCAATTCTCTCAGATAAAAATGTAGCTGCAGCTCTATTTATATTCCATCTTCTAAGAGGTCTTTGGAAGCCTCGTTAACCTTCGCTTTACCGATATCTATTTCGATTTACTTTTCTTTATAACTCAGCGAAATTTCATCAAATCTCAAAATGTCTCCGACTTAGTGACTAAATTTCCGGTTTATTTCATAAAAGAGAAAGAAAGAAAATCATTTTAAACGCACCGCTTCATAGTTTTTTTTTTTTTTAATTTCGTTGTTTTATGGATGGATTTCAAATTGTATCTACCCGGGTAGATATATAATTTATATGGAAATTTTTGTAGGTTGAAGTTTGTCGTCAAACTTTTTGCAAGGAAAACAGTAAAACATACAGCATTTATTTATTTTAATGGATAATAAAATAACTAATAATATAATAAAAGTATGAACGAAAATATAAAAAAATAGAAAAATAATTAAAAATACTGAAAAATATTAGCATTGGGATAATGACTACATTGAGAATGAACCTGCATGACAGCCTTCATATTTTGTTTGTGTCAAGCTATGATGTGCGTAGTAACTGACTCACCTAAAATACATTCCATTTATGCATATAATTGTTCGTCTACTGTAATCAATTCATATGGTCTGTAATATGTCTTTAGGTTCGAGTTGATCATCATAAAGACATCCGGTAAACGGTGCAGATTTATCCACTTCTTCGAGAGTTGCTCTTGTTACGTGCCAATCGAAAGAATCTGTTTCTAAACATCGTAGCACAATAAAGTGGGGCGAAATCATGTCTCCAGAGCAGACCTGTAAAATTTCAAGTACAAGTACCAGTACAGTACCAATACCTGGACTTGAAATAATTTTAACTGCATTATTAACCTTATACTATGTTGCGTTCTTACTAACCATAAGTGTAATCCACCCACGACCTTATATTCACGAAAACCAGGAACCATAACAATATAATTTCAGAATAAAGAAATTTTAAGTAAATATAACAAAACTGCTATAATATAAAAGTAAGAGAGAAATAAACCTATTATGATTACATATTCATATGAAGTTTGTTGAATTTGTTTGACAGTTTGATTTTAGAATATTATTTCAAATTGGGTGGATTACACCCATAGGTTAAGTACAAGTTCCGGTACTGGTGCTTATAAACATTTCAAGTACAAGTCCTGGTATTGGTAAAGTTCAGGTACTGGTACTGTTACTAATACTTAAGTACCAATGTACTTAAGTACTTTACAGGTCTGTACCTGTAAAATTCCAAGTACAAGTACCAGTACAGTACCAGTACTTGGACTTGAAATATTTTAAGTATGAGTACAAGTCCCGGTACTGGTACTTAAAAACATTTCAAGTACAAGTCGCGGTACTGGTACTTTAAAATTTTTCAATTACAAGTCCAGGTACTGGTACTGATACTAGTACTTAAGTACCATTGCACTTAAGTACTTTACAGGTGTGCTCCAGAGTATACATACCTGCAGCCTCTTGATTTGATTTATGGCAGCAAATTATCAGTCAAATTTCCAGAAATGCATGGATTTTATCATCTCAATCCGCATCAGAATTTAACTCCACCTCTATTTCTCCACCATCGGCTGCTGCATTATCAAAATCCAAATTTTCGTCCTTAGAAATATTCTCTTCATCGCTATCAGCACCTTCAAATAACTCAACGTCTTTCGCCTGCGTTTCGGAATCGACCTCTTGCATTTGCCTAAAATAGGCTAGCCTTCTTTCATATGAGCCCATTCATGCAGTCTTTGAATGCAAACAATTGCTGTAAATATAAACGCAGTGTAAGCAGATCCTACGGCATATGAAGAAACATAAATTTGTAGAATAAATACAAAAACTCACAACTTCAAAATTCCTAGCTGGATTCATATGTTTTTTTTTTGCTACACAACTCCTCACTTAAAAATTTGAATCAAATGGTTTATAAGGCCGGTATTTTCTTGGAATATATCCCTCTCCATTTATCGTGAGATTTTTCCCGATCCACCATTCCTGGGGTTTATAAAATTAATTGTTTCTTTATAGGACTCTTCATCAAATCGTCGTTGAAGTTCCTGTGAGCCTTTTTCTAATTTTAGCTCAACAATGATAACGTATAGTTTCAGTTTTGGATTTTGAGCTATTTCTTATACATCGCTTATTGACAGCTTTTCACATGCCTTAATTAGTATAGACAGTTAAGTCGTAGATATACTACATGCGGCGCATAGCCTGCTCTATGTGTCTGCCGCTGTCATGAAGGTGTCTCCAACTGTAAGATACTTTTATAGATTTTTACGCGTTATTTTTTGCACTTAGGTAGGTAATAAAACTGGAATACAGTCGAATCCGCGGGGGTGCATTTTCGTTCGGCATAAACATCTTGTTCTGTTATGCGGTTTTGGCACATATACGGTGCCCGCATAAGTGCATCAAAGAGTGCACATATCCGGTCACCGTATAAGGGCACATAAAATTGCACATATCCGATATTTTTACTTATACTTTTCCATGAACAGAAATCTTTTCCAATTGTAGAAATATTTTTATTTAGGTACAAATAAACATTCGAATGTAGGTAAAGCAAAATAAATAGACAATTCTCTAGTAACAAAAGCAAAAAATAATAGCTTTTTCAAAAGGTAATGTCCAGATGCTCGAATGGCACAACAAATTATTTAAAATAATATGATATCTTCTTCTGGACAAAATTATATGCACCTTGTTCAGCGAGTTGTTCCTATAACAATTCATTATTTTCAAAGGGCAAGTCCTTAGTTTCGAGGTAAGTTCGTAGTACGTTTAAAGCTAGAAGATCATTCGAGCAACTTGGTTGTATCTTGGTTGTAACTTGGTTTTGTTTTTGGTATCTACTTCCTCGCTATCGTTCTCAATGGAAATTTCTTGTAAAATTTCCTCGTCAGTTACATAGTTCCCCATATAACATTATATAGCAGCATCACAAGCAACGTATTCCTCTAACTCTGCCTCTGCAATTGCTATGCTCAAAACTTGTTCTACATCATCTTCAATAACTTGGGAAAAACCAACTTTTCTAAAACAGTTTTTGATGGTGTTTGGTCTTACAAGCCACCAAGAACGCTTAGAAATCTTTAAAGCCTCCAAGATATTTAGAGACTTAGAAAAGACTTCAAAGTAGAACTTCTTTCGAATGACAAAATTGTCTTCGTACTATGTTTTGATGTTTTAAGCAACAAATGAATCCTTGATCCAATGGCTGAATAATTGAAGTTATATTTGGAGGCAAAAATTGAAGGATAATATTATCCAGTTTAACCGATTCGTCCAATTTATGGCATGCTGCATTATCAACCAGCAGAAGAACTATTCTTTTTTGTTCCAACATTTTATTGTCAAAATTCCAACCAAATTTTATTAGTCATCTAGGACTTATTTTGGGAGTAATAGGGGATAGGAATCTGTTTGCCACGAAAACAATGGGATTATTTACTATTCCTATAGAAAATACATCTTTTTCCGTACCATCCATGTCACACATAAATAAAAACTGATACGTTCCTTCTGAGTTTTGCACATAGAACTTTGTACCCTTTTTTAGAAAATGTTCCAGTTGCCACTGCCTTATAGAAGAGACTAGTCTCGGCGACATTGAAAATATTGGCTGGCTCGTAGTTCCTCATTATTTTAGGCCTTTGGCTTTTTATCCATTCCGAAGCAGATGCTTGGACAGCAGAATTTTTTTCGCCATGGATTTTGTGGAAAGACACGTTCTCCTTCTTCTTCCACCGATGTAACCAGCCATTACTAGACTCAAAGTCATTCACTTTAAGCATCTGACCGAACTTTTCAGCTTGTTCTAGGACCATCGGACCACTCACTACAGCATTCTTAGCACGCATCTGAGAAAACCAAGTCGTTATCGCTCGATCAAATTTTTCATGGAATCCTTTTCTGAAACGCTTTCGGTTAACGTTCCATTTTCTAGGACTATTTTCCTACATTTTGCTCCTGTTTATAACTACGCATTATTTTGGTGACATTACATTATAGTAATGTTTTTCAGGTGGTTCCTTTTCCTAATGCATCTAAAATTTTGTTGGTTGACAGTCAATCCGATAACTTTCTTTTAAATGGTTGATTCCATTTTATCTAAATAAGAAATCACTAATTAAAACTACGCAAAAATATACCTTAAAATAATCAAACCTAAAGAGTGAATCCACATCCTTTTCTCTCTTAAGCCGAGCAATTTCCAGCGATTCTGATGATACTTGAAGTCAAAATGCACCGGCGAAAAGCAGAAGGCTAAATTACAATATGGTGTGACGGTGATGGCATGTAATTTTTAAGAAATGCTGAGCGAGATAGCTTTTTCAATTTTAAATGGAGTCGAAGCTATATATGTACATATATGTAGCATTTAGAACGCAAAGTTAATTTAAGGACAAATTAAGAATCAAGAAGAGATTTCTGACTGTTTTCCATAGTTACTAAGGGATCACATGAATGTGCATTTCTGTGCAAAGTCAATTGCGGTTTCTTGCAAAATTATCCTACTTACATAGCGATTAGAGGTCCTATCCTAAGTGTACGCGATTTTTTTTTTTTTATAAGCAAGCCACACGTATAGCATGCATGTGTGTCGCAGAAAAATTAAACGACTGAACTATTGGTGTTGATTCGAGCATTTTATTAATACATTTTTTATAAAATGACAAGTAAAAAGTTAGAACTGGTCACAGACCAATTCTTATGATACCCTAGATGAATGCCCGTATAAAATTTCGTATGGTTACCCATTTGTGCAAGTTTGATTTTTGAAGAGATTTTTCGCATATATTTCTAGAACGGTTCGTCGGACAGCAAAAATGATTATGACCAATTTTATAGGGTTTCATATTCTGAAGAACTTTCCACTACATTAAAACCGTAAAGGACTGATCGTTTTTACAGTATATGTAAAAAATCTAAATTTTTCTATAGCAATATCAAGAAGGGGTTGCCTGAGTTAGTCCATTTTTGAAATTTTATTTGTTATTACTATAAAAATACCCCATGTACCAAATTTCAGGCCTCTATGTCGACGCGTTCTTAGGCAGTGCCCAAATATGTATGACAACCTCACGAAGGAGTCGCCCGATTTGTCTCATTTTCGACCTTGATTTTACTGTTTTTTTTTAAGTCTGTGTACAAAATTTCAGATTTCTAAGTGAAGGCATTCTGGAGTTATCGTGCGCACAGACGGAGGGATGGACTAGCAAAAATCAACCATCATTATTACTATGCGTTACAAACGAAATGACAAAAATAGTATGCCCTTTAGATTTCATCTAGGGTATAAAAATGCGTCTTTTTTCAGATTTGGTATTGTACATGATAACGGGTAAAAATATATGAAAAACTCAGGCAAGAGACAAACTGTGGGTGCAAGTAAACGGTTTATGCAGGTAAGCAGGATGCACCAAAGCGAGTGCGATATTATACAAATTTTGGGCAGAAGGCATGTGGCATGAAATTTTCTGTACTCTTATACGGTTTGTGCAGGTAAAAGATGGACTGTTATCCGGGTTTGACTATATATATAAAAGTGTTTATTTTGACCAGTACGTTGTCCATCCAGAGAATTACATGCTCAGCGTGTCTATTATGGGCAAAAACATTAAAAATGCCCTATTATCGCTTCATGCCAAATAAAAAAAAAACTCTTTCCTCTTAGCATTTATTTTCATTGAGGCGAATATTTCATTGAAAACCAGAAGTCTAGATGTAAAGAACAATTTCTTCAGTTGTGTTTTTGTAGGAAGTATCTTCAGAAAGCCATTGAGCTAAACTACTTTTTTTTTATTATAATCCTGACACCAATAAAAGTTATGAGTTGATTCCCTAACATTTTTGTCGAATACTTCTTCGTATTTGTGATGGCACTTCTTATTGGGTTTCAGCGCGAAAAGCGGAATGATCGGATGATCGAGAATTGCTGCTTCTGCTTATAAACTTTGGCCTCAATGATTTAACTAGTTGCGCCCAACACTTTGACAAAAGCTACCAACGGCAGAGAAAGTTATGGACTCAAAACGTCTTTTTCTTGTGTAAATATTTCAAAAGCTTTGAAAAGCCTTCAATGGAGAGACAACTTAAAGTGCTTAAAGCTGTTTGTTACTCTAAAAAAGGGTTAGTTTTTAAGTTTCTAAAAGGTAAAAGGAGTTTACAGATCTTAATTTCTTTTTCCATATTTTTATAGAAAAAATATTCCAATTGATTTCGTTTTAAAAGCAGATAAGTTGTTTTTCTTCAGTATTAGGGAAATATATCGTGTTTGCCAGAAATTTTGAATAGAGAGGAGTTAGGGGAAAAGCGGGTTCACAGGTGCATAGAGGATCGGAAAAGGAATTGAAAAAACGATACAAAGGAAAAAGATGTTATCAAACTTTAAGTTGTTTTGACATGGAACGGGAGTAGTATCTATTATGTGAAAATTTACTAAATAAAAGCTAAAAAGATAAAAGAAGTTAAATGCATTATGATTTTTAGCTCCCATTTGGTGATAATTAATTAAATTAATTATTTTGTTTATAAAGGGTCCGCCATCTAACGTTTTTTTTTCAACTAGTGCTTATTTCGTGAATGGTAACACTTAGCTCATGTCTGATTTGACAGATAATTAGTTTTATTCTTCCGCTGAACGAATATGGTTGTGTATACGCTTGAACAACGCTGGGAAATATTGCGACATTACTTTGAAAATCATGGTAATGTTGCAGAATGTGTGCGAAAATTGCATACGGATTTTGGAAGAAGAGAAGCACCGTCAGCTCCGTATTCTCTTTATCTTGTGAAAAAAGTGAAAGAAACTGGCATCCTCATCGATAAACCAAAGCGTGAAAAGCCAAAAACAGTGCGTACACCCGAGAATATTGATTGTGTGGCAGAAAGTGTGCGTGAAGCGCCATCAACATCAATTCACCGTCGTTCTCAACAATTGAACATTTCGGAGACATCATTGAGACGAATTTTGCATAAAGATCTTGGTATGACGCCATACAAAGTCCAATTGGTTCAGGAGTTGAAGCCAACTGACCATCCAATGCGTTTTCGCTTCGCTGAGTGGGCCTGCGATCGACTTACAGAAGATGCCGATTTTGCCAAAAAAATCATCTTTTCGGATGAAGCTCATTTTGATCTTGGCGGGTATGTAAACAAGCAAAATTGTCGCATTTGGGGCACAGAAAACCCGCACGCATACAGTGAAAAGCCGATACACCCAAAACGAGTCACTGTTTGGTGCGGATTTTGGTCCAGAGGCATAATTGGGCCATTTTTCTTCGAAAATGAGCAAGGAGTGGCCGTTACGCAATCGTTATCGGGCCATGTTGAACGAATTTTGAATTGAAGAGGAGGATATTGGCAACATTTGCTTTCAACAGGACGGCGCTATGTGCCACACAGCCGAAGCTACACTCGATGTTTTGCGCCCTGTTTAAAAAAAAAAAAAAAGTTAGTAAGCGAATAAATCGAGTTTAATTTGTAAGTGCATAATAGAAGTTAAGCAAAGTAAATCTTTTGAAATGGTTATTTGTGCAGTAAAAGGTTGCAAGAAATGAAACAAAAAGAAACAAAATTTCCCATACATTTCCTTGGAAATTTGGCAACTAGTGACATTGTGCTCAAATGGAACATACATGAACAAGTATATGAGAAGTATCCGCAATATTTGCTTGATAAATTATAGTACACCGGTTACATTCGGGAGTTCGTCCTAATATAACAAGCGCTCTTTCTTTTTGCAGATAATATGAAAAAGGAGCACTCTGCAGTAAATGGCACACATACTATCGGGTTTTCCAATAAGAGGTATTATTTTAATTAGCCCGCTATTTCGGTAGATGTCACTTTTGGAGCTGTCATTTTTTGACATTTGACAAGTAGAAACTACGTAATTAATAAAAATGGAACGATACACGATTCAGCAACGCATTGAAATTATTAAAATTCACTATAAAAATGGTGAATATGTGGTAGAGACGGTTAGGTAAAACTCGAACATTTTTGCGTCGTCGTGAAGCACCTTGTCGGCCCGCAATACAGAAATTGGTAGAAAAATTCAAGCTGTCGGGACAAGTTAGTGATGTGAAGAATAAAACCCGTGCACGTCGCTCAAGAACAGCCGAGAATATTGCTGCTGTAGCCGAAAGTGTTGAAGAAAACCCAGGTTTGTCCATTCCTTGTTGTTCTTTGGAATTAGGCATTACATCATTACACCGTATTTTGCATAAAGATTTGGGTCTTAAGGCTTATAAAGTTCAGTTAACACAAGAACTCAACAACTCATCAACAATGTCGAGTCTTTGCTGATTGGGTCCTTGAAATGCATGAAAATGATCCGGAATTCCATCGAAAACTCATCTTGAGTGATGAGGCCCATTTCCACCTCGACGGCTTCATCAACATGCAAAATTGTCGCTTCTGGGGCTCGGAAAACCCAAGAGTTATTGTTGAAAAGCCTCTCTATCCTCAACGTGTGACTGTTTGGTGCGGTTTATGGTCCCGCGGGGTCATTGGACCTTACTTTTACGAAAATGAGGCTGGAGCAGCAGTTACGGTGAATGGATTGCGCTATCGACAAATGATTAATGATTTTTTATGGCCGGAATTGGATGGTATTGATCTGGACAACGTTTACTTTCAACAAGACGGCGCTACGTGCCATACAAGCAACAAAACCATTGATCTTTTACGGGAAAAGTTTCCGGACCGTGTTATCTCTCGAAGAGGTGATCACAATTCGCCACCGAGATCTTGTGACTTAACACCTTGCGACTTCTTCCTTTGGGGCCACGTGAAAGAGAAGGTCTACGCCAAAATTTCATGAAAAGGATATGGTCCTGTAGGCGTGGTCGTGGTGGTCATTTGCTGATGTTATTTTCCATTATTAACGGCATACCTTCCTCTTTATAATGAAATAAAGATCCGATCATTTGTCTCAAAATATTGGCATTTTCCTTTGAATATCAAAATAACACCTCTTATTGGAAAACCCTTACTTATATACATTATGACTGAGCTTTGTTTTTTTTTTTTATTGAAGTTATTGATTTTTTTTAGATATGTATTAAGTTTTTATTCATTTTTAATTTGTCAGATTATATACATATATGAAATATTACTATTGTATTTAGAACAAACTAAAAAAAAAAAACAAATCTTGAGTACCTTAATTGGTTCTTAATTCATTTACAAGTGCTCAGACATCTGGCATGAAACTTTTTCTTTTTACATATAAATCATTCGGTCGTTTACAGGGTTCACTAGAAACAAATCGACCAAATGCCAATAAATTCTTACTTTCAGCTTACATCGAGAAAAATTAATTCTTGATAGCATTATAAATTTTTCAGTTCCTGTTAAATTAATTAGAAATTGGATTCTTAAAACTTCAGGGCCAATTCAAACGCAACGCAGAGCAATAGTATTAAAAAGAAAATCTCCCAAAAAAAAAATGTGAATTCCCCTTTCTGTCCATCCTTCGAAAGAAAAAACAACAAACAAACAAATTTCCAACATAAAACACTTCAAATAAACTTGAGGAGTGATTATTTTTATTTTCCTCCCTGTAGTTTGTGTACTCACTGCAACACTTCAAATGAGCTGTCATCTATTCATTGCAGGCAACGACTAAGTGGATTTCCTCCTATTAAAGGAATCCGACCAATTTTGGATTTATTTTTAGGAACGGAATGTTTTTTTTTTTTTTTGAGATATTCTGCTGCCGGATTTTTCTTCTCCTGCCATCTTAAGAAAACAAATGAAATCCGAAATGTTTAATAAATTTTTAACGCATCTTTCAGAATAAGCAAGCGCGCGTGGCCTAATGGGTGAATAACAAGACAACTGACACCCGATGTTACCATTTGGTTGATGATACTTTGAAATTATGGGAAGTCGAACAATAAAAAAAATCTCTACATTGATTTTTTTGTTTAGTTTTTGGAAGAGATCGTTTGAAGTTCATGATCTTGAGTGAGATGAAAATGTAAAAATAATTAGGGGAATACTCATCAATTACTGCACTAAAGTGATTTTATGATGATAACAAGCTTCGTTTCAGTTTAGAGGAGAGCATAATTTTAAGATTTCAAATTTTAGAAGAATATGTATGTTTTGAAAAAGATGTGCGCCTGATGGTTTTCAAATGCTACTTTAAAAATGTGGTCGAGCATGAAATTTGAATTTCATTTTGAAAATTGTTTTTCTTCATATTTTTGAGATAAATTTTGTGAACATTTAAACGGAGAGGATTTATATATTTTTTTTTTTTGTAGTACTGTGGTGCGAGTGTGCTAACGTTGATAACTAATTGGAAAATTTTAGATTCAATAAATAATGCAATGTATGCCACATGAAAGACAACATTTTTCCAAGTGTCAATTAAGTTCTTCGTGTGCCTTATAGTTCAGGAAGGCTCTGTTATTATACCTAGTGAGCCTTTTCTATTTTGTACATTATTTCTTCTGCCTGATTGTAAGAGCGCAGAATAGTTTGTTATATGTCGAGATCACGATAAAGGAAAATGAGGGTGTGGTGACCTGGAAAAAAAAATATTAAAAATATTTTTTTTGTGGAATCAAATGTTATGTACCTTGATGTGTTGTCCCGTGGTGTCCAATAGTTGCCAATTTGATTGATTCTGCAAGGAATTTTAATTTTATTTACAGATTGTAATGTGAAATAAGTCCAAGTACCTTTATGCACCTATGGGCACTTACTGGAAGATGCGGGCTTCAATTTGGATTCTAAAAAATGACATTTAACAAAATACTACGATACTCATTGCTCCTGAGACGGATAGCGATACGAAGGACATTTAATATGCATCTAGCCACATATACCACACCTGCACGTTGGATGGAGACCTCTCCTTCGAATCAAATTGAGAAGGATCCCCGTAATTTTAAGGGGTTAAGTTGATTTAAATCCCTTCACGTTGTTTTGGGGGATATATCTTAATCGCCGTTGGATATAGCACACCTGTAGTTAGAATTAAGTAGTATAAGTTAAATTTCACATTTTTAAATTATTAAATTAAGATTTACTTACCACTGTTAAGATGATGTAAGGCAGGTAGGGTACTGTGCCAAGTTCAGGTCTAGAACACAAAAAGAAAAAGAAAAAAGGAAGGTGGTATTTATCTTCTATATAAGTATGTAGAATCAGTATTAAAATAGCTTAACTTACCTCGTTCAGTCTTCCCTCTGCATCACGTCAACATTACGTAAATATAAATTATCACTAATATGGAAGCGACAACTCTACTTGCTGAACTTCAATTAATCGGCCGTAATAGCAATAATATTGGCCCGACCGTAGCCCAAAGCATTATATTGTATAAAGCCCTTCTGATCAGAAAATATTTGAAAATTTAAAATTTAAAAACCACTCAAAATTATTCTTCGAACTGAGCCAATTATTTAGGCCACTTTCGATAATAATTGTAATGCAATAAAATGCAGGAAGCTGCTAGAAATAGGGGGCTTATTTTTTTGGAGAAGCTTTGGTCGGCCATTCCGGGTGAACCAGTGAAAAAAGAAGTATCGGTCTCAAAGAAAGTAAGAGTTAAAAAAAAATAAGAGTTAAAGAAGATAATAGTTAAAAAGTGGAAAGTCAGAAAATAAAGTAATCAGAGGAAAAGATTTAGCAGTGAAGAAAATTAAGGGAAAAGGCAGTTGGATATAAGTTGAAGAACGTGTTCAAGGCGAGATTGAGCTGGGATCATTCCGCACAGGCCATCGTATGCATATACGATATAGATATAGATAAGTACCTACCTCCATTTTAATTTATGTCTCAATTAAATATATACGTACATACTATATCAAATATATCAATTTTGCGGTTCGTAAGCAATCAGTGGTTCGCGCTACCTTGCCCTGCCAGTGAAAGCTTTTGTTGTTTTCTTTTAATCTTTTTTGTGGAATAATTTGATTTGCAATTAGGCTCGATTACATTTGTTTGCTCTGGATTATGAATCATAACGTTTTTTTTTTATTGGTGTAAGGAATTTGTATATTTTCTTATCCTATTCTCGAGTTCGTGGACTCTAATAACCACGTGGCGCGGGGTAGCGATTGCGCGCAGTTAGAGTGCGTAACAAGTTAGGGTGTAGTAAATGGGAATTTTATTCTTTTTCTGACCAGGTAGTCACCAGTCTCATTACCTTTATGACCACGGCCAGATTTAGACTTTTTAAGACCCTAAGCTATTTCAAATATAGGGCCCTTTATAAGTCAAGATATTATATGTCAGTGGCAATTATGATTTTCGGATACCTAGAGGGTTAAACTGAAATACAATTAAGAAGTATATAAATAGTGAAATTATAAATCGTTAATTTAAAATCATTTTTATTCATAACAAATTTAAAAATGCAAACTCTGGTAAAAAGAACCAATAGTTCTTTTAAAAGGCACAATTTACATAATCTCTTGGAACATGCCATAAGGATTAAAGAATTATATTAAACTAAAACATTTTCTTTATTGCCTTTGCCAGAGCAAAGTCACTGATGACATCATCAAATGATAAACTGCGTAGTTTATCACTTCCTACGCACATGAGACTAAGGGAACATAATTTATCTTGAGTCATTGTTGTTCTAAATTCAATTTTTTTATTAAAATATTATAAAAAATAAAAAAATTAAGTGCTGTAGCAAATATTCTTGTATTAGTTAGGTTATGTGCGTACTTATGTAAAATGCACCTAAAATGCATCTACCTGAAATGTAACTCCAGTAAGGATAAAAAAAAAACACTTTCCAAAATAATGTCAACAATGAAATTATCAAAGAAACACACTGTAAATACTAAATAAATGGTCAGAAATTATTTTGTCGTCTTCCGGCTCACTCGAACTACAAAAGTCAGCGTATGCTCGAGTGTATCAGGGAAACACAGGTGAATCCCCGTGTTTATAGTAAAAGTTCTTCGAAAAGACGCACACTAAAAAAATTGGTTGACGAGTACGGGACGTTCCGGACCTGCGACATTGGGACAAACAATGGGACAAACAATGGGACAAACAATGCCGCAGTATATTTAAGTATGTGTAGCATATATGACAATTGTTCAGTCGGACAAGGTTTTTGGGAGCCCCGAAGAAAGTGGGGGCTTTAAGCTATAGCTTGTGTAGCTTATATGTAAATCCTGCATTGTTTATGCCCCTCGTATCCTGGTATCCACCTAACGGTTACTTTATTTGCCTCTGATAATAGATTTAGGACATCCATATGTGGAAAAATTAAATTGATGGGCTATTTGCAACAAAATTATTATTGGCCTTTCCTCTGGATGCCTCAGTTTCTCATATACATAGCTCCTTGAGCTTCTTTTCGAAAAATTTCTTGTATTGTATTAATAGGTAGTATAGATTTCGATCTATTCAAATTGGTACCAGTACCAGTAGGCATATAAGATTACAAATCTTTTATAAGTATAAACATATAAAAAAACAAGTATTCAATAGTCTTCTGTGAGCATGATAAAAGTCCGCGCCATAAAAAGCGTTCACCATAACTAGAGCAATTAAGTGGCACAAGTTACTTGAGATGTCTTGTTGATCTTTTTAAGTAGTCCGACTAGTAGCATAATAAGAGCTCTTGGGGCCTAATGCGGACAATGAAAATGGTGTCCTAAACTTTCAACACAGGAATTGGCGTGAAAAATTTTAATTAACTAAAATTTATATTTTGAAATTGATTATGCTAAAAGTATAAAGTTAAGAATGTTTACAAAACTATTTTACGAGCTTTCTGACTTACAAAGTTGTTGATCATACTCTTGAGGTCGACTGAGATAGTGAGTGAGATATGGTTTAATGTACAAAATCGCCAGATTATTCAATCTAGAATCAAGCATTGTTGACCGTAGTTAATTCTTTATAAGTTTCGACTTTGAGAAACTTCTCTCACAAGTTACGATGCTCATGCAGGATTTGTATTGTAGCATAACGGCAATATTCGAAACTAAATCCGTTATGTTGAACTCTTGAATAAAGTCCAGAATCTGTAAGTGCCCTTCTACATTCAGTGATTCAAAGTGTTCAGATTTTAGATGTTTAATAAACCTTGTGCGTTCCAGCAGAAACTCATCCTTGTTGATTTCATCAGCATACAACTTAGTTGAGTCGATGCTGATTCTAAGGTCCAAAGGGTGGCTGGGATCCAGAAACTCGAAAGTTCATGCAGCTGTTGGAATCTTGTTATTACTTTCTGGTTGACACGATCAAATGAAAAAAAGTATGTCACGACGTAGCTCATCTTTAAAAACAAGCCCAGCATATTCGCAATTTTTGCCAGGCATATACTCCTTATACCCTTATACTCTGTTCTACTCTTCTACTCTCTTACTTCTCTTCAGTAAAATTTACACAACTTTGCCAGTCATTACACACTCTCCGTCAAATAATTTTGCAGCGCTTTTAGTCTCTGAACACAATTCTGTAAGTTAAGCCTTCGCGTTTGCCAGTACATTTGGACGCTATTCACCTCGACCAGAATTTGTGACCAAAATCCAAGAAAACAGAGGAAACAGAATGACCACCAAAAATTAAGCGGCATTAGTCCTGGTATTTCCGTTCTCGATCCTTCCTGAAAAAAAGCTGCTCCAAAATTGTTGAGAAGTTCGTTTTGGCCATCTATTATATCTCCTCTTGTGCTCCATCTCGATTTAAGCAGGCGCTTGTAACTGGAACCATATCAAAATATCCCAACGGTGAGTTGAAGGAGAAAAGAAAGTGAAAATTGGATCAAGTGTCCCAAAGAAAGTAATGAGTTGACTTCACCGTATGAAGGCCAGCAAGGTTAAGTAAATTGTTTATGCAAGCAGTAAACTTAGATTTCTGATAAACATCCAAGTACTCCAGTGCCAGTACAATCAAACGGAAAGTAGCTTTAGTTATTGTTAAGGCTAAATATCGCCACTGATTAAAGTCACATGAGCGTCGTGAACTGGAATAAGTTCAGAGGGCTCCGAAGAGCTGAACTATCATTTTGACCATTAAGACAGACACACATCCAAGCAAGCCTCAGGCCTGGCCTCTCTCATGGCAGAAACACATCCAGGCCTCGAGGCTTCCTCGAGGTGTTGTCAAAATTTCCAACATGGGTTTTAAATGATGCAACACAAAACCAAGCCAGCAGCTAGCCTGAAGGCCTAGCCGCAAAGCTCGCTTTGCTCAATGTTCGAAATTTTTGTCTCCCAGTCCTACTTCTGTCAACAGATGTACCAACAAAATTAAAATGACAGTACGGAGCCACAGTATATTCTACGGAGCCCGGTAGTATCATTTTGTTTTCATTTCTCTGAGGCAAGCCTTGAGGCGAGCTGCGAGGAAGCCTAAGGCGAGCTGCGAGGAAGCCTGAGGCTTGCTTGTATGTGTTTCTGCCTTCTTCCTCGCAGCTCGCCTCAAGGCTTGCCTCAGAGAAATTTAAACAAACTGAAACCACCGGGCTCGGTGCTGTCATTGTAATTTTGTTAGTACACCTGTTGACAGAAGTAGGCCTGAGAGAAAAAATTTTCAACATTGAGCAAAGCGCGCTTTGCGGCTAGGCCTTGAGGCTACCTGCTGGCTTGGTTTTGTGTTGCATCATTTAAAAATCCGTGTTGAAAATTTTGACAACACCCCGAAGAACCCTCGAGGTCTGGATGTGTTTCTGCCATGCCATTACTGGCACTGGCTTATGGATTCATAAATCTGAGCATCGAACATTGGATACTCTTATGTTCGCCTGCTTTGGTTTTCACTTTTTTTCGCTTTTCATCGCCACTTTTCTGATTTTTCTAAAAACAGCAGCAGTAATTTATCTAAATTACTTCAAAATGAAGTTCATAAATGAAATCTGGTTAATGCTCACCTGAAATTTTATCACTGAAACATAAAATAGGAAATTGAAAATTACATCAAATTTTTTAGTTCTACCATTACCAAGCCAAACTTTAATTGCTAGTTTTACAAAGTGACTACAAGTTGTAAAATTATAACTTCAATACCACGAGCTTAAGCGTATACAAGGTTCCATGCACAGATTTGTGAATTCACAAGGCTACTATGACTCTTTGAAATTGGAACCATAGAGTCAGTTATGCAAATTGATCTACCTGGCCATTTTATTAGAATTAACACCTATTCACAATAATTTGTGGGCAAACATTTTTAGTTCTTTAAAATATGCGCTAATACCTACTGTAACTTTTTCCAATTTAGTGTAGGATTCTAAAAACAAAATTATATACAGGGTGTCACGCAAGTCGACGTCAAGCCGTAACCGGGTGATAGACCAAATCATAACAGTTACCAGAAAAATATAAAAAAAAATCTAAGTCATGTATTTTTCAAATTATAGGCATTTCTTTTGTTTTCGAGAAAATGTACACCTTGTGATGGTTTTTTAGCTCCTGTTGCTACAAATCTTTACTTTTTTTCACTTTTATTTTTCTTATGTAATCCCGAATGGAAGAAAATGTCACATTTTGCCGAACCAACAATATAAAATTAATATTTCACCCAACTTTAACTGACTGTACTGAAAGCAAAATGTACTACGCCAGTTTGGCAAGTAACTTTAAAGGTTGACGCGTATAATAATGATTCTGAAATGGTATAACACTTGCCACATTATTTCTTAGATTACGGAAAAAAAATTTTTTTCTTCA
The DNA here is from genome assembly GCA_963924295.1 of Dioctria rufipes. Lineage (NCBI taxonomy): Eukaryota > Metazoa > Arthropoda > Insecta > Diptera > Asilidae > Dioctria > Dioctria rufipes. The sequence goes on along the minus strand of OZ002744.1, from coordinate 65,929,167 downwards.
ATAAACCCAGTTTCGAAAAGTTTCTTTTCACCTACTAAAAGTGATCCTAGTGTACCCAAAGCTTGCTTTAAGAGCGTATCTTTAAGATTCTATCTTGAGTGAGACGGAGAGTCATTCATGAAGTGTGAGTGAGACAGATAGTGACGCTTTCAAGTTAGAGATGCTAACTTTTTGTTAAATTTAGGACAAATTTTCCTTAATTTTAAAATTAAACACCATTTATTTGGATGCAAGATTTATTATTTACAAAAGATGTTCAAACTGCCTTTCTTCAGCTTCAATACAAGCTCGACATCTTCTTAAAAAAGATCAACTTCCGGGACACCCTGTATATGTATGTATGTATATGCAGTGTGCACATACATTCTCCATTTTTTTATCTCATTTCGACTTATAAGAGAAATCATCATCATCGGTAGTTAGCGGCGGTCGATACTGTTCAATAATTTTGTAAAGAAGTCAGCTTTCAATACAGATAGTGATCAGACGGATTTGTTGTTTTCTTGTGTCGCCGCCTATTCATCCCAATCCTCCTACAGAATTAATCAGATGTGGGATAGCGGTATCTGCAATTAACATATTATAAGTAATCGGACGAAATTAAATTTTTTTGAAATTTTACAGAAAATAATTTTGTCTGAACTAAACGGTGGTGATGTGACATAATTTTTGTGTCTGCTGATTTTTGCGATTTTATGGATTTTTATAAAAAGTGGATGGACAGGCTCTCGTGTATGTGACGAAAAGCACGGGATTGATAATTCTAGAGAACAAAAATCGTGCTATTGTGCTATTCTATTCATCCTATAATATTTTTTTAAAAGTTTGTTTTCATGATTAAAACGTATGAATTTATATGAAATTCAGAACATTACGGTTTTTGTGAGACACGTGGCGACACATTTATATAGGATTTGTGTGTAATTTTAGTTTGAAAAGAAATGGCGGCACGAGCTGAGAGATGTATTGAAAAAGCTACATTTACTTTATTAAAAGAAAAAATGACACAATTGGGGAAACCATCAACGGGCTACAGATATAGAGTCGAAATATCATAGCTATGAGCTAGAAACATTATCTATTGTATATGTGTCGTAGGCATCTAATAAAATCCGGCATTTAATTAAAAGCCTAGTCATCTAATTAAATGCCGGCATTCAATGAAAATCGTATTGATATCTTTCTATTACCATTATCTGCCTAGGCATTTACTTAAATGTCGGCATCTAATTAAATGCCGGCTGGCTCTCCAGGCAAATAATAAAATAAGCAAATATATATCCACGAAATATATCAACGCATCATATTTATTAAACTAGTATCGTCAGCTAGAAAATCATATAACATAATAATATTGTACAAGTCATATAAAAATGTGAATGTAGTCAACAGTCTTTATTCGCACAAGGATTAAAATTGTGGCACCGAGATCCGAATTTCACATTCACGGTTAAAAAAGTAGGCATATTTTTTAGTCAGCACTTGTCTTACAAGTTCATTAAATTCAAAAATTCTTACACTTTAAACCTTCACAAAACTTAAAATTATTTTAAAGAAAATGTGCATTAAAATTCAATAATTTAGTATTAAAGGAACAAAAATCTTGATTTTATCCCCAAAACTCTTAATTGTTAATACAAATTTATTAAGCGCAAGCTTCCTTCGACTTAGAAATAGAATATTCAATACAGTTCGAATTAAATTTAAATACAATTGGTATAGTTGGTATAGTTCGATATCATGCTATTGCATCCCCCTTCTTCGTAAATCTAAAAGAAAGAGAGAATATTTCTTTATTTGTTGTTCGCTATAAGTTTTCCTTCGGTATCGGCGTGCATTAGTGCAGTTCAATGTTTGTGTAAATATTTGTCAAACTCTAAGTCTTCGGCACCAAGAAATGATGTCTCATATGTAGAATTATATTGAATTAGAAGACAGATTCAACTTTGGAAAAATGGAACCTGTTAACAAATATAATTTAGAAAACAACTTTCCAAATTTTCAAATAAATTTTGATTCCGATATTTATTCTCTTGCTTGGGTTGAGTTTAATTATGGTTTTTTCATTATAAACCCGACTATTTAATATATTTGAAAAAAGAAAATGATCAATTTTGTTTTGCACAAATAAGCGATATATATTACATTGATAATCAAATTTATTTGAGTTGTGTTAAATTTACTAACAAAGTTTTTGATGAAGTTCTTAATTGCTTTGAGCTAGAATATTTAAAAATAAGTCTCATTGTAAAACTGAGTGAATTAAGTTTTAAGATGCCTTTAGAAATGAATTTATTAAACAAGAAAATGTACGTAGCCATTCCTTTTATACAATTTTAGACACTTTTATTTTATACATATTTTGTAATTACATATTTACTTAATAATCTTATTACGACTTTCATTTATATCCCGAATATTTGTTATAACGCCAATAATACCTATTTTAAAAATTTAGTTCAGCATCTATCACGGGTAGGTGGGTATCCAATTCAAAAATTTAAGTATAATTATCATAATTGGATCAATATTAAAAGCGAAAAAAGTAGTAGGTATCTCATTATCTAAGGGGAGATACGAATTTTAATAAACTCCAATACAATTTGGCCAAAAAATTAATTTATTCTTGATTAAATTTTAATATAATAAACATTAAAATATAATGCTACTTAAACTTCAATTTTAATATAAACTGGTTTATATTCAAAGTAAAAAGGTTGAAACTAAATACAGATTAATTACGATTTTTATGTCCCAAACTTAAATTTTAAGATCATAGGGTTGCAATTTACATAATTTTTGTCTTAAAATTTAAGACGACAGGCTTAAATTTGAAGTGTTAATAACAAAAATTATTTGAAGTAGTTCTAACTTAAAAGCTAATACTACGTGTGGTTGAAAAAGAAATGTAATACCGGATAAAACTTAAAACGTAATACAAATTTGGTGTGGACATATATGTAACCCAATAACTATTGTATTTTAACCCAATATTTTTAACCGTGTTGGCTTTGAAGCAAGATCATCACTTTGTCGAACATTGCTGTTTTGTTTATTTGCAGTTAAATTTTTTGTATCTCACATGCACTCCTGGAGATGCGCCATTTTTTTTCATGTGTACAGCATCTTATCTCTACCTCCATGTCCAGTTTGATTGTGAGCTTCTGACATGCTTCTCGAAATAACCTTCTACTGGAACCATGTAGACTAAATCTTCACTCTCGCTACTTCGTTTCAAGACGATAGTACTCACAGACCCACATCACTCTTTTTCCATTATTCGAATCTATGATATGCTTTATTTTTTTTTGCAAAAATGTTTCTTCACAAACACCAGTTCTCTCCATTGTCAAGAATTTCCAAAGCGAATGTGTATTGTATACTCACTAACGGTTACTGACCGGCTGAGCGTTGCCAACTGAATCTATCAGAAAAACTGAGAAAAAAGATGAGAAGTTGCGAAAAAAACTGAGAAATGAAAAAACATATCTAAATCTCTTTTATTAGTTATCATGTAAACGAAAACATAAATATAATCCAGTATATAAATTAAACAGAGCTGGGCAATACTTAAGTAAAAAAAGACTTAAGTAGTACTTAAAGTACATTTTCGTTACTTAAGACTTATTACTCAATACTTTTGAAATGCCCCTACTTAGTACTTGAACATAAGTACTAGCGTTTATTTACTTGTACTTAAGACTTAGTTTTGTACTTAAGTACCAAGATTTTTACTTAAGTATTTCTGAGTCTATTAAGTATCTACAAATATCTAACTCTTCGTAGAAAAGAAAACACAATCTCTAACGCAATCCCTTTTTTGTTTAGTTTTAAAGCACGCAAAGAACTGTCAAAGCATATGCCGCACTCACGCGTCAAGGCAGAACTTTACACAAACTAATAACATACAAACAAGACTGGCAAGTAGAACAAAAATCAGTAACGTCTCGCTCGAATATAAAATCGACAATGCCTCGACTTTATGACATAACCACTGACATGTATAATATGGACTGACTACGTTCATAGAAATACACTGAAGAAAGTGAGCTCGCTTCTATATTGCTGACTCTTTCGGTCTAAGCACCAAGTACTAATTGAGAGAGAAATGAAAACAAATAAAATGGTGGATTCGTCGAAAACATTAGGGTTAATACTGATAAAAACTGTTTTACCAAATACAATATATTCATTAGATACGCAGAAGAAATTCTAAATGTTTTACGAAAATCACTTTCCGTGCTCACTTTTTCAACTTCCCGCCAATGATTTTTTCAATGTTGACACCGACATAAGAACTCTTTTTTACAAAAGCAATTGTGCCCACGTGAAATGTGAAATAGAAAAGTAAGCAGTACCTATTATATACGTCAGTGGACATAACCAAGGGTAAGCAAGCAATGCCTCGCTCCAATATAAAACTGATGTAGGGAGGCCTCAATTTTTTCTTAGAAATTTACTGGAAATTGTTTTCTTAGAATTGTTATGCATTATTGGAGGCGATAATAGGTGTGCTTGGGCGGACCTCTAATAGTTTTATGAATGTAGCAATGAGAGTTGAAAGTTTTACTCTACCTGCAGCGTCGAAAACTATAAAAAACTATAAATAGTAGCCACTGGTTACTATACATATTATAGTTTTCAAAAGGTATTTAATTATTAATATCTATTAACTGAACTCGACAAACTTCATTATATTACTGCCAACGTACAATGATTCTAAAAAAGTACTTTAAAAAGTACTCAGTAATTTTTATAGACTTAGTACTTAGTTACAAGTACTTTTCATACATGCGATACTTGTACTTACGCTGAAGTACTTGCTCAGCTCTGAAATTAAATAACAAAAAGTAACGAGTTAACATTTAGATACAATCTTGCCTTTACAAAGAAAAAAAAAATAATAATAATAAAAAGTACAGCCTTATTTATTTCGTTTAAAATCATACATATTTTGATTTAATAGTTGATACATATTTTTAGTTCCTTTCGCGTTAAAGCAATTCATGTTCCTTAGTTTTAAGTAATCTTTCGAATAAAGAATTCTACAGAGGGTATCTGTGCCGAGTTTATTTCTTACTTTCGTTTTATTTATGTTAATTGCTGAGAATACCCTTACTACATTAGCAGAAGAATGAGGGAGGCAAAACATTTCAAAATAGAATTTAGAAAGTTTAGGGAAAATTAAAGAATCGTAGTGTCTCTTAGAAAGTGATAATTTTTTAAAAAAATTCCTCATCGGTTAGATTTTTAAAAGAACTAAAATCAAAAACTCGCAGCTGGCCATTCATCATCTAACTTTCGTATATCTGGTACTAAGTTTGGAAAGTTTTTGTACTTTCATTTTGGCCCTTCATTACATTCTCTGGATTAATAATGCTTAACCTCCTTAAGATGGGATCACTGATCTTTGAAAAAATTTGTGAAACTAATTCTATATAAAATGCTTAGCAATTTTTTAATAAATTCTTCTGTTATTTCTGGTTTATTTATTGTATTTAAAATAAATTGCACACTTGGAGGTAAATAAATGCTGCTTTTGAAAACTTGCGGGTTTTTATATTCTATAGATCAAAACATATATAAAGGGTTTTCCAATAAGAGGTGTTATTTTAATTAACCCGCTTTTTCGGTAGATGTCACTTTTGGAGCTGTCATTTTTAACTTTTGACAAGTAGAAACTACGCCATTAATAAAAACCACGCACATCTTAAACTTCTTTGTTAAGGAACAGGGATGTATTTAGGGTGTTCAATAATTGGTTCATTCATTTACAATTTTTGTAAAAGCTTTAAAGGACAACATAAGACAAACTGATGAACAAAGAAAATTTAATCTGAAAACTGAGCATTTCAGGGTAAAAACTAAAAAAAAACTGAGAATTTCACGGTAAAAACTGAAAAACTAAGTTCCAGATAAAAAAACTGAGTAGCTGGCAACGCTGGGACTGCATCTATCTGAATTAATTGAGCATAAATATTTGTTTTGAAACTGAAGCTAGGTGAACACGCGCGGTAAACACGGGCAGATCGTGCATTGTTATACATTTGCTTATTTTATTATTTGCCTAGAGAGCCAGCCAGCATTTATTTAGATGTCGGCATTTAACTAAATGGCTAGGCAGATAATGATAAAAAAAAGATATCAATACGATTTTCATTGAATGTCGGCATTTAATTAGATGACGAGGCTTTTAATTAAAAGCCGGATTTTATTAGATGCCCACGACATATGCACTTCATAGTGACCGATTCTCAATCATTAACACTGACACTTAATAAAACGTTATTGAACCCCCGTATATCGCGATGGGCATTGGAGTTACAGAATTTCGATTACCGTAATGGCAATAGAATGCAGCACGTGGACGCATTAAGTAGATGTGCAGAAATCCTACTTATTGAAAAAGGATCTTTCGAATATCTTTTAGTGGCTGCTCAGCATAAAGATCCAACAATTATGAAAATAGCTTCTGATTTAGAAAAAGGTGAATCACAATTGTATGCTTTGATCAATGGCTTGGTGTACTGGAAATTGCAGAACGATATTATGTTTTATGTTCATAAGCAGATTGAGAATCGTGTTATTCAAACGCGCATAGGTTCCACTAAGTGCTACGAGCATCTCAGAAAATCATACTGGTTCCTATGTATGAGCCGTAAAATCAAGGAATACATTGATAATTGCCTTAAATGTATCCATTTTCCCATCAGTCTGGTAAAACAGAAGGAAATTTGTATAATTTTACAAGGGGAGATAAGCATTTTGAAGATCTACACAGTGGTGTCACTAGGGTGGTGCGGGGGGTGCGGACCGCACCGGGTGACACCATCACAAGGGGTGAGAACAAAATTAGGGGGGTTCGTAAAAATTTTTTCACATTGTTTTTCGCCAAGCAAAATCTGGCATTTAGGGGCCATAATGAAGACGAATCATCATTGAATAAAGCAAATTTTCTTGAAATGGTTGAGATGCTTTCTAAATATGACCCAGTGCTGAAATAGCACCTAATGAAATTAAAGCGAAGCACATGTAAAATCAAAGAATCAATATCTTATCTTGCACCAAAAACTCAGAATGAGTTTATACATGTCCTGGCATATCATGTGAAGGAGAAGCTTTTCATGGATATAAAATCTGCCAGGTATTTTGGGGTTATGTTCGATAGCACACCTGACACATCACAAACTGACCAAATGTCCGAAGTTATCAGATATGTGAAAATTCACAAAGTTGAAGTAAGAGAAGTGTGTCTGGAATTTTTCCCTTTAAAGGGGAAAAAAGCTGTTGACCTCAGTTCTGATATTATCAGAAATCTGGAAAGTGATGGACTCGACATTATGATGTGCCGCGCTCAAGGTTACGAGAATGGAATCCATGGGGGTGTACAAGCCATTTTGAAAACTAAGAACAGGAAAGCTATTTTTAGTGGATATGTGGACCATTCGCTTAACTTGTGCGGCCAACACTCTTTTGCTGAAAATGCTTCATGCGTCACTCTTTTTGGAACTCTTGAGACAATGTTTTCCTTCTTTGCCGCTTCCACTCACCGATGGGATGTTTTAATGTACCACACTGGAGTCTCAGTAAAAAGTTTATCAACAACACGCTGGAGTTCTCATCATGCTGCAGTAAAGGCATTGAAAGAAAAATTCGATTCGGTGGCAATTGAAGCTCTATGTGATCCAGATGAAAATTTAGACACAAGTGGTACAGCCTGGGATCTATTACCTGCTGTCTGCAATTTCACGTTTCTGTACTACCTCTTCTTTTGGTGTGATGTATTTGAAGAAGTTAATCTTAGACAGCTGTACCTTCAGACTAAGGGCTTAACTCTTGACAAGGTGGTGACAAAGCTAGAGGCACTAAGCCTTTTTATGTACGAGCAGCACAATCATTTTCTGGAGCAGGCAATTGAACAGGCGCATTTAAAATCAGACCAATATGGAATTTCAGTAGAGAGCAGACCCAGGTTCAAGAAGAGAATGACAGGTGAGAAGACGAGAGATGCTGGACTAACTCTGCAAAAAGAACACAAGAGAGCAATGCTTCAGTGTATTGATCGTGTCCATTCTGAACTCCAGATCAGATCAAGAGCCATCAAGGAAGTAGCAGCCGTGTTTGAGGCTATTCAAGCCAAGAGTTTGATATCTGCTACTGAAGAAAAGTTACTGGTGTCCATTCCAAAATTGGCCACTTTCTATGATGAGTTATCAGAGGAAGAGCTTTTATTAGAAATACTAAGGTTGAGAAGGCACCTGAAGGCAGCAAAGACTGATCTCGAAGAAGTCAAAGACTGGTCAGTATTTGAAGTATTTGACGTTTTGAAATTCATAGCTGAATGGGACTTCCTAGAATCTCTCCCTTATCTCTCAGTGAGCCTACAATTATTTCTTACGATCTGTGTGTCTGTGGCTTCATGTGAGAGGAGATTTTCAAAGCTAAAGTTTATAAAAAAAAAAAGGAAAGTTTTGATTTAGTCGAGATTTAATATCACATAAAATTTAATGTTAAAATAACAATTAAAAAAGTAACATATTTTCTATGTAGTTCTTAGTTCTTAACTTCTTACAATCTTTTACCAACCGATCTTGAATTAATTTTTTCTTCTATTGCCTTTGTAAATATAGGATCTATGTTTATAAACTTTACTGAGTATTCGGTATGTTTCCGTTATTTCGCACTGGCGGACTCGGAGGAGGTCTACAGGGTGTCGTGAGGGGGGTGACATCATGAGTCACCGCACTGGGTGAAACCAACCCTAGTGACGCCACTGGATCTACACATAGATCCTTTCGGGCCGTTACCGCCCACGAAAACTAAAAGGAAATACATATTTCTTGTAGTAGACGGCTTCACCAAGTTCACGAAGTTATATACAGTTAGCACCACACAAACATCTCAGACTATTTCGTGCTTGCGGAATTATTTTCAAACATAGAGTACACCAAATAAAATTATATCTGACAGCGGCACAAGTTTTACTTCCCAAGAATTTTCAGATTTTCTTGGGAGTAATAATATTAAACACATAAAAGTTCGCCTCAATCTAATGGTCAAGTTGAGAGAATAAACTGTATTATTACACCAATGATAGCTAAAGAGTTAGACGACCAAAGTACAGGGAATTGGTATAAAATTTTGTATAAAGTCGAATTTGCCTTAAACAATACGGTAAATAAAGGTATTGGCACAAAATCAAGTATGCTTCTTTTTGGTGTAGGTAAAAAACGTGAAATGTGCGATAAAATGGTAGAATACGTCAGTAGTAATGTCAAATCGGAGAATATTCGTGATTTAGATAATATTCATAAAAAGGCTTCTTATATGATAACGCAAAGTCAAGCTTATAACAAAAAGTACTATGATAAAATATATAAAATTCCACATATGTATAAAGTAGGCGCCTACGTTATGCTGAAAAATGTTGTAACTACTCCAGGAGTTAATAGAAAATTTTTGACGAAATATCATGGCCCCTATGAAATTTATCAAGTCTTGAAAAACGACAGATACAAAGATATTGATAAGGTTAACAGAATACCATAAAAAGGAGTCTGCTCACCTGCTAATATGAGACCCTACGTTAATTTTGACAAGAAGGATGAGCGGGATGCAGGATGCGTGTCAAAACGTAAGGTAATAAATGTGATTTTCGATTAAGAAAAAATGATTATCCTTTTTTTTTGTGGTATTCTAATACCAATCGTTTGTTATTTATAACTAAAATGTAATAAAATAGGTTATACATAAAAATTTCCTAGTTCTATTAGTAGTTCTAGTTTCGATGTGATATATTTATCATATAGATGATTTTTTAAATTCCTGAGCTTAGTAGAAGAAATTCAATTTCAAATGAAAAAAAAAAAAAAAGATTCTTTTTATATGTATTGTATTGGTAGGACACTTCAGTGTTTTCAGTTAAGAGAGAAAATGTATGCCTATAACTACCAACGGAAGAGATGATAATTGGTCAGGTATGGCCGAATCTGTAGGATTCTAAAAACAAAATTATATATATGTATGTATGTGCACATTCTCCATTTTTTTATCTAATTTCGACTGATTAGAGTTATCCTCCCCATCCTTCCTAAGACACTAAGTCCGACTCTCCTATGCACAAAAGATACAAGGATTTTCTGACCGTAAGACTATGCAGTGAGAATTCCAAAAAAGTATTTAAAAAAGGTGTAATGTGTGCAAAACATGGAAGATCGTTTATGGACCGTATGACTTAGTAAAGACCCCATACCCATAAGTAAAGCGTGGAAGTTATAGGAAGTTTACGTCGCAGGTCCATTGTTTGAAGGTTAGCAGACAGTTTGAGTTCACGTTAGCACCCATCACAATCTTTATATAATTGTAGCATGACATTCTCGATTTAAGATTAATATAAAAGTCTTTGGCATAATGACAATGGGACAAAATATCATTGTATAGGAAGATGGGGGGTACAGTGCTGTACTATCAAGTGCTTTTCTATAAACCGCCATACACTCAGACTTACTCAGTTAAGCAACAAGCTGTTGGAAATCGACCAATTAAAAATATGGATGAAGTCATGTTTTAATCCAGCCCAGGTGTCCTCGATTAAGCTTATTGTTCTACTCAAGCAAATCTGTATATTGTTAGCAAATAACAGAATTTTCAATCCTCTAATGCGTCGGCAATATCAGTAATTATAATAGGCTGAATAGGAGAGGACCAAGTACAGTTCACTGAGGTACACCTGATTTCAACTGTTCAAAGGTTCCTTCTGCTTGACTGACACGAAGTTGCTAATCATAGACACTGAAGTGGAAGAGAAATTAATTTTTTTTGTAAGTTTTGTGAAGTCCAATATTATGAGAATAGTAATTTAATCATTATTAAGTGATTGGTGTGTGTGTCATTTACTGAACTTATTTAAGTAATTCTATAACTGTGGTATACCCTAAAAGGATTGAAAGGAACTGATTAATTCACTTTACCCAAATGTTCTTTCATTTGCTTGTACATATTTTGTTCTTTAAGTAGCTAAGCAAATTAATGAGATGAAAATCAGAGAGCTCTGTATAGCCGTAGATTTATTGTATAATTGCAAGGGTAGTCACCATTTTTTTATAAATATTAAATATTGCGTTAGTACACAAGCACATGGGCCAGTACTTGAAATAAGATTATCAGAAACCTGCGGCACATATGTACATACATACATACATATAATCAATCTTGTTTTTTTTTTTAAAGTATGAGGATAAAAGATCCCAAGTCCTAAGCACAGATATTCTCACCGAAACCTTCCTGCCCTCTTAATGAAGTTTATCAAGTCTAGGTGAGGTCCGAGCAAAGGCCGAACAATCACTCAGAACGTGTTCGGTCGCCTAAAGCTCTTTTTGCAGGCAGGATAGATATTCAGGGCTGTCAACAACTCTCATCTTTATTAGATGAGCGTATGAAGAGAGCAGTGAGCAGTAATGGTGCCAACCACAGTTCTGCAGTTTTCCAGCCCAAAGTGAAAGTCAGAAAAATTCCTATTAGGCCCATCAAGAAAAAGTTTTGTACACCTGCAAATGTTTAGGTTCGGCCATCGCTGCTGACTTTTCATGTGAACGTCCATTTTGATGAGAGACCTGATCACCGAAGCGACAACGCCTACAGTGGGTTCCGGTCCAAGGAACGGAGAACCAGAGTCAGACCTGGCTAGAAGGTCAGCTCTTTCATTCTCCGTGATCTCCATGTATCCAGGAAACCACTGAGGGGACACCTCGTTGTGGATTCACAGCTTATCCTCAGACATCCTAGTAACTAAAATGTCATCCGAGGTCCACTCAGAGTCATCAAGGCTGCCTGACTATCCAATAGGATAGAAATGATCTTTCCGTTGATTTCCATATCAAGGGCCATCTTCGCTGCAATTACCTGGTAAACAGTGTTGGACAGGTTAAAAAAAGTAAACACCCGAATCGGCTTCCTGTATTTGTTAAAGAGCCGTCGATGAAAATTTTTAGAGCGGACCGGGGAAGGGTCAATAAACACTTCCCTCAACCCACGATTCTCCATCATGAAAATCCACAGAGAAGCGGCGCCCAAAACGAAGCTCTGTTTTCATCGCATTAAGTGCATGCACGCTAGAGGGCTTTCCCGTTCCAGCCCAAACGCTAAAAACCAGTGTGAAAAGCCAGTTCAGCCGTCCTTCCAATATCCCGATAAGCGCAATCTACACACAGCCCTTTTGGCATCTGCCTGAATGACCAGATCCAAGGGTGTCAGATTAATCAGTGTTAGAAGCGTTTGATTTATTCTGATTCCCAATATTTGTCGATAAGTTTCAAAAGCTTGTATTATCTGGAAATCTCTGCTTTCAATTCTGATACAATAAAACACGACGAAAATCTGGTACGATATATGTATTCGTGAAATATCTATGTGTGTATGTTGTCCACCTGTCAATATGTCAAAATTTGTGAAACCTGGGTAGCTTATAGGCACAATTTAATTACAAGGTTTAAGTTGATGTTGATTCCAGCTTAAAATTCAATGAGAGCTGATTTATTAATCCCAATTATTGTAATTCGGCCTTAAGTCGCGTCAGACAGTGATATCATTTGCATATATGTATGTTTATGTAGTATTTCCCGGTTGCTGATTTTGTGAGTCGTGAAATGCACGAGTTTTATGAATTTTGGCGCACAACCACCGAGCAAAATAGATTTGTCTGGCAATCGAAAGAATTTTTGAAGAGACTGAAAAATGTTCTCATTCCGTGCTTCCGCCGCGCCTACGTAGTACCTATTTCATGTTTTAAAATTTATGAACACATGTGAACATATCTCGACGTTCGGAACGAATATTTGGGCTGTTTTACAAATTTTCTTTCAACAGGCCATTACTTTTCCACTCATCAGTATTACTAGCACTCCCCCCTTGGAGATGAATGCCAATGCATCACATCTACATCTTTTTAGCTTTTAGTGAAGACTAGATGTCTTGGTCCATGTTTTTTGACTTCCCTATATGCACTTTTTCTTCGTATAAATGAGATGTATTGGAGCATCGTTTGAATACATCTAATGGAAAAGCAAATACTTTTCTTTTGATTTATGGTCTTTACAAGAGATAAAGTTGTCAACACTAAACAGAATGCTCAACATGGAGATTTACGGCTACAGTTAGGACTGCAAAGAAAGAATACCTTAGCGTTAGTTCTAGCACAAAAGTCAGATAGTTTAGTAGACACGAGCCCTCAGGCTTTGTAAGTTTTCCCTTTTGTACATTTTCTTTAAATATTTCCCTCTTCTAAGCAGAGAAAATAAAACTTTTCAGATAGTGAGAACCGGAAAGAAAAAAATTTCGAATTGTAGGAAAACCAAAAAAGATTTGAAAGGAAAAAAAAAAGCAGCAAACGTACAAAGCACCAGGACCAGCACCAGCAGTTTCAGAAGCAACAATCGAAGCAGCTGTTCAAGTACTTCTCTCTGATATTTTCTATATTCAATACTGCAAGTATGTCTGTACGTATGTAGGTACATAAATATAGCTGGTCTGGTATCTGGTCCCTGAATACTTTTCTTAGGAGTACAAAGTAAAGTCAGCTCAGCGTCTTGATAGCATTCTAGATGTTCTTGACTTAAATTGTTGCCATGAATTATCCAGAAGACACATAGCACACGTCAATCGAATAAAACGAGCAGGGTGTTTCGATGATGCACGCTCACTTTACCACCCTCCCCTACCCAGTCATCTTTTACGGAACGAAGTCCCGGATATTATCTTGAGGTTATCTCATCTGATTGGGGAACATGAGTTAAATGGAAATCAAGAGTGAGATGGTGGAATGGAGTTAAGTGGCAATGGTAACATTCTTCGGTGAGTTGTACAAGTGGCAATGAAGCTCTAATATAAAGTGAAGACGAAAATAGATGCATTTTCGGTGCAAAATTCATGGAATTTCCTTGTTTTTAAAACCACAACAGAAAGGGATGAATATCGAGGGAAATGCATCTGAAGAAGTTAATTTGAGCTCATTTGATGTGAAGTTTCTCAGATCATTTAAACACATTCAATTCGCTTAATGTTTGTCAATATTTGCATGCATGTTATAATCAATGCTAATGAAATTTTACGTTCCGTAGCAAATTTACTGTTATTGATGCAATGGGTAAAGGTATTTAAACTTTTAATTAGTTTTCTTTTCGTGGATGCTGCAAATCTAAAAAAATAAACAGAATAAAAATAATTAATTCTTAAAGAAAAGGTGAAAAAAAAAACTGAATAACTAGATACTTGATAAAAGACATCTAGTCCAATCAGTAAGTGTTTTTCCCATACAAAAGGTGGGGTAGTTTTGATTCTTATATATGTTATTAGGTTTGTTCGATGAAAACACCGTGTAAAATTTCCCCAAATTTACCCGGGGTTTTGTGCACTCATCGAACAAGTTTTTAAACCACCGGGTAAATCTAATGTAATGACATTTCTCTGACAGTTCTCCTGAGCATAATTTAACTTCTAATTTCCAGTGATTTGTTAAAATAGATTTATAAAATAGGTGAAATAGTTAAAAAATTAAGAATAAATAAATATTAAAATGCACAAAAAATATTTCTCAGTTTTTACATATTCTTTTATTAGCTTTTTTACTTTGAAAAAATGACAATTGGTTCATCTGTGATCAGATATAGCTCCATCATTTCTGCAAGAAACAGTTGTGCTGCACTATTTTCACTTTTATCATCAGATGTTACCTAGTGACAGTATAAAATTAATAGTTTGGATGATCAAAATCTACAGAAATGATTTTCTCTATCCCGTTGGCTTCTTCTCGAGCAACTATTAAACTCTTTCCTGACATCTCATTTAAGAATTTAGAGAATTTCTTATATGTTGTTTGCTTCAAATCTATTTGCTTGGTAGCTACAGGCAAAGAAACATTGTTACGATTAAATTTCTTACTAGAAAGGCAGATCTTAAGATTTCATCCATGTTCTACGACCTTAATCGCCTCCTCAAATATTTCCTTATAATTTTCATTCGAATTTCCTATGTGCATATTATCGATGCGTATTTTGTCATCTAATTTCTTATCCAACTTCCTTATATAATCTAAATTTGGTATGAGCTCCACGATTTTTTCACTTTTATATACAGCCCTCAACCGCAATCACCGAACAAATTCCATATGACAGTTCACAAATGACAAATGTCAAACGTTTACCCCTAGAAATTTTTAGTGCAAGTTCGGGGCACGAAATCAGTAACACCGGGCTTTCATCGAACAAGTTTCTGTAACCCCGTGTAAGCCCAGGGTTTTCAAAAAGCAAGATAGTGAAGCCCGGTGTAGCCCGGGGCTTACCCGGTGTTTTAATCGAAGAAACC
Source organism: Dioctria rufipes (assembly GCA_963924295.1). Taxonomy (NCBI): domain Eukaryota; kingdom Metazoa; phylum Arthropoda; class Insecta; order Diptera; family Asilidae; genus Dioctria; species Dioctria rufipes. The sequence goes on along the minus strand of OZ002744.1, from coordinate 65,913,810 downwards.
TATTCAGTACCGGGCTCCGATTAAAAATCCAAGTTTAGACTCTTGGGGGCGAGGGTTCGCGCGGTCCCCCATCTTGGATTAAAGGTATCAAAAATTTCTTTTTCCAAAATAATTCCGCAACGTTTGATCATACGACAAAAATGTAAAAATATAAATTTGAAGAAGACTAAATTGTGTGGCGGAAACGTAAATATTCTTCCAAAAAAATGTATACATATAGTACCGTTTATATAGGGTGTTTCGTCCATGGTGGTTCTTAGGACAGGAGGTGATAGTAGTAAACAAACATTTGGTGTTAGCGGCATCTCAAACATTTCGGACTTACACAAGGTGATTATGAAAATTCGGTAGTCTTTCAAAAAATACCCTGTATTTTAAAAACTACAAAGTGTACCGCCACTCGTAGAGCTTATTGTATGCAGAGATTCATGAGCTTTCCAAGGACTGCTCGTCCAGCCCCGTACTCGTTTTCCCTCAAGAGGTATGGTGGGCTAAACTAAAGTAATTTGTTCCTTTAGTGACTGAAATTACGTAATTTAAAAAATATATCGTCTAATTTCGGTATTACCTGAATAGCTTATGAGCTAATAACTGTTTAACGGCTACAGTAAGCAGATAGGTATAATAGGTCAAATTAAAGACGAGAGTCCACAATTTACAGTTTTCATACAGAAAAATTCTGTTAACCACTGTTTTGTAAACAAACAAAAAATTTCAAAGTAAGAAAAGGTAAGAAAATCCGAAATTCTTAGTTTAGCCCACATAAAATGAGCTGTGTAAGTGGCCGTAGACTCTGTACTTTTTGCGGGGAGAGGAGTACGGGGCTGGTCGAGCAGTCGTTGGAAAGGTCATGAAGTTCTGCATACAATGAGCTTTGTAAGTGGCTGTACACTCTGTACTTTTTGTATATTGTGTATTTTGTGAAAGACTACCGAATTTTCTTTTCTGTCCACGTTTTCGCCGCTGTAACTTGTTACATATCAGACTTACAAAAGAAATGCTTTTACGAAAAAATGTAGGGAATTCAGTCTTCTTCAAATTTAGGTTTCTACATTTTTCTCATAGGACAACCATTAAGGAGTTATTTAGAAAACCAATTTTTGGTACGTTTATTCCCAAATGGCGGACCGCGCGGACCCCCACCAAGGGTCTAAACTTGGATTTTTCATCGGGGCTCGGAACTGAATAACATATATAAAAATCACATGGCAAAGTCCTTATTTAGTCCCTATTGACTAGACTAATTGTCAACAGCCTTTTTTAAATGCTGAAAAAGTCGATAGTTTTCAGGAAGAGTATAATACTAGAAAATACAGAGACACTGATATTCTGCCATTGCGAGACGTATAATGATATTTTAGAAGAAAACAAAAACTATGGTAATAACTATATCACTTCACAGAGAGCAATTAAAAGTTTACTAAATCAACTTACATTGTAGATTTTTATTGAGGAGGATAGTGAACATTCCTAGTCTAGCGTTCGTCTATTTTGATTTTCTTCATTTTTCTAGTTCGCTTAATATAGATCTTATGAATTCCAGTATTTTTAAACTGAGATTTATGCTTTCCTTTCGATGGAATAAAGAAGTGTTGCCCAAGAAAGCTGAGTCTTCGAATTCATTGCACTTGTATAGAATTTTCCGTGCACATAGTCTGCATAAACAGTCTCTGGAAAGTTCAATTGTGTTCAGATCCTTGTTCAGCTGACACTAACTTGACAGCAGCCGTTAATCGCCGGAGTTGATTCTTCCCGATTTCTAAAAATTCGGAAACTCTTGAAGTAGGATTTTAAATAGGGCAGACCGGTGGCAGTTGATCCATTTTTCATAATTAACTTTATAAAAATGTTACTGTATAGTCTTCTGGCATAATAAATATGCACGTTTTCGTTTTGGTTACTTCAGTGGGTTTCTTAATACTTCTTTTTATTTTATTCACTATAAGGTTTTCAAGTATTTTTTGCTATCTTCAGAAAAGCCTCCCCGTGCATCCATTTACCAAATGCCTGGGGTTGATTAATTCAGTGGACGGGGTTATTTGAATATATCCATTTAATTTAGTAATAAGCATGCAAAAAAAGTGTTAAAAAAATAATCATTTATTACCAAATAAAGGATATTCTCAATTTTGAAAACAATCTATAGGTGGTAATCGTGCAGAGGCCTAAAACATATACTAGCGGTCTATATGGTGCACGATTATCCATATTTGCGTTAATGTCGAGGTTTTAGGTGAGATGGGGCTACTGCTGAACGAGACCCATTCGTACATAAAACGTTAAATTACATTAATTAGCCCATTTAAAGTTAAATTTATGCTTGATAAAATTTTGATGATATGGGTGATCGTAATAGATCTCCAAGAACTTAGAATTACTAAAGATATTAAGGATTGTGTGGATGATAGGTAGTGAGGCCTAATAACTTCCGAGTATTTTCATGAATTTTTATAGTGAAAGATGGGTTTTATAAAAATTTAATAATAATAAATAATTGTGGAGCATATATAGGGGTCTATAATATGCCCGAGTTTCTTAGTAATTGGGGAGTCTTGAGATTGGTTGCTTGGAAGTGCTGTGGAGGCAACTACGGGCTCTTCCTGACGTTTCGCTCCACCTACGGAACTCTTCAGCGGTTTTTTTTTCTTTTTAAGCTTTGTCATAAATAACTTCTTTGCAGGGAGTTTCCATCACATATTCGATCTTTTGGTTTTGCCGCTGTAGGTCCTCATTGTTCTGAATGTAAGAAAATTATGTGATTAGGAGTCACTTGTAATTTAAAAAACAAGCTAAATAGAAACGAAACATGGGGTTAGTTGACTCATAAGTCGCCTAACCCCGGTACGTTGTATGTCAATAGGCCTCAACCCGCCATTTTTTTTTAAACTCTCACGACAGCTTATGCCAATCGCAGGAAAATCAAGTTAGGAACACCATTAACCAATACATACACTTTCAATTAAAATCATTAGAAAACCCAACATCATGAGCGTGTAAGCTATAAGACAATTTAAATGTCAAACAAAATTTTTCCTGACGTGCTTTTAATTTCGTTGTTTTCTACAACTACGTAAACAACGAGTGCTAGCTTCGATGACTATTGCTACACTGAGGCGATTATCTCGACTGAATACACAGGCAAATTCATACAGATTTGTTGTCGATATTTGTTTAGTTAATCGCAAAGAGTCTACATACCTCTATAGTCAACTAACCCCGGTCTACCCTACAGCTTTAATTGCATACAGACCTCAGTTTATTTTGAGTGGAGTTTCGGTAGGTTTTTCCATAGCCTTTCCATTGTAGCTAAATTTGGGATGAATTCCATCTATGTAAGTTCTTTCTCTTCTTGTTGGTCTATTTTTTTATTTCCTGCAATATTCGTATGCACTTATGCACCCAGATCAATCTGACCATATTCTAATGCACCATTTTTCAGCATTTGTATACAATGCCCCATCGACTTCGACATACATCAGTTGCATTCAACATCCAGTAGGTCAGTTCTAACATTACAAAGGATATAGATTTTGTGATTCATGAAGCATATTTTAATATATTAAATATATATCTATAATATGTTAAAAGCTTCAAGCGATCCTCATAGGGTGGAAGAATTAAAGAATTATGCCAGGGTAGATGCCTGAGAGCAAATCGAGTCGTTATGGTGTTTGTACCGTAAAATGGAGACCAGACCTGGCTAGCGTATTCAAGAAGTGGTCTCACAAAGCAAGTGTATAAACGTAAAGTTATGGTAGGATTCGAAAACTCTTGGGACCAACGTTTTATAAATCCCAGCATAGAACTACTCTTTGATACCATATAGTTTATATGGGAGACAATATTCAATCAGTGATCACATTTGACACTCAAGTCACAGACAGAATCCAAATGACGAATCGAAGAATCCGAGAACTCATAATCATAAGTGATTGGTATCTGATTCCTATGGAAAGTCATAACCTCACATTTGTCGATATTGAGTACCAAATTTTTGCTCTTGCAGCACTTGTAAAATTTTTGAAGGTCACCCTGTACCTATTGACAATCGTTAAAAAATTTTATCTCAGCGAAAAGTTTAACATCATCAGCATAAATCAAGACCTTATAGTACCTCACACCAGAGACAATATCGTCAATAGACAGAATAAAGAACAACGTGCCCAAGTGACTCCCTTGAGGTACGCCAGATGAAGCCTTTAAGATTCTAGAGATAGAAAGGCGGAATGATATTTGGTATGTTCTGTTATATATCCATTTTAAACAATATCACGGACTGAGATAACTTGACGAAAGCTTTAATAAAATCAGTATAAATATAATATGTCTGGTAGCCTGCAAACCTGCCAATAGTATCCGAGACGAATTCCAATAAGTTGGTTGTTGTACACCTGCCTGAAGTAAACCCATTTTGGTTTGAAGAGAGCAAATTCTTACAGGAAATTGATAGTTGAGCGTAAATGATGGATTCGAATAATTTGGGCATGCAAGATAATTTCACAATAGGCCTATAGTTAGAAATGTCATTTTTACTATCTTTTTTGTGGATAGGTATGATAAAAGAATGTTTCCATTGATGCGGGAAACAAACACTATCGAGCGATTTTTGGAACATAATTCTCAGCGGAGCTGCCAGGGCAAGGCAGCATGATATAAAAATGGGCTAGAGGGATCCCATCAAGAGCAGCTGTGAAGTCCCTTGGAAGCCCATTAATATGATCGAGTATATCCTCTTCTGAAATTGAAGGGATAGTGAATGACACGTTATGAGAGTCGGTCATATAAATGAAGTTTCTATTTTGAGGTTTAAAATTTGACGAGGCAAATGGCTAGGTATAACGATTTTGATGCAGTTTAAAACAATTCGGAAAATATTCAAACAACTTCTGGAAATCTGTAAGGTAGGTACAAATGAGTTAACGACCAATTTAATGGTTCAAGGAGTAAATATTTCCAAAGATATTCTTCAGTTAGTTGAGATGGATCGGCTAACATCTATATCAGTTTCGAAGCTTAATGCCACAGCGCTCTCCTTTGACGAACCTCATTAATAAAGTTGTAATATTATATATAATTAGAAGAAGACAGCAACAAATACTTTCAACATCTCTTCTTTCTTATTTCAACAGCTGCGAACTTGGAAATCACATTTTAAAAATTAATATAAATTATAAGTGTTGCCTCACGTTCGAGCGTCAAGATGGCGACGGATTTTAGTTTCGTGTTCTCATTGTTGACCTTAAGTAGTTTCTAATTAATTCAAATTTAATAAAGCTCCTCTCATATGAAGCAACTCATATGCAAATTTGTCATAAATTAGGGCAACCATACGGTTTGGAAGGGATTCTATAAAATTCCTACTCACGATATTTTATTGACATTGGCTGCTTTTAAATGTCTTCTCAATCTTTGTATCTTCAGAATAAGTTCAGTCTCTGATATCTCATAAAATTACAAAATTTTATTACCCAGCTATTTTTGACTCCATCAAGTTCCTCGAACAATGAAGCTACATCTTGAATGTACTTTGATCTAGTTCGGAGTTCAATATTGAATCACGTTCGAACATATACTTTTGATTTTCAAATCTCAGCGTTTGTTTTTTTGTTTTTTTTTTTTGTATAAAGACGTATTGCCTCTATTTTTATGATTAATTGGTTTGGGATCAAGCATTTTCTTTTTCATGCAATTTGAGTGGAATTTACTTGCCTTAGATCATTATTCCCAAAGAAAAGATAACAAAGAAAAGTGAAATTACAAGCAGGCATAAGGTTCTGTGCAGCACCTCTGGAGTCTAATTTTTTTTTTTATTACAAAATTAATTGTGTTAGATGTGAAGGAAGTGAGAAGAGCCTAAATAGCAAGATAGGAAAAATAGTATATATTTGCTTATTTATATAAAATATTAGTTAATTTGGAGATAATTTGTAGCCCTAATCGTTCATTTGATTTTAAAATCATAGCTCTAGACGATAATACTCTAATTATAACTTCCATGAAACCCTCAAAATATGTTAGACTTCTAGGGGTTAAAAGTTAATAAATTGAATCTTCAAACTGTCCTACAACCTTTTTTGTACGGAACAAATGAATTTATAAGGACAGGCATAACATCTATAGATTTTTTAGATTTTGAGGTTAAAATTATATAATTCACTTTGGAAAACTATTCGAAAATTTGGACTTTTAACATTTTCAGTGGTATCGCCGTACATGTACGGCCAGCCTCTTGTGATTCAGATAGAGTATCGCCGTATATGTACTTCGAGCTGCGGTCCAGCCCATTTTGGGTGTTTTTTTGTTTTGTTTTACATAATTCTTTTAATACTAATATTTTATTTGTATTTTTATGTCTGAATATATAATAAATGAATATTGGCAAAAAAAAAAAAGATGTAAGTGTATACAGGGTGTTTCCCCTTAGGAGGTCAATAGAAAAGGGGTTAATAGTACTCTCCTAGAGAAACAAAAATATGTACGGTGGGGGAGGGGATCTCAACCGTTTAGGAGTTACAGACTGATTAAGAAAAAAAAGCTAATTTTTCACAAAACACCTTATATCTTAAAAAATATAGGGCGTACGGCCACAATTAGCAGCACATTGCATGCAGAACTTTATGGCCTTCTCAAAGATTCCTCAACCAGTACCTCTCTTCTCTCAAGAGTTGTCTAAACTAAAAATTTCGGATTTTCTTACCTTTTTTTGTTTTGACCTCTGTTTTTTTTATAAGTACGAAAACTGTAAACTGTAGCAGGCGCGGATCTAGCATTGAAATTAGGGGGGGGGTCATTTTACAAATTAAATCATCGAGCAAAAAAAAAAAAAAAAACAAAAAAAAAAAACAAAAAAAAAAAAACCTCCAACGCCGGTTCGCATGGCCACCGCAGTACTTGGATACTGTTTTTTTACAAAAACTAATTTTTTTAATAGAATAGGGTGCAAACTGCAGGAGTCATTCAAGCCAAACTTTTCTCAGTTTTACACACTGCCATATATAATATGGACTGCTCGATATGCTCCTTCATGCGGGTACAATTTTTTGTGTCAAAAATATTTCATACGTCGGTGCCAACATTGAAAAATCCATTGGCGAAAAGTTGAAAAGTGAAACCTCTCGAATTTCTATTAACCCAAATAATTAATTTAAAAACATTTATTTCGACAAACCCACTTATTTATTTATTGTTTACAGCCCTTTCTCAGTTCGCACGTTACATAGGAAAGTGACCAACTCAAAAAATGCAACTTTTCAGGAGAGCGAAAAAACGAAAAGCTGTACATAGAATTAATTCTAGCTTAACGTAGTAATTGTTTGCTAAAAATAGTCTGAACTCTTAAATTTGTTAGTAAATATATTTCTGAAGATTTATATAAAAGAAATTTTAAGATTTTGTTACCGCAGTTGGCGTTAATCCCGCATCCTCTTAAGTTGAGTCGCTTTTCTTTGTTGCGAAATAAATATTTTTACAAGTTTTTTTAAGTGGCACAACTCAAAATACGATTTTTAAGAATTAAATTCCGTACTTTGAACTTTGTGGAAAAATGTCATAACTCATAATATAATTTGTAAGAAATAATTGCTGTTTTGTGGAAAAGTGACACAATTTAAAATAATACTGTTAAAATGTCGAAAACATATTTACGTTTTTTATAAAGATCGTCGCAAGTCAAAAAGTGACACTGACACACTGTTCTATGAAGAATATCTCTGTTCTTAAGTAACAGAAAAGTGATACTATCTCTATCTAGCGGCAAAAACAATCAGATAGAAATATGCCAATTTCATGGTGTAATTAACTCAAAAACGACAAATTTTGAGTTAGGTCACATTTCTATGTGACGTGCGAATTAGTAGTTGGTGCTTAGATCGAAAGAGAACGCTATATAGAAATGAGTGCACTTTCTGCAGTGTATTTCTATGGACGTAGTCAGTCCATATTTTAAATGTCAGTGGTTTTACATAAGAACGCTGCAAATATTTTAGAATGTTAGGAGTGTTACATGCCAAAATTACCTGAAAAGGGGCTTATCTCTCTTTAAGGCGAAGAAATTGCCATCAGGAGTTGATTCAAATTCCTCAGTCAAAAACAAAAAGTATTTCCCATAGAACGACTTGGGACAAATAAAAGTTTTAAATTTCAACCCAAGTCGTTTCAATAGAAAAAAGCCCCACGACAAATCTTACCTTCAGTAAGATTTGTCGAAAATAAAAATACGATATGTATGTACATATATACCTACATACATATCGGGCGCATAAAATTTACTCGATGAAGATTTAAACCAGGCGTGTCCAACCCGCGGCCCGCGGGCCGCATGTGGCTCAGGCCGGCTTTGAATGCGGCCCAACAAGGCTCATATACTTAAATACTTTCTCAATTAATTTTATAAAATATTTTCTTTATCTATATAACATTTCCATTGGTATAGTTACTTTTCGACATAATAAATGTACAATTGCTCAATGTGGCCAAAGAAAGTTTTCAATGTGCAATTGTGCTTAGTCAAATTGACACTGAAGACATTGGGAACATTATTTATTTTTCGGAAGTAAGATGGTTAAGTCGGGGTAAAATGTTGAAAAGATTTTATGATTTGCGTTATGAAATCAAGTCATTTATGGAATCAAGAATAAAATCTGTGCCAGGACTTGGTGATGCAAACAGGCTCACAGATTTTCCTTTTTTAGTAGACTTGACAGCTCATTTAAATGAGCGTCTTCAAAGTGAAAAACAACTTAGGTATAATACTATGGCTCAAACTATAACGACTTTCGAAATACACTGGAACTATGGTACTCACAAATTCAAGCAAATAATTTTATGTGTTTTGAAACGTTGGCCAAACACTGTCCTGAGAGTAACGAAAAATATGCAAACTTTATTTGATACAGGTACCTGAGAAAAAATTGCAAGATTTCCAAAAAAATCATCAATTTTTTGACATATTTGCGACTCTATTTTTAGTCGACATAAACTTACCAGCAAATTTTTAAATAAAATGGCTAGAGCTGCAATCTGATGTTCAACTTTAAGAAAAATTTAATAATATCTCTTTACTGGAGTTTTATACGAATTATCTTCCCAGAGAAAAATACCCCTTGCTTAACAATTTATGCCATCGCTATTTGGAAGCGCCTACATTTGTGAGCAGCTATTTTCTAAGATGAAGCACACAAAGAATAAAAATATGAGCAAAATAACTTATGAGCACCTTGAGAACTCACTGAGAGTTGCAACAACTTCGATCGCAAAATATCGAAGTCAAATATCACATCAATTTCATGTTGCTATTTCTTTAATTTTATAATTAAAAATTTATGAATTAATGAAGCTTAAATTTCTTAAAATTGTTAACTAAGTATGTATATTCTTCGTTTTTGTTCATTAGCTATCTTCAGGGATCGTATATATATTATGTGTGGCCCAATAAAACTCGTCTGTTTCCAATATGGCCCAGGGAAGCTGAAAGGTTGGCCACCCCTGATTTAAACGATCAAGTCTTCACCAAAAAGCCTCCTTTCTGCAAATTGTCGCGAGCGGCATACATTCTGGGTGCAACAATGTATGCACGATAGCAAGACGATGGTTTGATATTTATGAAAATATCAAATTTCATTTCAACCATCGTCCGCCGCGGTAGGCTGAACACTAATTGTAAGCAGGTAAAGAAAATAGAAGTTGCGATAAGAAAAAATAAAATAAACGTTTTGTAAAAATAACCATAAGAGGAAGTTTGTGAAAGAAAAAGTTTGTGAACAAAGCAAAAGTAAACAAGAATATATATAAATAAAATAAAAGTGTGCGAGTTGTCTTAATCATAGCTTCCTGAAACGGCGTAGAGTGATTGCCTTCGACTAAGCTAAGCCCCGAAATATAACAGGAGTTAGGACTAAGTTAAGTTAGGGCTCTGATGTGGTAGCGAGGGAGTCTGTTTCGTGGCTTGGGAAGTGTTTCCCTGAGGTCCGAAACCCAAATTCCGAGAAAAACCTATACACATACATCACATGCATACAATAGCATTCATTGAAATAAATTTTTATTTTTTTAAGTTTCGGAATAAAGTTTTTTTTAAGTTGAATTATATAAATAAAAAAAGTATAAAATAAAAAAAATTATTTTTTCAAATAACTCAATTAATTAAATATTTTTTCTCAAATAACTCAATTAATTAAATATTTTTTCTCAAATTTAGGGGGGGTCATGACCCCCACGACCCCCCCCCCCTGGATCCGCCACTGAACTGTAGACTCTCCTCGTAACTGTAGCCGTTAAAGAGTTAATAGCTCTTAACCTATTCAGGTCATACCGAAATTACACGATTTTTTTTAATTGCCGTATTTTCAGTCACAATGGAACAAATTACCTTTGAGAATAGCTTTAAGAGAATAAGTTATGAGCTAATAACTGTTTAACGGTTACAGATATTACATAGGGTGTAATAGGATAAATTAAAGAGAAGAGTCTGTAGTTTATAGTTTTTATAACTACCTATTTATAAAAACAAGTAGAGGTCAAATTAAAAAAAAGGTAAGCAATTCCTAAATTTTTAATTTAGACAAGCATAACTCTTGATAGGAGAGAGGAACGCGGTTAGTGAGGAGTGAAGTTCTGCATACAATGTACTCCTAACTGTGACCGTACGTTCTGTACTTTTTAAGATACATGGTGTCTTGTGAAAAACTCCCCTTTTTGTTAATCACCCTGTAACTCCTAAACGGTGGACATTACCCCCCCCCCCTTGCCATACAATTGTTTGTTTATCTAGGTGAGTGCTATCACCTCCTGCTCTATTGACCTCCTAAGGGAAGCACCCTGTATAGAGGTTGGAAACTCCAGACAATAAATTATTCATATTTTTAGATTCGCAATGCACTATAACCTCAAAACTGGGAAAAATGTTGAGAATGAAATCTAATAAATATAAAATATTTTATATAAAAGTGTCCAAATGTTGAAATTTCAACTTTGTAGCTTTTTGTGCAAAAAAATTTACAACCCGTACATACGAAAATTATTTTGGTCTTTGGATAGTTGTGAAATATTGTTAGAAATCTATATTTCAAATTTTATTAAAATCGGTAAGTGGATTTAAAAGTTATTTTCAATTTGCGAAATCTATCTAAATTTTCAAAAATAACTCATTCCTGGGACGTGTATGCTAAAAAAATTAACTAACTAATGAATTTCAAAGAATTACGACAGGTTGGATATAGAAAAATTATGCCCAATTTTTGTCTTCAAAGCCCGTTTGAATATTAGGCATTAACTTTCAAAGATTTAACTTAATTTTTTCCCAGATATGTGGCTCGAAATCGATCGGGCTTTTAAGACCTTTTAGAAGTTACATTTAAAAAAATTGTGTTCAAGGATTTTAAATTGGGATGATCTTAAGAGTTTGAATTAGATTAAAAATCCAAGCATTTTTTCATGAATGTTGCTAAGTAATGTAGCAAAAAATTGTGAAATAGACCTCAAAGTCCTAACGTCGTTTTTGGACAAAACAAAACAACCAGACATTTTTTTATTATCTATATTCAACTTAAAACAAGAAACCAAGTAACTTTTGGTGATGCACAAGTTTTATTAGTGATTTGCGGACAAAAATGCTGAATCAAAAGCGAGTTAAGTTATACTGGATCACAACACATTACTACAGAAAAGTGAGGAAGATAACTGCTCGTAGAGTAAATAGTGTAGTAGAAAAGAATAACCGAGTGCAAGTATCTCTACAAATAATGAAGTAATTGCAGATAGTGAATCGAGGGCTTCAATACCTGACGACGAATTTACATATATGATGAAATCGCGAAAATGTATTTTGACGAAAAACTGTCACTGTTAGATGATTTGAGAAAACTATTAATACCTCATGGTATTGCGCACCTTCTATAGACGGGAGAACGTTATTAAAGACACCTTTTAGGATTGAAATTACTGAAATGGAATCTGACAAATTTTGGTTCAATGGAATAAAACATAATTTATTAGCAACCCTTTGACATATTCAGCAATCAGAATTAATATCGTTACCTAATAATCACGCACAATCTACTCGTGGTAACTTTTCGTGCTTTCTAAAACTAACGAGAATCGACTGTGGTACAAAGACATATTCACGCTACTTGCGTTACCTGACGCTAAGTCGTGTCCCTTAGCAATAAAAACACTCCGTTTTCAACAAATGCACTACTTTTATTTTATTTACAGATCTTACCAACTTAACTTTAACTTTTAACTTAATTTAACTATTACCGCCGACCCAACGCTGTTTAATTGTAACCCGAACTGACCACACCAATTCAGTTGCGCACCTCGAAAACTTGCACACGGAAATCGGAAGTAGAACATGACCCTCAATATAATGTAATTATGATGCGGTAATATTCTACAGCCGATGATGAAAACTACTGGCCAATGTCACCAATAGCAAGCAGCTGTGCTGTTGTAAATAAAACGGGCAATGACCGTGCTCTATGCGAAGTAGCATGTTCAGTCACTGCTGCCGTCATGTAAACAATCATCACATTATTTAGCAATAAGCGGGCACTTCACTGTGCGATGTAAGGTGTTCCGCTTTTGCTTGCTACTTTACTACCGGTACACCTGCCATGCTCTTGCTTCCGTGTACCAGCAGACTGGGCCACAACAGCTATACTTTTTGCTCTTCTAGCGCTGCTGCGCAGTGGACCAAAACGACTTGTTGGCTATAAAAAATCTGTAATTTCTGTTGTGTTACAGATATCATAATGAAACGTTGGCAAATAAATCTTGACATTATTTAATTGATAAAAACAAAAAAAGTTCAATTGGTTTACAGGATGCATAAAAATAAATCAACAAAATTTGAAGTAATCAATATATCTTAGATTATAAGCGAAAAGGATAGGCTATGAGGAAAAAACTTAAGCATTTTTCTTCAGGTAAAAAATGAGGAGCGCCGCCAGAGGGAAATGTTCCTGAAGAAAGCCACGAGAAACTTTGTACAACCAGGTATTTAGTTTTGCCCAGGTAATTAATAAAAATAACACTTCTACCAAAAATAAGCCTGTCCAAACTAAAACCAGCATACCCCAACCAGCACCTCGGTCTGCCCCGAGAAAACTTAGGGAGGCGCAAATTGATGACTTCTGCACGAAAGAAGCAAAGTATTTATTTGGTTGCGATCTTTTCACCCTTATGGGCAAAATTAATAACTTCCTTCCTAAATATAGGAAGCTCTCTTCCATCTCGGAAAAACAAGCAGCTTATCTTCGATTTGCATTGGTCTATGTCTAGGCAACTAAGCAAGTTAAAAATAATTTCACTAAACTGTAATTCGCTGGTACGTCACAGCAGAAGAGCAGCACTAAACCTGTTCTTTATTGAACATAGACCTACGTTCATGGTCCTATCTGAAAGTCTTCTCATGGAAAGACATAAATTAGCCTTTGAGCATTACAATTTAGTCCGACAAGACAAATCTGAGTTCACGCTCGGCACTGCCATTCTCATTAAGAAAAATTTTAAATTCGAACCTTCTTAACATGGAATGCACTGCTGTTAAATTAAACCATCGATTGGTTTTACTCTACAATAGATGTCACGCTTCGGAAAACTTCACATTCACGGTAATTGGTGGAGACTTCAACGCCAGACACCCGTTGTGGAATGACACGGTCGAAAGCAGGGCAGGTAAGGCAGTAATAACCTTTTTAATTAAAATGCAATTATTAAAAAAGCTATGACTTTTATCATAACTTCTTTCCCTAATAATACTTCCTCGGTAAGCGATATCTTAATGAAATCGCCATACGAGTACAAACATTTTCACAATAGAACTTTGACATCATAGAAAACTCGAAATTCAAATTTTTGTCTGACTTTAGCCATTCCAAACACAGGGGGGAGGGGGGAGAGTAAATATTAATAATAAGGTGTTTCCATAAGGTTCCTGAATTAGAATGTTCTAAGACCTCGTTTTTTTGTGATTTTTTTTTTCTAGAAGGGACAGAAAGAAATGAAGGTATTTTGAAGTATGATTTCGTTTTATACATAAGTATTTATCGAATACAAAAAAAAAATTGTACTGTAAAAAAAACTTATAGCAGATTTCTAAGCGTATTTCATGGGCGTCATGTCGCTGTAGTCTAGAATCAGCGGGAAAGATCTACCGCGTAATTTTTTACTGAAACAGAAAACCAAAAACGGATTACATTTATTAAAATTTTTTCTTCTGGGTGAACTAAAAAAATGCAGAAAAAATGTGAAATAAAATATTTTGGCGAGTTTTCAAAAAAAAAAAAAATATGCTTAAAAAAATAATTCAACTGCTATAACAATGATTTAAATAAAGTTTTTTGACGAATGTTTTTAGTTCATTTAGGAGAGAATTTAATACTGAATAAAAAAAAAAACTTTGGTTCAATTAAATACGTCGTTTAGGTTTTTATCTATCAGGCACGCCAATTTCGAAAAATCGTGAAAATAACATGTAAAAAAGCTAGAATTGTTTAAGACCAATTCTTATGTACCATAGATGCATGCCCGTATAAAATTTCGTATGGTCACCGATCTATGCAAGTTTGATTTTTGAAGTGATTTTTCGCATATATTCTAGAACAGTTCGTCGTATTCTGAAGAAGTTTTTAGTACAATAAAACCGTCTAGGACTGATCGTTTTCACAGTATATGTAAAAAAACCTAAATTTTTATATGGCAACACCAATTGCCCGATTTATTCCATTTTTGAAATTTTATTTGTTATTACTATAAAAACACCATGTATCAAATTTCAGCTCTCTATGCCGACGCATTCTCATATAAAGTTGAAACTAAAATTTTTGTATGGCAACCCCACGAAGGAGTTCTCCGATTTGTCTCATTTTCGAACTTAATTTTACTCCGTGTACAAAATTTCAGCTTTCTAAGTGGACGCGTTCTCGAGTTATCTTGCGCACTGACAGACGGCCGGACATGCAAAAATCAAAATAACTTCTAAAATTATGCGTAATGAAAGCTGCTATGTAAGTAAACACGTTTGACATCTGCTTTCTTTGCAACTAAATAACTCGTACGACCACAGTAGGGCATTTTAAAAGCAATTTGTCCTAATAGGACGATTTCTAGACATATTGCAGAAATATCGTCCTGTATGGTCAAAATTCCCTATTAGGACAGTTTAGAGCAAGAATGCCTTCGTAAAACTATTTTTAGGAAAGAAAATGTTGGTAGGTTAATTTTTGTCAAAATGTGCTCTAAGGACTTTTACTTTCAAAACAAAATTTCCTAAATAAGACAATTGAACTTACTCCTCAATTCTATATAAAATAATCTTAAGAGATCTCTTAAGCTCTTAAACGTTGCAAGAAAGAGATTTTAAGAGAATTATGTTGAAAACCCAATGAATGCGGGAGGCATCGCGTCGCTTTGACAGTTTAACAGTATACGCGTTGAAATTTGTGTTGCCTAAATGGCTGCCGCGCTTGTCGCATTCAACGCGAACGTAGAGCAATTTTCTACTTTTGACGCGAGTTTCAAATACGCAACAACCCCAACCATAAATGTAATAGCTATTGTAAAGGCAACGTGACTCAAGCAGATGTGAACCCATATGCAGCACCCAACCTAATTTAATTATTCTTAAGAAATATTTTTATTAGTCTAGAGGCTTGGTAAGCAATCTGTGTAGTAAGTTCACATAAATTTTTGCTTATAAATATAAGTAATTTTAGAAAGGCAAGAATGATAGCAATAAAATAGAAAATAAGTTCAGTCCAGTTCAATTGGGAGTTTGAAGCGAAAAAGTCAATAAAGTTAAATAGGAAAATTTGTGCATTTTAATTTTTTTTATCACTTAACTTAATTAGAAACTTAACTCGCGCGGCTGACGCCTTGTCAGTTCTTTTGATTGTTAATTGTCTTGTCATTTTCAGATCAAAGTAGTTCTACAATTCTTTTAATTATTTGCCGATTGTCCATTATTTCTCTTTTAATTGATAACTAAAGCTTTTCTATCACTATTTCTTATTATTAATAAATCTCAAGACTACGTCCTGTCAAAATGACGCGATCCGTTCATTTTGTCTTGCTCAGGTTATACACACGTCTGCCGCAAATGAAGCGGAAACCGCGCCAAACGCAATGCGTACATTAGGGCTTCGCTTTAGTAATCTATATAATTTTTGTTTTTGGAGAAATTTTAACTTAAAAAGAGATTAAGAGGCTTTGCAGAATCTGAACACTCCGCATTCAATTAGTTCAGCTGTTAAAGACAATTCACTAGTCCAGAAGGAAGAAGAAGAAATAATGTATACTCGTATTAAATATAATAACATATTATTAATAATGGTCCTTACTTTTGAAAAAAAAAAATAATTTTTAACTAAGCTGTAATTAGGTAATAAGCTTACTTATGATTGTATTAATATAAGGTTTTTGTAACTATGTAAGGCTTGAACTTTCCCTTACGATGTTTGGTTTAAAAAAAAAAATAAAGAAGTCTTTAAGAAAAGAGAAAAAAAACTTTCAATATATTTGAAATTCGTGCTCTACACATTTAATAGTTTGTCCTAGCGGCCGCCCTGCTTCCATGAAACTTGCTAAATATTTATTTCTAAGTATTTTTTTTTCTTTCTTTTTATAAGGTTAATTTGTAAATAAATGTATTTTACTTATCTAACGTTAGTAGGATGGACGTTGGGGCCCTTGAGATGTGCTTCCGTGCGTTAACCGATCCCACGTGGATGGTGCTCCGAACTGCTTGTTCAATCGGTTCCTCCTCTTAGTAATGCTTCTTGCTGTTGTTTTTATTTAGATTACTTGATTTTATAATTTGTTTTTCTTTATTACTTTGGATTTCGATTTTCTTTCTTTAATTTTTAAATAGCTACTTAAAATGCCCTTTTATGGCTTTACGTGGAAAACACCTCTTCTTTTTTTTCTTTCCTCTTAATGGCTCCCGACCTTAGAATATAGAGCAAACAGGAATGGTGATAAGCCAGATTTTGCGTAATGAATTCCTGGTTGTGTTGGTAGTCCATTTTTACATGTATTTACACGCCATCCCTATTCTAAACAACTTGTCAATTTGCAAAAAGTAAACAAAGGTTTTGTGCAGAGCATCTGTGGTAAAAAATGTTCTTTTTCTACTTTATTCTGAAACAATTCACATAATTAATTTATATAAATCTTTGCTTCTATTAACAAAAAAGATAATTTAGGTAGTGCAGTTGCCTCAAACAGGATTCCCTAGTTTATAATCCAATTTATATTTGCAAGCACTAACCGAACACTTCATTTCTGTTATTTTAATTGATATGAAGATTTTTACAGGCACTAGTGGCACTATAAAACTTTGCACTAAATAAAGTTCAAAGATAAATGGTTTTGAAAAGAATTGATTCGGTATTTTTGTTCAATTTCACAAAAGAACTTTAAGTTGACCAAATCTGCTCACAAAACAAAAGCACATTTGACAATTTCTCTATCCAGCATCTCACTTACTCCTATGTATAGTCTCCTGCTCTTGACAAATTACGCTCATGTACACGAATTTTACACGATTCAACCATTCCTGTTTGCTATATATTCTAAGCTCCCGACCTCCGAGAGAAAGAAAAAATGTCTGCCGACTTCCCTCCGTAATCCATTATCTTGTTGATAATGCAGACTTGGAACCTATGGGTACGTTCGGCTATTGGAACCTTTTAATTATTTCCTTGCGTTTCTTTTTTATTAAATGTTCATTTATTTTTATTATTTATTCATTTTGGATATTTATTTATTTATTTTGAATATTTAGTTAATTAAACTCTTCTTTTTATGTTTCCAATTATTATTAGTATTAGTATTATTAGCTTATCCTATTTTAGTAGACTAATTATTTATTTGTTAAGATGGAGGGAGAGTACAAATTTCAAATATATTGCCTTCGAATACGCGGCATTTTGGTGGCTCACAAGGTAAGAGTGTGTGAACAATTTCAAGAAACTTATAAAGGTAGTTTGGTTTAATATCCATCCTTACAACTAAGCTGATACTAAAATTAGTTTCAACACAAAATGACATCAAGTTGAAATTAACCTCAAATATTGTAATGAATTTTTCAAATGAGCAAATTTATACTGATTTCAGAGTGCTGGAAGATTGCTTTCATTCATGTAGAGTGAAAATTTATAAAAAAGAGTATGTTGCTTTAAGTACTATACGAACGAAGAATTTGAAAGTTTTTTTAGGTAGATAAAATAGAATTTTTTAAATGTTAAGGCAATCAAATTTTGAGCAGATTTAATAAAGACACCGCAAAGTTTATTATTGACCTTGTACGAGAAGATATAAATAATTTTAAAATAAATCGAGGTGTACCTATTTTCCCAGAAAGAATGGTTATTGCTACCATAAGATATTTTGCTAAGGGAGCAGTACAAAAAGATATTGGTATAAACAGCTATAGCCCAATTTTATCAATGAATAGGTGTAATTTATTGCACTCATATTGAAATTAAAAGTCCTGGTGGAGAAATTGGTGGTTACTATAGATGCAGCAAAGGCTTTTATTTCATAAATGTTGAGGTAATTACTTTCATCTACGGTTTATACAAAAACTTACGTTTTGAAAGCTGGTTTTCCAAAAAACCGGTTTAGCCGGTTTTCGAATTTTTGTAAAAAAAAATGCAATCAGGAAAATATTTTATTAATATATATAAAATAACAAAAAAAAAACGAAATCACAATATCAAAGTCAAAATATATAAAAAAAATTAAGGATCACACATTACTTACACAAAATAACGAAAACTCATACAAAAATTTCAAATTTCAAATAATATTTATATTTATTTCACAAATATTAGTTTCTCCTGAGAAAATAGGATTTTAAAAAACATGAAATATCCACTGAATGGTGGCTAAGTCTTGTTCTCATTTTGAACACAATATTGCCTGAAATTGAAAATACTTCTTCACTAGGTACTAAGTTTTGAAGTTTTTCTTCGGGGTCTTGAAGAAACTTATGAATTGATTTTTCCATGGTTTCCTTTAAAAATGCATTACTCTGATGAGTAGTTTCTTCGATTTGCTCTTCATCAGATTCGGTTTCCATATAATAATTTAAAAATATTGTAGACAATATCTTTCCAGATAACTTAATAATTTCTGTTTTTCAAGCTAAAAAAAGTACACTAGATTTCTTTGCTGAACTGTACAGGTTTTGTGGATTTTGCAAATACAGAAAAATAGTTGCTAATTCTACTTGTCTTCTTTCTTGAGTTCGTTCTTCTAAAGCATATAATAATTTCAAACTAATTTCCGTGTTTAATTTAAAAATTTAAATATATTTTCACTTATTAAGAAATTGGCATCTCGTCGCCCTATGCCTTCAGCTGCTAGACGAATCGACCCAAGACTTTATGAAGTTCCAAAAGCTTGGGATATTGAGCTTCATTTCACATATAAGAAGAGCCCATATCATTCAATGCCAAAATAACACATTCATTTACTGCCAGAAATCTTCCAATCATGTCCTCTATACTATTCCACATTGTTTTGCAGTCAAGAATTAAATTTAATTCCTTACCTTTTTTTGTTTGATATAATTTTGAAGAATGGTGTTTTTTACTGGAGATTTTCTAAAGAACCTGCAAATTATTTGTGAGACTGATTGTTTGTTATTGTCAGACAAAATAGGAATAGGATGCTCTCGGTTATAAATATTATTAAGAGAATCTTTATAATTGTTATAATAGTCCTGGTTTTCATCTTCCGATTACTCACTTTAAGACTTTACTTCGGCTTCAGCATTTGTTTATATAACACATCAGTAACTGATAGATTCAAGTTGAAATTTTGTAGCCTTTCAGATACCAATTCTAATGTTCTCCGAGCATTACAGGAACCAGCTATTGGCACGTATCTTCTGTCAGGTGGTGTACATTAATGTTTAAATATCTATGATCTCTTTTGCTAATCCACTCGTCTAAAGTTATAAAGAATTTTTTCCTATGTCATAAAACGCATAAATGAGATCCATAGAGTTGTTTCATGATAATGGATATCCTTGTTGTTAAAGAGACTCTCGTATGAATGAGCTATTTCTAAAACAAGTTTTGATATGATTTCTTCTACTCTTACTTCCTTTTCACTTTCATAAAATTCAAAATATTCGTTTGTTTTTTTTTAGAAAGAGGGAGATCGGGGCGTTTCGTCTTCGCCGATCGTCTCTGATTTCTTTCCGACAATTATTTTATGAACTGCTTTCAACTGATTATGTAGATTGCTCGCAGATGATCTTTTACAGTTTAACATTTTATTTCAATGATTGCAGATTGTCTTGTCTACTCCTAACTTTTTGAAACTACCACAAACTTCCAAGACTTATTCATTTTTATCTACAAATGAAATTAAAGTAATTAAATAAATATTTTTGAAGTTTATTTTACAATTTTATTATTTTAAGTAGTAATATTAATGGCAATGTTGGGCAAAATGCAATCTGATTGATGATTAATGATTATGATTACAAGCTGTAATCTATAATCATGATTACAGATTGATAATATTAATCAGAAAAGTAATCATTTATGACGATTAATGATTGATCAATCGTAACCGTAATCATGATTACATTATTTTATTACAAATTTGTAAAAGGTTTAAAATTGTAGTTAAAAGAAAACAAACATTGTTGTATTTCTATCCCGAAGTCGGTAGTGAATAACACGCATTAACATTCTACAACAGCTGAATTCTGCCCTTGGATTCATTCAAACTAGCATATAACAATGTGGAGCAATATGAAAAGTGTAGCAAAATCAAAACGTTAAAAGACATTATTGCATTTTCCATGCTCAACGACTTTCTTCTACGCCCCAGAAATCTAATCTTTTTCGCTATCTTTTTTCACATATAATCAAGATCCTCGAATTTAAGCTGATGATCAGATATGTGTGAGTCTCTATCAATAGAAGCACTTACATTCTTTACACTGACTTCAGTTAATACATAATTCAACAGTGTCTTGAAGCTTTCTACAATAAAAATTCTTACGATCACAGATTGTTTGTTTTCTTAGAAATAAATTTTAAGATCTCTTGAAAACTTTCATTTGTAATAAAAAAAAATGTAATTATGTAATCATGATTACGGTTACATTTTCCTAAGATTACTCGATGTAATCATGATTAAAGATTAAACGGTAATCATGATTGATGTAATCATGATTGATGTGTAATCATTATTGATCTAATCATGACTGATTTAATCATGATTATTAATCTGATTACAAATGTAGTTGATTACGCCCAACACTGATTAATGGAATTTAGAGATATCTACAAATTTTTTTTGGAATTTTGAAAAAGCACGCATCTTCTTAATCTAATTCCGAAGCTTGATTATGTCGAAACGTTGCGAAAGAAAATATGAATTATTTTAACACCCTGTGGTTTATTTAAAATCCCATTAGGCAGAAGGTAGAGCTTTTTATGTTACATTAATTTTTGAGAGAAGAAATTTATGTATTAAAATTAAAGTTTTAAAATGTAAAATAGAAAATACAAACATAGAAATTAGAAAAATACTTAATATTTACGTTATTTTTACCAACTGTAACAAGTTTATATTTTTGTTTCCAGTTTTCACTTTAAAATATTAAGCGAACCTGTCGTGACCGTGACGGGTAAATTGTTCTTCTTCTTCTTCTTCGTGTATGCAGAGTATATGCTGATTGCTGCCTCTTGTTTTGCGCAAAAATACATACTACGGCTTGGATACAGTTACACACCTGCGCCTGCATTTATTTCAATTGGTTCAATTCAAATAAGTTAAACATTAATTTTTGCTTAGTAATTTGAATTCTTTTAAATCGGTTTTCTTAATTTAAAAACTGGTTTTCAAATGTGACAAATTTATTTTAAAAACTGGTTTTTTATAACCGGGTTTGAAAAACCTTGCATCGTGTATCATTTCTAAAGTCTCTTAAATATTAGGCAATCTGTGATGCTGAATATAAAATTATGGATTTCGTAGCCCATTGGAAAGAATCAGTTATCAAAGAAAAACTTGAGAATTTAGGTAGTTCATTATGTGGTGGGGTCATCTTAGGCGATGGTGGTTATCTCAGTTCAAAAATTTTACTTACTCCTTTTCGACTGCCAGCAAATTTAAAACCAGCTGAAGTCAGATATAACCAAGGTCATATCAAAACCAGATCAACCGTTGAATGATTATTTAGACATTTTTTTGTTTATTCACCGCCATGAGAGTTGCTCTGGAAGTGGAAAAAAGTGTAATGGTTACTCTGGCAGTATTATTCAATATAGCAAAGGATAGAAGTTCTCTTTTCCATAGAGGTGACTTGAAAAGTAAGTCTGATAAAATGATTTCACGACATTAGTATTTATTTCAGACTTAATCAATGAACAAAATGCATTACCGACGGTGACATCCGAGAAACAAAATTTCATTGACCACAACAATTCACAAGGAAACGCGAGGAACTTTTATAGACAACAATTTCCATTTTTAAATACTTTTAAAATATATAAAAACTCCGTTAAGATAACAAACAAGCTTAGCATTAAAATGTTTTTAGTTGCCGACATTTTCTGCCATTAACTTGTCCAACTACAGCGATAATAGTTGCCTTTCAAACTCAGTTCTCATTGTCCAGGACATCAGCTCCTTTTTTACAGCAAGTATTTTGTGTTTCCTAATTTCCGCATTATCCTCGCTTTCATCTTCAGTTTGTTATATTCTTTTACTTACAATCTCTTCAGTTGTTATTTGGGTTACTGTCCGTTTATTAAAATGTTTTTTTTTTTATTTTTAGATAGGAATACTTTATTTACAGTATTAATATCAGCGGTATCTAAATCTTGTGAATTGTTAGAGTGGTTTTCTTTTTCGGAATGATTGATTGTAGTATTCTGCAATAAGTGCTAATTAATCATAATTTGAAATTGATTACTTACAGAAAGAACGGTGGCACTATCGAATTGTCCACTGTCCTTTGGAATTTGTGCATTAATGATAATCTTAACTTCCCACATTACGTCATCTATTTCAGGGGTGGGGGCCCACCACCCGTTGCACACTGTCGTTCTTTAAAATTTCAGATTTGTTTTTTTCATATCTGCTTTTTTTCGATTCCAAGCTTTTTTTAATCTTGATATTGCAAATTTATATCCAACAGCTTACATTTGCTTGCCAACATCATTCCAAGGAGCATATTTTTTTTTTTATTTCCTTAGAACAGTTTTGTTTGGATTCTATAATGCGAGCATGGAGAGCTACAAGGCTGATGAGTGCATCTTTCATTTCTTGACTCCAATTTTCTCCAATTTTACGATTTTGTATAAACACATATACATACATAAGTTATATCATTTACCTTTGTTTACAATTCAATATTTAACGATTTTTTTAGCAAAATTTCCTGGGCTACCGATAAATCAAATTTTTCCATATTTTTTGTAATAAAACTTATCTCAGAACCAATGCGTGATAGTACATGAAGTTTATTGAGGTTTGGTTCAGATTTTACAAATACAATTGAAGTTTGTTACACATGACAAAATTAAGGAATTAACTAATTCCGACTCTATATTTTTCAAATGGTAATGTAATTAACTATTTTCTTACTTTCGTTTTAGCTTTGTTCAAGAAAGAATTTTTTTTGGGACTCTCCGTATAGCAAAAGCTAAAAAATATTCTAATTTGTTATTTCCTTACACAACCCATTAATTTTTGGTGACAAGTTTCAAGTCTTGGTTTGACTCATCAACAGGTCCCAAATATCGAAATTGGGTGATTTGAAAAACAAATGAAATAATGAAAAAAGAAAAAAGAAATGAAAAGTTTTTTTTTCTATTTTTCTCAAACTTTTCATTTCTTTCTTCTTTTTTCATTTTTTCATTTGTTTTTCAAATCCCACAATTTCGATATTTGTGGCCTGTTGATGAGTCAAACCAAGACTTGAAACTTGTCACCAAAAATTAATGGGTTGTGTGATGAAATAATAAATTAGAATATTTTTAGCTTTTGCTATATACCTGAGAATCCAAAAAAAAAAAAAAATTGTTTCTTGAACAAAATTAAGTTTAACCCGGTAAAAAGTCCAAAAGAGTAATCTTTTTATTTATTTCGTTTTAGCATCAAACTAATAATTTTCGAAGTTATCCTATTTTCATGAGTTGTAAAGTAATTGCGTCCACTAATGTATATTACATTTCTATTAAAGAGACAGACAGAGGAGAGAGAGTATTGAGTTCTTTCAATTGTTTATTTTTATAAATATTTCACTTTTATTTTGCTTGGAACAATATAATTAATTAATGAAGCTATTAAAGTTAGGATGCTTTCCCACGACAATAACTCTATTTGTTCCTGCAGCACAACACAGCGCACTTCATTACGATAATCTAAGACTCCAGAGTCTTGATTATATAAAATATCGTTCACAAAAGAATTTTTCACAATTATGTTACACCAATATTAAGTAAAAATCACGTTTAATTATTTATTTACCACAAAATCGGTAATTCAAATCCGCACTTCTTTTTATAAAATATGAAATGTCAGAAAAGTTGAACTGACGCACAATAGGCAGTAGGCCCTATTGTCACCCCCCCCCCCCCCCCAGATAAAGGTCATACTGTCATTGAATTGCTTAAACATGTACAGTATTCGCACGGTACCCAGCTTCCTTATTAGTTATTTATTCAATGCTGATAATGTCAAATTGTATATTTTATTTTTCACAAAATTTCACACATATACATATATATATATATGTACTTACTTTACAGCATGTTGAGGGTTCCGTTACCAAATTTACCGACGGAATATTATTAATCCTCTGCTATACGTCCATCTGTCTGTCAGTGGGCTGCATCTCATGAACCGTAATAGGTAGACAGTAGAAATTTTCACAGAGTGTGGATTTCTATTGTCGCTATAACAACAAACATTAAAAATATATAAAATAAAATTGAAAATTATAGGGGTCCCCCACTGACATGTAGATAAATGGACTGCTCGTTGAACCAAAAATGCATGAAAGCAAATGGCACCACTTTCACATTCCTGTCTCTTTCCTTTGGAGCATACTTTCGCACTGAACTGTAACGATTTGGAACGAGAAATTACTTCAGGTTCACCGGTATTTCCAATCAAAATAGCCCTTGTAAAAAACACTTCCCTCGACCCATAATTAACATTTATCAATACAAATAGTCCCAAATACTTTTGTGGTAAATTCGGTAAATCCCACTGACATGCATATAAGTAAATTCCCAAATAATTTAAATATAGTAAACATAGCCCCAGTTTACAATAGTTGGTAGCATTGACAGTGAGAGCATACTTACTGAAATCAAAACTGTTGCTACATGAAACAGGAGATCAGTCAGTCCATTTATATACATGTCAGGGGGGTCCCCATACAAGAAACGTGGTTTTTGGCGTTTGTTGCTCGATTTTAATAATGCCAATACATACATATGTCTAACTAGCAAAATATACCTACCTCAGACTATATTAGCCAATATACTTTTAAGTACAATACGGAACCTTTCGTGTATGAATTCGACTTGCAGTTGGCCGGTTTTTTATCAAAAACTTCAGTATTTGGAACAAAAGAATTTCTGCGATAATCACGATAAGAGATTTAAGCGCAACTCAGTCAGGTCATCGTATGTTAAGAAATACCAAATTCCTTAACAATATATATCCACTAAAATTAAGAGATCAGCTGATTTCTGACATCTCTTAACTATTTACGTGGAAAGCAATTTCGGCTAACGGGCTTTGACAGCCTAGTTAATATTCATTTTGATTTTGCTTTATGAAGTTTGCAGTTTGGTACAAGTTCTGTTATTGCCATTTCATTCATTCATTTACAGACAAATTATTAATAAAAATCATGTTCTCACTTTCTTTTACAAATTAGATAGAATTGAGACTATACGGATGGTTGAATAGAAGTCGACTCGACGACAATTTAAGACACTTAGGCCGGTTTCACAGTCTAGGCTTAAGCCATAGCTTACCTAAGCCATGGGTGTGGCTTAAGCCCAGAACGTAAGCCTACTCGGTTTCACAGTACTCGGTAAGCTGACGCTTAGTTAAGCCGCAAATGAAAATTTTTAAGTTGTCAGCACTGCTGTAATTGTGAATTTTTGTAATCGGAAATTGCCATTGTGCATTAAAAACCAAGCGAAAAGAAGAAGAACTTTTTATTTACCAGTTTTTCGCTACGAGTAAGAAACTAAAGGAGAGGCCCATCAACAGCAATTTTCATGCCGATCTCAACAATGTGTAAATTTATACACATGCTATAAAAAATTCGCATTGCAGGCGGATGGAAAAACAAGTTGATGCAAGGGATTTTGGCGCTGTTTTTGAACGTGTGAGCCAAAATTGTATACTAGCAGCAGCATAGTGAGCGCTAGTAATACAAAACAACTTTTTGAATTCCTGGTTCCCCAGTAAGCCTATTTCCATCTTCGGTTGCCCAAAAACCTACCTTAAAATTTCATTTTTGGTAAATTCATAATAAGAAAATATGTTAAAATTCTTCTAATTTTATTAAAATTACAAACATTTACCAATATTCTAATTCCCAGCTTATTATTAAAAAATAAACAAGTACAAACAAGTACAGTATTACTAATTTTCCACATAAAAGAATGTAAATATTTTTCTATTTAGTACCCTTCCCATTTTAACCTTATCTACGGCTTTTGTGCTAAGGTAAATTTCTTTACCGAACATAAACAAAAGTGACACCTAGGGTATAGTTAGACAGAGATGTACTCATATGTTAGAAAGTGAGAAAATACTTCACGCTCGGCACGCAAAACTGTCATATATATACACGCAATGGCCTCTCTTTAGTTTCTTACTCGTAGGTTTGTTGTGGTTTTTATCTGAAAGGATATCAAATCCACAAAACATTGTTGTAGAATGTTTCGACGTCATCCCATTTCTCGAAATGTTACTGGCGCCTTCTTATAATTTTTTCACGGTTCACACCTTGCGATATTATATTATACATTTCTTCGTCGCTTATATCCTCTGCATGGCATAAATAACTCATTTTTGTCTTAAACTGTTTGGTTTCTTCCTAAAACGTCACATGGAATACTGACACTAGCTGCCAGATAGTACTTAAAACTGCTAACTAGATAATTATTTTTCGGTCGGAAAATCTCAATTTAGTTTAAAGTATAATTTTGGAAATTTGCACGTTCGTTTAATAAAAAAAATTATAATATTTATGCAAAATATATATTTAGCAATAATTTCCTATGTGTTTCACAGTAACATCTGAGACTTAAGCCTTCGAGATGACGGGCTTAAATTAAGCTTGCCTTAAGCCAGTGATATCACTTAAGCCTTGACTGTGAAACCGAAATATTTATTAAGCCTAGGCTTTAGCCATCGCTGAGGCTTAAGCCTTGACTGTGAAACTGGCCATTAAGCTGTGTTCTTTTGTGTCCGCAGAACAGAGCAGAACAAATGATACATGAAAGAATGCTTCATACATTTTCATAGAAAGATTTAAATGAAGCGAACAGTAAAAATAGTTCGCTTCAATCGACAGAACAATTTGTTCTCTCCAGTATATGGAAGCTCTAGAACAAGGTACACAAAAGAACACAGCTTATAATGTCCTTTTCTATTTGCAAATCTGTCCCATATTACCTTATATCTACGCCCAAAATACTTCCAGTTTATTCATCCCCGCATTGGAAATTCAACGTCCAATCGACGTCTAATTGACCAACAAATATACATCAACTTCATCAAAAATTCTGCATTCTAATAAAGGCCTATTCACACTACCTATCAAGCTAACGATAGTCAACCGTCTATCAGTTATTCGTCAAATTTGATTGCATTTACACTAGACCGTCTTTCGTCCATCATTTTTCCTTCATCGAAAGTAATATTGGACATACATATTCACACTGAACCATGACGTCTCATTACCGACAGTTGCTGACTTCAAAATATTCTCCGCAAATTTTCCTGATGGTGACTGTCGTAATGTGATGTGTTGGTGACGGATAGCTTGAATGGTTCGATTTAAGTTCATTGCAAAATATTTTGATGGACGGTTGACTCTTGGAAGCCTAATGGATATGGTGAATAGGCCTTAACAGGTTCAGACAACTTCTTTCGACCTAAAGTCCAGTACTGAGGTCTGCGCTAAACTAAATTTTAGGGAGTCTCGCATTATCGGGCCGTTCTTTTAGCAACTAAAATATGACAGCAGAGACTCAGAGATGGGATACACAAAAAAAAGGACGAAAAAACATTTTTATTATTTTATTTATTTTATTCAATATGTTAATGCTTTTATAATTTGTTTGGCCCGGGCCGGTAAATCTACGCTAAATTGTTTGGAGACTTACTGGTGGTGCCACCTATTATCAAGAACAACAAGCCAAATTTAACGTGTTAACATTAGCACTGGTCTTACTAAAATTCAGGATAAATTTTCACTAATAGCTCTTAGCGGGCTAAATTTTACTTAGCATCAACCTCAGTACTAGGCTTAAATTGTTATTTGGGACAAGTAACTGATTCAATAAACAAAATAATTTTTGTAAAAAAGAGCACTAGATTTGGCGTTCGGCGTGTTGGAGTGAGTTTGTTGGGTGGTTATTGATCACAGAACAATAGAACCGCTCCTGCTGATAGAGTCTGAAAGCCTTAATTCTAGTGCCGAAAGTGTTAGGTTGTCATGAGTGCGTACGGTGCCTCACACGTCAAGCAGCGCAACAACTTGACTTCGATTTTATATTCATAAATTAAAAATGGCTCAAAGTTCGGAGTGATTGTTACGCTTGATGTGTGGCCGATTGTACCGTTTTATAACTTCAGTGACTTTTATATCATGAAGTTTTGGCCCCGGTCGCCTCCGCCTAGTTACCCCATTGCTTCTAAAGACTGCTTTCCATATTTTATGAAGCTTCTATTCGGCATTTTCTTTAGCCCAATTCTATTAATGTACAGTTCAATAATAGGATAAATCTTACTATTGCAGTTTTTCTTGCTTATGATTCTATGTTGCCTATACAATTTTTATTACTTACATAGACAACATTTTGGATTTTCGAGCATAGCAAATAGTTTCATCAATAGCTTTCGGGGGTATCGTAGTCAGTCAGTAAAAATTAATAATACCACTTCGACACCATTTTTCCTTACTTGTGGGATTCCGCAGGGATCAATACTGGGCCCGCTTCTCTTTTTTTCTTACGTTAATAATCTTTCAATGATATTACAGAATTCAAAAGTCCACCTTTACGCTGATGACGTGCAGATCTATCTTGACCGACCTATCGGGCTTGTCCAACATTGAGTGTCTCGATTAAGTGCAGTGCAGCTAATAATGCAGATGATTCCTTTGTGAGGACAGTAGTGATCTTAGTCAAGATATTATCACTGCCTCTCTTCGTCGGGTGCATCCAGAGGACATTAGTGAGCCCGAAACTACCTGTAAATAGGGTAAAGGGCCAGCTGACTCTATGTCGAACTGGCCAAGGCGAATTGACTACGTTTACACGTTAAGCCTGGTTGGTCCAATCCTACGATCTTTCTTGAACATTCATTTAAAGGCTGAGATGTTTAACGTTGTAAACATAAAGGAAACTTGATCTTCTTAAATCTGACATCAGACTGAAAAATATTTACATTGTTTTTATTTTCCCATTAATTTAAAGCCTACCTAACTACGGCTTTCTACGTTCAGCAACATATTACTAACGATGAATTCTGGAAAATCCGTTACCTAGTTAACAGATTGGTTGGACGAGAGTTTGGAAATGATCGAACTGACCGATATAGACGTGTCGCAACATGCTCACTTGAAGAATATGTGACACGAAGACGGTTACTATTCCTGTATTTTCTAATCCATACAAAAAGCCAACGGACTTACTTGATTGAGTACAGCTTTTAGGATCATCCTGAGATCGAAACATCCTCTTACCAAGCTTTACAAATTTGTCAGATAAGCACTCTTGCTTTGTGCAGCTGATCCGTTGTTGGGATTCTCTGGCGTCCAATCTTAATTGCGCTAGATCTCAACACGCATTTAACAGACTACACTTGAACCTCGATTTACACGGTGGATTCGTTCTCAAAAAGTACCGTGTAAACCGAAATCGTGCAATTAAATTTATGTTTTGTATTGAAAACATATACATCTAAAGTAAAGCAATATTACATATTTCTTTTTAATTATGTATGGATCGCACACATCTTGAACAATTGAACTGGTTTTGCCGCACTGGACGGGATAAGCACAGTAAAAGGAGTCCAAAGAGATACCCCTCAAGCCGATATTTTATCACTTTTATTGTGGGCGCTCATTATGGATGATCTCTAACACTCACACGGATGGGATACAAAGAAGTATGTTACGCCGAGGACTTGGTAATCTTGGTCACCGGTAGCTACGAATCTAAACTCTGCGGACTGGTGCAGAACGCGATCTGAATAGACTGGGTTACGGATTTACGACTTTACATTAATCCATCGAAAATAGATTTATGCCTCTTTACTAAGTAAAGGAACACTCCTAGATTGAATCTGCTCTCTATCGGCTCCACACGCTTGGAACTGAAGGACCGTATTGAAGTTTTAAGGCGCTAAGCTAAAATTAATTATTTTACTTCAATTGGGAAGTTCGTATAATTTTTTTACCATAATAATATCTATATCTAAAGACGGCGGACACAGAGGTGTAGACATATAAATTTGAATTCTACACCTTTGCTTGACCGCTTTGACAAATAAATTATAAAGACCTATGACACCTGCAACATAAAATCGCGTTCAACTTTCCGATATCTATACTATGCAATACTTTCACTTAGAAGGCCCGTTGCAACGCACTTCGGAACAGGACAACAGCAGCCAGAACAAAACATTGTATTTTGCTGCGGGCATCTGCCGTAGAAATAATATTATTCTTGAATCTGTCAAAGGAAGCAAAATAAGCAAAGGAAGAAAACCGTACAGGGCCTTCTCCTGGCCTAAATAAAATTGCCACTGCGAAGGCTAACTTCAACTGGGATATCTGTCAAAGTCCGACTACATAGCTGATACTGAATACGAATATAATTGCGACATTTGCAGATTTATTTCGCTTGTTAAATGTGTGTTTAAATGTGTTACTTTGTAGTATCTCAGTACAGCTTTTTTAAACATTATGCTATTTAGTATTCTATACCATGTAACTCAATACTAGTTGAATAAAGTTTTCACTGAAGAAATTATTGAATTATTTGAATTATTAACTTTTATTAGAATCTAATTTCTCGATAAAAATATATTACAACACTTGTTAGAGAGATTCTAAATTTAAACAGAAGAAAAATCCCTCGCACCATCCGGGAATCGAATTTATTGATTATCAAATTCATCAGCGACTGATGTCTGCTGATATATTGATGACATAATCTTTTCTAAATTTCCTAAAAGTATGCTATATCAATCTTCTAATTGCCACAGTGTGCACTGAATTTACCTACATGCCAAATTCACTAATATATTCAGTGGATTTTTCCAGTTTATATTATATTTAGTCTATGGTGGAGACTTACAAAACGCCATCTATCTTATAATAGAGCAAGTAAAAAAGCTAGAATTGGTATAAAACCAATTCTTATGATACCCTAGATCAGCGGTGGGCAAATGGTCGATCACGAACACTTCGACAGTCAGTCACAGAGAATTACTAGGTCAATTTTAAATCTTTTAATTTAAAATGTGTACTAAAAATGTAGCAAATGATCAAACATGTATTTAAAATTAAACACTTATCTATTCCACAACTTACATGAATAACTCCCAAGCAGTGCCAAAGAAGAAGATGAGAAGGAGGCCGAACAAAATAGAAAATTTTTCGTATTTTCTAGAAAGAAAAAAGTAATGTCATATACTTATGTCTTTTGCATGAATGGGGGGGGGGGGGGGGGAAGAACTTGCCTATGCATTATTATATAGTGCGCCTGAGACAACGAGTTAAAAACCAAAAATTTAGAGAATGCACGATTACCCGAATTACAAAATCTTCTTGAATACCTTCACATTCCATTCAAACTATCCATAATCATGTACATTGGGTAACCCTAACTTAATTTAGCAAATTTGACTGACAGAGCACCTTCAATGTTTGCTATAAATAATGGATTTTTAGCCCTTTGCAAACAAAATGAACAGTTTCCTGATTTCATATCATTTCATTAAATAATTCATAATAATGCCTTATTTGCGAAAATATTGGATGTAAATGATATTATGAATGTGGCAGTGAAAATTGCTAATTCGATAAAGGCGCGAAGTTTAAGAAGGCGTCTATTCCAGTCAACTTGAAGACAATGACTCGGAATATGAAGATTTACTTCTTTTTTTCTTCATGTTAGGTGGCGCAGCCGAGGAAGCCTTTTGGAAGGATTTCTAAATCTTTTGCCTGAAATTATTGCATTTTTGCACACATTGGGAGAAAAACATGAAAAATTGGAAGATACAGTATGAATAAAAAAAGTAGGATTTCATATGGACTTTATGGGCCATTACAACTCGCTTAATTTACAATTACAAGGAAAAGGAAAGGATCTGTTCGGTAAATGCTTTTAAAGCAAAATTAAAACTTTTTGCTTCACAATTAAAAACGCATTTTTCATCAAATCTAGCTCATGCATTTCAATTGAATTCATCGGATCTAGAGTTAGAAATTTTAATACAATCGGATATAATTCTGAAAGCACGTGCAAATGAAAATTATTTTTGCAATTTATTAGAAAACAAAAAATATCCAATACTGAGATCGGTGTCAATGAGTATATTTGCATTTATTGGTTCCACTTATCTATGTGAAGCAGCGTTTTCTCAAATGAAAAACATCAAATCGCAATTTAGGAGTTCTCTGACTGATGACCACTTAATGGCAACCAAACTTTACCAGACTTGTTGATGAAATGGAATGTCATGTACCTACATCAAAAAATTAATCCAAAATATTTATCAATAAAGTTCCTACATTACACAAAATAGTAAATACAATGTATTTAATAGTATATTATTATCAATAAAGACCTTAACTAAATTTTTATTTATTTTTAATTTAACTCATTTTTCGAAGTCGATTGCGCATAAATAAGAAAAACTAATGTCGATCATACCAGTATTAAGTTTGCCCACCACTGCCCTAGATGAATGCCCGTATGAAATTTCGTATTGTCACCCTTCTTTGCAAGTTTGATTTTTGAAACGGTTTTTCGCATAGATTTCTAGAACGGCTTGTCGGAAAGAAAAAATGATTATAACAAATTTTATAGGATTTCGTCTTCTGAAGAAGTTTTTAGTACAATAAAAATATCTTGGACTGATCGTTTTCACAGTATATGTAAAAAACCTAAATTTTTATATGGCAACACCAAGAAGGAGTTGCCCGATTTAGTCCATTTTGAAATTTTATTTGCAAGTACAATGAGGACACCATGTACCAAATTTCAGCTCTCTATATCAATACGTTCTCAGGTAGTGTCCAAATATATAGTGGAAAACGAAAGTTTTCTATGCCATCCCCACGAAGGAGTTGCCCGAGTTGTCTCATTTTCAAACTTAATTTTACTATTTTCTTTAAAGTGCCTGTGCAACATTTCAGCTCTCTAACTATACGCGTTCTCGAGTTCATCAAAATAACTTTAATAATATGCGTGGGTGTCCAATCCATTTTGCTCTACCATCATTATTTCGATGTGTTACAAACGGAATAACAAACTTAGTATACCCTATAGATTTCATGTAGGGTATAAAAATGGGACTTTTTACCAGTGAACTCCGTACTGGACTAGTAAAGACCTCAGTAAAATTTTTGCTTAGGATTTTACCAGCGGTAAAATTTGTATGGAAATGTCAATTTTTATCTGAACTCCGTTGTGTTTTACTCGAACTGCGTACAAAGCTCTACTCTAATCTAATCAAATCTGATGCAACAGTACCAGATGTATTGCCTCCACGGTTTATTAAGATTATTGCACGTAACATTATCAAAATCTTTACTCATATATTTAACCACTGCCTCATGAAGTCTCAATTTCCCAGTCAGTGGAAAAGAGCGCTTGTGTTGTCTATCCCAAAAAAGTCCTCGGCATCTGTTCTAACTGACTTTAGGCCTATTTGCCTCCTGTGTTTCTTGGCAAAGGAAGATAGTTCTTATGCAGGCTGCGAACTACATCGACTGCAATGGATATCTGACTTCTTGGCAATCTGGATTTCGACCGAATTATAGCTGCGAAACTGCTATGCTTGAGGTTACCTCAGATATTCACGAAGCACGCGACAAAGACCAACTTACGATCCTTACTCTGCTGGATTTCAGTAAGGCATTCGATTCCATCAATCATTACAAGCTGCTGGGAAAGCTTTCAAAAGAATTTCTATTTTCTTCATCTGCAGTAAAACTTCTCAGGAGTTTCTTGAGTGGACGCAGTCAGTTTGTTAGGGTGAATGAGGTCTGCTCGGGTGAAACGTCTCTCTTATCTGGAGTTCCTCAGGGATCCATACTTGGCCCCTTGCTGTTCAGCCTATACGTGAATGACATTACTGACGTAATATCAGATGCTTCCATCCATTTATATGCTGACGATGTGCAAATGTAGCAGGCCGATTGGCTTGATGGAGGACTGTGTATGCCGCTACAATTGTGGCCTGCAGCGTGTATATGATTGGTCACTACAAAATAACCTGGAGTTGAATCCCAGTAAGTCAAAATGCTTAGCGATTAATAGGAATGGAATTGATCCTAATACCGTCCCAACAATACTCAATAACAACACCGTACTACCATATGTTGATTCAGCTAGGGCTCTTGGCTTTGAGCTTAACCTTAAGTTCGCCTGCTGTAAACATATTGGTGTTACGATAGGAAAAATATATGGGTGTCTGTGGCAGTTATGGCTGAGCCCTAGTTTTCTCTCACTTCATATGCGGATGAAGCTGGTCAGCGCTTTAGTGGTCCCTCACTTCACATATGGTAGTGTGGTTTTCTCTGACCTTCACTCGGTCTGTCAAAGGAGACTCTTGGCAGCATACAATGATGTACTCCGCTTTGTTTTTAAACTGCTCAGTCATATATCATCTTATTCAACATGCTTGTTTGGTTGTTCTTTAGATGCATACCTAATCCAATGCAGGTTAAAATTTCTGCACGGACTAATATATAACCAACAGTCCACGTACCTATTCGAAAAGCTTAACTTCTTGCAATCAGCTAGACACAGAAATCTTCTAATCCCTCGTTGTAGATCAGCATTCTTTCTTTTTCCAATGTGCTCGCCAGTGGAATCTATTGGAGCATGATATTCAGTGCACGTGGCGGTAGAGCTTTTGGCAGACTTATTAAATCAGTGACTCTTGTCTAAATCGGCGGTTATCATAGTTTTGAATGTTGCTCCACTAAATCCTAGCTTATTTAATTTCTCTTTCAATGTATTGTTTTTGCTCGCAAATATTCCATAGCTTAGTTTTACATAAGTATACTATATTCTCCTCATTAATTTTTTGTTTGTTTGTTTTGTCTTCATTTTTTTTTTCTTTTTGCACTCAACTCTAATATTAGTTTTATTGTTACTTTTGTCTAATTAGTTCGTAGTAACTTTTTTCTCTTTTATTTTTTTCTCTCTCTTTTTCCTATTGAATTCAGCACACTATTGTACATCTTAAGATTGTAATGATCTTTGTAATGAGAATAAATTGTTATTATTATTATTACGTTAAATCCAATATTGGTGGTCTAAAATTGAAGTGTCATTGGAGACATTGATTGTTATTTTTTTCTCGTTTTTAATATTTTTTATTTACACAGCAAGGAATGTTTTGTTATTTGTAAGATTTTCTGTTAATTTTCCCTTGCTTACATATATACCGTAGAAGTAGTGAATACTCTCAAAAAATTTATCAACCTTTATCACAAGTCTACTATAATTTTAAATTTCGAAGTCGGTGCCAATTTTCTTACTTACTTCCGTTACTACCGTTCTAATATAGAGCAATTTTCCTAGTCGATAGCAATGACATAACTTTATCACATATAAATAATACCACTGGTCTCTGGTGTACCATAAAATTATATAATGGATCAGTTATTTTCACTTTTTGTAAATAAACATCTAATTAGCTTAAATAATTGGGATGAATATACATTTTATACCGATGATGGTCTGCGGTTCTTTTTGATAGAGATGCTATGCATAAAATTGAATGAAAAATTAACAAAGCAGAAATATAAAATAAAAATCTCGGTAGATATTCAAAATATTGCGTCTCGGAAATGTAGTAATATAGTCCATTCAAATCACAAAATTTTTATTCTCAATGCCTGAAAATTATTCAATTAAATACCGATTAAGGCATTGAATCACATATTTATTCGAAAAATTCTCTTAAATCTTTTCATTCTATTTTTACAATAATTTCGGATAGGGAGATTTTATGGAGTTCCCCCTCAGAATATAGATTTATAATTTAAGAGCAAAAGTTTTACCCTTAGTCGAAGGAACTTTATAGGAATCTAAAAAAATTACGAGAAGAAAAAACTTCTAAGAAATCGTCATGTAATTTGATAATTAAAGTTCATTTGTAAGAAAAATCATGGTATGATGGACCAACGAATTATCATAATTTAGGTCATTTATGATTTCGTTCTTTTATCACATTTAAGAATATTTCTCTTTTGAGGTTTTCAGCAAAAAAAAAACTTTTAAGTAATTTACGGAAGTACTTTGACTTTCTTTTAACATACATATGCATAAATCGAATTCACATTTCCTCATAATTATTATTTTTTCACATTCCTGAAATGGAAGGCAGATTTGCGACCAAAAAAACTCAAATCCATTATAATAATTTTTTGATCACGATACATAAATGCACAAGGAAATGTTTGACCTTGATGGTAATATAGTAGAGCTTAGAGGGACATAATATGTATATGATTCAAATGTAAGTCCCTCATATTTTAGCAAACAGATAATGCAATCAATCAGCTTATCCAGCGACCAATGGAAGTAACTATTTGATGAACCTGTAATATATATGTATACACATTATCAGGGCCCATATTATAAGATTTAAGGGAATATATTATGGCAGTTATCAATTCATCAAAATCAATACTTCGAATTGAGTACGATTTATCAGGGTCACTGATTATATTTGATGGACTTTCTGATTGATAAGACTGTAGTCTATCTCGGCTGCCGGTTGTTCTGATTAAAGCGAAACTGTTTATAAAGGAGCAAAAGAAATTTTAGTTTTTCTCAATTGCGGCAACATAACCACCACCATTTTTTTTAGCCAGATAAGGGAAACAGCTTTTTCTTTTCTACATATATATCTCATCGTCAAATAACTTTCAATTGTAAATACCCAACTGCAGAAAAACAAATCAAAATCATGAGTGATTATTAGAAGTTTAGATTTTAAACAAAACTACCATTCCAAAAGGTTGCGTGAAGAAATTATCGCTGTTTATGCAGCCGCTTTTGTATGAAGAAAAAACACGTTTGCTCGGGCCATGCTCTCGTGGGGCTTTTGAAGTTACCGGCTCGAAATGGATCGGACTAGCCATCACAGGCGAGGTCGTGACACCTTGGATTAGACCCTTTCCACGGCGTGCTATGAAAAGCCAGCTTTATGCCGCATTAACAATGCATATTGGAGCAGAGTGGAGTAGAGTGAGCTTTGAGTCTAGAGCGAAGCTGTTCACAATACAGCGCAGAGTGATATTCGAACTTTGAAATTAAACTTAACAAATCGCCAAATCAACAACGAACTTTGAAATTTATATCACTAAATGCCATAGTTGTCAAAATAATAAATTAAAAAAAGGAATTACCTGGAGCGAATTTATGAAGTCGGCTGCAGCCACAGCGGCAGCCAGTCATAGCTATCTCATAGCCAGGCTTGCCTGCGTGTAGCTGCTCCTGACTTTATGAACGATTTAGCCATTGGAAGCCCAGCTCAGAAATGTCATCATTGGAGTATGAGTTATATTTAATGTAAATAAACAAAAACAATTTATTACCGGCTTCGTCTATTAAATCAATAAATGGCTCCCCTCGCTCATATAAATGGTTACATTTTCCATTATTACAATAATATCTCTTTCCTTTTCTGTAATTTAGCACCTGAGACAACTTACAACTAGATGTGAAAAACTCCATATAAACCCGGATCACTTTTTGAAAGCTCTTTAACTTTTTATTTAACCAAAGAAAGCTATTATTGCGAAGAATTTATGTGGCATAATACAGCAAGAGAGAGAGAGAATGTATAGAGCTTTCTAGTAGAGGGCCATTAGTGTTGTTTTGTTTTTATGATGTTGCCAAAGCTCAGGGGATACGCTATGATGCCGTAGCACAGCCTTGGCAGGAAAGGAAATTTCGTCAGAGCAATGACCATAGAAGTAGCGATAAAAGAGAGACATACATCCGACATTACGACGATGCTTTAGGGAATCAATAGTTGCTATTGATATGTCATTGTGTATAAGCCGGAAGGCCTTCTTTTGGACTTTGTCTAACGTGGACAATGTAGTGCGTCCAGCCCCTGCCCAAATATGGGAATATTTAATTCGACCGAGTTTTTGTGAGTTTTGCACATGTAAGTTGTCTCAGGTAGCACTATCAAGACGGTACCGGCTGCAGTCGCCTACGAGACCGGCTACTATGAATTTCCGAACGCCAGGAGCTGTCATTTAGCCAAGTCAAAAAACGGGCTATTGCATTTCCGAACGACGATAGCCACATCTACACCTAAAAATACCTCTCGTTTTTTATTTTTATGAAAAAAAAAATATTAAATCAGAAAATAACATTAAAACATGTTAGTTATGATAAATGGAATTATGGAGCTTTTTCCACGCCATCTATATGCTAGTAGTTCGAAATTCTCATTTGAAAGCTTTCGGAAATGTCAGAGTGAAATTATGAAGCATTTTTCTTCGTGTAGTAGAATCACATCGATGTGTACGTTTAGCCATGGAAGTCGTACGATATTTTCTGATCGGGCACATAATTTAGTGGTTGAAACTTTATCGAGTTAAGTTTTATTATTTGCCGTCACCGTGGTTCGAATCATTTTTCAGTTTATAATTTTATATTTTTTTTAAAATTTTTCTCATTTTTAAGTATTTTTCTAGTGCTCCATTTATTTTGCGATAATATTTCTTGGCGTTGCTTTTGTATGGCTGATATCATATAGACACCCGATGATAATTCAATTCAATTGTAAGCAAACAAACCGGCATTGGAAAATGTTTCATTTCTTTTTACCACAGCTGTTTATTTTTATAACTATTTCGCTTATATTTTATTTAAAACATTATAAATTATTATTGAAACTATTAAACTCGTAAAACAACTTCCTACGGCAATAACTGTGGTTGTTTCTATAGCACAGCACAACGCAATTCATCACCATAATTCTATACTCCGGAGTCTCGATTATATTAAATCTCTTGCACAAAACAATATTTCACTATTGTTTCTCACTATTATAAAAGTATAAGTCACTTTTTATCACGTTTTCATTCAAAAAATCACTAAAACAACACCTGAGTTGTTTTCGTAAATTCAAATAAATTCAGAAATGTCAGAAATGTCGAACTGACTAAAACTAAACACCCAGTCCTCTTGCCATTTCCCATGCTTTTCACACGTACACGAATTTTACCTAGCATAGCCTATCCTTTTTGCTATATAATCTAAGGATGCGATACTCTGGATCACGAAGAGTTGTAAACGTGAGAGAACGGCAGTGTTTAAAGTGATGCTTACATGGTCGAATGTTTGACCTTGTGATTGGTTGGGATACTGAAAATAGTCGTCGTCGTAAGATGAATAGCACTATTTGGGTTAAAATTTCGCAGCAGCATTATGATAACTCCTACCTTCAACAGCAACACATGTGGTGGCATACCCGATGGCATTTGTTCATTAAGGAATTCTACTTGAAAGTTAAATGCATCGCTAGGATCTTCTGAGAAGACATAATCTGCGCGATTTTAAATGTTTGGATCTCCTGCCATTATAGGCATGATTATCCTGTTCATTTCCAGCGTATGAGCATTTGTTGGTGATCTTTCCACTAACTCCTGACTTATTTAATAATTTCAACTTGATAGATTGATCGATTAATTGATAATCTATGTACCTGAATTATGTATATATTCTTATAGTATTAAGCTAATATTTCGATATAGTCCTGTATTATATACTTTATGTCATCAGTTTAAGTTTCATTTATTGTTAATCCAGCTCTTAGTACTTAACTTCACTATTTGTATACCAGCTCTAGCTTATCTTTGTTTGCTTATATTATTTACTCGATTACTTGTTATGATTTCTGTAACTTCTTCGATTTGCCCACCGTCCTATGACATGGTCGTGGCCAAAAGTTTTAGTAAATTATGTATGACTATGACTCCTCAACAGACCAACCATTGCTTGAGGGATTTTGATTATGTCGTCACAGTTTAGTCCAAGAATTGTTGATTGGTTTCCTTTTTAAAACATCTAAGAGCCAATTGTTGTGCTCATACTGTTGTTCGCTACGCATGTGGCATGAAATGCTGTTACAATCGACTTGATTTCATTCTACTCCCAATAATGTCCACGTGCAAAAACATGGTAACAACTGGTATTAGAGTTTTTTTGAAAACCGCCTACCACAACTACCTCTTCGTTCAAATGGCAGCTCAATTGCATGTGACTCTGTGCTTGAAAGCATTGTTATCTCATATAAGATGATAGGGGCTGCCTGTCTCAAAACATCAGCTTCACGGGAGTGAAGACGCATCAATTAAAGGGAAGTATCGAGAATCGGAACTATAAGTTTAATTCCGCTGTTTGTGTCTTCGTCCACCTTTCATCACAGTTGCAGATATTCCGGTTATAAAAAAACCTACTTAAATCTGTATGATTTTAGCGGTTATACTTAAGTTTTTATCTTTTAAACGGCCTTTAAATTACTTCTACTCAAAGCGAGAATCGTAAGTAAAGCATTCCCTTTTCAGTTCCTCGAATTCAATTGGGAAAAAAAAAAAATTAATGGATTACAAATGTATAATAGAATTATACACCTATTTAGACTTTAGGTAATCATAGCTTAGGTACACATCACTATGTCATCATAGATTAGGCACACATTATTCTATAATTATTTGAATATCATAATAAAAAAATTAAAAATACCTACCTATACATGTATATGAAAAAAAGATAAATTCATATTTCCACTCTTACCGAATAAGAATCTCACACAAATTCTGCTGAGCATGCTCATATGTCCGTCGTCACCAGATGAAATACGATATGCACATTTTTGCCACAATAAGAAGTTATGCCTGGGAATGCGAATTTGTATTTGTGTGATTTGCCCATTTTTATCATTTGCAACGCAAACAGCAATTCTTAGGTAATTTAGCTTACTAAAATTTTTTATTTATTATAAATTGAGTTTTACGAAAATATACTTACTAGTCCTGTTTTTACTACCAGATCGAGCAGTTTTATTCAGTTTTACCGATTTTTCTTAGTATTCCGGTTTATACGCGGGTTCAAATGGGATCGGATACCCGGGTCTCGATTCCAACTTTGCTCGCTTACTCGATTCAAGGTTACCCGGGTATTCATATATAATCTCTATTCCGAATATACGGGTATCCGGGTACAATCGGTCCTCAGTGTTTTAATACTCCAGTACATTAGTGATTTCGTGAATTCAGTCATAAGAAAATATTTCAATTCTGCTGCCCGAATTGCGATTTGTTTGATTTTCCACATTAATTAACAAAATAAATTTTTCAATACCCGATTCCAAGGCTTCGATTTCTCACTACCAGATTCCAAAAAAACGATTCCTAACAACCCGATTTCAAAGAATCGGGTACCCGGGTATTCGATAACCCAGGGTTTAAGGAATATTACGTTATTGGAATTCGGCGTTGCGGTATATGCACCGTTA
Organism: Dioctria rufipes; assembly: GCA_963924295.1. Taxonomy (NCBI): domain Eukaryota; kingdom Metazoa; phylum Arthropoda; class Insecta; order Diptera; family Asilidae; genus Dioctria; species Dioctria rufipes. Next base: position 65,871,783 of record OZ002744.1, on the reverse strand, counting down.
AGGCAGCACACTACTAAAATCAATGTGATTAAGCAGTGTAACATAACGGAGAACTCTCTACAACTTTTCGGCGTGGCAGTATAAGCACGCAGCTATTACATCAAAGTACAAGCACCTTGACCAAGTAGAATAAATTAGCTATCATTTCGTCTTTATGTAATTGTAAATTAAAGCTTTCTATTTGAACAACAGCTGTAATATATCCGACCTTTTATAATGCATACCGGGTTCATACTTCTTAAGTATCTAATTCTAGTACCCCCTGTTCCCCATTAAAAGTTCAAGTTTCATGGACCATTCATCGATATTGACAAAAGGTATGTTAGAAATTAAAAATTATTTAGAGAATTAGTACATAAAACTACGTTGTTTGTTGAGTTGACAATGGGAGCTGAATAACTTACCGCTAATCATTAGATCAGTATCCAGTGCCGCATTTACACTTTTGGAGGCCATGGGCGTAAAATTGTTATGAGGCCCCAAAAAAATAAGCTTAATTCAGTTAATAAAATACATATATATAGGTACATATGCATTTTTTCTTAGTTTACAATACAATACAAAAACGCTTTATTGAAAGACTCTGGCCAAGGCCACGTCCATATACAGTGGACAGTAGTTACTTAATAATAAGCATTAGAAAAATAACAAAAAAGAAGGTAAATAGCAAAAATATTTAAAGTGATTGAGCAGGTACTCAAGTAGGTAGAGACAATACATCTAACTAGTGTGACAACTAAAGGTATACACACAAAAAGTAATTATATACAGACTAAAGACCCATAAGAAAGAAGGTTTAATTAACTTCACTTTATTGAAAAAAAAAGTCGACATTTCCATAATAACGCATTTTAATAACATGAAAATAACATTGGTAATTAAAACGAGTAAGAAAGCTAAAATTGGTATAAGACCAATTCTTATGATAGTCTAGATGAATGCCCGTATGAGATATCGTATAGTCGGTCACCTATCTGCGCAAGTTGATTGTTGTAGTGGTCTTTCGCATATATTTCGGTTCGTCGGGCAATAAATATTATTATAACCAATATCATAGGACTTCATATTCTGAACAACTTTTCAGTATAAACAGTAAAAGTAAAAGCCTAAATTTTTATATGGTAACGACTAGAAAGGGTCGCCCGATTTAGTCCATTTTTGAAATTATATTTGCTTTTTCTATAATAAAATGATGTGTACAAAATTTCAACTTTCTACGTTAATATGTTCTCAGGTAGTGTCAAAATATATAGTGAAAAACGAAATTTTTGTATGGCAACCCCACGAAGCAGTTACTCGATTTGACCCATTTTCGAACTTAATTTTGCTTTTTTTTTTAAAGCCCTGTGTACAATATTTCAGCTCTCTTAAGTAAACGCGTTCTCGGGTTATCGTGAGGACGGACAGACACTTGCAGAAATCAAAATAACATATAATTTTATGCATAGGTGTCCAATCCATTTTTTGCTCTACCATAATTATTTCTATACATTACAAAAGGAATGACAAACTTAGTATACCCTTTAGATTTTATCTAGGGTACAAAAGTATAAAAACAAATCAGCTCAATTTTAAATAAAAAATAGAATAATAACTAAACATTTTTTCTTTTGTACTAACAAATATATATATATATCCATAATGTCGTTATTATTAATCGAGTCCATTACATCTGATTTAATGCATAATAGCGACAGGTCACCAGTTTTATTTTGATGTTAGTTGCTTCGTAAATAATTTTTTATCCATTTCAACACCGAAAAAATATTTCGAAAATTATTTCTACATTCGGAAAAATAGACCTTAACCTATAGTTTATAAATTTATATATATTTTCAATTAAAAATTTTTCTTCCTTAATTTAATAATGATTAGCTTCATCAATAAATTTTTCTGAGTTAATATCAGTAGGGGAGCTAGGTGCGCTACTTGTAACAGGGGTAAGTAGTAACACCGAAATTTCAGAAGCAATTCGATAGCTTTCAAATTATGTGTCCTACTACTTATATCTCTATGTATAACGAGCTGCATTATATATAACCAGTATCCCGCCGGACATCAAAGTTAGATGTTGTACACGTACGCTCCAATTTGGCCAGTTAATGGAAAAATAAGATTAAAGTAAACTTGAACTTACGACATGTGATTTTACGAATTTCTTTTTCTGTTTGTACAATGAGATTGCGAAGTCAATTAGTTATGAACCCTTGTTATTAATTTTCATTCAGCTCTTTTTGTTTTTTATAAATATTAATTAATTTCAAAACTTATCTAAGGGAGCAAGTAGTAACAAAATTTCGGAGCAACTTGTGACATGTAGATGTAGATTGTAGATTATATAGGAAATTATTATTTAGTTATAAGTAGAGTGCAATGTTCATTTTTATTCTAGTTTAAAGATATCAAATGGTAAATTTATTTAAAAAAAAAAATAAATATGAAAACTTGTTGAATTGGATAAGCTGTTTTTTTTTTGCTATAATGTCATTAGAGATTGTTAATCAAATTATAACACAGAATCATGACTAATTTATACTCGAATAAACGAAATTCTGAATTATCTTACGATTTCGATATAATGATCTCTTGTTACTACTTACCCCAGATATGTAACAATGACACTTTTCAGAAAAATTATAGTTGTGAAAAATATTGACATATTTTCAATTATTTGTCTTTTGAAAACGTGCTTGAATAGTTACACCATCAGCTAAGAATATGTGAATCTTAAAGTATTGTGTAATTTCGGTAATATTACTGTTTTACCAAAACTGTTACAACTAGACCCCAGCTCCCCTACCATAAGTTTGTAAAATTTTCTTAATACTAGCCTTGAACTTGTCTTGATTCATATATTTTTTCCAAAAACTTTCAAACGTATCTAATATATCAGAATAGCTTTTTGCTCTTTCATTTATTTCCGAAATTAACTTGTCGCGGGTGGCTCATATTATAAGAGTTATGAGCCAGCCTCACGCATGTTTAGTGTAACTTTGCGTGATGTGAATATATCACACTATAGTAATAAAGGAGAAAATACAGGCTCTATAAGCGGGCAACAAATGTAGGTTACTTACGGTCTTGCGATTGTGAATTCTAGAGCCTTAGAAATCAAAATAGAAAAATAAGGAAAAGTGATAAGTTCAAACAAATCTACAATTCTATTTCAAATTCTCACTATTCTACTGTCATTTAAAGTATCTAGATAAAGGGAGCTGGCTGATACCCCAATAGGAAAGATTCTGAGAATTTATAACAAACAGGAAAGCTGATAAGCTAAATAAAGTGAAGCCGGCCGATATTTGTGTTGGGTGCAAGTTTTTTAGTGTGGGAGTACAGTGCCGTTATAAAAAGCAAGCGCAATGCCATAGTCAATTTCTTCTAATAGGAAGGCAAATTTCGTGACATTTCTGCACGCTACCACTCTAACTTTGGCTGATCCAAAACCCTCGAGAAACACTCCCCAGGCCACGAAATAGACTCCCTCACTACCACATTAGAGCACTAACTTAGTTCTAACTCCTAACATTCTAAATTATTTGGAGAGTTCTTATGTAAACCACTGACATGTATAATATGGACCGACTACGTCCATAGAAATACACTGCAGAAAGTGGGCTCACTTCTATATAGCGTTCTCTTTCGGTCTAAGCCCGAAGTTTGGTTTGAATGACTCCTGCAGTTTGCACCGTAAACTACTATTCTATTAAAAAATGTCTTTCTGTAAAAAAAAAAAAATGTATTAAAAATGACACATTATATCCACACCGCTTAATGCGAAAACCTTCTTAGGACTTCATTACAGTACAGCGGTGGCTAAATTAAGCGACTTACCGTTCTGAACAAGCGGGGTCCCATTTATGTTTTGTTTTTGCTAAATTCTCCTACGAATTTTATTGAGTGGTCTGTATGTACTGATAATATACACGACATCTATCTTCGTTACAATTACAATGCACAGTAAGAATGTGCTAGGTTTACACGAAATACCATGTATGTGCTATATGACTTCTCAACCTATGAAGCAGAAGATGAATGTATGATTTATGTGCAGTGTGGTTGGTGAATCTTCATACATAGAAATTGTGTCCCTAAGTGAGCGAACAATTTCATAAATTTGTGGTGAGAATTGAATTCGTTTCGACAGCTGTCAGAAGAGAACATCATTATTCTTTCTTCATCCTGCTTATCAAAAGAGGGTGTTGGAATATAGTACAGTTATTTTGTAGTTCTACCCGGAAAGTTTTCCGGGAGTTTTGAAAATTGATATTTTTATAGGTTCCGAGCCCTTTTCGAGTTTTCACTTTGCCACCTCACATCTTTGCCGCTCGCATCGTCATATTGAAAAAATGGCGCCCAAAAACAGTTTTTTGCTAATACCTCCTCCTCCGACTTATAGTACGATGAAAATAGTTATGTAATAAATTAAACTAGAGAAAATTTCGTATAGTTTATGTGTCATATTTATTTTCGTTTAAATGAAAATCACATGCGTGCAATATTAGATTTTAATAGAAAAACGGCTTAACCTACACTCTAAAAAATGTTAGCGTAAATTTACTAATAAAATAATAGGAAATTAGTTACCTCGTATTATTTTAGTAAATTTACACAAAAAAGTAAATGCAAATTTATACTCATTCATAGAGTTTTTTACTTTACAGAGGTAGTAAGTTTTACTACATAGAGTAAGTAAATTTTGATAAAATTTTACTGTAAAAATGTAGTAAATTTTACTACGTCTGTAGAGTAAAAAAAAAACTATGAATCAGTAAATAATTTTATTACATTGAGCAAGTAAATTTTGTTAAAATTTTACTCTACAAATGTAGTAAATCTTACTACGTTGAGTAAGTAACTTTTACTAGATTGAATAACTGGTGTTCTTAAGCGGAAAGGTATTATGCGGTCAGATTGAATTTGAGTCAACTTTTAGGGAGCCCTGAAATTCGGAATACAAACGAAGTAGGTTGAATTCAAAGTTTAAAAATAAATTCAATCCACCCATTACAATATCCCACCGCTACAAATAAACTGTGAACTCCAATTCAATTTTCAGGGGGGAAAAAGAAAGATTTATTTTGTACTTGAAAATTCACTTTAATAATTATAAGAAAAATTGTAATTACCAGTTTTACATCATTTACTCGACATATGGAATTAATGAAAAAAAAACAAAAATCCAAACTGAAAAGTGTAAAGCTAGTTAGTAATACATAATGTATTTACAGAATTGTATTTTACATTCTTATCTTTAAATAAGTATTTCCATCTTTTCGTACTAATATTTGATTATTTTTTATGGAATTTTACAGTGTACTAATTTTTTTCCAAATTATTTATTTTGCTTAGAGTGTTAATATTTTTATTCTTGCCCCTCATAGTTTCCGTATAATATTTTAAATAATATCATGCCATAAATTGTAATGTTTTTGATACCTCTTTTGGATATTATTTGGCATATCAAATCAACAAAATTAAAATCTTCGTATTTCACAATCAAAGTTTTTTCCATGAAGATGTACGCTATCTGTTTCCCAAATAAAGCGGCATTTGTTACATAAAAATGTTTTTACATTTCATCTGGGGTATAATTAAATAGAATGCATGGACCTTACCTACAATCACAAGGAATGGTGTATTTGTTGGTATTTTTTTTTTTGAACTTCCTCCAAGGTTGTACCCGTCTAAAAGTTAATTATATAATTATTTAATATGAATATTGTTAAAAAAAAAATCTGAACATATGTATTTATGTACCTGAAATTGTATGAACAAGAATGATACACCTGCCCATTTCAACATTTGTAAACGAGTGATATCTATGCCAGTGAACACGATAATTACTATAACTGGAGAACGATTTTTCATACGTCTTCCAAAGACATTTAAAATTGCAATTACGTTGTTCACGATGATAATATAAATGTTTGTTATACTTGTATATTCACTTATCACTAAACTGACAAAAGTCACATTTATTCATAAGCACACTAAATATTTATAACCTTTTCGGCTATACGGTAAGATACATCTGAGGACGCAACCATGCAAGCTGAGACAATTTGAATTTTATTCTTTTTAGAGCAGTAAAATTATGACAATGAAGTAAATTTACTCCATTCATTTGGGGAAATTTAAACCAAGTTAGAAGAATTACCACATTTGTTGTAGTAATTATTTTATTTACACTTCAAACGTGTAGTTATCAATTCAAAATGTAATTAAACTACACAAAATGTAGTAAAATTTACTATTAAAATTGTAACATGTTTACATAAATTTTTTAGAGTGTAGATACGTCCAGTTTGTAATAAAGCTCAAGAGCTACTGACTTTTACTTAGAATCTAGACTGTGTTACTTGTTAACTAACTGTCTTTGCATTCTTGCTATTCAATCTGTGATATTTGGTGTCACATATTACATTAGTAGTGGAGATGTATTGCTTCAATGATTCCTACATATGCAATAACTACTTGTATTAGTTTATTCTTAATCTTTATTGTATTTATTTATTTAAATTATTTGTAAAATGAACGGTTTCAGCGTAAGAGCGCCGCACAGTCTACTCCAACACGCGTATAGCCTGCATTATTTGTGGCTAGTAATGTTGTACTGCATGTGAGTTATTGTGGCATCTATGATGGAGTTTTGATCCAGTAATATTCAGATCTGCTGATAGGAGCTGCTAGTAGGGCCGATTTAAGATTTCATTTCATACACCTTCAAGATGGGCTACTGCATATCATCGAGTAAGATAAACTTCGTTCAGTCTAGTAAAGAACTAGCCCTTCCTATCCATTCTAACTGATCGGATTGGAAATTGGATTCTACACATTCCTATGCACTAGCGTAACTAGGTAGGGCCCCGGGTGAACCTGGCCCACCCCAAAATGCGCACTGGCATCCCCGCAGGAAATTATAGAAATTCCTAAAAAACTTTCATCAATGTACAAATTAAATTGAATCCGTTCGGTTCGGAATCGCAAAGGCTCTAAGAAGCTCTTTTCTTTAAGAAAATATATTGAAATCTTTTTAAAAATCTTAAAAGCTGTTCTGATTGCTCTGATTTCACTGAATTTTGATAAAGGCATGAGAAAATGTATTCCATATGAGAAATCATACGGAACTATTTTTGACAGTTTTTGCGGAAATTTGGAAAACTTTTTAAACCTTTTTAAGTTTACCGGAAAATGGCTTTTTTAAGCTGTTTCGTTTCCGATCCCAACGGATTCATTAATAAGACAATATTTAGTGCCAATTAAAAAATTCAATGATATTCATATTACGTTACATAATGAAATAACACCATATTAGCAATTCTAGACAATTCATACTTCGGGAAGTCGAGAAATTCGCTGAAAAACATGAAATTTGAATAGAATTTTTTCGAGTCTCGAAAAGAAGAAGGCAACCAGAGGGAGCAAAAGACTTCGTGATAGAGTCCACTCTAGGTAACACTAATTTAGTGTACTTGCCATCAGATATAAGGTCTTCCGAATATTGGGGAAGACGCATATTTACAATCAAGTGATGGACAACATTATCACTAATTTCAAAAATTGGTTTCAAAGTCTATCTTTGACACAATCAGTTGGCTCATTTATAAAGTTGGACCTCAAGCGTGGAGAGGTATTCGTAGAAAATTGTAAAAATGTTTTCAATATACATAGACATTTCCACCTTACAGGCTGAAATAAAAATAATAAAGAACATGTTTCAAAACAAGAACATTGTAATAAATTTGGAAAGACTGAAAACAGAAATTAATAAAGACTTCTGCCCAAATTTAGACAAGTGGCTGCAAGTAGCTTTTGGTCTTCTCGCCCGACTGTGAACGCAGCTCTTCCCTATACGTCGAGTTAAATGCGACTACGTTTTAGGAGATGTTTTCGAATATGGCACTCCTAAACATACTAAATGAATTTGAAAAAAAAAAAAAGACGTATACTAAAGTTTATATAGTGTTTCTTTATTACTGTTAAATAAAAACGAAAATAATCGTTTTAAAATGTGTAAGGTTCTTAAGTATATTTGTAGTACCAGTGCCAGGACCTGGACTTAAACATTTTTTAAGTATAAGTACAAGTCTCGCCTCTGGTACTCAAAATATTTTCAAGTACAAATCCAGATACCAGTACTTACAAATTTTCAAGTACAAGGCCAGGTACTGGTACTAATAAGTCCCATATATACACTTAAGTACCCTATAAGAACCAAAATACGCAGTTACTACAAATACCGCCATAACACGAAATACTTCAGCTCTTGTAAATTAATGCGCCTTCTAATAATAGAGGTTATGTGGATCTCGACAGTACCTCAAGAAATCTTACCGCCTTCAGTAAAATAGAAAGAAAATTCACGGAATATATGAGTGACAGTAGGACAGAAATTGATATGTTGTATCGATATCCTTTGTTAAGAAGGTTGGTAATCACGTGCAGTATCCAAGTCTATGCCTCCGCACCTGTGGAGCGTTTATTTTCATTTGCAGGTCTTGTAATCATTGCAATCATTATCTGGTGTGACAATTGCAGAGCTTGTTTTGCTAATACAACCTTCAATACTGTATAAACAACTTCCAAAATTAGAAATTAAAACAGCAAATGCTTATACAATTATTTTTCTATCATTTTGCAACATATTTTATGATATTTCGTAAATGGAAACCTTTTTATATGGCTATAAATTTGTTAAAATTTCTGATTTGAGTTTTTGATAGCTCTTGAACCTCTATTATTCTGCCGTCCTAGAAAGAAAGTCACATCTCCATTTTAGTAGTTTTGAGATATTTAGCTTTTACATTTTTTAACTTTGTCGCCTTAATATGAAATATTTTTGATAAATTTCAAAAGATATTAGTTTATTCAATTTTAATTTGTTAACAAAATGCAGAAATTTTGAGGATTAGGTAGAGAAACTGGATTTAGGACTTTTTTGTTTAGTATAGACCACCAAAAACATTCATACATAAAACCAAGTTATACAAATAAGTTGACACTTTTCTTACATTTGTTCGCAACACAATATAAATTTATTTCGTAATAAAAATAACAATCGAATTCAAAAAACAACAAAAGAGTAACAAGATTTAAGAAGTACCTAAAATTATTTAAAAAAACAAAAACTTTATTGCTTGTAACTAAAAGAACTCGTGCTAAGTACTAAAATTACTCGCTTTCGTCGTGGGTTTCTTCGTTTACCGTTTCTGGGAGAGATTTCCAAAATTGAATTCGGTTTTCAGGCAAAATATCTTCCAGTTTTTTCACGAGATCCTGTTTTCGTTTAATAACAATACCGCGAGGAATCGTTTTTGATTTTGGCTTTGCTAATCCTGATTTTATAGACGCAGCTTTCAAGAAATTCAAGTTTGAGTAACTTTTATCCATGAAGTTCTTTTTGTATAGCAAACAATTATTATTTTTTATGAATTTGACTTCCACCATTTCATTTAAATAAACTCTCGGAATATTTTTTTTAAGTTTGTGTTGAGACGATTGATCCTTCCATTCAAAAAATTTTCCACTTTCATTTCGATTATTTCAACCTTTCCCGAGTTACTTTTTTTAACGCAATCTTTAAAATCAGTCATGTCATACACTTTTTTTTGTTTTTTCAAAGATTTTTCCACTTGGTGATGAAAGGCATCAGCTGACATAAATGTATGCCCTGGTTCAAAAAATTTAAGGACAATTTCTTGAACATTTAGTTCAGAGCAGTTAACTATATATATAAAAAAGCTAAACAATGCCCAATTTTTATTCTGAGCTGCACAATTGTCTAGCCAAAATATGAAATTTTTTGCATCTCTGCGAAGCTTGATGAAGGCATAAAATATTGATATAATGTCTTGTTTGGATCTGCCAGAAATACCTTAATGCCAAATAGCTGCAACTGGTAGCATTTGTTTTTTTTTTCCCAAAGGTACAAAACTTTCGTTAAATACAATAATTCTTGGAGTAAAAATAATTTCCTTAAACATGTCACACCGAGGAAGCATTATTACCTATTAATTAAAATAACACAAATAGTACAATATATTTTAATTTTAAAATAGTTCTTACCTTTTGCAAATCCGCAGAAACAATTATGCATTCATCCTTTTCACTAACATCGCAATCCTTTTTGTAGTTTTCTCGTGCAGCAATACTCTTCTCATTGTGAGTTTTCCAAATCTTACAATCTTCGCAATCAGCTTTTAGATTAGATGTAGTATGGTCAGTTTTCTTTTCGTAGTTGTTTCTTTTTTCACATGACCAGCATTCCTCATGACCCAATTTCGAAAATGAAATGTTATTTTCAGAAACAACTTTTCTATATAGTTCATAAGAAATATTAGTTTTTTCTTTTTCAATGTAATTTTTATGCATGTCTTTAATTGTAATATCGCTTGGCAAATATTTCACATTCGGTGCGTGCTCTCTTCGGTAATGCGATATAGTTGGATGATAGCTTTCAATATGATTTTTAATTGAGGTTGTATCGAAAGCGTTATGTGATATATGCTTACCTCGTTTGTCATGCTTTGGGCCACAAGCATTAGGCTTCTTTTTTGATGCAACTATATTACGCACTACCCTATCATTCTTAGCTTCGAAGCCCAATGTAGTTAAAAACAATTTTTTACACACGACCACCTCGGTGGAATCTCCGCAAGTTAAAGTGTGTTTGACGGTAACTGACCTCAGAGTTGAATTTGATCGTCTCCGCTGGGGCTGCATAATGTTTATGTGGTTGTATATGAACCATTTTTTCTCAGCGGCCCTTAATTCACAAAAATTTCTATTAATTATGACACGCTGCTCCTCACTAATTTTACCACACTCTTTATTACGACAGAGTCTATTGCAGCCTTTTTTAACATATAACTTTAATGTTTGCTGCTTCAATTTTTCAGCTTTTTGATTTTTGGGAGTTATTTTGGATATTTTCCTTTTCCTGGGTAATCCTTGTTTTGTCACTCCAGCTGATAATGTATTATTTGGATTTGCACCGGAAATTAAATTTTCTTCTACATGATGATGAGACGATGTCGACGGTGACATTTCCGGTATGTTTTGACCTGGAGGTGATAGTGGTTCTTGTAGCGGTGTAAACGTTGGATCATTATCGCTTTTGTCTACTTTTGCATTTTTTGTTTTATCTCCTAATAACTTCCACTCTTTTTTTTTTTAGAGAGTTCGGAGTTTTTAATTGCTAAAAGTGCAAGTTTTTTACCGCGATCCATTCTCTGTTTTATATATATATCATGTCATGACATTAAGCTAAATATAATTAAAAATGATTGAATATTACTTACCACAATTATCAAACACTACTATGTAATTCCTATCTAAAAGAAACAGTTTAAAAATAACGTGTTCTGATGTTCTACAGAAACTAAACCTTTCACTTCAATAAATTTGCCAAACTAAACTCACATACGCAGTGCCACGCACAAAATTCTGATTACCTCTTGCACTTGTTCGAACATGATAGTGCCTGCAGAATTTGTGCACAATATTGTACAATGTGTATCATACAAAGGAAAAAAGTCATATAATCCAAAATTTTCCTACGATCCTAAGAAAAAAAGTCTTATAAGCAAAACATTTTGGTCAATGTGTCTTTTTTTCGTAGTAAGGGGCAGAAAAGACTTTTTTGTTTAGGAAACACATTAGACATGGTAGATATGACAATTTTTCTTAACGGTTTTCAGTTATTTGTAGTTGGAAATTGGTGTTTTTAACTTAAGATATAAATCAGAAACGGTTTCACGACTCCGAATCTGTCCCTAACTCAATTTTGGAATTTTGGCGTTTGTGACTTTCTTTCTTAGGACGGCAGTATTAGAAAGAGTACTTAAATAATTAACAAGAACTTGAAGTATATATGTACTTAGCGGTATTTAGGTACTTAAAAGCTGATATGTGGGACTTATAAGTACCAGTATCAGGACGTGTACTAAATTTTAAGGTACCAGTATCGGGACTTGTACTTGAGAATTTTTAAGTAGCAGTACCGAGACTTGTACTAAAAAGATTTTGAATCCAGGTCCTGGTACTGGTACTTGCAGCACTTTGAATAAATATTGGGCATTAGGCAGGGTGTCACTATCATATCAGTTTCGTGAATAGAATTTGAGGAATCTAATTTATTTTCCTTAATACGTAAGAGAAGGAAGGAAGTGAAACACAAAGGTCCTTGTTAATTGAACGATACCACTTTCTTTTATTTTTCTTTTGAAATCTTGCAAATTTTATCACCAAAAATTAATGGGTTGTGTGATGAAATAACAAATTAGAACATTTTTTAGATTTTGCTATATACCGGAGAATCCCAAAAAATTCTTTCTTGAACAAAATTTATTTTTTCAAATAAACACTACTTCCTATGATTTAAAAAATTGAAATCGCTTCAGATGTTTGGAGTGTTGCTTGAGTCTATTGGGGTTAAAGAAAAGAATGCACTTTCACTCAATTCGACAAATGCATTATGTACTAATCTATTTTCATTTGGCCTGTTGCTCTATATATGTATTAACATAGCTAGTTGAATTTCACAACAAGGAAAGAATATTTTCCAGTATTCCGCCTTTTTTCCTAACAGAAAATGTAATCTGATTATGCAAGTATTGCGGGGGACCTCATTAAAAGTTTTCTCTGCTCGATATTCATAAATCGGATACAAAAAAGAAAAGAATCGTAATTGCATAATCATATTAGTTTGATCCGACTAAGTTGCTTTAAAATTTTGAATTTATACAAATTAGCTCCAGTCTCGCAGGACACACAGGAACTGCTGCAATTTGTTCAATTCAAAGATTTGGAAAGAAGCAGATCTTAGCTTACTTTTTCAGACTTTGCACCAAAGCTTTAATTTGTATTTTTGTCGCTTTATTTTCTTGGTTGTTATACGAGAGTCTGTTTTTATTTCGAAAGTTTAATTTTCGAGATGCATTTTTGCTCGGTATCTGGGTGCAACTCGGGCCACGCTAACAAATTGTGACAAGCACTTTCTTAAAACTTTCCAACACAAACAAAACAGCACAGGGAACAACAAGTTATCGCAGGATGACAAAATGACTACAAAAGCTAATTCCGTCCGTTGGAAAGGAGCAGGAGTGTACACTTTTACTGAGTAAACAAACAGGAAAGGCTACAAAAAAAAAAAAAAAAAAAAAAACGCTAAGACATACAGGAGAAGTGAAAACTTTTAGCAAAGTCTGTGCTAAAGGCAGCCCGGCGAATAGTCGCAGTCTTTCGAGCATTACATATGTACACATTTCAGTTATATCCTTTTAATGAAATTCAGAACACATGCTCCTTCAGAAGGAAAAAAAAAGAAACACCGCAAACAAGTTAAGCAGTTTCATTGTGGCACCCCACGCCATGACGATCGTAATATCCTTCGACTTTACTGTAGGGGCTGATGGGCGGTGGAACTGAGGCGTACCACATAGATAGAGAAGACTATTGGGGGGAAGAATGTCTGGAATCGTTTTACTATGAAACATAATCGTAGGGCATAAGCCTCCGTGGACCCCTTTTTTTACATCGACTCTTTTCGGAGGCTATATGCATTCAAACCCAGTGAGTGGCGAAAGATATGATGGGGTTCGCCGGCAAACTTATCCGACTGACACCATCGGGAGCCATATACCGTTATTATTATTCTGAAAGTTTCCTAGTCTTGCTCGTCAGGCCTCCGTTATCCTGTTTTCATAAGCTATACACTGTAACTGAAGGAAGTGCCATCAGGGCTGAAACGACATTTGGGCTTTGATTTCGTCTTTTTCTTCTCATGACCAAGATGATGAAAATTTGTTCACAACTGAGGCGCAAAAAGAGGATACCAAAGGATACACCATCACACACTTTCCTTTAATAAATCTACTACAATTCGATATTTGGTCATCAATTGTTCATCAACTTTTCGATATCGTCCATCACAAGAAGGAAGGACATACCGAAAGGATAATGGCCTCAATTGTCAGCAATAAAGCCAATCAGTCCCTTCGGTAATTTTAATTCATATGCTGGAAGCAATGCTATCTTGAATTTCAATCAGGCAAACACCAATTGGAGATTATGTATCCTAGGAGGAGTCATGAAAGGGACATGATTAACTCACAGTCCGGAGCTAACATACATACATACATACATGCAAGTCACAAAATTCTGATTTGTTCCGGTTGGAATGTGTTAGCGTTAGTTTTGTGTATACATACTTCTTAACTCTTTGAAGGATTTTGAAGATATTATCTAGAACTGGTCCGAAGTGATGATGAAGTTCCTAGGATGTGCTATGAACGGCCCCACATACATATATCCTGAGCCAAAATAACGTACACTAAATTTCTCGGCTCCCTGTACTTCATCCGACCTTATATTCATAAGGCAAAATGTCTCCAAATATGTCCGTATGCACCCATGAATGACTGACTGCATACATACATATGGAATTAGGATGCAGTCCACGGAACCTGTTCATGCGGTGGCCAGGATATGCTGCATGATATCAGCTCCCCGCTCTGGAGCTGTGCAAACAGACAGGATACACAATCAATGTTTACATTTATTGGCTTTATTGGTTGCTTGAGGTGGATATCCTGATCGCGTCAATTTTCAATATTTCTTTTGTCGTCCAGTTCTGTTGGAATATACTCAATGGAATCATCCTTTCCGTATCCAAATTAACTTATATTGTGTATCGTACACGGTCTATTGTGCAACAGCAGCACCAAAAGCAGCAGCTGCAGTAGCATACCAAAATGCCACCGCCATCAGCATCAGCAGCAGCAGCTGCTGAGTCTGTTAAGTAACGACAATTTTATTTTCAGCTTTATGTATACACAGTTATTTGAATAAAACCAATTTCCGGTTTATTTCCATTCCAGTCCAATTCTACTGTAAATTTAGCTGCTTTTCAAGTAATTTCAGCTGATAAGTCTCGTTATAAGAAGAGTATACCAGAGTGTGGTTATTTTCGCCAGCGAACTGTTTCATTCAAAATGTAAATGTTTGCCTGCCATGCAAACATTACCAGGAGATAAACAGTTAAAATTATGTGGAGTATTCTGATGAAGTTAAGTTTGAAAATTGGTTTAGATTTTAATATTCATTCTGTGTTTTATATCAATACAATGAAAGAAGCATTAATGATGATCGTCAGCATCATTGTCTACAAAGACACGAATGATATTTTAACAGCCTCGCTTTTCTATTGAACTCTATTTTTCTTATCTCGAACACAATCCTGATTGTGTGAACTTTTTTCTCGAGAGCCGCCTTGGAAATCCTGCAACATGTAGTTTATAATATTCGAAGACACTAACGAACATTTCATAAAGCACATGGAACATATTTTTTGATTTTCACTATCACTATAGCAGGGACTATCCTCTCGAAAACTTAATGTTGCCTTAATGATGTCCTTAATTAGGCACAACAGGACTGGGTCATGTGTCACTACAGGTCTTTGATTTGGTCGTAAATATGCTCTTTTGACTTTCGGAAATGATGAACTGATTTTCTAGTAAGTTTGCCGTTATTGTCGTTGATACATATTTGAAGAATCAAAGTACTCAATGACCATATCTTTTTATTGTCGAGATAAAAGGCTGGTTCCTGGTTCGGTTTCCTTGTCAGTTTTCTCGAAAATGCACAGTTATATCATTAAAGTCCTAGTAACAAAAGCACTACATCATAAGAAGGGCTATTTTTTGATAGTAGCAAATATTTCAAAAAAAGGCACACACGAAAAAAAGAATATTTTCGATTATGTTCTTTACAGCTTTACTGTATATCCTCAGTAGCTACATTGACCACATTTAATAATTGTAATTCAAATTAGAAAGAAAGTGGTATACATATGGTAGCTTTACAGAGCCATCTGCACGTCCTAAACGGCACTGGGTAGCCATGACGAATTTGTAGTGTTTTCGTAAATCCAATTTGACAGTCACTTGGAGAATTGGAAAAGTTTATGTAAGAGTAGGCCATTATTTGAATAATCGGAACTAAAATTAAAATAACATAATTATTATTATTTTATCATGTCAGCGAGCTATTTAGACAGTCTGAAATTTAGATAACATTAAAAGTACAAAAAGGACGGAGATAACAATTAAGGCCTTCAAGAACACCTGAGATTTCATGAGCAGCTGTTTTACTTAATGCTTTTGCCCAATATAATATTGCTTTTAGAGTTTCGGTTATATAGATACAGCAAGAAATAACAATGACTTACTGCAGAAGCGTGGCGTTCCTTCCATTTAGTCCAGAATCACGGCTTCTATTACTGCTTCCGCTACGTCGACTTGGCTAATACACCGGTTCCTGGCCTGCAAGTTCACGTCCTGGTCGCAGTCCCTCAGGCCACTTGACATCAAGAGGACGTAGCCCTCTTAACATATGAGAGTATACTCCTAAAGTGAAACGAAAACTTGCACTTTACGAACACCCAAGGCCCTATTGTAGGGGAAGTACGTACAAAATGACATAGTATTTTTATTCTGATTTCTAGATCTTTAACCATAAAAATTAACACAGTAGTAATATTTATAAATTATCTTTTGTTCATAATCAACAAGTTGCATAGTCTTTGAAAGGAAAAAAATCATGGACAAAAAATTTATTCACCATATATAAAAGATCAAGCAATAACCATTTTGTTCGTATTTTATGGATAAAATGACATACGAGCTACGGATATAATGACATACAACAATAGTAATTAATAATTAGGCACATAGTTCACAAATAAAGTTCTCTGTGTTCTTAGGTATGTCAGCACAAGAAACATGAGCCCAATGAGGGAGTCCTTCATCAGTCCTAGAGCGCGAAAAAACGTCGTTACAATATATGCGTGGACAGTCCTCATCGCCGTCTTGCGTGTCAGCTGCAAAGTCTTGTTCATCTGTATGATCACCAAAAACAGCCTTCGTGATCTTCCATTTTCTTATTTGAGGTGAATTTTTGAACTAATTTTTTTTCTTTACTTTTTTTCATATTAACGGTTAAAGTTAGTAACAAATTTGTTTGGGGACTCTTTGGTTTTCTTTTACCCTGGCCACTAACAAATGCGCCCTGTGCAGCTGGTGAAATATCTTCAACAGGAAATGGTAACAAATTCTTAGAACAACCAGGTTTACACTTATTGGCCGTTGTTGGATGAAGGGGCTGATTTCTTACAGGAAATTCAGAGGTTTGAGTATGTTTGTTGTTTCAGCGGGCTCGAACATATTATCAGGAAAGATATGAGGATCTACAGGCCAAATACATACCAGTGCTATTTAATTCATGGCACGCATTTCGTACTGTTGCTGCCTTCTCGGTGGTGCAAAGGGTTAGTGAAGCGCAATGCTGCCAGGTGAGGATACACAAGATGTGAAAAGCCATATATGTGCACCGTGCTACTTTGTGCTGAGGCCTACCGTGCGTCTGATTTATGATGAATGTGCGTGTACCTATAGTAGCCTAGCACGTATATGACTTAGTATGCAGATTGTTATTAGTGCCTTGGTATGCTATAAGACTACGGGCTGTAGTCTCAAGCCTCTCCTAGCCTAAAGGGCGGATCATAACCTTCACGTGGTCCACTACTGTCACTTATTTAATAAGTGCTAATATGATTAAGCCCGAACGGAGTTACCAGTAACGTTTAAGGATCTGCATGCAAGGTCCACTGGAAGTATACATGATCGTACGAACATGATATACGAAAGCCATACCAATTGGGTAGCCGACATTGCTAACTTGGTACTACGGGAATGAGGAGCCCCAAATAGAGCTGCATTAGTAGCAATATTTGCCTCATCATTGGGAAGGCCCCCTTGTGGGAGCATCGTAGTGGCTGGTGGTAGCCCAAATGCGGGCAGAGAGAGATTGTCTGAGTCTGCATGACTTAGGCGAACATTCTTCTCAAAACAGAGTAGTTTGTTCTTTTAACAAAATTGCATACTGCGTCCGTGAATTTGAGGGATGGTCGCTTGTTATTGTATGCTGAGAGGATTGCCTGTCGGCGTGGAGTTGCGCTAAATCAACCGGGTGCCGTGACCCACAGATCGGAAGAGATTTTAGATAGGTCTCGCTTCGGCCAGTAAGTCCAATGTCAAGCATGCACTGACATAAACTGGTACTCCTGAGACAGAATATAATATATTCTGCCTCTTGAGGGCGTTGATTGTCGCTTGTCTACTAATCCGTGCATTTAGAGTGCCGTGAGATTAAGCTATAACTGGCAGGTGTTCACGTAAAATCCTGACAACTTTCTGTCGCTGCCTTATCATTAGTTTGGTTAAACAAATATCCGATTTGTAAATGAGTAACGACCCGACCGTTATGACTTTTTAACCACTTTAAAATTGCCTGATCAAAATAAGTTTTTAATGGTCCGTAAAACCTCACATCCAGTGGTTGTATCCAGTGAATGCATTATGGGGGCAGACATAAAATATCTATGCCATTCTTCTTTGCAAAATTCAAAGCCTCTAATTCTTTGTGACTTGCATGTCCAGCGAGAATAACAAGCACTTTATCTTCAACACTTGCCTTTCAATAGACTTGAAAACGATTCAGCTATCTTAAAAACACTTCTGCAGTCATCCCTTCCGATTGTTGTGCTACTGCCAGTGTGCCAGTAGGTGCTTCATCCACAAGTTCATTTTTCATATTTTTTATGGGAAATATTATACAAGGAAGGATGTATGTACCAGCTGCATTCATTCAACACATAACTGTTACATGGGATCCATGTTCTGCACTGGTGAGACAACCCACTTTCTTTCTTCCGGTCGTTGCTATTATATTTGAGGCTTCGGAACGGTGAAGATACCAGATTCATACACATTATAAATTTTATTTGGGAAGAGCTATGAGTACTCAATAGCTCTTCATGAGTCTTGAAAAACTTTTCAGCTTGTGGTTTATTGAAAGCTTGAGCACAGACCGCAGAGGTGGGTTCAGGTGTATGCAGGAAAATGTCCTTTTTTTTCAGAAAACCGCTTAGCCACTCCTGTCCAGCTCTTCCTTTTTCTAAATTGAAATTATGAGCAAAGCCATTTTTCTGTGATAATTGGAAGCCAAGCTCCTGAACCCCTACACGAGTCCACCCAGAAAGTCGAACTTCTAGAATCTTTAAATGCTCAACTAAGGTCCTCTCAATTTCAGGAGGAAACGTCAGCTTATATCTTCGTAAGCCTTTGGTATTACGCTCTACAGTTATGTTCATACCTAATGCATGCCTTCCGAGAGTAGCCTGAGGGACACCAGATGTTTTAGCTGCTAATAGCCAGCCCTTTTTTTTGTAGGACTGCTTCAATTGCCTTCTGCATTAATGCATGGCTCCAGGATTGTCGATCAGTTTTTCTTTTATAGTCTCGCGGCATTCTGTCACTAGTAACTGCAAATATAAGTCAAATTATTCTTTCAACTCACGCAGCTAAGCTTCAACAAAATGACATAAGATGCCGTTTTATACATACTATACCGGTATGACATTTTGTTCTCATAGCCCAGCAAACATTTGGAGGAAAAATCTTCAGGGCGATATGTGGATGATATTGCCAAAATATCTTCCACACGAAATTAAAGCAAATACTATGAAATGATTTTTTCCTTGTCTTGCTTAGACGAAAAGAAGATGAAATTACAAACAATTTTGTTTTCTGATTTTAAAGGAAATAGTTACGATTACTTGTCATCTCTATGATACACGAGTTTATCATTTGGAAGAACGTGTTATTAGACTCCATGACAGTAATGAATTGGTGAGTTCACTAATGATTTTAATGCCACTAATTCATATTAAAAAAAAAACAAAATTAATTAAATAAATATATACCTACTTTAAAGAAATATCTTCTGAATTTCTTACTACAAATTCCAAATGATTTATTTCGACGATTCCTGAACGTTTCGCTTAGACGATAAGAAAGCGAATCATCTTGAAGAAACGAATACGTTTCTTATTAATGATATGAAAATAACTCGCCAGGAAGGGATGTTGACAAATTACTTTAGCGTATCGCGTAGAAGATACGCATTCGTTTCTTCAAGATGTTTTGCATTCGGGGTAACAGTTTCTCCCGTTGGCAGTTAAGAATGAAATACGAATATGATTATCATCCGCGAGATATTTTATCGTCCAGGTAATAAGAAAGTGAATCTTCTGCGTTTCGCCATGTTTGCTGGGAGTATTCAAATAAAATAAATACATAGAAATATGAAAAAATTAGATATTTGTGAAAAAATTAATTCATATCATAAAAAGACGAACAATGTACCGATTTAACGACAATTAAATAATATGAGAAACACTACACTTTCGAAAAATCGAAAGAAACTTATCTGAATGAAAAAACTTGTGACACCGGGAAACGCCTTTTCTCTTGCTGCACTTGCGCGAATAAGTGGACTGCTGTGATGTTTTCAAAGTTTGGGTCAATATTGTTGGTGTCACGTAATTGGATAACAAATGAAATGCTAAAGTCAGCTAATTTCGAATTAAGAGCAGTATGTAATTTTACCTGTATATGTCATTTTGTACGTACTTTCCCTACATGAACACGATAATCAAATCGTAACAAAAACATATTGAAAAGACACCTCCTTCTAAGCATGTAAAAGTGTACACCTAAACTGATATGGAAACGCAAACTTGGCGAACGCCTTTAACATTACAATCACAGCGAAACAAAAACGTATTGGAAACGTACACCTCTGCTCTGGACTTATTGACTTATGTGTCATAGAACTTGACGTTTGGTGAATACGTTATTTTGTTTGTGACTCTTAAGCATGGCTATCACAAGCGAAGCTACTGTCCCAAGTAACCTCTTTTTCAGTCCATCACCTCCTCTTGACATAACTATTAGTTTACTTGCGCCAGAATGAAAACGAGTTCCACTCACTTCAACTTTTTAGCGAAGTGGAACCTGAGAAATAGGCAACTTGTACTTTTTTTGATTTAAGTAATCTTTTAGAAGATCAGTTGGTGTGGAACTAGTGAAATATCAACACATTTGTGTTTTGGCTTTTATACAAAGAGAGTGCTTTATATTTTTCATTAAGAAATTTCGTAAATTTAAAAAAGAGCTACGTAAGCAAAAATATTATTCCTAAGTAATCAGGAACATATTCACACTTTCTTTATTCTTAGAATTTTCTTCTACAAAATTGCTCTTAATAACATTACTGCACAATTTATGATCTTTTCAATATTTAATTTTGAAACCATTTTCTCTAAAAAAAAAATTTGTTCTTATCTCACGAGTTCCACACCAGATGATATTATACATGATTACATACATACATTTGACTATTTCTCAAGTTCCACTTCGTTAAAAAGTTAAAGTGAGTGGAACTCATTTTCGTACCGGCGTAACTAAACTAGTGGTTATGTCAAGAGGAGGTGATGGATTGAAAACGAGGATACTTGAGACAGTAACTTCGCCTTGTAAAAACCATGCTTTAAGGTCTACTTAAATGATCTGGCCAAATTTCACAAATCTGCCAAGTTTTGTGGGCAGATATCTGCCGTACTGATTACACACAGTCGAGTGCGTGGAGTCAATCGGATCGGCTCTTGCCCTGTGTTGCAGTGTTATTTGAATCAATTCCGTTTAGTCTGTTTAATTGATATATAGTTCAAATAAGTGATAGTGTTTCCCCAACAATTCTAATTTTAATTAGAAAATCATAAATTCATAATTCCGTCGCGACCGTTCCTTTAAATAATCAGAAAGAATTAAATAAGAATCACTTGACGTATACATCATTTCAAATGCTGTGGTACATTCCGGAATGAACCATCTAGCCATATAAATTTTGTACACTTTTTTAGTTCTATATGGGACATCTAGTTCTTGTGCGATCTATGCTATAGGAGATATTCATTTGTTAATTTAAGGGGTAAATCTGTAATGTAAATGAGGAATATATAAGGACCAAGAGTGGTACCTTGCGGGACACCAGATGTTTGCAAAAAAGAAGTGAACTGATAACCATTTAAAACTAATACTTGGAGTCTTTTACAGAGATATAATGCAAACCATGTTATTAGATTTTCATAAATACCCAATCAGGACATTTTTAGTAAAATGCGAGAATACGTGATCTTATCGATGGCCTTTGAAAAATCGTTCTGAATAGAATCTACTTGTTTCACTTTATTAATTGCAATGGCAATCTTGTCAGTATATATTACTAAGTTCGTGACAGTTGACTTACCCGGAAGAAATCCGTATTGTTGCGTGTTAAAAACGGAGTTTTTTGGGGAAGAAGTTGGTTGTAAATTAGTTTTTCGAACAAAACAGCTAGGCTATTGGAGATAGATATAGATCTATGTATAACTCGTTATACATTTAGGATCACCACATTTAAAGGTAGGAGTTACGAAAGATTTCTTTAGAGTGGATGGATAAACATTGTGCTGTAATGATAAATTGAATAATATGCTAATTGGGGTTCATAAGACTGGAGGGCAATTCTTCAAGAAGATATTAAGTACAGAATCGGGTCCAGCTTTTTTACTTGCACCTAAACCTACAAGAGTTGCTTGTATATCTTGCTGAGTAATTGGAAGCACAGGAATAGTAGTGGAGGAAGACAGAGGAGAAGAGAGGACTGCTGAGATATTTGAGAATATGGACAAATCATTATCACTAGTGTTGTCAGAATACATAAACTGTCGAAGGAGCGAGCAAGACTATTGCAAATATCTTGAAATGTATTGGAATATGCATTATCATAATACATTTCACTAGGACAGACGTTGGAGGATTTCAATGTTTTTGTATATACTCAGAATGCTTCAACATTAATTTTTAAAGCTCTCTCGGTATCACCTAAATATTTCTTATAACACTCTTTGACTAATCTTTTGGACAGTCAACGATATAGGGAAAACTCGAGTAAATTTCCGGGTGTTTTAAGTGTTTATATTCATGGCGATATCTCTCTTTTTCTTTTCAAATTTGGATTAATTCGCGATTGTACCAATGGGGATAATTTTGGTTGAAGTACTGGGACGAAAGTTGCAATACAATTATTTAGAATAGAAAAAACAAAATTATTAAATGAGTTGTTTACATCAGCGGAAAATTTTGAAGAAAAGTCGACTGTAGCCAAATATTCATTGATAACATTGTAATCAGCCTTGTGAAA
This sequence comes from Dioctria rufipes, assembly GCA_963924295.1. Classification (NCBI taxonomy): domain Eukaryota; kingdom Metazoa; phylum Arthropoda; class Insecta; order Diptera; family Asilidae; genus Dioctria; species Dioctria rufipes. The sequence goes on along the minus strand of OZ002744.1, from coordinate 65,848,632 downwards.
TAAAAGTTTATTAACGGCGCTCACTCGTAATGATTCATGTTGTTTCAAAGAGATATCAACATCGAGAATTATGTTGGCCGATACGAGAAAGTAGATACACTAATTTCATTTTCGGATAGATTGGACCATATCAAATCTAGTATTCTATTATTATGATTAGGTATCACGTTGTACTGTCTTAAATTTAACAGGTTAGTGTTATTTTGAAGCGCGGATGAAGCCACATTAATAAAACCGGACATCTGCATGCACATATTCTAATTGATTGAAACATAGGTATGGAATTCCGAGGTATCCCCCGAACGTGGGCCAAATCAAGGCCCATTGCTCACCCTCTAGACCCATGAGCGATGGCTCATAGGTCTCAAGTGGACGCTCCTATAAATTCCATTATAGGGCCCCAGTCCTCCTTGCTGGCATCGTGTAGCTCGTCCAGGATGTGTGAGCCAAGAAATCTGTAACGTATTCCTCAGAGTGCCAGACAGTGACAAAGAAAATGGGTCAATGTTTTGAACTGATCTCCGCAACTCCTGCATGTAGGATCATCAACAGGTCTCATCCTGTAAAGGTGACCCCTGAGAGAGGAGTGGCCAATGGGAATGGACACCAGAGCACTCAAGGTTGGCTTGTTAGGACCTAGGAGATTATTCGTTTGATTTGGGTTTGGTTTAGCCCACAGTTCCAATGTTGTTCTACCCGTTGGATCTTCTAACCAATGGTGGCTGTATTGGCGGTCAGCCCAACTTCAAATGATTCAGACAAGTGTTCTGGTTTGGAGGCAGGTTCCTCCGAGGCTGCACAAAGACGAACAAGCTCGTCCGCCCTTTCATTACCGCTAGTGTTGTTGTGCCCCGACACCTACTGCACTATCACACTATTATTCCGAGAAAAGGAGTTCAGGGTGGTTTTGCACTCTTTAAATAGTTTGGAAGCTATACAGGGTTTAGACAAAGCCTTGATAGCTGTTTGGCTGTCTGAGGAGATGGCTATCTCCTTGTCCTCAATGTCTGAGTTAAGGGGGTGCCCGTGCCTTGGCGCTTCAAGAATGGCCTTGACTTCTGCCTAGAAAACCGTGGCATGGCTTTCAAGGTGCATGGCAAATGCAATCTCAGGCCACTTGCTGAAAACTCCTGTTTCGGTGCCTTTACTGGACTTAGTGCCGTCAGTATAAATTGTATTTGGGTCTGTCAATGGTTGAAGCAGGGAATGCGATTCCCATTCTGCCCTTGATGGAATTCTAAGTTCGAAATTGCTTTTCAGCATGGTCTTGAGGAGGTGGTCACTGTCTCCGCCGATGCCAGTTGCGATAGACTGCACGAACTCATATATGGATTAATGTTGAGCTCTTGTTCCCGTATGAGGTCAGCCAAGATTAAGATGCAGTCATAGCGCTGTGGTCGACGCCCCTGCTTAATATGTATTTGCACTGGGTGCATGTTGATGATAACCTCCAGAGCCCAAGTGCTAGTTGACTTAAAAGCGCCGCTTGCGCTAAGTAGGCACAGTCTTTAAATCTTCTCCAATATCTTGCGATAATTGGCGAATTCAATTCCTTTCCACCACACTACCGAACCGTAGGTTAACATCGGTCGAATAACGCTAGTGTATATCTATAGGATTATCAGCGGTTTGAGTCCCCACTTCTTCCCTACCGCTCTTTGACATATTGCGAAAACTCTAAGAGCTTTGTTCGGTCTGTCTTCAAGGTGTGGTTTCCAGTTTAATTTTCCTTTTTAATGTAAGTCAACATTATATTAGAAAGCTTAAAATCGCCAGTGACAATAACCTTAGACATATCAGGAAGCTGCAAGTATTTGTCACTGATAATAGAAAAATTGAAACACACACATCGAACGAAGTAGAGGGAGGAATATAAATACAAGTTACGAGTATGTACAACCGTAAATAGTGATGCAACTATAACACAGAGATCTTGATTTTCAGACTCCATTTGAGAAGAGGGATGCGAAGTTAATGTTTAATTAATGGCTATGCGGCATCCCACTCAATCAGGAAGTCAGGCTTAAGTTTCTGTCCTTTCTGTACACCAGGTAGCAAAGATCAAAGAGTTTACTACTTAATACGAAATCTTGCAGAAAAGTTTCAAGGAAACATATAATGTCGTAATTATTCGCCAAGATAGAGAGTTTTACATCCTCAGTTTTAGTTCATAGTCCTTTAACATTTTGATTATAAAGTTTAAGTGAAATATTTGGAAGCAATGAGTTTAGTGTATTGAAAAGAGAAAAAAAGAAAAGATGTTAGAATTATATAGAGCTTTTCTTCGAAATGAAATCAAGACTTCCCTCATCTTGTTGACCATAATTATTTAAAGCTCCTTTCAACCCTAAGCAATTTGGCTTTATAAAATAGCTGCCTTTTATATTTTGATAGGAATTCATTGATAAATATTATATAGTCAACATTGAAACCTGGAATAATAGCATTAATATCTTCTTTGAGCTCATAGGCACTAATTACTCTATCCCTAAAAAATTCAGAACTATATATATATTGTTCTACCCATACGCTTTGGTGATTTCTCCTTCAGTCAGAGGCATTTTGATTTCATGATGAATTTTCTGTATATTACATTACATCCTCCGATTCTACAGAAGGAACATTGGGGAATTCAAGAAAATTACTAAGAGTATTATCTTCCAATATTTCAAGGCGATTTGTGCTTATGTTGAATATCGATCTTTTCACGTTCGAGTAGTTTAATACGTGTCTCATGATCATCATCTTTTTCAGTCATAAATTTAATACTATGAAGCCGCTAATCAAGGTGTGAATTGATTTATTGAATTGTCTGCGTTTGAATTACTAAATTTCAAGTGATATTTTCGAAATAGGACTGTTTAAAGATTTTGAGCTGTTATCATTATCAGAATCGGAGATATCAATTATTGTTTTGGATTTGGACATTGATTTCGCTAGACAGTTGGTTCACATCGACAGGCCACAGTACCTTTTCCAATACTTTTTTTTTTGTTGGATATTCTCATACAAGCCATGTTGCAGAAATTCTTACAATCGACACACACATTTTTACCCAATGATCTAATAACGAAACAGTCACATTGCATACATTAATTTGGCATAGTTGTTTAGTTCAAGCAGCAGAGTATCGATTATTGATAGTAGGATGGTTAGAGATAGTGCAGGTAGCCACAACGTACAAGTAGATATGAAAGCTTCTATCCCAAGCTCTTATTATTATAAAAACATACACCCAATAATTAATTGATGTCTTTTGCGAAAAAGTTTGTAAATTAATTCCACATCATCGTATTGCTAAATAAATAAAAAGATTACTCCTTTGGACTTTTTACCGGGTTAAACTGAATTTTGTTCAAGAAAGATTTTTTTTTTTTTGATTCTTCGGTATATATGTAGCAAAAGCTAACAAATGTTCTAATTTGTTATTTCATCACACAACCCATTAATTTTTGGTGACAAGTTTCAAGTCTTGGTTTGACTCATCAACAGGTCCCAAATAGCGAAATTGGGTAATTTGAAAAACAAATGAAAAAATGAAAAAAAGAAGAAAGAAATGAAAAGTTTGAGAAAAATAGAAGAAAAATAATTTTTTTATTTATTAAAAAAAATTTAAAAAATTGAATCGAACCTGTATAGGCCACGCAGTCGGCTGAAAAACAAAGAAGAAAAGGAAGAAGAAGAAGCGCTTCGTGTCAGCAGAGTTTATATGAGAAGAGATCAGTTTGATCTATTTTTCAAGCGTCTGCAGCAGGCAGAAAACCATGCTACACCGATGAGTGTAAGGTTTTCTGCTGACACGAAACGCTTCTTCTTCTTCCTTTTCTTCTTTATTTTTCAGCCGACTGCGTGGCGTATACAAGTTCGATTCGCTTCGAATGAATCTGTTTCTTTAAAAAAATTTTTTAAATTTTTTTAATAAATAAAAAAATTGTTTTTTTCCATTTTTCTCAAACTTTTCATTTCTTTCTTCTTTTGTTCATTTTTTTCATTTGTTTTAAAACACCCAATTTCGCTATTTGGGACCTGTTGATGAGTCAAACCAAGACTTGAAACTTGTCACCAAAAATTAATGGGTTGTGTGATGAAATAACAAATTAAAACATTTTTTAGCTTTTGCTATATACCGGAGAATCAAAAAAAAAATTCTTATTGCTAAAGAAAAAGCAAAATATTTAAAGCATTCAAAGATTAACTTAAACAGAAACGAGTGCATTATGATCTGCGAATTTTCCGAAAATTATTCTTTCATGTTTCAGGATGCGCTGTTCAAAGATTTCAAAGATTCAAGGGATAGTGTTAGTGTGAAAGAATATTTGCTTTGTACTGAAAATGAAATTATAAATATTTATGAATTAATAAAACAGAACTATTATTACAATATTTTTTTTAACACACATTACATGAATATATCTAAAAACTATAAAAGAAATAATTTGTTTTGGAGTAAATTATAATTTTTTTATAAAATTTCCAAGAGACGCTAATAAAGAAATTCTATCTCCTAAATTAAGACCTGAACCTCCGCAAACTTTCGATATGACATATATTCATATTAGAACATTTAAAGAATAATATTTTTTTGCGGTGTTTCTCTTCCGGAGCCTGTCACCGAATTTTCTGTCCTTTCCGTTCAGCAGGCAGTGAGCGAATAATGCATTAAGAGGAGTCAGTACCAAGATTTGCAAGTTTCATACATTTTTCAATGCGAATTTCTAGCAAACTATTTTGCAGCAGAAAAATGATTTATATCTTCGAGAAAAATAAAAAAAAATGTATTGGAATGGAGATATTAGCTCGGTAAGTTGTAAAAAATGGTAAAAATTGATTTTTTTCAAATCAAATTCCTCTTAGTAGGTATTCTCATTTCTTAATATTGTGACTATTTTAGAGAGATAAAGCCTAGATCTAGCAAATAACGTCGAGTTTTTTTCATTTTTAGTGGCGCAGTTTTTAATGGTTTAACTCTAATAGTACTTGTTCTTTCTCTCGATATTTCACCGACGAGAAATTGCAATATTTCGTTGAAAGTTTTAGAAATATAAAGCAAAATAGCATATTTAACAACTATGTGCAAAATTAAATTTAGGAGAGTTAATTCTCTTTAAAAATTTTCCATTTCTTTGAACTGCAAATTTTCATTTTCGTCTTAAATTTTCGCATATTGGGTTTCTGTCTTTTACCCTAGATGTCTCTAATGTGACTTGTGGTCTAGTTCTAGGCTAATTTTATATGCATTTTCATACATTCAGGACACAAACCTACGTATAGTAAGTTTTATTCCCTACAGGCTCGCTGGTATCTAAATTGAAATGAAACGTGTTAACAGTTAACACTAATTTTGATCATAAGAGCTACGCGTAGTGCTGCGTATGCATACCATTAATTTCTCCTTTAGTACTAGTACAAGAACGAATTCATTATCACTCATTGACATTGCATTAGCACTAATAGTTTAGTAATTATGCAATAGACTCTGCTTTACCACTACTCGTTTAGTGATAGTGACAAAAAATTTGCACTACCACTAATCATTTAGTGATAGTGCAAACTGGAGTTTAACTATCATTAAAAATTTAGAGCTGTTGTCAGTTTAGTGGTTATGCGAAAACGCCCATCTCTGGGCTAGATAGTGTCGCACATTATACTAAGTGTAATGTCGTTAGATATTTAAAAGTGTCAGTGAGTTAACACGAATAACATATTCTAGAAAAAAAATTAAATTAAAAAATTTAGAAGATTACAAAATAAATTAACTCACTTTCTCTACCAATTGCAAAACAGCTAATTTTCTCAGCTTCATCAACTCGTAAAAATAATAATGAAAATTATTGAATTTTTAACAAACAACGGTTTTTTCTTATTATTGCTATTGTTCAACATATACCGTATAATTATCAATTCAAGAATCTTGTCATTTTGTGATAATTAATTTTAAATTTTGGTGCAATTTACTAACTAGTATAAATTATAAATTGTGCAATAGGACCCGGTTTCATTTACTTACCGCTATATAAGCAAATTGTCTCCATAAGTTTAAGATTGAGAATAAGCAATGAATTCGGACTGGCCCTTAATCTGCTGAGCAAATTTGAAAATTTTTCTCGAAATTCCCACAAAACAGTCATAACTTTCTCCACCTTTCTAAATGGCAAGACATAAATTCTTATGGCACTGAAATTGAACATATTACCAACAAGAGACAGCCTCGGGCCCGCCCGCTACCCTGCCAGACAAGGAATCTATATAAGAGAAGTCAAACCGCAACAATTCACAGCAGTTGAAAATTTTCCGAACCGCCAAACACTCATAAATATGGGAAAAATCTTTTTCTTATGGAAAAAAGGAAATCGACGAGATAAATAAATAAACGGCGGCAGCCTAATGGTCCATCCATCTGTGAATCGAACGAACGGGATAGGGCCTCCTTAAGAAGTTTCAAGAAGTTTTCAGTGCCTGTGCAAGTTGAGCTTTTGTATTGGCTCCATTCGTTTCCGAAATCGACGTTCAAAAGCTAACAGTGGCCTACTATTAGTTTGCACTTCATATCGATTGCGTTTTTGTGTTTTGTGTTGTTCGACTTTAGTACAAATGAGAAATATCGAACGGAACGAATCGAACTGCGGAAAACATAAAAACCGGTGAGTAGTAGTCACTGAATGAAATTGCTGGAAAAATTAACGACTGTTGTTCTCCGTTTTTGGGATGGATGGAGGGTAGCAGAAGCCATAAATGTCAGAAATCATAACAAGTCAATGTTTATGTATCGTTCGCATCGCAAATCGTTAATGTTCAAGACACGCTCAAAAGAAAATCGTGGCGATTAAGAAGGCTCTCGTCTAGCTCATATGATGCGTACGCAAATTCTGTCGCTTGCTATAGTTTATGGGACAAGTTGGAATAGCATGCAAATGAGTCTGTTCGGGAATTTGTCATTGACGAAAGATACATATAGTGGAGCTGGGGCATCAATGTTATTTATGCGATTGATGCCTGCTCCTTCGAGCGGGGTGCAGGCACAGGCACACTCGCACTCGCACATACGCATAAATGATATACACATTGAGCCACCAAAGTGATTATGCTATAAATAACGGATAATTTTATGTTTTGTTCTGTTCTGTCAGTTTTCTTTTCGACCTGCCATCACGTCGCAAATGCTATACAAATGTCGCACAAATTGTTTTTTATTTTCGTTAAGCGTTCTTGAGTGAGTGTGTTTTTGGTGTGAAGTGTGAAAATAAAGCCGAACATTTTTTAAAGCTACTTGAAACTTTTTTTTTTCCCCCAGATGAAGTACGTCTATTAGTTGTATACCATTATAGCCATGTGCGTATAATCCTCTTGCACGAATATCCACCATGGATACCCCTAAGTATTACAAGAAGTAGTAACTGTTTTTGTTTAAGACATGAAAGCTTCTAAAGATGATTCTCAAAAGTGAAGCTTTTTTTTATATTATTAAGCCAAGCTCAGGGGATACCTTTTGATGCAAAGCACAGCATGGCAGGGAAAAGATTAAGGGACATGAGGAAAGTGGCCAAGGTGCCGATGAATGTCACTCTTAAACAATCGCAGATTGTAAGCCCGCGGAAAAAACAGAAGATCGTAGACTGTTCCACATTCGCAGAATTCGGGATAAGAAAGCATCACGGAATTTTATTGTATGACCGAAAGTATTTTGAAGGGTGATAGGAATTCGCGGCTTGCAGTTCGAGTATTGCGTGCAGGAATTAATCTGCAAGCGATCAGACTAGATATTTCATCGGAATATTGGTCATACGAAAGTGCGAAAGAAATCCAACATAGCGGCGGTGCACGAGTGAGTCGATATAACAAGCTATTGTCAAATCGCCAATGAGCTTAAAAGCTCTCTTTTGGACATCTCCACTGAAGCTAAGGCTATACGGCCATCCCCAGCCCAGATGTAAGAATTGTATTCCACTCTAGGTTTGAGGACTTGTAGAGGAGCAGTAGATTTGATAGGCTGAAATATCTCTTACACCTTTTCAGAAATCCAAGACATTTCAATGTTTCTTTGGCAACAGGCAAGATGTTGTCTGCCCAGCTTAATTTACTGGAAATGTTAATGCCAAGAATGCTTAGTGACGGTGAATTTGAAATTAAAGCTACATCAAATGAAATGGGAGTGGTTAAATGTTGATCTTGTTTTAAAGAGATAAAACAGCTTTGGGTCTTAGATGCATTGAATTTGATGTGATTTGCCCTAAGCAAAAAAAATTTTCAAGATTGTTATTCAATGATCCAGTCATACCATCTCGTTTGACGCATGCGGCATTCCCTCTGTAGTCCGCAAGAGTATCAACGTGAAATCACGACATGGGAGTGATGGTAAGGGAAAGTAGATCATTAATGAAAACTAGAAAGAGAGATGGAGTGATAACAGAACTTTGAGGCACACCGGCATTTATAGGGTGAGATTCGTATGTAACGCCATCTAATACAACACGTATTTGGCGACCAGATAGAAAACTTTCAATTTATAATAGAAGAGGAGGAGAGAGACCAACTGATTTAAGTTTAGCTAAAATGGCAGGATGCCACACTCTATCAAAGGCCTCTGAAATATCCAAAGCAACGATTTTGGATTCACCAAAATTGTGGAGCCTACGGTCGGTTCCAATGTTCCGTAAGAAAAAAGTCAGCAAGTCTTCAGATGAGTGTCCAGTCCGGAAGCCATATTGGCGATCGTTGATGAGTTCATGAGTTTCTAGATACTTCATTAATTTGAAATTAATGATAAATTCAAAAACCTTTGAAAGAATCAAATTGATTGCAATTTGTCGATAATGCGAGGGATCGCTACCTTCTCATATTTTGGGAATAGGCTGAACGTGAGTTAGTTTTGTAGGCTGAAGTCTAGGGTGATTTAATTATTAATAATTTTTACACTGTAACGTGTGCTGAATGACGTATAAAGTAGGAAAGATTCTTCATTACGTTCAACTATTTATTTTATTTTACAAATGCGAGATTGGTCTCTTTTACAGCAGTTTTAATTCTCCTTAAGGATCCCAATCACGGCCGTCCTAATAATATAATTTTATATATAGTTATGAGGTTAGTAATAAATTGAATTTTCGTAGATATTTTTCTCTTAATGTTTAGTACAGTTTTAGCATGTAATAATTTAGTGCATCTAATTAGGATTATTTATTATTACTTATCGGTTTTGATTGACGAATGTCCCCTTTTGACCTGATTGTCCGCATACTCCATTTTAATCCGGTTAATCCTGCGGCTGCAATTAGAAGCCCTTTAGCTACGATTCTTTCGAGGTTGTCTTCGTGTTTGTTGGCAGCTTTTCTCCTGCTGATGATTTTTGGTTTTACTCCTGATGTTTTTGGTTTTATTTTTTTTCTGCTGACTTTTTTGGTTTTATGCTGATCATTTTGATTTTATTTTTTTACTGCCGATGATTTTGATTATATTCGATATATCTTTTTAAGTTTTCCTTTTTTTATTTTATACTTTTTCATTTGTTGAAGTTTTTCTTTTCACTTAACTGGTTTACTTGTAGATTTACATTTATTTAGATTAGTGATGCTGAGCGTTTTTACTGGATCTATGAATGTGATCGTTTGATATCATTGATCGTTTGAAGTCTTTCTTTGATCGGAATAGTGTGCCTGTCGGACTTTGTATGAACGAGGCAGGAAAGCTGCGCATGTTATTAAATATTTTGAGCAAACAGGCTAACGGACTTAAATTTTGTCATTTAAATGCCAGAAGTATCTTACCAAAGATCGACGAATTCCGTGAAATTTTTTGGGATTCCACACTCGATATTTTTCTTATCTCCGAAACATGGCTTAAACCAAATGTTTTTGATTCCCAAATTAGCCTACCAGATCGTAGAATTTTTCGAAGTGATCGCATTGGGCGCCGTGGTGGTGGTGTGGCGATTTTTGTTAGTAAGTCCCTTAAATGCAAGTTTATATTGAGTAGCGGTAGTGACTCGGGAGTTGAGTATTTATTTTGTGAAGTTGTCTTTGGAGTGGATAATTGTTTAGTTGGAGCAGTCTACAAACCACTCGATGTCATCTCTCTTGAGACCTTTGTTTCTGACCTATCTCATTTAGCTCCACAGTATCAACATGTGGTTATTGGTGGTAACTTTAACTCAAATTTTCTTATTCCTTCTGGTCAGACCAATACATTTCAGCTTTCAATTGACGCCTTAGATCTGCACCTACTCATTTTTCAAGCAGTTCATCTTCCCTACTTGGTATTTTTCTTACGTCCAATCTTGCTTCTGTTTTATTTTGTAATCAGGTATCACTTTCAAGTGTATCGGATCATGATCTTATTACGAATACGTATGATTTATTTCCAGATAAAGTTTATTCACCAAACTCGTTTTCATTTTTCGCCTATGGTTTGATTGATCTTCAAGCTTTTGACTTCGAAGCTCGAATGTTTCCCTAGGATGCTGTTTACTATATGACTGATGTTAATGATCAAATTGATTACCTAAATAATTCATTAAACTATTTTCATGATAAATATATTCCTCTCATTACAAAGAATATTGTAAATCCGCAATACCCTTGGTTTACATCCCGCATCAGACAATTAATGGCGGCTAGGGATTTTGCATTTGCGAAGTGGAAGCGATTTAGGATTCCTGAATTTTGGGAGGACTATCGAATCCTTCGTAATAGGGCAAGTTATGCTACACGCCTTGCTAAGAAGAAGTACTATTCATCAAAGCTCAAAGTTAGTCTGCCGTCTAAAGTTCTATGGAAGAATCTTAAAGCCTTTGGTGTCAAAGCTAAAAATGTTTCTAATACGATACCAGATCCGGATGAGCTTAATAAGATGTTTACATCGTTCACTAATTCCTCCAATTCCTCCAATTCTTCCACTTTTTCTCCTTTAAACTATTCCTTGATTCAATCCATCCATAGTTTTTCATATTTTAGTTTTTCTAGGGTATATCCTGACGAAGTGCTTGATACCTTTTTTCGTATAAAATCTATGGCCACAGGAATTGATGGAATATCTCCTAGATTCATACAAATTTGTTTACCTTACATTCTCGTCCCCTTAACTCATATCTTCAACCTATGTCTCACAACTTTTTGTTTCCCTAATTCCTGGAAAAAATCAAATATCATCCGTCTACCTAAAACTACAGGTGTTAATCCCTGTGAATAGATATCGTCCAATTAGTATATTGCCAATCCTATCAAAAGTCTTTGAGAAGTTAATTTCGGTCCAAATCTCTAAATATTTACATGAATACGGTCTTGTTCATGAACATCAATAGGGCTTTCGCCCTGGTCACTGTTGCTCGACAGCGCTATTAAGTGTCTCTGAAGATATTCGACGGGCAATTGATGCCGATAATATTAATATTTTAGTTTTGTTGGACTTTTCCAAGGCGTTTGGTGTAGTCGATCACTATCTTCTTTGTAAGAAGTTAATTACAAAATTTAATTTTTGGCGTCTGCAACACATTTGATTTTCAATTATCTTACTGATAGATTTCAGAGTGTTTTCTGCAATGGTTCTTCTTCGTCTCTTCTGCGAGTTGGTTCTGGTGTGCCCCAAGGATCGATTCTTGGTCCTTTACTTTTCTCGTTGATCATTAATGATATCTTTGAGTATGTTACACTTAGCAGGCTTCACTTATATGCTGATGATGCTCAGCTATACTTGTCAAGGCCGCTTGGTCTTATTGAAGATGGCACTAGTTGCATTAATGACGACTTACTAAGCATTCTTCGTTGGACTATGGTCAATGCCCTGAAGCTTAATGCCAGTAAATCTAACTGTTTTTTAATTAGCCGAACCAATCCTGAAACTACTGGCTCCTCTCCTGTCACGATCGGAGAGGAAATTATTCCTTTTGCAGAGACTGCTTGCAATCTTGGTGTTATATTTAACAATACTGTAACCTGGGATAATCATATCTCGGCTGTAATTCGTAAAGTCTATGGTTCTTTACGCTCTCTGTGAGCCTCCAGTCACTTTACACCTACTGCAACAAGATTATTCTTATGCCGATCTCTCCTCGTTCATGTGCTCATCTTCGGGTGTGAAGTGTATGGCCATCTTGATTAAAGTAATTCACACAAAGTTCAGATGGCTTTTAATGCTGTGATCAGATACATATTTAATCTGCGTAGATTTGACCATGTATCGCCCTTTAGTAACTCTGTATTTGGTTGTGGCCTTTTCTGTTATTTGGATTATCGGTGTCTTGTTGTCCTGGTCAAGTTAATGAAATTTCGCTGTCCAGCATACTTATTTCGCATTCTCAATTTCGGCAATTCTAACAGAAATAGCAATTTAATATTGCCCAGATTTTCCTACTTAACTTCCCAGCGCCTGTTCTTCGTTCATACAATCAAGCTTTGGAACTCCTTACCTGCTCCCATTAAGCGATCCGTCTGGGCAGGCTCGCTCTCCGTGATTTTGTTTATGTTCGGTCAAGTCACTCAGCAGTTTAACTGAGATTTAGTGGTGTAGTATGGATCGGTAATGTTATGCACTATTTTGTAAAACTTTATCTTAATCTGAATTATGTATTAACTCTAATTGTATGCTACCAATGCAAGGTATTTAAAGTAGCTTTAAACCTCTGTATTACATAGGTACTTGTATTATTTTATTTTATTTTTTCTAAACATGTACCTACTAAAAGATCTTGTATCTTACTGGTGCATTGCCATGAATATATATGTATACTGTTGTAGTTATATATATATAATAAATTGAATTGAAATTGAAATTGAAATACATATTTTTTGCAAACTTGCTTGGTGGCTTGCTCGATGTTTTCCCAGGAAGGGAGAAAAAGAAATCCGTTGCAAAACATATGGCCTTCCCTCTTCTTTGGCAGACTCGGGTTCGTTCAGCAGGTATTTCAGAATACTGCTAATTAGGCTGCGTGCACATTGATATGTGGGCACTTATTGAAAAGTGTTCCATTTATATTTATTGAGTTTTTATATTTTATTTTATATTGTTTACGAAAGCTTAGGTTTATTTCTAATTATTAAGTTTTATTGTATTATATTTCATCTTATAATATCCCTACCGTAGTTTATATTTATTAATTCACAAGATTCCAATTTTACAATTAGGGTTGCCTTCAAAGTACTTGAAATTGATCTATTAAAAAAACGGCATCCGAAGGTATGCGTTACAGTTTCTAAGCTGTTGGAAAAATTTCTGTTGAAGAAGACAAGTAGAATTGTTTGCGCAGAGGCTTAGCCAAGGATGAGGCGAAGCTTTTAATTAACAGGGGCGGGAAGTATTGCGATACCTTTATTGAAACATTCTCATTTGTAGCCGCTGGAAAAGTTGCTTAATAGCTGAAAAATAAAAATTGAGTCATTCCTTAATATCCTCGTCGAAACACCTATACTCACTACCATCGCCCCGTGTTCTATTACAATTATGAATTACCAGCACCACAATTAATTCCATCGCATAGTTTGGGTAGTTTGTTGTGGAATTTATGATGTATCTATCTAGCAGAAAGTTTATTCGTCGAAAATTTTTTCGTAACTGGCTGAAAATCATCTTGACCTTATTGAGCTCTTTTGATTCTAGAGTACTCACGCACTATGCATTTTACCAACCCTTTGATTAATTCTAATTGACTCTTCCTTTTTATGGAAGTAAAGTAGCTGGAATAGGTCAGAGTAAAAAAAAAAACAATAATCCGCAAGTAATACCATCTTCAAAAATACTGTTTTAGATCATCAGCAAAAAAAGATTTTTAGCACATATTTGATATTTTCTATTTCTGAATATTAAGCATCTATGATCTAAAATTTGGGGCAAATTAAAACCTGAAAGAGGTTTCAAGTAGAGGCATGATTTGTTAAAAAAATGGAAGTATAAGCTCAAAGCTGGAGATATAAAAAAATTTGATTTTATTCTCACTTTAATATTTTGGCAACTTAATTACAATGCAACTGTACAACCGAATGAACTTCTTTTCTTACTCTACTGATCCTACGTGCTTTAGCTCATAGTAAAAGAATTCTTTCACTAACACTCTAATAAAACCTTAACTATTAATTAATACTAACCGTTTTGTCTCAACAAAGTACATAATTATAACCCGCTCTTTTCATGTTCAATTTCTGGTAAAATCCTATTTCGAATATGCAGTTTGCACTTGCTGACAGATCACTAAAACTCGTTTATATTTAAGAAAATTTTACATGGTCAATTTTCCATAAAAAAAAGAAAAATCTCTGACAGATAATTTTATTTACAAGTAAAATTGTCAAATGTGGTAAAAACGGAACAATTTATTTATTAAGAAATATAAACCAAAACATCACATTTCAAGGAATTCTAAAGCTTGTATAAAATGAAACGAAAAACTTAATTCATGGAACATGGAATCTATTATTTTTCAAAACAGAACTATCTTCGGAGTGAGAGGAATCGAGTTTCTTGTCATTTAAAGGAGATTTTTAGTATTACCTCATTTCGTTTTAACAAATCCTTTTTACTATTCGGAAGGTATCGGTAATTTGTTCGAATATAAATTTTTGAGTTGTGCTTGTGCAGATATTTTTTAGATTACTGAAAACGAAATATTTAATACGCTTTGAAAATAAAAATTTGAGCTCTTATCTGCGTTCGCCAAATCTCTCTTGTTTTTTGACATATGCTAAATATATGTGTTTGTCTCTTTAGTCTTTTTGTACTTCTCACAAATGCGACAAATATCTATATTCCGTTTAAACATTTACAGATTGTCGTTTTCACAGTGTTCCCTGAAAACTTAATCACTTCGGGATATTTCAATGATAATACTCGAATTTATCTTATTAATTCCTTTATTGATTAACTAAATATGGGCAGTCATATGCTCGTATCATCTAACTATAACTTGACACCCGATATCAATGTCCACCGATCACTTAATTAAACAAACAACTGCCTACCAGTCAGTCACACTCGTAGTTAACTTAGATGCGGAATGCGGAACTACAGTATATTTGTGATGCGGTTGTATTCTACCGCCGTTGACGAAACTGCTGGTCACTGCCATTCTAGTCCGTAGCTAGGCTATAGTAAACAAACCGACAACAGCCAAGCACGTCGTTGTTAAGTAATTAGGCAGTCCATGGTATGCAGCACGCAATAGTGCAGCACTTAGCTATGTGAAGCATAACGCCCTGCGATTGCCTACTTCTTCACACAATGCACCTGTCAGTTACTGGTCCATGCAGTTCCACTGCAGCATATAAGTTTGGCCCAAAGAGTGTAGAATAGCGCACTGTCCCGCTACGCGGGACAGATATATATATAAGAAAAACCCCCAAACGTGGGACACAGACAAGACAAAATAAACAACGCGCGCATATCAGACAAGCACCACAAGACGAACTGGAACAAAAATAGAATACAAACACAAAACACACTAAGCACATCATCCACACCGCTTTATGAGGAAACTCTCTAGTACCTCCCTGAAGTACTGCGGTGGCTAAACTAAGCGACTTACGGCGCTGGACAAGTGGGGGCTCACCTGCCGAACGTTTCGTCATTCTGCTCCAGGAAAATATCCTGGATACAGATGACAAAAACTAGCACCTACAATTTTTTTTGCAAAATTTGATTTTTTTTTTGCAAAATTTGATTAAGTAGAAAAACTTCTGATGAGTTCCGTGGCTGGGACGAAACGTTAAGTATCGCCAAATAAGAGCCTACACGGCTTTCCCCAAAAATCTATAACCCATAAATATTTTTGTTTGACCATATCGAAATGCAAGATAATGCATATTACCTTCACAATTTAGCACAATGCTCTGTCCTGCTACTCAGAACAGCGCGCTGTCCGCTACGCTATCAATAGTAGATTTTTCAGCTAAACATATTGTAGTATTTCTAAACAGCTACGCTCGCCACTATTATAAAATTTCTTCGCACGCTCACCAAATTGTGAATAATCATAAAATCATAGCGGTAGTATGTTGTAAGTATGTATATCGTATTTCAGATACGAGAGTTGTTGAATTAGCGTAGTTCCTCGACGATCTCGTCCCGAAGGAGCTTATAAAAGCATAGCTTCTAGGCAGGGTGGCCGTTTGGAAATTTCTTAGCGTAGCAAAATACTCTAAAAGTATCACTATAACCATAGTAAAGCGTGAAAAACAAAGGCTCAATATAAATACGTAGCAAAATATAAGCAAAAAACAATAAGGCTTCAATATAAATATGTACATATATACTAATAGACTAAGATCTGGCGACTAAAATATTTTATATACAAAATTTTCCATCTTATCATACTCTCTTAATATCGCTGATAACTTATTCGAAAGTCTGCCTGCCTTTCAGTGGTGGAGGGATCTGCGGGATGACTTTCGAAGGCGTAAAAAAACCGGTTAGCTTACCTGATTTCATAAAGGCTGATTTTTAGTGTGGCAGCAGAGAATTTTATCTTATGATCAATGGTAGAAATGGCAGACACATTGGATGGTGGAAAAGTAGTGGCAGACGGTAACAAAGACGCGACAAAATGCATATAATATACGTCATATCAGGATAACTCGAGAACGCTTTCACAGTGGTGAAATTTTGCACATTGGTTTATTTAGAAAAAAGAACAACATTTAATTTTGAAAGTGGGAACAATCGGGCATACCCTTCATAGGGTTGCCATACAAAAAATTTGTTTTTCATTATATATTAGGGCGCTACCTAGGAATGTGTAGATGTAGAGAGCTGAAATTTGGTACAAAGTGTTTTCATAATAATGGTAAATATCAGTTGAAAAATAGACTAAGCCAGGCAATACTTTCTTGGTGCTGCCATAAAAATATTTCGTTTTCACTATATACTTGAACACTACCTGTGAACGCGTCAACACAGACTACTGAAATTTAGTAAGTGGTCGTAGCAGTAGTAAATACTAGCTCAAAAATATACTAAATTGGTGCTGCCATACAATACTTTGGTTTCTCACTATATATTTGAACATTGCCAGAGAGCCCGTCGACGTACAGCGTTGAAATCTTGCACACGGCGAGGCGTTTCCAAAAAATTGCAAATATAACCTGAAAAGTGGACCACCAAATTGGGAACCATTTCTTGGTTTTATACGGCAACACCAAGAAGGGGCTGCGCGATTTATTTAATTTGGGTTTACCATTTGTGCGAGAACTCTGTGTGCAACATCTCAGCGTTGTACGTTGACGAGTTCTCAGGCAGTTTTCAAATATATATTGAAAAACGAGATTTTTGTATGGCATTCTTCGACAAAACCCTAATATATCATGAAAAACTAAATTTTTATATGGCAACTGTACGAAGGAGTTGCCTGATTGGTACCATTTTCAAAATTAAATTTACTTATTTCTAAAAAAAGCCAGTGTGCAAAATTTCAGCACTCTAAGTGAAAGCGTTCTTGAGTTATTGTGGTATGACGTTAGTTATATACATTTTTCCGCGTCTTTGTTGAAGTCTGCCACTACTTTCACACCATCCAATTTATCTGCCATTTTCACCATTGATTATAAGATATCTGCTTCTGTACCAAAAATCAGCCTTTATGAAATCACGTAAGTTAACCGGATTTTTTAGACCTCCGAGGCCATCCCGCAGAGCCCTCCACCACTGAAACCAGGTAGACTTTCGAATAAGTTGTTTTTAAAATGACATAAGTATTGTGGTCGCCAGCTCTCGGTCTATATATAAATACCAACTTTTACTATGGAAGACTGATATGTTATATGTAGGTTACTACGTGTTTATTATATAGTCATTCAGTTATTTTATTTCATTTATGAAACACATGCTAAAAATAATAAATTATGGTAAATATTAGTAGTTTTAGAAATTGAATTGTTCAGTGCTTGTACCTTGTATCAATTAAAACAGCTTCAAGCCAATCAAATTAGAAAAAAATCTTTATTGCAAAATGGCCGGTCCCGGTAGCGATACATCAAAACTTAAGTTAGGCTTGCTTTGTCAAGAAAAACAGACGGCTGACCTTGATTTCTAAATTTGATCGAATTTTCTCCGATATTTTTGTAGGTTAAAATAAGCCTTAGAAATTGAATTTGCAGCGCTTGTACCTTAAACAATCAATTAAAACAGCTTTCAACTAGGCCAGGGGTCGGCAACCTTTGTGGAGTTATGAGCCATTTTTTTCCCGATGTGATAAATAATTTTTTTAACGAGCCAAATATAAGTACATATATACATCGGTAATATGTATTACAAATATTAATATAACCGTTATCTGCTGTGAAACATGTATTTATTGTGAAATCAAGACATTCTATTTTACATACTAACAGAACATATAAGTCAACGTATTTAAGAAAATTGAAAAACTTTTTGTATAACTTAATATATATACAGGGTGATTCAGATCAAAATACCTTCCGGTATACCATGCGATTCCTTGAGGTAAGATGAGCAAAATATTGTTCCATATACCCCCCCCCCCCTTAGAAACCAATAATTGTGAGAATAAATGAGTATAAGTTTTGAACCACCATATAGATTTTGGTAATTGTTGGCTTATTAAATAGCCAAGAATGGTAGCTGTTGAAAAGTGTATTACTCCGTATTTTTTAATTAAGCATCTTTAACTTATTCTCAAATATTTCCAAAATTATTTTGATTTTTTTACACACAAAAGTTTTTGGAATATATAACGGTATTTATGAAATTTGTGTGTAAAAAAATCAATGTTATGGAATTATTTGAGAATAATTTAAAGATGCTTAATTAAAAAATACAAAGTAATACACTTTTCGA
This sequence comes from Dioctria rufipes, assembly GCA_963924295.1. Classification (NCBI taxonomy): domain Eukaryota; kingdom Metazoa; phylum Arthropoda; class Insecta; order Diptera; family Asilidae; genus Dioctria; species Dioctria rufipes. The sequence goes on along the minus strand of OZ002744.1, from coordinate 65,829,861 downwards.
CATCTACTATTCTTGGCTATTTAATAAGCCAACAATAAACAAAATCTATAGTGTGGTTCAAAAGTTATACTCATTTATTCCTATCAGGGTTCACGAATATCTTCAACTGGCCTCAACTCCTAAAGGAAGGTTTTTAAGGGGGGTATGTGGAACAATTTTTTGATCGTCTTACCTCAAGAAATCACGTGGTATACCGGAAGGTATCTTGATCAGAATCACCCTGTATATAGCTTTGCTTAAAATACAAATCAAATGTAAAAAACAATATAAACGCAAATATTTAATATTAGTGAGATATTTGGAATTTTGTGTACAGACACAAAGTTTTTCCAAATTTTATGAATATTCAGAAGTTTTTAATTTCATGCAACTTTCGAAGCTGTCGTCATTAAGCGAAGTTCTTAATTTATTTTTAATAATCGTCATATTTTTAAATCATTGTTCACAGTAGTAAGTAGATCCGAAAATTGTCAAGATGCCAAATGTATGTTTTCACTTGATCATAAAAATGAGGAAAGAGAGTTCCATGTTTAAATATAATGTCTTCCTCCTTCCTACATTTTGAAAAATCCGTCCACTGGTGTCTGACAGCCAATTTTCATTTCTCTTTAATTAAATTTTCTAGTTCGGACTGAAAATTTGTGAAATTTTCTGTCCATATATTTTTGTTTTTCAAATCTAACAACTGTAACTCAAATAGAGCTTTCTCAATAGATGGGAATGGTATAAAATTCAACTCGCACACCTTCGCCACTAGTGGCTTAGAGTAGGGTTTCTTGCATTTTTACAATGGCGATGACAAAAAATTGACTGTTAATATTACAACCTGAATACGACGATTAAGAAGATGGAACTGGGCTCTATTATTGAATCCGTTCGATTCGAAACAAAAAGAGCTTAAAAAATCGCACTTGAATACACAGTTTTTTAGAAGTTACCTAAGATTCTCGCGAATTCGTTTTAGTCCCCTTTGATTTCAGTTAATTTTTTCACACAAAATGTTACAATAATTCGATTGGATTCTTTTATCGGATCATTTGAATCAGTTTGAACGAGAAAATTAATAGAAATTAAAGGTAACTGAAATTAATTTGTTTCAAACTAAGGAATTTTATTAAGAAATTTCAACTTAAAAGGCGCTTTTTTAAGGTCTTTTCGATTCGAACAAATTGGAAGTGGTAGTAATAAAATATTTCGCTGAAATTCCTCACATTGCATGATGGGTTTTTTCAGAAAATTTGTAAGTCTCACTACTAAAAAGCGCTGATTTCCAAAGCTCACGAATGTTTTCCCGTGTTCTGGTAACGCTTCTGTTTCTATTCACTTTGGTTTTGAGTGTGGAGAGTAAGGTTAGCTAAACTGGGTTTACAAGCATGCGATCTGTCGTGCATTTTGATGTGTGAGCAGGATTATTATATTTGTTTGGCAATTGCAATATTACAACTCATTTTTCAATATTAACTATCAAAATACTGAAGAGAGCCACAAGTATGATTCTACTGAGCCGCAGGTTGCCGACCCCTGAACTAGGCCAATAAAATTAGAAAAAAATCTTAATTTCCGAATACAGAATGAACTTTACAATTTACTATATGCTTTCGATATGAATGAATATTGTCGTAATGTAATATGATGTGGTGTTTGCCTTGAAGTGAAAAGTGAAGAGAGTCACGCTCAGATACGATTGAGGATGCCCCCTTGCCACCAAGCGAAGCCAAACAGCCAAACACGAAGCCAACCAAAACCAATGCCACATCGCCACACTTGTTTTGTCAACGAAAAACGAATGAAATTACAAGATAAAATTATATAGTAGCACAATTTTTTCAGAGGCGTAGCACAATTTCGAGGGTAGTAACATAGTAGCACAAAAATGCTGATTGTAGCACTTGTGGTCACCTTGTTCTTAGGTAAGGTGTTGAAGTACCTTGATTGAGCTCAATCCCTAAGTAAGATCTGGAATAGCTAAAGCAGCTAAACTCTGTGTGGTTAGATTGGGAGTAACTAACAGTGCTGTAATTAAGGATTCATGGGCCCCCCGCATATAAATAGTACTAGGCCCCCGGCTAATTTTTTCATATTTTTATCTACATTGATAAGTTTGTGAGTAATGAGTAAAACTTACCTTCAACACTTCATCCATGACTGTTAATATTAATATTCCGACTATCTTCATCGATGCTCAGTATCGCCAGAGAAATCAGCGGCATCTGTGACATGGTACTACGAAGGTAAGCCTTTATAAGTTCGGGCGTTGCTGTAGTGACTGGTAATGTTAGATCGAGCTGTACAGTTGTACACAAATCCGGGACTAGCATTTCATAGAGAGTTTTGCTATGAAAATTCATAGCGAAATAAGTCAATCTGAAATTGACTAAGTTTGCAAGTTTGAAAGAACTCTTTATGCAAACGAAAATCTTTGAAAAAAGAAATTTCATTGCAAAAAGAAGGCGTTTCATATAAGCAGGAACCGTATAATCGTCAGTACGGCTTGGGCTAAATCTTGCTAGGCATTCAAGTAAATACGCCTCATATAATTCACACTTGAAATTTATTTCAAGTCTATATATGAGGTCAGCTTGGCTGTTTGCTTTGGCGTATACGGCAGGTAGGAACCAAGCCGTACTAATGATTATACCGTTCCTGCCTATATGAAACGCCCTTTCTTTTGCAATGAAATTTCTCTTTTCAAAGATTTTCGTTTTCATAAAGAGTTTTTTCCATTCAATTCTCGAGCTGCAGACTTAGCAGCAAACTGAGTCAATTTCAGATTGACTTATTTCGCTATGATTTTTCATAGCAAAACTCTCTACTTAAGTGGGTCACGGTTACTAAATTTCATTAGATCTATACATTTTCTGTATTGGATAAGGGTGACTTACTCATGTTGTGTACAGCATAATTTGCTGTGTCGCATGATTTTCATATGCGACAACTGTTTACTGTTTTCGTACAGTAAAATTGTTGTTATGATTATGTAATGCGTGGTATTTATTTAGAACACTTGAAAGCATATTATGTATGTAGGTAAGTATATTGCAATATTATGTATGTAGGTAGGTATACCACAATGTGTGGCCTTTTTGAAGATTTTCTATATAGTGTTTTCAAAAAACTTTCTTACATACTTGTTGTTTGTTTTGTTGTAAGTATAAAAAATGAGCTCTAACGTCGTTTTACCAAACTTAGTAAAAAAAATCCAATAAAATTGAGTCCTTCTGGCGATTGAAGTCTAACGACCAATACAAATTGAACTACCAGTAGCTTTGTCGAATTTCATGTTTCCCTTGGTGGAAACTTTTACATCAAGATTTTTTCCAGGTCCCGTAGTTTTTTTTTAAACATTACCTTTAAATTCTCTTGCTTCAACTCTATTTCCAGTGACATCTTTATTCCGTGATCAAATGTATTTTTTATCTTCACCTATAGCTTAGTTTTGGTTTTGCGAAGCACATGTCGTCCTGAATCGATCTCCTCAGTTGTCATCCATCGGATTGTTTTTAGTTTAATGGGACATCCACAGTGAAGCTGTAAAGGCACTCCATTGGGGTTAATTTAGTACCCTCATGTATACTGGTATTGTACACGAATGCAGCGGTTCGTAGGAATGAATCCCATGTTTAGGGATTTTCATCTACAATTGTACGGAGATATTCTATTAAAGGTCTATGTGCATGTTTTAGTACTCCATTAGACTGTGGATGGTATGCTGAAGTCTGTAACTTCTTTACATTCAACAGCTTGCAAACCTTCTTGAAAATCTCACTCAGGAAATTGGTTCCCTGATCGGTGACTATTCTTTTTAGAAGACGATAGCGTGTGAGAATTTCGTCGAAGAACATTGGCGCCACCATTACTGCTTCTCCATTAGTTATGGCATATCAATCGACAAATTTGGTAAGAAAAGTGAAGATGTATTTGTTACTTGATATGGTCTTATCTAGTGGACCTACTATATCAACGTAAACCTTGTCGAAAGGTTTGTTCTGCGATATTCGTTATTACAATTGGCATCTTGAATTGTGGAGATGCTTTCATTGTTTGGCACATAGGGCATTTTTTGATGTATTTTTTGATATTGCTAAGCGTGTGTCTCCACCAATACTTGCGTTTAATTCTTTAATGGATTTTAATGAGTCCCTGATGGCCACCGAAAGGAGAGTAGTAATAATCCTTTAGGATTTTTTGAACTTCCTTGAAGCTTGTGATTATCTCTGCTGCCTTGACTGGACTTGTTTTTTGTTCAAGTTTAATAGGGAGTTGTATTTCCGCGTCAGGGAGTTGAATTTCGTTATCTTCCGCTGCCATGGGCTGTGTTTTTTCAACTTTGGAGGTAGTATTGGTCTTTTAGCCTTCCTGTTACTGAGCTCTGCTTACGGCGAATCAATGAGAGGGTTTCTTTGTAATTTTTCTATTTTGTGAACTATTGTCCTCCACATTTGAGTCCATATTGTGATGGACTTGGGCTTCTACCATTCAGATGCTGCCTGTATCGTCTTGTGGAATCCGGCTTAAAGCATCCGCATTAGTATTATACTTTCTAGTATTATACTTCCCTGGTCGATGTTATAATCGAATTTCGACAGATTGTGGTAAAATTTCACCAAGATTATGAAAACTAGAAAAATTTTTCCCATTCATATTTCATATTACACTTTAGAATTAACTAGAATTAACACAATTATTCGCTAAGCAAACCAAAACTGTAATGCTATGGAAATGAAGTTGAAGTGAATCATCAAAATAATAGCAATTGAATGTAATACGGAATGATTTCGTGTTGCTTTTGTCTTTACCTTTTCAGGGAAAATTAATTGTGAGAAGATAAGATAACTAATATAGGCCTACGATAACTTTTTGATCTCAACCTTTTTTTTTTTTTTTTAAATTGAAGAACTTAAAGAAAAAGTAAAAAAGCTAGAATGAGCCTAAGTAAGACAAATTTCATGTGGTCACCCATTTGAACAATTTTGATTTTGACAGTGGTTTTTCGCATATATTTCTAGAACGGTTCGTTGGACAGAAAAAGTGATTATAACCAATTTTATACTATCGTTATTGGTGTACATTACAAATGGAATGACAAACTTAGTATACGCTATAGCTTTCATCGAGTTTATCTCGCCTAGCTAGCGCCATAAAGTAGACCAATGTGAATGGATATTTTGGTTATAAGAAAAGTTGAATGATGCCCGAACTTTAATTCTGTTCATTTCTAACCAACATCTAACAATTAACCAGATAGAGGATTCAACGAATTCGTGATACACTTCAATTTTGAATTTGGGGGAGCAAAATTAATAATATGTTGATATATGTATGTTGCAGACATAATTATGACTCAAACGAAATTTATAATTACACAATCGATTTAATCAACTGAATCTTTACACTGGATTGGTTTCGTTCGAAGTGGAGCGGTTTCAAACTGTGTTCTTTGATATGCGATGACAGTTCTTGTTCTGGACATACTAAACTAGGAAATCTAAACGTGACATACATATGTAGTGTTTCTGTAAACGACATCAATGTGAGTCGATTAGTTGCAATGATCTCCAAACTTTTTTGACCACGTACCTTTATGACGTAAAAATTATAAATTTTACCCCTAATTATATATACATATGTATTATGGTTGTGAGTGTGTGTGTGGCAAAAATAATTTTTTTTTTAATGAACGGAAACAATGCAGAAAATCAATGCTACTTCACGCAAGTACCTGGAAGCAAATGGTAGGATTGCATTCGACGTTGTGCATACTAAATCTGGATACTCGATTTTCAAAACCACTTACTAATTATAAAGAGCTTTTTGTTTAAGTTCGAATTGTAATATTGTCTTTTCTCTTGTGTCGATTAACTGTTCTTAATCGACATAAGAGATTATAACTGTTCTTGAGCTGTAAACAAAAGATGATCTATTTATACATCTTCAGCAAACGGATTCATGACCCTATAACGTATTTTTAAAAGAAATGTGGAGTACCCCCTAGAATTTTCTACGTACCCCATTTTGGAGACCTCTGGATTAGTGGAATAGCTACAGGTCATAATATTAATCTATTAATGATGGTGAACGCAATACCTAAAACCTTGAGAGAATTACAGAGGACCGATGAAGTCGACATGTATAATCTTCGAATCTTTTGTTCCTGCGGGCTAAGGTAGAAAAAAAAACGAAAAGAAGGCTAAGGAACACTTCAAGAGAACGAGGTTTTTATTTCAAGTAGTTGGAAATACTTTTCATGTCTATTTCTATCGAATAGTCATTACATCGAAATCTCCGAAAGTTTACACGGTTGAACTTGTTTGACTATCTTAATCATAAGTTTATGATTTTGGTTTGCAAATTACAAAGTGTCATAATTGTTGCTCTGTAGGCCGCTCCCCATTCTACAATACCATATTGTAAGATAGATTGAACAAAAGCAAAATAAACCATACTTATATGATAAACGTTTTTATCACATAAAATTCTCGTTTTATTATTTCTATAATTAATTCGAGGCTCTAAAATTGCACACATTTTCTCTCATCAATTCGAGATAAGATAATCGGATAATTTGCAAAAACATGCAAAAACAAAATAACTATTAATATTATGCGTGGGTATCCAATCCATCATTATTTCGAGGTGTTGCAAACGGTATGACAGGCTTAGTATACCCTATAGATTTCATCTATAATAAAACCATTGTCGATATGTTATACCGGAGACAAACGTGCAATTTAAATATTGCAATTTACGCTAAACCGTAAGTATGTCTATATATACTGAGAAACAGCTCAGTATATGCTCAGTATGTAGTATATTTGAACTCAATATTGAAATTTCGAAAATTTTACGCGGTATACCAGTTTATTGCAATATGACCCTAGTTATAAACCATAATCATTTAATATTCCAACCTTTTAGAATCTAATTTTATACCGCAATGTTGGCTGCAACTTTTTCTAACTTTTAATAATTGATACTTGACAAGTTGAAGTGTTTATTTCGGTTTTATTTTCCACATAAACAAGTAATTTTACAAGTTATGACCTTTTATAAGTCTGCGAACCCCATTCTCTTCAATTATTCAATTAATAATGTCAACTTAGTTCGAGTCAGTGGCGGATACAGCGAGGGGCGATCGGGGCGATCGCCCCCCCCCCCCCCTAGAGCTCTAATAATAATAAATCAAAATTTATATTCCAATCCAATGAAATAGAAAATCAAAAAAAAAAAAATTTAAAAAAAAAGACCGTTTCTAAACCGGCGTTAAAAAATTAGAAAATAATTTCTCCCTTCATTTCTCCAGAGTTTCCCTTCATTTTGCATTTAATTAAATTTTTAAATTATATTACATTTTTATATAAATTTTAAAATTTTCAAGGTATACAGAGAAAACAAGATCTGGACAGCTCAAATTACACTACAGTGAATAACAATTTCCCGAAATTTACATTTGGAACTCCTAATGTTTATCAAAATACTTAATTAAATTACTTTCCTTTGAATATGCTTTCTTTGTGTACCGTGAAATTTTAAAATTTTTTATACAAATGTAATTTGATTAAATGGAAAACTCTAGATAGTTATTTGATATATTTATTGTTTTTTCCTTTTTAGTCATAAATTATTCTCAAAAAATGTAAAATTATATCACTAATGAATTTTCAGTACAAGCATTGTTGCACTTTTTTGTGATCGAAAGCTCACAAAAGCCGGGTATTTTGATGAAAAGTAGTATGTTGGGAAAATTATCATAGCCGAGGTAATTAATCTCAGATTCAGTTGTCCTTCAAATATTTAATTTAAGGCAAATAGGATAATATATATATTAGCCCTACCTAATTAGCATTCCTCGAAAATTTCTTCCACAATTTAAGTTGCAAGAAATTGCAGTCCAGCCCAAGAAATTATGGTGTTTGAGCGAAATGCAAGCGACCTATGTATGAAAAACACCAGTAGCGTAAGCAAGAAGTGTATAATGTCTATTTTATGTGGGATTAAATTTTACTATGCTTACGGGATCAAAAACTTATATTATATAGATAAAAGAACTCTGGCGATATCTTAATGCTAATGAAATTTTCATGCCAAAACGAAATGAGAAAGCTATACAGAGCAGTCCACAGCTGATGGCAAGTGCTGTTATAGGGGGCGATGGGGCGATCGCCCCCCCTAGAGCAAACGTCTGGATCCGCCCTTGGTTCGAGTCGATGAAATTACTGATTTAGGAGTAATTTTTGATAGCAAATTAGCATTTGTCAGAAATATTGAATAAACTTGCCATAAAGCCTTTAAGTTAATATGTTTTATTAAAAGAAATGTTAAAGAATTTCTTTACATAAGCACACTTAAATTTTTATACACAAGTTTTGTTAGACCTGTTTTAGAGTATGCATGTGTAATTTGGTCTTGTTATTTTCAAAGCCATATAATTAGGCTTGAGTAGGTGCAAAGAGCATGTACTCGCTTTGTATGTTATAGAATTAATATCTGCCTAAACTTAGCTATAGGCGTGACGTTTAATGTGCTTTATTCATTAAATATATTCTCCCTTCATTTATAAGTTGTCCTAACCTTCTCTTGCTGTTGAACATATATACTACGCCCAGATCCTTAAGATCACGTGATCTCATAGATTTAACTATGGTTCAAATGCATTAATAAATGTGTACGAATTTTTAATATATTTAACAAATATGTTGATTTTTCATTGCCTCGTCAAGAATTCAAAATATCTTTATTTATGGTTGAAAATAGTGTAGATCATTCCTAACTTAGGTTACTTAATTAAAATTAAAACTGTAGCTCTAAGTCAACCTTACTAGTCTATTGGATATTATTCTGTAGACTGTAATGAAATAAATAAATAAATAAATAAATAATAAATTCGCTCGCATGTTGTACGTGCGCGGAACTTTCATAAGTCAAATGATAAATAAAATAATTAATTTTTCAGTATTGTAAATAGCAAGTGTGTCCCTCAAATTTTATATTGCAATTGACATAGTTGCAATATCAATATTGAAATTGCAAGTCTGTCTCTGGTATTAGTTAGTTAAACTTAGAACTCTTACCGCTGGTGGGGGGAATTTTAAAAGAAACTACTTCTTCCTGGACTGAATTATAAGTGAATCTTTATTCGACTTTATTCTATAGTTATACAAAATGTACTTTACAATTAAGTTATGGGAACCAAGGTTATCTATCCACAAATTCAACATTTTCAAATAAAATTTAAGTCAACAAGAATTTTGAGAGAATGAACGTTATCACGTGAAATTCAACTCATATTGACGGACGGCGAGAAAAATTAAATGCAGGTTTGCATTTTATTTCTTGTGAACATTAAATTTGTGGGTAGGAAATTTGATGAGAAAATTGTCTTGATCATGATGCAAAAGCGAAGATATTTGGTTTCATTACCTTTATTGAATTATGTCAAATAATTACAATAAAAATTTTGAAAAGTTTCATCGGTTCCCAAAATGTGAAGTGACTTATTGTCGATAATCTGAAAATTTTATTGGTTGATTTAAATGAAAAATTTTCTGATTTAAAAAAAACTGGTTTCCCAACTTGGATGATGCAGCCAATGTTAGTGGATTTGTCTGATATGCAGTATCAAGAAGAATTTGCAGAAATGCAAAATAATGAGTCAATTAAAACTTTATTTAATATAAAAGGAGCGGGCATGGCTTTGTGAGGCAATCGAAATTAAATATATAAATGCAACCAATTGTGTTACCGTTCAGATCTTTATACTTGATACAGATTTAGTGTCATAAATTATTTGCTGGATATAACAAAACGGTGAAAATTGTGACTTAAGTTAACTAAACTGAAGTTTGACATGAAATCTCTTTACGCAGCAAACAGCGCAAGGATCTCACTAAATTTAAATAATAAATAGTCACTAATGCTTAATATAATATAGAAAAATCTTTCATTAAAATTATTTTGTGTTTGAATTTTAGTTCTCCACTATATGGTTTGAAAATTCACTCACATGTGTTTGCTTAATAATTTCTTCCTAAAACCTATCATTTAAGTTTCTTTAGTGAAAATTCAATTAAAAATTATATATATGTTAGAGGAACGGGGGGCATAAGAAATTTAGAAATGCTTAGGAGGGCATAGCACAAAAAAATTTGGGAAACACTGCCATAGATGAGTGGCCATATAAAATTTCGTATGGTGACCGATCTATGCAAGTTTGATTTTTGATGTGTTTTTTCACATATATTTCTAAAGGGTTTTCCAATAAGAGCTATTATTTTAATTAGCCCGCTATTTCAGTAGATGTCACTTTTGGAGCTCTCACTTTTTGACATTTGAAAAGTAGAAACTACGCCATTAATAAAAATGGAACGATACACGATTCAACACCGCATTGAAATTATTAAAATTCACTATAAGAATGGTGAAAATGTGGCAGAGACAGTTCGTAAAACTCGAACATTTTTGGGTCGTCGTGAAGCACCTTGTCGGACCGCAATACAGAAATTGGTAGAAAAATTCGAGCTGTCGGGACAAGTTAGTGATGTGAAGAATAAAACCCGTGCACGTCGCTCAAGAACAGCCGAGAATATTGCTCCTGTAGCCGAAAGTGTTGAAGAAAACCAAGGTTTGTCCATTCCTCGTCGTTCTTTGGAATTATGTATTCCACAAACGTCATTACACCGTATTTTGCATAAAGATTTGGGTCTTAAGGCTTATAAAGTTCAGTTAACACAAGAACTCAAGCCGGCCGATCATCAACAACGTCGAGTCTTTGCTGATTGGGTCCTTGAAATGCATGAAAATGATCCGGAATTCCATCGAAAACTCATCTTAAGTGATGAGGCCCATTTCCACCTCGATGGCTTCGTCAACAAGCAAAATTGTCGCATTTGGGGCTCGGAAAACCCAAGAGTTATTGTTGAAAAGCCTCTCTATACTCAACGTGTGACTGTTTGGTGCAGTTTATGGTCCCGCGGGGTCATTGGACCTTACTTTTTCGAAAATGAGGCTGGAGCAGCAACAGTTACGGTGAATGGATTGCGCTATCGACAGATGATTAATGATTTTTTATGGCCGGAATTGGATGGTATTGATCTGGACAACGTTTACTTTCAACAAGACGGCGCTACGTGCCATACAAGCAACGAAACCATTGATCTTTTACGGGAAAAGTTTCCGGACCGTGTTATCTCTCAAGAGGTGATCACAATTGGCCACCGAGATCTTGTGACTTAACACCTTGCGACTTCTTCCTTTGGGGCCACGTGAAAGAGAAGGTCTACGCCAACAGCCCAGCGTCGATTCAAGACCTCAAAGATGGAATTCGTGAGGCTGTCGAGGACATAGGGCAGCCACTTTGCGATTTGGTTATGGAAAATTTCATGAAAAGGATATAGTCCTGTAGGCGTGGTCGTGGTGGTTATTTGGCTAATGTTATTTTCCATTATTAGCGGCATACCTTCCTCTTTATAATGAAGTAAAGATCCGATCATGTATCTCAAAAAATTGCATTTTTATTTGAATATCAAAATAACACCTCTTATTGGAGAACCCGTTAGAATGGTTCGCCGGACAGAAAAAATGATTATAACCAATTTTATAGGATTTCGTATTCTGAAGAAGTTTTTAGTACAATAAAAATGTCTAGGACTTATCGTTTTCACAGTATATGTAAAACACCTAAATTTATATATGGAAGGGGTTGCCCGAGTACCAAATTTCAGCTCTCTATATTGACGCACTATCAAATATACAGTGGAAACCGAAATTTTTGTATGGCAACCCCACGAAGGAGTGTCCAATCCATTTTGTTCTACCATCATTATTTCTGTGCATTACAAACGGAATGAAAAACTTAGTATATCCTGTAGATTTCATCTAGGGTATAAAATGGGATTGATACACAGCCGAGTATGATACTATAATCTGAAGTGTCGGCATAAGTGAAGTTGCAAGTTTTACGTAATCACACCATGACAATATTACTGATTGAGTAGTATCATATAAAAGAAGCAGAACCAGCCAATTTGATCCAGTGTTATTAAATCGGAAAGTAATACCACGGTCGGAAATATATTTCCATCATTTAAATAATAAAAAATAAAACTGGCGTCTTCTAATCGTAAACATATACCTCAAATCAAGGTCTTACATCAAAATATTCTCCAGTAAGTGCGTGATGTTTTCTCTCTGGGATGAGAGAACGACCACAGGATATGCAATAATATAGGTTCCATCGAAATAAATCCAATCCGATTGCAGCTCAGTCTATTCAACCAAGCGATAAAATAGCCAGGTGCATAACAAAAGACAGTCTGAAAATCACTATACTTGACTTGTACGTATGACTCGAGTGGTAAGGATGTGTGTATAACAAAAAGCCGCACATTCACAATGCAATTGCGAGCGGGATTTTTAAAGGGTTTACTAAATTTAATGTATAATTAAATAAAAACACTTTATTTCCAAATATAAAGCTAGTCATAGTGTACTTTCTGCATGTACTTCGTCCTTGCTGCCGTACAGTAAAATAAAGCAATCATCAACCTTTCGAATGAAATTCTACATAACTTCGATGCAGTAATTAGGATAAAGCGCCCAATCTCCCTTAATTTGTTGGTCTTGAAGTCCTCTTGAAATTGTAGGTTAATTGCTCATTTTACTACTATGCGTGTGCATGATTGTGTCCATGGGCATGTGTTGCACAGCTTTTCCCATAATGGGCTCAGTAATCAACTAGTAGGTATCCTTTTCTCAAATTTTCATTATACTTATGTAGTACACTTGTAAAATTCATGGATGGGAATGTTATCTAATTGGAGAAGTTTTCCAATTTTTCCTTGAATTTTTATCCATTGTGGGTATGTAATAATAACAATAACAGGACTAATTTCCACAGAAGTCATTCTGCCACAAAAAATAAAAAATATCACGAGCCATAACACACTATCTTTGAGATTTATTTTTCCATTTCTCACGGCATATAGGAAATGACAAAAAATAGTCGTTCACCAAGAATTTTCGATTTCCGTTAACGTCTCGAATGTCACAACAGCGCTTCCGGTTACTAAGAGCTAAAGCACTCAGGTAGAGTACCTACTCAAGGCGTTAAATTGGTAAATTTAAGGGGTCAATTCAGGTCGAGATATAGACTTTAACAAACTCACACATACACAAACATACATACACACACGCACTTAAGGGATGTCCTTCTTGTAATGGGAATTTTAGAAGACTTTTCACATTTCTGTTTTCAGTGCTTCTTGTAGTTCCGGTCCAATTGAGTAGAGAATTGTAGGAAAGGGTTTCAATAATCCCAAATGAAAACAGCTTTCGATTGCATTTCGTCCCGAAGCGCATAGTTACGCCGGAAAAAAATCAAAGCAAATCAATATCTGCGTCTGTATATAGCACCGCATCAAATCTTTGTGGAAATTTTGTAATTTTCTTTCTATATTTCTCCATTTGGGTCCACTTTAATCCAGCCGCTATATGGATTGGTTGAACGTCATGTCGGGTTTTCTTTCGGGAAATTTCTTTTTATTTATATTTAGCGTATTTTGGGTTTGCTCCCATATATTGCTTATAAATGTTGGCCTCATACAGTAGTATGTAGCTCGTACGTCTTATTCCACCGGGATAGAGGTAGTACGACTTGAAAATATCTTCATGGAAATACTTTTTAGGGAACATTTTTTTTTCGCCTCAACATGCATATAAAGCCAGGGTAGTTTCTTTGATCTTTTATTTTTCCTAAAATGTCTTGGAGGGTGGCACAGAAATGCATCCTACCAACGTCTTCATCTAATTTTGATGAAGTTTTGCTATTTATTTTAAGTACTTTGAAATTTTCATTGCTGCTTTTCTTTAAAATGAAAGAAAAACCCTCTCAGACTTATTTAATGCTTACAAAAATGTTCAATGATTTTATTCAGCGCAGGTATACCATAAAAAGCAGGTGAGATTTTCCTCAGAAATTAGGTCAGAAGTTTTAATTTTACAGTGGGAATTCAATTCAAGTCTTATTACTGCGATAAAAATACTAGAGAATGATACGGTTTGCTTTCGTTTGGTTATTTGATGAATCTCAGCTGCCAACACCACTTAGGGTAGCTATTTTCAAGGATTTTGCAATACTAGGTTGAATTTCCAATGTGCTATTGTATTGTGGGCAAAAAATGTTCATAGGAAGTCGTTGTGTATAGCAGGCTCAAGGCTATCCTATTCTTCGTAGTCTTACACTATCAAATATCTGGCGTTTCGCTAAACAATTATATTGGATGCATTCATGAACCTGAGTAGTTTGAAGTTTTTACGATTGTCAATGAAATGTGCTGACTATGATAATAGTCCAGTCAATAGGGACTAAATAAGGCCTCTGCCCTATGAAAGGTGGGGTAGTTGTGTTTTTTATAAATGTTATTCAGTTCCGGACCACGATATAAATCCAAGTTAGGACCCTTGGGAAGGGGGTGGGGTCGCGCGAGTCGCCTTCTTCGACTAAAGGTACCAACAATTTGTTTTTTCAAAATAATTCCTCAACGGTTGATGCTACGACAAATATGTAAAATATAAATTTGAAGAAAACTAAATTCCTTACACTTTTTGTAAAAACACTTTTTTCATAAGTCTGATATGTAACGAGTTACAGCGGCGGAAACGTGAACATTCTTCAAAATAAATGTGTACATATGGTACCATTTATATATAGTAGCATTTATACAGGGTGTTTCGTCCACAGAGGTCCATAGGACAACAGGTAGTAGTCACTAAGTCAAACAAAAAATTGTATGGCAAGGGAGGAGCGCCATCTACACGGTTTCGGAGTTACAGGGTGATTAAGCAAATTCGGTAGTCTTTCACAAAATACCCTGTATTTTAAAAAGTACAGAGTGTACGGCCACTTGCAGAGCTCATTGTATGCAGAACTTCATGACCTTTTCGACCAGCCCCGTAGTTCTCTCCTCTCAACAGTTATGGTGGGCTAAACTAAAAATAATTCGTTCCCTTAGTGACTGAAAACACGTAATTTAAAAAAAATATTGTCTTTTTTCGGTATTATCTGAATAGCTTATGAGCTAATAACTGTTTAATAGCTACAGTGAGCAGATAAGTATAATAGGTCAAATTTAAGAGGAGAGTCCACAATTTAAAGTTTTTATAAAAAAATTTGTTAATAAAAAAAAAATTTAAAGTTAAAAAAACGTAAGAAAATCCGAAATTCTTAGTTTATACCACCATAACTCCTGATGGTTGGCAGAGGAGTACGGAACTAGTGGAGCAGTTGTAGCAAAGGTCATGAAGTTTTGCATACAATGAGCTCTGCAAGTGACCGTATACTCTGTACTTTTTAAAACACAGGGTATTTTGTGAAAGACTACTGATTTCTATTAATCACCCTGTATCTCCCAAACGGCTGGTGGGGATCCCACTGCCATACAAATTTTTGTTCATCCAGGTAACTACTATGACGTCCTGTCCTATGTACCACTACGGATGAAACACCCTGTATAAATGGTGCTATATGTAGGTACACATCACATTTAAAGTGTGTTTACAAAAAATATAGAGAATTTAGTTTTCTTCAAATTTATATTTATAACATTTTTGTCGTAGGATCAAACATTGAGGAATTATTTAAAAAAAAAAAAAACAATTTTTGGTACCTTTAATTCAAGATGGCGAACCGCGCGGTTCGACTCCCCCCCCACAAAGATTTAAACTTAAAATTTTCATCGGGGGCCCGGAACTGAATAACATATTTAAAGTCACAACTACCCCACCTTTTGTAGGGCGAAAACCTCTACTGACTGAACTCTAACTATTTTAGCGAGAGACATGATAGCGCCTTCAAGAGATAATATTCCGATAATTATATTTTTCGTGCAATACACTAAAACAATCTCCATGTTGAGGTCGTTTAAGGACCTTTCTACATGTTTTTCTGGCAGCAATATGCCTACCTCGTATTTTTCTGACTGCAACGGACTAGACTCCTGAGCTCAGAGGCCGGAGCAATTTACTATTCTGAGTCGAATATTTATTGGAGCCATTGTCGGTGAAGCACGGTCCAGTTAAGCAGTTTTCAACTGGCTATGGAACTCCTGTCAGGTGCGACCGGCATTACCGGCATCAACGCGACTGATGTGCATGAAGTATAGTAATCCCCGCATAAAAACACATCAACAAGGGCCCAATTTTTTGTGACTTTAAGCGGGTGTTGCTTATA
Source organism: Dioctria rufipes (assembly GCA_963924295.1). NCBI lineage: Eukaryota > Metazoa > Arthropoda > Insecta > Diptera > Asilidae > Dioctria > Dioctria rufipes. The sequence goes on along the minus strand of OZ002744.1, from coordinate 65,813,639 downwards.
ACCAATAAGCTTATAAGCACAAAATGTATTCGAATAAAAGCACAAAATAATTGAATTTTTGCTAGTAAGCGATAGCCGACTACAAGCACAATATATTTTATTATAAAAAGTTCGCGATTTAAGATACAACAACGAACTATTTCTTATAGAGTAGCTGCTTATACCTAAATTTGAAAAAATAACATAAATTTGCCAAGAAATACTTTTTTTCAAGAACAATGTATATACAGTGTATTCAAGGAATAAGGTCAAGCGGATGACTAGAGGTAGAGCACCCCATAGAGTTACCCGATTAACCCCATGTATGTTCTGCGATATTTTGCAGTTTACGAGTTATGATTTTGTACAAAACTACTACTTCGAATACATTTTTGGTCTAGTGACTTGAATAATTGAGACAAATTACTGATTTTTTGATTCCGTAGCTCATACCATTGCGCCAAAAGAAATTTTTAAATTCCATAAAGTTTAAAATAATAAAATGTGCCAAAATCTTTCAGGGCAATTTAAAAAAAATACAGTCACATAACTTTTTCACTCAAAAGTGATTTTAAAAAAGTTCCCCATTCATTGGCTATTTAGCGTGTAAATTTTATTGAGATATCTCTTTGGCATCATAGCTAAAATTCTGTTCAAAACGTACTAAGTCTTAAATCTATTCGAACTGGGGTCCTAGATTTTTCGCACCTTAGATTGACTCTAACTCGGTAGGGCTATGTCCGATCGGAAAACAGGTTTCGTTGTTCGCCTCAGCTGATTCAACTGCAATTCGCAGAAGTTTTTTTTTTCTCTGGATACTTCATACCTAAATGATGCCACATGAAATGAAGTTTTTAAAATAAATTTGGGGGGAAAAAACTTACTTAAGTTTTTTTTTTTTCAATCGGCCTCAAAGATTTTGGCACATTTTTTATTTTGAATTTTATGTAATTTAAAAATTTCTTTTGGCGCAATGGTATGAGATATGGAATCAAAACTTTTCGCATTGTGTGCTCTTAACACTCAGCTATATTAGGAGAAAAAATCAGCAATTTGTCTGAATTATTCAAGTCACTATGACCAAAAAATGTCTACGAATTAGTAGTTTGGTAGAAAATCACGAAAAAAACATAACTCGTAAACTACAAAAATCGCAGAGCATACATGGGATGATTGGGGTACCCGTGGGGGTGCTCTACCTCTGGACTTCCGCTTGACTCTATTTCCTGGGACACCCTGTATATAATGTATATGACAAAATATATACCTATACACCATTAGATTCACTTAAAATAATCAGAAATCTCTTTTTTGTGCCTTGGACTTTATGGACAATTTTAAAAATTATTATTTGAGTAATTTCAGGTTTTTTAATTCAAGAAAATTTGCTAGTAAATATATTTGCATAACGTCCAGTGCAAGAATCGCACCCTTCCGGCTTGATACCTTATTGGTAGAAGCATCACTTTCAAGTCCGTCCAATATATCTTCATCCCTGCCTGGACGATCTGTTTCAAGGATCATCTACTCTTTCTTTGCCTGTTTGTTAATTTTCTACCTACTCGTTAAACCCCTCATCTTCTATACGCATTTCTATAACCTTTCAAAATCGCATTTGGAGAACAGTTCATACAATACATGACTCCCTTTAGGTCAGAATTACACAGTTTCTTAGTCTACTTTGACTTAGCCCAAATGGTAAATGCATTTGGCAAGATTAAATTGCAACTTCGACTTCACCTGGGACTTCTACTGAAACTGAACTTTGCTCAAAGTGCAAAGTTGGTGTCGGCTGCGGCCAACTTCAGTTCAGAAATTTCCACGTTAAGGAAAAAGTGTGGAAGGAAATCGGCAAAGTTGATATCGTAATTTAATGACAATTTTCACGTCAACATCGACTTCGAACGAATTTTCATTTTAAAAATTTATAAAAAATATAAAAATTTAATTTTCTAAAACGTCTTTCACTGCAATAAGTTTATAAGGGTTTTCCAATAGGGACTTGACAATTTTGAATTTAGTTTGTGAACACACCTTTTCACTTAACATCGAACTGTCACTGTCAGTTTATTCAGTAGACATAACCTTTTCATCATGGTGAAGTACACGAACGAACAACGTCTGCGAATCTTAAAAATTTACTATAGAAATTCGGAGTCGGTGGCCGCTACTTTAAGAGCGTTAACTCCGATTTTCGGTCGTAATTCTCGCCCTAGTAGGCAGGCAGTAACAAGTTTAGTGAAAAACTTTGAGTCTACATGTTCGTTGTGTGATGTTGCCGTGCCAGTGAGACTACGGGTTTGTCGAAGTGTCGAAAATATCGCTGCCGTTGAAACATCCGTAGCAAATGATCCAAATCAGTCAATTCCACGGCATTCTCAAGAGTTGGGCATCGCCAAGTCCACTTTATGGCGAATTTTGCGTAAGGATCTTACTTTACATATATCCATACAAGATCAGGCTCACTCAAGAATTGAAACCGATGGACCATTCGAAGCGACGTACGTTCTCCGATTGGGCTCTGGAAAAGATGCCCCAAGATGATCAATTTCATCGCAAAATCATCTTCAGTGACGAAGCTCATTTCTGGCTCAATGGGTTTGTCAATAAACAAAATATGCGGTATTGGGCTTGTGAAAATCCACATGTGCTTAATGAAAAACCACTTCATCCACAATAGTTAACTGTTTGGTGGGGTTTGCATGCCGGCGGCGTCATAGGGCCATATTTTTTCGTCGACGATAGTGGTCGCCACGTTACTGTGAATGGTGATCGTTATCGCGCCATGATTATTGATTATTTTTGGCCCGAATTGGAATATATGGACTTGGACAGCATGTGGTTTCAACAGGACGGCGCCACAAGCCACACAGCACACGTTACAATCGATTTATTGAAGAACAAGTTTGATGAGCGTGTTATCTCAAGAAACGGACCAGTCGATTGGCCGCCTCGTTCGTGCGATTTAACGCCTCTAGATTTTTTTCTTTGGGAATACGTCAAGTCTATGGTCTATGCTAATAAGCCGACGACGTTGGAAGAGCTCAAAGCCAACATTGAACGCGAAATAGCAGCCGTTTCGGCCGAATTGTATGGCCGAGTCATGGAAAATTGGGTCCAACGAATCGACGGCTGCAAACGTGCCCGCGGTGGCCATATGAGCGAAGTCGAGTTCCATTCATAAATGTTTTGAATGTACTTCAACCCGATAATAAAGTTTTTGAAATATCTCAAATGGTTTTCATTTTATTTTGAAAAAAAGTTGTCAAGTCCTTATTGGAAAACCCATTATAACTAACTTTCCATAAATTGTAAAAAATAATCGAGGAAAAATATTGTTAAATTAAAAAGTTATAACAGAAAATGTTGAAAGAGTTTTCCTGAAAGTCCAAACCAGCTAAAAAAAGACTATTTTCGATTTGAACGACCTCTAAACACTAATGAATTGGACTGAAATTTTGCATAGAAATTTAGCATTACATTAGCCAACATATTCTGAAGCTTTCAGATATTTTAACACTTTTGCAAATCCATACATTTTTGGGCCATCTTAATATACGGATACGCTGAACAGAAAAATTGAACCTGACTGTTAAAATATGCGGGGAAATTTATATTGAAAATAGAAAATTTAAGATGCGTTATTAAAGGCTATAAAGGGGGTATTGTTGATAGGCGGGGTTGCTATTAACAGAGTAAAAGTATTCGAAATTACTAGGAAAATGTTGCGGGCTTCGACAATATATGATAATAAAAGGGTTTTGGTAATAAGCGGGTTGTTATTATCCGGGGATTACGTACTGATCAGTATTAATGCAATTTTTTTTTTATGTTTGCTACGGACATACCCTTTTTTTAGAGCTTTTCTATATCTATATATGCTATATCCTAAAAACGAATACCACTGTATTTCACGGCTGTGTTTTCTCCACGTCTCTCTTCATGATTTTCATCAATAGTTTATCCGTTACTACTTGAAATTAAATTCATAGTTTGTTAATTGAACCCTGGACGTTACTGATACCTTTGCTTATGATGTTTCCTGCCTGATACGTTAGACTTATCGCATGTTCTGTGCTACCAAGGCAACATCAATATGCTGTAGATAACTTTAGATTACAGCTGAATTTTTAATATATATACGTGTCGAAGTGTCTTATGAAAACAACATCCACCAAAATTCCTTCAAAAACAACTTGTAAAAAATTCTAAGAAACATTTGACCAAATATAATATATGTGCAGAAATTGTCATATTTTATTCTTCTCAAAATCTGTTTCTAGAAGCGTTTTTTGTTTAGAACTGGTTTTCTTTGCTTATTTGACAGATCGTAGAAGTAATTCAGAATTCGCATCGAAGATATATCTCTACTTTTTTAGTTTACTTTTCCTCTACCTTGGAGAAAACTCGTCAATATTTCTTGTGGAGTCTTCTACACCAAAGTAAACACACTGAAATAAAAAAATAAAAAGAAACCCAGCCCTATACTTATTATACCGTAGATGAAATCCGAGGGTATTCTAAATTTGTCATTCTGTTGGTAACGCACAGAAATAGTGCTGGTAGAGCAAAATATGTTGAACCCACACATAATACTAAAAGTTATTTTGATTTTTGTATGTTTCTTCTGTCCGTCCGTCTGTTTGTGTCTCTGTATATATGTCGATCCGTCCACACGATAACTAAAGAATGCGTTCACTTAGAATATTGATATTTTGCACACGGGCTTAAAAAAAAAAAAAGTGAGTTGAAAATTGGACCAATCGGGAAACTCCTTCATAGGATTGCCATACAAATATTTCGTTTTTCACTATATTTGGGCCTGAGAGCACGTCAACGTAGTGCGCTGAAATTGGGTACATGGTATTTTTATAGCAATAGTAAATAACATTTAAAAATGGCCTAAATCGGGCAGCCCCTTCTTGGTTTTACCATACACAATAATAATACCATACACTATATATTTGGAAACTGAAATTTTGTAAACATCTTTCCATACAAATTTCAAATAGAAGATCAGAAATGGACAAAATTAGGCAGCTCTTTGTTGGTGTTGCCATACTTTATTTATTTTTTATTTGGTTTTATTTTTATTTATTTTTATTTGGACACTGCCTGAGACCGCTTCGCTGTAGAGGGCTGAAACTAGTCAGACAGTGTTTTCATAAAAATAGTAAAAAAATAAAAATATGGTGATGCCATACAAAAGTTTTGGTTTTTTACTATATATTTGGAAACTGCCTGAGTTGCTGTGGAGATCTACCATTTTGTAAAAGGCGTTTTCATAAAAATTGCAAACACAAGCTCAGAAATAGACTAAATTAGGCACACAGCTTTTTCATGAAAATGGAAAATAAAATTTCAAAGATGAATTAAATGGGGCAGCGCCTTTTTGGGTGTTCCCCTACAAAAACTTTATTTGCACCTAATACACCTAATACACATTATTTGACCTTGGACGACTTATAACTTTCTCTCTTGTATTGAATTGAAATGGTTTGATTTATCACGTATGAAAAGAATTCAGCATTAGTCTTTATATATAATTTATTTAATTTTAGTTCTAATTTCGAAAAGAGCGAAATTGGTTAACTTTTTGATAGGGCTGCCATATAACAAAATAATGTAGAAAGTGAGTTAACATTTGTACACACAATTTATATAAAAATTTTATATTTTTTAGTTCAACAATGGCGATATCGGGAAAGTCCCTTTTAGTATTGCCATAGAAAAAATTTGTCTGCCACTATTATATTGAGCAATTGAAACTGCATTGACGTCGAGACTTATAATTTTGTAAGCTGTTTTTTTTTTTTTAAATTCTACATCAAAGTTTAAAACGGTTACAACAATGAAACTTGATTGACTTTTCTGCAACGAAAAAATTTGCCGATTTTGCTCTTTTCAATTAGTTATCGAAACTTGACTTGTAAAACATGTTACAAATATTATGAATCCTTTGAAATGCAGACTGATTTAAATTTTCTGTAATAAAATATGATGTGAAAAAAAACAAGGCGGCACGAGTTAAAATGTCCACACTTTGTTGCAGACTAGTATGACAAAAATGTTGTCTTGATCGGCTGGACCAGACAGACTCGTTTGCATTGACAGATGTACCGATCGTTAGGTGATCAATGTGTAGTCCGATAAATTAGTGCGTGCAATGCATTCACTTATGTAGATGATAAATACTTGACAAAAGACGTTTTTATTTCACTTTATTTGTGCATGGTACACTACAATAGCTTATCGGCTCTATTTCATTTGCACTTAAATGGTTTTTGGGTGCTTAGTGCATAAATTAGTCTATAAAACCCTGCAGGTACTAGTAGCGCATCCAGGGGCGGGGAAAGCCCTGTTAAAGTCAAGAATATTTAATTAATTGAGTTATTTGAAAATTTGAAAATTAATATCTTTTTATTTTATGTTTTTATTTTTATTTATACAGTTAAACTTCAAAAAAATATAAAAAATATTTTTATTTCAAAACCTCAAAAAATAAAACTTCATTTCAATGAATATTATTATATGTATGTGATATATTGTGTATAGGGTTTTCTCAGAATTTGAGTTTGGGACCCCAACTTGGTGTGATCCAAAGCCCTCGAGAAGCACTTCCCAAGCCACGAAACAGACTTTCTCACTACCATATCGGAGTCTTAGTACTAATTTCTAACATTCTAAAATATTTGCAGAGTTCTTATGTAAAAACACTGACATGTATAATATGGACTGACTACATCCATATATGGCAAGAAAAATTTACTGATAAACCTTCATGTCCACGGCATGGTACAATTCTGCTATTTTCGATTTATGTGCTTGATTTTAGCACTTTATAGTTTTTTTTTCTTTTAATATTCTGGAAGAAACGTATGTGTAGGTAAAATTATATAGATTCTGATTTAGAAAAACAATATCATATAGTTTATTGATTACATAATATTTATATATATACATAAATGTGGTTCGCTAATAATTCACAAGAATTGTATTTGATGAAAACGTGGCTGTGTTCAAGGCAAATAGGTAATTTGCAAACGCAACATTCCTTTCTTGTCCTACGCTGCCTTTTGAAGCTTTTCAACATATATAGCATCTTCCAGTAAACTCCGAGTTGGTTGAACTCTCAGAAATTTGTTGTATTGGCGGTATGTTTTCTAAAGGTCTTACCAACATACATTATATTCCTACTTTTGTTGAAAATTGCGCAATAAATTTTGGAATGTGTGAGCGAGTATCTATAGATGGCACTGCTAGTTGTTTTTCTAGATCTTGGAGAAATATTCGACGGAAATCTGTTTGTTTATCTGAAGCCTGATTATTTTTTGATTAAATTATGAAAGCTGCTAAGCATGCTGTATCGACCTTGTTGTTAAAAATTACAACTGGCCATCGATTTGTTTTCGGTTTCATTGAGAAATGCGATCGCATTTTATCCATCGTATCGACCCCGCCCGTTATTATTATAATAATGCATAATCTCTGGCTTTTTCTTAGGGCCACTTACGGTAACTGCATAGTGCATGGGAGATAATAACATTACATTTCTTCCTTTCTTTGGAATATATGAACACATTGTAACCTTGTCCTCAGTAAAGGCAAACATTAATGACAAGGGCTAACGACTTTTGTGACTTTGCATTGCTAGAGGAATATAAGGTTTATTACGTTTCACTCGTGGAAAGAGTGACATGTTCAACGACATTTGCCAATGTGAAAGTGGAAGAGTTGTAAAAAAATTATCTGTGACAATGTTTCGATCAGAGTTACTATATCTATTGCATAAGTCTCTTACAATCCTTTCTTGATTTGGTTCACGACCCTCAGCCGATTTTCCGGTGTAAAGTTGCCCTGAAAAGGGATAGGAATTGGACGCGTCACATACCCACCAAATTTTAATCTTGTATTTCGTGGGTTTGGACGGCATGTATTGCGTGAATTTAGTTCTCCGTCTATGGGGATACAGCTGTTCATCAACGTTGAGTATACTGCGGGTGGAGGTTACTGTGGAGCAAAAGCCAGAGTTCTAAAATTGGTGCTACTTTATCAGTTTCTAAACATTCATTCCTCGTTGGCGGATTACCAAAAGGAAGAAATTTGGAAATTTCCCAGAATCTGTTGATTGTCAATGTTGCACGATAGAGTGGATAAGAATCTGATTTCCACATTTCTTTCACATGCTCTGAACTGGATTGTCGAACGCCAGCCGTTATTAGTATTCCTAAATATCCTTTAAACTCCTCTTGAGTTAGCGGTTTTCTAGGATTTTCGAAATTCAGAATGTACACTATTCGAAACAAGTAAAAAAGCTAGAATTGGTCTAAGACCAATTCTTATGATACCCTAGATGAATGCCCGTATTAAATTTCGTATGGTCACCGATCTATGCGAGTTTGATTTTTGAAGTTGTTTTTCGCATATATTTCTAGAACAGTTTGTCGTACATAAAAAAATGGTAATAACCAAATTTATAGGATTTCGTATTCTGCAGAAGTTTTTAGTACAATAAAAATGTCTTGGACTGATCGTTTTCAAAGTATACGTAAAAACCGAAATTTTCATATGGCAACACCAAGAAGGAGTTGCCCGATTTAGTCCATTTTTGACATTTTATTTGTTAATGTAGTAAAAACATCATGTACGAAATTTCAGCTCTCTACGTCGATGCGTTCTCAGGCAGTGTCCAAATATGGCAACCCCACGAAGGAGTTGCCCGATTTGTCTCATTTTCGAACTTACAAAATTTCAGCTCTTTAAGTATACGCGTTCTCGAGTTATCGTGCGCACAGACGGACGGACGGACAGACGGACGGACGGACGGACGGACATGCAAAAATCAAAATAACTTTTAATATTATGCGTAGGTGTCCAATCCATTTTGCTCTACCATCATTATTTCGAGGTGTTACAAACGGAATGACAAACTTAGTATACCCCTATGATTTCATCTAGGGTATAAAAAAGCATTTGAATGTGTCACGAACAGAAAGAGTATGAGTCAATCTTGCTGGGCCAGCTCGTTGTCGTAGAATATTGTGACGCAATGAAGAAGAATTGCGATGTCATATGGTGTTGTCTTTACCGCAAAAGATATCTTTATCAGATTGTCCTTCAGGAAATCAATCAACACCTTCGTAGTAATCATCGCTATCTGTGTTGTTCTCATCTTCAATTTCTATTTGAAGACTTATGTCCCTATGGACGTCTTCAACGTCTGATTCCTCTTCAACCTAAGTTTGATCATTTATAGCTGGTGGAATCCATTCGCCCTCAGAACCATTTTCTTCGTCGATATTATTATGTAATAAATCTTGCGAGCTATCCTAATAATTCTTTCAAACAATGCATACATTCTAAATCCAACACGTGATATTTCTTCTTCAGCCATATCACTTCTACCAAATTCTTCTTCGTGAAAAAAAACCCAACACTATTGTAAATTCAAAATTTTTCGCAGAACTGTATGTCACTAATAAATTTTCAGAAAAAAGCTCAAGCTCATAATCCTACATATACTTATATGTAATTAATTGTTGTTAACTTTCACAAAACCTTTAGAATTTACTTAAAAGATGCTATGTCATAATAATCCTGCATAGAACAAACATACGCAACAATTATTCTCAGAAATTTCTCAGAAATGCGTGAGTAACCACAAAAAGGTACAAGTGTGCCATGCCGTGGGGATTTGAAGAACTATTTTGCCGTGGACATGAAGGTTAAGAAAAGGTTGATAAATATCAAGTAAAAAAGCTGTTGATTTTGCGCTAAGTAAATTTTTATTATTTTCTAGAAAACATATTCTTGATTCAACTTTTGGTTGGTTGTACCCATTATCAAGTAAATAATACTCAATTCAAGGGGTCATATGTTCTTTCTTTTAACATTAAAATAATAAAATTCGAAATGTTGAAATTCATATTGATGTTATCTTTCCTACTAAAGTAAACGAAATATTTATAAATATCTTTTTTTTGCCAATAAATTGAATTTTAGTTTTGCTAAAATGTATACCATGAAACGTATAGAAAATTAATAATAGCTTTTAGTTATCGTATCAGTACCTATAAACATATATATATTTGCTTTATGCAGGTGTGCTTTTCTCAAGAATAGCTTTTCTTGACAGAAGCTTTCTGCTTCATGCAGGTATGATAATCTGACGCAAAGCTATTAATTATTGAATCTTTTAAATCAACTGAAAATTTGAAACTGAAGAAAATCTTATAGCTAAACAAAATAGTGGGAAAATCTAAAAATAAAAACCAGTTTTTCCATATAAATAAATCATATGATGCAATATATTAAAAAAATATATATTACACACATAGATTGCACTCCCCACACACAAAACACACACAATATATTTAAAAAACTTAAATATTTTCCCCCAGTGCTCTTAACTTATTAATTTGGCTTAATTCTATAACTTCTTTACTTGCATAAAGCCGGCATCTAAATGAAAATAAATGTTGGCAGTTAGATTCTGAAAACAAACTTACTTGTGATTTGTTGTTGATTAAATAGTCTACAAGAACAATGCATAATTAAATTCATTTTCAAGAACCAACTTGCTGCAATTTGTCTTCAAGTCAACGTATTCGTCTTAATATTTTTAAATGTTTTGTAAAATGCTGCAGTCTAATTCCAATGACACGTGCATATTTTTGAAAGTGTTGTTATACATGTAAATTAACCGTTTAACTTTATCCCAACAGCAAAAAACTATTACTATTACTATATTTATTAAAATTAAGGAAATGATTCCTGAATTTTAATAACCGTTTGCGAAATTCTAATTATTTGTATGATATTTATTGAGTTCTAGAAAATAATTATTGATTCTAACATTTAAGTTTAAATTTTTATCAAATTTTCATACAGAAAGAAATATTTAATAAATTATTGATTAAATCAGAAAACTTTTCCTAAAGTATATTCGAGAAGAATTTGATAGTTTTTAATAAATTAGAATAAATTTTGAATACTTCATCTTACTCGTTTTTCGAAATAAATTATTCTAAATTAATTATTTGGGTTAATTAGTGAGAAAAATTTTTTTACCAAAGGCAGTATCTGTGTTTTTTTTAAATAACTCATTATCTGCAAAAAACCAGTTTTGAGAAAACAAGGGAAAAGTGGAAAAAAGCGAGCAAAGGTATTGGGAAATCATCAATTTGTGGAATTTTTTTTTTTTTTTTTACTCACAGGACGTTTTGAAATTAATTTTATTAACAGTACTGATACCATTTTTCAAAAAATGTTAAATATACCGAAGAAGTTTCACATACAATGTTTTTCACTGTCAATTATAACACTTTTTTTCGGTATACTGTTTGCGAACTAACGACTCAATTGAAGATGAATAGTTATTTGAAATCAGTAATCGATACACGTTGATTTACGGTTTACTCGAAAGGTTCACTTATGCAGTTTATCGAAAAATAAGAATAATTGCGAAAGCTATGAAATTTTATCAGACAAAAGGACTGCAAATGAAATTGAATGTTGTTAATACTGGTATTAATAAACGGCATCCTTTATTATTGTTAAGTTGTTAATACACACAGAAAAAAAAAATTGAAAAAAACAATTAAACAAAACAATGAAAATAAAAAACAAGTCGGAATTTCATTTTAAAACAACAACTTATCTCTGCACTTGCATTGCTCTTTGACCATTTTTTTTTTAACTTCTCGGTAGCATGTCTATTTGTGGTGTTTCTGTGGCTACATTCACAACGGGCTATGATGGCCAGTCTTTAATTAGCAATCACAGCGAGACACCTATATGGAGTCACAAATGTAAGCAACTTCACGTGGAACATTTGTAAGGACCTAAAAAACTAAACAAAAATAACTTTGAAGATTGGAAAAGGTTATGAGTAAGTAGACGTTGATTTTCTAAAAAGAAAAGAAAGAAACAAAATAAATTAGTCTGTCAGCTTCCTGCTAACAGAAAAGCAACGCAAAATATTTCCTAGCGATTAGAATAAAATTTTAAAAGAATTTCTGTCGTCCGTCCGTTTTAGACTACGGCTAATTAATACTTAGCAGTTACCGTTAAGTAATCATCAACACCAGTAGGTATAGTTAAGTCGGTAATATTGTTGTGATTCACGTTGAAGAGCCAACATATATATAAAGAGATTTGGAAAAGCCGTCTTTGAGTTATCTAAAATCAAGTTACATATCTTAGACGATCCGGATTGCGTACAGGTTCGTGTCAGCCACACATTCAACAAAATAGAAAATGACCACGTCAGTTCACACGAGCGTCAACGTGAGTTCTCCCCACCTCTAGTGAGACTCTGGCATTCCGCCTCTTGGCGCAGAAAAGCGTCAAGATATACACACCCAAGCAATAAATAGGTGAAGTGTGTTATCCTAAAGCCAAAGCTGATACACCACTCACCAATTTTTTTGTAAAATAATTTCAGATTTTTGGGTACTTCAGTGTTTATTCTTTTGTTAATAATACTATAATTGCTATAACAGAGTGTATAGGATTATTAAAAATAAAATTTTATGTCGAATGATATATTTATTTTAAAATCATAAATTTTGCAGATAACGAGTTATTTGAAAAAACCTATTCGTTGATACTCAACAGAAATTCGAAATGTTTTATTAAAATCACTTTTCAACTTCTCGCCAATGGTTTTTTCAATGTTGGCGGAACCGACGTAAAAACTATTTTTAACACAAAAAATTATATCTGCATGAAATAGCATATTGAGCAGTCCATATTAAGTTGAAAAAATGAATTTCGCCTCATATAAGTCACATTTAAAATTTATTTTAAGTCTATATATGAGGTCAGCTTGGCTGTTTGCTTTGGCATATACGGCAGGCAGGAACCAAGCCGTACTGACGATTATACGGTTCCTGCTAATATGAAACGCCCTCTTTTTGCAATGACATTTTTTTTTTTAAAGGTTTTTCGTTTGCATAAAGAGTTTTTTCAACTTAATTCTCGAGATGCAGACTTAGCAGCAAACTGAGTCAATTTCAAATTGACTTATTTCTCTATGAATTTTCATAGCAAAACCCCAGTCCATATTATATATGCCAGTGTGCAAAACTGAGAAAAGTTTAATTTGAATGACTCCTGCAGTTTGCTCCCTAAATTACTATTTTATTAAAAAATGACTTTTTGTAAAAAAATTATATTAAAAAATGACACATCATGCACAGCGTTTAATGCGGAAACCTTAACTTTCTTAGTACCTCACTATAGTACTGCGGTGGCTAAAATAAGCGACTTACGGCGCTGGACAAGTGGTGCCCCATTTGATGACTTTTTTTTTGTTTTTGTTTTTTGCTAAATTTAATTGCAGTAAGATGACCACCCCCAATTTCAATGCTAGATCCGCCCCTAGCAGGAACCGTATACTAAATAGCAATAATTGGTTTCTGTGTAAGTGATATAATAGTTATTTTTGTATTTTGAAATTTAACGAGAAATGTCACTACTTTACTTTTTAATTTGTTAAGTTAAGTTGCATCTTGTTAGTTTAACGAAATTGTTCGATATTAATTACAGAATCAATAATAAATGTTTACAGTGTCTTGTAATGAGGTAGTTGTATTATTTCGCACAGTTGTCATAAGGATCAGTTATGACAACTCATTCTTAGCAACCAAAACATATTACTTAAAAGAAAATTTCTAACAACTTAATATTGATAACTCATAAAAATCGCCACGAAAATAAACTACAACTTTAAATTCTGCTGTTTGGATAGTAACAAATGCACATGCAGAAATTTTGTTATCTGAAAGTAAATAGATTATAATAATCAAAATAAACATATAAAGGATATATTAAAGTGATGCGTAAGAGAAGTTCTAAGGTACACTCATGACTCATTCGGCTATCATATATGCATGCGAATATGTACCCATATCTATGTACTTTCATCCCTAGAAAATGGAGAGAGTAATATAAAAAAAAAGAAAAAAAAATAGAAAGAAAGAAATCCTTTTTTTTCTTGTTCAGCTGCTTCACTTAATGTATTCATCCCAGAGGGCCTCAAAGGAGAGCTTCAACATCTGTAACTTATTCAGAACAAGTGATTCCAAATAAATTACAGAAATACCCGGAGGAGAGGATTCCAACCCTTATATGGTGTTCATAGACTCGAGAAAAGAGTACCTTTCAAAAAGTATAAGTCCTTGCGGGAACTCGGCAAGTCCCCTGGTGAGAATGAGGCAAAATTTTTCACAATCTTCAATATTGCTATATACATATATATATATATATATATATATATATATATAACTGGGGAGGACGCAAAAGTGTCAGGTTTAAGAAATGAATCAACCCTGAAAAAATAATCATTAAAAATCGACAACTGGGGTAGACTAAAAGGGAAATGGTCTCACTCAGACATTTCTTTCATAAGTGTCGTTTGCTGTATAATAATAATAAAAATAAAAAAATAAATAAATAAATAAAGCCATATTCGTGGTGGCAATGCCAGTTATTAAATTCCAATAGACGAAATTGTTGCAAATCAAAACAAATTCCCCCGCACTATTTTGATTCTTAGTTTGGTTACATGTACATATGAAGAATGGAGGTCGTCACATCAAGTCATTCTTCTTTAAGAAGGGCTTCTCTGTTATTTTCGTAGCATGAATTTATACGCAAATAGCCAACACCACAGCTGTCACTCGCAAATAATTAATTCCTTAGAAATCAAGAAAGATCTTGCATCAAGCAGTGAACTTAACAGCATCTGTTATTTGGAGCAATGAATTGCAATTGAAGTTCAAGTTACATACAAAGTGAAAGGAGAATATCTGTGTATTTCGCCAGCTGTGTAAAGAACACATAATTAATCCTCTTTGACAGCACGTGATGTAGCTGCAAGTAACGCCCAAAATAGGTGCCAGATGAGATCTTAAGTAAATAAATCTATGGATGATCTTTACCTTCTGAAAATTTCTTAGCAAACTGGCTGACTGGTAGCATACTTAGGGTGTTGATTTTATGAGGCTCTTTAGATGATTATGGTGTAAATCTAATTAATGGGGTGGGGGGATTATGCTCATTAAATCTACTTTATACTCAGTTGAGAATATACGCGCTTATAAACTTTTCTTAGATTAGTAGATAATATGATTGCCAGCGTTATTATTTTGGTCAATTCTTTCACTGAATAAAGCTTAAATGTGGAGACAGAAATAATCATCCCACAGTTGGGAAGCAAATATACTTAAAACTAATCTAGGGATCAATGCGAATCAACTGACTTTTATTAATTAATTTGCTGTATATGAACAGAAAAGAAAGGGAGACAAGAATAAGAAAAATGAGAAAAGTAGATGTTTGTTTGTTTTTTTGTTTGTTGTTTATATAAATTTATACAAAATTTCAAGAGAAAAAACAATTTTTTTGATAATATTACAATAACAGTGAACTTAACGGATGAGGAAGAATAATTAATATACATATAACAGTGAAATTGTTTTTAAAAAATGGTGCCACTAGTGAAAATTTTATTCAAAAAAAGAAAACAACAATTAATTAGAAGACCATATTGATGGTGGTTTGATTTTTACGTTTGCACAAAATTAAATAAAACAAGAGGAAAAATTTTAAAATATAGTGAAGCTTATTAGAAAATATATACATATATATGTGTAAATAATAAAATTTTTTTTCAAATTGGTGATAGTGTAGCACATTCATATTAGTGGTAATAACATTGACATGCCAAAATGACAGCGTAACTAAGGAATACCTATGCACGAAATTAAATAAAAAAGAAAGAAAAAAAAAATTCAAATAATAGTGAAGCTTATTAGAAAATATGTAAAATTTTTTTTTCAAATTGATGATATTGTAGCACATCCATATTAGTAGTGATAGCATTGACATGCCTAATGACAGCGCAACTAGGGAATACCTATTGACAGTAATCAGATCACACATAGATATTTTTAATTGATGTATCAAGATTAGGCACATGTGTACTCATATACATGCATGCATCTCATTCTATATATTAGTGTGTGTGTGTGTGTGTGTGTGTGTGTGTGTGTGTGTGTGTGTGTGTGTGTGTGTGTGTGTGTGTGTGTGTGTGTGTGTGTGTGTGTGTGTGTGTGTGTGTGTGTGTGTGTGTGCGCGTGTGTGTGTGTGTGTGTGTGTGTGTGTGTGTGCATCTGCATTAAGAATTAAAATAAACAAGCATAGTTTTTGAAAATAATATAACAAAAAATATTGCAAAATCAAATAATCAGATAAAGACAGATACATATGAATTACAGAATTATAATTTAAAATAAAACTGCAATATTCATCGTATACCTGTGGAGGAGATTAACAAATAACATAATAAAAATAAAGTAGAAAACTTAAAATAATGCTAATAGGTATATGACATAGGTGTAGGCACATTATGTGACGTCTGTATGCCTGGATGCGTGTGCACATACATGATTGAAAATAAATCTTTAACATTTTTTAGCTTAGCATAGAAAAAACACCAACTTAAATAAACAAAATAATTTAAAATATAATAAAAGTTTATAACATTAAAATAGAAATAGCATAAAACAAATGTTAGAACACAAAATATACTGACACATAAATACAGACGAATAGATAGTTAAACACAAAATAAGTAAAATATTAGACCATTAGTACACATGATAGATATACAAACTTGCAGGCATGCACAGAGTATCTGCGTTTAGTATAGTAATGCACAGGCGCATGTTTTTAGATTACATATACATATATAATATATATATAATATAAAAAATCAATTGAGATATGAAAGTAAGCTTAAAAATACATAAAATGAAACACAGCGTGAAGCGAGCCATTATTTATTGAGCAAAAATTCCAGAGTTTTTTAAAAATAAAAAGAGATTAAATAATATATGTAGAATGAGAATTCATATGGTGGCACCAAATACAAACTAATGACCCAAGATAGTAGAAGAGGCCTTAGCAGGAGGATGGAACGTGACAGAGAGTCCTCCCAAAAGAGATGTAATAAATACATGTGCGTCAAGACAAGACTGTCATCCAAATATGCTGATGAATGATCATGTAATCCGCGAATCGACCTGAAAAATATAGAAAAAACAAAATATCAATATAGGGTAAATCTGTTTACAAA
Organism: Dioctria rufipes; assembly: GCA_963924295.1. Lineage (NCBI taxonomy): Eukaryota > Metazoa > Arthropoda > Insecta > Diptera > Asilidae > Dioctria > Dioctria rufipes. The sequence goes on along the minus strand of OZ002744.1, from coordinate 65,796,517 downwards.
ACTAGTTACAATAGTTTAATAATTTCGTACACCACAATGTACATAGCTAGGCAAATTAATATTTGCCCAAGATGAGGAAACTTCTGATGAGCTCTATTGGCAAAGAGCGAAACATATTAAGTAATCGCCTTTAGGGGCCTACACGGCATACGTCCTTGAAAAATCCATAAAATTGATTAAATGCATATGTTTAACTTCACCCTAAAAGGGAAAATTTTTGAATTTAATCCATTAAGTAGCACAAGATTAATGCAAGAATCTTAATTACACGCACGTACTGTCCTGCCACACGGGGCGATGACAAAATGTGTGTGTGAATAATCATATTAAGTCATAAAGATGGTCAACGTACATATACTGTTCCACCATACATTGCGTACAGTGTATAATATTTAATAACCATAACTTATTCTAATTTACAAATAGCACATATATTTTTTAACTCGCATTTTTTGGAGTAAAACTTGTAACAAATCTAAAGAATGGATCACTATATATATAAAATGCAACATTCATAAATAATAAAGTAACATGTCATAAAAAATTTGAGAATAACTAAATGGAGGAATGATGGGAGTCATTGTCAATAAATAATTGGATTCCTAACTTGCAATATAGGCAGAATTTCATTCCATATATAACAAAATTTGGGACAAATGTTTGCTGAAGCACATAATAGCAACAAGAGGGTAAATAAACATATAAAATTTGAGTAATGCTCTTCGGATAAGACATTACTCCAGCCCTTGAGTCCCACTTCCACTAGGTAACTTGAACGAAACGAAAAACCAAACTGGACATACCACAACAAGATAATACCCAAACAAAACTCAGACACATCATCCACACCTCTTTTTGCAGTGATGTCCTTAGTACTATCATTGAAGAACCATGGTGTCTAAACTTTATTCACGACTGTGGATAATGGTGCACCACTATGTCGTACAACGCTTCGTCATTCTGATCTAGGTAAAATTGCTTAGATATAGAATGACACTGTTCTTGCACTTGCACGTTTTTGTAATTTTTTCAATATAATCCAAACAATATTAACAGAAGTGAAATGACTGCGTGCTACGAAATTGCTAGACAATTTTTATACCCTACTAAGTTTGTCATTCCATTTGTAACACCTTGAAATAATGATGGTAGAGCAAAATGGATTGGACACCCACGTATAATATTAAAAGTTATATTGCTGCGCACGATAACTCGAGAACGCATATACTTAGAGAGCTGAAATTTTGTACACGGACTTCAAAAAAAAAAAAAAAAGTAAAGTTAAGTTCGAAAATGAGACAAATTGGGCAACTCCTTCGTAGGGTTGCCATACAAAACTCTAGTTTTCCACTATATATTTGGACACTGCCTGAGAACGCATCGATATCGAGAGCGGAAATTTGGTACATGATGTTTTCATTGTACTAGGAAATAAAATTTCAAAAATAGATTAAATCGGGTATCTCCTTCTTGGTGTTGCCATATACAGATTTAAGCTTTTTACGTATACTGTGAAAACGATCAGTCCAAGACATTTTTATTGTACTAAAAACTTCTTCAGAATACGAAATCCTATAAAATTGGTTATAATCATTTTTTCACCGCATAATAATTCTTGTTGATAGTTGTCCTTTGGTCCTCTTTGTAGCTTTCTTTCTGTTTCGCTGTCAACTTTTCCTTTACGGATGATGCGTCATAGCCGTACTGCTACTTTTGGAGTTAGTTGTTAGTGTAGGGCATGGGAAGGAGATAGGAGTCGTATACTCTCTGTGGATTGTTCGAAAAGTTTAGGAATCTATGGTTCCTAAAGAATGGGTTCCGTTCAGAGAGGCTCTCTGAGTAATCGTGGCTAAAATGTGATTACCCCCGATGGTAATCACCTTTGTTGTTGCGTGTTGTACATGTAGATGGTAGATGCTTCTAACCTTGGGCTTTATTAAGAGCACGGGTGCAAGATGTTTAAAGTTTGTCGGTATGAGAAAGTCCGGCAGGTTGTTTATTAGTGGATTTTTGGTTATTTGGAATTTCTTGAACTTGCTTGCTCGCAAGTTCGAATAGATACACCTGGATTGGAGAGATGTAGGCTGCCTCGTACACTACTCTGTTGGGAAAATATTTTTCGTTGGTTCATCTGTGGAGTCCCGAGCGAACTCTAAGAATCTTCCTTTCAAGCTTGCTGAGTCTGTCCAATAGGTGGGAGAAGGCGTGTTATAGATAAGGAACCAGTAAGTGATGACAGGTATTATGAGTTGTTTGTACAACAGAAATATGGTCTCAGTTGAGAGTCTGCTCCTGAAGTTAATTAGTGGACTGAGTAAGTTGTAAGCGACATTGGCTTTGTTAATGGTCACCTTAGCGTGGCCATTGAATCTTACAAGTTCATGGAATGTCATAGCCAAGTATTTCAGACTTTGTGTGGATTTTATTTTCCCCTGTTGTAGATGGCCTGAATGGGGTTGGATTTTGAAGCTTAGCGGTTTTGCGTGATATAAGGCTTCCGAATGCAGATCAACTCAGATTTCTGGACATTTATTTTGATTCCCCACTTTCTGTGGTAGAAATCATACTTTTTAAGGCAAAGATTGACTGTATTTGTAGGAGCAAAATTGGGCATAAGTTGAAACCATGATGCTTTGTGCAATTCTTTTATAGCGTCGAAATACATAAGAAGCAGCGCACATACGGTAAAATAAACCCAGTCAACATATCAATAAGTTTTTCCGCATTTATTCTAGATTATGCACATACAGCAAACCAGAGGAGGGGAAACGCAACGGTTTCCGAGATAACGGGACTTGAAGATATTTGGGTCTATTTTTATAGATCACCATGTAATTTCCGACCGTTATATACTATGATGATGATTTAAACTTTGGTAGATAGATAATCATTGGACCTTTCCGATGGTTTATAATCTTTCCCCCTTGTACTCTCCGTTGCAGTTATGGCCGAGCAAAGGTAAAATTTCGAAATTTTTACTCGTTTGCTTTTATTTAACTACTATTTTTATCAAAAAACATGTCATCAATACCAATTTTTCATATTGGATATGAGAAGTCGAAAAGCTTATTTTTAAATTGACCTATGACACTCTGTACCCAAAATGTAACCCTTTCTGCGTTTTTTGCATTTTTTCTTAAGCATATCCAGCAAAAATGTCTGAAAGAGTTCAATAAGTGCCAGAAAGTATGCAATTATCTTTTGGAAAGGACCTTTTTCAGCCATTTTCGGTGGATGTGCTTAAGAAAAAATGCAAAAAACGCAGAATGGGTTACATTTTGGGCTTCTTAAATCAAATATGAAAAATTCGTTATAGTAAATAAAAAAAAAAAACGAGTGAAAATTCCGAAATTTTAACTGTGTTGAGCCATAACGTCAACGGAGATGAGGCGGGAAAAAGGTTATAGACATGGGAAAGGTCTACCAAAGTTTTAAATCATCTTCATAGAATGTTCAGAATTTACGTTACAGGCTGATCTATAAAGACATATCCAAATATTTCAAGTTCCGTTATCTCGGACACCGTTACGATCCCCCTCCCCACCCCATACTGTTTTTTGCTTTTCTAAGCATGACCTATCCATATCCTTCGGGTGCCAGATCATATACGGTACCCTATATTTGAAAAGAGCGACGTTGAAAACGTTTGTATTAAATATTAGATTAAAATTTGTTAAAATGGCGTATAAATTAAAATTAATTCTCAAGTGACGCTGTTGATTTGATGAATTTAGAAAAAGTTAAGGATATGCGCAACACATATCGTTTCCTATGGATTCTTATCCGGTTTAAATTTTATTAAATATTTAAATGTTGTATAATGGAAATGCTCATAAATATTTGCAACAGACTTTTATATGTACGTATAAAGTTCATGCAGAATTCATAATACAATGCTGTGAAAAATTTAGTAATTAAAGGGAAAGCTATTGTGAATGCACTAAAGGTTTCAGCGGAACTCTGCATTATTCAGATGGGAGGCTTTAATAATTTTCTCTTAAATTTCATTGCAATTATCGTTATTGCATCAACTTCATAACCACAATTACATTACCACCGAGTAGTACGTTGTGAACCTTAAAATCACATAAAATCTGCTTCTGTTAAAAATAACTCATTAAAGTTTGCGAAATTTTCTTGTAGGGCATGTTTTGCAATAAAACAGCCTCCATAAAAATTCTATCTTGGCCCACCGCATCACATACAGCAGCAGCTTTTCATTTGCGCCCAGTAAACTACTATTTACGAAAAACTCTCTTTATCTCTCTCTTTCTCTTTCTCCCCTTAGGAGTTCAGATTTCGTACACACTCTGGGCATACAGCGGCCATATGAAGTGCACTATTATTTTCGCTATCCTTCATAGAAGACGGTGAAAATTGGTATCGGGTTAATGACTCGAATAACAGTAAAATGCGTTTATGCAAACAATTTTCCTGGAAAATTACAAAATTACACAATCAACATCGGAACCAGTTCTACCCGACCCCACGTATTTCACCAGCTTTTCATTGTACGACCGAGTCCTGTCTGTCTGTACCTACTTCAATGGAAGTAATATCTGCACAATATCGGAGAATCTAACGGCCTTACCCTGTACCGCAAGGGTTGCAGTTTAGCTCCTGGACATATAGTATATATATTTAGTATATATGTACAAGTTATATGTTATACTATCGAGAGGATGTTGGGATAGTGGCTACTATCATGATGGTGGGCTCATTTTTGTGCCCGGTCATAGCTGACCATGGTAATGAAAGAGAATAAATCGCCCATTTTAAATGGTCGGTGGAGTAGTTTTGAGTCCTGGGTCACTTATTGGAATCAATTATCACAGGAGACAGGACCACTTTAAACTCGGGTGTTTATATCACGTTTTGTCATACAAATGCAGTGGAAATGGAATGACATTGTGTGTGTGTGTGTGTGTGATAGACTCCCCAAAGGGAAGATTTTGTGTGCTGCACAAATTTATTGTGTGGTGTAATTGTTGCCAAGGGGAAGGCATAGCGGATATTTGTAGTTTTGCTGTAATTTTTTCTAGTTTTGATGTTCTCTTGATTTTTGTTTTGTCTAATTAAGTTTATTGGTGAGAATAGTAAAGAGTTATGTGTGTCACAAAACATGACGACCGAAAACTCGGTTTAGGGATTACTAAATTCAAATCGCCACTTCTGAGCCTGTTGAATAGACCAAAATTAGGACAATTTCAGATTTTAGAACTTTCAGGCGAATGCGTTCTTTGGATTATGACTAGTTTCCAAGATTTTGAGCTCGCGTTTTGTTCTAATGGTTAGAAATTTTTTACTTGTTTAACACTGAATTGTTTTTTATACATAATACTTTGTTTTTCCTACCATGTATGTAAAAAATTGGATTACAATAGTGTTTGAGTGACTCATCGATCTCACGAAATACGCGATCTGCGGGCCAATAAAGACAAAACGCTATTATGTTATGCACATGCGTAAAATGGATATTAGACGTTAATCGTTTCATTTAAAATAGGCTCTTTTCTACTCAAAGGGTGTTAATTTTCAGCGGTGTTTGGTTTCAATGATATTCATTTGAAATTCAATTCAATTCTTGGACACTGAATTCGGCCTTTTTATATTTGATTGGTGTAATAACGTTATTATTTGATGTTTTTCCTCAATTTCGGTTAAGTTGCATTATTTGGTTTGGTATTTTAATTTCTGATTAATTGAATTACTCATTAAAATTTTCTATTTTTCATGTATTTCTGTGGTGTGCATAGATTTAGGTAGTTTTTGCTTTGAATCCTTTCAGGCTTGAGAGAAAAGTTTTATATTGTACTTTTCGGTTCTAGGTGTCATTTAATTTAAATGTTCATAATAATTTTGAACAAAAATGAGTTTTTCCTGCAGTTATAAAAACTGTAACAATAGACATACACCAGGTGCTTTTCTCTCGTTTTTCCGAGCTCCCAATGATTACCGGAGCGAAATTTGGTTAAAGCATTCTGGTGATATATACCTTCAAATTGACAAGATATCCTCCCGAAGAATATATTTTTGTGAAAATCACTTTTACGACAAAGATATTAAGGAATATTCAAGTAAAAAATATTATCTGTTGATAGTATTATTGTGAAGTCGTTTGACCCTCTTATTTGGTCTTGTTTTGAAATGAACTGATCATTTTTGTCAATTATATTTCCAAAGTTCTAGACTGCAAACTATTAAAAATCCTTTAGAAATGCTGCCCAACGACCGCGTACGTGTAAATCTGATGAAATTAATATTAGTGTAAATTTGAAGGAAGTCTCTCCAAGTGATTCTTATCAATTTGGAGACGAATTAATAGTTACGAAGGGACCAAATGATCGCACTTGTCTAAAAAAATTTAAGATTCCTAAAACACCTGAAATGGATAAAATACATCAGTGGCAGTTTCCTTCACCCGAAAGGGAAGTACAATTGAAAAGAAAATATGGATGGCCGAGCGTCCATTTGGCCTAATAGAATTTATTTCCCATCGGCTTTCACGTAAATTGCTGCGTATAGATTTGCTCTTGATCCTGCTTAGTCGAATTTTGTCAAGAAGCACCAAAAGTCAAAATAGAAGGGACCAGGATTAGATGATGTTGAAAGTGAGGACACCGTCCCATGCCATTCCACTTCCAATTCATTACTTTGGATATTCTGTGACCACCCCACACTGTTCTGCTATAACGAGCAGGAGCCGCTTCGAACTGGAACTACATGTCTCTCCTAGTAGGTCTATCTTCAATTGAATTCTAGACGGCGTCTTCCACATTAACCAGCTGACCTAATAACTCTTCAAAACCTTCCACATTTTCATTTATTCGTATGATTCGTCCAAAAGTTACATGGATCTACTGATTTAGAAGCCGACTATGGTACTTTCGAATAGGTGTAAAGGCGTTTCAATTATAGAATCCATAAAAAGATGCATGTCGATGTACTCATCAATTGAAAATCTTGCAGGGTTTATTTAACATAGAACTCCCTATGTTGACTTAAAATAAATAATAAGACTAAAAGTAATTACACTGGAATATGAAATGTCTTGATTCAGTCACTTCATGAGAATGCCAATCATACTACTATTTTGTTCTGGCCTCCGCAGAAAGGCGAACTGTTTTTCAACAGCCAGTTTAATTTTAATTTTTTCCATTTTTTATTTTCATATGGCTGACAAGCATCAACATCTGAAGTCTAATATGTGTTATCGTCACGAAAGATACTACAAAATCGCATCTTACTTTCCAAGAAAACTTCAAATCAATACGATTAAATAGCTACTGACCATCTACATATGCAAATTCATCCTGTGTATTTTTCTCTTTAAATAATATACCTACTCTAAAAAACCACAAGCCTTTATTTATTCTTCCTTCATTCAAAATCATCATCCAATATTTCCCTCCGCCCTCAAAACGATAAAAAATTCTAAAATACGAGTACATCTTATATTATATTACTAAAATAATACAGTATTAAGTTTGATGCTCTGATTGTCACACAAAATAAATTTCTGTGCTAAATTCTTTATTTTTAAAATCAATCAATATAATCCAAAACTAATTTTGACTTTAATTTTACATCCATCATACGCTAATTTTTGCTAAAAGGAATATCATCCCTGACATAATTTTTCCCCAGAATAATTTTCATAAATGGGCTACAATCTTTAAAATCAAAGATAATAAAAAACAAGTATAAAAGCCAGAAATCGCCCAAGACCAATTTCTATGATACCTTAGATGAATGCCCGTATAGTCTCGTCTCTGTGAAAGTTTGATTGCGGTTTTTCGCATATATTTCTAGAACGGCTCGTCGGACAGAAAAAAGATTCCGACCAATTTCACAGGATTTCATATTCTGAAGAACTTTCTAGTACAATAAAAACATCTAGGATTGATCATTATCATCATAGTATACGTAAAAAACTAAAATTGTTATATGGCAACACCTAGAATGGGTTACCTGATTTAATCCATTTTTGAAATTATGTCCAGATAGGTATATAGTGAAATGCGAAATTTTTGTACGGCAACCCCACGAAGGAGTTACCCGATTTCTCCCATTTTCGAATTTAAATTTACTTTTTTTTTAAAGTCCGTGCGTAAAAGTTTAGCTCTCTAAGTGAACACGTTCTCGAGTTATCTTGAGGACGGCAGACAGGCAGACAGACGGACCGACGGACATTGACAAAATGATAAAATCATCTAGGCTAGGGCATAACAATGGAAGCGTAGAAATGAGTTTAAAAGTTATTATTAAATAAATAACGCAGGAAACTAAATTGTATTTATGTAATTTTACTCCAATATTCATGTATGTAGATACATAATATTGTGCATAACACATAATAATAATTAACAAACTCATCACTAAAATTTCCTAATCTAGCATTACAATAAATTCCCTAACCGAAAGTAAAATATTCGCAACGTCGAAGAATGTAAGTATAAAATCTTGAACTTTCTCTATTTTGCTCATCTGTTCAAAACGGTACATAGTGCGGCATCTATTGAGAAAACCGTGCACATTTTTGGGTACATCTATTTCTATATAAAATCAATGTATAAAATTAGATCTAGACCACAGAGTATATTAGAGACATCTACCGCAAAATACAGAAACCCAACATCCGATAAAACCATACAATTTAAGACGAAAAATGAAAATTTGCAGTTCACATAAATTGAAAATTTTTAACGAGAATTAAATCTCCTAATTTTGTTTGCCCATAATTGTTAAGTATGCTATTTTGCTTTGTACTTAAACAACTTTCAAATAAATATTGCAATTTCTCGTAGGTGAAATGACGGGAGAAAAAACAAGTACTATTAGAGTCAAATAATTATAAAAAGCGTTAGTAAAAATGAAAAAAACTCGACGTTATTTGCTAGATCTAGGCCTTATGTTTCTAAAACAGTCACAATTTAAAGAAATGAGAATACCTACTCACAGGAATTTGATTTAAAGACTTCAATTTTTACCATTATTTGCAAGTTTCCGAGCTAATATCTCCATTTCAATACACTTTATTTAATTTTTGCCGACGTTATTTACTAGACTTCTTCATTAACTTTAATTTAAGATATAAATCATTATTCTGCTACAAAAAGTTTGCCAGAAATTCGCATTGAAAAATGTATGAAACTTGCAAATGTTGGTACTGACTCCTCTTAAAGGGCTTCAGATAGCACATTGGGAGTAATAGGTCACATTAATGAGGAGAATCTGCAGTTTTATAAAAAAAAGTCATGTTAATGTTTTAAATTTTGATAATTTACAATAGTTTTGTAACTATAATATATAAATTTATGCAGTACACAGCTTTAAACTGAAAACTTATCTCTCTTTTTTATAAAGTTTTATAATTTTATATAACACATGACTTTCCTTGCAATCGCGTAACTCAAATCGAAAAGACGCAAAGTCCCAAAATTCCCTGATAGCTGCGAAATAATTGGAAGGGAAAATCTTCCGCCACCATTTAAATTATTTAAAGTCGATAAGGTTCATTTATAAATTTAAATTTGAATTTTGAATTATAGGAATTAAAATCTCAAAATTTACATATTACATACTGTGAAAACGATTGGTCCTAGATATTGTTATTGTACTGGAAAGTTCATCAGAATAATAAATCCTATAAAATTGATTACAATAATTTTTTCTGTCCAACGACCCGTTACAGATATATATGCGAAAAACCACTTCAAAAATCAAACTTACACAGAGGGGTGACAATATGAGATTCTGTTGGACTCATAAGAATTGGTCTTACACAAATTCTAGCTTTTTCACTTGTTTTTATGGAAGATGTGATTACCTTTATTAATAAGTAATAACTTTCTTGCTGATAGTCCTCATGAAACCCTGAAAGAGATGTGCACCACAACATTTCCATCCCGAATAATTTTTTATTAATGAGCACTAAAGAGCAAGAAGCAAAACTGGATAGTGTATTGGATTGGCCCATGCAAGGATAGATTGTGTTTATAAGAAATATCGTCTTTTGATCAATTTCTATATTGGAAGAGAGAAAGTTAGCTCAAATTACAAATGCATACTCGGCCTTGCATAATACATATATGCCGTAATTTAAACGTACCTACCTTTCTGTGAGGAGCTAATTCAATGTAATAACTGTGATTTATATATAAAAGCTGAAGTTTTGAGTGTCACACTAATGTAATTATTGATATGAAAAATAGTTCCAATATGTTCCAAAGTCTCCATGGATCATTCTTCGCGCTATAGGTACACGATAACCTCATCATTTTCCCCCTTTGCTGCCATTTAAGTATGGAAAGCGTTTTACAATGGGCAATATTATTTTTCAATATTCTCCATCTATAGACATATGATAGTACTCATTTGAAGCTAACAATTGTTAGTTCGAGATTGTCAAAAAGTTGACCATCATCGTTTTCCTCTGCCCATTCATATACCATTCGACGAAATAAGTAATTCTAATAACAACGGAAGATGTACTTAGGTAGAATACAATATTAGAAATAATTTAACAGAATATAAATTATAGAAATACAGCTAGGTTAGGCTAGGTTTAGACTAGATACGACTAGGTCAGCAGCCCCCTGCGGACACCGCGACCAGAGTTGATCTACTGTGTCCTCCCCTAGACTGGTTAGGCTAAATCTAACCTTTTTATAACCTCTATTATTGCCCTTGGGCATTGATTTTATACATATAGATATGCCATCGCCGCGCACAATATGTTGTTACCTCTTCTCACTGAGTCGCCACTGTGGTACTTTATCATCTGCTCACAAAACCGTTCGCCATCTGTTAGCAAAACATGGCAAATATGAGGATAATAAGTTGTCTTCGATAATAAATAGCGCCATATCACAGCAAAGAATTCAATCTAATTTTGTTTTTTCCGTCTTTCTTTATCTAATGATGTGTAGAAATGTGGAAAAAATCTGTAATAAAGAAATTTAAAGGCATATCTTGATTAGTATCAAGATGATTAATGATTTGGCAAATTTGTATGATACGTGATTTAAGTGAAAAGAATTTCATACTTCCCTTTCGCACCAGAAAGTTGCAGAACAGACAAAACTCTTATCTAGGCACTGTGGGCTTCCAAGAAATTTTTCGGTCGGATTTTCGATAGAATTTCTGCGATCTGCCTTTTCACATCTGGTTGTTGGCTGGTACATTGATTTTTCGTGAATAGTTTGGAATATTTTCCGCCGAGCAATTTATCTCATTTGATGAAATTTCTTGGAATTTTTGGTTCGGATCGCGGTATACAGAAAGCAATATCTTATGAGAATGAGCGTGAATCCTAGATGAATCTAAATACTAAGGTTGCCCTTCTGTTTGTAACACATAGAAATAATGACGCTAGAGCAAAATGGATTGGACATTGGACCGTAACCCCCGGAATATAATACAACCCATGAAGTCGCCGAAGGCACCGACACATTAAAAGGCCTTAACGTGCCGGGTACAGCTTGCAGTAAGTTCTCACTCTCACTGCTTTTTGTATACTCGTCATGGAGAAAAAACTAAAAGTTCATCTTAAACAGTTCCAAAAGCCCAAAACTGTCGCTCCCACAGCAAAATAAAGTTAAAAGAAATTTCAGCCAAATATGTTTTCTTTCTAATAGTTTAAAAAAAAGATAGCATGTAGAAAAAATTTACGGAAGTTATAGCGTTTGAACAAAATACAAGCAACTTTTATATGAAGAACTCCTTCAGTATGACAAGGCAACAAGACTGTGGATGTCGCCTGCTGACCGGCCCGCTGCTCTCTTTTTTCGACTTTGTTCATGGCTTGTATCTTGCGGGGGTTGCGATTGGACCCATGCATAAAATCAAAAGTTATTTTGATTTTTGCATGTCCGTCTGCTGTCCGTCCTCACGATAACTTAAGAACTCCTGTATCGAGATTCAGCTACGTCGAAATTGACAAAAAGTGAGTGAAGTGAGTCACTTTTCTGCAAATTTGATTCTGCTAAGAAATTCACTCACTCACTTCACTCACCTTCAATTTTGCGGTGAGTTGAGTGTGAAATCGTCGAGCAGCGACTTTATTTTAGAAATGGTAAGTACGTATAGTAATTATTTACCACTAATAAATTGTAACTCGCTATTTGCATACTAGACAGCTCTAATTGACGGACTACAATAAAGTTATAATGTATTAGAGGGGATGCTTGTTAGTGCACAGGGACCCCAATGCAGGGGAGAAAAGAGCTGAAAAATTAAATTCTTAGAATATGTTATATTATATTCTTCCTTATTATCTGCATAAAATGTTTAGAGGACAATATTTCGCAGCCGCGTTCATTTTCACACATAAAAAAGCCAAAAAGCTGTAAAAATGACATTCGAAGTTAATATTCGAAAATACTCACTTCACTTTTATTTTCAAAAGTGAGTGAAAGAAGTGACTGAAGTGAATCACTCACAAATAGCTGAATCTCGGTAATGTATTTAGAAAGCTGAAATTTTGCACATAGGCTTTTAAACAAAAACGCAAAATTTAGTTTGAAAGTAGGGCAAATCTGGTAACTTTTTCGTACGGCTGCCATACAAAAATTTCATTTTTCACTACATATTTGGACAGTGCCTGAGAACGCGTCAACGAAGAGAATTGAAATTTTTTGCATAGTGTTTTCATAAAACCAGTAAATACTATACAATTTCAAACTACGGACAAAATCGGGCAACCCCCTCTTGGTGTTGCCATACAAAAATTTAGGATTTCTACGTATCCTGTGAAAACAATCAGTCCTATATGGTTTTAATGTACCGGAAAGTTCGTCAGAATATGAAATCCTATAAAATTGGTTGTAATCATTTCGACGAATCGTTCTGGAGATATATTCAACAACCACTTCAAAACTCAAACTTGCGCAGATGGGTGACTATACGAAATTACAAATGAGCATTCATCTAGGGTATCATAAGAATTGGTCTTAGGCCAATTCTAGCTTTTTTACTTGTTTCTTATAAATTGATGAACATTTTTCTTCAGAACTCTTTTGCATTATTGGTTGCCGAGAACGATCTAATAAAGTTGAATTGTTTCGGGTGCGTGAGACTAGATAGAACATTCTTTTGATTTACGGATGGCTCCAAAACAAATGAGGGAAATGGGGCAGGAGCATATTGTTCAAGACCTCGGGTCGACATATATGTAATTAAGCTATAAATTATTAAAAATATCAAGAGAACCTACAGGAACAAAAATATCTATTATATCTTTTCTGATTGCAGAGCTGCATTTCTGGCTCTTCAATCAAATAGATTCAACTCCAAACTGATTTGGGACTGCCTGCTGGAGTTAATTAAATTAGCGCACTCCAATTTATTTGCACAAATATGGGTGCCTTTACATTGCAATATCGCAGACAACGGTATAGGGGTCCAACTAGCCTGGAAAGGATCCGAAATGGAATTCCTACAGCCAATACCCTTCAGTTACGCTGCCTGATGAGAGGGGCTGCGTTTACCTGTGCCCTTTCCGTTACACAGGTGAAAAAAGTAGTTTTTAAAATGATTTTAGTTCGATTTTTTTTTCAATTATTTTCATAAACATCGAACAATATAAATTTACTATTTCCAGACAGTTTTCTCATTGCTGGCACCGTTCTAGACGTTTTCTTTTTTTTTTTTCGTTAAAAACCAACGTCTTGAAGGCCGTACTCTTACACATTTATTCCCTATTACACTCCAATCGATTTGGCTGTTGACAATCAACCGAATTTCTGCCTGACAAATTAATGTTGTTCCTTCGATAACAAAACCAGCTCGTATAAAAATAACAGCCATAATAAAATTTTATTTTTTTTATTTAGTTTTATCGAAAAAAAAAGCGTCTGGCACATACTAGCATAAAAAAACTGTCTGGGAATAATTAGATTATTCAATGTTTATATGTTTATAAAACTAACAAAATAGAAAAAAAGTCGAACTAAAATCATTTTGAAAACTGCTGCAAACCCTCTCACCAAAGAGATGGGTCGCGTGCCTATTGAGATGGTGACGTGGGTAGCTCTCGTACTATACGCAAGAATTGTTAATGATTTGCAACTGGCTGCTACGAAACGAAGCTGTTGGCTGAAAGGAGCCATTGCAAAATTGACGCGATTTTGAAATTAGAATAAACCATTCCTAATTTGAAAATAATTTATTTATTTTTTTAAGGTACCTATAAATTATATAAGTTACTGGAATAATAATATATATATATATATATAATATGTATTAAATTACATATGCAATAATTTAAATAATAATTTCTTGTAGAACAGAAGGAATACAAACTTCACCAAAAAATATCTTACGAAGTAGGTACTTCTCTAAATATATATCTCATAAAAAGCAAATTTATTGAGAAAAAATCTGAAATTCCTTTGAATTCATTTAAATTCCTTTATTACATTTTTCCACATTCCTAGGCATTGTTGATAGGGAGGAAGAAAAAAACATTTGTTATCGAAGATAACTTAATATCCTCGTATTTTACAATGTTTTCTAATAGATGGCGCCGTCCGTAAACATGATTTCAGTTATTCCGTAAAAATTTCGCCTCTGTTTTCTAATTTGGTACATGAAGGCCATCTGTCGAGAAGAGGTGACAGATTTGGTGGCATATCTTTATGTATAAAATCAATGCTTGGGGTTACTTGCATTTGAAAACATAAATATTTTCATAGTGTTTTGCCACCATAAAGATGTAGGCGTGGGAGTGGGACACTAAAACATTAGATGCTTGGAGCGATCATTTTCCTCTTTGCCCATTCGATACAGTTCGCTGTTGTATTTGTCTATCTTCTTCAAAACCTACCGGAAGGGTCTATATTCACTGAACAGTTGATCGATGTGGGTCTGGAGAGGAGTAAGGTGAAGAATTCCTTCACTTGGGTTATACCGGGCGTGCTATGCCAGAGGAGATTCAGTTGCCTGCCTTCCCATTTTGTACTTACATACTTACACCGTCTAGTGGGTTTTCGGTATATGGCCTACCATATATGTATCTGTTGAGTATGAACTAATATATGGATTGTCGGCTCCGGTTTAAGCCAGGCAAAACCCTCGAGAATACTTCGCAAGCCATGAAACAGACTCGCTCCCTACCACATGCGAGGCCTGACGTAGTCCTTACATTATAAAATATTTGCCGTGCTCTTATGTAAAACTGACAAAAGTTTGATTTGAATAGCTCCCCCGCTCTAAACTACTATTCATACAGAAAAATGGTGTTCTGATAATCTTAAGCTTGCTTTCTTATCTTCCGAACCGTAATAAAATTTTCAACCTTTCCTAACAAAATTATTTAAATAAATTTATCTTAACCAAATGACTACGATTCCTCAAACAAAAATTCTCAGCTGAGTAATCATTGTAATGTCGCTGTGCCGTCATGGCATGCCGTGGGCTGATGATATCGAATGTAGCTGCCTACAGATTCGGACTACGGCTGCACATACACGCATGCAATTATCACTCAGCTTAGAGGTATTGAGCGTAAAATGGTAAGGTTAGTTTGTAATCAAAACTATTTAATTATTTTGTTAAGTAAGGTATATCATAAGTTTAGCCTATGGGAAGGTAAGGAGCAAAGCTTAAAATTACTGGAAGACTATTTTCCTGTATGGATAGTAGTTTAGGCTCTATGGCATATATAAAGCCAATGTTTAGCACTTTTCCATAAGTATCAATATAAAACATTTCAGAAAACGGACTAAGCACCCACACATATAAATTTCTGTTTAATGGCTTGGGAAGTATTCTCGAGGGTTTTGAGCCAGGTCGTTCGCGTTTTACACATACATATTGCTTCTTTGTGACATGTAAAATTTTAACTAAAACTATTATTTGACAGTCATTCTTTCGGTTCATTGTGTTAATAGCTAGTGAATTCCTGGTGATATATTTTACAGTACCTAATAGCATACCCAGATATCGACGGTAGTACTAGTACTAAGAAAGTGATGTATGGAAGAGCTCATAGCAAACCTCCATAACTCACTGATTTCGGCTAGATATATCATGCGTACAAACCAAAAATGTTTTTCAATATAGTCAAAAATTTCTTTCTTCCATAAAATTTAAATCGACCCTATTTCTTGAGAATTTGCGTGCATTTGTGCGCGGATTTTTCTGAGACACCTTTCTTTATAAATTGTTTTCAATGCAGGAAAGAATTTATTTATATCTTAGAATTGAAATCCACCATATTTCTTCAGAATTTGTGTGCATTATTGGTGGCTGTAGACGGTCCGCACAAATTCCGTCTGTCGTCTTGAAGGATTATTTGTCTGGAAAATGTTGGAGGGGGGGGGCGTGAGGAGAGTAAACACATTTAACAGGCGTACACAAATTATCTTTAACTCGTGTGAGGGGATCTTTCGTTAAGTTTAAATATCCAATTTACCGTAACTATAGTGTGCTATGGATCGCTCATTCGCAAGAACGCGATGTGTCGAAACAATTAAATTATTACTAAATGATTGAAAGTGCAATGTAAAAATTAAAATGGAATAAAAATGGTACTGTGAATTAATAGAAGGCAAAAATCTTCAATTACATCAACTTCCATTTGTCAATTTTTTCACTGTTACCACTCTTTAAAATTGAAAACATTAAATATCAAGATATAACTCTTACGGACTGTGATAAATATTTAGACTAAAAATATTAATTTTTCGTAAGTAAACCTCAGTCTCGTTTAATTTCGTAAAGTTATTTACTTCTGTTATAGTTCAGCCTAGTTGTCAATGACTTGCACTATATAGGTGCAATACAACCAACTTTTTGCTCTTAGTTTGAATCCCGATATTTATTTTCATATCGACTAGTCAGGTAGGCCGAAATTCCTGAGAGTTCTTGCAATTATTCCTTATTTTGCTGTATATGCACTGTCGTTCTTTGCATTCCATGGACTGAGTTTATTAGAATAAGTTGAAATTTCACAGTGCACAGTGCTCCTAATCATTCTACTGTTATGCCGTACTTGCAATTTTAATGAAATTTCAATGAAATTTTTATCTCAATAAGTATTTTATCATATTTAAAACATTTCTGATGTGCGAAACAATAGCTGTGTTTGTTTGTCTACCTTATTCTAGAACTTCCAAATACTTGAGAGAACAAATTGTTCTGTCGATTGTAGGAACTTTTTGTACCTTTCCCTTCATTTAAATCGTTTCTATGAAAATGTATGAAGCGTTCTTTTTGTATCTTTTGTTCTGCCCTGTTCTGTGGACACAAAATAACACAGATAATATCTTTCGAGTCCATTTTTTGTTTGTTAAAATTTGCAATTTTCTTAAATGCGGAAACCAAAAAAAATGCCAAAATCTACCTAATTTGGTTGTGGCGATTAGTGATACCCGCAGGCGTTATTTTCCTAAATCTGCGATTTGTACTCATGCTAATAAATTTTGCCAAAGTGTATAATTTTGTATGCCTATCCAGCTTCACCCTTCACACCCAACTCATCTCGTAAGATGACAGACAGAATTTGTGCGGACCGTCTACAGCCACCAATAATGCACACGAATTCTGATGAAATATGGTCGATTTCAATTCTAAGATATAAATCAAATCTTTCCTTCATTGAAATCATTTTATGAAGGTATGAGACAAAAATCCGCGCTTATGTACACCTAGGTACGCTCATAAAAATTTTCAGTTAACAATCCCAAGCAACCAAATCAATCCAACTTACACGAAACCGAGACTGTCCAGACTCAACTTATTCGAATCGTGTTCAGCCACCAATAATGCACACAAATTCTGAAGAAATAGGATTGACTTAAATTCTATCTAAGAAATGAGTTTTTGCCTATATTGAAAAACATTTTTGGTTCGTACCCATGATGTATTTAGCCGAGATCAGTGAGTTATTAAGTTTTGCTATGAGCTCTTCCATACATCAATTTCTTAGTACTACCATTGTGTTTAGAGTATATAGTGAACGCAAGAATGGAAATCGGCTGTTGGGTACACTGCTCGCTAGAGGCGCCACGTCGCTGTACTATCCGAGACTCAAGCCTATTCACTACCCCAGCCAGTTGCCTGGCGCTGCCATGCTCCACTCACACTTCGGCACATATTCCGTGGCGTTCTCGTACCGTCGTCTGTCAGCGGTGTTTGCGTGGCTTCGTTTTCTACTTTGCATGGAATAGTGACGAGACGGGCAAACAATAATGATGTTAGTTGATGTGATTAATTTTCTCGTTGAATTGCTCTAATTTTGTTAGCAACGCTGATTCGTTAGAAGAGAGTCCATGACTTCGTTCTTGGAATAATTTATATATATGTATGAATATACCAATTTTTTCTTCTGTTCTGGCTCGTACTCACATTCTGCTTTCCCATTTTTATTGTTTTTTGTTAATATATGTACGTACATCCTTAGATATTCTTTTTGGTAAAATATAGGTAAACTAGAAATATTTCGTGGAATTGAAAACTGAGTCGAGCATATGGGTAGGCTGGTGTAGTTGATAGTAAAGGGTTTTCCAATATGAGGTGTTATTTTGATATTCAAAGAAAAATGCCATTTTTTGAGATAAATGATCGGATCTTTATTTCATTATAAAGAGATGCCGTTAATAATGGAAAATAACATCAGCCAAATGACCACCACGACCACGCCTATAGGACCATACCTTTTCATGAAATTTTACCTACCTCAAGATTTTTAAAATCAATTTATTTGTTTGTTTGTTCTAATATACACAAAAATTATTTTCTTAAATTCCAGAAAATTTTCTAATATCAAAGTTTGCAAAAGCGACTTCCGCCGACATACATAAAACTTTGTCTCAATGCCATTTTTCTAAATGATTTTCCATAAAGCTGATAAAATACCAATCGAACTACCTTCTTCTGTCAATTTTAAAAACGCGATGGAAGGGAGGCTTGCATACAAGCTGTACTTCCTCGTGTAATCCCCAGGTCTATCTACGTAAATGTATATTTTCTTATCATGCTTCCTTCAATATAAAAGAAACCCTTAATTAGGTCTTCATTCATATGCAGCCTCAAAAATTGGAAATTAAAATCCACAAAAACAAACGTCATGCAAAAATATGTTAAAGATTCCCTTCTAAGAAAACATTCATTTACTCCTCTGTTTTTCTTAGTACATAATTATGAAAAAGTCAGTGATCCCAAAAATCCGCCACATCAATGCATAGCTAAATTAATCATTGTCATTGTACCCGTTTCGCCCTTCAATCTTATTCTGTGCAAAGTAAGTGATGGGTGAAGCCACCACACAAACACGAAACAGCGCCTATGGTACGGGAAGGCAACAACGAACGAGAAGAATATGCAAAAACAGTGACGCGATGCGCAAATCTAGCTGCACTGCAGCACGAACAAGAACCAAAGAGTAAATTTATATCATCAAATTTAATGTGAACAGAGAATTGCTTCAATTCGGTACATCTAGAGCCATCTATTGAGTTGTGAACTCATTGCCTCTGCGTTCACTATATACTCTAAACACAATGGTACTACCGTCGATACTTGGTATTTCTTGTCTGTGCTAATAGTGTAGAGATGAGTTGAGATAAAAAAAAAAAAAAAACCGCCTCCGTCATTTAAAAGTTAGGTAGTATTCATATTAAACTTATTCCTGTTTTCATTTATTTTCAGCTAGTAAAATATTTTTCTTTCCGAACAATTTTAGACTGTTTTTTCTGTGGACATACTTCCATATGACTCATAAGTAGCTTTTTTTTTCAGTTCTCAGTCCTTTCGTCTAAGTCCATTTTCTCAGCACTACTATCCTCCAAAAACGGGTCCTATCCTAAAAAAAAAAACATGCACAAAGAATCTAAACGAAACTATACTATAAAAATACTTATTTGCTGCCTTCTTCTGCTTCAGCGAGCAGTCAACATCTTTACAACTATACGCGCCATCTAATATATACAAAATTATTATTATCAATATAAATAAAAATCAATTGCCGCATGTACTTATATTACATCATCACCTGAGAAGAGCCCGACCGATTTGGCTATTTTGTTTTTATTGTATTCGTAATTGTCAGGACAAGGTTTTTTTAAGGGAAAGAAATATTAGAATCGGCAACCCCGTCATGGTGTTTGGAAACTGTCTGAGCACGCGTAGACGTGGAGAGCAACATTTTTTACACGGCGTTTTTAAAAAAAACATGTAAATTTAAAAATTAAATCGCCCTCCCCTACACTAAATTGCACTAGCTACACCACTGAAAATGTGTTTTTTTTTCCATTTTAATATGCATAAGGACTACATTTTTATCAAAAAATAATGTGAAAATTGACCAGAAATTCAAAATTAATGTGTGCATGAAGTGGTTTTAAAGAATATTAAAATTTATGTTACTTATCTGTGAGAAGCGCAGATTTGGCACCAGTTTTGAGTGAAAATTTCTTCTAATTTTTGTCTTCTTTTTTGTTATGATCAATTTGAAGCACAATATTCTGAACACAAATATTAGAAAACTGTTTTCTTTGTGATCGATCGAAACCACGAAATTATTCAACTATTTCGAATTTGTATTTCTCCTGAGGATTGGGATTATTAGAACATTTTAGATGCGCATCAACTGCTTCTCTATTGACTTTCTTTTTTCTTTTCTGAGCATTGCTAAGATAAGCGTGATTTTGAAAGGTCAATTGAATTTGAATTTATTATTTTATTTCATTTATATTATTTATTTTTATATTATTCTGGTCGTTGGCAAATACAAACGCTTTATAAATCTTAGAAGAAAAAAATAAATAAATTTAAAGCAAATAAAGCGATAGGAGTTTGGATTAAATTAAATGAAACAGAATTTCAACGATTAATTTAAATAATAAGGCAAGAATAGGGTTTTGTTTTATTATAGAGAGATGTGATAGAAACTACTGAACAATTTATGTAACACAAATTATATGTATGTAATAGAAGAGCAAAATAGTTGATAGAAGAGACAGAAGAATGAAAGTAAGATATTTGAGCGTAATATCAGATAGCAGGATCAGGGTCAAGTTAGTAATTTTTTAAATAGGCTGTTCTAGCCCGTGCGTTGTATAGCCACAGGAAGACTCTTCGAAAAATGAGCTTTTAAAACGAAATGAAATCGTTTCAAAACAGAGTAGATCGGGTATAAATGAGCTTATGAAGAAACTCTCCGATCTAAATATTTATATATAGAGCAGCCCAGAACAGAGTATCGGAAAGAAGAGCCATGATTTGATCTTCCCAGACCACAAATAAATCGAATGCAGTCGTAGTATCCAGCATTTAGTTTTCTTCGACACTTGAAATCGAAATGCGAGAAGATAATACACTCACCGGAAAAGTAAGGAGGAAGGATTTAAAAAATCTCAAACGCAAGGCGGAATGTGTATTTCGCAAACTAAAGACAAAAAAAAAAAACGACAGAAAAATACAGATATAAATGGTGTCTTGTTTTTTTATTATCCAATTTTCACTACCTATATCTTTCTTTACATGTAATTCTGGTGATAATCCACCGATGAGATTTTATTTAGATCTAATTTGATAATTTCACCATAGCATAACGATACGACTTACATCAGTTGAGGTTTCTGACTAGGATACTGCAAACATGTTATTATTTATGCTACGGATTCCTTATGAAAGAATGCTGTCAAAATCCTAAAAGCCTTTTCGACATCTAATCGGAGTATAAGCTCGACATCATGGCAGCAGAATCTTTCAAGCCAATTGCAATAACATACATATAAAGAAAAAGAAGGTTTCCATGTTTCAAATACGTCTCCAAGAAGCAGCTTAGTAGCGAGATACCGTTATGGGGACATATGAGTGTATCTGCGTAGGTCTTAAATAAAACTAATACAATCATTGAATGCAACTATTATTTTGCTGGACCATACAGAATCCAGAGATGAGAAAATAAGGCATCCATTATTGAAATGGGTGAGCACTAGCAATTTGAATGCATAAGGTTGATGACAAAATACTAGCAGATAGCCAAAGACAACGAGGGTCTGCATAGATTTTGGATAGTGTGGCACTTATATGTTCGCAGCAATTCATATGGCAATAAAGGTACACCCCAAGATTTTGAGCGTCGCTTACATATGGAATATTAGGGCCATTAAGTAGAATTTCTGGCAGTGAAGGAGAATCAATTAGTCGTGGGTAGAATGCAATGGGATTTATGAGGATTAAGATTTAAAACATTGTCAATCGACTAGAAGTGAATTTTCTTGAAGTCAGAATTAATACAGTTTATATAATTTTCAATGAGACATATGTGATGAATAAAATGAAGCTAGACATCTTCCGCATACATGTGAACTTTCTTCAGGAAGGAAAATCGGCTAAAATCTGCTAAAGAAATTTAAAAAATCGACTAAAGATCAGAAAATTGCAAATTCCATTCTATACAAAATAATGCAAACTCCTCGATGGATTGTAAATGCAAAACCAGCAGCGCCGAGAGTACTATCGAGTGGTGTACTCTTTTCCTGATTCAGAAAACTTTCTCGGGACGTTTTTGTCGTCGGAAAACCCATTTTCATGCACTCGGGCTACATACACCCAACTTACTACATTTCGCATATATTTTTTCCATTATTTCGTTCAGGGACATTAGTGTTCTGTTATGAACATTTTTCTCATAGGAAGTCATTTTCCACGGCGCACCAATTTCGCACAAGCGAAAGAAAATCCACATTTTCATCCACGAAGTGGCTGAAAATACATCCGATCGCCAAAGCACTACATCACACCAAGTGAAGTTTGCGTCAATTTTCGGCTGAATAAATATCAAATTCGGCTAAGAATCGGCTTTCGGCTAAACTAAAATTTTTTCGGCTAATGAAGTGGAAAATCGGCCAAATTAGCCGATTTTCGGTTCAACTGACAACGCTGTAACTAAGTTAACAGCAGAAAACAGAACGGCTCAAATCGTCAAAACATCTTTGTAAGCAACCAAATGTTTGTGATTCACTCACACAACTCAGGAACAGTTTGCCAACGGTACGAAGAGGATATGGTTTTATGTGTCGCTTTTTTTGCGATCCGTTTAGGGTTCAAGACCCTTGCCAAAGAACAACGATTGTTATTGTTGTTCGTTGCCCTTGCTACCTTGTCTTAATTTTCTTTACTGATTTTATTGGAAATTGGACAAAGTAATTGCATATGGAAGCGAAATATGGCATACCTATATGACATGTCGCACAAAGTACAGTGAGAATAATTTCAAAAGGGAAATGTTGTGAATTGTGTGTGCATTTAATTTATAAATTTATTTATTTTATGAATCCATAAAATGCTTATATTCACCACAGAGAAAAATTCCTTGGGATAAAACATTGAATTTTTCTCTTTCCTGAATATTGCAATTTTCTGAATTCATCTCTGCAGGGAACGCTATTAATAATGGATTGCTTCTTTGATGGGAAGCATTTTGTAGTTTTGCATTTATTTCCGAACTTTTACCGTAGATTTTCTATATTTACATTACTAGTGTTACGCCTAATGCAATTGTGGAGTTTATGTTTAAACATAAGTACATAAGTGAATAAAATTATGTTGTCAACCTGCTCAAGCGGGGACCTTATCCTTCTATTGTAAATTATAAAATCTTGTGCCACTATACCAAACGCGCGTTCAACTATTCCTCTTGTTCGAGATAACTTCGCATTAACATATCGCCTAAAAGCATCTCCTTGAAGTTGTGTATCTGAAAAGAGGGTATTGCTTGGAGGGAATTTCTTCAATTTTAATATGCTTCGTCGAATTAGTTTTTCTTCTGGTAGGTACATTTAATTTATAACTATCAATTGCTTTTCCCAGGATAGACTTAGAAAAAATTCCACCATCACTATTTTTACCATAAGAAGACTGAAGCGAAAAGTTTTTTTTTTTTTATAATTAATAAACAGAGAACCGCTATTATCAGGCACTGCAATAACTATATTTTATCCCGTCTAATGCACCAAGGCAGTTTGTAAAATTCCAAGTGGTCCAAAAGTCCTCTGTAATATTTCTCAAAAGGCTTTCCATTGGAGTTGGCAAAACAATAGGCATTAAAACTTTTACAGTAGTCTTACAAACTTCTTCGACAATCACAGACACTGCAGAATGACGGAGCTGGGAATGTTATTGTTCGAAAAGAGTCCCCGTGTTGCTAAGAGCTTAAAAAACAACAAAATTAAAGATAACCAATTAAATTAACAGAAATTATTTAAGGTATACGAAACTAATCGAATTTTCTCTAAAAAAATATTTAATGTGAAGTCATATAACTTTTGATTACATTATAATTATTCTAATTCTTATTTCACAAACTCTTGCCTGCAAGAAAACATGGGCAGATCTGCGAGTTTCCTACAGACACTTCACGGAGAGAAAAAAGTTGTTGATTCAACCAAAATCATTGTAAATTCTTCAAAAGAGTGCTTTGATTTTCAGCCAAAAATAAAGTTGTTAAAATCACAATAAATAATAATTGTTGGATTAACAAAAATATTTTCTCCTTCACAATTTCAAATATTGTTACATCAAAAATTATCGATTGTCGAAACAACAATTTTATTGTTAAAATAAAAATACTTTTATTAATTCTACAATAAAAATGCATTGATTCAATAAATTATATCTGATAAAAGTGAATATTGAATTGTTGAAATTACAAATGAAATGTTAAATCAACAACTAACGATGGTAAAATGGAACGTTCGCAGTTTAAAATAAAAATTAAATTTTAAATTATACTGCCTGCATTCATGTCAACAAAAATGTTTGCGGGCATTTTGGATACTGGATTTGGGGTAGCGAAAAAATTTAAAAGTAAAAATATATAAAATTGAAAAATCCCAAATTTATTATTTTTAGTATTAAAAAAAGAAATTAAGCATTATAAAGAATGTACATACCTACTAGAAAGATATTAATTTTGTACACAAAAAGTTTTAAGTTTCCAACACTATGTATATTCCATATTTTAAAACTATTACACTATATATATATACGTCATAGACACTTGAATAAAATATCAAAAATTAAAGCACTCACGTGGATAACAAAGGTCAAAGACATTATATACTTTCAAACATAAATCAAAAGAGCTCAATATTGAATGTTGTATGTAAAGAATTTCATCTACGCAAAAAATACAAAATATTTCTTTGGACGCTCTTCCTCCATCAAAATTACAACCAAAGGTTTAAATGAAGAATTCTTATATTTACACGCACTTAATAATATCGTCACTTTCATCTTCTGCAAATAGAAACATTCAATTTACCGATTCTTGAATGCAGGATTTTCAAAACTGGGGTCCATTTGGGCCTTTTATTTGGTACCTTGATGTAGGTAGCAATAGCTGATACAATAGCAAAAACCCTTTTATATTTATAGAATCTGTAAAGTAAAACGTAATTATGGGCATTGTTGGAAATAATGAAAAAGAAACTAACATACCATCTTCGGTTACATCAACAGGAATATATTTTTTTTTTTTCTATAAAAACAGCGTTCTCAATATTTTTTGGCTTGTAGTTATCCCAATTTATGAGTAGGTTACAGGAGTCCTTTACGAAAATATTTTAAATGTCGACATCAATCTATAAGGCAAATTTGTTAGACAAAAATTTTGTTAAATTTTGCTACCTCCGAGTTGGTTGAAATCACATCTAGAACTGAAACTGAGTGATCATAGCGATAGCAATAAAATAATGTCATACACCCACACTTATGCCTTTTGCATGAATGGGAGAAAAAGTTAAAATTAAATTTTCAATTGTATAATTTTATTTTTCTCACATTTTGAGTAGATTCATCAATTTTATTGATTCATTTTACCGAAAAGTAATAGTTTTAACAATTTTAGTTGTTAAATGGGGTTCAAGGTCAGAATTTTGAGATAATTTACGTTTGACAATTTGAAATTGTCAAATCTACCAACGTTTTCTCTCCGTGTTGGTTAAAAGAGAAAAGGAAAGTTAAAATGAACAGTTATCACTGCTATCACACACAAAAAATGAGAGATTTGAAGACAATAGTATCTCAACCTAAGACTTTCTTATCCATTTCTTTAACTGATCTGAATGAAATTTACACGTCTGATTCGATGACACAGGAACAACAATATGCACTTAATACAAGTATGTTACACCATGCGTAAAGTACTTTTCATGAAGTCGGTGAATAAGGAAGCTATTCCAAGACCTTCTAAGCATTCCAAAAACTTAAAAAAAAACGGAAACTGCCTCTGCTGATTTAATGAATCACTTATTAATAGCTAAAGAAAAGAGCAACATCAGAGCAATCTTTTAATGTAATTTTTCTCATCTATGACAGATACTGTTCTAATATTTTCGCCATATAACCAATGCAAAGCCAAAGCAAAAGTATTTTCTATGGTTTTAGAATGGAGAACGAGGACCTTGCTGAAAATAATAATATGCATTTTCGTCCAATTCCTGGACTTAACCACTAGATATTAACTTTTTGAGAACTATTGCGGTCATTCCACCATCAATTTATTTTCTTTTTTGACGAAAGTCAAGTAATTATTAGATAAAGATACAAAACCCCTTACCATCAGTTGTTGCCCGCCTCCTCCTCTGTGTATCCGCCCTTGGATGGCTTCTGCTATTATTTATCAAAGGCACCAACTTCACCACAGATAGTTTCACGAACATTAGTCAACCGCAAAACATAGAGCAAAAATTATCGCAACAAGTTCGAACTGAGCTCAGAATTCGGATTTGGCTTGTCGTCTCCACCAAATCAGAACACTATAAAAAGGCGAGCAGATTGCGTACTTTTCTCTTTCTTGACCGAGATGTTGAAGTATCAATATCAAGATCAAGTTCCTATGCATTACTCGATTCACTCTGCTTTGCATTGAAAGGCATTCTCGGCTGGGCTTTGGACCTGCAAACATTGCTATTGATGTTGTTTTGTGGCCTCGCATTGAGAGGCATTCATAGCTGGGCTTTGGAGTGCTTAGCATTCATATTGTCTTTCTGTCTCCTGTGTGGCGTTGAAAGGCATTCTTGGCTAGGCTTTTGACCGCCAAACATTTCCCATAGTTGTTGTCTCGCATTGGAAAGCATTCCTTCCTAGGTTTTCGACCGCTAAGCATTCACATTCTCTATCTCTCTCCTACATTGCATTGAAAAGCATTCTTGCCTGGACTTTTGACTGTCACACATTTCCTATTGTTGTCTTTTGTGGTCTCGTAGCATTCATTACAGGGCTTTGTAGTGCTAAGCATTTACAAGGTGTCCAATATATTTGAATACACAAAGATATTGAGATATAAGAACAAGTATTTAATATTTTGCAAAGAATTTTATTGAAATTTAAGGGTACATGAATAGTTAAAAACCTGCAATAAATTTTTTTTTTATAATACCTCTTTTTGCTCTGTTTACCAATATTAATGCATTTTCGAAAGAGTTACACGCGACACGAACATTTTCTATGGGAATTTCCTCCCAAATTTTTGTTGATAACATGCTTGAACTGCTCTAAATCTGGGCTACTTGGTGGCCATTCATTCGTCCGTAAAAAGTTGGTTAAGTTATCAGCACACCACCTCTGAACTACATTCGCGGTGTGCGAAGGCGCACCGTCCGGTTGAAAACAGTAAAACTCGTTCCCAAATAACTTTTTGCAGCTTGGAAAGACAGCTGCTTCTGGTAAAATTCAGCATTGACCTTGACTCCTTCTTCAATAAAAACAATGAGAAGTTTACCTCTTCTACAAAAACTGCCCCTAACCATGACTGCGGATGAATTTTGATATCTGGGCACATAAAGTTCATTTTCAGAAATGTCCTCCATTCTGACTGCCCACACACGATTCAATTTGTGGATTGTGTGGTTGCTCGAGATTGAATAGTTTTTCATCGGAAAACATGGACTCATCACCACCGTGCCAAGCAAGCAGCTCGTTTTTCCTTGGATGAGGCTGAAACTCCATGAATTTTTTGTTGTTTGTAAGGGTTTGCTCCTAGATCCTAGCTGATTATTAATTGTGCTGAAGACTTTGAGATTCCCAATTTCGCAGCTATTTTTCCTACCGAACGACCTCTTTTCTAAGAATCTGCTCTCTTACGATCTTAATGCGTTGCATAGTATGCGCAGTGCGTGGACGTCCACTTCTCTTACGATCCTTAACAGAGGATGTTTCCTTATACCGTTTGATTGTTTTATATATAAAGTCCCGCTTTATCTCTTCCTTTCGTTGATCCCGAAAAATTTCACAAGGTTTCGTTCATTTAATAAATTTTTTAACAATTAGTAGACGTATGGATTTCATCGCACTTCACTATCTAAATAAGACTGATAAAAATTGAATTTTTTTGTTTTAGCATGTGGACTGCTAAGGTACTTTTGTTTTGTGAAACAATAGCAACGAACAATTTTTGTATCATATTTAAACAGTAAATCAGCTTTGTATTCGAATTCATAGGACACCGTGTATATTGCCTTTATCTATCCTGCCTTGTGTTGAAATGCATTCTTGACTGGGCTTTGGATTGCCAAGCATTTCCAATTGTTGTTTTTTGTCATTTCAATAAGCTTTCGACCGCAAAGCATATGCTCTTATTGTTTGTGGTCTCGCATTTATAGGTAAACTTGGTTAAGTAACTCTTATTCTCCTTATTATCAATTTTAGAAATAGATAAAATATATCACAAACCTGAATTCATTTTGTATCTATATTTTGTAAGTTAAATTAAATCTCATACCTAATTAATAATATTTCTAATTGGATTGTTTCAATAATTTTCTAAAAAGACAAATTCTTCTTTTACTTAACTTTCAGCAAAAGAAGGTAAAAATTGGAAAAGTGCAAATTTCGATCGATTTTTTATAGAATGACCCATTGACGAATCATCGTTAAGAAATGCCTAGTAGAGTTTATATTCATCATTCATTTAGCTGCGGAAATTTATATTACATCGGGAAACCATACCAACATAGAATCACATGAATAAGATCCTTCAAATAATCTGAACAACTCAATATAATTTCGCTCGTTTGAATAATTTACAAAAACTTTTAATGAATTTCGGCGTGTAGCAAAGACTCTAAAACCCGAATATAGTATCAAACTCCTTATGGTATCCATTACGTGTTGTCAATAAAAGGACGATAGTTTATGGCATGCATTTTTTCCCGATATTGTTAGGGAGATAGCTGATTGGAACTTAAATGCTGCCGAAAAAATCACTGCAATACTTCACACGTACACTCCCTTTTTTTATAGTTTTTATGGTAAAAATCGCAAATTGGAAATATAAAATATATAAGCTTTTTTGAAAGCAAGTTATTATAAATAAAAGCCAGTAGTAATACGAAGAAAGTAAGACCAAAATGCCGGCTCAGTAAGAAAAAAAGCGTTGCAAGGACCAAATTTTTGAAAAAGTCAAAAAACGTTTTTAATTTCGAAATAACATGAAATCGAAAAAATAATGTAATTTTTTCGATTGCAAATCTCCTCATCTTTTAATGGAACGCCTTGTACATATTGTTACTAGCGTATTTCACAAGAGAATTCCATTGAGCCCAGGAGTTTCTCAGCTTCTAACTCATCTCCGAAATATCCTAGGGTTTCCATGCCTTCTTTCCAAGCAAGAATTGGTGATATGTCTGAATCTTCTCATTGTGCTGTTCGCAAGTTCTCGATGTTCCAACCTCATGATAGTTCCAGAGTTACCAACTATATAGTAGCTGTTGACCCTTTTTCTTTCAGCCGGCCGCAAAGTTTTCGTTCAGGTTCACATGAATGTTGTACAAAGGTTTCTTCATTTCCGTGAATACGTCCAATTATGTGTTGCATCTCAGAGCCTTAATGTTGCCAGTCTAGTCTCTCCACGAGTAGCCTCGACACCTTTGGCATTCTTCCTCTCTTCCTTCGTTCTGTTGATTTGCTTTCACGGCGTTTCCTGCAGCCGGCTTGAATCAGTAGGACTGCATAGACATTGCGAGATTCAAGATTTGTCTGTCGGATTTTCCATTGAATTTTTTTGGAACTTAAAAGAAGTTTGAGCATGCAAGGGCCGCACGAATATGTGTGCGCTCTGTGCTATTGTAAAATGTCTGGGACCATTTAGTTTTTGGGAAATTTTTATTTTATTGAAGCCAGTTGCTCAGTCCACCTACATACAACCATACAACAAAGTGTCAGGCTCTAAACCTCAGAATACTTATCTAAAACAAAACGACTTATATCATTTCAAGAGTACGCCTGATTGGTGTTCTGCTGAAGAAAAACCTGAGCGCAATAGAAACAATAATAAGTCCAAACTTTATATAGTCCTTCTATTCAGTATAAATGACTGATTTATCTAAAAGAAAATATGAAAAATCAATTTCTAAAACAACACAAATAACCACAAGATACACAACAGCACACGTACCTTAGTAGACTTACAGTTCCTCAATGTCATTAAATGACATTACGTTAGTGAGCTATGTCCGCCTCAATCAAACGAATGAAACAAGCGTTGCCAGAACAACACCAAGTGGCAAGTAATATAGAATTGGTTACGCAGGCTATATAAAGCTGATATGCCGCAGCAGAAAACATTCTTTTCACACAGTTGATATGGGTTAGACCTGATCTGAAGTTAAGAATCGTGCTCTTCATCCTCCATGCAAAAGTTTATTCTGTTTCAGAGTTTAATCAGAATATTGACCCAAACCCAACCTCATCCCAAAGGCTTAATTCTGTCTGAATATTTCTTGATTGCTACTTTTATTCTGATAAATTTGTTCAGCATTACACGTTGCAGCATATTCATTGTGGTTCATTTGTTCATTATTACACGTTGCAGCACATTCATTGTGCTGCATTTATTCAGCATACACGCTGCATTTAGCTACCGTTCAGCATTGATAAATTATTCACAGAAATTCATGCTGTTTATAGAAAACTAGCTTTTTCTTCTTCTCCTTATTTCAGAAATAGTCAAACGATAGGGCGGCGGACTACATCATTGAAATTATTCCGAATTATATAGTCATTGAAGTTGTTGTACATGTTTGAGTTTTAGTTATTTATCCGTTTAATTGTAGTAATTCTGTGCTACTGTGTGGCGCTTCCGACAATTCTTAGTTGTAATGTACTATGTACTTTTTCATGCTCACAATTTGTCAATTTGCCATTTTATTAAATGCATAACCAAAGAACTACATTAGAGAGTTGTATTTGAGTTTAATTTACCAATACCAGAATTTCAAGTTTGAGCTATATCTGGTTGTAATTTCCGATTAAATTTCCCGTGGTAAATCACTTAGTGTATATGAATCAATTTCATCTCGATCTATTTCCTCAATTTCGTTCGCATATCTATTTCTGTATGCTTACCATTCGCTTTAAAATTCACATACGGATACAAATTTACATACCTAGCAACATTGATAAGTTTTTTCTTCTTTATTCCGTAATTATTGTAATTATTGTCCTGCACTTTCTATTCAACTATCAAGGATTCTTTTGAAATTCAATTTGTTTGAAGGTCTCATAGAGTAATATCCAAATTTTCAGTATCCTCTGCCTGCACTTTGTTCGATAGGCGAATTCAAAATTTCGTGAAATATAACAATTTTGAACGATATTCTTATACAGTGACTCTCAAAACTGTTCATAAAAAGTTATTGAAATTGACTTTTGGGAAAATCTAAATATTTATTCATAACAAATCAAAAGTTTTTACAAATTAAAATTACTTCAGAAAATAGATTATATTGCAGAGAGCCAAAACTTAAAAATAACGGCAAAACTATTTTCTAAAATTAAAATAAAAAAATTGTTTTGTGAACACTTTTGTATCTCTCCTGTGACTAATTAAATAGTCCCGTTTTGTTTTTATTCATTTAATATTTAGTGTGTCCGCCTTTGGCATGAATTACAGCCTTCACTCATTTTTGGCATAATTCCTTTCCTAGCAAGTTCTACAAATATTGTGGATCAATCTCATTCCACGCTTGTTGAGCGCGTACCCAAAGTTTTTCACAGTCTTTTGGAACATTGTTGCTTGCTACTACTCTTCTACTGTAACATTTAAAGTGGTGCGGATTACCTTGTTGGCTTGTACAGCTGTATCTACCGCTTCAGTCATAATCAATCTTTTGATACCTACAACGCTCTGTCTCCGGAGATTGCTTACTTGGACGCCCACCAGCGTTCGTGTCGGGTAAATCTTCTACCGTTTTCCTTATTTTGCTTACGAATCCTATTGACACAGAGTACTTTTCATCAATTTTTTTGAATTGAGTACTTGTTTTGAAGATCACCAACAATTTCTGCCTGCACGTTCTTTTGGATAGTTTGTTTTGCATTTTTCCTTTGGGTAAGCTTTCGTTACTATTATATTAATTTAAATTATTTCCTTTTGTTAAAACGAAATAATTTACTAACTCACCCAAATATCAACTCAAAAATTTTTTTTTCTCTTTATTTAAAATATTTCGTCAAGCACGCAAAACTGTTCACGTCACTACAACAAAACAACTGAAAAAAAATAAACTCTTTCCAACAATATTCGCATAAAATTACCATGAAATATTGCGTTACATGATTTCCAAGAATCTGTGAGGGTACAGTTGTTTTGCTTGTACATAAAAGACGTTGAATTTTTTAGTTTTATGAACAGTTTTGCGAGCCACTGTAAATATTATCTATAGCTGTATTCCTAAGCATACAACACATATTTTTTATGATATAAATACATACATATAATACTTTCAGATGACAATACACTTTCTGAGCATGCAGACTACAGCCCGCAGAGCTTTCCAAAACATCTGACTGTATATAAAACATTATTGGCTTCATTTCATTTATCATTACTATACTAAACAATTTGATTTTTTCAAAATAAAATAAATTATGTACAAAGATCTGGAAATATAATGAATTGCAGAGTTTTTTATAGCTAATTATATACATACAAAACTTCGATATCTTTTTTTTTTCCACCTCATTACCTAAGTTTATGCTTTTTCTCGAAATATGTGCAGTCTTGATCATGATAATACGCACAGATTTGACGCGAGGCTGTACTAAATTGTCATATTTTTAAGATTTCAGTGGTAACCCTATTTTGCAAACACTTTTATATCATAATAGGGGGAGCCCGTCGGCGTTGCCCGACAACAATATTGATATCTAGATAGGCGGGGGTGGGATGCGGTGATTAGAAGTAAATAGTATCTAAGCTATTATCTGACTTTGTGTCCGAATGTGTGTGTATGTGTGTGCATATATTAGTGCGCATGCATGCATTCATATGAGTGGGAGAGTATAGCTCTCTACGCCGACGGGTTCTCATGCAATGCCCAAATATTGTTACGTTACCCTTCACGACGTAACAGTGGGCTCTGCTGGCCTGTTTGGAAGCTCAGTGGGAAGGGGGGGGGGGTTATTTTACTTTAGATTGGTCTTTTTTATTTATTTTTTTCCTTTTTTTATTTAGTTTGAGCGCCACATGGTTTTTTTTGTTCAATTAAGAGGGAAACCATGAAACTCAACAATTATTTCAGTAATTCAATGGCAACTTTATTAGAATAAGAGATAAAAAAAACTTTGACACAGTCCGACTAACAAAACCTTGCAAAAATTTAGAAATGATTGAACATTTGGGGGGAGCAGTACCGACAATCACTCTCCAAATTGAATACTACAAAACCGCGAATTTAACTATGAAAAAAAAAGAAAAATGATAATAACACATCACCTGATCTTATTTTATTCCTGATCTTAATTTGTCCCACGATGATGGATCTTCCCAGCACAACCGAAACTCTTTTTAATTGTCGATGTCCTCGATTATTAGCGATAATCCACGAGCAAAGTCAAAATACTTTTTTTGAAAAACTGTCTGCTGCCGATGTGCTCTGGTCTCCCACTTGAAAAATGAATGGCGCTCTCAAAAAAAATGCCGCGTCTGCCACTTCCGGGTCATAGATCGCAAGGCTGTCCAACACTGATCGAAGTTAATTCTGCTTTCGTCAGGTTTCGAATTATCGAAAGGGGCATTTATAGTGCTTCCCAATTCAGACAGCGTGCACGAATACTTCGGACATCAGATTGGCGAGCTACCATCATCATTCTCTCTGACCTTTTCTTTTACGCAGAACAGAATTCGATCGATTACGTTCGGAAAACTTTAAAGAGAGTCGGTATAGAGCTGGTGAAGAATGCTATAATATTGAAGTTATTTAAAACAGGTACTGCTTGACCCCATAATGCCCTTACAAATTTAGCTATCATACGATTATTTTATGATGTATCAATTAATAATTAATAAAGCTTTTCAAACGGAGATCGCTTGACCCTATCATACTATTACAATTTAGCAATACATAAAATTAATTTAAATTCGTGAAATAATTAACAGCAAAGAGCAGAAATTCCTTATATATTATTGTCGAGCTCATCCGAATTCATCGAGAGGCGTAATATTTCCTCCTCATCTTCCAGAAGATTTCTCCGAAATCTTCTCAAAACTTACGAATCCAAACGAATATTGACTAAGTGAAGACCTCCTACTTGAAGGTATTTCTCGAACACAAGACTTTCATTCAGACGTCCCAGATGCGGCCCATTTTCTTCTTACATTCCTTTGTGAGTGTTCTCCGTCTGTCCCTGGGAGTGTTGAACGAACCAAAATGAGCCATAGAGCTTCCTCGCCTTCCCGACCCCGGAAAAGAAAACGTAAATGCAGTAAAAAAAACCAAAATTGAAAGAAAAAAAGGAAAAACAAAAATAAAAGAAAATTAAAATAAAAAAATATTGCTGCATTGGCTGGAATCTTAATTGATCTTGACCAACCAGCTACCGCTATCAGAATCAAAAGCACACATCCTGCAATCCAAGTCAAAATTTCATACATGACTTCACAGCATCATGCAACAAAACAAAAATAAGGAAGGTATTCCTTATCCAAAAATTAGTAGGTACAGTTATGCAAATAAGTAATTCTCCTTTCCACAACACACTGTTCAACGATCATCGATTTTTCTTTTCATTAATAAAACCTACTCACACATCGCGTCAATCAATTGGTTCTTTGGAGGAATAGGGTTTTAGGTCCTTGCTGTGCCAAACGCCTTGGCATTTCCCGTTTTCATTTACTAATTCATATGTCCATGGAGACAAACGACGTGAAACTCGGAAAGGTCCGATATACTTTGGAGCTAACTTTGCATTAAAATACTTCGTGGCGTCAGATAAGACGAAATTTTTCCTCCAGACGCAGTCGTTCGGAAAATATACAACATCTCGCCTTCGCAAATCATAAAACTTTTTTCCTACTCGAGCTGCTTTATCTAGCCTTCTCTTAACATCTGCCCGAACTTCTTCTAAACCTTTGGAATGTAACAGTGGGTCAGTAATACGACTGCTCGGTGAAGAGATTCTAGACTCACTACCTCTCATAACCATTTCTCTGCCGAACAAGATAAAATATGGAGTTAACTTAGTAGCTTCATGGACGGAAGTACGAATAGCGCACGCTACTTTAGCTAAATGATTATCCCATTCCCTGTGATTGTCTGAGACAAACGCTCGCAACATCGCTTTAACCGTTTGGTTTGTCCTTTCAGCGGGGTTCGCTTGAGGATGGTAAAAGGGCGTATATTTTATCGTAACACCATAAGTAGTTGCAAACTTCTGGAACTCGCGACTTTTAAATTGTGCCCCGTTGTCACATATTAGATAGTTGGGAACTCCAAATACTAGGAACACATAGTCCTCGAGGAATTGTATTACAGATTTGCTTGTAGCTGAACGAAGCGGGTACAACAGTGGGAATTTGCTAAACTGGTCGATCACCGTGAGTATATACACATAGCCATGCTTGGATTTTGGCAAGGGACCTACGAAATCGACGCAGATGGTCTGCCATGGCAATTGGGCATTTTCTCTGGTTGCCATAAGGCCAGCTGGTCTCCTGCGATCGGGTTTGTTACGCTGACAGACTTCACATTTTCGGACATATGATGAAACGTCGCTTCTCATTTTTGGCCAGTAGTATCTTTGTGCTACACGTTCGAAAGTCGTGCTCACCCCGGTATGCCCAGAAGTTGGAAGATCGTGTGACCTACGTAGAATTTCTTGACGTCTTTCTTTTGGCAAAACTTCTCTCCAATTGTCCCCTTCTATTGCCAGAGTGGGATATTTTACCTGTACGTGTTTCCATAGGATTCCTTTATCTACGCGCCAATCAGGATATTTCTTAGGATTCTCAGAAACCTGTTTTTGCATCTTCTTATGCCATTTATCTCTTTCGTCTTTATCGCAATTGTCTCTACCGGTTACACATGCAATCATTGGAACGGATCTTGATAATAAATCGGGCACTAAGTGCTCTTTTCCTTTACGATGAACAACTTCGAAGTCATATTGCTGCATTTTTACAGCCCACCGAGCCAATCTGCCTGCTGGGTCCTTTAGGTTTCCCAACCAAACCAAAGAAGCATGATCCGTAACCACGGTAAACCTTGTGCCTTCTAAATATGGTCGTAGTTTCTCTACTGCCCATAAGACAGCCAAGCATTCACGTTCGGTTGTAGAATAATTTCTTTCCGTACGGGTCAAAGAACGGCTGAGATACGCTATTACATGCTCGCTGCTGTCAACTTTCTGAGTAAGAACTGCCCCAATTCCATATCCGGACGCATCCGTATGCACATAAAATGGCAAGTCAAAATTGGGACAAGTCAAAATAGGAGCACTCACCAATTTTTCCTTTATCTGCTTGAAGGTTTCGTGGCAGTCTGAACTCCATGCAAATTTCTTATTTTTTTTTAGTAGGCTTGTCAACGGTATGAGGAGATCGGAAAAATTTGGGATGAAGCGCCGATACCAAGATACTACGCCTATAAAGCTCCTGACTTCCTTTACGGTTTTGGGGACTGGAATATCAAGAATACTTTTCACCTTATCCGGATCCACTTGCAGCCCATTTTCACCAACTAAATAGCCCAAGTAACGTAATTAGGGTTTACAAAACTCGCATTTATCATAATTTAATACAAGCCCGGCTTTACGTAGCTTGTCAAAAACTGCTTCTAGGACTTCAAGATGTTTATCGAAGGTCTGAGTAACGATAATCACGTCATCTAGATAAACAAATACGTAATCGCTTAACTCACTAGAAAGGACCCTGTCGATCAGCCTCTGCCACGTTGCAGGAGAATTAGTTAAGCCGAAAGGCATTCTCTTGAACTGGTATAACCCTCGCCCTGGTACAGTAAACGCAGTGTATTCCCTGGAATCCTTAGCCATCGGGACCTGCCAGAAGGCAGATTTGATGTCTAATGACGTCATGTATTTAGCATCCCTTAAACGGTCGAGAGTAGCCGAAACATAAGGAAGTGGGTATGCATCCTTTATGGTGACTTTGTTTAATTTCCTATAGTCTATGCAAAAGCGATATGTTCCGTCTTTCTTGCGGACGAGAATAATTGGCGATGACCAAGCACTTTTCGATGGTTCTACCACTCCGTCTCTTAACATCTTATCCAATTCTTCGTTTATAACCTTTTGTAAGGCGGGTGATACAGGATAGTATCTTTGTTTGATCGGAGGGGAGTTTGTCCTAATAATGTGTTCCACCTGGTTGGTACATCCTAATCCCTTACCCATTTTAGATTCCACCGTGCGTAACAAAATCTCTAACCTTTCTCTCTGATTCAGTGTAAGCTTATCTATGCTTTCCAACGAACACAACTGAGGGAGACTGTTATTTGGAAAAGACCACGAATCGTTACTTAAATCAAGTGAAATACCCATAGCCTTGAAGAAGTCTGTTCCTAAAATTATTAATTAATTATTAATTTTAACGGTATCTTGTAAACTGATTGGAAGACTTATTTCACCAAGAATATTTACCTTATCTCCATTTGCTAGTGTTACGGAATGAGCGCCTGAGGAATCGATTACTAAGCTTAAGCCCTTAATTAACTTCCACCCCTGTTCACCCAATACAGTGCGGGTCGCCCCAGAGTCTAATAATCCTAACATTTCTGAACCCAAAATCGAGATCCGTAAGTATGGCCGTGAGTCATTTTCTACATGATGCAGAACGCTGGCTAATGACAACGCTATGTTGCCAGCCTTATACAAGTTGATGTTTTTTGTCTTCGCGGTCTTTAACTCTCTACGCGGGCCCAACTCAC
Source organism: Dioctria rufipes (assembly GCA_963924295.1). Lineage (NCBI taxonomy): Eukaryota > Metazoa > Arthropoda > Insecta > Diptera > Asilidae > Dioctria > Dioctria rufipes. The sequence continues at coordinate 65,758,340 of OZ002744.1, read as the reverse complement.
CGCTTATTGCTGAGCCCTGGCCTCGTTTCCCGGTCGTCGATTAGCTGCTTGCTCGCCTTGAGCTCTTCCGTGAGGGTTGCAATTCGAACATGCTGCCCGAAAAATACCCACTGCTCCACATCCAAAACATCTCTTCGGTTGCCTGCAGAATCTAAAACTATGCCCCTCACCATGGCAGTTCATACATATATACCTGTTATTATTTGAATTAAAAGAATTACTAGCTAAGGCAGAGATAGGAGCCGTGGTCACATATGCTAGATCCGGCTCAAGCAATTGGCCTGAGCGACGAGGAGGAGGAACAAAAGCTTCCACTGAAACTCGAACTGACTCCAGTTTACGACCTAAATCGACTAATTGCTGAGGTGTATTCACTTCGCTAAGACCTAACTGAGTCTGGTAGAATGGGCTGATATTCTTTGTTAAAATACTCAACTGTTGCTTTTCAGTAAGAGGTGAAATCAGACGAGAAAACATAGTTGTCATTACTGCGACGTATGTTCCCATGGTTTCGTCCTTACCTTGAGTTCTCCGTTTGATCTCCTCCATCAACTTATCATCATAATCGGGAGGAAGAAATTCCTGCCTAAGCTCTTTTACTAGGTCTGCCCATGATTGCATTCTACTCCTGTTGGCCCTAAACCAAATTAAAACTCTGCCAGTGAACAAATCTAATGCAGACTTGAACAGCTGGGACTTGCTAACGTTTCTTGCTTCGCTGAGCTCTTGGACTCTCTCCAGGAATGAATTGAGAGATAGCCCTGTCTCTCCAGAAAATCTTAAGTCCCACTTATACAGGGGCACGACGGGTTTGCTGCGTTGAAATGAAGCTCCTAAAAAATATTGACTAACTTGTATATCGCCTTCATCAGAACTTAACTCTTCAGAAAGATTCTCCCCTTCGGCCTTCGATTGTAGGGTAGCCAACCCGACTATTAAAGCAGTCTTAATACGAGCTTTTTCTTTTATTTCCTCAGCATCTGTAGCTTCCATCCTATCATGCCTGCTAAGTGCCCATTCCAATTTAGTTTCCATTTTCTTAAATTCCGAACTATCTCTATCACCCTGGAAATTACTTAATAGTTTTGTGATTTCTTCTAACTTTTTATCTAAAGCTGTTCTATCAGTTTTAAAATCAATCGGGTATGGTGAACTCATTAAAGATTTGCCAGCTTTTTCAGATCTTAGCGCGGCACGGAAGGAAATTCGCAGTTCTTCTACTGAGGCGGGTTGCATACCTCGAATTTCTAACTCGTAAGCGAGTTCATCTTGACTTAATCTATTTATCTCCATTCTGTAAGGCATTTTACGTATTGAAACAATTCTCGCAGAATAAACTGCCGCACGCTCAGCAAATTTTTACTAGTGCAGAACTTCAAATAAAGAGGACAAATAAATTTAGGTGTATCTCGATAAACTCTGAGCCTCAAATTCATGGAAAATAAAAATCCAATTGATGACAAGTAACTTCTCTTAGCGATTACAATTATTCTTAACACAGCCAGTTCAGTATGATTCCGAAGTGTTTGATAGTAAATGCTTACCGCAACCTATGTGGAAACGAAAAAAATTATCGAGGAAGTGTAAACGACTCCTTTCTTCAATTCAAATCCCAAATATTTCCCTAAGAAAAGACAACACCTAATCTCACGCTTCCGTCTTATCAAATGAAATTCAATGCCGTGCTGTGATAACAAATGCACTCAGTGAAAGGTAATAAGAAAAAAATGTCTGGAACTATTCCTTTATACACCACTCGACTAATAATTCCAACAACTACTGCCATTAATTCGACATTTAGAGCTGTTTCCATTCATAACTTCCTCAAATCCGCACTGTTTACTAGGTACGCGATGATAAAATTATTAGAAGACCAGTACAAATAGATCTAATTCTGTTGATAAGTCTAGGCACAACAAATATGAGCGAGTTTAAATATTTACAATAAGGAGAACTAGTACAAATGAATCCAATTTTATTTATATGTAAGTATTTAATATCTATATATGTAAATATGTAAATGTTCTTATAAAAATCTAGTCGAGCTCAAATGTTTCTAATTTTAACGTAAGTATTTCTTTACCTTATATTTCCATTCCAGGAGCAGTATGCTGACCCGACAACGTTGGGACAATTGATATCCGGACGAAGCATACATATGTATATAACTATTTTTATAGGAATTTCCCACTTAAATAAAAGACAATTATCCCAGGAAAAAAAAATGTTTTCAAAACACAGAATTTTAAGCAATGGACTTTCCTGCGGGAAGTTCGCACTAAACCCTACTATACAGAAGCACACTTTCGCTGCATCGAATCTATCAAAACAATAGCTTTAATATCGGAGTACAAAATTTTTTCATTCGAGAGTATTTCTGCGGTTATGGACCTTTCTTCAGAAAGCTCGCACTACACAATTCAACACTTATTGTATGGCCCGTTTTTGTTGTATTAAACTTATCGTAACGAGCACTTCGATAAGAGCGTAACAAATCTGCTTAATCACCATAACTAGCGCTAAGGTTATTCGTATGAAATCGCTCACAAACTGAACAAGTGAGCTACAAAGAAGCTTTCAAATCCAATTAAGTACTTCAAATCATATAAACTATGCAAGTACGCAAGTAACTCTAAATATCATACCCGTATAATTGGCGGGATTCTTGCTTTCTCGAGGTCAAATCACATACAAAAATTATCAAACTATCTGAAAATACACCGAGAGCTGAAGTTACAGGCAGTTACTGATCGACTGATCGATGAATTGTTATCTTATCAGCAGCTGTGAATCACAATGGACAGTCTGCTCGGTGAAACGAATTTTTTTTCCCTGCTGCACCTAAAATGTGTCTTGTTTTGCGCGAACTAAGTATTATATGTATACGACCAAAAAAATTGAACTTGACCCGATTCCTGTTTGCAGTACAGCTGGTCTCGGTAAAATAGAAATTTTAACAACGCAGTAGGTACTTCGCCCCGTTCTCTCAAATACTGATGAGAATATAAAATTTTTTTTTTATTTTGTTGCAAGTTTTTGTTTTTGTTCGGATATTCCTATTCACATGCAGAATATTGAATTTTACTGATTTGGGGCCCCACGTTGGGCGCCAAAATGTTACGTTACCCTTCACGACGTAACAGTGGGCTCTGCTGGCCTGTTTGGAAGCTCAGTGGGAAGGGGGGGGGGTTATTTTACTTTAGATTGGTCTTTTTTATTTATTTTTTTCCTTTTTTTATTTAGTTTGGGCGCCACATGGTTTTTTTTGTTCAATTAAGAGGGAAACCATGAAACTCAACAATTATTTCAGTAATTCAATGGCAACTTTATTAGAATAAGAGATAAAAAAACTTTGACACAGTCCGACTAACAAAACCTTGCAAAAATTTAGAAATGATTGAACATTTGGGGGGAGCAGTACCGACAATCACTCTCCAAATTGAATACTACAAAACCGCGAATTTAACTATGAAAAAAAAGAAAAATGATAATAACACATCACCTGATCTTATTTTATTCCTGATCTTAATTTGTCCCACGATGATGGATCTTCCCAGCACAACCGAAACTCTTTCTAATTGTCGATGTCCTCGATTATTAGCGATAATCCACGAGCAAAGTCAAAATACTTTTTTTGAAAAACTGTCTGATGCCGATGTGCTCTGGTCTCCCACTTGAAAAATGAATGGCGCTCTCAAAAAAAATGCCGCGTCTGCCACTTCCGGGTCATAGATCGCAAGGCTGTCCAACACTGATCGAAGTTAATTCTGCTTTCGTCAGGTTTCGAATTATCGAAAGGGGCATTTATAGTGCTTCCCAATTCAGACAGCGTGCACGAATACTTCGGACATCAGATTGGCGAGCTACCATCATCATTCTCTCTGACCTTTTCTTTTACGCAGAACAGAATTCGATCGATTACGTTCGGAAAACTTTAAAGAGAGTCGGTATAGAGCTGGTGAAGAATGCTATAATATTGAAGTTATTTAAAACAGGTACTGCTTGACCCCATAATGCCCTTACAAATTTAGCTATCATACGATTATTTTATGATGTATCAATTAATAATTAATAAAGCTTTTCAAACGGAGATCGCTTGACCCTATCATACTATTACAATTTAGCAATACATAAAATTAATTTAAATTCGTGAAATAATTAACAGCAAAGAGCAGAAATTCCTTATATATTATTGTCGAGCTCATCCGAATTCATCGAGAGGCGTAATAATATATAGCAAAACACGAAGTTTTGGTAAGGCAAACAAACTAACGAAAGAGTTGCCCGATTGGTCCCATTTTCGAACTGGATTTTAGCAATTTTTATGAAAACGTCGTATACAAAATATGAGCTCTCCACCTCGAAGCCTAGGTATATAGTGAAAAAGAAAAGTTTTGTATGGCATCAGCAAGAAGGGGTAACCCAATTTCGTCCATTTTTGAAATTTTATTTGCTATTGCTATGAAAACAGCAAGTAGCAAATTTTCTATACCCTACGAAGGAGTTGCCCGATTGATCCCACTTTGATCTTAATTGGAATTTTTTCTAAGAAAGTCTCGCGTACAAAATTTCAGCTCTCAATGTCGACGCGTGAGGCAGTGTCCATATATATAGTGAAAACCTAAAGTTTTGTATGCCAACACCAAAAAGTGATACCTCAATTTGGTCCACTTTTCAACTTTTATTTGCAATTTTCATGAAAACGCATGTACAAAATATGGGCTCTCAACGTCCACGCGTTCTCGGGCAGTTTCCAAATACATAGTAAAAACCAAATGGAGAACAATGACTATTTTAGTTAATTATGCAGAATCATAATCACAAAATAAACAATTAATTCAGTGAAAGAATTATTGAAATCGGATAAAAAATGACGAAGTTATAGCTATTTTAGCGCCGCATTCTCAAAAACGCGCTCTAGCATGATGACGTCACTATACACAATACAATTCGCGGTCTAACGCAGCGCGAGTATAGTTGCTGCGCCGCCGTGATAGTAAGCGCACGGGATTGGATTTGTTTTGTATTTATTTCATAAAATATCGTCTTATAAATATTATATTGTGCAAACTGGCATCGTGCGTGTTGTGTACCGTGACGTCATCACCAGATTCGCCGTTTTTAATTTCCGTTTTTTTAAACTTCAATAACTTTGTCATTTTTTGACGGATTTGAGTCATTCAAAAAGAAATATACTCAGAAATATATATTGCTTTTGATCTGATATATTAAATTTGAATATCTTGTAGTAAGATTGTTCTCCATTTTTGTGTGGCAGCATCAAGAAGAGGTTGCCCGATTCAAACAATTTTGGTATTTTATTTACTATTGCTATGAAAACAGCACGTACTAAATTTTAGTTCTCCACGTTGACGAGTTCTCATGCAGTGCCCAAATATACATATAGTTAAAAACGAAATCTATGTATGGCAATCCTACGAAGTAGTTGGCTGATTTTTTCCATTTTTGAACTTAAATTTAAATTTTCTTAAAGATCGCCGTCTACAAAATTTGAGCGCGCCACGTAGACGCGTTTTCAGCCAGTTTCCAAATATATCGGCAAATCTAAAGTATTGTATGGCAACACCAAAAATGGGTCGCCCGATTAGGACAAGTTTTGAACTTGTATTTGCAATTCTTATGAAAACGGCGTGTACAAAATTTCAGCTTTCCAGTCGAAACACGTTCTCAATAAGTTTTCTAGACCTCGACGACAGCGCCAGTTATAGTGTCCAAAACCATCCAATCTTTTAAACTGGAACCAACCAAACACATTATAAAAATTTCATTGAAATCGACTAGGTGGTTTCGGAGATTAGCGTGTACGAACACAGTGACACGGGATTTTTATATATTAAGGTTAAGGGTAAGATGTGCGCAATATCTTCTTAATATGTATGAACCTTTTTCTTCTAATTTTTGAATTTGAACTTTAATACTCTAGTATGTGTATGTATATATACATGTCAGAGGTCTCAATTATATCTTCATACACACTCATATTAATCAGTTTTTTATTTATTTTCAGGTGAGTGTCATCTATTTTGCTTATTTAATAACGGTATGAGGTAAGCCATTTTAATTCTTCTCTTCTAATATTCTCGTCAAGTGTAAATCAAGTTTTGAAAGTGGAATTATGTATGTAAATGTCGGAAAGTCTAACCAAACATCTCACGAATTGTACTCCACCAATATGGAATCACTAGATCTATAGAAGCACATCTCTTATAAGATTTCAATTAGTAGGTATAGGAGCAGTGTGCATTATAGTGTTTGTTTATGACAAAACTAGTTTTTTTTTTGTTATTAAATCTTTTATTTAATTTGTGTTTTATGTAATTACTTGATCTACTTTGGCTGACTTAATGTGTGCGCGATTCAAACGAACTGGACTGTCGGACAGCAGCACCCGTTACACTTAACAACTTTTCTTTGTAGACATTGTTGATTTCTCTAGAACATGAAGTATCAAATTTTTACAGTTAAAATACTTACCTATCAGTGGCGTATACAGAATTCTATCTTTGAATGAAGAAGGGGGGGGGGGATTATGTAAACATATGTAATAATAAAATGCAGAAGTTGTGATACAAAATATTATATTTATTTCTTAATATTTACAGATAAAAGTGTAATTTAATTAAGAATTTTCCTATTAGTATCAGTGGGAATCATACAAACAGAACAATTGCTTGCAACGAAGTGAATGGCCAAGAATAGATCAACTGGGTGCTGTGGAACAATTTCGGTCTTATCTCATTTTCATAAGGTGAATTATTGCCGAATTAAGTTGTGAAATAAGACCAAACAATAATAATTTGTTTGGCCACCTGGAAGTCCTTCAAAAAGGATCAAAGAGGATCCGACGGCCAACCCAATTTCAGACGTTATGCCGAAACGCTATAACTTTGAAACACCATTTAAGGTGATCTTAGGAGACCGTCAACAGTGGCACAATAGGGACTTACTCTTGGTTAAAAATGTAGGGTAGGGAAGCCGCGGGCATATACGGGCCGAAATGCTATCTCACAAAGGCATTAGGTGCCTCATCAACCAGTTTTCAGCCAAAGAACTCTGCGCTCGCGAAATAATTCACAAGATTATGCGTGGAGCTAAAATTTACATAATATCAGACAACCAAGCAGCACTTAAAGTGTTAAACTCTTTTACCTTTGAGTATAAGCTAGTTTGGAACTCTCTTACTGTCTTGAAGCAACCAAGGTGACATTGATTTGGGTTCCAATCATGAGGACATTAAGGGCAATGCCATTGCGGACCGCCTTGGAATGAAGGAGCCAAATCTCTGTTTATTGGCCCTGGGGCCGTTTTCGGATACCCAGAAAGTCAGCTCTTAGCCCAGATCAGGCTGTGGGAGGACAGATTTAAAGAGACAAATACCCCGCGGCTGAGACAAGCAAAGAAGTTTGCAAAGTACTCGCACCAGAGGACAAAAGAACTCCTCATGCTCAGCAGGAATGAGTTAAGACTCATAACGGACCTATTTATTGTGCACTACCCACTTAGGTATCTTCTTAAGAAGATGGGTAAGGTTGATAATGAAGACGAGGAAACCGCTGAATATGGTCTGTGTGACTGTGAAGTTTTGTGCCGTATAAGGCTAAGGCATCTAGAAAAGGCATGTGGGAAAAATTTCCCCCAAGAATATTATAGGCTCTATAAAAGACCTTAAGTTCGAATATGTGCCCTAGGGCATTTAGGGGTAATGTCACGAAAGATCTTATAGGTCGCGGTGGTTAGATGACAGGCGGGAAAACTGCTCGAATCCCCCTTGTGGGGGACCAAACAAGTATTCAAATGGTAATTATGGTTAGAAAAAACGAGATTTTATCGAAACGTATGGTCTAACCAATCAACTTCCTGATGAATGTTTTCTGTATATTGTAATGTAGCGAATAGAACACACTTTCTTACTTACCCCCAAGAAACCATATATAAATTGATACAAACGATCCGAAATGAATCACTGCTATTTGGTATGTTTCGCAAGCACTACACTTCATTGCAGCTTTTTAAATACAACACTGTTTTATCAGTACACTTTCTCTAAATACGAGCTTTGATCTTCAGTCCTCAGTTTTTTAATGAGAAAACCTCAGGATGAACTTGAAAGATCATTTTTCTGTCCAGCGAGAAAACCAAACCGATTACTTGGTTTTAACTATATTTGCTTTAACTTCATACGAATAATGAACTACAATTGCTTTATTTATTTATTTCAGACTTCAGATTGATCTTACTCATTGGTGTAAAACAAGTACGAAAATCCCAAATATTGCACTTTCGGCTAGTTAAATTTAAATATGTAGGAATTATATCTTGATATGTACCTTACATAATAAAGTTCTTTTATTATTACTTCAATCTTCAAGGGCGGAATTTAGGGAACTGTATTCTTTTCCGATCTTTAAGTCGGAAAGCAATTCAAACCCAGAAGGATGTGTGTTAAAACAATGCCCCAAAGGTAAGGTATGAGAACTTCTAGACACACTAGATAAATTTATATAGTTTTAGAAGATACATGGAGGAATATTTACCTTAGTGTAGCACTCCCATTTGCGTTACTTTGGGTATAGGGTATATGGCTAAAAATTCATATTTCTACCAACTCCATATTTTTTTAGCACGCTCGTAAATAGATAAGGCTTATGGCTACAAAAAAACAAACAAAAACGAAAAGAAAGTGCTAGGGGTCGTTAATAGTTAAAATACTATTTTTTTTTTTTTTTTAATAAAGGAACTATTTTCATTTGGCATTTTCATGGTTGCTCCATTTTCGAGATCTGATTTTTACACAATGACGCTTCATCGTAAAACCACGAAATTTCTAATTCTCTTAGCAGGATAGTGGGGAGTGGTAAGGGTAAATAAAAAAATAAGGGTGAGCTATTTTCATATTTCATACAAACTCTAAAAGTTTCATCCAAATCGGAAACGGTCTCGTCCAAAATAACCCCCCGCTACATAAGAGATCTCTTAACCTCGCAAATTTAGCAAGTAAGAGATTTTAACAGAATTAGTCTTCTACATAATTTTTTTTTTTTTTTAGAAACTATAATTTTAAGAGGTTAAGAGGCATTGGAGAATCTGAACATTCCCTACTCAGTCAGCCCAGCAAGAAGAAGTAGAAATTTTTGGCCGAGTTGATGATGGCAATAGGGCCAACCCACACGTAGGACTCACGAAGCACGCGCATTTTGCTACAATTGTGAAAAAACATATAATCACAATAATTTTGCTGCGCTGTATTTCCTTATATTATTATCGAGGTTAATTGTATGTGTCTTTAATCAAGTTACAATTATTGATTATTGTATGATAAATTCACAGCACGTAATGATAATTGAATTATTATTTTATCACATAAATCTCAGGTAAAGAATTCCACAGCCGCCATCACGTCCAACAGGATTTTCATATAAACCTGTAACAAAAAAATTAATTTTTGCCAAAACTTTAAAGTGACGATATCATTGTCGAGTAATGTAGATTATCGTAAGGCACTTTAATCACTTCAAAGGTAACAAATTTTGGTATTCTGAAATTCTTTAAGAATACAGCCTCAGAAATAGCAAACGGATCCAAGTCGTCCCTTATATTCCTCAGAACTATCCTCTTTACACGGCTCATATTGTGTAATTATTTTATATTTCGCAAACTTGTATATTATTTATGTAATATATGTGTACCTATTATATAACTATATACTTACTTTACAGCATTTTTATCCCAAATTTTGGTATTTGAAATAAAGCAATTTTTGCGACTATCACGATAAGAGATTTAAGCCTACCTGGTTGAGGAGCTCTTATGTCAAGAAATATTTGACAGCTATTTTTGTTTCCTAGAATACCAAAACTATTTAAAAAAAAATCTTCACAAAAATTGAGAGATCAGCTGACGTCTGACATCTCTCAATTCTTTACGCATAATACCAATTTCAGCTAACGGGCTTTAACAGTTAATTGGATAAGAGATCTTATCTCTTACATAAAATAAGGGGGTACGTCCATATGGATCGTTTTCGTGTCGAATGTGTGCATGCAGGGTGTCCCGTATGTGGTTTTTCACCTGAAAGCTATGGATAGGTCATGCTTTGACTAGCAAAAAATTGTATACCTTGGTGGAATCCTAGCCGTTTCCAAGCTAACGGGGCTTAAAGATATTTGGGTATATATTTATACATCACCCTGTGACTTTTGAACGTTATACCTTCTGACGATGATTTAAAATCTGTTGCATAGACAATCGTTGGTCCTTTCCAGAGATCCATAAATTTTTACCTTCGTCTTCTCCATTTTGAAGTTATGGTTAAACAAAATTAAATTTTCGGAATTTTTACTTATTTTTTTTTATTTACTATTTTTATCCAAAAATACGTCATCAACAGGAATTTTTCGTATTGGATTTAAAAAGCGCAAAAACTTCAATTTAAAATAGCCTATCACACTCTGTACCAAAAATGTAACCCCATCTGCGTTTTTTGTACCTTTTCTTGAACATTTGACAAAAATAGTAGCGAAAATTTCGAAATTTCAATTTTTTTAGTCATAACTTCAAATTGACCAACGGTTATCATCATAGGCTGTAACTTTCAGAAGTTACAGGATGATCTGTAAAAACATATCCAAATATTCCCAGGGCCGGTAATAACTGATATAGTTGTCAGTTTCAAAGCTGCCCGAAAATATACAACGCTGCACTTTTGTCAGAAATTTTCCTCAAATATAACAAAGGTAGACTTGTGAATTTCAACGTCTGAATTTGCATTTCATATTTAAAATTAATAAACTACTTGGTCTTTCTGTAATACTGCATAAAGATCTAAGCACTGCAAGTTAGTTAACTGTTATACCAAATATAAATAGAAAATTGGAATTGGTAAAATTGTATAGGTATAGAAGCTTCCCACCTGAGTGCAAAATTACAATCTGCACATATGAATCAGTGTTCAGTTTCAGGTATTTCCTAAAACAGTGACATGTAGGACGATTTTAATTTTAGAATCATAATAACTTTTCCAAAAATACCAGTGGTATTTCATTTATTAGGCATGTGTGATGTAGCGGGGTATTGATGATGGTACATCTGCTTTGATGATGTGGAATAAGGAAAAAAAAACAAACAGGCAGCCTCCACACAGGCCTCCGTAATGAGGGAATCTAAGTTGAATGAAGTAAGGAGTTATCACAAATAAGTAAATAGGTATACAGATAAAGAATCGAATAGGAAAATTGAAAACCAGAAATCATATATGTGTTGAGAGTCAATTAAAAAAATTTGCAACGTCTCGTTCGAATATAAAATCGACGATGCCTCGACCTGATTTGATTCAGGAAGGCTTCAATTTTTTCTTAGAAATTTATTGGAAATTTGTTCCTTAGAAGTTTTGGAGGCTAACAACGGCAGAAGAAATGAATGCTTATTGGTAATTGGAAGCCGACAAAGCCACAAATGAAAATATTCTGTCTAAAAATAACTCCAATCGGGCATAAAATAAATAAAAATTGTACCGAAACATTTTCTATAAATTAAAAAGAAAAAAAAAAATCTTATTTCATATTTACGCATCGGCGCTCATAAAAATTGTTGTCGGCCTCCAAAAATGCATATAAATTGTAAGATAATATTTCCAGTAAATTTCTAAGAAACAAATAAAAAAAATAGAATTGGTCTTAACTCGGCGGTAACACGAGATAGTATACTTGCCTCCCTTCCAACGCGATTTTCAACTTGACAGCAGAAGGAATTTCAGTTTATGTCTTATCAGGTTGCATACAAGTTCATTTAAAAAATAAAAAATATGGTCTTGCGTATATTGGAAAATTATAGCAATAAAGGAATGATACAAACCCAAGAAAAATTAAGAGGAATGTGTTAGTAAATGATGTAATGGAAATGATCCTAGAAAATCTCATTTTCCCAGAATTTCTCTCAGGCGTTTCTTTTCCGCCTTCTTGAAAACTGCATAATGTCCAATTACTATCACAACAGCTGCCTTCATGCAAGTTCGCTGAAAGCTGAGCTGCAAACATGGCAGTAGCGATTACACGTGCAAGAAGCATGGCAGTGCAAGCTGTACTAAATACATCGTTTTCACAGTATACGTTAAAAACCTAAATTTTTATATGGAAACACCAAGAGTGAGTTCCCAATTTAGTCCATTTTATATTGGAGAATTCTATCTTCGCTCCATTGTCCCTTTACCCTGGTATTCCTCAAGGTTCGGTTCTAGGCCCCATTCTTTTCTCCCTATATATAAATGACCTCCCCTCGGTTGTGAATAGCGCTTCTGTGCATTTGTATGCCGATGACGTTCAGTTGTACCTTAACAGACCCATGGCCTGGTCAAGGACTGTATTGCTCGAATCAATGTTGACCTACGGCACGTACACGAATGGGTAATGGGTAATGAGCTTGCCATTACCCCAACAAATCTTACTGTCTGCCGGTATATAGAACCGTTTTCCCTATATCTGATATGCCTTAAGTTCGGTTGAATAATTTTACGCTTGAATATGTTGAGTCAGTTAAAAATTTGGGCATTCAACTCAATTCGAAATTTAGTTGTTGCGTCTACATCAGCGCTTTTGGGGAAAATTTATGGCACTCTTCGTCAACTTTCTATTTCCTCCAGTTGCCTGTCTGTGGATTTTCGCAGGAAATTGGCGATGACTCTTATTCGCCCCCATTTTAACTATGGGAGTCTTATTTTTAGCGGACTAGACTCAATTTGTCAAGGAAGAGTTACTGTAGCCTTTAACGACGTCATCCGTTATATTTATAAACTTCCTCGGAGCGCTCGTGTATCTCCTCTTGCTACGTCCCTACTCGGTTGCTCTGTAGAGGCCTATTTGACTCGTAGGAGGCTTATCTTCCTTCATAGGCTAATTTACACTAAATCCCCTGCATATATTTCCGAAAGCCTACAGTTCTTGCACTCGAATAGAAGTCTGTAACTTCTTGTCCCGAGATGTAAATCTAGGTACGGTGAGCGCTCTTACTTCGTCCAAGCTGCCCGAAAATGGAACTCTCTTCCAAATTTAATTCAGCGCACAGGTTCTGGCCTGACCTTTGCTAAGATAGTCAAAGATTACCTTAACTAGTTATTAGATTGTGATTGGTATTTATTCTCAGATCTTAAAACTCTTGTTGCATTCTTTTAATTAATTCTTAATTTTATATATTTATTTATTTTTTGTCTTTCCTTTTCTTTTAATTTGTTGTATTTTCATTTATTTACTTATTTTATATTTTTGTTCTTTTCGTTGGCTCTTTATCTCTAAGTTCTCTTTTTCTTTTTCATCTTTGGATTTTTTCTCTCTCTTTATTCATTTATTTATTTATTATTATATTTATTTTTATTATTATCTTATTTTTGCTTTAATTTTAACGATATTTATTTCTTTTTGTTCCACCTAATTATACGTCATAAGATTTTGTAATCTTCTGTACAGGCCGAATAAATGTATTGTGTGTATGTATTGGAGCGAGGCATCGCATTTATCTGGTAAAAGATAGAAACTTGAGTGTGTCCTGAACATTAGAAACATTTTCTGTCAGTAACAATGTTTCTTAGCGACATTTTTCGTCGTAGCTAACTACCTTGGTTACCAGAAATACTGATAAGTTTGTAATTTTTCTGATAAGCGTTCTTCATCTGTATTTACGTATCTGTGATGGTCTATTATTCTTGCATTAAAGGTCAAGTATTTTCCGATTGCCTTAATTTGGATCATTATATTTATAAAATTTATGGGAACATAGAAATTGATATAAGACACAGCTTTTTTAGCATAATCTGTATAACTACATCTATTCCAAGCGATTTATAAGGATGGCAACTGTTAGTCTATATTGCCCTGAGTGAGAGGTGACATAATGAGGTTTATGTTTGGAGAATAGGAGTTCTTGATTATAGCGGTCTCTGTAGTAAGCTGCTCGAAAAGTGCACGCTCTGAGCTCGTTGGTATCAATGGCAGTCATAACTTTTTCAAGAACTACACGACATTGGGAGTTGGTTGATGATCCTAGGTACTTGGAAAAGTTTAGGCAACAGGTACGCTTAGAATTTTTCTATAGCCTTTATAATATTTTTCAAAAGGTTGCGCCCTCAGTAGTTGTCCTATGACAGTTCTGGGACACTTTTTGTATGGAAAAATGGATTCATTTTGCATCTTCTTCTTCCCTTCTATGTCGCTCATTTTTTAGGGTTCTGGACCATTTCTTGTCCTGAAAATTTCTGTCTCGCTCCAACACAGTATCTGTCTCGCTCTAACACAGTAGGTCATACTATGAGTTTTTCTACCAGGCTATATTTAGTAGAAAGATTGCACTATGTTATGAATTTCAAAAACAATAACAACAACTAATGTAGGATGATATATTGTCTTAGATAAGTAATGGATATTGTATGGTTGCAGCCTTATCAGAAATTTTTTTGGGTATTCAAGTGTCATTACACGAGTTAGCTTTTAATTTGATTCCTTACTTAAACAAATGAAGGAGATTTCTCATCTAACAGACTGAAATTTATTGAAAATAGTTTCAATAAATTTACAAAATGCATTTTAAGTGCAAAAAAATTATTGAACTTTTCGATCCATCAATCAGAGGGGTCTCATCAGTATGGTTATCTCTGATCGTCTACCGCACAGCCGTATAATGTAAACAAATCCGCATACATTATCTGCAAAGTCTCTTATAAGTACAAATTTATCTCAAAGTCTTTAGCCAGTCCTGTTACAAATTCGTCTAGCTGGCGTTCAAAATCAGACTTCTAAAGGCTAGTGAAGCTTTTTAAAATTGCAGGGGTAACAGCAGTATTCCCAAGCGCCGCCGGTCTGCCTGGGATCCTTGGACCCATTCGATTTGAATATCCCTTAGAGCTTTATAACACAGTAGTTAAAAAGTGACTTTTCTCGCGATATCCCCTAGCCAGAGAAAGGGTGCAAGAAATCATTTAATGCAAGTATTATGTCAATTACCTATTGTTTTCGGTAAGTGATAACACTTTGTGGCATACCGAAATCCAATAGACTCACCTTACAAATCAGAGTAAAGTCAGCAGTCGAAGGTGCAATTATAATTAAAACTTTTCCAAGCTTTGGAGCATGCTGAGGTCACTTCTGGATATATACCTGTAATTTCTAATTGCCTTTTCGATTGGGTTTTGTAAATCTGAGCAACAAATTTTAAGTTGATCTTAATTTGTGTGCAAGGCACCTACATTTAGATCTACACATCCTAATTGCTCTCACGTAATCCTCTATCTATCTATAACGTTCTTTACTAATATCGAAAAAATTTCCAGTCAAAGAATGCTGTGATTTACTCAACCCCCAACGTATGCAAATACATTTTCCAAAAATTCGATAATAATGACAACAAATGTAAAATGCTTGATACCCTCTTAACTAAGCTCGTTTTCAACTCAATTTTCTAAAAGAAGTTTTCTTATTAATTAGAAAATCTGTCGCTCATAATTAAAAGATCCATAAACGTCTCCCTCGTAACAACGTACACACCGTAACGTAACTTGATGCCCCCAATTTATTTAGAATGCAATAATGAGTCCGATAAAGAAACCTTCAACGAACTGAGGGTTCACCATCAATAAAACCCCCGCTGTGTTCCAATGTGCTCTCTCACGAAAGTACTGAACCACTTAACTCTTAAACAAAACAATGCACCATCGTTACTGCAGGGTCTATTTTATCTCTTGTGCAAATTTATTCGGTGCGTATAACCCCAATCTGTTTTCAGAGGCCAACGGAGAATATTGTGGCCTCAAACCAAACACTCATCAGTCATCATTACAAAGGGAGTTCTAGAGACCTGAAGGGTTCTCCCAGCCCTGCCATTAAAACACATGCACAACACTTCTCCCCATCGCATCATTGTTGTTTGTCTCTTGTCGCGAACCCTTTTTCACCCTTGTACCTTAGTATTCGATGATTTTTTAATACGCAACACTTGTCACACTAAAGGACATCAGAAGGGGTGATGAGATATCCTGCGGCTTCATTGACTCACAATTGTTAAAGTGTAACTAAAAAAAAAAAATCAAAATTAAATGAGACTCAGGGATCCTGGTAAATTGCATTTCGAAAGGACTTCCGGCAGAATCGCTATTTCGGGATTATACATACATAGCAGAGGATATACGAGTATGTATATGCTATGAAAAATTTTCGCCTGACTGTTAATTCAGAAGATATGAACGAGTCGGGTTATCCCCGTAGGCGAATTACTTGAATGCGCAAACATGCATTTTGGATGAGGGTTGAATTTCCATCTACTGTCAGACCAAGGCCACAGGTTTTTCTTTCATAATCCTGGGGCTGAAAGTACCTAAAACATTATCTGAGACTTGATGTAAGAACAACTTCTGCAAATTACATTCTGTGTGCCCTTCATCATGAAGGGATGTGCTCTAATAAATTTTACAAGCTTGGACACAATTTATGCAGAATTCGTAGACGTTCAGCATGAACACCTCTACGCCATCAGCAAATGGGCTCAAGTTTTCGTTCTAATGAGTGCTGTGCCGAGATGCTAACAGTCATGTATCCAGCCGGTGCGGTCTGTCGGTTGGTGGTTTTACTTGCAGAGAGACTCTACCAGTCCCGGACTTTGTCGATAGTTGCCAAAAGGATTGCTTCGTAGGTTTATCCCTTGGAAAATCGTTGTTAAAATTAGCCTACAGCCTCTTGGCCCTGATTAAGCTAACTTACCTGCCCTAAGGGTGTTGGACCCAAGTGTGTTTGTCTGGAAATTTGTTAAGGACTCTTCGATGATTTATTCAAGGACACCAACAATTTCAACCTATGACACCAGAAATAATTGGTCGGTGCCGTCCGAACAGAATCTTGTTACAAATTATCGGACTTGTTTGTGGTTTTTTTCGGCGTTTCAAGAGGAAAGGTAAATAAAGGATGGCAGGATGGCACAGATTTTTGAAATTGAGCACATTTTATTGAAATTTGTATATAAATAAATGACTAAAATCTTTAGATATAAATATATATAAATGTAAGGGTAGTCATGGCAGTTTTTCAAAAGTAAATCTTTAAAACTTACACTTAAACTTGCTGTTGCTATGTTGTTGTTTGGCAGTGTTTCTACAGCAGTTATCAACAACAGCAAGGTCAGTCTTGGTTTAACGATAAGTGTAACCATGCTGTAAGGGCGAAAGCGAAAGACTCTGCTTTGAATTACATCCATGTCCAGAGCTGAAACAAGTCTACAAAACTGCACGGAACACCTTTAGGCTCACTATCCAGAGTCAGAGATTAGGCAAAGAATTGTGGCAAGCCGGAAATGTAATACTGGTTTCCGGTCTCTATTTAAAAATATCACTTCTTCTATACCTTTACTACTTAGAAACGGTGGAGTGGTTATTGACTTGGATAAAAAAATTATTATTTTGGCTGGTAGATTCGCGTCAAAATCTCGGGTTTCGCTTATCTCACAAAAAACGGGGTTTGCATCTCCAATGTGTATGTGTACAAGCGTCAATACAAATATGTATGTGTTCAAGCTTCTTAAGAGGCTGAACGTCTCGAAAGCCGCTGGTCCTAATGGTTTTTCGCCCCTCTTAATTAAAAGGCACACCTCATCCTTGGCTAAACCTCTGTACAAATTATTGTGCATGTTTTATTTGACGAGTAAATCTCCAACTGCTTGCCAAATAGCATACATTCAGCCAATTCCCGAAAAAGGAGAGGATAGTAATCCCTAAAATTATTGATTCTTTCGAAGATTATTGAACCTATTATAATTATTTTCAAATTAATAATCAACAATTAACAATATGGCTTTCCGACTAGACGCTCATCTCTACGTTTGCTGATTTTTCTTACAGAACGTTGGAACCCCAGTCTTCACAATATTAGTGAGTTCCAAATCGTTGTCCTAGATATTTCAAAGGCCTTTGGTAAAGTTTGGCACTCTGCCCTTTTAGCAAAACTTAAAGCACTTGGACTCTTCCGTCCTCTTCTACTATGGATTGAGAGTTTTTTTATCTGGTTGCATAATACAGGTGGTATTAGATGGCGTTACATCAGACCATCACTCTCTAAATGCTGATGTGGCCCAGGGCTCTGTTATCTCTCCGCCTTTCTTCCTAATTTTCATTAATGATATGTTTTTCCTTTCTTTCGATTCCATTCATAATTCTGCCGATGACAGCACCCTTGATTTCGCTTATCCTTATGACGCTCTTTCGGACTCAAAAGTATTAAACGAGATTGCATGATTCATTAAATAACGACTTTGATAATGTCCTCGCTTGGGGCAGAGGGAATTGCGTTGGGATCAATGCGTCTAAGACCCAGAGCTCTTTCATCTCTTTGAAACAAGATCATATTTGTAGCGTCTAAAATACGAACCTACATATTTATATTTACGTATTTAAAAATAAATAAAGTAATTAATAAAATTTCAAAAGGTAGAACGGAAAATTTGGAAAAGAATTGAATATTGCATTAGGAAGTAGCTTAAAGAATTATACTATAAACAATACATGTGAAAATTTAAATCAAGTATACATACACTTAGAGTATTAGAATTTCAAGTATAGTAAAAATGTATGAAGCATCTGAGTATGCATAGAATATGTATATATGAAAATGTCAGATATAAAAAGTCAGTAGTATTAAAAAACTCGTAGCATCAAAACTTGGACAACATTCAGTACGATACAAAAGTATCTTAATAAAATTATAAAAATATTTAAACTAAAAAATTAAAAAGAAAAGATCAAACTAATCAAAAGTTTTTATTATTTCTAAATAAAAAGAACAATTCGTTTTATTGCATTTTATATATTATAAAAAATTCTTTTCTAATAAAATATTTTCTATTTTTGTTTCATGTAAATGAACAAAAACCAAAACTTGCTCAAGTCGATTTCTACAAAAGAAATTTCAGAATACATTGATGTTCATATTAAGGCATAAATAATAAATAATCACATCCAACTACCAATCATCAATATATTCTACCACTTTCACTTATTTTGATGGAGCACTGATACAATGTCCTTATGGACATAATATTTTCGGTAAGTTAAGCAAGACAGATCACATCTTCTCTGTTACCAAAGAAGCATCGAAATGTTTTAGAGTTGTGAAAAGGTGTAAGAAATATTTCAGCTTATCGGATCAAGTGCTCCTCTAAAAGTCCTATATCAGACCAAGAATGGCATACAATTTTCATATCTGGGCCAAAGCTGGTCGGCATTGTATTTTGTCCAAAAGAGAGCTTTCAAGCTCATTGGCGATTTGACAGTAACTTGTCATATCGACTCACTCGATCACCGAGTACTTGCGAGGCATGCTTTGGGTCTCGTGATAAAAGTATTTTCCCTGATTTTCAATTTTCTTTCAGGGTTAGATGCGTCCAATCTACACATTCGCCATTTATCATTACTAACTTTGAAAGAGTAGATAGGATTGTTAACGAAAATTGTTCAAGACTTATTCTTAACCTCTATATTATATCCGTTATTTTTTTAAGAAGATAGGTAAATTCAATTGTGTTGACACTGCGCAGACGACGATGAAACCTTGAACCATGTGTGCCCAGCGCTTGAAGGTTTCAGGTTGAAAATCACTGGAGAAGTACTTATCTTTCGAAATAAGGTTTGCAAGATAACCCTCAAGAGCAATAATTCAGCTCATAAAAGGACCATATAATTCCGAAGCCTTTAGACTTGGACCAAAAATGAGTACTCTAGGAGATATGCGAAATACCGGATATTTATCGTTTACATTCATCTATCGTCATCGTGCATCTAATACATGTCGCTTTTATGACTTAAAACGAACTAATCTCTTTAAGCACATTTTCTATAAAACGCGGATGGACAAAGGCTTTTGAGTTACGGACATAGAAACGAATTGCAATCGAGTCCAAATAACAATTCGTGCGAACCAAAAATGGCTTCATACGTGAAATTCAAATTCACATGACTCGTTTTTTTTTCCAAACTCGAATTGTAATGACTTGCGAAGATTTGTTCTTTTTTAGCTTTTTCTGTATTTGTGACTATCCCGATCTTATTTAGTTGAATCCTGAGATCATGTAATCAGCCATTCCACACTAAAATGATCTCATTGGGATGATTTTGGACCTGATCATTTCTGATTTGGATGAAACTTTCAAAGTTGGTATGGAATACGAAAATAGGTTACTCATATTTTTTATTTGTTGCACCGTTGACACGGATCATATTCAGCTTGTTCGTTTATGGTATTTTTGTTTAAATAATTTAATTTTGTTCAAGAAAGAGTTTTTTGGGATTCTCCGGTAGCAAAAGCTAAAAAATGTTCTAATTTGTTATTTCATCACACAACCCATTAATTTTTGGTGACAAGTTTCAAGTCTTGGTTTGACTCATCAACAGGTCCCAAATAGCGAAATTGGGTGATTTGAAAAACAAATGAAAAAAGAAGAAAGAAATGAAAAGTTTGAGAAAAATAGAAAAAACAATTTTTTTTTTATTTATTAAAAAAAAATTTTAAAAATTTTTTAAAGAAACAGATTCGTTCGAAGCGAACAAAATTAAATTTAACCCGGTAAAAAGTCCAAAAGAGTAATCTTTTTATTTAAATAATTTATGTCCAAGCCACTCAATGCAAAACTTTTGATTGTAGTGAAGTTTTGGCATTTTTGATCAAACAAACCAAGACAATCACAAGATAACCTACTATTGAAATTAGCTATCTTATTCATCTATGAATAAGCATACATACATTAATATTAAACAATTCGTAACTCCAGCTGCAAAGACGCGTTCGAAGTCCAATGTTGTCAGTGTAAAGAAAAGAAAAGAAAAGAAAATGCGTTTATGACTAACCAAATGACAAATCCACCCAACATTGTTTCCATAGTCTTTCCAAAGTAGATTTTTTCACTTGTTTTATCTCACTTTAATCCTTTAGATCTGATGTTAAATCAGTTAACTAGGCAGCACTAAACGCGTTGTTTTGACCAACTAGCTTTTTTTTTATAGAAATTGTAGGACGTCATTGTGAAAATATTTAAAATCGGCCAACTTCTTCGAACAGTTGTCTCTCAAAAAAATTTCTTTTTCACAATTATTTGAATACTGGTAACCCCTTCATAGGGTAGCCATACAAAAAATTTGACTTTTCACGTATGTTGCGCTAATGGTCAATCTAAGATGCTTTTAGTTTACTGAGGAAATTTTTAGAATTCAAAAATTTATTAAAGGATTTTGAAAAGCACCAAAGGACTAACGAGCAAATCTTAGAAACAGCTATACAGGGTGTTTGGAAATTCACTCACACTACTTAAGGATTCGATAAGGCGGTTAAGATAAACAAAAAGTTATGAGGAGGGGTAGGGTGTAGAATCGTTTTGGCGGTTGGGGATTTTGATATTGTGGGTACTCTTTCTCTTATCGTCAAATAATTTTGTATTTATAAATCCGATTGAAATAGTTTGATGTACTAAATAATTGGTAACAATAAGTAGTAGCGATCTTTTCCCCTTCTTTAAGAACCAATGAGAAGACAAATTAAAAAATTTTGAAAAAAGTTCTTTTTCTTTGGATTTCTCCCGCCAAAATGCATTATTAACTGATAATTTTTATACACTAGATGAAACCATAAAGTATACTAAGATTTCCATTGTGTTTGTAACACATAGAAATAATTATGGTAGCGCAAAATGGATTGGATACCCACGCATTATATAAAAGTTATTTTCATTTTTGCATGTTCTTCCGTCCTTCTCTCCGTCTGTCCTTATGAATGTTCTCACAATAACTCGAGAAAGCGTATACCCAGATAGCATCGAAGTGATGAAATACTGTTACAATACTGATACTCGAGTATCAAAGTATCGATACCTTTCAGTATACTAATATTGATGTTTTTATATGGACGATGTCCGCTTTTTTAGCAATTTGATTGGTCGAATTCTTGAGAAGGGGAAATTTATTTTTGATGCGTTGCATCAATGATATATCGGAGAAGCACCGAATTGGATCCAAAGTAGAAAAAAGGAATTGCATCGATATATCTCTGACCCCATATCGAAAATTTGTATCGATCCCGTACTGATGATTTGTATTGATCTCATACTGAAGGGTTTTTATCATAGAAGGAATTATTCTTGACTTTTTTATTAATAAGATAATTGTAAGTTTAAAAATCTGCATTTTTCATATGTAAGAAAGATTATATGAGTGTATATAATTATCGTTTGCCACAATTACATATGAAAAATGTAGGTTTTAAACTAATAATTATCTCATTAATAAAAACTCAAGAATAATTTCTTCTTCGATTACAATAATAAGAATAAAAAATGAAACACTTTTCGAGAACTGTATTGCAATTAGTTTACAATAGCTATAATGTATTTTTCCTTTTTTTTTTACGCAGCCTTGTTGATTTTCACTTTTGCAGCGCGAAGCACTTCGTCCAGTTCTTTATGAAATTCCATGAGTCCAAAATTGTTTCGTTTGAAGCTATCTGAAATTTGAACTGAAAATGATAAATTTATTTGAATAGATTAAAATACGGTACATTTACCGAAAAGGCAGGTACAAATGTTTTCATATGTGGTGAGCTTCTGCTTCCAACGAACGTCCCGCACATTGTACAGGCATTGAATATTTTCATGCGCAAACATAGGCAAGAACACCTTCAAATGTTTTGTTCCTTTCATCTGCAAAATCCACTGTTTCTGAAATGGTGAGAGCAGTTTAAATTGAAGTCATATATGAAAACTTTAAATTCAACTTACAAATTTATCCTGATTATCTTTGTTTAAAACCGGATAATTTCTTAATTTTCCTTGATAGGAAATTTGAATGGAAAGTTGCACGGTGTACTTTTGTCTGATGGTAACAAGAAGTCACACAACCTTTTCATCATATTACCTTGTTTCAACAGTCCTCTTTGGATTTGTGCGATTTCGTCCTTTTGTTGTTGCAAAAGAGTGCCTTTTTCAACCAACAAATTGCCTTGTTTTTTCACAAAATTTTGCAGGAGTTTCTCCTTTTTTCCTGCTGCTATAACTTTTTAAGTATCACGTTACCTGAATATTGTATAGGTAATTATTTTCATTAAAAGTAATCTCTTCGGAAATTTAATTTAGATTACTCACAGTTCTCTATGTGGTCAAGCCACAGTAAATATTTGAACAGTCGGAATGTATTTGTACATCACCATGTACGCTGGCGCTGCTCAATACTACCGATCGACGGTGGTGTTTGAGGCTGCTCGTAATGACTGTTATGTGTTGATGCAGGTGTTGCATTTCATCAATTGGGGTTTCTTCTCAATTTTTTCTGTCGATGAGTAGCCTGCTGATGATTGCCCTACTGATGATTGTGCTGCTAGTGAGTCTTGAAATTGAGTATTTGTTTGTACTGAAAACAAAGAGATGAAGTATTGTACTTTTATGTAATGGATTGTTTCAGATATTTTCATTCGAAAAGTGCTCACCTGATGATGATGATGTTTCCGTGCTTATGGCTGACTTAACTTTTTTCGGCGGTGTAAATGTTTTCGGTGGAACCGATCTCTTCTTTAATGTGTTATGCATGACGTGATGAAACTATTGAAATATATGAAGAAGTGGTATCAACCAAAATTCACATTCATCAACTGGTAAGGCTATATATTTGTAGGAGATTTGTGATATTTTCGCAATGAATGTATTTTCACTATTGCAAACTCCTGTTACTATTCCAATGTCTGAGCAAACCATCGGAGTAGTGAAAAAAGGAGATGTGTTGGAGAATAATTTGCACTCTAGCTGCGATTCGGATCGCATTTGTAGCAAATCTGCAGCCGCTAATCTTCCAAAATGTCTTGCCGAAACACCAGCAATTCTTTTTTCCCTTCTGGAAATTGTTTCAATTATTCCACTTACCACTTAAACGATTTCCACTGTATTTAATATTCCTAAAATTCCACAAAGCAAAAATACCTTCCAACAAGGTGAATAACTTTCACAGAAATGACATGAAAATTGCGAAATCATTCTCTAATGCAAGAATGATACCAGGGATCAGAAAGACATCAATACAACATCAGCACCGCCATTCTAAAATTCTCCGATTTTCCCCTTAAAATTATGATGCTATAGCTATAATAAAAGAAGCATTGTATTGACTACCTACAGGCACTAACTTGGCATTGATCTCACATCGATACCACTGATCATTTTCACTTTTTTACCCCAATTGGCATCCACACCACAACAATCAATTCGTATTGATGGTGTGATTCATAAAATCTTCATTAAATCATCATTAGCGAATTGAAAGAAATAATGAAGGCTTATTGATGCTTGAGTATCGATCCAAAATGTTATCTGGGTACTTATGTCGATTTCGATGGGACCATTTCAGTTTTGCACTATTTCTGGCAGCGGAGAACTGGGAGAACTGAAGTCCATCGAACATATTTCTGTCATATTCCTTGTATCTGTTAACACACGTATTATATACACGGAACTGTCAAACGTAATAAATGTTGTTTATTGATATATAGAAACAAATTTTTTCTTAACTTAAAAATGTTTAATTCATTTAACTCCAAAATTTCACTAATAATCGCGACAGTACACTTTGACAGAGTAGATGACAATTCGACCTCAATATGTATTTGTAACACCAAGAAAATATCTCGTGCAAAGTAGGGGAAGTGAGTGCAAAACTTGTGTTGCACTTCTGCTATAAATATTGTCCCATCGAATATTTTCAGTGTTGCACTGCTGGAAAAAGTGCAATACTGGTGTTGCACTAAAGTCCCATCGAAATCGACATTAGAGCTGACGTATTACACACTGCCTTTTTAAAACAAAGCCAATACATGCTGGAAAATGGGACAAATCGAGTAATTCCTTCGAAGAGTTGCCATACAAAAATTTCCATTTTCACTAAATATTTGGACATTGTCTGAGAACACATCAACGAGAGGAGCTCAAATTTTGTACATTGTGTTTTCATAGAAATAGTAAATATAATTTAAAAATTGGGCTAAATCAGGAAACCCATTCTTGTTGTTTCCATATAAAAAATTAAATTTTTTACGTATACTGTGAAAACGATCTGTCCTAGACGTTTTATTGTACTAAAAAGCTCTTTAGAATAAAAATTCTTGAAATTTTTACTGTCCGAGGAACTGTTCTAGAAATATATGCGAAAATCCACTTCATAAATCAAACTTATACAGATTGGTGACCATTCATATCTAGGGTATAATAAGAATTGTTCTGGAGGAATTCTAGTTTTTTCTTTGTTACTAGGGGAGCCTGCCGGTATTGCCCGGCAATTATATAGCTGCCTAAATGGGTGTGGGTGGTGGTTGAAAGGGTGGGGCGGTTAGAGGTGCATGTTATCTAAGGTATTATCTGACTTAATCGCGCCATTCTATTCTCTACGGTTTCACTTTGTGTGTGTGCGCGTGTGTGTTTATTTGCGGGTGCGTGCATACGTTCATATGTATGGAAGAGTGTAGCTCTCTACACGTTCTCAGGCAGTGCCCCAATATATAATAAAAAACGAAATTTTTATTGTCCAATTGGACCCCTTTTTCGAACTTAAATTTCCCCGCTATTAAAAAAGGCCCGTATACAAAATTTCAGCTCTCTGCGTTCGCGCGTGAGTTAATGTGCAAATATATAGTGAAAAGCAAAAGTGTTATATAACAACACCAAGAAAGGGTTTCCCGATTTGTTCCACTTTTAGACCTGTATTTGCAATTTTTATGAAAACGCCATGTACAAAATACAAATACAACTATAAAATGAATAACCAATGTTTTGTATGGCAATACCAAGAAGGATTAACCCGATTTAGTTCAGTTTTGAAATTTAATTTAGCATTGCTTCTACGTCGACACGTTCTCAGGCATTGCCCAAGTATATAAGGAAATTTTTGTATGACAACCCTGCGAAGGAGGTGCCCGATTTGTTCCATTTGTGAATTTAAACTTACAAAACAAACTTTTAAATAAGGTCCGTGTACAAAATTTCAGCTCTCTACGTTGACGCGTAAGGTAGTCAAAATATATAGTGAAAAACTAAACTTTTGTATGGCAACATTAAGAAAGGGTAACCAGATTTAGTCCATTTTTTATATTGGCAAATTATATGAAATTGTAATGTGAAAAATTGTGCCCTTCCCGTCGACGCGTTCTCAGGCAATGTCCAAATGTATAGTGAAAACTAAATTTTTATATGGTAACACTAAGAATGGGTTGCCAAATTTAGTTCATTTGTGAACTCGGATTTACTATTGCTATAAAAACACTATGCACCAATTTTTGAGTCGACGTGTTCTCTGGCAGTACCCAAATATACATATAGTTAAAAAAAATTTTATGCCAACCTCATGAATGAGTTGCTCGATTGGTCCCATTTTTGAACGCCGCGTACAATATTTTAGCTTTCCACGTCGACGCGCCTTCAGGCAGTTTCCAAATATATAGTGAAAAGCCAAGGCTTTGCGTGGCAACACCAAGAAAGGGCTGTCGATTTCAACTTTCTTCAAGTGATGATATAACATACATGCGCCAATTGATTTTTATTTACATATCTAGATTATTGATTTAGAGTCTCTAAATTGTTAGAAACTGTAAAATTGTAACCAATTTAAATTATTCAAACCACTCGAATTATAGATCACCTTATACCTGCTGGTTCGAAACATTGCTAAATTTAATATGCAACTTCAAACAATTTTTCATGCAGGTTTTCGCTTGATGCAAATTTTTGATCTTGGTTTCCATACACTAAATGGGTGACCTCAGCAATATATATCAAGGGTTAAAGTCTGGCTACCTAAGCGGCCAAAAAGTGGCACCACTACGGTAAATCCTTTTTTCGGGGAACTATTCATGAAGCGAACTTCATACCTACCATCCTCTGGGGAACTGTTATCCTGAAGTATCATTCTATGCTATCTCAACTAAATGTCATCCAAGAGTGCGTGTAAAATTGATCGGGCTTTTATTGATGGACCCTTGCTTATTATATCCTGTTTTGATTGACTATGGGATGATTACGATGACGTGGTTGCTGCTTTTGTTGTGAAAAGATAATATAGACTGGCTGCACCAAGGAGTTTAGGTAAAGATATTTAAAGGAATTTCAAACAATTTACTTCAGTCAAAATACTCTAGATCAGATCATCAGTGCTGTTAGGATTTTCATATGCTCCGATATGCATATTATTAATTAATTACTTACGCCAGTCCTAGTAGAAGTACTTTTGTTGGTGCATAAATTTGAAGCGAGACTACGCGGATTCCTTAAAATGCAATTTCAAAATTCAATTCGAGGTTGAAAATATCTTTGAAGCAAGGCTGTTTCCTTTAATTATGGTATGGATGCAGTTGGTTTCGCGGAGTTTTAACAGTTCACTTACCGTTGTTTTCGATAAATTCAGCTGTTGTACAATTTCCTTTCTGCTGGTATCTAAATTTCTGTCGACGACTTTTAATATTTATTCTTCGTTAGTACGTCCTGTGCTACCATTTACTATTGTTTGGTTTAACTCTATCAAAATTATAAAAGTCTGTGAAAATGTCTGACTATGTGGAGCTCTCCTATTTCGAAAACGGCACTGATATTTTTCTACTGCACATACAGCATTTCCGTCTACTCAACTATGAACGTATACCATATCTACGTATTTGGACGCACACAAAGTTGTGCCTTTTTCGCCGCTGCTTTTCTGTGAGGTATCTGTTATTCATTTAGTAGCTGTCGGAAATGAAATATCGAAAGTACTTCCCGGATATGTTGAGTAGGCGAATAAGGGGAAAAATAAAAAAACACGTAAAAAGTCAGAGTCTAATTATTTTCCCTAGAAACAGAGGTAGTATTCTGCTTAAAAAAGGGTCTACAGATTTAAATATTATTTGTGTTTCTATTTTACCTGTTTTACATATGGTTAACGCATTCTTTCTTTCATGTAAGTTGGAAGCTACCCCACTATTTCCACAGAAGAAGTAACTATAGTACGGAAGCATCTACGCTTCCCATGAAGGATGCTTTTAACACGCGAAGTCATAACTGTCACTGAATTACTTGTTTCACCAGATGTTCTCGATAGTTCCCTGATACGTTCACAAGTTTGATGAGTTACACTTACGAACCACTTCATCTGTGTCGGATAAGTCCTCCTTGTAGAAAAAGCCATTTATCCTCAAGTACAGC
The DNA here is from genome assembly GCA_963924295.1 of Dioctria rufipes. Classification (NCBI taxonomy): domain Eukaryota; kingdom Metazoa; phylum Arthropoda; class Insecta; order Diptera; family Asilidae; genus Dioctria; species Dioctria rufipes. The sequence continues at coordinate 65,730,110 of OZ002744.1, read as the reverse complement.
CGCTAGTATGGGTTGGCTACAAAATCTAGAGTGACGAAATCCAGAAGAGACAAAATCCAGAAGTGGCAAAATCTAAAAGTGACAAAATCCAGAATAGACAAAATTCAGAAGAAATCCAGAAAAAAATCCAGAAAAGATATTCGCGCACGCTGATTTTTTTCTGGATTTCATCCTAGTTTGAATTCTTCATGAACTCGGAACTTTTTCGTTTACATGAAAAACAAACAAGTTATACATATTTTTTAGATGAGACCTAGGCACAGACCTAGATATATACCATATAAGCTCTAATTCATACATTCCAGAACAGGATAATACCTCAGAGCAAAAATTTTTCTGTGTATTACCAAAATTTATACTTTTTTATTTTAATTCGAATTATCATTCATTTTGGACCTTGACAAATTCAAAATCTCGATCAACACTTCAAAATTTCATTTAATATTTGTTTACCACCGTTCACAGATCGTGACCCATGTGCAGGCATTGTTGGGTTAGCCTGTTTCATTCACAAATATGCTATGTTTCCATCTGATGAATATGTCATCACAAAACTCCCAACTATATTATTAACACAGATTAATATAACAATAACGATGCCATTTTTAAAATTTTTAATTTTAACAATTTTTACAATTTCGAGATTTTAACATTTATGTATTTTGTCATTTTCTGATATCCCGTTTTTTTTTTAAAATTTTTCTTAAACTTGTAACTTCTGGATTTTATACTTCTACTACTATGAGCTGTAACATTCGTCTTGAAGAACAAATCTACTTTCCAGCGCAGCCATGTGATAGCCAAATATTGGGCACATACCCCAAATATCATTACATAATTTAACGTCCTTTCTCTTCTAGCTATAACAACCTAATCATAAATTCCAAAAGCTTCTTTGTAAAGTATCGCTTTCTTCGGTGAATTTAAAAAGTAAACTTCAAAGAAGTAAACCTATTTCGGTTTAAATTATTCGAATTCCATTGTTTCTTATTACAATTTGGTCGAAAATAATCATCCTTTAGCAATGTCGTAAAATAGTCGGAAAAATAATAGAATCATTCCACAGAAAATCGAAAATTAATGTGTAAATTTGTGCATCAACTGTCTCCGATTTTGATGAAATTTTACAAATGGGTTGGTTTTAATTTTAGTAGTACCTTGCTGAAATATTTTTTGTTTTCTTCAATTTTGTTGGAGAATACCGTATTTGAAATTTGAAAAAAGTGGCAAAATTTTGCTTGGTAAATGTAATTTCAAAAATTTATATCTCAGGATGTACACATCGCAAACCTATGAAACAAATGTTATTTATTTAAGGAATGTTTGTAGTTTAGAAAAAAATTAGTCAAAGTCTTTTTTCTGAAAATTTGCCTTCAAGGATAATGGATATGTCATTCATCCTTGAATATCCCACAAATACCACTATCAATTTTTTTTAAATTTTAATCCTTAATGAGTTTTGAGGAAGCTATAGCAATGAGAAAATGGAGCTCCTTACAGTTTGGATTGGAATTATTTGTTAAGCATATGTAATTCAGAGAACTTTGAATCGTTGAGATGTGCCGAGTTGCCAGATTTAATATAATATATCGACATAATCTAGTTTACTATGGAAAAATTAAAAGAGAAGCATTTATAATAATATACTATATTTAATTAACTTTTTTATATTTATAAGAATATGAGTATCTTAGGTATAATTATAAGTAAAATTAAAATTAATATCAGGCCTATGTACGTTATATATTTGAGTTTTTAATTTTACTAGCTGGTAGAATATAAACGCCATTATTTATTTGAGGATTAATTTGATATATTATTGAAGATTTTGTAATTGACTTAACATCTCAATGGTATTTGTGAGTTTTTCGCTAAACAATAAGTTATACTTTAATCCTTCAGAAGAAAATGTATATCGTTTAATCAAAACAATTCACTCGTTGACCGTTACCACAGTATTAAGTTTTTGTGTCGATGGTATTCTACTCGCTCTTTAAAATCTCCTGTTCTACAAAATTGCTGCCTGGTAATATTTTTCCTAAGGAAAATAATTAAAATTTATGTTATTAATATTTTCATTGATATTATTTAATGATTGAAAACTAGCTTTCGTGGCTAAACATTTGACAGTTTCTCCGAGGCCGTCACATACATACACTTAGTCCATGAGCAGTTGCAAAAAAGTGTTAAGTACTATTTTTGAGATTTTGGCACATCTGACAAATATGTATTTTTTTTAAACACCGTATTTCTCTTTAAGATATTTGATTAGATATCGCTGGAAGAATGAACAAGAACAATATTATGTTTGAGACAACCCGATATTATAATCAGGGGCCAAATCATGTAACTCGAGATCAAGTGAAAGCTATCGTCCGTCACTAGTTTTTAGATTATGTAACTCGATATGTCGACTACCTTCTGTCGAATGCTCGCTAAAGACAGTTCGATATGCCTTTTGATATCGAATTATTGTTTTTAGTTGTCGAGCTGTTAGTTCTGGCCGCAGATTTTGCACAAATTAACAGGGAAGTACGAAAATGTAAGTTTAAATTTATAATTTTGATTGTTGTGCCAGCGATTACTATAATAATTTTTAAGGTCCCAACAAACTACGCAGGTACAACAGAACATGTTGATAAACTTCATGGAAAAACATTCGCTTGTGGCAACAAACAGCTTGCAAAATACAGGCAATGGAAAAGGAAAAAAGAAAAAGTTGTGGATAAAACTTACAAACATGTTAAATAGTAGTGGACCACATATAAAAACAATAAAAGCTTGGCAGAAAGTATGTTGTATATTTTTGTTTAGTTTTTTTTTTTCTTTTTAATATGGCTTTCAGGTATGGACTGATTATAAATACAACTTAAAAAGAAAATTGACTAAAAATAAGAAGAATACATTTAAAACTGGCGGAGGTCCATGTAAAATAATTCCAGTTTCCGCTATTGAGGAGAGAGCAATAGCTGCAGCACATATAGAGCCTCAAGTTAGTGGCATACCAAATGTTAAATCATTTGGTGCAGAAATTGAAGAAGACAGTATGCCCTCATTGGATTCAATGCATACCATAAACCAAATCCCCGCTATTGTCACACAGAAGAAATAGAAGAAATGTTAGCTCAATTTGGAAATAAAGTGCCACCTACTATTGAATCTCGAAATGTTCCCACCGAGCGAGTAGAACCACCCATAAGTTGTAGCGAGTGTAGAGAAGCGACCACCGATAGGTTTCTTCCGACAACAATTTCAGGAACACGTAGAAACAGTACCACGAATAGAGTTCAACGATCAGAATTAGTGAACAGAAAAGAAGACGAAAAAGTTAAATTAATAGGAGAAGAAATTAAAAATCAAAAGGAGTTTCAGACTAAGCTACTTAATATTCTAACAGAGAGAAATCAATTAGAAAATAAAAGAATCTCCACTATGGAAACGCAATCAAGAGATGAAATCGAATACCGAAAGCTCAAGGTGAAGAAAATGGAATTAGAAATTGAAAAGTTAACAATGGAAATTAAATTACTGGATAAACAAAATTAATTAAAATTTTCGTTTTCGTCGAAGGTTAACAAACCCTGTATCTTCGCTATCGTTGTCAAGTAGAAATTAACGTGAGAAAAGCATTTTACTTGAACAAATTGTGGAATAACTGCACTAATAACAATAATTATGCACAAATTTTAATGCAAATGACAGGCCGTCAGAAGAATTAGCATTGTATATGCAGCGGTTGCTCGATAGACCAAACGACATTCGATGAATCGTTTTACATGAAGCAAAAATGTACTGTCGAGCTGAGGACATCGTTTTCATTCATCAAGCGTACGATTATCGAGCGTCGAATTACATGATTTGTATGCTCAATATTTGAATTTTCGTTTTTAAAATATAACCCGAAAGAATGTTGCTTGTGAATAAGTCCCATGGAAACTTTGAATTTCATGTTGAGTCACAAAAGAATAATTCTCCGAAAAATTCATAATAATCAAAAACTTGTTTTGACTTATTTAAGAAATCTTTTATCTCCTTAAGAAAGCTGTCTTATCGTTCTGCAATGAAAGAGTCTGGAATTAATACAGTTGTCGTTTTCTGAAATGCATCTCAGAAGTCATCAGTATTTTCAATTCTTGTTTCCAAATTTGATCTGTTCGTTGATGTCCATTGTTGGTATGTAATTGTCTCGACGCAATTTTCTTCGAAAACATTTGCTAGTTCTTCTTTTAAGGGAGGACGAAAGCCAGGGCACTATTTACAATTATTTAGAAAATATTTTGTGTCGGGTAGATTGCAGCTCATCATGGATATGCAGCTTTTCTGATTCGTAATATTTTGATGGCTTTAGGCTGTATATTTTACTTTTGATGGCTTCAGTCATTAACTTTATAATTTGATGCGAAGTACAAAGCACCAACTAAAATACAATTTTTCGGTTGAAGGGAGGCGAATTTGGAAAAACTGATTTTATTCTCTGGATGCGATGACTTAAAGCTCTAGTGTACTTTAAAAGTAATACTTTTTGCACCACATGGTTCCTTTCGCAACAAACCTGCATTAAAATTTTGTTAAAATAATCCTTAAAATATTTGACTATTACCTTTATTGAAACAAAATCCTTTTTTCCTGGCATGAGCCTACTGATTTCGCCATTAAGATAAAATTGTATCGCCAATTCCCTCAATTTGGTATCCATGTTCATAGATTTTTGGGGGCGAATAGATAAAATTCCTTGCTTTTGTGATACTTCCTTACCTTTCTTCAACATATATGTAGCTCGTAGTTCCAAGAAATGTTTCCATGATTTTTCTAGTAGTCCAGTCTTTCGGTAAAAGTGTTAATATCATGCATTTCATATATTTGTCGTATGTTGTGATATATTTTTCTCTAAGCTTACTCGTGAATTTTTCCAAGAATCCATTAGATTTGGTATATTAAAGATTTTAGCGGATATGGCATCCATATTGCTTTCCAGTTCTTTTTTCACATATCACTCATTCGGCTTTTTTGAATTTCGTGTTCTCCTAAGAAAAGCAGACACTCTTGCAAGCGGTAGAGTGCAACGTCTGTATCGAATAACTCTACATCCTGAATATCAACAATACTTTGCATATCCTCGAGATTGTCAGAAGATAAAGGACCGGGTAACTTATAGATTACTAATCGGCACTGCGAGCATATTTTCAATTTCAGCAGTAAATTTGGTAGACGCTCTACCATCAAGTTGGTAACATTTCTTAAATTTTGTCGTTTAGAAGAATGACATGATTTTACAAAAGGACTTTAGCACCTCAGCAAGGGCGGATCCAGACATTTGCTCTAGAGGGGGGGGGGGGCGATCGCCAGTATAGCCTACTATAACCGCACTTGCCATCAGCTGTGGACCGCTCTGTATAGCTTTCTATTTTCGATTCAGTATGAAAATTTCATTAGCATTCAGATATCGCCGAAATTCTTTTATTAATATAATATAAGTTCTTGATCCCGCAAGCATAGAAAAATTTAGTCTCACATAAAATAGACATTATACACTTCTTGCCAGTCTGGTGTTTTTCATATAAAGGTCGCTTGCATTTCGTTCAAACACCATAATTTCTTGGGATGGACTGCAATTTCTTGCAAATTCAATGGTTAATGAAATTTTCGTTCAATGCTAATTAGGTAGGGCTAATATATGTGTAAAATAAAATTAAATATTGTAGGAAAACTCAATCTGAGGTTAAATACACTGGCTGTGATAATTTTCCAACATACTACTTTTCATAAAAATACCCGGCTTTTGTGAGCTTTCGATCACAAAAAGGTGCAAAAATTTTGCTTGTACTGAAAATTTCTTGGTGATTTTAACATTTTTTAAAATAATTTATGACTAAAAAAAAACATAATAATATAACAAATAACTTTTTAAAAAACTATCTAGAGTTTTCCATTTAATTAAATATGAGAATTATATAACATTTCTGTACAAATTTAAAAATTTTCTTGGTACACAAAAAAGCAAAATCAAAGCAAAATAATTTAATTTTTGAAAAACATTGGGAGTTCCAAATTTCATTGTTATTCCTTTAGTGTTAAAACTAAAACTGCCCAGGGGCTAGATTCCGCAACTGTGAAAAATTTGACAGTGACACGATTTAAAAAACTCACCGTAAGGGAAAGTGTACACTTTTGAATTACACTTAATTGCTGAATGAAAATTTTTCTGTGCTGAATGTTGTTTAAGTGAGAAAATAGTCTTTTTGAAGGAGTTAAGTTCAGTTGTAAGAAATGATTTACATGAATTCACTAGTATTAAGGCGACTACGGTTTAGAAACGTAAAATAAATAATATAACAAATAATTTTACAAAAAGTCATACGTACCTCTTTCAAAATTCACGACTGAAACGGCGGCGAGACAAAATTTTGACAGAAAAACTCATTTCCATTTTTGCGGAATCGAAACAAGTTGGTGTACACAAAATTTTGTGTGCACGCGTAAACTCATAATCTCAGAATCCGGCTCCAGATCTCGCTTTCTTTGTATACCTTGAAAATTTTAAAATTTATTCACAAATGTTATATAATTTTAGTATTTAAGTAAATGCAAAAGGAAGGGAAACTCTAGAAAACTTTTTTGATGTATTCATTAAGTGAAGGCTGATTTAGAAGATTTGAAAGGATTTGTTTTTTGTATTTTCCATTTAATTTGACTGGTGCATAAATTTTGATTTATTAGAGCTCTAGTTGGAGCGATCGCCCCGATCGCCCCCCGCTGTATCCGCCCTTGCACCTCAGTAGTTTACAATGATCCTCCATGCTTGATGTTATTAATTTGTGTTTAGTAATAATATACAGTAACGATTTAGAAGAATAATTAAACTCGTTTATAGCACTTCAAATTATAATTTCAGTTTTATAAAAAAATTGCTGAATATTTTTCGCTTACTAATTTTTTTTTTATGACTATCAGAACCAGCTTAACACAAGCTCGTTGCATGGACACGTTTAATAAATAAACCGTCAACAATACATGCGTTTCATCACTTAGTCAGTGTTAGTATTGATATGTTAAACTAAACATAAACCAAACACCGGCTGAAATTACATGCAATACACAAAGACATTACACAAACAAGATTCAATTTTATATAGACGTTTTTTCAAAACATGCTTAGAAAAGTCAAGAACGAAATACTCAGCCATATTATTAACAGTAATACACATCGATTAACAGGTTCATACATTCTAAAGTTAGACCTTGAGGAAGTAACACGCAGCAGAGGTAACCATCTCAAATTGTGCGTACTATCACCCAAAGAGATATTGTTAAGTATTCCAGAAGTGGTTTCACAAAGCAAGTGTACAATCGCAATGTTATGGTAAGATTCGAAAACTCTCTGGACCAACGTTTTATAAACCTCAGCATAGAACTACTCTTTGATACCATATAGTTTATATGATAAATAAAATTCAATCTGTGGTCACATTTGACACCCAAGTCACAGACAGAGTCCGCACTTCGAATCGAGGAATTCGAGAACAGATAATCATAATAATAAGACTCTGTCCATTTTAGAAATGTTAGGGGAAACCCATACTTTTCCATTTTAAAGAATAACGGAGTCAGATAACTTGTGGAATGCTTTACTAAAGTCTGTATAAATACAATCCGTCTGGTAGCCTTTTGCAAACCTGAGAAAAATTCCAACAAGTTAGTGGTTGTAGATCTGCCCGAAATAAACCAAAGTTGGTTTTGAAGAGAGAAAATTCTTACATGAAACCGATAGCTGTGAGTAAATGATAGATTCAAATAATTTGTGCATCCAACATAATTTTACAATAGGCCTATAGTTAGAAATTTCATTTTTACTACCTTCTTCTTTTCTGTTATCCAACGATCGAACTTACACAATATCAATTCTCTGCCCACATATCATAATGCAATTTCACTATCTGTATTGGATTTGATTTTAACCACCAATCATAACAAGGTGCTTTTCAACAATCAAATTGATCCTCCAAGAATCTTCGACCACGACATAATGTTTATCTGCTATAATTTTACCACGGACGGCAGTACTCCAACAAACTGCATCTCTTTCCGTAATTATGATAGCATTAATTCTGGTGCGCTACTTGAAAGGTACAATAGTCTCCCATGGGATTAGATTTATTATACTATGAACATTGACGATAAGTTTGATTTATTTTATCTATTTATAAATTTGCTACATGATGAGTTTGCTCCCCTTCGTACCAAGATTGCTAGACCTAACGCTATACCTTGGTTCTCGTCAGAGATTCATGATCTAATAAATATCGTCGTTACAAGAGGCTTAGAACGAGTAATTCAAGATTAGTTTACAAAAAAGTACGAAACCTTGTAAATTCCAAGATCAATATTGCAAAACGCGTATATTTTGGTCAAATATTTAATAATAGTTTACCGCCTAAGACACTGTGGAAAAATCTTAAAACACACGGTGTTCATGCAAAAGCAGATTCTCGCTGTGATTTGGAGCCTGATTCTCTAAATCTGCACTTTAGTTCTGTTCAAAGCAATGCTATAGGTGGAACTCACTCTTTCTTATCCAATTTTAATGAAAGTTCTGATGGATTTGCATTTCGCTGTGCTGATCAAAATGATATTCTGGTGGCGATGCGTAGCATAAAATCACATGCTGTTGGTCCTGATGGGATTCCACCCAAATTCATTAAATTACTATTGGCGAATGTTTTACCTGTCATATGCCACTTACTTAATCATATATTCCTTTCCTCCACTTTCCCAGCTATATGGAGACATGCCCTTGTTATTCCCGTTCCCAAAAAGTCCTGTCCTTCTACTCCCTCTGATTTTAGACCTATCAGCATATTATGTTACCTTTCAAAAGTTTTCGAAAAACTTTTAAGTAATCAACTTCTCAGTTATTTGAATCAGTACTCATACCTTACACAATGGCAGTCGGGATACCGCCGAAATCATTCATGCGAGACTGCCCTAGTAAAGTCACTACAGATTTGAGATTCGCTTTGGACTGAAAAGAGAATTGTTACCTCTTCTTGATTTTTCTAAAGCTTTCGATAGTCTTAATCACGAAATGCTGCTAGATAAATTATATTGTAAATTTGGTATGTCATCATCTGCTATCAGGCTCATTCATAGTTTCCTTTCTGACAGGACACAACAAGTAAAATCTGACGGCCGATTATCAAAGACCGCCAGAATACTATGCGGTGTTCCCCAGGGTTCGATTTTAGGACCATTGTTATTTGGGTTTTACATTAATGACTTGCCTTCTGGAGTAAGACACTCTTACATACACCTATATGCTGATGATTGTCAACTTTATATTAGCGCACCAACTAGCTTTATCAATACATATGTAAATAAACTAAATAGTGACTTAGCTCGCATTTATAAGTGGTCAATTGATAATTCTCTATCTCTTAATCCATCAAAATCATGCTATACCATTTTTTCGAGCACGGAGCTTGATGAAAATTTGTATTTACCTACAGTTTACCTGAATAATTTAACCCTAAGTCTTGTTGATAAAGCTAAAAATTTGTTGTGTTGTTCTTAATAATAAAATGACCTGCTGTGATGATATCAACTCATCTCTGGCAAAGATTTATGCAACTTTAAAAAGGCTCAGGATAACTGCGCCGCTTCTACCAACTACAACACGTATAAGGTTAATTAAGGCACTTATCTTTCCATTTTTCCTGTACGGTCTCGTAATTTTTCCCTGTCTTGACTCTGTGTGTGCTAGTAAAATAAATGTTGCTTTTAATGACTGTGTTCGTTTTGTGCATGGCTTACGTCGTCATGATCATGTATCGCCGTATATATCCTCCATAGTTGGTTGCTCCCTTAAAATGTATTTCGATGTTAAATTATTGTGTTTTCTCCATAAAATAATTTATTGTAATGGTCCTGAGTATCTGTCGTCGGCTCTCACATTTCTTCGCTCGCAACGGCGAATTAATATATTTACACCCAAATTTAATACTCTGATTGGTGAACGCTCCTTTTTGGTTCAAGTTGTTCGACTTTGGAACTCACTTCCTAGTCATATTCAAAGGTTGACTGCACTTGGAGCTTTCAGGAAGGGCGTAATGGAGCACTTTTGTGGTTTGAATTGATGTACTACATTTATTATTTTTGATTCTTTAATTTTTGTTTACATATGTTTTTTCTCTCTCTCTCTCTCTCTCTCCTCTCTCTCTCTCTCTCTCTCTGTCTTATTTTACTTAGAGTAGTTTATTTTTTCTTATCTTTTTTATTTATTGGTTGTACTGCTATTCGTTGTTTTATACGGTTATACTCTTATACTCCTTTCTTTAATCCTTTTCTTATTTTTAATATGTTCCGTTGCTTTAGGTACAAAACAAAAAGATGTAATTCTTGTTGCACCAAATCTAATTAATAATAAATAAATAATAAATAAAAAATAAATGAGTTTTTCCATAGCTGAGGGAAACAACCACTATCGATTTTTGGGAAATAATTCTCAGTGGAGCTGCCATTGCAAGGCAGCATGACTTAAAGAAGGCAGGAGGGATTCCATCAGGCCCAGTTGTGAAGGAGTCATTTGGAAGCCCAAACAAAGAAAACAACATTGCTGATATACTTTTATACTTATCAATTACTGATACAATACAGTGAAACGCATTTATCCTTTAAATTATATGTACATATATTTCATTTACCTCACTCACATTGACTTGCTTCGAATAAAAGTAAAGACTGTTGGTTACCTGCACCCCCCCCCCCCCCCATCCCGGCGTACATCCAGTGTAGAAAATATAGATATACATATAACATATTACTGATTTTACAATATTTTCCAACGTAAATTTCGTTATATTCTTAGACATATAGGTACATACTCTAGATATATTGGGTTCGATCAGGTAAAAGGAAAACTTTTGCCAAGATATAACCGATAAAAGAAAAATAGGTAGAAACGATGCGTTGAGCAAAGTTATAATAGGTTTAAGTTATTATATGAAAGCTAGAAATTTCAAAGATTCTTTCAATATGTAAATAAGTATTCTATAAATAAACAATGAGCTCTGTAGTTGTGGTTTCTGATATAACTATGTTTATATGTATATAAATGACATCAATCTAAAACTTAAAAGTCATAGTATGTATAATTTTTTTAATTTTCTTGTATCACTGTCATTTTAATACACCCCTATACTACATCTCTACAATGTTCGTTCAAAGTTATCTGAATTGCATATGTTTAAAAAATAACTCCATCCAAATTATAAGGAATTCCCAACAAACAATTCTCCGAACGTCCGCAACAGCGAAACTTAAACGATAATTGAGCTGCACAATGCGAAATATGAGAGTAAATGCGACACAGCTAAATTTATTTATGTGATTGAAGCGAGATAAAAGCGAAACGAACGCGAATATGACTTCTGTTTTCTTTTATTTATCTTTTACATAGGCACGAGCATGTGCGTTGTTTTGTGCCCGAACTTCTGAGAATCTTCCAGTTCGATTCTGTTTTTCCATTCTAAGTTTGCATTTCAGCGTGAACAGATCACAAATTTGTTGTGTTTTTGTTTCTATCAGTGAATTGTAAAAGGTGAGCAATCAAATTTATATTTAATTTACATTAAAGGCCAAATGAGTGGCTTCATTTATAGGAGACTATATTAAATAGGTAGGTACCTACAAGCATATGTTAATAAATTATATTAAGACATAGATGGGAAACGCTGATATCGCTAATGATTGAGAAATAATTTCATTTACGATTCGAATCGCTAAAGTTATCGTTACCACAGCAGAAATCGGAGATGGTTGATTCAGAACATTTGTCTATTTTTTTTTGTGCCGATTAACAGGAAATGAGTACCTATTTTACACTACACTTACTTTGCACCTAAATAGGTACATATGTTAGGCCAAATAAAAGAGTATTTCCTAGAGATTCCAAATCGATAATAAAAACTATCAGTTAATAATGCATTTTGGTGATGAAATCTTAAAATTGTAAAAAAAATGAAATTTTCCAATATTCTTCAATATGGCATCGCATGGCTCTTAAATAAGGAGCGAAAATGGGTTGGCTGAGCATTTGTTGCAATTACCAATTATTTGGTACCTCAACTGTTTCAATCGGATGCACAATGACAAAATTATGTGACAATAAGTGAAAGAAATTATTGCTTATCTCGACCTCAATTATCTAATCCTTAAATAGATTACACTAATTTTCGAGCAAATCTCAATGTATTTAAGGCTGCTAGGCCTAATGGTTTTTCGCTTCTAGTACTCATCATTAGCTAAACCTCAGCCTAAACTATTTTACCTGTCATATTCAATAGGATATTTTCCTTCGGCATGGAAACTTGCTCATGTTCAGTCAATATCCAATAAATGAGAAGCAAGTGATCCCTCAAATTATAGACCAATTGCCCTTACTTCGATTCTTTCAAAGGCTTTCGAAACGCTCATCAATACCCAATTGAGGAAATATCTAGAGGTAAACCAACTTAATAACGACCTCCAAGATGGCTTTCGTTCTGGCAGCTCTCCTGGAGATTTACTATGATTCCTTACCGTGCCAATATCTCCATAATTTTGGTGAATTAGAAATCATTGCATTAAACATATCGGAGGCCTTCGATAGAATATGGTTTCTTGAACTCTTAGCTACAGTTCGGCCAGTAGATCTAGAACCTCTTTTTTAAAAATAGATTGAAAGTTTTCTCTCACTCTGTTGAATACCACTTATATTGGACGGAGTAACGTGTGACCTTTTTTAATCAATGTCGATATACAGCAAGGTTCCGCTCTCTTTTTCTAATTTTTATTATTGATCTGCTATGTCTCACGTTCAATCCTATTCGTAGTTTTGAAGGAAGAGGACACCACCCTTGATTTTGTGTACTCGTTCGACTTTGTAGTTAACACCTGCGGTAATGTAATAGTTGATAGTCACATGTACAGTTCACTAAACAATGAACTCACAACAATACTCGCTTGGGGCAAAATGAATCGGATTTGATTTAATGCTTCCATAACACAATGTTGTCTGTTATTAATCAAACGTACGCCAGCATCTGTTTAATTCATTTTCGTCGATGGAGTAGATATCTTGAGCTCGGCATCTTTAAACATTGAAATATCCAACAATCTTCGTTGGTCTTCGAGGTTATATTTTGCTAAGAATATAGCGATATTTTTTATTTACCGGGAGATAAACTCACGTACACGTCAACGAAAACTTTTAAATTGCCACTTATGGCTAACGCAGGCCCAATACATAAAAAACAGTACAGGATGCCAGAAGCTCACAGAGAAGAATGCCAGAAACAGCTATCAAAGCTTCGAGAAGAAGATATCATAGAACCCAGTAAAAGTCCATTCAATTTTCTAGTTCTACTTATCCCTAAAAAGGGAATGGATGAAGATGGTAATCGGAAGTTTAGACTGTACGTAGACTTTCGAGAACTGAACAAAGAGTGCATACCTTACGCATATCCTCTCCCACGAATAGAAGATATGTTGGACAGATTGGGTCATTCCAGGCACTTCTCCACGTTAGATCTAGCTAACGGGTACCACCAAGTACTAATTGATCCAGTAGATAGGAAGAAAACTGTATTCAGTAGCAATTTCAATCACTTTCAGTATAAGCGATTGCCATTTGGAATAAAAATTTTTAAAGTAAAAGATACCACATCTCGTATGGTGAGATTTCATCAGAAATTGTCTGAATATGACTTTGAGATTGCTTATAAAACTGGCAAGCAGAATAGTAATGCGGATGCATTGAGTCGAATTCCCCAAATCTCTAATGATAGAGATGAAGAAAAGACTACAGAGTTTCAATGTTTTGCAGTAACTCGAGCTCAAGCCCGGAGGAAAATGGCATTAAACGAAAGTCAAAATCGGGAATCCAAAGACGACTGGGACGTGATGAGCGAGTGTTAGTTGATTTCCGGAAGAACGATAAGATAGCCAGAGTCAAAATTAACTTCGGACCCGAAGGAAGTACAGATGATCTTGAAAGATTATCACGACTCTAGGTTCAGAGTACAGAATACTGAAAACTGCAAACATATTATTAAAAATAAAGGAAAGATGACTGAGTAAATCTTGTTACCTCTAGTATAAAAAATCTCTTTTTAAATGTCTCCATTGTAAATTAAAATTTATGAATCAGGTCTTGATGCAAATGCAATAAATAATTATTTCTGAATGAAAATATAATTAAGATTTATTTAAGTAATATACAAATCAAGTTGGTTACCAGATGTTTAAAGTTATTCAAAAATATAACTATTTCGATGATTCAGCTAATCATAAGTCATTAGCTAGTGTGCTGACAGCTCAATCTTGTTTTGATCATACCCGTTATTGTAGAAAAACATAAATATTTGAAGAAAGAACCAAACATTTCGATTCTTTATTGGGTACTCTATATTAAGTCCGAGATATAATCCCATACAAGCTTCAATCGTTTCTCTTAAATTTGAAATGGAATATATTAGGGGTATTCACTCAGTGTAATCGATGTAAATATACAACAAGAATTTACAACAAAGAGTGAACACACTCTTTAACCTTTAGCTTACTTCGAAGTGTAATTATGGGAACATGGTGATAAAATGGCAGACCATAGGAGGTCTCCCCGGCCCCGGAAAAAATGCGAAAATCCTCAAAATTCCTAGGATTCATAGTTATCCTAAAAAGAAAGAATTGTGAAGATCCGGTTAAAAATAGCTGAGATAAAAACTAAAATATCTCAACTATTTATGAAAAGAACAGCTTAAATGAAGGAAATGCCGGTTTTTCATAGAATTTTTTAACGGTTTGGGTTGTTTCACAAGTTGTTATTTCTACTATTACTACTTAATTATACATTATTTCAGTATAATGTCAGGGGATAAAATGAGGCCTATTTGTTGAGAACGGTTCTTTCTAATTAGTTTTCAGCTCAGGCTAATAGTTTAGGAGAAATGTTATTAATAGTAGAACAAACTCCTTTTACGGCAATCTTTGCCGCTTTTTGCCATGACAAAATGTAAAAATTTACAATTTACCTTTACGGAATAACAGTGGTTCGGAGGAATTTTTTTATAAAGATGAAAAAGTTTCGTAATCAAACACTTATGCCTATGATTGAAAAAAAAAAAAATAGAAAAATAACTCATTTGTAGTAATGGCGTATATGGGACCCAGATGAGGAAAAACAGTGAACTTCGGGAGTAAAAGCTCAGCGTGGAAATATCTCGAATTGAAAATAAAAAAAAAATAAAAATAATAGATAGAAAATTTTATTACCTTTAATTTAGATGCAAAAGTTTTTCTCTAGGGGCATCCCTATGATGCAGGGTCCGATAAAGTAAAAAAGTGGTTTTCAGTTAAAATGTAATAAAGTTTTAGAGGGTTGAAAAAATATACTATGGAGTATAGCGGGGGCTTTAAATAGACGCTCCACACACATGTCATAGTTGGGGTTTAATCGCCTTGTCGAACTAAAGACGAATATCAAGTTCGTTTTTTGAACGGTCCCCTCCTCATCCCGCAAGAAAGCTTCAAATTTTGAAAATAATTAAATCAAATTTCTGAACTTCAAATACTATTATTAAGTAATTTAGGGCGGAAAAAGAAAATCAATCGCACCAATTTGTTTTTCGGTGATGTTTTATTAAGTTTTCCAGAAAGTTCCATGCTCTTTGATGCGCCATTACTGATGTTTTGGGCTCACAATTGCAATACCTTTTTTTGTGGGGGAAAACAGTGCTGTGGGTAGATGTAAATTGAACACCCTGCTAAATCAACCCAGTACCACCTAGAAAAAATAGAGTGCACCACTCGATAGTCCTCAAAAGGATCTTTCATTTGGCACACTGCCAATTTGTGAATGTAAAAATGCAAGACCCTTGTATTGCATTTTATATGCATAAGCCTTGTATGACTTTACTGGGTTGTAGTCAAATACATCTTTTACAACGATACACTCTTTGACACAACATTGCGTGAATACCCCTATTATGTCGGTTATGGTAACGTAACAGGTACAAGTTTAGTATCTGATTAAATCTATATTAAAGACAAACCTTTGTCTATTTTAAAACATACCATACCCTACACTTGCTGTACCCCATAATTAAGTTAAGTTTTATTTAAGTAGGTACACTTACCTTTGCAAATACAAAAAGCTCCCATTCAATGGAATATCTATTAAAGAAATGCACTTTATAACACTCTTCACTAGAAACACTTCTGCACTGGCTTGTAGTTTTCACAAAACTAAAGTGAGTACTTTATAACACAAAGCCAACAGTTAGTTTTTAAGAAATGATCTCTGAAATCAAACTTCATTTTCTTCAAACGTAATTTCAGTCACCACGAATGAAGATAATTTTCTATTATTTCTTGAAAATGATTTCAGTCATGATCATTCACGATAAATGATTTCTTTACATTTGCGGTAAACGAAATTATATATTACTTCATTAAAACAAGGTTCATTTCTGTTTTGCATTTACTGGGAAAAAAGCTGCATTTGCCAAAATTGTAATTTTTATCAATCATTTAAAACAACTGTACAACGTTTGTTGGAAATTATCAGTCGATTCTAGCAAATGTGCTCATTTAAGGCAAATGAAATTCAATTCCTGAAAAATAAAAGATTTCTTTCAGTGTACTAATGAGAAACATTTTACCATCCCATTTTTTCAGTGCCAGTTATGAGCCGCAAATATCTAACTGAAATGCCCGCCGTCACCTTTTTGACTCAATCCAATAATCCGCGCAATTACTACAGCTTCTTCCTTTCCTGGATTATAGGGTCTCCTTGAGCTTTGGTAATAACTTAAACAAAAAATTCCTGTATTTATCATATTAAAAAACGATATTTCCTAGTTTTTATTTAAGAGGAATCAGTACTCAGCAAAAGCTTCAATTCAGATCCCAGCAAAATCTTCAGGCAATAAAATTTACTATACTTAGGTTTGTGTCCTCTCTCAACACTGACATATACCTAAATTGAAGCACATATGAAAATGAATTAAGCTCGATTGTTTGAACGGTAGACGAGTGTGATGTGAAGGAAAGCTTTGTTTACTACATAAATTTCGTGAAATAATATAGATATAGATAGACAGCTCGTTGAGATCGCTCGGGAGATTCGGCCCTTGACGAATAATGATCGGGAATTCTTGTGAATTTTCTTGTTTAGCTAATTCATACAGCTCTTGCAATTATTCTTCTTTCGACTTTAATTTTCCGACTTTTCTTTTCTATGCTCGCATGTCGCATAATATCGAAAGGCGTGAACGGATTTTTATGATTCTTTTTTTGGTGGATAGGGAATATTCCTTCATTGGTACCATGATTAATAAATAAATAAATAAATAAATTAATAATAAAATAATTTAAAATAAAATTTAACCGCCTTTAGAAGAGCGTTGAAAAGTGAAAAATATCTCTGAATTTTCACATATTTATGCAGAGGGTAAGGGTTGATAATATCGTTATAGTGGTAATTTCGTGTGTAGAGTTGTGTAACGGAAATACTTTTTGCACAATTAAAATATCCATAAATGTGCTCAGTAAATTTTGTTAATTGCTGTACATTGATCCGCAGGCAGGGTATTTACGTGATCGATATTCGCCCTTCTTTGAATTGCTGGCTAATTAGTCTTAATTTTAATGTTTTATAGTCGAAGATAATTTTTTTTTCATTTTTTTTTTTTTTTTTCAGAAATATAGATCAATTTCCAATTTATATTTTTTTTTATTAAAGATAATAATTATTTTTGATTTCGATTTTTTTTGTCAAAAATAAAAATTATTTGGTATAATAAAAATAATAATTATTTGGTGGTTTTTATTATTGCAGTGAATACATAAAAATTGTTGTTATTAAGGTGTTTGGTTGATTCCGATGCAATCATCATTAAAAATTACAAGAATTTAATTAACTTTCCACACTAAAGTGTGGAAAGAGCATTTTGTGCATTAAAGTTAATACTTTGACATCTTAGATGTAATCTATCGCATATCAACTTTAGTCACCTCATGACGTAGCAACACAAAAAATTCCTCTCGAATCGGCCATACCCTATATATTTCACCTACGATATAATAAACTTGCTTTGATCTCTCTTTTTCACAATAACTATGTCGTTTTTAATTACTCACTCTAGTAAATTCAGCTTCTTTACAGCTCTGGAACATTTATTTCCCCCTATATACTTGCTTTTGCTTCCCATATTAATAAATAAATTCACAAAGAAAACACTAAATATACCACAGTAAGTTGCTTTTATTAATAAAATTCGTTCGCACAAAAAATTTCTTAATTACTCACTTTTAAACTTTCACAAAAATCAAACCATAATGATTTTTTATTAAATCCCTTAGCATTACCAATGTCAACGACAGTATCCTTCGTGAAATTAAAATTTCAAAACATATGCCCTATTAGCTTTAAAGCTTACCGAAGCGCGTCTAAAATCTTGGACAGCCACCATATGAATTATGAGACATCTAGCGTAAAAGACAGAAACCCAACATGTGATAAAACCATACAATTTAAGACGAAAAAGTAATTTTTGCAGTTCAAATAAATTGAAAATTTTTAACGAGACTTGACTCTTGTATTTTTTTTTTGTACATACTTCTAAACAATACTATTTTGCTTTTCATTTCAACAACTTTCAATGAAATATTACAACTTCTCATCGGTGAAATATCGGGAGAAAGAACAAGTACTATTACAGTTAAATGATTAAAAAAAACGCAACTAAAAATAAAAAAAACACGACGTTATTTGCTAGGTCTAGGCTTTATCTTTTTAAAATAGTCATAATCTGCAGAATTGAGTATACCTATTAATGGAATTTGATTTGAAAAACTTCAATTTTTTCCATTTTTTACAAGTTTCCGAGCTAATATCTCCATTCCAATGCAATTTTTTTTATTTTTTTCCGACGTTATTTACTAGACCTCATCGTTATCTTTAATTTAAAATGTAAATCATTATTTTGGTACAAATAGTGTGGCAGAAATTTGCGTTGAAAACCTTCGTACTGACTCCTCTTAAGAGGAAATTTTTCTTCGCAGAAAATTTATGACAAAAAACATCGTTTTCTGTTACGACGAGAATTACAAAAATTATTAGATAGCTCTGAGTAAATTCAAAACATCTGTATAAATCAATATTCCAACGAGTATATGCCGCAATTTCAAATAGAACTGTTGCAATCCATGATGTCATTAATGGGATAATATCGTTCAAATCCTTGGATTCATACTTTTGTAGTAAGTTATCTTTTGACATGTTTGATAAGATTTCTTCTATATTTTCCAAAAATCAGTTTTAAGTAAGTTCCATCCAATATCGTTCAAAAATATTCTACAAAAATAAAGTGCTACAAAAGTTACTGCTACTTATGAGCCTATTAAGTCGCCTTAGTGAGGTGCTCCATAGTTAATACTTCCATTTTGCGGCTTCATTTTATGCAATTTTTCAGAAAGTTGCACCTAAAAAAGCTCTTGAGGAGTCCTCCATCAAGACCCAGCGCTCGTGCATTATTAGCTTAATATTCTTTTCTGAAGATATGCAACAAAAAGTTAAGAGCGGTTGAACACTTGTTATAAATCGCCTTGCTTAGTACGTATGGTCCTCTAGAGCTGCATTCCTGCTCCTTCCTCTGGCGGCATCTCTTAAATTATATTCACGTCCAAATATAAATACAGGTGGGCGGGGGGGGGGGGGCAGGAGGACTGAACGGAACGCTTCCAATATAGCAACTGCTCCATAAATGCATGAGGTGCTGAAAAGTCGAGTGCCGGTAGTGAATAAAAGGCGAATCACCTCTGCATCCTGTTGAAATAAAAAAAAAGTTACGAATTTATGAAACTTTCCTTCTAGTCGTCCTTCTTGTGATGTATACCTGTGTACCATGTAGGTTTTGGTGTGTGTTCATAAAATGAAAAAAAAAAAGTTACACACGATTCATCAGATACATGGGTAAGGAGCTGCTGTTTACACGGTATGTATGTATATACCATAGGGAATAACGAATTCCCGCCACAATACGACCAGATGATGACGACAGCGACAAGCTAACGGCGACGCCAGGTTGGTGTTATGCCCGACTTCGTCCAGAAATCATGCCAGGGAGTACAGGAAGAAATCTACCTTGTTCCATAGACATTTACTTTTGGCCCTCAGTATCTTCATATTACGCCAAGATTCTGTCGTCGTCTAGCGAATCTCAGACGTTACAAAGTGCGACCCGGAGGCTCCGCACAAGGCACAAATCGGTGAGGTGAAAAATCAACTAATAAGTCTCTTCAGCTGTCTCCCGATAATTCCTGGAAATTTCCAGGTTACGGCAAGAGGGAATGAGCATTGCTATTCTGGGAAAATTGAAATAAATGAGAGAAAAAAAGTCTTGCTCCTTGCTGGTTTATAGTGCCGTACTGAGGTTCTTTATTGGGTTACAATTGCTTGCTGGTTGCATGTGGATTTAGAGACGCAAGGAATGAACAGTTGTCTTTTTTATTGGGAGTTCATACATCACTTGGCTTATATTTCGGTAGCTTAGCTATGTAGTAGCTTGTTAGTTTGGAATGCAGCTATAGGTACTTTCTGACCCTTTAAAAGATTAACTGAAATTGAAGAAATGTGCTCTCTAGATAATCACGTTTAAAGCGATATTTGACAGTAGTTATTGACCTTGGTAGAGTATGTAGTAAGTACATCATATATGTAGGTATAATAGCAATATATATGATGAATAATATAATAGCAAATATCTACAGAATTGTGATGGATTGAACAATACAAATGTGTTGATGGTGAAAAATTTCTATAAAGGGTCAACGACAAGCAACTTGTAGGCAACTCAAAGAAGAACTCATGCAGGTGGAATTTCGAAATACAAATTGTTTTCAAACTGGAATATTGTTGTTGCAGATATTGAGCCCCATTCACTATAATTATTTTTATGTTTTTGCTAGGCTTTTGATAAAGCCATGCCAATTTCTTTCGCCAGAGGATATCAGATCAGATATTAAGATGAAAAATATTACCTATGGAGTAGGGTAGTCACAACTTAGCGGGTAATTTAAACAAAAACACGTGCTTAGGACATCAAGTCTCCCTCACCCCCATTATTGAGCATAAAAACAATATGAAATTGATATACTTGAGGAATTTATTACAGGATGGCAATTTCAAGTTTTCAGACTTAAATCTGTGTAAATTTGCGGAAATATTTATCATGAATTATTCTATACGCGAGGCACTATGATAAATTAACATGATATTTTCGTAATCATATGAATAATCTTAAGACATATCGAAACACTCAACTTAAAGCTCCCTCTGGTGACCTGACTAAATGGAACTTACGAGAATTATTTCTCTCGAACAACGCATGCCTCTATATTTCACATTCATGGACATTGGACATTATAGATGAAAATGAACTTGCTAGGAATGACAACCGTTCACATTTGTATGGCTGTTTCGCTTTTCGTATTTTTTGTCTTATTCTTGCGCCACACCAGATTCAGTTTTGTATTTTAAACCGAGTCGAAATTTACCCGTAAAATGCTTTCCAGAAAACGTACGAATCTCGTGGCTCTTTGCTACTAATTATGAATTTAAATTTTAACCAAGACACTTCTACTTCTGTCAATAGATTATGCATCTAACACTCGCGAAAATGTAATGTTGATATCTGTTAAGTCATATGTCTGGCTGTTCGAAATTTGGTGCTCCTAAAAATTTTATTGCTTGCCGAAAGATCAACTTATTGCACATACGTTAGCCATACAGGGGAGGATATTGGCGATTTTGACGGGTGAGAAGTATACGTTAGCCACACAGGGGAGGATATTGGTACTTTTTACGGGTGAGAAGTATTCGGGGGTAGGCAAAAGTCCGTGCTACCAAGTTTCGATCGGGAGTACGAGCAGCATACCAATACTACAGTAAGCCGGCCATTTTGAAATTGCGAAATTTTTGAAATTTCTCATCGGACAGCTGTACAGATGTTTGTTTGCGATTTGAGGTGATAATATAATAATTAAATATTCATTACATGTTGAGAATTGGTAATACAGCTATTGTTTATATAAAAAACTGTGACTTAATTGAACACGCACACAATTAATTTCGGTAATCATATAAGAAGCTACGAGAAGCAACATTTTTGTTTTGGCACGTCTAAGCCAAGGGAAGGAAATACCTTCCTTCCCTAAAAAGCTCTCGTCTGGTTTGGGCCTTATGGCTGCTACACACTGACATGTATAACCTTTGAGGAGAGAACTAAAGGAGATGACATCCTATAGTAAAATACATGTATGGCAGCGTAGCCAAAAATTTTCGCCATCTTGATTTTGGCGGGGTGTTTGACTATCACTTTTCTATAAACAAAGAGCCGCGAAGTGCGTTTGGCGCAGAGACGTAGTTACAAATGGATAATTTACTTTTTATAGGAAATGGTTAATGACTATTGGACTGAGTGAGAGTAATATAAAAAGGAGTTATATGTGCTCGAAGATTTCGATACAACAAGCCGTGTTGAGGAAAATGCTTTAAAAATACTTTTGTGGTTAATTCGGTAAATTCCACTGACATGCATATATAAGTAAATTCGCAACTAATATAGATATATCGTCAGTGAGAGCATACTTGCTGTAATCAAAACTGATGCCACATGAAACAGGAGATCAGTCAGTCCATTTATATACATGTCATTGGGTGGTGCGGAAGATTGTGCCGAGTTTCTAAGAAATGTGTTTGAATTTTCGCGCCATTAATTTGTTGTGATATTTAAAGCATCAACAATTTTTAACGCCTCCTCTGGCACCTCACAAAAACAAGAAGAAGAACGAAAGTTGCTATGCTTTTTTCATCACATGTCGCCTCCTTTAGTTCTCTCCTTGAAGTGTATAACATAGACTGGTGACACCACTGAAATGGTGTACATTATTATGGGATCTCTTTTCTATAGTTGTCACTTTTTGGTTTAACGACTGGATTCCACTGAACTTGAAATAATAAGTTCTATACAAAAGCCACCATAGTTCAATTTCAGTTCAGTGGATTTTCCAAATGAATATATAGAATAGAAGTAGATGGCAATCTAACATTTGCAATCCTCTCTCTGTCCCCCATATTTACTTTCAGGGATAGGCAGAGAAAGCTTGCTTAATTTTATTTCCTTAAAAATCGTGTTTAAGGAATTCTTGATGTTTTAGAAGATACGCTTCCAATGAAAAGAATAATGTTGAATATATTTGCAATTTATTGAGCTTGTAACATGACTGTTAAAGCGAAATTGAAACTTGAAAGTAAGATAGTTTTCGCAGCCCTGCCAACAAAACTGGACCCATATGAATTAGAAGATCAAGCAGTCTATGTTATACATGTCAGTGCTTCTACATCATTTTACTCCCCAGCGGGAAAATTGGGAATGCCTGATTTAGATAAAGTTTACTGTCAACATTACATGGAATTCATTATTTTATTTTATTTTATTTATTTTATTAGGAAGTTCATTCGATAGTAAACAGCTTAAACCAATTACTTACTACCGACTTAAGTTAAGAGAGAACAAAAAGGATCTATATCTAATTGCTAGAAAAAGCGACTAAACTTAAATTAAAACAAACAGAAAAACAGAAATACAATACTACAACTAAATCTAAGGCAATGTAACTAATAAAAAGAAATAAAAATTAGGCAAAATTAGAAAAAATAAAAGATGTAAAAATAAACGTTAGAAAAATCAATAATAAAAAATAATAAAAATAAAAAATTATACTACAAGTAATGAAATAAATTCAAAATTAAAAAAAAAAAAATATCATTTGTATAATATAAAAAAACTACCAAGGAATAAAAAATTAAATAGAAATGAGTACATGAGCATACCTTCCATTAAATTAGTTTAGGAAGGCAGGCGTAATGTATTGATGCGTCTTATTTTTGAGCATGCTAATTGCTATGTACCTTTCAGTGAATACTTAGAGAAGGCAGTGGTTATGAATAGATATATTTATTCGTGTTGGTCTATCTCTCTTCGACGAGAGAAATTTGGGCAGCTATATTTGCAGAGGCTAGTTCGAGGGAGTGCGTGCAGGTCGAAAATGAGTCATACAGTTTCATTGTTTTTCTAAGAATAACGAACGAAGGAAAAGTGCATATTCTGATGTATGCATTATGGTAGAAGGAGTGGATTATTTTCATTTAAGTACGAGATTCGAATGACTGAATGCGGTTTACCTATTTTCTACACCTTTCTAAGAAAGTAGGAAAGGTTGTTCACTTTCTCTTTCAGTGAAAACAGTAAGAGTGCTTCCCTCCACCTTCTGGAGGGTATAAATTGGCATCGGAAAAGCTTCCGTTCCCCTCTGCGTCACTTCACTTTCTCGTTTCCAATCACTAATTCTCTGAAGTGACCAGGGGCGGATCCAGGATTCTTGTGAGGAGGGGGCGCAACTATGGTTTAAAAATGCTATAGCCTGGAAACATGTGAAAGTTCCAATACACTCGCCACCACTCGCAAATATCAAGTGCACAAAATTTATCATTGAAAAGATCGGGGTCGAACAGATAAGCTGCCACTCTCAAAGAAGGCATTTGCTCAACGTTCAACTTTTGCCACTCTCGAAAGTCAAACGAGGTGTGAAATTATTTTATTTTGGTTTGTAAATGGTGGAAGTGTAATGCTTCCGAATCATTCATTTCGGTTAGTAAAAATAGCGAAATACATTTTCATCATAAATTGTAACTTTGCAAAATACAGGAATTGAGGCCCTGCGTACTTTGCGTCTATTTAAAATAGCATTCATAGAACAGATACAATACAGACCTTGTAAGTATATAACTTCACGGAAAAGTTAAGAAAGTTTGATTAATAAGCCAACCTCAGAGGATACCCTATGATGCAAAGCACAGCATTGTAGGAAGAACATATGGAAAAGAGCGAAAGGCATCCAAGATTGCGGTGGCTCGCGAGTGAGTCGATCAGACAAATTATTGCCAATGAGCTTAAAGGCTCTAAAAGCTAAAACTGTAAGACTAGCCCCGGCTCAGATATGGGAATTGTATTCCATTCTAGGTCTAATGTAGAACTTATAGAGGAGCGCTAGATTCGATGGCATGAAATATTTTTTATATATAAAAAATAAATGAGTCAAATGAAAAATGCGTAGGTGAGTCAATGAAACATGCGTGAATTTTATTAGTTTTCAAAAGTTATTTTAAGTATATCCGAAAGAGTTAAAAAACAAACAACGCCTATTTGAGTCAAAATAACTCACGACTTTATCATAATAACCCAAAAAATGGGTTAAACGCTATTTAACGCAGTAGTAGGGTCAAATTGACTCAATGTGTGTTTTATTTTTACTGAGCTGGGTGTATTAATTCTACCCCTTCCATAACTTTACTCTACGCAAGAGGGCAACGTGTTTCGCTTGTCAAGCTTCTTGTTCATTCAGTTGTATGGTGCTGAAATATAAAAATCTCGCGTGTGAAAATAAAAATGTTTGTTTTGAGTGATTATGTGAAACAAAACCTGGAAGATCTTGGTTACGAACAATTGATTACAAAAGAAACATTTGAATTGAAATGTAATATTACTACTGAAAAAATGTTCATAAGTTTAAGATATAACAACTTTTTAAAAAATTCGATAAATTTAAAGAAATAAATTTCCAAAATTTGAATGCATCTTTTATTTTTTCCTCCCAAAAATATGGTTCTTTTGACTTTCACAAAAGTGCAATTAACGCACATACCATAATTGGAGTAATTTTATCAGAAAAATTATTTTAACTCAAAGCCGCAAGTTGAAATAACGCTTATATTGGCTAAAAGCAACTCACTTAAAGGTCGATATAACGAAATATAGATATTCACTACAACTACATTTTTGTGTTAAAAAACTCCCTTTGTGGATTTTTGGTTACTTAATTTAACACAAATTTTAGAGTCATTTTTGAATTTTACCCATTACTTAAAATAACTTTCAAAATATAGTGGATCTATAGTGACCCTATAAAATGCGTTATTTCAACTGGAAATTTTTTACTGTGTACATATTCAAAAACCCAAGGCATTTCGATGCTTCTTTGGCAACAGAGAAGATGTGATCTCTCCAGCTTAATTTACAGGAAATATTAATGCCAAGAATGCATAAAGACGATGTACCGTAAATCAGTGCTTCTTCAAAATAAATGGGAGTGTTAAAGTTATGATTTTGATTAAAGGCATGAGACAGGTTTGGGTCTTACATGCCTTGAATTCGACGCGATTCACTTTACCTTAAGCGACGATATAATTAAGGTCGTTAATCAATGATGTAATCATGCAAACTCAATTGACAGATGTAGCATTCCCACTGGAGTCCCTAAAAGTGTTAAAGCAGTAAGCGAAATCAAGGGATAGGCAGAACTATAGATAGGCTTAAAAGTAAGGAAAATCAGATCATTAAAGAAAATTAAGAAGAGGGATGGAAAGATAGCAGAGTCCTGAGTTACACCGTCATTTATAGCGTGAGGTTCTGGTGAAACACTATCTAGTAAAACCGATATTGGGCGATCAGATAAAAAGCTTTCAATTTATAGGAAAAAGAGCGAGAGACCAGATGTTTTAATTTTAACTAAAAGGACTGAATGCCAAACTGTATCAAAATCTTTGAAAAATCTAGGGAAATGATTTTGGACCACCACAAATGTGAGGGCTAGGGTTCTAACGTTCCGTAAGAAAAGCCAGCAAGTCTCCAGACGAGCCCAGTTTGAAAGCCATATCGGCGATCATTGATGAGTTGTTTGGTTTCTAGATACTTCATTAATTTCGAGTTAATAAAAGATTCAAAAAATTTTGAAAGAATCGAAGTAATTGCAGTTGGTCGATAATTTGAGGGATTTCTACCCTCTTCTTTCTTGGGAATAGGTTGAACGTGACCTAGTTTCCAACCAGTTGGAAATTTTCTTGTCGAATAAGACAAGTTGAATAATTTGCGCAAAGTTTAGCCAAAGATGAGACACACCTTTTAATTATTTGGGGTGGAAAACCATCAGAACCTACGGCTTTAGAGATGCTTATCCCCTTACGGGGATTGAACATACCTCTCTCACGGACGTGTATTGGCTCTTGTATGTATCCGCACAGGAGATACAAAATAGATGTCTGTGAAGTGAATAGAAAACAAGAATTTGAGGCGAATCTACCAACCAAAATATTAGATTTATCCAGGGAGTCAACAACCACTTAATTAGTAAATAGTGAAGCTACAAAGGAATTGGTGAAGTTGTTTATGATGGCTTTGAACAGGGACCTTACTTAGTCTAACATTTCTGTTAAAAAGAAATTTTTCTCTCCGGATAATGGACTTGGAGGTGTTTTGTGCAGTCTTGTCGACTTGTTTTACTTTTGAACATGAATGCAATTGATACGCGCGGAAAGCAGACTCGTTCGCTTTTATTACTTGGTTGAGCTTATCGTTAAACCAAGAGCGACCTTGCTGTTGTTGATATCTGCTGTAGGTATAAGGAATGTATTCATAGATGCTAAGACTTAAAATGTCGTTAAGTTCTAATGTGCATTCATCAACATCGCTCGAAGTAAAACAGACCGACCAATTAATTTATCTAAAATACTGATTAAAAATATCCCAATCAGCATTTACATTTTCTTTTTATTTAACGTGTGAGGTAAAACTATTGCATTTTACGAAATAAAAAAATATATTCCAAAATAAATCATTTGCTTTAAATGTAATAACTCTCTACACCAATAAACAATGATTTGTTTCCCGTTGTGTAGTTAATGAATTAAGTGTTGTAATTGTTTTAAATCGAAGACTCATCAATTGGCAGCTGTTTTCAATTACAACAAACCTTCCAGGGCTTTTATCCGAATAAGCTCTGTCCTGCTTTAAACACTCCGAGAAAGGCCACTCACATGTACATACATGAATTGCACAGGAATCAGCACTTCATGTTTCATCTATAGGATTTAACAGTCGCGACTTAAGTGAAACGAGGGATCTACAATTTTGTTTTTATCTTTAGAGAGGGGCGCACGCCCTTGCGATCTTTAGAAGGGTCCGCTATTGCCAGTGACTTCTTCTAGTTTTTAATTCAGGAACTACGTATGTTCCACCGCGGAACTAAAATTAAAATAACATTAAAACTTACAACTAAACTAACCATACAATGATATCCCTCGAAGAAAGTGGATTTTTTAGTCTCTCTCCAATTCAAGGTGTCTCGCTATAGCAGAATCCTGTTAGATATGTATTTAAGGAACATCCTTGTATGGAAACGTGATATGTATGGTTAAATCTTTTACACCTGTACATTAACCGGACACAATCATTAAATGCAACTATGATTCTTCTATCTTCTATCGCATACAAAATCAAGAAATAACATATTTGCATAAGTTAAGTTCGGTAGTAAGAGAGCTGTAACCAATCTAAGCTCCAACGAGAAAGCATCTTTGCAAATAGTAGTAGACGACTAAGGGCGTCGTAAATTTTTACAAATAATTGGCACTGCTATTAAGGACAAATTTTTCATGTCAGGAACTTCAATGAAACATAACATTATATAGATCATCTAGTTCCATACTATTTTTCAGGTCAACTGAGAGTAAGACTTTTTCGGATTCATAACGAGAGCACTGTGCATAGCGACCAAGATGAAATTCTCTCTCAAGGTCCGAGTTTACTCTTGCAATGCAGTCCTCAAGCAATCCAATAGGTCTGCCTAGTAAAATTTGCACACTATCTGCATATAAGCGGACACATACTTTAGAATTAACTTGGGGCAGAGCATTAATGAATTAACTGAATAAAAAAAGCCGCAATACTGAACCCGGCGGCACACCACAGAGGGTGGGGACTAGATATAGAAGTCCCCATTCCTACTAACTTCTGCCTATTATTCAAGAATCCAATCAAGTCCAACTGCAGATTGCCCGATTTGAGAGAACAACTGAAGGAGCAAGTAATTTCATAGAATTTCATATTTTGAAGAACTTTTCTGGACAATAAAAACTTCTAGGATTGATTGTTTTCACAGCATATGTAAAAATCCAAAATCTTTATATGGCAACACCAAGAAGAACCAGATTTAACTCATTTTTAAAACGGTTTTTACTATTGCTATAAAAACACCATGTATGAAATAACAGATCTCAACGTTGACGGGTTCTCCGGAAATGTCCAAATATATAGTGGAAAACAAATTTTTTTTATGACAACCCGACGAAGTGGTTGCTTGATTGGTCCCATTTTCATACTCACATTTACTTTTTTTTAAAAAGCCTGTATGCAATTTCAGCACTTTAAGTGAACGCATTGTCGAGTTATCGTGAGGACAGACAGACGGGACGGACGGACATTTAAAAATCAAAACAACTTTTAATATTATGCGTGGATGTCCAATCCATTTAGGTCTACCGCCATTATTTCAGGATTTTACAAACGGAATGATAAACTTAGACCTATCCGAGCTTTGCTACTTTGTATAATAGTTTTGACATCTGGTTAGCTTCATCACCGAGTCAAGGTTCGAGTTGACTTATTTAAATAGACAACGTATTGTGAGGTTATGTTTATTCGCTGAGGTTATGTTTGTTTGCAGTCTGTGAAATCAAGCTGAGCAAATGAACGAATTCGGACAGGTTAGCTTCGTCTTCATCTAACTATTATAATAGCCGAGCTTGTTGTGTTACGTCACTAGCTGTAATAATAAGACAAAGATGAAGAGGAAGATTTGGATCCGGACAGGCCCTAAGTCTTGTTATTACAGCTAGTGACATAACATCGAGCCAAGCTCAATCCGAATCCATGTCAATGCACCAAGCTTGGCTACTTTGTATAACAGTTTAGATATATGGTTAGCTTGATCATAGAATCAAAGTTCGAGTTGGCTATTTTACATAAATAGACAATATATTTTGAGGTTATGTGTATTCGCTTGCTGTCGAGATCAAGCTAAGCAAACGAATTCGGACAATTTAGCTTCGTCTTGAGCTTGATGGAAAAATAGCAAACGCTGATAAAATGAAGCATAAATATTGCGCAGGCTTTTTCTGTTTTAATTCCTTTAAAAACAAAATTATTAATGGATATGAGCGTTCATAAAGCAGTAATTTTTTCTGGCTAATAAAATTAATCTTTATTTTTTGCATAATAGCTTATCGTAGTAAGTAGATACAATATAAATCATTTCCCCAAAAATTTATATATTTTTTTTAATTTGACTGCATTTATGATGGTGAAGAAATATATGACTACCTTGTAAATATAACCCTAACTTATTTAGCATTTCATAGAAAAGAGAGCTTGTTTCCAAGTTAATTAATGAACGACGGGAGGTATATAGTAGGTACAAGCATCAAGTAAAACAGCACAAGCTTTTTACAAAACGTCAAATATCAAGCTAAGCGCACGAATTCGGACGGGTTAGCTCCGTCTTCGTCTAACTATTAAAATAGCTGAGCTTGTAATAATAAGTCGAAGACGAAGACATGAATTCGTACAGGCCCTTTCATCTAGGGTATAAAATTGTTTTTCTCTTTAGATGGTTCGTAAATTTTGTTCGCAATTAAGATATTTAAAATTTTTCTTTTACGTTTTATCACATTTGTTGTGCACATATCCTTCTGTACAGAAATCATATCGAACTTATCATGTCATTCTACATCTTCGAATTGTATAAATTGTTAATAAAGTAAGCTAATGCTTTAAGTATCAAGTCTACTTAGTTATAGAAAATTGTAGTCTAACGACATTGACGAGCAAAAGTAAACACATACATATATGAATATTTTTTTAATTATTTATATATATTTTTTTTAGATTTTTGTAAGCCGATAAAAAAATTGCCACTGAGTTTCAATAACTATGTATTATCATAGATGCCACAAGAACTAGATATCGCATGGTATACTAGAGCAGAGTGTAGATACAGATTGTGAAATGGGTAGTGCATTCTTGAATGGACCATAACATGTTTTAGAGCGTACCGAAAGCAAATGTTTTTATAATAATAGTTTTGCATACATTTGATCGACTTCCTCAATACTTCAGATACCAAAAAATATGAATCACTCGATGTGTGCATAATTTCAAATGCTTCCGGAATGGAATAACCAGCCATATAAATTTTGTATAAGATATATATTTGTACTGCTATACTGCATGCGACATCTAGTTCTTGTGCCATCTATGGTATTATCCAAGGTAATGAATTCATTTGTGGTGATTTCAATTTGATACCTGCATGACGCTCTGGTGTTAGTTGAATATTTGTGCGAATTTCAGTGCAATTTAAAACAAGAATTTATAAAATTTGCTAAGATGAACCCGGTTTCTTTAAATACGAAAAAACCAAATGAGAGGTTACTTCACGAAGGATTGTCCAGTCCACCCGCCAAATTGCAAATTACAAATATTATTCGTTATTTGGTGATGCAAATCATATTGCTCTGTTCAATGAATTTCGCAAGACAAATGCAATTAAAATATAATTTTTTTGAATTTTAATGCAATTTGCAAATTCATTGAAATTATTTCCAATTAGTTTTTGTCTTCCAGACACGAAATTGTCAAATTAAGATATTATTTTAATCTGAGGAGGTTACTTGTTAAAATTCCTAAATTTGATATTTATGTCTACTCAAGATTCATAAAGATATATAAATGTAAAATAACTGAATTCTCATATTCCAAATTTTTCATACCTCACTTAAAAAGGCATAATATAATTAAAGTGCAAGTGTATATGAATAAAAGATATCTGATTTTTTCTTTAAGCGAAAACTGGGTAGTGCATGATCTTCAAGATCGTCACGTTTCAAAGTGAAATGCCCATTAGGGGAGGGAATCGATTTCTTATAAATTAATCTTGGAGAATATAAGAATTTTAAGAACTATATTATTTTTAACAATTCTAAATTAAATTAAATACAAGCGGAAAAAACAACCACTCCGTTCGGGGTTTGAGGCCTGCACCTTTCGCTGCGAGTGCTCTAACTATTAAACTAACGAGGCAGATACTTTTACCTGCTGCATTTCATACTTTTATCTAGAATATATTAAGCCAGAGTTACTTTCAGCTGGTATTAACCAGTAACAATGAAAGTGTATATATAAATTGTGCAATTTTTATTTTTCCCATACGGAAATCAAACTCAAAATTTTCAGAACGGTCATATATAGGTGGAGAATAGTACAATTTTAAGAATATTAATTTTTAACGATTCTAAATTAAATCATAAATACAAGAGAAATTTACAATATATTTGTACGTTTTCATCGTTACTGGTTAATGCCAGCTAAAAGCAACTGTGGCTTAATAGGCTGGATAAAATTAAGAAATGCAAAAGCATCTGTTTCGTTAGCTCAGTGGTAAGCAGAAGGTCCAGGCTTCAAATCCCGAACAAGACATTTGGTTTTCCTCTTGCATTAATTATGATTTTACTTAGATTCGTTAAAAATAAAAATTCTTAAAATTCTTCTATTTTCCATCTATGACCGATTCTAAAAATTGTAATTTCGACGTATGGGAAAAATAAATAAAAATTGATCTTGTTTAAGCCTGACGGATAGCTTAAAGTCACGGTGTAACTAATATGAACCACGGTCGGCCATCTTGGACATCATACCGTTAGACGATTTCTCGAGCGATACTTCATATTAATTTTAGCAATCATGAACAAAACATAACACTTCAATACACGAATTAAAATTTCTGGAATTGCTTACCTGATCGCTTGCAAAAAATATAACTTTTCTTACGTTCAGCTGCCAGGCCATTATAAATTTTCTAAGCTATTGATATTTTTATTAACTATAATGTTAACTATTGCAATTTGTCAGAACTATTACCAAATAGTTTTTCTGAATTCTTCATATGAATTGTGATACCGTGACGTCACAGCTTAAGATATACCATGGTTTAAAGTTTCACTTCGATTGTGCGGTCTTAAGCACAAACTCTCTTCTTTTTTCATTTAAAAGATTATCTTTACTGTAAACATCGAAACATAACAAGGCAGTTAATTTTTAAGTACGAAATACTTTGTGAGAAGAAATGCGTATACATACAAATATATAATTATTTGAAATCGAAACTAATGCACATCAGAAAACAAATAATCCTTCCATAAAGAGGCTGTGGCGACTTTTTTCAATTACGTTTACTCGCTCCCCCAATTCTTCTGGCATTACTCCACAAACTAAATTATTTCGTCTAAAAAATTATTTCGTTAAGCACTGGATTACGTGTGCGAAATTGTTTTAGAGTAGGCCAGGTTTGTAAAATGTTTGGAAAAAAATATTGTTAAGTCAGTTGACTATGAATTATAAAAAGGTTGGTGTGTTATTATACAAATATAACAGGAATTTCGTTTATCGTAAAAAGAAAGATTCAGATTCAGAATTTTTGTGATATTGAAGTATTTTTTAACCAGAATTTGTTTATCAACCAAGAAACAAAGTTGGGGAGTAACATAAGGATCCCACAAGACTTCAGCTAATGAATAATTATTTGATAATTGTATAACAAATAATTGTTTTAAATTCAGATAATAAGCATCACAATAATGAGCAATCACAAATAATTATTTGCAAATAATTCCCAAAATAATGAATAAATATTTGTTTGGTATCAAAAGGGCCTCTGACAATCGGGACGTCTCTACATCGAGCCCTCCAATGATCATCATTGTACCTCTTGGCAGTAGCTAAAAAATAGAAAATGCAATCATTATTTAAAGTAGATTGAATACAGTCATACCCCGGTTTACGTTGTTAAATGGTTCCAGAAAAATGCGACGTTAACCGAAACAACGTTATACGGGACAATTAAATATCCTGATAGAAAAAATACTGCTAATATACCAATTTACATAATTAAGAAATATTAGAGCATTTATTAGAGATTTAAAAAATAAAGATTGTGAAAATTAGATTTTAATTCTTTATTAGAATAAAATGATTTTATAATAAAATCAATTTTTTGTTTAATTAAATATAAAAATACAAAATATATAGTATGTACTAGTAGGTATGTACATTCAAACCTTAAAAAATTGTTAATTTCATTTGAAGAAACACTTAATTACTATTATTATAGGGAAAATATATAAGAATATAAAATTCAAAAACTAAAAATTTTTATTAAATTAATTAAAAGTAATAAAAAACATTTATTGGGCTTACATGCTCTCTTCAGACGATTCGCATGAATAACTAAAAATAGTTATTGTGGATGACCCACGGCTAGTCGTTGGTTCAACGTTCCTCGGCGCGTTATTAAAATATTGATGCAATGTAACCTGTACTGAAGGCTTCTTTTTGTTATCGTACAACTCTCTATAAGATCTTACCGCACTATCAATTTCTCTGTTTACTTTGGAGCATCGTTCTAATATTGGATCTCACCTTTCAAATATATCTTTAGCTTTCTCAAGATATGTTAATGCATCCTTAAGTTCCTCCATTTTAAAAATTTTAGCCTCAGCCCCATCCGTATCATCTTCTTTATCCTCCAAATTGCTTTTGTCCAATTCAATTAGTTCTTCATTTGTTAATTCAGTATTATGAGATTTAACTAGCTCCACAATATCATTTTGACCCAAATCGGTAAAACCCAGACGTCTTCCCAGTGACACAAGTTCCTGCTGAATATCAGCAGTAGTTTCTACAATGCTTCTGAAATCATCAGCGCATTCTGGCCATAGATTTTTCCAAGAACCGTGCATGGAATTCCATGCTTGTTCAATTAAATTGATTGCTTTTAATATATTAAACTCTTTCCAAAACTGTTTGAGATTCATGCCAGTGTCACCGTCAGTGGCATTTCGAGCTTGGGAAAATGAAAACTTATGATAATAATGCTTAAAATTAGCAATTGCACATTGATCCATAGGCTGTAATATTAATGTTGTATTCGGGGGCAAAAATACAACTTTAACCATACCTTCAGACAGTTCATCTAAGTCTTTCGGATGGCCAGGAGCATTATCTAGTATCAGTAATATTTTATTTGCCAGATTGTTATTGGTACAAAACGTTTTGACTGTAGGACAAAAATATTCAACAAACCATTCCTGGAAAATTGATTTAGTAACCCAAGCCTTCTTATTTGCCTTCCAAAATATTGGTAATCTGTTCTTAATACACCCTTTCAGAGCCCTAGGATTTAGGAAGTGATAAACCAGCATTGGTTTAACCTTAAAATCACCTGTGGCATTACCTCCAAGCAGTAAAGTAAGCCTATCTTTTGCAGGCTTATGTCCAGAAATTACCTTTTCATCTTGCGCAATAAAGGACCTGGTTGGCATTTTTTCCCAGAATAGTCCAGTTTCATCAACATTAAATACTTGTTGGGGACTGTAACCACCTGTTTCGACTATCTCTTTAAATCTGTTCAGATACTCGAATGCAGCTTCTTTGTCAGCACTAGCTGCTTCTGCTAACAATTTAACATTGTGAATACCAGATCTTTTTTTGAATCTATCAAACCAAACACGGCTTCAACTGAACGTTTGTCCTCGCAAGTGTCCCCCATTATTTTTTTAAATCATCGTAAATATGAAGAGCCTTTTCTTGAATTAACATTTGACTTAAAGGCATGTTACGTTGAGTCTGATCTTCAATCCATATCAACAAAAGTTTCTCCATTTTTACCATGATAGTGCTTCTAGATTTTATCGATTTTGATTCAATGGGTACTGCATCATGACATATTTTTTGTATTTGTCCTTATCTTTAATAATGGTTCTTATAGATGTAGGTGGAATACCAAGATGTTTTGCTATATCCACTACTCGTTCACCAGTTTCAACCCGTTTGATGACATCTAGTTTAACCTTTAAAGTTAAATGATTTCTTTTCATTTTCTTCGCACTAGCAACATTATTGTTGGGCATGATATATACTGTCAATAAAATATGAAACTGAGTAGTGGTGACTACTTACATACATATATAAAATATACTTACGTGAATAGTTACAGTAAAATATATATAAATTCAACAAAATATGTCCAACTAAATATGAAAAGAAGGACACAAAACACAACTAGCTAAATTATTCTTGCACAAACAATAATTAAAACAAACTTCAGCAATTGGAAACAAATGAAAATTAATGTACAAAAACAAATTTTCAAATACCACCGCCTGCTTAGCATTAGTATAGAAAAAACGGTTTAAAAAAAACGTTACATCGAAGCAACAGGACGTTACAGTGGGGTATGGTTATCATAGCTGACCGACGTTGCAGCGAAACAACGTTGTTCGGGGCACCGTTAACCGGGGTATGACTGTACTTACATAGAAGTAAGGTTAGGATTCACACATAATGCGTAGGGTAGTAGGTTTGTTTACATGTAGAGGTTAAGATTCACATAATTGGATAAATTAGATTTAAATACTTACGTTATGTTAGGCAACAGAAGACATTCACAAAACTAGCACAGAACATAAAACATGTAAAACCAATGAATTATAATTCACATAGGAATTTATATTCACAATAATAATATGCACTTAGAAGATTTCTTTCTATTGCACCACTCCACAACTAGATTGACACTTGTCAGTGTTTCCTCTTTTCTCCTCGTTCTTCGTTAAGTTAAACATTTGTTGATCCCATAATTTTATAGTTAAAAAGAGATGATTTAGTTCAAGAAAGAGATAGGGGAGAAGAAGGGGAAAACCTTCTAGAA
Organism: Dioctria rufipes; assembly: GCA_963924295.1. Lineage (NCBI taxonomy): Eukaryota > Metazoa > Arthropoda > Insecta > Diptera > Asilidae > Dioctria > Dioctria rufipes. The sequence goes on along the minus strand of OZ002744.1, from coordinate 65,693,360 downwards.
AATTGTAATTAGAAACAAAAAAAGAAAGAAAACGTTAAATTTAGAGAAACCGTTGGAATAATTTTCATATTGGTGTTTAGAGACAAAGGAATTATGGAAAAATCCTTTTTTGTGTGATCGTACTTGAACAATATTTGATCATCTTAATAACGTACCATCGAATAACAAATAATTATATTTGAAATGCAAATAATTTGCACCAAATAACTTTAACATAATTATTTAATTAATTAATTTTGCATTCACACCGAAGGTTTTAATCATGCTTTAATAAATTATCAGAGCTGATGGTTAAATTATTTTGTTTTACCAGTGTGAAAATTGGTATTTGCATAGAATTTAAAGTGGCGTTCTGATTGAATCAAGACTGAAGGATAATTAAAAAGTCCGGAGTGAATCCAGTCTTAGACTTGCATTTTAACGCTGAAAATTCATATAGGGTAGGTATTGTAAGAATTAGTCTTATACCAATTCTAGGATTTTACTTGTTTCCTTCTAAGGGTGTCAATAGAAAATCACCTGCAGAAAAATGAACGAAGTTCAAGGCAAGAAATGTGTAATTTCGGCTGCTATGCTGACATTCAAGTCGTACGTCATGGATTGTTTTTGTGTGTTTCTTGTTGGATTATGCTATTTACTGTTGTTTCCATTTTCTTGATGACGTTCGAATTAGCCTTTTTTTGGTATTAATTGTCTAACGTAACTACACATACATTTTCGTGGTAATTCCATAACTGCTTTCATTCTAGTTCATTTTTTATTTTGCTCAATTTTTTGATCACTAGTCGTCTAGCTGTAAACCATTCAACATTAAATTCATAACTTGCACGTTTACTATGAAAGTGATTTTATTTATTTATCAACCTAAGCGTCCACATCCTAGTAAACAAGAACAGAAAGGATTGAACTCTGACGCATAATATTAAAAGTGGTTCTGATTTCAACATGTCCGGTGGTCTTCACGATAACTCGAAAATGTAATGACTTATATAACTGCAACTTAATACTTGGTGTTTAAGAAAAAAGAAAATAGGTTTAAGTTCGAAAATGAAACAAATCGGATAACACCTTCGTGGGTCACCATATAAAAATTTCATTTTGCACTATATATTTGAACATATTGGAAACGCGTTGATGTAGAGATGTAAAATTTTGTGTACAGCTTTCTCATAAAAATAGCAAATACAATTTCAACAGTAAAAAAGCTAGATTTGGTCTAACTTCAATTCTTTTGATACCCTAGATGAATGGTAATTTCGTATGGTCACCCATCAGTGCAAATTTGATCGTTGAAGTGGCTTTTCGTATATAATTTTAGAACTATTTGTCGGACAGTAAAACGGCTTATAACAATTTCATAGTAATTCATATTCTGAAGAACTTTCAGTAAAATAAAAACTCTACGGCTGATAGCTTTCACAGTATACGTCAAAATACAAAATTTTTATATGGCAACACCAAGAAGGAATTGTCCGATTTAGCTTATTTTAAAAATCGGTTTTCATGTTTCTATGAAAACACCATGTATCAAATTTCAGCTCTCAAGGTTCAATCGTTTTCAGGCAGTGTCCAATAGAGCAGGAGGTGAAAGTACTCACCTAGGCTAACAACAAAATTTTATTGTAGGGGGGGGGGGGCAATATCAACCGTTTAGGAGTTAGAGGGTAATTAAGAAAAAGATAACAAAACACCCTGCATTTTAAAAAGTACGGGGCGCATGGTCACAGTTAAGAGCTCGTTTTATGCAGAACTTCATGACCTTTCAAACGACTGCTCAACCAGGGCAACACCTCCATCCTTTAAGGAGTTTTCAGTGTAATTTTTCAGATTTCTTTTACTTTTTTTTTACTTTAACCCCTACTTTTTTTGCTAAATTGTCATGAACAAAACTTTTTTTTATAAAAGCTATAAACTGTAGACTCTCCTCTCTAATTTAACCTGTTAAGGAGTTATTAGTTCAATACCTATTCATGTCATACCGAAATTAGTCAATATTTTTTTAAAATGACGTGTTTTCACTCAACAAGGGAACAAATTCCAGCTTCCAGAATAGGTTTTAAGCTAATAACTTCTTAAGAAAATCTGAAATTTTTAGTTTAGACAAGCATAACTCTTGTGGGGAGAGAGGTTCGGGGCTGGTTGAGCAGTCGTTGGAAAGGCCATGAAGTTCTGCATATAGTGAGCTCTTAACTTTGTTCTCGAGTTATATTGCGGGCGGACGGACATGCACAAATCCAAATAACTCTTAATATTATGCGCGGAAGTCCAATCAATTTTGCTCTAAAATCGTTATTTCTATGCATTACAAACGGAATGACAAACTTAGTATGTCCTATGATGTCATCATCTATGGAATAAAAATGGACTAAATCAGACAACCTCTTCGTGGAGTGGCCATAACAAATTATGATTTTGGACGTATACTGAGAACACGGCCAGTCAGACATTTTTAATGTACAGGGTGTCTCAGAACGACCCGACTATTTCAAGAGTGAACTAGATACAAACAAAGCTGGGTGGGAGTGGGGTGAGAGTGGCGTCTCTTACAAGATCTGTCTTTACATTTTTAGTTGCCACCATGTCTTACACGGTAGAGGAACGCTCGTTTTGTGTGCGCGCATATTTCAAGAACGATCGGTCGCTCATTCGCATTCGGCGGCTATTTGGACTACATTATGGATTGCGCAATATTTGAGAAACCCCAAGTAACGCCACTATTCTCGTTTGGATCCAGGCATTCAACGATACTGGAAACATAATAGACGAGGTTCATCATGGTCGTCGAAGAATAGCAAGAACCCCTAGAAACATCGAGTTGGTTGCGAATTCTGTAAGTCGACAGCCCCGTGCTAGCATTAGGAAGCGAGAATCGTAATTGGGGCTATCTAGAGTGACGATTTACCGTATAATGCGATGCGATTTGAAACATAAGCCCTACAAATTTAAGATAGTGCAGGCTTTGAACGAAAGTGATTATGTATTAAGACTTAATTACGTGAACGTAATGTTAATGCAATTCGACCATTTTGACAATATTTTCTTCATTTGAATGAATCGTTAAAATTGCCGATTTTGAGCAGAGAGGAATCCAACAACGTTACATCAACGCCCATTACACAGCCCCAAATTTACAGTTTGGACCGTAATGTCAGAAAAGTGCATTATTGGACCTTACTTTTTTGAAAACCATGGAAGCAGAGCGATTACTATGAATTCGGCGTGCTATATCGAGATGATACGGAATTTTTTTGATCCAAAATTTCAAGAATGTGAGCATTACAATCGTCTCTCATGGTTCCAGCAATATGGAGCCACGGCGTATACCACTAAGATCTCGTAGGCAGCACTGCATGAATTGTTCCCCGAAAAAGTGACTTCGCGAACATTCGTGACATTGAGTGGCCACCACGGAGCCATGATTTAACCCCACTTGATTTTTTCCAGTGGAATTATGTTAAGAGTACTGTTAACTACAATAATCCACTCAGTTTGGCAGATTTAAGAAAAAATATTGAAGAAAAGATAACGTTGATTCCTCAAAAACTTCTTCAAAAGTCTTCGATAATGTGCGCAAAATGTTTGATGAGTTTCGCCAAAAAAAACGGCCGTCATTTAATCATTGTAATAGTTCAAAAGTAAAATTTCATTCACGGTGTACATTTTGGTATCTATAAATAAACATTTAAAATAAGTTCCTTTTTTTTGTATAATCGTTTGAAATAGTTGGATCGTTCTGAGACACCCTGTACTAAGGAATTTTTCAGAATGTGAAAATCTATGAAAATGTTTATAACAAATTTTACCGTCCGACGAAACGTTCTAGAAATAAATACGAAAAACCATTTTAATTATTTGAAATCAAAGTAGAATATCAGACAATTCTCTCAGTTGGGAATTCTTCTTCTTACTTTTCCACTTGAAAAGTATCGGAGAGTTTTAACTAGCGGAGTAGAGAATGCGAGAATTCTCAAAACAAATTCGCTGAGTCACAGAATTCCAAACGAATCCCAGAATCCGGCCACAGATCTCAATCCTATTGAGAATTTATTAGCTTATCTAAAAGTACAATTACATAATTCGTACGTCTCTCTATTATCATCCATAGAAAGTTTATGGCATCGAGTTCAGGAACAATGGAAACAAATCTGCCAGGATTATATCTTGAAACGTATACAAAGTATGCCTAGACGTATCCAACAAATTTTCAGCGCAAATTTACTTTGGACAAAGTACTGATTTTTAAAAATTCGTTTAAATTTTCGTTAAATTTTGTTATTGTGCAAAGCTGAGTTAGTGAAGCACTTTATCTTTTTCTATAATCTATGAAGGACAGAGCTTATTGTTATAGTTTTTTTTATATATTGTAAGCATTATTCAGAAGTGTTATAAACTGTGTTAAAAACAAAAATATAGTTAAGCAGTTTTGCTAAAATAACAATTTTTTCGAAATTTTGTTTTGGTGTGGTCAGTTTTTCTCCTCACTTTATGTATTTAGTTCTAGAATTCATAGACGGACTTCTACTAAAATGATATCAAACGTTTACATTGTTTACAGAAATTTTATTATTTATCACAAGTTAGTGTTATGTTAGCAGTCTCAGAGGCAACTCTCAAGTAAAATTATTTCATCCGAAATAGTGTTTAAACTTAAAAATTTTTTATAGATATTTAATAGAAATTTAAATTTTACTTGTTTTTCAATCACACCCCATGACCAATTCAGCACTGTTCCTTTATTCCAAAAGTTCTATTAGTGAACTGGTGTACTTTTCTATTCACACAACTCTTTATAACGTTCATGTGTAATTGAAACCAGCCAGATGATGCCCCAGAATTATCATCACTATATTTCTTAATATTCTCAGAAGCCTCAAGTAAAAAGTTCTTTAGCTGTTCCATGCAATTCGCACCAACTTCGTGAGGGCAACGTTTTAAATGATTGATATTTTTCCGTGTATATTTCAAAATCATATCCTTTATATATCGAACACCTTGGGGAATTGTAGGGATATTTTCTGTCCCATCTACCAAACAATTTGAAACTTCATTTACTGTTTCAATTGCAAGAATGTTCAGATCATCAAAATTAGTTTCCTTGCAAGCAGATTTTATCGTTTTGATTTCTTTAGATATCTGGTTATATGCGTCTTCAGCAATAATAAGAGGATCATAGATTTTGGCAATAAAGTCTGGATGAATTAATGTAAATTTTCTTGCACCCGCTTTTGATTCAGCGATTAATTTCTCATATGCGACCTTATATTCTGCATGGGCTTTCACTTGAACTGGATCTTTTATTTCCTTTAATATGCGTTCGATGTCTTTAGAGTACTCAACGTTGGTTTCCTCAATCAAAGTTGAAACGTCTTTAAGGACTTGTGGACCATTATTTTTCCATAAAACCTGTGTTTCTTTGATTTCCTCAAAAGCAGATTTGATAGCATCTTGCAAATTTTCTTCCTTCCCATTGATGATCTACATATAGAGTGAAAATATGATTTTATGTATGTTCAGTGATTTCATTAAAAAAAAACAATCTTACCTGGATTGTGCAAATGCACAAGAAAATAGCAACTTTCATTTTGCGTAGATTAAGTAGAAATCTAATAAACGAACTGTTGACAATTTCCAGTTTAACATTGTCTTTTATATACTAAAAACAATCTGTTAAATGATTTGTGCTCATGGTAACAATTAAAAGAAATTTATGCAAATTTTGTGCAAATAATATTTGAAGAGGTGGCTTGTTTTATTAAATATATTCAGATGAACTGACAAACAGGAGTCATAACAATACGCGTCATTGTAAATAAAAAAAAAAATAAAGAAGTTCAAAAAATACGTAGCTAAATTGAAAACATAACATCTGTTCTTGCGTAAATTAACAAATAATATTTTCATTTGAAAGCTGTAGAAAGTATTTCCGCACGTACCTTGGCATGATCTTCGGCCTTGGATGTTATATGTCATAATTGTGCGATTTTTGCCATTAAGTGGAAAGAGCTCATTTCACAAAATCGCTGTCAGCCTATGAGCAATTAAAGCTAAATTAAGTAAATGCTGGGTTTACGTCTGATAACTTAATTTGCACATCCATGATGGCTTTACACCCAGCAATCTTGCATTATTCATCTGACAAGACGCCTACGCTCCAAACATAAGTTGCATAACCTACGGTCGCGAAATTGTTTCATTTGCGTTCGTCTAAAAAGTAAATGCTGGACCACATTGCACGCAATGCAACGCAACGGATCGAAAAGAAATGTCTACGCGGTAAAAGTAAAGTCAACGTTAGCTGTTTACAATGGACGCATATTTAATTTAACTGTTTTGAAGCCTCTTCCATTTTCATCATCCCCTTCTCTCTCTCTCCTTAATCCCCTTCTAACTAACCTCACTTTTTTCTTCAAAAAGGTGAAGTTCACACCCTTGTAGACTCATTTTCTTGTCAACTTATAACAGTCCTGCTAGGGCCTCATTATCCGTTTTAGTTTAGATTGTATTTAACATGCCTTGCAAAATTGATCCAAAAATGAGTCGGAAAGTCGAAAATTATGGAGAAAATTACAAAGCTCTTTTTATTTAGAATTTTCTGCTCAGTTATAACGTGTAAATCTTTATTTTAATTTAAAAAAGAAATCCAAGAAATCTAAAAGGAGATGTTGGTTTAAAAAGATAAATAGGGCTAGATACGCAACTGGATATTATTCTTCCAGCAAACATGAGATAACATTACCTAGGTATTCGGAATACCTCATTTAAACACAACGTGTGCCATCAAATATGCCCAATATATATAATATAAACCAAAAAACAAAAACTAGTATGTATACCCTCAAAAATTGCTCAGTATAGCTGATCAACGGTATTTCTTACTATCTTTATGCCTTTTCCAAAAAAGCAAAAAAAAAAAAAGACAAGAAGGTATTTCTTACTATCTTTATGCCTTTTCCAAAAAAGCAAAAAACAAAAAGACAAGAAGAATCGCTTCTGTGGTATATTTACAATTATTTGATGTCATTTAGCCTGCATTAAGGTCACTTCCGATTCCAACTTGCTTACACTTAAAAACCTGTCAATCGAATCGAATTGACATATCAAAGTACGGCTTGTCACACCAAAACCGCTTCTATGTGTGTCAGGGTTACTTAATTCGAATCACCCCGGTATGAATTTCGAGGTATCCATACCTCATGTCTGTCATAAGAAAATCTAGATTCCTGTCCACACGTTTTTTTTTCGCATCAACGCTCTTCGGGAGTCTTTATAGTCACCATACGAAGGTCCTTATGAAGATAGCAAAAGGACGGAGAAATACTTCACTCTGGATATTAAAGGAAAAAAAGTCAACATTTAAATTAACCGTCTCAAACCATCTTTTGAAGAAGAGGCAGATTTAAATTTATAAAATGAATGACATCCGTGAGGTGATTGTTCAAACTGAAGGAACAACATCGCTGAACATTTCAGTTCGTCGTCATTCGGTCTATTTTTTTGACAACGAGAATAGTTTTCTCAAGTACGCAAGCCACTCTGCACGAACCACAAACGTTCCTCCTTGTTTTTGCTAGACTCTTCTGGTTTCCCTGGTGTGAGAGCATTGTGGCGAAATTGTGATAGTTTTTTTTTAAATATCTGTTTTTTCCCCAATTTTATTATTAACTAATAAGTTTTTTGAATGTCAGACATAAAAAAATTAAAATTCTAGTTTAATATTTTCTTTCCTCAAAGGTAGTATTAAATTAGATGATATATTTTTGCGGTATGGGATTCTTCTTCACTTTTTCCCAACAATCTACTTCATTTAAATTTATCTTTCGTTGTTTTCTATTCAGCAGTGTATAAATAATATTAGTATCATACATGTTATTTCTTGTAATTATGTTTATAAAAATTAATTTTTTCTTAGAGTCGTCATTTTTAAGGGGACATTCAATAGTCTGTTTGTTCACTCCACATACATATTTATGTCAACCCTGCATAGTAAATCCCTCGCTGATTAACATCCTCAGATGAAAACATTTCTTCTAAAAATAAAAAGACAAGAAAACGCACAAAGAAACATTACTTAAAGGTTAAATATATTTAAATACTTATCTAACCAAACAGCTCCACTACCGCCAATCCCTCCTACAAGATATATCAGAGTCTATTCGATCAATAAATGTACAAAAAGTGTTATTATTTCAACTGAAAAATACATAATTCACAATAAACTCACCTAATCATGCACTTTCATCATATTTACATTTTTTGTAATGTCATCTGGTGACATTACGTCAAACAGCTGATGTTGTCACAATCAGAAGTGGACCAAAACGAACCAAGTGTTTCCAGAGCAACACATTATGGAGCTGGGACATAGCTGTTAATGGCGGTTATTAAAAGGCGGCAAACCGCAGCAAAATTACCCATTCGGTTTACAGAGTTTAATCTGAAAGCATCCTTCACCAGAGTCTAATCTGAGTTTCCTATCCTTTGAACAAAAGTATAATTTTGTTCTTTCCTTCTTATAGAAGTTTAATTCTATTGCTGTAGAAGTATTCTTCTACTAATATCCAAACTCCCAGAAAATCAAAAATTTACTCCAAACTCGTGTAACAGAAGTATAATTCTGCCTTCACGCTCATTCTCATTCTGCATACGCGTTGTCACATTCGCTGTAACAGAAGGATAATTCTGCTTACACGCATCAGCACGCTGCAGCTGAAGTATAATTCTGCTACATCGTCTCTCTCACCCTCAGAGAATTTTATTTTGTATTTGATTTGTGGAAGTTTAATTCCAATGAATTAAAGTTATTCTCTTTTTCTTTTATTACAGAAATAAACAGACAACGACAACAGCACCCCTTTTAAATTGGATCTTTTTTTAATATCGAAATTTTACTTGAATTTTAACTTGGTTTTGTTTGGTGAATTTTATTGATTTTATTGAATTTTTATATTAGTAGTAGTAGTAATAGATTATAAGATAAAATTGAATTGTGATATTTAGGTTAAGATAGACGAATAAAAATTTATATTTAAATTGAAATTAAAGCTGATAATTGCAAGAATTGCTTGACGGCCATATATCTAGACTGTCCGAGCTGTGGTGTATTACCGCCTTTGAAAGGTAGATTTACGTCTTATTTCCCACAGGGTAATAGTTTTGTTGTTTCATTATAGAGATGCTCGCATAAGTAGTCTTCTGGGGTTGGATTCTGTAACTCGAGAGTTTGGGAGATGAGACTTTTCGTTTTCCCCGATTAAAACTCCCTAACTCTCCATTCACGATTCTCTAACATACTTGGGAGTTAGGGAAAACGTTGGAAGTGTCGCAATATTGAAGGACGGCTAACTCTGTCTGGGCGGCTCGTAGAGCAATGGGGGTTCCCCACGGACTTAGAGTCTACAGTACAAAAATATAGGAAAAATGTTTGGCGGAGGGGCTTTTGGGGATGAGGGGTCTTACCTCCCTCGTCTTGATTGGTATCAAATTAAAGAGGGAGAAGCGGGTAATCGGTGGTGGACTTTTTTTTGATCATTTTAACTTCATAACTGACTTTTTACCGCCATATATTTCTGACGATCTTTGTTTCACATTCATAAGTATACCTTGTTGCGAACATTTTTCTCCTGAAAAGTGAATTTCCAAGCTTTACCAGTTCTTCATAATGATGACTTGAAAATATATCCATTTTTGTACCAAAAAACGTCAATTGTTTCATCTTAAGAAGGACTGATTCCGTTCTTTTGCAGTTATCTCAAAAAATATTTATTGTACTCAAAAACTAATTATATAACTAATTAGGGAATAAAATGTAGATGCGATTTAATCCTACATGCAAACTTTAATGTACATATTTAAATAGTATCTCTTCTGTACTGGAAGACGAAAAAATTAATCATTTTCGCGTGATTTAAAATTTTTATTAGGTACCTTGAAACACCAAAACCCTTATTTCTCTGTAAGTATTGTAAGGATTTCCATAATATGTTTTTGTAAACATAGCCAGAAAATGCGGTGAGCCTATAATTTAATTTTAAGCTCCTAGTTACCTAGGTACCTTCACAAAACACAACAAAAGCAGACAGTACTGTCAGTTGAGAAATATTTTTCTTACTTCTCCACAACTAATACAGCCGAGAGTTTTGTCGAGTGGAATGGAGAGTTTTGTAATTCCCAATAGAAATTCCCCGAGCTACAGAATTCCGATTGGGGAGTTAAGTGTGAAAAGAACTCTCATTTCCACAACTCCACAATTCTCCGAGTTAGTAAATCCGGTCCCTGGTGATAATTTGGGCCTAGTTGAGCATTCTTCTAATTCCCAAAATCTTTTCAACTTATTGTCTAAATCAGTATTTATAATGGTGGATAGCATGGTCGTCGTCATTCTTTTTTGTTTCTGCTACTGCTTCTATTAAGATCCAGCCAACAGTTGTATTTTGGGCAGTAGGTGTGTTGCAAGGTCCTCTTTTTATGTCATTTGTGAGAATCGCGGCGTAGATGTCTGCTTCGAGTAGAATGTCTATTTCTCTTAGAACGAATTTAGGATCTGCTGGAGGGAGTTTGTCGATGTGTTTTAAAACTTCAATAGTTTGGAGTGGCAATAGTACGGCGATCTTTTTTATTACAAGCATGTTGATTGCTATGTTAAAGTTTGAATGTAGCGAATTGATTGTGACTGTGGCTTATTTTAAGGCTGTATTGGTGGGAGTTGTGCCAAGTCCAATCAATTCGCGTGTGTTGGGAGATCCTTTAAGTTGTACTCGTTTAAAACTTTTCTCGTTCATGATGGACACTTTAGACCCAGAGTCTATTAGTGCTCGGAATACCATTGTGATTCCGGATGGTGAAGTGATATTTATTAGAGCAATAGAAAGAATAGCTCTTTTCATATTTGCACTTACGAAATTTTGAACTTATTGTTTATCATTTTTACAGTCGGATGTGCTTTGCTTAGCTTTCATGTTGAAATTTTGGATGGACCGATTTCGCTTTTATGGTGCCGAATAGTTTTGCTCGTATAGGAGCAGAGTGTTATGACTTTTGTTACAATGATAACACTTTTTGCTCCTTGTCCAATTTGTTGTTGTTTGGTTGGGTGATAAGCATGTTTTGCATAAGTGCTTATTTGTGACTGTTCCGTCGCGGAACAATCATTAAAAATTAGAGACTTCAATTAAAAACCAAACTTACGCTAAATATTGATTCCAATAGTCCCACGGTGTCCCAAAGAAACTAAAAACCTGAAACAGGAAACAAATCATTAATAAAAATACAAATAAATATTCAAACATAAACACTTACCTCTAACTAACAGCTGTCACAGAATAATTTGACATTTCCAAAATGGCAGCTCTCAGTACATAGAAAATCATACTTATTAGTCTACGATGACGTCACATCGTGACTAAATGTATGAAATCTAACAAACGACGCTTGCGTCATGGCAACGCCACCGGCAGACACAATTCCTATTATGTTTCTGCCTATAAATAGCGAGTTACTGGAAGTAGCAAATCACTTGCGATTTGACCAAGCCACAAGACAGATCGGTAGTTCTGACACCACATTAAGTCTTGATGTGTGCCTGGGTGCAATTTTTGTACAGTCAAGTACACAATTATTGGATGCCAATTCTCTGTTTTTATTTCTAAGTTTCGAAGTGCCAGTAACGCTTCGGTTATGTTATTTAATAGCCTTTTAATGTTGTCGTATGGTTGGGAGAGACAATAATTTTTTTAATTGTACATTGACTAGGATTTGCTTGTTTGAGTAGCGTTCCTTGATAGTTTGCGTCGCATACTTCATAATACCTGAGCAGCTTTTCAGCTTCTCCAGTTGGATTTGTCTTCAAAAAGTACAATTTGACGATGTCTCTTAAATTATTGTTATTATGAACTAATGAGTTAAACAAATAGTGAAATGAGATCAATGTAGAATATTCTCCATTGAAGGTCGGCAGTTTGATTCTAGAGAATCTTTCACTGTTATATGAAATTGTGTTGGCATGTGTTGCCTGTGGAGGATTGCTGGCAGATGTCGTTCGTGTTAGTTTGTCTATGTCCTCTTCCATGCCAGCTCCTCCGTGAAATAATCTAGCTGGAGATCATCTTTTGTCGCTCTCTTTTAAATTGCCCTATGCCGCGTTTGGAATTCTTTCCAATATTTGATAAACGTTTGTAAGCCTTCCTCTGTCGACTTTACTGTCTTCTTTTTACCCTCTTTCGAATTTGTTTTATATAGGTTATGATTAGCTCTTTGACCTCGAGTTGAGATTCAATTTATTCTAACATAGTATCGATATATCGTCAGATATTATGGATTCGGCATTTTTGGCCATTTTTTATTGAGTAACTTGAATGCTTAGTGATATTAGACAATTTATATTTGACTACATTATTTATCCGGCTTTGAAGGACCAATAGGAGATCTAGTCACGAGTGTAAGGGAGGGAGGGTGCCGGTTGAAAATAGATAACTCAGCTTTAATTTCAATTTAAACATAAATTTTTATTCGTGTATCTTAACCTAAATATCAGAATTCAATTTTAAGTAAAAAAAAAAAACTAAAATCTATTACTACTACTAATATAAAAATTCAATAAAATCCATAAAAATTCAACAAACAAAACCAAGTTAAAATTCAAATAAAAATTCGATATCAAAAATCAATAAAAATCCAATTCTGTATTTTATTTGTGGAAGTTTAATTCCAAAGAAGTAAAATACGTTCTTCTTCTTCTTCTTTTCAGGAACAAAAGTAAGGAAATGGAGTGTGGGCACAGCAGCACAGATTTTTTATTAATTGATTTTTTTTTTAATTTTAACTTGTTCTTGTTAATTTGACTGAATTTTAATAGTAGGTATTAGTAGCTTTAGTAGATTTTAAGTTATATTAGAAAACTGAATTGTGATATTTAGGTTAGGATATATAAATAAAAATTTATATTTGAATTTAAATAAAGCTGAGTTGTCCTTTTAAAGCCGGCACCCTCCCTTACGCTTTAGTACGCTTTAGTCTAGATCTCACACTATTTATAAAGAATGAAAAACTGCAATTTTTGTTTTCCATGGATGACATGGAATGACTAGAAACTAGGAATAACCGCGTCAGAATATGTATCTTTTCGAAAGATGTCAAGGCTTAAGCTATCGTCATTTTCTACCTTAATGGAGAGGTCAAGAAAATTTAAAATTTTATTGCCAACTTCCACAGTAAACATATTGCTATCAATTTTGTTTAGTAATGAATTTAAAAACAGCGACAGCTTTCTATCGGAGCCAGCCCAGATGCAGAAACTATTGTAAACATAACATAATGATACCATCTGAAAATGTATTTAATTTGTTGATTATTTGAAGAAAACATTAGTTGCGCAAAATAATCCGTGAAAAAATCTGCACAAAATGTGAGATCGCAGAGCCGATTACCAAACCATTACTCTGCTTATAAAATTTACCACCAAATGATAAATAGTTTTGTTTTATGCATAAAATTATTAAATCGATTAGCTGTGAGCAACTAACTGGGTTGGAGATTTTGGTAATGATTCTAATTTTTAAGATATTCGTCAGTTTTTCAATTGGAATGGCAGGAAAAAGAAACCAACTCAGAATTAAATAGATGGTAGCTTAAGGACTTTAATTTTATTGATTAAGTGAAGAGAGCTCTTAGTTGAAAATTTCCATTTGATATTGATCATTGCTGGTACTACACTACTGAACTTTTTACATCAGTATTGAGATGGAGCACAGCATGTCGAGACAACAGGGCGGATCGGTATATTTTATTTATGCAACTTTTGATCTGCTGTGTTTATTGCAATAACGATACCTCACATCTTGCTGTTGGATCAGATTTTGTCTCTCTAATCAAATAGACTTCTTTACGTAACATGGTAACATAATTGTCCTTATCAGCCTTACATAAAATTAATTGTTTATCTTTAAGATTTTTCTTAATAGAATCTAATGCTTTTTTCTGAATTCTATTTCTAACTAAATTCTTTTTTTGTGTACAGTTCCTTGTTACATGTTTTTGTTCTTTATTTATTCATTTATATATTTATATGAAGTAGTTCGTTACATTGTCACATAGGCATACAAACATGTTATTAATTTGTTACGACTCTTTACGGTAGTTACAATATGCAGGAGTGATTCTGATCTTTTGTCGTAGGTTAGGCGTATATTTTAGTAACATATTTTGACACTTCATCACAAATTTGTCGTACGTTTATATTGCATATTCATTTTGATTTATCCTTTTCATCAACCACAAAATGAACTGAAATCAATTTGCAATACATAAACGTTAGAATATACGCCTAAAAGTATGACAAATTAGAGAATGCTTCGGAGGTTCTGACTAAAATTATATAGCCCAGTCAAGTATGGCCAAAAAAGTGGCAAACTTCGGAATGGAAGCGAATAAGCTGTAAATTTGTATAAACATTTGTTTGGCCATTCTAAAGACTGGGAAAAATGTCTAAAATAATCTCGTATCTGCGTCATCATATATTCAAGGTCAAAGATCACAAAAATTGTTTTTTTTTTTTTTGCAATTATCTCGTTTTCTATGGAAAATATGTCATTTAAGGTCATTATGAAACTTGTAGATTATAAAATTACCTACGCTATATACGTCTGTATACGGATGCGTGCTTGCTCTCTCCGTGCTGTACATTGAAAACGGTTTTAGATACAAACAAAAAATGCTTGAATTGAAAATTGTAGGTAATTGTAGAATCTACAAATTTCATAATGACTTAGAATAAGATATTTTTCATAGAAAACGAGATAACTGCAAAAGCCCGATTTTCGCGGGCTTTGACCTTGAATATCTGGTGACGCAGACACGAGATTATTTGACACTTTTTTCCCAGTCTTAAGAATGTCAAAGGTTTATACCAATTTACAGCTTATTTGCTTCCATTCCGAAGTTAGATGCTTATTTTACTGGGGTAATAATAAACTTCGAGCAATACAAGTGCTTAAATTCGAAATAATATTTTTGAATTCGTAATATGAAGTGTCATTTTTGGTTCATTCTACGTAATGTAAGGCTTGCTGAGCTGAATAAAATCCAAAACAAAAAAATCAATAGAAAAATTCATTTCATTTCGGCGTATATTTTGATATTAAAGTATAACAAAAGATCAGAATCGCCCCCAGTTGACTAATTTGTCGTATACCTACTTTTAGGCGTACATTCTGACGTTTGTTCATTGCAAATTCATTTTAGTTTATTTTGTGGGTAATGAAAATTATAAATCAAAATGGTGAATATAAAAGTATAAGAAATTTGTGGTGAAATGTCAAAATATGTGACTAAAATATACGCCTAAGCTACGACAAAGCATCATAATCATCTCTTTAGAAGTTTGCACATACCTAGATTAGTTTACTTAATAGATCTGAAAATGTCCTAAGAACACGATACACGTCCACTTTGTCTGTTTAAGAAATTAATAAATATTTGGGGGAGTAGAAACAGGTGTTTTTTGAAAAAATTTTAAATATAACTGTTAAATAAAATTTAAGTTAAATAGTGTAATTACTCGGACCTGTATAATCATTCAGTGTAATCAAGAAGATCGTTTCTTTTTGAATATTTCATTTTATTTTTATTTATTTCTTTGATTTGGTTTGCAGTCATTAGTCTTTATTCTTTTTGTTTGTTTTGTTTTTCTTTTTTTTGCTAATACTAATGTGCTTTGCTTAGTATATATCTAAAGCGAGGTTCCTCTTGAAATTTTATTCCTATGTCCATTTGGGAATTTTTCTTTAAACATAACTCTTAAAACAACTTTTCTAAAAGATTTTTTTGTTTTCCATTTTTAAAAATATATATTTTTTATTTATTTATGCTAGGTTTTACAGCCATTACAGTTTTAAATTATCGTCTTGACTTATTTACATTAATATTTTATTTTATAAACTTTTTCACAACATATAACGATACAAAACAAAATGTAGAATGACATTTTCCGAACTAACAATTTTCATCTCATAAAAGTCTACAAGCGTTTTATGAGAATTTATACACACTTGACAATTCTTCTTATTTCAGTTTCAGCTAGGTAAGTTTCATAAGAAAACGATATGAATTTTTAAGAGAGTATTTACGTACTCTCATAAGGCTATCATTATAATTTTTATTGGGACTGAAATTTTATGGTAACAATCAGTGTTTCCAGAAAATGTTGCTAGTCTTGCCGTATTTCAGATAAAAAATTACGTTTTTGAAATTTTTCTACCATATATAAAGCAAATGAAACAATATGTCATATTAATGCATAGAAATAGAAACAAAATATTCACAAAACACATATTTTAATCTTTATTTCTGTAATATATAAATAAATATAGGTAGAAAGACAGGTGAGCATATATCTAGCATTTTTTGAACGAATACAATTTTTATACAAATATTGCTCAAATTCCTCAACATTTTGGACAGAGTATATATCATTCTTCATTTTCTGCAACATTAATGCAGTTGGTTCAAAATCTTTACAAGGCAGTATGTGAGCTAGAGAGTAGACGTGATTTCGCTAGGCTCCCGTGTATATTTATAATAAGTAGTTCTGAGTCCGTTCTTTATTAATTATCCGAGTGCGTATTTGCTCGACAAGAATATTCCACTGATTGTTCATATTTCATAAATAAGAAAAGTGTGTTTTTGTGCATTCTTTTTTTAACTTTAAAATCCCCCGAATAACTGTGTAAAATCGTTTTCGTGAGAAATAATAGTGTTATAATCCGAATGGCAACTAGAGGGAAAAGAAAAGAGAAAACTCCATTTACATCTCTTCCAACGGATAGTTCTCCTCATATACTGGAATATCAACTGGAGCTGTTGGAGTCTCGGTTAATGAAGAAAACGGACAGCATTGAGAAGCAAATTTTTTCCAAAATCGATGATGCTATACGTTCCTTAGATAACAGGCTATCTGCATGCGAAAATTCGATAGCGAAAATTCAGGAATTCAATTTACAACAGGGAGTTCAGATCGAAAACATGCATCGTATGCAGCGTCTCAGTGATGTTATCATTGGCGGAATTCCTAAACAGTCCAAAGAGATTGTGGTTGATATAGTAAAGAGTATTGCTGCGACTCTTGGTCATCCTGTCTCTCCGTATGTTGATGGTTTTCGTGTTAAAAGTAACTCACACCAGCACACGCCAAGTCCGATCATCGTGCGTTTCTCCTGCCAAGCAGAGCAAAGATCTTTCTTGTCTGCCTACCATGCGAAAGGGGGCATCAAACTATCACAACTAGAGGGCTTCTCTTCAGATAGCCCTGTGTATATCAACGAAAGCCTGACGCCACAAGTTAATTCTCTTCTACGCGAGGCGATAAAGTTGCGCAAGGTGGGGAAATTATTTGCAACCAAAACAAGAAGGGGCCTTCTATATGTGAGGAGGGGTAAAGATGACCAAGAAATAAACATTGTTAGCCACGAGCAATTACAGAGCATTGTTGTAACGAACTCATCATCTAACTAGATCTATATGCCGCAACGCTGGAGCTGATGCTGTGCAATGGAAATTAGATTTCAAATTCTTGTCTTGTTTCGGGTTTCAATTCTATATGCTTGAATTTTAGTTTTGGTTTTTTTTCTTTTTTTATTCTGTAGCTTTTGTTTTTTTTTTTTTTCAATCTTAATTTTGTTTTTTGCTTTTTTTTTTCTTCCGACAGTTACCATCACTCCAATGAATATGGATAGTTATACGGATTTGGACAAGGTAAGAGCTTTGATTAAGATTATGTGTGATCGTTCTCGAGGAATTAATGTCTGCACATTAAATGCAAGAAGTATCCGAAATAAGATAGACGAGATTCGCTATATTTTTTCTGGCTCCAGTGTTCATGTGATTTTAATCGGCGAGACGTGGTTAAACAGCGATTTGCCTTCATCCTTCTTTGCTATCCCAGGATATATCCTGTTTAGAAATGATCGGAAGAATCGTTTGGGTGGCGGTGTGGCAATATACATTAAGGATTGTCTTAAAGCAAGGACTGTTTCTTTGTCGATGGAATTGCCCATTGAATTTATCAGTGTAGAGGTTGGATCCGGGAACGAAAAATGCTTAGTGTGCGCAGTTTACTGCCCCCCAATGGTTTTCGATGATGTTAATGCTCGGGAGTTTGAGTACTCAATGTCACGTATGTCCCAAATCTATGCTAATGTTATTGTAGGAGGAGATCTAAATGTCAACCTATGCCGTCAAGACAATTTATCAGATCGGGTTTTACATTTCGTTCAATGCCTTAATCTAAATGTGATTAATTCTTTTCCTACGTACTTTAATGCAGCGAATCCTTCATTACTTGACCTACTCATGGTTACAGATTCGAATAAAGTAATTTCGCACAACCAAATTAACCCCCCCAGCACCCTGGATCATGATATTCTCTTCTTAAGTTATGACTTTCCTGTAGTTCAAGCACCCTCTATTATTAAGTATACATATCGTAACTACAAAAATATTGATGAACATCGTTTATTTGATGGATGCTTGCATCTGCCGTGGAATGAAATCTTTTGCTGCGAATCAGTCGACGGTCAAGTAGAAACTTTCTCATTCCTTATTAGCTACCTCTTTGAAAAATTTGTCCCAATAAAAAGAAAATATATACCCATTGATGGTTGTCCCTGGTTCTCGCCAAGAGTTCGATCTCTCGAACGTGAATATTTATATCATCGCTATAGGCGGCTGCGGACTGATGAAGCACGATCTCTATACACAGCTGCTCGAAATAGGGCGACCGCGGAAGCTCGACGAGCAAAGCGCCAATATTTCAGCTCCAAATTTAACCTAAATCTTAGTCCAAAGACGCTGTGGCGAAATTTAAGACAAGCTGGGGCCGTCAAAGGTAATAATTATAATTTCGAAATTGATCTCGACCCTGAAGAACTAAATATATTCTTTACATCATTCAATACTGCGCCCACTGAGCTAAGTAACTCCACTCCCAGCATAGGTCATTCAACAAGATCTTTGTCTGTGTCCAATAATAATGGCAATACCTTTTCTTTTAGAGGAGTTGACTATAGCGAACTTCTCGCTGCTATATCCTCAATCAAATCTGAAGCTACTGGACCTGATAACTTACCACCACGGTTCATTAAGCTTTTGTTACCATTTATCGGAAAGTATATGCTACATATAATGAATTCGTGTTTGACGTCATCGTCTTTTCCCAGTGCTTGGAAGTTTGCAACCGTCACGCCCATTCCGAAAAAATCCTCTCCGGAATCTGCAGCGGATTTTCCCCCAATCAGTATTTTGTGCTTTATATCCAAAGTATTTGAAAAGCTTATGTATAAACAGATATTTGAATATCTCGACAGGGGTGATTTTCTGACGCGTTGGCAATCGGGATTCCGGCGATTTCATAGCTGTGAGACAGCTATGTTGAAAGTAACTTCTGACATTAGAAGCGCTCTAGACCGAGACCATTTTATGGTCCTAGTACTTCTAGATTTCTCTAAGGCTTTTGATTGCGTGAATCACGGTATCGTCCTCGATAAACTAGCTAACTCATTCAATTTTAGCAACTCAGCGATTGCTTTAATTAACAACTTTCTGACCGGTCGTAAACAGCGAGTCAAAGCCAACGAAGTATTGTCTACTGCACTACCACTAATAAGTGGGGTCCCTCAAGGTTCTATATTGGGTCCCTTGCTTTTCAGTCTGTTTGTAAATGACTTGCCTGACATTGTCCAGGATGTGAATATCCATTTATATGCTGACGATGTCCAGTTATATCTCAATAGACCTATTGGGCTCTTATAGGACTGCATTGATCGAATGAACTGTGATCTTAACAGAATCAATGTCTGGTCGAGGAATAATCAGTTGGTTTTAAATCCTATCAAGTCTCACTGTATTTATTTCTACAATCAGAAATTGAATTCTTCTGAAATACCACCTGTAGTTTTAAACAACGTTTCGCTGCCTATGCTAAATAAAGTCACTACTCTTGGTATTATTTTAAATAGCGAAATGAAGTGTTGCGACTACGTTAACAGCATTATCAGAAAAGTTTATGCAGGGCTGCGTAGTCTCTGGCTCTCAGCGAGTATCCTGTCTACTGAAAATCGCCTCAGATTAATTAAAACTTTAATTGTGCCTCACATCACTTATGGCAGTGTTATTTTTCCGAAACTGGATAGTTGCTCTGCTCGTAAGATGGAAGTAGCTTTCAACGACTGCATCCGTTTTGTTTATGGACTTCGCAGGTTTGACCATGTCTCGCCATTTAGATCTCGAATTCTTGGCTGTCCGCTGTTTCCCTACTTGCGTCGACGTGCTCTAGTTTTCTTATATAATCTAATTCATTGTGATCGACCTAGATACTTACGAGAATTTTTCCAGTTCACACTATCACGGCGTAATAGGAATATATTGCTTCCACGTTTCTATTAATCTTACATGGAGGGTTCTTATCTTGTCCAAATTGCCCGTCTATGGAATAACCTTCCCTTGAATGTCCAAACTGCAGACACTGTCGGAGTATTTAAGCGGCACATGGAAATACTTGTAGTATAATATTTATTACTCCTTTGCTATTATGAATTATACTCATGATCTTCACAGCAGAATTTACGGTAAATTTTTAAATTTAGCTCTTAAAGGAAACTAAGTTCTTATAGTAGCCCTTATTATATTATTACATTTTTTTTTTTTTTAACTTGTTTCATAATTTAGAAAAATTGTTTCTGTATATTCCTTTCTTCTGTTAACTTTGAAAACTCGATCTCTAGCACCTTTAAATCTAATGTACGAAAAAAGATTATTAACTCTTGTGTACAGTATTCCTAAATAAATATTTCTATTTCTATTTCTATTAGGTGTTCTTTTTACACATTCGGCCGAAAGAAGAACACCGTTCATTGTTTCATTTTGCAATTTATTTCGATGTTCTGTTTTTAGTAAGAAGACTTTTGAAAAAAGTCGTTCGCAGTCGGCATTTGAGTGCGGAAGTGAAAGTAAATTTAACGCAAATTTCGATAAATTTTTAAATTCTTGTCGGTTTTCTTCATTTATTATTTTAGCTAACTTAAAATAAAATTCGTCTACAGGAATATCTGGATTTTTCAGCTCTTCTGGTAATGAATATATAGGCAGTTTGCGCCATTCGTCATCCAAGTCTTGTAAGGAAATTCCTTCAGACAGTCTTGGCACATATTTTTGCAATTCAAAGATTGTTGGATAGGCTTCTCGTATTTTAAAATCAATTGCACAATTCGGTTTTAATATATATATATATATATATATATATATGTTTTAATACCGGATCGTCAAAATCAACGCGATTTTTAATTTGCTCACAAGCTATGCGGTAGAATTCTACACAATTTTCTTTAAATTGAAGTTGCTTGCTTGTAAATTCTTCGCCCATTGGTGTCTTTATATGTTCTACCTCTTGGGAAATAGAAATGGCTAAATAAATTTTTTCTATAGGTAAATATTTGCTTTTTTCACTTGGATCTAGCTGTTCAATTTTTGAAGAATAAATATAAGTTGGACTTATATAATATTGCAAGATTTCAATATACATAGCACATAGTTTCCGATACACTTCTGTTATAACAACTTTAGATGCCTGAAAGTATGCGTTCACAGCGTTAAATTTCGGTATTATCCAATCTAGGAAAAGGAAATATAATTTATTAAATGGATCCGATAGTTTTTCTAGAATATCTTTAGATCCACGAATGTACTCACTTAACCACTGATCCGTAAAAATTAGCAAGAGTGCTTTCCATTTTTCCAGCATGCGGTTAACTACCTTTCCCAGCGAAAGCCACCTTGTCTGAGCCGGGTGTAGGATTTTATGTGGTTCTAAATCAAGATAAGATTGAAAAGATACTAGAAGCGTCTGTCTCTTGCTGCTATGCTTTAAATAATTACAGAGGCATTTAAAAATTTGTATTCCTGGGCACACTTTTTTAAAACATGCTGAAACGGACTTATGCTTCCCCATCATCATATTGCAGCCGTCACTGGCGAATCCAATAATATTGCCAATGGGTATCTTTCTAGAAGTCAATACTTCCATAATTGACTCAACTAAAATTATACTTGGTGGTACATCTGCCTCTTCAGAATTGCTCGGCACCTCTATAAGTTCAAATAAGGTACTAATAATATTTCCCAAGGTACTATCGAAATATTGCACTATGACACATACAATTTTTTTTTTCGAGATACTAAACTTACATTCTTTAAGTTTGTCAACTAAACTATCCTTATAACTAGAACCTATAACATTTTTAGTTATTCCACAAGCTTTTGTTTTTTTCATTTTAAAATGCGAAACAATTTTCGAATCTGGGAAACAACATTTTAAAACGTCCAATAAATGGTCGATTGCATTAAATAAAATATTATGTTCAACTAAATTGGAACATAATTTTATTTCTGCTCTTTCCGCGCTCCTTTGGTGTGTATGCTCATGTATGCTACTTTCAGGAAGAAGAAAATTTGAAATTATCGATGTGCCACCTGCTTTAAACTTATGCTTATTTGTGCTCTCATGTCGTTTGATAATGCTTAATTCGGACACAAATTCAGCATTGCATAACTTACAATTAGCTTTAAATTCATCACCCTTCACAGAACACAGCCATTTATTAAAACTTGGATTTTTAAGCCAATCCTTCCTAAATTTTTGGCAAATTCTTTGCTTCTTCTTGGGTATTTTCGATTCTTCGCGAGATGCAGATCCATCTGGACTCACAAGAAGACATCATAATTCTTACAGGAACACGAAATTAAAGTAAAGGTTAAATTTTGATAATGAAATAGTAAAACACCTTTATTTTCACCTTTCTAAGCTCAATGAAAACTCGTTATCATAAAAACAGCAATTCAAGAAAATCTCCACAGAATTGCACAAGGTGTTCAAAACAGAAAATTTAATTCTCGGTAAATGCCCAATTTTAATTTTTAATTTTCACGCTCTGCTCTCCTCTTAACTGTATTTTCAACAATTTATAATAACTAGTAATGCTTCTAATTTACATTACATTAAACAGACAATATATCACCGTATTTAAATATTATTTTTAACAAATTTTAATAAAGAATGCAATAAGTATTTTTCTACATCTACAACTTAATTCAAAGGAAACAACATGTATTAAAAAAAATTGACAGGACTTTCGTTTTTAATTCAAAAAATCTTGGGTAACTAGATTTTTGAAAAATTTAATAACGAATTAATGAAAGCGAAATAATTGTGTAAAAAGCCCATCGGTGGCCATTAGCTACTTCGCCGCCGCATGATGAAAAAAGCCGTTGTAAAATTAATTACAAAAAGAATTTTTCTAATTTTTTTTAGTGTTAAATTTTAATTGTCCATTGTTTTCTTTTAATAAGTGCTATTATATTTTAGTTTGTCACTTTCATAAGGTAATCTACATTGTTGTGAATACAAATTTGGTCTTGTTGTTTTAAATATATACTGCTTTGTAGCCCCAAGAAGAGGACCCATAAACCCAAGGGTCGAAACGTTGGGAAATAACAATAAATGCTGTTCTAAAACAACTACACTCCTTTTATTCTTTTAATTGGACATAGATCGGAGATCTTCCTAAAAAGAAATTTACATCTCATATCTGTAATTATTCCCGATCAAAAACACAGCCAAAAGCCACTTACACGTTTAAAAAAAGATTGACTGTTATTCCCATATAAGGTGCAATTGGTGCAAGAATTGAAACCCGCAGATCATCGGCAACGTCTAAATTTTGCAGTTAAATTTCAACAGTTGGCCAGAAATGAAATCAACTTTATTGAAAATCTGATTATGAGTGATGAAGCACATTTTCATCTGAATGGCTTTGTTAATAAGCAGAACTATAGGTTCTGGGGTTCTGAAAATCCAAGAGCCATTCATCAACGCCAATTGCACCCCATTAGGTGTACAGTATGGTGTGGCATTACATCTGAAAATATCATTGGGCCTTACTTCTTCGAAAATGAAGATGGAAGTGCTGTAACCGTAAATGGAGAGCGGTATCGGTTTATGATAGAAAATTTTTTACGTCCTGCTCTTGAAAACAGACCTGAGATGTGGTTTCAGCAGGATGGAGCCACTGCCCACACTGCCCGAGACACAATGACACTTTTAAAGCAAATTTTTGGACAGCGAATAATTTCAAGAAATTCGGAAATTAATTGGCCAGCGCGTTCACCAGATTTGTCAGCACCCGACTATTTCCTTTGGGGTTATTTGAAGGAGCGAGTATATGTGAACAAGCCCGAGACAATCCTTGAACTCAAGGCCAACATTGTTGCAGAAATTCGAGCGCTACAGCCACAAATGTTGAAAGATGTTATGGAAAATGCTCTAAAAAGAGCCCATCATTGCGAAGCTAATAACGGCGGTCATTTAAGTGACATTATTTTCCATACTTAGCGTAAAAAAATTTCCATTTTGTATATTTTATAATCTAAAAAAAAAAAAAATAAATAAAATATATAAACGAAAAAGTTATTAAATTTTTAAACCCCATGGTGACTTTTGGCCCACCCTGTATGTATAAAGAAAAACATAATTTTTCATTTGAATTTTCGTGTTAATGACATAATAATTTTTATACATTATTATTGTACCTACTACTGCTAAAATTACCGTTTATTGGCGTACGATAATGGTTTTGAACCGCCTCGAAAAATAGCAAAGCGCCTCGTAATTAAACAAAATCTAAAATTTTGTATCAATCATTTTATAATTTGGACGAAAATTAGAACTTCTATCTGCTCTGCTCCATAATTTAGTTCAAATTAATGTAAAAGTATTTAATTTCTTCAAGACATAATTTTTTATATTTTATGAATACTAAATTGCCTGAATTATTTATATTTGTGGAAATCTATTTTACTATAAAACCTCCACATTAAAAGAAAATATGGCGTATTAAGCTTCAATTCTTTTTATGAGAGCAAAACTCGTCATAATTCCTGTGATAAGAACTAAAGTTTGCATATGAGACATTTTAACTCTTGAAATTAAATTATAGTTCTTACAATGAATATGAAGCATTTGTTATAAGCGTTTAAGACCCTTTAAGACCCGATTTGACATTTTGCTTTCATGTAGAATGTTCGAAGGAAAGACGAGTATTATTTTCTTACTCTTCGTGTTAATTTAAAATAGACTTACTTCTAATGGTATTATAATGTAAGAAATCGCAGCATCTTGATATATATATTTTTAATTAAGTTACCTTTTGGAATTATAACTACCGAACACTTCTTCCAATCAATTTTGATAAATATACACCGAGTGACGTTTATGAGTTTTAATGAGAATAATTAGCAACAGGGTCCTTATAAGTGTTTTAATATTTTATTTCTCATAAGAGCTTCTTTATGAGTTATCGTATATTTGAACTCTTACAATAACTTTCATATAAGTATCAGAACAACTTACTACTCATAAGGACATTTTCTTGAGAGCACATCTCTTTGAGAGTTAACATTTCATAAAAAATACTCAATAAGAGAATAAGTTTCCTGGTACTCAGAATAAGAGTATAAAGATGGACTTAATATAAGAGTAAAAGGTTTAGAAGTTCTAGTAGCATTAATCTCTCTTAATAATAGTACTATGAGAAGTGTCGTAAAAAGGTGGCCGATAATAAAACAGCATACACGTCTTTCTAAAACATTATTTCTTAAAGCGCTTAAACTATGCATAACAGAAGCGAACTTTTTTCTCTATAATGACCATTATTATAAGCAGATTAATGGACTTGTTATGGGATCAAGCTTATCTAGCATCTTAGCAGAATTTTTAATAGATGACCACATAGATGTTGCAATGGAAAAACTCACTGAAAGACCCAAACTAATTAAGAAATATGTAGATGATCTAATTATTCTTCTGAAAAGGGAACTAATAGATGCAACGTTACAAGCTTTCAATGACACACAAGAAAATATGCAATTTACATTGGAACGTGAAGTAGATGGCAAGATAAACTTTTTAGACTTGACACTTAAGAGAAACACAAGTAACATAGAAGTAGATTGGTACATGAAACCATCGGCGTCTGGAAGAATACTTATCTATCTCTCTGCGCACCCCAATAAAATGAAACAGAACATAGGATATGCTCTAGCCAACAGAATCATTAGATTAAGTGATAATCATCTACACACTAAAAACTACGAGATTATCCGTAAAATACTTCACGACAATAATTATCCCTCACACATAATCACACGTATCATAAATAAAGTTAAATACAGGAAGCAAACATTGACAGAAAACAATGAACAGGAAATGCTTGAGAAAGAAAAAAATGAAACGATCGAATACAAACGATTCACATACATACATCCCTAACGTCACAGAGAATATTACAAACAAATTGAGGAACATTAACAGCAATATTAGACTTGGTCTTAAACCTACATGGAAATTAAGTAACCTCTTTAGTAACACCAAAACAAAAATATATACACCTTGCTGCGGTGTAGTTTATAAGGTTGATTGTGAATGCGGACGCAAATACATAGGTGAGACAGGTAGGGATATTAAAACTAGGATAAGGGAGCATAAAAACGACCTCAAGTCAGCTACGCGAAGCATCGATAATCAAGCAACTAGATACTACAAGACAGCATGCCTTCAACATGCGATGGAAGAGCAACATAAATTTAATTTTGACAATGTTACAATTCTCAACAAGGAAAAATACTAGAAAAGGAGAAAAAACATAGAATCCCTATATATACAATACCACAAACCGGAGGCAGTTAATTTTAAAGTCGACACGTCATACATAAACCACTAGTATAAGCACCTCATTAATACACACAAAGAAATGGCACAGGATTAACTGACAACACATTCTACAAAATAGCATAGGTTATTCAGTATACTGACGACATAAACACCGATCTGTTCAATGTTAATTTATTTAGTTATTTATTTTCATATATGTACCTAGTATCATTTTTATTTTTATATTTTTATTTTATTGACTGTGATAGCTTTTTAGCTTTTTACTTAGTTTCTGTGTGAAAAATTTAATAAGAACATTGATTTAAAATATGTAAAGAAGAATTAATTATATGTAAGTACACAATATCCTATAATAATAGCCATAAGCGCCCATGATGACAAAATACTTTATTGCAGTATTGTATGCCCTGAAGATGGCCCAAACAAAGGACCGAAATATAGGCAAAAAACGAAAATAAATAAATAAACGTTCACAAGGTCGTTAAACCCATCTTTTTATTCACTACATAATATCAACACGACCAGTATTCAGATCTATGCGATATATTTTAGTCTTTTTACAAGAATAAAGTAATGAGAATATATTAAGAGATTCTTATGAGACCTTTTGCGATTTATAAGAGTTGTTCTCTGGAGAGTTTATTAGTTGGGATATTTACAAAAATTATGTTTACATCAATGGATACCAGTCTAAAATTAACATGGTGCAAACGAAAAAGGTAAAAATGTGACTAAACAATATATCGAGTAAAGTAGAATTATGAAAAGAAAACATAAAAAAAATGAGTACGTATCACACTGCCGGTCACCACATATCAATTAAAATTTTAATCTAACTATGCCAGGTGATTTTCAGAATGCTTCTTATTCTACGACAGAAATGTTGAAATTAATTGTTAATATTTTCGGAGTGGAAATATATTAGTATTAAAATTGGACCACCCGACCCCCCGCCCTACTATTGAGTGGGATGGCAGGTAACCTTGAAATCTTAAATGGGAACCGCTATTTTTATTGCAGATTAGTATACTAGGTCAAAGCCTATGAAACTTTCATTGGTGTTTTTGTTTAATTTTTTTTTTGTTTCATGATAGATAATACTAATAAATTTCTAATTACTTCTAAATTACTAATACATTCGATTCTGTAATATGTTTGTAAAAAAACAATACCACTTTTGTGATAATATAATTTAAAAACAAAATTTTTGTAGGATGATTCTTTCTCCGAATATTTTAATATTCCACTTATATTTAGCTATAGAATGAGAATCCCAAATCCGTTCCAAGTGTTTCATACAATTTTGACATAAAATTCATTGTTTCCAATCAATTAATATTGTACTAAAAAATCAGAGATGGGAAGAAGTTGGGATTACTCTCAATAGAGAAATTACATCATTCGACGAACTGCTTAAATTCGATATTATTGTTAAATTTAAATTTCATGTTTTTATAATTTTTTTATTTATTTTTCGTGTAGTATGCACTGTTCCAATTTTCCAAAGATTTTGTTAGTGAACTGTTGTAAATTTCTAGTCACACAACTCTTACTAACTTTCTTATTGAATCTTAGCCAACTAGATGCAGCAACAGACTCATCACTTATTATATCGTTGTTAATACTTTCGAGCAAAGATTTCTTTAGCGGCTCGACGCAATTAAGACCGACATCATGAGGGCAATGTTTTAAATTATTTATGTTTTCCTGTGTATGTATAGTAATCAAATCTTTTATGTAACGTACACCTTCTGGTATTGTAGGGATATCTTCTGCGCCGTCCAAAATACAATCTGCAATTCCGTTTACTGCTTCAAATGCAAGACTATATATGTCTTCTAAATCGCTTTTCTTACAATTTTTTTTTATCATTTTGATTTTTTTAGTAATCTTTTTGAATCCCTCTTTCGCAATTTTAACAGGATCATAGATTTTGGAAATTAATTTTGGCTTAATTCTAGTAAATTTATATGCAATTTCCTTTGCGTGAACGACTAATTTCTCATAAGCAGCTTGATATTCTGCAAGGGCTTTCGCTTCAGTTTGATTTGTTACTTCTTTCGATATGCGCTCAATATCTTTAGAGTACTCAGCGTTGGATTCCTCAATTAACGTTAAAATATTCTTAAGAACTTGTTCAGTACTTTTCCACAAAACCGGAGTTTGTTTAATTTGCTTAAAAGCAGACTTGATAGCTCCTTCAAAATTTTCTTCCTTCCCACTGATGATCTGTATATGTATATAGGAGTGAAAATCTGATTTTATGTATGTTTAGTGATTTAATTAAAAAACAGTCTTACCTGGATGGTGCAAATGCACCAGAAAATAAAGCCTTTCATTTTGAGTAGAAATCTAATAAACGAACTGTTAACTGTTCTCGCTTATCGTCGTCTTTTATATAAATGAATTATCTGTTAAATATTTTGTGCTTGTAGTAGAATATTTCAGAAAAAATTTGAACAGGTGCGTAAATTAGATACAAACATACGTGACTTGTTTTGAGCACATTTTGAATAAGTAATTATAAAATATATTTATAACTTTGTAGTTCAAGGATAAGCTGCCAAATAGGCATTTTATCAATATACGTTAAATTCATTGCAAAACGTTTTAAAGAATTAAAGCATAGGATTGTGCGGGAATTTACATATCAAATTTCCGTTCGAGGTGTGTGTGTGTGTGTGTGTATGTGAACGAATGTTAAATGACACAAACTGGTCAAACTTTCTCCGGTCGGCCTATATACATATATATGACTCAAATTGAATTTTGAAATAAAATTTTATTTCGCATGAAACTGATTAAACTTAACTTCGGTTTTTATGAAAATGCTGCGCTGTGTCGATTGTTACAAAAAAAAAACATAAACGGAATTGTTTACATATACAAAAAAGTATTTACATTACTGCATTAATCGAATTAAGTTTTATCCCTATGACTACTTTCAAGGCCGTATATATAGATCATGTATGGGTGGGGTTTAAACTTATAGACTAACATCCTTAGAGTCGAAAGAATAAATTAGAATTACTATGAACTCGATGAGTTCCATGGGTCTGCAGTATTAAGCTTCTGAAATTTAAAAAGTTGTGTTGAAAACATGTTGTTTAACTCTATTGTTATTGCATATATTTATATTAGAAGAAAACAAATATTAAGGTCCACTTTTTATACAAAAAGGAAAAATTACAGAATTAAATTTTGTCTTCTCCTTCTTGCTGTGTAGTGGGAGATTTTAACATTTCGATGAACGCTTAGTAGAGAGAGTCCTGTGGAATCGCAGAACCATGATTGCAACCCAATCAATGTGGAAAACATTCTCTCAAACGTCACAGTTGAAACTGTCTGAGTAGCTAGGAATTCCAGTAAGAGCGATAGATAGCTTGTTTCAATCAAAAACAACTGCCATGGGGGTCTTTTTTTTCATTTTCCTTAGGAGAATAACGCCCAAGCGGAGTCCAGTGCCTTCTCTGTAAAGCCGTGTGGCTGTCTCGAACACTTGGTTATCTATAAAGAGACCAAAACAAAAACACTCGATTTCGTGCGAAACTATGCGTATTTATTTAGTGATTGATTTTTGTTACAAATGGGATTTCTTCTATATAAAATACACAACTTTGTTTTACTTAAATTTTAAACAACTTTACTTTATATTAATTTTATCAAAAGACTAAATGCGAAGCCCGACCGACTATGGTCACTATATACGCTGAACTCCTCGATTTTTATTTACCAAAAATACCACTTGCCTCGCGATCGCGCCTTTTCAGCATAATATTTTATTGGAGAACGTGAAGTAAGCAAAAGTTGCTTACTTCGAAGTAACATTTGAAATTTATTACATTGGGAAAAAATTTTAAGTGCTCATTGCACACTTGAAAAACGATACTTTGTATCGTGAAAAATGAGTTGTGATTTGCGTCGGTCAGGCACTATCACAACTGATGAGTTATGAAATGTTCTGACCACGCGCAATCACAGCAGTCTTTCATCTGACAAAAAAACTTGTCAGATCTTTTTCTGTGCTAAAATTGCAATTAAAAAAAAATTAATAATAAAACACCTTTTATTTTGTAGGGTATGCACATACTACTATACAATTATCTAAAATGCCCTAAAAAAACAACTTTTTGAACTATTTAAATAAAACCATGGGTCACTCAGGGAAAATATTAGATACCATATTATAATTAGTTACAATAAAAGTTATTATTTTAACGACGAGAAACAAATTACACTTAGATTCAATATTCCCTTCACAATGTCACCAAAATTAAAATACCACTAAAATTAAGCCAGGGTGCATCAAAGTTACCCAACAAACAAAATGAATCGAAAATAATTCGAAAGTACTTGCGAACTGCGAGGTTTGAGTAAATTACTTTTAATTTACCAATTTCAACTTATTTTTAATGTGCCTGGATTGATATTTTCTAATTCATAAACGTAAGGTCAATCTTTTTTATATATTTCCACAATATGTTATTATAATTTTTCTGAGACACCGTAACGGTTATGAATATTTTTAAAAAAATCATATCTAAAAAATTATTTTCTGATTTTCTTTCTATAAATCAAAAATAAAAATTAAAAACTGATTTTTATTTAAAAAATCAGGAATAAAAATCGAGAAATGATTTTTATTTTAAAAATCAAAAATATAAATCAAAAGCTGATTTTCCATTACACAAAATCGTTATTCGGGAGAAAAATACTTTGGCGGATGATATTAAATATGATTTGAAATATATGCAGAAGATTGCATGAGAGATGGGAGTCGTATATATTTCATTTATGTCATATCATGTGATGGAGGATCTTTTACCCGTTCCAAGGAATCTGAAAGCGCTTTTATTCTATGCTCTCACGAGGTATTGGGCTCCAAATTTACTAAATTGATAAAACTTTCAGTCATTTAAGATAGCAGCCGGTAGGAAAAATTTAGAAACAATTGTTTCTCAGTATTGGGAATAATCTGGAAATGACTCTAAAAGTCAATTTCATATAATATAGAATAAGGCGTAAGTATGTTCTATTAAAAAAGAAAAGAAGATAAAAAGAGAAAAATGAAAAATAAATCGTTTCGTATATATAAAATTTACATCCGCTTGTAATAAGTCCTTACTTCAGTGTGTTATACATCCTTTGTTGCGTATTTATTTAATATGTCTACCTCAGCCCTGTAAATAGTATATACTATAAGCTAATCTGGGTGTTTAGGCGAGGCTCTTACCTACTCGTATGGTGGGGGAAAAATGTAAAAAGTAGATATGGAAAATGTGAATGCTTTTCCTACATTATTTACCTTGTTGCACTCTTGCAAAAGTCCCAGGAGAATATAAAATAGTCAATCGGTATTCGTTTGACATTTTGATTGCATTTTAAAAACTTTTGAGAAAATTAAAGAATTGAACTTTTCTCATGACAGCTGTCAATTTTCCTTGTAAAAGTAGCGCTCAAAACTTAGAACATATATCAAACAGCAATGCGGGTATGGTATAAAATTCGTGCAAACATGAGTGAAGCCGAAACCCCTCATAATATAGGCTGACCCAAAACAAACGTATACGTAAATGAAGTTACTCACGTAGGGCGAACGCGCCCTTTAAATTAAACAGAAGTAGCCAAAACAACCTTAAGCGTCAATAAGTTAAGTTAAGTTTAAATGGCTAATTGCCCTAATTAAAGGCTGGCTCAAAATGGACGTAAAGAACTGTACGACACTGTACAAAACTGAGGTTTACTGACTTACTGATGTTTTTGATAGTTTTTACCCTAAATAAATGTCATATTCCGTAAGAGTTATTATCTTAACACATAACGTTTGTTTTTTTTTTTCAAAAAGTGTAAAAAAAAAAAAAATCAGACAAGGAATTTTTTATTGATGGTACGTAAGTATGTCTGCCCAAAATGAACGAAACCAGACGCGTAAGTACGTAATTAAATACTAGACTTGAAGTCCACTTGAATAAATTACAAATCCTAATTTTCTAAGAATTTTTAAAACTAAAAAAGGGTTTGCAATTTAAATAATTAAATGCTTAAATGGAAATATAAAATTCAATTTTTTAATTTATAATTTCTTTAATTTTAAGTCAGAAGAGAATTGCTTAAAGGTATGTAGGTATCGCAGTACTAGCAGTACTTAATATAAATATGTATACGATTAATAACAATAACACCAAATAAAATAGCATATTTCAATACAAACAAAGAGAGTAAATCAAACAGTTTTAGCTGGGTGGCCTATAGTTCCAATGAAATGTGCTGGAATATTTCTTTTTTATGGAACTACATCAGAGTTCAGTTTAACAATAATGATCGCTGCTAAATTTTGCTCTAATAAATTGTATCGCAAGTCTCCTAGAATCAACCTCAGATCCACACTAACTTGTATTGCAGGTACAGAATGTACAATACAAGCTAGCTTATACAGCCACGGAAACGAGTATTTTTTGGTGTTCCAGTAACCTATTAAATCGGCATCAACATCAATACGATTTTCTTTGTAATTATCTATTTCATAATATGCTTTTCTAATATTATCATTAATTTCGATTTCCTCCTCATCGGATGACGAATTGTTGGCAAATTCCAATTCCCTAATTCCATTTCGTAATAAGGAGGTACTTTCTAGCGAGCTTTCACCAAATACAAGTTATTCTTCCTTGCCATTTGCAGAATTTGTCGCAGAAAGTTGCAGCTGGAGGTTTTGCTGAAATTGAAACAGAAACAAAAAGTAATGTAGAAAAAAAGTCACTTAAAAAATGCAAAATCCTATTGAAGTGTACCTTTTGTACATCCTGAATTTGATAAACGATTTTTTTAAGGTGCTTTTTAGCAGCTTCCTTTTTTCCTGGTAAAAGCAAACGCCTGAATCTAGGGTCTAAAAATACAGCAGCATACAAAGTATCATTTTCTAACAACCTAGTTTGCCTTGATTGAAAATGAGTCATAGCTTTATTACTAATATCGCTATTGATGGTTTTCAACTGGAAAGTCATGTTGAGCCAAAACTTATACAAATCACCTAATAACACTTGTTTTCTTTAGAGGTTTAAAGCTAATATATGCAAGGGTGCTAGAACTAAAATAATGTTTTCGATTTCCCACCATTCGTGCACCTCTAATTTTTCAGACGTTTGCAAATGCTCAACGCAAAACGCCTTTAATTCGAACAGTGGTTTCAGCATATCATAGTAAGTGGAATCCCAACGTGTTGCAATATCCATATGTGGCTTTGTAATGTTTAGGCTTTTGATTTTATATCTAGGAAAATAGAGATAAAATGCTCGAAAATACAATGAGAAATTTAAATTTAATTTACCTATATGCTGGAGTTCTCAAAATTTTAGCAACTTGACGAGCCTTTGAAAGAATGGTTGGACTAAACTCTACCAAAAAGTCCTTAACAGCCAGGTGAAGACAATGTGCAGCACATTTAATGGAAATAATTTGTCCAAATCGGATGTTGTTCACGATATTCTCAGCATAGTCATCAAGTTCATTGTGATAAAGATGACAATTCCACCGCCTTAATCATGTTTCGTCCATTGTCAGTTGTTACGGAATACAGCTGTTTTTTATCAATTTTAAAATTTTCTAATATATTTTCAATTTCATATTTTAAATTTTCTCCGGTATGCGTTTTTTGAAGTTCAATCATTCCTACTGTATATATGACTATTTCATTATTTATTAATAGTTGCATATTTATTCCCAGTACTGATCTGTCACATCGAGTGGCAGCATCTATTTTCAAGCAAAGAACCCTTCCACTCAAAATATCCATAATCCTCTTTTTAACTTTTTCACTTTTAGCGTGAACATGATCCATGATATTCCTGGAATTTATACCAGAAATGTTCAAGCCATTAAATATTTGCCTGGTGACGGTTTTAAAAGAAGGTGAGTCAAAGAAAGATAATGGCAGCGATTCTTTAGTGACCAAGTCAATACAAGCATTGATGATTTCATTCTTCGACAGTTCAACTTTAAATTTTATTTTTTCATCGCTTTGGTCAGTTGCAGTATCTTGAAGCCTTAATCGTTTTTCATATTCAGCCAGAAGTTCTCTATGATCCTTTTGTAAATGCCTTTTCAAATTTGTTGTACTAACTGAACAAATTTTCTTCCCACATGACTTACATTCGGCTTGTCCACTAGTTTCATTGTAATATTCGCGTACAAAAACGTTTCTTTTACGGCCCATTTTCACCAACTTTATTAATTTTCAATAACGATGCACTTTACTTACAATATGTACAGGTTTAATTTAAATTAAAAAACTTAAAAAACACGGGAAGACAGTGCCATTCCAAAAAGAAATTCTAAAATATGTCATTCCGTTTGTAATACATAGAAATAATGCTGTAGAGAAAAATGGGTTGGCACCCACGCATAACATTCAAAGTTATTTTGATTTTTGCATGTCCGTCTGTCCGTCCCCACGATTACTCGAGAATGCCTATACTTAAAGATCTGAAATTTTGTACACGGCATTTTTATAAAAATTGCAAATAGAAATATAATTTCAAGAATGGACTAAAGCGGGTAACCCCTTCTTAGTGTTGCCATATAAAAATTTAGGCTTTTTTCATATACTTTGAAAACGATCATTCCAAGACATTTTTATTGTACTAGATACTTCTTCAGAATATGAAATCCTATAAAATTGGTTATAATAATTTTTTCTGTCCCACAAACCGTTCTAGAAATATATGCGAAAAACTACTTCAAAAATCAAACTTGCACAGAACGGTGACAATTCGAAATTTCATACGGGCATTCATCTAGGGTATCATAAGAATTGGTCTTGACCAATTTTAGCTTTTTTACTTGTTTTTTATTACGCTGAAAAGTTCTTCGGAATACGAAATTTGTTATAATAATTTTTGCTACCCGACGAACCGTTCTAAAAGTAATATAAGCGAAAAAAGAAACTTGCACATTGGAAATAAGTAAGAATTGGTCTTAGCTGATTTTTTTATGATTTTTAAAATAAAAATCATTTTCAGATTTCTATTTTTGATTTTTATAATAAAAATCAGGTTTTGATTTCTATTTGTGATTTTTAAAATAAAGATTTATTTTTAATTATTATTTCTGATTTTTAAAATATAAATCCAAAAAGAAAGTTACTTTTTAAAATTTCGAATAAAAATCATAAATTTTAAAATCAATTCTCCTATAACTTTTTCTAAATGATTTTTTGGTTAGAAAAAATGAAAATAATTGTTATTTTCAGTCCCTGATTTTTCTTCTTTTAATTACGATTGTGTTTTTGGACTGCACTTTCATAGCTGTAAAATAAACAAACAGAAACAAAAAGTTGCATAAAACTTATGTTTTTTTCGTTTTTTCCATTTCTTGAATTGATTTTCCACGAGGCTTGCTAAAAGCGAGAAATAGGCAATAGTTGAAAGAGAGGGAATCATATACACACTTTATTGCCATAATGTCAGTGTTCGCAACTATTGCTTATTCCTTGGTTTTGGCAAAACCTCGCCAAATTGTTTGCTGGGAAGCTACCATCTACTAATGTATTTCATAATGGATTGCTTATCCTAAGTATAGGTTTACAACGATGGGGTACGTTTGATCCCCGAAAACCAACCCCATACAGACGGCCTTGACTACATTTCATATTTAATATTTATTAATGTAAAGAGCAAAAGTGAGAGAAATGTTCAATGATTTGCGCGTACTCCTAATTAAAAATACAGGAAATTTGGCATCGATTTTGAAGAAGTAAAAAAAAAAAAATAAAAAAATAAAAATGAAAACAAAATTTAAAATTAATAGTATAGTAAAGCATAATAGTAATAAGTAATAAAAAGAACATAGAAATTGTTATATTAAGAAAATATAAAATCAAAAGAAAAGCAAGTAAGATGAGGTAAAATAATACTAGTCGTAGCTAGATATATGAGCAATAGTCGATGCATAGAACTAGAATTATGAAATGATAGAACATTTTTAATGAAATGAAAATATTTGAATTTAAGATAATTAGAAATTAATATTAAACTAAATTGAATAACATAAGGAAAATAATAATAATAAAATGAAAATAAAATAAAAATAAACTAATAATTACATGCAAGAAAAATGTTGCAATGATAATCTCTTGAAGCTATCAGAGCACTGGGCAGATCTTATATCAATTTGCAAATTATTCTAGAGTTGAACACCATAGACGAAAAATGAACGAATACTGAAATGGGACCTGTGTTTCGGTATGAGCAGGAGTTTTGTGCGACCGGCTGCAAGGAATTATACATTACTATAGTAATTGGAGCACATGCGCTTAACTATGTGCAATATCTTTAGACATATTTTAAATTCAATGTAATTATTCAGCGTACAACCTAAGATAGCTCTGGAAAACTTATACACATGCTCATGTCGACGGATGCCGTAATAATATCTAGCACAGAAGTTATATGCTCCATTTATTTTATCATGACATGTGACATTTAAATTGCCGAGAACTTCACAGCCATAAGTTATGATTGGTAACAACAGAGCTTTTACCAACAGAGGTTCTTGTTTCTCTGGGGGTATAGGAGGCATTACGCTACAGACCCTTTAAGCCGCAATATATTATACGTACTTGTGCATCAGTGTGTTTATTTCAGTTTAATGTGGTATCAAAAATTATATAAAGATTGCGAGCTGATTCAGCAAAAGGGATTACGTTTATCACAAGGTTGTTGGGACATATCAACATGATTTGTAAAAATAACAGTAGCTTGAGATTTTGATGGATTTACCTTAAGACAGTTCAAACTAGCTCAAGATTCAATAGTTTCCAAATCCATATTAACTTTATTTATGCTACTATTGAGATTTATTAAGTTTGAAGATAGACCTATGTGGCACGCCTGAGAATAGAATTTTGCTGAATATCGTTTATCAGTCGCTACAATCTCTTTCAGAAAGATAGAAACATATAATCTTAATCACCGAGCTTGAGAAGTTATATTGGGATTTAAGTTTATTGCATAAGATGTCAAAGTTTCTGGAATTAAATGCCTTTCTAAAATCGAGTAAACACAAGACTGTAGTCTGATTATCTTCAATATTATTCCTGATATCCTCAACTAAGTTTAATAATGCAGTAACTGTACTATGTCTAACACGAAATCCGGACTGATACCAGCTTAAAAGACCGTAAACTTCGATGTATCTCATGAGTTGGTTTAAAATAAGCCTTTCTAAAGCTTTCGATAAGACAGGCAGCTTTCGGATATTTCTTAACAGGTATAACCTTTGTAAACTTCCATATGTTTGGAAAGCAACCTGAGGTATTTGCTGTATTGAATATTTGTGTAATCGTCTTAACAATAAATTGAAGAATTAACTTCAAAAATTTAAGACTAAGATTATCCAAACCAATCAAACCAATAGCATTTGACTTAATAGACCATATGAAAAGTATAACCTCAGATTCAGTCACATTTCTAAAAGCCACGTAGTAATCACTTTGAGAAATACAGGAAATTGACTATCACTTTGGGGGCGTTTTATTATATTTATACTTTTAATATTTTTCCACAGTACACGAGACGGTAAAAATGGATTGAGCGAGCAATTAGATTTCGCCCTCTGAGTTTCAGCAGTGACTTTATTTCGCAAGAGATTAACGTTTTTCTGAAGCAAAACACCACCAAACATTCTCCAGCAAGTATATGCATGATTTCGTTCAGCCATCAGAGCTTGAATATCCCTTGTGAACCATAGCGATCTAGACTTTGTCTTACGTGATTTTATGGGTATAAAATAATAAAAGAGATAATTTAGTCTATTATTGAAGCAAGGCAAGCAATTTGGTGATTGACATCTGTAGTGGAAGCTCCACAAAATGTCACCAGCCGCAAGATGCAATTTCCGAAGATCAATCGATTTGAAGTTCCTGCAAACAATGCTCTCACAATCGATTGAGAACGATAATGCAGAGATAGCAAAAGAAACCATATGATCACTAATTCCAGGAATATTAAATTGGCTGTGGTCTACTACCTGATCTGGGGTATTAGTCACAAAAATATCTAGCAGGGAACTACAACCACCTTGTCCGAGCAGTATTAACAATATGCATCGGTAAGTATTTAAGTACTAATTTACTACTATTGATTAAAAGATTGATATTAAAATCTCCGCAAATCAGACTCATCGGGTAGGCACCACTAATTTGTGCAAAATTATTGTAAAATGGACTTAAGTTAGATATCCGAGGAGGTTTGTATGCAAAACTTAGCAATATTTTATTTGACCGAATTTGTATATGCGGTGGTTCCCATTGCTAAAAATTCCTCAGCAAAGGAGCCAGGTGATTTCAGACCGATTAGCATATTATGCTTCCTAGCTAAGGTGCTGCAAAAAATTATATCTAAACAAATTCAACTGTATCTATTCCTAAATAACCTTCTCAGTCAATGGCAGTCTGGCTTCCGCGCTGGTCACCGCTGTCAGACAGCGCTGTTAAAAATTACGACTGATATCAGAATACATCTCGACATTGATAATATTGTGTTTTTAGTTCTGTTAGATTTCACTACAGCTTTCGACCCCGTGGACCATTCCAAACTCCTTGCAAAGCTTATTGAACTTTTTGACTTTAGTTCCCCTGCTTCCAAACTTATTAATAGTTTCTTGGCAAATCGCTGCCAGCGGGTGAAGGTCGCTAATCTCGTCTCCTCCATTATTAGTGTAACATATGGCATCCCTCAGGGATCTATATTGGGCCCCCTCATGTTTAGTTTGTTCATCAACGATCTACTAACTGTAGTTTCACAATGCAAAGTTCATATGTATGCTGATGATGTCCAACTATATCTCAGTTGTCCTATTGGCTTGGATGATGATTGCGTTAGTAGACTGAATGAGGATTTAGAATGAATTTACAGGTGGTCTGTCATCAATGGCCTTTCATGAAATCCCACTAAGTCGGTGGCTTTGTCATTATACTGATACACCCTCGACCCTTCACACCTACCACTTATTTTCCTGGAAGGCTCTCCTAATTCCTTTGTATGTCGGATAAAAAACTTAGGTATGTTTCTGAATTCCAGTGTGACTTGTTGTGACCATATGAAGGCGATCACTGGCAAAGTTTATGGAACAATCAGACGGCTTTAGTTGTACGCCAATATTCTTCCGACCACTATTCGCATAAATCTGGTTAGGTCGCTATTACTACCTCAGTTTACATTTGGGCACTGATACTCCCTCGACTAGATGCCGCCTGCAAGCGAAAACTGGTAGTAGCTTTCAGCGATTGTACTAGATTTGCTTTTGGTTTGCGCAGATTTGACCACATTACTCCTTTTAGGAATAAAATCATTGATTGCTCTCTGGACGTTTACTTATTGCGCAAAGCACTGCTCTTTGCTTTTGTACTGTTGCATACCCTCATACCTGTTCGGTTTTATTACTTTTATGCACAGTGAAAGGCATTTGAACCTGTTCTTACCTCGCTTTAAATACTCAGTACTTGATGGTTCTTTCTTTGCCCACGTAACTCGCGTTTGGAATGCACTTCCACCTGCGATTCAGCGTACACGATCGGTGGCTTCCTTTAGGCCTTTGATCAACGATTTTCTGCGTCCTAGTTAATTTGATTTTGCAAACTCACGGTTTTGGGCTATTTTCTTTTTTTGTTTAGCCTTAGTTTTGAATAACTTTGAATTATTTTTTTTTTCTGTTTTAAGTTTTCTTCTTAGTAACTTTTGTATGTCTCTTTTTTTCCTATTCTTTTTACTGTAATTTTTTCATTTTTTCATTTTTTCATTATGGTTCTCACTAGTGCCCGTCTAACGCTCTTATTGTTTGATATCAAATTTTATTTTGTTATGATTAACGTACTAAAGTAAAGACTTTTGTCTTATTGTACTTCTCTTCAATAAAAATTAATATTATTATTATCTCCAAGAAGGGGTACTCAATTCCACCAGAGGATGAGTCCGACTTGCAAATCTTCATGCAGCTATAAGCACATTTCACTCTTTTGTCCATTGCTCCTTACCCTCTTAAATGATTTGCTTCATTCTTTTTGCATATGGTAGCCATTAATGTGTGCAGCCACACCATCACCGATCGATAGGCTCATATCAATCCTAAAGAGCTTATAGCCCGGTAGGTTAAGC
Organism: Dioctria rufipes; assembly: GCA_963924295.1. Lineage (NCBI taxonomy): Eukaryota > Metazoa > Arthropoda > Insecta > Diptera > Asilidae > Dioctria > Dioctria rufipes. The sequence goes on along the minus strand of OZ002744.1, from coordinate 65,652,443 downwards.
ATAGCCTCATGTTGCAATTATTCAACCATGTTACGGAAACAACACAATCAACACAAATGTATACTTAAATTCATCAAAGTTTCACAGAAGACTGTGGGGATTAATATGACAAAAATTTAAGTTTAACTTATAAGTATTCACAAAGCTCACCAGTGCGCATCTTCCGTCCAAGAGAGATGATTTATTGATTCATTTAAGCTCCGCTTAAGTTTAACAATATTTACGTGGTGATGATAAATTGGTAAAAGTAAATTGTCAGTAGACAAGGACAAGCTAACCTCCAACTTAAGCTAAATTGTTGTGTTTGTCCAGTTGGTCCATAGAATTAACTTTTATGGATGGAATCCGGCCTTATTTAGATAATCCCATTCAAGTTGTAAACTGATTTGATCTTTCTGTTTTTTATAGCTTAACACCAGCTTGGACCGATTCGAACAAGTGTGGATTTACAATTTATTTGTGCGCTTTTATCGTTACTGGTTAATGCCTGCCGAAAGCAAACGTGGCTTAGTAGGCTAGTAACAAATTAAGAAATACAAGAGGGAAAAACCATCTGTCTCGTTAGCTCAGCGGTAAGAGGAGTCGCCCGGCTAGCGGAAGCTCCCGATTTCAAACTCCGATCGGGAAGGTGTTTTTTTACTCCTGTATTTATGATTTGATTTAGAATCTTCAGAATAGTATCGTCTATTACTCTTTTTAGCTTATTCTTTACGCGCTTAATATTGGCCTCCCACAAGCCGCCGAAGAATGAAGATAATGCAAGAATAAAACGCCAGTGTGTACCTTGCACTGGAAGAGCTTCAGCCACATCATGATGATATTGGCTTGAAAAGCTCTTGGGATCTCGCTGAAGTTCTCTGTTGCTTTCTACAGAGGTAGTAGCGTTGTCAGCGTTTAGCTGTAGCATTCATAACTGTTTTCAAATGCACAGCCTTAGTAGAGAAGGACATTGTGCATTTGCTGTCCACGATCTTAGAAACCCTTAAAGAGATAGGTCTAGCATAATCCACACCTGAGTGGAGAAATGGGGGAGAAATTATGACTCACTATTTTTGTATTGTAGCCATTATTTGTGAGCTAGCAGCCAGCAGCGACGTTGACCAGTAATATAAAATTTTTGCTGAACGTAACTGTGTCCTTTTCCCCTCCATGTTGCGTAATCAAATGCGCATCTCGTACAATAAGAGTTGTAAGGAATAAATTATTTGGAAGAATCAGAAGGTGTTTTTGAGAAAATGGCAGGTTTGAATTATTTAAGCGACCTGCTACGCGAAGAAGTTTACCTTCATCCAGACATGCCTGTAGTTTTAGTATACTACTGCGACTATTTCCTTCCTCAGTTTTCACCCAGAATTTGAGAGCATTGTTGATTTTGGGGGGTCCGAGGACATTCTGATATCTGATTCCCCAGAGGGGCTAATACTTTACTAGTATCACATAACGGGTTTTCCAATAAGAGGTGTTATTTTGATATTCAAAGAAAAATGCCATTTTTTGAGATAAATGATCGGATCTTTATTTCATTATAAAGAGGAAGGTATGCCGTTAATAATGGAAAATAACATCAGCCAAATGACCACCACGACCACGCCTACAGGACCATATCCTTTTCATGAAATTTTCCATAACCAAATCGCAAAGTGGCTGCCCTATGTCCTCGATAGCCTCACGAATTCCATCTTTAAGGTCTTGAATCGACGCTGGGCTGTTGGCGTAGACCTTCTCTTTCACGTGGCCCCAAAGGAAGAAGTCGCAAGGTGTTAAGTCACAAGATCTCGATGGCCAATTGTGATCACCTCTTCGAGAGATAACACGATCCGGAAACTTTTCCCGTAAAAGATCAATGGTTTCGTTGCTTGTATGGCATGTAGCGCCGTCTTGTTGAAAGTAAACGTTGTCCAGATCAATACCATCCAATTCCGGCCATAAAAAATCATTAATCATCTGTCGATAGCGCAATCCATTCACCGTAACTGTTGCTCCAGCCTCATTTTCGAAAAAGTAAGGTCCAATGACCCCGCGGGACCATAAACTGCACCAAACAGTCACACGTTGAGGATAGAGAGGCTTTTCAACAATAACTCTTGGGTTTTCCGAGCCCCAGATGCGACAATTTTGCTTGTTGACGAAGCCGTCGAGGTGGAAATGGGCCTCATCACTCAAGATGAGTTTTCGATGGAATTCCGGATCATTTTCCTGCATTTTAAGGACCCAATCAGCAAAGACTCGACGTTGTTGATGATCGGCCGGCTTGAGTTCTTGTGTTAACTGAACTTTACAAGCCTTAAGACCCAAATCTTTATGCAAAATACGGTGCAATGACGTTTGTGGAATGCCTAATTCCAAAGAACGACGAGGAATGGATAAACCTGGGTTTTCTTCAACACTTTCGGCAACATTCTCGGCTGTTCTTGAGCGACGTGCACGGGTCTTATTCTTCGCATCACTAACTTGTCCCGACAGCTCGAATTTTTTTACCAATTTCTGTATTGCGGTCCGACAAGGTGTTTCCCGACGGCCCAAAAATGTTCGAGTTTTACGAACCGTCTCTGCCACATTTTCACCATTTTTATTGTGAATTTTAATAATTTCAATGCGTTGTTGAATCGCGTATCGTTCCATTTTTATTAATGGCGTAGTTTCTACTTGTCAAATGTCAAAAAATGACAGCTCAAAAAGTGACATCTACCGAAATATCGGGCTAATTAAAATAACACCTCTTATTGCAAAACGCTTTAGAATGATTCGGAATATCTACGTTCTAATAAACTAACGATTTAAAGCCTAATTTATTCAAATCACTGTTAATTGCATTTTAATGAATAATTAATACTAATGATTCTTTTGATCGTACTGTGTATCTAGGTTATTAGTTTCTATCGCGCTGGAAGAAAAATATGTAAAGGTGCCCCAGTCTACCCTACCACAAATTTGGCAAAACATCAAAAGAAACTACGTATTTTATTATTTTATCAGCAGCTTTATTGTTAGTATCAGAAATTATGAAGGAGTTATGGTCAAGTATAATTAGATAATTGGAACAAATGTTCTGTTAAGAACTAATATTTAATGGCAAATTTAGCACTTTTGTTTTGTGTTTTTATTTGTATTGCTAATGAACTCCTGTGACTTTCTGTATACACAACTCTTACTTAATTCACTATCTGACTTAAGCCACCCATTGGAGGACACAGAGTCATCCTGACTACAGTTTTCAACAAGTTTAACATTTTCTAGTAAATAATTCTTTGAATCTTCGAAACAATACACTTCATCTCCATTAGCACAAATTTTTAATTGATTGATTGTTTTCCTTATATGTTTGGTAATAAATGACTTTATATAACGAATACCTTGAGGTATAAGCGGGACACTTTTTAATTCTTTCAGAAAACAATATGTAACTTCGTTTATTGCTTCAATAGCAAGAGTGTATACTTCTGTTAAAGCAATTTCCTTGCAGGTGCTCTTTAGCACCTCCACTTGTTCAGTTATACTAGTTAATCCATCTTGAACAAATTGAAGAGGATCATATAATTTGGAGATAATCTCTGGCTGACTTGTAGTAAATTTTTCTGCGCACTTTTTCGATATACCGATTACTTTCTCATAAGCAGCCTTATATTCTGCAAAGGCTTCTTCTTGAGCTGGATTTTTTACTTCCTTTGAAACCTTCTCAATTACTTTAGTGTACTGAACATTAGTATCATCAATTAAAGTGAAGATGTCTCTGAAAACTACCTGAGCACTAGTTTTCCAATCTATTTGCGTTTGGATTTTTTTAAGTTCAGATTTAATAGCATTTTGAATATTTTCATCTGTTCCGCTGGTGAGCTAGAGTAAAAATTTGGTTGAAAGTCACTTAAAAAAAAAAAAGAAAAAACATCAGCCTTACCTGAATGATACAAATGACAAAGAAAACAAAAAGTTTCATTTTTCGTAAATTAAAAGTAAATTAAGCAACCGAACTGTTGACAACTTATCGCTTAACGGAGTCTTTTATATACCAGAATAAACAGTTTTTCTATTATTTAAATTTAAACAGATGCCCAAATATATACATATCTGGTTTATGTTAAACATTTTCAATTATTCTGTTAAAATATGGTACTTGGCTGTTAAAGAGAAATTTTAAAATACGCCGCAATCGCTGGTTATCATATGACAAATAAATAGGTACACGTAGTCGTCGTCGCCGTCGTTATAATCATCATTTAGAAATTATAGCATTAGCGCATCTCATACGTAAATGAAGAGATAACAGTGGAGCGGAAAGTTTCATATAAGACCAAAGGACAAAGGTAATAATATCAATAAGAGGACAAGTGATGACATAAAATCGAATTTAGCCCCAAGAACAAAAGTAGTCAATTAAAATTAAAAGAGCATCGAGGGAAACAACGACAATCATATGAGCAAAAAATCGCAGAACTGGTACTTCACTAGACTTGACTTCGGTATATGGTCACTTGAAAAATGTATATCTCAAAAACAAACCTGAACAACATCACACCTTTCGGCACAGTGATGGACAATGATTCTCGCTAGAAAAGAAAAATGCAAAGAAAAAAGTTTAGCAGATCTTCATTTTCAATAGAAAGCAAAACTACTTTATTAAAAAAAAATACAATTATTAATAAGAAAAAGTTTCGTTTGATGTTGCTGTCTTTTTTTGTGAACAGTATAAAGTATTGAATTACATTTGGGGTTTGAATCAGAAAAATCGGTTGCTCCGTTCTCTAAATATGATTTTTTGAAAGTGATGTTTCAATGTAAAATGACGAAATATCTGAGCCACCCATAGCGTGGGTTGGGGCTTTGTCTTTGTAGGAGGAAACAAAAAAATACGGGTGAGCTATTGGTAAATTCGATATAAACTGTGAAAGTTTCATCCAAATCGGAAATGGTCGGGTTCCAAGGTTTCGTGTGGAATGGCTGATAATATATAATACAACCAAAAAAATTGTATTGCCAGGAAAAGTGAAGATGGACGGAAGCTCCGGGCCTCAGAAGACGTTAGTCCATCACTAGATAGGCCTATCACCAGTGCAAATGTATTTTTCGGCCTGATCGCCGTAGCGGAGTAAAGCAACGTAATTTTAACATCTAATAATCGGTAACGGGGTACTGAATTAAGTTTTTGCAAATTATTTTCTAACCTCTCCTTACAGAGCTTTTCTAACGAATTAGAAAATATTGTACCTAGGTACTAACATCTTATTCTCACCGGTGACTTTAACATTAATTTTCTAAATACATCCGATTTGACAAACTCTTTTCAATGTCTCATTGATTCTTTAGATTTACATCTAACCAACTAAGCATTATAAAATATCTTTGTTCTGGGATGAATACAAAACTCTTCGTAATCGAGTTACCTGTGCTATTCGGCAGGCTAAAAAAAAATATTTTTCTACGAAGCGAAGTTCTTCTTTGACTGCTTTAAAGCTTTGGAAAAATTTTAAGAATGTTCGAATAGCCTCTTCGTGATTGTGTGGATGTGATTTGATCCAGATGAACTTAATCGGTCTTTTCTGGACCAAAATACATCAAATCTGTGACTGACAGCACGTTCACTAGTAACTTACTTGAGATCATCTCATACCTTTATGGGCTTTGACTTTTCGAATATAACCCCCAATGAAGTCAATCTTGCCTTATTTATTTAATTATTTATTTATTTATTTTATAAGTTCAAACGATAGCATACAGATTAAACCCATTTATATAACTACCGTTAAATAAAAAATGATAAAATATGTTAAACAAAATTCAGAAGAATAAAATAAAAAGTAAGTTCTAATTAATCAACATGGGAATAAATTAAAGGAATGTTAAATGATTGAAAAATAGCAATAATAAAAACTAATGAAAATAAGAGAAGAAAAAAGAGAAAAAAGCAAAAATTCTAAATGTAGTAAAGCAAAACGTAAAAAAAAAATAAAATGAAAATCTAACTAATTCTTACAAAAAAGAAAAATTCAGATTATGAGAATGGAGGCAAATTATGAAATAAATTTTGTCTAAAATGCAAATGAAGGAGAGATTTCTCGTCTAACAGACTGAAATTTATTGAAAATAATTTCAATAAATTTACAAAATGCATTTTAAGTGCAAAACAATTATTGAACTTTTCGACCCAGCGATCAGAGAGGTCTCATCGGTATGGTTATCTCTGATCGCCTACCATAGAAGTTCAATGTTGTAGGTCACACCAATTCCCCATATAAATACTTTTTATAAGAATTTCAAAGCGCAATGAGTTATCTTGCCACCATATAATTCACACATACTTCTTATAAAAAGTATTTATATGGGCAATTGGTGTGACCTCCAACATTGAACTTCTATGGTAGGCGATCAGAGATAACCATACCGATGAGACCTCTCTGATCGCTGGGTCGAAAAGTTCAATAATTGTTTTGCACTTAAAATTAAATTTATTGAAATTATTTTCAATAAATTTCAGTCTGTTAGACGAGAAATCTCTCCTTCATGTAATTTTTACTTGGTTTATCCATATGCCGCCAGGCAAAAAAGGGGGAACAATCACCCAATGCAAATGTAAATTCAATAGGGCACTACTATAAGTATAATACACACATATTGAAAAGTGTGGAAGTAGAATGATCAGTCGTCGAAGGAATGCACTTTATCTCACTCAATATTAAATGTTTAAATTGATAGAGTCTATACTGACCGAAAATGTCTATGTGATTACAGAATACATTTTAATTCATTTGAGCTCTTTATAGTGGTGATTTAGCTCTTAAATTTGTTTTAGCAGTCGCCAAATCAAATGTGGAAAGCGGGACTCGTGACGGTCTTGAGGGTATATGGAAATTTATTTCGGCAAGCAACCGCGGACTATCCAGATAAACATGTAAGATTTTGTCCAAAACTATTTCATCCATGTACATCCTACGCTTTTCAAGAGATGTAATAAAAAGCATACTAAAGCTAGGCGCAGACTGACGCAGTGGTGATGGCGGTGGCGGTGGCGGTGGTAAGGCGGTTAATCGCTGCATGTGTTCTCAAATGTGTCAGCATACATTGTTGCGATTTGCTGAACAGCGATGAGCGGTGGTGCGCCGATTAAAAATCGCCACCGCCACAAACCGCCACCAACCGCTGCATGCACCATTTCACCGCGTGATCGCAAGTAGATAAGTAGAAGATGCCGAATGGAATGTGAACAAGTGATTGAAATTGGTAGAAAATATCCAATTTTGTATGATTTGCGTCATGAAGACTATAAAAATTAAAAAAAAAAAAAAAAGAATAAAATATGGGACGAAATTGGAAAGGAAACGAGAAAAACTCGATAAGTACATTACATTCAATTTATATTTAGTGTATAAAATGTACTTATCTTTTTTCTATATTAAAATATTTTACAAAGTTTTGGCGGATCTCAAAAGCCTCATTTCTTGATCTTTTTGCATCTTGTTTAAAATTTGAAAAAGCTTTCATTTCATGTTCAGGAGGTTCTAAAACTGCAAAATAATTGTCTTCATAAGTTTTAGATCTTAAAAAATTATGCAATACACAAGCTGCTTGAACTATTTTTATTGTTGTTGTTACATTGGTTTATAACGGCCTGAAAATAAATATTCCATTTTTGAGAAAGAATGCCAAATGCATTCTCCACCACACGTCTAACCGTACTGAGATAAGTATTAAATATCTGTTTTTCTGGATTATATCTCGAAACTCTGTAGGCAAATGGCCGCATAAGGTATGTTTTCAAACGAAAACCTTCATCACCAATTAATATATAAGGAGTAGTTGTTGTTTTATTCGGTAATGATTTTGCTGTTCATTTTCAAATTTTCTACCCATAACTGATTCATCCAAAATGCCAGAATCACTGTTTTTCCCGTACCCGCCTACATCTATACATATAAATTTGTAATCAGGTTCAACAATAGAACAATTGAAAACTTTTTCAAATAAATAAAGTACATAGATCCGCTTTTTTGAGGACACTTAATTGTAACATGCTTTCCATCTATGCTTCCGACACAGTTCGGAAATTTCCATTTTTCTAGAAATCCATTGGCCATCACCACTGCGTCAGTCTGCGCCTAGCATTAATCTTGTAGGATATTCCACTGCACTTAAACCAAACAGTTTAAAAATAAGAAATTTTGTAAATTTCTTTAATGGTCGTTCCAATTGCTCAATATATGTTTTACAGAAACGGTTCCACACAGGGGTCGCGTATTTTAATAAACTGCGTATTAGAGAATTGAACAATGCAATATGGGAGAAAGATGTTTTAAAACATTTACAGGCTACAAGCAATTTATAGGATTTACTTACAATGTAATTAATATGTAAAGAAAACTAAAGTTTATCATCAAAAACCGCTCCCAGATCTTTAATTTCACAAATTCTTTCTAATGCGGTACTACATAACTTATATGCAAATTTGACAGTGTCGCTTTTGCGACTGAAAGAAACTTGGTTACATATATTTATATTTAATGGTAAATAGTTTTCGACACATCATTTCTCAACCTTACTTATGTCGTCTTGCAACCGAGTACAATCTAAAATATTACTAATAACACGAACAATTTTAGTATCGTCTGCGTAGAGCAGACAATTGGATTCCAGATTTATTGGACGATCATTTATATAAATAATAAAGATAAATGGGCCGAGGATAGTACCCTGGGGGACACCTCAAAGGCCAGTTTTTCGAACCCATTAACTACTACAACGCTGTGTCGTTCACCTAAATACGAGAAAAATCATTGAATGATGTTCTTACCGAAGCCTATGTAGGCCATTTTAATGAGTATTTTTCTATGCTGAGTTTTATCAAAGGCCTTAGAGAAGTTTGTATAAATAGAGTCCACTTGCTTAGCCGTGTTGATTTTGGTTAATCAAATTTTTAGATTGAGGTAATTAACGCCAAACTATTTGAAATTGATATTGGTCTATAATTGGAAATTAATTTAGGGTCTCCTGATTTGAATATTGTTGTAACGAAATTCCCTTTCAGAATCGTTGGATATATCATTTGATTAATAGATTTATTAAACAATTCACTAATAGGTTTCGGAATTGTCGAAGCACATTTTCTATAAAACATATTGGGTATACCATCTGGACTAGGGTTTTTATTAATATCAAGTTGATTGATTACACTTGCTTCACTCTAAAGCGTAACATGATATAATTGAATGGAGTTAATATTACTGTAAGTTAAAGAATTGTATAAATTATTAATAACAAGAGATTTGAGAGAATATACCGATTTAAAATGCCGCGAGAACATTTCACAAAGTCTGCATTGCTAAGGCGGATATACTGTCACCAAGTTTCATTGCTTTAGGATAAGAGTTTAATGTTTTCAGGATTTTACAAAAAAACCCAAAAAATCTTTAGATTCAGTAGAACTAATAAAATTGTCGTAACACATTCTTTGCAATCGTTTAGAATGATTTCTCAAGAACGAAAATGTACTTCATGTACATACGCCGAAACTTGTTTTTTAATCGAAGAGTAGATAGGTACTAATTCTCTCGTATTCCACGAAGGATATTTTCTATTTTTACGGACAGATTCTAGGACAAAATTTACTACAAAATGATTTAGAGCTTCATAAAATTTTTTAAATGACAAATCAACATTCTCTGAATAAATACTTGAAAAATTAAATGACGATATATATTCGTTAATGGCATCATAATCGACGAACTGAAATTTGCATTTTTTCTTCTTACGTTCAGCAATATAGTGGGGTTTTTCTATTGAAAAACGTATGTCCAAAGAAGGGTGATGAAGATCAATTTGAGATAATGATGATACTAAATATGACACTAAAATTTCATTGTTTGTTAGGAGGTTGATATGCGATTAAGATTTTCTGAAAACCATATACAATTATTAATATTGTCAAAAGACCAGTTTAAATTCGGTAGGTTGAAGTCACCAACAATGATGATTTTGAAACTTGATGGTAAAGTTAAAGATTTTTCACTAATATTCGAAAAGATACGGTCATATAATTCATACGGACTCTTTAGTGGAATGTATATGCACCAAATATATAGAAAGGTATTATTTATTTTATAGGAACAAGACTACCACTTCTGTCCTTCTTTGGTACAGGCAAAAGAAAGATTACGGTTAATATTTTCCTGTAAAATAAATCACATGAAAATTATTGGCTAATATCTCCAGTCTGACATCTTCGATTTAACGAAGGAGATTTACCGTCTTAACAGACTGAAATTTATTGAAAATAATTTCAATAAATTTACAAAATGTATTGTAAGTGCAACAAAAAAATGATTGAACTTTTCGATCCAGCGATCAGAGAGGTCTCATCGGTATGGTTATCTCTGATCGTACGTAGGCCCCTAAGATTTTGATAAAATGCCAAACACCTTTGTTTCAGTTATATGTGTAAAAGAAGCTAGGGTCATTGTATATTTGAGAGGAGATTAAAAGTATCTTAACCTTTGACGACGATAGGAACTGTGTTATCATCTTTTTTAAGTATATTTTGCTGTTTTTCACCTACAGATATTTATAATTATTTTCTGTTTTGTATATTTTCGCTTTACAAGGTAGTGCTTTTTTGGACTACGATAGGAATTCATTTATATATAACCTACGATTCCCAGAGAAATCTAATTGATTCGTGCTAAGGTTTTTATTCAGACTGGCTGCTGCAAGAACACGATCCCTATCATATTTTGAACTCTACTTCATCAGGACTGGTTTGTTTGTCGACCTATTTCTTGAACGATACGCTTTAACAATATCACCATCAGATAATGGGAGTTTGAGAACACTGTGAAGTCCCATAATATTCTCATCCTGAGCTATAGGTACATAATGAATTTCCACAAATGTTGTTAAATTTTTCTCTTCCATTGTAGATAGTCTTTCCTTAACTTCCGGCAGTTCCTTATTTAACTTTAGCTTGTCGTCTTCTAAGCTCTTAATCTTCTTATTATGATCTTCCAAAGTTATAGGCATTTTTTTAATTTCATTCAAACAAGTAACCAATTTATTAACTGACTTATTGAATTCAGCTTGCTTCAGCTTAATACCTTGAATCTCTTGTGACATACGATTCACTACATCCATAATATCGGACGTACCGTCTTCTAAATCAGATTCCTCACCAATGATGGAAGAATTCACGTTACTCACAGAACAGGTTGAACAACGAAAGGAACTGCGCCATTTTCGATATTTTTTTTTCATGTCATTGCTAATAGCATAGATGGCACAAGAACTAGATGTCGCATGGCATACTAAAACAGAGAATACAGATTGTGAAATGGGTAGTGTATTCTGGAATGGACCATAACATATTTTAGAGCATGCCAAAAGCAAATATTTTTATAATAGCAGTTTTGTAAACATTTGACCGACCTCCTCAATACTTCAGATACGAAAAAATATGAATCACTCGACGCATACATCATTTTAAATCTTGTGGTCCATTCCGGAATGGACCACCCAGCCATATAAATTTTGTATACTTTTTTGGTACTGTATGCGACATCTAGTTCTTGTGCCATCTATGCTAATAGTAATGCAGGCAAGGTGAAAAGATTTCCGACAGTCCACACATTTTAAGCCTACATTAGATTTAGATACGCTAGTTGAACATACAGAATATTTTGGGGGCATTATATATGCACAATATTGTGAGGCATGTACATATAGGTTGACTTCCAATTGCAGAATCCTAGGCGCTTGGTTGATCTTCAGTAGCTAAATTTCAAGGAAAGATGGCACCACTGGAAAGAAGTTTTTAAAATTTGACAGGTATTGCTCACAAAAATTCAATGCAACGACTGTTAGTAATGTTGAATATTATGCACATTTTATTATTTTATTTATCGGATAATGTTGAATACTGCGTCATATAAAAATGATCATACCAATCTCGTAAATATTGATCGAAGAACTACACAAAAACATTGTGACTAAACCAATCTGAGCTCTTATTTCTGGATATGGCATCCAGGAATATTTTCTTCAATATATATTAGGTATGTCCCAATAGACTGTAAAGTTGCGCAACAGAAAAGACAATTTTTTAATATACTATTCCAAAGGTTTATTATAATTTGCAGCAAAGTAAAAAGTGATAATTGCAGATAACGATTCTTCTTTTTCTTATGCAGTATTAAGTCAAATTCCCTGGGAGTTGATTATATCTCGCCAAAGTTTTCAAAACTCATACTACCTTTGCTTTTTTCTGTCCTGACTCATATATTTAACGCCTGTCTCACAATGTCAATATTTCTGATATCATGGAATCATACCGATAGCTAACGAATTCAATATTAATTGTAGAGAATTTCGACCCAATACCTTATTGCCGCTTCTAAACAAAGGCCTTGGAAGAGTTAATATCTATGTAAATCTCGAACTATCTTGAGCTTAATAACCTCCTTCATTCTCATCCTTCTCGTCTAACAGACTGAAATTTATTGCAAAAAAATTATTGAACTTTTCGATCCAGCGATCAGAGAAGTCTCATCGGTATGGTTATCTCTGAACGCCTACCATAGAAGTTCAATGTTGTAGGTCACACCATTTGCCCATTCATTCTCTTCAATTTGTCTTTCGATCACAATACTCCAACATCACTGCATTACTAAAAACAGTAAATGAGATACGGAAAGTCTTGGACTCATATAATCTAACTATTGTATTCCTACTGGACTTCTTCAAGGCCTTGACACTGTTTACCACACGATTCTATGTAATAAGCTGGTTACAGAATTCAACTTTTCACCTTATACAGCTAGGCTTTTCTATAGTTATTTTACAGATCGTTTACAAACAGTATACTCTAATGGCAGGTACTTCTCCTATCTGAGTGTCAATCGTCGAACTCTACAAGGATCGATTCTTGGCCCATTGCTTTTTTGCATGTACATAAAAGATATCTTTAAATCTATCTCCAATAGTGAGCTTCATCTTTATGCTTACGACGTGCAGTTATCTTTCTCCAGACTTCTTGGTCTTATTAAAGATGGCATAAGCTGCATTAACGAACATCTGGTATGCCTTAATCAATGGGCAATTCACAATGGGTTTATGCCTAGCCCTCCAAAAATGAATGTCATAGTTGTTTCCACAAAAATTTGGACAAAAAGAGTTTACCCCATTAATACTTAGCAGTGCACCTATTCAATGGGTTGAGTTCCTTCATAATTTAGATATTATATATTACATGATATGATTTTATCAATAGTATTGTATGTAAGATATATTTTGGTCTCCGCTCGTTATGGTCCTCCAGACAGTTCACTCCTTTAGGCACACTTCGGCTCCTGGTTCGCTCGTTATTCTTACCAATAATCACTTATCGATGTGAGATTTATGACAAGCTAGACCATCGCAACTTCAATAAATTGTCGCTTGCGTTTAACTCTATAACTCGATACATATATAATCTTCGTAGATTCGATCACTTCTCATCTTATGTCAACATTGTGTATGGGTGTAACCTTTCCTTATATTTAGATTTCCACTCATTGCTAATTTTGATAAAAATTACTAAATTTTTGTTCCCCGGGTTATCTTTTTATTGATTTTCAGTTCTCTACAACTAGCCTTCATAACAACTCCGCCCGTCTGTAAAATTTTGCACACAGGCTGTTAAAAAAGAAAAGCCAATTTAAGTTAAAAAGGAGAAAAATCAGGTACCTCCTTCGTTTCCATACAAAAACATCGTTTTTCACTATATATTTGGACACTCCATGAGCGCGCGTTATCGTAGATAGCTATAATTTTGTTTATAAGAATATTAAATATAGTTTAAAAAATGGGCTAAATGGGCAAGCCCTTAGGGTTTCCATATAAAAATTTAGGATTAGTACGTATACTGTGAAAATTAGACATTTTTATTGCACTAAAATATTCTTCAGAATATAAAAACATATGAAATTGGTTATAATCATATTTTCTGTGCAATGAACTCTTCTAGAAATATATGCGAAAAAACACTTCATAAATTAAACTTGCGCAGATGTGTGACAGGTGACCCTACGAGATTGCATACGATTGATGTTAGACCAATGCTAGTTTTTTTACTTGTTTTCTGAAGAATTTGCAAAAGTTTTCGTTTCATCTTCAATTGAACCAGGCTTCAATAATAAGCTAAAAAAAAATCCTCAGATTACGTCAGTTCACGAGTTACGATCACTTCGACCTACGACCATTCGCACTTACGACGAAAAACTTTCATAAAAAAAAATCAAAAATTTATCAATTTTCTACAGTTTTCGCCAAATATATATGATATACATATATCTTCCACGCTTTTGGAGATTGATGTATTGAACAATGAAAAATCAGAAAAAAAGCTATAAATTTTTATGTACATATGTCTATTATAATTATATGGTTTATTTTTGTATGAAATTCGACTTACGACTATTTCGACTTACGTCCAAAGTTGCGGGACCGAACCCCGTCGTAAGTCGAGAACTGACTGTAAATTGAGATAATTTTTATTTACAGCCTTTAGGAAAACATATTCTTAATAATTATCCGCACTGTTCTATATCCTCTAGAGCTTTCTTTGCACTAGCTCCGAGTTCCTGCAAAGTGTTCTTTACACAGCTTCGGGTATTTTCTCTATGTACGTCCAGCTCCATATTTGGTCTATTTGTATACTCATTTTCAGCTTCCTTTTTATCTTCAATTTCGTCCTTTAAATCGTCAATAATTTCCCCGAAGCATTCGGCATCCTTATATTCTATACATCGTTTAACATAGATAATATAATCATTTGCTGTTTCTTGGGCATCTTCTATAATTGACTGTGCATCGTAAGGAACAAGTAAAATACTACGATCTACAATGCAACTAATGACATATTGGAAATACTTATCACAGACCGTAATAAATGTTTCATAAACATTCCTCTTACATGTGTTGTCATCAGATGTTTGTTCCTTAATTGAATTGACGTTTTCAACTATCGTATCGAAGGCGTGTGAAGATATTTCGCTAGCCTTAAGTATTTCCTTATTGACTTGAGGCTTCAACATGACAATTTTTTCAGCAGTTTGAAGTGAAACTGCAGCCAATTCCTTATATGTTGTTTTGATATTTTCCAGAGATTCAGAATACGCTGAATCTGCTGTTGCAGCGATTTGATCGTATGCTTCGATGAATTGCGTTTCGGAAGCAGTAATCGTAGAACGGATTTCTTGTTGGGCCTGTTCGATATCATTACTCCAATGTTCTTCAAACTGTTGAATCGTTTCCTTACTGCGAGCAAGCACTTCATCTAAATTACCTTCGTCACCATATATACTCTGTAAAAATAAATATTCTATTACTTTGGAACAAGGTGTTTGGATCGTAAAAGTACACTCACTTGTAGAACAAACGAACAAACAGTCAAGAGAAGGAGGTACTTCATTTTGCTAAGGCAATATGTAATACAATAATTAAACTGTTGTCAAAATGGCTAAGATTTCAATTTTATAACCACGTGCCGAGAGAATTCCTTCTATGTGCATATTTTGCAGGCTAAAAACAAAACGAAAATTGAGTAACTCGTGTGTTTTTAAATAAATAGTCGGAAATTTGTACAGATGTGGTAAAAAAATGAATTTTTGGAGCCGCATGCAAGAAATTGGTAAACATTTTTTTGCGTCATAGTGCTACTTATGTTCGTAAAGTAAATTTTCTGTTTTTATCAGTTGCTTGAAACAAATGTTTGTTCACTAGTAAAAATGGCTGCGTAATTATTTTGAGTTATTACAGCTCTTAATACTTAAGTTAGTTAATTGTATAGGAAAATGTTATATAATACTTCGCATATTTTAAAAGATAATGGTAATCGTTTTGGAATTATCCAAAGCAACATTTCCCCTCTGTTTCAGATCAAATTTATGTCTATTCGACGTAAATTAGGGCAGGAACTAATTGTGGTTAAGTAGAGATTACCTAATATTTACGTTCGATTTAGTTAAATGTGGAATGAGAGTACGTCGCATCGATGTAAATATTAAGGAAATTGGGAAATATTTCCCTATAGGGCAGAGGATACATTTTCTTGATTTGGTAAATTAAACGTAAATTTCACATAAAATTTGTATAAATTTTCCTTTGCATATTAGCGTGTATGTCAATGTGTTTGTATATTTTTCCTACTAAGTAATATAAATATTATGAACAAGTCCAATAACTGGACATCGGATTATATGCACTATTAAAATGCTAAAATATGCACTACAAAAATTCGAAATATGCACTATCAAAAAATAAAGAATTTTGCTACTAGTGATAATTTTGTTTACAAACTTTACAAGACATTGGAAGGGGGGGGGGGGGAGGATCTTTAATTTTTAAAAAAGACAACTCTGCGTTTAAATTTCCAAATATAACATTTAATTCAAAAATCAAAATTGCTTAGACTAATATCAGAAGATGGAATTCAAATAAGCTTAAGAATATTATTTCATTAACTCACTGTAAAAATTCAAAATTCAATAATTAAAATTAAATAACTAATATTTCTTATACAAAGAAATTCAAAATAAATTTAATTTAACTTCGTCTGAATGACGTCACGGAGTCCGCTACCTTTGACCTATTCTTCCCGAAAAAAAGAAGAAGAAGAAAAATTAATCTTCAATAAAATATATTTCTGTGGAATTATATGACACTGCTGCAGCGTGTAATTTATTTATTTATTTATTTAGAACTTCATCAAAAATCTGATTACTAAGTTTACAAAAGAAAAATTAAAAAAAAAAATAAATTAAAAATTATTATACATATGTAAACAATGATATTGACCAACAGTGTACAAACAAAATTAATAAAATGAAAAGTAACCTTAACTAAGCTGATCCCTTAATTCACTTTTTGAAAGATGAAAGTCAATGCAATCAAACCAGTTGTTAAAGAGACGAGACATTGATGAAATCGGCTCGTGAAAACCATAGTTCGTACTATGATGAGGAACGACGAGGAAGTCGTGGTTCCTCAAGGAGCGCGCAGGAATAGATATATTAAAAGTATTTAAGAGCTCAGGAGAATTTATCGCTCCCTGTATACACTGAAACGCAAAAACAACTCTGGAAGCTTTTCGCCTATTTTCGAGAGAATCCAATGGAAAGAGTTTAAGCCTATCAACATATGGAGGTAAAATAATAGGGTTATGCCAATGAAGTCCACGCAGAGCGAAACGAACGAATCTCCGCTGCACAGCCTCAATACGATTTATGTGTACAGCATAAAACGGAGACCAGACCGGACTGGCATACTCCAAAATAGGTCTAACGAATGTGCAGTAAAGGACCTTCGTTATGAATGGATCATTAAACTCCTTTGACCATCTCTTTACAAACCCCAGAGTAGCATTAGCCCTGGCAACGATTGTATTAAAATGATCCTCGAAGGAAAGGCGTGTATTAAGGAAGACACCCAAGTCCTTGGTTTTGTCAAGTCTAGATAATAAGCATCCATCTAAAGTATAACTGAAGTTCAATGGACTCATTTTACGAGAAAAGGACATAGCAGTACATTTGTTGATGTTGAGAGGAAGACAGTTAATAGCACACCAATTATGAAAGGTGTTTAAGTCCAAATTTAGAATCCCACACTCGTTATCATTAGAAACAATGCGGAAGATTTTGGCATCGTCAGCATAGCAAAGTGTTCTTGAATTAGTCAAAATCAGAGATACGTCATTAATGAAAATAATAAAAAGGAGTGGTCCGAGATGGCTGCCTTGAGGAACACCAGAAGTGTTATCTATTACGTCAGAAAGAGCTTCGCGAAATATAACTCGCTGCGTACGATCCGATAAATAAGAATGAAGCCAATGGACAAAAACAGAAGGAAAACCAAGCAGAGTCAGCTTATGAATCAAGATTTTATGATTGATTCGGTCAAAAGCTTTACTAAAATCTGTGAATATGCAATCAACTTGCTTTCCGCTTTCAATTGCAGAAATGCAGAAATTAGTAAACTCTAACAAATTAGTCGTAGTAGATTTACCCTTCATAAAACCATGCTGAAAAGAGCGCAGGAAAGGCTTGCAGTGGAATGACAAAACATCGCAAACCCTGGCTTCAAATATCTTACCAATACAACATAACTTAGCGACGGGTCTGTAGTTAGAAATGTCACACTTATTACCCTTCTTGTGAAAAGGAATAATCAAAGAAAGCTTCCACTGTTTAGGAAAAACACCACAGGTTAAAGATAAATTAAATAAATAACACAAAACAGAAACTATGGACGTAGCACAATTTTTTATGAACGTGGAAGGAATGCCATCCGGACCACTAGAAAAACTATCAGCTATGCTCGAAATGTACTTGAAGACAGACGCTTCATCGAACAACAGGTCCTTAGGTTGAAGAGAAGTCGTCGGGAGCTTCGTCAAATGGGTAAAATCGTTATACCTAATATCACAGTGGTTATCACAGAAGACAGTTTTAAAGAAGTCACCAAAAAGATTGGAAGTCTCCAAGGGATCAACACTATCTATGTTTCCAAGTCGCAACGATGAAGGGTATCCATCACAGTTGCGCTTAGAGTTCACAAACTTCCAAAATTGCTTAGGTTCCGTACGCAAGGCCGACCTCATTCTATGTATATAATCATTATAAGAATCATTCAGGTACGATATGTACTGAGCACGCAAATTAGAATAAGTTACGTAATCAGCATCGCTCCTTGAGGAACAGAACCTCCTCCAAGCTTTATTTTTCAAATTTTTAAGATGCTTCAAAGAGCCATTGATCCATGGTTGACAATGCGAAGTACGATTCGAACTTACAAGTGGTACACAGTGAGTAAAACAAAGAAATAGGATGTCATAAAATGAGCTCACAGCTTTATCAATGTCACTTTCATCCAGAACACTGGTCCAGTCGCAGGCGGATAGCCATTCATTAATTTTATTAAAATCAGCTTTTTTAAAGTTATAACAATACTCGTAGTTTCCAGAAGCATTAGATGATGAAGTTACAGGATCAAAAAACAAAACTGTATGTAGTGCCGGATGATGACTTGTTTCAGGAACCATAGGAGTTAAACAACGCTTAACGAGAGTACCATTGGGATCGGACGAAAATACCAGGTCAAGAGATTTTCCAGAGTCATTAGTCACACCGCTAGACTGCATTAAGCCAGAAGAAATGATGTTGTCAATAAAAGATATGGCATGTTGAGGAGTCGCTATAAAAGAGGGCAGCAAGCCTTCATCGTCCGGAGAGTGTACCCAACTCACATTAGGTAAGTTAAAATCACCATAAAGCACTCATCGGCAGGCAGCAGAACTTCAGTAAGCCTATCTATACATGAAGCCAACAAATCAAATATATCGGCAGATGGGCATGGAGGGATATAAACTGTAGCAATATATACGGTTTTGTGTGAAAGCCTGAGAGCCACACAAATAAACTCCAGATCACCGGAATCAACAAAGTCAACCAAGAAACAAGGAAGTTCACGACGAACAGCACAAAGTACTCCACCTCCAACAGGAGCATCCAGAGACAGACGATGGCGGTCACGGCGAAACAACAAGAACTCGGGACCAAAAAGCTCTTCATCAACGATCTTCCCACACAGCCATGTCTCGGTCAAGCAGACCACGTCGAAACAGGAATTCGTCGAACTTGTAAAAAGGCGAGTCGTCTTAGAGCGAAGACCAGTTACGTTGGCGTAGTAGACCGAGATTTCGCTAACAAGTTTTTTGCCATACTAGATGATCCGGAACGTCCCTTAGGAATAAATTCACGCACAATGGAATTGCAGGGCCATATATCAGGTGAAAGCACCGCCTGAAACAGATTTTCCGGAACTAAAATCCTAAAGGACGCAGAAAATGAGCGTTTCTCGTGTGCATGTCGAGTAGATAACTTCTTGCAGGCAATCAAAGAGCTCGAAGTGCCAACACGTGATGAAATGTGTTTAATAATTTCGTCTTCAGTGGTGTCAGGATGTACTCTAGAGACGAAAACACATTTAGGAAGCCTGGCTGGCCGCAACATAACAGCATCTCCAACTGCAGGCGAGGTATCGTTGGTGGTGGCACTATCCGCAACCAAAGTCTGGGACGAAGCAACAGATTCTAATTCCTGTGCGGCAGAATGTAAGGATTGATGATCCAGTAGTTTCTGCTGTAACTGCGGTTGCCGTAGCTGCTGATATAGATGTTGTTGCTGCAGCTGAAATTGTTGCTGTCCGCGCAGCACCGGCTTTTGATACTGCTTGTTCCTGTACTGCTGTTCGTGTACCCGTGGTTTTCGTTGCTGTCCTTGGTGTATATGGCGTCGTTGTTGCTGATGTTGCTGGTTATGCTGTAGTTGCTGCTGTTGATGAAGATCAATCTGTGATTGTACCATCTGCGGTTGCAGCGAATGATTTTCGTTCTGCTGTTGCTGGTTATGCTGTAGTTGCTGCTGTTGATGAAGATCAATCTGTGATTGTACCATCTGCGGTTGCAGCGAATGATTTTCGTTCTGCTGCAGGTCTTGAAGCAAATTTTCGTGGTGCTCCAAGTCATCGAATGTTTGTTTAGAGTCAGGAGACAAATGAAAATGAAGTTGACGGCGCAAGTCAGTTTCGTTATTCCTATTGCGACTTCTAAGTAATTGTTGTTGCAATCGAAGTTGTTGCTGAGAGTTAATAGGTGGCAATGACTGAGGAGGTTCATGTAGTTGGTCATGTGATTGAAGAGGGTCCAACTTGTCCTTATGCGGATTTATGTTGTTAACAATAGCATTAATAGTGTTTTTCATTTCCTTACTGGAAGAAGTCAGATTATGAATGTCATTTTTAATGTCATTTATGCCAGTCTCTACTAAATCGAGAAATGGTCCAAGTGATAAAGGTTGAGTTTGATCAGAGGACAGAATATTGGAATTTAAATAATTCACTGAGTCAGTTAAAACATTTAGTTTATGAAGCGAAGACACGGACTTTTCTAGAATAATTTCATTATTTGATTGCAAACATTCGTAGCTATTTGTGAATTTATCAATTTTGTCAGTTAGATAGCGAATCTCGGCATGCATGTCAACAATTTGATGCCAATTGTCAGAAATGTATTTTATCTTGGTGGCCAAGAAAGCAAAGTCAGAGGTAGCTGTGTTGAATGCAGATATTGCATTGTCCATATTGCCAGTTGATAACGATAAAGTACAATAAGTACAATCTGAAGGTAGCACGATGAAAGTTCAGAGTGTATTTAATACAGATGACGGCACTACGAAGGATGTTGCAGCGTGTGGGTGCAAGTGTTGCAATGTGAAATTACGATGGGAGCAAGTTTTCAAATTACATACACTATGACCAGAATTAGACTTCTGTAATAAGGATAGAAAATAATTTTCAGATTATACTGGGAAACAGAATTAGACTTCTGTAATTCGAAAAGGAAATAATTTTCAGAATTAAACTCTGAACAGAACTAAATTTGTGTGATATGGATAAATTTCATATTAAACTCTGAACGGAATTAGACTTCTGTATGGAAATTAGGAACACGATTCTTTATTCAGATTATACTCCGAATCAGATGAACTCTGAGCCAAGAATGGTGCTATCTATTGCGACTTGTCGACTTTATATAGCCGTGCTCACCAGTTATGTTCTTCTCTCCTCTTGGTGTTGCTCTAGAAATGCCCATTTCATTTGCTTGTATTTTGACTGGGACGGAGGCGAACTCAGCTGACTGGAGAAATGTCACTTGATATCATTGGGAAATTGATGAATACACAGAGGTAAGTATGCTTTGGTATATTTACCATTGTTTAATGTTTATGTAACTTTCTTCTTGTTTTATCAAAATTTTCCTTGTTTATTTTTAGATAAGCAGGCTGTAGTGGACATTGAATGATTACCTCACAAATTCAAAACATTCGGAAATTTGACGAATTTCCAAAAATCTTGTAATTCTGATGTGGAATTGTTATGAGATTAGTGTTTTAGATAAGTGTTTAGTGTCTTTGTTAATCTAAGATCTGACACTTTGTGATTCCATTTATTTGCTAATTTTAGGATATTGCAAATGGGATATGTTATGTCTGGATTTACTAGTTAAAGCTCCGGCGGCTAGTATTAATTATTAATTCACTTTATTTCTAGTTAGTTCGGCTTATACATATATATAATGTTTACCTACTGATATTTACTATATAAATCTACTATAAATTACTGGCTGAATACGGGGTACGCGGTGGAGATGTTAACGTGATGCAAGCTGGCTGGCTACTCGCGGCTGACTGACTCTTCTGACCTGCTCACAACGATGGCTTCCTATCTCTCTCAGAACGTCTAGGTAATGTATTCTGGTCGGGACTGCTTGTTCTTGTATCTCTTGTATCTTCACGCTGTTTCTGGCTGCGAGAATAATGGGAATTATTATTACTGTGTGATTTATTACTTGCCTGCTCCTGGGTGTCTTCTGCTAATTGTGGATTTTCGTCAGGAACATAAGATGGTATGCAGGCCCGAGGTTTCAGCTGATTTATATACCTTTTCATGAAACCATGTTGAGTGTGAACCACATACATTTGTGACCCAAGTTGCTGAAAAATCTCTGCTTCGATCCATCTGGGACCTCTCGAAAATTTACGCGTGTAAACTGCGTCCTGTGGATGGAATTTGCTAGAAGTTATTTGGCTGATTCGCTCTTTTCTGTTAATATCTGGAACCAGTTGCGATAAAATGGTACGATGCTGACGACCATACAAGAGTTCTGCCGGAGATTTTCCTAGTGAAGGATTAGGAATTGTTCTATAAGAACAAAGGAAACTGTTTAACGCGGTCTCAGTGTCTCCTTTTTCTTCAATAACTTTGCGGAAATTTGTTTTGAATGTGCGAACAAACCTCTCAGCTTCTCCATTAGATACCGGATGAAAAGGTGCGGTGGTCAAGTGCTGTACTCCTTTAGTTCTGCAAAATGTTCGGAATTCAAAGCGAATATCCGACTAAGCGCTTGAATAGTGCTCTGTGCTGTTGTCTTGCTCCTGGTTACTACGAAAGGAAATTTGGAAAATGAATCAATACAAATGAGCCACATCTGATTGAAGAAAGGTCCAGCAAAATCGAGATGT
Source organism: Dioctria rufipes (assembly GCA_963924295.1). NCBI lineage: Eukaryota > Metazoa > Arthropoda > Insecta > Diptera > Asilidae > Dioctria > Dioctria rufipes. Next base: position 65,629,353 of record OZ002744.1, on the reverse strand, counting down.
ACTCGCTGCCACGGTTTCTCTGCAGCAGGCCAACTAGTGTGTGCTTTTGGCGGATTAGGACTTGATGATTGGCAGATGCGACAGACACATGCTTTTGCTTCGATTTCTCTGTCTATACCTGGCAATACCTCCGCGCGAGTTGTTTCATTTTTATAACTCTCCAATGTCCCTCATGTAACATGTTGAGGACTTGCTTACGCAGCGATTCCGGAATAACTACTCTTATCCAATCCGTTTGCAGCAATATGATCTCGTTAACGATCATTAGAGAATTTCTTCAGTTAAAATATGGTTGTAGGCTTTATTGTTGTGTGCTTAATCGTTCTGGCCATCCATCCTGAATATAGTCACGTACTTGGGATAGCATTTTGTCCAGTGCAATGCTGTTTTGTAATTTAAATTTATCTATTGGAAAATTACTTACTTCCTCCTCCACAATATATAAAGAGTCATCATCACTTCTTTCCTTGCTATCAAAATTAATATCGGGTCCTTTTGGAAAACGTGAAAGCGCGTCTGCATTTGCATGTATGTGTGTCGGCTTATATCGTATTTTATATCGATATCCCATAAGCGTGATAGCCCAGCGTTGTATACGATTGATAGATGTTTGTGGTAGGCTTTTGTCTGGCCTGAAAATTGACAGTAGAGGCTTGTGGTCTGTATATAAGATGAAGAACCGGCCATACAAATATTGATGAAATTTTGTGACCCCATAAATAATTGATAAGGCCTCCTTTTCTATTTGGCTGTATTTAGCTTGATGTATATCCAATGTTTTTGATGCGAACGCAATGGGACGTTCTGTACCATCCGGGAGGATATGTGCTATAACCGCTCGTATTCCATATGAAGATGCATCTGTTGCTAAAACTAATGGAAGATCCAATTGATAATGTACTAGGCGGGCAGCTTCAACAATTTGCTGTTTAATATTTAGAAAAGCTAAGTCTTGTTCATTATTCCAACAAAATGGCACTCCCTTGCGACGGAGTATTTTCAGTGGAGCAGTCTGCTGAGCAAAGTTAGAAATAAATTTATTGTAATAGTTTACCTTGCCTATAAATGTTTGAAGCTCCTTTAAGTTCTTGGGGTGCCGTAAATGTTTAATCGCTTGCAAGCCGGAATCTGACGTCGAGTTCCTTGAGCGCTTATGATATGGCCCAAATATTCTACTTCAGGCTGGAAAAATACACATTTATTTTTGTTTATTTTTAAATTATTTTCTGTTAGACGGCTGAAGACATTTTGTAAATTTTTCATATGGTCCTGATCATATTTGCCTGTAACTAAAATATCGTCAAGATATATTGCACAATTGATACCATTAAGAAGCATTTCCAAAGTTCGCTGAAAGATAGCTGGAGCGCTAGCAATGCCAAATGGAAGTCTTTGGAATTGAAATAATCCCAAAGGGGTATTCACTACTGCAACTGTCTTTGATTCATCATCGAGCTCCAATTGAAGATAAGTTTCCGACATGTCTATTTTAGAAAATCGCTGTCCGCCATTAAGTTTGAAAAATAACTCCTCAGGCCGAGGAATGGGATATTGGTCAATTTCAAGTTGCGGATTGACCGAAGCTTTAAAGTCGTCACATACACGAATTCTGCCATCTCTCTTTGGTACGATGACAATTGGAGCGGCCCATTGACTAAATTTTATCGCTTTCCATATGCCTATTTATTCTAGTCGTTTTGCTTCCATTTTAAATTTGTCCAGCGACTAAATGGGATCGTCCTAGCCTTGAAAAACTTTGGCCTTGCGCCGCTTATCAGTTGGAGACGCGCCTTAATTACTGGAAGTAACCTTAACCAGGGTTCAAATAATTGTGGATAACGTGAACATATACTATCAACATCTGTTGGAAGTACTTGCGAGGACACATTATAGATGAAATTTGAGCAAGCGAAATTAATTTGCATTCCAAAGGCTTCTGCCCAATTAATACCAAAAATATTCTTACCGTTTTCGGCCTCCACCACAAGCAACGGCAGCGTTTTTGTTTGATCATCAAATTGCACATTAACTTCTAGTTCGCCCAAAACTGGTATTATGCTACCACCATATGCCTTAAGAGTACGATCTGTTTCCCTATATGACGGTTTTTGTAATTGCGTATAACCAGGGAATCCTATAAGAGAGCTGGAAGCGCCTGTGTCTATTAAAAATTCCATTTACCACTAAATCAACAAAATATTTATTTCCTTGCCTGCGAGGCTCTGCAGCAGATAAAAGATCCTCTACCAGATGTATTTGCTCCAATCCGACACGATTACGAGAGTTGCTGGCTGCTACTATATTTCTGCTAGACAAACAAACTGGAGCTATATGTCCAACCTTGCCACACTTACGGCATACTGCCTTCATAAATGTGCAAAATTCTTTCTTGTGAGCAACAAAACAACCGCTACATTATTTGAGGTATTTGCACTTCTAGTATTAAAATTAGTAGTGCGACTCCTGCTTTTGCTTCTACCATCGCTACTTCTTGCGCGTGGAAAACGTCTTTTACTATCCGAGTTCTCTATATGATTCACATCTAACACTGGATTTTCACTGGACCCATATTTAAGTACTTGCAATGATTTTTGTGTACTCTCGTCATCTAGCAAGAGGTACATCGGGGGCGTTCTGTCTGCCGGAATTATTAGCAGGAAATACATTGTACGATGAGAGATATATTTGTTTTTGGACTAAAGAGTAGTAGTACTATTTAAAAATCAACAAAACACATAAGAATTAGAAATTAATTATAGTTTTTATGACCGTATATTTCTATATTACAATATATGTATTATACTTTTCAAAATTTTCAATTTAAAATTTGTGACGTTTGTCACCACCGAAAATGAAAATTCTACTTCTATCGATGTATGAAGGAAAAATTTAAAATTCGGCGCCGTATCCTCAGAAATCATTCAAGACAAGCTTTGATCTGTGCTAATAATGTAAGCATTTATTACTTAAAAACCAGGATTTTTGGCAAGAAGAGCGCCTAACTTATTTTAGAGTTTTACTGAAAATGACGTGTGTGGAAGTCCATGGATTAGATCCACAATTTTTTCATAATTGCAACAATTGAATTATAAAGAGGAAGGTTTTCGGTTTCTAGCTTTTTAAACACGCCGGGTATTTCAAAACTTCCACGCCTACTATCTAACTCATTTGAAATTAATGAACTCATCCTATTTTGCCGAATTATGCACAATAAATGAGAAAGTCATATAATATTCAATAATGTCACAAAAATACAATTTTTGCAATTGTATATGCAAACATGCAAATGCATTAAAACCGATGTCTACTAAGAACTCAAACTTGAATGATTATGAGAAGTATTGTTTTAATAAAATATATAGGAATTATGGGCTTATTAAAAGTTAATTCTCTTAGCTTCTAAGCGTTCAATTAAAACGACAAAAACTTTATTGATAAATATGGAAATAATTTTTCGAAAAACAACAACGCGCTTTAAAAATATTGTATAATTAAAAATAATAATTTTAAAGTTTTTTAAATTATTGCTCGATTTGCCATTTAGAAGCTGGGAATTTATATAAATATTTTTAAATCGTTCTAACATTAAGAAACTTTATTTATTTGGGTGGTTTTTTTTTTCACTAGCTATGGACAAAATTAAATTAAGCTATCATGTAATTTTTCTATTCATTCCTTTAATATATGGCAGCCATTTTTTGTTAAATAAATATGGCGCATATTACATATATCGATCTAATAGTTAGTTTGACTTAAAAATTTTCCTCATATAATGACTTTCCAGGATGGTAAAGCGAAATAATCAAAATTTTCGACTTTCAGGGCACAAAACCCCGTTTGGATAATTTTATGTTCGAAGGAAACAATAATTTTGTCCTATAAAGCAATTTCGACTTAAAATAGGGCATTTGGCCATAAAATATAGAATTTCGTCTTAAACAAACAAAAGATATTTTCCAATTGAAAGAATTGAATTGACTGTCAAACAGATAAGACGGTAAAGATATCTTAATATTTTATTTACGTATTAAAAATAATAAATCAGTATTCCAGAGCCTCAGATATGAATGTGCCGTAAAAAGAAGCAACATTTTGGAATCTTGAGTAAGCGATTCAATGGGAGGAGAAGTTCATTAATGCCAGTGATAGTGGAGGCAAACAAAAGTAAATGAACTTTAATTTTTGGTTACATTATTAACTACGCGGGATGTTGCTAAACGTACCTATTTACAACTACAAAACCTATATATTTCCTTAAATTTGACTTCAAAGTTAAGTAAAATTTAGGTAAATGTTAAGGAAATTTGACTCAGATTTAGGAAATTTTCCTTATTATTTCCCTATTTTTACTCAATCCTATGAGGTAAATTAAAAAGAATTATTATGTTATTTTTTCCTAATAATTAATTCCAAAGTTAAGATTACTTTGAGGGCCTAATTTAAAATCTTATTACATAAAATTCCCTTCCTAATTTACCTTAAAGGAGAGGCGCCTTTCAGGTTAAATTCTAGAGTTGAGAATTTGCATAATTTTAACCAAAATAGATCACCATTCGATGATAGGAAATTCAACCTTCAATGTCACTTGGGATGTTTATGCGGTACATCCAGCACAGGTCTCCTTGCGAAAGTAAAAATATCTGAATGACCGAGGAATTAGAAGGCTGAGAGAAATCGATATTGACATGCTACCTTAGATCATATAACAAAAAGGATAAGCTATGAGGAAGAAAAGCTTAAGCATTTTTTTGCATGTAGTAGAACCGCATCGGTGTAATTCGTTTAAAACATGGAAGTAGTAAACTACGATATTTTCACATCGGGCGAATAATTTAGTGGTTAAAACTTTACTAAGTATTGAAGAAATTCAATAGAAGATATCCCATTATATCACAACATTTTTAAATTCGTTTTTAAGTTTATTATTTTATAATATTTTTATAACGTTTTACATTTTACGAATTTTTCTAGTGCCCCGTTTATTTTCTGATAATATTTTCAATTATAAACAATTATAAACAAACAAACCGGCATTAGAAAATATTAAATTTTTTTGCCACGGCTTTTTATTTTTATAAATATTTCACTCTTATTTTATTTAAAACACTATAATTTATTATTAATAGAATTATGCTTGCCTGCAAAATGATTTCCTAAGAGAATATCACAGGTTGTTTCTGCAGCACAGCACAGCGCACTTCATCGCGATAATTCAAGACTCCGGAGTCTCGATTATATAAAATCCCATTCACAAAACAATATTTCAATATTATTAAGTAAAAATCACTTTAAATTAGTTATTTACTACAAAATCGCTAAATCAAACCCAAACTTCTTGTCATAAATGTCAGAAATAAATTAAAATTGTCGAACTGACGAATAACAAGGCGATACCCCTTCTGTCATTTCCCCTCCGTGTCACAAGAAAAAATGCTTGTCACACGTACACGAATTTTACGCAGCATAGCTTATCCTTTTCGTTATATGATCTAAGTATGCTATTGTGGTCATTATCCCAAAATATCTGTTCCTCATTTCCATATGTTCAGCAAAATTAAATTTTAAAACGCATAATGCCCTAGACACACAACGCTCTTCATGAAGCAATATCTAAGAGCTCATTAGCCTATAATGATTCATTATAAACTGCAGACACACAGCCATTTCTTTAATGAAATTGTACTGTCAAACTGGTTTTAATTTACATACGATATTAAAGAAGCGATATGGATGGAATTAACGCAATAAACTTTGTTTTTATTAATTTTAAATTTTATTTATTTTTATTTTATTTCATTTAATGATTGTGAAATGAAAAAACAAACCTTTTATTAAAAAATATTTTGACATAATTACTTTGTGCTTTGCATTTCTTCTTCTTACTTTTCAAATCAGTAGATGCACAACGGAGCTCCATACTTAAATTATATGCTAAATCTAACACATTTTTCCTCATTATAGCTATAATGAAGGAAGAAAATACTTCATACAGTACTTCATTATCATCTGATTTTCGAGCCATAATGACGTATACTGTGTGACACACGGCATTTTAATGAATAATTAGTACTAATTATTCATTAGATCGTGCTGTGTATCTAGGGTATAAGCCACTTATCAAACAAATTAAACTTTCGTGCAATTAGAATGAAGTGTTTCGTACTTTAAATGTCCGAAACCCAACTTTCGGCTGCAACTTTGAAAATACACGCAGCTTTACCAGAGTTCAATCGCTTTGCGTGGTCACAATTTAGAATATTTTCAAATGCGTCACTAGCTTACAAAAAATGTAAAATAAAATCGTGTATTTACAAACATGCATGTAATATATGTATATGTAGTAGAATATAGCATTGATTCATTCATTCTGCCATATCAAGAAAGTGTACGGAATAATTAAACATGAATTTTCCGGAAGATTGGAAAGAACCATTCAATTTATACTCTCAGGATGATGGAAGGAAGTGTTCTTTCTGTTTCCACTGAGAGATAAAGAGAAGAATTGTTCCTGGTTTCTTAGAAAGGTGTGGAAAATAAACGCGTCTTAACATATTCATTTCTCGTATTTAACTAAAAATAATCTAATCCAAGATAATGAGAAATCCAAGGTCCTCGCAGAAATCTCCCTCTACAGATTTATCTTGGTACCGTCTGTGTAAACGATGAATTATATCAAGGGTTGAAATACAGAATTTTAGTAAAATTGAGTAATAGGTGAGCGCCACCGGAAGTTTTCTCTCTTAAGTTTTACAAGTTGATGAGTACGAGGCGGAGCGCGTTGCCAGATGGTTGAACCTGAAATTCTCCACGAAAATGAGAAAATTTGCTAATTTTTCTCTCTTGTTTTAAATATTTAATTCCAATGTACTTGCACTTGTGCTTTATTGTAGCAATGAAATGAAAGAAGAATAATGAACAAATGAATTAAATAAACAGCAACAATAATATAAATCAACGTAAACTAATGTTGACTTGGTTGTGGTTGTGGTGAGAAAGAAACAGATTACTACACCTCTACTTCCGCTAGCTGTGCTTCAGAAGTTAGAAACCACTAAAGAGATGGTAGACATAATTTCTCAACTCAACATCCCGTGGAGTCAAGTATTGAAAGCAAGGAAATACTATTTGCATTCTCTTGGTCCGGGGCATCATATCAAGTTTACGGTAACAAAACGAGAAACATAAACGGTGATACACAAATCACGTAAGTAGGAATTATTTAGAGGCGTGTGATTGTGCGAACGCACACCAAAATTAAATCACTTTGCTTCAACAAATCAGAACAGGCATTCTCAATAACTTGCTGGGAATTTACAAATCAAAGCAGGCATTCCCGGCAACCAGCTTACTATAAAAGGCCTGCGAAGCAAAGGGGTTTTGTCAGTCGTATCTGATCACTTGAGTGCAACACATTAAAGTGCATTCTTGACACTACAGTTGTAACGCATTAACTTGCATTGTTCCTTGTGGTCACACATATAAATATAATAAATTGCAATAAGGCTTATTATATTTATATATTACTGAACTAAATTAAAGTTCAGACCACATCACACTATTAGAAAACCAGGATACTTCTAGTACAAATCTGTTTTTTCTCATTCCAGCACCACAACCAAGTCAACATTAGTTTACGTTGATTTATATTATTGTTGTTGTTTATTTAATTCATTTGTTCATTTGATCTTCTTTCATTTCATTGCTACAATAAAGCACATTTGTTTGAAATTGTTTAATTGGATTTTATCTTGTTACCGATGAGGCTTTATATGTATAAATTGAGTCGAAACCGGTAATAAAAATATCGTGGTGACGTGAATTAATGTCATACTATATTTTCTCATTTATGAAGGGATAATAACTCAAATCTTATGTTTGGCTGCCTTTCGCCTTGAAGCTGAGAAATAAAGTCATACAAAATGTTTAAGTAATATCATATGACTTAATTTTACATTTCGAATACGAAGAAATTGTTGTGGAACTATAGTGAATGTAGATAGGATGGACGGTAAGTTCCGACTATCAGCCGAAGCTGATAGCTCACTCCGTAACAGCTGGTGATACAGGTCAGCACGCTAGCACCTCGGCTTATGGGCAGAGAGTGTGGGGTGGATTAAGTGAAAGAAAGCTTGTGCTGACACGCACAATTTTCAAAAGATATCGTACCTAAACAAGCGACGCAACACACCTCTTGAAGTCCTGAAGGGATTGATTTATATCACTTACCTTGAAGTTCTCATGGTGGTACAATCCTCAAGTTCCTTATTCTCGGCCTCCCAATGACATTGCAGGCACATATTTGCGATATCTCTATGAACTTGAAACTGAAATTGATGAACGGACCTATATGAACTTCATCCTAATGAGGGCTCCAGGAGTGCTAAGGAAACAAAAACAAGAGCTTACACCTTCATCACGTTACCTATTACTTTTCTTACCTAGTATTGAACGTTATAGTGCATGTAGTAGAATTGTTAAAGAATATTCTCTACTTGGTCTCTTTATATATTCACATGAGGAGTTGCACTCTTTCCCTTCGTTATTCGTTTTCACACAATTAGGGGTATGGACATATACCAGCACATGTGTAGACTAAAATTACAAAACAAATGTACAGTATCTAGTAAATTCGCCGGTGGCGGCGATTTCAACCTATTCAATTATACCACTGTACCTTGGATTTCATTACTTGATTATACAAAACAAAAAAAGCGCAAATTAGTGTCCATACCGCAAAAACTTTCATCTGCATCTGTACTTTTGTCGTAGCAGCCTATTGAAGGATTTCTGTTTCTTTACATGATTGCAAAAAACTTGAACTATATTTCACTGAAGTTGTCCGCAAGTACTAATAGGGTGGTTTAATCAGTAGGCTTGGGTAGAAGGCTACCAGATGCCTATATTTATATATGGGGTGTTTCCTCCATGATGGTCCATAGACTGGGAGATGACAGTACTCACCCAGAAACAAACAAAATATGGTATGGTAAGGGGTGGCATATGACCCGTGGAATTACAGGGTGATTCAGAAATTATGTTAGGTTTTCACAAAACACGCTGTATCTTAGAAAGTATATGGTGTAAGGTCACTGTCTAAAGCTGATTGTATGCAAAACTTCATGGCATTTCCTCACTCACGTCTTTAATTTGACCGTATACCCTATGTAATATCTGTAGCCGTTAAATAGTTATTAGCTCTTAACCTATTCTCAAAGCTATTCTCAAATTTATTTTCAAAAATTATTTCTTCCCTTAGTGACTGAAAACACGTAATTTTATAAACATGTCCTCTAATTTCGTTATGACCTGAATAGGTTATGGTCAGTTATACGCTGCAAATTACGGCGCTTGCCGAGAACTGTAATTGGTTGAAAGTGACAATGATTGCGCCATCCCCCCACGAGTATTGTTGATCAAGAGCGGATCCAGACATTTGCTCTATTTTTGTTATTTTGTTATTTATAATTATTTATAACATAACTATTAGGGTGGTCCTTATTTTTCAACTTTCGAAATATTACCGCGGCACTTTTTCATACGATCATCTATTATAAATATGAAGAGCATTTTTTTCTTTAATTTTTGGATGAGATTTAAAGGTCGCTACCAGTTGTCAAACTTTAACAAAAACTTTGTATGGCCACTTCTACAATGTGTCTCACTAATTGCTTATTTAGCATTTTTAAAGTAATATGTGCAGAGACTGGCATAGGAACCCCCCCCCCCCTCTCCCTTTACGCCACTCCTGCATCTGCGCCTAAGATAACATACCTTCACCAGCCAAGAAGAAGCACCTACATCTGATTCCGAAGACCCACGAGAATATCCGAAAGCGCAACCACCCCAAAAACGAGCTCGAAAAGGTATTATTAACAGCCAATTAGCTTCTACTCTTGATGTCTCCAAATTGAGTGACAGAATAGCAACTACGGTCATAACATCTACTTTGAAGAGTGCGAAATGTGATCCATCTGAGTTTAACGTCAACAGATCTTCCATTCATCGGCACCGTTTAAAAAATCGAAAAGCAATTGCAGAGTCTCTCAAAAGCGAGTTCAAAGCTAATTTTCGACATAGAGAACTAAAATTGTGTACATAGCATTTTCATAAAAGTCGTAAATAGGCTAGGAAACTCCTTATTTGTGTTGTCACATACAAATTTAATTTTTTTACATATGCTATGAAAACGGTTAGACCCTGATGTTTTTTACTGCACGGAAAAGTTTTTAAAAATATGAATTCCTATGAAAATAGTTATAATAATTATTACTGTCCGACGAACCGTTCTAGATAGATGCGAAAAAACACCTCAACGATTAAACTTGCACAGATAGGTAACCATATGAAATTACTTACGTACATTCGTGGTATCATAAGAATTGGGCTTACACCAATTCTAGCTTTTTTACTTGTTATTTGCATAGAAATAGGAGTATCAAAATTTTATCAGTCATTTGATGCTTCATAGATTAAAGCAATTAGGATCTAGTAAAATGAATGGATAATTTATGTGCCATGTTTTTTTTTTTTTATAAAGAAAGAACCTTCAGTTTTACCGGTGAACTTCGTACTGCACTAGCAAAGTCATCAATAAAAGTTTTAATTTCGATTTTAGCAGCACTAAATTATCAACACTAAAATTTGTACGGAAATGTCATGTTTTACTCGAACTCGTTACTAGTGTTGTGTAGCCCAAATCACGATCGAATAATTGGATGATTAAATAAAAGTTTTGATTTTTTTAGACTTAAACTTTATTTGCACAATCTCGGGAGAGTTTCTCTTATCTCCGTAGCTACAATCAAACAGGCCGATCTACGGTCTGACCAGTCCAGAAAAACTGGTCTGTCTATTAATACTGGTACATTTTGACATTCATTGAGTTGCCAGATGTGGGGTATACGCAACACTAGGCTATTCGGAAAAATAAAAGTTTTACTTTAAATTTTTGTTTGCCGCTCCGGGCCTTAGAAGAAGTTAGTCCGCCACTAGATAGGACTATCACCAGTGCAAATGTACTTCTATTTCTTGCCTTGGGAAATATTTTCCGGGCGTTTTGCCATGCGCATTAGCTAAATTAACTTAAGGGGTTAAACCACTGTAATAGCCTTAGAAATAGCGTTTTTGGACAATTTTTTCTTTTATGTAAAGAAAGGTAATAGAATAATAATATTCATGGAAGTTATATACAAGAAAAAAATTATTTAAAAAAAAATATTAGTAAATGGTGACACCAGAGCTTAGTCTACATGCTCATATCTAGTGCAGTACGTAGGGGATTTTGAAAATATTCATTTTTGTATGATTGACGGGTATTTAAATTAAATCGTTCAATTTTCGACATAAAAAACGGTAATCATTTGTTAATAAATAATGTCTAAAAGGACGTATCGAAAATTCCGTACGTATTTCACTTCAAAATGTTATTTTAAAGATATTGTTAAAAATTCAAATGAAAGGAATGAAAATTGTTGGAGTTATGCTGCGTGCCGTTTTGAAAAATCATGTTACGAGAAAAACACGTTTAAAGTTTTGAAATGAGTTATTGACATGAAAAATTGGACTGTTTAAATTTTACATGTACTGACGCTAAACTAACGTACTTTGCATGGAAATGATTTCAACTGAACATAAACACTTCCTAACGACATATGTTACTGTGTTAGCGTCAGTAAGGTAAGAAAGCACGTTTCCAGTAGGGTTTGTTTGACGCAGTCATTTCGGAGTACACCGACTTGCTCGGGGAGGAGTCTAAAATTTCAATGATGAAAATTCCTTTCAGTTATAAAGCTTTATGCCTCATATTCTAGAAGGTTTAACGCATCTTTTAAGCCAATAAAAAAAATTTGATTTTCTGACAAATTTACAGTGGTGTTACCCCTTAAAAAAACAAAAAATCTGTATGTCTTTTGAATATTCTCCTATGTTATGTTGCTGGATGGAGAACTATAGATAAAATATTAATAAATAACTACGGAGATAACGAATTCCCTCTTCTGCCAAACTCTTCAATTGTTTATATTACAGAGGTTGGCCCCAGGTATATTTTCGCTGCTTTTGTTAATGTTTTCATGGAATACAAATGCGGAACAGTCACGTAAGTGTTTATTGCATTGTGCCTAATTTTGTTCTTCTTGTGAATAATTGATATTTATCGCAGCTTTCAGACAAATTTATTGTAACAAGTGTTCGATGTCAATTTGTCATACAATTCTATGAAAAGAGGTATTTTAGCATTAGCCACATGAGCATTCAGATTGGAAACTCTTCTTAAGTCGTCAAATATTTTCAGAGCAATTTTATATTTTTCTCAAAGGTTTAAATTTTGAAATTATAGCTGAAAAGCTTACCTTTTGTGGTTTTTGTCTGCAATTAAATGTTAAACTATAAAAAATTATCCGATTAAATTGAGATAATTTTTATTTACAGTAAAAGTAAATATAATCTTAGGAAAATATATTCTTAATAACTATTCGCACTGCTCTATATCCTCTTCAGCTTTTCTTGTACCAGTTTCAAATTCTTTCAAAGTGTTCTTTACACAGCTGCGGGTATTTTCTCTTTGTATGACCAGCTCAACATTTGGTCTATTTATATACTCCGCTTCAGCTGTCTTCTTATCTTCAATTTGATCCTTTAATTCATCAATAATTTCCGTGAAGCACTCAGCATCCTTCTCGTCTACACATCGTTCAATAAGGACAATATAATTAATTGTAGTTTCTTGGACATCAGCCATAATTGATTGTGCATCGTAAGGAATAAGAGAAACACTCAAGCCAGCATCTAAAATGCAATTGATGGCACCTTGGAAATACTTTTCATAGCCGGTAATGAATGTTTCATAAACATTCTTCTTACATGGGTTGTCGTCAGATGTTTGTTCCTTAATTGAATTGACGTTTTCAACTATCGTTTCGAAGGCATCTGAAGATATTTCGCTAGCCTTAAGTACTTCCTTATTGACTTGAGGCTTCAACATGGCAATTTTTTCAGCAGTTTCAAGTGAAACTGCAACCAGTTCTTCATATGTTGTTTTGACATTTTGCAGAGATTCCAATAGTACTGAATCTACTGTTGCAGCGATTTGATCGTATGCTTCGTTGAATTGCGTTTCGGAAGCAGTAATCGTAGAACGGATTTCTTGTTGAGCCTGTTCGATATCATTACTCCAATGTTCTTCAAACTGTTGAATCGTTTCCTTACTGCGAGCAAGCACTTCATCTAAATTACCTTCGTCACCATATATACTCTGTAAAAATGAATATTCTATTACTTTGGAACAAGGTGCTTGGATCGTAAAAATACACTCACCTGGAAAGCACAAGAGCAAATAGTCAAGAAAAGGAGAAAATTCATTTTGGTAAGGCAATATGTAATACAATAGTTAAACTGTTGTCAAAATGGCTAAGATTTCGATTTTATATCCCCGTGCTGAGAGAATTGTTTTTATGTAGGTACTTATTTTGCATGCGAAATACAAAACAAAAAACGAGTAACTCGTGTGTTTGTAAATATGTAGTCGCAAATTTGTACAGGTGCGTTAAAAAACGAATTTTTAGACCCGTTTTATACATTCGTCAGGAAATTGGTAAGCATTTGCGTCATATTTCTACTTATGATCGTAAAGTAAATTTTCTGTTTTTATCATTTGAAACAAATATTTGTTCACTGGTAAAAATGGCAAAATATTTTGAAAGATATCTACGTATGCATAAGCTGTGGAATTATTTTGAATTATTGCAGGGCTGAATGAGATAGCTAATTATATAGGAAAATGCTATATAATATTTCGCTAATTTTAAAAGGTAATGATTCCGTATTTTGGAATTATGCTTATGCGGAATATCAATCAGCATAGGCCTCCTTGCGAAAGAGAGAACATCTGAGCTGACCTTGGAATTAGAACGCTGAGAGAAATCTATATTGATACGCATTATTAACATTATCCCCAAAAAATGTGTTCCCCATTTCCATATTTTCAGTTTGAGCAACTTTGAAAACACATAAGCAACTTATATAGAAAAGAAATTATGCACCTAGAATGAAGCCTTTGGTTCTGTAAATATCCGATCTCAATTTTCGTAGGCTGCATTTCCCGACGTGCGGATTTTATTGTTAAGCGCTTGCATCTTTGAAAATACACGCAGCTTTACCAAAGTACAATCGTTTTTGCGTAGCCACCATTTGAAATATTTTTCAAAGGCGTCAACAAGCTTGTAAAAAAATGTAAAATAAAATCATAAATTTCCAGGCACGTGCGTAATAAATTTTTAATAGAATACAACAAAGTGTATAGGCCTATTGTTCGTCCTCAAGCTAATAAATCGAAAACTGACACTTTTATGAAGGTTTGAATAGATTCCAAATTGTCTGTCTGTTTTATGCCAGTTAATTGAAGAAATTTGGTCTAAGATAATTGAATATCTCAATAGAAAGTGACTGACAATGACACTGAAAATGCTATGCATTACTGTTTCGGTATCCTCCCCGTACCTTCTGTATCCTAAGTTTAATTAGTCAGTCCGGTTTTTATACCCTAGATGAAATCTAAAGGGTATACTAAGTTTGTCATTCTGTTTGTAACACCTCGAAATAATGATGGTAGAGCAAAATGGGTTGGACATCCACGCGTAATATTAAAAGTTATTTTGATTTTTGCATGTCCGTCCGTCCGTCCGTCCGTCTGTGCGCACGATAACTCGAGAACGCGTATACTTAGAGAGTTGAAATTTTCTACACGGACGTTAAAAAAAAAAGTAAAATTAAGTTCGAAAATGAGACAAATCGGGCAACTCCTTCGTGGGGTTGCCATACAAAACTTTCGTTTTCCTCTGCATATTTGGACACGGCCTGAGAACGCATCAATATAGATAGCTGAAATTTGGTACGTGGTGTTTTCATTGTACTAGCAAATAAAATTTCCAAAATGGACTAAATCGGGCAACTCCTTCTTGGTACTGCCATATAAAAATTTAGGTTTTTTACGTCTACTGTGAAAACGATCAGTCCAAGACATTTTTATTGTACTAAAAACTTCTTCAGAATACGAAATCCCATAAAACTGGTTATAATCATTTTTTTCTGTCCGACAAACCGTTCTAGAAATATATGCGAAAAACCACTTCAAAAATCAAACTTACACAGAAGGGTGACAATATCAAATTTCATAGGGGAATTCATCTAGGGTATCATAAGAATTGGTCTTAGACCAATTCTAGCTTTTTTACTTGCTATATTTGGTGTTATCCTTTATAAGATTCACCGGATTTTGTACAGTCTCAGCGGGAAGTGAAGAGCAGAATTATGCACTTCATAAGCATTCTATGAAGCAATGTGGAAGCTGTACGCTCAGATAGATACCCAGTTCATTTCTTTTAAATCAATGATGCCCAACGACGGGAAAGTATATAAGATGGCTAGATATATATTCACTTGAACACTTTATCTCCGCATGACCTGTAAGGTTAAAGGAAGCTACCTTTGTTAATTCTTTGGAAGGTAAAAAGGCGCATTCTTTTCTATTTTTGTAGAAGCATTCATACAGGCCATCTCAGGAAAGTGGACGTCAGCATTCTGCAATAATTTTCTGGAACGTTCAAAAGAACCATTCAATTTATATATTCACTGAGAGGTAGAGGGAAGAACTCCTCATGCTTCCTAAAGGTGTGGAACATAAACACGTCCTCATTTATTCGTATCTCGTACTTAAATGAAAATAATCACATTTGCTTTTAAAATAATGCACACAAGCGCTTTAAAGTGTACCCTGGAAAAAATCATAAATGAAGCAATATCCTGCACGGAAGCATTTAAAATGGCACATGTGATAACTAAGATCTCCTTTTCTGCACTTATAACAACAAACTGATTATCACCTGTTCTCTGCAAGAACCTGACATAAATAAAAATGTTTTACAAATCTAACTGACTTAATTCCCGAACTCCTCTGGCCAACAACTTACCTTTTGTGGTCTATGAACTGTTGTAGTTTAAATTCAACTATGTGGAAAATGCCTGTTTTGTTCGCAAAACAGCGCAGATTTGCACGCATGGTCTATAAATTTGTAGAACACATTATGTCTCTTGAATGAAGTCGCCCCACCCCTATCCAGAATTTTGTTTTTTTGCACCATTTTTATATCCTAGATGAATACTATGCGGCATACAAAGATTGTCATTCCATTTGTGATGCATAGAAATAACGCTGCTAGAGCAGAGTGGATTGAACACCCACGCATGATATTAAAAGTTATTTTGATGTTTGCATGTCCGATTTGTCTGGTCTATCTGGCCGTTCGTTTGTATGCCCGATAAATCGAAAACGCGTTTACATAGGGAGCTGAAATTTTGCACACGGCCTTTAAAAAAAAAGAAGTGAATTTAAGTTAGAAAATGGGATCAATGCAATTAGGATTGACAAACACAAATATCGTTTTTCACTATATAAAGGGTTTTCCAATAAGTGGTGTTATTTTGATATTCAAAGAAAATGCCATTTTTGAGATATATGATCGGATCTTTATTTCGTATAAATAACATCAGCCATATGACCACCACGACCACGCCTACAGGACCATATCCTTTCATGAAATTTTCCATAACCAAATCGCAAAGTGGCTGCCCTATGTCCTCGATAGCCTCACGAATTCCATTTTTGAGGTCTTGAATCGACGATGGGCTGTTGGCATAGACCTTCTCTTTCACGTGGCCCCAAAGGAAGAAGTCGCAAGGTGTTAAGTCACAAGATCTCGGTGGCTAATTGTGATCACCTCTTCGAGAGATAACACGGTCCGGAAACTTTTCCCGTAAAAGATCAATGGTTTCGTTGCTTGTATGGCACGTAACGCCGTCTTGTTGAAAGTAAACGTTGTCCAGATCAATACCATCCAATTCCGGCCATAAAAAATCATTAATCATCTGTCGATAGCGCAATCCATTCACCTCATTTTCGAAAAAGTAAGGTCCAATGACCCCGTGGGACCATAAACCGCACCAAACAGCCACACGTTGACGATAGAGAGGCTTTTCAACCATAACTCTTCGGTTTTCCGAGCCCTAGATTCGACAATTTTGCTTGTTGACGAAGCCATCGAGGTGGAAATGGTCCTCATCACTCAAGATGAGTTTTCGATGGAATTCCGGATCATTTTCATGCATTTCAAGGACCCAATCAGCAAAGACTCGACGTTGTTGATGATCGGCCGGCTTGAGTTCATGTGTTAACTGAACTTTATAAGCCTTAAGACGTAAATCTTTATGCAAAATATTGTGTAAACGTCATTGGAATGCCTAATTCTAAAGAACGGGAGACCCCTACTTGTTTTTGCCATATAAAAATTTATGTTTTTACGTGCACTGCAAAAACTATCAGTTTTTAATGTTTCAATACATTCTTCAGAATATGAAATCCTCTGAAATTGGTTATAATAATTCGTACTCTCCGACGAACCGTTCTAGAAATATGTATATGCAAAGAACCCTCCAACATCAAATTTTCACAGACGGGTGACCGACTGTACGATATTACATACACGGGCATTCATCTTGGGTATTACAAGAAGTGATTTTAACAAATCTAGCTTTTTTACTTGTTATAGGCTAATTTACTACACGCGTTTGTAGATATGCTATAGGCCATTTTCGACGATCTTACTACTAAATCAAGGTCTGTTCCTGTTCTTGGATAAAAATTCGCCTGTTTTGCTTGTAATTGGGTGCATGCCTTGTTTTTTACATATCACGATAGAGTGCGCGCAAAAAGATTATTTGAACTCAGTGACGGCTTGTCTAATGCTTTTGCCATTACTAACCGTTTTGAGGCCTTTTTTTATAATTTCGGGGCAAAGCATTCCATTATTGGCTTTTCTTTCATAAACTCTAAGCATTACACCTAGAAAAATGGGGCAAAACCAATAAATTGTAGTCGATGGAATGGAATGTAATGTAGCGTGGGTAAAAATAAAATAGTGTACCTACCATTTCTACCCACCCTAGACTGTTTTATTATGACCCGTGCCGGTGGGTGTTTAGAATTTATTTAACTTTTTTAAATCGTGTATACACAATTAACACTAATCGGACCACGATGTGACTTTGACTCACATTTGTACTTTGAACTTAAATTTAACGGTTATTTCATATTGCATTTCAAAAAAAAAATTATGGGTTTTTACTTTAAATTAACGATTAACACTAAAAAAAATAAGTATTTGTAAATTTGGAGTTAGTCGTAATATCAGAATTAACCCTTTTCACAAAATGTGTATTATTATACCACGATGTGACTCAGAGTCACATAGAACATTATTTAGGTATGCTGTGGAATATGCACATTATAAATAAGTCATACTTATTTAGAAATGTTGTAAGTTGCATCCAATCTGTGGGAATTATTATAGTATTTGCCACTGCATGTGCACCAATGGAAGTACGGCTATATTGTTTGATACAGGCACTGTAAAATGGGAGATGCTTATGTGTGAGCACAAAAAAAAAACAAAAAACATGTTCAATGAGCAATCCCACTCGAGTATTCTTACGTAATATGCAAACCGATTTTCTAGGGAAGAGGTGAAAAGAAGCAAAGAGATATCGGTGCAATTTCGAGAGATATCTCTTTGCTCATTTTCTCCTCTTTCCCAGGAAACCCGGTTTGCATACTGCCTCAATATTAATTGTGATTACAAATTGAATCTTTATCTATCGATTTATTTAGTTTTCCGTGTTATTGTGCCTTATAAAAAAATTAATTTGCGGTATAAGCTCCTTTTATAGAAATGGCTAAACGAAATAACATTATTTTGGCTGAGGAAGAAATTCGTCGAGCTATGGATAACCTAAGTGACACTGATGATAATTAGGCTAATTTGGTGGACAATGATAGTGATTGTTCAGAAAGCGTAGTAAATGCAACAGAATACAATTCCGATGTTGATGATGAGCTCTCTTTTAGTAGCAGTGAGAGCAGTGTTGAAGAAGAGAATGAGAGTCCTACAATCTACCTTGCAAAAGATTGCATGGAATGAAAAAGCACACCGTATACTCAACAACATTAGGCCCATCACATTAGAGTAAGTATTCATAAGGTAAAGCTACAACCAATCAAGCATATTGACTCAACGGTGGACGCTTGTTCATTATTCTTCGATAAAGAAATTACCAATATTATTGTCAAATACATCAATATGGAAGGACAGAGACTGACTACTGATAAATGGGAAAAAAAAACAGACACAAATGAAATAAAGCAAGCTTTTATTTGCTTTGTTATAAACGCGGGTCTAAAAAAGGAAGGTATAAGTGAATTTAGAGAATTTTGGGACCCTTTACAAAGCAACCCATTATTTAGAGCGTGCATGTCAAGGAATATATTTGCCAATTTACGCCGCCACTTGAGATTCAACGAGAAGAGCACACGGTCAGCATGCCAAGAACGTGATAAGTTTGCGCTATTTCGAGATTTTTGGAAAATAGCCAACAAAATTTTATTGAAACACTACATCCCTGGACCAACTTTGACGGTTGATGAACAGCTAGTTCCTTATCGTGGAAGAGTATTATTTTTACAATACATACCACCAGAACTGGACAAGTATGGCATTAAAATTTTTTGGATATGCGATAGTGTTGTAACTCAATTTGTCGCAGTGCTTTCCCTAGGGAGAAGAGCGAGTTAAGGGGAAAGCTCAGGTAGGGTTTTCTTTAAAAAAAAAAAAAAAAAACACTCTTAAAAAAACGAATTTAACTTCAATTTTATATTTGATAAAATATTTTTAAGTGATCAAATAAAACTTCGAATTAAGATTTTAAATTTGCTTAAAAAAATACTTCCCGAATCGCGTATTCACTTGAAGAGTGCTTCTCCTGAACTTCAACTTCTTTCGTCTTGCAACATATTTTTATCATCGAAAATATACGACGCCCCTGCGTCCGCAAGTGTATCAAAAAGTTTTTCTGATTGGTGCATTCCACTGGCCAATCGGACAATAAGCATAAAAAAATGGAAAGATAAGACGATTTTAAAGCATGTTACTTCGTCAATTTCTTGGCTTGGGTCTTGTAATTTGATCCCGCTCTTGAAATTGCGAGTGATATGCGATGTGGACTACATTAACTCCGTGATTTATGTTTGAACAAAAATGTTGAGCAAGCATTCTGTTTACTTTTCATAAGTGGCTATTTATGCGAGAAGAAATTTATGGAGGTAAGTAATAAGAATATTTGTGCATTTTGTGCATATTTGGACATATGAAGAAATTTATGAGGGTAAGTAATTATGGATATTTGTATATGCATGGTGTGGTATTTTGAGACCACAATATGAATGCTTATGCAATCTATGCTTATGTTCTTTTGGAATGTCCATAGGGGGTAAGTAATTGTACATGTGGCTATGATTTTGGGATCACAACAATAGCAGCAACAGCTATATATTGAAAGGAATCCCGTATCTTGCATAGGAAGAGCCTAATCGAGGACGAAATTCGGGACAGACATGCGTTGAGGAACTGTGCGTACCATTTCAGAACATTAACTGCAGTATCACGTTTGATAATTTGTTTATGAGTTATGAACTGGCCCAAGGCTTATTGAAAGTGGGGCTGACGTCCGTGGAACTCTACGGAAAAATAAAAGATGCATTCCGCCCGCATTTTTACCGCACAGACAGCGAGAAGTGGAAAGCAAAATATTTGGTTTCAGAAAAAATTTTACGTTAGCACGCTATGTACAAAAAAAAAACGTAAGGCTGTCCTCTTATTATTAATACTGATCACGATGCAGAAATTGATGTGACCAACAAAAATAAATCTAAAATAAACCCATTTTATAACACAGCAAAAGAAGGTGTTGATGTTTTGGATCAAATGTCACATTAATTTTCTGTAAGACTTGAAACTAATAGGTCCTATTTTATAGTTTAGTTGACGTGTATGCAGTAGCAGCGAAAGTCATTTGTCTTAAGCATCTATCCGAATTGGAATCGTTCGAAATCAGGTTTGGTTCAGGATATGGTAGTACCACACATACAGAGCCGCAGCACTCGATATATGAATAAGTGTATTGTTGCAAGCATAAATGAAGTACTTGACCGCGCATCCATCAGCACGGAAGTGGAACATCAACTAAGGGCAACATTCGACGTCGCTGTCATTATGTGCTCACCCAAAAAAAGCAGGGTGTCAAAGCAATGTTGCAGCTTATGTAAAAAAAAATATATGCACCGAACACTCGATAAAGAATATCGTATGCAGAATATGCATCAACAAATAAATATTTTCTTATCTTTTGAATGTTTGTTTTTTTTATTTGAATTCAAAAAATATATGACACGTGTATAATATTTTATAGCTTGTTTGGATAAATAAATGAATTTAAACTAAACACAAAAAATTACATTTTAATTATTCCCATGATCCTAATAAGTGGTATGATTCGTTGTAAAAACACATGGTACGATTAGGGTTAAAATTAGGCACTCTATTCCACAGTTCTGATATTAACTACCCAATCTATCCTACTACTCAACTGCCCTTTTTTATCGTAGCAATTACTGATCTGTTTTATATTACTTCAGCTTATAAAATATTGGCCAGCTTAAATAGCATGGAACGTAAATACGCTTCACAGTTCGAACACAAAAATATGGACCGAATATGTTTTAATGCTGGACTAATTCTGAAAGTTTCATAAAAATCAGAAGGAGTCGAGACTCAAAATTGATTATACCAAAACGATCAAAATTGTTCAAATGTTGGACCCGACCCCCTCCGATTTCAATGAAATTAAAAAAATATTGAACCAGTATTTTTTTGTTTAGTCTGCGGACCTCGGGTCTATGATAGGTTGACTTAAATTTGAATGCTTTCACTATGTATGTGTATTTTAATAGGATAATTACTAAGGATCGGGTTATTTGATTTTTTTGTGCGATATTTCACATAAAAGGTATAAAATGAGGCTTTCCAAAAAAATTAAAAATAGATATAAAAAAAAAATTTGAAAAAACCGCAGTTTTTATTAATTAAAAATATATGTATTTTTTTTAATTGATTTAACATTAAGACATATCATATTAAAATTTTGCTGATATTCAGCTCTTAGTTTAGGAGATACAATTTTTATAATTACCGTCTGTGCAAAATTTCATATGAAAATTTTAGGATTTACTAAAAAAAAAAAAAATTTTGTTTTGACACTTAATGAAATATGTGTGTAAAAAATATTACAATAACAGCTCTGTTTAACTATTTCATAAAATTTATAATTTTATTTTTATTACAAAACTAGTATTCTTTAACACTAACACTATTGTCATTTACAGGTATAAATCTATGATACTTTTGAATGCCTCCTATTGGCTCCTCCTAAAGCATTGCAAGCTCTTTTCCGATGTCAAATTGTAAAAGTGCCACTCTACCTCCAGATTGAACTCTGTCTTCTTATAATATATTGTACCAGGTCATCCTATTTTTTGATTGACCTGCAGAGCCATCCGAGAAATGAATAATTTTTTTGACAGAAAGTAACTTGAACTTCAAACGTAACGAAACGGTAACATTTCGATAATTTATACAATTTTTACCCACTTTACACAAAATCGTTTGCAAAACATTTTTCTATCTAAGGTACCTGCGACAAATAAAGTCCGAAAGGTAATAAGGCCCAGATTTAAAAATTCCTACTAAAATGAACCGCAGCAACCTCATACTTTATGCGCATATGCATTAAGTTGTCACGAACGCCGTCGAGGGGGCGTTCGGCAACTCACGCCGCCATTTTGCCAGTAGCGAACGGTATGTCACCAAGAGGACTACGGCTGTTTGGAATTATAATTTTCGCTTAGACAAAATCATAAGTTCCGTTCTTTAATTGCTATTTCCACTTGTAGTATCTAGTTTAGTTTGAACGTTAGGTAATGTAGTTTATGATTTCGCTGTTTTTTTTTCGCCCAGCATTGTGTTTATTTGATTAATGAATAATTTTGTAAAATCTTGTCGTAGGTCTAATAAGACCCACTGAAGTAAACCGCGGACATTATTATTCTACCTAACCTAAATTCTCAATGAATAGGATTATGATTGTGACATTATTTTTGTTTCAAACAATGAAAACTGTTTGGATTTACTCTGTTGTACGTTAAGAAATTTATAAATAAAGTTGTTGGAGGCCTTATTATCGTCCTTGGGGATAAAAAAGGCCCATTTTTATTTTTATTCGAAATTATTAAAAATAACCGAATTTTGTTGATTTTCTTAGTTTTAGATTTTGTAAAACTTAATTTTTACTTTGGGACTTATTATATTGTGGTAGGTTAATAAGGCCATTGGAAAAGGTTTTATAAAAATGAATTATTTTTTCAAATATTCACTTCTGTTACAGTTTTTCTATATTTTTTTTTTAGTTGTGCAAATAAATAAACTTCACGAAAAATTTCATTTTGTAGTTCTATATGACCAAAAATTTAATTTATTGCATTTTCAAATTAGGTGGGCCTTATTTGTGGCAGGTACCTTATTCACTTTAATTTCAAAACTAAAAATGATACTTTATTTCATAATGTTGCCCTTTGTTGAAGTAAAATTTAAAGTCTGCATTATTAATAGATAAAATTCAAAGAAGACACATTGCATTTAAATTATTTTAATCTCGATCCCTAGAATCATCACGTGGTACATTTTCAAATCTATATTTTCGGAGGAATATATTTACCTGCTAGCACTTACACTTATTATACGTAATTTTTGCTAAAACTTATGAAAGTGGGATAGTAATATTTGAGCTAAGAAGGAGAAGGGAATATTTTGTGTACAACTGAGAATATTATATGCCTGAGTCATAAATACAAATAATAAAAGGATTTCGTTATAAGTTCGCCTTTCTGATAGATCAATATAAAAAACGGACAATCTTGCACGATGTATGTCATATGCAGAAGTTGAATTGGACTTCTCTTATTAATTTCAGCTCCAAAAAATTAACCTTGCTGGATGATTTCATTATTATGACGGATAGACTCTGCTTGATTTTAACTAAATTTTTTATGGAATATTTCCATAAAATGTAATTTAAACATTTACCCAGGTATTACGGATTAAAGAGTTCTATTCCTAGAAAAATAGACAAATATATTAGACTTATTTTATGATAGTGGAATACAAAATTAAGTTGAATGATCTTTGTAAACATTTAAGTTTTTATGAAGAATAATAAATTTAATGATAATTTTATAGATTGTAATACTACGCAATAAATATTATGATATAAAGTTATTAATATTTATCTGTTATTCGAAAAGTAAAAGAGTTTGATTTCAAGATTTCCATTTCAACTTTTGCTATATGGTGACTTTGAAAATTCATATCTGAAAAACGAACCCGAACAACATCGCAATTTTTTGTGAACAAGATAGATAATGGCTTCTAGCACCAAATTAAAAATTGGAAAAAAAAACCGCTAGAAGGCCTCTATTCTTTTTGAAAAATACCATTGTTGACAATAACAAAATTTCGTTCGATGCTACTATATTTTTTTATAAAATTTATAAAGCATTAAGGTCATATGGTATTCGAATCAAGAAAATCGGTTGCTCCGTTCTCGAGATATGATTTTTTGAAAATGAGGTTTCTCACAAAATTTCAAACGCCTTAGCGGGGTGGTGGGGGGGGGGGGTGGTATGTGAAACAAAAAAATATGGGTAAGCTATTTTGATATTCCCTACAAACTGTGAAAATGTCATCCAAATCCGAGATTATCAGGTTGCCCGCAAAAAGTGCCGGTTCGGAGAGAAGAAACTATGTTTGATTATCGGAAGAAGAAAAGGAATCTGTATCTAATGTAGTTCTTCGTTCAAGCCGTTCCACCAAGGATTGGAATCCGACTACTTTGCATGATGAACTTGACTGCTACCTAAAATACCATTGCAACTCCAAACCAAACTTCAACTGGAATATCTCTCCAAGTCCGTCTGCATAGCTGATACTGAATATGAATATAATTTTGCAGCATTATTTGGCTTGTTGTTGTGTGTATAAGTTACTATTCCCAGCAGGAAATGGATACAACACAGCATCGAAACCGTATTGCATTTGGGCTGATGATGCAGCCCATTTATCCACCGAAACTTCGATGTATTTTACACACGATGTTCTAGGGAGGGTGTGATGCCTCTCTGCAGGAGTAAATGTCTATGAAAGCATCGATGAATGATCTTTGATGAAAACATGATTGAAGAATCATCGAGTAAGCGAATATTCCTATACACATCACCCTAGTCAACCCAACTTGAACTAAACACCTGAAATTTTGACCTGCATTGACGTTTACGCAGATGACTCATCAACAAAATATCAAGTACAAAAGAGTAAAAAAATTCGTGTGCCAGTACATATAGGCATCCCGGTCATAACGTGACTTGAACTTCAAAGTCGGGTTTCGCTCCTTTTTTGCAGGAAATGTACACATATTTTTCAGTGATACTAATTTCCTGGACGATTTCTTGCATACCTACTTGCATTCATGACTATTTTCCCGCTGGGTTACTAATATATTACCAATAATACTTGAATAACGTTTTCATTGAAGAAATTATTGAATAACAAATTATTTACTTTTATTAGAATCTAATTTCTCCATAAAAAGAAATTACAACACTTGTTATAGAAATTCTAAATTTAAACAGAAGAAAAACCTTCAGCACCATTATTTATTGATTATGAAAATCATCATAGACCGAATTTCTGCTGTAGTGATGATATAATCTTTTCTAAGTATCCTAAAAGTATGCTACACGATATAACAGTTCTTCTATCTGCCGCAGTGCGCGCTGGATTCACCTTTATGATTTGTAAAGAAGACGTCCAATATATTCAATGGACTTTTCCAGCCTATATAATATTTAGTCTATGCGGAATATAAACATAGAATTCGGTCCAATCCTTAAAGAATGAATTTTTTTCTGAAAAAAATAATTTGCATACGTATTGAACATAATTTTTCTTTTATATACGAATCATCACTTTTATTTATCGACCCCTGGTTTTGCATCAGCTCTCCACCACTCAATTACCTCTAATGAATATTTAATTTTTTGCAAACGAGCGTATACTCGGGTAAAATTATTTCATAATTTCGCTTACAAAATTACCGCACTGTTCAGAATTATTTGCAGAATTTCTTTATTGTTACATATGACTGTAGCACGTAAAGACTGCATACCTTGTATTCTGTAGGTATACCGTGAACCTATCTATCTTGTGTGATGAGAATACAAAAATACTCTTTTTTGATGATTATATTATTTTTCACCTCTTTATATTAAAAACGTTATGTACGTACATCCGCTTATGTAAACTAATAAAATAAATAAATAAATTGAAATTTCAAAATATCTTTTGGCAAAGTTTCATTAGCGATATGGGTACTGAAGATAAAACTCTGTGCTGTAGCATATGCGCTGCTCAATTTCAGTTTTCCTTAAATTAATTAAGATCTATCATTTTCACGGGAAACTTCTTTAGGAACAATTTGAAGAAAAATATGAGTTTGAGTTAGCTGCATATGTGGTGTTCTCATGCCAGTGTAAATTACATACATAGCCTATTTTCGAACCCATCGCAGTTATCATCGTTTATGGTGGAGAGACGTTGCGCTTACAGTATAAGTTTATGTGAGCCTGGAAAGCGGGAAAACACTCACAGTATTCTATATTAGATAATATCCACATTATTTTCTTATTTAGCTTAACCCCTGACCACTTTATTTATGATAATTGAATTTTTGATAATAAATACGCAATTAAAACAAAGTAGTGAATTAAATTCGGAAATCATTTATTAGTTGCCTTGGAATATGCTACTTCATTACTTCAGCATTTATCCATGTTATTTTTAAATTCAGGAACTTGTTTTTGCAGGGAGCCCATCTTTCGTTTCACACAGCTTTGGGTAACTGTCTTTTGCATATCAACTTCCATGTGAGGAGCATCTGCATATGAATCTCCATTACGTTTAACCAGTTCAGCTTCCTTATTTAAGTGAGTAGACAGATTTTCAAAACAAATGGTACCAGGTTCCTCAGGACACCGTTGATAGACTAAAATATCATCCTTAGTTACTTTTTGTGCAGTTACACGTAGAAGGCGAATATCGTTGGGCAGAGCTGGGAAGTTAGAGCCACCCTGTAAAACACATTCAGTCATTTGGTTCACCTGTTTCTCGGCAAGTTCAGTGAATTTTCCAAGAACATTTTCCTTACAAACATTTCCAGCTGCTGCTTCTTTAAGTTCAGTTGCAATTTTAGATACTTTTTCGTATCCTACATTGGCGAGCTTTGCTCCATCGAAAGCTTTTTCTAGAACATCTGGTCGAGCGTTTGCCATCTTTTCAGCGGCTTTTTTTGTTTCACCAATGAAATTATCATAAGCAATCTTAACACTTTCGGCTGCCTTTGATTTAACACCATCATTTTTTACCTCCTTAGCTATACGAGCAGCTACTTCGGTAAATTGTTCAGCGACTCCATCTATTTCTGGTAGAATGGTATTCATAATCTCCGGGATTTCCCTTTGCCAGTTAATTTTTAACTGGGCGATCCGTTCGTTGCCATTTTTTATGGCATCTTGAACGCTACCTCCATGAATGCTCTGTAAAACAAGCAAATAAGTATATTGCAAATATTGACAGAGTTTATGCTTTCACATTAACTACTTATGGGTTTACATACTTGAAAAGTGCACACAACAAAGATAAGAGCAAAGAACCTCATTATTATGGAAATAAAGACGATATTACTGGAACAAACTGTAACCACTGCAAGGCGAACCTGCCACCGCTTTTATACTTATACTACAATGTTACAAGGTGAAAAAAATTCTCCTCCTTGGCAAGTTGGAATTAAAAGCACACATTGTTTTCAAAAAAAAATCTGATAAGCTCCATGTTGATATTGCTCTAACGATATGTGGGGAGCCATTCAAGTTTGCACAGTTGTAAGTATACTTGAAGATAGCATGGAGATCAATTACTTGATTAGCTTTGACGATCGAATTTTTTCCCTCGCCCAGATGCAACACGTAACTACCTGTAATGTGGGTATTCTGTAAACAAAGAATTTTGTGTTTAGTTTTTCCTCAATCTTCGAAGTGTTTGCATTTTATTGTTTTCGATTTGCATTCTTCTCTGAAGTACTTTTTATCTTTATTTT
This sequence comes from Dioctria rufipes, assembly GCA_963924295.1. Lineage (NCBI taxonomy): Eukaryota > Metazoa > Arthropoda > Insecta > Diptera > Asilidae > Dioctria > Dioctria rufipes. The sequence continues at coordinate 65,601,150 of OZ002744.1, read as the reverse complement.
GTGTATATAACAATTGCTCACTTTTATGACTTTTCTATTTGCTTTTCTTCTTCACCAATGAATGTAATTGAAATTTGTCACGTAATTATCTCGTCGTGCTGTTCGATCTTCTGAAATGGGCGAATGTAACCGGAAAGTTTCTAAAACAGATTTTATTTGAACATACCTAGTATGCAAAACTATTACTATATTTTAACCCCTCTACTACTTGTATGGTTAACTAATAACAATAATTATAGTGTAATTCAAGTAATTTCTTCGTGTAATTAACGCTTTACAATTAAGTTCGGATGTTTCTATTAAGTGTAACGTAAAAGTTAGACTGAAATAAATAAAAATGCAGGAAAGTAAAGAAATTTAATTAAAACTAGTGCTACAGCCAAACAAATTAAAATTATGTACAGTCAGAACAGTATCTTGGAAGGGGAGGCGGGGGGGGGGGCGATAGCTGCTCGTAGGTTACATTATCATAATGTGGCGCCTACATACCAATGAAATTCAGATTATACGAATTCAAATCAAATCAAATCAAATTCCATTTATTTTAAAACCCCTGCTTAAAGCAACTTATAACGCTGGGTTCCACGATGATACATAGTTTAGTAATTAGTTTACATAAATAAATAAATAAATCAATAGCAAAACAAACAATATCAAATTAAAGAGAATTAAATCGAATTAGCTTACATTAGTATGTTAGCAAGTTAAACAGTGACGTACTGTCTTATCCTCTAAATCCTTATTACAGCAGTTCAATTACATTGAGTCATTAATAAAGATTAAGATTAGGATTAAACCTGTGTAGTGGTTAGATTAATCCTAAAATCGATATCAACAATTATCTAATCGATATCAGTATCAACCCCAATACAGACAATAGTCCCCATAAATCAATCCTCACATATCGACCCATCAGTAAAACACTCAATATCAATACATCAATACAGCCTCAAGATTCAAACAGCTCGATCTAGTTCGGGATATTAGATTTTAAAAGAGTACAAAAGAATGTAAAAGATTGTTGAGTAAACTTATCCAATATACTCAATATAGTCAACATAATAACTGACCCAAAGCAGACTATTGGCCATGTGATCAGTAGGACCCAAAGCTGCACAGAAGTTCAAGCTTAGTTCCGCGTAACGAAATAAAGAAATAACGAAACTACAATAAGATAAAATAAAATAAAATAAAATAGAATAGCTACACAAAAATAACATAAAATGAGATACAATAAAACAAAGTGAATGCAGTGAAATGCAGTGAAATGCAGTGCAATGGGATAATGAGACGAACAAAACAGGAATTAAATAAAATAAAAAAAAGGTAAGATAAGGACAAAGACAAGGAGACATGTCCGTATAGGCATGGCCTTAAGTATGATAGGACATAGTAAGCTATGTCCAGCATGCCGCATGTGTTTGGCCGACCATAAAAGCTTTCAATAGAAATGAAAGTAGATGTGGAAATGAAAATAGAAATGAAAATAGAAATGAAAATGAAAATGAACATAGACATAGATGCAGACTTCCCTAAGATCTGAGGGCGCACAAGGCTTTAGTTGCGAATTCACCAGGCATGCTGATATCCCTTATTTCGGCCGTCAGTCCATTCCAGCTCGTGACCCCGTGGGCGAATATGCTTCTGTTACCAAACTGTGTATTTACACGTGGATGAATAAGCCGTTTGTTCTCCCTCCTGCTCCAAGAGAAGCGGTTCTTTACATAGCCGGGCATAAGATAAAATCTGGCCTTATGTATAAATGCAAGCGCTTTTAATTCGTACATGCATTGCAATGAACCCGGTATTAAGATGTCCAGCCATGGACCGACGTGTGCTCTTCGTCGGGGATCATAAATGTATCTAGCACATGCTCTAAGTGCTCTCAGTAATTTGTTTAGCCCTGCTTGTGAGTTAGGGTATAGGACGAAGTCCGCATAAAGGAAATGTGGCAGAATTAAGGTATTGAATAACGTCAGCCTCGTGGTTTCATAAAAGTGAGTAGAGGCTGCATAGAGAGATCGCATCCCATGATACACTCGTGCGCACATCATGTTTATCTGTGCTTTCCATGTAAGACTGGAATCCATGAGGAGACCAAGATTTCTGACAGCCGTTGTTGAGAGACGAATATTATGAACCATTAGTGTTATTGAGGTTATATGTGATGTCAGATGAGAGCTCCTCTCTGGCCTGATAGCATAACCAATTGCTTGGGTTTTGGAGGGGTTTAATGCCAACTCGCTTAGGTCCGCTCAGCTAACTACACTGTCCAGGGCACCGTTGATGTTAGATACCAGTTCATGTAATTCATCAGTACGTACACCTGCATAGAGCTGAATGTCGGCCGCATAGATGTGAAAGCCCAATCCGCTCAGAATCTCGCTAACGTCATTGATATACAGCGAGAAGAGCAGCGGAGCAAGGACTGCACCTTGTGGAACACCTGCTCTCACCAACCTCTCCCGAACCTGACTATAAACAGTCTTTCAGACAGGTAGCTTTTGATCAATTTAGAGAAACCAAACTGCGAACTGAGCTTCGATACCATCTTAGTATGCGGAACTGAATTAAACGAATTTAAGCATAAATGTACTCAATCTTTGTTTTTCGTGTGAAACAGTTTGTCGCTACTTAAGTATAATTCTGAAAACAACGCATATTTATTTTATCATAAGTTAAAACAGTATTCGTCGCTGTATCGGTTTGCGATGCTGCAGAATTGTTGACTATACTGGGTGTCTCGTAAGTGGTGTAATATCTGAAGGCAACGGATAGATCATGCTTAGACGACCAAAAAATTGTATGGTGGGGGGGGGGGGGGTTATCCTTAAGGTTTGCGATATAACAGGACTTAAACATAATCGTTGGACCTTTCCAAAGGTCTATAAGTTTTTTCTGTTATTCTCTCCGTTTTGAAATTATGGCTCAACAAAATTAAAATTTTGGAATTTTTTCTCGTGTTTTTTTTTATTTAATTACTATTTTTATCAAAAAACACGTCACCAATACCAATTTTCATATTGGATTTAAGATGCTGAAAATGTAACCCTTTTTGCATTTCTTCTTAAGCATATCTAGCGAAAATGGCTGAAAAAGTTCAATAAGTGCCAGAAAGTAAGTAATTATCTTTTGGAAATGAACTTTTTCAGCCATTTTTGCTGGATATGCAAGAAAAAATGCAAAAAACGCAGAAAGGGTTACATTTTGGGCACCCAATATCATATTCGGTCATTTCAAAGCTATGCTTTTGGCTTTCATAAATGCAATATGAAAAATTAGTATTGATGACGTGCTTTTTGATAAAAATAGTAGTTAACTAGAGAAAAAAATAGGGTTAAAATTCCATAATTTTAATTTTGTTGAGACGTAACTTCAAAACGGAGATAAAGAGGGACCATTGGAAAAGTTCAACGATTATCTATCTACCAAAGTTTAAATCATCCTCATAGGGTGTAACGTTCAGAAATTATAGGGTGATATATAAAAACATACTCAAATATTTGTAAGTACCGTTATATCGGAAACCGGTAGTCTTGTATAAACCACGATGATTTATCAAAATAGCTGTCAATTCATATTTCATATGACAACATTCAATATGTGTATATATTTATAATTGAAATTACAGGAATTTGCTTGTAATTTTAGTTAATACAGTCTCATTGTTGTGGTATTAGTTAGTACATTTTTCAAAGTACGAACGAACACGTAGCCTTTATATATAAAAGTATTTATATAGGATTCTTGAAAAGGTATATCCCTTGACTATATGTTTACAATATTTCTCACTATCTTTAGGCGTCTCCATTTAAAAACTAATTACGTAGGTACTTAAGTTAAATTAGCAATGTTATTAAATTTAAAACTATAACTCAGGTAAATTTGAACACATCAGCATTTAAAAAATTTTTGGAAACTATAAAATTTTACCAATTGCGGAATCTACTAGTCTACTACAAAAACGGCAATAGACTCAAATACACTTTCCTTCTACATACTTTATATCAAGGGTATAACATTCATAAAGAATTCGCTCCTTGCATAATATTTTGTACGAAAGAATTTTTAGACTCGCTGGGAAAGACAGTTGGCTACTGAAGTGGATTACAATTATTGTTATAGATAATTTTGCAAGAAGCCTAGATGAAGGAAGCTGTTATCGTTGCCTTATATATTTATAATTCATACGTATACATATATTTATATTATTTTTTTTTTTTCAATATCGAATGTGAATATAATATCTTATGTTTGAACGATGTAGCTACTTGACGCTGGAGGTCTATGTTTTTTTTTTTCGAAATATGAAATAAAATTTATTTCTATACAGTGGCGTCTGTTTTTTAGGCCAGTCCGTCCCTTTAACTCGTACATTTATTTATTTATTTACATATTTCTTTTTTACTATTTTCGACACTCTCATACACCCACATTTCGTCATCACAGGTTCATGTCGCGTGACAATTGAATCTATCAAAATTTGAACCCGAAGTTTCCATGGAAAACCCGGAATATCGAGAAAAATCATTTGAAAATTTGGTACAAATTTGATTAGTGATAAATCCGAGTTTTCCGATTTTTCCGAAATAACTTTCCGGAATTTTCCGACTTTTCCGGAAAATTTTCCTGTAAAAAGTTTTCTAAATTATGCAGGATCAAATTCCCTATAAACTGGCATCATTACTTTATCTCCGACAATGGTGAAAACTTGCAGAAAAAATCGAGGAAAATTCATGTAAAACGCTTTTCCGGAGTTTTTCCGACCAAGGAAGCGTTTGAGCGTTTTGCAACCTAAGACAAGGTTTTATAGCGAAATGAATTGCATAAAGTTGCTTTTGTGGAAAACTCCATGGAAAAGCCGGAAAAGCGGGAAAATCTCCGGAAAAATTGTCATCGATATGATTAGTGATAAATCTGTTTCAGGAAAAATGCAGAGTTTTCCAATTTTTCTGGAAAATTTTTCGAAAAATTTCCGGAATTTTCTGACTTTTCCGGAAAATTTTTCGACAAAAAAGTTTTATAAGCTATGCGGAAGAATTTTTTTTCGTCCTAATGGCATCTATACTTTCTCTTCAACAATCATGAAAACTTGCATGAAAAATCGAGGAAAATTCATGTAAATTTAAAAAAAAATTCATAGCAATAGGAAAAGTCTGTGGAAAACATGGTAAATCGGGAAAATCAAGTTTGAATACAGCTAAAAAGCGCAGTTTAAAACATAATTTGAATTTCAGAAAACCGTTGCAGTACTTCAACGATTTGATACTCGAATAAATTTTTTGAAAAACTGGTAAATCAGTGTCTTTTCAGCCGTCATAAAACTGTTTTATCTCCATGCAGCACGTAATAACAATTTAGTTAACGTGAAAAAGGCGATGTAAAGGATGAACAGCAAAGGGCCCAGACTAGAACCCTGTGAGACCCGGCAAGATAAGAAAAGCTAGCTAGATAAATTAGTTTACCCCAAAGTAATCCTATAAAATGCTTGGATAAGTCCAGAGGCGTCATAATAGCAACTTCTCGTCTACCAAGAGTTGAACAGATGTCTTTTGTAACCTTCACGAAAGTACTTTCGCATTTATGTTTAGTTCGAAATCCAGACTGCCATCGACTAAGAAAATCTTTTTGGAACGTATAGTGTTGAACGTTCCATTACAATAGTTTCTCGAATACTTTAGAAAGGAAAGAAAGTAAACTTATAGGCCTGAAGTCGGTGGGACTATCTGTTGTCGCTTTCTTTAGGATAGGGATCACATTTGTAATTTTCCAGATCTTGGAAAACACTTACTTAGTCATGGAGGTGTTAAAAATATGCAAAAGAGGGCCGACAATAATTGAAGATATTAACTTCATTAATCGCGGAGACATGTTGTGAAGGCCAGAGACGTTTGATTTAATAGAGTAGCCTTTAATACTTCCCCACAATCCACACCGAGAAAACTAAAGTCACCTGACCTAGATGAGTTATTTAAAGTTTCTAAGCGGGATTGATTACAAGCTTACAAATTATGATTAACTGCAAAATATTTATTAAGCTCACCGGGATTAGATGGCAGTTAAGTGCCTTTATTCTATATACAGAAGCATTTCGCATATTACGCCAAAGTACTTTCGGAGAAGCCTTTAGATCGAATTTGTGTTTAAAATAAGCTCGCTTGGTTTCGTGAATCTTAAGTTTAACTTCATTCCTTAGTAATTTGTATTGCTTGCGTCTTGTATCAGTCCCAAATCTTCGATGCCTGAACTACAGATATTCACTGTTTAGTCCACCGTGGTAGTCTTCTCCCCCTGAATTAAAAACAAAGCCAATAAAGGTAATTCATAGGAGATGTAATAAAACTATTCCATATTTTTGGGGATTTAATACCTTCTTTCTGCATATATTTATAATCAACAGTGGTTATGTACAACACAAATAGTCTCTAACAAAGTTTTAGGCGAATCAAAGCCAATTGAAAACAAAAGTCTTTCATGAATGGTGCTTGATAACTTCTTAGTATGTATCCGGAATTCGAAATCTAGTTACATTACATACGCAGCATGTTAACGTCCTGAAAAAGTACAATATGTAAACACAAAGTTACGAGTACCTAATCAAAATATCGACACAATACTTATCTAATAACAATCTTATAATCTTAGGAACTTATCCCATTATAGCCCTCCGTAGCATCCTGGGCATCAAACCTCTGAAGGAAGGCTCAACAAATAATTAAAAATAATTAATAAAACTCTCATCAAATCACATATACCTCCGCGTATTTTCACTTGTAATGTCATCACATGGCATTATGATAGCCATTTGTTTTCGCCTCAAATGGAATGCAAGCAAATGCAACAACCGTCGCTAGGGCAATACAGCTGCTATATAAAGCTGACGAACCTCAGTAGATGGCACCTCCAATTCTTACTCCCTCCCAGTCCCTCCCAAATTTAATAACAAACTCTTGCGAGAAATTCGTTAACTACAGCTGATGTGGCGCAGCAGTTGTAAGAAAAGCAACCAAGAAGGATCAAAACGAAGAAAAGAGAAGACATCGAATCGAACTGTGGCCAAAGATAAGCCCGAACGCCCTAAACAAGACAATCCGAAGGATGTGAAAAATCATCTAATAATCACCAAAGAAGGAAGAAAATGAAGAAAATTTGAAAGCGCAAAAGCACTTGACTTGACTTGACTTGTTCCCTTGCTCCCCTCTTTGTTAAAGAAGATAATTCTGGTCAGAGATAATCTGAGTTTCCTATCCTTTCATACAGAAGATAATTCTGGTCAGATATAATTTGAGTCTCTTATCCTTTCATATAGAAGATAATTTTGGTCAGTAATCTGATAATATTTATCGTCTGCTACACATAATTTTTCTTATTTACCTACACGTGGCAGCACCCTCCGAATAATTTCACAGAAATTTATTCTGTGCATCATTTTACTACATTGCCTCTTATACGTAGCAGGTTCCGAATAAATTCACAAAAATTTATTCTCTCTCTTCTATTTTTCAGAACATATTGAATGAAGGAGACGACCTCAGTCCGATAGTTATATTTGGAAACTGAATTTGAATTTAAATTTATAATTTTTTTTCTTTAAATTTATTATTGGATTTTAAGTTAATTTTTGGTAATTGAATTAATACTTGAATTTTGTACTGTGATATTTAGTTTTAAACAATAATTTTTGAATTATATTTTGAATTTGAAATTTTAAACGCTGAATTATCTATTATATAACCGGTACTCCCTCCCTCGTTCGAGACTAGATCTCACATTTACGTTTTACAATCAAGGATTCAATTTCAGTACTAAATCCGGGAGGAATATGCTGAAAAGCGGACGGACTTGAACTGCAACTAACTCTTATGTCGCATGTGAAGAAAATAATGTCATGATCCAGCACGCTGAGGCTCAGTTGATTGAAAAACAAAAAAAAGTTCTAGAGAAGGGACTGAAACTAAAAACAAATTTAATGTGGAAGGGTTCGAACAATTATGATATGTAGGGTAATTATTAACAACAGTTAAGTAAGAGGCAAGCGTGTCGGCATGGCCGCCTTTAGTCAAGTGGGGACTTGGGTACCTTAGGATATAGAGCCCCCAGGATATTATTTTCTAAAATACTTTGGGTTATCAACAGGATTAATAACGTTAAGTCTCCAGTGCGCGATAGGCCTTTACAATCGCGCACTGGAGACTTTTTGTCACGTAACTTGTTTGGTTATCACCGTCAATTCCATAGGCTCAAATGTAAATGCACGAGTTACGTATCCTTATACTCACAAAATATATAAACAGGCAGAAAACTCTCCACGTGCCGCTACCTATCATACATACATTTTATTTATCAGCATTATATGAAATTCATGCTGTAAAGTCAATTTCCTTTTAATTTCTATGTAATTTTCGCAATTTTCTTTATAATTCTTAAATTTGCTATTTTAAAAAATTCCCATAATTTTTGCTTTTCAGAAGTTTTTTCAGTAACATGATAATTAAAAGAAGGTCAAGAAATGAGCGTTAAGGAAAAACTGATCAAGTTAGGCAGTTAATTTTTAACTGTTAACAATATTTATCTGAATTCGTAAAGTAAAGTTATATTAAAATTAATAATCTTGTTATTTGTTGTTGTTTGGCCTACTGCATAATTTAACTCGCGCTTGAAGTTACGTGAGGGGTAGGTGAAGTGACGTGACGAGAAGTGACGTGAGGGGTAGGTTCCTTCGCGCCATCGGTTCATTTCGGAAGCACCCAATAGCGTTTCTTTCGTTGATATTTTTCATATCCTTATAACAAATACACATATCACACCTGTCTCCTCGAAATGTATACTCATGAATAGTGATATAAAACTTGAATTTTTGGGGTGATACTTACTCACTGTGTGCGTATTAAACTAGCGCACGATGACATGATGGCGAAAGTGACCAAAAAGTTGTGGGTGTTACGCCTAATATGAAACAGCAGTACAAAATTTTTCGCTGATTACCCAATACATTGAGTTTGGCTACTGAAAATATACTATGGAAAAATTCTGCAAATTAAAAATACATATAAAGCGCTCTGAAAACACAGTCAATATACGTTACTTTTTATAAAATGTGTTGCCATATGCATTTGTGGCCGGTTTCACAGTCAAGGCTTAAAAAATATTTCGGTTTCACAGTCAAGGCTTAAGTGAAATCACTGGCTTAAGGAAAGCTTAACTTAAGCCCGTCATCTCGAAGGCTTAAGCCTCAGATTTTGCTGTGAAACACATAAGAAATTATTGCTAAATATATATTTTGCCTAAATATTATAATTTTTGTTATTAAATGAAAAATGGTTATCTAATTAGCAGTTTTGAGTACTGTCTGGCAGCTAGTGTCAGCAATCCATTTGACATTTTAAGAAGAAACCAAACAGTTTAGGACAAAAATGAGTTATTTATCTGATGCAGAGGATATAAGAGACCAAGAAATGTATAATATAATATCGCAAGGTGTGACCCGTGAAAAAATTATAAAGAGTCGCCCGCAACATTTCGAGAAATGGGATGACGTTGATTTTTATTCTCGGTTCCGGCTGTAGATACATTCGGCTTTGATGGTTTACGTTGCCGAAACATTCTGCAACAATCATTTTGGATTTGATATCCTTCCAGAAAAAAATCACAACAAACTGGTAAATAAAAAGATCTTCTTCTTTTCGCTGAGTTTTTAATCCACAATGGCAATTTTCCTTTAAAAAAATTCACAATTACCGCAGTGCTGACAACTTAAAAATTTTCATCCGCGGCTTAACTAAGCCTCAGCTAACTGAGTACTGTGAAACCGAGTAGGCTTAAGTTCTGGGCTTAAGCCATACCCGGGCTTAACTAAGCTCTGGCTTAAGCCTGGACTGTGAAACCGGCCATTAGAAATTCGAATAAATTCCACGGTATATGTGCTTTCAGTAGCCAAACTCCAACAGGTAAACGAACTAGTAAGAAATTATTTTACTGGTTAAAGGATTGGTCATCCATTGGTCTACTATCGGAGTGGTTATAGGCCCACACCCAGCGGGGGAATGCGTAACGATGGCACTGCATGTCGGATAAAAATATATCGGTGTCTCATCTTCCGTATATTGACATTAAAATCCCCGCCGACTATGATGTTAGTGAACCGTTGACTTAAAGGTGAAATAGCATTGGTAAACTCAAAGCGAGCATCACTAATAAATTGACCGGATCTCAACCTTACCTTAAGGTCGTGTCGTTCGTATGTATATCGTAATACAACAAACGCGAAAGGCGAAAGGCGAAAAGCTAAAGGCGAAAGACGACTGACAGTCCTTCTTCTTCTTTGTAAGTTATTACTAAATCCTTCGATCTTGGCACGGATACTACGAGTGTTAAGATGACAGATGTTTAGAACTTGGAATTTTGTTGTAAAATACATTTAACATTGATTTTATACTGTTCAATGAAATAGTACTCGCAAACAAAAATTTAATGACAAGCAACGACAATCAAGCAAGGCAGTTCATAAGGTAAGATAAATTTCGCCAACGACAGATGACCCAGACGCAGCAGTACACTAAGAAATGAAGTAATACTTATTAGAGGTTAATGAACAAAACTGAGTGCAAGAAAAAAAAGAGCGTAGCGATCCGTAAATATTACTAAATTAAATGCTAGAAAAAAAACAAAAAACCGAAAGAAGCAATTTAACTAAATCTGTTAAAAACAAATAAGGAGAACTACATAATTGTGCATGAAGAAAAAAAAAAGAAAAAGTTGAAAACATAAAATATCATGTCTGTGTGACTCGCTTCTGTAACGATGTATTCCAAAGCGTAAAGTGATGTGAATTTCATAGGCGATCATGGTTGCCAATTCATTTTTCTAAAATAGGCTAAATTCGACTAAACAGATTTTAAAAAACGGCTAAAAATCAGAAAATTCCAAATGACAATCACAATCGAACTGCCCCGTAATTTTGGTTGAAATAATATTAAAAACAAAAGCTTAAATTTTTAAATAAATTTATTTTACGTAAAAATTGAGATGTTGTTTCCCAACACAAACATAAAATAAGTCAATGTAAGGAGATTATGATATAAAAAGAAACATTTTTCAAAACAAAACAAACTTTGTGAAATATTATGGTAGACAAATCATGATGAGCTCATCAATGAGCTCCTCATGTGCAATCAGATGAACGTCCTGATGAAATTTTGTTCACGTTCGAATCAAAACCGGGTAAAAACATCATTTATTTATTTATTCACAGATAGTGTACATGAGACATTGCATCTCTTGCACTTATTTAGAAATGTATACTTTGCTTCTCTGTTATGCATTTTACAACATATTAGATGAGCACATCGATGATTACATAATGAGTGTCACGATGAGCTTAGTAATAAGCATGTCAATTAATGTTACGATGGGCTTATAAATTAACATGTATATCAATGACTGTCATGATGAGTTCATAAATAGGGATCACGATTAGTTTAGTACGTATTTTACGATTGATTTCATATATGTTTTCCGAATTCAAACTCCAGTTTCAAATGAAACGCAAAGGCGGAAAGATTTGTGCATATGTCCTGTTTAGTAGGTATATGGGCAACAGTCTTTCCCCGGAAGAACTAATGAAAAAAAAAAAAATTTAAAATCGAACAAAAATCATTTCAAACTTTCCTAGTAGAAATGTCATCTGACACGGTGATGATCACAAGAAAAGTATTTATTTATTGCTGGTTTGGTATGTATTTAGGAAGCAGTTTCATGATATATAATGAGGTCTTCGATGAGATTTATTGAATGCTCATCAGAAGGCTAATTGGGACTTAAGGAAATTTTTTATTTATTCTATCACACAATGATTGTATTTAGGGCGAAAATTTAAAGTCTTGGTTCGACTCATAAACAGGTCCCAAAAACATATGAAAATAGCTGAATGGAAAAATTTCTCTATTTTCCAATTTTCATTTTGTTTTGCGAGTCATTAAATTTTATTGTATGGGACCGGTTGATGAGTAGAACTGTTGTGCCCCCTGAATAATCGAATAAATGAATCCAATAATTAACCGCGATAAACTTTCTTTGAAATAAAGCGACACTCGAATTTCTTTTAACACATTATTATCTTAACAACTCAAACAATCCTAACCCAAACCGAACGGTAACTTGATATCGCGATAACTGATGATAAAAAACGGCACTCGTCAGACCAGTCATTGGTCTTTTATGCCCCAATATTCGGAAGTAAACTTTTACTCGTAACGCGGATGTAAACAAACGATAACAACCTTGTCATTTGTTCTACCGGTTGCACCACCTCAGTCGCTTAGTAGTAAACAATCGCTTTACATAACAATTACCATGCGAGGTTAAATATTATTGTAATCGTCAATTGCTCCACTAAGTGCTCATCGCAGCCAGCTGTTGGGCTAATCAGCAAAATAACCGACAGTTGCAGAACAATACCATGCGAGGTTATTGTTTAGCAATTGCTGATTATTTCGCTGTAATTCTTTTGGCTGTTGGAAGAATCTTCCGTATGTTGGGCCATCACAGAACCAAGATTTGAAATGCTGCACCCTAAATAAAGTAATTGTGTGATTTGTGCATGGAAACTGTTTGATAATAATTTCTATCTGTATCTGGAAGACAAAACAAAAGAGATTTTATATCTTTTGCCTTATCTTAAAATCCAGCTTGGTTGATTTTAGTCGCTATAAAGTTTTGAAATAAATTGTTCGGTGTTCCAAGTTTATTTCTGCCAGCTATCATCAAAATTGACTCCGAAATAAATTATGCTTGCGCTGTCGACATTTTAAGTCTTAAAAGGATCTAATTTTGTTTTTTTAATTATTTATTTTTACTTTTGAAAATAGTACCTTTTCATAATTTAATCTGATTTTTGTGAATATGCCAAAAAAAACCCTCTTTTTGAATTTGATAGCTATATTCGCACCACTATATTTTACATTTTTCAAAAGTTTTATTAATTACACAATACTTGGAATTTCAGTATTCTTTGTAAATCGGTCCATGCAGATATGGACGCTATCAACATCTTGTATTTGAGAGTGACCAGTCTCACAAAATTTTTGAATAATTTCTTCCACTCCCTGATATTTGAACATAAAATATTTCAAAGCTGTTGTCATAATTTTGTTCTTATTTTGAGGAACATACGAGTCGCTCCAAAGGATTATTCTTCTTGTTATAGGATTATAGCGATTGTCAAATCATTGCCGGATCCCCTACTTCAACATTCGTCGTGGACATTTTATTTACAATTGCTATGAAAATACCTTGAAACAAATTATAACTCTATATGTCGACACGTTCTCACACTGAAAGAATAATCATTTTTTCATTTTTACCCTTATAAATCAGGTCAAAGTATTCCTCTAATTTCAGATATCCAAATGTTTATTTACTCTTACCCAAAATGTTTGACTTTACCGCTACTAATTTTAGCTCCATTTGTCAAGCGGAATTGACAGTTAGAATTTTGTGATATATGTGACTTGAGTTTACTGCTATTAAATTTTCATCAAATAGAATTGACAGTTACTCATTGTAAAATTTTTAAGTAACACGAGTGAGAAATATTTGAGCTTACTGTTATTAAGTTTTGCTTTTCTTGTCGAATGGAATTGACAGTTACCTCGTTGTAAAATTTGTTAAATAATCCGAATAGGAAATATTCGACATTACTGTTATTAGATTGTGCCCCTCTTGTCACATGGAATTGACAGCTGAAATGTAAAATTTGTTAAATCTGGCGTAATTTATAATTTGTTAATTGTCAAAACTAGTTGCTTGCTGTTTATTGTTTCTAAATTCGTCAGGTTCTTGGCAGAATTATTTATACGCTACCACTTTCAGTGAAGCATACCGCCACCTGCATGCCCAGACTATTGGTTTCCATTATCAAACATCTTTTCTCTTGGCTCATGTTAAAACCCAATAGGTGTCGCGCGGAATTGTAGGGATTGGCTTGGAGTTTCATTATGGTTCAGTGCATAGTGCTAAGATCACACAGGACAGCAGATTGAAATGTCATGTTGGGAAAAGTGAACTGCCTTCTTTGAGAGGATCTTAAGGCTTCCCTATGGACGTTGCTGTGCGTTTGTTATTTTAGGTGGTCAATAACATTTGTAAGGAGCAATGGAGCTATCATCAATAAAATTTTAGTATTAGACAAGGTATGTCGAGTATGTTTAGCTGCCCATACAAATATGCGGCCACTTTTGGAGAAATGGTTGCTGGTATGCTAGTGAAGCCAGTGCAAGGGTGTCACTTGGAAACTCGGGTGAAGCGCCAGGCAAAATTTGTATGCGATATGCTCCTAAAAGTTAGGCTAAATGAGTGGTTTTGTGGCAACGTAGTTGTAAGCAACTGTTTTAAAGTTGATAGTGTCTAAAATATAGTCAATACTAACTACTTTTATACTAGCATTTATTTATTATAGTTGCTATCGTCTCTCATTTCTGATATAACTATAAGATTAGAATCTAGCAATCATATTTTATTTACCTCGTAATTAAATATATTCATTAATGGCATATTTTAATTACTAGGTAAATTAAAAAAATGGGCTCTAGAGCTTATTCTAATTGATAAAACTATTTTCAAAAACTTTGTAATTTTTTTTAAAAGGGATATAATAATTTCTTTTCGACTGCTAAATATAATTAAAAATCAATTAATATCACTTTGGGTTGAATTGATTTTTTTTCCTTTGGACTTTTTCAAAATTCTTAGATCATAGTTATCAATCAACTTCGTGGTCAGTCTGCGGATTACAAATAAAATTAAATTAGTATTCGAAAATTTTTAATTTATCTTGAAATTATATAATGAACACTTTTTACCTTATTGTGAAAAAGACTTCTGTACTTCAATTGTTATCGCCTGTAGTAGATGTTGTTCTCTTTTTCTTGAGAGTTATTTGCAACATAGAGCAGTAATGAGAGACCCATATTTTTTTATTTACTCCTATTAAACAAAAACTATTAAACGAATTTTAATTAAGTTATTAAATATGGTTACCAGTAGCTTCTTGATAGATGAATCATATAATATTTTGTAAAGATTTATTTCTTCTTTATTAAGTAGAGCATCAAAGGCTTTGTCTTCAAAACTGGAAAACTGATCCTTTTTCATATCTTTGTACTATAAGAATTATCTATTTTTCCCACGAACACACACTTGCTAGAATCTGTCAAAGATGCAGAATAGAAGAATGTATAAGAAATATTATTTTTAATGATTCTAAATTAAATCATAAATACAAGAGGAAAAACAACCGCCTCGTCCGTGGTTTGAAACCGGGACTTTCCGATTGCCGCGCGACTGCTCTTACCACTGAGTCAACGAGACATGATTTTCCATCTTGCATTTCATAATTTGTACTTAGCATACTAAGCCACGTTTTGCTTTCAGCTGGCATTAACCAGTAACGATGAAAGCGTACAAATAAATTGTAAATTCAAAATTTTATTTATTTTCCCTGCGGACGGGTAATTCCTGTTATGAAATGCTGATGGATCGAAATTTCTGCATTTTTCCCAAAACTTTCGTTTAAATTTTATGACTGCTACATATTAGAAAATAAATGAAATCTGACATCGTTAACGTTGTTAATCTGTCGATCTCCATCTATATGGCAGACTAACCTTTCCAAGGTGACAAATGCACTCTCCAGAAATTCTTCATCATCGGTGGTAATATTTTGGAATGCAAACTGATAATCTTCTAATTCTTCTAGCAATTTTAAATGCCTCAATTTCCCTTTGCGATAAAAAGCTGGAGTGTAATCACAACCTGTCATGGCGTAGAAGCTTGGTAAAGCTCTACATACGGAAGAATCCAGAGTTCTGTACAGATCCCTGACGTTGATGTAGCGTTCATGATTACCCACGGCCATGTTGATTGATTCAAAGTTTTAAGGAAGCATTAAAATTATCCTTGTTACCAAGGAGTATAATTATTTTTATATATTATTAAGGCAAGCTCAGGGGATACCCTATGATGCAAAGCACAGCATGCTAGGGAAAGTATTAGGGGATATAAGGAGAGTGGCGGAGATGACGATGTATGTCGCCCTTAAACTTCCGCAGATTGTATGCCGGAGGAAAAACGGAAGATGGTAAACTGTTCCACATTCGCACTGTTCGGGATAAAAAAGCATCACGGAATTTTACTGTACATCCGAAAGTAATTTGAAAGGTAAAAGGATGTCCACGGTTTACAGCGGCGAGAATTGCGTGCATGAATCTATCTACAAGGGATTATACTAGATATTTCACCAGAGCATTGACCATGCATGAAGCGATAAAGGAGCGAAATGCAACCAACATTGCGGCGGTGCTCGAGTGAATCGATATGACAAGTTATTGCCATATCACAAATGAGGCCATATATGGGATTGTATTCCATTCTAGGTCTAATGAAATATTTTTTACACCTTTTCAGAAATCCAAAAATGTCTATGCTTCTTTGGCAATAGAGAAGATGTGATCTGTCTAGTTTAACTTACTGGAAATATTAATGCCAACAATGCTTAGTGACGCTGTATCATGAATCAGTGCTCCATAAAAAAAACGGGAGTGGTTAAGTTATGGTTTTGTTTTAATGAAATGAGACAGCTTTGGGTCTTAGATACATTGAAATCGATTGGATTGAAAGTAAGGGAAAGCTGATCATTAGTGAAGATTCAGAAGAGAGTTGGAGAGATAACAGAGCATTGAGGCTCACCGGCATTTATGGGATCAGGTTCAGATGTAACGCCATCTAATACAACATGTACTTACCATTAGATAGTACGCTTTCAATCCATAATAGAAGAGGAGGGCAGAGACCTAGTACTTTAAGTTTAGCTAAAAAGCTGGATGCCAGACTCTATCGAAAGCATTTGAAATATCTAGGGCCACATATTTTGGGCTCACAAAAATTGTGAAGACTCCGGTTCCAACGTTCCGTAAGAAAGGTCAGCAAGTCTCCGGATGAGCGTCCAGCTCGGAAGCCATATTGGCGATCATTCATGAGATGATTAGCTTCTAGATACTTCATTAATTTAGAGTTAATGATAGATTCGAAAATCTTTGAAAGAATCGAAGTGATTGCAACTGGTCAATAATTTTAGGGATCGCTACCCTCTCCTTTCTTGGGAATAGGCTGAACGTGAGCTAGCTTCCAAGTATTTGGAAATTTTCCTGTCGAATAAGACAATTAAAATAGTTTGCACAGAGGTTTAGCCAAGCATGTGGCACAGCTTTTAATTAATAGGGGCAAAAACCATCAGGGCCTGCGGCTTTGTAGACGTTAATCCCTTTAAGGACCTTAAACACATCTGGTGTATTTTTCAATTAAACTTCGCGGGTACTATGAAATCATAAATTTTTTGTGTGGATTGGTAGGACTGCAGAAGGCCTTTGGTAATGATACTATGTCGCAAAAAAATGTTTACAAGTGGTATAAAAATGTCAATGAAGGTCGAGAACGAGTTCAAGATGAACAGCGCCCCGAACGACTATCAACATCTTCCGATGAAAGCAACATCATATAAATCAAAGATTTGGTGCTCGAAAATCATCGATTGACAATTAAAGACCTTGTAAAGGGTTATCCACTACAAATTTAAAAATAAGGAAATATCTAATGAAATTTTAAATAGTATAATTTATATCGCTTGCGAATTCATACCCTCACAATCATCGCTACATGTTTCTTAATCAAGTCCCTATATGGCCGCCCTGCTTCCAAAATAATTAAAATGTTTTGTTAGTATTTATTCAACCTTTTAAGTAGTTATAGCAAAAAAATATGTTAGTATATTTAAGTAATTTTTATTTTTATTCCTTATCTTGACTGCGGGTCCCTTGAGGGAATCCTGGAAGTCCCGCCAATAAGTTAGTCCAGAGCAGATGGGAAGTCTTCACTTCGTGTCTTCGTGATTTTCTCCTTATGTTTTTGCAGGCAGTAATAGAAATCTCGGAATCTCGTGCGTCGTTTAGTTGTTTTAATACAGGTGCCTGAATATTTTTTGGTTGCACATTTAGTCGGATGAAAACTGATCACCCTTTTCTGTGTTCACCTGCCAAACTTTTCTAGATCTGCAAAAGAGGGAAAAAATACGTCTTTACTTCTTGACGTCTGTCTCCGAAGTCGTGCGATTTTTCTGACATCTGTTTTTGGTTCAGTGGCGCTGCCAGGGTTTTTTAGCCAGTGTTTACCCTGGGTTCGCGTTAGGCATTTTGCCTTATTATTATTTTGTTAAGTTGTTGTTTTATATTTTAGTTTTGCATGTTTTATTTATTCATTTTATGTTTGTTTAGTTATTTCTATTACTAGTGTACAAAGTAAATATTAGTAGAGGCTGTGAATTCGGATATACAGGGTAATTCAGATCAAGATACCTTCCGGTATACCACGTGATCCCTTTAGAAACCTTCCTTTAGGAGTTGTGTTCAGTTGAATATTTCGCCAATATTCGTGAGAATAAATGAGTATAAGTTTAGAACCACCCTATAGATTTTGGATATTGTTGGCTTATTAAATAGCCAAGAATAGTAGCTGCTGAAAAGTGTATTACTCTGTATTTTTTAATTAAACATCTTTAAATTATTCTCAAATATTTCCAAAATTTTGATTTTTTATGCACAAATTTCATAAATACCGTTATTTATTTCAAAAACATTTGTGTGTAAAAAAATCAAAATTTTGGAAATATTTGAGAATAATTTAAAGAAGCTTAATTAAAAAATACAGAGTAATACACTTTTCGCTACCATTCTTGGCTATTTAATAAGCCAACAATATCCAAAATCTATAGAGTGGTTCAAAACATATACTCATTACTTCTCACGAATATTGGCGAAATCTTCAACTGACCACAACTCCTAAACGAAAGTTTCTAAGGGGGGATATGTGGAACAATTTTTTGATCATCTTAACTCAAGGAATCGCATGGTATATCGGAAGGTATCTTGATCTGAATCACTCTGTACATATGATTTTATTAATGTAATTTAACAATGCAAATTTATTTGTATATATTCATCACTTATTTCATATTAGCTCATTTCTGCCAACCTCTCAATCTTGCTGATGCCGTGGGTATTTAATTTAGAACAACCCAAGCTATTTTAAAAGATGTTTTGCACCTCAGACACGTCACATCAAGATTGATTCTTAAAACATTAAATTTTTTAGAAAAACACAAAAACACATCGCGTTGACATCAGTCAAACAATGATTTCTAACTACTAATATGTCTTGAAATGCATTATTACAGGAGATGTGACTTAAATTTATGCACATGACCCAGATATCGTGCAAAAGGTGAACCATCACCGAAAAACTCTCGCCAAAGTAGCTCAAGAACAAAGGTCATCATGACAGCTTTCTTCGATTATCGCGGTGTTGTGCATTATGGATTTCTTCGGCCAGGCCAAACTGCTAACAAGGAATATTATTTGAGTGTTATACGTTATGGGCATAGAATTCCTGGATTTTGCACCACGATAATGCACCGTCCCAAACTGCATTGGTTCTTTGAGCACATTTTGTCAAAAACTCCTCCCATGTCGTTTCACAACCACCGTTTTCACCTGATTTAGACCGTGCGAATTCTGCTTGTTCCACAAACTCAAAGATCGCTCCAGGGATATCCTTTCGACTCGATTGAGGAGATAAAACCCGAATCGAAGAAAATGTTGAAGGCCATCCCGGAAAAAAAGATTGATTTGGAAGCATAAATAAGGGATTTTCATTTTATAAACAAATTCACCTTATTTTTTGATCACATAGTAAAAATATGTAATCCGTTAAATTCTTTTGCATTTTGGATAGAAATAAAAGAAAATTGAATTACTTCGTACTTACGAATCGGCCATTCGAAACGAGAACAAGTATTTTCAAGAATTGTTTTAAAAGATTAATATGTATTTTTTATAAATATCTAAGCCTAACCAGTAAGAAAGTGAGCTGAAAGTGCAGTGTTTTATTTTAAATTAGAAGAAACTAAAAATTTAAGATTAGACAGAAAAGTTTACAAGCCCAATACCATTTCATCCTTAGAGCAGAAACAAAATAATAATAAAAATAATCTGCTTCAAACTCTAAAATCCCTATGACCGATTTGGGATGACATACCAGAAGCAGGGCCGGAGCAGAAACAGAGCAGCTAGCAACTTAATTCCGCTGCCAGGTCCGGCATACTATTCTATTGTCTAACAATTTTTATCTACGTAGACAAGCAATCATTTACTGGACAATTTCTCAGCAGCTGAATTGTTTTTCTTATCCTACTAGGTAGGTATATGAAATAGATACCTACTAAGTACAGTTAGTTTTGTTTTCATATCGTAAAGCAATTTAGAGATATGGAAAGTCAATTCGCCAGAAAATTTGTCTATAATTTTGATTACGGCATAAAATTTAATTGAATTTTAAAATTCTTAATTATTTTGCTTATTGCCTAGTTTTGGCCTTCATTCTATTCCCGGAACGTCAATAAAGTTTTCAAAATATTAAAATACCAGTAGCATTCATTTACTTCAATTAAGCACATCTTTAAATGGATTATAAAGAAATCAACAGTTGCAGGAGTACATACAATAGAGAACCAGCCATGGTATGAGCGAACATAGTGGACGCGAATTTAAACTGACCACTGGAAATGGCCGCCCATGAAGTTAACAGATTCTGCAATCCGAAACTCAATTTGCATAAAAACCATTACATAGCTACCCTAACACTATAAAGTAATATAACGCCCAGTCAACATCCTCTGTCCGGAGGTGGAATAATCCTGGTCCCAAAAACAGCACAGACCCTTGAAAATCTGTAAAATAGAAGTGAAAATACGAGTCCTCCCATTTGGGTGAATATAATTTTTTAAGCTTAGTCTGGCTGTGTATCACTTCTCGGCTGATTGTACTCTCAAGCATGCAAGTCAACCCTTGCACAAAAAACCGGGTGGCATCCAGGGAAAGATATATGGCGGGAAAATTCATCCACAAAAAAAAAAAAAAAAGTAAACAAAACGAAAGGAAAAAATTTATTTCGCTTCTGTGTTATTTTGAATCTGCTGAATGTCGGCGGACGGCGATAGAGCCACATAAAGAATGGCGCTATGCTGGCAACCCAACAGCCACAGCCGGAGCTCCAGGCTGTGGTGGCGTGGAAGGTATTTTGAAATAAGTTAGTCGAGAATGAAAAATAATTGCATTCAACATGTGAACTCCCGGCATGCATCCTCGCGGATTCGAAGCCTGCTTCCTACCCCATTTGAATTTAGGTCGTTGAATTAAAATTGAATTTGATTTTTTCCTGTTTCGCTTTGTTGTGATTTGTTCGAATCAATAAATGTTAGTTATTGAATTTGCAGTCTATGTTTATTAGCTGACATTTTTAGAATATTTAACCACGCCTGTCTCACCCTCTAAACTTCACGCCTAATCTGTCACTTTTTTAACCCCAATACTAGAACACCTATCAAGGCACTCAATGGCAATTTGTGAGCATGGAACGAAACCCTGCATCACTTTGTCTGATGTCTCCCTATTCGGATATGTAGCACTAGAACACAACAGTAGCACCCCATCACCACCCTTCTGACAATTGGACAAACACAATAATGACAGTAATCACGTTACAAATGCCAAATGTTTGGTGGCGAGTTTGTTGAAAATACATAAAAATCACATCTGTCAAAAATAACTTAAAGACTTTTTCGACTGGTGGCACTCTTTCTTAATAATTCCATGACAGAGGGAGGAAAATTCATGAGTCACGTTCGAAAGGTTGACTACATTACTATACTTTCACAGAGTTGCTCAATATCGGAACGTTCCGGAGAAAAAGAACCGTTTATGTATAAGCGAAGAGGTCACCAGGGATTGGCAGGAAATCAATTTGGTGTCATCAAGAGCTTCTTCCTGGCTTGGGGATATATGATATAAACCTTTTGTTAAGGAACATACATTGTCCACCCTGTTGGTAGGAATATCCTGTCAGAAATTTTTGTGAGATCGTTAAGTGTTTAATTAGCCTCTCGGTTAAAGCATGTCCTTTTTGATTAAGTCGACGGAATTGATTTCATCCAAGAACGGGCGATCCTTTGAATTCTGCGGTATGAGGCTTATAATGACTTTAGCTTTTTGCCAATCATGCAATGCTTATGTCCCTTTTTCCACATAAACGTCAGACGGACCCAAGAATAGGATTGTGTATCCATGACAGGGCTAAACGTGATAAGAATTTGACAAGAAATTTCTTGATATCCTTTGTATTCTGTAGTGAGATTGAGGGTAAAGCACTCTAGTGACTACTAAAATAATTTAGACGGTTTCTGGGTAAACGCCTGTTGGGCATTTAAGCCAAAGGAAGTATGGTAGTAAATTTTCAAGTAGATTACATATATACTTACATGCACGTGTGTAATGTATGTATGTAAGTATTTCACTGACCATCAGAATGTATAAAGACTTCCCGTTTTCCGGTAATGAAATTGTCCTTTAACTGTGTGTAGTAAGTAGGTATACGTTTGAAAAATTATGGACCAGTATACATAAAGCTTAATAATTTTGGATATATTTAAGCTTAGGAAAAGTTAAATATGTAGCCAAAGATGTCGGATAAATCCAAATCAAAATTCTAAGAATTTAATCCTAAGTTCTTTTTCCTTGGTTTTTTTTCTATACTGTATTTTTGCATGTAGATGAACAATAATTTCCCTTTATTAGCAGGTGGATCTAATCCAGTATGGCAATCTTCTATACCAGATAAATTATTTAGGTTTCTTCCACAGGAACATTTTATCCAAAATTAATTGGCAATTAAACACTTATAATTGATTCTTGCAAAAGTACCTACATAATATAAAAGAAATAAAAAGTAAAGTAATTATGTATTATGAGAGATAATAAACTTTTTAACATCACCGACACTGC
The DNA here is from genome assembly GCA_963924295.1 of Dioctria rufipes. NCBI lineage: Eukaryota > Metazoa > Arthropoda > Insecta > Diptera > Asilidae > Dioctria > Dioctria rufipes. Next base: position 65,578,207 of record OZ002744.1, on the reverse strand, counting down.
ATTTCTAATGATTTGAAAAAAGTAAATGTCTTTTCTTTCAAATTGCACAAGCATTAGAGTGAGGTTAATTGCAAATTCTCTGAACTATACAGGTTTACCTGTATTTTTGTGATGAAAAATGATAATATAAACTTTACAAATTTATAACTTTAAGAAATCTTTGGTGAAACTGAAAATTGAAGTTTGATTTTTCGGAGACAATATTTTTTCCATTTTTTCGAAGACAGTAAAACATTCTCAGTTCTGCTTAAAAAAAAAAAAAACGAAATATTCCTTAACGGCAGAAGTTACTAAAAACGGGATTCTTTTAGACATGTTGGAAGTTTTTTTCTCAAAGGTTAAAGTATATAGGTCCATCTGTTTAACCATCGTAAAAAATAATTGACAAACTAGTTCACTTTGGGTTAATACACGACGTAAGATTATATTCATTATTTTTACCAAATTAGCATATATTACATATTTTAGTTCATCTCATTATAAACTCAACATTAGAAATGAAAGAAAGCTTTTCAAAGAGCATAAATTAAAAATCAAGAAGACTGGTTAATAAATAGCAATTGAAGATGAGTATTTCAGTGTAGCTGCAATCAGCTTGAAGCAGAGCTGGGCAATACTTAAGTACTACTTAAAGTACATTTTCGTTACTTAAGACTTATTACTCAATACTTTTAAAATTCCCCTACTTAGTACTTGAACATAAGTATTTGCTTCTATTTACTTGTACTTAAGACTTAGTTTTGTACTTAAGTACAAAGATTTTTACTTAGATATTTCTAAGTCTATTAAGTACCTACAAATATCTAACTCTTCGTAGAAAAGCAAATACAATCTCTAGCGCAACTCCTTTTTTTTTTAGTTTTAAGGCACGCAAAGAACTGTGAAAGAATGTGCAGCACTCACGCGTGAAGGAAGAACCTTAGACAAACTAATAACATACATACAAGACTGGGCAAGTAGAACAAAATCCAGTAACGTCTCGCTCGAATATAAAATCAACGATGCCTCGACCTGATGTAGGGAAGGCCTCAATTTTTTCTTAGAAATTTACTGGAATTTTTTTCCTTAAAATTGTTATGCATTATTGGAAGCTGGTGCAAGGAGAGGTGAAAGTTTCTACTTGCAGCACCAAAAACTGTGAAAGACTATAAATAGTAGCCACTGGTTACTATACATACTATAGCTTTCGAAAGGTATTGATTTATTAATATCTATTAACTGAACTCGATAAACTTCACTGCCAACGTACAAAGATTCTAATAAAAAGTAATTCAAAAAGTACTCAGTACTTTTTATAGACTTAGTACTTAGTTACAACAAGTACTTTTCGTACATGCGGTACTTGTCCTTACGCTGAAGTACTCATGCGTTCGGTAGTTGTACGTGTACTTAAATACTTTTTCTTTGGTACTTACCCAGCTCTGATTTGAAGTCATCATAACATGAACAAAGCGATAATTCTTCGCCTCGCCATGCACTATGTGTTTGGACATTTGGACAGCGGAATGGAAGACTAGATATATAGCTAACTGGATGACCTTGAAACCAATGAAAAATACTGGCCACGCTAGAAAAAATAGCAAATAAATGTGGTAAAAACTACACTAGATCAAATTTAGAAACCATTGGTAACGTTCTTAGACCGACAAAGGCAAAACTGGCTACCAGCTAAATGATTTTCGCAATATCACTAAAGACTTAACTAATCCAAATAAGGCAAAAAATACTGTAGCGTCCCAAAGAAATGTAACACAAGCTTAGTTTAATTCACTTATCACTTATCCCGACCGCTTTATAATTGAAACTCTAACTCTTATTCCTTTAACTTATTGGATACCTACCTACCACTATTTAATTGTGAAACCCGAACTGACCACACCAATTCAGTTGTGCATCTCAAACATTTGTACACGGAAATCGGAAGTAGAACATGACCCTCAACATAAGTAATTATGATGGGGTAATATTCTACAACCGATGAGGAAAACTACTGACCAATGTCACTAATAGCAAGCAGCTGTGATGTTGTAAACTAAACGGGCAGTAACCGTGCATGCTTAGTCACTACCGCGCTGATGTAAACAAACATCACATTAATCAGCAATAATCGGGTACTTTAGTATACGTAGTAATGTGTTCTGCTATTTTTTGCTCCTTTACTACCGACACTTCTGCTAGCTTCTTGCTTTTCCTCTGGGAAAATCTAGTTTCCGGAGAAAATACATAGATCCGGTGTGTTGATTTAAGGTATTCAATCAAAAGCTGTTGAACTCACATTTTTTTTTGTTTTAATTAATTTAATTTACATATACCTTAATGAAATTATAGCTGGCCTGACTGAAAAAATGTGTCGGGTATAATTAAAACGTGAGACTCCAATAATTAATTATTTTTATTGAATTAGCGACAATTTTAATACAAGGTTATATACTACTGATAGCGAATTAAATAACTACCCAGATTAAACCCTAGTTACTGAATGGCAAAGAACTACTTGTCATATCATTTTCCATTGACCTCTACTTTGTTCAAGTTCAAGTTGCATCCCATTCACTCCACTAGGTACCGACAACCCGCCTCTCCTCCAGCCGAGATCAACTCTCTGTCCTAAATTGATCGATAACGATAAAGCGATACAACTGATGTATGAGTTCGATAGCATTTTTTCTGCTTATTATTAATCTTGATAATGCTCTAACTTACCCACGAAAATGTAATAATATAGAGCAGCGGCGTTGACTTCGATCATTCAATTAATTTACAAGAGTAGTTGGATATGTTTTGCAAATGCATGTAGTAAGTTCATAAATATCTCAGCTACTTTTGGTTTTCTAATACGTAAACATAGATATTATATTAGCGTTCTGATAAGAATATTATAACAATAAGTCTCTTGTATTTTATAGTAATGATATTAATTGAGTCAAAAGCCCTTTATCGCAGAGTTTTAAGACAAGTAGGCTATCTGTATGTTAGAACCCAACATCAACTATGCAACAGGTACATACGTAGTTACTTTTTTATAGTTGCAGTAGTAACTAACTATAGCTACAATGATAAAATTCTAATAGTATTCAAAGTTGTTACTTGTTGTTGTCTGTTGTCTAAACACTGACAATTTTTCTTCTAAACTACACGTCTTTACATATTTTTTGTTTGTTTGTTTTATAATTACACTCTTTCTGTTTCTCTTCTACTATATATTGATCTTTTTCCAACCGCCTCTATGTAATATGCATATTCTTATGTCTTTTACAAGTTACGAATTTTCTTTAATTATTCACATTTTTCTTCGTTTAGTTTGCTACACAATATAAATTTTTCAGTTAAATACTTCATAATCATAATTTACTCAAATTTAGTTCTATTTCAACAAATTACACTGTTAATTAGTATAATTCTAGTATTAGTACCTACTATATTTTTTTCCATCTATAACAAAACAATCAAAGCTTTCTTCCATTTTTTTTCTATTGTTACGTATAAGACGCAACTATATTCAATTATACATATTGTTGCAAAATTTTACAATTCTTATGTGTATAGAAATTTTTTCCCAGACCACCTTGCCGAGCGGTCGCCAGGTCGCCAGGTTATATATTTATTTATGTTTCTCAAATGAACCTTTATTATTTGTGAACCGGCGTGCTCAATGCGAATTCCTCTGCTGACAATCCTAGTTGAAAAAGACAGGATCTGCCCGGATAGTATCATAAACAACGATCAACGTCTTCGGTTTTAGTGGAATTCCTCGATGGTTTTAATAAACTTCTCCTCTCACCAATAAAACGACACATTTTCCAGGGAATTAGTCCGTTTTTATTCAATTACCTTATGCTTTTTTTTATGGATTTTTATCGTAATCAAAACTTACTAAGCCGAGCGTGAGCATCTGACAGATCGGCCAAAATTCATTCTGGCCCTCTTACCTTTTACGAACCTTACTTAGAGACATCTATTCTTCAGTTTTATATTTATTTAAGGCTTTATTTTAATTTTCTTAGTTTTTCTTAGTTTTACAAGTTTCATCTATTCCTACCTTTACATTATGTCACACAGAATTATTTTAATTGTTCTTAATTTCTTACCAATTTCAATCTATTCTAAATGAACACCATTTTCCAAAAAAAAACTTCTTTTAATTGCTTTTAATTTTTTACAAGCTGTTTTATCTGTTTTTAAGTTTACTTTATGTCAAAAAATTCATTTTAATAGTTTTCAATTTCTTATACAATTTTTTATCGTTATTTATTCTGTCTATTTCCCCTATCTGGTAACGGGTTCATTTAATCTTAATATTTCTCAAAACTTTTATTTAATTTTAATTTTCTATATCTGTCAAACGTTTTCTATAATCTTAATACCAGCCAAAGATTTCATTTCATTTTCTAGTATAATAAATATTAACTTAATTACTGTCTTCTGTTTTCTATAGATGCCAAAATTTTATTTGTTTATACATTTAATACAGGTTCAGACTGCTAATTGACTTTCATTATTCACTTCAGGTCATCAATATTCATTCTTTCTATTTAAGATATGTCAATGTAGTCCTTTGCAAAATTATAACAATTCCACATTTAGGCACAAGTCCCCCGAAATGCTCATGCTTCGTTCTGCTGCGTGTAGGTTGGTCCTTTCTAAAATTGGTTTGAGCGATTCATTTGGAGTGGACTAGGTGCCGCTCGAAATTGTAAGAATCGTTTTGGGGTTTCACTATGGCTCAGTTACTATCTCTGACAGATCAGCTGGCTAAAGTGTCAATTCCAATTCTGTCATTTGTTTGTGTAAGCTGCAGTTGTTTTCGGAATCGCATGGCTAATTGTTTAATTTTTGCAGTGGGTAGATTTGCTACGGATACAATTTTCGATTAGTGAAACTATTTTTAATGGGAATGTTGGGGACAACTGACTTCTACACAAAGTGTTTTTCCTCAGTTAGTGCAACCTACAAAAACATTACGATTGAGAGGAAGTATGGTGAAATTGTCTTTGTACAGAATGTTTCGCTAATTTTCACTTGAATGCCTTCACTCCACTAGTAGACAATCTAGAAGATAAGGGTGGTGAATAGTGGCAAATTGTTGATGATGTTTATGGAGTTAAAATTCGTTGTCTCTCGCTAACAAGCGATCAATTAGCTCGCTGGTTTTCTCCTGAACTTCTTGCTCGGGATTCCGTTGGTAGATGGGCATCATTGAATAGGAGAGGTCAGGCCCTAGGTATGGAAAAACCCGTCGCCTGTGCTGAAAAGGTGCGGGGTAAGTCGTTCTGTTACAATATAACAACTATAACAATTATGCGTTGAAATTTATACCTTTTCTAATCACAAAACTTACAACAATTACTAATTTTTATCTCTTCCTACAAGTCGCTTAAACCTACCTATTTACAATAATGTCTAATGTCATATTTCCCTAACACTGCTGCATACTGTAGCGGCTACTTCAGCTTCAGAGTGCGCGTGTCTTCGCTTAACCTCACTGCTCACTGGTTTTTGACTCATCGCGGGTGAACCAAACTCCTGCTTTTATCAGTTGGCCGCTAATACTTAATGACTGCAGGCAGTTGTCTTGGCTCATATGAACCATATCCGTGGGTTAGACTATGTCTTTTATTACCTGGTGGGGCTCTCATCTTCGGAAGTTCTATAACGTATTTCCAATAGGGAAATTTCGGGTAAAGGGAACTGTCACAGTTTAATGTTGAGCTTTTTGCTTATAATGCACATTCTTTACTTCAAACATGCTGAACCTCTCTATATGCGTTTATTCAATCTGAAATTTGAATCTTTAACTTTTTGTTTTCTTTTTTATATTATTTTCATATGCATGATGGAGTTCTCCCAATTACATATATTCCCCATACATAAAAAAAATACACTGTTCTATTGAAATTCTTGTAATACTTCATAAATTTGCATAGCATTCTCCATGTTTCCTAGTTCGCTTAACTTACTCGGCTATCTGTATTAAATTTGGCGTCATGTAACTTTAACTTCAATCTTCAACTATATATTTGAGACACAATTAAATCTTGCAAACAAATTTAACTCTTTTTAATTTTTTTAATTCTTAATTTTAATTTTTAATTTTCTTTTAATGATTTTTTCTATCTGATTATATATTTTTAACATTTCCTCTTTTCTGCTTTTTTGTCTTTGTTTTATTTGTTTTTTTTTTTCTTTTTTTTTATTATTCTTCTTTCTTCACCCTTTTGTGTGGTTTATTACATTTTGTTATTTTCTTTTTACCACTTAATTTCTTTTAAATAGGTAACCCCTCCCATTTTTTCCTCAAATATATTTTATCTTTACTTTGTCCCTTTCCCTCTTCTGTTATAAATATTAGGTTTTCTTTCCGATTCCTCTTTTTCTTTATTGAGTTCGATTCTCTAATTTTTTTCTTTAAGATCGTTATCTTTTATTCATATACATTTACCGGAATTGTAGTATTGGATCAATTTCCCATGAACACTAGACTATGTTTATTTCTCCTTCCATATCCTTTCTTGGCCTGTAAATCTCGTAAGCTATGTTGCTTAAATTTTGAAAAATCCGGCCCAAAGTTCTTACAAAATCTCTCTGGAACGTCCACAATCATTGGAGGCACATTAGATATGGTAACTTGCGATTGCGCAGATGTAGAGGGCTTAGAAGTTGTCGTTGGCAAATTTTTTCGTTGACGGTGGATAATTTCGCCAACCTGGTTCGACCTGGTTAAATTTTCTTGTGCTTAGTTCTTTCTTAATCGATAGAGACGAATTCGCTGCTGTACATCTGAAAGTATTTTGGTTAGTGGCAAATGTGATTTAATGCAGTTTTTACTATTTGTCGTCTTTTCGATTGCGGCATTTTCAATGTTCATCATCATAAAAAATTTATTTCTAGTATAGTTCTAATGTATTGTTTATAAGACATCGGATTATATGCATTTGCATGTTTGCATATGCAATTGCATATAATTGCATTTTTGCAACGTTATTGCATATTATTGTACTTTCTCGTTTATAGTGCATAATTCGGCATAAAAAGTTGCGTTTATCAATTTCAAATGCGGTAGATAGTAGGCGAGAAAGATGTTAGATGAAGTTTGTTTGTTTTGTTCGGTGGTGTAGTTGCAGCGGGAGCTCCATCAGCGTAACGTGTAATCGACCGTGCTTTGTCGACATCGTCTATTAGGTTAAGACTACCTAGTCCTGTTTATTGTTGCATTTACTAGTGTGTTCGGTACGTTCATTATCGCGTGAATTAAAAAGTTCCCTATCTTGTTTTTATTGTATTCACTGTTGTGTGTTCTGTGCGCTTACTATCCCGTACTCGTTCACGAAAATGCCACCCATTAAAAAGAATTGTCAGACATTAATGGAAAGTTGGATTAAAGGTTACCCAGGCCAATTTACAACTGATGGTGCAGTAATATACTGTAAAGTTTGTAGCAAGAGTATTACGTCTTCGAAGAAGTATCAGATTAACCAACACGTAAATACGGCTTCTCATATAAGTAAGAATTTTTATCAATTAAAGTGAGAAGAATTTTTATCAATTCAATTTTTCTCATATAGGAGCAAGAAATAAGTTCTCGACCAGTCGTCAACAACTCCTGATGCAAATCACTTCTTCTACTTCGCCGTCGTCACAGAATACTGAATTTTGTAAAGATTTGTGTGAGTTATTTGCCGGTTGCAATATTCCATTTCATCAACTCAATAACGATGTATTCAGAAAATTCTTGAAGAAGTATTGTCCCAATCAAGTAATCCCAGAAGAATCAACGATCCGTAAAAACTACCTGCCAGCTATTTATGAAGACGATTTAGCAGAAATTCGGGCTGATATTTTAAACAATTTTGTGTGGATATCAACTGATGAAACTACAGATTCATGCGGACGGGACGATATATAGCCAATTTGATAATTGGAAAATTAACAACTGAACCTTCTACTCCACACTTGATTGCCTGTAAGATCCTAGAGAAAACAAACCATTCAACTATTGCTCGATTCGTAAATGATTCCATAAAATCAACTTCCGAATTTGCCACTACCTCCGGAGCCTGTAATAACGCGATGGGGTACCTGGTTGAACGCAGCACTGTTCATTTTGAGGCCATAAGAGGAGTAGTCGGTCAATTTAACGGTTCCGATGCACTGGCCATTGCATCATGTCAGCAAGCATTTGAAGACCCTTTAATAAGGAAAAATATAGCAGTCATTAAAACGCACTTCAGTGAAATACCCGAAGTAATTGAAAAGCTAGAGACCAAAAATCTTCCTCTTTGTAATTCAATTGCAATAATAGAAAAAATGGTGGATCTAATCCATACATTTCCGAACACATTTTCATTAAAACTCCAAAATAAGTTATACACTGTTCTTGCCAAAAATCCGGGTTTTGAAGCAATTAAACAAATAAATGTTTACATTAATAGAGCAGGTCAAAGCTTACTTGAGGTGATTTCTGCGGACATGGCGCAAAATTTTAAATTTTGCCCTGTTACATCGGTAGACGTAGAACGATCATTTTCGGCCTACAAATTAATATTAAGTGACAAACGTCACGAATTTCAAATTGAAAATTTAGAGAAGTAGGTATATTGTAATATACTGCCATAAAAACTATAACTGATTTTTAATTCTTGTGTGTTTTGTTGATTTTGAATATTATTATTTATTGGATTAAATTATTTTCTAGATTTAACTTGTATATTGATTTAAACATTCAAAAAATGATCTCTAACAAAGTTTTCCCTTTTTTGATAGTGCATATTTTGTGCATATTTCGGCTTTTTTTTGTGCATATTTGCATGCATATTTTAGTAGTTTGATAGTGCATATAATCCGATGTACACTAATACGATAGCTAATACTCTTAGCTATCAAATAAAGTTTAATTCATACAAATCCATCCACTGGTTCGGACGCTGCATCAGATAACAATGAAGACTGAATGGGTCCGCGCGAGAGAGTGAGCTTAGAGGTAATCCACGAGCAATGCCGAACTTTTGCGTAAGCAAACTATTCTTTTTCCTGTGTGCCCAACCTTGTAGGGGAGTCCAACTGGTATACATGGAGGATATACGACAACCACCATTAAAAAAAAAGTTTAGTTCACTTTATTGTTCCTGCATACAGGAACATATTGGTTAATACCAATAGACAGAGCAGGCCGCCGAATTCTCAATTAATTCAGTAAAAGGAAATGAGATCGAACTCGCACTATCTAACAGGGACGAATTAAGAGTTACCGTTTTCAACGTCATTATCAAGTTGATTGAAGAACTACGCAGACGTGGTTCTGCTTACGAGAACTTCAATAAAAAGTTTGACTTTGTCACCAAGCTACATAGCAATCTCAAGATATCCGGGAAGGCGCACGGAACTTGAAAGGCTTTTATCTAGAAAACTTAGAAAACGGGTGTCAGAAAACGAAGAAGTTTTTCGGACAGTTGTATAAATATGGAAATAGCTCTCCGAATATTTTTGTGTACACTAGGGTCAAACTGTTCGGCAGAACGGTCATTTTTAACGCTAAAACGAGCGAAGACCTATTACAAATCCACCACAGAGGAGATCAGGCTTAATTCACTATCTCTGCAAAACATAGTGTCAGAAATAATGCAGTCTGTGGACTATAGTGAAGCTATCCGATTTTTTTTTTTTTTTTTTTTTTTTAAAAAGGGGCCCTGACTCTGTTAACCGCCTGGGAGTCCTGGGTTTTCATTTTCGGGCTTGCTTGCGAGCATCTGCATGCGCTGCAGTTAAGTTGGGGGAGGGGACGAGTGTAGTGTGAATTCGTATTTCTTTTATATTCATATCTTACAAATTTTCGCCAAACGATCTTCTCGAAAGAACATATTTTTCGTAATGCAACTTTCCATGGATGACCCCTTGTACCGGAACCTAAGATGATCATCGAATTCACGCCAAAAATGTTTAAAATTGGAGGATAATAGTAGAATATAGGGGTAAGATCTATGGGGTTTTTTTTTTTTTTTTTTTACATATAGAGGAAAAGACAAATTTTACGCAAAAAATAGAGATGGTAAAAAACAATGGTTTTGAACTTCGGCACTCCTCTTCATCCCATTTCATGCAAAAAATGTAAATTAACTTAATGAATAGCGGTGGTGGGGAGATAAAAGCGGTAAAAAATATTAAATTTTCAATTAAATTTAAATTTAATTTTTAACAAAATATTTACAAACATAAAGAAGAGTTTTTCGCAATCGAAGCGATGGTATAAAGCGTTACAAGTAGGTTTTATCTGAGGCAAAACGTTACTTCTTGAAACATGTTCAAGGGAGTTTTTTTTATTCATTGTTTTTTCAACTTTTATGGACAATCAACCATTCTAAAAAATTTCCTTTGCTCAACTCCTATTAAATGTGTACTTAAAAACTCAACTCGATTTATTTGGTCTTCACAGCTATCAAAATTATTTCAAGTAATATCGCAATGAAAAAAGAAAAAAGTGTCTCTCTCATACTGGGAGCAACCTACCTTCTTACTTTTTATACCGTTTTCGAAACTTTTTCTTCATCATTAAAGGTTAACATCAGAAGCAAACGTCTTCGCCTTTTTAAAAAACCGTTAATCTTTCACTAAAACAACTTTTTGGTTAGACTGATTTATGTAACCATTTTGGTGAGTGATTATACTGAAGAAATGTGTTTGCAGGATGTTCAAGCGTACAAGCTAATCTGACGACTTTTGTTATCGTGTAGAACTAAATTTCGCATAGAACTCATTGCGTGTGGAGACAAAAGTCAACATTCGATTTTGTATAGAACTTGGCATGTGGAAGTGTTGTACGGTTTGCATGAATGGGTGTAGTGGCCTTAAAGTCTGCATAGAAGACGTTGCGTGTGGAGCCAAAAGTCAACATCATCCGATTTTGTAGTTGGCAATCAGCTATCAATGAATAGCTCTAGTTAGCTGGTGGAACAAGCAAAAAAATGTTATGGGTGATGTGGGAGGTGCGAAATACAAGAAGCGCCCGTATCGCTTGAATTGTTAAGCTTTGTTAGCTTTTTACTTATAGTTGGCCAGTTATAAACTAATCATAGAATACCTTATATATTTAATAAGATATAACTGTAATATCACTTCCTTATTAATATGGCCGCGTGCGGAAGAAAACACTACATATACAATGTATTGCAAAATCACGTCGTATCCACTAAAAAATTGCGTCTTTCATTCCAAAGTTTTCAAAAACAGCAAACCCGAGATCAGAACCAAGTATGAAATTGAGGTCCATTGATCGATGTAATTAAGAAAATTTGGCGATAATTTGAAACTTCTTTATGTTAATTATTTTGTTCTAGTACTTACTTCAACTTGTTAGCTTCCGGTTGAGACAACTTACATCTAAATAAGCAAAACCTCACAAAAACGCTTTCGAACTAAAACGAGCTAATGGCTCTCTAATAGAAAGCTGTACACATTCTCTCTCTCTCTTTCTCTCTCTCTCTCTCTTATTGTATTATGCCACATAAATTCTTATAGCTTTCTTTGGTTGAATAAAAAGTTAAAGAGCTTTCGAAAAGTGATCCGGGTTTATATGGAGATGTTCTTATCTAGTTGTAAGTTTTCTCAGCTTCCGGTAAAATACCGGACAAGGCAATCGCTTTTTCATATCTCCTTAAATTCTAAAATATTCCATTCATTACATTCCATGAAAAAATATTAAGTACAATAAAAAAAAACCGATTTAATTCTAAATGAAAAAAAAAAAACAATTTACTGAAACAACAGCTGTTTATAATATTTTTCGAGCAAACATTTTTGCAAAACACACTTAAGACTTTTATATAGTAATCGGCATGTGCCAAGGCTGTGCTATACGGCATCATAGGGTATCCCCTGAGCTTTGGCATAATCATAAAAAAAAAATAAATATAAGGCATTTTTAATTACTCGCAGTTTCAGATATTGAAACAGCTGGCGATTATAAAACCCGTAGACTTAATTGGGACCAGCAATTGTGACAAACAACGAATAATCTCATTGATTCAAATAATTGTAATAATTACAGAAACAATGAAATTCTTCAGTAAATCATTATGACGTCAATTCATTTCGTAAGTCTTTGGTAAGAATAAAACATGGAGAAATGAACAAAAGATTTTAATTACATTTATACCAGGTCAATAAATTTGCCTTAGATATTTTTTTAAAAAATTTTCTCGATAATTTCTTTCTTTCTCAGTGCATTTTTTTGTCTATGAAACATTTAAATCTTGAGCTCATATTGACACAAAAATTGTGAAAATCTTTGTTTTCACGTATATAAACCACAGGTTTTATCAATTTAATCTACTTTGAAAATTTGGTTTGATTTAAGAAGTTCACAATGAAATTTATCGTTGTTTTGATAATAATTGCTATTCAGGTAAATGTTCGAATTTAATTTTGCATACTAGGTTTCTTAAAATTTTGCGATGTATATCCAGGTGGTTTGGGCTGAACAGAACTCTGAACCTCAACAAGATCCTGAAGTAGGAGCTATTTTTCTTAGTTTAAAAGAATTAATCCAAACAGAAATGAAAAAACAACAAAATGTCTTCGTAAAATGGAATGAAGATAAGCCAAAAATCGTCGAGTACATTTCTAATATTTTTGAAAAAGACAAAAATAAATTCATGAAAATTCTGGAACAGGTCATCAGTAGTAAAGCCAGGAATGCCGAACATTTAAAACTATTCAGTTTCATACGACAGGAATCTATAAATTTCTTTGAGGAAGCACTTCATGTGGGCCGGATTAATGAAGCAAACAATCCGTTTTTACTTAAATCTATTTTAAGTTATCACATTAATGTCTATCAATTTTACCTTAGCATTGAAGAGGAGACAGAAAATTTAGTGGATGCCATATGTGACAATTATTGTAAGAAAAATAAATTCAAAGAGTATATAGTTTCCGCAGAAAAAGTTATCTTGGAAATCTCGAAGTGTTCTTTGGATGTCCTCAATGAAGTTCCCTTTCTTCCGTATGGTGCTGGCGTTATTATTGACCTCTTTCAGGACACTGTTAAAACAGCCAGTCTAACACTTTTCGTAGATTGCGCTGATGGTGATTTCCGCGACTGTGTTTTTGATCTGGCTGACTATTTTAAGGAAAAACTGATTTTTATGCGGGTTTCAAATTCTTACAATAATTTTCCATACGTAGCGATTGCCGCACAAAAAAAGACAACAATCGACTGTATGCTTAGACAGTTTGGACAATTTTTAAAGGTTTTAAGATATACTGAAAAGGCTTTTAGAAAATGCTAAGATATTGTAAATGCTTTAAAAACTATGTTAAGGAAAAAATATATAGTATATAGAGAAACTAAGAAATATATTTTGTTTTCGTATTGAGTACATTGACTGTCCGACAACAAGCCCTTGCAGAAGATTTATTATGAAACTCAGTTCGAATAATTTTCTTTTAGCTTTTATCATCCTAATCTAGTCAAATTTAAAAATAGTTAAGTTGCGTTTACTGTTCTTTCGGAATTTCAAAAAGTTGACTTTAAAGGCTGTCCAGATTGTAATTGTGGCAGGAAAAATTTGGAAAGAGTTGAGAGACGTTCAGTTGCCTTAAATAACATATTAGTTTTATTAGAAATATTTTCCGTGCGATAAGTGATCGTTTCTGAAATGAGGGTAGAATAGACGTGGTTTGTTCTCCGCGTGCAAGATCAATGCAATCTATTACGTGATGTAAGTCCAATTTGAAATAATTTTTTTCGTTTATCACTTGTGCTTTGTATCTCTCTCTACTCTTGTAGCACAGTTAATACAAGGGAAGCAGGGTGAATAAAAGTAAAATATTCAATTAAAATTAAAATTGTGTTTTATTACTGAATTTGAATCTTTGATTGTTAAGTTAATTCACTTAGGTTTTAGATCATTTTTAAAAAAAAAACGTAAAAAATCTAAATTTTTGTATGGCAACACCAAGATAGGTTTTATTGAAATTGTCTTTAGGTATTAATTTTATGTAAACGGCGTGTTCAAAACTTCAGCTCTCTAGGTCGACTCCCTCTCAAGCACTGTACAAATATGTTTCTAGTAAAAAGCGAAATTTTTCTATGGAAACCCCACGAACGAGTTGCCCGATTTGTCATATTCTCAAATTAAATCTACGAACGGATGCTTGTACAGACGGACATCCAAAAATTTAAATAACTTTTAATATTATGCGTGGGTATTCAATCCATTTATATACCCTATGACGGTATAAAAATAAAATGTACGCGTAAGAAAGTCCTCCGTTATTATTTAGAAACCAATTTAGTGTAGAAAAAATAGTAAAAGGCACTTAACTTACCAAAAGCACTACAGTAAATATGATTTTTTCAAAACTAATGGCATGCTATAAATTCAAGAACAAACCTATTTTACAATGCGATGAATAATTTCATGACCACTATTCACTCAATGTTAAAAAAAAAAAACAAACGGTATGAATAGATGGACTCTGAAAAAAAAGGCGTTAAAATATGCAAGAAATCACGACAGCAACGCATACAATAACATTTTTTCCACAATTTTTATCAAAAAGGCTCCGACTAATCAGACAAAAAAAAAGTTGCATTTCAAAAAGTCGAGATTGCAATGAATTCCACGAATAGCCCAAGACCATAAAGATACATTCTGTAACCCGACGAAGCAAAAAGATATACAGGAAAAGGACTATCAGAAAAAAAACTTTCTCTTCAACTGTTTTTCCCGTCTCCTGTAAAACCAGTGGAAAATCATGTCCTGAAAATTCCTTATTCAAAAGGATAATCCAAAAAATTTGCAATTTTATTGCACGTCGAGCATATTAGAAAAAATTTTCCACCATCAGATCTTGAGATGGATGTGGTCTGGGTGAAAAAAAGGGCTCTGCGAGAATTGTAGAGGGTGAATGAGACGGGCCGGGATGAAGCGCACGACTGAATGGAAATGAAGGTGGACCGCACATTGTGGGAAAACAGGGCTTCGGAACATCATCCATTCCTGGGACATAAATTTAACGGATCATAAAGATACGTACTTTTATGGTTGCCAGTGATTTCGTCTTTCATGCAAACTTTAAAGGCGAATGGAGGCTTTAGCAGCACCGTACTCGAGCTGATTCTGTTTGTGTGTGTTCTTGCTTTGGCCTTTGAAACGAATGACGCTGAAATGAATTTGGCAGCAAATGGCATCCTAAAGGAATTCGCAATTTAAACGAATTTGCATGTCGCTGCTTTTATATTCGAAGTAATCATTTTATGCAATTTTTGCAGCTATCAAAGATGCAAGAGTGATTCACTTGCCCTCAAGGGAACTCTTGGTTAAGTAGCTAATATTATTACTTCGATTTTTTCAAAGAATCTATTAAATTGCTATTGAATTTATTCAATTTAAAAATATTAATCTAGAAATGTAAAAATTTTCTTTTTCTCAATTCCAGCTGTCACCGAAGATCCAGAATTCACAGACGTAATAGAAAACATCACAGTTCCTGCAGGTCGAAATGTTAAACTAGCGTGCTCAGTAAAGAATCTCGGTTCATATAAGGTAAGCCAGATGTCTATCAAATTTAATTAGTTAAGTCCAATTAGCAGTCGTCTTACATATACTACACGTTCGTGGTCACAGAATACTCCTGAAGGTATAGAGAGTATACAAGTCTTCGGCCACGTATTGGTCCTTATAAATCGATATACTAAAACGCAAGGAAAAATTCCCTGCAGGACATAACTAAATCAAAGAGCAAACAAAATAATTCAGGCCTGGCGGTAGATCCTCTTGATAAGATAAACATAACACGAGAAAAAGAGATTTATCCTGGAAAGCCGAGTAGGTATTAGGAATACTGGCTATACCCTGTACAATAGTGAACATATGTCTGAGGTGTTTGTTCTTGTTTTAGCCTAAGGATGTATTTATATGTATATTCTTTATGTATATACCCACATAAAACTATGACTCCAAGTTGTTGGGGGATGACGGAAAAAAGGATTCCGCCCGAGGATATATATACGAATCCCTTCTATACCTGACTAAAATAAAATAAAAATCTTGTCAATTTCTCGAAGCCAATAGCTTCGTGGATTTAATATATTAAGCTAGGATAAGTCTTTATGGGGAGGGGAAGATCTTTGCGGCTTTATCTTGCCACTTGTGTACGGTTATTGGCATGAGTTTCAAATTTACTGGAAATATAATTTGTAGACTTGAGTCGTTCACGGCAAGAATGTAGGATTAAATACGGGAACGTTTAACTGTATGCCTCAAATATTATGTCTATTGGAATGTTTCAAGTAGCTAATAGAGAATAGTTATAATTTTCCATTCCATGTAAGTTCGCACTTGAGTACAATATTTTTAAATTTAGAGGAATCTTACATTTTTAGTCTAGCAAAGATTATTGCAATTTGTCATTTGGCTTTCGACGAAATTCCAAAGATGCAATTTTACTTGTGGAAAGCTACGGTAATGGTATGCTCCTTCAAAATTATATTTTTTCATTGGGTATGGCGTATCGTATCAATATTCCAATTTCAGAATTTCTGTAAAAACAGAAATAATAATCATATTTATAGCCCAAGCTGGGTAAAAGGCATTACTAAAAACTTCTACCGCATCGCTACGGTCTGGGCTTGGTGAGGAGAGCTTCTTTACAAATTTTCGCCTGTATATTGGAAAGTCGTATGTGCAGTTTTTATGATTTTAGTAAATCAAATTTTAAATTCTGAGCCTTCAAAAATAAAAACTGTATGATAGAATTTTTTCGTTTTTCATTTATTGGATTGGTATTGATATTACAATTCACTGATGAAAATTCCATATTACTATACAATGTATAATAATTATTATTAACTAATTTAGAACTTGAAGGAAAATCGTATATGCCAAAATAAACTTGGTTAAAATTAATTACTTGCACGTACGATTTTCTAGAGGAAATCCAATAAATAAATATTAACGTTTTTAAAAAACAATGTGTTTGGTATCAAATAACTAAATATATTTGAATAGTCTATAGAAATTCTTAATAGAATGATATGCAGATAGGTACATATTGTAGAGTCTCACCTATTATTATTGTAGACAAATTATAATTTAATACTATCGGCTGTGCGACCTCAGGTTAACACTACCGAAAAAACGGACGTCTGCTCGTCACAATTATATTTATTCAACTGCCTGTTAACTGTCTATTGTCGACCAGATGCTGCTAACTTGTCTGTTCAACCTTACATTGGATTGCAATACGTGTTAGACAAATGGACCATTACTCTTAATCTCTACATCTCTCTCTTTAAGTACATTTCTATTCTGCGTTTGAACCCAATACGACCTTGGTGTGTCATGCTTGTCAACAATTATTCCCGGTGCCCATAACTTCATTTGATTGTCCCTTAACAATATTTTCTCCCCCTTTCTAAAATAATTTTTAGTTCTACACCCTTTGGCATAATATTTTTTTATTTATTTCATTGTTTCTTCATACAAGTGGAATCATTTCATTGAAAAGTTTCTCAATTTTACAAAATTCTAACCTTCACGGGACTAATGTTTTTGTCTGTTTTCCCATCATTAGTTGTACTGGTGATAATTCCGAATTTTTAATGGGACTATTCCTATATTCAAGCAAACTTAACCATAGACTGGTTTTATTCTCAGTACATTTTTTTATTAGTCCCTTTGCAATCTGAACAAAACGCTCTGCAAGTCCATTGGACTTTGGATACTGAGGACTACTGGTAATTACTGCAATATCAAGATTTTCAGCAAAGTTTTTAAACTCATAGGACGCAAATGGTATATTATCAGCTATAATGTCTTGTGGAATTGCGTAAACCATGAAAATGTGATTTCTAACTTTCCTATAATTGTGCCGGCTTGCTTCCCAGATAGTTTTTCCCATATATTTCCATTATGTCCATCCCAATTTTTTCAAATGGACCCTTTGGAATTCGGTGATTTATTAATGGTTCTCTAATATTCGCCCAATGAACATTTTTGCAACTAATTAGTTGCAAGAATTAGATTTTTATTTTATAAGGGTTGTATAACAGCTACACGAAAACTAAAATGTTTTATAGAGGTACCGCTTTTTCCTATTGAGTTCCGGTGCTAAATTGTTTTATAATGTAGCACTGAGAACGCTTTCCGAACTTCCTATAAAACGGTTTTGCTCCGGAAACTAATTTATTCTATAAGTATTTTATAATAGTTCGAAACAAATCTTTGAAAGGCCTTTTAAAGCAATTTAGCTTCCGGAGCAATTTAGTTGCCGGAGAGTTTTGTAAACATATCACAAAATTAAATTAGAACACTTATAAAACCATTTGGTTGCGACTTGAATTGAGCATGGGATCTCGCTTTTATAAAACTCGAAAGCTGTATTTTAGCTTTTATGACAACTTTATAAAAAAATGGAAGCTTTATATTGGTATTAAATACTTTAACAAAAACCGTTCGTCACAAATTCCAATTAACCTGTGTAAAACTAAGTACTGGAGTATGCACTTTGACATTTCCGATCCTGAAGACTTAACACGAATCTAAAATGTTTTATAAGAGCTGTAATGTGAGGTGAAAACATTCGGCCATTTTATAAAAAATTGAATAAATTGCAGCGAGCAACATTTTAGCATTTAACTTTTTCATTTACTGACACGCAAAATAAACACGCGAATAAAACAAAAAAAAAAAAAAAAAAAAGATTTCACTTTTAATTTTTAATTTTTTTAAACGATTTAGAACTTAACATTAAAAATATATTTAATAATAAATATTTATTTAAGTTCATTTATTTTTAGAATTTACTAGGCGCGTTGTATTTTTTCGAGCTAGAAATATAACTCTTACAATAAAATTAAAGTTGCATGACATTTTATTCCAATATTAATCGAAAATTAATGTTTATCATTACGTATATAAGTATTCCAAACAAAATTATGTTGGATGACAAAGTCTGAATTCATAAATTATTTTTGCTGCTCACACATTTTTGAAGGAAATTTGTAATACATTTTTCATAAAGAAAAAATAAGACAACAATAGATCCATATTACACAAATATTAACAAATAACTGCAGGAAGGAAGTTTTCACAACTACTATAAAATATCTCCGCAACCAAGTTGTAGATACAAGTGGTTTTATAAGGGTTTCAAACACTTTCTGGCAGACTGCTAAAACGTTTTATTATTGCTTTATAAATTAGCTTCCACAACCCTTATACAGTGTGCCCAATTAGCTCTATAAGAGTTTTTTTAAAGCTCGTACAACATTTTTAACAACAATCTTATAAAACAGTGTGTTTTATAAAGAGTTGTGAGAGCATTTCCGTGGCTATAATAAAGTATAAATTGTTCATTGGGCGAATGCCTAAATTTCTGACATACCTACTTTACATGTTGCTATCATCCTTTGATTTTCTTCATTTAAACTTGGCCAAAAAACTAAAGTTCTTTTTGTTTTTTCTACTTCAAGATGAGATCTATGCAAATCGCTCAATATGCTTGATCTTAGTTTGTTTGGTATGAATATCCCATCCCCAAAAAATACTAACCCATCTTCAAGTATTAAATCATTTTTGTATTTCCAGAAATATTTTATGTCTTCGAGAACCGATTTTTTGTCCTTGGGCCATCCTTTTTTTATTATTTCTACTATGATTTTTAATATTTCTTCTTTCTTGGTTTTTTCTTGGTATAATTTTTTTTTTCTTTTTTTTTCAACTCATTAAGTCCCTTAATTTACGGCTCTGTCGACTCCTTGGAGCAAAAGTTTATAGATAAATAGTTCGCTATATATAAATTTTTTCCTGGTAGATATTTAAGTTTTAAATTATACTTCTCTAAGCGAAGTTTCATTCTCTGAAGTCGAGGGATTTTTTGGTAATCTTTTGACATAATCCCTAATAATTGCTTGTGATCAGTAATTATTTCCACAGGGTGATCATTTAGCATAGGCAAAAACTTTTGCCAGTAGTTGCTTTTCTATTTGGGCATAATTTTGCTCAGTCTCTGTGAGACTCTTTGATGCAAAACATACCGGCTTGCCATTTTACATTAAACAACATCCCAAACAGTTTTTGGATGCATCCCTTTGAATGGTTATATTTCCTTTTGTATCACATGCCTTTAATGTACGGGCAATTGCTATCATCTCTTTTATTTGAGTTAAGCTTTGCTCACGCTGATCTAGCCATTGAAAAGTTACTTCTTTCTTTAACAGTTCCTTTAGTGGAGCTGATACATTTGATAAATTTGGTAAATAATCTCTAACATAGTTAATAAACCCTAACAGTTTCTGTAGGTCTTTGTTATTTTTTTGTAGCTTTAGACTTTGAATTGTCTTAATACGATCCTCATCCAGGGATATCCTCTTTTCTGAGATTTTATGACCTAAAAATTTAACTTTTGTTATCTTATATTGAAACTTGTTTTGATTAAACTTTATATTTTTCCCCTGAGCTCTCTTCATTACTAATTCTATTATTTTATCATGCTCTTTGTCATTTTCCGTAGCTATGATCAAGTCATCGATGTAAATCAGTACATTTGGGATCCCACTGAAATTTTGACTATTAAGTTTCTGAAAAATTTCCGGAGCTATCCTTAACCCAAGCGGTAATCTTTTAAAACAGAAACACCCGAAAGGTGTACTAAAAGTACACAACTTTTTTGAATACTTGTTTAACATTATTTTCCAATATCCTTCTTTAAGATCTAATACTGAAATTATTTTTTTATTTGCCAAGTTCGGTTTTATTTCTTCAAAGGTTGGTATTTCGTAATAATTTTCTTTAAGAGGAGTCAGTACCAATATTTTCAAGTTTCATACATTTTTCAATGCAAATTTCTGGCAAACTACTTGTAGCAGAGTAATGATTTATATTTTAAATCAAAGGTAATGAAGAAGTCTAGTAAATAACGTCAGCAAAAATTAAAAAAAGTGTATTGGAATGGAGATATTAGCTCGTAAAAAATGGTAAAAATTGAAGTCTTTTAAATCAAATTCCTGTGGGTAGGTGTTCTCATTTCTTTAAATTGTGACTGTTTTAGAAAGATAAGGCCTAGATCTAGCAAATAACGTCGAGTTTTTTCATTTTTAGTGGCGCTTTTTAGAATTATTTGAGTTTGATAGTACTTGTTTTTTCTCCCAACATTTCAACAAAATTTAGGAGAGTTAATTCTCGTTAAAAATTTTCAATATATGTGAACTGCAAATTTTCATTTTTCGTCTTAAATTGTATGGTTTCGTCGGATGTTGCGTTTCTGTCTTTTGCGGTAGATGTCTCTAAGGTGCTCTGTGGTCTAGGCTAATTTTATATGAATTTTCTAATTTTCAGGACACAAACCTACGTATAATAAATTTTATTACCTCCAGGTTCGCTGGTATCTAAATTGAAACTTTTGCAAAGTACTGACTCCTCTTAATTGTTTCATTAAGAAATTTAGGATCTAGGCAAATTCGAATGGTGTTATCGAGTTTTTCAACTATAACAATATTGGACACCCAATCGCACGGTTCAGTCACCGATTCGATGATATTCATTTTAATCAATCGATTTGTTCTTATTTTAAGGGTTTTCTCAATATTAACGGCATCCTTTTCGGTAGTTTAATTACTGCCACTGAGTTTTCTTTTAGTTCAATATGAATGTGTTTGTAAAAACAACCTAATCCATTAAATAAACCAGAATACTTCGTCAAAATATTGTCTTTTGTTAGTAATTTGATGGTATTTATTCGCTTGACTAAGCCTAAATCTACACAAACCTTTAGACCAAGAATAGAAATTGTATTTTCTTTTATAATATAAAACTTTTGCATGGAGACTTTGTTTCTAGCTGTACAATTTAGACATACTTTACCTATAGTTCGTATTTCAGATCAATTAAAGGGTTTTCCAATAAGAGGTGCTATTTTGATATTCAAAGAAAAATGCCATTTTTTGAGATAAATGATCGGATCTTTATTTCATTATAAAGAGGAAGGTATGCCGTTAATAATGGAAAATGTCATCAGCCACCACCACCACGCCTACAGGACCATATCCTTTTCATGAAATTTTCCATAACCAAATCGCAAAGTGGCTGCCCTATGTCCTCGATAGCCTCACGAATTCCATCTTTGAGGTCTTGAATCGACGCTGGGCTGTTGGCGTAGACCTTCTCTTTCACGTGGCCCCAAAGGAAGAAGTCGCAAGGTCTTAAGTCACAAGATCTCGGTGGCCAATTGTGATCACCTCTTCGAGAGATAACACGGTCCGGAAACTTTTCCCGTAAAAGATCAATGGTTTCGTTGCTTGTATGGCACGTAGCGCGGTCTTGTTGAAAGTAAACGTTGTCCAGATCAATACCATCAAATTCTGGCCATAAAAAATCATTAATCATCTATCGATAGCGCAATCCATTCATCGTAACTGTTGCTCCAGCCTCATTTTCGAAAAAGTAAGGTCCAATGACCCCGCGGGACCATAAACCGCACCAAACAGTCACACGTTGAGGATAGAGAGGCTTTTCAACAATAACTCTTGGGTTTTCCGAGCCCCAGATGCGCAATTTTGCTTGTTGACGAAGCCATCGAGGTGGAAATGGACCTCATCACTCAAGATGAGTTTTCGATGGAATTCTGGATCATTTTCATGCATTTCAAGGACCCAATCAGCAAAGACTCGACGTTGCTGATGATCGGCCGGCTTGAGTTCTTGTGTTAACTGAACTTTATAAGCCTTAAGACCCAAATCTTTATGCAAAATACGGTGTAATGACGTTTGTGGAATTCTTAATTCCAAAGAAGGACGAGGAATGGACAAACCTGGGCTTTCTTCAACACTTTCGGCTACAGCAGCAATACTCTCGGCTGTTCTTGAGCGACGTGCACGGGTTTTATTCTTCACATCACTAACTTGTCCCGACAGCTCGAATTTTTCTACCAATTTCTGTATTGCGGTCTTCATGACGACCCAAACATGTTCGAGTTTTACGAACCGTCTCTGCCACATTTTCACCATTTTTATAGTGAATTTTAATAATTTCAATGCGTTGTGGAATCGTGTATCGTTCCATTTCTATTAATGGCGTAGTTTCTACTTGTCAAATGTCAAAAAATTACAAGCTCCAAAAGTGACATCTACCGAAATAGCGGGCTAATTAAATTAACACCTCTTATTGGAAAACCCTATATATGCATCGAGTTTCGTAATATTTTCTTCAGTAATTATAATATTGTCTAAAATATATTTAAGGTGTAGCACATTAGCTTGGGCACCGGTGTCTAATTTGAACTGCACTATTATTTTTTCGATTTTAATTTTGTTCATACCACAATTCATTATTATCATTTTTGTTTATTATTGTTAAATTATTTTCGGATTCAGTACTCTCATAATTAAATACCGGTCTTATTTCATTAATTGATTTCTTTTTACATACCAGCGCAAAATGATTATAGCCATTACAATTGCTGCACTTTTTACCAATCGCAGGATATTGACCTCTTACATGTTTTTTGCCACAGAACCTGCATTCAATGTTGACCTTCTTTGACTGTCGACAATTTTTGCATTTGAATTATCCTGTCTGGAATTATAATCACTTTTACTACTATTACGATTAACAAAATTTATATTTTTTTGCATAACCTGACTATTATATTTTTTATTATTTTTGTTATTCCTACTTAACTGTGAATTTCCTGAATTACTGATAATCTTTTCTATTGATGTCCTCGGGCCTCTCATTGTTTTCATGTTGGCTGCTTCCGCTGCTCTGGCTAGTTCAATTGCTTTTTGTAAGGTTATATTTTCGGTTTCCAATATTATTGTATCACGAAACATTCGGTCTTCATCAGAAAATCCACATTTTTTTACCATTTTCTTGATATCCATTATAAAATTGTCAAATGGTTCTCGCTGAAGGTCTCATAGACTTCATTTTTTTTTTTTTGGTTTGCAAAAATCTTCAAATGCTTGCAAAACTGTTGAATATTTCTTTCTCTCTTCTTCATTCAGTGTAAAGGAATTGAATACTTCCACTGCATCAGGCTCCAAGGCATTTAACATAATTGCAACTCAATCCGCTTCAGCTTTTTTGTTTAGTTCAAATGCTGTTGTGGATATCTCAAAATTCTGGCGAAATATTCTGCAATTTTCGGAAATATTTGCATTTAACTTCAATTCGTCCACATTCTTAACAAAATCCATATTTGAATATATACAGGTGATTCAGATCAAGATACCTTCCGGTATACCTCGTGATTCCTTGAGGTAAGGTGATCAAAAAATTGTTACACATTATGTTCGCATTATTTTCTCAAGAGTTTTCAGCAGACATGATGTCAGAATGATAGGCCTGTATGATTTTGCTTCGCTGGGTGGTTTTTTACCAGATTTCGGGATAAAAATAACCTTGGTTAGTCTCCATGTATTGGGGATATATCCCGTGCACAGGCTGGCCCTAAATATCTCGGTGATAAAGAGCTTAGTGCAATCCAGCGATTCTCTCAGTAATGCCGGAAATCTTCTGTCACCGCCAGGAGCTTTAAAATGTTTGAAGGACTTGACATCCCATCTCACCTTTGCTTCGGTGACAATTGTTTTTGCTGATCGATAATCCCTGTTAAGCACCACTGGTGTTACTGAGGGTCTGGCGTCTACGTCGGGCTCCTCGATCACAAAGTTGCAGAGTAGGAAGTGCGTTTTGAGAAGAATCTCCAGCATTCCCTTAGTATTACCGCGGAAAGGCTTCCATCACAGTGTTTGAGGGAGCGAATGCCATTGTTATGATCCTTGGAGAAGGTTTTTGAGGTACTCTCAATTTCTTCGAAAAAGTTCCTTCAGCTCTCTCTTTTGGATCTCCCGAGCACCTTGTTTTATTCGCTTAGTGCTTTTTTATATGCGTCCCATTGTTGAGTGGCCTTAGCTCTCTTGAACTACTTTTTCAGGGTTTTCCTTAATTTACCTAGCTGACTGTTCCGCCAAGGAACATCTTCTTTCAGCTCTCTTCATAAGCTCGAATAAGCGTTGTTTGAAGTTGATCTACTAAGAGATCCACTTCCTCGATCGATTTGATCCTTTTTGGAAGGTCTATTAGTTCCTCTTGGACCAGGGCCTTGTGTGCTGCCCAATCTGTCCTTTTTGGGATTCGTATGTCTTCCTTCCTTGTTTGTAGAGCCTCAATATTGATTCTTATGTATCTATGATCCGATAATGAGGCTTGATTTGAAACATACCAGTTCGAGACCAGTTCAACACTTTGCCTATTTGTGATTGTCAAGTCAAGGACTTTCTGTCTGATTGCATTGAAGAAGGTGGGCTCTACCCCTCGGTTGGCTATTTGTAGGCCTTTTGAGAGCACATAGTGTAGAACCTCCTCACCTCTTTCGTTGATATTGCTGCTATTCCAAGTTGTATGATGGGCATTGGCTTCGCAGCCGATAATCAGTGACAAATTATTTAGACTGCAGTGCTCCACAAGTTCTTTAAGACGAAATGCATAGATAAGACTCGACTGGATTTAGCACTGATCTAAACAAAAATTTGGAAATCAGAGATGACATTTTTCTAGATGTATTTGCACATTTTATCTCGAAACTTGTCTTGAGGATTTTGCTGAAATTAGATGTATCTATCATTGCCAGGGTACGACAAAGCGATTAAGCAAAGCTTCTACTTTGGGAAAACTCATTTATGGAGTAGGTTCTAAGTAGGGATAAAAGTAATTTGGGGAATATATGGAGTAATTAAGTGGTAATGCTAGTTTGTGATTAAATGACGTAAATGTAATGTAAAGTAACAAAATTGATTTCGAATGGCTAATAACTCACTAATAATAATCTTTGCCTCTGAAATTCTCAGTCTTCAGATAATTTATTATTATGAAACGAAGAACGATGGATACCTGTCTTTGCTTTTAGATAAGAACAAATGTTTTTTTTTTTTTTATTGCTGCGTAATTTCTGATATTGATATTAATTTTAATTAATTTATGGAAATGTTTTATTTATTTCTTTATTAGTGAAGATGCAATTTTTATGTATCTCAGTAAACTTGGTGACAACCTGTGTCTGTGTTCCTAGTTCCAGAGCTTACCCGTAAAATTGAACAAACTCATAGGTTAATCCGATATTCAAGAAATACGATAACGATAAGGAGGACTTATTATATTACAGAAATATTTATAAACTCTACATCCTCGAGCTAGTAATCTGTGGTGCCCTTGAATTATTCTATAAGGGTAATATCACACCTTTCCAGCAAAGTTTCAACAAGAGTAGATTTTCTATTTTGATCTCTACAAAATAACAGGGTCCAGGGAGTGCTGCTATTGGGTATTCCATAGGGTAAGAGAATGGAAAAAGTTCTATTTAAGGCTGGCAAATTTTACAGCATGACGAGATCGATCATCAAAACATGTCTATTTCCAAGGTGAATTCATTCTGTGGGATACCGAATACACAGTTAACTACATAAATTGATGCTGATCAGGTCTGTTTTCCCTCGAGTGCTTTTAACTATCTGTATGGCAGGAATGTTGTCATTTCTGGCAATAGGATGACTTTCAATGGCCTTGGTGCGAAATTTTAAAATTTATCCGTTAATTATTCTAGATTAAAATATATCATACTCATCGTTATCCGGAATCATGTGGTATCTATGGCGATTACCACTCAATGCATATTATTTCCAGTTATACCTCTGTTTCCTTGAAATCTTCTGCTTTAAGCAAGATTAAAAGTTATACATGGTCCAATGAAAACGGATATCATTTTATGTTCAACAAAATTGAAAAATTAATGCTAGTATTGCTTTTGCGGAACCTGCTCAAAATGTTGGTATTTTTATCTTTTGTTTTTGTATTTTTAAACCAATCGCGATGCAAGGCACAGCATAGCAAAATGGAGATATGGAAAGAATTATAGGGCATGAGGCCAGTGGCGGAGGTACTGATGCATATATTATTCTTCAACCTTCGCAGATTGTAAGCTCCAAGAAAGACAGAAGATGGCGGATTATTGCACATTCGCACAGTTCGAGACAAAAAAGCATCGCGGATGTTTACGCCTTGTAGCGCGAGTGTGGGGTGCAGGATAAATGGCTTCTTCTTTAAACAATCTACGCTGGCTGTTTTTATCGATGTAGAACACGGCTTTAATAATGTATTTCTTTGTAAGTTTACGGAGTGAACCAGTCTCGCAAATAGAGTATCACACATATTGCATAAAAGAAACTGTCTTTACTTATCTGGGCGATGAAAGATGAGTGACAAGAGTCCATAGGGGCACTCCTCAAAGAGATACATTTATACTTTTACTATGGGTCCTCATTATGGATGATTTTTTGTTAACACTTACCCGAATGTGTTAGAGAGTGGTATGGTATGCAGACGACCTGACGATCTTAGTTACCGGAAACTATGAGACTGAGCTCTGCACCTTGTGCAAAACTTGTTCCGACTAGTTTTAGATCAGGCTACAGATTTCGGATGATGCACCAATCCACTGAAAGCTGATCTCTGCCGTTTTACTAGGGAATGGAATATTCCTACATTGGAGCTTTCCTCATTGGCTCCACATGTTTGGAGCTAAAGGACAGAGCCAAATACCTAGGAATTTTACTAGATAAAAAGTTAAACTTGAAACTACAACTAAAAGACAGAGCAATTAAAGCCTTAGTGTGTTCATAATGTTCATAATGTTCGGTCAGCGGTTTAATCTCTGACAGGAGACTTGAAACGTAAGTCTTCCAGTTAGATGCATGGCTGGCCTGCAAAACGAGCAAAATCTCTGAGTCTGTCCAGAGATATTGTTCACTGATGGGCTTAGGAAAATTTCCACGAACTTTTGCTAAAAGCATCGAAAGCAGTAAAGCTGCATAAAGCTGCAGGCAAGATAATGACCTACATATTTTTATGGGTGCAACTTTTGACTTTGCTGTTAATAAGTTCACGAAAATGTTTCCACGTTCATCGGTACATTGAATGTATATGCAGCAACTATAGGCTCTGGTTGATGCATCCGGAAATGCATGATATCTAATATTAGAAACGCGGCGGAATTCGTATACTATTGAATGCTTGCAATTGGAATTTGTACTGACATCAAGGAGATTCTAAATCTTGGGGAACAGATTCGTCCCAATTTAGTCTTAGTAACCAAAGTTCTGGTAAAAAAATCTTCGCATGCACAACTATCGGTCTCACGAGTCCTAGCGGGTCGAACAACCCTGCGATGTCCAACAGAATTGTCCTTTTAGTGACTCTGGACGTAGAAACTGAAAAACCCATCTGCAATGGGCTCCCATATTAAACCTAGCGTTTTAACGACATCGATATCATTAATTCCTAATGTCCTCTCACTTTCAGCTTCCGAAATTTCTGATAATAAATTGAAGTCATTTGAGTACCATTTATTCAGGAAAAATTGTCCTGACCTTAAAATAGTATCAACATTACGAGGAATTTCCATAAATTCTTCACGAGTATCTGCGCCGGTTAAAAGGTCGTCCATGTAAAGGTCCTTCGCCAATATACTTGAAGCCTTCAGCCTTTGCTAATTGTCTCAAGCATCTCATTGCAAGAAATAGAGCAGACACCGTACCATAAGTGACGGTTTTCAAAAGAAAGACTTGTAAATCTTCAATAGGACTATTTCGCCAGAGAATAAGTTGATAATTCTGATTCTCAGGGTATACTAAAATTTGCCTGCACATGACTGAAATACCCACGGGTAATGCGAGTTGGTAATAATGAAATCAGCATATAATCGAGAAAAGATCATCTTGGATAGTGAGGCCATCTATAAGTATAGGTTGAGTGATTTGTTTGATGCCGTGCGACATGAACTCGAAATTTTTTTCTTGACCTATCGGGGCGCAAAACGCCACGTGGCATAAAGTAATGTGGAATCGGCACATTTTCCATAGCCAGTGCCTCCATACAACCTGCAGCAAGATACTCTTCTAGAAACTGAGAACATTTGATCTTTATCTCAGGATTCTTCATCAGTTTTCTTTCCAGATAGTAAAAACGAAGATGAGCAACTTCTAAAGAGTTTGTAAACTAAAAAAAAAAATGAATCGCTAAAGAGCAGCTTAACCATAAATCATCCATCAGGTAAACGACGTATTGTATCGAAAGATAGCTTCGCATTCTGTATGCTTAGGACTCATTTTAGGTGGTATCTCTTCAATGCTTTCTTCCTTCAAGAATTGCTCGACTACTGCATTCAGGCATATATTCTCCGTAACAATCCCGTCAGCTTCCTTCTGCCCATAAGCTATACAAGTCAAAGTAGGCGATAGCGGCGATGGATTAAAATATTTCCCAGAGCCCACCCATCCAAAGACCGTTTTCTGTAAAGTAGATAAGTTGTTTCCCAAGATAATTTGACCCACACAAAGAAGTTCGAAGAAGGAATCTGCATCAATTAGAAGATTTACTTTCTGTGGCTTAAAAACTGTGGGTCAGCTAATTGGATATGAGATGGGATATACCAATCATCCACGACTACACCCTATTTTTCCGGCTGAAGACCAGTTATATGTGGGAGGATGTAAAACAATAAATTAGTTTCGAAATTACAGTTTCTATATTTAACAGCCACTTGGATGGACTGACGAGCTTCCGAAGAAACATTTCTAATCCCGCTAATAGTTAGATCTGTACTATTATTCTTTAGTTTAACCGTATTCATTCCAAAATAAAGTTAAACTGAGAGACTGAATTTAGTAATGTTCCAGCAAAATGATATCGACCACATATATCGTTCACTTGGAACAGCTGCAACAAGGAAAATATGACCCTGGGCATTCTCCTTAAATAATAACGACGAACTCAAGTAAAAATTCTCCGCTCGAGATGTTTAGGACTCTATGTTTGTATTGAAGTTGGTATGGTTTGCACTTTACTGTATTCTTAGCGTATTATGTAAACATGTATGATGGGGCATGTAGCAAATACTGCACTTCCTCGAACTACATTTCTTTACGATAAGTCCTTGTGACAAACAATTGATGTACAATGCTTTCTTCTTGGCGTGTTCAAACCTGTGCAATATAGGGAGTTCGAGAAACTTTGGGCAATAATAAATGGTATGACCAGAGTCATTGCAAAACAGACAACGGGATTTAGATATTGCTAATGTCGTAGAATTCGAATTGGATTTCTTTCCTTTAAAGAAGTTAGTAGTAGTCTTGTCGACGCCGCCGGCGACAACTCGTTTTTTCCCGATTTCGTCTCTCTAGTAACTGACATCGCTTGTTAAGAATTTTAGAACCCTTGTTCCAGGTTGGCAAACTACAGTGTTCCATTAATTGTTACAAATTATTTTGTGATTTAGGATATAATTTAGCATTCACCAGATGAATTATTAACGCATTTGTAATGTCTCCTCCTGAGCCTAAACTCTTTGGTGCACTCAAATGAGCGTTAGTGCTATCTACTAAATATCGTAACTGATTGGCAGAATTTTTAGACACCTTGGGTAAATTAAACAAATCTAATACATGCTCTTGAAGAGTTAAGTATTTATTATCATATCTCTCCTTTAATTGAACTAGAGTTTTGGGATAGTTATCTTCACTAATTTCGAACGCCTTAACTGTGCGTAATGTAGCACCAGTTAAACATGAGAGTAAATTGTTAAACTTTTCTATTGCTGACAATGAATAATTTTTATCTACCAGCCTTGTAAATGATCCGATGAAATTAAGGAACTCTGAATATTTACCTGAACTGTGACAACTAAAGTTTTGGTAAATTATCTTTAACCAAGGACGTGCCAACAATGAATGACCTTGGAAGAAACTTGAACTACGTTGACCGTTCATCAATGTTAACAGTTTTGATTTAGTGGCGCAATATAAATCTTCCAGATCCCCCTGATCTTTTGTTCATTAGCATCCCCAGGAGCTAGTTTTTCAATAGAGGATTGATGCCTAGCCGACACTCCAGTTCAGTGGTTAGTAGATGTTCTTTGTATTTTAAGATCGGCGAGTTCACGCATATTGTAGAAAATATTTGTTACCTTTACGATATCACGAAGTGTTTACAAAATTTTCAATTAGAAAGAAAGTTTACAATTAATTTTCAAGTCTGCTATGTTTACACTGGAATTGATACCTTTACAAGCTTTTATTTGCGGAAATATAATTAACCCCATTTCGATAGCAATTTTATACTCGCGCTATTATCGTAATATTTTATGCGTTCATATATATATAGCAAATAGGCTTGCAGATTTTTGTGTACTTGGAAAGTGGCAAGCTTTAGTCATGTTATCAGTCTTGTTACCGTCGTTATTATAGCTACGAGACTTCCGTACTAAAAGTGACTTGTGATATAAAGGCAGACTTATGCGTGAATACTACCATTTTAGTTCTGCTTGATTTCTCAAGGGCATACGATATTGTTAATCACAGATTGTTTAGGAAAGAGTAAGGAAAACAAATCCTAATAGCGAGACAGTATTCCAGAGACCCTTCATTCGTAAAACTTCAAGAGCAAAAAAAAAACTAAGTACAGTAGGGGAGCTAGGGGCTAGTTGTAAGCAGGAGCGCACCGAGAGGGGGGATGAACGGGACCAGTACCCCTCCAGAATGTCAGTTTTCTGAACATAGTTTAAAAATTACGTATAAAATATGGTTTGTATATTATTGCAAAGTGCGATAAAATAAAATAAAACCTTTTAATCTACAATAGCAGTCCTTAAGTGCTCAGATGGGTGCAGGACGCGACCTTAAAGCCCTATTTTTCTGACTTGTTAGGTCGTCGGACACCTATGCCCCCCCAAAGCCAAATCCTAGGTGCGTTACTGGTTGTAAGAGGGGTAAATAGTAACACCGAAATTTCAAAAGGATTTTGATAATTTTCACATTATATTTTCGACTATATCTTTTCTGTATAACGAGCTGCATTATATAATAATAACCCGTATCCCACTTGACATCAAAGGTACCCGTACACGTTTTGGCCATTTAATGAAAAAATAAGATTAAAGTAAGCTTTGATTTTCAGCATATTACTTTGCGAATTTTCTTTTTGTGTTTATACAGTGAAGTTGCAAGCTTGCTTAGTTATAAACCCTTGTTATTAATTTTCATCCAGCTCTTTTTGCTTTTTCTTAATATTAAATAATTTCGAAAATTTTATAATGGGACAAGTTGTAACATTTTAATGTAATGAGATATTATATGACATCATTATTTTGTTGTAAGTAAAGTACTATGATCATTTTTGTTGTGATTTAAAGATACCAAATGGTAAATTTCTTTAAAAAATCTATAGCAACAACATAATTATTGAAATAAAAATGTTTATTTTAGTTATAATTAGCATTAGAAGCTCTTAATGAAATTGTAACATAGAATTATGACTAATTTATTCTCGAATAAAGGAATATTAAGCACAGTTACTTCTAAGCCTTTCATTTTATTAAAAGGAATCCTGAATTATCTTACGATTTCGATTTAACGATCTCTTGTTACTACTTGCCTCATGCTTGTTACAACTTGCCCCAAACATGTAACAATGACCCTTTTTAGAATATTTATAGCTGTGAAAAATATTGAACAATTTTCAATTATTTTTCATTTGGAAACGATACCATCAACTAACAATATCAGAATCATAAAGTAATATGTAATTTTGGTAATATAACTGCTTTACCAAAACTATTACAACTAGCCCCCAGCTTCCCTACTAACGATAACTAAAGAGTTGATTTGATAATTGTTTGTGAACTTGTGAGAGTAAGCAGTAAAGTTAAATAAAGACAGAACTTGTGAACTTTAATTGACAAATTGTGTTTAAATAACGTACTAAGGCCACGCTTGTAACAATATTTAAATTTAACGTAAATTGGCCGAGTGCAGTGTTGGGCGTAATCTGATTTCAGTGTAATTTAATTGATAATTCCATTACAGTTTAGTCAAATTACCAAGTAATCTAATTACATTATATTTGATTACATTTCAATCAGATTACTTGTGAGGGAATATGTAATCTATCAAATGTGTACTCTGTTTGTTTGTAGATTACTTAAAAGTAATTATTAATATAATGAAATTAATTCAAAGAAAATAATATTGCTCTCGTACGAAATTAGTTTTAGGGAGTTTTATGAAGAATTAAAATACAAATATCTTAAATGTAATCACATTAATTAGATTAACATGTACTGGAAGTAACATGTAATCGATTAATATGTGATCAAATTAACTTGAATCACACTACACGTTAATCGAGTATATTATGTAATTATGGAAATGGATTACATTAGTAATCTGTTACAAAGTAATCTGATTACAGATTACATGGGTAATTGTAATTGTTAATCGTTAATCAGATTACATTTTGCTCAGCACTGTGGATTATTGTTTGAGGCCACAGTGTAGTATCGTTGCTCCTCTTTTGGGCATTATAGTATCATATCATTTATTTGTACTGAAGTCATTTTAAAAATAAAGAGGTTACCAGTAATAATGAGTGGCGAGCATTTTCTTCGTATTTTCGTTGATATATTTTTTTTGTTCTCCCTTCACAGCTTTCGTGATCTAGCCTTCGTCGTAGTAAAAGGTCACGTGATACCCTATTTGTGCTCAATGTAAGTGTATGTTCTATTTAACCTTCGTCAACAAATTCACCCCATCTCCTAGGATAGCGGTTACGCACCGCGAAGTGTGTAACAAATCTTGGAGTCGCTGCTATTTATATTATTTATTAATGACCTTCCTATAGTTGTTTCCGATGTTAGGATTCACTTATACGCAGATCATCTGCAGCTATATCTATGTATTGGTCAGTTCGATGACGTCATCTCAATTATTAATAAGTCTTAATATATTATTTTTTACAATAGTCCACTACATCTGTTTTATATTCCACTCGTAATTCTGGACGGAAAAACATTATCTGTGGTTAGTAAGGTGAAAAATGTGGGTATCGTGTTAATCCAATATATGAACTGCTGTGATAATATGAAGTCAAAAATTAAGAAAAGTTACTACAGACTCCATAGGCTCTGGCTCTCAGCTAGTATTGTACCTAAGGTAACCCGCTTAAATTTGGTTAAGCATTAATCCTACTTTATTTCACCTACGGAAATTTAATTTTCCTTCTACTTGATAGCTTTTGTATCCGCAGAATGGAGGTCGCATGTAACGATTGCTTACGACTTATTTTCGGACTTTGTAGATATAACCATGTCTCGCCTTACCGCAATTAGGTGGTGGGGTACCCGCTTACTACATAGCTCAAGAGCCTTAGTATTTTTTATCAACATGCAAGAAAATAATGAACCATATTACCTCAGAGAAATGTTTAATTTCACTAATTCACAACGAAATAGGAACGTTATTTTTCCTCGTTTTACTAGGCTAGTTATTGAAGACTGTTATCTTTTCCAGACTGCACGCTTCTGGAATGCTCTAGCAATTAGTATCCAGCGCGCATGTACCTACTGTCAACTCATTTATGTGCCTCGTTGCTACACATTTCATAATTAGGCTCGCGTAAGATTGTCTTATCAGGGTCACTTCTCACAGCGGAGTTCTAATTTAATTCTAAAGCGCCACATTTATAATTATAAATAAATACTTCTTATTTGTTATGGATTGATATTATTCTTTTAAGGACTTCCTACTCGTTAGAGACCAATTATTTTGGGTATAATAAAAGATTGTAATTTTGAATATTATCGCCCATAATAAAGCCTATGTTATATTACGTAAATAGCCTCATAGCCATAATAGCGGTAATATGATTGACGTAGTTTTATGTCTTTAGACCTCCGATGTAACCTTGTTTTAGATGTTAGATTAGTATACTTCACAGCAAAAGCGGCCTGCTTTCTGAGTTGTACGTCCTGATCTTGGCATTCATGTCCCATCATAGATAGTTTGACAGCTTTAGAAGAAGATCTCTTTGAACGTAACAGGAGATTCTTTATAGAAGCAGATTTTAGTCTCTGTTTATTATGCTTGGCTTGCCGTTTTGTTAAAACTTATTCAACTTCATTTCTATAAGCACAGACATTTGCTTGCATAACGGAGAATAAAAAATTAAACAAATTTAGGAAAAGTAAAAATTATTATGTCTAAACCTGTAAGGTTTCCTAAAATTTATGGCGAAGAAATTAATTTGGTATTTTCTCTCTATAGATATTATTGAATTGTAGGTTTAAAGCTGGTAATATAAAAACATTTAATTTGCAAAAGTTCAAACAATTTTGAATAAGAGAACAATTAGAGAAGCCGCAGACATTATAAAATTTACTTAACTCCGATGCATTTATCACTAAAATCTTGCCTGATGTGATCGATTCCAGTAATTGGCTGTAAAAGTTGTTTGGCTGGAAAGTTTATGTGAAAACCATTAATGAAACCCTCTGTGGTACCCATACACAAGCTTATTGGGACAGAGCCCTAGAACTGGTAGAAATAGAGAAGGGCGATGAAAGCTTTTGCATGTTTGTCAGCACTAATAGAACCAAAGTTAACGCGGCTTTTACTTTGTCGGAAAACTTTTGACATTGAGGAGCAAAATGAAGTGTACTGATTCATCCCAACTTTTCTCACTACATTGAATAATGCAACAGGAGTCTTGATTTAGAATAACAAATTCAGTTGCAAAACTTTAATTGAACGATTGAAAAAGTCCTTGGAAATAGCTTCTTACTAATCAGAAGCCAATTTTCACTATGCCCAGATTTCAACAAGTTAATTGGAAGCCCTCCTATTGAAAGTTTCATGCGCTTAAGAATAGTCGTAGTATTATGAGAAGAACGTTTCCCTTTTTATGGCAGCCAATTATTGTAAATAGCACTCTAAGTTTATCAGCACGTCATTATCACTAGATTGCCATATAGAGCGGCTTTTTATTTCCTTCTTTTCTGATTTCACCCCTTTGCACGCATCAAATGCCTTATTCAATTGTATTATAATATCTGATGGCTTTTTCTTTTCTTGGCTACCCCAACTTCTCAGCTGACTAGTGAATAGTAAGTAGGTTGCAGGGCGGCACAGAAGACTGGTTTCTACTTACAACATGCTCCTAGTTAACACTGTTATTGAAGACGGAGAGCGTGTCTGATGTTGCCTTTTCAAATGCGATTGACAAGAAAAGTGGTAAGGTGGTGAGAGATGCAGATTCTTTCGACATATTGACAAAATGAATTAAAGTCGTTCCTTTCTGAAAGCAGCAAGTGAATGGAAGCATTCAAAATATCACGAAGATGGAGCCAAATCCATAGCTACGCCCTAATGGAAATTTGATATGTCCCAGAAAAGTTTTCTTGCTTAAATTTGAATTGAATCAAAATGTTTTTGTTTTCTTGATTAATAAAAGGTTTTAGCTGCCGTTAGAGCTAAGCAATCTACTCTGCCATGCTATAATTGAATAATTTTGGAATTTCTACACACACATACGTATATACTGTTTTTATGAAGTAATTTGCATGAAACTTATAGAAACGCTAAAATAAAAACACAATTTAGTTTAGGGGACAAAAAATAGTTCAAACTTCGGAAATATACCCGGAAAGCTGGATTATTGCATAAACCTTCCTTTCGTGGTTTTAAATAATATACCAAAGTTCCCCATCGATGCTTGTACCGCTAAATATGTTACTCGAGGTCAAAGGTCACAAAAAATGGTTTTTCGTGAAAATCTAGTTAACGGTGATTTTTATCGAAAAATAGTATTTATCAAAGTCGCTTCGAAAATTACATACAAAAAACATAGTAGGGGTATTCACGCAACAAAGAGTGTATCGTTGTAAAAGATGTATTTGATTACAACCCAGTAAAGTCATACAAGGCTTATGCATATAAAATGCAATACAAGGCTCTTGTATTTTTACATTCACAAATTGGCAGTGTAAACCGGGTGTATAGTTGTACTAAGCAGCTGAGAATGAACGTCAAATGTCAGCGGATGCAGCTGCGGAGGGGAATGCCCTAGGAAACTTTCCAGTGTGCCAATGCATCTAAATTAAAGGTAATAAAATTTTCTATCTATTAGAAGGTTTTTATTTGCAATTCGAGATATTTCCACACTGAGCTTTTACTCCCGAAGCTCACTGTTTTTCCCCATCTGGGTCCCATATACGCCATTACTACATATGAGTTATTTTCCTAATTTTTTTTCAATCATAGGCATAAGTGTTCCATTACGAAACTGTTTCATCTTTACAAAAAAATTCCTCCGAACCACCGTTGTTCCGTAAAGGTAAATTGTAAATTTTTATATTTTGTCACGGCAAAAAGCGGCAAAGATTGCCGTAAAAGGAGGTTGTCTACTATTATTAACATTTCTCCTAAACTATTAACCTAAGCTGAAAACTAATTTGAAATAACCGTTCCCAACAAAACAGGCTTCATTTTACTTACTGACATTATACTGAAATGGTGTATAATTAAGTAGTAATAGTAGAAATAACAACTTGGGAAACAACCCAAACGGTTAAAAAATTCTATGAAAAACGGGCATTTCCTTAATTTAAGCCGTTTTTTCATAAATGTTGAGATACTTTAGTTTTTATCTCAGCTATTTTTAACCAGATCTTCACAATTCTTTTTTTCTAGGATAACTATGAATCCTAGGAATTTTGAGGATTTTCTCAATTTTTCCGGAGCGGGGAGAGCTCCTACGGTCTACCATTTTATCACCCTGTTCCCATAATTACATTTCGAAGTAAGCTAAAGGCTAAAGAGTGTGTTCACTTTTTGTTGTAAATTCTTGTTGTATATTTACATCGGTTACACAGATACATTAAAGAGTGAATACCCCTAGTAAAGGGTTTTCCAATAAGAGGTGTTATTTTTATATTCAAAGAAAACTCCATTTTTTGAGATAAATGATCGGATCTTTATTTCATTACAAAGAGGAAGGTATGCCGTTAATAATCGAAAATAACATCAGCCAAATGACCCCCACGACCACGCCTACAGGACCATATTCTTTTCATGAAATTTTCCATAACCAAATCGCAAAGTGCCTGCCCTATGTCCTCGATAGCCTCACGAATTCCATCTTTGAGGTCTTGAATCGACGCTAGGCTGTTGGTGTAGACCTTCTCTTTCACGTGGCCCCAAAGGAAGAAGTCGCAAGGTGTTAAGTCACAAGATCTCGGTGGCCAATTGTGATCACCTCTTCGAGAGATAACACGGTCCGGAAACTTTTCCCGTAAAAGATCAATGGTTTCGTTGCTTGTATGGCACGTAGTGCCGTCTTGTTGAAAGTAAACGTTGTCCAGATCAATACCATCCAATTCCGGCCATAAAAAATCATTAATCGTCTGTCGATAGCGCAATCCATTCACCGTAACTGTTGCTCCAGCCTCATTTTCGAAACAGTAAGGTCCAATGACCCCGCGGACCATAAACCGCACTAAACAGTCATACGTTGAGGATAGAGAGGCTTTTCAACAATAACTCTTGGGTTTTCCGAGCCCCAGATGCGACAATTTTGCTTGTTGACGAAGCCATCGAGGTGGAAATAGGCCTCATCACTCAAGATGAGTTTTCGATGGAATTCTGGATCATTTTCATGCATTTCAAGGACCGAATCAGCAAAGACGCGACGTTGTTGATGATCGGCCGGCTTGAGTTCTTGTGTTAACTGAACTTTATAAGCCTTAAGACCCTTTATGCAAAATACGATGTAATGACGTTTGTGGAATGCCTAATTCCAAAGAACGACGAGGAATGGACAAACCTAGGGACATCTGCTTGCCTCTCTTTTGTCAGAGTATAAATTTGTTTATACCTACTGTATGTATCGGTCGATTTTATAGTACGAACGAACTAACGTTAGTATTGAATGCTATTTTCTTTTAAACGGACGTGCTAACTAAATATTTTTATTCATTTATTTTTGTACGAATTATCCAAAAATGGCAGAAGTTTGGTTTATTTGTAATAATTCTTTGCTGGAAGGTAAAAATGTTGTTGTGGAACGCGGACTTGACGCGCTGATACAGTAAAGTGTTGAAAGAACGGACGGAGAAGATGAACGTTTACGAAATTCTAGCTCTGTGGAATTAATGTAGAGTGCCGTAAAGATTGTATACGGAAATCAATGCGTACCAGCGCATTTTATTTAGTTATGGTATTAGTAATATTGATTGCACTAACGCCCATTGATAAAATTATTTATTTTTCAAAACCAGAAAAAGCAAAAATACAAATTCTTCACTTAAGCTTAAGCAAGTATCCTAAGTGTAAAAATCATATTGAATTTTTACACGCTATGACTGGTAAAATTAATGCCTTTAAATTATTGGAAAATAATAAGGAATTAATTAATTACGCTATGTTTTTACCAAAGAATTATGGTCTCCCGATGTGATTTTTAATAATGGTATCCGTTTTTTGCTGGCTATGTATAAGGAACCAGTAAAAGAAGTGTCAATTGATAATCACAGATATTTAATATTTGCGAAATTAATACGACTTAAAAAACCTGTAAAACTATCTTCTTTTCCGACAACATCTACTGCTGCTCGGGGCAACATTTATATCGTGCTTAGTACTAAGTACAGGTATGGCTTGGCAACGAGCTTAGCCCTCTAGACTGGGGACGGATATTACAGGATCAAATTTTTGGAGCCAGTTAAAACTCTTTTGCCATCCACTCCTGATAGTTTTCTCAAACTGTGGCTACAGAAAAGTTGGGATATACTGTTCACCAGTTTGTGGTAATTCCCCCGATCTGGATTGTTTAAATGTTTTGACCTGATAAGTTTAATGACGTTAAAAACGACGAGCCTACTGAAGATGTAGATCCATCGTGTTTCTTGACTAGAACTACGGAAACACTGGAAACGATGAGCTAGAGATGGAAATTGAAAGGGGATATGAAGAAGAACCATAATTACTCTGATCAATAAAAAAAATTATTATATAACCATTTTCTAATAATATGGCCTCCTCTGCGGAAAGAAACCAATAGATTTTACTGCCTTAATGACGATAGACCCCGTACAGCAATTATTCCCTTGCACAGATTCATCACAAGGAATCTAACTGCAGTGTTAATCGAATTCAAAAAACTCTAAAATGGCAAGGAGCAGATTCTTCTAGCGTCTGCCTACTTCCCAGGAGATCAAGAGCTCCTACCACCACAGGAGGTTAAAGATCTTGTGGAGTACTGCAGTTTAAATATTCTAAAACTGATTATCGGCTGCGATGCCTAAGCTCATCATACAGATTGCAATATCAGCAAAATCAACGAAAGAGGTCAGGAGTTTCTACACTATGTACTCCCAACAGGTCTACACATAGCCAACCTAGGAATAGAGCCCACATTCATTAATGTTATCATACAGGAAACCCTTGAGCTGACAATCAGCATTAGGCAAGGTGTTGAACTGGTCACGAACTGGCATGTCTCAAATCAAGCCTCACAATTGGATCATAGGTACATAAGATTCAATATTGAGGCTCTACAAACAAGGAAGGAATACATAAGAATCCCAGTCTGTGGCAGCATACAGGGCCCTGGTCCAAGAAGAACTAATAGGCCTTCCAAAAAGGATCAAATCGATCGAAGAAGTAGATCTCCTAGTAGATCAACTTCATACAACGCTTATTCGAGCTTATGAAGAGAGCTGCCCTATTACCATCATCCAAAGGGAAAAGGATGACTATTGGTGGAGCAGTCTGCTCGGTAAATTAAGAAAAAGCCAGAGAAAGCAGTTCAACAGTGCTAAGGCCACTCAACAATGGGAGGCATATAAAAAAGTACTAACCAAATACAACGAAGATCCAAAACAGAGAGCTGGAGGAACTTTTGCGAAGAAATTGGGAGTACCTCAAAAGCCTTCTTCAAGGATGATAACAACGGAATTGGCTTCCTCAAACACTGTGATGGAAGCCTTTCCGGTAATACCAAGGGAATACTAGAGATCCTTCTCAAAAAGCACTTCCCACTCTGCAACTTTGTGACCGAGGAGACCTAGGTATACGCCAGATTCTCAGTGATACCAGTGGTATTACCAGGTATTACCGATCAGCAAAAAAGATTGTCCCCGAAGCCAAGGTAAGATGGGCTGTCAAGTTCTTCAAATCTTTTAAAGCTCCTGGCAGTGATGGCATATTTCCGGCATTACTGCAAGAATCGATGGATTACACTAAGCCCCTTATCACCGAGATATTTAGGGCCAATATGTGAACGGGATATATCCGCATGTCATGGACACTAACCAAGGCTGTTTTTATTCCGAAATTGGGTAAAATACCACCCAGCGAAGCAAAACCATACAGGCCTATCAGTCTGACATCATTTCTCTTGAAATTCTAGAGAAAATAATAGACATCCATATTCGAACGACGTCCATCAAAAGCTGTCCACTTAATGCCGATCAATATGTCTAGCAATTCGGAAAATCCGCTCTCAGGAGTCTGGTAGAGACTATCGAGAAAGCTTCACAAGAAAAGGAGATCCTTATATGTTCCTTTATGGAGATACAAGGCATATTCGATAATACTGTCTTTGACTCGATCAAGAGAGTATCCGAAGTCAGAGGTATAGAAACCTGCATCGTCAGATAGATTGGAAACATGCTAAAGAAACGATGCATAATAGCTACGATGAAGGGCGAATCCACAACAATCATCGCCACTAGAGGCTGCCCACAAGGCGTGGTTTTATCAGAACTCACAACTTCTATGGCTCCTAGTTGTGGATTAGCTATTAAATTTACTCCAAGAGGTCGGCTTTAAGGCCCAAGTATACCCTGATGACATTGTCATGCAGTCACTGGTGATGGCCGCTTCCATCACTTCCTGAAGAAGATAGGCAAATCCTACAGTGAACTGTATCGACTGTGCGCAGAGGAACATGAAACCTCGATGCATTTTATTTGTCAGTGCCCAGCACTTGCAGGTCTAAGTTTGCAAATCATTGGAAGAACACTTATTTCTCCAGATAAGGTCTGCAATCTAACTCCATAAGTAATAATCCAGCTCGTTAAAAGATTAGATTTTGCCTAACCACTTCAGGGAAGGCACAATAGATCAGCTATGGTCGCGGTGACGGAAAGGTCCTGGAGGCCGAGTCGCACCTGCTCTTAACATTAACATTACTTATAATTGTTCTTATTATAATAAACATTTTTAAATAAAAAAAATTGTCTCGAACACCGTTATTCTTACGAAAAAAGTAATACTATGTTTTTTGTAGGTAATTTTCTAAGCTACAAATTTGACAACTAGATACTATTTTTTCGATAAAAGCCAAATGTTCCAGAAATTTATTAAATTTTGTGTCAGCCGGTGTATAAATTCGGGGGATGAAGATAACGTCACATGAAATACCGCACTAGGTCTCCTCTGGATATTGAGCTGGCCGAGCGATTCCACCGTAATTTATGCCGGTGGTATTTCAGCTTTGGCCTACAAGATTTTACCTGTTTAGAGTCCAGCAGCGCCGACCTGGGACTCCAGTAACTGGGAGTGGAAAATTTTCTCCTTTGCCTCGCAATGCGACTCACTACCTCTCTAAAGAAGACTCGATCGTTTTTGTTTGTTGTTTTATTAGGATTTTTATTTAAAACTTGACTACTAGACGTTTACAATTTTCGTTGGTTTTCTTCATTTTTTGAATGCTCCTCGCAAAAGTTTTGTTTTTTTCATGCTTCCAGTATGGCGGCTTCTCATTCGTCTCCTATTGCCAACTTTCGAGCCACATCAAACCTACTGTCGGACATATTACTAGCCTCCGAGCCTGACATCTCGTCGATGGAGTAACAATCTTCTGTCTTTTAAAAAGACCAATTACAATAATATGTATAACACACCTTTCAAGCAAAACGTTTTTATATAAATTCAGATATTTAACACAACACCCAAGCGATCTGTGAACAAAAGTTCTCTGTCTGCCGTTTTTGTGACCTTTGACCCCGCGTAATATTTTTAGCGGTACATGCATCGATGGGGACTTTTGGTATATTGTTTAAAACCACGAAAGGAAGGAAAGGAAGGTGCAAATATCCAGCGTTCTCCTATTTATTCTACTGCGCACTGTCTCCATTCCCTATTAACCTACATGCACTTACGTTTTAATACCATGGAGGTAAGTTTTCATATTTGTTTTGTTGCATTCAACGAGGTAAAAAGGAAATTAGTGAATATAAACTATAATCGAAAAGCATGAGCCACTGTGGAAATAATATAGTCCTGCACACAAAACAAATATTTTTCATTACAAAAAATCATAGTTTACAAGAAATATTTCTGCAAAAAGTTTT
The DNA here is from genome assembly GCA_963924295.1 of Dioctria rufipes. Classification (NCBI taxonomy): domain Eukaryota; kingdom Metazoa; phylum Arthropoda; class Insecta; order Diptera; family Asilidae; genus Dioctria; species Dioctria rufipes. The sequence continues at coordinate 65,534,971 of OZ002744.1, read as the reverse complement.
AGAAAAAACAATTGAGTTGTGGATTTTGAAGGAAAACACTTGTAGATGCCGAACGAATGTTCTAGCGAATGTTCACACGTTTTTAAAATATCTATCCTAGACAAAAATTCGCATGAATAAATTCGTAGAATAAATAGGAAAACAATGTTTAAAGGATTTGTTCAAATTGTTTACAACATTTTAAAATATTAAAAAAAGAACAAAATCAGCTGTTAAGTTTGGTTCAAGGTCATCTGGACCGAGTGGGACCAGTCTCTTGATCTCGAAAATAAAAACGCGTTTGTTTTCCATACTTAAATCGCTATTAGCATCTTTGAAATTTCGTTCAAGGTATTTGTTGTAGCCTAGAGACTTTTTCCGTTAAAGATAAATATCGCAGACTTCGAGAAAGGAGAGTGAATTCATCGGGGAATAAGTAAACAGAATGATATGCAAATGAATTGCTCTGATGAACTCAACAGGTTTTAAAAATATCCCGGGCATATTTTTTAAGCAGCCGAATTTTCATTAAAAATTCGTTAACATTTATATTTCTCTCGTGATTTTGTGTCCACGATTAACTCGTCAAAAATTCTTGGTTCGAAATTATATTTTTTTTAGACCTTACTCCATGTCAGGAATTATTTTTTTACATTTTTATTTCTCTCGTGGTTCCGCGTCCAAAATGTGCTCTAAATAATAAAGTACTGCTTAGCGATTTTTCTACGAAAAAATATATTTTGTAATTGATCTTGAAGAGTGTTCGCTCGCAAGAAAACAAAACGATGTAAAAACAAGTAACAAGTTAGAATTGGTATGTAATACCCTAGATGAATACCCGCATGATCGTACGATCACCCATCGCAGGGCAAGTTTGATTACTGATGTGGCTTTTCACATATATTTCTTAAACGGTTCGTCGAACAGTAAAAATAATTATAACCAATTTCGTAGGATTTCATATTCTACAGAACTTTTCAGTACAATAAAAACGTCTAGGACTAATCGTACGTATACTGCTACGTAAAAAACTTCAATTTTTATATGGCCACACCAAGGAGGGGTTGGCCCATTTAGCCTACTTTACTTATATCTTATTTACGTTGACAAGTTCTCAGGCATCGTCCAAATATATAGTGAAAAGCGAAATTTTTGTATGGAAACCCTACGAAGCAGCCATCCGATTTGTCCCATTTTCGAATACTAATTTTTTTTTTGTTTTAAAAAAAGCCCATGTGTAAAATGCTCTCTAAGTGAACGCGTTCTCGAGTTATCATGAGGACAGAAAAACAGGGAGACGGATGGATATTCGTTCGGACATACATTACTCTACCAGCATTTTTTCTGTACGTTACAAACGGAATAACAAACTTGGCATGCCCTATGATTTCATCTAGGGTATAAAAAGGGAAATTTAGGTCAACTCTATCTGTTATAACTGTTCTAATAACGAAACGTGGCCATGAAACATTCAGGTCACTTCTGCAACAAGAGTGTAATGCTAAAATAAAATTAAAATTATCTAAAATAATTTTTGTTTCGATTTGAGGATTATTGCAGTACACTAAGACCTCGCTTTGCGTCGTTCCGTTTTGCGTTTTTTCGAAGTTGCGTCGTTACTGAAGTAAGACGCATTTTCGCTATGAGTCGTTGTTTTTTCGTATTGCGTTGCCTTTTTTTCATTATTCGGAGAATCATTTTGAAATACATACATGTTTTTTTTTTTTAAATTTTCTGAAACGTAGTTTCGAGTTTTGTAAAATTAAATTTTTTTGGATTTTCGGAGAATCACAAAATTAAAGTTTACATTCAATTGTTAGTTGGTTGTTAATTGTAGTGGAAGCTGTTTTGTTAATCATTGTAAAAATCATAGTTTCAGTGGAGGGTTTGCTTTTGATTATAAATTAAAAATATGGCCAATTTCTTACAAAATTCATATTCTCTGCATGATAAACATTTGCAAATTATGCAAATATGTTTATATATACAAATTACATGAATTTGCATTAGGCACAAAGCATACAATTAATAAAAATCAACAATTTATACCATTGTTGACATGTCAAAAATCACTTTTCCAACATGAATAATTTAACAGAATTTGTATATTTTCTGCAAATTATTCATACTGGAACACATAAATAATTAATAAGGAACACTTAGAAAGTAATAAAATACACTTACCTGGACAATTAATCGATAATTTGCGGTGAAAAACACGAAAAACAACACGGCACTGACGAACTAAAATACCGCGATCGCGACTGTCAAATTGACTCGCGAGAAAGTCAATTAGATGAAGTTGGCTACGCGCTACCTGTTGGTAATACTAAAAAACCGCGAAAGTTACCAGGTAAGCAAATATTCGCGAAAAAAGGTAAATTAAATTCCCATAATAAGTGGGAAAGAGAAAGATGCAAAAACGAGATGCAAGAAAAATGAGGAATATTTGCGTTCCACATTGGAAATAGTCATAATATGGCAGGAAGCCGCCATCTTGATAAATTTCAGAAAAATTAAAATATTTAATAAAATAAATTACGAAATTTCATGGATAATTTAAAATAAATTAGTTGAAGGAAATTGGCACATTTTGACATAAGTATACAAGTCAAGCAAAGTCGAAAAATATGCTTAATTTGCATTTTTCTTGTGGAACGTATGTCAAAATGGCCGCTTAGAGCCTATAAAAATGGGGCAATTCCTAAGATCTCTCTCAGTTTTTCGACAGCGATCATCAGTGTAATTTAAAGCAAGGTTTTTTTCTCAGTTTCAAATCGATCATATATGCAATTTCTAGTATACGATCAAGTGTTAATAAATATTTTTCAATTTCAGCAATAAGCATAAGATAAAAAGTGCCATAGTTAAGGTACATTGTCATACATGCTGAAAATTTATGTGCAGTTGGTGTTGGCAATTAATAAGAAGTGTTGGTTGGGATTTCTTAAGATAAGTATTGTGTGGACATCAATTAATTTAGTAAATAAGTTTCTTGCATAAAAATTAAATACATGCCAGCTTTCGGCATTTTAATGATACATGCAACGAAACAAATTAGTTAAGTAATAAGCGCAAAGTGAATTAAAAAATTAGTGTATAACGCGTAAAACTAGAAAAGGCTACAAATTGCATTTAGTTAAATATATGCCAAAATACGGCATAATAACTACATATGCAATCGAGCAATTAATAAACAGAATTAAATTAGTGAAATTATAAATTGGAGTGTTTCGCATTGAATTATTCAATAAATACAGCATTAAACATAAGCACACATATCTTTTTTTCTTACCGCTATACTGTCCACCTAAATGCCGTAATACAGCTGTAGTTATCGATTGCAGCTACATTACAAAACAAGGCTGTAACCCTGCTTTTTTTTTTTAATTTATATTTCAACTTTTTAGACTATTATAATCATGAGTGGAAAAAGCAGTGTTGGTAGAGTTACAAAAAAAAAGAAAACTATAACTTTGAAAATTAAATTGGACATATTACGACGCTTTGATAATGGGGAAAAGGGTGTAGACATAGCATCTGGTTGCAACAACTGTCAGAACTATTCAAGCTCGAGATAGAACTAAAATAAAAGAGGCTGCTAAATCTGTAACATCTTTAGACGCCAAGACTATGACTCGTACAAGGAGTGGTTTTATGATTAAAATGGAGTCCTTGCTTTCTATTTGGATTCAAAATCAGATTGCACAGAAAATTTCATTAAGCAAAATGGTAATCCAGGCAAAAGCAAAAAGCTTATTTGAAGATATTAAAGGCAAATCTATGTGTAACGACGGTGCAAGTGGTAGTGCCACTGAAAAAAAAAGAACATTTTGAGGCTAGTCACGGCTGGTTTGAGAGATTCAAAACTCTGTGCAAATCTACACAGCATTGCTCTGAAAGGCGAAGCAGCCAGTGCAGACACCGTCTCTGCGGACCGTTTCCCTACAGAGTTAAAATCAATAGTTCACGTGGGTGGTTATGTCCCAAAATAAGTTTTCAATATTGACGGGACTGGTTCATTTTGGAAACGTCTACAAAAAAAAACTTTTATATCAAAAACTGAAAAATCTGCACCAGGATTTAAAGCTAGTAAAGATGGACTGGCTCTACTTCTAGGAGGCAATGTAAATGGTGATTTTAAGTTTAAGCCTTTACTTGTTTACTAATCAGAAAATCCTAGATCTTTGAAGGGCTGTTCAAAAGATCGACTTTCTGTACACTGGCGAGTGAAAAAAAAAACATGGAGGACGGCATTATTATTTAAAGACTGGGTTTCCACGTGTGCTATTCCTGAAGTTAAAGCTTATTGCAATAAAGTGAACTTAGACTTCAAAGCTTTAGTTTTAGTAGATAATGCCCCTGGTCACCCGGTTTATATTGATGATTTATCAGAAAATGTTAAATTTTTGTTTTTACCACCGAACACCACATCATTGATACAGCCGATGGATCAGGGTGTAATCTCGAATTTTAAAAGATATTATCTCTGACGACATTTAAGCTGCTTTTGAGTGAAACTGATGGACCCGATAAGACTACAATGCAGCAATTTTGGAAAAATTTTAATATTTTGAAGGCAATCGACATTATTTCTCAGTCTTGGGAGGAGGTAAAACCATCTTGCATGAACGGCGTTTGGCGCAAAATATTGCCAGAATGTGTGCAAAAGAAAAAAAGTGACAGTTCCTCTTTAGAAGTTGATGATGATGAAGCACATACTGTTTGTCATGAAATCCCTAACTTAACAAGAGAATCTAATTTTGAAGGGATGGATGAGACTGACAGAGATGAATTGCTAGCTTCTCATAACCAAGAAATGTCTAACGAGAAATTGATGCAACTGGATTTGGAAACCGCTAACGAAGAAAACAGCTCGATAGATATAAGTGACCGTCGAAATTTAACTTCACAACAATGAGTCTAATAGACGAAGCAATTGAGATTTTTTCAAAAAATGATCCTGACATCGAAAGAAGTGTAAAAGTTTCTCGAGCGGTAGCAAATGGTATTAATTGTTACAAGGAACTTTTCCTTAATAACAGAAAAAAAAACTTTTCAGCAAACTTTGGACAAATTTTTTGAAAAAGGGACTCCAATGGCCATAAGCTCGTCTACAGAGTCTGAATAATTTCATAATTTATTTCTTTATTTTGTGTACATATTTTTAATTTTTAATTGAATTACTAGTCTTTTTTATGTTTTTAATTGAATTACTTTTGTTTTGTTATTTAAATATTTTTCTTTTTTTAACATTTAAGGACTGAAAGAAAATTACGGTAACCTATCTTGGCTGTTTATATGATTTCCAATAGAAAATAGCAATTCACTTTGCGTCGTTTCGATTTGAGTCGCGATTTTTTTGGAACGTATCTACGACGCAAGGAAAGGTCTTAGTGTATTCCCTAAAATTTAGGGAATACTCCCAAAAATTTAGGGATAAAAATCTACATTTTAGGGAATATTCCCTAAAACAGGGGCGGAACCAGCATTCTTGTGAGCGGGGAGTCGCAACTTTGGTTTAAAAACGATATAAGCTGGAAACAAATCAAAAGTTCGAAGACACTCGCCACCACTCGCAAATGTCAAATGCACAAAATTTATCATTTACAAGATACCTGTCGAACAGATAAGTGAGTGGCTACCACTCGGTTTGTAAATAATGGAAGTGTAAAACTTCCAAATCATCCATTTTTGTTAGTAAAAATAGGGAAACACATTTGGTCCAAATTGATGAATTAATAATAAACTGTAACTTTGAGAAATACAGAAATTGAAGTGCTACGTACTTTACCTCTATTAAAGTCAAGAAAGTGTGATATTTTTTTTTTTTTATATTATTAAGGCAAGTTCAGGGGATACCTTATGATGCAAAGCACAGCACGGCAGGAAGGTGATAGGGAAAGGAATTAGGAAACTTGAGGAGAGTGGCAGAAGTGCTGATGTGTGTCACCCTTAAACTTTCGTAGATTGTATGTTGGAGTAAAGACAGAAGATGGTAGACTCTTCCACATTCGCACAGTTCAGGATAAAAAGCAACACGAAATTTTACTGTATGACCGAAAGTAATTTGATGGGTAAAAGAATGTGGGCGGTTTGCTGCGCGCGAATTTTTCATGCAGGAATTATTCTACAAGAGGTCATACTAGATATTAAATCAAAACATTGACCATGCATATAGCGATAAGTAGTGAAAGGCATCCATCTTTGCGGCGGTGTTCATTTGACAGATGTGGCCTTATCTTTGGAGTCCATAAGAGTATCAAGGGTATTGTCAACGGCAAAATTTTATATTATCAAGGTCATTATTCAATGATCTAATCATGCAATCTCATTTGACAAATATGGCATTCTGTCTGGAAACCCCGAGTGTCAAAGGAGTAAGGGAAATAAAGGGTACTGTCATAGGCAAACCTACGGATGAGATTAAAAGTACGGGAAAGCAGATCATTAACGAAAGTTAAGAAGAGAGATAATAGAGCCCTGCGGCACATCTGCATTTATGAGAGTGGTGAAACTCCATCTAGTACAACCGGTATTATGCGATCAGGTAAAAAGCTTTCAATCTATAATAGAAGAGCAGAGAAGAGACCAAATGCTTTAAGTTTAACTAAAAGGGCAGAATGCTAGACACTATCAAAGATCTTTGAAATATCTACGGTATCTATTTTGGTCAACCACAATCGTGAGGACTAGAGTTCCAACGTTTCGTAAGAAAAGCCAGCAAATCTCCAGATGAGCGTCCGGTCCGGAACCAATATCGCCGATCATTGGTGAGTTGTTTGGTTTCTAGATATTTCATTATCTTGGAGTTAATAATATATTCAAAATACTTTGAAAAATCGAAGTGTTTGCAGTTGGTCGATAATTTGAGGGATTGCTAGCCTCTTCTTTCTTGGGAATAGGATTATCGTAAGCTAGTTTCCAACCAGTTGGAAATTTTGCTATCGAGTAAGACAAGTACAATAGTTTGCGCAAAGTTTTAGATAAGGATAAGGCACAGCTTTTAATTAACAGGGGTGAGAAACTATCAGGACCTACGGCTTTGGAGACGTTTATCCCATTAAGGACTTTGAACACTTCTCTCTTACTGATGTGTATTGACTCTTATGTAGAGAATTTGAAGCGAATCTACAAGTCAAATTATTAGCTTGCTCCGGGGAGTCAACAAACACCTCACCATTGTTAAGAAGTGAAGGTATGCAGGAATTGGTGAAGTTGTTTCTGATGGTTTTGTCCAGGGACTAGACATCTTTACTATCCTTGCGGCTTGCCAAGATTCTTTGTCTAGCATTCTGATAAAAAGGAAATTTTTCTCTCCGCATAATGGACTTGCAGGTGTTCTGTGCAGTCTTGTAGACGTATTTCAGTTCCGAACATGGATGCAATTAATGGGCGCGTAAAGCAGACTCTTTCGCTTTTATTACTTGGTTGAACTTATCGTTAAACCAAGACCGACTTTTCTGTTGTTGAGACCTGCTATAGAAATAAGGAATGTATTCATGCATGCCAAGACTATGAATGTCACTAAGTTGTAATGTGCATTCATCAACATCCCTTGAAGACAAACAGACCGACCAATCAATATCTCTAAGAAAATGATTGAGAACTTCCCAATCAGGATTTAGATTTTTTTTATTAAACGTTTTAGCTAAATATTCTACTATTGCATTTTACGAAAAAATAAAACATATTTTTTTTAAAATAAATGCCTTGCTTTAAATGTAATAACTCACTACACCATATACAATGATTTGCTTAGTTGCGTTGAATTTCCCCAAATACGAGTTGTAATTGTTTCTTTAAATATTTGCTTTGAAGCGTCGATAATATTCTAACGAGCCGTCTTTACAACGAAGGTTCATCAACGAAAGTTTGGTAGCTCTTTCAATTAAAACAAATCTCGCATCGCTTTTACCCGAATAAGCTCTGCTTCAAATTGAACGTTTCCTGAAATTCTTATGTTTTTTACAAAAAGTGTAGTAGAAAAATTCAGAAGATGTACTGCAATTTTTTTTTGTTTTCAGGGGGATCAGCTGGATCCGCAACTGCCCTAAAATATATGGAATATTTCCTACATTTTCATTAAAATGATCTGATGGTCTGATATGAATGAAATGGGCCAAAACTATTGCATACAAGATAATAGAGTTTGCCACCCTACTTTTCCACCTGTAAGTGGGCTTCTATGGCATTATAAAACTGCTGATTGGAAAAGTCTTAATCAATATCTTAGAGAAATTGATGGAATTGATGGAGTCCTTGAGCCAAACATAATCTTAATCGGCCATATTTATACTTAATATGTCAAAGCTCATGTATACATTGTACAGGAAAAATTTCTCAATAAAATTCTTTGAATCTTTGATTGAAAAAACAGCGATCTCAATTTCATTTAAACATTTCAAAAGCAGTAGTGGCAACTTTTGAAACCAAACAGGACATTGACCAACTTTGTTTATTTTTCAAATTCTGCTGACAATAACCGTGAAGCAGATGAAAACATACAGGTATTGTCGTAGAGCGAATGAGACATATACAAAATGTCCCTAGATCAAAAAGTACTGATAGAACAAATATGTGTAATGATAAAATTCTGTACCAGTAGCACGATAAACTCATGACTACTTTTTAAAATCGTCAGGTAAATTACATTTTCGTCAAACAAACGCTCAATTTAAAAAATTTAACGACCGCAAAATAATTGTATCCTTAGGGCAGTGCTTGCGATATCTGCTCCCTGTAACTTTGCTTTGTGGACAAAATAATAAAAAAAAAAAAAAAAAAAAAAAAAAAAACAGAGGAACCTCATTCAACCTTGCTGAAATTAGTTTAAAAGTCAATATGAATCGCAAATATCTCGCGGTCATGGCAGTTCTCTTGAAGTACTACAAATTAAAATATTGTCCTTCCTCTAAGAATATTTACCTGTGGTAGGTCCTTGTCACTTTATTCACCAATTTACTGAGGCACGCTTTATTTTTATTATTAATCAAAAAAAAGTCAACAAAGCTCTGGAAAATTAACTTAAGCTTCACAGTGCCTTACATAGTCTGCAGACGATGAATCCGCCGCAGCAGAAATAAGCCAGCGGCAACCAATTATGGTAGTGAAGGGATAATGAAACCGAAAGATTTGCCCCGTTGACATATACCCCAAACCATCATATGCTAGAAAGGTGTATATACTTTTGCTTCAAGCTTTCGGTGGGCCATTCTTTTCGGGAGAAGCGCTTCCGCAATATGGCTGAAGGTTGACAGAACTTGCCTTATCACTAGAAATGAAATTGTGATCTGCGGGTTAAGCCCACACCCTCGCGGTTTCCATCGCCCAAAAATTCAAGCTTTGGGCTATTGCGTTATTTGGGTTACATCTGAACTGTGTTTTAAGGTCGAATTTGTTGGGAGGTGGATGATGGCTTATGCCGCTCGCAGATTGTCATCATTTTACTGAAATGTTGGAGGACTCGTCTAAAAATATGAAAACCCTGCAAAAAACAACACTCCAAGGGGATAAACGTGTCCTGGCATATGATTAAGTCAAGGATGTGTCCCTTTTCGGCTCTTTTCATTCCACTATAGCGGTATACACAATTGGAAGTTTTAGTGTACCACCCAGTCTCACAAACCATGACAGGCAAAGTGGTTTTTGGTAGTCCTTGCGTGTACTTGCAAATTGGGTATGCGTACGAATTATATAGTGGCACAGGAGCGTTCTCTGTTTGCACAATGTGAATTAAAAATTTTTATCCTGCCAAAGCGCCTCAAGCGAGGTTGAATGGTTTTTTTCTTACGTCGCATTTAGAACACTGTACCATGGCACGCGCTGAGTGTTTTACATTTTCGAGTGAACAAAAAATTCAAGGTACATTTCAGCTTGTTAATATACAAAACAAAAATAAAAAATCATATTGGCGGGGGCTTACAGATATCAAATTATCGACGCATGGTTACCACGAAAATCTATTTACCTCGAGAGGACCTTTTCAATCAATAGGGGTGAAGGTGCAAAGGTCGAATGATTTGATATTCTGATTTCTATGTTTCACAAGCACGAGAGAACTGAAAAATTCACTATATCTGAGTCTATTTTCGGTCTCAGTTTGAACACTGCAAACAGAAATTTAATTTGGCAAATTCCTATTAATAAAAGGAATAAAAAATTGAATAAATTGCTGAGGAGATATTAATTTTTTTTAAAGGCGGGTTGCAGGCGACAACTTTAATTGGTAAACTGAAAATATATAACCACAAGGAATCATAGTTAACAATTTAAAAGTTTTAGATAATTAGTCCAGACATGGAGTAGGCTCTGACTTACAAAAGTTCAAGGAGGCCTGAAATTTGGCAGATTTGTACAGTTCGGTGTTCTAATTAATATTCCGAGCTTGTGATTGATTGACTGCCGTTCGCGCCGCTATATTGAAATAATGATACCAAAAATCAGTTTTTACGAGAATGTCATTTCTCCAGAGCCACATATGTAGGTCAAAAATACCCATTACAAAAATTATAGAGTATAAAATGTTCTGCCCTGCAACTTTTGTAGGAAACATTTTCAATCAGTTGAATAGTTCTCACCGAAAATCGCTGCCATGGACACGCTTGTGAAAACAGCGATATTTTTGTGAATTGTAGAACATTCATGCAATTAATATCATTTTAAAAACATTAATTCATGCATTAAATAACAATATTCACCCCTTTTCAAATAATATTCGTGGATATTTTAGGCTAAAGACACTCGACAGGTGTTCACGGAACCTTAAAAATCTTAAACTACAAACTAATTGTAATAAATAAGAAGGAAATTGGCTTACCTTTTATTAAATATGCTCCTGAAATCATGAAAATACCTGAAAAATATTAAAACACCACAAATAAATTATTATTGACACCTGCCAAAACACGTCAAACTTTATGATACCGCGACGTTTGACATATCGAATCCGGGTAAAATCGAACCGCGATTTCGATGTCCATGCTCGTTTCGTGGTTTTTTTTCGCGTAAAACGTAAAAATCGCGATTTTTTTATAAATACACTTCCCATTATGAGTGCGAAAGGGACTCAAATTGTGAAGAACGCAAATAGTAGCGTGAATTATGAAAGGGATCTATTGAAATAAAACATGGCGAATCATTAATATTCGATAATTTCACATTATGGATAATGCAACTGGAACAAATTTGGCTATATATGGCGAGACACTTGTTCATTCGGTCTCTTTTTATTTCACCAAGTTTTCAAAGCGATATACACCCCGTGATGAGATGGCTTCACAGTATATGTTTTCATCCTGTTCATGGTGAAGTTATTTATTAGATTTTGCTGCTAAGTTAATTTATACCTGACAGGGTGCTGCCGAACTTATACAGTATGAATGGCTAAGAAGCCGATATTTTTGTAATCCCGTTTGTAGAAGCTGAAAGCCTTAATGGCTGGATGTGCCAATTTATACATGTTGTGGCAGAGTATGCCGATTTTTATATTAGAGGCAGAGCACACAGCTTTATTTTGAATAATATAGTATGCCGCTGTTTTTGTAGGCAGAATATGCCAATGTGGTAAATATGGCAGAGTATGCCGATGTTTTAGAGAATTAAAACCACTCGTTAAAGTTGAAATTAACTCTGAACTTTGATAAATCCCTGCTTATTTTAAAAATTGTTTACAAAGGAATCAGTATTTCTTAATAATTGTAGAGAGGATTATTGCAGAATTGCAGTACATAAAATTAAAAATCAGTAATGTAGTGTCAGCATTAATACTGATCACACAATTTTTGAATAATTTACAATGTTCACAATGATTTTTTTTAATGACCTCCCCAATGTTGTTGTAGACTGTAAAATTCACTTGTATGCCGATGATGTGCGAGTGTATTTCAGTCGATTGCATTGATAGACTAAATTCCGGCTTGGGCAGTATTGCACACTGGGCTGATAACAATCTTTTATTGCTTAATGCTGGTAAGTCACAGTGCATTGCCTTTTATCGCAGAGCAGTTAAGGTATCTGATCTTCCACCTGTACACAGTTCTACCATTTTTGAGTCGTGTAAAAAATCTTGGAATGTTCCTCAATACCAGAATGCAATGCTGTGATTATGTCAATAATATGACTAGTAGGATTTATGGTTCGATGCTTATCAAATCTTTGATTCTCCGGTACTTTTCCTATGGCAGTCTCCTTTTCCCTCACTTGTGTTCATCCTGTTCCACTAAGCTAAATGTGGCGTTGAACGACTGCATAAGATTCGTCTTCTGCCTAAGGAGATTCGATCATATTTCGCAACATCGTAATCATCTACTTGGTTGCTCCTTAAATCTATATCTTTTTACGTAGGCTTCTGGCATCTCTTGATAAGCTCATCTACTCTAAAGCTATTTGTTTAATAGTTTGGCATTTTTAAACTCCTCAAGGCGTTTCGACTTGCTGATACCAAATTTTCAATATTCAGTAATGGAAAATTCTTACTCTGTTTGTGCTGTTCGAGCTAGGAATAATTTACCATCCGAGATTCAGCGTACGAGTTCGACTCGAGGGTTTATGGAGTGAATCACGCGCTGCAGCACCGTCGTGGGATAGACTTTTGCGTGTGTTATAATATCTACAAAATGCAAAAGTTTAAACTCATCATATGTCTTATTTAAAGTAAATTTGCATAATTTCTTATTGAATTCAAGTAATTGTAATTTAATGTTTTGTCTTTCGTCAATCTTGAGTACATAATAATAATCTGTATTTTGAGTTAGTATTGTTATGTTTGTATAGCTTGAGTGAGTGGCGGAGAACGTGAAGTCCCGGCTATCGATCTAAGCCAGTGACTTATAATAATAGACTGAGCCATTTGCTATTTCATGTGACACACATTTATCAGGGTTTGAGCACCCTTTAAAACGTTTACTACATAAAAAAAAAGAAAAACTTTAAAAACTCAGCAATCAAAAATCGAAATAAATTAAAAAATATATTTTCTTGTGTCCAAGAGATATTTTGTACACTTATAATGCAATTAAATTCATTCCGACTTTTATTTTCACAAAGTTATTTTTACCTGAACCCTGTGTACATGCAAGAGAGACAGAGAATGGTAATCACTGTTTTTACCTTATTCTTCCTGCGATGATTGCATCTGCAGCCAACATAAAAATGTTAAATGGCATAAGACAACGTTCAGTAAGCGATAATTTGTGTTTGTAGCTCCAACTCTGCCATAGAGCAAAAGAGAAAACTATAAAACTTGTGTCATTCTTTTGTATTAAAAAATTGCAATACGCTCAGTCCATTGTTATAAGTCAATGGTCGAAGCTAATAGCTCGCTCAGTGATGACTTCTGGTGCAGGCAGGCACGCTAGCATCTTAGTTTCGTGCCAAGGAAGAAAAAGAAAGGGAAAAACATAGACACATCACTTACCTAAAGACGTCGATGAGGATCAGTTGTTGCTGATCCTTCTCTGCATTTCCCCGACCACCCTTGATATCGTCGGCACATTCTTAAGATGCTCCTATTATCATCCTAAAATTTGGCGCCAGAGCGGACCTAGTCAACCGTCATGTTAACAGGAAGGGGTTCCAAGAGAGTGAAGGAGAATTAAAGACTTTATGAAGTCATTAGTACATGGTTACATGATTTTTGTGTTGAAATAGCTTAAATTCATTCCACTAGGACTGATATACAGCAAAAGATGTATGCAAATTGGCCAAAGAGTCGTGCATAATCAAGATGCTCATCAACTAAAATCTTGAGAATGCAATCCTAACTGTAACGTTGCTATAAAATTTGGCGCGATTTTTTGGGCATAAAAATATGAACCCTAGGAATTTCTAGACGTATGAAAGTAGAATATTAAACCTAAAACTAGTGGAAGAATTCAGTATCTTAGTTAGTATATGTGAAAAGTTTATGTGTAGAATGTGTATATACATATTAGAGATATTTTGGTTAATAAAAATGTACATTACTTTCTGTTCAGGTTTGACTTGCTAGGTTGTCCGCTGTGCCACTAGTTAATCAAACAAAGCAAATAAAACATTTACTACTACTGACACTTAACTAGTGTGAATACTCGAATGACTGCTGCTGGATGTAACCATTATAACAGCATATATGCCCCTGAAATATCTATTAAATGACATATTTTGTATTTGGAATGGCACAGAGAGGTAATTAATGACCTTTTTAAATACCTTTTTAAATAAAATTGACGACAGTATAACATTTACTGTAGAATTAGGGAATAAGAGCATCAACTTTTTAGATTTGACTATAACTATTAATACTGATAATCTTTTAACTTTTGACATTTTTCGTAAAGCTACTTACACGGACGCGGTTATACCAAGCCATTCTTGCCATCCTTGGTGTACTAAATTGGCAGCTTTCCATTCTTTTATAAATAGACTTCTCTCTGTTCCACTAAACAACTACAGTTTTTACAAGGAATTAAAAAGACATTGCTATAAGGAACGGATATGAACCAAAATTAATTTACAAGTTGCTTAACAAAAAACAAAAAAGTGGTATCCTGAACTCTATTTTTCCAATACCTAAGTCTAATGAACTTAGTTCAAAGAAATGGAGAAAAATTCCTTATTTACCCAATATTTCCGAAAAATTAAAAAAACCTCTAGCAAATAAGCAGATTAATCCAGCCTTCTTTAATAAATTTACCACAAGAAATTTATTAACTAATAATAAATTGGGGTTAAAGAAATCTACAATGGACAGGAGCGGAGTCTATAAAGTAAGCTGTAACGATTGTTCGGGGTTTTACATAGGAAAAACAAAAAGATCTCTAAAACTAAGATTCAGAGAACATATTAATTTATCCAACACAAATAATCCGACTTCAGGTCTTGCTAAACATTTAAAATATACCGGACAGTGTACTACCCAAAATATAAGCCTTTTACATAATATTAATGGAGGCCCAGTATTGGATAGGTATGAAATATTTGAAATCAGAAAGGCTATTGACGACGGTTATACTTTGCTGAATGATCAGATTGATTTTTATAATAGAAGCCCCCTTTTAAACCCTAACCTAGTTAAGTTATAACATTAGTCCACAAATTATATGCAACTCATCTGTGATCTCTTGTTCGTGTCCAGCTCTGTTAACTTATTATTTTTGTAACGTTTGTGTGTATTCATGTAGCGTTTAGCGTATGTACGTAACTCGGTTAGCGTAGTATGTATGTATGTATCTAGCTCAGCTTAGTTGAGCCAGATTTAGGTTTAGTGCAAGCCCTGATGATGTCCTAATAAGACGAAACGCGTAGGCTTTTACTCAATTTTTTGTAAAAAATAAAAATAAATTATTGTGGAATCGGAGCAAGTATTTTGTTGTTGTTTTTTTCAAACAAAGATGCCTAATAGAAACATATTCCACCAAGTGCTATCCCAAAAATCGATAAATGTAAGTCTTTTTCCTCTTAATTACCTCCTACATACACCCAAAATTTGTTTTTTCCAAAGTAGAGATTTATATGA
The DNA here is from genome assembly GCA_963924295.1 of Dioctria rufipes. Classification (NCBI taxonomy): domain Eukaryota; kingdom Metazoa; phylum Arthropoda; class Insecta; order Diptera; family Asilidae; genus Dioctria; species Dioctria rufipes. The sequence goes on along the minus strand of OZ002744.1, from coordinate 65,519,496 downwards.
ATCACTTTAATGCATGCTAAATGGGCATCGGAAGATTTACCTCATTTCATTACAAATTTTCCTTTATACTCTGTATTGCCTCTAAAAGACCTTTCCGAATATCAAGACGTAACTACATACAAGAAAGCGATATTTCTTGAATCTGAAAAGAAGAATTATTCATGAAATAAAGTGATGAAAAATTGTGCAGTTATATAAAACTCTACTCAAACTAAATATTATAATCAGTATTTTGCTGATAAAAGTCCTGCCAAAATAAGTGCAAGTGCTTATACTAAAAATGTTTTCTAACAAAATGCTCTACTAATAGGAGAAATCACTAAAATTTTAACAATTTCGATTTTAATTCGAGTTCAAGAGCGATTGAAACAAAACCATTGTTACTGATAATTCTACCAAAATGCTTATTTTCATGGCCTATAGTAGACGGCTTGCATCGCCATCAACATGACGGACATTTCAATTTCCAAGGATTACGTGAACTGGAACAAGCAAACAGTAATAGAGATATGTTTGCAGCGAATTTCGCATATTGGAATCTAATCAAAGTGGTGTGCATGATATATATAATGTTCATTACATCACGACGAGGATTAAACGAACTTTGAGTATAATTGAAACGGACCGCATATAACTGCAGATCTATTGGATAACGTCTGCACAATTACCATAATCGTACTTGATGCCATAATTGAAGAAACTTCAGACAAATAGGACAGTAAAAAAAAATAAGTTACCTGGAAAGTTTTCCGAGAGTTTTGAAAATTTGGTGATTTTGTGGATTTCGAACGGCTCTTTTTGAATTTTCACTTTACCACCTCATATTTTTACCGCTCGCGCCACCATATTGGAAAGATGGCACTCAAAAACAGTTTTTTGACAATATAGGAGATATTCCGACTCATTTTACGATGAAAATAGTTATGTAATAGATTACACTAGAGAAAATGACCTATTATTTGTATAGTAACTTTTACCGGTTAAAAACAAGTTGAAACCATTACTACCTGAAGACAATACTTGCAAGACCAAAGGCAATTGGCTAAATTGATGAAGGACTTGTTAAGGAACATCGGAGAAGATGGATCTTCTCGAAAAACTGAGGAATACATAATTAAAAAAAGAGCAGAGCTGAAGATGCTTTGGGAGGACTTTCCACAACGCATGAGCAATTAAAAGAGTTATTTCCTAAAGAGCATCTTTACTTCACTGAAGATCTATATGGGAAAACTAAAGGGAAAACCAATGAAATTCTCAGCTTGTTAGAAACCTATGGAAAATATCCACGCCAGGACCAGACCAGACAACCTTTATCCTCTGGACCATCTTCCACACTTGTTAGTACTGATATTCAAGAAAGCACTGGCTCTAATACATTTTCTAGCATCCCACATGACACCAGATAAATACCAATTCATATTTTGCAGAAAAGAGACAGAATAACTTTCTAAAACTGCCACCAATTAAAATTCAAAGATTCAGTGGAAACTATAAGGAATGGAAATCTTTCAGCTACATCTTCATGCAGGTTATAGACTAAAATCCCTATCTTAGCGCCGTTGAGAAGATGCAATATCTTCTCTACCATCTAGAAGGTGACGCAAGAGAAGTGCTAAATCATCTACAATTGAATAATAACAACTATAAAACTGCCATCAAATTAATCTAATCAAGGTGCAACAACAGGAAGATCATAACAGAAAGTAGAGAACATTATGGGTGCAAAGAAGGTTTAATACAGATCTCAAGAAGATATTATAGCGCTCTATAACATAATAAGAAAATCCCTAGAAGCGTGGAAAAATCTAAACTGTTACATAGATGAATGGGTTCATATGATGCAGAAAGTATACGACTATTTGAAGAAAGCCTTGCGAACCAAATAGAGATGCCCTTTACGCCTGAATGACTTAATTTTTTAGTAAAGATCTGTCAAATCATAGCCTGCATCAAGATCACTAAACAGACAAAACCAAAAGCATTTACCTCCAACAAGAAGAAATCTTTCCATACCACACTACAACGATCATGCATTTTCTGCATCAAAGAGAATTTTGTCGTGCCCCAAAGCAATCATACCAATAAAACGAAAACTATCGAACTGATTTCAACCCGAAACAACAACAAATCTTCTTTAAAGCAAAACGCTTAAATATCTTTAGTACAATACAATTCCTTATTATGTGAGAACTTAATGATTCAAACGAAGCTAACCCGAACCGAAAGGAAACTTAATACTAAAAACGGGCACTTGCAAGACCAGTCAGTGGCCTTTTATGCCCACATATTCGGAAGTAAGATTTACTCACACCGCGTATATGTAAACAAACGACACAACCTTGTCGTTTGTTCTACCAGTTAAAGCACCTGAGTCACTTACTAGTAAACAATCGCTTTACATAATAATTACCATGCGAAGTTAATTATTATTGTAATCGTTCATTGCTCCACTAAGCGCTCATAGTAGCCAGCTGTTGGGCTAATCAGCAAAATAACCGACGACTGTAGAACAATTCCTTGCATGGTAATTGCTTAGCAATCGCTGATTATTTTACTAGAATATACCCTTGGCTGCTGGAAGAATCTGGCCATAACATTACCAATGTATGGAATTCAAACAAAATTAGCGTACATGATCGTCAAGCATACATCGCAAAAAAGAATCTTTGTATCAATTGCATGGCTCACAAAAAATCTTAGAAATGCAAAATCAACCAGAGCTTTTTAGAGCATTAATTGACCTAGGCTCACAGGAATAGATTATTACCGAAAAAGCAGTCCAGAATTTAAGATTGCAAAAGGAGCGCATATCAGCCCCCATACTAGAGGTTGTCGAGAGTAAATCTGGAAATCACACAGCAATGTGAAAATACGGATCCAGCTTCAAAACAAATTGAACACATATCTTTGTGTAGAATCACTTGCTTTACCAAAACTTAATTCATTTCTTCCAAACTCACCTATATTATCAATTGATATAATATAATATGGGAGCATCACTTTGTCATATCCGACATTCAACAGTCCAGGCAAAATAGATCTGCTACTAGGCGCACATGCTTATGCCAGTATATTGTTAAATGGACTCAAACAAGAGCAGCCAATAACTCAAAACACGAAACTAGGATGGATTTTATTTCGAACCATTTCCAAAACTTACCAGAGAACCAAAAAAATGTCAACCTTTCTCTCTTTAACAGAAATGGACCAAAAAAGTGAACAATTTTGGGAAATAGAAAACAGCTCTAAGTCCAATGAACAGATCATTGCACAGAGCATTTTAAGACATCACAGCAAAGGGATGAAGAAGGCAGGTATATTGTCCGCCACAGGGCCGTTGCCCATATCTTGCAAATAGAAAATGGCGGCTTACAATGCCTTCCTGACGGAATAACTCACCTTAAATCACATGAGCCCCGCTAGGGCTTACACGGGTGACAAGTCCAAAATATACTATCATCCAGTATTTAAAAGAGACAGAACGACAATAAAATTGCGTGTAGTATTTGATGCTTCATCCAACACAGATTCTGGATTGAGCCTTAATCACTGTATAAAGGAAAAAAAGTTCAACAAGATCTTAATCAAATTCTTCTAAGATGGTGAAAATATCGTTACGTTTTCACTGCTGATATACAAAAAATGTTTTGACAGATAAAGATCGCAGAAGACGACGGGAACTATTAACGAATACTCTGGATGAAGCTACCAACAGAACTCATTCAAAAATTTGTTTTAACTACCGTCACTTATGGTACAACCCCAGGCACAATTCTTGCAGTCCAAACACTAAAACAATTTTTATTTATTTTTCCCGCGGACGGGAATCGAACCTACACTTGTTACAATCCGTCAATGATGGAGAAAGAAGAACTTTAAGAACTTTTATTTTTAATGATTCTAAATCCCCGGACGAGGCGGTTGTTTTTTTTTCTTGCATTTATAAATTTGATTTAGAATCATTAAAAAAAAGTTCTTCTTTCTCCATCACTAAAACAATTACCCAAAACGAAGGTTACCACCCACGTTTGGCCAAAACTTTGGCCAAAAAGATGGTTAATGAAGACTTTTACGTTGATGACATGCTACCAAGAACTGATACAAAATTGAAGCTCGTGGACTACAAACACAAATAACCTCTTTATTAAACATGGAGGGACTCAATATGCGTAAAGGACTTCACATAACGAAGCACTATTAGACGACCTTCCCGAGAGCATAATAAAGAAGGGAATATTAGAAATTGGAGAAGAAGAAACAATTAAAGCCCTGGGAATACATTGAAATCCCAAACAAGACGAGTTTTAATTTAAAATACAATTCCAAAATAATGAGGCAAATTTGAAAAAATAAAAAACACCAACAACCGTTACAGCTGAGTTCATCATGCAGTCACAGTGGAAGGCAGGAACATATTGGGACCAGCCTCCACCAGAAGTTATAGCCAGTCTTTGGACATGATTTGAGACAGATCTGCAGGATTTAAAAACAACTAGAATCCCATGATGGCTTATACATCGCACGAACTAACAGATTCACCTTCACGGATTCAGTGATACCTCTGAAAAGGCATATTCCGCAGTAGTGAATTCACGCACAGTTGGTTCTTTTGCTAAAAATCATAATAAATTACTAACTGCAACCACTGAAACAGCAGATCACTTTACCACGATTAGAGCTCTGTGGTGCATTACTCCTAGCCCAACTGTTCAAATCAACCATTAAGATTGTAGCAATAAAGTCACCTCAGATGTTTGCTTGGACAATTCTGAGATAGCATTGGCGTGGATAGCTAAAAACCCAGACAACTGGCATTCATTTGTGACGAACCAACTGAGCAAAATACAAGAGCCTAGTTGACAAAATATGTGGAGAGACGACATAGCCTCTCCAGAAAATCCCGCCGATATAGCTTCCAGAGGAATAAGTCCGAAGAAAATCGCTTCGCAGACTAGCTGATGTAAAGATCCACTTTAGCTAGGCCAACCTTCTGAAGCTTGGCCATTAAATAAGCGGAAACAAATGAGTAAAGAAACAGATCAAGGCCTTCAACAAAACTTTCTCAACAGAGAATACTTTTGTATTCTCATCCTATACCAAACAGATAAGAATTACTGCACACAGCCAACGCTTCATCATGAACTGCAGAGTTTCACGCTCACAGAGAATGTTGCAATATCTGTCACACAACGAACTGAACGAATCAGAAAAGTTTATAGTAAAGATGACACAGTTAGAAACATTCTTTGAGGAAGTTCAATCTATCAATAAGCAAATTCAAGGAAACCAGTATATTACTTTCGTTGCGTCCATTCCTAGACATGGATGGCATTCTACGAGTCAGGGGAAAAATGGAAAGCTTTGAACTCTCTATTTATACAAAAAATCAAATACTACTTCCACCAATGCACCATATCACCAGTCTCATTTTTGATCATTCTCACCATAAAACCCTACACAGAGGAACGCAACTTACATCAAATTTCTTAGAGGCACGATTATAATCGATGCCAAAAGAGTAGTACAAGGAAAAATCCACAAATGCATCAAGTGTGATAGACACCGCCAAGGAAGCACACAGCAAGTAATGAGTAATCTACCAGCCGTTCGCATTAACTCAAAGTGATTTCCTGATCAGAGGGCTGGCACCGCCTGAATCAGATATTCAGAGTAAATATATCCACCAAAGATGGAAGCTGGTTACAAAATTATACCAGAACATCTGGAAGACATGGTCACAAGAATATCCAGCACGATTACAACAAAGAAGCGAATGGAGAACAGACAAAACCAACCCATCGTTCCACGAGTTGGTATTAGTAAAGGAAGATATCTTGCCCCACAGAAGTGGCCATTAGGACAAATCGTATTCGTACAGCTACATCCCAGTGAAGACGGAATAGTACGAGGATTTTCTGTGCAATATGAGCATACATAAATCTAACCATGAAGATGCCGGCCTCAAAATAGTTACAGCACTGACAACTGTCAAGAATCCCACAATAAAGAGGTTCTCTGGCATTTTAGCCGAACCTGAGCTATGGTCGAAGCCAAAGCATTTTGATAGGAATTCCACGACTACAGCTCGACCTATATAAAAAAAAAAGAAAAGAAAATCGCACTATGTATCTGGGCTTCAAGACTGTTTTATTCCACCTTGCAGATATTTTATTGGGTAACTGTAGCATTCGCACAAGACTCTGACATCGTGCAGCCAAAGTCCGCCCTCTACATCGATAACCTAGGCAGAGCCAAAATATAATAAGGAAATCTTCGATTATATCACTTCCAATGGTTGACATTTTTGATTACCAGAAAAATATCAACTCCACTTGGGAACAGATACAAGAAATGTGCGACAAGACTGAGAATCTCACTGAAATCACGCGCCTATCAAAGCTATTCAGACACTTATCCACAAGGAGGAAGAACTTTTTAAAGTCATTAGATGAAATCCGATTAGTAGAACCAAAGAACAGAAGTAAAAAAAGTCTTCTTGGCAGGATATTCATCAGTATATTTGGCGTCAATGAGGAAGTCTATGCAAATATCGTAAGAGCTCCGAGCTTGAGCTAAAACACAGCTCATTTTCCTTGTTGAATTAACGCAAAATTGGTGAGCTAGCTCAAACTGAGTTAGCTCGGCTGGTAAGCTAGTTCACAACTCACTGCAAGATATTTTAAATTCTGTACAACATAGGTACCTATGCTCCTATGCTCCTATTTGAAAGTGGAAAAATTTTCCGATGTGGATGTCAAATTTCTTGAAGACATTTTTAAGGTATTATTGATAGTATGAAAAATAATAAATGTTACGTTTTCTTACGCGAAAGAAAAACATAATTTTAAATATTTCTAAAAAAGACGTGAGCAGTGAATAATTTCGTTTGCAAACAAATATGAAATTATCTAATACTAACTACCGTTCTTAGAAATAGAACAGGATTCTCTGTTAAGCTTGTAATATTTTTTAATTGTTTTTTTTTTTAATTTATCGTCTTTTTTTTATTAGTTTAATTGTTTTCTAATTTTTTGAGTTTTTGTTATTTTTTTAATATTTTATATTTTGTTCTGATTTTTAAATTCATTTTTTTTTTTTTATTTTTTTTTTTTTTTCCTCACTTTGTTTTTTTTTTTTAATTTTTACTTTCATAGTTACGAAACTCCAAGTGTTTTTATTTCGAGCATCATTTTTCTTACAATTTTTTTAGACTTTGGAACCAGTTAAACTTGCTCTCGATATTCTGTATTTAGCGCTTCCTTAATTCCCATAATTCACAATGTTTTGACAAAATTAAATAAGCACTCCTCTCCGTTATCCGAAATTTTGCAAAATAGCTTTAAGAACCGGTAAGGCTATGAGTGGAAGACTGATTCATTGGTACTAAATATCGAAAGTTTTGTGGATTTTCCAGAGTTTTGAATGATTTTGATTTTTTGATTGCGACTGCATTGCATCCACAATTTAAAACACAATTTATTAAAAAATACTATCCGGAAAGAGTTAGCGATATAGAAGGATATCTTACTTCTAAACTTAATTCGATATCTACCATGCCAAACCTGTAACTCAAATTCCAAACCAGCATTTTGGAATGCTGATGATGAAAATTGAACCAGCCTTTATTGATGAAGGGAAACAAATTCTGGCAGAGTTCGAACATGACTCAATCAGAATGTTAAACATATTTCACAGTTGACGCTTTCAATCATTAAAGGAACTTTTTATTAAATACAATACAGCTCTTCCAAGCAGTGCTTCTGTAGAGAGCTTATTTAGTATAGGTAAACCAGGTTTTAAGCCAACCCAGTGCAATATCAAAGATGAGCATTTTGAAACACAACTGCTCCTACATATCAACAAGAGCCATATTTCATTATAAATTTCTTTTGCTGTACAGTTCGGTTTTTTTTTCTCTCAAGAGTAATACACAGTTCTGTTAAAAAAAACTGTAAAATAAATATGGATATATTACATTTATCTTAAGTATTTTAATTTTTTTAATATTAAAGCTGTCAATTTTCACTTAAAATTGTTTTATATATCCACAATTGGCCTTTTCCAAATTAGTTTTCTGTTAGGTCAATCTGGTTAACTAGATAACATTTGATTTAAGTAAAAATAAGGAACCAGTATAGGAAATTTTCTTAGTGAACTAGCTCAAAGTGAGCTAACTCAAAAGCAAAGAGGTGAGCTACCTCAAACTGGTGAGCTAGTTTAAAAATTAGCTAGCTCTATTGTACCAATCGAACGAACTAGCTTAGTTTGAACTAGTTCAGTTTGAACTAGCTCATCAATTTGAGCTAGCTCACTCTGAAGGCCTTTGTGACGAAAAACACCTGGTTATATATAAATATTGAAACCAAAGTCACCTCCATATTCTGAAAAGAAACTAGAAAAGAACTACTCCTAAATACCACGGGCATTATACACACTGCTGATGTTTGTTATCTGAAAACAAGAGAGAGACACATAAAGGAAGTTCCCCACGCTTAAACATTTCCAACTTTAACAAATCACCAGTATTGGTGCAACCAGGAGGTTATTATTCAACCAAACGAGCAAATTTTGCAGTATATTGAGGAGCCCAAGATAAATCCAGCCTTCCTACACAGAACTTTGGTGTTATACTCGATGGCATCAATAACATCTGCATTCGCTTTTTCGTGGCCACCCTGTTTTAGAAGCACTCGCCCACCCTCAAAAAGACCTTTGTGTCTTGTTACATTGGAAAACCTAACGAAGGAAGGCAACTATCACAACAAACTTCAATAGAATAGCGATTCAATCGTGTATTGGCATCTGGCGGCCCCCAGCATGTTCATACCTGAACAGAATATAATTTCTTAATTTCGTTCCAATTTTCTTACTTGTTCACGGTTTTACTATACTATTTCCTAATTGGCTTCCAATTTCCCAATCGGACAAAAATTTGTCACTTTCTTCATTTTTATCAAGAATATTTCTTTTAATCGGGTCAACATATGATCATACGTAAGACTCATATTCTTACATCATTCATAAAAATATTTCCGAATGCATTGTCCCAATCTGATTGTAAGGTAAGCATGATGAAGTGAACTTACGATAATATCAACATTTATCGTGTAAGCATAAAAATTGTATTTAAGTTCTTTTACTTCTACAATAAAAACCAGTACGAGTTACAATTAAGAATCAAAGTCTCTTCTTTATTCTAAACGTTTACCTGCACCCGATTCACAAGTTCTCAAATTAAATTTGAGTACAAGTTACAATGCGCAGAAAATCCACAAAAAAACTATATGTAGAAACAAACTTAAATCAAAATTTACGCTTCGACAAAATTTTGAGCAAAATGGAAATTTTTAAAAGTATCCAAAAAAATTTTGACAGAAAATAATACAACAAAATTTGAGAATTTTTCCACTTGCAAAACACTGGAGAATTGACAAGTGGAATAGAGAATTAGGGAATTCTCTACTTACTTCTGAATTTCTCCGGTATGTTGCAAGTGGACAAGTAAGTGGAAAAAATCTCAACTGAGAGTATTGTCTGCTTTTGTTGCGTTTTGTGAAGGTATCTTGGTACCTAGGAATTTCAAATTGAATCATATATTTACTGCATGACCTGGCAGTATTTAAAAAAAAAAATATATGGATATCCTTGCAATACTTACAGAGAAGCATTGATTTTGTGGGTAAAGGTACCCGCTAAAAATTTTAAATCACGCGAAAATGATCAATTTGGTCATCTTCCAGATAGAAGAGATGATATAAAATTTTTTAATTTGCACGGTAAAGCTGATGATAGGATGACATCTCATCTAAATTTTGTCGCCTAATTAAATCTGTAATAAATTTTTGGATCCGATAAACGGTTTTGGAGACAACTGTAAAAGAAGTGACTCAGTCCTTTTTAAGATGAAAAAATGTCCGTTTTTGGTACAAAAAGAACTGGTGTGTTGTCGTGAAAACTCACTTTCCATAACGAAAATGTTCATAACCGATTACTAGTGGATTTGAAACAAGGAAAGGAAAGAAATATACGCAAAATATAGGAACTGGGGTTATATGACCGTAGTGCAAAAAATCGTTTTCGGCGGTAAAAAGTGTGTTATGACGTTAAAACGATCAAAAGCAAACTACACCACTCGATTATCCTCTCCTCTCTTTTTAATTTGGTACCAAACATGACGTATTTTGGACAACCACTATGGGGGTGTGGTACGTACCCCAACCGCCAAAGCACCCTCCCCAAAAATGCGCCCGTGAATATTGCGACACAAAATTTACCGCTGAGGCTCCTAAATTTGAAAATTACCGTTAATCGAAATAAAATATACCCTATAATACCCATGCATAGCTAATTACCAAAGTGAGTTCTTATTTTTGTTTTTATTAGGCTTACAGATCCTGAGATCACCACTGCGAATTATTGCAGCTCCTGATATTGCTTTTCTTTTTTTTTCAATTTTCGTTAATCCGCTCCCATTTCTATCCCGCACCCTCCCCGCCCTGTTTGCCCTGGATATCTTCTTCACCCTGAGCTCCCTTTTTTTTGATACCACCCACATTCTCTCCATTCTACCGTTATATAGGGAAAAACTTGAGAAATCCTACCTTCCTACATCCCTCAAAAACTACCCCTACAAAAAAGGCATTAGAATTTATTTAGACATTGGAAAGTAATAGACAGATATACCGCAAATATGAAAAAGCACTTTTTCACACTTCTTACGGTTTCCCTCATTGTCCAACCATGTTAGTGAATTGGGAGTGGAGAGTTAGGGAATTAGGAATTCAAAGAAAACGAAATTCTCTTTTCCCAAATTCCCAAATTCACTGTGATACAGAATCCGGCCCCTGGCAACACAGCTGGCTAAAGTCATGAATTATGTTGACTAGTTGGCTTGCAGCCAGGAAGTCATTTCGCAGATTTATGATCCTGTCCAGCCACATGAGCAAAGTAAGCAGGCCCCATGAGGAACGTTGTTCGAACCAAATTGATTCGAATATATTTTCATAAACAGAAAATTTCTAAAAGAAAACATGCTGAAAACAAAGCATAAAATTTTTAGTAAACATATCTCTAATTTGATTACTATTAAGCAAAAAACATTTACACCACCCATCATAGCCATGTATTTGTCATCTTCATAACATATTGCACAAATATAACATAAAATTATAACCTCAACGAGCAGATCAAATAAAAATTATTTCCATTTGTTAGATTCGTGATAAAAAACAATTCCTGAAAAGGGAACACATTAAAATATACCATGCTAAAATTAATTTCTGAAAAGATAATAAATTCAATCTAATTACAATTTTCCTAAAAATAGGTAAACCAAAAGCATGTGTTGTCATGTAGCATACAATGCATGGCACAAATATAATCAGATCAAGCCGATCAATTTGTAACTCTATCATTATCATCATTACAAGTAATATCCAACGGGAATTTCTTCGCTACGTGATAGAGAGAATATTTTTTGCGAAAATAATTCAATTTAACACAGCAGCATATGTTGCTCTACAGTTCTTGTTGCTATGCATTTTTGTTCGTTGCTATGCAAATTTTATCGCTAGTACCGTAAGATAACAGCTGCAATGCCAATTCTTGCAATCATGCGCCTCTGCTACTCCATCAGTGGTGTCGTGTGCAAGCAAGGGCTATATAAACGACAAGCTGACTAATCTCGATCTCTTTTTGTACTTGGCATCGCTTGGGGTAAGTTGGCTAGTTAGGCACTAACATTTATATCGGGTATCGACTGATATATAACTTTTAACAATTACCATACACTTTATTTCTGGTCTCGACGGAAATAAAGAATCTTTCTTCGGGTCTCGACTGAAGTTAAGATATTTACTAACACTCACTTTAAGTCGGGTCTCGACTGACTTAAAGAATATTATCTCGGGTATCGACTGAGATAATCCTTTACTAACAAAACACTTTATTTCTGGTCTCGACGGAAATAAAGAATCTTGCTTCGGGTCTCGACTGAAGTTAAGATATTTACTAACATTCACTTTAAGTCGGGTCTCGACTGACTTAAAGAATATTATCTCGGGTCTCGACTGAGATAATCTTTTACTAACCAAACACTTTATTTCTGGTCTCGACGGAAATAAAGAATCTTGCTTCGGGTCTCGACTGAAGTTAAGATAATTACTAACATTCACTTTAAGTCGGGTCTCGACTGACTTAAAGAATATTATCTCGGGTCTCGACTGAGATAATCTTTTACTAACCAAACACTTTATTTCTGGTCTCGACGGAAATAAAGAATCTTGCTTCGGGTCTCGACTGAAGTTAAGATAATTACTAACATTCACTTTAAGTCGGGTCTCGACTGGCTTAAAGAATATTATCTCGGGTCTCGACTGAGATAATCATTTACTAACAAACCACTTTATTTCTGGTCTCGACGGAAATAAAGAATCTTGCTTCGGGTCTCGACTGAAGTTAAGATAATTACTAACATTCACTTTAAGTCGGGTCTCGACTGGCTTAAAGAATATTATCTCGGGTCTCGACTGAGATAATCATTTACTAACAAACCACTTTATTTCTGGTCTCGACGGAAATAAAGAATCTTGCTTCGGGTCTCGACTGAAGTTAAGACAATCTTATTAACATTAACACTTTATTTCTGGTCTCGACGGAAATAAAGAATTGTTCTAACAAAACATTAGGACAAAGGGTCTTAACATTAGCTTAAAGCCAATTTCCTCAAGTGCCAAGGTGGAGATCGGTGAGTACCAGTCACTTGTAACATTTTAATACTTATTCATATATCTATTTGACTATATTTTAACTTATATATATCTATATTATACATCTCGTGTGCACATCTATTTTACACATATTTTTATTACATGTTTTGACGATCTTATATTACAACTTGGTGCTAAGTGTTTTCAGTGTGATACAAAAATCTCAGACCCAAACTTATGTATAGACTTTTGTCTCAACATATCTATTTCTGAAAATCGTATATCATTAATCGGTGTCAATTAGTGTGTTTTCTAGTGTGTGTTGATCTCTGACCCAACAGTTTATATAATCCTGTCTTAATACGATTGCTCAAGTTATTTAAGCTAAGTAAGTGTGCCAGTGTTTCGAAGTTAAGTTATTTTAACTTTGCTCTATATTAACCCTATATTGAATATCTATTTATATATTTATTATAAACAATCCTGTAAGTGTGTTTCCCTAAACGTTTGAATCGTTGACCTGAAAACTTGATACATAATGTGATCTTAATATAATTAGTGGGCAGTCTTAAAAAATCAGTGCAGAATTTACTTGAAAGTTAAAATAAAGTGAATAGTGTTGATTCGTTGTTAAGAAATAAACCAATGATCTTTATCCAAATTTACCAGTGCATTCATTTCAGTCACTTAATCAAATTTGCGTGTACGTTCTATTAACGGACAGTAAAAACGTAATACCGAAAAACTAGCGGGAAGCACCCAACATTTCCGAAAATTTAAAATCGTGATATTATACGTTAAACTAGAAAGATTTTCAGAACTCGGACGGAGATCTGAACGATATTAAATTGAGAAATTACTGGAAACGGGTTTCAAAACAAACGCAAAAATGGTTACACCACAAGTCTTCAGCGACCTCCACTGGATATTAGACTCCAAGTCCGAATACTAGCGTCCAGCCAGAGCTCAGAATCGTTGAAGTCTCAGTCCCCAGTAAAGGTAGCCTTCAGACCACCGTGATCTACCCCGGGTGGCCTCGCGCTGGGCGCCATTTGTTATAGAATTACGGAAAAGGCTGGCAGACAGGAGACAGGACCTCACGTGCTCCTGCCCTCAATTTATTATGAAATTAGGGAAAAGAGTGAGGACAGGAGGACGCGAAGTCCTGTCTACCAACCTTCTCCCTAATTCCATAACAATAGCTTTTATCTTTAAATTCTTGAAACTTCTCCATTAGTAACCATTATTGACTTGATTAGCTTACAGAGGTAAAATGATAAAGTCTGTTATCTCTAATTTCGAATCAATTAAAAAAATCGCTGTACATTTCGACAACAGCTTCAAGTGTCAATATCTTGAAAATAACATTTTAATTGCCATTTGCCTTCATTAAACACTTCCATATCAGAGCACTAATAAAGCAAAGAATACAAATCCTTGTCAGAAATATCATGGTGGGCAAACTAAGTCAATTTCACTTGTTTTCATTTGAAATTTGTCTTAATTAGTATGAAGTCAAGTTGAACTTTGGGAGGTGATACTTAAAAAACTCAAAGCAAGCACTTTACCTAATGGCGAAAAATATAACATGAACCTACACAACTCTGTCGTAACTGAAAATAAAAATTCTGTTGCTTTAAAAAATTATCTCAAGTTGTATATAAAACGCAGGGAGAAAATTCGAGGAACTAATCTACGAACAAAGCTCGCAAGTACCAAAGCACTTGAAAGCCAAGTTGCAGCCTTAACTAGCCACCTCTATAGTAGATATAAAAAGCAAAAGATTCACAAAAATACCCTGGAAAAAATCAAAAAGGTTGGAAACCCAAAAGGACAGAAATAATAAACAAAATTTTATGTTTCCTTTTTGCATGTATATATAGTGATGCGTGCCCTGTGCTGGGTTACGGCCGGATTTTCAAAAAGTTATAGCAGCCTCCAGTATCATACAAAGGAGGCAGGATAGCATTGGTTCTGACAGTAGAAAAAGCAATTGAAAACTGCAACAGCCACAAAATGGAAGGTTATACGCCCTTGGAAAGGAAAAATTTTATATTTCCACCTTTTGTGAATTATTTCGGGAGTATCCCGTACTCCGTTCTTTAGCATGGCGAAACTGTTTTCACTTTTTGAATACGTTTTTTGTGCAACATAGCAAAAAATGGGTGAAAAATTATTTATTTTTCTATTGCAACCACTTGTACCGCACTTCTCTGAAAACCAAGGGATTAAAATTTCACCAAAAACAGCACACGAAGAGGATTCCCAACGATGAATGAATAAAACCTTCTCAAGTAGGATACCTGGCTACTGGTACTGGATACAGCCTGGACTCCAGAGAATTGTATTGTTTTCGCCACTGCAAGATCCTTGTAGAAATTATCCGTTTACTTACCATGAAGGATATTTTCTTTGTCATGATGGTACAATGGCGAACCTCATGAACAACACAATTATTATGCGGTCACCACCAGACCATAGAGAAGTTGGGCACACAAGTGCATATTATACGTAAACGAAATGAATTCCCTGGGAAGCTTGATCTGTTGTAGTAAACTGGATAGGGATAAGATGACGAAGAAAGGGCAAAATATTATTTTTATTATTTCGCCCTTTAAATTAATCCATTGAGCATACAAGTCAAGAATGGCAAGTTTACGGTTCACATTTTGAGTACTTTTGACTACTGGACTCGGGTGATGCCTCTGTAAAGAATCCTCTTTAGAATTTCGTCGACTAAAAGAAACTGAAAATTTACCCATTTTTATGGAATCTCTCAAATAAAAGAGTTGAAGGGTTCAAGTAAGTAGACCATGCCTGCGGGTGGTGGTAACTGCCTCCAGTGGTTTAGTTATGGTTTTTTTTTTTTTTGATTCTACTTTTTTTATATTATTTTAAGAGAAAAATTCCCTCTAGGTGGTGCTTACGGAAGTATTTCTCTTTTAATTTCTTTACAAAGTAACATATTATGCTGAGATTAAATATTTTCTTATTATTTTTTCAGAAAAATGTTGTGGCTGTTAAATAAAAGTAAAAAGTTATTTTGTCCACATTCCAGTTGAATTTCATTACCAACGTGCAAGACGGTCATCTTCAGTTTGTCTTCTTTAGAAGGAGAAGATAAAAAAAGTAATGTTTTAATTTACTATAATAAGTTTTCTGTCACTAGATGGCAACTTAATAAATTTAGAAATTGGCTGTCCGAGCCGACGCGCTGAGCTGCAACAGGAAAATTATTCCAGAAGCCAATAGTAAAGATTAGGTGAGAGTTATATACATATTCCCACTAGGGGCCAAGAAGCAGAAATTAGCGGAAACATAAGCACTAGTTTTGTTATATAAACGAGACGTTATAGTAGAAGACGAGCTCTCCTTAGACGAAAATAAGAATTTAATAAGCTTAGTTTTTAATATTAATATACAGTTAAGCGGACACACATGATATACAACTGTCGCTCCAACGGCTGTTGTACAACCGTTGGACAAACAGTTGTATGGTAATCCATAGGCGATGCAACTGTTGGACCGATTTCTTGTTTCTATATGAAACAACGGTTTGCCTGCAAGCACATCCAACTATCCAACCGAGCTTGCGATCATTGCATGCTTCGTAAAATTGGCCCACACACTATACAACGATTGTAGTCCACCATGAATTCGTACAACAGTTGGACCGAGAGTTGTATGGTGTGTGGGCCGCTTTAAGAAGAAGTATTCAGAAGCTCTCCGGTACAATATCATACACCTCGATTTATGCCGATTTCAGACTAGGACATACATATCTAAGGGGCTACTTAAAAAGCAAACTCAGATGAATGACATTTGAAAAGGTGATTTATTTTTATCCAGGATAAAGCTGGCTCAAAAATTAATTTCTATAGTAAAATCTTGTTACTCTCGACTGATTACATGCCAGCAAATATACGTACACCTTTTGTAGTTTATTAAATTCCATCAAATCAGTATATTTAGACTGCCTTTACCGGGCTATAAATTATATATATATCTGTTCGTCTGTGCGCATGATAACTTTAAAAAATAAAAGTAAAATTAAACTCGAAAATGAGACAAATCGGGCAATTTCTTCGTGGGGTTGCCACTCACAAATTTCGTTTTTCACTATATTTTTTGACAATTGTAAATAATTTTTTGTTACAGCAGTAGAATTACAGTCGAGCTGATGATCTCTGATAATGAGAATAGGGATATTAGCAATTTTCTTCATTAGAGCTGAGAAGCTCAATCCTCCGAAAATCCACCAAGTTAGAGCTAGAAGCTAAATATCTGGTTTTGATGAATCTCTTAGCAAGAGCTAAAAAGCTTAGCATATGATGTTTTAGCGATGTTGGAGCTGAAGAGCTCAGTATCTGGCAAATGAAAATACCACGAGAGTTACTGGTTAAATTCTGAATATTCATTTTCAATAGCACTAGATTGATACTATTTTAAAAGTGCTTATTTCGCTAAACCTTAATAAAAATTTTTTCTCATGGGGAAGCCCAAGAACATTACAAATACTTTACCTTACTCACGTTGATCAAAACTAATATTATCTGCATAATGACCTCTATGTAAACAAGCATAATATTGGTTGCGTTGCAATTTCTCATTAAAGTGAAATGAAATAAAAATGACATACACTTATCGGTTGCGTCATTGCATAATTACTTTCTCTTCACTGAGTAATATGTAATATGCTGTATCACGGTACAACGGTGACCAGTGATGATAATATTACTTTTCACAACTCTTACTTTGATATTTCATGAGTGGACTGTAGAGTGGCGCGTGGCTACTCTGATCGCATTTCTTTTGTTTATTATGTTTACTTTTATTTTCTTTCTTTATTATTATTTACTATTGAGGTGTTCGTATATGCATCTATCGTTACGGCATATAGGTCATGTAGGTAAGCTCTACACACTGCCTGGGAACGCGATTAGAAAGCTGAAATTTGGTACATGGTGTTTTTATAGTAACAAAAAATAAAATTTCAAAAATGGACTAAATCGGTGTTGCTATATGAAATTTAGGTCTTTTACATATACTGTGAAAGCGATCACTCCTAAACATTTTTGAGACCAGCACGTCCCTTTAACTCGTACACGAATTTGTCTGTCTGTGTATTTATTTACATATTTCTTTTTTACTATTGTCGACACTCTCGGAGACCCCCTTTTCGTCATCACAGCGAGCTAAAATTTGGCACACAGGTTCATGTCGCGTGACAATTGAATCTATCAATTTCCATGGTAAATCGGGAAAAATCGTTCGAAAATATGGTACAAATTTGATTGGTGATAAATCCGTTTCAGGAAAAATGCAGAGTTTTCCGATTTTTCCGAAATTTTCCACCTTATCCGGAATATTTCCGTTAAAAAAGTTTTCTAAATTATGCAGGATCAAGTTCCCTATCAACTGGCATCATTACTTTCTCGCCGACAAAGGTGAAAACTTGCAGAAAAAATCGAGGGAAAAAAACGCTTTTCCGGAGTTTTTCCGACCAAGGAAGCGTTTGAGCGTCTTGTAACCTAAGACAAAGTTGAAGAGCGAAATGAGATGCACAAAGTTGCTTTTGTGGAAAACTCCATGGAAAACGCGGAAAAGCGGGAAAATCATCGGAAAAATTTTCCTCGATATGATTAGTGATAAATCTGTTTCAGGAAAAATGCAGAATTTTCCAATTTTTCTGGAATATTTTCCGAAAATTTTCGGAATTTTCCGACTTTTCCGGAAAATTTTCCGACAAAAAAATTTTACAAGCTACGCGGAATCATTTTTTCCGTCCTACTGGCATCAATACTTTCACGTCAACAATCATGAAAACTTGCATAAAAAATCGAGGAAAATTCATGCAAATTTTTAAAAAAAAAATCATAGTAATAGGAAAAGTCTTTGGAAAACATGGAAAATCGGGAAAATTCATGTTATATGAGATCAAGTTGGAATACAGCTAAAAAACGCTGTTTAAAACATAATTATTTGAATTTCAGAAAACCGTTGCAGTACTTCAGTGTCTTTTCAGTCGTCATAAAATTGTTTTAAAATATCTCCATGCAGCACGTAATATTAATTTTTAACGTGAAAAACGCAGAAAATAAAATAAGTAAAAAACTAGTTTTCAAACAAAACTGAGGCAAAGCCGCATGAAAAAGTAGAAAATAAACTTTTCTTCACACACAGAGGTGGACTCAGATTTTATTCGCTGACAATCACCGATATATTTCAGTATGATCAATCAGAGGTAATAAGTGATTTAATTCATGAAGAGAAATGTCCAATCAAAAAATTTGAATCCACCTCTGTGTGCGAAGAAAAGTTTATTTTCTACTTTTTCATGCAGCTTGTCCTCAGTTTTGTTTGAAAACTCGTTTTTTACTTATTTTTTTTATTGTACTATTGTACTTCTTCATATTACGAAAAATAAAATTGGCTACAATCATTTTTTCTGTCCGACGAACCGTTCTGGAAATATTTGCGAAAACGCACTTCAAAAATCAAACTTGCATAGATCGGTGAACATACGAAATTTAATACGGGCATTCATCTAGGAGGGTATCATAAGAATTAGTCTTAGACCAATTCTAGCTTTCTTACTTGTTTTCGTATATTTTTGTACTCCAAAAACGACACACGGAAGCGCACCAAGCAACAAATTAGTCCTTTCACCAGAGAGCCACGCTAACCACAAAATTAGTGAACATAGAGAAATAAATTCTGGAAGGGAAAGATGGCTTTTCCATCCTGGGCCGAGTATTGGTTTGTCGTATACGCCTAATTGGAAGTTTTTGACTTAAAATGTGATTTATAGATTTTTGATTGCGTTCTTTCTGAATCTGTGATCGGTTTTTCTTAACTCTGACGGTTGTTGAGATAATGAGCAGCACTTTTGTCGCATATCCCTAAAAATCAGCACTTGTAAATATTGGTATGACGTAAACGCCAATTTTTAGAACCTAAGACAATATCTTCTTGTAAATTTCAATTATTTTTGGCTGAGTATTGATTTGTCGTACGTATATAAGCGACAAACATACGTTAAAGCAAAAAAATTATTCAATTTTGTTATGTCGTACGTGCATAGAAAAGTAGGAAAAGACAACCAACATACGATAATAAAATAAAAAAATATTTTAGACTTGATTTCAAAAATCTGGAAATCTGAAAGCCCGTTATCACTACTAAATTGATTCAAAGGCAACCATCAGTCCTTAAAAGGTACTATAAAAAATCTTGCAATTTGCATTTTGCGCAAATAGCTTTTACAAAATTAAAATTTTTAAGCTAGGAAAGATCTGATTTAATCTCACTTCAATTTAAAACTATAATGGAAGAGACCTTGGATATAAAACCACATCTTTACTAAAAAAAACCAACAAAGCAAATTTCTTGTTTCATGCTCCGTAAGGAATTTGTTTTAGTTATGTTTTCATCATTAATCAATTTCTTTATTTGATCCTTATTATTAGTATCTGGTATTGATTATTACAAAGTACTAACAGAATTACAAACCAAATTAAAGTGATTCCACTTAAACAAAAATAATATAATAAGCTCTGATAAGTTTTATCGAATTTTTATACCCTAGCTAGATGATGAAATTATAGCGTATAAAAAGTCTGTCATGATAGAAAAAATAGCAGAGAAAAATAGATTGGACACTCATACATAAAATTTAAAGGTATTTTGATTTTTGCATGACCCGTCTGTTCGACCGCACGAAAACTCGTGAACGTAACTAAGGGTGCTGAATTTTGAAATTTGGACAAATCGGCCAACCATTTCTTCGTATTGCCCTACAAAACTTTGGGGTTTCATTATATATTTGGGCACAACGTAGAGAGCTGAAATTTTCAGCACAGGGTTTTCATAAAAATAGTAAATTATATTTTAAAAATGAAATCAATTGGACAACCCCTTCTTGGTGTTGCCATACAGAACTTTTGATATTCACTTTATTTAACTTTTATGCTCATATAACATTATTGGTCTTATACCAATTGTATCCTTCTCTCAAGGTAATTTTCATAAAATTAAGTAAATCTTTTGTGGTATGAATATATGTACAATTTCAAACTTTATTCAATATTGAAGTGGCGTACGTGCTGTTATTTTGTCGTATGTATATGGAGAAAAAATAGCCTTTGATAAGTTGGCTTATACGACAAAGTCATACTGAATTAAATTAATTATAACTTCTAAACTACTTTAGTAGGAAGCCTAATTCAAGCAGTTTTAGTAATCTAATAAATCGGAGTAACAATGGTACAAAAATAACATAATCCTATCGGGCAAATATTTTTTAATAGATGGTAAAACATTCGTCCGACGCCATGTTTGTCCCAAAATTGTCTGCATATCCCGTATTTATTTGTCTGTAAAATACTGACAATGCTCCCACAGAGAGTACTTGTGGGATGTCCCAGGGAATAACTTATGGGAAATTTTTAATAACTTCTAGAAATAAGGATTTTCCCGCCAAAACGCATGGTAACTGTACAGGTTTTTTACAAGATTTGCAAACCCCGAAATATTACCTTTAATTTGACTATGCACATGTAGCTACCTAAATGCAACCGTTTTTGCAATAATCCTGTTTCTAGGATTTTACAAACTAAAACAATACTAAAAGACTTGTTCAATTTTTGCATTATTTAAGTCTGAGTTACAATCACACAATCACATGTATAACATAGACTGCTTGATATTCTATTTCATATGGGTACACTATTGTTGGGAGGGATATGAAAAACTATATTAATTTCAAGTTTCATTTTCGCTTTAACAGTCATGTTACAAGCTCAACAAATTCGAAATATATTCAAAATTATTCTTTTCAGTGGAAGCTTTCCTATAACATCAAGAATTCCTTAAACTCGATTTTTAAGAAAATAAAATTAAGCAAGTTTTGTCTTCCTATCCCTAGAAGTAGCTATGGAGGACAAAGAAAGTTACAAATGTTATAGTGCCATCTATTTCTATTCTATATATTCATATGGAAAATCCACTGGACTGAAACCGAACTATGGTGGATTACGTATAGATCTTATTATTTAAAGTTCAGTGGAATCCAGTCTTAATCTAAAAGAGAGACAACTATGGATAATGTAAGCTATTTCAGTCGTGTCATCGGTGCAATTTTCTTTCTATTATAAAATATGAACTGTAAATAATTAAACTAATTAATTATTAAAGACTATACTATTATTTAAAACCTACCATTTTCGCTCACAATTTCAACACAAATAAATTTCTGAACTCTAGCTGCCAAGTGTTGAGTGTCTCAAGTTGAAATATTCTCAACTTAAACAACGCGACAGGTGTCGAAAATATCCACAGCTGTAAATTAATACCTGCCTTTGTGTGTCTCGCGACAGTGCCACAGTAAAAGATAGGTTTAATTGTGCGCAAGAGCATCAGGGAGCACACAGCTCGGGAAGCATTTATAATCCTGCCCACATTGGTGTAACTAGGTAGAAACCAGGAAGGACCTGCCCCTCCCTAGAATGCGGATGCCCCCTCCCCCCGGAAATTGTGAACATTCCCAAATAAACAATCGGCAATTAGTACAATCTTAGGCCTAATTAAATTGAATCCGTTCGGTTCGGAACGGATTCAAAAAGGCTTAACGAGCCCTTTTCCTCAAGGAAGCATATTAAAATCTTTTTAAACTTTTTAAAAACTATTCTGGGATTATTCTGATTCAACTGAATTATGGCCAAGGCGTGATCCGTAGGAGAAGGCATGCAGAACTATTTTGACTGTGTGCGGAAATTTTAATTGATAACATTTGATATCAATGAAATTTTGAAAATTTCGTAAAAGTTTTCTTTAATTTTCTGGAAAAAGGCTTTATAAAGCTTTTTCAATTCTAATCCCAACGGATTCCGTAAAAATGCTGCTAATCTTTATAAGGAATAAAGTTTTACTGCGCAATTAAAAAATTGAATAATGTTTTCATTACATTATATTATGGAATAAAACTACATTAGCACTCTAGACAATAAAAACTTCGGGGAACCGAGATATTCACAGAAAAACATTAAATTTTTCTGAAACCTATTCGAGTCTCGAAAAGAAGAAGGCAACCGGAGAGAACAAAACACTTCGTGATAGAGTCCACTCTAGGTAACACTAATTTAGTGTACTTACCATCAGATATAAGGCCTTCCGAATATTGGGGAAGACGCATATTTACAACCAAATGATGGGTAACATTATCACTAACTTCAAAAATTGTTTTGAAAATCTGCCTTTGGCACAGTCAGTTGACTCATTTATAAAGTTGTAACTGAAACATGGAGAGGCATTTGTAGAAAATTATTAAAATGTTTTCACTGTGGACATTTCCACCTTACACGCTGAAACAAAAATAATAAATATTATGTTCCAAAACAGAAACATTGTAATAAATTTGCAAAGTCAGAAACGAGAAATTAATAAAGACTTCTTTCCAAATTTATACAAGTTACTGCAAGCAGGTCTGTGTACCGGTCGGCTGTGTAGAGAGCCTTTCGAATATGGCGCTCCTAAACATTGAAAGCGAAATAATTAAAAATAAACTAACAGCGCAACATGTGCTAAATCAGTTTTCAGAAAAGAAAAAACGTAAACTAAAAGGTATACAGATCTATTTATTAGTGCTTAATAAAAACGTAAATAATTGTTCTAAAATCTGTATCTAACTGGAGCTCTGTAAAGTACTTACGTACATTCGTACTTAAATATTTGTATCAGTACAAGGACGTGATCTTAGTTTTCTTTAAGTACAAGTAGAAGTCCCGGTACTGGTACTCAAAAAATTGTCTAGTACTGGTACTTAACGCACTTACCACAAATACTGCCATAGCGCGAAGTATACGAAGAATACGCCTTCCAATAATGGAGGTTATCTGCATCTCGACAGTGCCTAAAAAAATTTTACCACCTTCAATAAAATAGAAAGAAAAGTGCCGCAATATAACTATGAGTAATAGTAGGACAGAAACTTACATGTTATATCGATATCCTTTGTTGAGAAGGTTGGCATGTGACAT
Source organism: Dioctria rufipes (assembly GCA_963924295.1). Classification (NCBI taxonomy): domain Eukaryota; kingdom Metazoa; phylum Arthropoda; class Insecta; order Diptera; family Asilidae; genus Dioctria; species Dioctria rufipes. Next base: position 65,495,753 of record OZ002744.1, on the reverse strand, counting down.
TTGTTTTGCTAAAGGCAAACTGAAATACTGTATGAAATTAAAACAGCAAAATCTAATACGATATCTTATGATATTTTGTAAATGGAAAACTCATCCAGTTATTTAACTGGCTATAGACCTTTCAAAATTTCTGATTTAAGTTTCGAAGGTTCTCGAACCATATAAGTACCAGTATCAGTACCTGGACTGGTACTTGAAAATTTTAAAGTACCAGTACACCGGAACTTGTACTTGTATTTAAAAGATGTGAGGTATGGTTCTTGGTACTGGTACTTGGAATAAAAACTGGGCACTAGGCAGAGTGTCAATATCATATCAGTTTCGTGTATAGAACTTGAGGATTTTGATTTATTTTCGTTAATACATGAGAGAAGGAAAGGGGGGATGTGGAAAAGAAAGGTATCTGTTAATTAAATGACAACACTTTCTTTTATTATACGCTAGATGAAATGTATAGGTTATACTTAGTTCGTCATTCCTTTTGTAATACATAGAAATAACGATGGTGAAGCACTCACGCATAATATTAAAAGTTATTTTGATTTTTGCATGTCCGTCTCTCCGTCCATCTGTCCGTCTGCTCGTCCGTCCGTCCGTGTATACTTAGAGAGCTGAAGTTTTGTGCACGGACTTTAAAAAAAAGAAAAGATAAATTAACTTCGGAAATGCTACAAATCGGGCAACTCCTTCGTGGGGTTGCCATACAAAAATTTCGTTTTCCACTTATATTTGGACACTACCTGAGAACGCGTTGACATAGACATCTGAAATTTGGTACATGGTGTTTTTATGGTGATAGCAAAAAAAAATCAAAAACGGACTAAATCGGGAAATCCCTTCTTGGTGTTGCCATATAAAAATTTAGGTTTTTTACATATACTGTGAAAACGATCAGTCCTAGACATTCTCATTGTACTAAATACTTTTTCAGAATACGAAATCCTATAAAATCGATTATAATCATTTTTCCTGTCCGACGAACCGTTCTAGAGATTTATGCGAAAAACCACTGCAAACGTTTAAACATGGACAAATCATCGTGTAACATCAGAACAAACTTATTACAGTAATTTTCTGATTGTACAAGTCAAAATTTCCCACTTGTAGAATTATCGTTGTACAATTGTACAATGAATTCTACAAGTATTGGTTTGTGGTACAAAAAATTTCTGCACTTGTTGAAAAACACTTGTAGTACAAGTACTTGTAGTTTAGTGGAATGGGGCCCAGGTCATCGGATATCAAAAATGATTATAACAAATTTCATAGGATTTGAAATTCTGATATTGATATTTTCAGTACACTGAAGACATCTAGGACTAATCGTTTTCGAGGTATACGTAAAAGACAAAAATTGTTATATGCCAACATCAAGAAGGGGTTGCCCGATTTAGTAATTTTTCGAAATTTCATTTAGTATTGCTATGGAAACACCATATACGGAATTTGAGCTCTCTACGTCGACGCATTCTCAGGCTATTACTATTACTTTAATTTATGTGTTTTTTTTTACAAGTTCATGCCAGTAGTTGACGCATAATCCACCCTCCGTGATGCAGCTGACTATTTTTTTTTTTCAATTCACTATGATGTCAACTGTTTATAAAAAAAGTTTAAGTCGGTATACTATTACTTAAAAAACAAACATTTTTTACAACTTTCGCAACCTCCCACAACCACAGCCGTCAGCAGCGTTAGCTGCCGTTTGGGGTCAATTATTAGTCATACTAGATCTATGTAAAAAGATAACAATCGATCGGCATAAAAAGACTACCTAAAATGTAATGGTACCTTCCGGACTACAACATTATGTTTTTAATCGAATTGTTTATTTATTTATTTTTTTTTCAGATTTTATTACGAAGTGTAAAGTAATTTTAAACTAAATAGAAATTAAGTATACTCAAAGAATTTCATCACTCTTCAAAACGAACTCCTGCTTTTCTATTTTAATTTTGCGAATAATTCTCTAGAGCTTAACCTGTAAGACGACTCCATTTATAAATATTATATTTTATGAACTGAAAACAATTTCTCGTGTATTCCAATTATCATCCATCATTAGCCAGCCTAATCTCTTGCCATGAACAGAACAAAAGGACAAAAGCATAGCCTTTTGCATCGCATTTATAATGACTTCGCCACTGTCAGTAGAATACCTCGTTAATTGCAATTAAAATGTTAAAAACTTTTTCGAGTCTATAATGATTCATGAGCCAAAGGATTCATGATCCATGAACTAATCCGCTTATCCCAACCACACCTGCCAGGTACTCAAAGAGAAAATTCATTATGTCGACGCAAACTGAAATCTGCAAATTTCTAAATTGTTGCCGCATTATAAAATGGGGAACTGGGCTGTGATTAAAATCAGTTGCATAAGACCATGAACGCTCTGTTCTAGCACACACGAACAACCTGTATATCCTGGCAGGATTGGTAGCTGGGACCTGCCAGTAGCCCAGGACAAATAAGTAACTGCACGAATGCGGTTTTATATACATAGCATTACATTCCTCACGGCCCGTTAACTTAATTTTGTGCTGCTGCTGCTACTGCTAGTGCTACTGCTACTACTGCTGCTTCTGCAATGAAATTCGCATTGAGACGTGCAGCGTATTAAATTCTCTTTGTGAATTCTTAAAAGGAGGCTGCACAAAGAAGCTCGAGCTGCATGCGGTGAACACATATTCAATTTGATTCTCTCTCTCTCTCTCTCTCTCGCTCTCTTTCTCTCGCTCGTCCTAAGTATCCTGGTGGTTGAGAGTACTCTAATCGCTTTTTCTTTACTTTTTCAGGTGGCTTGGATGCACTTTGAACAGTCGGCAATACTGACAGTCCACAACCATGTGATAACACGTAATCCACGTATCAGCGTCACACATGACAAACACGACAAACATCGGACATGGTTTCTGCATATCAATAACGTTCAGGAGGAGGATAAGGGACGCTACATGTGCCAAATTAACACTGTAACGGCCAAGACACAGTTCGGATATGTGCATGTTGTTGGTAAGTTTTCCAGAGAGGATGAGAAAAGATGGCTTTCTAAGGGCTTTGTGGGTATAGTTAGAGAGTTATTGGGGTCTATGGAATATAAAAACTTGAGGACAAAACTTTTCTAATAAAACGATTAAACTATGTGATACGGGCAGTAGGTATGGAAGTATGTGGAACCGCCTCAAAATAAGCGAAATATGGTTATGGGCAAGACGGGGTGGTAAGAACTGAAATCGAACTGTGGTAGGCGAAGGTGAATATTTTTCCTGTCTAGAAGTCACTTTATTCCCATGTTTCTTCCTGGACATTTATAGTAAACAGTCTTGCAAGTTCTTTGGATTCCGTCTTCGGTTCATTATGGCGCCTGAATTCTGTAGTACACAGCTTCCCTATTTCAATCTTGGATTTTAGGTCTATGCAAGTCATTTAAATGTAATTGTCTGGTCAACGGTTATATCGATAAAGAGATTCGTTAAATATTTGTCACCGGATTTCATTTAGTCCAGTATTTTCCAGCCATATGTATCTCTACTTACTTCACCTTACCTCAAACACTTAGATATAGTACGTAGTGGAGGTTTAGGGTGTTCCTGTTTGAAAATTTCCTAGTTCTATATCCCCATCCCAAACCTTGTCGCTGCCAGCTCTTCACCCTCATTTGTTATTCTATTCTCGATTCTAATCAAAAGTTAGCTGTGTGTAGGATATGTTCCCGGTATGTTGTCCTTATGGTGGTTGAGAAATATGGAGAAGTCGGGGGGAATGAATACAGTTGAGTGTGCCAAAGACTTTTTATTTTCTTTTGTTTCACTTAAAGGGTGGATGATGTAAGTAGATCGAAGGGTTTAAGGCAAGAGACGTAGGCGAGAAGACAACCGCCGGTTTGATCTAGCGGTCACACACAGTCATATTGAGCGATAAAGATCTTTTTTTATTAGTTTTATATCCTTTTCGGTGTTTTGCACCGACCTATATCCTTGTTGCCCGCCACACCGTCCTCGTGCTTCCATACATTTTCCCTGCAATAATCTCCGTTTTATCTTTGGAATATCTGCTTTTTTGGCAAGGATTATCGCAGAGACGAGTTGTGGTGGTGTCTTTTAATCCACATATGGTTTTGATTGGTTAAGTTTTGAAGATTTTTCTGACATAGTCAGGGTGCCTGTCTGTCCTACCATCAGAAGTTAAAGTTTGTTTCGTCGAGGGTTTTTGGAGTATACGCTTTCGGTTGGTTTATTAGTGGCCTTAAGGAGTTGTTCCGGAAATGAACGAAGTTTACATAAGATGCACTTTGGTTGTTTTTGAATTTTAAAAGTGGAACTGCTGTTTGTTGATTACGAGAGTTTCATTGTAGCCATTGTGATTTTTAATTATTTTTACTTGGCGAATTCTAGTTAGTGATTTGATTGATTTTTTAGTGCTATGTACGTATTTCTTTTTTAAGTTAAAAAAAAAATATGTTGCCATAAATGTCGAAAGTTCAGTTCTTGCTGGGGGGAGACGAGCTGAATGTAAGTAACCTACTCCTCATAAGAGGCAAGAGTTGCACACACACACACAGTGAAACAATGCCTCGATACCCGAGGCTTTGAACAATAATGACTTTGACTTTTCGAAAGCGGGCACAATTTAAGTGAGTAGGTATACTTCTATCTTTGTTGGGTACTCGAATACTCCAACAGAAAACTGAACAATATACATAGAGATAGGATCAACAATTGTCACCAAAGCACCCACATCTAGCATCATTTGCTGATAACCAGTTCTGTAGAGCATTGCTAAGTAAAACTAAAGACGAGTATTCATACCACTAAATGAGCTACATACTCAATCTCGTTCTTAAAAGTGACAATACCTCTTTGAGCAATGGTTAAATTAGCCTCTGGGTACTGATCTTGAGAATCCGAAAAACGACAAGCACTTCACCGATTTTTTTTAATCATTATGGATGGCAAGTAGTTTAATCAAAGAAGCCTTCACAAAAAAAAAAAACCTGTTTAATTGAATAAAAAAACTAGAACATAGATAAATCATTTACATAGCTGTCATCTGAAGCTTCAAAAAAGTAGACATCGGTGTGACCATAACCTCATTCTAGCTGGTTGAGCGTAAGGCAAATATAACACAATTTTTTTAACAGAAATATGATTAGCCTACATCACTTGGGGATCAGTACAAAAAGAATGTATTGAAGTAAACTGGAATGGCTTAGTAATGAAGCCTGTCCAACAGCGATGCATAATGACCCCCATAATTTTCGACTTCACAGATAAGTTTCGGTTTGACTGTCATTCATAAAAAAAATTTTGACCTACAAAAAATTTAAATTGCTGTCGATTAGGGGTTTCATCGGTTTACAGGGACCTCGGTAGGTCATAATGGTGACTGTTCCGAGCTTCGCTGACTCCAAGAAGACACCGATGCTACAAATATCCTCCAGTTTCATAGCTAGAAGATTTGCGGAGCAATTGAATCATGAAAATGACACAAAGTCATCCTTATTGAGTGTGGCAGAGGAAAGTTCAGGTCTTGTTTATAGACGCCGAGATCAGTAGATCATCAATGAAGCTTTTTAAATAAATCTGAAGCTGAGAGATTTGGAGAGCTAATCTTCGTCAATAATTGCTGACAGACAGTTGAAATTTGTGAATCAAATGTATTCGAGGAGAAATTCACCACTTAGGGTACGGTCATAGAAATAATAGCGCGCGATAGACGCGTGGCGTCATTTTTAGAAATGGGCACAGTTCCGATGACTAAATTGCGCTTAAGCGCGGGCAATCGCGAGCAATAACAATGGCCACTACAATGCTTTTTAAGTGCATTGCGCGCTTGTTTGTGTGGCCTAAGTTTACAAAGTTTTAAGAATTTAATAAAAAAAAAATTAAACTGCATTTGTCTTACTAAGCTCTCAGATCATTTTGCTTTTACAAAATATTAACATTTTTAGTGAAAGAGCAATAAAAAATAACTGGCCAAGTGCGAGTCGGATTCGCGCACGAATTGTTCCGTACAATCGTACAAAATTTAACGCTACGTACTTTTTATTTTTTCAAATGATAATAATAATGAAGGAAGGTTATACCAAGGTTATATCACCAATACAAATACACACTCTGTAAAAATTTCAACTGTCTCCCTATTACGGTTCATGAAATACCTGGTAACGGACGGACAGCGAAGTCTTAGTAATAGGGTTCCAGTTGTTACCTTTTGGGTACGAAACTCTAAAAAGCAACGGAAACAGAATAATTTGAATACAAATTTAATGATAATTTTATTTAAAGAATAAATTTTCCGAAGTATAACAAGTTTTATTGGGTTTGGTAAACGATGCACGGTGAACGGTGAATAGTAATGATGAATCCTCTATGGTCAACTGTCTTCGGTGAACCTCGCAAAGCCGATTGCTAGGCCCATTACTCTTTCTTAAACTTCTGTAACCCAGAAATGTGGTATGTTTATTGGGCAATCGATGAAACGATGATGGGTTTATCTCCTGTACTGATGATGTAATGTTGTAATCATAACGCAATTAGGAAATTTATAATTAAAAGTGCTGGTGGTCAACCAGCATCATCTTATTGCGTACTGTTTGTACACCAGATTACAACATTCTGGTTCATTTGAATCAATTAGGGTTCAACATAACGGAAAAGAAATAATAGTTAACAATAACCAGCAGCATTTCCTCTATGATAGATGAACTCAGAAACAAGAGGTTTTGTGACTTTATTTCTAAGAAAATATAAATAAGAAGGAGATAATAAACCAAGAGATAGAAAGATAAAGGACCACAGAGATAGATTAGATTAGGTGATTAAGCGGGCGATGGGGCTTTGCATTGCAGCTATTCACTGGCTTACCCTTTTCTTTGTAGCTTATCCAACAATCCCACACTTCCTAGGAAGAGCAGTATATTTTTAGATGAAGTTTCTTCGAATTCCACTGGCTTTTATAAATATTAGCTAAAATCCCGGATATTATAATGTGTAATGGCCTCGCATTCGAATAGGATGTGCTCCGGTGCTTCATCTTTTTCGATAGCCTACATATATCAGTGGGTGAAATACCTATCCGATGCATGTGTTTGTTTAGCTTGCAGTGTCAGGTTAGGACTCCTGTAGTGATTCTGAGTTGATTCCTAGAATGAATCTTTTTACTTTTCTGGAGCGTATGATTGATGTCGATTTTTCGTTCATTCGATATTGGGTCCAACTTTGGATGGTAAGCTTCACGGTGTTGTAAAAAATACCGGAAAATGGCTCAGTTCCTACAGGAGGTATAGATGTTCCTTTTTTGGGAAGAAAGTTTGTCTTGTCATTCCAATCAATTCCTGAGTATCCTGGTACCCACTGAAGTGTTAGGTGGTTCCTGTGCCGAGGTTTGGTAATGCTTGAATGCATTCCCACATTAGCTTCGTTTTGACCTCTGTTGATGAGGTGGCTGTTAATGCCTCTTAGCTATCTGTATAGATATATAATTTCCTGTTAGTGTAGGACCAGCTGAAGTTGTCATATGCATATATAGTGATGCCATAAACTTCTGCCTGGAATATCGAAGCTATTTTCCAAGGCTTTGGTAGATATGATCTCTTGGCTTTACACCATATATTCCTGCTCCTACTCCTTTCTCTATTTTGGAACCATCGGTGTACCAGATTTGGGCATCATTTTCTAGATTTGTATCTTTTTTTCCCTATTTGGTATCTTCGTTTTGAGAGGCAGATAGAAGTTGTGTTGGACGACCATCCTGTCTGATACCATGTCCAGTATTGGATTTCCTTCTAATCGTTCCGTTACAGTGCCTAGACTTTTGGAGTCCTATTCATTATATCCATCTGTCCGGGCTCTGTACAGACACGATTAGTCCAGCCTCTTTTTAAGCAACGTTGCCGAGTCCTAGGAGGTTAAATAGTGTCTCTAGAGCACCGGTGGAAGTTGTGTGCATGGCACCAGATACACTTATATAGGACATGCTTTGGAGTTTGTTTAGCTTCCTTATGATTGGCTTTTGTGTACATGTGTTCCACCATGCTGCTGCGGCATATCTGACCATGGGTTGGACTACTGATTTGTATAGCCAAATCATTATGTTTGGCTTGCGTTCCCATGTTGAGCCAGCAAGTTTTCTACAGTTCCAATGCATTAGTGTACTTTTCTCTCTTGTTAGTATGTTTGTTCCAATGGAGAACAATCTTACTGCAAGATCAAAAGCAATATACATTTATGAGTATATTTCTTTTTGAATGACTCAAATCCGTCAAAAAATGACAAAGTCATTGAAGTTTAAAACAACGGAAATTGAAAACGGCCGCGGGTCGCGAATTTGGTGATGACGTCACGATACACAATACGCACGATGACAGTCTGCACAATATAATATTTATAAGACGACATTTTATGAAATAAATTCAAAACAAATCTGATCCTGGGCGCTTTCTATCGCGGCGACGCAGCGACTACCCTCTCGCTATGCTAGACCGCGAATTGTTTTGTGTATCGTGACGTCATCAGCCGATCGTTCATGTTAGAGCGCGTTTTTGAGAACGTGGCAATAAAATCGCTATAATTTCGTCGTTTTATATCCGATTTCAATAATTCTTTCACTGAATTAATTGGTGTTTGTTTTTTTTTTGTTACTATGATTCTGCATAATTACCTAAATTAGTCGTTGTTCCTCATTGAGCTTATCATCGAGAATTATCCCAAGGTATTTAGGGGCTTTGGAAATTGGGACCTCCTTAACAAAGTGGATAGTAGTTGTTTTGTTGGGCTTGACTGATAACTTCTGTCCAGCAGACCAGCCTTGTACAGTACAAAACTTAGAGCTTTTTGAAGCTGTCTTGAAAGCAAGCGCTTATATTTACTTTTGATAATGATAACACGGCCATCAGCATAACCTTGTGATTGAATACCTACCTTATTTATTTAGTTACGAATTACAAACATCAAAGGAAATATTAACTTGACTTGCAGCTAAATGTGCGATGGCACTCTTTGTTGATGGCTTTGAAAATCTTCCTGCTCTACATTTTCTCTACGGCTTAGCGCAAATACATTTTCATCCAAGAAGGGTTTGACGATAACTACATCTTATAGTGTTTCATTTGCATGGTGATGACGACTGCGGATCGTATGATGTGTTGGCGAGTTCCATGCAGCAGCGGCTATTTTCCAGCTCCATTTTTACAGAGATTTTAATGACTGCGGGTTTATTATGACATCAATGTAGGCCTTTATCACTTTGAATATTATATATTCCTAGTAAGGCGGCGCACATGCATCCCATTCCATTGGAAATAACCCCTACTTTGCTTCTTCTCGGCATTCGCAGTTATTCCAAAGTCCTGTAGGATAATATGTTGGTTGTATCTGCGTTCTGGTGATCTACTATGACAGTACGCAAAACAATGTTTGAAATTGCTTGCCTCTCGGATGGAAGTCTAAAGGCCATATACACGCTCAAACAAATCTTGCGACTTGTGCATGGCCCATTCATAGCACATTTCAGTCTCAACTCAAGCTCCGACTTGCGCGACACACGCTAATGCAAATCATACGACTGGACCATGCATGGCCCAGCCGTGTGATTTGCAAAAACTTGTGTAGCAGCCTTACCCGGGGGTTATACCTGCAAGTACAGATTCCAACACGATTTTTAACTTGACAGCAGAAGGCAGTTCGATTGATGTCTTATCATCTTGCATGCAAGTTCATTTAAAAAATGGCATTGAGGCGTAAAGTTATGCGTATATTGGAAAATTATAGCAATAAACGAAGTAGCAAAATGATAAAAACCCAAGAAAAAGTTAAGAGGAAGGTGTTGGTAAATTTTGTCCCAGAAAATCACATTTTTTCCAGAATAAATTTAACAAATTCTCTTATGCATTTCATTTCCGCCATCTTGAGAACTGCATAATGTCAAATTGCTATCACCTCAGCTGCCATGGTTTTTCATCATACAAGTTCGCTGAAAACTGTACTGCCAGCATGGCAATAGAGGTTACACGTGCAAGAAGTATGGCAGAGCAGCTTGCATGCAAGCTGTACTTGCAGGTGTAACCCCCGGATTAAGATCATTAAATCAATCGCTTGAATACAATTCCGTCTTTATAAATTGGTCTGGATCTGCTCTCCAATCTGGAATCATTGCAGATTGTTGTTCAGCTTGAGTTTTCTGGTGATAAAAAATTGGATTGAAGTCATGCCATTCACCATTTACGTGATACCTTAGACTAGGGAATTCCGATTATGGGATTTCGGCTCCATACTGCACAAGCGAATGAGTCAGTGGAGCCATAAAGTAACGTTTATAATAACAGAGTAGAGTGGATTGAACTTTTACCGGAGTAGCCCGTATGCAGAATAGACAGTGAATAAAGAGAATTGAATTGGTCTCATTGTCAGACCAATCCTTACGATACCCTAGAATGATCACATGTAATTGATTTTTGAAGTGGTTTTTCAAATATAAATTTCCAGAACGGTTCGGCGGGAAGTAAAAATGATTTTTACCAGTTTCATAGGATTTTCAGTACAGTAAAAACATCTCGGACTGGTCGTTTAGCAGTATACGCAAAAAATATAAATTTTTATATGGAACAATAAAAACGGGTTGCCCGACTTAGCCCATTTATGAAATTATACTTACTATTTCTATGATAACGCCGTGTACAAAATTTCAGCTCTCTACGTGACGTGTTTTCAGGCAATATCAAAATAAGTATATAGTGAAAAATAAATTGTGTATGGCAACCCGACGAAGGAGTTACCCGATTTGTCTCATTTTCAACGAGCTTAAATCAACATTTTTTTTTTTCAAATGCCGTGTGTAAAGCTCGCTAAGTGAACGCGCTCTCGAGTTGTCGTGTGAACGATCATACAAAAATTAAAATAACTTTTAATATTATGCGTGGGTTTCAAATCCATTTTATTCTACTAGCATGTTTTCTATGCGTTACAAAAGGAATGACAGACTTTGCACACCCTATGAGATTAAATTTAGTCCTATTGTAGAGAAAGTCTAATGATGTGTTCAGTTTATCTGTAGAAAGTGCTTTTATTAATTATCTCTTAGTAAAGTCATATGATGCGAAAATCTTTTAATGACATCAATGCTTGTAGAAGTCGAGACACCACTGAAGATGTCAATTTTAAGATTCTACATATGTTACTTAATTTCTTAATCTTAATGTCAATAACAGCTTGTTTTAGGCTAATAAGGTATCGTAAAAAAAACTACTTCTCGTTTATTTATGAGAACCATAAAAGTGAAATAATCGAAATCTATTATCAAAGTGTATATCCACAAATCAGAATGATTTGGATGAACTGGAGTAATCTTTTCTTCTGTCATTCATATGATAACCTTGTGATATTTTTCATCACTTTTACCTTCAATATTTTACTCAAATGTCACTTGACATATAATTTGGTAAATGAAATTATTCATGTCTACTAGTTCTTTAAGCTGAGCTTAAATTTAAACTTATTTAAACCTTTCCTTTTATTATATAAACGACCATTTCTGCGTTCATATAAGAATTTAGTAGAATTGACATTTGCTATCGTGTAAATCAATCAATGATTGTAAAACAGTAGATACCTAAAGCAAGTGCCACACCGGACTACTGATTTGGGGGTGGTGATATTTAAAAATAATCATCAGCTGATATATTGCAAGAACTTCACATCAGTAGGTTATGACACATCAAATTAAATGCTGCCATTTGATAAAAATGCCTACTTATGATAATAATAATGAATGAGAATAAAACGAGGAAAAAAACTCCGAAAAATTCACATTTCTTGTATGGAGACTTATCACAGGAGAGTTACGAAACGCCTTTTTAAATCCACAAAAATTTTTTTTATTATTTCATCGAATCAACTTTGACATTAATTACTAAGAAATATAAATAATTAAAACGACCGCGGTTTCGGACAATGCGTCCATCTTCGGGTTTTATTAGCAACTAAACTAAAAATAGTTGAGTCTGGAGGTAAATGTTACACGTTAAAAAATATACATAAATACAGATATAATATGGGCAGCTTATACTAACAGATATCAAGGATACAAAGTAAATGAGAAATATTACAAATTACATTCAGCTACAAATTTAATGATGGTATAGCAAAGAGCGACTAAATAGACTTGATTTTATTACGGCTTCCTCTTTATTCATTAGTGGTTTGTCAACAGTGGCTATAAACATATTTTAACGATCTCGGGATCTGGCGAGAGTTTGTGACCGGTGATATCCATATGCAGAGCTACACTTAAATCACTGATACTATTGTTTATGATCGCTTTCCTGTGTTCTGTCGCTCTTTTGTGCAAAGTACGTGAAGTTTGACCGATATATATGTAATCACAGTCTCAATATTGTTCGCGATAAATGCCTGATTCCGAAAATTTGCTTTTAGTATCCTTAAACTCGCAAATCGATTTACCCAACTTATGTGTACTCCTCGAAATGAGATCAATATTTTGTGTTTTAAAGATATTTTTGAGTTTATTTGTAATTGTGTGGTAAAAGGGAATACAAATACGAAACTTAGCGCTCTTGTCTATTACTGGTAATAGTGGCGTTACCTTCTTAAAATGTTGTTTCTCCTGGTGTTTTCGAATAATGTCCGTTGCAAATTTCGTGCTGTTACCCATTTATTTTCGCTGTTTCAATAATGAAGGTGACTTCATTATCGTAATCAATTTTACGCATTGGGATATTGGCTAATCTATGAGCCATTGAATGGAAGGCAGCTTTTTTGTGTTGACCACAGTGGTAGGAGTCAGAGGTTATAAACCTATTGGTGTTGGTTGGTTTTCTATAAATTGAGAAATTCACTATTTTCTCTTTATTACATTGTACTAGTACATCTAGAAAGTGCAGATTTCCGTCTTTTCCTAGTTCTACTGTAAACTTTATCGTGTTATACATAGAATTTATAAAAGTGAGAAAGTTTTTAATTTGTCTTTCGTTGATGATATCAAAGATGTCACCGACGTACCTCCACCAAACACGGGGCAATCTTCCGGCTTTTTTTAATCCAATCTCGAGATGGCACATAAACGAATTAGCCAAATAAGGTCCAAGTATTGATCCCATACTTACGCCGAAAGTTTACTGGTAGAATTTATCTCTAACTGGAAAAAATTTTGGTCCATGCTACTCTCCGCGATCTTTCGGAATGCTGCTTTTTTTATTTTCGTGGAACGTTGTGTTTCTGAAGATGTAACATCATGGCTTCTATAGCTAAGTCCACCGGTACGTTCGGGTATAACGCAGTCACATCAAATGACACCATAACCTTGCCTCTTCTGAATTCAGTATTTTGGATACGGTTGACAAAATCTAGCGAATTCTTCAAGCTGTGGCTCTCTGGTGCTGGTAGACTGTTTAGCTCATGAAGCATGCATTTTGCCATCCTCTCGGTAGGACAGTCGATGTTGGACGAGATTGGTCGCATGCGTGGCTTGTGAGTTTTAGGCAACGCGTACAATCTAGGGACAGGGGGATTAGATACTGAAAATCTTCGTGCTAGGTAATCAATTCCGGTTAGCTTCTCGACGTGCTGTGCTGTTAATCTTGTTTGGGAAATCATTAAATGTATAGGATCTCTATTATTGCCGTTTTTCCATTTAAATTTTTTGTATGAGCCTGTACTAATTAAAGTTTTAACTTCTTGATCGTAGTCAGGCTTTTCCATATTCCCGCTTTAATTTTTAATTTTATTTTATTTTTGTTAGTTTTTGTTATAACGGCAATAGGAATGCATACTATGTGAAAATGTGAACTGTCTGCCTATTACGGTTCATGAGATACAGCCCGGTGACGGACATCGAAGGCTTAGTAATAGGGTTCCCGGTTTTATCCTTTGGATACGGAATCCCAAAAAGCGAAATAAACGCAAACATTAGTGTGTGGTACATTATATATTAATGTACACTTATTAATATAGTCGGGAATTTTTAAAGGCATTTACAGCTGAAGAAGAACTAGCCATCAGTCATGATGAACGATAAAGTCCAACTATCATTCATGATAAGATCCAGGAAGCCCAACGCCTCCTGCGAGTTGGATTATATTCCGTGTATGGATGAAAGAAGTCATCCTATTATCGATTGTAAGTTGCAAATTTGAGCTTCAAAAATTGATTGGACGAAGCGTTTCATATTGGCAGAAACCCTCATACTCTTCAATACAGCGTTTAATTAAATAAAAAATTCCCAAAAAAAAACAACCATCTTTTGCAATCTACGACGAAATTTCTCTCCAAGCAACACTTTGCACTAATTTTGAAACAAAATTTCATTCATTCATTTTTTATATTTTGAACTAACCCGACTTGTTTAAAAATAAAATATCGACTGAGGTAAGTAAAAGTCAGTAACATGCAAGTCACTTGCTGATTATCAGCAAATCAGTATCACTTCAGTACGTCACTACCTGTTACAATGAGTGGGGTATGCCTCATTAAGATATTAGTGCTGCCGATAATCAGCACATCAGTGGCCTGGTGGGGCACTTGCCTAAGATCCCCCGAAGGAAACAGGACTTGCGAAGGAAACAGAGGACTTGCGAAGGAAATAGAGGTTTTGTGAAGGAAACAGAGGACTTGCGAACCAAGTAATACCAGCAATGTTGAAGGGATAGTCTGAAAACAGTTACATCAATCTCTAAATTTACTCAGTATTTTGCAGTGCCTGTGTACTTATGTGCATTTAAAAGGTCCAAAACAAGGTTCCCTTATTGATTAATAGCCAAACGTACCTAGAAATGACAACGAATGGATGAAATGCAAATTTATAAAAGTTACTGAAATTCAGGATTTTGAGATTGTGTTTCAACAACGGATTCAGAATCGATTGATTTGGAAGCGTGAATCTCGTTTATCCTAGATAATTTGTATATCGGAAACTACATTACTCGTACTTGATACGGACTAATATTGCTGGTCAACGTAATCTAAATGCTTTACTGAAAGTTTGAAACTTATTCAGGATTTTATTGCAATGCTCATCAAGGACTTGTTGCGTGTTTACATAGCGTAAAATATATGACAATTCAATAAGTATCAGAAATTCTTGATACCTTATATCATAGATAGCACAAGAACTAGATGTCGCATGGCATCAGAGAACAGAGTATACAGATTGTGAAATGGGTAGTGCATTCTGGAATGGACCATAGCATTTTTTAGAGCGTGCCGAAAGCAATTTTTTTTATAATAGCAGTTTTGTATACATTTGATCGACTTCGTCAACACTTCAGATATGAAAAAATATGAATCACTCGACGTATAAATCATTTCAAATGTTGTGGTCCATTCTGGAATGGAGCATCCATCCATATAAATTTTGTATACTTTTTTGGTACTGCATGCGACATCTAGTTCTTGTGCCATCTAAGTAATAATTCCTTAGTGCACGCTTAGCAGAGATATACATAAACAGGATATTTTGCTTCCAATCAAAATTAATTTTTAGTAATATTTTTGTTGTCAACAGTCAGTTTATTACTCGCCCGATGTTAACTCCAAACTAGTTTCAAATTAGAATTATTTAAGTATCACTATATACCGTAACTACATATCGGTAAATGGAAATCTAAACAATTTCTTTAACAACTTTTATCAGCAACTTGATGCAAGATGTTGGTGATTTGTGATTTAGTCGTGGTTATTTCATCGAGCCATGTGTGGATTAGAAAAGGTTACGATGAGAAGTAAGAAAAAAAAACACAAACTTCAATTATTACTTAGGTAGTTAAGTACTGAATCAAACGTTGTTGTGCATAAAATTGCTTTCCCGGCACTTATTATGCAAAGCCGAATATTTTATCTTATTAATTGCCGCAATGTAGAGAGATTTGGACCCCTTTTTCAGTGCTATTCTAAAAGCACTAATAGGATGTTTTTTTTTCTGAAAAAAATCCAGAAATGAGTTCACGACAAAACACAAATAGAATTTTGCAAGCTTTTGAAGCGTAATTTTTTTTTCCAAGTTATTTAGATATTTTTGACCGTAGTTTTACACTGTCATATCAATCGCCTAAAAGTCCATTTAACCAATATCGGTTGAATATTGCAGTTACTTAATAGCCTTACTTGTAGTCCACTTTTTCTATTACGGTCAGTTATATCTAGTTATTCTATTCCTGTGCTACATGGTAGCCAAAGAATTAGAATTTCTTCTTCTTTTTGGGAATCGGGAACATTACAATGACAAATACACAAAGGCTCATCCTTTTTTATGTAATTTCAATCAAAAGTTTTACGAACTTATATGCGGTGAGTAATAAACGCATAGCACAAAATTAGGCTTTTAATAAAGTCTATACTTTTGTAAAACTATTGTCATGTTTTCAAATTATCCAATAAACCCTCAGCGTACTTTATAGGTACCACTTAGTTACCAAGATTTCTACAGAAAGTCGAATAAAGTTTTCCGATATCTCTCAATTAGACAGTGTACCTATATATGTAGTATATAAGTATGTATCTACTTGAAATCTTATGGAGTCCTTAAACTTTCTACTCAAATGCGGTTGTAACTCCATTTATTCCCCTCTGTCAAACACGGTGAATTTATTTTCAGCAGCAAATCTGCCAAAAAGTCAGAGTCCACACTCGAAAACTTTTCGCTAAAACATCAGCAATATAGCAGGGAACCAGTGTCTTCTAGTTGGAAAAACAAGGATATATTATGGTGTTATGTCCATGGCTGCAATAACACATCAATTACTTGCTCTGTCTTCCCTCGGCGGCCTCCATTCACTCTTGAGACATGTTAGCACTTTTGTCGTTTCGAATTATTGAAAAATTACCGACGGACTAACAATTTAACAAAAAATCCATCCTGAGGCTGCACTAGCGAAAGTTCTCCCCCATTTTTTTTTCATACATACAAATAACCGTTTTACAGGATTTTTGCTTTTTCGACAGTGTTTCTTCAGTGCTGATATGGTGAAAAACTAGAGTGCCCTCTCACAGTACGGCCTTTATCCCCGCGTTCTTCTAAACAAATTCGCTCCAAGTGCAGCTATACATTTTCCCCAAACGATGAAACCTTCATCCATTTTGGTTTTAACATTCCTACATTCGAGACGAACGGGAAAAGTTTTCGTTTTTTACGTGCCATCTACGAGTTTGGCAAGCCTTGGAATAGTATCAATGTATGTCCTACCAAAAACAACTAAGCACCCTTATAGATATATATATATATATATATACGCATTTATATACATTTGTATACATAATCCCGTTCTGGGTAAAGGAGAACTAATCGAAAAAGAGATTCCTGGATGCATAAATCAGAGGCCAACTTTGGTCACATATCCGCAGATAAATACATGTATCTGGTCATACATCCTTGTCCAGGGTGATTTGCTAAAGGATATTACGGCAGTTTCTGGCCATAAGCGGCAGGCATGGTGCAGAAGTCCTTTTTGGAGCAGTATTCTCCTCAATATTAGTTGAGACAATATTCAGATGCCACATACGAGGACTTTCCTCAAATCCTAAATAAAAGAAGAGTATCGGAGTGCGAAAAAACGAGAGGAAATTAGTTTTTGGATGGAATATGCATCGGTCAAAGCATCGGTCTCCTAAAAGTGAGTTATAGGTCATTCCATTTGTATGGGGATATGTGTGCATGTGTGTTTGAGGATATTAGCTCTGTGTTTTATTTATAGATTTCGTTTTTGCGTTTTTCCTAAATTTATCGCTGTGTCATATTTCTGTCATTACAGTTCCGCCGAATATTGATGACACTCTGACGTCCAGTGATGTAATCGTAAGGGAAGGAGCCAATGTTACGTTAAGGTGTAGAGCTACCGGAAGTCCTGAACCTTCAATCAAATGGAAACGAGATGATGGTAGCAAGATATCCATTAACAAGGATACTGAGGGTGAGTACGGATGGATAGGTTAAGAATATATTAGCTTTATGCCAGAAATCAACTAAATTTTAGTACAATTAATTGAAATACTGTAACTTTATACTTTGATAAGTACATATATAAAATGCACATAATTTCTACGGGTATAACCAGGTATTATCTAAAGTTAATTTTAATTTATAAAGTACGTCTCAACATCATTTAACAAAGCTATGTTTAGTTATGATCTTTTCAGACATGAGAAAAATGTGTGGTGTGGGTTGGACATACATATTAACATATTATCACTAGTATAAATTATAATCTCTTAATGGCTCATTAAAATAAACGAACGACCCATTAAAAAACGTTATTTCGCGCCTACAATTTGTATTCCATTCCGTAATTAAAACAGATGTACAAACAAATCATTAAAATTAAGACTAAGACTAATTTTAATTGATAAAAGCATAGCTAGCCAAAAGACTGTTGGTCTATTGTCAAGTCCAAAACAATATTCCTCAATTCCTTTCCAGTAATATAATGGATTAGTAATTGTAAGCTTTGAAGTCAAAGCAAATTTACTTGTTGAAAATGTTTCTGAAAATTCAGATTTCCCACCCTTTTCGAAAATACCTCTTTCACCTTGTCAGTGCAATTGACACAAAGAACTTTCAATTTTCGCACTTGAAGATATTTAAAATCCTTCAGGATTTCATTTTGATCTAGTTAACAGAACCCGTCCATGAAATGTTTCTCCTTTCCTTAGTCAGGGCTTATTTAAATTATTTAACCTGTCCAGGTATATTCTCCACTTCATGAAAGCAGAGATATGGACAGCCCATTCCTATAAAGGAGGCATTTGATCATAAAAACTATGGGCCAATCATTCACAGTGTCACACAATTTCTTTGAACTATTGCTAACTTAAATAATTACTCCAACCTAACTAACTATGGACTATTTTTCTACGGGTATCATTCGTTTTTGAATCTGTTTTTCACTGTTTTTCCTGAAGATGTATTATTTTAAGACGTAAGGGGAAGGAGATTTTTATTCGATATAAACAGTGAGCTTAGATCTTTAAAAATGACAAAGACGAAACCAACGTCAATAAATTGAAATATTATTTTGATTGTTTTTAGTTGACATCCATAATGGCCCTAATCGGGAATAAGGATAGGTTAGAATTTTATACACATTAAATGCACCTAAAAAAAAAAAAAATTTAACAAGATATACAGTCCATTTATATATGGAATTAGGAGATGATTTTTCAGTCACCTAGGTATATGGCTGCTGAGACGAAGAGTATTAATTCCAGTTGCTGTAATCAGGAACTGCTCACGATAAGATCGATATCGCGCTCTCGGGTAATCCTGATGAGTCTTCGGTCAGACGGTAACCCTGCGACCCCAGATAGCTCCTGACATCCCGTTAGGATTACTGACCTACAGGAAGATATGATATTCAAATAATAACGCCATTTGTGAAATATCCTTTTGAAGAATTTTTTTTTAAACTGCGATGGTAACTTTTATCACTTTTAAAATAAAAGTCAGAAGTAACCGGTAATTATACATTTAACAAAAATCATTATATGTATAACCATTTCATTTTAACTTAAATGTTTTTCGATAAATTTAAACACATTTTCAGTCAAATAATAAGTGTCAAAAAATGTCTTCTATTTTTCAGTCAAGTAAAGAATGTTAAAGAATTTTTCATTTTGGGACATTGAAAGTAGGATGTCTTGTTTCACGCACTCCGTTCTCGCAGGGATATAGCGCACTTAGTGGTTTTTAGAAATAATACACACAATATTTTTAGGATCTTCAAACCACTATTATTTTTATTATTATTAAGAATTCCTTTTTCTTGGGTCTCAACAATTTTTCACTTTACTTTAAAACAAATTCGCTTTTCGGATGAAAATTTCGACGAGAAAGGAAATTCGAAAGGATTTTTTACCTTCTTTTGGTTTTCTTCACGAAAAAAGGCATAACAAGATTTTCATGCAATACGATTTGCATGAAGAAATTTAAGAGTTTGTTATGCCCCTTGTTGTCGTCTTAAAATATTAGTTTTAAGACGGCAAGAATGTATGTGTGTATATGTAATTTGAATGGAGGAATTCAAGCAATATATTTGTGTGTGTATATGCGAAGAGGGAGAAGACACTGTATACTATACAGGGTGTTTCCGCCTAGGAAGTGAATAGAGCAAGGGTGATACTAAACAAATAAAAAATTGTATGGCAGTGGGGTGGCACATCAACCGTTTATGAGTTACGGGGTGCTTAAGAAAACAAAAAGTAGTTTTTCACTAAACATCCTGTATCTTAAAAAATACAGTCAAGAGCTCAGTGTATGCAGAACTTTACGGCTTTTCCAATGACTGCTCATCCAACCCCGTACTCATCTCCTCTCAAGAGTTATTAAGGTCTAATCTAAAAATTTTGGATTTTCTTACATTTCTGCTTCATTTTTTTTTTTTCAAAAAGGTTATTATTATATTAAAATTGCAATACGGAAACTGAACCGAAAATGTGGCTCTTAGTTTTTCTTACGACGGATACCTGCAGGTAAAAGTAAAATATAAATTACAGAAACATACCTGTAAATAAAATACATTTTCTTCTATAAATTTACGTAGAATTTCAGGAGTATTTAAATTCATTTAAAAGGAATATCGATTCCTGCTTCTATACAAACACACGGCTGGGTTAATTGTAATTAAAAAATATGTTATACCCACATAAGTAGAATTTAATACAGCATAAATCAACTGTATTGTATGTATTGTATCTGTTGTGTCATATGTTATCACTGTTGCATGATAGTTCTGTTTTGGCATTTCCAAGCCACCCTACCATATAATATCGTATAGTTTTAACTTCCTGTTGCATAAAGTTAAAAGCGCTTGTGTAGTGTGACTGTGTGAATGTATAGGCTGTATCAGTCAAAGATTTATTTGGAATTTATAAACTACATAACTAGGAAATATAAGACTTGATATTGGGTACTGTCACAACTATTCTGAAGGAGCAATATGAAACTATTTGGAATTGGTACTGCCATAGCTTATATGAAAAAGTTGGAACAGGGCTGTACCTGTTCCAAAGTAACAGATTGTTACAATTTTACCCATCTCTAGTCCCCAGGTACAGTTTTATAAAAAAACAAATTATGTTAATGACCTCTTTGAAAAAACAAAAAAACAATATAGGTCAAATTAAGAAAAAAGGTGAGAAAATCTGAAACCAACCATAACTCTTGAGAGAACAGGGGTACGGAGGCCAGTTGTTGGACAGGTCATAAAGCTCTGCATACAATGAGCTCTTAACTGTGACTGTACGCCCTGTACTTTTGTTTCGTAAAAAACTAGGTTATTTTATTTTTAATCACCCTGTAACTCCTAACTGGTTGATATGACCCCTCCCTCTGCCATACAATTTTCTGCTTATCTAGGTGAGTACTATACCTCCTACTCTATTGATCTTCTAGGCTGAAACACCCTGTATAAGTAAGCATACTAAGGGAAAGGATAGTGAAGCAGCCTTGATGGCTCTGAGTGGCGCTCGGATAACATCTGTAATAACCGCCATCTGAAATATATTAAATTCAATCAGGGAAAACCCTCTAGTGGACGGTTATAAGACAACACTTCATTTGTGTGTCTTCTAGGTCTGAGGATCTTGTGTTGTATCCCAGTACTCAGTGTGTGTGAGGAAGACACGCTGGAGTCCGGGGAGAGCATACTAACCTTGAGTGAATGTAAGTTCATATGAGAGTGTACATGAAGAACGGATTCAGCAAGAGTAGGTAAGCTAGCGAAAGGATCGTGAGGGCACAAACCCCATTGACGTATCATATTCAAGATAATAAAGTGCTATACATCTAACTTATTGGTGGACTGCAGATCATCTGTGGATAAGCTGTGCTGGGTTTCTGGGTACATGGGGACTATGGGAATGAAAAGGCTGACCTTCACCCAAGTCTGGCTCTGCTTCTCTCTTCCTTCGACTGGAATCCGATCCAGGCGTTACCACCTTGGATATAGGGTCTCTCATCCAAGGGAATGTTCACGTGTAGCATAAGTAGAGATGGGCGAACCTGAGTACTTGCCGGTGTGCAAAACTTTTCCTTTATGGGCCAAATTGGAATTTCACTCACTTTCTCTTGCAGCACGGAAGGAAACAATACAGAGCTGTGGTTGACATCATCACCAGTATCAGTTCGTTTCACTCTCATCTAACAAGGATGGCAGTAGTTGGGAGCTCTGAGTGTATGTCCTGCCTGAAAAGAGAGCCTGAAATAACCCAACACTTTCTGTGTGCTTGTCCCAACTTCACCTGAAGCACTCTGAATACGCTTGGGTCTGCCTTCCTATTTGTGAATGAGCTGAAACACTAACCTCACTAAAACCCGATGCGCTTCATTAAAGGACAGGAAGGTTTTGACGAGACAGCCTGCTAGACTTGCACAATTGAACGCCTTGTCCTCCGTGCTTGGGATATCTCGTCTTTCTCGCCTTCGAATTAAAAAAGAAATAATAAGCAAAGCGCGAGAATGGAATGTGTGTCGTAATAATAAAATACAATTTATGCTTAACTGCATTTAAGGGAATTGGTTTAACTGAAGTTTAGACTAGAGTGACATGATTTAAATAATTCTAAGTTTTCAAGGTCAATGTCGCTTTGACCTGGCACCCAGAACACTAGCACAGTGCTATAAAAGGGTTCGAGAAGGCCTTGACAGCCGCTTGACTGTCTGAGCAAATGGTATGATACATTAATTATTGTATGGGACAATATATTGATATATTGACTTTACGGTTATGATTCGGGGCATTGGGTATCTGCGTCACAACTGAGATACTCACAGTGAAAATCGTGTTGGTTATGGTACAAACCGAGATAAAAGATATTAAATTCGTGTTACCTCGCCCTGAAAATATGTAGCAAATAGACAGAAAAGCAGAAGAATTTTACTTCAAAAGCTTTCGTTCAATATAAAGATGATTTTGTTCAAGAAAGAATTTTTGGGATATCTCCGGTATATAATATAGCAAAAGCTAAAAAATGTTCTAATTTGTTATTTCATCACACAACCCATTAATTTTTGGTGACAAGTTTCAAGTCTTGGTTTGACTCATCAACAGGTCACAAATAGCGAAATTGAGTTATTTGAAAAATAATTGAAAAATGAAAAAAGAAGAAAGAAGTGGAAACTTTGAGAAAAATAGAAAAAACTATTTTTTTATTTATTAAAAAAATTAAAAAAAAAAATTAAAGAAACAGATTCATTCGAAGCGAATCGAACCTGTATACGCCACGCAGTGGGCCGAAAAACAAAGAAGAACAGGAAGAAGAAGACGCGTTTCGTGTCAGCAGAAAACCTTACACTCATCGGTGCAGAATAAATTCTGGGTGTGAATTATATGAGGAAAAAATACTCCTATACAAGCCCAGGAGGAAAAATAAATAAAAAGATTACTCTTTTGGACTTTTGACCGGGTTAAACTTAATTTTTTTTCTATTTTTCTCAAAATTTATCATTTCTTTTTTTTTCATTTTTCATTTGTGTTTCAAATCACCCAATTTCGCTATTTGGGACCTGTTGATGAGTCAAACCAAGACTTGAAACTTGTCACCAAAAATTAATGGGTTGTGTGATGAATTAACAAATTAGAACATTTTTTAGCTTTTGCTATATACCGGAGATATCCCAAAAATTCTTTCTTGAACAAAATTAAGTTTAACCCGGTAAAAAGTCCAAAAGACTAACCTTTTTATTTAAAATAAAGATGGTAAAATCCAAATTGCTTTTTTGATATTTGTTTATGGAACATTTTCAGCATGAAGCAATTCCTCTTAAATTTCCAGAAATAACAATATTTTACTATGCGTCTACCACTTCGACTTTACTTTCAGTACCCCTAAAATAAAAATTCTTTAACAAATAACTTTAAATATATTTGCCCGAAATAAAATGTATAAGAATTATTTTTTAACTTTTATTACTTACCAGAAAAATAAAACTAAAAATTACCGGTTATTAAAAACTATTGTTGTAAAAGTATATTTTTACTTATATTTTTTTTTAATTTTATAAAAAAAAAACGAATTTTTGATGTCATACCAATTTTAGGTGAAAGTTCTTTAAAGAAAAGCACACACCATTAAAATATATTTTATTGTAGTGAAAATATCGGCTTTTTCGAGCCCTGGTTGCAAACGAAACCTGAATCACGATAAAACATTATAAATGGGTTTTAAGATAAAACTGAATCCCAAATTGACTCTATGCTCTGTTGGAGAAATTCAGTGCGGGATTCGATTCCAAAAGCTGAAATTGGTCTAGATACCTTAGATGAATGCCCTTACATAATTTGGTATGACCACACCTTTGCGCAAGTTTGATTTTTAACGAAGAATTTTTCAATGCAGTAAAAACGTGCAATATTGATATTTGCTGAGTGGCAATACCAAGAAGGGGTTGCCCGATTTAGTTCATTTTTGAAATTTTATTATTTTTAAGTAAGTTGCTGGATATTTCTTTCTAATGTAAAACACACAGTCGCGGTCAACTATTTATATGTGCCGACATTTTTCTTATAATTTTATCCTAGATAAAATCGTATGGCATAAAACATTTTTTACTGTCCAATCGTCAAAAAAGTCACGAAACGCTAAGCTCAGGTTGCCATATAAAAATATCGTTTTTTCCTAAATTTAAATACTGGTAAAGAATGCGTTGCTTCAGGTAACTGAAATGTTATACATTTTCTTTAATTTTATATCGAAGAAGAAGAATGCACCAAATTTGGCAAATCTCATGGCACCCTCAAATTATTCACGTATACTGAAGAAATGGTCGGCTCCAGGCGTTTATAATGTGATGTATAGTCCTTCGAAATAGAAAAACAAAATTATTGAAGGACATTACCAAAACAGAGGGGGCAGCTAAATAAAATTACTGGCATTCATCTATGCTTCAAACAAAGCTATTCTTATACCGATTTTAAGTATTTGCCTACTTTTTGTATTAGTTAGCATATATGTAAATACTAACTATCCTCACGCAGAACCCACGCACATTTTTTTAAGGAATCGAAAAAAAAATTCCAAAACTAGTTTCTGGTAGTGGTTTCTCCATGAAAGTTTTTCTTTAATAATAAGGAAAGTAGAGGCAAAGGATTCTTGAATTGTTTTGAGAATTTTCCTCTCGGCAATTCTATCAAACTGATCCCACCACCATATATTATAATGCAAAAAAAAATTGGTATTTAAATTACATTTAGGTGGTGGGGGTATAGACCGGAATACACCTCCTTAACAAGAATTTTCAGTATATATATATATATGTATATATAAATATACCACTTTCTTTCTGATTTGATTTGCAATTATTCAATTTGGTTAAAATGTATCCTCAGTAAGGACGAGAAGGACATAACCGAGAATATCCTTTTTTATATGCCTCTTTTTAAATGTTTACTAAAACTAAAAATACGAAGTCCGGCTTATGATGTGTAACTTTTGTTATTAGGACTTTGATGATATCTCTGTGCATTTTCGAGTAGAATGACAAGGAAACATGATATATGGAGTACAATTGGAAACCCATTATCTCGATAAAAAATGGGTAAACTGGAATTTTCAATACTGTGACTTTAGTATTATTTACGAAATTCTAAAATGTGATCGAAATGTATCCTTAATGAGGATAAAAACCGGCAAAGTGTGAGTCGGACTCACGCACGTACAAAATTTAACACTATTTATTTTTATTTATTCTTTCAAATGAGAGTAGACATCATGTGAAAAAGTAATGCTGTCATTTGAAAAAAAAAAATTGCTACTTATGATAATAATAATGAATGAGAATAAAACAAGGAAAAAAACGCCGAAAAAACACGTTTCTTGTGTGGGGGTCCCCTTTAATTTTTAATTTAATTTTATTTGTATTATTTTTATTATAGCGGCAATAGAAGTACACACTCTGTGAAAATTTCAACTGTCTACCTATTACGGTTCATGAGATACATACAACCTGGTGACGGATGGACGGGCAGCGAGGTCTTAGTAATAGGGTTCCCGTTGTTACCCTTTGATTACGGAACCCTAAAAGGGACATTTTTGAGCATATCCTTTTTCAAGTCATTCTGTTGCTATGTTCAATTATAGCTAACTAACTATTATTACATAACTTTTATTATTAGAACTTTTTCGATTTCGAGAAAAATGCCCAGAGAACATGTTACGTGGGACACTCTGTATAATGAACACCGGTATATCACAATATAAATTTATCTCCCCTACTTTCTGTTCTTATTTTAATTAATAAGTTTTCAGCTCTCACTTTCAATCATAAGCACAGTTTTGCATATGGTAGTAGTTTTGCTCGTTCGACTCTTAAGTGCGTTGCAACGGGATCGCTGCATATGAGAATCATTCTCACATACTAGACTCACTACAATATAACCATTTACAATTTCACAAATTCGCCATTTCTAAGCAGATATTGACATACTATCAAATCAAGGTGATGCATACCACTCGCTCGACTTTTCATAAAAGACAAATAAATAAAAAATTAATTGACTAACAAAAACATGTCATAAAAACAAATTTGATGTTTAGAAAATTTATTTATCGTGTCTCTTGTTGTAGCCAATGATATACAACATTTTATGAAAAAGATGCTTTTGGTTTTAAGGTCGCCAAAGATATGTACATATATCTAGGAATTGATATCGGAGACTGTTAAATGCGATGTAAGATTTTTCCTCCTGTAACTCGAAACTTTCTTATTTGAATGTTCCTGAGGGAAGTGTATTTTCGATTCACCCAAATCTTGCTACCATTCAATCTCAATTGCTTATCACTAATATATTTTTCCTTTCTTCGACAGTAGTGGAATGGGAAGGTGAATCACTAGAACTGACAAGGATATCTAGATTAGATATGGGAGCCTATCTCTGTATAGCATCGAATGGTGTACCACCCAGCGTATCGAAGAGGATAAAAGTTAGCGTAGACTGTAAGTATTGATGTACAATGAAATGCGCAATAAACCAGATATGAAAAAAGAAACATATTTACACAAAAAACAATTTTTAATGAAATTCTGCAAAGCTTGAACCTTGCGGCCAACTGTAAAATTTCCAATTAAATCTCGTCTTCCATTTTCATCAATTATCCTTTTTCAAAATAATGCCACACAGCACAGCTTCATTCCAGATAATTTTATCTGCTCGGAGGATATTAATTTTCACTTTGATTGCAGTTGCTCCGATGGTATGGATACCTCACCAGCTGGTAGGCGTTCCAATGAACTACAATGTAACCCTAGAGTGTTTCATCGAGGCGCATCCAACATCCCTCAATTACTGGACACGAGAGAATGACCAAATGATAACAGAATCAACCAAGTATAAGTAAGTTCAACATATAATAATTATGCTCGTATGTATAGGAGGCCAAGGAATATCCTTATTTTATCCGATCCTGAGCCAAGTTATCCTTTTCAGTAATTATTCCGTTACATGCAATCCGATGGTAGGGGAATCATAACATTTTACGGAGGCAAGGAGATGTTCTAGAGGGAGAGACAGAAATAAAATTGCTACTGAGGTCCGCTTTGGGAGCTTTATGTCGCTTACGTTACTTATATATATCCCATGGGTACTATGCATCCTGCTCGCTGCATAATGTTGTTGTTGTTTTTTAATTTATCCTCAGTTTTTATTCTAGATTTTCATCCTGTTGTTGGGTGAACTCCTTTTACAACTATCCCTTCCTCTTTAACATTTTAGCTTTAGTAGGAAGGGCACACTATAATTTATTTTTTTTTCTATTAGCACTGATCATTCTTCTTCTTTTAATGATTGCAGGACAGAGACAATTCCTGGCACACAGTCGTATAAAGCTACAATGAGGCTAACGATAACGAACGTCCAAAAAAGCGATTATGGCAGTTACAAGTGTGTCGCCAAAAATCCTCGTGGTGAAACGGATGGCACCATTAAGCTTTACAGTGAGTATCCATAGCTTCTGATTTTATCCTTTATCGCTTGAAATTTCATCAGCCCCTAAGTCCTGGAATGTGTGGATGTGTTAAGGTGTTGCGTCGTTGTTTGTTTGTTTCCCTGGGTGAGCCTCTCTTCAATTCCACTATCTTCAAGGGGAGCAATGTCCAGGGGCCGAGAGACAAAAATTGGAAGCTACTTACCACCCAATCTGTCGAGTCCCTTTGGTGGTGTCTTGAATTATTACGGCGTTTATTGCGAATGCAATGTCCTTTTATAGAGCTCCCGTTTCCGTTATTTATCTGCAGTCGAAAAGATTATTGAAGACAATTCGAAGGGATTTATAGCTCTGCTGTGGTTTAAATCGGAAGAATATCCAGCCAAGTTGCCTTGAAGGAATGAGAAAAGGAAGTGCACCGATAATTGGTCGGGCGGTTCCTTTGTTCGGTACGACAGCGTATTGAAAATGCACAATAATGAATTTTCGACTTTATTGAAATAAATTGTAGGAAGGAATGGATGGGGAGTGGATAGAGGAAGAGATTTGTTTTTTCCAAGCCTGGATGTCATCTCAAGAGCTCTCAATTGAAGGAGTGCAGTTGTTCAATTATAGCTGTCTTTCGTATCCAACAGTTTTATTCACTTTACGTTCTGTGTAATTCCTTGATGAGGATATTTATGGAAGGATATTTATGAAAGGAACCAAAGTCTGGTTGACTAGCGGTTAGCTAATTGAGAGCATAACAAAGAAAAAACGGAGTGACGGGCAAACAACAAAAATAAATTACAACCACAGACAAGAAATACCCAGTATCGATGGCTGTACCACTGATACGAGTATATATAACATGGACCGCTGACACAATTGAAATTGTTTACGTTAACATGGATTCACAATTGCATAGTTTGCTCTTTTTGGTTTAAATAACTTATTCCGTTCAACCTCAAATAGTAAGTTCTATACGAAGTCCGCTCATAATACAGTTTCAGTAAGTGGATTTTTCAAATGAATACATATACAGAATAGAAATAGATGGCAACACAATTTACAATTACCTCGTTGTATTCGTGGTGAACATGCTTACAAAATTTCTCTAAATAAATTTGACATAAATGTAATCTTTTCTCTGTCGTGGGTGTCACACTGGGAACGGCGCAGCATTTTGCGTTTGCCGCTGCGCGATTGCTCTTGAAAAATTAAAGCTATAAGTCACACCGAGAGTGACGCGGCGCGGCTAAATAGTTGCCGCGCGGCGATTTTACAAATTACTCAAAAACACAATTTTACTGCTACCACTGGCGGCATGATTTCTTATTCATTCGCAATAAGTCCGCGCAATTCGTTAAATCAGGCTTTTGGCAGTAATCGAACCTCATCAATTTTCATAGCTACTAATATAATAACAGAACTTCTTCATCTGACCTAGAATACATTTGGATAAAATCAGAGCTGTAAAATTCAAGTACCATTACCATTACAATTACCAATACCGAGTATTTAAGAATTGGCAATTCCCAGTACTAAGCCTCCTGTACTGGAATTGAAATTTTACAGTCCCATTCCCGAAATGGCAAGCAATACTTTAAAATACCGGAAAGTAATTGAATTTGCGGTTTCATTACAAAGATACATACAAATTCCAAAAAGTATTTAAGAAGTACTTTGCTATTACTATATAATTCCTTTCAATTCTTTTTAAATACTTTTAATTACGTTTAATTACTTTGACAACTACAGTATTAAACATGAATTATGAAATGAACTAAATCAATTGTATTTTTAATTTTATTGTAAAAAAAAAACTTTTCCCTGTTTTCGATTTTCTCAAGGTGCAATAAAATTAAGTAGTTTGGAGAAGTACGTTTGCTTTAAAAAAATGTAGGCCAAGAAGGTAAAAAAATTCAAAGTCACACGCTAGGAAAATATGTACTGTTTGTTATTTTTTTCATATTTAAATGTGCAATTACATAAAAAACAATAGCTGAACTTAGTTAAATGCACTTTATTTGAATAGAAATGGCTCATCAAATAGTTATTCTCAGTTATTAAATGTAATTTGTTTTGGCAATGATATCTACTTTTATGAAGTAAAATTTACAATTCGAATTTTCATTTTCTTATGGGTGTATTAAAGCCATTTTAATTAATTTTTAATCTTCCAAAATTCCAGTTTGCCTTAGTTATGACTAATTTTTCAAAAGAAAAATCACTAAGACCCTGTTTTTAGGATGGTTGATTAAGCCCACTAAGGAAAATAATCGCTCTATTACACCTAATGAAGGCAATAGTGTATTTTACTTCAGTGCAGCTTGTTTAAGACGCGGATACTTGTTCCAAATACTCACTTCAATGTCAGGATACATAGGGGTAATTTTGTCTCATATATGTTACTTCAATCAAAACTGAGAAATCGGTACCTATATCGACGTGCCCATCCACACTCTTAGAGAATTAATTAGATTAATTAATCAATCAACTTTTAATGGAATTAGAAGCTGCAAAGGATTTAAAAAATACAAAGCTACAAAAACAATTTTAGTTAATGTTTTATTTTTCCAATTCCTTCACATTTCAGTTATTATTTCTTTTTTCTGCATATTTATATTTCCAGTTTCTAGTTTGTTTTCTTTTGTATCCGTCTCTGCTCTCTTATAACTTTTATCGTTTAATTTTTCAATATTAGCTTCGTTTATGCTGTGATCGTCGAACTGACTTAAGCCACCTCCATTTAATTGGATAAATTGAATTCATCCTCATCTAGATAATTATACGATTATTAAATATTTAATATCTAATTTGTTTGATAAGTTTTTAAATAAACTTACCACTTTCGGTTAAGTCTATAGTTTTTATAATTTTCTTTAAAGCAAACTTCAATCTACTTAATTTTATTGCACATGTAAAACAGGGAAAAGTTTTGTTTTACAATAAAATTCAAAAGGCAATTGATCTAGTTCATTTCCTAATTCATGTTTAATACCGAAGTTGTCAAAGTAATTAAATGTAATTGAAAGTATTTAAAAGGAATTGAAAGGAATTATATACTAATAGCCAAATACTTTTTAAATATTTTTGGGAATTTGTAGGTATTTTTGTAATGGAATCGGAAATTCAATTACTTTCAGGTATTTTGAAGTATTACTTGCCATTCCGGGAATGGGATTGTAAAATTTTAATTCCAGTACAGGAGGCTTAGTACTGGGAATTGTCAATTATTAAATATTCGATATTTATAATTAAGAGGTATTAAATCCATTAAATAATGAGTAGTTTACAGCTCTGGATTAAAACTACTGCTCCCGGTGTGAGCACTCTATTTTGCAGCGTATCATCGCGCCGTTCCCGTAGTAACCAGGGCTTTAAAGTGTTGTAGTTTTATTATTCCTATATCTTTGGATTCCAGCTAAGGTAAAACTTATTTATATTTGGTGTTGTATATCGTGCATCATGTGTTGAATTGAGCTTCTTAAAATATTTCACAGACAGTTTTATTATTGTTTCTTCCCAAGCAACATTTCTCTTCTTTTTTAGGCCGAGTTTACGTCTGTTGGACGTAAATTAGTGCAGCGACTAATTGTGGTTTAGTTGAGATTACCTAATATTTAGGTTCGATTTACATAAGTGGAGAATGAAAGGACGTCGTATTGATGTAAATATTAGGGAAAGTACTCAATATTTCCCTATAGAGCAGAGGACACATTTCCTTGGTGTGGTAAATTTAAAGTGAATTTCACTTCAAATTTACGTAAATTTTCATGCTAACGTCTGTGATAATGTAGAAGGTTTTGAATAAGGCACATAACTCTAACTTGAATGATTATGAGAAGTGTTGTTTTATTAAAATATATGGAAATTATGGGCTTATTCAAAATTAATTCTCTCAGCTTTTAAGCGCTCAATTCAAAACGACAAAAATTTGATTGATAAATATGGAAATATTTTTTTCAAAAACAACAACGCGCTATAAAAATATTGTGTATGTAAAAAATAATATTTTTTAAATTATTCTACGGTTTCCCATTTAGAAGTTTGAAATAAAATAAAATATTTTTAAATCGTTCTAAAATTAAGAAAAATTCACTTATTTGGATATTTATTTCAGTAACTATGGACAAAATTAATTTAAGGCATCATGCAATTTTTCTATTCATTCCTTTAATATATGGCAGCCATGTTTTATTAAATAAATATGGTTCACGACTTAAAATTCTTCCTTATACGACGACTTTCTTGGAAGGCGAAATAACCAAAATTTTCAACTTTCAGCACAAAAATCCCTGTTTAGGTAATTTTGTGTTGAAAGGCAATTATAATTTTTTTCTATAAAGAAATTTGGACTTAAAATAGGGCATTTTGCCCAAAATTATGGGTTTCGCCTTAAATATATAAACGAGATTTGACACTTGAAAGAATAGAATTGATTGTCAAACAGGGCAAGGATATCTCCATATTACTAACTCCTATATTTTATTTGTATTTTTTTTTCTTTATTATCTTACAAATAGAGTTTGTTTATCATTAGCATCATCATTTGGATACAGGATTTGTTAAAAAGCGGGTGAATGCAAGCGAAATTGAATATGCGTGTATTTCGCATGTATGAGAAGCAAATAATCTGATTGGTTCCGAAATAAATGTGTCGTAAAAAGGAGCAACATTTGTAATCTTGATGAAGCGATTCAATGGGAGGAACAGTTTATTAATTCCAGTGATACTGAAACAAAAGTAAATGAACTCTAATTTTTGATTGTATTATTACGTAATTTCAGCTATTAGAAATTCCACTAAACATTTAGTCCAATTTACCTTGAGGTTAACTTTTTTTGGGAGTTCGGACTTTGAGGGCGAACACAATTGAATAGGAAATTTGTTTGGAGAGTATTTACGTTATCTTGCCCTGAACTTTCGTTAAATTCGACCTGAAAGCAATAGCGGATCCAGGATTCTTGTGAAGGGGGCGCAACTGTCGTTTAAAAATGGTATATGCTGAAAAGTGAACAAAAGTTTGAAGACACTCGCCAACACTCGCAAAAGTCCAACGCACAAAATTTATCACTTAAAAGATGCGAGTCGAACAGATTAGTGGAAGTGTAAAACTTCCCAATCATCCATTTTAGTTAGTAAAACTAGGGAAATGTATTTTATTCAAATTCACGAATCATCATAAATTGCATCTTTGTAAAATACCGGAATTAAAAATTTACATTTATTTAAAATAGCAGTCACAGAACAGACACAATACATACCTTGTACGTATATAACTTCGTCGGCAAATTAAGACAGTGTGACTTGTTTTGTTTTTTTATATTATTGCGCCAAGCTCAGGATCATATGAACTATGATGCAAAGCACAGCAGATGGCAGTCTGTTCCACGTTCGCACAGTTCTAGGTTAAATCATCACGGAATTTTACTCTACGGTCGAAAGTATTTTGAAGGGTAAAAGAATGTGCGCGGCTTGCAGTGCGAGTATTACATTCAGGGATCAGACTATATATTTCATCAGAACATTAACCATGCATGTAGAAATATAGGAGCGAAACTCAACCATCATTGTGGCGGTACTCGAGTGAGTCCATATGACAAGTTTTTGCCACATCGCCAATGATCTGAAGGCTCTCTCTTGGACAACATCCAATGAAGCTACGGCTCTGCGACCAGCCCCGGCCTACATACGGAAATTGTGTTCCATTTTACGTCTGATGTACGACTTGTGGAGGAGCGCTAGAATCGATGGGCTGAAATATTTCTTACACCTTTTCAGAAATCCAAGATATTTCGATGCTTATTTGGCAACAGAGAAATTGTGATCTGTTTAGCTTAATTTACTGCAAATATTAATGCCAAGAATGCATAAAGACGGTGTATCGTCAAGAAGTGTTCCATCAAAAGAAACGGGAGTGGAAAAATTAGTATTTTGTTTTAAAGAAGTGGGACACCTTTGGAACTTAGATGTATTGAATTCGATGGATTCAGTTTGCTACAAGCGAGCATATTGTCAAGGTGGTTATTCATAGATCGAATCATGTAATCTGGTTTGACAGATGTGACATTTCCTCTGTAGTCCGCAAGAGTGTCAAAGCAGTAATCGAAACCAAGGGTACTGTCATCGTCAAAATAATGTACTTTTTTCTTTTTTATATTATTAAGCCAAGCTCAGGGGATACCCTATGATGCAAAGCACAGCATGGCAGGAAGGAGATATGGAAAGGATTAGGGGATATGAGGAGAGTGGAGGAGGTGCCGATGTATGTCGCCCTTAAACTTATTTTATTTGCTTTAACATCTCGACTGTATTGCATCCATGAATTCACTACTGCCAAATCAAGAAAATGAAGAATACATTTCCATGTCCACTTTCGCGTCTTGAACCATGTACGGTAGCACTCTATCAATTGATCATTGGTTACATTTGCGAACTGCATGTGGACATGCGACTTCTATGTAGCGCTTTTAAAAATTGAGACCAGCGTTTTACAGTTTCTGTCGGACAAACACCAGAACACGTTGATGCCATGAGAACCTTATTGCTGTCCTTCCATTCGAAAACAACAATTTTCGAATCAGAAGAAACATGCTCAGAACTTTCACCACGCTTCAATTTACAGTTGTCTGTAAGATTTATCCCCTTGTTTCGATTTGCCATGATTGTACCGGTTCCTTCAATTTTTAGTACACTCAACTTTTCCAATAAAGGAATAGTGGTGAAATACCGATCAAAGTAAACAAAGCTGTGGGGTGGAAGAATCTGAACTAATCTCAAAACTATCGAGGGTCCAAGACCCAGGTCAGTATGCACTAGTGTAGTCGATTCACTCTGATATGTTTCAATGTTCAAAACTAAACCGAATGAAGATTGTTAAAAAAAAGTTTTTCAGGCCCACCGGACGTACTTTACTTTTTACATACTGTTTTAATGAACCTCAATTATACTTTAATGCATCGAAATACTAAATAAGAGGATCTGAGCATCGTGAAAGGTTATTCAGGTAGTAAGATAAAAATGATATATTCTAAAAAATTTTGGATTCCTACCTCTTTTTTCAATGTTTCTTTGAAGTCTTCTACAGCCATAACTTTTATTCTGATTTTTGTACAATCCAATTGAATTGTGAAAGAAAATTTTATTTTTGTTGTAAATAAAACCGAACCCGCACGATGGTGCGGGTCGTTAAGTTTCAGTCAATACGTGTATGAATCATTGTTAAAAACTCAATCATGTCACCAATTTACTATATGTTAGTATTTTTCGCAAAAATTTAAACTGTTGCAATAACTAATAAATATATAATTAAAAAGTTGCGACAGTACCTCCCTTTACACGATTTATACAAATTTCTAACGATGCAAATAATTCACAACTACACACACATTACTGAATACAAGTAGTTTTTGGCAGTCAAATGTGTTACTACAGTCCACCTAGAAACTTTAACAATCATTATTTTTTGACCCGTGTCCAACCATGACACGTTATTGGAGGAAATATGTATAAATAGCTGACCCGCACGATCGTGAGGGTCAAGGCCTGTCGTACCGGTTTGTGTGGGTTAACCGGCAGCCAGGGGAAGTACACGCGCTAGCACAGGCAGAGCACACACCCCGCGTGCACGCACACACACATACACACTCAGGCAGACTCGCACTAATACACGCGCTCCGCTCCGCGCGCATCTGCCTGTGTGTGTATGTGTGTGCTTTTTAATATATGTTTTTCTATTTCATTCTATCTAAATGCTGCTTCACTATAGATCAATTGAATATTCGGAATGAATAACAAAATGAAGTGCTGGTAACCGACTGTTCGGAAGGTATATGTGTATATACCAATCAATTAAGATGAATTTCATCTCGGAAAGTATAAGTTTCCGCTCAAAATTATTTTGATATTCGTGATTTGTGAGTAAATTAGAGCTAGTGTGCAAAGTTTGAAGAAAATCGGACCATAGCCTAGGATGTAAAATAAGCCCCAAGAAATAAACGCTTCGATTGTAAACAAGAATATCTGGGCACTAGATAATTCCCAGCAGGAAAAAGTTTCGTTGAGTCATCGAGGAGTCAACGATATTTTGTATCGTTGACTTATGACTATTTTTAACAATTTTTCAACGTTGAAGTCATCAATCCTTTGTCATATATTTGTCATAGATGACAAAACAATGAATATGTAATACATGACGCAACAATGACAACCGACAAAAGATACAACGTTGACAAGCTCACCCATGACATCACAATGACAAAAAAATCTATGGAAATGTGTTGACAGAGTCATACATGATGCAGTAGCGACAAAAGCAATGTGACACGACGTTGTCATGATAATGTTGGACATCACGTTGACATCACTTCAGTAAATTTCCCATTGTTCCTAAATGTTTCGTAGATCGGAAAATAAACGAAAACACATATTGTATGTAACCGAAAAAATGTTGTATCTTTTAACGCCCAATTATTATATTTTAATATAGAAAATTTATGACTCTTTAATTTTTTTTTAATGAATTTATATGAATTTTCATATGACTGAACGTTGCCTTTAGTACTAAGAGTTGCAAATTGTTGCCTCAAATTATATGACTCATTTGTACAATGTCAACGCAATTTCATCGTTGACAAGTCTTTGATGTGTCAATAAAACATACACGCTTAAAATATTTCAACTGTACGTGCTCATTTTGAATCTACTGTTGACACATAGAGTAAACGGTCAACAATGAAGCATTGTTAACTTCGTAGTCGTTGACCACATTTCCTGCTGGGTTATTCGTGCGCGCAGACTGTAGAAAAACTAGTTTTTCTTTCAAGAAAAAAAGCTTGCAATTCAAAATCAAACTGAATAAAAACATATTTAAGTGAATTTTCATATACGACGAAAATGAACAGCCAAGGAACTGATTGACGAACTGCGATACATGATCAAACCGGCGACAACTATGAGGAGCAACCACTGTGAAAGCCCTCCGTGGACAAATATAAAACAGAATTGAAGCGACAAAGAAAAAGAAGAAGATATTTCTTAATATGGTTTGGTTGTCATCGTGAAAACATATATAAGGTTTTTCCTTTTTATCGGTCCTCCGAAATTGCCAATGGTGTAAGTTACATATATAAATATTCGTGCGGTCGAACGCACTCAATCAACCGCTCTTCAAAGCTCCTTTTTTGTATGATCACTTTAAATTTTCTTTGGCCGCGATTTTACTGCTTGACTAAGCCAATCCACTGCCACTCAATTATATGGCCAGTAATCAGTGCGATAAACTTAAAGAGCCATAAATATTATCACAGCTCAACATTACCTATTTGGCAGGCCTGCAGTTGGCGATGAAATTAGAAATTTTACCAATCGAGGCGATGAACGTAAATGTAGTCATCGCCGGTAGTCGCAATATTGTGTTCGATTAGATAGCAAAGGGAAAGTTTGAATTTTTTGACAGTGGTTGTTACTTGTAGTCGTCGCTGGTCGTCGCAATTGTGTTTAGGCCTTTAAGCTTATTGTGCGAGACAGAGTCAAGGTTGCCACATATTATATCTCACTGCGTAATTATAGGTAGTAACAATGATTTAGATGGAGTGAATCGAGCGCTAAGTGGTGTGCGAAAACTAACTTCCATATACCATATATATATATATTATTATATTATATATATATTGTTTATATAATAAATCCATGTTAAATTTTTATTTATAATAATACCGAAAGTTTTTACTTTTCTATAAATGGTATAGGCGTTGAACCAATATGTAATGAAGAAAATGTGCTAGTATCAATAGACTTTCTGAATAGTATTATAGCCTGAGATTTGTTAGGATTTAACAATTATAAATAACACTCAAGTCGTGATTCATCTGTCGGATGTAGTCCTCAGTTAGCCCACAAGGGCAACTCAGAAATATCTGAACATCATCTGCATATATTAAAATGCTGACAAATTTGAGTATGCCCGGAAGATCGTTTATGTAAAGAGTAAACAAGAGCGGCCCAATATAAAGCCAGAGCTTCACTTAGACAACATAAAATTCTTTTATTTAATTTGTCGTTAGTCTTAAGAAAGTTTCCATACGTACAAAATGGGAGAAAATATTGTGAAATTACATATTTGCCTAAATGGAAAATAAGAATGAAATAGACACTTCAACTTTACATGTGTCAAATATTAAATGTCAGAAAAAGTTGCAGCCAACATTGCAATGCAAAATTCGGTTCTAAAAGGTTTATAACTAGGGTTCTATAGAGATAAACTCTGTATACCTCGAAATTTTTCGCAGTTTTAATATTTAGTTCCAATAGTCTACATCCTGAGTGTACATCGAATGTATACCGAGCTGTTTTTCAGTATATTCAGGCACACTTACGGTTTAGTACAAACTGCAATATTGAAACCGCAAGTCTGTCTCCGGTATTATGTAGTTTAGTTGTGACCCCAAGAAAGCATATTCGTCTCAGAAATACATATTTACATACATATCATTTAAGTTAAAATATGTCTAGTCTCTTTTGGATTGAAAAGTTGTTGTCTAATCAATGCATTTTGCACTAGTAATATATAAATTTGTAAATCGTAATATCTAGCTACTTCTGGTGAGATCACAAATATACGAAATTCTACATAAAGAATGAGTTTCTGTCCAAGGAACAATTTTGAACATAGTTACAATGCGTGTGATCACATTGATATATTGCTTGTAAATATTACATAAGCTGTATGAACTTAATGTTAGTATAACAAACATGTACGATAAACGTACGTTAAACTAATTATAACATACGTTAAAGTAATTATAACGTAACAGGTGTAACAAAAGATGTTGTCTATGAATGTTAATGGTTTTACAATAATGTTATTGTTACAGATGTTGCATAGAAATTAGAGGTTTTGTAAGCTTAACGTTACTTTTAGAACTACGTCCAATAAGAGGTGTTATTTTGATATTCAAAGAAAAATGCCACTTTTTGAGATAAATGATCGGATCTTTATTTCATTATAAAGAGGAAGGTATGCCGTTAATAATGGAAAATAACATCTGCTAAATGACCACCACGACCACGCCTACAGGACCATATCCTTTTCATGAAATTTTCCATAACCAAATCGCAAAGTGGCTGCCCTATGTCCTCGATAGCCTCACGAATTCCATCTTTGAGGTCTTGAATCAACGCTGGGCTATTGGCGTAGACCTTCTCTTTCACGTGGCCCCAAAGGAAGAAGTCGCAAGGTGTTAAGTCACAAGATCTCGGTGGCCAATTGTGATCACCTCTTCGAGAGATAACATGGTCCGGAAACTTTTCCCGTAAAAGATCAATGGTTTCGTTGCTTGCATGGCACGTAGCGCCGTCTTCTTGAAAGTAAACGTTGTCCAGATCAATACCATCCAATTTCGACCATAAAAAATCATTAATCATCTGTCGATAGCACAATCCATTCACCGTAACTGTTGCTCCAGCTTCATTTTCGAAAAAGTAAGGTCCAATGACCCCGCGGGACCATAAACCGCACCAAACAGTCACACGTTGAGGATAGAGAGGCTTTTCAACGATAATTGTTGGGTTTTCCGAGCCCCAGATGCGACAATTTTGCTTGTTGACGAAGCCATCGAAGTGGAAATGGGCCTCATCGCTCAAGATGAGTTTTCGAAGGAATTCCGGGTCATTTTCATGCATTTCAAGGACCCAATCAGCAAAGACTCGACGTTGTTGATGATCGGCCAGCTTGAGTTCTTGTGTTAACTGAACTTTATAAGCCTTAAGACCCAAATCTTTATGCAAAATACGGTGTAATGACGTTTGTGGAATGCCTAATTCCAAAGAACGACAAGGAATGGACAAACCTGGGTTTTCTTCAACACTTTCGGCTACAGCAGCAATATTCTCGGCTGTTCTTGAGCGACTTGCACGAGTTTTATTCTTCACATCACTAACTTCTCCCGACAGCTCGAATTTTTCTATCAATTTCTGTAGTGCGGTCCGACAAGGTTCTTCACGACGACCCAAAAGTGTTCGAGTTTTACGAACCGTCTCTGCCACATTTTCACCATTTTTATAGTGAATTTTAATAATTTTAATGTGTTACTGAATCGTGTATCGTTCCATTTTTGTTAATGGCGTAGTTTCCACTTGTCAAATGTAAAAAAAAAAAAACAGCTCCAAAAGTGACATCTACCGAAATAGCGGGTTAATTAAAATAACACTTCTTATTGAAAAACCCTTTATATGTAACCATAAAGCAGAAGCTACTTTAAAGGTGTGTTCGTAACACTTTAAGGAGTAATGCGTACAGAAAAATGTCTTCTTCAAAAGCATTCAAGCAAAAACATCCTTACAAATATACTGGCGAGTATTACCGAAAAGTTAAATTTACTGTGAGCCGCTTAAAGAATAATGTTGAAAAGGTTAAGCAACAGATGAAATAATCAATTTTAGAAGAGCATTGCGAGAAAAATCAAATTGAAGGCAATGATTTTGACAGTTCTATGTGTTCTTGAATAATATCTTAACTATATATTTATTTAGAAGAAGCAATCACAAATGCAATCTATAACTATAATATTTCCAATTCTGATTTAAATGCTACATTCACTCCTAAAAACTGCATCACTGAAAGCACACAAGAATATATTAGCAATGAACCTTCAGATGAAAAAGACCCGAATTTGTCATGCGTGTATGAAGATTTAAAATTCTGGATATTGAAGCATAAAATTACACATGTGCAGTGAACGATTTTTTAAAAATGTTCAATACTTATAATGTATTTGGTGTAAAATTACCTGAAGATAGCCGTACCTTACTCTCAACACCACAAATGGTAAATATTATTAAAACGGGATGAAGTGAATACTGGTACAATGGCATAGAAAATAATTTAAAGAAAATATTTTCATCAATAAATGAATCAAGTACTGTGCCTCTTATGTTTAATACTGATGGTTTACTGATCATGAAGAGTTCTAAGCAAGAATTTTGGCCCATACTTTGTGCTGTTCATAACAATCCCGATATTAAGCCATTCGTAGTGGCAATGTACAATGGCGATACAAAGCCAAACAGACAAGATTATTTACCGCCTTTAATAACTGAACTGAAAAGACATGGCATGCAAATCGGAAAACACTTGCTATCAATTCAGATAAAGTGCTTTATTTGCGATAGTCCCGCTAGGCGCCATATAAAAGGTAACCTAGTACATTACGTAGACATTATGTACTTATAAGAAAACCATTATTTTTAGGAACTAGCTACTTCAATTTATATCACGGTTGTATAAAATGTACCGTTATTGTAGAGTATGAAAGATAAGAAAGGCATATGTCTTTTCCACGAATTGATTGTCCTTTAAGGACTGATAAAGAATTTAGAAATAAAACAGAAAGAAACTACTGCCTTAGAAGAACTACCAATTGATCTTATCGCTGACTTTTCTGTATCTGATTCCTTACATCTGCTTCATTTAGGTCTTATGAGACGATGTCTAAATGGCTGGATGAAAGGAACATTGGGCAAAAATACAAAGTAGAGTTCTAAGGATGTTACCGAAATAAATCATCTTTTGTTAGACTGTAATGCGAGAATACCATCCGAAATACATAGAGCAGTCAGGACTCTTGATTCACTTAGTTATTGGAAAGGCCGTGAATTCCGAACATTCTTGTTATACTTAGGGCCAGTTTTTTTGAAAGATTATTTGACTATTGATGCGTACAAACATTTGTTAATTCTGTTTTGTGCAGTTCGGTTATGTTCATCCCCGGAGTACTTACACACTTTACATGTTGGACATTCATTGTTCAAAGACTACATATTCAAATTTATGGAGATGATAAGATAAGTCGAAATATACATAATCTTTGCCATTTTATTGATGATGTAAAAAGGTTTGGTCACTTTCCTCTATTTAGCACTTACCAGTTTGAAAATACCCTTTTTAACGTTAAGAATCTACTCAGAAGTGGCAATAGACCACTTGCTCAAGCAGCTAAATGCCTACATAAGCTCTTCGAACTTCAAGCGATTACTAATAATGGTGAGCTGAAATATCCAATAATAAAACATGAGAAGTTGGGAATACAGCATCAGCTACCCAACTGCGAAAGGGTTTATCAATTTCTTCAATTAAAAGAGGGATTTATATTTATTTATATTAAAAAAAAAAACAAATGGTTCACTACAAAATCGAATGAAATAGTAGAAATGATTAATGTAACATACCATAAAAGAAAGTTCTATGTTTATGGATCCGGCATAAAGAAAAATTAAATTTCTTTTCAGAACCATTCAACTCTTCGCATATTGGTATATGTATATTCATCACTAGATCTTTCAAGGAACATTCCAAAATTGTATGATTTAGTTTATATAAAATGTAAACTAATGGCACTAAGATATCATGATTAATTTTTTTTTTTTTTTTTGTATGTTTTACACACTCTTGATTGAACATATTTTTAAAACAGAAGATGAGTATTCTCATCTCAAAGAATTTATTTAAAACAATTTGAATACCTTATAATATTAACAAAACTAAACTCCATTTAAAACAAAACAAATGTTTCTGATTTGACCGTTTTCCATTCATATGGTATACAAAAATTTTAGGTGCAGGACATACAAAAATCTGCATTTCATTGACATACTAATCATCTTCCTTCCTCTTTTCTGCTGTATTTATAATAATTTCTCGGCTTGAACTGCTATCTTCAGAGACCATCTTTGTCTTTCCAAAAATCTACTCGCTTTCAATATTGAAGCTAAAAAATAAAAATTTAGTTATATAAATTATAAGCAGGGGTTCATATGTTTTACTTTGAATGGCGTCTTAACCTGGATACGGAATGACGAAGCACTTCGATTGTATATATTTCGAACATCAAATGATTGATTTATCGAATAACAAATCTTTTGAAAAAGACATAAAATATTTTTTAAGTCGGAAAAGCAATCCTTCTGTTGTCCTTTTCTTCCTATCCCTTTAAATGTGTTTTTATTAAGGAGCTCATCGGTAAAAATTTGATGCCCTATTTAGAAAATAGATGTCAACTTCTCCGTCATTTTTTCCTACATTTCCAATAATCTACTCCTTAATTGTTTCCATAAACGCTTTGTCGCTGAGGCAATTATCTAAATTCTTTGCAGCCTCTACTGTTCTTAGTGGAAGAACAAACTTTTCAGCACTAGTGTGATCGGTTTTATATGTGTTTTCCTTTGAAATTGCTTTTTCCGTTTGTTGTTGATTTCCTATAATGGCTAACAGCTTGTCCACTTTGATTTAATTAATACTTCAATATTATGCTGAAGTGCTGAAAAAAGGAAATTTTAGCATTATCTGAAGTGGTAAATAGTAAGATTATCTAAAATGTACCATGAACTTCCTGTATGAGAGATGGTACCGTCTCCTCCAATTGGAGTTTTTCGTAGATGTCACTTGAATTTCCTTCGCATATAGTATTAGAAACGACGAATTGTTGCTGATCCGTAAGAGTTTCATCTGTCAGAATAAAAATGTTTTCGCCTTCTGGAGGAACATCTGTGCCAAGTTCCTCTTGAGTTTTTTTCTCAAAATTCATAGTATTATTATTAGCATCGTCAACATCGGCTTGAGACAAGCTGACCATCAATAAATTATAATTTTCCTTACAGCTATTACTAACAGTACTCTCAGGGTGCAATCTTCTTTGCTTTTTCATCAGAAAGTATCTAAAAAATGTAGGTGAAGCAATACTAATTTATTTTTTTTTATTAGAGATGTCGAAATACCTTTCCTCATCGTCAGTGTCTGAGAATTTCGTGAATAGTGATTCCCATTCCAATTCATCCTTAAAAGTATTTATTGGTCCAGTCTTCCACGGAATACATTTTATTTCCTGCCAGTTAGCTTCAGGCGGCACACAGTTTGCTCGCAAATCTTCTATCTTCCTTATAGTATTCTTTTTTGGT
Organism: Dioctria rufipes; assembly: GCA_963924295.1. Lineage (NCBI taxonomy): Eukaryota > Metazoa > Arthropoda > Insecta > Diptera > Asilidae > Dioctria > Dioctria rufipes. The sequence continues at coordinate 65,451,894 of OZ002744.1, read as the reverse complement.
GGAGTAGAGGTGGGGTAGAGGGTAAATCCGTTTATCCAATTAAAAGGCACACAAGTGACATTTGTTATGCCATTCTCAACCGTAGTCACAATTTTATACATTTTTAAAACAATTTATCACGGATCAAAAGTTGAAAGCTTGGTGACTGCCGTCGTGTGTCAAGTGTCAGTGCTAACTGACTTGAATATATGTAGAATTAACATTAAGACTACTTCCGTATTAAAGTTACAATGAGGTAACACTTACATTTAAGTTACGGAGGTCATGTTACATTGAAGTTATATTATTACACATAATGCTGCCAATGTCACGATATAATCACTAAAACGAAATATTTGTGATAATAATGCAACTTACGTTCAAAATTGTAACTGTGGTTTCAATAACAAATAATTTCGTATTTTTAACATAACTGCTACCAAGAAATAACTAGCAAAACAGTATGTTGTCCAAAATATTGAAATTTTCCATTTCAAATATGAAGTTTTTATAAAAATATTTTTTTTTTGCTATAATTTCAAGCGAAATTTAAGTGGTTTGGGTTCTCTTCAAAAAATGAATGCACAGTAGGAAATAATTGAATTTTTAAAAACTATGTTTTCGAAACTTTTTTAATTAAATCTAAGAATTTTAATTGAAATGGTCGAATTAAATTAACGCATAACTTTTAGCGATATATTATGTAGATATTTATCAGAAAAATTTGCACGGCATTTTTTCTCAAACTAATTATACTCCTACAAAAATGAAATCTTTCAAAAAAATATTATTATTATAATTGTCTAGTCATATCGCTGAGAAAAGAAATATTTATATATACATTAACAAAAATATGAAACACCTCACTAATACCTTTACCGAGGCATTAGCTAGAAATATAGATTATTGTGTAAAAATATTATTATATTATTAGCACTTCTACAATGTAACAAATACGTTAGTATGCGTGCTTGTTATGAGGTATCAGTGTAATATAAATTTTACCTTAGAGTAAAAATCAAAAATACGTGCCAATTGCAAAAGCGTAATAACAAATTTACATTAATAAAATGTAACACACCCATATCACCAGATTGTCAATGTTACAAAAAACGTATGAGTAATTTCCAAAGTTGCATGCAATTTACTGTAATTCTAATTATAATGGAACTTTTACTTGTGTAAGTAAGTACTTCAAAATATAAAATTTACGTAACAAATTCAAAAATTGCTCCATGGGTGGCCATACCCTAAAATAATGCTTAAAGCTTATTCTACGATAATTTTACACTATATTTACGATTATTTCAAATATATTTAAAGTTTGATTTTGTTGCGTCTGTATCGTCTCCTAATTTAGAGGAAAGAATGCAGAATACATTCTGGAAAATTAAGTATACAATAAAAACTAATTTGTTCGAGGCAAAATAAAATTAAAGATTATACCTTAGTAAAGCATAGATTAGCTAATAGAAAAATGTCTTCCTTTAGATAAGTACATACTTATTTCAAAAAGCTTTCATTTTCAACAATTATTGAAAGATTCCCTATATCCGTAACAGCCAACAGGTAATATTACTTAAACATGAAAACTACTCATCTCCCAACCTTAAATCTGACGATAAATACTGACGTATCCGCGTAAAAACGAAGAAATAATTCAAGCCTTTTTCAACAAGAATGTGCGAAATGAAAATTTGAAAAGGATTTTTCACTGGGTTTATCCTTTCCATACGTGGTTGACTACACCATTCAAGCAACTCAGCTCGCATTTTTACTCTTTTGAAAATTTCATTTGCTTGAATCAAATTATTATTCCACACACACACCCCCGTACTACACCTATTCCAAACTACATCTCTACCTCACCTCCCGTGTTTGTTTGCTTATTCTAAACCTCCAGGTTGTCGTCGTTGTTGCAAAGTACCCCCTCGTTGAGAACTACGGGTGGGGGGAGGGGAGGTGGAGTCTTCAACGTTTTCCACGATTCATATAGACACGGATACACTGTATGCGAAAAGTAATGGAAAACGTGGCTAATGGGATTTAAAAGGTTCTGCTGAATGCGCTTTTGCTCTGCTTGGTAAAGGATGCAAACTCGAAAAGGATACCTTACAACAGCTAATAGGAGCACGATATTTTCGCGATTTAAAGTATTCAAGGAGCAGAGAAGCTCACTATAGGATGAAATACTATCGATTTTGTGAATGCTCTACCTCTTTGATTTGTTTTTGTTTTTGTTTTTTTTTTTTTTTTTTTTCGAAAGCAATTTGAAGCCTAAATATGAAAAGAAACATTTTTTAGTTCTCTTGTGAAGTGCTCCAATTAATTAATTTTTTCTTCTTTACTTTCAGCATCAAGTCCACCAACAACAATTCCACCACCGACAACAGAAGCAACGACACGAAAAGAGACGACAACGATAAAAATAGGTTTCAATACTCTTGTCTATGGACAGTTCGCAACGAATTCCGCGACTCTTCTTGAAAAAGGTAAATAAAATCAGAAAAAAAACAAATATATTAAAATGAAAAATGAAATCAAAATCTCAGGGTCGAAATATCAATCAAATCTAAATGAAATAGATAAGTCTGAACAGAAGTCTCCAGGAGAAACAGCGAAGGGATACGACTGGTCACAGGAGCAGGCTTCAGGATGTCAACGACTTCGCATCAGGCATTCGAGTCTCCTTGGATACGTGCTTGTATCGATATCATTTATTACTTTTGTTGTTAGATTGTAATTTAGGGTCCGATATTAGATCTTAATGTTGGCAGTTGGTGAGATACATACCTATTGAATTTATTGACGGAATTAAGTTAATGGAGGACAAAGTGAAATGCCTGATTAGCAACTATTTTATACACAGACGACTAGGACATATGTTAAAAAAAAAAAAAAAAAATTACTCACGACATTTATGTACCCCGGAGATAATATCAAAATTTGTATAAATATTAAAAAAAAACAAAAATAGTGAGGATATGTAGTAACGCTACTTGTTGTTATAACATCAATGACATCGCATTGGCAATAGCAGCACTCATCTTTTCTGTAAAAGGAAAGTTTTTTGTTTTTCTCTTTATAATTAAAAGTGAAATTTTGATTGGAGTTTTTCTTTTAATATTTTTGACATTCTGACTACGACATGGAGTCTTAATTGCAATTTTCTCTGTGAAAACCTATAACCAATAATTTGTTTCTAGCTCAACGTAGATATTAGTTTGGACTATTAAATTATCCAGAGCTGCTTTCTCCAAAATGTTAAGATGTTTTCTTTAATAAATGCTCTAGATTATTAGTTACCCTGCTAAACGTGGTAAATTATAGTAACAGTACACTGTCAATAGTAACATGACCAATAATTTATTTTATATATATTTAACGCATCCGTACAGGCTTTCACTTCCTGAGGTAATGAGCATTCAAATCATCGGGACTCCAGAATTTTAATTTAATTTTTTCGTAATCGAATTTAAGAAGTCCGCCCAAAGTCCTCCTTTTTATTGAATTTCGTCTCCCATATGCTTTAAAAGATTTTCGCACTTGTTTTGTTTCTAATTTAAATCAGCATCATCTTAGACGACTTTGGGTTTGATGTCGTGTTTTTCTACATTACTCTTGGGTTGATTGAATCGATCTACGTGCCTGGACCAGTAAAACTGTTATTAGCATAGTTATACGTATGTATCCTATTGGTTGCTTCCCAAGGACTTGAAGAGGTTTGGGTGCTTGAACCCAGGCGCTTATCCAGATCTGAAGCCAGGGATGGGGGGGGGGGGGGGGGGGAGAGGGTGTCACAACTAAAATGTTCGAGTGGGAAGAAAAAGTCGGAAGAAGTCACTTTTAAATTTCTTTTTTAAATCATATTTACGTTATATCACAAAATCCAATTTTCGATTTGATTTGGAAAACCTATCGATAGTATTATCCACATCAATGTCGATCTCAGGATGGACATTAAGGACTCATACCACCAGATACGCCTTCTCGTGCAGAGATTGTAGAAATATATGCTGACGCAAACAATTCTGTTACGGGCAAAGTAATTGACTGAGAGTGAGCTTGCAGCTTGAGTCAAATTTATAGGAATGGAAGTAGGAATGCATGATATGCTAGAGACTATTTCTTCTGATGGGAACTTAACTGATCTTGCTTACTGTCAATGGTCTTATCAGTCTTCCACTTTACACTTTCACTACTATTTCTACCTCCATCAATAATACGAATATAGCAAGTTTATCCTTCTCCTACAAATTAAAAGTAAAAGTGAAGTTAAATTAAACAACACTACTTGAATTAATACGAAAGTACAAGCAATGCAACGCCATCTACTGTGGAGAAAAGTGAATGGATTTTATTTTTATAGCTTTGCCGTAAAAATTCTTAAGAAAAATTGTAGCGGTACTCGAATCAATCCTACTGATGGTACTCATCCTCCTAAAGTAAATTTCCTAGAGCAAAATGTATGATTGCCAACGCTTATAAATATCTTTAGCGACCAAAACCAGCCAAGTCATTTAAATCAATATAACTCTTTGGAACCACGGTAGGCCACCAGTAGTGCATGAAAAATCTAAAGAAAAAATGTCAAACATTTCTAAGAAAACTGAATGCTTGAGCCCTTGTCCGAAAGAGTGAACCACCAGAATCAATCCACCAATTAGTTTTGACCATTGTCGGTGAATAGTTATTTATTAAAATTCTTAAGAATAATTTGCAAGTATATTTCTAAGAAAAATTGAATGCTTCCCTACGAACGTAAAAGTTTTGAGCTCAGGCTTAAATGAGTGTCGTTATGAAAACTCAACGAGTGGCTATACGTTGATGATTGCACGGAACTAGGGTTCTACCTATGCTTCTCTTGCGAGCTCAACACCAAGTTTTCCTGTCATCGATTTTGTGTCGGAAAATCAGATAGGTAATAAGAATTATGATCGCTGACGAATTTATTAGAAACAATAACACCTCAAATCTCGGAATTGTGTGCTTTTACATCATTAGGAATAAGCAGTGCTACAAAAATATGAAAATATCATAACAACCGGGCTGCTAAGTATTGCGTGCCATTTTCTGAACAATCAAACACTAAAATAAATATGTTGTATTTTTCTATTCTATTTCTTTTCTAAAAATATCGTACCTACACGTTTCAAAGACGAAGAGCGTACCATACGAAAATTGTCCTGTTAAACTTTTACAAATCACTCTGTAGTCCAGCACCATATTCAATTCTCCGCGAAGGTGGGGTCGTGCTTTGGGAGGCGGGTGGGGGTCATGACCCCTATGACCCTCTTCCTGTATACGCGCCTGCTTGGACCGCATTTACTTAACGAATTCGAATCGCATCGTATCATAAAATTGATGTGACAAAAAACCGAAATAATAAACATAATGGGTAGCATAGCCAGTTCTACTGCCAGGGTTAGGTGAGTTTCTCCGTAGGGGTATCCCATGGAAAGTAACATGGAGTAAGAATATAATATCCCGAGGAGTAATTTTGGCTTTGAGTGAAATAACTGAGCATGCAAGTCAGAGGTCGAAGTTGTAAATCTGGTTGGATATTATACAAAACACTAATGTGTAGGTGCAAACCGTCTAAGGTTCCAAAAACTGGTGCTCAACGAACCCGAGAATGGAGAGTTCGTATTTCGTATGAGATTTTCAATTCTCGTACCGTTCATTTGCATTTCCAATACCAATTATCAATCATGCCCAGCATCTCTGTAGCAATTCAATTTTTTTTTTTTTTCAACAAGTTCACGACATCAACTGCGTTGCAACAAGAAAATTGCTTCAATTGTACTTTCAAAACTTGGCTAACTTATTTACTTAAATCATAAATGAGCCGTTTTTCTCTAAAAGTCAAAAACTAGCTGCTTGGATTCCCCAATGACGAGGCTAATAACATCGAAGAAAAGTGTTGACCGTACAAAAGTAAACTCTGCTTTGGAATGAAGATGGGAATATGGGTATTTATATCTTTTGGATGAACATGCCGAAGATTTATCCTTCCCATCCATCTCTATGGGATATTTCCCAACCTTTAAAAAAGGTATTTTGAGTGATAACGGTATCTACAATAAAAACAAGAGGCGCGGATCCGATCAGATGGATGGTGTCACTACATCATTTGTTCTGCATGACAATAAGAAGTTCGCATCGGCGTACGCGTGATTACTCGCACACTTTCTTAACGGACTTATCCGAACAATTTTCTTCAGAATTTTTATACGTTATATAGATCTGGCCGGCAACACATAATATTTTCAAATAATAATTTATCAAGGTTACTTTATTCAATATGGCTTGGAAAAATGTCCATAACTGTGGTTTTCGTTGTCGAGTTGCGAGTATTTGTAATGGATTTGGATGGGGGAGAGTACTCGAATGACGCGCTCGACGCAACAGGCTCACGAACCAAAGAGATAAAATGTTTTTCAAAATTAATGAAAATTTTAATTTTTGCATTTTTTTTTGTTGTTTTTTTTTTTTTGAAAATGTCTTCGTAAATCACACCTAATTTTGATGGGGATAATCAAACAATATGGCCAGACCTAGATATTGTGAATTCAAATCATTTGCCAAAAGGATCTGCTAATTTTAGGACCAAAATGCAAAAAAAAAAAACTGATCCAGCTAAATGAAAATCTTGCAATTTGTCGGATAATTTTTGGTCTGTCTTAAACTTGTCTCTCTACTCTTTTCAAATTGCGATTGTTAATAGGTAGGGACATCTGGAACAGCAAGTTGGAGCAGGTCTTAAGTTCGTATTTATTGAAGAGAATAAGTAGATAGGTATCTAATGCTGTTTGCTGTGCTAGGCTAAAAGTTGTGTGAACTAGCATTCCTGGCGAGGAATCTATATTTTTTTTCCCGAAAGACCCTGTAAGAGCATATTTACATTTAAAAATTGGGCTTTATTCTACAATATGAGACTACTTCCACAGCCAGAGAAGCCACATCTACGTGAAATTTTATTTAAATCTTCGATTTACTGCGGCAAGGAACTTCATTTAATTTAAATTTTTTTGGGGATAATTACTGAAAGATTCGCGAATAAACATTTTTCTATTTCTCTTCAATGGCAAACCTACCTGTCAGACCTGTAAAGTACTTAAGTAGATTGGTACTTAAGTACTAGTAACAGTACCAGTACCTGGAATTGTACTTGAAAAATTTTCAAGTACCAGTACTGGGACTCGTACTTGAAATGTTTTTATGTACCAGTACCGGGACTTGTACTTAAAATTATTTCAAGTACAGGTACTGGTACTGTACTGGTACTTGTACTTGAAATTTTGCAGGTCTGCTACCTGTTCAGAAATCGGAATTGAAACGACTTTTATTAGGATTCCTTTACCATTTTTGTTTATACAGTTTTCAAATAAGAAAAGGAATTTATTTTCTTTAGCATATCATTCTTGAACCATACCAACCATGGTGACAATATCCAGCCTGATTAACACCACCGTGATTGCGACAAAGATAGATCGCTACACATACAAATGCTCGCACCAACGCGATAGATCACAGCGAAGAATTTCAGTAGCGTTTGACCGCCGATTGAAATCTCTATTGCAACATAAACACAATTTCAGTTGGCTATCGCCATCGCGAGCTGTGAGAACAAAATGGAGAGTGCAAATCTAAGTGGGCCTTAAAAATGAATTAAAATCCTATACTGGAATACTTAATTTTATATGATCTGAATTTAAAACATGATAAAAATATTAGAATAAAAGGACAAAGTGCTGGATGATATTGGCGTTGCTCTTCTTCCATTGACTTTAAAATTTATTAAACCCCTCATTTTTTATTCAGATGGCTCCAAATGTTGAGTGCAATAATAATCGCTCTCATTCGTGGTTTGTTTGTAACGTTAGGAAAAGATATTGCAGGCATATCGTGTAGTTTGGCCTCAGTGAAAAATAATGTGGAATCTTCGAGATTCCACCTCCGTTGAGAAATTATTAAAACTTCGCATTGTGCACGACCACCACTAATGATGGAGCACCACAGCCTAGGCCTGATCTAGAGAAGCCGTAAATTTTTTCTTAGAAATTAACTACGAATATTTTCTTTAGAATTTGTATGCAGTATTGGAGACCCTCGAAGCAATGCCTCGCTCCAATGTAAAATCAACCATGGCTCGACTTGATGTATGAAGGCCTCAATTTTTTCCTAGAAATTTATTGCATATCTTTTTTTCAGAATTTGTATGCATTTGGAAAACTTGCTTGCGGAACGGTTAATAGTTTTTATGACTGTAGACCACTGACTTATAACAATGGACTGAGCGATTTGCTATTTCATGTGGCACAAAAAATATTGTGTTTCTGTATATCACCGTTAGAGCACCCTTTAAAACGATTACATAAAAAACATGTAAAACTCAACCAATCAGATGAAATTTTACACCCGAAAATCGAATTAAATTAAAAAAATGTATTTTCTTGTGTCCAAGTGATATTTTAATCGTTTATAAGGAATTAAACTCATTCCGACTTTAATTTTCAAAATTTATTCTTAACTTAATCCTGCTTATGGACAAGAGAGACGGAGCATGGTAAACACTATCTTTACCTTATTCCTTCTGAAGTGATTGCATCTGTAGCCAACATAAAAACATCAAATGGCATAAGCAAATGTTCCCGAATGCAATATTTTGTGTTGGTAGCTCCAACTCTGCCATAGGGCGAAAGGGAGAACTATAAAACTTGTGCCATGCTTTCCTATAGGAAAATGGCAATACGCTCAGTCCATTGTTATAAGTCAGTGGTGTAGACGCTAGTAGTTAGTCGCAATAACCGTTCATTTCTTCTTAAAAATTTATAGAAAATGTTTCGGCAGAATCTTTATTCATTTAGAGGCCGAATGGAATTTTTTTCAGATACAATCTTTTCATGTGCGCCTTTGTCGGCCGCAAAATGTGCATGCAAATTCTAATGAAAAAATATCCAGTAAATTTCTAAGAAAAAATTGAGGGCTTCCCTAAAGGCTAAAACACAATGTGAGCGACACGACAGAAACGCCGTAAAAACGCTGTCAGTTGGGTTCTAATAACATGGCAGTGTATGGTGTAAAATACAATGCTGACGACATCGTTCGACGTAGTCGTTGAACTTAAATGAAAATTGAAATTTGTCGCATGTTTAGGGTGCGTTTAGCAAAATTATATTTTTGGGTTGCGTGTATATGTATTGTTATACATTCATTGCAATTATGATTTGATAGATTGAAAATATCTGCAAATAACAATGCCGTTTTAAATTTCTAAGTTGGTTGAATAAAAAATGGAAGAAACGTTTATTGAGGTGGTAAAATGTCACCGTATTATGAGTTTTATATAACTCTTGGACACACCTTCTTCTTCTATGTTGGTTGTTTTTTATCTTCATTAGCCAAAACGGCCACACATCCTACTTTAATAATATTTTTTAATTTATTCGTTGAATATTTTCTATTTTGAATTTAGAACACAAATAACAATAAATTTAATTGGGGATTGACAGCTCTTGTCGTTCCCATTGTATTTTCGGCGTTTTTGTCATGTCGCTCACATTGTGTTTTAGCCTTAAGAAGATGTCTTGGGTGTGAGACACTGTGCAGTTTCAGATGCTCAATTCTACCTTAGACAATTGGGACCTATAGACTAGCTATACCAATGACATGTATTAACATAGACCGCTGACACTACTGAAATCGCTTACATAATCAAGGGATGGGATCACTTTTCTATAGTTGTCTCTTTTTGGTATAGGTACGGTATTCCGTTTCAAATAATAAGTTCTATACGAAATCACTGACATATAAGCTGTGTTCTTTTGTGTCCGCAGAACAGGGCAGAACAAAAGATACACAAAAGAACACATTTTCATAGAATGATTTAAATTAAGCGAACAGTACAAATTGTTCACTTCAATCAACAGAACAATTTGTTCTTTCCAGTATATGGGAATTATAGAACAAGGTACACAAAAGAACACAGCTATAAGGCCGGGCGCCCACTGGAGTGGTGTGTGAGCAATGTGGCAGTGGCGTGGCGATTAAATGGTAAGTGAAAAAATTTAGTCCCGTAAAAACAAATAGAATAGCGCACATTGAAATAGAGTGGCAATGGCGTGGCATTTGACAAGTGGCGTGGCACTACTTGATTGCCACTAGTCTCCGACAAGTTTAATTTTCGAGTGGTAAGTGGCAGTGGATGCCACTTCTCCTTAGTTATTACTGTTGATGTTGAATTACTTAATCGATACGCTGCATGCCATTTCGATGCGCGCTTAATAATATTAATACCAATCCGCCACCATTCTACTGCCACACCACTTTGTTGCTACATCGCACGCCAAAACCACGCCACTGCCACATTACTCACACACCACTCCAGTGGGCGCCCGGCCTAATACGAATGGACCGAGCGTTCTTGCTTCAAAAATGGCACAAATATTGGACAGGCCGTGATAACCTTAAATTACGTACAATTGTAAACCGATTCATAATTTATTAACATTTGTCGATTAGAAACACTAAAGATGTTGAAAAATGGTATAACATTACATGAAAATTATTTAGGAAGTTAAAATTGTTTTAATTAACACAAATATTAATTTATGATTTTACTGAAAAATGTGCTCCTCTGCAGATTTGATGTCAAACTTTATTGAGCTTGTAAGAAATAGACGTATATAAACAATATATTTGTCTCAAATTTTAGTCAATCCCAATGCATTCCGATTAATACAGCCATCCTGTTTCCAAAATTGGTTACAGTTCAGTGTACACTTTGAGCTTGAAAGAGATAAAAAGATTTTAGCCAAAATGTGTATTATAGAGTCTTCCCGAGAATACTTCCCAAGCCATGAAATAGAAATCTATATGTGTGCGTTGGGAGTCCGATCTCTAAAATGTTCTATATTGATACTTATGGAAAAGTGACAAACATTGACTTTATAAATGATATGGAGCCTAAACTACCACCCATACAGGAAAATAGTCTTCTAGTAATTTACAGCTTGGCTCCTTACCTTCCCAAAGGCTACACTCACTATATACCTTACTTAACAAAATAATAAAATTACAAAGTAATCTTACCATTTTACGCTCCCTAACTCTTAGCTGAGTAATAATTACATGTGTGCGTGCAGCCAGAGTCCGAATCTGCAGGCAGCTACATTCGATATCATCAGCCCACGGTATGCCAGGACGGTACAGCTTCATTTACAATGATTGATTGATGAGAGTTTTTGTTTGAGGAATCGTAGTCATTTGGTTAAAATAATTGTTTTTTTAATTATTTGGTTAGGTTATTTCGGTTCGGAAGATAACAAAGCAAGTTTAAGATTATCACAATACAATTTTTCAATATGAATAGTAGTTTATGGCGGAGGAGTTATTTAAATCAAACTTTTGTCAGTTTTCCATAAGAACACTGCAAATATTTTAGAATGGTAGGAGTCCGTTGGGGCTTTCATGTCATAGTGAGGGAGTCTGTTTCATGGCCTGTGAAGTATTCTCTAGGGTTTTGATATGGGGCTTCAACAATTTTAATACATAGCTGTTTTAGGCTGTGTGGCAATAGGATTGACAAAATATTGTCAACAAATTTTCCAGCGAAACTCCGAACGAATTTTTAACTATGTACTTGTCATGAGGAATGATGTTAAGTATTGTACTTATCTATCCGATGGTCTTGTCGAGCATACCTTGTTGCGAAGGGACGCATCAAGTAAAGAGGAAATCCATAATCGCAAATCGAGGTACGAGGTGTTCTTTGATTTCGATCAGGCAAATAATTCTCGGCTAGTGTACTTTGAACAAACCGCGTTTAAATTTCATCTCTATATCTGAAGCACTTAAAATACCTGTGGTAATAATTTTTATAAAAATGTATATTCGAGACAATTGGAAACTTTTTCTATGGAAAAACAAGTCGAGCCAGTATGTATTAAATGGACATTTAATGGTAGCATCCTTACCATCAATGTTAACCTATACAATTGGGAAACTATAGTTTGTACCGATATACTCAGATTTTTTCCAAATGGCTTTATTTTCTTCAGGCGTCTATATATGTTGTATATCGCTATTGTTGCGACTTATGTACTCGCTCGATTTATTCTTTTAATTTGAAAAGGTTTATCTTACTGACCATTATTGATATTGAATATAAATTTTCATATATCGACGTTGAAAGATATGGAAAAATTTGTGCAGCAGGTGTTTTAAGTGTTTGGGCTATAGAGACGAAATTTGAATATGGTTTGTTCGAAATATACCACCAAATGGTTGCTTGATTAATATCAAAGAACACCTCATATTTCGATGTGCAATAAAAGATTTCCTTTAAAATCTTACTTAATGTGTCCTTTCACAGCAAGTATGCTCGACAAGATCCTCAAAAAGATAAGTAGAATACTTAACCCATTGCCAGAGAATGTTGCAAAGATGGCCCCCTAATTCGAATGGGAGCCCTGGGACAGTTAGGGGTAATGTCATAAAAGACCTTATAGATTGCGGTGACTAGATGAGTGGTGATAACTGTGCCTGGATCCCACTCACACTTAATAATAATTTTGTTTTTTTTATTTAGATAAGTTCTTTATTTATTGGCTCATTGGCTCTTTTAAAAATTCCTTAAAAATAGGGTGGCAAAAGGCTCTACAAAGTGTAAACAAAAAGTCGCTAGCTAATCTAAAAGTTATAAAAGGTCAATAGGGACAATTAAACAATTAAAACAATTAGAAAAACTAAAAAACAAGAAAAATGACACATGTAAAAGGAAAGCAAACAAGAAAAAATTCTCAAAAGAGACTGTATAAACGGATACAAGAATTTTGAAAAGGATCTAAAGATGTACAAAAAATTTAATAGTCCCAATTTTGACAATTGGGTAAGTGGCAGTTCCAAGAAGTTCCAATTTCCAAAATAATCTAATAAAAATAATGACCTAAACGAACGAATTTTCAAAATGAAATTTTGAAATTTAGCACCGAAACCGAAACCGAATTAAAAACTAAATAGCCGAACGAACGAAAAAATTTACCCGATGCCGTTATAGAGTCCCGCGAGGGCAGCCTGTAGTATCATAGACCTCTACAAACTGCCCTCATCATCCCTCCAGCTTAGCATCTCTAACAGAGTACTTGCCCTTCCCACAGCACGTGCAACGATTCCTAAGCGGGGAGAAGCCCCGTGGACTAGTGTTGCATATGTTGTGGCTTGCTATCACCAGCGAAAGACAAGAGCTCCGTCCTACACCGACGATAGTGGTTGCCATGTGCAGTTGAATGTGTTTGCGTTCATTGCCAGTTATTCAAGACGTAAACGTCTCTTCAATCTGTCAACGAAGTGGCGCTTAAGTGCTTGTGCGTGGTGTTGTGGGTCAGTGTTCTGATTCCCATCTCCGACTCTCATGTAGTACAAGTGAATTGTGAATAATAATAATAATAAAAAAATAATAACTTTGTATAGCATGACAGGTATACAGATACCTCATTAAAAACACTTTCGGAATTTTAGCCCAAAAATGGATAATTTTTGTCAATCCAATTGCAACACAGCTCGGAACAACTATTAAAACTGTTCAAACTGCCTAGATTTTTACAAACCAAAATGGTGATGAGAGTTACTACATACAATATTAAGAGCGAAGTGAATCGGAAATGAGCGGTAAATTTTGATAAATAAATAAAATAAAATAAATAATTGGATAAGTAAAGTAAGATAAAGGTCGCAAGCTGGCGTGCTTTCTCCAGTACTCTGGTGCATGTTGGTTGACTCAGTCATCACGGTGCTGAAAAACGTGGGATGACATCCCTCTGCTCATTGTCGCCTTCATGCAGCGTAGCCCCAATATTATTCAGAATTGGTGCACCCGTTATTACATGACAGTTAGCCCATCAAAGACCAGCTTTGCGCTTTCCTCCAGAAGACGTAAGCTGGGATACTTTGTTCTTCCAAAGCCTTTTGGACACACTCTGCAACTCTCTTCTCATGTCAAGCATCTTGGAGTCTTCCTCGACTCAAAACTGACATGGGGATTGCAAGTAGAGGAAAAAGTTAAAGCAGCTACGAGGGTCTTCGCTCAATGCAGGAGAGCCTTTGACTGCACATGGGGCATGAGACCGAGGGTTTTGCACTGGATATACACCTTGATCGTTAGACCAATGCTGGTTAACATCTAAGTTACTGGGGGATTGCAGGTCTTCTGTCGATAAGCTATGTATCCACAACATGGTGTCCCTTCTGTGTGTTCCTGGTCACATGAGGGTCATTGGGAATGAAAGGGCTGACCTTTTAGCTAGGGCTGGCTCTGATTCTCAATTCCTCGGACCACAGCACTCCGTAGGCGTTTCTATCTAGAATATCGTATCTCTTGTCAAAGCAGATATGAAGCATCAGCAGAGATGGGCGAACCTGAATACTTGCAGGTGTACAAAACTGTTTCTTGATGGGCCCAATGGGAATATCTCCGATTTTCTCGTGGGCTCGGAAAGCAACAATGTAGAACTGTGGTTGGCATCATCCCAAGCCACAGCTCACTTCACGCTCATCTAACAAGGATGGGAATTCTTGACAACCCTGAGTGTCTGTCCTGCCTGGAGCGAGAGCCTGAGACAACGGAACACTTCTTGTGTGCGTGGCCGGCCTTCGCCTGAGGCAGACTGGATACTCTAGGGTCTGCCCTTCTAACTGTTGATGAGCTGAAAAACCTTCCTCACCAAGACCTGATGCGCTTCATTAAGAGCGAAGAAAGGTTTTGGTGAATGGGCTTCTAGTAGAACAGCACAATGGGCCGCTATGGCCTGCGCGCTTGGGATGGGGTCTTCTGTCCCCTTTTTTATAAAAACAAAAAGTCAAAGAAGTTTTTTTACATATACAACAACGTTGTACTTATTTCAATGATATTGGCACATTAAATTAAAATATCATTTATGTTAATTTTGTTAATAAACCTAAAAAAATTTCTGAATTTTCAATGATTTTACTAATTCATTAAAATTATTTTCAGTGAATTTCAGTCTATTCTAGACAAAAAAATTATCTCACTTCGTAACATACCACTAGTATTCAACTATTTGACAATATAATCTTTGTTCTTTTTTCTAATATTTAAACTCAGATCATATAAAATTGGGTATACCTTTATTATTTGAGTTAATTTGTCGGCATCTACCTATATTGACATATTTCATATACATATGCTGCGATAGACATTTCAATCGCTGGTCAATCGCTGCTCGGACAATCCTTGGGAATCTAGAAACTAGATGGGGGTCTGCACAGACAATCTTTGGAAAATAACTATACTTGAGGATAAACGTCAGGACAGATAGTTCTTGATGACTGGATTCGGCTTCTGAGGCGGTTTCGAAAGCTAAGGAAGGAATCAAGATTAAGATATCCATTCGGAAATAAAAAGTTGTCTTCAATACAATCGTCTTTAATTGAGATTTAGCACTGGTATATGTAGTTCGCCTTGTCTACTCGACTTGGCAATCTAAACTAGACTTACTTACAAACTAACAACAATTTCCTTTACAATTTGATGGGCTTACTTTATAATTCTGCTCAAAGTACTCTTACGCCGCACAAAGTATTTTTTTTTATAATTTAGAAGCCACCACTCTTAAGGTCAAGACAGCGGTTCATTTTCATCAGGTACATGCTCCGACAAAAGTGTAGCCGTGTCGCCACAGATTCATGTCGGTAGATAATCCCGGCCACAAAGTTCGGAATTTTATGCTTAGGGATAATTTTTTTTTTTTTTTATTGGTATTCCTTAAAATTTTTATATATACTTATATATGTATTAACTTTGACAGTTTTATATTATAAGTATATGAGAACCAACTTGCACTTGCGTTTATCAAAACGAATCTTAAAGGAAGTACAATGAAAACAATCTCAGATTAATTTTTGATAATTAAATTTCTGGCTGTCTCTGTGCGAAAATTAACGCCTCAGAAAATTTTACTTTTGAAATGTCGTACGATTCTTCAAAAATTGAGAAAGCACCTTTGAAGCAAGAATATTTAAATTAGCCCAGATCTGTCTGGTTTTCATAACTATTACGGATCTCCTTAATTTTTTAATATATGCTCAGTTTAGTCTGCTTAGTATATTATTATATTGTGATCATCCTAAATACATATACGTATTGATGTGGTTAGAGGGTGGTGCCGTACAACTCTAGGCATTTGTATATACAAAAGTCAGAATGTAATGATAAATTTATTATGAAGCTGCCAATAGTTTTATACGCAGGAAAAACACATTTTATAAATAGAAATATATTATTATTACACACTTTTGCATAAATAAGGGCATATACATAAATTCTTCCCAAACAGCTTAGACAAAGCCCAATTTCACATTTAATGAACTGCGAGTGCATGCGCGACGGACACATCGTCGGCGGTCCGTGAATTGGATAGTGAGATGATTCTTTTCATAGTACCTTAAGTAATCTGGTACACTGGAAATAAACATATTTTGTATAATTTGTTTTAATTTATTCAGGTAGATAAAATGTAATTTAGGGACATTTCTACATGAGTATCCTTGGTGCATCAAATGATTGATCAGCCTGAAAATTGTAAATAGATTATCGAAATGCAAGCTGAAAGGAAGATTATGTCATTGGGAAAGTTGACAAGCATTTCAATAAGAGAAACCAATTTACCAAAATCCGATTCATACTGTTCATTGGGAATTCGTTCTTCCCTCGGTAAATTTCAAAAGTGGTAATATCTCCATGCCGAGATAAAGAATTATGCTTTTATTAAAATTTATACAATGTACTGGAATGTAATATTGCCAAAAATTCTCATTTAGGATATTAATCAGAGGTCGAAACTTACATTTCTTGTCCTGCGAATTCATGTTGATATTGTCTGTACAGTGAATAAACCGCAAGATTTTCTCAAAACAGTCACGTCGCATGCAATTGTAAACCAATTCATCTCCTACTTGAAACAACGTTGCAAACCACTCAACAGTAAAATTCCAATAAATGATTTAATGTCATCCGCTGTTATTTGTGGGCCATTCTCATTTAAAAATATTCCGCTATGAGGATATCCATAATCTTATCATCAAAGAAAAAGTAGTTCAAATAATTGCATTGGTGATTTTCATCTAAAGATGTTTAGTTTCTTTCTGGAAGGCGGATTATCATAACCTGTTCACGAAGTCGGTTTCCTTTAATTTTTAGAACAACAACTTGTCGATGTTGTGTGTGCTTTTTCGCCCTCGTCTTATGATTATAAATCTTTATCTTCACCATGTTCCTCATCTTGAGGACCATCATCAGATGATCCTTAATCGTCAATATTTTCTGTTTGCCGACTAAG
This sequence comes from Dioctria rufipes, assembly GCA_963924295.1. Taxonomy (NCBI): domain Eukaryota; kingdom Metazoa; phylum Arthropoda; class Insecta; order Diptera; family Asilidae; genus Dioctria; species Dioctria rufipes. The sequence continues at coordinate 65,434,558 of OZ002744.1, read as the reverse complement.
TACAAGGTCTGATTTTGCTAGCAACTAATTTCCAGAAAGATTATCTACGAGTTTTATTTGATACAAAATGCTATGATATTTGCCTAGAGGTCTCATACGGTACCACCCCAACTTTGCACCACATATCTCTAACTCTACATATATATGAACTAAACTTTTATACACAATAGGGGAGCGGGGGGCTAGTTGTAACAATTTGTAGTTTTTTCAATGGGGAAGTCAAAATATTGAGTATTTTCATGATTAAGCACTTTTAAATGAGAGGACGTCTATTCAGGTATCAATTAGAATGATAATTGGGCTTAAATTAATAACAAATGCTCGTACAAATGACTTTTTGTGAAAGTAGTAGCATGTTACAACTTACCCCGTTCTCGGGGCTAGTTGTAACTGGCGTGGAGCAAGTAGTAACAACATAATAAAACAAAATATTTGTATGATTTATAGGCATTTGTTGTAAATAAATGTGAAAAATATTACTTATAACGGATTTATAATAAGGTTAACATTTAGAGACCTTTATTGTCTCTTAGTCTTTTAAACACAAAATAACATTTCTACAAAAAAAAAAAAAAACAAAATAATTTTCAAAGATTAACATAAATTTTGGTCATTGAACTTGTATAGTATTAAAAGATACCTAAATCAAATGGCTTCTCTAAATTCAGTTTTCATCAGAATCACAGTTCACACAAACGTATGAAACATGATCGCCTTTTACACATTTAACGTGTGACCACAATTTGCAAATCAAACATTCGAGCCATTCTTCTCCGCCAGATCTGCTGTATTCTTATCAGCAAATCAAGCAGAACCACTCTTCTGTTTTTGAATCTGATTCGTCATTCAAAACATTTTTCTTCACTTTATAAAACTTTCGTTTGTCGGTCGATTTTTCTTTTGTCATTCCTTTACCATTTCCCTTACCTTTTCCTTTGTTTTTTTTTTATCTTCTTGCTTCAGTTTATTTTTCATTTTCTCTTCGATGTTTTTTTTCTAAGGCTTCTTTTTCTGGAGTATCAGTCAATGTAGCTGATTTTCGCTTTCGTCCACCTCTGTTAGATTCTTTCCTAGGTGGCGCTTTAGGCAATGGTCTGATTTTTGAGGGTGAAAAATATATTGATCTGTTTTGGATCCCTGACGATCCTGGAACTGTTTCCCTACATTTTTCACGTGTCAGCTGGTTAATAACATCAGTGACGCTTATGTCCAACTGCGGAACAGATTATAGCAATTCGCGGTCTTCGAGATCAAATGTCAAATCTCCTTCACTTTGCATCGAAGTAGCTTTTTGTGCGACAGTTTCTGTAGCAGGGTTAGGACGATCAGTAACAAAAGCGGTCGCAAAGTCAGAATCTTGAAATATATTTATATTGAAAGGCCAAATACCAGTTGCTCTGAAACCACTTATGATGTTGTTCGGCTTCACAGCTAGTGCCAAACTGTCTTTCACTATGGCAGGAATGTCATAAATGGTCATAGTTTTACCAGGATTGTTAGTCATCCAAGAAGTCTGCGATCTGTTTACATAGTTTTTAAATGAGCCGTATACCCCCACATCCAAAGGCTGCAACTTGTGCGAGCAAGGACAACATGATAATATGATTTTCTTTGACATTCTTTACAACTTCAATATTGACGTGAGAGCTGTAATTATCTAATATCAGAAGAACGCGATGCTGTTCTGTAGGTTTCACTTGTTGGATGAAGTGGACAATGAATTTTGAAAATTCATTTTCAGTCATCCAGCCTGAAGAGTTACCAGTTCCTATGCAGTTAGGTGGCCCACTTCGAACTAATACGTCTGCGTACCGGATTCGTGGGAACACGAACATTGGAGGAACACTATTGCCAGCGGCGTTTATAGCGCAAGCGGACGTCATCGCAGCAAATTGCTTTTGACCAGGTGCAGCGACGATTTTTTTTTTTGGTTTTTGGACAGTTGGGATTCCTGTCTCGTCCACGTTTCAAATACGAGAAGCAGGAATGTTGTGTTTTTGTAAAATCGTTTCATACTTTTGAAAAAAATCTGTCACGTTTGTTTTATTGAACGATGTTGCTCTCCTAAGCGACGTAGCTTCTGGCATCCTGAGTGATGGCCTTGGACTTTTTTCCATGAATTTCTTAAACCGATCTGGGCCAACCATACCATTTCTGTACCAAGACGGAGGAATGTTTTTAACGCCAATAGCTTCAGGGTACGGGTAAGCTAGCTTTTTCACTTCTAATGGAAGCAATCCGAAGTAGATATCCGCACATTTAAGCAGATATACGGTAATTTCCTCTTCTTGTTCTAGCGTAAATACTAATCTTGGTTTGGCATATCTAACAAAAAAGGCTGGTCGTTTTTCTTCTTTTTGATGTAATCTAAATAGCGACACATGACAAAGATCAAACATTGCAGCAGCTTTGCGTATTTTTTTCCGTTTTCTAAAACTTCTCTTGTGACTAGTTCATAAACGGCTTGAGATTTAGCGGCCCTTTCTGACTTTCTTTTATAATTTCTCATCCTAAGACATAAAAAGAAATTTGAGTAAGATAAATCTGTTAGGTCTGCAATAGGTAAGGCAATTGGCCAGCAGTGGAATATTATAATGCTGTTAAAAAAAGTCTATTGTGTACCTACCTATACATTAGGTCTGTTTATTGAACTCGAAAAAAGTTCAGAGTAGAGCAGAGCAGGCCAGCTCAACTTAGGTTAACTGTAAAATTAAAAATAGAGCGAAAAAGAGCAGAAAGGTACAGGTAGCAGCTCACAAATTTTATGAGATCTGTCGCAAAAAAAAAAACAAATTTTTTAATTAATGCATGATTAGTGCAATGAAACCTTATTTTCACTTACAAAAACACAATTATTATTTAAATTATTCCACTAGAATAGTCCAGATTTGTATTTTTTCCATACAAAAAATGCAATTATTTGAATTGTTGTCAGAACAATTAACACAATTTACAGTTATCAAATGTATGCTCTAAGTTACTCCTTCGAAAAAGGTAGAGCAGAAAATCTTGCTCTAGGTTACTCCAATTCACTTTAGAACAGACTCACTGAGTACAGTAGAGTTCACTTTAGAGTACTTTATAGCAATGCTCTGAATTCATTAAACATGTTTTTCTGCTCTTTTCAGCTCATTAAACAGACCTAATGACAAACATAGGCACTCACATAAAAACATGAAGGGGCAAGTTGTAACATGTTACAATGTGCCCCGGAGTTTCGTTACAACTAGCCCCATGACAAAATTTTGAACATTTTTGTTTATTGAAAAAAAAAAGTTTATGTTATTGTCAAATGAAAGTAATATAATAGCTTAGTATATTGTCTACACAAATTAATACATACTCATTTCAAAAAGACATTGCAGTAACTTAGAATTAAACTTTACGAACTTAATTTTGTTATGTTACCTTACAAAAATAGTGCGCCTGCTCACAACCACTCACTGCGCATTCCCGCTCCACACAGGCTGTGCTTACGTCATAGGCCCTGTTATAAGCAGCAGATTAAGTGTAAATTGAAAACAAAATATTCGAAACCTGCTGAGTAATTAAGCTGTTACTACTTACCTCTGTTACTACTAGCCCCCCTACAATCCTGAGAATGATTTTCTTGACTATTGTACCAATACTTATTCAAACTCATAATTCCAATATATACCAAATACTTACTTCACACGACCATCCATCATGAATGCCTTCAAAATTTGCTGTAAACTGTACACCGACACTAACACCTTTATATGAGAGATAACTTCACCCCACGATTACTAAATAATAAATGGACTCTCTTTCAGAGAAAAACGCAAAAAAATAGAAGATTCTTCAATCAGTGCTGCCAGATCATGGACTACAAACTCTTATATTCTCTGCGGTACGGTACCGCTAAGCAGAATATAAAATTTCTTAAAAAAAACATATTTTTTTTTCATAGCTTCACATAATATTTCCAAGAGAATTTTAACCTAAAATATGACAAAATAATACAATTTAACTTGATTTCCATACAAGTATTCAGATGAAATAAATTTTTATTAAGTATAAGTTTTTGGGCTATATCCAATCTTCACCCATAATTATTTGATTTAGCAGCCATTTTTCCAAAGTACTTGGCATACATATTTCTGGTTGGGAATCAGGAATCCTCGATTATGTAAATAGGCCGGTATGTCAGTATTCGCGACTTCCTGTGATATCGCCCGTGTTTATTGCACTTTAATGTTCCCGTTTCCATAAAAATGAGAACGGCTCGCAGTAAAGTGCGAAACACGCACATAAACCATACGCCTATTCTTTTAAATATATTTTTGTTTAAATGTGATAGAAGGAAAGAGATGACTAAAAATAATCTGTATGTTTTATTATCTCGGTTGAAATTTGTCAGTGATAAGAACTTTAAAAATACTGCCGAACTGAATGGTGAATAAAAAAAAAAAAATTTTAACCCCTCTTGAAAATTCCAATATTTAACATATCGGTATTTTCACCACTAAATTCATTATTTTTTTTTTTCAAAACCTCTTTTAAATCCACATATATTTACTCTCCTATAAAAAGTGGTTGAATGTCGGTATAGTTTTGTCTTTCTATATTTTCTTTTGCCATTTTCCATACTCCTAAAATTATAAATGAGTTCTGCTAACAACCACGATTTTCCGGTCGAAATGTACTTTGAAACAATTGACATCTGTCATAGTTTTTGTATAGACCTTATGTCTTTACGAAAGAGTCTGCCACTTTATTTTAAAATGCCAATTGTTTTCTAAGATTGGGATTTTAAAGCAATGAATTTTGCTCTCGTCACGTCCCTTGCAACATTTAAGAGGAACCAGTACTCAGCAAAAGTTTCAATTTAAATACCAGCGAACCTGTAGGTAATAAAATTTACTATACATAGGTTTGTGTCCTGAACGTGAGAAAATTCATATAAACTTAGCATAGACCTAGACCACAGAACACATTAGAGACATCTACCACAAAAGACAGAAACCCAACATCCGACAAACCTATATAATTTAAGACGAAAAATAAAAATTTGCAGTTCACATAAGTCGAAAATTTTTAACGAGAATTAATTCTCCTAAATTTTGTTTGCCCATAATTGTTAATGTTTTGCTTTGTATTTAAACAACTTTCAAATAAATATTGCAATTTCTCCTCGGTGAAATGTCGGGGGAAAAAACAAGTACTATTAGACTCAAATAATTATAAAAAGCGCCACTAAAATTGAAAAAAAAACTCGGCATTATTTGCTTATCTTATCTTATCTTTCTAAAACAGTCACAATTTAAAGAAATGAGAATACCTACCCACAGGAATTTGATTTAAAAGACTTCAGTTTTTATAATTTTTTATGTCTTCGTTCCAATACACTTTTTTTACTTTTTGCCGACGATATTTACTTCTCCATTACCTTTAATTTAAAATATAAATCATTACTCTGCTACAAATAGTTTGCCAAAAATTCGCATTGAAAAATGTATGAAATTTGCAAATATTGGTATTGACTCCTCTTAAAACCACTCCAAAGTGGCGAAATTTATATGTGCTAAACGTTGACCATTGTTATGTTCCAATTACCATAAAATGTTTCTTTAAGAAATTTTGAAGGAACAAAGATTGATCCAGCCACGTTCCGGACTTACAAAGTGTGAGTGATTTTAGCGACAAGAACCCCAACATATATTCAAAAAGCCTGAACACGTATCCACATATTCTAACAATTCAAATGCTAGCTGGGAATGGTTGCATGTAAATTGGTACATATTGTACAGAATCAAATAAAAGCTAACATTTAGAGGTTTCTAAATTTTGTACGAAAACGCTATATTCATTATTTATTTTGGCGTGAAAATCATTAAAATTTTAAAAATTAGTAGGACATTTTCTCCATTTTTTTACTTTTACGTTCTCTAACTTTCGATGGGAATAGAGAGATGGTGGAATATTCATTGGAAAGCTTGCTTGCTTAGATGGTTAGCTGTTATTTTTCACTGAGTATTAGAGGGTATTAAACACCACCCTACCTCACAGTCGACCTCCATTTTGTAGCCCTCATGCGATTTTCTGTATATCTTCAATCATTTTATAGTTTTCCATGGACATAAGTTTTTCTTGAAATATTATTTAGGACTACAAAAATGCTTTTTATGTAATTCCCAATGTAAATAATTATAATCTTCAGGAATATTATCCTCCGCTTGAATCTTTTTTTTTAGTGAATTGATACCACATTGTAGCACATGCAATTTGGTAATTTTTAAATTCTACCTGCATACGAGAGTATTCCTAGACATCCGGTGTGATATATTCGCGATATGTTGATATCCTTTTGTAGCCAGAATTGAGAAAAAGCAATCTTTAAGAAACGATGAGTGCAACTATATTGCCAGAAAACCGCATCAAATATTACCTATATATGCCAAAAAAAAAAAAAAATGTAAATATTAAAAACAAATTAAAAATAAAGCGGGAGTTATATACGTAAGTACATACAATTAAATAACTTGCCTGTAAATTACTGGGGAAAATAACCTGTAAATGTACTTTTAAGCACCTTCATATATATATAAATAAATATTAATGATAAATTTAAAGCAAAAGAATTAAACTTTATGAGAAATTGCAAAAATTTTTATTTTGCACACAAAAAATTAATTAAGGACAGAAATCAAACGCGAGGCCAAAATAGTTGAAACATTTTAGAAAAAAGAGCTTTCAAAGTTAAAACGGTGATCAGGTGCTGCAGTAGCGCACACAACTGGGCTGCAATTGTATAATTAATGTAAAAATACCAACAAATTATATATTATTATAAATATAAATAAAAACTATTAAATAAAAATAAAATTTATTATAAAAATTACAAAGCTGATTTTTATTAAAGTTTTACAATTAGTTTCAGTGGTTACATTGCGCCTCAGTTGACGTCGAGGTTTAGTTTAGTATTTTTCTCTTGGACGATGGCTATATGGTGCCCCAGTGATGAATGAATAAATAAATTATTTTAAAACCACAGCTGAGTCAAGAATGGGTAGATTCAATCAGCCAATTTAACGATTCGTAAATTAATTTTCCTCATTGACGTGTACCAGCCCAAAAACTTTTCCATTCGCCTTCGCCACAGAGCCACATGAAACTTCAATTTTTGAACTTTCGCGTCACCACGAACTGCCGCATTTTTTTTTTTTCAATTTTCTTTGCGGATAAAGTTTTCCAAGTTTTATCGCCCCTTTCGCCTTCCTGATGGTAAGTCATTTCCATATTAGACAGGAGGGGGTAGGTATACTGTCGTAGCACCTCGAAGGATGCCTGTTTCGAATTTTATATTTGCCCCTGGTATAGGGATACTGATGGAAAGGGGTAAAAATTCGACGTCTTCTTCAGACGTGGCCAAATGAAATTTCTAAATCGATCGATTCCTTTCGATCTCGACCTCAAATCGAAAGGAAAAGAACTTTCAGGACTGCACACTGAATGAAATTCAACTGAAACAATATGCATATTAATTGGAAATTATCCTTGCCCTTCCTGTCGGAGTTGCAGCATACAATTATTATAAGGCGTGTCTGGTGACTGAGGCGGCCGACTTGAGAAAAGCCATGCACAGTTTTCAATCAAAATGAAAGTGAGAAGTTTTCTCGTAGAGAAAAGACATTCCGAATTTACTTCGATCTGGATTTTTGGGAATGGGTGCTTTTTCCGTTCCATTCATTTTTCTTCCTTTGGTTTTAATTTCGCTCATTTCGATAATTATTGCGAAAAGTGGAAGTTATGAACCAATTTAAATTTCTTTAAAAATCTTAACGTAATAACTTGTTCATTTTAATTCAAATTTACCTTGGGAAACTTTAGGCAACTGCAGAGCAAAGTACCACATTATCAAGGTCATGGAAGTTTTCAATTGTGCTCATAAATATATTTCATTCCAAGACTTCAAAAATTCTGGTAGTGCTTGCAGTGTAGATTTTTGAATCTTTTGTCATTGAATTACTATATCTATTATTACGGTATTCCGTAATCCTATTTAATGTGTTTTCTTTTAAATATTGTTAACTTTAGAAAATTTTACGCATATTCGAATTCGTAGTCTTCGTCGTTTTATAAATCGTATTAAAATCTGTACCTATATATATTATAATATATCTAACAGTCATCCAAATTGAAAAAAATAAAAATCGGCAATTTAAATTGGCGTAACTAGGTAGGGAACAGGGTGGGCATGGCGCGGCCCAGAATGCGCACTGCCCCCCCCCCCCACCAAGGAAAATTATTATTATCCTAAAAAATAATAAATAATAAATAATTTCAATCCGTTCGGATCGGATCGAAAGGCTTTAAAAAGTGCAATTTCTTTAAGAAAATCGATTGAAATCTTTTTATATAATTTTTAAAAACTGCTCTGCGATTTCTTTGATTCTACTGATTTTTGCAAAGGCTTATGATGATGTATTCAGCAGAAGAAATCATCCGGAACTATTTTGAAAGTTTAATTGATAACCTTTAAATCTTTAATTGATAAGCTTTAATATCAATGATATTTTGAAAATTTCCTAAAAGGCCTTTTACAATTTTTCGATTCTTATCCCAATAATAAGGCTGATCGAGGAGGAGGGGGGTGGAAACCCCCTCCTATGGATCGTAAAAAAAAATTCTTCGTGTTAACTTCGGGGCGTAACAAATTCAATAGCAATGAATTTAGGCCCATTAAATCGCAGCGATTTTCACGCCGTATATCACTTCTGAAGTAGTAACGCAGCAGCTCTCGCAAATTGTTTCCAAATCAGCGCACCGTAATTTAGTTAAACTAGGAATTTTTTGGCGGACAATGTAAACAACGTTGAATCAGTTGTAGTGCGTTTCATATTACATTGTACGAACGCTATTTAAAATCAAAGTCTTAGGACAATTCTTGTTGAGGAAATCCCTCGATTTTTTTGTAAAAGACCAAAAAAAGAAATTCTAATTTTGAATTTGAATTTCATAATAGAATGCTATTTAGTGCGGCAATCGTAAATGATATTTTGATTTTTGTGAAGAAGAAAAGAAGGTAAAAACGTTTTGTTCGAAAAGGAGGGTCATTGATGCTGCGGAAACTGTTTGCACATGGAAGGATGCAGCCACATTAAGTGCTACTTTTCAATTGCTTTCGGCCATTTAAACCCTGATTTTCAAGTATCGATTCTGATTATTTATTCAGTACACTCTTTGCTTTTGTCGATTAGTTGAGGTTTGCAAACAAAAAATTAAGACTCGACAGAAGCTATCGCACTGATAGATGCTACAAGCGACGAACTTGATTATAGAGGATACAAAACGACAGAGGGTTTCAAGAATGAAAACTATTTGCCAAGCCAAGGCTTGCATTTAATTAAACCAAACGGTGCAATGCAATGATTAACTCAATTGAAGATTATTATCATCTTGGTCTAAAGGGTTTCCAAAGACACCACTCTATTCCTGATTGAAAATAATTTTTAGTGATTTTTTTTTAATTGAATAGAACTTTTATTATTTTATTTTATAACATTGTTTTATATTTTAATAATACTAATACTTTTTAAATTAGACACCTCTTTTAAAATTAACAGTTAGATTCCGGTTTTACTCCATTTGCACATAATACAAAATCTAGACTTACATATCATATCAAAAATATTCTCAAAACAATAAACAACTCTAAAAACTATTCCAACTACGTAACACAGTGTTAACGAAATTATTTATATTGTAGAGAGATTCGTGAAGAATGGGAGGAGTGCGGGTATAAAAAATAGTTAAGCAATATAGGTTGATGGTACTATAGTAGTTGACCAAGCACTTGTAATTTATCATTTTCAAATATAGCTGGCAATACTATTGTTCTACGTAAAACACAAACAATTTATAATTGCATTCATATTATCTAAACTTCTGTCCGTTATGTAAGTACGTAGAAATTATGATGAAATTTGGTGCAATATTAAGTTTTCTTATGAGAATTAAATTTCATTCTTTTATGGATCATCGTGTAATTAGGAAGTGATTTTAGTTCTGCTATTTAAAGATTTTTGTAGATACATGCAGGTCCTAAATGGAGCTACTGGAACGTGTTTTCTAAACAAACATCAGAAGTTGACCAATTTAGTTAACTCCCTACATGATATAAAATTAAATGGTTTTCATTTGATATCGATTCAATTTTAGTCAAAATGCCTCTCAAGAAAATATTTTTCAAGTATAGTGAGGAAGAGTTGTCAATAGTATTATGATAAATTGATGATGGTTGTGCAATTAGACTAACTGCCAGGAAGTACTGCATTCCACTTGCAATCTTGATTAACAAGAAAAGATATCGGGTTCAACGTAAAATGGGTCCCCCAACAATACTAACATCTGAAGGAGAAGATTTGCAGTGTGACTGGATAACAAATATGGCAAAAAAGGGACTGCCACTGATAAAAGCAAATATCCGTCAATCGGTGAAATATATAGTAATTGAAGATGGACGATCCACTCCCTTTAAGGATAATACTACAGGGAATAAATGACTTATACAAGAGGCTAGAAATCACATTACGGAGTCAGCAATATGAAAATGGAATTTCGACTTGCATGATTACTTATCTGCCAAGGGAGTCTTGGATATTTTAGAACATCCCGATCGGGTATTAAATTTGGATAAGTCCGGAGTTCGGATTTCCTTCAATTGGCTTGGTTGTGCGACCCAAAGAGTTAATTACTTATACTCTGTTAAAGAAAAAGAAAATTTACAGTGCTAGGAACTATAATCGCGTCTGCAAAAATTATGCCACCATTAATTATTTATTCATACTAGCGAATATCTGCGGAAATAGTAAAACATGTGAATATAAATTGAAGCATTGGTCGAATTATCAAATGGCTGGATGACGTCGCCGGTATTCTATAGCTACATAGCAAATACGCTAATACCTAAATTAAAAGATGTAAATGTTAAGTTTCCGGCATAAAATCGCATATGAGGTATCAAAACTGTGTATTTAGAGCAAAATTATCCTTTATGCGTTATATCCAAACGTCACACACATTCTTCAGCTTGCCGATGTTGCTGTATTTCGACCATTAAAAGTTTCATGGAATAAAGTAGTTCAAAATTGGAAATTAAAAACCGGGCATAGGATCTTGACTAGGACACCACCCATTTATTCGAAGAAACTTTAAAAGCTGTCACATCGCAGTAATATCAAACGGCTTTAAAAGGTGTGGCATATATCCATTTAATATGAATGCTATTGATTATAATAAGTAAAGGATGCCAGCCGCCACCTACACACGCATAATAATCCTGAGGAAGTTCAACCAGAGCATTTATTGTTTTTCGAGACATTCATGTCAGTAAATATAGTCGAAGAATTTGGTAATCTTAAAGAAGACGAACAGTGGTAAAGGGATGAATCAGCTAGAGAATTTTTTTATGTTTGGCGAAAAATTAAAACTGGTATGACCAACAGCACTACGCCAATTGAAACTATTGCTGCACAAAATGAAGAAAATACCACTAACATGCCACAGCTAAGCAATATTTGAGACACCGGGAATACAAGTAGCTGATGTCAATTCGAAATACTTTTGAGAAAAAAAAAATTAAAAGAAAGACGGACTTCAAGAAGTTTGATTAAAAAATGCCAGTAGTAAAAATGAGTAATAAGAAGAAATAGAAAAAAGGAAAGTACTAAAAAGGCTATTTAAAATTCCAGTAACTAAAAATTAAAAAAAAACGGTATGCTGAACAAATGCACTTTATTCAAAGTCGATGCAGCAAAATCTTTTTTCAAGACTATATTTTAGTATTGTCCTTTGTAACATTTCTTTTTATTTTACTAATTTTTTTTACTGGCATTTATAATCGATAGTCGGTTTTTTTTTACTTTTTTTTCTAATTCGGGTAATAAAATTGGAATACAATAACCGGGGGATGATCCTCTTTCATTTGAAAAAAGAATTATTGAAATCGGTCAAGTATTTAGTTTCGGAATAATCGCTGGACAAACATATAGTGAATTCTTTTCTGCTACTCGGTGTAACCACTGCCACCGAATCTGTCACTTTCATGCTCTTTTCTTCCCAATACACCAGTGGCAAACCCAAACGCGAAATCTTTTCTACCTCTGTTATTTTTGGTGCTGCCTCTGGTTGCAAATTTCTACACCCAAATTTTTTCCAGTGTCGGGTGTTGGCTGGCGTCTGAGGTTATGTTTTATTGTTTTGATTGAGCGGGATTTTTGTATTATTTGTTGCGGAAAAATAAATTACATCGTTTTTGTTTTAGTTTATTATAATTTGTGTTTGGAAAGAATATATTTGTGTGTGGAAAAATCATTAGAGCGTTTGTTTTGAATATTTTTCATAATTTGTGTGTGGAAAAATATTGTTAAAAAATGTGCCTTATAAAAAGACTTATTGTTGGCATTAAACATTTTAAGTGAAGATTCGACGGATACTTCCTAGGAAGATAATGTGGAAACATTTTTGTCACTAGTGCCAATTTTCCGTAACAGGGAAGAATCTCAAAAAATTTATAATTTTGTGCAAAATATTATTTTGAACTACTCTGCAAAGGAGGTAATGTATTTTTTTAATTGTATTTGAACTATTTGCTATTTCCATAATAGTTTCAGAAGCATTTGAGAATAAGAAGGGAGATTTATGTTGAACTTTCGGAGAAATTCGCAAGCAGTTCCTTTTATCATCAAAGAACGTATCGCGGAGGAAGGAAATCTGTACCTGCCAAATATTATTTGTTGATTTTTTTGTGGTAAGTACTTTATGGTTTTGAAGTTATAATTAAATTATGTTTACTTATATTTAAATTAACATTTAAAAGGTTTGCTGGCAACAAATGCAGTATACTAAAGGTTGGACACATATCCATATGTTTTAAAATAATTAACACAGCAATGGATTTTTTAAATGATGTAGCTGAAATTTATATAAAATTTCCAGAAACGACTGCAGAAAAGGAGCAATCGTCCCAGGACTTTGAGAAAGTAATATTTGAAATTCCAGAAATGTTGATTAATCTGTATAATTTTAATTCTATCAGTTAGCAGGTTTTCCAAATGTAATTGGGTGTATTGAGCTATATACCTATACGCACGCCTATGCATAAAATAAGGTCAACTTACACAAAGAGACATGATCTTCAGACAATGCAAATGATAGAGAACTGCATAGGAGTGGAATAGTAAAAAGGGATCACTTGTGTACTATATTGAATTAAAAATTTATATTGAAATTGTTTATTTTATTTAAAATCGTTCTTGCAGCAATAATAATTTAACACGTTTCACCTCCATAATTAGGTCATTACGAGAGATGTCGCGACTGCAGTGTGATATATTTCATTTAATCGTCAGACGGCTTTGGTTTGTGGTTTTTTAGTGTGCGTACCTGTTTAAAGGCTTGTAAATATATCCCAAGGATTATGGTGAAGCATAAACAGGCACTATCACGCATACTTGACTGTGCCTACTGCATTAAGCACACTTCGTCTTGCAGTTCATTTGTTACAATGAATATGACCGTTTTACAGTATTCTTGATGCAGTATACAAATCTGTTTTCCGGGGATGAGAACTCGAGAAGAGTCCCTACAAGTGTGATCAATTTTATGGCAATGTTTTTTTCCTGAAGTGAAACCTATTTAGCTTTTTGTGGCGCATAATACAACCATAGCAAAACATTACTTGTTTAAAGCTGAGTCAGAAATATTCCATGCATTGCATACCTGCATTAAAAGCCTATAATTTATACATAGAGAAGTTCTTCCCACAGCAGCAAGAATACCCGAGTTGTAACTCCGAATGTTGATATTCTTATATCACCAACCATACCTGTGAAAATCAGGAGACAATCACTTGAACATTACTGATGAAAGAAATTACGGGAAAATTCACATCAACAGTTCACACAATATAAAAATTTATTCAGTCAAATAACATAGATAACGTAAGATATACTTCATAATAAAATCTAAAAATAAAAGCACTTCTGGAATTCATATAATACATTTAAATTAATATCTATTAAATAAATAGAAAAAAACGATCACTCTCGCAGAAAGGCACTTCTCAAAAAATCCATTTTTTGCTTAAATCTTTCATATTTTCTTCTTTCCCTTGCCTCTTCCCTCTCTACTCTACGCTCATCCAGCTCCAAAAGCCTTTCTTTTACTACGTCCTGGATGGATTTTCCTTTTTTGTTTTTTTTTTGCGTCATATATTCCTTTGTTGTCATATATTCCTTTGTTGTGGTTTCAGACTGTTCTCCAGGAGTCTTTTTTTTTTAACAAATACTACTCCGCCTTGGGACTTCTGGCTGGATGGAATCATCTCTAGCCATTATTTCCACTCTCAAATCTGGAATCTTGACTCTCGAATCTCGAAATTCGGCCCTCGAGTTTCTACTCTCGAGTCTCGACACCCGAATCTCGAATCTATAATCACGACTCTCGAATCTAGAATATCTAATATCGAATCTCGGCTCTCTAATCTCGACTCTCCAATCTCCACTCATCACAGACCGCCCAAAATAAAACAACCCGAAGGGAGGTAGTTACCAACCCCACCACAAAAGTCCCCAAAATATAAAGAAGTTTACCCCATCACTCATTATAAATCAAAACGCCACATGTATCTATCCACGTTTCCTAACATAAAGCTGTGACCAAACGGCACTCTCAGGCCTCCAGACACAAAGTTTTTTAGTCAGGGGAGGGGTTTTTGAGTTGATAAAAATTATTTAAAAAGGAACAGGTTGAATTGAGAACCTCCTCCTTTTCGGTTAGCAGTATATTAAAAATTAACATTTTATTAATGGGCACATACATATATTCGTATGTATTCAACATAAATATTTATCAAAGATTTTGGCTAGTTTCGTTAAGTTAAATTGATTAGTGCAACTGCCATGAAGTCGGTGCTTTATTTCCTTCCAATACTGTGAGTGTGTGAACACAGGAGCTTCAAGTTCACATATTAGTCGAGCTTTGGGGAATGTAGTTTTGTGGCCAACAGAATTACCCACATCAAATAAAACGACAAGTAATAAAGTACGACTTTCTAATGCAGTATCCCCAAAACTTGGATAAACAATTGGGAAAACAAAGATAAAGAAAATGTTGGTAAATAAGCAGAAAAGATAAAGCGCACAGATAAACGGAAACCAAAACAGGAACGAGCAAAAGAATATAAATTTAATAGTTAGAAGTATTAAAAAATGCAAAGACTCATAATAAATAGCTACCTGTAATAAATATTTAAATTACAGAATGTTTTGTATAGTTTTAAAAGTTGTAAAAGAATTTAATTAGTTTAATTTAACTTTTCTTAACACAGAATGAATTTGACAAACTACTGCTGCAATTCATGGTCAACTACTGGAATTTTATGGTCAACTTTAGGTGCATCCACGAATTTTAAAGTTCAAATGTAAAGCATCAAATGCCGTTTTCTTCTTGATTTTCAATACATAATACAGTGCTTGTTTAAAATGCAAGTATAAATTTGATTTTTTTTTATTAAATTAATACTTTAGCATAAATCGCAGTGTGCAAGGTTCCATCACCTTAATTACAGCGTGAGATATAAGCCGCTACAGATCTTCAAACCATACCTTGTTCTGTTCATTACTCATCTAGAGGGCAGTGTTTTGATACGTCGCAGCGTTTTGTTAAGCTTCTCATGTCTTTTTCCGGAACAAATGAAAGTTTTAGATGAGGCAGCATGTGGAAAATCCTTCAAAACTACTTACACATTTACATGGCAATTCATCTGAAGTATGGATCAATGAAGTCAAGATCTGACGACGCCGAATTGAAGATAAAACAATTAACAAATCTCTGAAGGCACTTGATATCTGCAGTAAGGATGCCCCTAAATATCCTTTTGAAAGTTATGCCACTTGTGACAATAACTCCGAATGGGCGTTCATTTCTCACTTTGCGTAGTCTCAGAACCTATTTAGGCGGCGATCACACTAATGAAGTATGATGTACATATGCAGTACGCAATACGCATTATGCAGTACTTACTTTAGGTTGCGACGTTGTTCAGATTGATGTGGTATTGAGTGCAACATCAGTATTAAAAAGTCTTCGTCGGAAAAAGAAGTTATAAAGTTTTGTTGGGGTTAAGACGCCGTAAGCAATTGTGGACAAGGAGGTGTTAGATTTTGCCATCTTATTGTTTTTGCTAACGAGTCAACGAATGATGAAAAATTCAAGAGTTTCTACAGAATGAACAAAAACAGTTTCCACCACTTCCAAATTTTTTTTTTTTTGAAAGCCACATCTTCCGCCATTTTAACAAAAAAATGCGCAAAATGACGAAATAATTTGTTTTCTATTTTAAACAGAAATCGACAAACAAAACAATCGAAGAACTTTTCTGTTTAAGTGACTTATTGCTTCAACTTCTCAGGAAAACACCGTGTAAATTTTCCTCAAATTTACCCGGGGCTTTGTGCACTCATCGAACAAGTTTTTAAAACTCTCTGACAGTTCTCCTGAGTATAATTAATTGTAAAAAGTTATTTATAAAACGGGTGAATACAAATAAAATGTGCTCTAGCTATTTATCTATTTCTTTTCATCTAATTTTTGCTTATTTTTGCTCAAGAAGTAATTTATATGCCCCAAGCAGCAACAAATTGCAAGTGACAATTCTCAAGTGACAAATGTCAAATCATTACCCCAAGAAATTTTTAGTGTAAGCTCGGGGTAGCCCAGGATTTTTCAAAAAAACAAGTTAGTCTAGCCCGGTGTAACTCTAGGTTTACCCGTAGTTTTCATCAAACAGACCTACTGCATGCAACAAGCACCGACGCCTGCATGCCATTTCTACTGCGCAATTTTTACTGCTACATTGTCAATGTGACCATTTTTCAGCGTGTTAAAATAAAATGTATTACACAACGCAATTTCAATCGCAATGCAGTAAGTACTGTATATTGAGTATCGCGTACTGCATTACTTCATCAGTGTGACCGCCGCGCCGCCTTAAAGGTCGATGCAATTCCTTCTAAATTTTTCTGTACCTTGCCGTATCAATTTATTGGAAGAAAGAAAAAATAGTTTTTATATGTATTGAACATATTTTATCATTAAGCGGTGCCATGATATTAATTAATGTATTTAATTTTGTAGTTCTCTATCTCACAAGCTCCTCCTTCGAAAAATCCTGCGCACGGGCCTGTGGCTGAATATCTTTATAAGAAAGTCTAGACAATTTATACTTCGGGAAATAAAGTAAAACTACAAATAAGTATGAAGATGAAGAAGGCAAATAAGAAAAATGAGAAGCTTATCAAAATTTCTGGTAACCAAGTTAGTTAGCTACGAAGAAAACTGTAGCTAAGAAATGTTATTAACAGAGAATGTTCAGATACACAGCCAAGTTTCTATTTTTTACTAGAGCAATGCAATGCCTCGGTCCAATATAAAATCAACGTTGCCCCAGCCTGATGTAGGGAAAGCCCTCCATTTTTTTTAGATATTCCTGGAAATTTTTTCTTAGAATTTATAGGTATTTTTGAAGGCCGACAGCAAATCAATTATTATTATGAGCGTAGACGCGTAAATAATCAATAAGAATTTTTTTTTTAGAAATTTACAGAAAATGTTTCGATAGATATTTTATTCACTTTGGTGGCCGATTGGAGTTATTTTCAGACACAATAGGTACATACTTTCATTTGTGCCATTGTCGGCCTCCAATTGCCAATAAGCATTCATTTCTTCTGCCGGTATCAGTATACAATAATGTATACATCAAAGGAACAAATTTCCAGTAAATTTCTAAGAAATAATTGAGCCCTTCCTACATCAAGTCGAGATATTGTCGATTTTATATTAGAACAAGACATTACAATTTGCAAATTTTATAAATTGATTCGCAACATGTATCTGATTTCTGGTTTTAAATTTTCCTATTAAATTCGTTATCTGAATATTTAGTTATTTGTGGTAAAATGCTATAATCCCAGCAGAAGGAAAATGGTCGTGAATGAAAGCAGGTATACAGGAATTCGTCGAGGAAATCAGTATCACTGAAAAATATGCGTAAGCAACATTTCCTGCAGAAAAGGAGCGAAGCTCGACTTTGATGTTCAAATCATGTTGGGACTAGGGTGCTTGCATGTACACGATTTATTTTTTACTCTTGTAGTTGATATTTCTTTGATGAGTCATTTATGTAAACGTCGATGCAGGTTAAAATTTCAGGTGTTTAGATCAAGTTGACTTGAGTACGAAAAGTGCATGTGATAAAAATGTATTTGTCTTTAGTAATAGGAATATTCGCTTAGTGGTCTTTCGCTATGATTTTTTTTTTAATAAAGTACTACATTAAATATATAAAAATTTTTTGGAAATTATCAGATCATGTGAAATATACGTTTAATTGTTTGAAATATAATTGTTTTTTTTTCCAAATTTCCAAATATTTTCCTGGAATAGCAATAACCAATTAAATATTTTTTTCTATCCAAAATCCATTCCTTCCTGGTGTGGTGCTACTATGTAACTTGAATCGAATAAAGTCAAATGACTTCTAATAGGCGGATTATCTCATCTTATATTATTAGATATATTTTAACATGAAATTTAGCTATAGTCGTTTCGCCTTTACTCGATTCAAGTTACAAGTACCACCCCTGTATCTGCAAAAAAATAATTAATTAATTAATATTCATTGAGGTCCTCTTCGATGATTATTCATTGAAGTTTTAGACAATGATTATTCTTAGACGTTCTTATCGATCATGATTCTTTCAAGTTTTCACCGAGGATATTTCATTGGCGTTTTCATCGATGATTATTCATCGACGCATTCCCTAACATTTACTCCTGCACAAAGGCATCATGTAAAACCCTCTAGAATTCTTCACAAGCCGAAACTGACTCCCTCCTACCGCATGTGAAGCCCAACAGAATCCTTACATTCTAAAATATTTGCAGTGTTCTTATGTAAAATAACAAAAGTTTGATTTGAATAGCTCCTCCGCCCTAAACTACTATTCATACAGAAAAATAGTGTTCTGATAATCTTAAGCCTTGCTTTCTTATCTTCTGAACCGTAATAACATTTTCATACCTTTCCTAACAAAATTATTTAAAAAAATTTATCTTAACAAAATGACTACGATTCCTAAAAAAGAAAAAATCTCATCTGAGTAATCATTGTAATGTCGGTGCGCTGTCATAACCCAGCGGGAAAAATGGGAATGCCTGACTTAGATAAGGTTTACACTGTAAACATTACCTGGAAGGCATTAGTAATGAGTACATGAACATACTTACCTTGACCTGGCTTATAAAGGCAGGCGTGTAATTGATGCATAATATTTTTGAGCATGCTCTGTACCTTCCAGGGATTGCTTAAAGAAGGCAAAGGTAATTCATTCATGTGGTATATACCTAACGTTGAACTGCTTTAGGAAGACAGGCGTAATGTATTGATGCATCCTGCTTTTCAGCATGCTGTGTACCTTTCAGGAAATATTTAGAAAAGGCAGAAGTAATGAATAGATATCTTTATTCTTGTTGTTATCGAAAAGAGATAGAAATTTGTGCGGATATATTTGTACAGGCTATTTCGAGGGAGTACGTGCAGGTCGAAATAAGTCATATAGTTTCATTGTTTTTCTAAGAACAATAGAGGAAGGAAATTGCGTGCAGGTAGAAAGTATTCTGATTTGTGCATTATTTGAGAAGAAGTGGATTTTTTTTTCATTCAAGTACAAGATTCGAATAAGTGAAGATGTTTATTTTCTACACCTTTCTGAGAAAGCAGGAAAAGTTCTTCCTTCCATCTTCCTGAGAGTATAAATTGAATGAATCTTTCCAATCTTCCGGCCGGAAAATTCATGCTTTAATGGTTCTGTTCACTTTTCTGAAATGGCAGAATAAATGCATCGAAAGAATTTAAAAATAATGCTTACTTTCACCTTCCAAAAAAATAATAAGAAATGCTACTTTTCACCTTCCAAAAAGTTAAAATGGAAGTCAAGTCATGGAGAGGTTAGGTATGCAAGCTAATATATAACCATCTTATATATCTTCCCGTTGTAGGACATCAATGTATTAAATCCGATGGACTGGGTATCAGAGCGTATGGCTTCCACACCTTTCAGAGAATGTTTTCGGAATGCATCCGAAATGCTTGCGTTTCCCGCTGGGTTATTATTGTTGTAAATTAATAGAAACGACCCAGGTCCTCTAAGCCTCCTCTGTAAATACACCTCTGTGGCGACCTTATGAGATAAAGTGTAAAATTTCAAGATGATTTAGGGACTTTCCCAGATTGCATTTTAAAAAAAGTTGCAGAATATGAATAGGGTATGCGTAAAAGCTTTTCAATGCATTTCCCTATTTTGAATTTCAATTTTACTGGACTAAAAACGCTTTGCGTTCGATCAATTGATTAGTCAGTTCATAATAAAATGTAGTCAAGCGGTGTAGACATTCGTCTTCTGTATGCATATCGAACGATTTCTTCCATAATCCACAATTTTTCTCTACAAAATAAAGATTAAAATGTCAGTCATTTCCCACTTAAGAGAGAGAAGATTAGAAATATAACACAAATTTTCACTAGCATCTACGTTTTATTTTCAATTTCCGTCATCTTAATTTTACATTTCATAATTTATTGACTAGTCTGTACTGCCTTGCCAGAAATCTTGTCAGTACTGACTAGTCAGTGAAAAGACTTGTTAGTAGAAGTTTATACGAGCTTGTCTCTGCGTCAGGTGCTGTCAGTGTCAGTTCTACTGACTCTTGTAATCCCCGGGTACGGGTTAGTTCGATAAGTCAGCGCATTTTTGATATGTGACGAAGTATTAAGTTATGTTACAATACGGTAAGTATGTATATGTAAGTCTTAAATTTTTATGTTGCAAATCAAAACCTGAACTGCTTCATTCATCCATATTAAATAAGGCAGAAAATTGAAGGGGTCACTTTTAAATCCATTTTATCCACTATATTATTAACTAAAGAATTGACTTTTAAAATCATCCTATCCGCGATGACAAATATTGCCATAAGACAGGAATCTTCTATTCACTTTGAAAGAATTCTTTTAGCTGTCGACAGAATATATAAGTGTGTATACTTGTGAATTTCCTAAATAGTTCCAAACCCAATTTAAAACAACATCGTGACTTTCTGCATACATAAATATTATGCGCTCCAACAACATACTGCGCCACTTGAGGAAAAACCATACCAAATGCCTGACCCCACCTGGAACGAACGTATGTTGGAAAGAAAAGCAAACCTCAAGGTGAAGCTTAAGTACCTGTTTGATAGTCGTCCCAACCGGCTGACATATTGTAACAAATCTCTTCCGCTGGCAGAAGCCATCCATATTCAGTGGTTAACGAAAAACAAATGATTTGTGGTCGAAATTTGCATACTGACCAGTGTGGGAAGTGACCAAGTTACGTACATGTGGGAAGACATATGTTTTGTGTGCCGAAGTGAATAATACCCCCAGTGGATGGATACACCTATGTCCTAGGTATAAGCAACGGTTAGTGGGACTATGACAAGTCGTTTGCATCTTTTATGCATTTTAAATGACCAGAGGATATTTTTGGTAGATACCTATTCGTATGCATGTGTGTTCGTAAGTACTCTGGAGCTGGACTGAAAATGGATGAATGTTAAGTGACCTTACGGAGCAAGCCAGTGAGTTACTATATGCAGGACTATTTGTTACCACGGAGAGTAATTTGTCATGCCAAGAAAATTTTGATGGGAGCAAGACAAATCGAATATTTAGAGATGGAACTGAATTATTAAATGAAGAAAACAGCTGTAGAGTTCCTAAAATACTTACATACATACATTATTTTTGGTCTTTTTGTGGAATATAACCAAAGGGTAGTGATAAGAAATGATACATACGTGAGCGAAATTACCATAAAAACAGTGATTGTTTTTTAGTATTTTTGAGGTATAGAAAAAATTACTAGAAGTATATAACTTAATAGAAAATATATTAATTTATTTATTTGAATTCAAATTAATCACAGTATTATGGTAATTTAGAAATAGAAACCTCAAAACAAGAAATTTAACAAATTAGGAGCGAAATTCCTATAAAAACACTACATAAAAATTTTCAAAATAAGTAAAATGTTAAACAAGTTATATTGATATTGAATATTAATAGTGTGTGACGCCGACATTTTTATTAATGCCATTATAAATTCGGTTACGTATTGAATGTATGAGCTTTTTTAATGTTTGTGTTGATATTGGGGACCATAATCCGATTTAATGGCATTTTTCAATTCCTGGACGGTGTCGTATTGCCTTCCATTCCCATAAACATGCTTGGCAATGATACCCCATAAGTTTTCTATGGGGTTTATCTCAAGATTTCTTGCAGATCAGCGAGTTTAAATCAGCAATGTTCAAAGCCCCAATCCATTTTTAATAGTTCTCGCTGTATCAACAAACAACAGCACTATCCTGATGAAATACAAAGTTTATGCAACATAATTCCTCCGACTTTTCCACGATCAATATTTCTAACATGTCTCTATAGATTGCAGTATTCATCCTTGCTGGTACCTGTGTAATTTTTGTTTTTCCGTTAGCACACAATCCAGCCCAAAACTTACACTCCCTTCGCAAAAATTTCGGCTCAGTTTTACCTTTTTTATCGTGCCAGAAAGACCATCAACGTTAAATTTGTTCTTATCATTTATCATCTATTTAATGGTCCAACATGCATATGACTTGGCAAATTTTAATCTCGCTTCCCTGTGCGACGCAGTAAGACCTGTTTTTTTTTTGCAACTATTTGAATAACTGTATTATCGTCCACTTGTAGAATTTTTGCACACGGTGAGCTATAACTGGCAAGTCCAAACCTTTCACGCTTTTTGAAGCAAAGAGTTTCTTTTTGCAAACTTCGCGGAAAATCAAAATTTTTTGTGGTGATGCAAATTTTTTATGTCGGTCATGACTGGCAATGCTTCCATATTTTTTCCAAATCGCAAAAAGTAGTGGATAACCGTTATCGACAAATTATAAAAAAAAGTTATCTTAAAAAAAAAAATTTGTTGTAATAATTAAATAAGTTCATCTTCTCGTTAACAAATTTTTTTAAAAAAAAAGAAAACTTTATAAAAATATTATTTCTCTATGAAAACGTTGGCGGTTTCATAGGAATTTCGCACTTATAATTCAGGCTTTTGTACAACTCAGAAACAAATGTTTTCATTAACCAACAAACACAACGCAGATCGCAAAAAGGTCATAACGGTAAACTGATAAAATAATGCAGATCCGAATTTTAGAAGAAGAAATTTTAGATTTAATTTATGAAAGTGTGATGTTTTTATGGGTAAAACAGTTGTACAATTACTGAACCTTAAACTATACGTTCGTAAGAATCTGGAGGTAGTTGAAATAGTGCATGTAAGTAAACCGGCTTAACATTCTTTTTACGAAGATGCACTGTTATTTATGACTATCAGAACCAGCTTAACACAAGCTCGCTGCATGGACACGTTTAATAAATAAACGGTCAACAATCCATGTGTTTCATCATTTAGTCGGTGTTAGTACTAGTATGTTACACTAAACATAAACCAAACACCAGATGAAATTACATGCAGAAAACATTAAACAAAATAGATTAAATATTATATAGACGTTTTTTTAAAAACGTCGAGAACAAAATGCTCAGCCATATTATTAACAGTAATACACATGCGATTAACAGGTTCATACATGCTAAAGATAGACCTTGAGGAGTTAACATGCAACAGAGATAGCCTTCTCAAATTGTGGCTACTATAACGGAAAGAGGTTTTGTTAAGTAGCATATTCACAAGCGGTGGAAGAATTAAAGAATTATTCCAGGGTAGATGCCTGAGATCAAATCGTAGGAAGTTCCGCTGAACAGACTCGATACGAGACTGGCTAGAATACTCAAGAAGCGGTCTCACAAAGCAAGTGTACAAACGCAATGTTATGGTAGGATTTGAAAACTCTCGGGACCAACGTTTTATAAAGCCCAGCATAGAACTACTCTTTGAAGCCATGTAGTTTATATTGGAGATAAATTCAATCTGTGGTAACATTTGACAACCAAGTCACAGACAGAGTCCACACGGTGAATCGAGCAATCCGAGAACTCATAATTATAAGTGATTGGTGTCTGATGCCTATGGAAAGTCATAACCTCACATTTGTTGATATTGAGTACTAAATTATTACCAATTGTAAAATTTTTGATGGTCACCCTGTACCTATTCACAATCGTTAACAGATTTAATCTAAGCGAAAAGCTTAACATCGTAAATCGTCAATCAAGACCTTACAGTACCTCAAAACAGAGACTATGTCGTCAATAGACAGAATAAAGAACAACGGGCCCAAGTGACTCCTTTATGGTACGCCAGACGAAGCCTTCAATACTCTAGAGATGGAATGGCGGAATAAGATTTGGTATGTTCTGTTATCTAAATAAGACTCCGTACATTTTAGAAATGTTGGGGGAAACCCATACTTTTCCATTTTAAAGAGTATCACGGAGTGAGATAACTTGTCGAACGCCTTACTAAAGTCTGTATAAATACAATCTGTCTGATAGCCTTTTGCAAACCCGCAAATGGTATCCGAGACAAATTCCAACAAATTAGTGGTTGTAGACCTGCCTGAAATAAACCCATGTTGGTTTGAAGAGAGCAAATTCTTACAGGAAGATGATAGTTGAGAGTAAATGATAGATTCGAATAATTTGGGCAAAGAAGATAATTTTGCAATAGGTCTATAGTTAGAAATCTCATTTTTACTACCTTTTTTGTGGATAGGTATGATAAAGGAGTTTTTCCATAGCTGCGGGAAGCAACCACTATAGAGCGATTTTTGGAAGATAATTCTCAGCGGAGCTGAAATTGAAGGGATAGTGAATGAAACGTTATGGGAATCGTTCATATGACTGAAGTCGCTATTTTGAAGATAAAATTTGACGAGGCAAAGGCATTGTCAAAAAATGAAGCAAACATATCGCAAATTTCAGACGAATCATCACTAGCAGAATCCTTGTACCTCATGGTATTGGGGTAGTTGGCAGTTTTTTTCTTCATATTAATAAACTTAAAAAAGATGCGTGGGTCACTAAATAATTTCGTACGCATCATTTGAACATACTCATCATAAAGTGTAGAAGAAAGTTCTCTGAACTCATTATATGATGTGAGGAAGTTGTTGTGAGCTATAGTGTCCTTGTCCCTCATATAACTTTTCCACAGTTTATTCTTCCTATTTTTAAGACGTTTCAGTTCTTTATTGAACCATGGCGGTGATGTTTTATTCAACCGCTGACGCTCGCGGGGAATACAAGAAGAAAATAAATCGAAAAGAATTGCGTAAAACTTAGAAACATCTTCATCAACACTATTGCAAGACAGCAGTGTGCTGAAATCAATAGAGGCAAGTCTACTGGAAAGTTCTGAAAAGTCAGCCTTTCTAAAATTGAAAAGGTATTCCGCTTCGTCACAATATGTGAGGTTTTCGGTTACATAGCAATGTGCAATTAGAAGAGGGGGGTGGTATTTGTCAAGAGTAGACATTATAACTGGGCTAGGTTCCACTAATAAGTTACCCGCGTCAGTAGAAAATACCAGGTCTAACTGCCTACCCATGTCATTCTTAACATTACTGATTTGGCTGAGACCAAGAGATGAAATAGTGTCAAGGAAAAGTGATTTCCTTGTTGTCAAGTTATTAAGTGGAAGATAGTCATCGTCATCATCATTACGTACCCATTGTATATTGGGTAGGTTAAAATCACCAATAAGTAGTAATTCGTCAAGAGGTTCCATCTTACCATGGATAAAAACTAGATGTTAAAATGAGTAGGTCATAAATATTCTGACCTTTGTCGTCGACGATATTTATGGAGTCTGGTGGAATATAGCCACAAAGTACGTATAAGTCATATTTTAGGAGAGACACCTTAAGAACTATAAGTTCAATGTCGAGAGTGTTGGAGAAACTGGGGAGCTCAACTGGCTGCAATTTAAGTGGTTTTTACAGGTACGCCACCGCCACGAGCTTCAGAATCAGTATACCGATCTCTTCTAAAAATTTGATAAGAATTGTCAAAGATTTCAGCATCGCGAAAACCATGATGCAGCCAAGTTTCAGTGAAAGCAACTACATATATCAAAACAAGTTGCAACAGACGATTTAAAGATTTCTGCAGTTTTTGTCCGAGTCGCTGCTTATTTTAGCTGTACTTCTATTTTGGTGCCCAGAAGGTACGAACAATTTAGTAAAAGCGCCAGAGGGCCAAAATGTGGGATGTTCCGAGGTATGACGTCAGTCTTTCCAAAGATCACGTCAATAATGTCTCCAAACGACATACTCATATTTGATTGACTTTCGGTTCGGCATTAAGGTGGTCTCTACTTTTCGTACCGCATTATATTGTAATACTTGGTGAAAAAACAAAAATTAAGTTTGGAAAAAATTATATTTCATACGGATCAGAGGATGGCTTAACACACAACTCAACTTTCCAAATGCAACAACTCTGCTTATTTACAACAAACACGGAAAATTAGCATAACATCAAAACTAACATAGCATAGAAAATTATCTTTAAAATTTAATTTTATGTTGAATAATGTAACTTACATATTTAGTTTAATTCTCTAATGAATGGGAAAGTGTTCACGTTACACCCAGACGTAACTGGACTCTTGTTTTTCTCGATTCTGGCTCGTGAGAATTTTTACGTGAGAGGTTTATGTTCACTTTTTTTGTTTTGTTGATTTAGCATTTTACAGTTCTTATCTAGCTTTAGGAAATAATATTTAATAGGTGATATTTGTGGCAAAATAAGTTATTGTTGTTCAAACAGTGAATCGGAAAGTTTTATTTAATTTGAATTGTGGGGCTTCGTTTTTCTAACAACGTCTCGAAAGTGCAGCAGTACAGAGAACTCTTTTACACCATCATCGTATCAGCCAAGGTTTTTATGTACCTTGACTTAGATGCAAAATAAACAAACTAAGAGTATAGTGGTACACAAAACCGTTTATATTATCATCGTACCAACCAACATTTATGTACCTTGACTGCATCGCCCATCAGAACAAAAGATGGAGAATAGAAGAATTTTTAAGAACTTTTATTACAAGAGGAAAACTCATTTGTCTCGTTAACTCAGTGATTAGAGCAGTCGCCCAGAAAGCGAAAGCTCGCGGCTTCAAACCCCGGATGAGGCAGTTGTTTTTCCTCTTGTATTTATGATTTGATTTAGTATAGTTAAAAATAAAAGTTCTTAAAAATTCTTCTATTGTCCATCATTGACTGATTCTAACAAGTGTGGGTTCGGTTCCCGTCCTGGAAAAACAAATAAGAACAAAAAATGTCCTGATCAAACTCTCTTAACCTTAGATGATGGGGGATGATGATGGGGGTTCGATAGTTCGACATTTCTGCTCATTTTTTACATTTCTGTATTTACGAAATGAAGTCCGCTATTCTTTTAGTGATTTTTTCCATAAAGAAGTGTGATTAAAAGATTTAGACTTTACAATAGTGAGAAACATTAGTGAAATGTTGTTTTGTTAAAGTGATTTTATATAATGGAGACTCCGGATCCTAGAATTATGGTGTTTGAAGTGGGCTGTGCTGTGCTGTGCTGTGCTAGCTTTACTAATAAATTATAGTGTTTAAAGTAAAATAGAAGTCAAATAATTATAAAAATAAACAGCCATAGCATAAAATTATATAACATTTTCCAATACCGGTTTGTTTGATTACAATTGAATTGTCACATGGACATAACCATACAAAGGCAACGCCAAGAAATATTGTCTGAAAATAAATAGGACACTAGGAAAATTCTTAATAATTTAAAAAAGTTATAAAAAAATTTAAAATTATAAATTTAAAATTTAATTTAAAAATTTTGTTATATAATGGGATTCCTTCTAAAAAATTCCTTCAACACTTAATAAAGTTCCAATTTCTAAATTATATGCCCGTTTTGGAAATAGCTTGGTAGTTTCAAAAGATTTTTCCACTAAGTGCATTTGGATGCTAAGTGGTTATTGAAATGTCTGACTGATGAAATTTGAGAGAAAATGTTTATAATAAAACAAATAAATTTATTTACTTCATCGAGATCAGAAGAATTATTCAAATTTAGATATTATCGTTATGAAATAAATACGGTAAGAACTTTTAATATTATAAATATTGAACAGAGACGAATTTTTGTCCATAAATTTTCGATGAAGTATGTACTGCTCGAGGAAAATAGCTCAAATGTTGGTCCAGTTTTTGTTAATTTTATTTTCAGTAGCCTTTAATGAAATTAATTGGAGTAATACAGCTAATAATCCTAACTAAACTTAATACAACAGAAACAAAACAGAAATTTCTTAAATTGGAGGTTATGCCAACACAAACTTGCGTTCTATTCGAAAAGTGTTCGCGAGTACTTTACATAGCTCAATTGAACACAGCTATTGATGCGATGCTACTCCGAATTGTAAAATTTCAAGTACAAGTACCGGTACAGTACCAGCACCTGGTCTTGAAATATTTTAAGTACAAATCCCGGTACTGGTACTTAAAAACATTTCAAGTACAAGTCCCGGTACTGGTACTTTAAAATTTTTCAAGTACAAGTCCAGGTACTGATACTGTTACTAGTACTTAAGTACCAATGTACTTCAGTACTTTACAGGTCTGTACCTGCAAAATGCCAAGTGCAAGTACTAGTACAGTACCAGTACCTGGACTTAAAATATTTTAAGTACAAGTACAAATACCGGTACTGGTACTTAAAAACATTACTGATACTTTAAAATGTTTCAAGTACAAGTTCAGGTACTGCTACTTTCACTAGTACTTTACAGGTCTGAGCAACTACGTGAAGAAAAATGCTTAAGTTTTTTTTCCCTCGTAACCTATCCTTTTTATTATTATTCAGTAGTCAAATCCTGTGTTCGAAGCTGATGCCGCTGTAGTGAAAGTTTAGTACAGGGGTCTAGAGTGTCAATCAATATACAGAGGGGAAACACGATAAATTAATTTGATTTTGATATTAAGTTTTCATTTTAACTTAATAACAAAGGAATATATTTTGCTTTTGTGAAATTTTAATAAGGAAATATTTCTAGTTCCGTATATTGGTGTCATATATAAGACATCTTAGATGAAATCATCCTGTCTTATAAAAATTGTGCTAAGAGTTGTATACTATACAAAATATTTAGGCCGTTGCATGCAGTAGGAATTCATGAGCATTATACTTTGAATTGAACAATGAAAGGCTTCAGCACAAATATTTAATAGTTAATTCTCTCGTACTTCTATTTTCACTTCGAACAAATAATTGAGTAAACATATAATCGGCTGGTAACTTTATTTAAAAAATATAATTAATGTATAGGGTACTAACTTTCCTAATACCTTTAGCCACAATAAGCTATACGTTATCGTTTTATGTTCCAAGGAACGACAGCGGTAAATAAGTAGGTACCTATATAAAACGTAATATAAATAACATGCAAACCAAAACAACTCACACGTCCCCAACAGTCATTATAGTTATTATACTAAACGCACAGAATTAATGCTAGTAGAGAAAAATGGATTACAGACATATACATAAAATTAAAAGTTATTTTAATTTTTGCATATCCGTCCGTCCCTCCGTCCATCCTAAACGGTACTTCACGTATACTTAAAAGTTCTTCAGAATAAAAATTAGTTATAGTCATATATATATGCGAGAAACCATGTCAACGATCAAACTTGAACAGATGATGGGTCACTATACGAAATAACATACGAGTATACATCTAGGGTATCATAAGAATTGGTATTACACCAATTCAAGCGTTTTTTTTTTTTTCAAATCTGGGGCTTTTTCCTATTTTTGATTTTAGTCAAGAATCGTTAATCATTATTTAGTTAAGAATTTAATTTTTGCAATTGTACGTTCTAACACATGAAAATCAATTATTTTTAGCGAATTAATTCGAAGGAATTGTTTCCTTTTTAATGTACAAGTTTTTATGTTTGAAAATATTGCGATTGCTCCCATCAAAAATGCTCTTACTCGCTGTCACTACACTAAAACCCTCAGGAGTTTCTCAGCTGTTTCAAACGTAAACAAATCAAAGAACTGAACATACTTTTTTTTCAAGATATCTCGTTCTTCATTATATTCTGTCCTACTTCAAAAACCTATAAGAAAAACCAAGCTCATGTACAGAATTTTTTTAGGTATCAGAACTTCCTGTTCTCCCTATGTCCCTAGATTTATATATCTCGTGGACACTTGACCTAACTTGGCAATTTTTAGCATACCTCCAAAACTCCATAGAAGAGACGGGTACGGGACTGGTTGGGCAGTTGTTGGAAAGGTCATGAAGTTATTAATAAAATGAGCTCTTAACTGTGACCATACACCACAATGGTCTGAATTACCGAGAGGGGAACCGACTGAGATGAAATATTTCTCAGGATGAGATGTTTTGAAACAAATCCAGTAAATTAGCTTTATCTCCATCTGTATCAGGAATTCGCGTTGGTGCATCCACTAGCTGTTGCAAATTAAAAGATTCACAGAAGAGTTCAACGAAACGGCCCGCAGAAAGGATGGGAAGGTAAAAAGATGTCTGAGCCACGATATGTTATGGAAATTAAAATTGCCTGCCAGGACGATTTCTGAAGAGGGGGAGACAAAAAGCATATGATCAATATACAGTTATATTTGCAGCATATAAATATTTGTGTAACAGATTTAGAAGCATTTCTAACTACTCGAGCGCGAACAAGCATAAAGCTAACTATCTAAACTAATCTAAATTAGAATACTGAGTTTATTCTTAATATACATATGAGCATTTCGGAGTTTGGTGAGCACTATCACAATAGCAAATGTTTTATATTATTTGAATCTAGGTAATTCTTAATCTTAGAGAATGGATAGATCGTAGATATATGCTCATTGCTAGACCATAAAACCTTAGAGAATATAACTCCCACTGAAGAATTTTCGACATTTACTGTTCTCGAGTTGAGAAATTCGGAGCAGTATCACAAATTAAAACAAATCGGCATAACTTGAAGACAAAGAGAATAAATTTGATTGACATCAAGAACAACTAAAATTGTTAGGATATAATACCAGCGACTTATATTTAATTTTACAGAATGGTAAGTATACGCACTTATTTTATCTATTAATATTATTTAGCCAAGCACGTAGATTACAAAGCAGGAAAGAAATAAGATAGAGATTAGTTGGCAGGAAAAACGTGGTGGACGTTATATGTTACTCTTAAACTCTTTCAGAATGTATAAGTACAACAGATGGTAGGCTGTTTCACATTCGCGTAGGTCGAGTAAAAAAAAAAATTTATAATTTTACCAAATTGCCGTCAAAACTTTTAAGAGTGTTAGATAAAGGCAGTTGCAGCGCAGTGAGTGTGTGAAGGGACTAGTTTACAAGAATAGGATAATTTATGCGAAGAATTACCATGAAAGTATTGTAATATGAAAGGACGAATCACCATTTCCCTAATTAGCTTGACCCTGCCCAATTATTAGACTTGTTTTCTACTCTATTTCTGATGTAGGAGATCTGGAGGGTACCTAGAAATATTTGGAATACCTACACATTTTGAGAAATTCAACACATTTCGACACTTACTTATCAACTAAGTAGATATAAAATCAGTCCAATATAACTTTTTGAAAATATTATTACCAAGAATGTTAAGTGACGTTGTTTGTGAAAACAATACTAAAAAGTGCAAGTGACTAATTGATGAGCTTGTTTTAAAAATATTAGATAACTTAGTTCCTAAGTGCATTGAATTTGTTGCGATTCACTCTATCCGGACCTCAAGGACCTCTGTAATGTCTGATCCTTAGTTAATTTGCATGTTGTTTATACCCTAGGTATACTATTGTATGTTTATTTTTGCATGTCCATCTGTCTGTGTGTCCATCTATGCGTCCTCACGATAACGCGAGAATGCATGTACCTAGACAGCTGACATTTTATATAATAGCTTTTAAAAAATGGGTAAAATAAGTTCTAAAATGAGATCAATCGGGTAACTCCTTCGTAGAGTTGCCATACACAAATTTCGTCTGCCACTATATATTTGGACACTGCGTAAGCACGCGTCGGCGTAGAGATCTGTTTGTTTGAGAGTTTTGCACATAATGTTTTTATAGCAATAGCAAATAAAATTTCAAAAACGGACTAAATTGGGCAACCCCTTCTCGGTGTCGCCATATAAAAATTTACGTTTTTACGTATACGGTGAAAACTATCAGTTATAGATATTTTTATTGTACCGACAAGTTCTTCAAAATAAGAAATTCTATGAGATGGGTTATAATTATTTTTACTGTCCAATGAACCGTTCTAGAAATATATTCAAAAAACCACTTCAATAATCAAACCTCCACAAATGGGTGACGGATCATACGAAATAACATTCTGATCGCGGGACGCATGCGGCTATTTAGCAACCTGTGTGCGGCTTAACTAGTCGGTCACAAATCGGTTTTGATTAACTAGCAGGTGTCGACAATCGTGTGACGGTCGGATTGACGAAGATCGGAGGGCGCAGGGTATGTGGCATGGAATTACGCGGACTTACGCGATAATACGAATTGAGCAAGAATATTCTGGGGAGTGAATACGCAGATCTTCTACTACATATGGTATATTGGCTTTGAAGTGAAAACCTTTTAAAACGATTCGGTTTCTTATTATTAGAAATTAAAGCATATCTCCTTGAGAAGGGTGCTGAATTTTATTTCATGGTAGATGTTACGTATCATCTAAATTATCTTAATCGTAAACTACAGGGGAAAGGAGATACAATTTTTTTCGACGTTACAAGAAGTCATTTCATACGAAAACAAACTATTCCTTTTTGCGCAAGATTTTGAAAGATAAACATTAAATCATTTTCCAAGCCTGCAGAAACATCGCAAAAAAAATAACTCAGTAATTGACATTTGCTATTTCAATCCAACAATTTTAAATATGAGGGAAGCTTTTCTTAGGAGGTTTCAGAAAATTACAACTAGAGTAGCGACGTTAGCCTTTGATAAAAATCACTGACATAACAAAATTGAGTTTTCCTCACTTTATTATTGACATTGGCATTGAAATGCAATTGATGGTGTTAAAAAATAAAAATTATGGAGTTCGAAATTTGATCGGCTTAATAGGAGTCAGTACTCAGCACTCTATTTACTCTATTTAGATGCCAGCGAGCCTGTAGGCAATAAAATTTACTATACGTAGGTTTGTGTTCTGAAAGTATGAAAATACATATAAAATTAGCCTAGACCTAGACCACAAGTCACATTAGAGACATCTAGCGTAAAAGACATAAACCCAACATGCCATAATTTAAGACGAAAATGAAAATTTGCAGTTCAAAGAAATTGAAAATTTTTAAAGAGAATTAACTCTCCTAAATTTTAATTTGCACATAGTTGTTAAATATGCTATTTTGCTTTATGTTTCTAAAACTTTCAACGAAATATTGCAATTTCTCGTCGGTGAAATATCGAGAGAAAAAACAAGTACTATTAGAGTTAAACAATTAAAAAATGCGTCACTGAAAATGAAAAAACTCAACGTTATTTGCTAGATTTAGGCTTTATCTCTCTAAAATAGTCACAATATAAAGAAATGAGAGTACCTACTAAGAGGAATTTGATTTAAAAAAAATCAATTTTTACCATTTTTTACAAGTTTCCGAGCTAATATATCCATTTCAATGCATTTTTTTTATTTTTCTCGACGTTATGTACTAGACCTTTTCGTTACCTTTAATTTAAGATATAAATCAGTATTCTGCTACAAATAGTTTGCTAGAAATTCGCATTGAAAAATGTATGAAACTTGCAAATCTTGGTACTGACTCCTCTTAATGCTGAGCTCGAAAAAATTGGAGAAAAATAAATGTGATATCAGTTCACAGCAATAGTGGTCTGCTTTTAAAGACCTGGAGTAGGAAGACATAATAATTTTCATCAACTAGCAAAATATTCCTGACTCTTAAAACTGGTTAAAAAAAAAAAACGGGTTCTTACCATTCTTTCACTCTTTGATTTTACGTATGTATGGGAACATTGATTTTTAAGTATGAATCTCCTCAAGAATAAATTAAGATATCGTCTTACTGATTAGAATCTGGAATCCTGCTTTAAATTACAAACATCGACATGCATTCAAAACTCTCCAAGAAAATGAAGGTCATAGTTCATAGTAATGAATTTGCCGACCACCAATCTAGGGTATCACAAGAATTGGTCTTACCAATTCTGGCATTTTTACTTTTTATTTCAGGGACTGCGTACTACTGATGATGATTCGTTGATTACTAGTTTTCTATCTAAAATACTTGAGAACGTGAATCGTGATTATGAAAGTGAACTCGGATTTGCGAAGAACGTAAATAATAACGAGGTTAGTGTAGATATCACAGTCTTTTAATAAAATAATTTATTCCATTTTTTAGTGTTTTGTTTTTAACAACTAATTTGATAGGATGATTTCTTGCTGGCAGATTTCATAACAGGTAAATGTAATGTTCCTAAATAAACTATTTTTCATTTCGGGATTCTTCAAATTTCTGTCTTAAGCCTAATACTATTAATTCTGTTTATTAATAATTTTTTTGATGCCATCTTACATGTTCGCATGTATGCTGTCGATGTTCAGTTATTGGGTTTATTGAGTACTGGCTAGCTCAGATAATTATAACTTGAGTATATGATTGGTCCTTATATAATCTATAATCACATTTTACTTAATCCTTGAAAATGTCAATATGTTATAATATATTACAGTACCTTACTAGCATCCACCCCCCTCACAGTACCTTACTAGGACCCCCTCCTCTAGGCCTACAGTATTACGTTAGTGATTGTGGATTGAAGCGTTGATGATTTAGCGGGTTTGTTTATCTTATAAATCACGTATTGGATGAGACTACTGAATTTAGTATACACTTACGGCGCATATAATGTGCTACGTACTAACAAACTAATGGACAACAAAGAAAATTTCTTGACTTTTGAAAAGGTAGTCGTTGTTGGTCAAAAGTTAAATTCTGCTGCAGGTTTAAGAATTCTGCACGGAAAATTATCTTTGTAGTCTTAGGTAGCATTGCAATGAAAGTAAGAACAAAATATTCAAAGTCAGTTCAAAGTTGATATTGTTTGCATTTCATCTCAAGATTTTTTCAAAAATGTTTAATAAAAAAATCTTATGACTTGTTTATGTTATGTATAGGAAAAATATCACACTTTGCAGGAAATGTAAAATTTGTTGGCCCTTTTCATGGCGCCTTAAGTCAATTTTCCACGTTATACTCATGGATTTATCTGTTATTACTAAACTACAACGCTACCATGAAGAAGCTGGATATAATTTTTATCTAATATCCTTGAGGAAGTATTTAATCGGCCATAAAATCGCCCAATATGTCCCAATTCAGATATCCCATAAATCAAATGTCATATCCGAGAGGCGCATGGTAGTCACGTAAGGGAAGCCTGCGGCTTTCTGATGGTATATTTGAAGGGGTGTAGTTACTATACATGGCACAACTGGAATGAAAAGGCGGCAAGTGGAAAAATAAAAGTAAGAAAAATTGGATTCGGTCGGGGTGTATTCAAGACAGTATGCAGTAGGGTGTCTTCTAGTCCTCCTTACTTTTAGACTTGAACGTAACGTGCGTGATTCATATATTGAGACTAGAAGAACATA
Organism: Dioctria rufipes; assembly: GCA_963924295.1. Classification (NCBI taxonomy): domain Eukaryota; kingdom Metazoa; phylum Arthropoda; class Insecta; order Diptera; family Asilidae; genus Dioctria; species Dioctria rufipes. The sequence continues at coordinate 65,398,734 of OZ002744.1, read as the reverse complement.
AGTTCTCTATAGGTGGGTCTTTAAGATAACAGCGATATGGACAAATTTCCAAACTTTTCTATAGCCTGAAACTATTTAAGTTTGGTAACTCATCCTGGGTAATAAGGAAGATTTTCTGTCCTTCACCCTTCGCCCAACCCAATTTTACGGGCACACTAATTAGGGAAAACTTTCGTGAATTTTCCTGCAAATAAAAGAGCTGGGAATGATAATGCTCGCTAATTTGTCCACAGGACCGTTTCGTTATCTCGCTCCGTCTTGAATCGAAAAAATAAATGACCAAAACGACAAAAGGACTCTGAAATATATCGACGTGACTCAATTGTCGGCCATATCATAAGCAAAGATTACATGATTAATCCGGAGAGGCGAGGGGATCCATTTGGTATAGATCACACTCATCGTTATGAATAGATCTAATCAAGGCTAATATAAAAGCTAAGGTCTCCGAAGAAGTTGTAGAAAAATGTCTCAAACTTATTCGATTGCCGACAATTACGAGTTCCAAAAGTAGCCGGCAATCGTCTTTTGTCCCCGGATCCTGTATGAACAGAGCCATACGATATATTATACTATCCATGGACGTATTAGGGTTAGTAGTGGTGCAATTTGACAAAATCATCCTTTGCAACGCGTTCCTCTCCATTACTATACTAAACTGGATATTTCTTCCCAGTTCTTAATTATCCTTTCATTAGTCCTGGCTCCAAGTAAAGCCTCTGACAAAAAGGGGATTTCGTCTACAAAGCTACTCTACTATGTAAATGTAATTGCACGCCAGCCGTGCCTTTAGGACTCAATCCCGTTAATCAGAAGTTTTCGTTAAAATAAAAGGCCCAGGACGCCATGAATAATGGAGTGAAAAGGGATTGGTGTAAAAAGGATGCGTGTTAATTGTGTTTTATCCAGGCTAATGGACTTATAGTGAATGATGGAAATAGATTTTGGTGGTCGACGATGTTTGACATGCATCTGACAGTAAACAATACTCCATGGATAACTATTCAAAGCTGTAAGGGACTGGTATGCTTAATAAATCAAAGGTGAGTTGAAAACAGGATGTAAGATAAATGTCTTTTGTTGAAAGGAGAATATAATAAAATTGAGTTCATAGATGGACTTTTAATGTTTCTTTTCAGCATAAAGTTGGGTCTTTTCAATGTCAGTTTTACGGAATATTTAAATTAAATCAGTGTATGTGTGCGTAATTAATGTGCTAATGCCTTTGTAAACCCTTTCTATGTTTAGATAAAAACTGAGTATAGCGGAGCCTCGATATTCCGAACACACAAAATTTATATCCTGTTCGGATGTACGAAATTTGTAATTGTCAGTAATGTTTTAATCATGCAAAATTGCTAAACAGGGTATCCCGTAAGTGGTGTGGAGCCCGAAGGCTACGGATAGGTCACGCTTAGATGAGCAAAAAATTGTATGGGTGTGGGGGGGGGGGGCTCCTAATGATTTCCGGAACTTAAAGCTATATCGGTATGTTTTTATTAAGCATCCTGTAACTACTGAATGTTACACCCAATGATGATTACATTTGTTAGATAAATATAATCAATTCAATTCAATTCAATTATTCTTTATTATGGTCCAAGATACAATAAGATTAAAATCTTTTTACAGTATCCTATATAAAAAAAATAAGGTATAATAACGGGACTAGAATACTTATAGACTACCTTAAAATAATTAGATCTAAACTAAGACAAAAAATATGTGTAATTGCAAAGTAAAATTTAATAACATTAAGAAAAGTTGGAAAAAAAATAGAAATATACATATATGCCTAATAGGAACAAAGAAAACCTAAAAAAGGAAGAAAAAGATATTAAAAGAAGATAGTAAGAGAGTAAGAAAAATTACATGCAAATGAATGAATACAGATCTCGGGCTTAAACGGAGAGCAGCTAAATCACAGAGTTGAGAAGAAATCTCCTGAAAGTGCCGACCGAGCCCGCGTATTGAACCCGGGAAGGTAAACCGTTCCAGAGGCGAATAACCTGAACAAAATAAGAGCCAGTGAGATTAGTAGTACGACAACGCTCGAGAAGCACCTTGCGACCCCTGGTGGATTGCAACGGTTTCAGAAAATCAGCTAGATAAGGAAACCAGGTTCCTACGTTTCAAATATCCTTCTAGACAACAGTCCAGCAATGAGAGACTGTAATAGGATACATGATCATATCTGCGCAGTCCATAAATAAACCTAATACAATCATTGAATGCCACTTTAAGTTTTCTAGAACACGCAGAATTTAAACCTGGGAAAATAAGGCATCCATTAGTGAAATGAGGGAGCAAGAGTAGTTTGACCAGAGTCATACTTAAGCTTAGTGGCAGGATACTAGCATATAGCTAAAGACGACGAAGGCCTGCATATATTTTAGCTAGTATGGCACTTATGTGATCACAGCAGCTCATCCGGCAATTAAGGTACACTCCAAGATTTTGAGTCCTACTAACATATGGGATATTGATGCCATTAAGTAGAATTTCTAGCAATGGCGACAGATCAATTCGTCGTGGATAGAATGCAATGCACTGGGATTTACTAGGGTTAAGACTAAGAACATTGTCGATTGACCAGCAGTAAATTCTTTGGAGATCACAGTTAATGCGGCTTACACAATCTTCGATAAGACCTATGGGACGACTCAAATAAAGCTGGACATCATCTGCATATAGGTGAACTTTCACTTTATGTGTCACCTCTGGGAGGTCATTTATATATAAACTGAATAATAGGGGGCCAAGAATAGACCCCTGGGGCACACCACAAGAAAGGGGTAAAATATCTAAGGAATGACCATTATTCAATATGACACGTTGGGATCTACAGAATAGAAAATGTTTAATTAAAAGAATGGCAGAATGGGAGAAACCAAATCGCGAAGACAGTTTCATTAAGAGCCGCCTATGACAAACACTATCAAATGCTTTAGAGAAATCTAATAAAAGCAAGATGGATATCATATGATTATCAGTAGAGGTGCGAATGTCAGTAGTTACCTTGAGTAGAGCTGTTTCGCAGCTGTGATGCGATCGAACGCCTGACTGCACGAGCTGATTAGATTGTTTATACACAAGTATTCCTGAATTTGCCAGTACATTAATTTCTCCAGGATCTTAGAGAGGAAGCATAATAGACTAATCGGTCTAAAGTCGGCTGGGGATGCAGGTGTGGTGCGTTTAGGAATAGGTAAAACGTTGGCTATTTTCCAAGTCGTTGGAAAAGAGGACGATGCTATACACGCATTAATGACATGCTGAAGGGGCCTTATAATTACTGGCAAGACTAATTTGAGACATTTCGGCGATACTTGATCATGACCAGATGAATTAGATTTGACAGAAAAAACTGCCTATATCACTTCTTCGCCATTCACACAACGAAAACTAAAACCATCAGAGTTCTGAGAATCAATCAAATGGCGAGGCGACCATGATTGAAGATTATCACTACCAGGTGCATGATGAGCTACAAAGTAGTTATTAAGAACATTGGGATTAAATTCAACGCTGTTCGCACCACCCCCATCAACCCCCGCATTACGCAGATTTTGCCATAATGTTTTAGATGTTAAGTTACAATCAAATTTTTTACGATAGTAATATTTCTTGGCAACCCATATCTTGGTATTAATTTTATTCCTGATTGTAACATACAGCCTACGGAACTCACTGGTTCTGCAACGACGATATCTCGAATAGAGATATTCTCGTTCAGCGACGAGAGACCTTATTTCGGCGGTAAACCAGGGGCAGCCCTTGGACCTAACTACTCTATGGCGCAGAGGCATATACCTGTCAAAGAGATTATGAATGAAGGAACTGAAAAGCTCGACTTGTAGGTCTACTGATGTAATACTATAGATGTCTTCCCAATGCAGCAATTGACACTCTTCAAACAGAGCCTCAATATCAACACGAGAATAGTCGCAAAAGTTTTTAAGGGGTTATTTCATTGATCAACACGTTGAAGGACAGGAACAACAGGATATAATCAAGTATACTAGGACTTAGTTGATTGAAAAATAAAGTAGAAGAGTGATCAGATACGAGGAAAAGGTCTAGCAATGAGGGGTTAAGATTATTGAAAAATGTGGGTTGAGAATTGACTACGTTTAGGTGGAGAGACTGAACAGTTGCCAGAAATAGCTCAGTTTGAGCAACGTTTCAAAGCAAATTAACATTAAAGTCACCTCCAATGATAACTTTAGAATAATGCTGTACCAAATATGAGATGGTTCTGCAAAATTCCTCAGAGGCGTCAACAATAAAGCAGAGAAGATACACTTTTCGGCACCTGTGTTTACCTCAACACAGAGAAACTCAAGGGGCCCGGAACTAGAATGCGCAACAACTTTAGCCTTAAAGATATCTCTACAAAGACCACCACACCACCACCCACTCTATTCCTACGATCAAGTCGGAAAACATTAAAGTCTGGAATAGATACCAGGGACGATGGAATATCCTCGCGTAACCATGACTCAGTAACAAATACTGAGTGCCATTTAGAGCAGAGTAACATTTCCCTGATGTCGTAAATTTTAGGCCGAATACTACGAGCATTGAAACAGCACACATTTAGACCATCAGTGCGGCTACAAAAAACATTAATCATGGCTCCTATAGTGCTCAGAGTACTCACATCAGTCATCCCCCACCAACAATCGCAAGCTGGGCTCCGCACAAAAATGACGACAATACCTCCGCAACGCTAAAGACTGCCGAGATCCGTATTCTTCCATAAATAAAATGATGAAACTGAGCTAAGTAAAAATTATTTGAAACATTAGAACAATTTAAAAGACAGAAAGCTGCACAAAAAGTAAAGAAGTCATAATTAACTAAGAATTAAATTATCAAATGTAAAAATAAAAGAGTAAAAGCTAAAAGTCTAAAAATCTAAACTACATATAAAAAAATTCAAAACAAAAGCAGAGAAAAAAAAATATTTCAGCAAATTAGTTACGAAATTAGATTCAAATAAACAAAGGCTTTGGTGAAATTACCCGTCTGTTATCAGTTTTTCAGCGTTAAGCTATGGTTTCCTGGAGAATGCACTGGCGTAATTGCGTGACGAAACTGCGCGTCGTAAATGCGCGACGCAATTGCTCGATGCAATTGCGCGTAGTGTGGTTTCCTACAAACCCAAATGCATTAACAAAAAATTCACTCAGTCTGTAGAAGACGATCAGACGCAAAGTAGTGATTTTTTTCAATTAAAATCCGCGAGATTTTTAAAGACTGTTTTAATAGTAAAAACGGCAGTTTGCCTTGGCAGGAAAAATATGTAACCAGAGGAATAACGGAATAAACTGCTAAAAAACGTATTTACCTGTTTTTTTTTTATGTCTTTTGCAATATTTTCAATATTTCTTTCACGATTAATTCTTTATATGATTTTAGCTGAATATTATACAAAGGAGGCTTTAACTTTATTAAATCAATTAAATGTTTATCTTCCTCCTTCGTAAAATAAACTCTTCGCCATTTCACCTCAATTCGTTCACACACCGTCCATAACGCGCGCAAAATCGCAACTGAATTACGTCGGAATCAAGAACGAATAGATAACGCAAAACCATCGAATACAGCTTGTTTTTAGTTTCTTTGATTGTAACGCAAAAGCGCCGGCGCAATTTCTTCGCGCAATTACGCCAGCGCATTCTCTAGGAAACCATAGCTTTAGTGATTCTGCATAGTGATTACTGTATCAATCTTGCCAGCAGATCTTAGCGCCAATGCATCGCGCAATAACCTGGAGTTACGCGGTGTTAGACTGTCGTTGATGTATACATCACCATCAGAGGCAAAGTCAGGCATATGTCTTAGTTTCAACCTACCGTGACGAAAAAAATAAAAAATAATTTCGTTCGGCTGGACATTAAAATTTTAAAATGATAGGACAGTTCTTTGACCTTGAACTCAGACCAAGGCGAAAAGCAGCAAAGAACGGAGAACATTGATGTTTTATTACCTCTGCGATGTTCTTGACGATATTGATAGTAATCTCCTTATCAATTACGGAGATTCCTCGAATTATTATATCGGAGGCTCTCAAAGAGCGGCGTAAGTCCTCTGCTTCATCCGTTATAGCTTCATATTATGAAGCTTGTCAAATTTATTTTCCAAGTCACGGGTCCTCACATCACACACAGTTTGGATCCTATTTACCATTGCTTCACACGCAGTAAGCCTTATATTAATATTTATGGTCGCATCTTCAATTTTTTTAGCAATTTTAGTTTCAAGATGGGACAACATACCCTCAAATTTGTTTAAAAGTGGTAGTTCGATTTTAGTTTCGAGCTGGTTCAGCAGATCTTCAAATCTACTAAGAAGGCGTAATTCGAGTTCTGTCAGGTCACTAGCACCTATATTCCCCAGAGCACCGCTTTTATTGAAATATTTGGCATTATTCGTAGTACTGCGTGTAATTGCAGGGGCAGGAGAAACACTTTCCGAATTTGATCGGCCTATTGTTGATTTTTTTAGACATCTTTGTTATTTCACTGACACCATTATTTTTATTTATATTACCGAAGCGATGTTATAAAGCGCCTAGGTAAATAAAAAAAAAAAACTCCTTGGACCTTTCCAATGGTCTATAAATTTGTCTTCTAATCCTTTCAGTTTTGAAGTTATGGCTCAGCAAAATCAAAAAAGTTTAGGTCGTTTTTAGGGTTCCGTACCCAAAGGGTAAATACGGGAACCCTATTATTAAGACTTCGCTGTCTGTGCGTTACCAGGTTGTATTTCATGAACCGTAATAGGTAGACAATTGAAATTTTCACAGAGTGTGTACTTCTATTGCCGCTATAACAAAAAATAATAAAAATAAAATAAAATTAAAAATTAAACGAGGCCCCCATACAAGAAACGTGATACTTTCGGCGTTTTTTTTTCCTCGTTTTATTCTCATTCATTATTATTATCATAAGTAGGCATTTTTTTCACATGACAGCATTATTTTTTCACATGACGCCTACTCTCATTTGAAAAAGTTAATAAAAAGTACATAGTGTCAAATTTTGTGCGATGGTACGGTACCTTTCGTGCGCGAGTCCGACTCACATTTGGCCGATTATTTTTTATTTTTATTCAACTACTATTTTTATCAAAAACTTGTCATCAATACCATACTGGGTTTGAGAAGCCCAAAAGCTTCACTTTAAAATGATCTATCACACTCTGTACATGAAATGTAACCATTTCTGTGTCTTTTGCACTTTTTCTTAAGCATATTAATGTTTGTCTAAGCATGACATGTCCGTAGCCTTCGGGCTTCACAGCATTTACGGGACACCCTATATAATTAAAGTATATATGCTTTTTTAATCATACTCTTTTAAAGAATTCCAATATATTGCTTTGACGACTGGTCTTTGGCGACATAGAAAGTGCTTTATCCCTTAATTTATGCATAATCATTTGTCTGGAATTGAAATATCGACTTCATCCGTTTTTTTTTAATGTACTTTAATGTTCTGGAGCAAATTTTAGTCCGTGGGTTGAATTAAGGCTGTACAATTGGACGGCATATACAGAACATTAAAATTTTCATCAATCTGTATTAGATATTTTTCGAGTAGATACGCTGGTGCATTATCACAAGGGAAGGAAATGTCCCTTCAGCCACTCTAAAAATATTGGTTTTGTAACTCAAGTATTACGTTGGCCTATCTAATGAACTGGTAACTTTTTGGCTGTTGCAATTGCACGTGGCTTTTGTGCTTTGCAAACAACCACAAACTGTGCGTTCCGGTTGTGTTTACGCATGGCATAAATGTGATCCTCTACTTCGATACTTTGGAACCTGAGGCCTGGAGCTCTAACCCAGAAGCCAATGTTTTATCTGGTATCACTTTCCAGTACAAGCCTTATTCATCAGTATTATAGATTTAGTCTGCAGTCAGATCCTTTTCTCACTGCTCAGTTTAAGTTGGTGTATACCATGTCTTTTTTAAAAAATTTCTAAGTATCCTCTACTAGCAACATGGTCTCCTCTTCTAAGTCTTTTATGGAAATATTTTGCCTCTTTTATCAGTATTTCACTTGACTTTTTTCGTTTCTCTAAAAACCACATAAATAAAGCATCTTCAAGTTTCAGGAGTTTGAAAGGTTTTTTTGGCACATGGACTCTTTCCATGTATTTATTACAAATGACCTTATTAGTGTTTTCTTGATATTAATATCAAAAATAGTGGACTTTCCACCATTATACTGTTGTACAAAAATTGTTAACGATATGCCTTCCTTAATTTTGTTCAAAATTTCGTACTTTTGTGAAATAGTCAATGTCCCGTGTTTTCGTTTCTTCGATGTTTAAGCAATGATTGACGATTACTACGTCTAGCACCTAAAATGTATGATACGGTACTTAGTATTGCGAGGCATTGCGAATTACTGAAAAACGGCGGTTACGCAGGAGAAGGGGTCGTTCTGATTATTGTGGTGTTTGGATTAGCTAGGTTTCGGACTATTAATGCCCTGTTGTACATTTCTAAGTTATATGTGGTGTTCAAATTCTACTGCTTCTACAAGTGTATTTTGTGTTTGATATCTGGAAGGTAATTATTTCTGTATATGAAGTTTGGTTTACAGAAAGCACTAATGATTGTCAGCAGTATAGCATTGAATGATAGTATTATGCCATGGATGAATATTTATTAATGAGTTTGTGTCGTTGAATAGTGGGGCTCTAACGTATCTGCTACCGGAATGCAAGGAGTCTCATTTCAAATTGGTTAAATAGTGAAATTAAGGATACTGTTGTAGACTTGCCGGGCTATTATATTATTTGCAATGACAGAACACATTACATTGGAGGAGGTATAGCTATTTGCTTTAGAAGCAGTCTGAAATACTCCGGAGTTTCTTGTTTTACTAGCAACTCTCCCATAGGTGCGTATTTATTTATTACCTCTGGAATGCTTTCCCATTTTAATATTCGCTTATTGGTACCCTGAGTAAATATTACACACATGAAAAAATTATAAACAAAATAGTTGAAATATTTTAGTGGAATACAATAACAGAAAAAAGAATAAATAGGATTCCAGCAAGATTTTAATTAAAGAGGTAAAGATAATTAGAACTGAAATGAATCACATTTGGTACATATTTTCTCATGAATGGGTTTTATACCACAACTTCAGTATTATAGTGGGTTCCCAGCCAATGAGGTCATGGGGAAGTATGAGGGCCGACCAACTAGAAAGGGTGTCTCTCCCTTAAACTACCAATCAAGCAATGCACTTGCAAAGTGGGATCGATGTGGTAATATGTCGTAAAGAGCAGTGCAGACTTCAAGTAGAAAGTGAGTAAGACTTACTCACGGGTAGCATTCCAGGGTTAAGGTTAATATTGATGCATAGCCCCCTTGTTAGATGTATCTATAAGCCACCGCACGATTTAGATTTTTATGTACTTTTTATGAAGTACTTGCTGATACTACGCCTGTTTATTCTGCTCAATTATTATTGTTGATGACTTCAATATAAATTTATTATTCGATAGTAGCTAAAGCAGAGAGTTGCTTCGTTTTTTTTTGAAAGCTTGAAACTCAAAGTCTTAAATATAGCTCCAACAAGCTTCCATCAGAATGGAGCATCGTTGCTGGACTTAGTCATTACCAATATACTTCATAAGCTTCTGTTAACACAAAATCTATCGATGCCGGGCATATGTGATCATGATGCAATTTAGTCCTCTTTTTCTTTTGAATAATTGCAATAATATCTTTCTTGATACTGTGATTTCAAGTATATATTGATTTTCATAGAGTACAGTGGACAAATACTTATTTTATCAATGACGTGAATAGCCAAGTAGATTTTTTTAATGACAGTGTTAACGCCCTGTTTAATAGGATTGTCCCGCTCAAACTATATAAAAGCAAATTTAAGTGTGGATAGATGAATAGCGAAATATACTCATTAATACTTCAAGGTAATTTTGCACATATGTAATCTGTAAAAGCGTCCCACAAACATATTTCTGTTCGTGCAAACTTTATTAGGTTGCGCAACGAAACTACTCAATCCAAACATTCAGCTCGAACGCAATTCTACTCTTCAAAATATGATCATTCTCAATCATCCCGTAAATTCATTCCTTAGGTGTTACTAAATCTAATCACAATAGTTGTGATCTTGATCCAGATAGCTTGAATAATTATTTCTTCAGTGATAATACAATATGCTAAACAATCCTTATTCAGTTCTGCATGGCCATCATGCTGAGCCAATTTTCTCTTTCCGAAATGTTACGAAAACTGAAGTTATTGACACTTTCATCTATTAATAGGTTATCTACTGGAACCGATAACTTTGAGTCTGAGTTCTTAAAACTTTTACTCTCAATATACTACTATTTATAGCGCATATGATTAATACCTGCATTACAACCTACACATTTCCTTCAATTTGGAAAGTAGCCAAAGTCTGTTCCATTCCTAACAATCGCCGCCAGGCCAATGTCCAGGATTTCCAGACGATTAGTATTCTGCCGATATTATCGATATTATCTGCTTGCTGATCAGATTAATTTATTTATCCAATGCTCTTCTCCTTTTTCCATCCCAGTCGGGGTTTCATTTACATTCGTTACATCCGCACTTCTCCATTTATGTGATGAAATTCGTATTAATGTTGAGAAATGTGAAGCCACTGTACTTGTGCGCGTCTGCTTCCATAAATTTCAGGATATTAATTCACAAACTATATTATTTTTGTTTTTCTTTATCTACTTTACGTATAATTGACAGCAATTTAGCTGATCGTTATCAAAGAGTTATCTCTAATTATTGAACATTTCACATGTATCCCAGGCAGAGCTGGGCAATACTTATGTAAAAAACGACTTACGTACTACTTAAAATACATTTTCGTTACTTAAGACTTATTACTCAATACTTTTGAAACGCCCCTACTTAGTACTTGAACATAAGTACTAGCGTCTATTTACTTGTACTTAAGACTTAGTTTTGTACTTAAGTACCAACATTTTTACATAAGTATTTCTGAGTCTATTAAGTATCTACAAATATCTAACTCTTCGTAGAAGAGAAAACACAATCTCTAACGCAACTCCTTTTTCGTTGAGTTTTAAAGCACGCAAAGAACTGTCAAAGCATGTGCCGAACTCACGCGTCAACGCAGAACCTTATACAAACTAATAACATACAAACAAAACTGCGCAAGTAGAACAAAAACCAGTAACGTATCGCTCGAATATAAAATTGACGATGCCTCGACTTTTGACATAACCATTTACATGTATAATATGGACTGACTACGTTCATAGAAATACACTGTCAAAATACATGATTTTAAATTAATCATTTAGAGTTATTACTGATAAAAACTGTTTTACCAAAGACAATATATTCATTAGATACGCAGAAGAAACTCTGAATGTTTTATTAAAATCACCTTCCGAGCTGCGTGTACACTTTTTCAACTTCACGCCAATGATTTTTTTGAATGTTGGCACCGACGTACGAACTCTTTGTTACACAAGCAATTGTGCCCACGTAAAATAGAAAATTAAGCAGTTCATATTATACACGTCAGTAGACATAACCAAGGTTAAGCCTCGCTCCAATATAAAATCAACGATGCCTCGACCTGATGTAGGGAAGGCCTCAAATTTTTCTTAGAAATTTACTGGAAATTTTTTCCTTTGAAATGTTATGCATTATTTGAGGAGATAATGGCTGCTTGAGCGGACCTCTAATAGTTTTTGTGGGTGTAGAAAGGAGAGGTGAAAGTTTTACTTTACCTGCAGCGCCGAGAACGATAAAAAACTATAAGTAGTATCCATTGGTTACTATACATAATATAGTTTTCAAAAGGTATTTATGTATTAATATCTATTAACTGAACTCGATAAACGTCATTGTATTACTGCCGACGTAAAAGGATTCTAAAACAGTACTTCAAAAAGTACTCAGTACTTTTTATAGACTTAGTACTTCGTTACAAGTACTTTTCATACATGCGGTACTTGTACTTACACTGAAGTACTCAGGCCTCCGGTACTTGTACTTAAGTACTTTTTCTTTGGTACTTGCCCAGCTCTGCTCCCAGGGACCTATTCTGCGGCCAATTCTGCTCTATATGTACATTAATAATATTGAACTAAGTGTGACCAGAGTTTCTATTCAGCTATATGCCGATGGAGTCCATCTGTCCATCCTGTCATCTCAATTAAATAGGTTCCCTGATTGTGTGGCCATACTTAGTGAAGATATTTCCAGTTTGGCCGCAAGGGCCAAAAGTAATCAGTTGATTCTTAATCCTTATTTATAAGAATTCTATATGGCTCTCTTTCTGTAATGGAATCCTTATTCCCTTTTAAGATTCGGTTAATAATCTTGGTATTGTTTTCAATATGGAACTAAAGTGGAGAAAGCATGTTAACCCTTAAATAGGCGCACTAGCAAAATCACACAAGTGGACGCATAGGGTCAGCAGTGACCACCATTTTTTTGTAGAAATTTAAGTAAACCACAATTATTCAAAAATAAAACCATGCAGTACGATAGCTAAGCCTTATTACTTTAACAAAAACTGAAAAACAAATAACTTCTCTTTAAGAGGAGTCAGTACTCAGTAAAAGTTTCAATTTAGATACCAGCGAACCTGTAGGTAATAAAATTTACTACACGTAGGATTGTGTCCTGAAAATGAGAAAATTCATATAAACCTAGACCACAGAGCACATTAGAGACATCTACCGCAAAAGACAGAAACCCAACATCCGGCAAAACCATACAATTTAAGACGAAAACTGAAAATTTGCAGTTCATATAAATTGAAAATTTTTAACGAGAATTAACTTTCCTAAATTTTGTTTGCCCGTAATTGTAAAATATGCTATTTTGCTTTGTATTTAAACAACTTTCAAATGAATACTGCAATTTCTCGTCGGTTAAATGTCGGGAGAAAAAACAAGTACTATTAGAGTCAAATAATAATAAAAAGCGCAACTAAAAATGAAAAAGCTTGACGTTATTTGCTAGATCTAGGCCTTATCATTCTAAAACAGTTGTAAATCAGAAGTTCTTTTACTCTGATGCAATGTAGATGAGCTCACGATACCTGTATCGTGAACGAATTTGTTGGAGCTGTGTCCGGTTCTTATACCGACACAGCAAGTAAATTATTGTTCGTCGCAATGTAGATGGTGATAACAACGATGACACTTACGATGCTTGTATCGTAAGTTACTTATTGATTGTTTTCGGTTCTTGTACCAAGACAATCTTAATCGCGACTCACAAAAGCGATAGTTACTGGTAAAACAACACCTTGAATATGATAATGAAAACTGATGATATTTAATTTATTTGCACGATATTTATACAAGATTACAAACAACTAGAGTTACTTAAAGCTAGGGTCAATAATCATTACAGCACTAAATTATTGAGGTAAACGTATTGCTGACATACACAAATTAGCGCATTTACAAATTATTAAAGCGAATGACCTGTGCTGGTTGCGCGTTTTAATTTTCGTGTTACAAGCCAATTTATGTGTTGTCAGCGAATGCCTTTATGCTTTCTAATAGAAGGTCAATGATTTGTGAAATGCATGCAAATGAATTGTCTTTGTTGATTTAATGAATATTAAGATTCAAAAAATGACTTAAGATTAAACATCCTCCACCGCCTTGAACATTGAGTTCAATATTATATATACTATTCTAATGTTAGGCATCGAAGGTTACGCTAAACTCAGGATGACTTGTTTTAGGCTCGGTCTCGAATCGTCTGATTGATTTTCTTGGTGATGGCTTTGGTGGGCTTTTGATTCGTTGACAGATGGTCGCTCTGAATTTCCAAACGATGACGGTGCTTAAAGCAGCGACGAGCAGCAGAGCGGCATATGCTATAGTGTATTGATGAACATCATGTGCTTGAAGATGGGTCTTAGGTGGTAATTCATTGTATAGTTGTTTAATCTGTTCCTTTATGGCATCTAGTCCTGCCCAATGTCTATGATAGTGATATGTCTCGTTATCTTCTGATAGCAAATGTTGGGTGGCTATAACATCCGATAAATTTCCAGAGGGCGTATAGGAGAGTCGTGAAATTGATGGATAAATGCTATGTCCCTGTATTGTTATCAGTTCTTGTTTGATCATGCAATCGCCTTGAATTTTCAAAATTCCTGTTTTTTCCAGAATTGTTTGCGTGATGTTGTTTCCACAAACTAAGTTAAGTGTGGTTTTGGACTTAAGAGCATAGATCCATTCATTTGGATGATTCAACTGTATCCAGTGGGGTCCGTCTCCAACCCTTGAGACTTGACAGGAGGGTGATTGCGGCAGGTGGTTAATTAGATCTACTTCACAGGAACTGATATTTGACCCTCTTCGATATATTGGGTGTTTTTGTTTGCAGAGGTGCTGACCTTCAGCTATGATGGGGCAAGATTGAAGTTCGTATTCCGTTATCGGATAATATTGATCCCGATGCATATTTATTACCAAATATGGGGTTGATGGATGAATGGTGAAGAAGGTGTTGTTGACCAATACTGGTACAGAGACAAGTTTGAATAATTCAAAGTCTTCAAGGGTCAGTAATGGTATTCTGAGGCGGAATATCAAGTGCCTTGTTGCTATTCTTGCTTCGATTGTCATCAAGTTGTAGAATTTTAATACTTCATCCTGGGTTACTGGCAGCCGTAACGACGATGACATGTGTTCCTTAATAGTTGTCAGCTCTCGTCTTAATTGAGGTGGTGAGATGAGCTGTGGACTGATTTTTCCATGGTGAGTGTCGACGAGTACATCTACAATCGAGGCTTGAATTTGCTGGAAGCGTATGGCGGATAAGGTAGTCTGCATTGTCAAAGATATGAATGCTTGTGACAGCCTTTCTTCTTTAAGTTCCTTTGTTAGACCGTTGACCTTTCTTGCGAGACTAGTGATATGCCCCTCTAAGTTTTGAAAGTGCTTATCTATTATGTCCTGGTTTTTTTTCATCACATTTAATGTGGTATCTATCAGCGATGTTTGGTTCCTTATCAAAGCTGTCAGGTGCCCTTCATTTTGCTCTATGCCTTCAATGGTATCGGACATTTTATCTGCGTAGTTCGAATCCAATACTCCGAAAAGTGCACTTGCGATGTTGCCCACAAAATTCAAGGCTCCTCTTTTTACTCTGGTGGTGGCATTACCATTGGGCTGAAGTAGCTCATTGGTCTTTGAGATATCTTCGATGAGGTTTCGAAAGTGGTCGACTGTACGTAAACAGCTGTCCCTGTCTGTCATCAAATGACAGATGTAATTTAATGTCTGTGTTGCATTTGCAAGTATCTCGAACTCGTTCCAATAGTGCTGGGTGTCATAGTAAGCAATTACATTCCACTCACTTGAGATAATGTTTGTACCACCCAAATTTTCAAAGTATATTCCCGGCTGTGAGTGGAATGGACTCAATTCAACGGGACTGCCATGTGTCAGTGGTAATAAAAGGCACGTTAGTAGTAATGTGGTTACCGCTGAGCCTAGTGATCGGCGAGCCTTTTTCTTCGGGGACGAGTCTGTGTCTGGTGACTGATAATTGCCATCGGTATGCTTCGGAGTAGATATAGTTTGTTGTTGTCGTTTATGGGTACTTGTCAATTTGTAGTGATCTAGATTCTTCAATTTAGTACTGTGATTGTTTTTGACGTTGGACAACAGTTCTGTGGCTTTGTCTAAATCGTAGTCCTTTTCGATAGGTAATGGCGCAAGCTTATGTATGGGCCGGCGTAACACTCCACTGGAGGTTCTAATATCAGCTACTCGAACCAGGCCATCATTTCCATGGCGGATTTTAATTATTCGACCTAACGGCCATTTTAATGCCGGTATATTGTCTTCTTTTATAAGTGCCATAGTGCCAGGTTGAACATTTTGGCAGCGTTCCTTCCATTTATATCTGTGTTGCAACTGATTCAAATATTCGCCAGACCACCTTCTCCAGAACTCATTTTTGATATGTGTAACGAGTTTCCATCGTGTAATAAGGTTTATATTAAGTGGTTTGGTGTCGGCATCTATCATACCAACAAGGGGTTCTCCGATGAGGAAGTGTCCTGGAGTTAAGGCGTTGAGATCGTTAGGGTCAGAGGACATTGGTGTGATTGGTCTGGAGTTTAAGACTGCCTCAATTTCGACAATAGCTGTTTCGAGTTCTTCATATGTTAGTGAAGCGGCTGCTAACGTGCGTTGGAGAAGATGTTTAGCTGACTTTACCGCAGCTTCCCAGAGCCCTCCAAAATGCGGTGCTCGAGGTGGAATGAAGTGAAAATCGATGTTCTTTGTACTACATATTCTTGTTATCTTTTCTATTGCAGTTTGAGATCCAATCATGTCCTTTACTTCTTCTAACTGGTTTTGGCACCCACAAAGTTTGTCGCATTATCACAGTAAATGTTTGCGCAGTGACCTCGTCTACCCATAAAGCGTTTAAGTGCCCCAAGAAAGCCTTGTGTTGTTAAATCGGTGACTAGTTCAAGGTGAGTTGCCTTGGTAGCAAAACAACAGAATACTGCTATGTAAGACTTCTGTGGCCTTTTTCCTCTGATCTTGTAGTGGGTCCATACTGGTCCGCAAAAATCTACTCCCGAATTGACGAAGGGTCTTGCTGGCTGAACTCTATCTGCAGGCAAATTGCCCATTAACTGTGAAAGTAGTTTGGGCTCTGCCTTTACACATCGTACATAATTCTTTACTATGGATCGCACCAGAGTTTTGCCTTTTATTGGCCAAAATTTTTGTCTCGCGATTGACAACAGCGCCTGAGGTCCCACATGGTAGTTATCTTTATGTAGCTCGTCTAGCAGTAATTTTGTGAAAGGATGTGTGTATGGCAACAATATTTGATGTTTGGCGTCATATGAAAGATTTGAGGCTTCAAGTCGGCCTCCAACTCTGATGAGTCCTCGAGTGTCTATGAATGGGGTGAGACTGCTAAGTGAGCTGTTTTTGTTAACTTCTGCAAAGCGTTTTAGATGGTCGAGATCATCTTTGAACTCTTGCTCTTGCATGTGCCTTATTATAGCTACTTGAGCTTCATTGATTTCGTGTATGGAGAGTGATTTACCCGTATTACTTGCTTGTTGTTGATTGCGATGTCTCATGATATTTATAAAGCGTGCAATATAAGCGAGCGTATTACGTAACTTCCTGAACGAATTTCCATGATCGATTTTATCGATTATGGATGTTGAATCTTCGGCTGCTGAGTCTGATAACGTGAACCCCTTTTTCTCTAACTTGCATTCTTCTGTTTTCAGGTATGGTGGTGGCCAAAGGTCTTCAGTGCCATGTAGAAAGGTGGGTCCGTAAAACCAAAGTTTGGAACCTTCGAGTTTTTCGGGCTCGATTCCTCGTGAAAGAATGTCAACGCTTACGCCCTGTATACTTGAGACTCTATTTGCAACGAAAGTATGAAAGTGTGAAGATGAAGAATTTAGCCATGCTAGGACTATTTCGGAATCAGACCATAGGAATACAAGCTCTTTCCTCATTCGTAAGTCCCTTTGGATGCGATTAGCCAGTTCCGCTGCCAATTTAGCTGCACAAAGCTCTAGTCGAGGTAATGTGGTTTGTTTCATTGGAGCTATCCTAGATTTAGCGCATAATAGGCGTACTACAATAATGTTGTCCTTATCTATGGATCTTATATATGCAGCTGCACCATATGCTTTCTCTGAAGCATCTGCGAAGACATGAATTTGGACTACTTTGGGGATTCTATGAGAAAATACATGCCTTGGAAAATTTATGTTGCTTAGTAACTTTAGACCTGATCGAAATTTAATCCATGATGTATGTAATTCTTGGGGTAACGCTGCATCCCAATCAACTTTCAGTGTCCACAGCCTTTGAAGAAATAATTTAGCATTCACCACAACTGGAGCCATAATACCTAATAGGTCGTATAGGTGAGCAATATCCGAATACGTTGTTCGCTTTGTCACGTTACATGATTTAATTTGTGCAGTCTTTACACGGAAAGAGTCAGTCTTAGGAAACCAGATCAGACCGACCGTTTTAATGTGCTCGTCCAATTTATTGTTGAAATCTAGTTGGAGCTCTTGATCTGTTGGAGGTATGCTCTGCAGCAAGCGCTGGTGATTTGCACACCATTTTCTTAATTTAAAGCCAGATGTGCTAAGTATTGATTGGAGCTGAGTTTGGATGTCAAGAGCTGCTGATAAGGTGTCTGCACCGGTGAGGACATCATCTATGTAGAAGTCACGTTTGAGTATTTCCGACCCCACAGGATAAGTGTGAGCTTGATCATCTGCCAATCTTTGAAGACATTTAGTGGCTAGGTATGGCGCACACGTCGTTCCGTATGTTACCGTTGACAGTTGATAGACTTTAAGCGATTCACTTGGATCAGGCCTCCACCAAATTAGCTGATATTTACTATCGGATTCTTCAACTTCTATTTGCCGATACATTTTCTCGATATCAGCAGTAAATACGAATCGTGGTAATCGAAAACGTAAAAGAATGGAAAAGACGTCATCCTGTATAGTTGGACCCGTGCATAGTATGTCATTTAAGGATATGTTCTTCGATGTTTTTGCTGAAGCGTCGAATACCACTCTAAGTTTTGTGGTGCTGCTATCCGGCTTCATGACACAATGATGAGGCAAGAAGTAGTATGGTGCCTTGATGATGTTGATGTTGACTTCCCGCATATGACCCAAGCGAAGATACTCCTCCATAAATTCCACATATTGTGTTTTAACCTTCTCGTTATTGGCTAACTTTCGTTCCAATGATCTAAATCTTTGCAAGGCAATGTCTTTTGATTCCCCTAATCTAGTAGGCTGAACTAGAAATGGGAGACTTACGATAAAACGTCCACTTAAACTTCTTCTTGTGTTTTGATTGAAGTGTATCTCACACCGTTTCTCTGCCGTGGTAAAATTCGTGGAAGACCCTTCAGTCTCTTCCAACTTCCAAAAACGCTCAATTTGCTGATCTAATCTTTCATCTTCGCTGCAAATTCCACAGATTGCGTCAGATTGAGACATATTATTGATCTTCCCTGCCACAGTCCAACCAAAAACAGTGTTTTGAAGTGTTGGTAACATTTCCCCCAACTTAATCTGGCCAATTGACAAGAGTGAATAGTAAATCTCTGCACCAATCAACAGATCAATAGATCCAGGTCGATCGAAGGTTGGATCAGCTAACGCGATGTTTTGAGGTAGCGGCCAAGCTGAAGTATCTATTGACTTAGTGGGTTGAACTGAAATGATTTTTGATAGCACATGGGCTTCCAGTCTTGTAGTTAAATTATTTATTCTAGATTGCAGCAGTACGTTCACTCGACTATGGGATTGTTGTCTCCGCAGACCAATGCCCTCAATGTGTAATTGCTCTGGAATCTCTGTTAATTCTAATTGTTTCGCCATCTTCTCGGTCATGAAGTTCAACTGAGAACCTGAGTCTAAGATGGCTCTACATTCCACTTTTTTACCTCTGTTGTTAATTAGATTAACGACTGCTGTGCTGAGGAGAACATAGCCCTTCAATGACTGAGCTGTTTTTGTTGTCAACGATATTGATTGCTCGTGTGCCTGATTGAAATGTGTTGATGATAATTTGTTGCTTGCTGGGTGTGCAGCAGTAACTTGACTCTGAAGATTTTTGCTTTGCGTATATGATGATCCGGATTTGGAAAAGGCGTTATCAGTATGCAATAAAGTGTTATGCCTTTTTGAACACTTGGTGCATGCTCGGGCTGTACAAGTATCGACCCGGTGACCTGCATTGAGACAGTTGAAGCACACATTGACTCCTTTCACATGAGCAATGCGCTTGAGTGGAGTTAATTCTTGAAATCTCCGACATGCAAATAGCTGATGATTACCTTTGCACATTGTGCAAACTGATCCGTTTGTCACTGTTGAAGTAAAAGCCCTTGAGACACCTATTCTACGGTTATAATCTTCAGTGGGTTTACCTTTGTTTCCTAGGGTCTCTAATGACTGGAAGCGCGTTTCTAAAAACACTAAGAAGCCCTTCATAGATTGCAGTGCTCTGGGCTGGGCCAAAGATTGCTCGTAAAGCGTGTGGGTAGTACGGTCCAGTCTCTTTAATAATAGATGATGTAAAAGTGGATCCCAATGGGTGATGTTTATTCCCAAGTTCTCTAAGCCGAGTAGGCATTCCTGGGTTGTGTCATGCAGCGCTTTATGGCAGAAGAGCTTTCGTTGGTTATACTGGTCTGCGACAGCAGTCTATTTAGTAGTGCAGTTACCAATAACCTAGGGTTCTCGTACCTTTCGGTGATAATCTTCCACGCAGCAGAGTAATTTGTATCAGAAATAGTAAGATGTCGCACTAATTTCTCGGCTTCGCCTGATAAGCTGCTTTTGAGATACCACATCTTTTGGCACTCCGACATTGTCTGCTTGTGCACTACTTCAGTGAAAAGATCATGAAATTGACGCCATTTCAAGTAATCGCCATCGAAACGTTGCAGAACAATTTTAGGCAGCTTCATCACAGAATTTGTACTCACATCTGCTTTGTGGTCATTGCTCTTACTACCCACATAATTGTATAGTTGTGCCAAAGTATTTTGAGCTTCTTCCACTAAACTGAAGTATTCCTCTGCATCATAACTTATTATTGTGGGGTCATCGACACTATCCCAAATTTTGTAGTGGAGCCTTTGAACATCATGTAAGTATTGTTCTATTGTTTTGATCTTAAGCTGGCAGAATTGCTCTGTATAATTTTCCTTAATTGTAGCTAATCCTGCTACTGTTTTACGCAATACAGCTAAAACAGATCGTTGTTTATTTAAAGTTCCGGGGATGCTTGCACCAAAATTTTCATTCTTATTTTCTGTATGGGTGGATTTCGTTGTTGCTAGATTATCTTCTCTATTAATGTCTTTCAATGCCTTATCCGCTTTATCGATTGGCTCACGCTTCTCTTCTAAGGGTTGGGTGAACTGTTTAATTGAATCAATCTTTTCATTCATATCATGGATTATCTGCTCATAGACCTTCTTTATCGCTTCATAATAACCAGTTGAGAGGTATGGATGATCTGATATGTCTCCCGATTGCTTCATAATGACTGCGTTCGTTGAAGAAAATTCATTCCAGCAAGCGTTTAGGGCATTCGATCTTGACTTTAAATAATCTAAAGTTTTCTTGTCCTCGGGATCCGTCTTATAGTTGGCGATTATTCTTTGAATTTCGCCTCCAATCTTCTTCTGCGAAGTTATACGGTCCTCTACACTCATGATCAAATCAAATTATCACGTCGGGGTCACCAATGTAAATCAGAAGTTCTTTTACTCTGATGCAATGTAGATGAGCTCACGATACCTGTATCGTGAACGAATTTGTTGGAGCTGTGTCCGGTTCTTGTACCGACACAGCAAGTAAATTATTGTTCGTCGCAATGTAGATGGTGATAACAACGATGACACTTACGATGCTTGTATCGTAAGTTACTTATTGATTGTTTTCGGTTCTTGTACCAAGACAATCTTAATCGCGACTCACAAAAGCGATAGTTACTGGTAAAACAACACCTTGAATATGATAATGAAAACTGATGATATTTAATTTATTTGCACGATATTTATACAAGATTACAAACAACTAGAGTTACTTAAAGCTAGGGTCAATAATCATTACAGCACTAAATTATTGAGGTAAACGTATTGCTGACATACACAAATTAGCGCATTTACAAATTATTAAAGCGAATGACCTGTGCTGGTTGCGCGTTTTTATTTTCGTGTTACAAGCCAATTTATGTGTTGTCAGCGAATGCCTTTATGCTTTCTAATAGAAGGTCAATGATTTGTGAAATGCATGCAAATGAATTGTCTTTGTTGATTTAATGAATATTAAGATTAAACAACAGTCACAATTTAAAGAAGTGAGGATACCTACCCACAGGAGTTTGATACAAGTTTCCGAGCTAATATCTCCATTTCAATACACTTTTTTTAATTTTTGCCGACGTTATTTACTAGACTTCTTCATTACCTTTAATTTAAGATATGTATAAATCGTTATTATGCTACAAATAGTTTGACAGAAATTTGTATTGAAAAATGTATGAAACGTGCAAATATTGGTACTAACGCAAAAAGAAAATAACAATTATTTTATATTGCATACTGAGGAACTCCTTGCCAGTCTTTATAGAAAAGTAAAATAAAAACTCACGGTTAAAAAAATTGGTATAAACCATGCCCAGTTTTTATATTTTCGATCTTATTAGTTCTACGAATCCAATTTGTCATATAAAAACTTATAAATATACGGATATCGGCATCTCTAATACCAGAAAAGTTTCATTTCTTATCCGAATTCAGTACAAAAACATAATTCAAACAACCAAAAGATAAACTGTATTCATTTAAATATAAGGATCAAATACGTTCAGTA
Source organism: Dioctria rufipes (assembly GCA_963924295.1). Taxonomy (NCBI): domain Eukaryota; kingdom Metazoa; phylum Arthropoda; class Insecta; order Diptera; family Asilidae; genus Dioctria; species Dioctria rufipes. The sequence goes on along the minus strand of OZ002744.1, from coordinate 65,376,265 downwards.
TAAAACTAATACATTAACTAGATATTTATGTGCCTGATACTATTTTGGTGTGAAATCTATCCTTTCAGTAATATTAAAACCATTCAAACTATTTGGATCAATAGAAATACTTAGAAATACAGGGTGTTTCCCCTTAGGAGGTCCACAGAGCGGGAGGTGATAGTACTCACCTAGACGAACCAAAAATTGTATGGCAGGTGGGGGGGCAATATCAACCGTTTAGGAGTTACAGGGTGATTCATAAAAAAGCTAGGTTTTTACAAAACACCCTGTATCTTAAAAACTACAGGGCGTATGGTCACAGTTAAGGGCTCACTGTATGCAGAACTTCATGGCCTTTCCAACGACAGCTCAACCAGCCCCATGTCCCTCTCCCCTCAGATGTTATGAAGGTCTAAACTAAAAATTTCGGATTTTCTTTCCTTTTTTTTTACTTTGACCTCTATTATTTTTGCAAAAAGGTCGTTAACATAACTTTTTTTTATAAAAACTGTAAACTGTGGAGCCTCCTCTTTAATTTGACCTATTACACCCTATGTGTTAACTGTAGCCGTTAAACAGTTATTAACTCATAACCTATTCCGGTCACACCGAAATTAGACGATATTTTTTAAAATGACGTACTAAGGGAACAAATTATCGTTGAGGATAGGTTTGAAAATAGGTTTGAAAATAAGTTTAGAGCTAATAACTCTTTAACGGATACAGTTAACACATAGGGTCAAATTAAAGAGGAGGCTCCACAGTTTACAGTTTTTATAAAAAAAAGTTATGTTAACGACCTTTTTGCAAAAATAATAGAGGTCAAAGTAAAAAAAAAGGAAAGAAAATCCGAAATTTTTAGTTTAGACCTTCATAACATCTGAGGGGAGAGGGACACGGGGCTGGTTGAGCTGTCGTTGGAAAGGCCATGAAGTTCTGCATACAGTGAGCCCTTAACTGTGACCATACGCCCTGTAGTTTTTAAGATACAGGGTGTTTTGTAAAAACCTAGCTTTTTTATGAATCACCCTGTAACTCCTAAACGGTTGATATTGCCCCCCCACCTGCCATACAATTTTTGGTTCGTCTAGGTGAGTACTATCACCTCCCGCTCTGTGGACCTCCTAAGGGGAAACACCCTGTATGTGATATGCACAGAAGAATCAAGCGAGTTACGCATAATTGAAAATTTGTCACTATATGGCTGAAGACTGTTAGTGTATGGGCACTATAGGATAGTATAGTAGAATTGGTTGGTTAAAAAGATACTATTTTTTTAAAATAAATATTCAGATTGTTTCATAAAATTAACATTTGTTTTTCTAATTAAAAGTGTTTTGATTTTTATGTGAGCAGGGGGCCTTATTTTTTAATACGTTTGACAGTATGCAAATGAGTAATAATAGTTTTCTGTTTAATAGAGGATGAAGCATCCCAAGATACTTACAAAAAACTACGATTCCCTGTTTGGATTCGAATCAATTCGATAGATCAAATTCACCAATAAGGTTTAAACTACTACTACATTTGTATATAATAGTATACCATCAATATAAAGGTTTATTCATGAAATGAGATAAATATAATATAACAGTGATATAAAAAACGCATATCTTATATTTATTTATTTTATCTAACACATTTTATACGAGAGGTTGATTGTCCACAAAATTTATATAAAACAGTTGTATGATAGTAATAAACGCTCTTATAAATTTTTATAAATTGAGGAAGTAAACAATTTATTCAAACTTTTTATGGACCTATATGTATATTATTTGTTTATAATATTTACAACTAAATTTTTAACCGTGTTCGGAGTAGAGTGGAAAAGCTACACTATTAACTCAAATCTACAATCTCAACATGCATTTTATTTATTTTCGTTAGAACTCATCCGAATATATTTATCCACGCTATTGAAATTTCCTATCTCTGAAAATGATTTTCGAGAGTTGGTTGATTACCAAACCCACACAATCCTAAAATAATTCAAGTAGCTACGTTGTTTCAAAAGTTGTTTCAGTTAGTTTGGATGAAGTTGAACGAGCGTTCAGTGTGATGAACAATATGGCAATTGAAAAAGAAATTCCTTGTTGATTGAAAATATTTCACATTTTATAACAAGAAATATGCTTGGAAAACGTTTAACAGGTTGGGATGTGGTAACAACGTGGCCATTATAAAGCTGAAGATAGATAGATAAATATAAATGCCCCAAAGAGTTTGCTTATTGAATTTTCTAAGCCTTTCGATGTATTTTCGTTAAATGTTCACTTTCTTAATAGGACTCTGTATATCCAACGTTATAACGTAGCTTTAAGGTGTAGGTTTTTTTTAATAAATGTTCTTGTATTGAATTGTAATTTATTTTGTTTTTGAATAACCGATCCGGTTATTAAAAAAAAATTAACTTCAGCACTGCTTTTGACGATATAAGAGAAGCAAAACCAGCATTTAAAAATTTTAATTCAGATGAGTCTTTTGGATCCGACTTTCCAACCATGAAATAGTCAAAAATCTTGCAAAATAAGACTTTAAAGTTTCTCAAATGAAAATAAAATAGCTACATCTTCTAAACGGGTTCAATTACATTCCGAAGCTAAAAAATAAAAACTGGCTCCTCTAATTCATTCGATACTGAAACGGAAGGAAGCTCATTAACATATGACCTGACTAAAGAAAAATAATTTATCGAAAGTGAAACGTAAATTAATATTCGTAGAAAGAAGTTCTCACAATTTCTATTTTTTTATTTGGACACATGTTTTTCCTCTTTTTTATTTTATGTAACCTGTTCTCGTACAGCGTCTTGTATATATGTACTTGATATTTACTTTTTTCCCCCGTCGAAAGAATCCAAAACTCCTAGGAATAAGTTCAGTGCATCCGTACAATGTGTAATTTGTAAAGATGAAGTGAAAGGATCGCTGTATATTACGTTTAATTTCATAAAATATTTCAAAAGGAATCCTGACAAATACAGGGAGTATTTAGAAATGATTGAAAGGAAATTCTCAGTGGAGGTTCTCCAAAATGCGTAAGAAGTTTTAGATGAAAGGAAATTATGTCGCCGAATTCAGTTGTCGAAAAAAGTCATTTAGTAACATAATAATTGATAAAGGCTTAAAAGTTGTGTGACGGTACGAAACTGCAAACTTAATTAGTTAGAGATTTTCTACCTTTATGGAAAACATCGAAAATATCTTTCATGATAATGTCTGTGTCGGATAGTATAAGAGAAAGCATAAACTTAACCAGAACTAGATATTGTAGAATTGTATAAAACTTAGCCAAAGTGGAATAGGAACAAAACTACCTCAGTTGTAATCTAGCCTCCACGGTGTCACTGACATTCCTGCTTGTAAATAAATTAAAAGTGCAACTCAGCGAACTTAATTTCCTTCATTTATCGCGTACATTACAGTCTGTATGACAGCTGACATTTGTTAATTTAGAGCATGAGGCTTTTTTGGATAAACTTATTAGGTGATCTGCGAAATTTATGAAAAATGCTGTTTAAATCGGTAATCTACTGACACTGGTATTTATAATCATACAAAACTTGCAGTAATTATAGCTGCCCTCTAAATACTCTCGCTAATTTGTTTCGACAATTATTTTCTTAGCTATATTTGTTGGATTCCTGGTTTCGTACAGAGCACAGTTGTATGACGGCTCTTCTGAGGATTACCGATGATATAAGAGAGAATATCAACTCTGATATGCTCACTATTCTCACATTATTAGACTTTTCAAAGACCTTGGATACCTTTGGAAAGCTGCAAAGTGAGCACAGTTTTAGAGTAAACAACGTGTCTCAATTATCTTACTAACTGGTTTTGGCGTTCCCCTAGGCTGTGTGCCTGTACCTCTCCTTTTCAGTCTACTCATTAATGACATTAGTCAAGTGGCATCTTTCCTCAAGATCCACCCCATTGCTGATAATGTGCAGTTTTACGCTGCTATTGATCGCAACACGTTCGAACCGAAAAAATTATGAGCCCAAAAGCTTAAATTTCTAGTTCTCTCGACTTATAACTGTAGTCGATTTCGGGGCAGCAACATAGTGTGTATGCAGGAAATATATAGAAACTGGATTACAATTTTAAATTTCAAGAATATAATATATAGTCCTTTTAGATTTATTGTAAAACCTCTCATATATCAGTTATCTCGAGGTATATGGTAAAAAATTTTCAAACTCCAGTGAGCATTCAGTCTACACACTCAAAAACCACTTAATATAATCCTCAAAGCAAATAATGGAAGATCCCTGATGAAATCAATGTGACTAGCTGTTAAGTCCCAATATGGGCTTAGCATAAAAAAAGGCAGGTGCCGGTATTAAATGACAAGACAAGTTGATTTCAATAACAAATTCACTAATTTATTTCATCACAAATAATTCTTACAAGCTAGGCAATTCAGTTACTTAACCCTGATTCAATTCCAAATTCACAGAAACACCAAAACGTCTGATTTTTATTCTATTGGTTTATTAAACTATATAATGCGTATGTATACTTTTTATCAAATTCTTATTGCGTACAATAATTATACGTACATATATACATAATATATATTACGTATGCCATATAAATTGACATTAAATATTAAAATTTTCATTCTTCCCTCTTTAATACTAAAAAGTAGTAGGATGCGGGGAGAGTATCAAACTTGAAAGACTGAAATCTTTGAAGAACTCGATTCTGAAAAGGACATTCAAAGTTATAAAAAGTCAAACCAAATATTTGTTACAAAACAAAATTTAAAAAGATATATAAAGTAATAATATGCGTGACTTAATTATTGAAGTTTCATTTAAACGAACATTTAAATATAATATTTTAATCAAAATAAAATGAGTATTAATACTGACTGAAATACAATATATCTTTGCTTATATAAAAGAAATGTTTTGCTCCTTAGAATTAAAAAAAAAACCTACTGCGTTTAAGAGAATATTTACCACTGTACTTATTGCGTACAATATGTAATAAAAATTGGCATTAAATAATAAACATATCCTTTTTAAATTTTATTACTTTAAAATTATTAAAATTTTTCAAAATCATTTGTTTTGAGAACAACATGGCCCTTTTTATGTTCGTCGAAATACAAAGTATTAAATTTTATGCAAAAAATACAACATCCTTTTCATCTTCAACATAATAACATTATATTTGTGCGAAAATAGGGTAATTACACCGAATACGTATAATATTCTAATTTTTCATGTTAACATTAGAATATTCAATTCAAGTATAGCACCTTTATAGTTTTTTCATATTGTAAGTAAAGCTAAGAGTATCTTTTAGAAGATAGGAGTCCATTGATATTGTTACAAGATCTAGGATTTAGATCCCCGCAATGAAGATAGAAGTTGCACATCTCCGATGTAATGGGGAAAGCATGGCAGCACGTCTGAGCGAGGACCCAAAAGTCCCAGAGATGGCGAAACTCTTCCCCAAATGCGGCGAAGTCGGCCCCAACAAAATTGAGCCAGAGATTTCCCCAGCCGGAGAATGGAGATCCATAAAGAGAGGCCCATGCAAGATCGTTTGAGTAACGGAAACAAAAATTGCATTGTCAAGACGTCAACCACGAGTAGATAAAGCTGAACAGAGCAGATCGAAATTTATTTTTTAAACTACATAAATCTAAAAATTGTAAGTGAATTATAATTAAAATCGAGAACATCGGCAAGTAGATTTTCTTGTATTATTTCATCCCACACCGAGGATTTTAAATAAAATTACAGCAATTTTTGGATCCATTAAAGAACGGGAAAGCTGCAAAACGGTTTCCCTAGTCCCGCTTCTTTTGGGCTGTACAAAACAACAAAGAAAAGCTAAGTAATTCTATTTTAATTCCTTCTAATAATTGCAATCAAATTGAAATATAAAATAGCACTATTACTCTACGTCTTTGTAGAATGTTCTAATAATTACAATCAAATTGGAATATAAAATTCGTGCTATTACTCTACCTTTTCGTAAAAAAACAGTTCCTATAAATGAAATCGAATTGAGTTACGAAATTAACCCTACTATTCTACCTCTTAGTAAGAAGGTCTTCTAATTGAGATCAAATTGCGATACCAAATTAGAACCACTGTTCTACATTTTACAAGAAGTTCCGTAATCAGATTGTGCTACAGAGCTATCGCTGCTACTCTACGTTGAATAAGAACAAAGTTCCGAATAATAAAATTACATCGAGACACGGAATTGTCCTTACTGTGTTACATTTTGATCAGAAGCTCCAATTATCGAAATCAGGTTGAAATACATATAGAACCATCCCTGCGGCTTTGCGTTGTGTAAGAACAAAGCTCTTATTGTTGAAATCAGGTCGAGACGGAGAATTGCCACTACCTCAGTATTATCGTAGGGAGTTCCTGTAAATGAAATACAATTCTGATATGAAGTTCTTAGCTTAGAAATTAAATTGAGATAGATATAAGAACGACGTTCCTGCCATCGAAATTGCACTAGAACATAGGACCGCAGTTTTTATTAGCTCAGAAATCTCGTATAAACACATTTATATGCCTATATACCTACACGCACGACAAACTGTCAGTACGAGCTCTTGCATTTCAACACCGCCTCAGTTGATCTATGTTAAGCAAAGTTTCAGACAATCACTTAGAAGAATTAACACGAATTACACTGGTAACTAGTGAACTCGACTTCAACTGAAGACAGCAGGGAAGTGTTCCTGGGGAGTCGCCACAGACAACCTGCATCGATCTCACAGATTATAAAGCAGAGAATCACCGAGCCCAACTTCCTCGTATTAACCGTTTAACCTCACGTAGTGTTATCAAAACCGCCGGCACTTTCACTAATTAAGTTGCGCGAACCGACTTACTCCACTTTTAAGGTAATCCTTTCAGCCGTGTTATCATTACCCAAAGTTCTACGATTTTCCTTCGGGCAACCAGTCAATAAATATAAAATGTAAATAAGACCGCAGGTTTTATTTTGAGAGTTGACTATCCGGCGAAACCAATAGCCGCATTCAGCGCAACTCGTTCAGTTTACGTAAAGTTCTTCGTCAAGTTTCGACTTTCGTTCAAGTAAGCGCTTTTAGCGAGGGCACAGAAGAAGTCAACGACACTGCCCAGCAAAATTAAGAGAGCTTTCGGATCGACCTATTAGACGAAGAAGTGCCTACGGAATTCGAACTGACTCAAGTAGACTATTTTATAAAAGCGAAAGCTCAATTAGTACGACTATCCTAGTTTGAGTAACCTAAGATTTTGTACTCAATTTCACTCCAAATATTGTAGAAGAATTGCTCCCTCGCTTACCGCTCGGCCGGAGCAATTATCATTTAAGGAAATTACGTTACAATATATTTTAACAAAGCTACATAAAATGTCGCCAGCAACAACAATTATGGGTTGAAGTGTTATTAAATTTAATTCTTCCGTCACTAAATTAAAATTTCAATTAGTTGAATTAAAAGAGAAAAGGGGATAAAGATTTGCTTGTAAACATTTAACAAAAAAAGTATAGTGATATAGTATGATTGGGTACATGTATATCGTGAAGTACGGATCAAAGCAGTACAAGTAACATAGAAATATATACATATTTAGTTACTTACCAATAAAATTTTCTAGAAGATGAGGAAATCCCAACTTTTCCAATGATTCCTTTAAAAACTCGTTCCCCATTGCGAAAGATTTTAATAAAATATAGGATATACACACAAAACTAACAATTTAGAATTTTAATTTCACTTTTAAAACTTTTGAAGGAATATACACACTTTATGGATACTAAATTAATAGATTACCGCACCGCGGACTGCATAAAGGCAGAAACACATCCAAGCAAGTCTCAGGCCTGGCCTCTCTCAGGCTTCCTGGCAGCTCGCCTCAAGGCTTGCCTCAGAGAAATGAAAACAAAATGATACCACCTGGCTCGGTACTATAATTCCTAAGAGTTATCTTAAGTTACACCGTTCCTTCAGTTATATTAGCCTTTTACAAATAGCTGTGTATGCCTGGCTCACTTTATATAAGACGAAAAATAATGCAAAAGTTATATACTATATGTTGTGAAATGAGCATCAGAATAGAACAGAGGCACAAACAATATGACTTAAAAGGCTAATATAACTGAAGGAACGGTGTAACTTAAGATAACTCTTCAGAATTTTTAGATGTATGTGCGGGTTTCAATTATGTGCTGCTATTATCCACATTTTTCTAGCAGTTCATAATTGAAAGCTGGGACGCATATATAACAATGCTTCAATGTTGTACATCGTAGTTTTTATTTTAGCCTATTAGAAATTTGTGTGAGCACACGTGATTTATATGAGTGTTAATACAATAAAAGCACTATGCTTTCACTATATTTCAGTAGAAAAATGCAAATGAATAGAAAATATTTCAGCATTTTCTCAGAAATATGGTAAAAAAAATTTCATACATTTTCTTGGGTTTTTTGTTCTTTCGTATACATAGATAGTGCAGAGATAGAGCTGTCAATTCTATAATGCCCTAATTAATTATAAATAAAAATTTAAATTTCTTTGATTTTGATGAAAAACGTCATTTAGGCATCGAAAAGGCTAAGTACTAAAACTATCAAGTTGACTTTTTTATAAAAACGTATTTGATGTGATAGATAATATAAAATAAGTAAAAAACGAGTTTTCAAACAAAACTGAGGCCAAGCCGCACGAAAAAGTAGAAAATTAACTTTTCATCATACACAGAGGTGGACTCAGATTTTTTGATTGGGACATTTCTCTTGAATATTTTTTCTCTTCATAAATCAAATCACTTATTACCTCTAATTGATCATACTGAAATATATCGGTGATTGTCAGCGAATAAAATCTGAGTCCATCTCTGTGTGTGAAGTAAAGTTTATTTTCTACTTTTTCATGCGGCTTGGCCTCAGTTTTGTTTGAAAACTCGTTTTTTACTTATTTTATTTTCTGCCTTTTTCACGTTAACTAAATTGTTATTACATGCTGCATGGAGATATTTTAAAACAATTTTTTGACGGCTGAAAAGACACTGATTTACCAGTTTTTCAAAAAAATTATTCGAGTATCAAATCGTTGAAGTACTGCAACGGTTTTCTGAAATTCAAATTATGTTTTAAACAGCGCTTTTTAGCTGTATTCCAACTTGATCCCATATAACATGAATTTTCCCGATTTTCCATGTTTTCCACAGACTTTTCCTATTATTATGAAATTTTTTAAAAAATTTACATGAATTTTTCTCGATTTTTCATGCAAGTTTTCATGATTGTTGAAGAGAAAGTACTGATGCCAATAGGATGAAAAAAAATGATTCCTCATAGCTTACAAAGCTTTTTTTCGGAAAATTTTCCGGAAATGTCAGAAAATTCCGGAAATTTTCGGAAAATTTTCCAGAAAAATATCACTAATCATATCGATGAAAATTTTTCCGATCATTTTCCCGCTTTTCCGGGTTTTCCAGGAAGTTTTCCACAAAAGCAACTTTATGCAACTCATTTCGCTCTACAACTTTGTCGTTTGTAGGTTGGAAAACACTCAAAAGCTTCCTTGGTCGGAAAAACTCCGGAAAAGTGTTTTACATGAACTTTCCTCGATTTTTTTTGCAAGTTTTCACCATTGTCGGAGAGAAAGTAATGATGCCATTTGATAGGGAACGTGATCCTGCATAATTAGAAAACTTTTTTACTGGAAAATTTTTCGGAAAAGTCGGAAAATTTCGCAAATTTTTTTGGGAAAAATCGGAAAACTCTGCATTTTTCCTGAAACGGATTTATCACTAATCAAATTTGTACCAAATTTTCTTACTCAATTTGGTTCGTTTTTCAAATTTCGCCTGAGGAATTTTGTACACGTTAAAACGGTGCAGATAATTTGGAAATAAGGAATATAATCGTCAGTATGGTTAACAATAAGAATGGATGTTATATGTCGTAATGCGGCGTAAATTCAAGGTAGCTGGTTGAAAACAATTCTTTAGTTTAATGCACTACACAACTGGGGCAGATTTTAAAGCACTGCTTTTGAATTGGGAAGACTGATAGTTTAATGCACTACCAAAGATTGCTGGGAAAAGAATAGTGCATGATAGTCAAGCAATCAGAGTACTTCACACACGATTTACGAAATGAAACGAATTTGGACTATTTTAAACCGAACTGATATCCCGGGATATTTGAAAAAAAAAATTTACGTACAGGCTTTTATTTTAGCCTACATTTCACTTATGTCCTTAATGCACTTTACACTTTAATTGTTCGAATTACTGTTAACTTTATATTACGCGATATGGGATAATTATTAATAGCTTTTTGCGCTAAGGCAAGCTGTGTTCTTGTCTGTCATTTCACAATTTTGAGATGTGTGGATTTAGTGGAATGGGGAAGTTGGATGGGATGGGAGATTGTTGTAGGGTGAGACCGGCGTTTCTTCCAACATGATAAGATATCTTCCGAAAGTCCAGAATGGTACAGCGATGATAAATCCCACGTTGATTGAGCAGCGCCAGGCTGGTGTCCTATCCACGATGGTGGCTTTCTGTGCTAGTGAAGAAAGTAAATCTTTCGCTCAGGTAATAAATGTTTCTGGTTTCGGAGTGAGTAAGATGAAGGGTGATAGATAATGGAAATTTTCAACTTACAGATGTGTTGAAAGGTTACTAATAAGGGGGCTTGGATGTTGAGAGATCTTCTCAAGTTGCTTGAGCGCGAGATAGGAGGTAGTCCTCGATTGGAGTGATGTTTGCACTGTCATACAAAAAGGTGTTGGAAAAGTAGTGTCCGTAGGCCCGTAGGATCTTTCTTTCAAGGGCACTAATTTGCATAATATAGGTTGGCGAAATGGTGTGCCAGAGGGGAAAGCAATAGTAGATAATTCGGCGGACAAGCTGTTTATATATAAGCAGCTTTGTATCTTTCGGGAGACCGTTTCTCCTTCTGATAATAGGGTTGAGTAGGGAGTAGACATAGTTGGATTTCCTCATGGTCAGCTTGGCGTGATTGTAGAATTTCAAAAGGTTATGGAAAGTGACACCAAGATATTTGATATTTTTTGAACGCTGAAGCTTTTCGTTATTGATTTCGATTTCGATGTTGTTGGCTCGTGTGGCGAGATTAGGTCTTCCCCTTTTGGAGGGGTTTCGGATGAAAATCATTTCAGATTCGTTAAGATTTATTTTGATGTCTAACTTTCTCTAGAACTCGTCGAATTTGAAGCCATGCCGCTTCACTTTGGTAGCAGCAAAGTTGGGTCACATGGAGTGGGAATTGAGTGGACTTTGAGTCGTTGGCAGGCAGATTATAGGTGAAAAGATTGAAGAGAGTTGGTCCAAGGACCGAACTTTGGGAGACACTAGCACTGGCTGATCTTGCCTGAGATTTGATATTCTCGATTTCTATGTAGAAATTCCGAGATGAGAGAAAGCTATGTATAACCTTAGTGAGATAAGGCGTGAAGTCGAGGTTTATAATTTTGAAAACTAGGCCGTTTGCCCACACTGAGTCAAATGCTTTCTCTATATCAAGGAAGCAGCCTACTGGGAGATTGGGCGGAACTCATTAAGCTTTTTCGAGTTTCCTTTTCTGGGAATTGGAACTATGAGCGCGATTTTCCAGACATCAGAAAAGTAAGAATTATTGAAGCAGTAATTGAAGATAATTGTCAGAAATTCTATGACGACAGGTGGGAGGTTTTTGGTAACTTTGTTGGAAATGTTATCTGGGCCGGCGGACTTTTTACCTCTTATAGTCCTGATTATGGTGAAAACGTCAGCACAATTTGAAAAGATGCTTATATCATCCGGATGTAAGGACGTGTTTGTTGAATTAAAGATTGTGGCGAGGATCCCACTGCCTGCGCAGTGAAGTGATCAACGGTCGAGTCTACAGTGGTCCTAAAATTTGCATCGCTTAGAGATGAGTTGTCTTTGAAAGTGGATGGGAAATATTCCGCGAAAGCGTTGCAGTTTTCGTGGGGAAGTTGTAAGCTTTCGAGCCGCTTAAAATAGTTTTGGGGAGTTTTGTTTTGTTGCAAACCCTATTTATGTCATGAAAGCAGTGTGGACCGGGTCCAATGGAGGCCAGTTTCTTCCGAAACTCTTTATCGAGAAACATTTTTGTTTGCTCTTCAATAATTGTTGAAAAGCAATTAATATGCGACAACACGGTTCTGTAGCGTGAGTTGTGGCTATTAAGGTTTCGGTGAAATCTTCGGTTACGTATTTTTCGAAGTTTCTGCCTAAATTTGTATAATTTTTGCAGTTGTTGCGGGAGATTTTTGTATTTGTATTATTTGCTCGGCACTACACTGGAAAAGAAGGCGACGTCTCCTCTAATGGCGTTGTTGTCAATGTAAAAGTTAATTTCCAAGTTCGTGAGATTCCGTTGCGCGTCAGGGAGATTTCTTGCAAGAAATTAAGAGAGCCTGTCTTGAAATTGTCGCCAGTCAACGTCTTTGAGCGAAGTGATTGAGAGTTTAACTGCCAAGTGATCAGATTTAGCCATCTGTGCTGTGCAGACGTAATTTGAGAATTGGAGTAGGGGATTAATTGGATTAGAGGTTGCGATATAGAAGTCAAGAATTGACCCTGAACGCGGGCAGGTCGGAGTATCTTGCGATACAACGACGAAATCATGGGAGGCGTTAAAGAGTAGCCAGTCATATACTGCCTTGCCTGACTGACTTATGAGAGAGTCATTCCACAGGTGCCTGGCGTTGAAATCACCACCAATAACCGTGTATGTGCAATTGTCTGCGATCCGAGCAATGCTGTTCAAGTTATTCTGGATATCAGTTCCCGTGGCGTGAAATATATTGTATAGGGCGATTAAGAGAAGAGACTCATTGTCTCGAAGTTTTAACAGCGGTGAATTCTATATTGAAAAGGTTACTAATTTTCACCTCTTCGAATTTACGGTTTTCCTTATGAGAAGGGCAGTGCCTAGGGCGGTTTCAGATTTGTCCTGGCCGACGAAGCTGTAGGGCTCAAAAGCTAACTTATGTCTCTCAGTGAGGACAGTTTTAGAGGGGAACATTGGCTTATGCTGAATGAGGAAGAGATTTAGTGCTGCTCTTTTGTTGTGCTTTACCAGCGAATTGCAGTTAAGTGAGATGATTTTCACTTACTTAATTGCCTAGACATAGTCCAAATTATTTTGCCCATAAGGACAAATAGGTCACAGCCAAATAGAGACTTGGCTTCTTTGGTGCAGAAATCGTCAATTTTTGACACTCTGGGATTTCTAGGCCCTACCTTGGGGGCAGACCTAGGTGCTGCTTGGGTTTTGGGGATTGTGGGTTTAACAGAGATATTATTATTAAACGTGTTTTTTGATATCGTAATTACCTCCGAAATTAATTACGAAGCAATTCGATTCCTTGCTCCTGAGCATTTTAAAATGCGTCACAGAGTTAATGATGAATCTACGCAATTTTTCTACGAGTGCTGCTTTACATCCTCGGCATGGTATGTATGCTGAACTCCTCTCAGCAGAAGCGTCGTCGTCCTATCATACTTAGGCGTAAACGTACAACTCTGTACACCGATGTTGAACATTGCCCTATGGTCGTCTTGACTAATTGGCTTGATAATGCACTTGGTGCCCTTTATCACTGTATTTTCAACGTGAGCCTTAGTAGCTTTGGGCTGTATCTCGAAGTCCTTTCGATTACCTAGAATTTAGAATGAACCACGCATATGTTCCTCCCTGGGTGATTGCTGCTTGGCTGGTTCTGATGGCTTCCTTTTTGCTGGCGTTTTGGCTGACTGCGGCGATGACACTGGGCTCCTCTTAGCTCTCCGATTCCTATTATCAACGATGGTGAAATTGTTCTCCTTCTTTTCATCCTCGGAAGATGACGACTCAGATGATGATGTCTCACCTGGGTCAGTGGACATATCTTCTACTTCGCTGGCTTCTTTGGCTGTGTCCTCAGGTGGCGAGGCATTTTCTTCGCTAAAGAGGTCCCTGGCTGCTTCTTCAGTGTCGATTTCGGGTTATGCCATTTCATATTTTTTGTACAGTCGTCTTAGCCTGCTCTCGACAGCGGCTTAAAATTAAGTGAATTTGTATTACTCATAATAAACACAAAATAAGCTGCCCTTTATCATTGCTCTTGTTTGTATTGGTTATATTTATAGATATATTTATTTTAATGAGGCTAAATCACAGTCACAACACTAATCATAAATTTTAAATGTATTTGTCTTTATATTAATTATGTGTGTCTCTACCACTGCACTACACTTCAGTAACATGTGCCATTGTGTGTCTGTATAACTACATCATACATATGTACACAATGCGCACATATCTCACTTGTTAACACAAAACCTGCCGGTACAAATGTATTTTACCTGCGATACGAAAAGTGAATGTCAGCGCGCTGCTTCTGCTTTTATAGCCAATCTCGAACCATAATATTCTCGAATTTCACTAATTTATCGAAGATTCGATAATGTGTTGATTGCCCATTGCAGCGCCATCTGTTTGGTCACAAGGAATATACTTAGGTATAAAATGTCTGGGAAAGGCTCGGTAAAGAATTTAATTTGTATGAATTATGTACGACTGTATAGTCTGAAATTTTAATGTATTTACCGCACGTAGGCGGTGTTAGTGCGTTCTCAATAAGCACCCAAATATGTATGTGAATATAGTCCGTGCCACGAAAAATCATCTATAAATTAATTAATATTGTATTTTCTTCTAATTTAATAAATAAATAAATTAAAATATTTTCTTTTCATTCATTCTTGCAAAAAAAAAATTATTTATTATAAATAAATTTCGACACAGATCTTATAAAAGAAATTTGTAATTTTAATTTACAACCAGAATGAATATTAATTATTTTGATGCGGCAACATCATGAACTTGATATGTGGACAAAAGTTTGGCTTATGCCTAAAATAAAATACGTAATAAGTATAAGTTAAACTGGCTCAAATATGGAGAGCTTTAATTTTAAAAATGAAAATATTTATATATGTTTATATTTATCTAATACTTTTATTATTTGTGGCATTGCTTAAAGACCTAGAGGTGTATTTTAAATATTTTATGATTTCATATATATAAATAATTAATCAATAAGCTTCATCAATAGAATCCTATGAGATTTTGGCACAGAATACAAGATAAGATTTAATCAGGGATTTTTTGTAGGAAAATAATTTCTGTAGCGTATTAGAAATAAATAAACTTTGTAACGTAAGGATCACGACATGAAACATGTTTACGCGCTGAAATTTATTCGATTTTGTAAAAGATCAGTAAAATAATTGAAATGGACAAATTGCAAAAATTTTTCTCAGGCTATATTGGTAAACTGAAATTTCCCTGACTTTGATAGTTAGTATAATTGCAATCGAGGACCTTGCAGCTTGAGGAAGGCAGATCCATTTTTAAAAATTTCTGGCAAATTAAAAGAGAACTGTTTACAAATTTATGGCTTTGACTTAGTACTAAAAAGGAAAGACTAAGTGGAAAATGTATATACAGGGTCTTCCAATAAGAGGTGTTATTTTGATATTCAAAGAAAAATGCCATTTTTTGAGATAAATGATCGGATCTTTATTTCATTATAAAGAGGAAGGTATGCCGTTAATAACGGAAAATAACATCAGCCAAATGATCACCACGACCACGCCTACAGGACCATATCCTTTTCATGAAATTTTCCATAACCAAATCGCAAAGTGGCTGCCCTATGTCCTCGATAGCCTCACGAATTCCATCTTTGAGGTCTTGAATCGACGCTGGGCTGTTGGCGTAGACCTTCTCTTTCGCGTGGCTCTAAAGGAAGAAGTCGTAAGGTGTTAAGTCACAAGATCTCGGTGGCCAATTGTGCTCACCTCTTCGAGAGATAACATGGTCCGGAAACTTTTCCCGTAAAAGATCAATGGTTTCGTTGCTTGTATGGCACGTAGCGCCGTCTTGTTAAAAGTAGACGTTGTCCAGATCAATACCATCCAATTCCGGCCATAAAAAATCATTAATCATCTGTCAATACCACAATCCATTCACCGTAACTGTTGCTCCAGCCTCATTTTCGAAAAAGTAAGGTCCAATGACCCCGCGGGAACATAAACCGCACCAAACAGTCACACGTTGAGGATAGAGAGACTTTTCAACAATAACTCTTGGGTTGTTTTCCGAGCTCCAGATGCTACAATTTTGCTTGTTGACGAAGCCATCGAGGTGGAAATGGGCCTCATCACTCAAGATGAGTTTTCGATGGAATTCCGGATCATTTTCATGCATTTCAAGGACCCAATCAGCAAAGACTCGACGTTGTTGATGATCGGCCGGCTTGAGTTCTTGTGTTAACTGAACTCTATAAGCCTTAAGACCCAAATCTTTATGCAAAATACGGTGTAATGACGTTTGTGGAATGCCTAATTCCAAAGAACGACGAGGAATGGACAAACCTGGGTTTTCTTCAACACTTTCTGCTACAGCAGCAATATTCTCGGCTGTTCTTAAGCGACGTGCACGGGTTTTATTGTTCACATCACTAACTTGTCCCGACAGCTCGAATTTTTCTACCAATTTCTGTAGTGCGGTCCGACAAGGTGCTTCACGACGACCCAAAAATGTTCGAGTATTACGAACCGTCTCTGCCACATTTTCACCATTTTTATAGTGAATTTTAATAATTTCAATGCATTGTTGAATCGTGTATCGTTCCATTTTTATTAATGGCGTAGTTTCTACTTGTCAAATGTCAAAAAATGATAGCTCCAAAAGTGACATCTACCGAAATAGCGGGCTAATTAAAATAACACCTCTTATTGGAAAATCCTTTATATGGTCTTTGCTGTATTCAAAAATGAGGTATCGAGAAATCTTGAATGTCTTCCTCTCTGCCTTTACAATCCCCTTTTTGGAATGGTTTGTAATGTTTAGTAAAGTTAAGAATCTTACTTTGATCAGCTAGTACAACTTTAAAATTTTTAGATGCCTATTTAATAAATTCGAAGTAATCCGTAGTAGTCAAATATAATGTCTCATTCTACTGAACTTCTCCAGTACACCGAAACACCGATCACATGGCAGGAAACTGAGTCTTGGTTCAGGAAAATGATGTAGGTACTATTGTTTGAATAGGAGAGGTTTTCCCAAGAATGTATAGAAACTGCCCATTGCTCCAGCAATGTCGGAGAATAGATAGAGTACTTTTACTGTTTTATATAATGGTGTAAAAAAAAAATTACTTCGTTGGGCGATTTCCGCGCAATAGCTTCATATAATGGTAGATGCGCGCGAGGCCAGTTTGACCTGAATGGATGCAAAAGTTGTACGCCTAGAGTTGCCGTTTGTAGAACGCTTCGCTTTCTGGAATTTTTGGTAGAGCAGGATTTTGTTCAACTTCAACTTCGTCGTTCGTTTCTGCAAGTTTGGCTTTGTTTTTCAAATCGGTGAAAAAGTCGCAGCTTCGTTTTTGTGAAAAGTGTTTTCTTTGTTCAGTTCTCGTCTTTTCACTGTCGTCAATAGTAATATCTTTCAACTTAATGTGTAAACTATAGTTAAAATTTTGTTTAAAATATCTATAATAGAAGTCATATGATACTTTAGGTTTATACTCAGGATTATTAGCACTTTCTGGCTTATTTTTCGAATTTATTCATCGGGAACCCTATTAGGTCTGTTCCAATGTTTTCCTCGCTTATACATCGGAGGTGCAATACTATGCGGAGTACGATATGCTTTAGCAATATTATCCACAGGCTTTTTTGATATTCCTTGTCTTGCTAAGAAAGCATCCCTACAAACTTTTACTGATTTCATTGCTACTTTAACAATGTACTGGTGAGCTTTGATTAAACCTCCCAAAAATTGTATGCGATTACCTTCCTCTTCTGTTCTTTTATTTTTACAAAACAGTTATACTTTTTGCAACTATAGCCTGGTCTAGTTTTTATTCCTTCTACTTGTCCACCTTTCGTATTGATATATTTCTTTCGTTGAGCAATAGTCCTCTTTCTAATATTTGGTTTGCAGATTTTCGGTGCTTTTTTGTAACTGCAGATACTGATTTATTCCAATTTTCCACTTTTCTCCTGCTTCTCTACCACTTTCGATCAAATAAGACTGGTCTACATGTTGAGGGATGTTTATTTTTATTTTTTTTATTTTTTATTTATACGACGACGCTTTTTCTTTGATGGATGGGGACCTGGTATAGTTAGTAAGTATGTAAGTGAGTAAGTAAGTAAGTTAACTAATTTATGTAAAAATTTCAACAATAATAACATCGATAACTATTTTATTTATCCGACATATTCGGATCAGATTCACTTAAATAAGAGTCTTAACATGCAGTTAAATTTTTGTCGGAAGGCTCGTACAGGTCCGAGCCCCACTACTGAGCGCTCTAACACTGATTTCACACATTTTTATGTCACTGATAAGGCAAATAAACATTTATAAAAAGTGAAACAAACACTGGAAAAAAGTTTCATACACGTCTGCTAAGTCTCGTGATTTATAATGCACTGAAGTAAGAATGACGCAATTGTTTTCTATGTGATGCAATACGGAGGCGCTCTGGATTAGCATTCTACTTGCACAAAACAGGAATAGGGACAGGTCCAAAATCTGTAGTAATTCGTTTATTTTTTATAGGATCTGCATACGAAATGATGGAGAGTTTTTTCTAAGTATCTTGGCGTAATAAGTAAAAAACTGTGAAAAATGGATCTGACCCTTTTGCTGCAAGGTTCGCACTTTCTATATGATGATCCTACGAAAGGATGGCTCGATTTTATATTTTAATTTTATTTTTTATTTTTAAATTAATATTTCTCTATGTTAACGCATTCTCAATCATTGTCCAAATATAATAGCAAAATATAGAGTTATTATGGCATTCCTAGGCTTAGGCAATTTATAATAAATTTATAGAGTGAATCTAACTCGTATGCTGTTTATTACGAATTTTACAAATCATAATAATGATTACGCTAAATTTAGCTATTTCATTTCTTTGTCAGTGGTACAGTGGTCTTAAAATAGGTACATGATTTATACGTTTCGAATACAATATCTACCCACAGTTGAACCAAACAATTGTAGAAATAAGCATTTTCCATGAAATTTTTAAGAATTTTCTCTGTCGATTTTTGTGTTTGAAAGTTTCATATTTTCTGCACAACAAGCTTCTTATACTAAGTCAGTTGTGATGAGCTTCACCTTTGAGCACTTTTTTTCTTGAAAATAAAAAGAAAGAGAGTCTTATAGCTTTGATATTTATATCCTTGTCTGTCGGAAATCTATTCACCTTGAACATGATATGAGTGGGGTTAAATGGGGTTAGGGGTTTAGAGTTAGTGTGGAAGTTGAATCTTAAGAGCAGGTTGCATTTGAATAGACATTGATAATTCGTCTGCTATTCGACTGTAATTATAGTATATGTATGTATATGTTTAATTCAGAGCAAATATTTATACATAGATGAGGATCTATTCCAGAAATTGTTTTCAGAAATCCATCTACGGCCCGAAAGTTGGGAATAAATTGCATTTAACTTTCTTTCTTTGTTAGTTAAATTGACACAAGGAGAGGACATTTTTAATATAATTAGAAATGGATAAATATGGGTGGATTGGAACGAGCTTAAGGTCAACAATTCCAATTATGGAAAATATACTCAAGAGTTCTCAGGGTTGGCTCAATTTGTATCAATACGTCTTTGATTTTAGGTTGGGCTTCCCCCAAAATTCATTTGTTATTCCACCCGTGGGATGAGATCATCGAACCGAAGTTGTCGGCAGGCGGAAAAACACACAATATTACAAGATTTTGATGATACGAGATGCTTGCTTTTTTCAGCCCACTACAAGCTCATACAGATTAATTCATTTTTAATTAATCTGGATTTTTTCTATTTCTATATTTTTCCATTATGCTATTTTCATTTTTTTTTTTCGTATCACTCAATTTCGTTATTTGGGGCATGTTGATGAGTCGAACCAAGCCATGCAACTATGCCGCCCTAAAAAAATGATTGTGTGGTAGAATAAACATTTTTTTTTATACCGGAGAATCCCAAGAAGCGGGCAAATATAATCTTTACCCGGTAAGAATTTATAAAATTATAGTCGTTATATTAGAGATAAGGTTTTTTTGTACAATTCCGATTGTGTAGCGGGAGTGGGGCTCCGATGAGTCGATGCTTTGACAGCAGCTTGCCTATCCGAGTACACTCAAAAAAATTTTGTGTTCAGCCTAAATAAATTTACTAGGAAATGCTAAGTGTTTGGGATTGTTCTTGTCACAAAAAAAAAAAAATTATTGGTTGATATAAGCTGATAAGCCCTTCTAACGAAACAAAATTATTTACAATACACAATTCAGTAAGTATTTGATGAAATAACTTAAAGTTCTTTGAAGGAAATATAGTTGCTTTACACATTATTACCTGCGAACAATTCCATGTTTGTCATAAATATTGCAAAGATTGGTCTCCGATTTTTCTATTGTAATATTTTAAAAATAGGGTAATTTAATAATAAGGTAATTAAACAGGGATACAGTTTTCATAATCAGAACAGATTTCTAGTGAAATTAAAAACTTTCATTTAATTGCACTAGAAATCTACTCTGGTTGCGAAAACTACATTCCTGTTTATCCTAGCTAATTTTCGTCTCCAATTTCCAGCACCCTGTATAATATACTAATATACATGTCCATGCATAACATTTTGCTCATTTATTTGTAAGATTTTTACTTGGTACAACAGAATTGGATAGCGGAAAATGTTTATATGGCATTAGTTCTTATCAGGAAATAATGTTTTTTTATTATTTAAGGGAAAAGAATAAGTCAAAACTGGAAAATGTAATTATACACTCATTTATTTTTTTAAAGAAACACTAGTTGCAAATACATGTGTACCTGTACTGTATCCATATGGAAAAGAAAGACTAAAAATAAAAAGAAAAAAAAAATATTTTCAATCAATCAATCAGAGTTTTGTAAAATAGAGACACTACCCATAATTGATTTACTTTTTTGCTTTTATAGATAAAAGTGTCAAAAAAATTAAAAAGTGTTGCCAAATGTGTGCTGTACTTAATATTTAATACATAGTGAGACATATTTGCAATATATCAAAAAAAACAATATTCAAAAAAAAAAAACATAAAAAACTCCTGTTTCAAAAAGTCGCTCAGATCAACAGATGATTATGGGTTGACCTCCACTTATTTCTTTTATAATGGCGTTGATATCATCTTCGAGCTGAAAATATGAAAAGTACAAAGTATAAATTTATTGTTGCTTTCCTGAATTATTTTCAAACTTACATTCATCCACTGTATTTGTGACATTAAAAATGTATTGACTTTTTTTTTCTTCCCAATTCTCCATATCTGTGGAAATTTGGCAGTAAGACCGTTTTATGTGGCGGTTGGGCAGTTTTTTTAAAGACCATTGCGAGCATCATTAAGTTATTTATGTAAGTAAAGGGTTTTCCAATAAGAGGTGTTATTTTAATTAGCCCGCTATTTCGGTAGATGTCACTTTTGGAGCTGTCATTTTTTGACATTTGACAAGCAGAAACTACGCCATTAATAAAAATGGAACGATACATGATTCATCAACTCATTGAAATTATTAAAACTCACTATAAAAATGGTGAAAATGTGGCAGAGACGGTTCGTAAAACTCGAACATTTCTGGGTCGTCGTGAAGCACCTTGTCGGACCGCAATACAGAAATTGGTAGAAAAATTCGAGCTCTCGGGACAAGTTAGTGATGTGAAGTATAAAACCCGTGCACGTCGCTCAAGAACAGCCGAGAATATTGCTGCTGTAGCAGAAAGTGTTGAAGAAAACCCAGGTTTGTCCATTCCTCGTCGTTCTTTGGAATTAGGCATTCCACAAACGGCATTACACCGTATTTTGCATAAAGATTTGAGTCTTAAGCCTTATAAAGTTCAGTTAACATAAGAACTCAAGCCGGCCGATCATCAACAACGTCGAGTCTTTGCTGATTGGGTCCTTGAAATGCATGAAAATGATCCGGAATTCCATTGAAAACTCATCTTGAGTGATGAGGCCCATTTCCACCTCGATAGCTTTGTCAACAAGCTAAATTTCGCATCTGGGGCTCGGATAACCCAAGAGTTATTGTTGAAAAGCCTCTCTATCCTCAACGTGTGACTGTTTGGTGCGGTTTATGGTCCCGCGGGGTCATCGGACCTTACTTTTTCGAAAATGAGGCTGGAGCAACAGTTACGGTGAATGGATTGCGCTGTCGACAGATGATTAATGATTTTTTATAGCCGGAATTGGATGGTATTGATCTGGACAACGTTTACTTTCAACAAGACGGCGCTACGTGCCATACAAGCAACGAAACCATTGATCTTTTACGGGAAAAGTTTCCGGACCGTGTTATCTCTCGACGCGAAGAGGTGATCACAGTTGGCCACCGAGATCTTGTGACTTAACTCCTTGCGACCTCTTCCTTTGGGGCCACGTGATAGAGAAGGTCTACGTCAACAGCCCAGTGTCGATTCAAGACCTCAAAGATGGAATTCGTGAGACTCTCGAGGACATAGGGTAACCACTTTGCGATTTGGTTATGGAAAATTTCATGAAAAGGATATGGTTCTGTAGGCGTGGTCGTGGTGGTCATTTGGCTGAAGTTATTTTTCATTATTAACGGCATACCATCCTCTTTATAATGAAATAAAGATCCGATCATTTATCTCAAAAAATGGCATTTTTCTTTGAATATCAAAATAACACCTCTTATTGGAAAACCCGTTATTTAAGAAAAAAAGATAAAATCTTTTATTAAAATTAGAATATATATTCTGCGTCAAAAATAAGTTGAAATAAGAATTAACTTAATTAAAACTTATGAACTAACTCAAACTTTTAAGATAGTATGAAATCTTACCATCTTTTAAAAATTATCCATTAGTATCGCTTGAAGGATTTTTACTTGGTACATAGCAAGGTCATCAATGCCATCATGCTGTCCCATATTTTGGAAATCAAGGTTAATCTTAATACGAATATAATATGCCTTTAAAATCAATTATTCTTGGGAACATGTCGAAGATATATTTCACCGATTTTCCGGATAAGATCATAGTTCGCCTAGTACCGTAAGTTTCTTCCATTAGATTAATTATTCTTTGGTAGTTTTTCTCCACAGGCAAAATAGTTTAAGTTCAGCTTGCCGTCTTTATGTTTCAGGTCGTGACATCAAATTTTTTGAACATTTTAGAGTGGTACGATTTCGTACTCCTTTTAGCAATTGTTCGTTGTTTATTCAGAAATTTTGCTGTTTAATTGTATAAAAATCTAAGTACTTTGTTTAATAACAATTTATGTTTTTTCATACAAACATAACCCTACACCTTCATATCACAAAGCACACTGGAATACAATCAGAACTTTGTGCTTACCTATTCAGTTTTATGAAAAAATGAGTCTTTCAACGTTTAACACACAGTAACTTCTTAACTGTAAGAAAGACCAATAAACAATGCTAACCATTTTTTTGTATTATCCCATAATGTTTCAATCAATTTTAAAATATTCCCCGTTTTTAATTTCAAACATTACTCAAAGTATTTTTTTTAATTAGTGAAACGGAAGAGCTACGCATTCGCCTCATATTTTCGCTAGTTGTGCGTTGTGAAACGAAAAAATAAATAAGTATTAAGATATTTTATAGGAAAATTTGTTACCTTAATGGTAGTACAATTTATATATTGGGGATTTGTTTATTTTCAAAAGAAAAACAGTTACAAACAAAAGTAGATTTTATTTAAGAAATATTTGCTTCCACTTTAAAGTGAGAATAGAATAGTAAATCATTTATTAAAGAACCTCAGCTTACGCTATGTTACAACGTTATAGGTACATAAATCGTTATAGGTACATAATACGACAGTTGGAACAATCGATGAAATACAAAGTTGTTTAGCAAACTAACAAAGAAGCAATGAACAGTCTCATTGCAGCAGAAAGTAATATAGTTAGATAATGAACCCAAATAATAGAGAGCTGACCAACTTTCTTGTGGCGGCTTCAGAGACTGCGTTCACTGTGGGCTAATGTATATGAAATGCATTCAACTTCTGCGTGAATACTTTGCATTCTGTTGCAGCTATTAAGGTCTAACCAAATTTTCGACTTTGACGGCCTTTACAGCCTTTAAAGGCCTTCATGCTTTATTTACTTGACAATCTCTTATAGCAAATAAATTATAGAAAATATTATTTTCTAAGCATTGTGAACACTTTATACACTTTGGCACATCCGTCGACTTTCACTTCACAATACTAAATGAACACAACTCAGTCCTCATGTATCCTAAAGAATGAGAACTCTATTGAATTTCTCTTTAATTTTAAATAGAATTCGGTACATTTGACTGGATTATCAGTACGCACAAGACAACGTAACTACAAATGAGTTCACTTAAATTGATTTTCATTTGAGTGAACTAGATATGCAATCCAGGAATGTATAATAACTGAACCTCCAAATAAATAACTGGAAACACATTTAAAAAAAAACTTTATCGAATTCCGAAAAAAACTAGAAATTGAAATAAGAAAGCATTTATTTATATTCGGAATCCTAGTTTAATTTTAATTTTAAATAGAAATCCAGTTAGTCATAATAACTAGACATGCACGCAGTTAAATTTAACTAGAAATCTTTTTACTGTGTACACTATTTTTGGACACTAAGTAAGTTAAAGAAATAATTTTTTCAAAGAATTATATTGTATTCACATAAGTGGGTTATAATCATAATAATAAATGCCATAAACATAATTACATACATTTTAACATTCTGTTAAATATGTTATTTGTCTTATTCCATTATTTATTTACATTTAAATTTTATTTATGCAAAGTTTATTAGTTAACGTGATTAGGTTATATATTTTGTTATTCAATAACTTTTTAAATGGAATACGTAAAAATTTATTAGTTTTTCTACAAAGCAAACTCTTAGATATTAGTTACCTTTCAGTTGCTGACAAAAATATGCTTCTTCATTTGAAATTATTATGTATATTCAATGAAATTAAATGCAGGTATTTCATGTTTCAAGTAATTTGGGTCCTTTTCAAACTCACTCAGTGACTAAAAGGAAACAATTTTATTAAAAATATAAAGTTATGCATACCTACCTCATAATGTTGAATAAAACTTTCCTGCACTTCTAGTAATGTTTATTACAGGAAAACAATGATGCGATCGTTGTGATTTAATAAAAAATGGCTTACCTAGTCTTTTTACTGATAAAATTTTCAGATATTTTTTGTCGTTGTACTTTTAAATGATGCTGATTTTTATAATAACTTTTCAGATACTACTGCAAGGTCTGAATTTTGTAAGTATTTGATTCTGAACTCAAAAAATTTTTAATAGGTATATTCTGCAGTGGTTATTTTTGTGTTCAAAATGGGTTTTCTTCTAATATATATGTAGTATATATGTACATACTTTTTTTCAGTGTGAGACATTCTTTTTAAAAAAAATCTATATTGAAGTCAATACTTGAGTTAACTTCCTGACTTGAACTTGTTACAATGACTGATGGCGTCAAGCTATCAGCTTTATGTACGTGTGATAATTCTGGCTTGAGATAGATTTTGTTATAATAAGCATTAGAAAGTTTTCCCTTTGCTGCTTGTCCAAATTTTGCGGGGTATAGTATACACTTCTACATGCAGTTCCATTATTAAAGATCTCTGATCGCTGGGTCGAAATGCTTAATATTTTTTTATTTTTTTACATTTCATAGGTAAAGTAGACAAGATTGCAAACACTTTTAGGGCCGCAGTTTCTCTTTCAGTGCTCCCTTTAGAGAGGATGGGGCCAACTTAAATTAAAATTAAAGTTATATATGAGTTATTATGACATAAAATAACCTGAATTTAATTTGAATTTAATTTTAAGTGTGACCTAACCCTCTCTGATAGTACTAAAACAGAAATTAAATTAAATTTAAAGTAAGTGACTTGATGAATACGAACCTTACTATGTTGGGATTAAGAGAAATTAGGTTACAATTTTCCGATAAAAAACAATTTTTACATTCGCGTTAAAAAATAATATTTGAATACGGAATACTAAGGAGTACAAATAAAATTCTTTTCAATACTATAACTATATGAACTATTAATTATGAAATATTTTCACTTACCAAATATTAGTTTAGTCTAATCTTGTCAGAAAATTCACTGTTATCACTGCACTGCACTAATGTAATTACCCACTTTGGAGCAAGTGATAAATAATCCATGTTTGTTTAAATCTTTTTGTAATTGATTACAAGCATTTACAAATTGAAGAGCTTACGGCAGGCAAGATGAAAAAATACTATAAAAACTGCATTATTTGAAGTTGAATATTATTTCTTTCAAGTAACGAGAGTTTCCAGCAATTAATGAAATAATTTTTTACTGTTGCATGGAAACACTTTGGTCTTGGGTACAATAATTGTGCGTTATAATAAAATGTTATCGCAATAATACATTTCGATTTAGCATTTTACTTTGTTCAGGTACAGATTCCATTGTGTGTTTAGCTCTATATAGACAGTATAATATACAATCTTCGTGCTGATGATAAAGTAGTTTGACTAATATCTTATAGGTGAAACCATCGAGCATCTGTCACTAAACAGATGTATTTCTTGCCACAGTGGCAAGTAGTGTTGGGCTAGTTCCACAGTATCTTGAGGTTACAGTTGTCGTTTCCAAACAGATAATTGGCAAACGCTGATGTAAAATTAAGTTGGTCACACCTAGACAGAACTAACGTTGTCTAATATGACGACTGCATCAATAATCGTTAACACCTCACAGACTCAAATTGTGATTGATACGAGAGTGATATCTCGTGAAGATCTTGATCGAATATATAGATTAATAGTAGTAAGGTGTGCGGTGAATATAAAATCACGGCGCAACTCCTTTACAGTATAGATGAAAACTAATAGTAGTAAGGCTTGCAGTGAATATAGAATCACAGAGCAACACCCTTACAGCACAGATGAGCGGGATATTGTAAAGCCGCACACGATGCTATAGGCTGAAAATCCTTTTCTGTAACTTGTAAGTCCGTTTCTTTAAATATTTGTCCTGTAATCCGGCTTCTTAGACTGAAAGCTTGTGAAATTGTTTATTAAAAAAGCTGAAAGGAATATCATCTATTTCGTTCCGGTAAGCTGTAGAGTAAGCTAGAACATATGAGAATATTATTTTATTTTATTTTTCTTTTAAATTTTATTAAATCTTTTTATTATTGGTTGTACATCGTTAAGAAACAAATTGACATAGAGAAAAATCTATCTTTTTTTATTTATCAAATATTCTTCGCCTACCTAGCTAAAGCCATTTTGTACTCAGCAAAGGTATCTCGAAATATATTTTGTCGGAGTTAAAATGTAGCGGTTACAGGGGTGTTTGTAATCCAAAGTGAGTACACTCAACTGGTCATTCAACCAAACCGAACAAAAGCGTCGCCACAACACTTAAAGTTTTTGATATAAATACATTCATATTTATAACAAAAACTACTTAATTGGAGGAAACATTTTATCACTACAAGTATATTCTGTAAGCTGTTATTAGTGGTAGGAAATTATAATCGCTGTTTAAAAGTAACTCTTTCTAGATGTAAGCATTATATAAATACATTATATAATACTTCCCAATTACTTAGTTTTTCAGTGTAGATGTCAGCCCGCTTGTTCTCTATATCAAAATTCACTAGATACCATCCCGCTTCCAGGATGGCAATATCCACCTGGAAGACCGTGACACGGCTATTGAGGCGTTTGTCCAATTCAACATGGCCGTCTAGCGGATACCCGCTCCTGTAATTTCTTCCGATCACAAAGTGTAATTACCATTCAACCTTAGATGGAATTATCATCTTGAAGTTGGGTTTTAACATAGTCACAAGGAAGCAATCGTTGTTCCACTCTGTTGTGACAAGCACGATCGATTCCGTAAATTGAAAGAGGGACTCCTGTGGAACTCCTGTTTTAGAGTAAATCCAACTCTGATAGAGCCTCGGTGTTAGAGCTGCGATTGACTCCTCCTTCCTGATGTATACTTGTAGGGGATATAGGTTGAGGATAATCTTAAGCGAACGATTACTTATCAACGTGAGTGCGCTCCTTACGCTAAAGTGGGACTTTCTTCGATCTTTTCCAATACATTTCGATGAAACGGCGTAATCTATTGCTTTTCACTACACCGCAGAGTCATAGGTTAGGATGGATCGGATGAAGCTTGTGTATATCCAGACCGTCATACGCAGCTTTAGTTCCCACTGTTTCCTATTACGCTACACTATGACACATTGTGAAAGCCCTAAAAGATTTGTTCTTTGTATCTTCTAGGTGTGATTTCAAGCTGAGCTTTTATCTACTATAATTCCTCCAGTCTCCTTTAGTTCCAAACGCGGGACGCCCATAGAAAACAGGTTTATTGTAGGAATATTCTTTTTTTATTGAAAAGGCAGAGCTCTACACTCAAAAAATATTTTTCCTGATTTATTTCCTGTAAAGCTTCCTATAGCCTATAGCTATAACAGAAATTTAAGTCTATAGTAAATATAAGTAGATGAGAATCATAGTAGCGTAAGTAAATAATTTTCAAGACCAAATTCTTACTTTTTAACCATCACCCTCTAAGTACCTTCATGAAGTCAGTCAAAATTTACAGTCACACCTATTAATGTTAGTGTAATCCATACATTTTATGGGCCAAGGTGCGAAACATCAATTTACTCTAAACTATGCAAACTTGACTGACGCCACTCTGATTCTCACCGGCTCATATAATACTATCCTCCCAACCATAAAAATTAATTAAATTCATAACAGGTAAACATTTGCTGAGAAAACAGAAATATAACTTTTGAAAATATATTAAACTTTTCTATATGAAGCTTAGCATTATTAATTTTATATGAAATATTTAATATCCGCTAGAGATAGAATATTTTTAGTGTGAACATGTAAAACAAATCATGAAAATCTTAACTATGGTTCCTGAGCATTTTAAAATCTATTTTATGGCAGCTATGCATGTATTATATCTCTCAGAGATATAACGTAACTGCATTCAATACAAGAAGTATTTAGCTACCCGGTTACATTTAAAATAATCCCTGATTTCTGAAGAATAAGCAAATAGTTGTTGCCCAATTTGACAGATATAGAGTGGAATTATGTAAATGTGTGTAAATAAATATTTGGTCGTAATCAGAAAAGTTTTTTTAAGTGTTATTATCTTAACAGCTAAATAAGATCTTTCAGAGAATGGCGCAAGATGATGTTTTTAATTGTGCTCAATATACATTTATTAGCCCTGTGAGCTTTTAAACGAATGGTAAACACAAAAAAAAAAAACTATTATATATTATATGAGATAAAGAAATTGTTTTATCATTACGATAGCTAAATTTAACTGTATTTGAGGTAAGATTTACGTATACCTGCTATGCCCCCAGCAGGTATATTTTTTATTCTGTAACTACTAACATTTGTAAATGTTAAGAAATAAAATAGCTCCACTAAATATATTATATCAGTTGGACTTATTTATCTAAATTTGTATATCTTCGTCCTTTTGTATCTGTCTGCGATATTATATATTTTTATTATATCTTCAGTAGATTGATGGTTCATAGTCTGCAGTTCATTCCATAACTAGATGGTTCTCATTTAACACTAATCCGCAGAGTTCTGCCTCGAAACTACCTGTTACTTAAAATCAGCAGGTCGTCATTATAGCATACCACTTTATATCCTATTCGGGTAAGCATTAGCAACGGGTCATCTGTAATGAGTGGCCATAGCAAATGTGATAAAATGCCACCTTGAATAATACCTCTATGAACTTTTTTCATTCAAATGTTTGAAATAATGCGATGAAAATTACTGGAACTTTGGTCGAAAGACTTAAAGGTGAAGTTAGGGATATGCTCTTTACCAAAAACCTAAGCGAAAACTGTTCTAATTGACTAGCTTAGACAAGCTTTGTTGGGGGAAGCATAAAATTCCGATATATTCCACAGGGACCTTAAATAACGAAAAATCTGGAATAAATATGGAGTACCTAACTTATGACTGCTTGAATGACCAAATTAGAACCTTTATCAGAATTTTTATTTATTTTAATCTTGCGCCATACGGGGATCGAACTCACAATTTTTAAAATAGATCATAGATGGAATAGAAGAATTCTTGAGAAGTTTTTTTTATTTTTAACGTTTCTAAATTAAATTATAAATACAAGGAAAAAACAACCGCCTCGTCCGGTTTTTGAATCGGGGACCTTCGACTTTCCGCGCGAGTGCTCTTACCACTGAGCTAAGAATAAATAAAATGGCAAAAATTCGACAATTTATTTGTACGCTCTAATTTTAGTGTGCCAGCTAATACCGGTGACAGACTTGCGGTTGCAATATTGCAGTTTGCAATAAACAACAACTGAATACAGTCGGTGTACATTCAGTATGTAGAACATTGGAGCTCTATACTGTAATTGCGAAAAAATTCGCGGTATAGAGAGTTTATTGCAATCTGACCCTAGTTATAAACCATAATCATTTAATACACAAACCTTTTAGAACTCAATTTTATCCTGCAATATTGGCTACAAATTTTTCTGACTTAATTGACTTACTTAATTTGGTGTCCATTTTACTTTTATTTTCCATATAGGCAAGTAATTTCACAATATTTGCTCGCAGTTTGTACGTGCTCAGAACTTCCTTAAGTCAAATGACAAATTATATGACAAATCAAATGTAAGTTCTCCAATTAATTCTCAGTATCATAAAACGCAAATGTGTCTCTCAAATTCTATTAGTGCAATATGAAATAATTACAATATCAATATATCAATTTGAAACAGTTAGCCTGTTCCCGGAATAAAAGGAACTATGACTTAGTAGTCGAGATAAATTAAGAAATACAAGACGCAAATCACTGAATGTCTTAGTTCAGTGGTAAGTGCATTAGCCGGGAAGGCAGAAGGTTCAGGCTTTAAAAACCAGACGAGGTGGTTGTTTTTACCTCTTGTAGAATTTAATTTAGAATCGATGATTAAAATTTGAATGAGTTAAATAAAAAGTCTCGGAAGTAAGAGGGCAGCCAGGAATTTGACAATTTTAAAAAAGTTGGAAATGGAAAATCATCGTCGGTTTTTGTAAGCAGGAGCAACAACATTCACTGAAAACAGAATGAACCTTTTTAATATTTGAAGGTAAATTTGTACGCCCACTTTAAGGGCCAAACTTATGCAGCATTCGCGGTATTTAATTACAAATACTGATGAAAATATTATATTATCACTTCAATGACCTGGGTCAGAGCTACTGAAAACGAATCTGATTGAAAATCAACGTGCTTCAATTTCATCGGCATAGGCAAAAGAATTACGAAATGGAAAAGATACACGCGCAAGACTATCGTAAACAGATGCTACATATTTGGAAGCATCTCATGCATAGGTAATTGTCACAAGTGCAGACTGATGTAGAAATATTGGCATATCTTTCGTACTTCATCGTATCAGTGGATTTTCAAAATGCCAGCACCTACAGGCGGCCAGTGGAAATCTAATCCTTCATTTTAAACATATGCTGAGAAACAGAAAACTGGTCGGGATCAGATATAATATCAGATAGTAAGTAGTCGCTTCAGTTATTCTATTAAATAGTCAGAAAACGTGTAGAAACCAAATTGATATTGTAGAAGTTGATTGGTGGAATCGGCATATGCGATGTTATTGCTTTGGTTCTTCATAACACCACCAAATATCTACTTAGACTTCAGTTGGAGCGTTAGCATAGGGTTTTTAAGAAATAACTGTTGATGTCTTCCTTATGGAATTAATGTTCGCACAAGACATAATGGATGAGTGCATTTTTGTGATTGACAGCAATCAAATTATGTGGATGTTGAAGAATGGATTGTTACACAATGTTGTAACTCAAGTGCCCAAGCTATATGATGAGCAGATTCAGAATCTTACTTTAAACCAAAACTTATTCCTATCCCTTATTAAAAGCCAAACTGCGATAGACGAAGCAACCGCAAATATTTTAACAAAACTAAAGCCGAAATTGAAAAAGAATTCCTGGTTATGCATAAAAATTGATATCAATACAGATATCCACATCATTGGTGGAAAACAGAGCATTGGATAACAAAATATTCATTGAACTTGAATGCCTAATCTCGCTAGTCTTTTTAATGGCATTCAGATACCAAAATACCCAGTCAGAAATAATAGATATTCTGACAGATTCACGACACGGAAAATTTCATCCTACACTTATATCACCTAAACGAGTAGAGGATGATGCTTCCTATAAACTCTAGAGACAATATCCTATCGCAAATTTACAAATTAAGTAAAATTTTGTCAAATATTTTCAATAATATGATAATTATTGAGCTCCGAATTCCACTTCCATTCAAGGAATCATACCAAATATTCAAAGCAATACCGTTACTCCTTAATGGATCGTTCGTGTATATTAATTCGCCAAAGGAATATATCCTGATAGACTACAATCGTGAACACTATATTGAATTAGCACTTCAGGATATTTCTAATTGCGCAACATTGTATCAAATAAATTTTTATTGCAAAAATTTCAGCCCATATCCTGAACAGAAATACAAAAATAAACCATTGTGAGGTAAATTTGATTAAAAAGGAACCAATTACATCGAAATGCAAAATCCAAACATTAGAACAGGGTTACTATTGGACGCAATTATCACAGAAGAACGCTTGGCTTTTCTGCATAAAAGATTCCCTCCATACAGATATTATTTGCGAAAATTCTATTAGCTCAAATGTCCAGCAAGGAACAGGAACAATGCATATCTATCCCGGTTGCTATGTACGAAGCAAAGAATTCATCTTGCACGAACATAGCGCAGATGAAATCAAATTCCTTATATGTTAAAAACAACATGGATCTAGAGAAACTCCTAGAATCCATTCATAAAATACAAATCTAAAGTCTGTAAATCTAGAAATACAATCACCGAAGATGAATTGGAAGACATGCCTAAGCCTACACCACGAAAGATAAGTTTTAAAATAACTCCGGTGCCCAAAAGGAGTACACCAGAGAACATATAAAACATAGACAATAATAAACGAATCAGTTACCAAACAAAGTGACAAATCAAACTGTAAAACGGACACAGTAACCTCTCCTTCCTAGTTTTTATAGTCCCCAAAAATCCTAACAAAAATTTTGTAAACAATTTAGGAGAAAAGTAATTTCTCACATTCTTTTGCTAAATATATAGAAAAATAAATAACTAATAATAAAAAATAAATAAAGATCTATAAATGTAAATAAAATAAGGTAAATAGAGGTTATAAAATTATAAAAATAGTGTTTAATTAAAAAATTAGAGAAAGAAGTTTTATTTGAAAATTATAAAAGGAAGTTATAATAAAAAATTATAAAAAGGACAAATCCCTACGCCCGCTATCTCCCCACAGGAGCACGGAGTGCGCGATATACAACAACATTAAAGTAATATACAAATTCTTATAAGGTTGGAAGGGGCAGCGGCAGGTGCAGATCTTGTAAGTAAGGTATTTAATTTAACAAAAACGCGCTGACTCAGAAGTAGCTGATTTAGTTGACATTCTGTGATAGTGAGCTAGTAAATTATGTCGCTTCCTATCTTTCTTTCTCTCTCCACTTACAGATCGCAGCCGTTATTAAATTTACATCAGCATGATCTATGTACTAACAAAGTTTGAAGTAATCCAACTTTTTCTACCAGCAAGTGCTTGTGAGATGGTTGATCAGCTTAGTTTTTACAATATACTCTTTTCATTCTGATGTCACTATGGCTAATTGATCAGAATAAGTGTCAACTGGCCTTATAGGATTACCGGCTTCATGGATTAGAGGTCTGATACTGACTAGATGGGTGAGATAGTTAGATAAATGGGATACCTGCGAAGGGATTGATATCTGGGATGAATGAACAGATAATATTGTTAGGTGGATTAGATGGTATAGATTAAACGCACTAGATGATATGGATGGATCCATAAAATTATTCGAGAGGAAGAAACAATGGATAGCGTAGATAGATGGGATGGAAACATCTTCGGTTCAGATGGTTCACTGATATGAATGAATGAAATGAAGGACTAGACTAGATCAATAGGGGGATTACTAAAAGGCTGAAGTGGCTGGATGGGGTGGATGGCTGAGGGGAATGAATGGAGGAAATGATGAATGGATAGGATGGTCGCGAAAGAGGAAGCAGTAGAAGCCAATGGTAGTCGGGGCGCGTCAACCACAAGTATTTATTGCAACTTTCAAAAACTAAAAAAATAGAAGCAAGCCGATCCTCAGATTCAAAACGGCATGTAAACGTACTAATTTATCCATTGATCCTACCAAATTAATTGGATTGACTTTGCTGGTGCTTTTTTAAATAAATGATCGGTTTGAAATTTGATTGATAAAATAAAATCTTTTAGTCACGATAACTTGAGAAAGCGTTGACCCAATAAACTAAAATTAGTTTTTCATAAGGTTGTCATAAAAAATTACGTTTCTCACTATACATTTGAACACTGCTTAAGAGGCGTGAGATAGATGACTGAAGTTTTGTACACGTTTTCGTAATAACTGTAGATGTCGGTTCGAAGATAGACGAAATCGGGCAGCTTATTCATAGATTTTCCATACCAAAATTGTTAGAATTACAAATTTTTCACGTATATTGGGAAAACAGTAAGCTAATTTGCATAATTTCAAAACAGAGGTATGTCTATATTCATCGGGTTTTATCTAGTGTACCGCCAATAGAGCAATTATCGCTTCATTTTTAGTTGACAACAGCAAAAATTTACCAAACTTCGTTTTAATTTAATATAAGCATTAATTTTTCGAGAACTTCTAAGAGTTTGCATATTTTTAGGACACCAAAGATTTTCAAGCACTAAAACCAACAACTAATCTTGCCTTCATGAATCGAAATTATTTTTATTACTATTGTGTTTTAACTATTGGCGCATATATGGTAATTGTGGTCGGGCGCATATATGCACGCAGAGACTTGACGAACTTAACCGCTTATAGAGTTATAAGAATGTAACGAAATTGGCTCAAATATGGTAAAATAGGTAGTATGCTGTTTCTGGAAATACCAAGTCCGTGCGGTTTTATTGGCCGTCAACAGGTGGCGTCCAATGGGAACGTCAACTCTTTTACATGTTAATTTTTAAAAAAGCTCAATTTGCTATCGTTCCAAGACAGAAACCATCAAGCAAATTTTTTTTCACCTATCTTTTTTTCCCCAACATCATAGATACAAATAAAAAGCCCGCATTGTTCTACTCCCCCTCAGGCAAACTGAAAAAAAAGATTAGTTGTTTTACGCCAATGAATTTGTTTCACCAACAAATAATATCAGTTGATTTTCAGCTTACGAATCATATTCGTTAAGAGAACTTATTGGCATTAGGTGATTTAGCTAATCTTATTTAGTCATAACATTTGTGAATTCAACTATTTGTTTAGTTAGCTTTGCTAATCTTTCGAAATTGCGTATCCCGAGAATCTTTTGTTTTTTCAACTAAACATTTTGTTGAATTAACTAATTTTTATATAATCAATTTCGAAAAAATAGAATTATTAGCTAAAACAGTACTTGTTTAGTCCAGTCTTTAGAAGCACTTATTAGAACAATCGACTAATTAATATTGCTCTTTCAACAAATTCAATTCTCCAAATTAACTTATTGATTGGTTGATTTTGCATACCGCATTATTTAAAATAACTGAAAAATTAGTTTGTTAAAATATGTAATGAAATTGGAAATTTCAACTAATTTCTTAGTTGATCATAATAATAAAATGCGATGAATTTAATTATTTTTATATAATTTTATTATCTGCCCGCAGTAGGCTAACATTATGTTTAATAAATAGGAAAAATAGGGTTTTGTATGGACAAGAACTCTAATATGAGAGTTTCTGCCTACTGTAGACGCTGAAGAATATATTAAGCAAACCCCATATACAGGGTGTTTCCCCTTAGGAGGTCCATAGAGTGGGAGGTGATAGTACTCACCTAGCCGAACCAAAAATTGTATGGCAGGGGGGGGGGCAATATCAATCAACCGTTTAGGAGTTACAGGGTGATTCATAAAACAAGCTAGGTTTTCACAAAACACCCTGTATCTTAAAAACTACAGGGCGTATGGTCACAGTTAAGGGCTTACTGTATGCAGAACTTCTTGGCCTTTCCAACGACAGCCCCGTACCCCTCTCCCCTCAGAAGTTATGAAGGTCTAAACTAAAAATTTCGGATTTTCTTTCCTTTTTTTTTACTTTCACCTCTATTATTTTTGCAAAAAGGTCGTTAACATACCTTTTTTTTATAAAAACTGTAAGCTGTTGACTCTCCTCTTTAAGTTGACCTACGGGGCTGGTTGAGCTGTCGTAGGAAAGGCCATGAAGTTCTGCATAAAGTGAGCCCTTAACTGTGACCCCTGTACGCCCTGTAGTTTTTAAGATACAGGTTGTTTTGTGAAAACATAGCTTTTTTTATGAATCACCCTGTAACTCCTAAACGGTTGATATTGCCCCCCCCCCCTGCCTTACAATTTTTGGTTCGTCTAGGTGAGTACTATCACCTCCCGCTCTATGGACCTCCTAAGGGGAAACATCCTGTATACACCCAGTATAAGTTCTAAGTGTGAATTATATAAAGGAAAGATTTCTGATTTGTTGATTCATCGAATGTATAGTCGAAATTATGAAATGGGTTTTAACATGTCCAAACGAAATTCAAAGCAAACGTTCAGATTTTTCGATTCAAAAATGTACCTATTGGTTTAATTTAATGGTTTTGCGCATAAGTTTCTAGAACGATGAAGCGACAGTAAAAATGGTTATGATTCATTTTGCAGATAATTTCTCAGTAAAAAATAAAATATTGTAAATTTTGTGTGACAACACCACGGGTTTCAAGATTTCTTCCATTTATGAAATTATATCTATTATGTTTTCGAAAATACCATCCATAGACGAACGGATAGAGGGACAAATGAACAGATATGTAAAAATAAAAATAACAATTATACGTGGGTGTCCAACCCGTTTTTCCTTTATCAGTAATATGGGTTACCAGCGAAATAATGAGCTCAGTATGACCTATTAGATTTCATCTGGTGTATAAAAATAAATATTAATAATGCAGTGATTTACAATTTAAAGTTATGCGAATTATTCATATCAACTAACGTAATTCGTTAATTTAGAAAATTGTGAGGTTACATCATATTAAACAAATCTATCAACTTATTTGTTGAATTTATTAATTGCATACATAACCTAATATAACCAATCATATTCTTAAAAATAAACAAACAGTTTCGTTGATTCTGCGTAAAAATTGATAATTTTATATGTTGATTTTGCTAATATGTCTTCTGAAATATGATTAGTTAATTTACCATCGAATATTTGTTAATTGAACTAATTGAATTCGAAGCTACAACTAAAGTATTTTCCAAGACAACTAAGGGCAAATCAACTAATTCCAATTAGAAATTACAACTAATTAGCACTTACAATTTTATTAATCACTTAATTGTTTTTCCAATTCAATTTACAGGAATTACTAATGTACAATCAACTAATCGTGATTCGTCGTTTTAACTAATAATGTTTTTTCAGTGCATGCAAAGTTATATGTGTAGAAATGCACAAAAAATTGGCCGTCCACAGAGACATGTTATTTCTAATTTTGCTCCGGTCATACAAAGTGTTTCTGCATTGCGCTATTCTGTACCGAAAGGATTAAACATATTTTCTGATGATCACCAACTAAAATTCTGACAAATATACAGTAATATTCGTTGAAATAAATTTTTTTTTTTAAGTTTTGGAATAAAAGTAGTACTTATAATTTTTTGAAGTTGAATTATATTTATATATTTTTTTCAATTTGCTTAATTAATTAAATATTTTTAATTAATTCATTGATACTCCCCTCCCGCCCTTGAATCCACGAACGACCCTGGAAAATGAAATGCTATTGGATGTGAAAATGTTGCACTTTCTGCTTTGTAAGTATGTAAAGGAAAATAGCTTTGAATACAAAATAAGATAACATGCACCTTGTTTGATTAACTTTATATTGAGATCAATCCAATATTACTCAGTTGGATTCGCATTACAGGACTCAGACTCTACAGATATCAAAATTATATAGAATGCATGGATTCAGTCGTAAGAACTTATATCGATAAAGTTTAGTAAAGATGGAAGAGTTTGTCTGATCTTCTACTTCTGATAGTATTTAGAATATTTTTATTACGCGAGCAAAGCATATGCAGTTTTCCGTTCGTTCAAACATTGATAGGCGCCTAGATATAGTAATAAGCTGCTTGAATGCTCGAATTCATAATGCTGTAAACGCATCCACAAAAGTTATTTTGACGTTTGCCTTCAAGCGTAGTAAGGCTTATTCTTACACAGGATACACAATTTATTTACAGAAGGATTCAGCATTATTTGCAGTATCATCGTCATCAAAAATCTAAAAATAAACAAGTTTCATCTATAAAAATGGTAAATCTCAGTATCGAGAAAGTGCGCCTTACTCCTGTAGCTATCCACATTAAGGCCAACTCATTTGTAGGATCATATAATCATAGTCAGTACTCTGATTTCTTTTCTTCAAATATTTGTTATTGCTATTATCCAGAACGAATAAAGACCATTATAACTAGAAAAAAAAAAATTCTTCGCTTTTATAACAAATTCAATTTTCCACTTCAATCAAGAACTTGAAGTGAAGCCAACTAAACGAGAGGATAAATTTCATGTCACATTCAGTTCCACTCTGATTTTAAATCGGTCGCAACTTGAAAAAAAAAAAAAATGTGTGGACAGTCTAGAAAAAATACATAAAGCTACAAATGAACTAAGTTACAATAAACAGGAGCTGGTCGAGAGAATTCCTTCAAATTCAATCAGTTGAGAGGTTGTTGGACTTAAAGGTCAACATCACATATTGGACGGTAGGTATGCGGAAAGTTATGAAGACAATTTTAAAAAAGAGGAAAACGTTAAAAACAAAAAGAAGAAATCCATCCTCGTTTTCAAATGAACAAACAATGGGGACGGAACATGAACAATCAGCTCCTTCATCAGGATTTACCTCAACCCCCAATGTTCATCCAGGGAATAAATTTTTTTTTTCATTTTTCTTGTCCACCTGCAGCCATTGCCTTGATTGAATTGTAAACTATGGGGACCACAGGATGGAGTCAAATATACGTTCTTCTTCTTTGAACGATATCGACAATGCTATTGCATTTTTTTCTTTTTTTTTTTCCAGAACGAGAATGACAATGCGCCATCATGAGTAATTATCTTAAGGCAAGCTACTGCAGAAAGTGCCCTACTCTACATCTTTATATACCTGCATACATATTTACGTAACAACTAACATTATACCCGCTACTGTTCAGGGTGCCACGAAGACAATGCAACTATTGTGGCAAAATTTGTGTGCCAAGAAAATACTTGCAAGGGAACCAGACCTGCCCTTATCGCATTCCATAAATTATGGAAGTTGGCTGACAGATGGCACCAGAGTAGTAATTAAATATTTCCGGTTTCGTTTCACATGCCCTCTCGTCTACGTGCTAAGAAAATTGTAAAGAGCTTGTGGACAAACTTTTTATCTTAGAGTTCTCTCCTGGGTAATAAAAAAAAAATCGAAGAAAATTAAACAACTTCATATTTTTGGCTAGTCAATTAAAGCGTTCAAACTTTTTAGCTGTTGGAATTTCCAATGTTAAATGAAATTTCTTCTTACTACTCCCCAGGCTTTAACTTTGAATTTTCTCAATTAGCAGGACAAATTGCGATAAGGTCGATTTGTTCCAAGCCGAATTTGTTTTTCATAGAAGTGCTGCAACAAAAGCGTATCCTGAAAAATCAAATTTCTATCTTAACGATATTAAAAAAAAAGCTCTCGATAACTTTTCTTTCATCATTCACTAAAAGGAATAAGGTGAAATATATTTAATTTTTAATGGATATAATTTAATCAATATTTAACGAATATTGTTTATTGTTGTGTTACTTATTGTTTTCATATTAAATTCTAAAAAATTTTGCGGAGAAGATTTAATTTATAAATTTAATGTTGCCACAACTTAGTAGGGGAAGGTGGCCTAAAATGACACATCACTTTTATTTTCAGTCATATTTACCTAGAGTTTCTAGCAAAAGCAGATTTGGAAATGTATTTAGAAATCGGGACAACCAACCTTTCAAGATATTATCAGCAAAAAGTTGTAAATTCTCGTATCTGATTGAATATAAAATTAATTGCAGCAAAGTTCGCAAGCGTAGGTTGTTGGGTTTCTGGGTAACCCAGCACAATCACAATGCGCCCATTTTGAGCAATGCATACACTTCACCCACGGCTCGTTTCTTCGAGAATTTGAAAAAATCTCGTTGTAGTAAAGGCAAGGACAATCTTCTTCGTCACTTCCACCTGAGAAGTCATTGTCAGCTGGTCCGCTTTGTGCATCCAAATTTATTTTTTATTTAGCTCTTTTGGCTGCACGCCGTTTTTCGATTAATTGTTTGGCTGATTGCTTTGTTTGAAGTTCCTTGGGAAAGGAAGAGCTTATCAATATCTGTGATCCACAATATTTTCGTTTTCTGGAAGTGGTAATATATCAGCTGGTTTGAAATTAGTACTAATACTAACAAAGTCTGAGAAGATCCTGGAATATGTGACTTTTGAGGGGCTTTGGTATTCGTAAGCCATTTTTCATTTCCTGAAATTACTTCATAGTTCTCTGCATTGTCTCCATTTGTAACATTAGTCACCTCAGCTGGTTGAAACATGTAGTCAGGAAACACATGCGGATTGAAAAGGTAAATTCGAGTCGTTGCATACCCGCTGGAAGCAATTTCGTACGTGGCAGCCTTTCCATATGCTGCTGCTAGTAGCTTTGATATTTGGTATTGGTTGATAAATCATCCTGGGTTATATTTTTAGCCATTTAGTCAATTCAAAATTATAATATGTTTTCAGGGGTCCAAAAAATGTCACATCTAGCGGTTGCATTCTATGTGTGCAGTGCGGTGGGAAAGATAACATAATTATCCCATTTTCTTTGGCATAAGTGAGAACATCAATGTTTTTATGGCTGCAATGGCCATCTTAAAGAAGCAAAACTCTTCTTTCAGGAGTGGGAGAAGTCCATTTTTAGAAATGTTATATCCACGTTAAAAATAACTTTCCAGTCATCCTGCCTTTTGGTTGAACTAACGCTAAAGTTCCTGTAGGGGCGCCATCTAAGAGCTCATGCTTCCAATTTTTCCTCGCATAAATTTGTGCCGGAGGAATGAAACTTCCAGCGGAACTCATACAACACACTAGAGTTACGTGCTGACCTCTTTCAGCACTTGTAAGCGCTCCAACTTGCTTTTCTCCTTTAGTTGCAAAAATTTTCTGGGGTTTTTCAACCGTATTTAGTGCTGACTCATCTGCGTTCCATATTCGGTTAAAGGGAATTTCGTTTTGATGTGTAGTGTGTTCCAATTGCTCAAAGAACTTTTGAACCTGCGGCCGATTGAAGGTCATCGCTCGCGCAGCTGATGTAGGCTCAGGTTTTCTAGGTGAGATATCTATGTTTCGTGCCCTGAATCCTCGCAGCCAAGTATTTCCAGCTTTCTGGTTCTTGGAATCGAAACGATGTGATATTCCGTTTTTTACAGCTAATTGATAAGCCAGAGTCTTTAGTTCATCACAAGTTATTCCAAAAAGCCATGACTCTAGAAGTTTGATATGCTCCACTAGCTCTGCTTCCATATCCGATGTAAATGTGGTCTTAAACCGACCCACTCCCTTCTTACAGTCTGTTGCGTTTATATTTTTATGCAGAAATCTTCTTCTTAATGTTGCCTGTGGTACGTTAAAGGTTCTCGATGCTTTTAACCATCCCATTTCGCTATTTCTAACAGCAGTAATTGCTTTCGCCATGTGTTCTTTCTTCCACTATTGCCTGTTGGTTTTTCGTTTGTAAACGTCAACCACTGAAAACATAAATCAAAACCTATGTCAATTTGCCCTTGACCGATGTACATATGTCATTTTACCCACACGGGCAAGAACAACTTTAAAAATGTGTATTGTTAAAAGAACAAATGCTACAGCTGCTAATATTAGTGCAACGCATTGTCCACAAAATTCTACGAACTCCAAAAATATTATATTAACCACTAAAACTATTACACAAGCGAGAAATATCAAATAAATACTGAGAGATAAAAACTTTAGCACTTACTTTTGTCACTTTCAACTATAATTCAATGTGCACACTGTTCACAGCACAACTATTCTTGTCGGAAGCCCGAAATCAACTAAGGAACCAGAAATTGAGGCCTCGGTTTGCATAAAAAACGTAGGGCGCAAGATAAGCTTCATATGTCATTTTACCCTAATATGACATTTTAGGCCACCTTCCCCTATAGTTGTAAAGATATTGTGCTTGTGAAATCAGCGATGACAGTTCACATTATTAAGGGAAGTTGGTCGCCACCTACGAACTATTTAAAAAGTAAGCATTCATATATACATACAATGCCGTTATTAAAATGTCGGTTGTATTATTATATATTATATTCTTGTTTATCCCGTTTGCGTATACTTTTTTAATTCGAGGAGTTGTACTTCGACGCAGTTCGATTTTTGGCTCAAATTTTAACTTACTTAGCTTTGTGTAAGTCTGCGCATTATAAAAACATTTAATCTAAGCTAGTTTATTTTTTTTTTGCAGTTTTTGATGTTCTAATTTGTAAAGTAATTAAAAGAAGAAAAAGAATCAGATAAAATAAAAAATGATTAAAAAAAGAACCACATATTCATATGTTTATTTGATAAACGAACAACGATTTCAACGAAACGAGCAAAATTACTGGCGCGTCTACTGCTATCATTGAAAATTGAGCGAGAAATTATACGAATGAACAGTTCTCCTTCAGAAGACTTCACAATTAGTAATCGTAGAATGTGATTATCGTAGAAAGGTGCCAAGTTATTCTATAAGTTACACAGTTTCGAAATATTCTGTTCTTATCAAAATCACGGTTTTTATAAAAATTCGGCTTTTCATAATCCGCTTTTATAAACTCCAGTATTTAGTGGATATAGAATTCTATAGGAAATATAACAATATCCTATTTTTCAGTATCTTGTACTAAAACAATCCTATTTTTCTTTACGTACGGCTTTTTAAAATCTCGTTTTATAATATCCAGATCCACTTAAAAAACCCAATTTTTAAAAGTTATAGACATATTAAAAAAAAAACGGGATATCGTATCCATTTCTACCTCAGATTGCTTCCATTTAATATGTGCATTTTTCACGAACTTTTTAAAAAAAAATAAAAGGGATACTGGATTGAAAAAAAAAAAAACAAAAAGTGCAAGTAGAACATAAAAAAACGGGATATCGTACGTAACCCACTAATTATTTTTTTTAGAGAGCGTAAGAATATCTTGTTTTATTAAGGTCCCTCTGGGTGCTATGAAACGGTGCGTATCCTATTAAAACTATTCTCCAAAATTCTACGGTATTTTTAATAAACTCTTTTTTTCAGAAAAACAAAAATTCATATAACTTCCATAAAAAAATTCCAAAAGCCCGGAAAACTTAAAGATATTTCCCACAATGTGTTAAATTTTCAACTCATTTCCGCAACACCCCCTCCCCCAACCCCGCAAATCTTGCAAACAGAATTACGAAAGTTCTGAAATTCGGTTGCATACATTCAAATTGTTGTTGGTCATAATCAGATAAGCTTGCAACTTCCCACGAGGTCCGTAAACTAAAAAACAAAAATGAGCAAAATTGATCAACAATTATTATTTTGCAATTTCTACAGTCGTTCAAATATTACAAAAGCTTTTTACAGCTTTTATGTTACATAGTCCTTCGTATGTCCTACCCCTTCAGAATATAAGTTTGTAGCCCTCCACTAGAGCAAAATTGTTGCAAATTCGTTCACGATGTCAAATTTGCAACCGGCTACACAACTTAATAAAAATATTGGAAACCTTTACCTTTTTTTATAGGTTTCAAATTAAGGTAAGTATAAATGAATAACTAATGCAAATGTTCTGAAATGAAAATGTTTGATTCATTTTGTAAGTAATAGAAATGAAAATTTGTAGGTGATTTTAAATGCTTTTATTTCATTGTTTCATTACTGATGTGGGAGCTTTATTTCTGGCTGCCAAAATGACCATGGTTGTCGGAAATATTCAATTCTGGAATTATCAGGGTATAATTTGTCTTTAAATATCAATTCTTGATAAGGGAAATCAGGTACTAGGAATTCTCCTTCGGATATTGCGCCATTGCTCGGCAGTCGAAGTACTTGTCTAAGGTGACCGAAATCTATTGCTTTGAAAATAAACTGTCCCATTACGTTTTCCAACTCTAATTCCTCATTATCTTTGCCTGATAGGGTCTAATAAATTTTACTATCATAACTGTGAGGAGAAAAGCAAATCTCAGAGCACTTCATGCTACCTTTCTTGATTGCCACATAGATTTCTGCAA
Source organism: Dioctria rufipes (assembly GCA_963924295.1). Lineage (NCBI taxonomy): Eukaryota > Metazoa > Arthropoda > Insecta > Diptera > Asilidae > Dioctria > Dioctria rufipes. The sequence goes on along the minus strand of OZ002744.1, from coordinate 65,331,591 downwards.
CCTTTTTCGCATTTTCGTATAACGAATTTTAGCAATTCATTGTCCGGGGCATTTCATTTAATAATTAAATTTAATTCCAATTAACCTAAACTTTGGGTAGCTTTCTTCCTTTAACATTGGTTTGCAATTATAAAGTCTCCTGTGAAAATTGGGGAGTTTCCAGAGTACATGTTAGGTTTACCTATACCCACTTTAATTCGAAAAAAAGAGAAAATGGTTCGGGTAACATAAAAGTTTAATAATTTACCACATTAATACTTTGATAAGTGTTATTTTCCATTAAATAGATGTGTTATGTCCCTTTGTGTTGTTACATATGTATGTGCTCCGTCTAGGAACAAAAACCTATAAATTAAAGACTTCAAAATAAAACTCACACTTAATACTTTCCTCCCACGAAGGCAATAAACATGAACAATCCTTCGATGCTACCGGAAACATAATCTAAAATAAAACAAAAGCAAGTATTAATTAAAACATAAATAAATAGTAAAATCTCAGATCATATCAGACCGTAACCAAGAAACAAACTTATGCATTCAAAATATCCGAATCCAGCGCAGCATCGGATCATTCAATTACTAACCTAGAAAAGAAAGAAAACACAAATACCAATAAATAAATTGATATTCAATATACAGGGTGTCCCGTAAGTCGTCGTCAAGCCGGAACCGGGTGATATACCAAATCGTAACAGTTACCAGAAGAATATAAAAAAAAATCTAAGTCATGTATTTTTCAAATTATAGGCATTTGTTTTGTTTTCGAGAAAATGTACACCCTGTGATGGTTTATTAGCTCTTGTTGCTACAAATCTTTACTTTTTTTCAATTTTATTTTTCTTATGTAATCCCGAATGGAAGAAAATGTCACATTTTGCCGAACCAACAATATAAAATTAATATTTCACCCAACTTTAACTGACTGTACTGAAAACAAAATGTACTACGCCAGTTTGGCAAGTAACTTTAAAAGTTGACACATTTAATAAGGATTCTAAAATGGTACAACACTCGCTACATTATTTCTTAGATTACGGAAAAAATATTTTTTTCTTCAAGAAACTCAGTTTCGAAAAATTTCTTTTCACCTACTTAAATTGATTCTAGTGTACCCAAAGCTTGCCTTAAGGGCGTAACTTTAAGATTCTAGCTTGAGTGAGACGGAGAGTCATTCCATGAAGTGTGAGTGAGACAGATAGTGACTTATAGTGCTTATGTAAGCTGTTGCTTTAAACTCTAAGCCAAGCTCACCGAATATTACAAAACCATGAGCTACACCCATACCATGTACAGCGAGTACAAACCCTGCTACCTCGGGACTATCAACCTCGCGTTGCGTTTTGCCAAATGATACTACAAAGCCAACGGGAAGATCCGCGATTCTTCGAGAAAATCTTGTGGTCGGATGAATCGACATTTAAAAAAGACGGCTAAATGAACCTACACAACTTATACGAGTGGCACGTAGAGAATCCGAATTTTATGAGACAAAATAGATCTCAATATCGTTTTAAAATAAACATGTGGACCGGAATTTTAAACGGAAAAGTCATAGGAGCTTTTGAGTTGCCAGAGGTCTTTAATGCTGAAGTTTATTTAGATTTTTTACAAAACCGTTTACCTAATTAACTGGAGGACATGCCACTAAGTATTTACAGGGAAATCTGGTATCAGCAAGACGGCTGACCAGCGTACTATGCCCTTTCAGTTAGAGAATATCTCAATGAAGAATATCCGGACAGATGGATAGGGTGGTCTGGTACGATCTCGTGGCCAGCCCGTTCACCTGATCTAAATTCACTAGATTTCCTTTACTGGGGAGCAGCGAAAGAGAAAGTTTATAAGAAGTCAATTGAAAATTTAGCTGAGCTTCGGCAAAGAATTGCGGAAGCAGTTGAATTTGTCAACAACGGAAGAATTGCCCGTCTGATAACACGATCTTTTTTAAAAAGATGTTGAGCTTGTATTGCAGCTGAAGGAAGGCAGTTTGAACATCTTTCGTAAATAATAAATCATAGCATCCCAATAATTGGTGTTTAATTTTAAAATTAAGGAAAATTTGTCTTAAATTTAACAAAAAGATAGCATCTCTAATTTGAAAGCGTCACTATTTGTCTCACTCACACTTCATGGACTGACTCTCCATTTCACTCAAGCTAGAATCTTAAAGTTACGCCCTTAAGGCAATCTTTGGGTACATTAGAATCAATTTTAGTAGGTGAAAAGAAATTTTTCGAAACTGGGTTTCTTGAAGAAAAAATTTTTTTTTCCGTAATCTAAGAAATAATGTAGCGAGTGTTGTACCATTTTAGAATCCTTATTAAATGCGTGAACTTTTAAGTTACTTGCCAGACTGGCGTAGTACATTTTCTTTTCAGTACAGTCAGCTAAATTTCCAAGAATTATTAATTTTTTTATTGTTGGTTCGGCAAAATGTGTCATTTTCTTCCAAGCTGGTGCAGTTGGCTTAGAACTTAAAGCAACAGGTTACATAAGCACTATTCGGGATTACATAAGAAAAATAAAATTGAAAAAAAGTAAAGATTTGTAGCAACAGGAGCTAAAAAACCATCACAAGGTGTACATTTTCTCGAAAACAAAACAAATGCCTATAATTTGACAAATACATGACTTAGATTTTTTTTATATTTTTCTGGTAGCTGTTACGATTTGGTCTATCACCCGGTTCCGGCTTGATGTCGAAACATAATTTTACTTTTTGTTTTTGATGCCCCAATGCAAAATTTCTAATTTCTCTCAAAGCTCAGGCGTTCTCGGGTTATCGTGCACACAGACGAATATGCAAAAATCAAAATAACTTTCAATATTATGCGTGGGTGTCCAATCCATTTTGATCTACCATCATTATTTCTGTGCGTTACGAACGGAATGACGGATGATGATTTCATCTAGGGTATAAAATTATTTTATCTTTTAGCGTATTTTAGATATAACTATGTAATTATCTGAAATGCCCTAAAAGGTAAACAAATAATGTTTTATGCTATTTAAATAAAACCATGGGGCGCGCATGGAAAATATTAGTTACCATGTCATAATTATTCACAACAACCAAAGTTGTTGTTTTAACGATGAAAAGCAAAATAAAAACGCATATTTACTTTTTTGATTTTGAAAGATAATTTAAAAAATATTTAATATAAAATATAGTAAAACGTAATGTAAACGAGGTCTGGAAAAAATGAAGAAAGCGTTTGCTTCTTTCCTTACTCATAAATAAATTTCATTTAAAATATATGTATATATATAAACATTTATATACATACTGTACTGCTTATGTTTTTTTTTCTATTGTGCATACGTTTTTCCTAAAGTTGCTTCACCTGATGGAAGATATATTATGACAAAACAAATTGTTGTGAGCCGCTACATATACATATAAAGAATTGTGTGACGATTATCTTAATGTCAGATTTCATTTTCGCATTAATATTCATTTTACAAGTTCAACAATTTCCAAATACATTCGAAGTAATCACTATTATTGAAAGATTATCGCCTATAACATCAAACATTTCCTGAACTCGACTTTTATGGAAATAAAATTAAGATGTTGTTTTTGGCTAACCCTAAAAGTAGATATGGGACATAAACGAAAGATTACAAATGTTGCTTTCGTATTGAATTTATTATTTGAAGTTTAACGGGATAAAGTAGTTAAACCAAAAAGAGACCAATATAGAAAAGTTATATATACATGTTATTGGCTTAAACGAATTCCTCGAGTACGCAGATTTGGTTGCTCAAACTACCCCGTTTTGTCTAGCTGTATTCGAGTAAATCAAGATTTGCTTGATTATTCCAGCAATAGGCTGGACTACAATTGCAGTAATGAAATTTAAAGATTTTAACGAGACTGAGGTTTAGTTATGAAAAATTGATATTTTTATCCTAAATAGCTTAAGGGTGGTATTGAATGCTCATTTAGTACGTTAGGGAGTATCAAGCCCAACAGATTATCCATGCTTAGTGTTCATAGACAAAGAGTAAAGGAGGCCACTGATTTCATGGACAAGGTATTGAACAATTTTGGTCAACAACCTGACTTTCCTTAAATATTATTATTATTGAATAAAAAAATAATGCAATAATTACTTAATAATTTATTTGTGTGTATTCTTTCTTCCTAGCCAGGAGGGTACAAGTGCACTCTCTTGCACCTTCCCTCCCGATCAATGTTGACTCCGTCGCGTCGTCCCGATTATTTAAAATCACTTTCGAAAAGAAAATATCACTGAAGTTTTTCACTATTACTAACTGTAAATAATTTTTTATAACTAACTATAAATCATTTTTTATTACTAACTGTAAATCATTTTTTATTACTAACTGTAAATTATTTTTAATCATTCTTTTATAAGATAAATCACTAAAAGAACACAATATCCAATCAATATCAATATCCTATTTGATAATATAAGGTGCAAATTTGATATTTATGTACCTTTCCTTATACTTTTATCACAAATAGTATTTATTTTTTCTGAAAAAATCATTCGAATCACGCTGGCAGAATATTATAAAAAATTATAAAATTACTTAATAAAAAGTGATAACGATTTCATAAAAAGATCGTAGCAAAATCTCCGACTTTAAAATTCCGAGAGTTTTGAGATGAGTTTCCAGGACTTTGAAAGTGATTTCCTTTTTATAAAAATATGTCTGAATTTGAAACATTAGGCAATCCTGGAATGTCATGCAGGGGAATTTGTTTTCCTTCTCCACAATTTTGCCGTCAGCATTTTGAACATAAGCATACAAGTTAAATTCACCCAATTCATCTGTTTTAATTAGATATATATGATGTTCCTAAATCCAACTGAATGAGATAAATTATGTTGCGAGAAATTTACCCCGAAGTTTTCTGAGCGCAAATGAAACCTATTGAATAATTATAAAATAATGAATTTAAATGCAAAGGTTTTTTAAGTGGTATGTAAATCCGGAACTTATGATATCAATCCTCTAATATACATATAGGGCCTATATATACTTAGGAAATACAATCTATAAACCTCCCTTAAGGTGCACTAAACTTGCCTCAATTGGGAAAACCAAATCCACATCAACTAACTAGTCAGCCGTACCATGTATCTATGCAGAAATTACCTTAAAGTTCTACACTATCTATGTAAGCATTTCCCTTAATTCTACTCGTATAAGCACCACAGTCAATATATGCCAAGATAATGAATTCTGTATGAATTCCTTAACAACAAGTGCAGCCACAAACATGGACGTTCCATATTCTCTATAGGAATATTTGGCTCCGACTATCATTTCTCTAACGTGCAGTTAAGTCCATCCGGTCAGAATCTATCGACTGTTTGTGGATGGATTTCCTCGGATGCTATCAAAGGGAATTTGGAATGGTGTTTGAGCGATACAGACTCAAATCAGGACATTGTGATGTAACTATGGGAATAAGTAATTAAGTTTAGTATAGGATGACTGTGTTTATACTTTACGAAATTTGTAAATGAATCAACTCCAATTCCTATGTGTAGACAGGAATAGTACTGTCTACTTTACTTTTATTTAGATGTAAATAATCCTAGGCAGGAAAGGAAGTAAAAGCATTCTGTAGTTTTTTTTTCCTTCTTTTTTTTTTTAGTTTGTAGCTCGGTTCCGTCTCTGATGCGAAAAGAGAAATATTTCTGATTTGATTTATGAATTATTCTGAAGTGAACTGATTGCACTTGTATCCTGTATTCCATCTGGTACTATTGCACAAAATAAAAAGGAAGAGGAAATTGTTTTTGAAAAAGTGTAACTGAAGAGGAAGTGGGAGAATCTTGTGCAAAGTCAAAATTACCATGAAATCCGACTCAATAAAGGAAATCCAATTTCTAACTTTTGAAAATTTTATTGATTTAGTTGACTTGTTTTGCCGTCTAGAGGCATGTCCTGTTCTGACATTTCTTTATGATAATTCAATTAAAGTCCAATAGACGTCTAGATATTACATTTTATTAACAGAGAATTTCCACTTAACGTTGTTTCTGAAATGGTCGGTTATTGGTAGTGGATACATCTATTTCGGGGTTCTTTAAAATTTAATTTAAAATATATAAATTATGTACAGATATACACGCAAACACATGCACAAATTCGCCGATACTCTAGATACTATAGAAATAAATGCAACACTCGGTACTATTCGTATTAAATTCCCAAGTAGAATTATACATTCTCAGAGAAAGACTTTATCCATGGTGTAGGGAGGTAAAGAACTCTTGACTCTGGCCAGTATAGAATAGCATAAAAAGCGACTGAAGCTGAACGGATGTCCTCATAAATATTTATGGAATAATTTCAGTCCGTTGAATCGAAATCAAACCAATAGCTCAATACTGCAGCCTTGGTAGATATCCGTCGACCATTATGTACTACTGGCCGACCATGTACTCAAAAGGATTCGATTTTATTTCTGCTTTTATTTTTATGCTTCCTTTCGTCCCACTCTAGATTTCTTTCGATTTATTCCGAACGGCTTTCTTAAGGTGTCAGGATAGTATTTTCGAAGCCATATCTACTACCTCAAGCGACAGTGATTGTAATTGGATTTCTTTTGCAGGGTGATCACATTCCTACAATTACAGGTGACAGGAAAGTAATACCGAATTATAAACGAAAACCCTTTCAATGTACAATTATGTTCCGCTCTAGTTGTTTCCTTTAAAAATATTTTTGAAAGAATTGGAATGATCTTTGAAAGTGAACTATTATTCTACCATTATTCTGTAAAAGTCATTATCAATTCCATCATCTCAGATCACGGCTGCTTGACATGCATGGTTGGGATTACAAAATTTTCGTATAGGCTCGAACTACTAAGAAATTTCCTTTTTTCAACTAATCTATAATTTGCCGTCGTTACTCCTCCTCGCATTAGGTAATGGCGTTTGCGATAATTAACCAGATTTGTATGACAATGGAGAGTTATATCAAGGCACATCGGGGTAGTAGCTCAGGCACCAACCATAAAAGATTTCTCTAGAGTGTTCTTTTTGATGATGATGATGACTGTCTTCACTGCGTTGATCGTGTTTACTCCCCAAATAGTAGAAAATAGTATAAGGTTTTTCATTATAAAAGAGATTTTAATATTTCTTGAAGAGGCATGGCAAAAGCTACACAGAGGCGTGAGTGTATCAAACACCGGACAATATTTCAGACAACATGAAAGAAGGCCTAATAAAAAAAGTTTAACACATAAAAAACTATATTAAATTTAAACCTAATCGAACAAAGTAAAATATTCAATTTCAGTTTCAATGTCTTTTTTTAATTATACTGTACAAGTACGACAAAGCCCCTTTACGTTTGCAAAGGTATTAAATAAAATTGTAACAATATATAGAGAACATAGAATGAAGCAAAGTAAAAAATTAATTACGCAAAAGACATAATATTGTAGTTAAGGTACCTAAGATTAATGTACAACATAAATGAACTAAAGAAAAAGCAAAGTAAAGGGAGTAAAGTATAGTAAAATGCCGAAGCAATTAAATTGTGAGATCGAGAAAATTGACAACTACCCACTTGAAATGACCAATAGATCTGATGCTTTTCATATGGTTAGATAGACAGTACCTTGAGCTCCGTGAACCAGCAGTGACGTTTCTCTTTGGGAGATAATATGAAGAGGCATATTGAGGTTATTGGTACGGGTTGATGAACTAAATTCTAGTGTCAGATATTGGTACTCGGGAAATTTATAATGAATGATTTTAAACATAAAGATAAGTGTTCCAAGCTTATAATAGATACAAAGAAGGCACCCAATTAAGCAACCCAAGTAGGGGGGACATGATCATATCTATGCAATGAATAGACGAAACAACGCCGGGGAATATTTTAAAGTCATATATATAAAACTAAATCTAATAGAATCCAATTTAACTTATATTAGATACACTTTATTTGGATAACGTCACTTAACAACTTAACTTCATTTAGGTATTGATTCAATAAAATCGCTTACTCACTAGTTTCACTTATGTCTCTAATTTCAATTTCTACACAATACTGTCAAAGAGCAGAGACAATTTTGAATATATATTAATTAGTGATGGCGAGGTCGAGCGTAGCGAGGCCGAGCTGTGTTTTTTTCTAAATGGGAGGGAATGTGATTGGGGGGGGTTTGATGTAAAACAAAATTCTCTATTCTCAGAAGGAACCCGATTTTTGAAATTTCCCCTCTGGAGGGTAGCAGGGGGAAAAACGTTTTTTCAAAAAACTTTATCAGAATGTTCCTCTTGACTTCCTACAACTTTTCCCCTTAGCAGTTTCCGCGGGATAGGAGGGGGGAGCTCGCTCTAGGCGGGGGAGGGGTTTGAAATTTCGAACTTTGAGCGGTTATATCGGACGCTACAGATATGTTAGCGAGACGTGTGATAGCTTAAATGAAAGCTCTCGATGAGGGCTATCTATGGTTTAAATTTCATTTGTCCACGTTGAGAGGGGGGGGGGAAACTGGAGGGGGTCAAAAATCGCATTTTTTCGCTCCATACAAATGCCTAAAAATTGTAACTCTAAAGGATCTTAAACGACACAACCAATTTAAATTTCCTCTTACACAATCAAAGATATTTCGACGGCGGCTGTAATAGGGTACTACGTTTTTTTTTTAAAAAAAATTTCAAGGGGGGAGGGGGAATATAATTAGTTTCAAGTTTGTAAAATCTATAACTTTCTTATTTGACGTCAGGGCTTTTTAAATCTTAGAAAAATCAGGGCTTTTTAAATCTGCATTTGGGTTTTCAAATTGTACTAGAACAAAAATACATACTTGCCCCTCACCCTCTCCCCCATAAGCATGTGGATTTTTTAAAAAAATCAAAACTAATAGTTTTTAACCTCCTCTATCGATCGACATCTTCATTTTTGATCTACTACAAAATTTCGAATTTCCCTATTGTAGTACTAGATTCGAAAATCATACGTGCATAACTTCCGTAAATGAAGTCCGATTGAGGAACGGTTTTCACCGTTAGCATCGCACAGCTAGTAGGAACATTTCGTAGAACAAATTTTTTCCATTGAATAATCAGTATGAAATATAGTATATGATCAATGAAAAAATTGTACTCACCAATTGAAACTATGGAATCGACATTATGGCGTTGGTAGTTAGATATTTAGTGATTATCTTGTTCTAGACGTTTCCCAGAACAAGATACTTTACTTCAGTCGAGACCCAAAGCAAAGATGTATTAGTACTGTTAATTCTAGTCGGTACCCAGAATAAATACCTTTACCTCAGTCGAGACCCAAGATAAAGATTTGAGATTAGTAAATGTTATTCTAGTCGCTTCCCGGAATAACTATATTTATCTCAATCGAGACTCAAGATAAAGGTTTGAGTTAGTATGTGTTAGTATGTGTTATTCTAGTCGCTACCCAGAATAACTATCTTTATATCAGTCGCTACCCAAGATAAAGTTATTGAGTAAGTAAAATTTATACCAGTCGAGATCCAGAATAAATATCTTTATCTCAGTCGATACCCAAGATAAAGTTAATTTGTTAATAATTCAATTTTATTACCACTAGCTAAGTCGATTTCCAAATGATGCGCAATCTATGAAAGCTGGCTGGATTGGAATTGCGCACGGTACCAACAAATTATTTTATTTTGCGCATAGCAACCAAAGTGCATTGACCTTAGCAGCTGTGCAGGCAACAACAGAAAAATCCGTTGATCTTATCAGCTGTGCATAGGTCAGAAGAGTACATTGACCCTAGCAGCTGTGCAAAGCAAGTGGAATTTTGAGCATTTTTGTTGCCGTTCCTGATTTTACCTTGCTAAAGTTGTTTAGCTTATAATTATACAATAAGATACCTATTAAAATATTGGTACTTTGCTATTTTAAAGATACATTTAAATGTACAAATGACTTAATCAAATTCCATTTGATTTGCGTATTGTTATCGAAGACAAGTCACTTTCCTCTCATTGGATTGTGTCCCAGATTTGTTTATGTGGAATGTAGCCATGATGTATTGATTGCTATCTCCACTAAAAACTGCCTTATAGATGTGCTTGTAGGTAGGTATACATTGTTTCGTTCCCAACCTATTTTCAATAATTAGAAATACTTGGAATTAGAATCTTTTAAACTATTTTACTTTCAGGTGGCTATTTAATGTTAGTTTCACACCACATTGCTAATATGGTCATGCCATGTAATTAAGTGTTTTATTAAAAATTAAACCTAAGCTTCTACCTTTGCTACAGTAAGGTATCACTACGGAGTCAAGAAGAATGGGTGTAAAATAGTTCGTATCAAGTCATGTCTGTATATTATAATACAATTCTCCTTCCGGGGGATTAAGAGAATCAAATTGCTTACTGCCCAATCAGTTATATTGCAAAAGTACTCGATAATTTAGCATGCTCAATTTACCTGAGGGGAGATCCAAGGGAGGCCTGGATATCATCGGAATAGAGGTATACCTGAGAGTGTGTTACTACAGAAAGCAGATCGCTTTCGAAGCAACTGAAAAGGAGTGGACATAGGACAGAGCGCTGACGAATCCCTGATAATATCAAGAGACAGTCTAACAAGATATTATTCAACAATTAAGAAAGCTAGAATCGGTCTAAGACCAATTCTTATGATAACCTAGATGAATGCCCTTATGAAACTTCGTATTGTCACCCTTCTGTACGTTTGATTTTTAAAGTGATTTTTCGGATATATTTCTAGAATGGGTTGTCGGACAGAAAAAATTATTATAACCAATTTTATAGAATTTTATATTCTGAAGAAGTTTTTGTACAATAAAAATGTCTTCGACTGATCGTAAAAAGCTAAATTTTGATATGGCAACACAAGGAAGGAGTTGCCCGATTTAGTCCATTTTCGAAATTGTATTTGTTATTTTTATGAAAATACCTTGTACCAAACTTCACCTCTCTACGTTGACGCGGTCTCAGGTAGTGTCCAAATATATAGTGTAAAACGAAGTTTTTATATGGCAGGCAACCCACGAAGGAGTTACCCGATTTGTCCCATTTTTGAAATTAATTTTACCTCTGTTTTTTTTTAAAGTCCGTGTACAAAATTTCAGCTCTCTAAGTATACGCGTTCTTGAGTTATCGTGCGCACAGACGGACAGATGGACGGACGGACATGCAAAAATCAAAATAACTTTTAATATTATGCGTGGGTGTCCAATTCATTTTGTTCTACTAGCATTATTTCGAGGTGTTACAAATGGACAAACTGACAAACTTAGCATACCCTTTAGATTTCATCTAGGGTATAAAAACGCTCTTTCCGTAAGTCCATACAGATAACTACAAATGAGTTTAGCTGTAGAGCGAGAAAATTCAAATATTCAGCGATAGAACTATGCCATTTTACAGTATGCAAAATAATAATAATCGTTACATCTGGTGCTTGCTTTAATATTGATACTCTACCTATAGACTCTAACTGTAGCGGCACTGTTGTGAACCTTATTCCCAAGTATATTGTTTTATATAGCCATCAATAATTACAATAACATGACTGTAAAAAAGGGAAGTCAATGACAATGAACCTTATACTTACTATGCCAATTTCCACTTAAATATTATTGAAATGCACCTTGATGCAATCAATAATGTTTCTTTAAAAGCATTTGATAAGGTTCAAATCCCTATTCTTTAAAAAGCTTCGAAAAATTGGTTTCCGTTAATGTTTTTTTTTATAATACTTACTTTCATGCCTATGCGGCAGAGAACAGTTAAATATAAATAGCAACGTCATACCTACTTATGTAGAGTGATTATCATAGCATCTGAACTGCACCAAGCAAGCTTGCTTGGATTTATATTGTTTATCTTATTTAGTTTTATTAGAGATACAGATGCATACACTTTAAAATATCTTGTTTATGCTGATGCACATCAGTGGTTCATTGGAGCTAAAAAGTGCACTTTATTGCTAATTTGTGAATTTTATATTTTCTAGACTTTGACTGATGGTGTTTCTTATTGTGTAGATTCTGTAGTACGTAAATCCGATTTAAAAGAAATTTTTAAGTTGAAGTACGAAATTCATAAAATTTATTTTAGGAAGCTGCAATACCTACAATTTTTTTTACGGAGTAAAAATATGCTCCTTCTGTATATGTTTAACTGTTATAAAAAGAAAAAACAGATTTGGTGCCCTTTTCTGTTTTCAGTAACATATATTTAAGAATGTGATATTTTTACAGATTTGGAAGTTTTGCTTGAGATTCAAGTTGAGTCCGGATCCTTTCAAGTTAAATATACTAAATTGTTCGCAAGTCACCCCTCTTTCAGAAATCAGCAACACTCTTTCCACATTTCCCCCCTTCAGAAAAACGATGTTGAGGTCAACAAAGTACGCGTATCTACCGTCAAGTTTTCAACGAATTAATGCAGAAGAAAGGTCATATCAAGTGAAGGCGGAGTTTTAATGAAGTTTTATTCCTTCATGCTCCATACAAAAGGCTATGCTTCGGCTACCTAATACTTCAGAGAATGTTACTCAGATTTTTACCTTTGTTATTATTATAAAATCCTGTGTAGTTGTACTACAACATGTTCTGTGAGTCATTTATGCCCATTTTGCAAGAAATGATAAATTTACATTTACACTTTTCTTATCAGGAATGATTTGAATCGTTAGTTTACTAAATTTGCACTAAAATGAGTTTTCCATAAACTCCGTTTGTTATAAGAAGTTATAAGAACATTTTGAGCTATTGATCACAGTATTTGTTGAAACAAAATTTAGTGTTGTGAAAAAGTTTAAGATGTTAGTTAATTTTTAAAATTTATAAATTTAGATCTAATAACCAGTTTTATTGTTGAAGAGAAGTATAGTGACAAAAAACTGTGTAGAATATAATTCATCGGAATACGGCGGAAAACATTTCTATAACTTCATTAGTGAGGCACAAAAGGACCTAAATGAGCTAAAATGTGATAGAAAATTTAAATCAAAATTTAGTGCTTTGATCAAAAATAATATCATTGTGTATTGAAATGATAAGTGCGGAATCACGAAAAGTGTATGCATTAATATTTTAAGGTACCTGTTCAGTCATAGCATCATTTAATAAAATCTAAAAAAAAAAGTCTCCAATACTAACTTGTACTAGATCAGTTCAAAATAACTAAGTATAAGTACATGCAGATTTCATTGTAGTCATTGATTTCATTTCCAAAATATTATTGTCTAGTGAAACTTGCTAATCCTATAATTATTGTTAACAAATTACTTCGTATTATTATTACATACACTACAAATATTGCAATAAGCTCTTGCTATCAGCTTTGTACCGCGCTATGTCAGTATCAGGATAGAAGTGCGGGCTTCACTTCCACTCTAGATTTCTTTGAATAAAGTATTGTCTGTTGACCTTTACAATAAATTGCATTTTGATAATCTGATCTCTGCGTTCATTTGTTTTATTAGTTTAATTAACCTTTTATAAGAAGCAAAAACTCTTGTTATTTTCAGTACCCAACGAAATTGTGCAATTCATGCAACCAACAACTTAGCTTAGCTGCAGTAATCCAATATTTGGGTTATACCCACGATAAGCCACCTATGGTACTAGGCTTGATAAATAAAACAAAATTCCGGTGAAAAAGAAAACTTCCTGAAAAAGCACTATCTATGATATTGGATAACTCTCTATCGAAACGACAATACCTGAATATAACGCAATTCTCAAAAGATTTCAACTATGATATATTCGCTTGTTATCAATATATTCGCGAAGGCTGTTTGCAGACCAGAAGGCGAAATATTTACCCACATTTGCGCTGAAGTGACTATATTGCATCTTATAAAATCATACAGCTAAAAGAAGTTGATGAAAGCAGCAAAGAGGTAAAAATGACTTTAATTTGTTCATGCGATATGGTTAGTTCTTCGGGATTTTCCAATATATAGTTAAAAGTGGACAAATGATGGTCAAGGTGGCAATTTCAGCTTGTTTATAATAAACCCAAACCCTTTACGAGTTAATAAAGGTGACCAAATCGTATAATTTGGAATAATAATACTCCACGGTCTATTCACTTCATTAGACCTGTATGCATGAAGTTTCAAAACGAAACAATCCAGAAAAGATATTTGACGACCAGTTTGTAAATTAGAAACTCGCAATAAATATTATAAAAAGAATAGAATTGACCATGTCATGGAAATATAATCAGATTGTGAATTTCCAGGATGTGTTTCATCCAACCATGGATTCCTCAGATCTTATAATTTCTGCTTTAGGAAATAAGGTGAGATGGCAAAAGTGAAAGAGTGAAGCTCTACCGGAGGAACAACGCCGATGATACCCCATATTTTCAGAGTTAAGTTTTATAGAATTAGAGAACAATGATGATTTAGCTCGTATTATTCTGTATTTAAAAAAATGGTTTTTAAAATTGAAAATGCTTTAAAATAAATTGTAGAGTCTACAAAAAAATGTTAAATTTTCAAATTGAACAATAACCACAGTTTTTTTGAATTTTGAGTAAAATAAAGCTAATATATCTATATCCATGCATAAGGGAATAAAGTGCACTTTTTGGCTCCAATGAACCACTATGTGATGATTGGAAATTGTTGCTGTTATTGATCTTAACTCTGAAGACTCATGTGAATTTTTACAAAATGACTTTAATAAATTATCAACATTGAATATATTATTTTAAATTCATTTAATATAGTAGGCCTTATTAAAATCATTAACATACAAAAACGAAATACAAACGCGCCGCCTCCATGACTTAATCAGATGAGTCAATACACTCTAGAAATACTTCTCAACCTAAGTCATTCCTGCCTGAGAGAGGGATGAGGGAGCCATAATTTTAAACTAAAAATATACAATGCCCGCTTCATATTTATCTGAAGAGGCCTCCTAAAGGAGGCTAGCAGTGCTTTCTTTTGGCTCCCTCGTCATTGGAGTTTAACACGGCGATGTCATTAGAAAGGAGCAGTAAAACTTTTAATGAAATATTCTATTGCTCTCTTATCCCTTTTCAGATACGTATAAAGTGAGCATTGCATATTCTTATATTAAAACTTTTGCTCCCTTATACCTTTCAGGAAGGGCACGCAGTATCTCCCGTTGGGATATTCAGACTCTCCTACAAGTACATGAGAGTCCTAAGTTAGTCCCAAGATCCTGAAACTGAAAATAGCTTAATTTGAATAACTTCTGCTCCCTAATCTACTAATCATACAGAAAAATGGGCTTCTGATAATCTTAGGCTTGCTTTCTTATCTTCCCAACAGTACTCAAATTTTTATATCTTTCTTAACAAAATTATTTAAAAGAATTTATGTTAACTGAATGACTACGATTCCCCTAACAAAAAATCTTATCTGAGTAATAATTGCATATGCACATTTTCCGATGAATTAGAGAGTTGTTGAATGTGAAATGGCATTGTTCCTTTTTAGTCCAAACTATTTTATTAAGTTACAGTAAGTATACAGTAAGTGTTGCCATTAGGAGGTAAGGAGCCAAGTTTGAAATTAACGCAGGACTACTTTCCTATGTACTAACAGTTCAGGCTTTAGTATAGCATTCGCAGGTTTATTTAAACTAAGAGCCAATAAGTTTAACCCAAGAGCAAATAGGTTTAACCCAAGCACAAATAACTTTAACCCAAGAGCAAATAAATTTATTCTAAATTCTCAATACAAAGGCTCTCACGCTGAAAAAAAATTATTAGCTATAACGACAAATCACGATTAGTTGATTGTACATTATTATTTCCTGTAAATTTATTTGGAAAACCAATTAAATAATTAATAAAATTGTAAGTGCTAATTAGTTGCAATTTCTAATTGGAATTAGTTGATTTGCCCTTTAGCTGTTGCTTCGAATTTAATTAGTTCAGTTAACAGATGTTTGATGATAAATTATCTAATCATATTTCAGAAGACATATTAGTAAAGTCAACATATAAAATTAGTAATTTGTTCGCAGAAACAAAGAAACTGTTTGTTTATTTTTAAGAATACGATTTGTTTTATTAACGAATTTATGCAATTAATAAGTTCAACAAATAAATTAATAGATTTTTTTAATATGATGTAACATCACAATTTTCTAAATTAACGAATTACATTAGTTAATATGAATAATTTAATGCACCCATTAGTCTTACTGAGTTTATCATTTCGCTGATAACGCATATTGTTAATAAAGAAAAAATGGATTGGACACCCACGCATAATTTATTAATGTATTAATGGTTATTTTGATTTTTTCCTTCTGTCGATAAATCGAGAACGCTTTGACTTAAAGAGTTAAAATTCTGTATATGACATTTTCGAAAAATAATAAATTTAATTTTAAAATCGGAATAAATCTTGAAACCCGTGGTGTTGTCATACAAAAATCACAATAAGTTAAGTGTACTGGGAAAACGTTTAGCGCCAATTTGCTCTTGTATTGAGAAATTACCTGCGAAATTAATTATAACCATTTTTACTGTCGCTTCATCGTTTTAGAAAATTATGCGTAAAACAATTAATTTAAATCAATACATTTGTTGAATCGACAAATCTGAACTTTTGCTTTGACATCTCTTTTTTTAATATCAATTTCGCTTGAAAATTTTAAAACTCAATTCGTAATTTCGACTTATACATTCGTGAAATCAACAAATCAGAAATTTTTTCCTCATATAATTCATACTCAGAACTTATACTAAAGATATATATGAGGTTTGCTTAATATTTTCTTCAGCGTTTACAGCAGGCAGAAGCTCTCAGTCGTACTGATAAGTACCTATATATAGAGTTTCTGGCCATACTGAACGCTTTTTAAAAATATTGTTAGGCTACTGCGGGCAGATAAATTATATAAAAATTAAAATAATTAAATTCATGGCATTTTATTAATATGATCAACTAAAAAATTAGTTGAACTTTACAATTTTATTATATATTTTAACAAATTCGATTAGTTGATTACTAATGTATTCAAACTAATAATCTTTCAGATGTTTTAAATAATCCTATATTCAAAATCTACCAAACATTAGTTAATTTGGAGAATTGAATTTGTTGAAAGAGCAATATTAATTAGTCGATTATTCTAATAGTTGCTTCTAAAGACTGGAATAAACAACGAATTTTTTAGCTGATATTCCTATTTTTCGTAATTCATTATGTAAAAATTAGTTAATTCAACAAAGAGTTAGTTGAAAAAACAAAAGATTGTCGGACATGCAATTCCGAAAGATATCAAAGCTAACTAAGCAAATTGAATTCACAAATGTTATGACTAAACAATATTAGTTAAATGAACTAATGCCAATAAGTTTTCTTAACAAATATGATTCGTAAGCTGAAAATCAACTGATATTATTTTTGGATGAAACAAATTCATTGGCGTAAAGCAACTAATCTTTTTTTTTTCAGTGAATTTCCATTTAAATCAACATTTTATTATTTCAATTTGTCATTAAAAATAATATTAAGCTTAAAAAATATTGACAAAAATTTAGAGCAAAATTCGTTCAATATAATGCATCGCGAGCCCAAAAATTGTCAAAATAAATAACAGTAAAACCTTATCGCTAAGAAAAGGAGTGATACCTTTTTCAATTAGATTGTGCAGATTACATCACCCATCACAGTGTCGATTGCAGATTTAAATTGGTTTTCTATAAAATTTTCTGTAATTCATTAACATGAGCAGTGACAGAGATTTCAGCGCAGGCAGTTCTGATGAACGGCAACTCAAGCTGCCCAAGATGTGGAATCGCCAAGAAATAGTAGTGGATTTGGAGGTCAGAAAGGGAAGTAAATCGTAATCAATTGAAATTCAAATAAACTTAAGAAGAAAGTTAAAATTACTATAAGATTGAAAGGTTCGCGATGCTTTATCTTCGACGAATTTTGCTCTCAAATTATTGCGTCCCTATTCTCCTACGCTCTACCCAATAGAACAATAGTTTTCTCAAATGACGGCGTACTCACGATCAGTTTTAGGTGTAAAAAAAAAATGGACTCAAGCGGGCAACCCTCTTTTGGTGTTGCCATATAAAAATTTAGGTTTACGTATACTGTGACAACGATCAGTTTTTTTTTTTTTTTCTAAATCAATTATACTTAAATCAAAACAATATTGCTGCATCATAATTTCATTCATATTTCATTTAATTGACACAATATTATAAAGCGCGGTTCAGTAATGTCGGAAAAATATCATGCAGCGAGTATATTTAATTGTTATAAGTTTAGTGCTTAACTAAACAATTATTACTGAACAACACCTAAAAATCCCGGAGGCAAAATAAATAATTTCCTTCCTAAATGCAGGAAGCTCTCATCCATCTCGGAAAAACAAGCAGCTTATCTTAAATTTGCATTTGGACTATGTCTGCCATTCGCTGGTAAAGCACAGCAAAAGATCAGCAATAAATCTGTTTCTCATTGAGTATAAACCCTCGTTTATATTCCTCTCTGAAACTCTCCTCACTCAGAGACATACGTTAGCTTTTGAACACTACAACTTTGTCCGCCAGGATAAATCTGAGATCACCCTAGGCACTGCCCTTCTCATTAAGGAAAACCTTAAATTCGAAGAGGTGAAAATAAGTAACCTTTCCAATATGGAATGTACTATTGTCAAGTTAAAACTTTGAGACAACGAGTCTCTTCTCTTAATCGCCCTATACAATAGATAACACGCCACATACAAGGTGCTTGGTGGCGACTTCAACGCTAGGCACCCGTTTTCGAATGACTTTGTCGTAAGTCAGTCAGGCAAGGCAGTGAATTACTGGCTGTTCTTTAACACCACGCACGATTTTGTCGTTGCCTCGCAAGATACTCCGACCTTTCTACGATCTGGGTCAATTCTTGACTTTATATCGCAACCTATAATTTAATTTATCTCCTACCCCAATTATCAAATTACGTCTGCACAGCGCATATGCCTGAATGTGATCACTTGATAGTTGAACTCTCAATCACACCCAGCGTGCCCTTGACTATTTTGACTTCTGAGCCTCAAGCCTCAACCACAGGAAACCTCCCTGACAGGCAATGGAACCTCACAAACCTTGAGATTGACTTCCACTTTGATATCCTCAACAACGCCATTGATGAAAATGTTGCCTTCTTTTCCAGTGTAGTGTCGAGCAACCACTACAAATGCAAAAATCTCCCACCTCAACTGCAAAAATTATATAAATTTAGGCAAAAACTTCGAAAAATACTTCACCGTATTTTTCACCGAACCCTTAATAGCCACAGCCCAGCATACAGAACCATATTGTCGCAAATTAATTGCTTGAAAAGAATTATTGATAAACAAACGAAAATGTTCCTCGATAAAGGTTTTCGGAAGAAACTGGCCTTCCTTCAGACATAAATAGGGTTTGCAACAGAAAGGCAAAACTCACCATGACCATTTGAAGCGGCTTGAATGCTTTCAACCTTCCCCAAGAAGACAACCCATCTCTAAGCGATACAATTCTTCGGACCACTGTAGACTCGACCATTGATGACTTCACTGCACCGGCACTGGGATCCTCTGCTACAATCTTTAATTCAACAAACACTCCGTAAAATCTGGACGATTTAAGCATCTGTTAAAATCCCGCTCACGTTTTCGCCCTAATCAGTATTATCAGAGGTAAAAAATCCGCCGACCCAGATAACATTCCCAACAAAGTTATCAAAAACCTCCCACGTGTTGCCATAGAATTTCTGACAATTATCTTCAATAATTGCCTCAATAATTCTTACTTTCCTGATGTCTGGAAAACCGCGCATAGTTCCAATTCCCAAAAAAGGAAACTCGAAAAGCCTTAATGAGCCTTAATTAGTCCGCGAATACATTGAAAATATCTGCCTCGACCTAAATATCAGGCAGGACACCTAATTCGGCTTCAAGCCCCAGCACCCACTTTTCATGCTTTGCGCAAATTCCTCTCTGATTCTACAAACGCTCTCAATAAAAGGGAGCAGACAGTAGGCTGCTTCCTTGATGTAGAGAAAGCGTTTGACTCAGTTTGAACAAACGGGCTAATATTCTAAATTATAAACCTCGAGTACCCGCCTTATTTCACCCGGGTTATACATAGCTTTCTCCATTCTCGGAATTTCTACATAGAAGTCGAGAATATCAAATCTCAGGCAACATCAGTCAGTGCTCGTGTCCCACAAGGTTCGGTCCTCGGACCAACTCTCTTCAATCTTTTCACCTATGATCAGCCTACCAACGACTCAAATTCCACCACACTACTTTATGCAGATGACTCCCTTACGTACGCCAATTTAGTTGCTACCAAAGTGGAGCGTCATATCCTCAAAGTCGACGAGTTCTACAGAAAGTTGGGCATCAAAGTAAATTTTAAAAAATCTGAAATTATATGCATCCGAAACCCCTCCACAAGGGGACTCAATCTCGCCACACGAGAGAAATCGAAGTCAATAACGAAACCTTTAGGCTTCAAAGAACACCAAATATCTTGGTGTCTCTTTCAATAATCTGTTGAAATTCAACAATCACGCTAAGCTGACCATGAGGAAAGCCAACTATGCTTACTCTCTACTCAATCCTAAAAACGGTCTCCCGAAAGATACAAAGCTGCTTATATATAAAGTGCTCATCCGCCCAGTTATATGATATTGCTTCCCCATCTGGCCCACCATTTCCACCTCCTATATGTAGGAAATCAGCGCCCTCGAAAGAAGGATCCTAATGACCTGTACAGGTGTGTACAGGAAACCTCACGGACACTACTTTCCCAACACCTTCTTGTATGACAGTGCAAACATCACTCCAATCGAGGACTATCTCCTTTATCTCGCGGTCATACAACTTGCGAAGATCTCTTAATATCCTAACCTCCTCATTAGCCAGCTTTCAACGCAACTTCAAGTTGAAAGCTTCCACTACTTATCACCTCTTCACCTTTTCAACTCGGAAACGAGAAGCATTTATTACCTGGGCGAATGATTTACTTTCTTCACTAGTAAAGGAAGCCACCATCGTGGATAAGGCACCATCCTGGCATCTTGATGATCGTGGGATTTATCAACTTCGTTATTCCTCTAAATCCACACATCCGAAAATTGTTAAACAACAGACAAGAACACAGCTTTCCGTAGCGGATCAAGCTGTTAGTAGTTTTTCGACATCGCGTAACCTAAAGTTAATAATTATTCGAACAATTAAAGTGTAAAGTGAATCAAAGACAAAAGTGAAACCTTGGCAAAAATTAAAGCCTGTACGTAGATATTTTCAAATATCCCTGGATATCAGTTCGGTTTATAATTTTGCCATAATTCGTTTTGTTTCGTAAATTGCTTGTGAAGAACTCTGATTGATTGATTGACGATGATATCACTTGCGATTTGAGCGGTTATCAAGACAGATCGGTAATAATGAGCCAATAATTACGTCATGCTTAACAAAACCATACGGGGAACACTGACCTATATTTTACTAAAACTTTTTTTTTTATATAAATAATTTTTACCACGACTGGGGCCCTTAGTTTCTATGGGCCCAGGAAAGCCTACAAAATTAATATTTTTATATGAAGTGATGAAACTTGAAACCACATAAAATAATAACGTGGGTTAATTAGCAGTCATATTCACTCGATTAAAATTCGGTTTCTAAATAAAAATTATATTAACTCTGTAATTCTCCGTGTTCATATAATCATAGGCTTTGGGAAGCTGCAATTAAGCTGGCTAGACAGTAGTGAAATAAAAAAAAACGAGAATTCTTCTATTTATTATTTGTATTTAAACGGAGAAAAAAGGTACGCCTAAAACGGATACACTGTAAATTATTTTCTGGTGAATATTTGGCTGATTTCCTTATACTAGACGTACACGCTGCTAGTATGCATCAGAGTTCGTAGATGATAAAAGAGCATTACTTTAGCTATAGAATATTAGACAAGTCAGCAATGAACGAAAATTAAAATATGTATGTATAAAATCAAATTTTTCACGTTGAAAAGTTTTGAAATTCCCTCAAGCTCCCAATACGGTTGTATTGGTGATCAGTGGACTCGGGTCCTTTTTTTTAAGTAATTAGATATTTCCGGCTACTTATGTGGGAAGCTTTTTCCTCTTTCGCTTTGGCTTGTTTAAGCGTTTCTCAGATACTCATCGGTTTTTCTTTTAATGTGCGTTCCTGAGTATATGCTGGGGCTGCCATTGGTTTTTTAACAGGTTTTATGATGAATGTAGAGCACGAAGTAAATCTAAACAAATAAGTTTGCCAATCCAGATCTTGGCACGAAGCCTTGTTATTATTTTTTGCTCAACTCTGGCTTGTAGTGAGGGAGTGAAGGCCTTGTTGGGTGATTGTGGGATATCTCCCGTATTGTGGGAATTTCTGGCCTGAAAAAAGTTAAAAAGGGTGAGGGGAATAACTTCGTCTCCGCGTACAAAATTATGGGAAACATTATACATCCGAAATTCAACAAATATTTCCTTACAATTAACACAAAAAATTAAATTTTCCGGCGCAAGTATGTTATTTTGCGGGGGGCTCTTAGTTACACCACTGCTGGGAGCATTTGAATCCAGTCATTTCCCATATGAGCCGTTCATTGAGGCCCATTCTTTCATTACACTTAGAACTTTCTCTGTTTCAAATTATTTCTATCCTGCTTTAATTTGTAGGTAAGTAAGCTAAACGCTAGTGGATGCCCACAAAATAGAACGAATGAATGAATTTTGATTGATTTTCTTTTTTTTTTTAATAGCAAATGAAATTTTGAACGAAGAAATCAGAGTAAAATAGATTTCGAGTGAATTTAGAATGAATTAAAGTAAATTTTGAGCAAATTAAGTTAGAATAGAAATTGTATTCGAAAAAATTAGGTGTAGTAAATTTTGTAGTTTAAATACCTGAATTGTCCAGTTTAAGAATTTATTAAATTATCTTATCATTTTAAGCCGGAACCTCCCTATTTTTATGATTAACCCCAGAATTGGGACTTAACAGTACAATTTTTAATAAGACTTTCACCAATATTTGCTAACATCTTTAAACTTCTAATTAAATAACGCCAGTAGAAATAGCGACGGTTATTTGGATTTGCTTCTCACATTATCCATCTTTTTTCAGTTTGTTGATTTAAGGATTAAGTTTTGTAATTGTTTTGTTGAATTTATCCGACAAATATTCCTCAAAAATATAAAACCTTTCTGATAAGGTTTGGGAATTGCATTTACTAATTTCCTGTTAAGTAGCTCAAAACAATCTGTTGAAATAATTGAACTCGATCGGTCAATAGGACTAGGAGTAAGAATGGCAGCAATTGTAAGGCTGTCAGAATTGTTTCTTATAAGTCGGCAATTTTGTCTCTGTGGTGTTATGGTAGTAATATATTTCTACTAGCACTCACTTTGAACATTTTAAAATTTGCGGAAAATCTTAGAACACTACAAAACAAATTTAGACAGTTCGCATACCAAATGCTATTTATTTGCATTGATTTGCGTTGTTTCTCTTATCCCTTTTATCACTTTTCCTCGAAAAATGTAATATTTGCTATAATGTCGATGCGTTTATATCAATCAGCAAAAATTTGCGTCTGCCCCCGTTTTCAGGATGATCAAAGCGACTACTGAGAGATATGTCGGAAGATACCTGGAAATTGAAGATGTCAAAGATGGATAAGATGAAATATTGTGCTGATTGGCGGGATTGGTTCCAAAACCGCAATGACTGGAAGTTTAATGTGGTGGAGGCAATTGAAACCATTTAGTTTTTCAATATGTGACGTATAGCCACATTTTAGGCATTCCTTCCATACTTACTCCCTTTTGCCGGTCTTCTTTAGTTGACAACAGTAGTAACTATATCGTTTATCTTTGAAAATCTTCCAGTATATATTTCTCTTTCTTTTTTTTTTTGTACCCCATATATTGCTGTAAAATTTCAACACATATCCTTTAACTGCGACTGACTTTCAAATAAGATTTATTGCTATTCAATTTGTAACTTGAACTTGAACATCCTTTAAAACAGCATAAAATGAATACGGGCAAGTCCCAAACAGTTTCGAAGAGAAGTTTGAGTTAACATTGTTGTATGAAGTGACTAAGGAATATATATGGAGGCAGGAAATGGTAACGAAGGAATCAAAACTCCTATCCACTTGTGTATATTTTGCCGTTCTGAATCAGTACTCATTGTCCCAGGGGCGGGCATTGATTTTCCAGAGATGACTGAATCTGTTCATATTTTCTTTATAGCTTGTGGCTCTATCAGGATTGATTTACAGCTCAAATCTTTAGTCCGAGCTATGACGATGAAGTGTGCATGGGAATAGTACACATATAATTTACTCTGCATTCGTTTAAAAATTACTTGAAAAGTTAGCCCAGAGGGGCTTGAGAGCTTGCGAACTTTAAAGTTTAACGGATTAAGTACAAGTATTTATCTAATTTTGATTCAGTAGGTATATGAGTATTATGTATATGCACGAGTAGTTTTAAGTACCAAAGAGAACACCAGAGCTTCTGGTAAACAGAAAAATAATAATTTGTTTGTGGCTAGAAGATTTTGTTTAGGGGGAATTACTGGACGCCCGGATGCATGTCTCCTTCCGGTTAACACATACATTTTCTTTCCCCATCTCAAGGACAACAAACTCACATTTTTCTCCATTTTCTCATTTATGTAGAACCTAATCAAGAAGGGTGTGAATATTAATGAGTAGCTGGGTGGTTTTTCCCTGAGATACTTCATATTCCTGCCTCGTTGGCAAGTTGTTTGATGAAGGTAATTATTGGCTAAGTTTGTTATTCGATACGTTCCGTTGTCCGCTCCTCCCTTTCAATGGAAAGCTTTGAAGACTGCTGTTGTGCGGTAATATGTATATACAGCCTGAGGGATAGTAATTTATTAACTAGTCAAATATACTATTTCAAGGGGATGGGATATAGACACTTAAAGATGAGTAGCAATATCGCCAAAGTTTGTGCTCTATACGAAATAGAAATAATTTGAATTTAACTTGACTTTGACTCAAGAATATTTACTCCTATCCGAAAGTGTCGTGCATGAATGAAATTCTTTCGTGCCGAGTGATAAACAAGCACGACTTTTCGGAATTAATCGATAAATTCCTGCACCATCAAATCAATGCTGTTGTCCCTATTCTTTTATTTGTTCTAGAATCGTTTATTGGTGACTCCAGACCTTGCTTACATTACTATGTCTTCAGGCGTTTTATCTATGGATTTCATCTTGCGGGCATCGCATTCCAATGTTCCCCGACACTAAGCATAAAATGTGCCCTGATAAGAGATTCCCTTTTTTACCATGTCGAGGAAATAAAACAACAAATTTTCACTTAGATAAAACATGCTTATACGGGAAACGCTTGTGGGGTATTTCCAATCCCCTAACCCACTGTCATCAGAGAACAGCTATTTGCTGAAATAGGCGTAGCGTGGCGGTTTAAACAAAACTTGATATTTATGATGAAGTCGCTAAAATTTGTAAATCCCTTTCTCTTCCTTGGATTTTCGCGGCGGAGGATTACAATTATGTTAAGATGCTTCCAGCTAGGAGAGATCAACCTTTTTAGAATTACGCCCCGAGGATGAACAAAAGCCAGATAAGGATAATTAATTGTAGTCTTCGACGACTCCTTCAGAGGTTTTTGGAATAAACATTTTATATGGAAATTAAATGGAACAGGATAAAAACTTGTTTACAAATTAAGCACTGAATATCTGGGACAATTTTAAAGTAGAGATCAGTCGGGTTTAATTGAAAATTACGAAATATCCAGAATATACATGAAAATACTCACATATGCAGATAGACTATACGATGTAATAACTAAAGTATACATACATATGTCAATCTCCATTTCGTTACACTACTTCTTTCTGTCGCAATATGAGTAACAGGAGGAATAAAAAATTAATCATGCGAAATATGTATGAGAAGTTGGAGTTAGAGGTAAACTCGTATCGGCTTCCGGTCTTATATAAAATTCTCAGTACATACCGTGAATATACCAGTTACATCGATTCCAAGTTAAGTTACCCACAATACAAGTTTGTAGAAAATCTCTCTCTCACATCTGTGTTGCAATCGACCTATACCGCATGCCCTATGATTTATTATTACAGTATCACATCGGAATTGCTTATTATTAGCAATGAGTCGTATAATCATGACAAAATATTGACAAAGAAGTGCAAATTTCTTTACTGTTTACTATTTTACATAAATGTTAATCTGCTTTTTGTCCCTAATATGCTTTCCTAACTATATATTTCAGTGGTAATGTATTATTTGACACTATTGGTAGAATATGTACGTGGAAAAGCTTTCCGGTATGACAAAGTCATAATTTTTATAAAAAGAAAATGGTAAAAGGAATACAGTTGGGAAGACATCGGAAAATAAGGAAAAAATTACAGGTAACTTAAATATTATAAAAATATTTTATAGTATCGAATTATGTGGCACTGGAAAGAAAATATGGCAAACGATGGAGGACGATTTATTCGCTTAAAGGAAAGACAGAACTTACCCGGGGATTACGCGCCTCCATCCAACTCGATTTTTAACTTGACACCAGAAGGCAGTTCGGTTGATGTCTTATCATCTTGCATGCAAGTTCATTTAAAAACGGGCATTGAGGCGTAAAGTCATGCGTATATTGGAAAATTATAGCAATAAAGGAAGTAGCAGATTGATAAATACCAAAGAAAAAGTTAAGAGAAAGGTGTTGGTAAATGATGTAATGCAAATGATCCCAGAAAATCTCATTTTTCCAGAATAAATTACCAAATTTCCTAAAGCATTTTTTTCCGCCATCTTGGAAACTGTATAATGTCAAATTACTATCACCTCAGCTGCCATGGTTTTTCATCATGCAAGTTCGCTAAAAGCTGTAATGCCAGCATGGAAGTAGAGGTTATACGTGCAATGAGTATGGCAGTGCAGCTTCCATGCAAGCCGTACTTGCAGGTGTAACCCCCGGGTTATCGTCTGGTGGTCGTGGTGACAACGTGCTGAGGGTGGAGTAGCAAGAATTGCAGAACTCCAAGTGCTTGATAGTGGGGAATAGCTAGATCATCATGACTCCACCGAATAAAATAACCGCAGAATACTTTGTGTATCATGATCGATGATAACCGATCACTGACTGTCTTTATTTTATTGCGCTACATTCTATGCATATTTTAAAATTAACTTACGTCTATCTTACATATGGTTCCATAAAAATGCAAGCCGTGACAAAACTATAAATTGTGCAAGTAATTTGAGAAACTATGTGATTGCTTGAATTTTTGTGGCGGTGCCTGGTTGACCCAATATCCGTTCTATGGTGCAATTATGTTTATGTGGGGAAATGCGTGGTTGACTCATAACCAAAATGAGGTTGCAATTTCTTTTATAACCGCTTCTGGGTTCACCAAAATCTATATTATTACCATTTATATTATTACTAGCGTTGAATTCGAAAATACACTTAAGAACTACAAATTTTGTGAGAAATAAAGTTTCATTGTTGACATAACGCCATCAGTCCTCCCAGTCATTGACCCGGCACCTCCCCTTATCTTGTTTAGACCTGTATAGGGCTAAACATTTTTCGTTCGAGCCGGATAGACTGAGATGGCCATATGTCACACATCAAACTACTCACTCAACTCCAAGGAGCTCTTAGCGTTAAGCTAAACAAAGTCCCCATTAATCATAGTAAAGCTGGTGACAGCCGATGTACTCAGACTTATTACCAAAATAGAATACAAGCCATCAAAGCGATTTGGGTACGATTCGCTCAAACTGTTGATCTAATCAGTCAATTAAATACCCCCGAAGAAGTTGCATATACTGCTGGTACTCTGTACGAAACAGCGATAGAAGAGTATATTGTTCTACTTTCAAAACCCCAAGAGGAATAGATATAACACTTCGGAGATAATTCAACCACAGAAAATCAACCACAAAATACACCACAAAATCTACCAACCGTAGCAGTAGAACCCCCTTAATCAGAATTTAAGCTTCCTGCAATTTCAATTCCGACATTCAAGGGTACATACTAGTCATGGAGATCTTTTCATGATCTTTTTAAGTATGTAATAAATAGAGATTTGCATCTCGTCAAAGTCCAACAACTGCACTACTTAAAAACCTGCTTAGCAGGTGAAGCAGAGATATTGCTTCGTCAGTTTGACATAACTGAAGGGAATTATCAGAAAGCATGGAAATTTCTAGTCAAACGTTATGACAGCAAACGTATATTAGTAAACACCAAGCTGAAGTCAGCCTCCATTTAAAACTGAACCTGCCCAAGCGCTCAAAGTTCAATGCAATCATGAAGAGAGCTACCACGGTGCGAGCTCTCGATGTATCCACTGAAAACTGGAATGCAATTCTCATCAACCTCCTTATGAAAAAACTCCCCGAGGAGACCCATTATCAGTGGGAACAAAAACAAGGCAGCAAAACTACGATTCCCACATACTCGCAGCTCCTAAGAATTTTAGAGTCTGGTTTCCGAACGCTAGAGTCTTTGCAAGAATGCAAAACGACAGGAGAGTCCCCACCTCCATATTTAGAATCACGCCGCGTACAATAGATTCACGTCCAGATCACAGGAGGACAATACCGAATAATGAGAAAGGGCATTTTTACTTTTGAATGACTAACGTACATGTGTAACGTGTAAAAATTCCATACACTATTCCATTGCATATCATTTCGAAAATTATCTCCGACAGAGAGAATGAAATTCGTTCTTATAATGTAAAAAAAGACACAGCACGCTCCTCCACATAGAGCATCCCAATAGACCAAGCAAAAGAAAAGAAGAATCCCGTAACCAAAATAAAGCTAAAACAACTCTTAATGAATCCACTGACATCAAGGAATCAGCACCATAAACGTTTTTCGCCACAAACGTCCAACGCGCATTGCTGTCAACAGCTACATATAATCAAAGCTGAAAGTCCAACCGGAGAAATCCATACCTTGAGAGCGCTAATAGATTCAGGCTCTGAAGTCTCCCGCATAACCGAAGCTGCGTCAAAGTCCCATAAATATAGAAATTATGGGACTAAGTAAAGCACATACCGCGCATGTAAACGCTCAAGTGACGGTTAAATTGAAATCTGTCTGTACAAATTTCGAGAAAAATTTAGATGCTCTCATAATAAAGAAAATTACTAATGTCATTTATAAAAGGTTTATGATTAGCTGATCCAGAGTTTGACACTCTCTGTACAGTTGATATTCTACTCGGAGCAGATATATACGCTCAAATTATTGAGAATAGAGTCGCCAAGCAGATTTCCGCCAGAAAATAAGTTGTGTAAGAAACACCGCACAAACACCAATAGGCACTGGAGCCACTGCCAACCAAAAGTAAGGTTAAAAACTAAAAACACCTATTCGCAATAAGTGCACTGAACTTGAAACACAAGCAAGCGGTCAAAGAAATTACTTGTACCAAACAAGAGGAGCAATGACAAGCCAAATATTCCTCCTTCCCAAAATTAGTGAAAAACAGTTCACAATATAAAATATTTTCTCCAAATAAAGAATCCAAAGTACCAACACAACAACCCAAATATTTAAAACACCCAAAGCGATCCTTACGTGATAATATTCCATCACATAACCATTGGCAGTATGTACGAGCACAATATTCGAGTAAATTGGTGAGGAAATATTACCCCAGTGTACAAACCCAAAACAAAATGCCGGATGCCAGAAGATGACATTGGTTATTGGGCCCAATGATTTATGATTTATTTAATTCAACAACCGTGTATTAAATGATCAATAAAATCCCAGCACTAATATTAAAATCGAAATAGTTACTATTTAAACAATATAATTAAAATTATTTAAATTTGACCATTAATATACAACCAAAACACCATGTTGAGCTCAGCTTTAATTTATACTTACCAACCAGTAAAATTATAGCCAAAACTGAGCAAATTGTACTCAAATCATCAAATTTGTACTCAACACAAATTAAGAGAACATCCAATGGACTACTACTTGCCTGAAGTATTTAGGTGTGTATATCGGACGCGAGAGTAAATCCAATAATAGTCGCATTGCTGTGGAGAAACTCTCTAGAGCTGTAAACTCATGGCGTAGTCGACTGTTTCCATTATCCTTAATGGTAAGGTCAGTCGTGATAAACTATTTGATTTCCTCGTCCATCGTTCATCTGCTAAAGTCTGAGACGTTTGATGAATGCTCCGTAGGTCTTCTTCAAGCAAAAGCGATAGGCGCCTTTTGGTGCGGAAGACGATGGGTTGCTGAAAGAACGCTCTGCCTGCCAGTCAAGATAGGTGGATTAGGTCTCACTGACTTAGTTGTGAAATCAAGGTGTCTCCAAGGGCGTGTATTCCGAAGAGTGTTCTGCCAGAGAGACACTTTGATTTCTCAACTGTGGATGAATGTACTGGGAGGGATCGGCATAGGGGAGTATTACTACCTACTCTCTATTCGACCATCCTATCCTCGTGACTGGTCGCAAGATCTAGCTATCTCAACGATTCAGGCCTGAGACAGAATTAGGCCAAGATTTCACCTTAAGTGGAATGCTCTACGGTACACGCAATTCGCGTCGATTCCAAACAGGTTCAATCCTGAATTAATAGATTCAGTGTACGGTAATGCTCGGGGTTTTGAAGCTGAGACGCATACACTGACGGTTCTCGCAGATATTATTGATATCTCTGGAAACTGTCGAATAAACACTAACACTCCACAACTACATGACCTGGGTGCTTCTGCGCGGGAGAGATTTCGTCAACTTGGGACCACTGACCCTGGCTCTAAATTGGAAGATGCTTTCGTTTTGAACAGACCACCTCACACACCTTTCAGTGCACTTACAACACGTGTGCTCCGTGACGTGCTTATGTCAATAATATCTTCGGAGTATACAGGTTACAATAGATGGCGAACACGCCTTGGGGTGAATATGGGCGTGATGGGAGGGATAACTTGCAGAGTAGTCTACAGTTATCCTTCTCGTTACAAAGACGCTGATGTAGCACTCAAAATGCTGCATCACAGTCTTATGCGTCCTAATTAGTTGTCACATATTGACCGGCGAGCTCTGAGGATCTGCACAGTTTGTGCCGGTGAAGGCACCCTATTTCAAAGGTTCTTCACTTGCCCAGCTTTGCAAAATCGAATGGAACTCATGCGCGACATGTGCCAGTTGATCCACGCGAATTTCGCGTGGATTGTTTGATTAGCTTTGTGTTCACACTGGCCAAATTTACAATTCACTTGTACTTCATGAGAGTCGAAGTTCGGAATCAGATCACTGGCCCACAACACCACGCACAAACACATAAACGCCATTTCGTTGACAGATTGAAGAGACGTTTACGTCTTGAATATCTAACAACGAACGCAGTTACATTCAACTGCACATGGCAGCCACTATAGTCGGTGCAGGACGGCGCTCTTTTCTTTTGCTGGTGATAGCAGGCCACAGCATTTGCTACAGTAGTCCACGAGGCTTCTCCTCGCTTTGGAACCGTTGCAAGTGTCGAGAGAAGGACAAGCGCTCCGTTAGAGATGCTCAGCTGCAGGAATGATGAGGGCAGTTTGTAGAAGTCTATGATACTACAGGATGCACTCGCGGGAATCTATAACGATTTCGGGTAAATTTTATCGTTCGTTCGGCTATTTAGTTTTTAATTCGGTTTCAGTCTCGGTGCTAAATTTCAAAATTTTATGTTGAAAAATCGCTCGTTTAGGAAATTAATTTTTATTAGATTATTTTTGGGAATTTGGAACCTCTTGGAACTGCTACTTACCCAATTGTCAAAATTGAGACTTCTAAATTTTTTGTTTATCTCTTAGATCTATTTCAAGATTCTTTCATCCGTTTTTTAGTCTCTTTTGAGAATTTTATGTCATTTGTTTTACTTTTTTATATCATTTTTGTTGTTTATTAGTTGTTCTAATTGTTTCAAATCTTCTTATTTGTCCCTTTTAACATTTTGTTCCATTTAGATTAGCTAGCGTCTTTTTTTACACTTTCTAGAGCTTTTTGCCACCTATTTTTAAGGAATTTTTAGAAGAGCCAAAGAGCCAGCAATGAAAGAGTCATTATATACATAAAAAAATTATTATTATTTATATTATTATCATCTATATTATTACAAATTTTGTGAGAAATAAAGTTTGGTTACTGACATAACGCCATCAGTCTTCTCAGTCATTGACCCGGCACCACCCCTTATTTTGCTTACACCTGTATAGGCCTGAACATGCGACATTTATAAATGTCGAATTAGCTCCACGAATAGTTTTGCTTAAATACATGTGATGATGGAAAAAATTATTCAAATAAGGTAACAATCCATCGTTCTGGCAGAACCATCGAATTATTCATAAGGCCACCAATACAACACAAAACAACTTATTCATAACGATATGTGAATCTTGCAAAATACAAACTATATCAAAACGGGTATAAACGCATGTAAATAGAAAACGCAGTACAATCTGCAGAAGTTCAAGTTCGTTAGAGTCCAGAATCATAACAATGCCACAAGGAATATCCCAAAGAATATCATGCGAAACTCCGGAAGCAAAATAGGGGCATTCACAAAGTACCACGGATTATGCGACCCTCATACATACCAATGTCTCAGTTAAGCAGAATACGTCGAACATCAGTGGAAATTATAAAAATGCAAGTTGATCGCGATTTGGGGTAAATTCACGAAAAGTACAGTTTCTCGGTAAGATATGAGGACAAATGTGCATCAATTCTTGTACTGTAAGCATTCAAAGTACTTTCAATCTTGGTTGGTCAGTGATTAAAGACAGTATTTTCATTATAGGTGTTGTCATGATAAGTTCAAATACGAGTATATATCGGGGGACTGCTGTTGCCCTTGAACTGGCTACCAACGGCCTTTGATTTCACGGATCAAGCAGCGTGTGCACGGGTCAACGAGCCTCGGGAAGGGTGGGATTATTCGAAGAACCTTCTGTATTGATAGCTATAAATACTAACAATTAGCACCCAGGAACTGGAAATCTAAAACCAATTTATTACATTTGTACTAAGGTTTAATATATTATTTTCAAAAACTAATGTGACCCTCCTCCGGTTAGCTGTACCAAGTCATCCAACCCGGAAACAATCATAACAGATTGTATAACAATATAACTATTGGAAAATTTAAAATTCCGGTCAGAAGAATCTGTCGGAAATATTCGAACACAAATATAATCGAACAAAGCCTTGGGCGACATATGCAATTACGCGTATTGTCATACTTTTGGATATAGATTCATATCTGAAATGGCAACAATTTCACTTCCATACCATCGCGTCCCCTCAATATCATAAAGATTTCCAGTGTTTTAAAAAACCTGGAGGGCACAGAAATGTCGCTTATTTTCTGGAAACCAGAAGGAAGGCTGACAATAGTGGTGTGAATGTCTAAAAAAAAATGTTGAACATAATTTTATAATGTATTTACCAACATCACTGAATTTACAGTGGTGGTGAGGTTGCGATTATATTTTCACTTCACGCTTCTTGACACTATATCTACTCTACGCCATACAGATGAAAAATCTACGGGGATGAGAATTTACTACAAACTGTGAAATTTTCAAAAGTTTTTTTCTACTTTCTAGTGTCTAACTCCCGTGAGATCCTGTCAACACTCGACAGAAAAGTTTCTTCCCATGGTTCTGAATGTGTGGTTGTACGCGGTCTGTGAAAAGGGATTTTTGTGGAAAATTTAATGTCGTTGTCTGGTCTGGGAAGCTCTCTTGACTTTTCCGCTATAATCTGATAAATGTGATAAGGTAATGGTCAACCTCACAAATTTTAACGTTCAGTAAGTTTGGCGTTGTGACGAAGTTGAAAACAACAGAAATGGTGCGACTTGTATTTTCCAGTTGGATGCCCAAAAAACATTTTTTCCTTGTATTATATCCAACACATTTAGCTCTAGATCAATGTGGAAAAACTTTTCAGTTTTTTATCTACTTTAGTTTTCGCCTCATTACATCGTCCTTACACACCGCAGTTTGCAAATCAGGAAAACAGGTTCGAAGAATATGGTAAAGTGTTGTTTTTTAGTATATGTATATTAACATTACATAACATATGACATGGAAGAAAGTTTTTATATAAAGAGCTGAAATTATTAAAAAATTATAACTGAAAACGGGATAAATCAGGGAAGGGTTGCCATATAAAGCTTTCATTTTTATTACATATTTGCTTAGCCTGAAAACGCGTCGGCGTAGAGTGCTGAAAATTTGTACCAGAAAATTTTTTATTATTTTTATATTATTAAGCAAAACTCGGGGGATAGATACCCTATGATGAAAAGCACAGATGGCAGGAAGGAGATAGAGGAAGGATTAGGGGATATGAGTAGAGCGGCGGAGGTGCCGATGCATATCGCCTTTAAACTTCCCCAAATTATATGCCGTGAAAAAACAGAAGATGGTAAACTCTTCCACATTCGCATATTTCGGGATAAAAATGTATCAAGGAATTTTACGGTACGGCCGAAAGTAATTTGTGTGCGGTTTGCAGCGCGAGTATTGCATGCAGGAATCATTCTACAAGCGATTAGACTAGATATTTCATCAGCACATTTCCATGCATATAGAAATAAAGGAGCGAAAGGCATCCAACATTGCGGCGGTGCTCGAGTAAGTCGATATGACAAGTTATTGCCAAATCACCAATGAGCTTGAAGGCTCACTTTTGGACAATATCTAACGAAGCTATGGCTGTGCGACGAGCCCCATACTATATATGGGAATTGTATTCAATTCTAGGTCTAATGTAGGACTTGTAGAAGGGCGCTAGATTTGACGGGATGAAATATTTCTTACACCTTTTCAGAAATCAAGATATTTCGATGTTTCTTTGGCAACAAACAATATGTGGTCTGTCCAGCTTAATTGAATTCGACGCGATTCGCTTTTCTCCAAGCGAGGATATTGTCAAGGCCTAATCATGCAATCTCGTTTAAGGAATAAGCGAAATCAAGGGTACTTTCATCAACAAAACTATGGATGGGGTCGAATGTAAGGGAAAGCAATTCATTAATGAAAATCAAAAAGACAATTGGAGTGATAACAGAGCCTTTTGGCACATCGGCATTTATGAGATGAGGTTCAGATGTAATAATGTAATCTAATACAATACGTATTTGGCGACTAGATAGTAAACGTTTAGTCCATAATAGAAGAGTTGGGGATAGACCGAGAACTTTAAGTTGGGCTAAAAGGACTGGATGCAAGACTTTATCAAAGGCTAGAAAAATTGTGAAGACTGCGGTTTCAACGTTCCGTAAGAAAACTCAGCAATTCTCCAGATGAGCGTCCAGCTCGGGAGCCACATTGGCGACCATTGATGAGTTGATCAAATTCTAGATACTTCAGTACTTTGGAGTTAATGATAGATTCAAAAACCTTTGAAAGAATCGTAGTGATTGCAATTGGTCGATAGTTTGAACCATCGCTACCCTCTAGTTTTTGGGAATACGCTGAACGTAAGCTAGTTTCCAAGCAGTTGCAGCCAAAATGTTAGCTCTATCCAGGTAGTCAACAACCAATTCACCATTAATAAAGTTATTCCTGATAGTTTTGACCTAGGTCCGGAAAATTTTGCTGTCTTTATGGCTGTCCAATATTCTTTCTCTAACATTCTCGACAAAAAGAAATTTTTCCACTGGACAATGGACTTACAAGTGTTCCTTGCAGTCTTGTTGGCTTGTTTCAGTTCCGGACATGGATGCAATTGATAGGCGTGAAAAGCAGGCTCTTTCGCTTTTATAGCTTGGTTGCACCAAAAGCGATTTTGCTGCTGTTGAGATCTGCGAAAACAATACGGAATATCTTCACGCATGCCAAGACTTAGTATGTTACTATGTTGGTGAAAGTAAGTGAGATGCCGCGGATCGGATGCCAATTTTTTCAGTCCGTGGAGGCGAATGTGATTCTTTACTCTAAAGATCCGCGGACGCGGATTGATGATACTAAGGAATTTAAGAAATTGTGATGATAAATATTATTTAGGCAGAGAACTGCCGAGCTTACGTATGATGGCTAAGGAGCCGCTATTTTACTTGAAGATATCCATTGGTTACGTTGAATGGCAGAATATGCCCGAGTTTCCTTCTATGGCAGAATATGCCGCTGTTTTATATTATATTAGGCAGAATATGCCAATCTGCCATCAATATCAATGCCGCTGTTTTTGAGAATTAAAGTCATTTGTTGAGTTTGAAATTAAATCTGAATTTTATTGATTAGTCTCTGATTATTTATACAAAATGGTTACAAAGGAATCGGTGAAGCTTACTAATTCTAGAAGGGGGGTTTGTTGCAGAATTGCAATACATAAAATATGAAATCAGAAATTGTGGTGTCAGCATTTCTGATCACACAATTTCTGAATGGTACACAATGCATTGATAAGGTAAAGCAATGACCTCAGGTATATAGATTTTCTCAATCAAGAATTATGCTTGCATAGCGGCATTTGCTTGCATTGCAAATTCTTCTTGAGGTCGAGCAAACTTTGTTTGTTTTTATTTCATCGTTTTGATATTTTTGTTTGTTTGTTTGCATTTGTTGACTGTAGTCAAGGCTTTACAAAACTATCGACCCTTTTGCATGGCCACGGGCGTGAGCTGAATTGTGCTCTCGTTTATTTAGACTTTTCGTTCTGTTGTCAGATATGAAGTGTTTGTGAGTGAGTCGTTAGGGCGTCCTTTTGCGATTGATTAGTAAAATAGTATCTATGTTGGTGTCTGGTATTTGTCCTGTGCAATGTGAGTTTAATTATATTTTTAAATATTTTTTATCAACTCACTAACCCCTGACTAAAAACTTTGTGTCTGAGCGCCTGACAGTGCCATTCGTAACCAAAGAGTTTTAGGGTAGTAAACGTGGACGAATTTCCATGGGGTAAAATTTTCTTACGTTTTGGGGGGTTTTGGGGTGAGGGTGGTAACTACCACCCTTGGAGTTGTCCAATTTGGGCCGTGTGTGATATGAATGTAGAAACAAAATTCGACAGTCGAGATTGGAGACTCGAGAGTCGAGATCTGAGAGTGGAGATTTCAGATTCGAAAGCCGAGATTCGACCGTCACGATTCGAGGGTCGATATACGAGAGCTGATATTCGAGATTTTAAAACCGTGGTTCGAGATTTGAGAATCGAAGTTTGAGATACGAAAGTCGAGATTTGAGATTGGATATTTGAGAGTCGAGATTATAATTTCGAGATTCGAGAGTGGAGAGAGTGTATAGAATTAATAATCGAAAAGTAGAAAATAAGAAATTAAATCTTACAAGTTTGGGCATGAGTTGCAGTTAGACAATTGTGATTATAGTTATGGATGCTCAAACTTTTAAGATTTAATCTGGGTGGTAGTATTTATTATTTTGCTACGAAACTTTTTTTAAAGTTATTTATTTTAAACGTTTTTTTAATTTATTTTATTAGTATTTATGAAACCCTATTTGGACGTAATTTCTTATTCACATGTTTCAATTCAAATTACTTTTGTGGCAATATCTTTTTGCTTCGTGCAATATTTTGTGACTGGAACTATATACATTAAAAAAGATACGATGTAAATACATAAATAACTAATACGAAAAAGATTTGAATTACTGAAATACAGGAATTATCTACGTCTTTTTGTTTTTCATTTTACTCATTCGTAAAAATAAAAAAACCGAGATTGAAACCATTATCATTACTTGGTTATCGTCTCGCTGTGTAATAATTACTTGCTCTAAATTTTCGATTTACGGTCACCCCCACTGAAAAGAATGTCTTTTCCGAGACTTAAGAGCGGTGTATGGCGGTGAAATAGCGTGTGTAAAGTGAAAGCTGTGAGAAAAAGCTATTCGAGGAAAGGATGTGTAAAAAAATCATTTGATGTCGCAGCAAAAATTAGGGTACTACTCATTGATGAAAAAATTCAAGGCGAACAATGAAAAAGTTGTTAAAACTAAAACTCTCGCGACTAGTTTACAAGATACTAAGAGAGAAATGAAGCAAGTGATATTAATTGATTGTCTGGATAGAAGTAAGCACAGAATCCTAAATTCAAAAACATTGACTTTTTGAGAGCAGAAATGATTACCATGCAAAACCTGCGCCTTAAGTTGATTGAGAGTATTGGATTTCAGCGACTGGTACACCATCTTATTCCTCAATATAATCTCAAAGTTCGAACATCATTAGTATGACAAGGTCGCAAAAAAGTAAAAATCATTATTAAAAAATTAGATAGTTTCTTTTACTTATGACAATTGGACCACTGTAATTCTAGATTATCATTACTGAGATTGCCTTGTCATGGTATTGCTTCAAATTAAAAAAAAAACTAATGTAGTCTTACAAGGTTTTGGAAGAACGTTACTCGGGGGTACATATATTTCCAACAAATTCGACGAAATGTTGGAAAATTGTAACATAGAACCATATTCATTGCATTATTCGATATACTGGGTCTCATATGAAAATGGCGATGTTTTTATCAGGTGCAAATAATATTGATTGCATTTCGTGTCAATTACATCTTGTTGTCAAAAAAGCTTTTAAATGTAATGATAGAGTGATCAGTTTGTTAAACAAATCAAAGAAAATAACGACCTATTTTACCGAATCTTCTGCAGCACAAGATGAACTTAAGAAAATACAATAAGCCTTTGACCAACCTCTATTAAAATTGATCCAGGACTGCACGACCAGATAGAATAGCACTTATTACATGCTCGAATGAATGCTAAAAATCAAAGACTCTATGTCCCTATACGTCATAAATACAATCAAAATTGATCAATTAAATTCCGTGTAATGAAAACTTCTAGATTTATTGTTTTGCTTAAGCCCTTCAAAGGGGTTACGAAGGAACTAAGCAGCTCTTATATAAGTATTACTTTAGTCATTCCCTTTATTAGATCTCTATGTAACATCATCGACAGGTATAAGTTCGAAAATGATAAAAGCCCTAGGGATATTTGTTATATGTTATAAGCAGAGATTAATAGGAGATTTGAAGACATTCATAAGATTAATACATATGCTATAGCTACAAATCTTGATCCAAAGTACCATATAAACAAATATTGTTTAACAACACGACCAAAAAAACTGTGGAAACATACACAAAGAGACACCTTAATTCAAAAACATATATGTACTTCTCCTTTGTGAAAAGTACAAGCTTGACCTGATATATGAGAACCTATGGCCTCTATTTTCCAAAGCAACTCCAGCGATGATGTATCAAATTGTTGTTCTATTGCTCAGCAAAATCTGAGCCATCGATATAAATCTTAATACTTAATAAAATTCACGTGTCATTGTGTTCGTACACGCTATTCTCTGAAACCGCCCAATCGATTTCAATGAAATTTTGTGAATGTGTTTGGTTGGTCCCAGCTTAAAAGATAGATTAGTTTTGGACACAATAGAAAGCGCTGTTGTCGAAATCTAAAAAACTGCCTAAGAACGCGTCGACGTGAAAATCTAATTTTGTACACGGAGATTTTCATAAAAATTGCAAATACCATTTGAAAAATGAACTGAATCGGGCAACTCCTTCGTAGGTTGCCATACAAATATTTCGTTTTTAGTACCCGTCGACGTGGGAAACTAAAATTTGGTACATGTTGTTTTCATAGAAATAGAAAATAAAATTACAAAAATGGTCTGAATAAGGCAATCTCTTGTTGCCATATAAAACTTTGGTTTTTCAATATATATTTGGAAACTGTCAGAAAACGCGTCCACGTGGAGAGCTCAAATTTTGTAAACGGCGTTTTCATGAAAATTGCAAATACGAGTTCAAAAATGGAACAAATCGGAAAACCCCTTTTAGGTGTTGCCAAAACTGTCTCGACCTTTTTTAAAACAAATGCAAATTAAGTTCAAAAATTGGACCAATCAGGTAACTCCTTCGCAGGGTTGCCATACAAATATTCGGTACGTCGTGTTTTCAAAAATGGACTAAATCAGGTTGCTGTTGCCGTAAAAAACTTTTTCTTGTCATTATATAGCTGTAGCTGCCTGAGAAGGCGTCGAGGTGGAGAGCTCATATTTTGTAAAAAGAGTTTTCATAAAAATTGCCAATACTGTTCGAAAATGGGACCAATCGCGCAGCTCCTTCGTAGGGTTGCAATAGATAAATTTCGTGTTTTACTATATGTTTTGGCACTGAGAGAACGCGTTAATGTAGAGATCTGCACTCTTCCACACATATGAATTTATGCACGCACACACACACACAGACACAGTGACCCTGCAAACTTTGCGGTTCAAAATCGAATAGGATTCGAAGTAAATAAATTCGATTAGGTGAAGTTAAACTTCGAAATCGCATTCGCTTGCGACGTGCTTGCGAATTGCAGGAGAAAAAAACGGAACACGTTACACGATATCGAATCGTATTGGCGACCCGACAGTGGTTCGCTAGCTCGACTTTTTTTCGAAGCTCTTGTATGTGTTACTAGTTCGTTTTGGAGTCGGTGCTTTTAAACAGTACGATCTGGTATCGATCTCTCTTGCATGACGTTTTGCAACTGGAAATATTTGCTTTAACGACTTCCTTAGAGATTGACATTAACCGTATCGTAACTTCTACATATAGCAAACAAATCGAAGAGATTTCGAGCCACAAGCGGTTCATCTATTTCGAATTCTCGGAAATTAGGTCATGATTTTAAAACTTCGTTTAAGTTAAAAAAAAAAATCGAAGAGATTTCGAGCTACGAGAGTTTCCTATATTTCGAATTCATTTCGCTACGGCGGAATTTCACTCAGTTGTTTGCAGCGGAAATGCTTGAGAACGGAATCTGTCAATATTAACGTTTATTTGATTTAATTATTATCAAAGTCTGATATCTTTCTCCAGGATTGGTTATACTTCTAAAATGTCATATGCCTGGAAATATTTTTAATTTTTATTAAAAGATTATTGTTAAACACCTGGTAGTTAGAAGCTTGTGTTTTTCTTTATTATTTATTACCTTTCAGAATAACTTCAGACTTGTATACGTCATTACACGTTTAAAATAAAATGTAAATTTACTGGATTTCAAAATTAAAAACTCATGTATAGGATTAGATGATTCTCTAAAGTAAAAGATATCCATAAATTAGTAAATTCATATTACATAAAAGCCATTTTCTGTTTTAAGTACAGCACAGCGAGGTCTTTGAAACAAAAATATTGGCCTAAAATCCGCAATCTTTTGTTTGCACAATTAATTTTAATTACTACAAAATAATAATTTCGATTGAGTTTCAATGTAACCGAAATATAATTAAAGCTAAATGATTACGTTACCAACTAATAGACAAAATATAACAATTCCGAGATAGATAACGATAGCCGGAAATGGAAGGGAGTTAAGAAACTGTGAACAAAAGCCATAAGAGCAGTAACATTCACGAAAACTATAATCATTGGGATTTATTTAAGAAAGTTTTTAAACTATTTCTGAATCGGCTGGCTCAGGTCGTCTGTTGAATGTCCGCAGGTAGAGAATTCAAGATACTTGTTGCATGTACAAAGTGATAACGCTGCCCAAGCACAGAGAGAAAACGAGGAATTAGAACCTGTAGGTGTCTTTCAGAATGAAGGAAATTTAATCATTCATTAGGTTCTTTCATATATATAAAATTTATTTGCATGAAAATTAAACTCCTGTATGTGCGGTAAGTTTTAATGGAACATACAAATATTTTGTGCTCACGGACTGATGTGTTCAAATCGTCACAATCCATAGATAAAACGGACACAATCGTTGTAGGCTACATCAAATTTACGACTGCAGACAGAGTCCAATGACGGAAACATTAGACTACCATAAATAAAATGTGGCATAACTGTCGAAGATAGCCATAGACTTTGCTGATAAGAGCCTTGATAAAGTCGCATCGGGTCATAAGATCATTCAACATTACACCAAGGTTCCTGAGTATTCTCATGTACGACATAGGAGAGCTGCTTAGAGTTTTCAGAGATACATCCAGAGATGGGCATTTCGAATAGAATAAAAGATAAAAAACCGAATAAAAATTTATTTGATTACAAATATAATTCGTTATTTGGTGAATTATTCGCAAATAATTAATTTGGTGCAAATTATTTGAATTTCAAATGATTATTTGTTATTCGATCGTACGTTATTTGATTATCAAATAATTATTCGTTACTTGGTGAATTATTCGCAAATAATTATTTGTGATGATCATTATTTGAATTTCAAACAATTATTTGTCATTCGATTATGAATATATGTTTTCTGGTGTCCATTAGTTCCAATTTCAAACAATTAATTCTTGGTACACGCATTTGTTTTCGGAAGGTGTTTCGTTACTTAATTTAAAGTTTAAGAGGAATTTAATAAATTTGTTCAATTAAGTATTTGTGAAGCTTTGGAAGTAAATTAATTGGGTTTTACTACTCAGAATAATCTTAGAGTCAATTAAATAAAAAAAAAAATGAGTTTGTGCTTAAGACCGCACGATCGAATCCAGCATGAATTTGTCCCACTAAATCTGTTCAGAATAAAACGATTATAAACAAAAGCGCGTGCCCTCAAATACCGCAGGATTACAGGAACAACTTTGGAACCAAATCTCAATATTAAAAAAAAAAAACTGTTTTCATAGAGTTTTATGAGAGTAAAATCTGGAAGCTCCACCCCTTCTCATTTTGTTATTAGGTAATCTTTTTTTGGGTTAGAAATTTGTCATTCAAAGTACTCACATCTTCATAGCCTCTTATTTGTATATGAATCAGAAGGCTGCAGCAGGATTACCCGTGTGGACGCGATGACACTTTTTTGCATACTTCATTAAGCATATATTGTGTGGGATGGCAGATATTGTGTGGGATGGCAGATATCCCTTTTTTCATATACACTAGCACTTTAATTACATGATGACCTTATATATGAGGTAGGGAAAATTCGCAGTATGAGACCCTGTAAGTATATTCGTACTACTTGGTTATATGCTTAAGCATCAGTTATTTTGCGTCTATATCCTTATGACCCTGGAGTAGACATAGATTTAGGTAATCAAACCCTATTATTTTCTTCAAAAGCTTCACAAATACTTTAACTGAACAAAATTATTGAATTTCTCTTTAACTTTAAATTAAATTAAGTAGCGAGACACCTTACGAAAAGAAATGCATGTACTAAAACTTAATTATTTGAAATTTGAACTAATGGGCACCAGAAAACATTATATTCATAATCGAGTGACAAATAATTGTTTGAAATTCAAATAATGACCATTAGAAATAATTATTTGGGAATGATTATAAAAATAACGAATAATTATTTAATTATCAAATAACGCACGATCAAATAACAAATAATTATTTGAAACTCAAATAATTTGCACCAAATAACAAATAATTATTTGCGAACATCTTAAAATAAATTGATAATAATGATGATAATTTGTGCGAATAATTTTTTTTCGATTTTTAAAAAAAATCCTTAGTTGATTGAAAATTTATTCGAATAATGCCC
Organism: Dioctria rufipes; assembly: GCA_963924295.1. Taxonomy (NCBI): domain Eukaryota; kingdom Metazoa; phylum Arthropoda; class Insecta; order Diptera; family Asilidae; genus Dioctria; species Dioctria rufipes. The sequence continues at coordinate 65,288,008 of OZ002744.1, read as the reverse complement.
AGCACTGGATACATCGTTTACATCAATGCCATTTCTATATTGCAACATACAGCAAGATTTACTGGTATTGAGTTCTAGATTATTTACGATATTCCACGAGTAAATTTGTTGAAGATCGTTATACATGCGTTGTACCACATCCTCGAAAAAACCAATCGGTCTATTAAGGTATATTTGAACGTCATCAGCATACATATGTGCTTTTGAATCATTAACAACCCTGGAGAGATCATTTATATAAAAAGCAGTACTTTCAGGATTGAACCTTGTGGAACGCCACAGACCAGTGGTAAAAACTGAGAACAAACATTTTTTAGTTCTACTTGTTGAAAACTATCAGACAGGAAACTATTTATACTTGCAATGGCTGACAAAGAAAAGTTAAACAATGAAAAAAGCTTTGTTAGTAATTTAAATTATTAACACTGTCAAAAGTCTTCGAGAAGTCCAACAGGGACAGCAAACCAATTTAACCTTTGTTAAGAGCAGATCGAAGATCTGTGGTCACCTTTAACAGAGTTTTCTCGTAGCTATGTCCACGTTAAGCTGGTGTTGAGGCTGGGAGAGAGATTATCGGGGACCAGTACAGCATAAGATCTTATTTAGCATACGGCTCTTAGTACTTCAGCTTTGTCGACATTTCTGAAACTTATGCCATCACCATTTGGCATTGGAGGTACATACAGCATTATCTAGAGAAGATCCGTTGGTTGACGATTACGTATTTCAAGCAATTATGAAGTATCCATTTAACTCATCTTCATTGAAGTTACAGACATCTACTGCTTTGTCTCTGAAGTTTACGCAGATTATTCTGGAAATGTTTAGGAGACAGATTGGGATCAAGGTTTTTATGATACCAGCGGCGCTTGAGCAGCGAATTTTTGATGTTACTAGATTCCACACTTGTACATACATCTGTTTTGTAGAATCAGTTTTGAGCCTTTTATATTTTCGATACAAGATCTCCCTCTCAGCTATTGAAATTCCTATTTCTGCTGAAAACCAAGGACAACGATATTTTGGGTAAATTTGCCGTGACTGCAAGGAGCATACTTATACTGTAAAAAGTGTAAGTTGGCATTTAAAATATCCACCTGTTCGTCAACATTTGTACAGTGGTATGTTGCTTCCCATGGCAAGGATGAAGCATCACGCAAAGGAACGGGGACGTTAAGGTGATTGTAATCACAAAATTATATAGTTACACGATGATGCCGTGCGCAGATGGATACATCATATATCCAATATCGTGGTCCAAATAACTCAGCGGACTTAATTAGTTGTGAAAAAGTACTGGGTGTAAATCAGTCACTAAAAGTAGATCTAATTGCGAGGGCTATGTAGTATTGTAGTAACTAGGTAAAGAATTTACTGTATTAAGATCCATAGATTGAAACATTTGTAAAATAAAAAGACGTCCCTCAAGCCAGAATGTCGTAAGAGCAGGGGCGGATCCAGCTAGGAGTCGTGTGGGGCTCGCGCCCGCCCTGAAGACCACTGAAAATAATTGCAAATTTTTTCTAACAAAATGGGTCACATATATTCTGCAGCTTTTGTAATAAACGTAACAATTTCTGGAATATGATAACAATATGATAAATTTAGGAACGCAGGCCCTAGCTAGCACCTTGGCCTGTGGTCATGGTTGTTGAAGCCTATAGAGAAAACAGGAAGCGCGGATACCTGTATATGAGCGTCGCTTTGCTCGGGGTGTTTGAAGCAAGACAGAGCCTATTCATGTTATCGCGATGGAATGTTTGTTTTAATTGAAAACAGCTACCAGAGGTTCTTTGATAAGCCTTCCATGTAAAGACGGCTTCTTAGAACATTATCGGCGGGGCGTGGCAAAACAAACATTTCAAGAAGCAATTATAAGTCGTAATTGGAGAAATTCAGCGAAACTACACAAAGGCGAACAAGTCATTGTGCATTGTTGTAGTGAGTGTTATTACATTTAAAGCAAGAGATTATTTTTTAATAATTTTTTTTTACTATTTCGTAAAATGTAATAGTTTTTATACTTAAACGTTAAATAAAATCAAATAAATCTACAGATTGGTTACGTCTCAGTCAGTATCCTAGAGACTTTGATTGATCGGTCTTTTTTTCGAGGGATGTTGATGAATGCACATTTGAAATTAGTACGATTCTAAGTCTTGGGCATGCGTCAATACATTCGGTATTTACACAGCTGATCTTAACAACAGCAAAATCGCTCTTGGTTTAACGATAAGTGCAACCAAGCAATTAAAGCGAAATAGTCTGGTTTTCGCAACTATCAATTGCATCCATGTCCAGAACTGAAACACTATCCAAAGAGAAAAATTTCGTTTTGACCAGAATCTTAGAATCTTGACAAGACTCAAAGGCAGCAAAGGTTTCTCGTCCCAGGTCAAAGCTGTCAGGAGCAACATCAGCAGTTCCTCTATTCCTTCACTTCTTAACAATGATGTAATTGGTGACTCCCTGAATAAAACTTATATTTAAACTCTTAGATTCACTTCAAATTCTCCTTTTCCACCCACTTTACATCTCCCGTGCAGATGTGTACATGAGTCAATACACATCCATAGGAGAGATATGTTCAAGGTCCATAAGGAGATCGACGTCTTCATAGCTGCAGGTCCTGATAGTTTCAAGCCCCCGTTAAATAAAACCTGTGACTCAGTCTTGGGTAAAGCTCTGCGAAAATTACTCTATTTGTCTTCAGGAAAATTTCCAATGCCTTGGAAACTAGCTCCCGTTCAGCATATTTCCAAAAAAGGAGAGGGTAGCGATGCCTCGAATTATCGACCAATTGAAATCAATTCGATTCAATGGTTTTTGAAGCTATCATTAACTACAAATTAATGAAGTATCTAGTAACTATATTAATTTATTTATTTAATTTATTCACTTGAAAACATCTTTGTACATTAAGACAGAGTCTTTTAGGAGTACAAGCTTAACATACTAATAGTTCACTGTGTATTACAAACAAAAGGTACAATTCATAATTCAAATTAAGGAAACTAAGATTACATTATAATATTGAAACAAAATAATAAACATTTAAATATTATTAATTATAAAAAAAAAAAAATAAAAAGGAATTAAAAGGTGGATTAAGTACCAAAAAGAGAGAAAAGAAATAATAAAAGAGCAAAAAAAAAAAAAAAATAAATGAAAAAAAAAAAAAAAAAAAAAAAGACTATAAGAGAAGATATCTGGCTATGCGTTCCGTTCAACAACATCATGTTTCAGGGACTTAAATGATTAAATAATTTAGTAACAAATTGTTTGACAGACCTAATGCGACGGAGACTACTAGGCAAGGAATTCCATAACTGAATAGCATGAATGTGGAAGAAGTGCTGACTAAAAGCAAGTGTGTGAGCAGGCGTAACCAAAGCAGTCGTTCGTAAGGATATGCAGAAACGCAACCTTTCAAACAAATATTCAGGCTTTTGTGTATAAATCAGTTTGTGCAGAAAAATTAAAATATTATAATTAATATACGTAGGCAAGGAGCAGCCAACCAATGTATGTGCATAGGCCGATATGTGATCATATCTTCTTAATCTAAAAATGTATCTTATCATGGAGTTGAAGGCTACATTTAGTTTGTTAAGCGTAGAAGAATCAAGACGACAATACACTGTAGCACCATACAAGATAATTGGAATTAAAAGAGCCTTTACAAGCCTAAATCGAGCATCAGTGGGAGTGTATGCACTTGACTGCCAAAGATTACGCAGTCCTCTATATATCCTTGAAATAACCATATCAATGTGAGAGCCCCAGGTGAGAGTTTTATTAAAAATTATCCCTAGATTACATACAGTTTTCACATAAGGAATCGTAGCTCCGTTTATGGTTACTGGAGGAAAATAAGATGTATCAAGCTCGAACCTATATATAACGATACTCTGCGATTTAGCTGGATTTAATCTAAGACCATTAGATGCTGCCCATAGACTGATTTGAAGCAGATCATCATTAATACGTTCAACTGCATCTTCAATTAAACCAAGGCGTTCCGAAAGATACACCTGAACATCATCTGCATAAAGATGAATCTGGCAATTTGATACTGCTGAGAAGATATCATTAATAAATATCGCAAACAGAAGGGGACCCAATGTGGAGCCCTGAGGAACGCCACTGTGAACGCCAAGAAAATCTGACATTTTACCATTACATGAAACATACTGAGTACGATTGCTAATATAGCTTTTAATGAGATTTACAGCTGAAGAACTAAAATTAAAATACCAGCTAAGTTTATGGAGTAAAAGTCGATGATTGAGTGTATCAAATGCCTTACTAAAATCAAGTAAAGTAAGTATGGTCAATTTATCTTGATCAATGCAGCTACGAATGTCCTCGGATATTTTCAGTAAAGCTGTTGTACAACTATGATGCTTTCTAAAACCAGATTGCAAGGGCGAAAGGAGGCGATGAGCTGACAAAAATGAACTAATCTGCTCGGCTATGACTTTCTCCAGCACTTTTGATAAGCAGCATAGTATACTAATAGGTCTATATTCCGGCGATCCTGACACAGATTTTTTATGGATGGGTATAATTTTTGCTCTTTTCCAGTTGGTCGGAAAGGAGGAACTCATTAGACTCGAATTACAAATATAAGTGATCACTGACAAAATAAATGGCAGTAAAATTTTAATAAATTTAATGGGTAAATTATCAACACCAGCGGAAGTAGTCAGAATCGATCGAACATGCTTCTCAATCTCATAAGAATATACTCGAGAAAATGAAAAAGAGGGAAAGTTAAATGCCCTTTCGTCTTGAGTAATCTCGATTATAGGTGAAATATTATTGGAATATGAATTTGACAAAAAGAGTCGATTTAGATTATTGGGATCAGCCTCACAGCAGCTATTCCTTGATTTTCCCACTCCAATCTGCCTTAAGTTAGACCATAATTTTTTTGCAGGCTGCGAACAATCAAATTTGGATCTAAAATATCTCCGCTTAGCATATCGAATAGAAGAGGTAGTTAAATTGCGAAGTTTGGTATACTGGACCCAATACATGTTGATCTGGAATCGTTTCCATCTTTTATAGGCAATATCACGTTGTTTTATTAAATTCATTATATAACTATCAAACCACGGACAGTTTTCATTTCTAATTTTTTTCACTTTCAACGGCACATACTTATCAAAGAGATAAGTGAGATAGTTTTCAACATACTCAACCTGCAGATTTACATCACTTATGGAATAAACAATCTCCCAAGGTATAGTGAGGCATTCGTCAAAAAGTGCATCGTAATTAATATTATTGTAATCACGATAGTTAAAATAACGATCATAATTAGCTGGTGGACTAAAAAGATACGTCAAAAAAAGCATGTCATGATCGGATAGGCCAGGCGATGATAGCTGATGATGGAAAAGTACATCTTCTTTGCAATTAACGATGAATAAGTCTAGTAAAGATGCTGACGATGGGGCAAATCGAGTTGGCTGACTATTGACTACATGAAGATCGATAGATGATAAGAAATCTAAAAAAACTCGAGCAGAGCGACTTGACTCAAAAGGATTTATATTAAAATCACCTCCCATAATAAGATGTTCATATTGAGGACTTAAATCAATTAAAAGATCCTGTAGAGCCTGAATATCGGTCACATTCGGCGGTTTATAGACGACACTAATTATAAACTTATTGTTATTACTCACGAGCTCCAAAAACAAATACTGTAGATCTTCTCCTTCTGATTGACACACAAATTTAGCAGCCAAATAATTCTTAATATATACTGCAACTCCACCTCCACGACGACAACCACGGTCACACCTAAACAGCCTAAACCCGGACATATTCACCAATTCACTTCTAATATGAGGTTTTAACCATGTTTCGGACACCATTACGATGTCAACAGACGTGCCTTGGAAAATATGTCTGAATTCGTCAATTTTAGGTAACAAACTACGAATGTTAATATGACATATTTTAAGTCCATTTTTATGTTTGCAGATGATATCTATTAATATTTTTGTCACACTTCCTCCATCCCAAGCCGCAGGTCCATCACCCATGACCAGCAGTCGTGTCACACAAGACCGTCAACTCTAAAGAACACCAGCTTACATGAATATTGAACAGAAGCCATACCCAGACATTAGAAAAGAATGCATGAGGCCAGAAAATGAAATTAGAATAATTTGATTGTGAGATTATAAAAAATTTAAAAATTAAATAAAAAAATAAAGGATTTAAAAAAAAAAATTGAATTAAAAAAATAAAATAAACTAAAGAAAATTCATTATTAAATAATAAAAGGACGGCTATCATAATTAGTTATGCGCTTACGATTCTGGAATGCTACCACAAATCTTCTCCAATTGATCACTAGACTTTAGAGCTACGGGATTGACATCTGGCTTTGACTTAACATGAACTCGACCATCGACAGTAAATACAGAAATTATTTTTTTATTATGTTTCAGCTTGAGTGCACGTCGGTATAGATCGTAGTTCGATTTTGTTAAACTCTCATTAAGAAATATTCGAGCTTGTGACGTGATACCAACACATTGAAGAGTTAGGTGTTTTTTTTCTCGAAGTGTTTTAGCCAATGCTTTAAATAATTTGCGCTTATCATGCACATTAGATAAAAGTATAATGATCGAGGATTGTACTGAATCCGCAAACTTAGGCTTGACTCGAAAAATATTTTTAGCTGATACACCTTCACATTTTAAAGCCAAACACAAATTAGAGAATATTTGATGAAGGTCCTCATTATCAGTTTTGGGTACTCCAGACAAGATCACATCACATGCGAGGTACTGCCGTTCAATATAATCGACTTTGCATTGTAACTGAGCAACCGTATCACCAAGCACAGTTAAGTTCTCCTCAATGTTAACCATTCTGCCTTCCACCTTTTCCACCATGCAATTTTGAAATTCAATGAAGTCTTTTTTAATTCCTGATTTAAAGGTATCAAATTTTTTATTAATTTCCTTCATTTCACCAGTTAGACTTGAAAGTTTAGATTCAATCTTATTTAAAACTGCATTTAGCTGAGTTCCCATATCAACTTCTATAGATTGCACTTTACTTCGAGTACTAATGGAAGTCATCCGTTGCAAAAGAATTAACAGATAACAAAACTTTAAAAACAAAAATTAATTTTTCACAATTTCAACCGCGTGCTCCAATTAAAAACAAACTTAAAATCAAACAAGAGGAATAATTTGTAGAGCGATCCACAAGCACGTCTACTCACTGATAGTCATATTACTGAACATTAGATGGCGTGACATCTCAAACTCAGCCAATAAATGCCGGGGTGCCTCAGGGTTCTGCTATCTCTCCATCTCTCTTCTCAATTTTCATTACTAATCTGCTTTCCCTTACTTGCAATCCCATCCATTGTTTTGCCGATGACAGTACCCTTGGTTTCGCATACTCCCTTGACACCCTTGGGGACTACAGAGGAATTGTCGCATCTGTCAAACTAGGTTGCATGATTAGATCCTTGAATAACTACCATGATGATATCCTCGCTTGGAGCAAACCGAATCGCATCGAATTCTATACATCTGAATTCCAAGGCTGTCCCATCTCTTTAACATAATATCATAATTTTTCCAATCCCGTTTTTTTATGGAGCACTGCTTAGATTTCTGAAAAGGTGTAAGATATATTTCAGCCCATCGATTCTAGCGCTCCTCTAGAAGTCCTACATCAGACCTTGAATACGATTTCCATATATAGGCCAGCGCTGGACGCAGAGCCTTAGCTTCGTTGGATATTTTCAAAAATTGAGCCTTCAGCTCATTGGCGATGTAGCAAAAACATGTCATATGGACTTATACGAGCACCGCCGCAATGTTGGTTGCCTTTCGCTCTTATATTGCTATATGCATAATCAATGTTCTGATGAAATATCTACTCTAATCCCGGATTCCTCCATGTAATACTCGCACTTCAAGCCGCGCACATCCTTTTATCCTTCGAAATACTTTCGGTCGTGTGCGAACGTGGAACAGTCTCCAATCTTCTGTCTTTCCTCGGGCATGCAATCTGCGAAAGTATAAGGAGGGTGACATACATCAGCACCTTCGTCACCCTCCTTACGTTCGCTAATTCCTATTTATCTATCTCCTGAGCTTGGCTTAGTAATATAAAAACCAAAAGAAGTCACACTTTTTTAGCTTGCCGACGAAGTTATATACATACAAGTTATGTATTGCATATATTCTGTGACTGCTATTTTAAATAAATGTAAATTTTTAATTCCCATATTTTACAAAGGTGCAATTTATGATGATTCGTGAATTTGAATAAAATACATTTCCTTAGTTTTACTAACTAAAATCGATGATTGGGAAGTTTTACACCTCCACCATTTACAAAGCAAAACAAAATGAATAATCTGATATCCCCTTTGACTTTTCGGAGTGGCAAAGAACCTTGAGCAACTTTCTGCGTTGCGAATGGTAGCCACGTGCTAATCTGTTTGACGCGTATCTTTTAAATGATAAATTTTGTGCATTTGACATTTCCGGGTGGTGGAGAGTGTCTTCAAACTTTCGTTCAGTTTTCAGCATATACAATTTTTAAACCATAATTGCAACCCCCCCCCCCCCTTTACCTGGATTCTGGATCCGCCACTGCGTAAGAGGTTATCATTCAAGTCTCCACCCATCACAATATTGTGATATCGATGTGTGTATGGGAGATAGCATTCATGATACTGAAGCTGCTTAGTGGACTATAGGCACAGGCTAAGAAACATTGATCATTACATGTTTTCAAATCTACACATATAACTTCAAAAGTAGCAAAGGTGCAGATAATTTTATTACTGACGATTTTAAGAAGTCACGTACACAAATAGCTACCTCACCACCAACAGGATCAGTTCCGTCTTTGCTGTGCAACACATATCCAAGAATATTAACTAAGGTGGAGGCAATGTCCTTTTTATAACCAGGTCTCCGAAAACTTTTCGCATTAATATAACATATATTAAGACATTTCGATCGTGCTGACATTATGTTGAGCAACATTCTCACTTCGGGGATGGTCAAGTTTCTGTTAGAAAACGCGGAACATGAGACGACCAAAAACGAGATTTTATTGATTTGCAATGTGCAATTTAAAAACAATTAATAAAAAAAGGTATGTAGCTGTACCACCAAACAATAATTCCATAACTGCCTTCATCTCAGCACCTGAGTCAAAATAAGCGATTCTGAGAAAGAAATTGATAGCAATAAAGAACTAAAAATTATTACAAACTTGAAATATAAAAGAAGCAAAATTTAAACAGAACTTTATTAAATTAGAAATTCAAAAGATAAACAAAAAGCTTAGCTTATTTCAAAACAAAACGGCTTCTAAACCTTCTTTGTGGCAATCAGTTATCAGACGTCGCGCATTGAATTTCTCAAATTGTGTTTCCTTGCTCATTCTAGTTTTATAAAATGCCTGATAACTTGTGCGTAAAATGTAATGTACAACTTTTCGATAAAAATATTACTTGAGGATTCTGCAATAATGTATTCCACAAAAGGTTTTCTGCTTTGGACGGGAAGACTTTGAAGTTAATTGAATCAGTAAATAACATCTATTGGAAGTGTTCATTGTGTAACGTATTGCTTCTCTCGGCTAGGGTGGAAAAAATATCCAATTTATCTGGTGAATTAAATTCTTTAATAAATGAAGTTATAAATTGTACATCATTGATTGAGAAATCAAACATTATTGCTGGTCTTAGTGCTGAAGGCGGTCAATCTGCTGAATCTGTTCGCCCATTGAGAGCAAAGATGAGTGGTAACAAGGTTGTAGCAAGGATTCCTTCTACTGATGGTTCACATTACCTGTTTCAGCTGATAATGGTGAAACCAATCAAATGGCAGAAACTTTTGGTTCATCGAAACATAAAACAAGTTTAAGCACTGATGTACCATCTTCCGCCGCATATTCGAACATTTCGAGGTTGTTACAATAAGACGAATGTACATCTATTAAGAGAGAGGTTGATTTTGTGGTTTTGGTCATTGCAGACATATGGTTTCTATGGATAAAGAAAACGACTGGCTTACAGTGCAAAACAAAAAAACCATAAAGTCATTCTTGTTGGTAATGCGGTCCTCATAAATGAACTCTCAGTTGTGTCGAAATTGAAGTTTTTTCATCTTTCTCGACTATATCCGGATACAATGACAATATATTTATTTCTGAATATAGTACACAAGATTAGTAATCTTTTAATTGTACAAATTTTTATCTGGTGCTAGAAATAACTTAAGGTCTATAACAAACCACACTGAACATGTTGGCTAATAAAGCTTAACTAAGGTAAAAATAATGACAAGAAATAGAGAAATAACAACATATATAAGAAAAAAGAAAGCAACACTAAAGTAAGATAATGTATAAACCTTAGTGATAAATTACTGCGAAGACAGAAAAAACATGCAATGCATACAATTAAGAAGACTGGAAACGTGCTCTTATAAGTCGTCTAAACGCGTTGACCGTGCCAGCCCCCTGTCTGTATACTTAAAGGGAGAGTGTTCCATCAACGAGCAATTTGAACAGGGTAAGAACCTTCCATGACTAATTTTCGGAAACTGAGAATAATGATGTTTCGATTTCGCCGAGATGTTGTCATTTGAAAAAATTCTCTGAGATAGCCTGGCTTACCTGAGTGCAACAAGTTATAAAAATATAGCAAAGCTCTTTGTTCGAGGTAAGCGACCAAAGACTAGCCAAGTACCTGCAGTCGGTAAGGGGAGACATGGTCAAATCTGCGTAGTCCATAAACAAATCGTACACAATCATTAAATGCAACCTCAACCCTACGTGCACATCCCCTATCTAGCCTTGGAAATATCAAACTCCCAAAGGTGAAGAGCGGAATTATGAGTATCCTCACTAACCTTAAGCGGGTGCCAGTAGGTAGAATACTAGCATAAATTTTCCTCATCATAGCATTTACATAGTCACAACATTTCATTTCGCAATTCAAAACTATTCCCAGATTAGTGACTTTGTTTGAAAAGGGTATGGTATAGCCATTTAGATTCACTGGTAGTATATCTGCTGTGTTCAGATTACTACTGTAGTAATAGATACACGGTGATTTCTTGGGATTGAGTGGCAAACCATTGCATGCCGACCAAGAGCTAATCCTTTCAACGTCTTCTTTAATGCGGGCCATACAATCCTCAAGAAGCCCAATTGGTTATATTTGGACATCATCTGCATATAAGTGCATTTTTACATCTTTAACCATTTGTGGTAAATCATTATTGAACATGCTAAATAGTAGTGGTCCGAGGACCGATCCCTGTGGAACTCCATTTGAAACACAGAACAGATTAGAGAAGGTACCGTTCACATTTACTAGCTGTGTTCGCTCAGCCAGGAAGGATTTTATCAAGTCTAATGCAGTTCTGTCAAGGTTGAAGAAAGTGCGGAGTTTATGTAAGAGGAGGCTATGATCGACACTGTCGAAGGCCTTCGAAAAATCAAGTAGTACCATTGCACTAAAATTCACATCCATGAAATTTTCGAAAGCCTGATTGCCAGCACGAGAATAATTCATTTCTCTCAAGATAGTAAGCTAGTTGCTTATACATAGCTTTCTCCAACAATTTGGATAGAAATCATAGAATGCTTATAGGTCTGCAATTATTGGACTTTATGTCATATAAAGCAAAAATTCCAATCGATTTAATTTGTAAACAACTGTTTAAGTCTGATGCTCAGATTCATTACTTTATAGTTGGGAAAATGTTACGATGCAAATTTCAGTTCCTGATTTTTGGTCTACCGGAGTAATCATTCGCCAATTTTCCAATACTAAAAAAAACTTCCATCGACCGGTTGTAATACCACTACAAACATGAACGATTCCAGCAATAACATTCAACGCAACAGTTCTTTAAATGACCGATGTGATGCTGCAAGTAATATTTTTCCATTTTCTGTTTATTACCAGATCTGTAGAGGCTTACGTACTAAGGCTAATGTAATTAGACTGGCAATTACAGAGAAAGATTTTTATGTTGTTGTTCTGACCGAGACATGACTGCATTGTGAAATCTCTACACTAGAATTTGTCACATTTCAGTACATTACGTACAAAAAAGATCTTTGCCCTCTATCATCGGACCACTGCAGAGGAAGAGGTGTGTTAATAGCAATCAGAACAACAATGTTTAGTGAGAAAATTCAATTTCCATATAATAGTGGAATTATTGAGCAACTAGCTGTGTCCCTCTCCTAGCTATAATCCAATAATTCATTTTACATTTGTGCTAGTTATATTTCTCCTGCTTCTGATTTAAATATCTACAGGGTGTTTCCTCCGTGGTATTCCATAGGGCGGAAGATGATAGCACTCGCCTAGACAAACAAAAAATTATATTGCAGGGGGTGAGGCATATAAATAAAACATTTCGGAGTTACAGAGTGATTAAGAAATTATGCAACATTTTCACAAAGCACACTGTGTATTAAAAACTACAGAGTGTACGCTCACCGCCTAAAGCTGATTGTATGCAGAACTTCATAGCCTTTCCAACGACTGCTCAACCTGCCTCCTATTGCACTTTACTCAAGAGTTCTTGAAGTCCAAACTAAAAAATTTCGGATTTTCTTACCCTTTTTTTTTAATTTGACTTATTTTTTTTTTTGCAAAAAGGTGAATAACATAAATTTTTTTCATAAAAACTATAAACTCTCCTCCTTACTTTGATATATAACACCCTTTGTGCTATCTGTATCCGTAAAAAAGTGATTAGCTCTTACCCCTAGTCCTACCAAGGTGTGGCTTTGATTCACATTTTAGGTTTACATTGCTATAAAACCTAAAATAAACATTTATATAAATTGAATTTTATACCGAATTTTTATTTGTTATTTCTACAAAAAAAGACATCAAAGTGCTTTTTTTTTCTAATCACTATACATCTTCCGAAATTTAAATGATTATGAACAAATTCTTCCGCGTTGTGACTCATAGTCACATCTTTTAAAGAACTAGAATAATCGAAAAATGTAATTAGTGTAAAGTTTTTTTTTTTTTAGTCATCTATAGACCCTTGATTAAGAGCTACATACCTAAACTATAAAATTCACGTTGCAGCACTCGAACAAACACCGTTGATCATATCATGATTATTTGAGATATTTTTTGGTATATACACATTAGCGACTGTATGGTTGCTTTTGGATGGCTTGCGCATAGGTTTTCATTTATGAATATAATTTGTTCTTTGTTATTATTTTTAATAACCTGTGTCTCTGTTATTGTAATAAATGTGTTTCTATGTTTTTTTTTTTTTTTATTGTGTGTATTAAAATAAGTAAATGTATTTCTCTAATGTGACGGAAAGTCACATCGTCCTAGCATTTGTTATAAAATAGCGTGGTATGATCAGTGTTAACCTATTCTCACAGGTATTCTGAGACCTGACTACAAACACGTTAATTTAAAACAAGTAAAAAAGCTAGAATAGGTCTAAGACCAATTCTTATGATACCTTAGAATAGTGTTCCCCAAAGTGTGGTACATATACCCCCGAGGGGACAGGATGAGCTTGGAAGGGGTACGCCCTGTACCGCGCTTTTGCTGCGTCATGTGCAACAAACAGCTTATTTTTATCCAATTACAAACATAGAAAAATAATTAATCGTATTATGCTTGTCATCTCACTCCAATCGACATGACTGTCCAAAATTCATAGGAACGAATGGAAACAAAGAAGAATAAACACATTTCTGATTGCTTGTAATGAATGTTATTTATAATATAACTTTTATTTATTTTATTTATATTTTATTATGTATGAATTTTTTATTTCGTTTATTATTATTTTATTTTATGTACTAAAAAAATTAATACATTTTTATTGTTATTATGAATTTAGAAGTGGTACATAGATCTATAGAGTTTTAGAAACAATGCCTTAGAAGATAGATGCCCGTTTTCACAGTTTCAGCTCTCTATGTCCACGCGTTCTCAGGCAGTGTACATAATACATAGTGGAAAATTAAATTTTCGTACGACAACCCCTTGCAATAGATGCCCGATTTGTTTGATTTTCGTACTTGATTTTATTTTTTTAAAGTCCGCGTACAAAATTGCAGCTCTCTAAGTACACGCGTTCTCGAGTTACCGTGCGCACGGATAGACGGACAATCAAAAATCAAACTGTCTGGGATCGGAATTATTTTGAAAAATTCAGAAGATTAAGTAAGGAATTTGCTTTTCTAAATATATTTCTAAACAATCAATATCTTTGTTCAATGGAATCTAATATTAAAAGGGGCATTTTGGTCATATATTAATGATAGAAAAAAGTCATTATCGTTTCCAAATGTAATAGAATATGATGGTATTAAAACTTTCAATATTCATAGTACCTGTAATCTGTTTGCAGTTTACTTCGAACCTGTGTACATCAATAATTCAAATCTTCTCAATATGCTTATGGGTGGGGGGGGGGGGGGTGTATAAAGCTATTATGGAAATGATGTTAGATTATAACCATGACTCAGATTTTATTTCACCCATTTTAATTAAATCGTGTATGAACGCCGTAGTGCCCGTTCTAAATTATTTGTTCAATCTATCTTCAAATACTGTAAAACTTCAATTATTAAGCCCATTTTTATAAATGGTAATAAACACAAAATTGAAAATTATATACCTGTAGCTCTTATGAATATCATTCCAAAATTATTGAATAGTATTATAGTCGGAAAAATTACATTTTTATGTAAGGAGCTCGTTTATATAGAACAGCGTGATATTCAAACAGGATAATTTACGATAACAAATCTATCAATGTTTTCTAATTTTTGCATTGATTCCATTGAGGAAATGTGTCAGGTTGATTGTATCTCCACAGATTTTTATACCTTAATAATGAAACTAAGTGTCTTAGGTTTTCACTCAAATTTTCTAAAGTGGATAGTATCTTATTCGACGAACCGTAAGAAAATAGTAAAAATTGAAAACTATTAATCTAGATTGATCAATCCCCCACGCGTTTTTTTACATTTGACAGTTCCAACTATCTGAGGTGTGTTCATTATTTCTGTCAAATTTAAAAATTAATAAAAAAAATTAGTACGAAAATTAAGGCAAGTGTACTTGCCCTAAAAGTTTATTAAAAAACTATTACAAAAAGGTGAATTTTTTTATTTTAAACTTGTCAGTAATTTTATTTGCTCTCTTAAAATGAAACAAGAAACAAACGTAGAAAAAGAAAGCAACGCGCAGCAACGGCTAAAGTTTGATCAAACTTTGCGACGCATCTCTCCCGCCGTTTGTAAGGCAAAAGCTGCTTCCAGTAGAGCTTATGAATTTGTAAGAATTACAGAATCAAAAGAAATCTTTCTAAATGTACGCACTCATCGTCCTTTACATAAAACTCCAAAATTTTCTCCCCTAGGTCTGTATTGTTCTCTAACTAAATGCATTCACACCAACTGAAAGAATTCGCACGACTTTTAATTAATTAAAACAGATCACTTCTAAATTTCACTGTCCTACACTTTATTTATTTCAAATTGATAATTTAACAAAATTCTTCCACGTCTAAACTCCGATACTTATTAGAGAACAAAGACCGCTTGTTGGGGCCGTTTCTTATGAAATATTGCTCCGAATTTCGGTGTTTTAATTATGTTAGGTTCACAATAGCAATTAGAATAAATTTTATATACATATATTTATAAACTTAAAATTTTAATTAACATTAGTCTATTCTTCTACTTTTTAATTTAATTTTTAGGTTTAATCCAGGATTTGCCATTAGAGCTGGATACTGCCTAGCTGGTTTGCTACTGGATGGGAGGTGTTTTGCTGCATAATTGCATATCTATCAACAGGTGAGTTGCACTCCAACATGCTCATACTTTTGTCTATCCTCTATTAATCGCCACCTTTAATCGTTTTAGGGATTTGGTAACAGTATCTTTATTTATGATTGCAAATAGTATAAATCATTTCTAACCTATGTTACTTAATTAAGTTTAAATCTGAAGTTCTAAGTCAACCTTAATAGTCTGTTGGATATTGTTCTGTAGACTGAAATGAAGTAAATAAATAAATAAAATAAATAAATACATATGCTGACAGTTTATCCAATTGTGAAATTTTAATTGGGTTACTCTCCTAGGTATACGATACACATCCATAGCGTGTATAAGCGGAATGTAGAGCTTTTTCCTGATGCTTGAGTTGCTGTACTTCACATGTACACGTAGTTTTCATAGAAATAGTAAATGGAATTTCAAAAATGAAGTAAATCTGGAACGTACTCTTAGTTTAGCTATACAAAAATTTATATTTTTTACGTATACTGTGAAAACAATCAGTTCTAAACGGGTTTCTTGTGCTAAAAAGCTCTTCAGATCAGCTAAAAATTGGTTATAATCATTTTTGCTGTCCGACAAACCGTTCTAGAAATATTTGCGAAAAACTACTTTAACAATCAAACTTGCAAAGCGGGATGACCATACGAAATTACATCTATTTCTGGTAGCGTTCGTACTTATTTTTCAAATATATTTATCAGTTTATACAGATTGAGTTTTAAGTTATCTAAAAAGGTCCCTATTATTCCTTTGCTTTATTTACATAGGTATAATATGTATTTCTTTCTTAATAACTTAATACTTTTACAATCCCAAATTAAACATTTTCCACATTTGCTCGATTCCAATCTTCTCACTAATCATTCGAATTATGGTTAAGACTAAAATTTTTATGCAAGAGCTCTGTAATCCAATCTTTATTTGGAATATATCACAACGAAAATCACTTGTTCACCAACTTAGGAATATTAATCAAATTTGTATAGCTACTTAGAAATGTAGGTACTCATGTATATTAAATATCTTGATATTGCTCTTGAACTGCTAAATCCGGTAATACAGGAACTCAGAAAAGTAGCTTGGCTTTTATGTATATCTATGAATGTGTGTCATTTATTCAATAATATAATTCAACGTTCGTCATATTCTTAGTTGCCTACATAAAAATTCTCTACATCAAAAGATATTCTAAAGATATTACAGCTATTCATTCTAAAGATTTGCCCAGGACGGTAGCTTTTAAACGCTTACAAGAACTTATGTAAACTTATGGAAAACCGCAAAATTATATAAAATCTTTTATCCTTATAAAAAATTAATCCCCGGCGTAATTTGTATTTCTTAATTTCACTATAAAAGTGACGAAGCGTTCCTTGCAAATTTTTCCGGGAGAAGTAATGACAACTCCAGATACCCAATCCTAATTAAAGGCGAAATCACTAACTGAACAACCCCTAGAGCTCCCAAGAATCTATAGAATGATATGTATGCAATAAGTTCCCGAGGAATATTAATTAAAGAACTTTTCTTGAGAGGGTAATTGTTAGCTAGGAGGGCGCAAAATTAAAAAATCAAAAATAATTCTTTTCGCTCAGATTCATGCTCCGCTGAAGTTGAATTTAAAAAAAAAAAAAATGTTAAGGTCCCTCTTGTACACCTTTTGATTACTTCTCAGAGGCCGCGAAATATAACTTTTATTCAGGAGTAGCGCAAGTGAACCCTACGGGCCTCCTCACTAGGTTGCAGTTAGAAGATAGCTCCATAGCCCACAGAGACGATGAAATCCACCTACAGAGCTAAAGCAGCTAAGCTATAAGAAGGAAGATACAACTTAGTTTACACTTTTCAAATCCTTAAGGTTGTTATTATAATGAGGTACTTGTGTCCGGAGAATCCTTTTGCGCAGAAATTCATCTCGGTTGGGTGTACTTATTCAAGCTACGAGGCAAGCCTGATAAGAGCCAAGTGAGGCGACCTCACAGTTCATATCGTTGGGAATATCTTAGAATTGAGCGAGTGCATTTTTACACAGTATACCCAACGTATATGAAGAAATGTTTGAGAATTTGAATCCTGCCCATAAGATCTCTTTTGACTATTTGCTAACTGCTCAGAAAGTTCTATAATTGGTCGGTTGTTAACAAAAAAAAAACTTTAGAATATCCGAAGCAAAGTGCTTGAGAACAGTTTGAAATATTCAGACAAAAGTCTTTGCTCCTACGAAGGGCAAATGTTTTCAGAATTTTCAAGAATATGCATACGAAATGGTATGAAAGGAAGGGACTTGTCAAGTGGTTGTTAACAACATTTTATGCGAGGAATCTCTATAAGATCCTTGATTTGTTTGTATAAGGAGAAGGATTGAAATTCATTTCTTAGAGTTTGATTTATTTTGGGCGTAAATTTGATATTTAGAATTTCTGAATGCGGAACTATCTGAAGTGGTTATTCCGGAAATGTGGAATACAAGTTGTGTGTGCACTGAGTGGTCGTGTCGTGTACCTATATTCTTCATAGGACTAGAACTTAAATGTTCTTAAATATCATGAAAATATATTATATACGTACATAGGAGCTATTACTTCTGAATGAATTTTTTTATATTTATATAAATGCAGTACAGTGCAAATGGGCCATTTCGCCATGGAATATTGCGGGATAATATACATTATACATATAGTATAAGAACGCAAATCAAGAATCTTAGTGGAATTGCTTTTGATTCTTGAACCTACGTTATTTCATATAAATACAACTACATATATATATTGGATATACCGGTCTTGATTATGGATTTTTATTGATTTGATTGATTACTATTTCCACATAGCGATATCTACCATTTAGTAGCGGACTTAAAGCTGAGGACATTGACGACATGAAAATTTTGCGAATGTATTCGGTTTGTGGATGATTCTTCAAATTTTGCAGTTGGAGCATTAAGCAGGAATTGAAATAACTTATATAACTATTTTGTGTACTTTAGTATATAGTGAAAAATAAGTGATAAAAATTCGAAAAAGTGGAATAAGATTACAAGCTGTTCAGTCGATCATCTGTTTATTAAAACGTTCGCTTATGTTTCCAATTTCTTTATTGAAGTTCACTGGTCTACAGTATTAGAGTGACTGCTCGTATCGACCAAAGCAGCTGTTATCAGAATACTTATGATTACTCGTTACCTACTAATACTAAGATAACAACTATTATACATACAACATCTTCCCCTTAGAAAACCAGTCTGAAGCTTGTAGGACTGTTGTCTAAATTCAATTGATAATTTCATAAAATTTGTAAAATTTAAAATATTATTATTTCTTCTTCATTTATAATTTATCCTCGCCATCGCTGAAAATACGAGACGTACTTTTATTATACCTATACTACATATATACATATATATCTATAAATATGTATAGTTTTTGTTTTTTTTTGTTTTTGTTTTTTTTTTTTTGTAACGTGTTAGCAATGGCAAATTTGTGTATTTTTAATTATAAGTAAACCTATCAGGTTGTTTCACCGATCTTCCATACCGAGTTACATACTGTTCATTATGTAGTGCTACATTTTGCTGTTGTGGTTCCGATCGCTGATTTTCGATGTCTTCCGTATATGTATTTGATTTTTGCGAAGCTCGCGGTTGTGTTCGTTACAGATAATATAAGATCTTGGGCATTTGTGAGCGTGTACTATTTGGCCAGGCTTCCAAGTATCTTTATTGTAATTTTGATATACTATATTGTCACCCTTTTTTAAACTTAGATCGCGTGAGACAGCTGTACGATTGTAGCTTGATTGATTTTTTATTTGATTATCTTTGAGTTTATCCACAGCTTCTGAATAAATCACTCTTGGAATTAGTAAAGAGGACTTAATTGGAAGCTTTGTACGTAAAAGACGGCTCATCAGCATTTGTGAAGGGTAATATTGTGTACCCGCTACGGGTGTACTCCGGTATTCTAACATGGACACAAAAGAGTCCTTGCCCTCCTCTGAACATTTTCATAGTATGTTTTTCGCGATATGAACTGCTTTTTCAGCCAAACCATTAGAGCGCGGATAATGTGGACTACTTGTTTCGAACGTAAAACCCCATTCCCGACTAAATTCGAGGCACTCATAAGAGTTGAAAGGCATATTATCACTAACTACAACTTTCGGTATTCCGTGACATGAAAATATTTTCTTTAGGGATAAGATCACTTCGAAAGATGAAGTATTTTTAACAATTTTCAACTCAAGCCATTTTGAAAAGTAGTCCATTAGAACTAGAAAAGTTATTCCTTGAAACTGTAACAGGTCGCATCCTACAACATGAAAGGGTAAATCAGGGATTTCTCGGCAGATCATCTTTTCTTTTGAATTTGATGATCTATACTTTTCGCATGTCCTACAAGATGCAATTAGGTCATAAATGTCCTGGTTCATATGAGGCCAATATAAAATCGAGGCAGCGCGAGCTTTAGTTTTCGTTAGACCAAAATGAGATTCATGTAGTAATTTTAGCACTTCCTTCTGAAGAGATTTAGGGACCATAATGCGATCATAAAAAAAACCGACACCATCTATGAAGTATATGTTATGTCTAATTCTCCAGAATTCTTTAATATTAGATGGGATTTTAGATATATCATTGGGCCATCCTAATGTAACAAACTTTTGCACCTGCTGCAAGATTGGATCACTTGCAGTAGCGACTTTAAATTTTTACTTTTTTTCTTGACTTATGTCTATTGAACAAACAATATCAGTCAAGGAATCATCTAAATTCTCTATTGGAGGCTCAGCCTCAGTACTGCGGGATAGCGTATCTGCTATATGTAGAAAGCGACCTGGTACGTAACGTAGATTTAAGTCATATTTCAGTAGTTTCAATTTAATTCTTTGTAACCTAGGAGAAGAAAAATTTAATGCAAGTCTTTGTTATACAGGGACCCAAGTGGCTTGTGATCCGTATGAATCTGTATTTTTCTGCCGTATATGTAATTATGAAACTTAATGCAAGCAAATAAAATCGCCAGGAATTCCTTTTCTATCTGGGCATATTTTACTTCAGAATCTGAAAAACTTTTTGATGCATAGGATATAGGATGTCCTTCTTGCAGAAGACAACAACCTGCGCCTTTGCTAGATGCATCGGTTTGAATTATAATATCCTTAGAAGGATCAAATTGCCTAAGTACTGGGGCACTGGATTATTTTTTTTTAATTTTCTCTAAAGAGTGCGTATGAGTAGGTAGTCAGTTAAAGACTACATTATTTTTTAGCAAATCCCTCAAATCTGCTGTAAGGTCAC
Organism: Dioctria rufipes; assembly: GCA_963924295.1. Taxonomy (NCBI): domain Eukaryota; kingdom Metazoa; phylum Arthropoda; class Insecta; order Diptera; family Asilidae; genus Dioctria; species Dioctria rufipes. The sequence continues at coordinate 65,266,836 of OZ002744.1, read as the reverse complement.
TAAGGTTTGGAATGAAACTTCGCACATAATTTATCATTCCAAGTATACAATGGGGGTCTTTTTTATTTTAAGGTGTTTTTAAAGATTGGATCGCAGTGATGCGCTGGGGATCGGGTTTCTTCCCATGTTTAGAAAATACATGCCCCAAATATTTTACCTCTTCTACTTTATATTGAAATTTAGCTTTATTAAATTTGACATCAATTTCTTTCGCTCTCTCCATTACAGCCTTTAGGTTTGCATCGTGCTCCTGAATGGTACGACCTCCCACTAATATATCGTCGATGTAAATTACTACACCTTTGAGGCCACCGAAATATTTTTTAATCATGTTCTGGAGAATTTCCGTTGCAGGCTTAATCCCAAATGGGAGTCCTAAAAATTGGTAACACCCAAAGGGCGCTGAAACTACACAAATATCACTAGATTCTTCATCTAGTTTAACCTGCCAAAAACTATCTTTTAAATCTAATACGGAAAACACTGTCATGCCTTCGAGAGTGTATCGTAAGTCGTCTAAAGTTGGAATGTAACTAGCTTGCTTTCGGATGCAAAGGTTCAACTCACGAGGATCCATACAAAGCCGTAAAGATTTATCGGGCTTTTGAACTATTACTATGTTGCTAACCAAACTCTTGGGGTCGTTAATCTTTTTTATGATACCAGTTTTAACCATACTGTCTAATTTGTCTTTTACTTTTTCACGAATGCTGTAGGGAATTCTACGCGCGGGCTTAACAACAGGAGGAATTGCTGTATCATAATAAATATTTCCTTTTGATGGAAATTGGCCAATGCCATTAAAATTATCCTTGTATTCATCGATTAACTTATGTTTTTCTTCATCAGTGCTTAACATGTTAACCTTTTTTACAAGATTCAATAAAATACAAGTAGGAAGTCCTAAAATAGGTTTTGACTTAACGTCCGCTACTATAAAGTTGATTTTTTGTGAATTTATTCCATCTTTAATAATTACATCAACGCTTCCGATCGGATCTATGATGAAGCCACCATATGCCTCTAGTTTTAATGACACGTTATTAATATTGCGTTTTCCATATAAGTCTTTAAATATGTAAAGCGGTAAGATATTTACTTCGGAGCCTGTATCTATTTTAAATTTCACTATCTTATTTTCTATCACAAAATCTTTAGTCCAACAGAAATTTTCTTTTTTTCTATCACTTACCGCCATACAAACTGTTTCTATAAACAATGATTCTTCTTCAGATTGATCCTCTGTCTCTGTATTTTCAGCGCATTGGAGTTCTCTGATGCTTCTTTATTTACACGCATTTGCGAAGTGATTTTTATATCCACACTTCAGACAGGTTCTTCCGTAGGCTGGACATTTCCCAAAAGAATGAAAATTATTACATTTGTTGCATTTATTAAAATTTCGGCTTTCATTTGTATTAAATATACTGTTACCGTGACCTTCATTGTTTAATTTCATTTCTAGCCGATATTTGTTGATACCATTGGGCTTACAAAATTGTTTTCTGTTAATCTGCATTACTGTGGACTTCTCTTGAACAGCTCTCGTCTGCGATATGGTCACCTCAGCTACACGACAATACTCAACAGCTTTCTTCAAGTCCAGATCGTCCGCCTTAAGTAGATTCCTGTGAACATCTGGATCATTGAATCCTAGAACAATGCGATCACGTAGCATTGAATCAGCTTGATTTTCGAATTCACAATTTTTATCAGTGTGGTGATCTCAGTTAAAAAATGATCAAATGGTTCATTTTCAGCTTGGCATCTTTTATAAAATAGATATCGTTCATAAACAATATTCTTTCTAGGGTTACAATAATCATCAAATTGCTTAATTACATCGTCGATATCCTCTTTTTCATTTTCAGTTAGTGAGAAGGTGTTAAATACTTCCATTGCATCTTCACCAATTAAGTTTAAAAACATTGCTACCTGCATATCTTTTACTTCTTGATCATTTTTGGTAGCTTTCATGTAGATTTTATATAATTGCTTAAATCGTCTCCATGATTCATTCAAATTGCCATTCAGATTTAATGCAGGAGGAGGTTTAAAAACGGTATCCATTTTCTTTGTGTGTATAGTGTGCGTTACAGTTTTATTAGAATAGCGGGATGGTTTTTGCACAATGCTTCTGTTACACGTGGGATCAAATGTTATATCAGTCTTCCACTTTTATATTTATAAATTAGGTTTTATTTATTTTTTTTTTTTAATTTTCACTAAACAATTTGCTTTTTATCGCCAATTTTAATTGTTTTTATTCCAGATGCGATCTCAATCACATACTCTCAATGGAGTTTTTATTATCCTCGTCTATGTTTTCTATTTTTATTTGGAATTTTTTATTAAACACTTGTAGTTTCCGTCGATTTTTTTTTTTTTAATTATCCGACTGCGCCATGATCTGTTTATTAAAACGCCCGCTTATGTTTACAATTTCTTTATTGAAGTTCACTGGTCTACAGTATTAGAGTGACTGCTCGTATCGACCAAAGCAGCTGTTATCAGAATACTTATGATTACTCGTTACCTACTAATACTAAGATAACAACTATTATACATACAACAGTCTATTCTACAATTAGCAAAGAAATTCTATATATCAATTCAATTAAACTAACTTACGTCACAGATATACACAAGAATATTGAAATTTTTATCATTAAGTACAAAAATTAATGAAAATTAGTATTTAGAAAAAAAACAGTGTTGCGAAATCCCTAGATTTACGGCTTCGGTGCCCCTGTGACATTAACCCTGAAAAGAAGAGAAAAGACCACAGAGACCACTACTTCTAATTTTTAATTAATAAATTAATTTACCTACTTGCATTTCCTTTCCTCGATATAGATAGATGATATGGGATGAATTGCTGGGCTGGAAGTAGCGCATCGACGGAAAATTTAAGCCTAAACTTTTGCTGCTATGCTAAGCTTTTATTGCTATGCCAATTATTGTTGTCATGCGCTCTTGAATACTGTTCTTTAGTGCCATGCGGAAACCATAGATTTATAAACCAGAACCTGACTTGACTCGCTCTCTTTGACCGCGCAATGATTCACTTGGTGATTTCTATTCTATTTATTCTACACTTTAATAAACTGCACTTTGTTCTGCTTGACAATTAAGACAAAGATTCTTATTGTGGGTATCGACTGCAATAAGATTACATTAGTAACAAAAACAATGCAATAAAGATTCTTTTGCGGGTGGCGACTGTAATAAGTAAATTACTAACAAAAACACTTTATTGCAGGTATCCGAAAGACAGGTTCCAATGAGAACAAAATGTTAATATTGCCCATGTATGTCTAAATCTGGGCAAAAATGGGAATAACGACAAATTAAAAGGTCTCTAGTTCATCTGAAATAGACTGCCTTTAGACAACAATTTCCTTCTCTATATATATATAGGTACACGGTTAAAAAGTTGGTATAAACGATGCATATTTTTTATACTTTCGACCTTATTAATTCCACGAATACAATTTTTCATGTAAAAACTAAAAAATATACGGATATCGGCATCTGTAATACCAAAAAAGTCTCATTTCTTATCCGAATTTAGTACAAAAGCATAATGTAAACGATTAAAAGATAAACTGTATCCATTTAAATGTAAGGATCAATTACGTTCAATATAAAACTGATACATTAACTAGATATTTGAGTGCTCCATACTATTTTCATGTAAACTCGATTCCTTCAGTAATATTATCAATAGAAATACTTAGAAATATGTCATACGAATAGAAGAAGCAAGCGAGTTACGCATAAAGGAAAATCTTTCACTGGCCGACACGCTTACGCAGTATGGCTTCATTCCACGATGGCAAATAGGTATAGGAATGAACATTCTAAGACTATGGCTGAGGACTGTTGTTGTATGGGTAATATAATGTATTATAGTACAGTTTGTTGATTAAAATTTTGATATATTTTTTAAAATAAATATTTAGATTTTTTCATAGGATTAACATTAGTTTTTCTTTAAAAATGTTTTAATTTTTATGTGAGCAGGTGGGCCTCATGTTTTAATACGTTTGAAAGAATGCAAATGGGTAATCATAACTTTCTGTCTAATAGAGTACGAAGCATCCCAAGATACATACAAAAAGCTACGATTCCCCGTTTGAATTCGAATCAATTCGATCGAGCGAATTCACCAATAAGGTCTAAGCGGTGTATAGCGTATACTGCATTTGTATAGAATAGTATAACATCAGTATAAAGGTTTATTTACGAAATGAGATATACTTAATATAACAGAGATATAAAAAAGTATATATTTTATTTATTTATTTTATTTAAGATAATTATAAATACATTTTATATGAGAGGTTGATTGAATTATATATAAAATTCATATAAAACAGTTTTATACCCACCTGTATTATATTAATAAACGTTATTATTAAATTTTATAAAGTGAGGAAGTTTAGAATTTATTCAAACTTTTTATGGACCTATATGTATATCATTTGTTTATAATATTTACACCTAAATGTTTAACCGTGTACATATACATATCTATTGTTTTGTTTTATTTATTTATTTTTTTGTAACGCTTCTTAGAAATTTTTGAAACTTTTGTTAATAATATTTATATTTCTTAACTCATACCACATATTACCCACAACTATTTAAAACTTTCTTATATAAAATAATTAATTTTTAATCCTGCATCAGCTGCTGATCAGCACAGCTGAACAACACAACTGTACAACATAACATTCCAAATACGACTGCTTATGGACACAATCAATGCAGGAAATTCTCTCTGATTCGACGACTGTTTTCTATCCTAACTGTATATTTGAAAAAAACACCCATAAATCTTTTCGAAAGATGTTCCAACGCCGTCAAATTGTTAAAAGTCTCTCTGTGTGTCTAAATCACGACAAAAATGACGTAAATATGACGACAATCTGTAGTTCATCTGAAATTCACTAAATTTTTACCACAATAAGATAATGAAATGACTTATATAAGACGATGAAATTACGTTTTCTTTTGCAGGTAATTTGAAGTCATATATTGACGTTTTATAGACCGACTTGGTCTCAATATGTCCTAACTATTTAAGCAAAATGTCCATAAAATGAACCGAGAGATGGTGTAATGACAACAAATTTATGAAAGTAGATAAGACCACAAAAATATAGATTCAGATCTTAATATGTCTTACATGAGACGTCAGAAGAACGTTTAATTTTTGGGTCAATTTGAAGTCATTAATTGACGTTCTACAGATAGACTTGGTCATTAAATGTTTGGTGGGGCAAGTTGTTTCAATTAGTTCAACAAATTTTCTGTGAACTGTGATAGCAGCAAAAAATTTATTACTTTAAACATTTGTACATCGCACTTGCGGACATTAGACAGAAAAGTAGAGATCCGCTGAAAACAACAATTACTATAATTGAAGTTTTGTTTGCATTTCTTCGTAATGGGAAAAAGGGAATTAGGCAGCAATAGGTCATTTCTGTATTCTGTTTATTTTTGTTATGTTGAGAACATAAACACGTACGCAGGTAAATGCTTCGATCTAAAACATCTTATCGCTGGAACTAATTAATTAATTAACTTGAAGTCAAGTACAATATTGTATAACCGAGAAGCAAAGGACTTCCTTATATTAATGAAGACTGATTGAGAGTGAAACAAACTGCCTGTGGTAGAAAGCATTCATAGGAATAATGATCATGCAGAAGACGATTTGTCGTTATGGACCAGATTATCTAGATTCTAATAGCGTTGTTTTTCTGTACACTTGGTGTTATTTTCCAACACTAACATCTCCAGGATCAAAGTAATTTAAGAAAAAAAAAAAAAAAAAAAAAACGTGTTCCCTCTACCTAACTTTCATATAAGATGAACACATAACAGGGTTTTCGATTTAATTTTGAGGAGGTATATGTGAGAACGGCATATTCCACACAAAATAAGAAACTAACAAAGTGTACTTATAGCGACTTTAGAAGAAACGGGCACATTGGAAGTTATAATTAAAGCAGCCTCTAACTAAACTGACGTTTATAACAATACAATTTACATGACTTTAAACTGCAATTTAGTTAATGGCAGTTCTTACTTCTAAATACTTCTAAATATGAACAATACCGAAGTTAGGCAACGATATTTGCTTCAATGCTGTATTTTCTTTCTATATTAAACTACTTCTTATGACGGCATATAAAATCATATACTGGTACGTCTTCCAGCAGAAAGTACAGAAAGTAGTTCAGCTGGATTAAGAGACATTTCGACAAAAACTAACGAACTAACATGGCAGGCAGTACGTACATAGATAATCTTCGACAACGACGTGGAAGTTGTCAAGATTTTTCTTACCTCAGTAACGTGATTACAGGAATTGGCGATACATATTATGATCTTCGTTCCTGTACAAATAAATTTGGTTTTGGATCTGCCCTTTTTAATATAAATGCGTCTAAATCAAGAGAAAACTATGCCCGTTCAACCCCACTTTACAATTTTACTATACCGCACATTGGCAAGAAAAGTGGCACAACTCAAAAATCACTATTTTTCTGTTTTGTTTGCAGTTCAGCGTAAAAAGTCTTAAACTGCATTTAAGATAATCGTCACAGATGTAAATTGCTCGATTTCCACGAAATGGCATCATGTAACTTCTTTTTCCTTAAAAAAAACTCTTCCATCTCTTTCAGGCAAATACAAACAGAATTTCGACAAAAATGACATAAGTGTAAATTAGGGATTAACAAATAAATCAAGGCTGATCTTAAAAAAAGATCTTATTACCCTCAAACAACAAAACATAGGATGCAAAGCTAACTTGATAACTTATAAGGCCTTTATACAATTTCCAAAACCATATTCTGGTAGTTCTTTAATTTGCTATTCTGAAAATTGTAAAATTTTGACATGTGTCACTTTTCTTGCCAAGGTTTATGGAACGAAGAACACCGACAAATTCAAAATATGCCGTTTTCAGACTTTCGTAGATATCTACTTACAAATACCCAGGAAAAATCGAATGTCAAATAGAAAATTATCTCCACTATATTTGGGGCAGGACAGGATCGATGAAGAAATTAAAAGAAGAAAATAGAATCACACTCTAGAATGTCAAGGAAATAAAAAAAATTCCTCAACTGAAATCTTATATAAAGAAATTTAAAAACCAAGAATCACATGGGGAAGACTCACATTACTCGAACCTAACCTAGGGTCTAGTTCCTCCTTTTTATGAAGTGATCTTCCTATTTTACTGAAGCTAATCTTAATCAGCACTTATTGAGTGTTCTTCTTGGTCATGTTACCTGGTTTGTTTAAATCCGAAAGCTGCGGTATGTTCTACCACTTCATTTCCTCTACGTTTATATTCAAACTCCTGATCGATATGAGGGTTCTCACACATCACGCGTGTCCGAGCATTCAAGGCAAATTCATCACGGAAGAATCAGACGAATTCTGAGCCATCGATCGTTTTGATTAGAGCAATTTTAAATAATTAGGTACCTAATGAAATTGTGAAGTTTTTATGATTTTAATGCCATGACAAGAGAAAATATTCCACAAGTTATGTCCATGAATAAATTGCTAGGATTCATAAATTTGGATAACAAGGTTGCTATGCGGGTCATCAGGCAAACGATAAAATCTTTTATAGAAGATTCTACGATAAATAGACGTGATTTCACCTAAAGGTAATAAGAGTAGACACATTCTCCCCCAAGATAAGCTGTAATACATCTTTAGGGTAAAGTATCAGCTAATATTTGTCCTGCAGGTGTGCTTTTCACATGAAATGTTGAGTTATCGCGGGGACATGCCTAGCGAAATCTAGACAAGTGTCATAACAGCACATTCAGAACATTTGTGGCGTGTAAAATTGTCATATTTAGTTTATAGCTTCCATGCGGGTACATAGTGGATATTAAAACGGCAAATGATTTTTAGATGGTAGCTTCTCATCTCATAGATCTGATGCGATTTTACAGTTCACTTGTGCAAATTTATGTGGAGTATGAGTTATACGGATACACGAGTGATATATGCTGGTGTCCATTGAGTTACGGTAATTCATCATAAATATATATAGGGAAGGGAAACAAGGGCGCTATGTTAAAGCCTTTTTTTTTTCAATTTCATCTTCTCGTAATTCTTCAACCTTTAAATTCTACTCACACAACTGCTCCAAAAAGCCCGCGGCTTTCTCGGATTTAAAGTGAAATAAAAAGCCATAAACTAGTTCAGAAACTGACCACAACACTATGAGTGGCAAAAAATGTCCAAGGCAAAAACAAAGCTATATATACATATTTCGGGATGTATTGCAAGGTGTACATCTGTCCAGTGAACTACATGCTAGCTCAAAAATTTCCTAAAGCCTTGTAGCTCTATGTGTTGCTATTTCTTGCAATTTTTGGTATAAGCACAGCGCATTAAAGTTCCCGTTTTAGTTACCCAAACATGTGTGTGCATGTGAGTGGAATTCGCTAACCCCTTTGGCTATCATTAGGACTTCAGAGGACGACCGAAGCTCGTGGAAATCTGCTGAAGTGAACAGAGTCAGGAACTTCGTCCATTTTTGCTTCATTGCCGGCAGCTGCAGAGCCGCCAAAACGTGTCTTGACAAGTGGCCTCAACAGCACACAAATAAGGATAAAACTACCCTACTGATGGCCCAGACCAAACACTAAACCCGAACATCAACTTTAATTCGGGAGGACACCAAGAGTGGACCTGCATATGAAATTATAATTCGCATTCTAGACGAGTAGAAACATCTGCAATCAATATAACTAGTTTAGGGGAACTTTTGGTACCAGGAAATGCAGATTATACGAGAAAAAAATGCGATTCTGCTGGGATACATGCGGGAAATTGTTAACTAAAGTGAAAATATCAGAAGTTATTACTGTTGGAAAGTGAGAATGTGGGCATACAGAAGGTAAGTAAATAAAAATAGAAGCAACTTCATTGTGCGGAAAGTTTTCTAAAATGAGGAAAGCATTTAACTGCACTTGAGCATATGTATGTTGGAGCGTGGATGGTCGAATTTTTGAACTTTCATTCCCCAGTACAACTTCTATAATTTCGATGCTTTGAAGTTGTTTTATTTTTAAATAAGGAGTATGAAGAAAATTTTTGTTGGTTAGTGGAGTTTTCGGAGAAGTGCTTTTAAAGTTTTTACTCATGCGTATTCTTTAATTAGGCTGAACCACAATTAACGTAAAGAAGTTTATCATTTGAACGAAACTCAGGTTTAGTTACGATTTTTGGAAATTTTTTCCCTACATAATTATTAGATAATTTTTTAATATTTTCAATTTTAAAAAGTGGTATACCTAAGCAAAATATTAACAAATTGAAGTTGATTTAATTGTAGGTTTGTGCATTTTATGGACATAATTTAAAAAATATAAAAATAATCCGAAGAAATATCGGCAGCACTTCCAGAAGAAATATTTCGCTTCCTTATCTCCTAGCCAAACCTTTCTGTTAGAAGGGACCACCACTTTTCACATGCTTCTTTTATAATAAAATAAAATAATAAAAAATATTACCGATTTCAGTCATATTTCAGAGCTGAAAATTGGATCCAGATTTGCTAATATCCGGATACCCGGATCTGCGAACTATCCGATTCCTGAGATCCAGATCCGAACTATCCGGATGCAGACTAAGTAAAATAGCTTCAAAATTGTGTTCTTTCAATGAGAAAATGAGAATATCATGATATTTATATTTTCCCAATGAAATAGTCGGATCCGGATAGTTGGGATCCGAATACTAGGATCCGGATTATCCGGATACTCGGATTTGAGGAATCGGATCCTAATTATCTCGGATAATCCGGATAGTAAATTATCCAGATGCTTTCAGCTCCAAAACAGATGAGGCCTTACAGAATGACCGACTTTGACCGCACTTTACTTACAGCGACATTAAAATTTAACGAAACTTCCTTACTGACGTTTAAGATTACTTTGGGTACGACTGTTAACCCTTAAGTAGGCCCACTAGCAAAATCACACAAGTGCGCGCATGGGGTCAGCAGAGACCCAATTTCTTTGTAAAAATTTAAGTAAACTACAAAATATTCAAAAACAAAAACAATCTACTACGATAACTAAATCTTCTTGCTTTAACAAAAACTGAAAAGGAAATAACTGTTGTTTAAATTAACATAAAAAATAAATAATAATATTGTCTTTATAGAAAAGTATAAAAATAGGTTTTTTGAAAAGGTGTAAGAAATATTTCAGCCCATAAAATATAGCGCTCCTCTACAAGTCCTACATCAGACCCAGAATGGAATACAATTCCCATATCTGGGCCGGGGCTGGGCGCACAGCCTTAGCTTCATTGGATATTGTTCAAAAGAGAGCCTGCAAGCTCATTGGCGATGTGGCAATTACTCGTCATATCGACTCGCTCGAGCACCGTCGCAATGTTGGATGCCTTTCGCTCCTTTATCGCTATATGCATGGCCAATGTTCTGATGAAATATCTAGTCTGATCCCTTGTAGAATAGTTCCTGCACGCAATACCCGCGCTGCATCCCGCGCTCATCCTTTTACCCTTCAAATTACCTTCGGCCGTACACTTAAATTCCGTGATGCTTTCTTATCCCGAACTGTGCGAATGTGGAACAGTCTACCATCTTCTGTCTTTCCTCCGGCATACAACCTGCAAAAGTTTAAGGGCGACATACATCGGCACCTCCGCCGCTCTCCTCATATCCCTTAATCCTTTCCCTATCTCCTTCCTGCCACGCTGTGCTTTGCATCATAGGGTATCCCCTGAGCTTGGCTTAATAATATAAAAAAAAAAAAAAAAACACTGTTCGGAGTAGAGTAAAAGAGCTACACTATTCACTCAAAACTACAATCTCAAAATACGTTTTATTTATTTTCGCTAGAATTCATCTGTATTATAAAATGTCGAAATTTCGAAAGATGTACCTAACAAATTTACCTCACGAAAAAAAATTACGTAAGTGGACGCATGGGGTCACACTTCACTATAGTAGATTTTTAAAATAGTGTTCGAAGATGAAAAGCTACTGGAAGAGGCCAGGTCGAGAGAGAATGCGTTCTCCATTTTTTTTTTGCGTTTAAAGTTGTTCTAACCCCATGCGCCTACTAAAGGGTTAAATTTAAAGGTTGCCATCACAGAATTACATAACTTTACTTACGAATAAGGCAGTTGTGGTTTTAGCTCATTCATCGGAAAACATGAAGTGGATCTAGCATTCCAGCAGCTCTTTAATTAAGTCGCCTTAGAGCGACAGCCTTCTCTTATGTCTTCCAATTCAAGGACCTCCTTTTAGGTCCTAGTGGGGGATTTTGGGATTTTCATTGTTGTGTCGATATGAATGGCCTTTGCAATTTCACTTCATTTTTATACCCTAGATGAAATCTAAAGGGTATACTAAGTTTGTCATTCCGTTTGTAACACCTCGACATAATGATCGTAGAGCAAAATGGATTAGACACCCACGCATAATATTAAAAGGTATTTTGATTTTTGCATGTCCGTCCGTCCGTCTGTGCGCATGATAACTCGAGAACGCGTATACTTAGAGAACTGAAATTTTACACACGGATATAAAAAAAAAAATAGTAAAATTAAGATCGAAAATGAGATAAATCGGGCAACTCCTTCATGGGGTTGCCATAAAAAACTTTCGTTTTCCACTATTATTTGGACACTGCCTGAGAACACATCGATATAGTAAGCTGAAATTTGGTACATGGTGTTCTCATTGTACTAGCAAATAAAATTTCAAAAATTGACTAAATAGGGTAACACCTTCTTGGTGTTGCCATATAAAAAATTAGGTTTTTTACGTATACTGTGAAAACCATCAGTTCAAGACATTTTTATTGTACTAAAAACTTCTTCAAAAAACGAAATCCTATAAAATTGGTTATAATCATTTTTTCTGTCCGACAAACCGTTCTAGAAATATATGCGAAAAACCACTTCAAAAATCAAACTTGAACAGATGGGTGATAATGCGAAATTTCATACGGGCATTCATCTAGACTATCATAAAAATTGGTCTTAGACCAATTTTAGCTTTTTACTTGTTTTATTTCGTCATTGATCTTCGCATTGGCCGTACTGTGCTCGATGCTCTCTTTTCCAACATATTTTGCACACAAAGAAGACATACATATATTTACAAATTTCAGGTAACAAATATTTGAATATATTTTTTTGCCACTTGTCACTCTATGCGTGACATAACGATAAGCATATACTATACGCTTGGAATTTCATATAGTCTTGGAAGTATGCTGGTACAGATAATAGTGTCCTTGATCGCCCTTAAGATTTTCGGATCATTTTTACATACACTGGACTTCCTGGAACAACACTCATTATAGCTTTGGTTTGGTTCTCAATACTCAATTATACTTGTATTTTCTGGAAACGTCACTTTGTTAATGGAATAGCAGAACTTTTCCTTTAATATTAACTTTTAGTTATTGTCACATGAACCATTTATATTATATTTCCTCGGCATAATAGTATCGTTGCATATTACACCACCGATCTTACAAATCGCGTGCAAATCACTTTTATATTAGTTTCTCTCAAACTCTAGAGACTTTGAAGTATGCATAATTCTCCCCACTAAGCTAAGTATTTTTTTTATGTATCCCATTATAGTGACTTAATGCGTTTTCTCAATTCATTTTGTTGTAATGCTTTAATCTCTTTAACTGTAAATATGATCGTTTGGGACTAAACATGACCTTCGGGCCATTTCGAAAAAGAAAAAGCGGCGTATGATATGAAAACCTTATGAACCTGACATAAAATAAAAGAAAATTAGGGTTCGATATTTTTACTTCTGATTTTTGGCTCTTCGAACTTACAGCTTAGGAGAAATATTTTCACTTTTACTCTATCACTAGAAGAGACATCATAAATTTAGCGCTAATAACCGAACATACGTAAGGAAGTGTCATAAAGTAGAGGATACTTTAATGTAGATGATTTGCGACACAATACCGGAAGATATGTGTCCAGTAGAGTTCCAAAACCGTTTCTGAAATACAGCCATACAAGGATGGTGAAGTAGAATAAAAGAACCTTCAATACAACACAGAAGATAGCATCGGTTATTTCACACCTACAGCATCTCATATTTTATACTATTAAGAATGAACTTAGTTTCTGGACTAATTAATAAAAGTCAGAGGAAGGAAGTTATATCCAACAAAACTAACAACCAAGCGAAATTTATTTGAGAAGCCTTCATTATTGACAACAGACATATCCATATCGGTTTAAGTCAGCATTCATCCGTAGTTGCTAGACAGGGACTATTTCTTGACCGACCGATCGCATCCATTGAACCTTAAATGGCAGCATAAACTCTACGTAGCCGTCAAAATGCTTCGCAATACAGCAGTGTGTAAATGGCTGCGCTCAATGCACATAAGATAAAACCATAAAAGATATTTCTATGTAGATATATATAAGTAGGGAGGCAGAGATTGAGAGCCCACGGGGTTTTTCTTGTATTTTTAAGTGCTGTTAGAATGAGTAAATTTCCTCGCTCAGGGATCTCCGAATAGCATTAAAGTAGTTCGTTAAATTTTATTCAAATATCTCTTTCACCAGGAAAAGGAGCACATAGAATGGTTTGTGGAATTCTTGACCTATCTGGGCTTTCCAAATAGTTCTAATAATAGTAGGTTTCAGTGATGATTTTTTTGCGAGCTTAGCTAAAATAGCAGACAATAGCCATTGTAGCATAGGTTTGGTTAGGAAACGGAGCAACTAGGCCACTAGGACCCTGTGGACACAGATACAAGAGTTGATATATTCTGCCCTTCCCTAGAATTATAGTGGTTAAGGTCCTTTTCTCTAATGATTGGCAACCTTAAAGGTACAAGCGTGAGACACTCATATATGATATGCTTCGAGGTTTTAAATTGCTTTTCGCACAGTCTGCACAGTTTACTGCTCGGTTTGACTATCTGCTATGCGTTGAGGGATACGTATGCAATATTCTGTAAAAAGAAAAGTAGGACGATGGAATGGATAAGGAACCATTCAGAGATAAAATTGAATCAACAGCTCTAGATAATCAAATAAAATAGATAGCCTACTATAGGTGGGTTTATGTCCTCCATAAGATATGTGGGAAAACGTATAGCTCAAAGCATGGATATAAGGTTAAGTATAATGTAAATATCATTTCATCAATAATGTCAAAGGAGTCAACGTGTACTATATAAATAATAGAAATATTGAATGAGAATTAAAGAAGAATTAATATAAGACAATTCAATAAGCTGAACTAAAGAAATTCCCAATATCGTTGTTGTATCCAAGGAGCAACATAACTCCACATTTTCAAGATATCGAGTCATTTCACTCCTGCCATAACTTGAAAATGCTAATTTGTCGCAATCAAATACCCATCAAAGGAATCACCAACGTGACAGCCGCAAAAGGCCATCAGCCCGACCTTTTTCTGCCTTTCTAAAATTAACAACCGAAACCAGAGATTGTCACCAGAAAAGGACTCCGATAACTTATACTTGTGTCTGTGATTCTCATATTGTTCCAGTTGCCGAAGTTTACCCAGAGGCCCAATATCGAACTCCTTTACTGGAAGGGCTGTAATTCGGGTTGAGTACAAACCACCCATTCACAATAAAACAAGCGGGGACATATTGAAAAGACTTGAAGGAATCGGTCATTGGGGAGACTCCATCTCTTTTAACATATGTCTGCGGCTAAATTGACCAAGGCTTGGAGGCTGAATTGACCCCTTTGCGGTTTTGTCCAACTTTTCGTTTTGTATTTCATTTTGTCTCATTGTACCCAGGATGAAAGTGAAAATGAATGACACAGTTTATCCCTTTAAGCACCCTTGCCATAATGACGACGATGTGAACCATTTAACACAGCTATGAGGGGATGAAAGGGTGCTGACAGGGTGTTGTGGTTGCGTGCTCCAGAATCAGACCCGAAGTTTTCATCTACCGGCGAAAAGGGAGAGCAGAGTAAGCAACAAGCATGATTGCGTGATGAGCCACAGTTAAGTGGCTTTTGGCAAACACTTTGACTTCCGTTTTATTGTCTTGCCCGGAAAATTGAGTGAGGACACCGTTAAATGGGCGGCAGAGTAATTTGTTAAGTTGTTAATTGCCCGTAGTTACATTGAGTGGGTGGTTCTGATTGACGCCTTTTGTCAAGCAAGTTTAACTAACTGCTGGTTACCGCCTGAATTATTTGGCATCCTTGCAATGTAGGAACCAAGTATTCCCAAAGATTTCACCCTCAAGGGGGAAGCAATGTTTCACAGAATATAAACATTTTCAGCTCATCATCGTGGACTCTTTATTCCCAGATTGTGTTTGGTTTCATGTATATTAGGAGAAGCGCGATTTAAATTGAAGTCAACATTGCCTGGAGATAAATTTGTGGCTATGAATTTTGTATCGTGATCGGTGCTATTATGTTGATCTTTCGATAATTAATTGCATTTAGACTTATTTGTAAAGTAACTTTAATATATACATGCCTTTCAATTGTCACTTATTTTATGAGGCTCACAACAAATTTATGATACCTATATTTACACCACAATAGATACGCGACTACTGCTAGTAAAATTAATTAAGTTCACATTTGAATTAATAACCCGAATTTCTATGTTCAGAAAAATTGATGGTTATAGAAATATGTCCTTTTCAGACAGCGTATATGAATAATATCGTTCCTCTAGGCTTTGAAAAAAAGTCAAAAATCGCGGCAATATATAGATATTAATTTAATATACATACATAGGTAATTCCTGCAATGACGAAACGAAAATTTTTAGTGTATTTACATATGTATATGTATATTAAAAATTAGGATTTGTTTTAATACATTTATTTAAATATTTATTTATTTATTTAAAAAAGTTTAAGGGATAGTATAATAGACTTAATGTAAATCCTTTTACATACTACCAGGAAAATATTAAAGCAAGACAGTTATTTTTAAATTTTGAGTAATTAATGTGAGTTATGGGCTATAAATAGGAGCTATGTAAATAATAGTCAATTTTAAGGATTTCAGGACCAATTAATTATATAATTAATGGATATATACATACATTTTTTTGGGAAGTCATATAAAGTTAAATTTAAAATTTTGTTTTTGCGGAAAACGGAAAGATGAAGAATTTCAGGAGGATGAGAGCGAGTTTTTATTATATTCAAAGTAGAGAACAAATTGTTCTGTCGATTGAAGCGAACTATTTGTACTGAAGAATAAAAGAATTTTTTAAGAACTTTTATTTCTAACGATTCTAAATCAAATCATAAATACAATAGGAAAAAATAACCGCCTCGTTCGGGGTTTGAAACCTGGAACTTCCGCTTGCTGGGCGACTGCTCTTACCACTGAGCTAACGAGACAGATAATTTTCCCTATTGCATTTCATAATTTGTAACTAGCCTACTAAGCCACGTTTTGCTTTCAGCTGGCAATAATTATTGTAAACAAGGTAGCCAGAATATATAATTTTAAATCGGCAGTTGCGTGTTAAAAAAATCGTTAAATGAGAGTAAATTTCTCCATACATATTAAATGAAATGCATGCTTTGTCTTATGCACTTTATTGGAAGAACGAAAACAAATGAAAAATTCAACAAAATATATAATGAAAATCTAAACTTAACAGTTGCTTCACTAATATTTTCAGGAATAAAATTGGCAAAAAAATATATCACCAAATATAATACCAATGAATTTTTTTATGAACATTCTAGAGTTAAATTTGTTAAGTAAATCGTTATCTAAATTTAAATTCATATATTCTCGCGTAAATAAAATTCCCTGGAAGGAATCTGTATAAAGTCGATTGTGAGTTTTACTTTTATTAATTTACTAATTATTAAAATATACGCTCGACATTTGCTGATGAATTTGGAAGAGTTAAAAGTGCAGACACAAATTTTTCAAGCTTTGGAAATAATTTTAAGCCGTCATTCCGTTTTAAATTGGAAATAGATTTCCAAAAATGTTTGACTGATCAAAAGTAAATATGGTCTTATAGTCCAGATACCTTAGCATTATCTATATCCTTCATGAAAAATAAGACTTAAAAACTCACGAATTAAATGCAATAATGTCTTGATTATACAGGGTGTTTCCCACTAGGAGGTCAATAGAGCGGGAGGTGATAGTACTCACCCAGACGAACAAAAAATTGTATGGCAGGGGGGGGCATATCAACCGTTTAGGAGTTACAGGGTGATAAAGAAAAAAAGCCAGTTTTTGACAAAACACCCTGTATCTTAAAAACTACAGGGTGTACGGTCACAGTTAAGAGCTTATTGTACAACGACTGCTCAATCAGACCCATACCCCTCAAGAATTATGGTTGTCTAAACTAAAAATTTCGGATTTTCTTACCTTTTTTTTTTTAATTTAACCTCTATTATTTTTGCAACAAGGTCGTTAACGTAACTTTTTTTTAAAAAAAGCTGTAGACTCTCCTCTTTAATGTGACATAGTACACTCCATGTGTTAACTGTAGCCGTTAAACAGTTATGAACTCGTAACCTATTCCGGTCACACCGAAATTAGACGATATTTTTTATAATGACGTGCTAGGGGAACAAATTATCGTTGAGAATAGGTTTGAAAATAGGTTCGAGAATAAGTTTAGAGCTAATAACTCTTAAAGGGCTTCAGATAGCACATTTCGTGTAATAGGTCAACTTAAAGAGGAAAGTCTACAGTTTACAGTTTTTATAAAAAGAAGTTATGTTAATGACTTTGTTGCAAAAATAATAGAGGTTAAATTAAAAAAAAAGGTAAGAAAATCCGAAATTTTTAGTTTAGACAACCATAATGCTTGAGGGGAGAGGGGTATGGGTCTGATTGAGCAGTCGTTGTACAATAAGCTCTTAGCTGTGACCGTACACCCTGTAGTTTTTAAGATACAGGGTGTTTTGTCAAAAACTAGCTTTTTTTTCTTAATTACCCTGTAACTCCTAAACGGTTGATATGCCCCCCCCCCTGCCATACAATTTTTGGTTCGTCTGGGTGAGTACTATCACCTCCCGCTCTATTAACCTCCTAGTGGGAAGCAACCTGTATATGTACAATATATATAGAGTAATTCTAACTTATTTCTGACAAAAATGCTTAAATAAAGTTCTTTACGATTGCGCAAGTTATGTGGAAATTTGAAATCTATCCAGCTAATATGTTTAATTTTTAGACATTCAAGTTTTACAAAGCAAATTTCGTTTGAGATAGGTGGAATAGTTTCTTGGGACTGTAATCTAATACGATGAGTATATCCTTGAACTGTTGACTTCTTTTTGGGCTGTTTGAAACATAATCATAAATATCAGTACCATTGCTTCAACTGCAGAAAGCGATTTAAGGCACGCATGGGATGTGCACAAAACTGCGGGGTGGCAGATGCATTTTAATATTAATATTTATTTATTATTTAGTATTATTTATGAGTCCGTGGACTCATATCAAAATAATTTTCAGAATTCATCGACATAATATTCTTATTTTAAAAACATATTTCGAAAACATCAAAAGTTGTAGAAATTAAGAATTTACCTACTGTTTTGGAATATTCCCTTCGACATGGTGCTGGTACTGCTGTTTCTCACTAAATGGTAAATTAAAGTAGCAATCATAAATCCTATATAGATGCAAAATCGACATTAAAATTCTCGATACAGAAATGGTCAAAATGATGATAAAATCATCAATCTGGCAACGTTGATTGTAAGTTCAATTTTTATTTATTTTCCCGCAGCCGGGACCTACACTTGTTAGAATCGGTCAATGATGAAGAATAGAAGAATTTTTTAAAAACTTTGATTTTTAACCATTCTAAATCAAATCATCCTCTTGTATTTATTAGTAACCATAGTTTTCCCTTTGTCACTTCCTTTTCTACTTCAAGATCTTCCATACTTAAGTACAAATTTATTTACTTGATGTACCATTATTACGTCATATTGTACCAAACTTTGCTTGTTTCTGGATTCTATATAGAACTTAGTTATCTTTAATGTTTGGCAGATTGGATTGGTGGAACGTTATACCCTAATTGTGCATTAATATCTGTGGTATCTATGAGTTGTACGAAATTTTTAGGAAGAATAATTCGTCAATATAAACTGGACGATTTTCGAGGTTTAACAATGAGTACTTACGAAGTCTTTCTGGGTATTCTATATACGTGCGATCGAAGTTGTAAGTAAGAATCCTTGTAAATCGTTTTTAACTCTTTCTATTGTGTTCATACAGATTTGATAGAATGAATTCCAAATAACGGAGCAGTATTCTAAGGTACTTCTGACCAAGAAATTATAAAGAGTCAAAAATGAAAGTGGTGTTTTGAAAGACTTACAGCTACGAAAAATGAAACCTAATAATTGAAACGATCGCCGTGTTATTGTATTAATATGCCTATCAAATAATAATTTGGCATCGAAGATAACTCCCAAGTCTTTTATTTCTGTGACACGTTTTAAGGCAGAATTTTAAATATGGAAATCAAAGAAGAGTGTGTATTGTTTTCTAGAGAACGTTTAACAACAACATTTATTTATCATGAAGTTCATTTAAATCATTTTGTAATATTAAGCAATCATCCATAGAGTAAATAATTTTCAAGATTTTGGTATCATCCGCACAAAATTGGCATGAATATTTTATTGTTAATGGAAGATTATTAAAAAAGAGTAAGAAAATGAGGGGTCTAAGCGTTGTTCCTGTTTTTTAGATATCAATCAAACAAGTGAACTGAATTTGTATGGAAGCCGAGTCCACTCAGTTTTTTTTTAAGATAAGCAGGTAGTCTATCTTGTCAAAGGACTTAGAAAAATCAGTGTATATTATATCGACTTGTAAGCCTCTCTCAAAAGCCTTTGCAATAACATCAGTGTACAGGGCTAAATTGGTAGAAGTTGAACGATATGGAAAAAAACTTTGTTGATAGTTACTTATTAAGTGTTTAACTTGGGAGAAGAGCTGTTCGTAAATGATCTTTTCAAAAACTAGTGATAAGTCCTTCGATTTAGTTATTGGGCGATAATTCGTAATTAATTTGGGTCGCCTGCTTTAGATATTGGGTTAATGAATGAGTTTTTGAACTTGCTTGGAAAAATGCCTTCGGATATGGTGTGAAATGGGCGTTGCCAAATTATGTGTACAATATTTTAAGAAAATGTTCGGTAGTTCGTCCAGCCCAGCTTTTTTATTAATATCAAGTGAGTATAATACATTGTTTACGTCGTCTGGTGTACAATGGGAAACTAAAATGTTTTCTGTGTGAATAAATTCGTTAGACGAGTTATGGGCGATGAAGACGTTGAATCGTTGTAAGACATTTCGGTGTGGAAGGAATTGGTTAATTTCATACTCTTTGTATAAGAGAAGAATACCTTTGGAGCGCTTGTAACGTTTCATTCGATATTTTCAATATATTTTTTATAGCAAGCTTTTATTAGCGATTTCACTCTAATTCTCAAATATGAAAAGGTTAGATAGTCATCTGGGTTCTTATAAAGCTTATAGACTTTGCTATATTCCGTTTTCAGTTTTATTGCTGAGATAAGATTGTATGAAAACCAGGAAATGTATTTGTTTGATTTATGTCGTTTTTCTGGAACGTGTGCTTCAATACATATATTTATAATACGATAAAATTCTGTACAAGCTTGGTTAGTATTTAAATTATCTATGATAGAGAAAGTAGTTTGAGATAGGTGAGTATTTATTTTGTCATAATAAGCACTGAAAAAATTACGTTTTAGAATTACGTTCTCATGAACAAATCGCAACTTATTAAATTTTATGGAAATATCAAGTGATGCATGATGGGGGCTTACTTTTGAGATAGGTGTTAAGGAACGTTCTATTTTTATGGCAGTCCTACTTAGATTGGACCATACCAGGTCGAACAGGTAAGACATATCATCTAACAGAGTTGAGAATATTTTATTTAAGCTACTGATATTCTTCATAAAAAGAGTACTTGCGTCTAAATGCCATTCTATGGTGGGAGCATTAAAATCTCCTAACACAATGATTTTTGAATTTTTGAATTGAGAATCGACAGTAATGGTATCCATAAGTTCCTCGTATGTGTTTAGTGTACTTTCGGTGGAATATAGAGACAACAAATATAATGGGTACAATTTGCAATTTTAATTTTAACCCAAACTCACCTAATTGGATCGAAGCACTATTGCACGGCAATTAAGCATCCTCCACCAATATTACCATCAAGCTTGTTATGCCTATCGTGTTTAAACACAACATATCGATTAGCAAAGATCTCACCACTATTAATTCCGTGAAATAAAAAAGTTTTAGTTAGAAAAACCACCTCGTAGTAATTACTAAGTAGACTAAGTCTTGCCTCCTCAGTTTTATCCTAATTCCTCGTATATTTTGATAATACAGCGATATTGACATTAATGGTTTGGTTTGGATTTGCGGATAATGCTTCATTTTTTAATATGCTGGAGAATTATCATTTAATTTCATATAAATTTTTCCGTTTTTTACCCAAGTGTATTTAAAAGAATGTTCTATCTTAATTTTTTTTTAGCTTGGTATAGTAACCTACGATTAGTATTAGATAAAAGTTCACTTACATAGATTTTACTAACATTGTCTGAGAAACCTAATTCACTAGCAGTTAAGGTTGTTCATGTTTTGAAAGCAATTAAAAGTTTATTTCTTAGATAATCAGATTTATATTTAACTATGACAGATTGAGATATTGTTGCAATTTCTTTAGATCTAGAGCAATACGATATCACCTTCTTCCAATGGGAGCTTTAAATGAGCATGTAGTCTCTTAATAATATCAAATATATTCTCGCCATCGGTTTTGTTGGGACATTGAAAAGTCGAGCAAAGGTACTGAGGGATTGATTCTCAATATTATTTAAACGACTTTTCATGGAAGAAACATCTTTACGAAGATCCGAGCTTTCAAGTCTAATGAAGTTATGTTGGCTTTGTACTCTTCAACAAATTGAGTAACTTTCATTACTTGATCGAAGCCAGAAATAAAAGTATAAATTGATTTGTTCAATTTATATGTTTTTGTTTAAGATTAATGATCTCAGTGTTCATTTTACTAATAATGGCTCTTAGATCACTTGTTTCTGGGTCAGCTTCAGGGTCACCATACAAAATTGATTTAATTGTTTGCTACCTCACTACTGCATGATGACCAGCAAAATGCAAGCTTACCACTTTCAAAGTCGCTAACAAGGTCTGATGAAATTTTACCGCAAGTGAAGTGATAATATTGTTACAGCCCGCACAGCAGCCGCCTTTATTAGATCTAGTTACATTGTTGGTGCATAAAACACTTTTGATAACCATTACCACGTCACAGAATAATTTTGTTAAAACTCAAGAAATTTAAGTAAGTATATATATCACAATGAAAATTATAAAAAAAGAAAAAAATGCGTCAGATCACTTCTACTGTACAATTGCAAAAATAGGTCTGATCACTACGAATGCTGCACATACTCACTCATTGTAAGATTATGATGATCATGATAGAAACCACAGTATGGAAATGTAATGTAACCTAGAAATGACGCTTCGATAGCGACCAATTTGAATATAATGTTATAAAAATATTTCATCATACTTATGTAGACCTACATTTATAGATTCCATATCAATTAGAACCATTTTTGATGATTTTTTCATCACCTCATCATTTACAAGAATGATAAAGCATTTGCAAATATTTTATCCACCCTATTTTATTTTGGAGTTCAACCCTTTTCTCATACATTCGGATAATGTAAAGTATTTTTAGAAAAACATATCTTTGAACTTAGTACTCTAATTCAAATAAATGAGTCTACCTATTAAAGCGAATTCTATGTGCTTGCAACAAAAAAAAAAGTAAAAAAAAAATTAATAATAAATTTTTTTTATGAAATGTCGAGTTTTGGCCCAGTATAGAGAACTCCAGCATTAGCTTCTTAATTTCATTTTCAAGCTCTGGACCCGTACCTATCGATGTGCAAAAAACTACGAATTTATTCTGTATACATTTTAAGTTTTAATTCTTTTAGATTTATGGCGGCTTGCGAATTCGTTACAAAGATGATTTTACATACCGTCAAAAAGGCTCAAGAAATCCGATTAATAATGACCAGAATGACAAAGAATAACAAACTAAAACAAAACTTTAAAAATTACAATTTATGTAGAATTGAGGTGTGGCATTCGATTTTAGAGAAAAGAACAAAAAGCTAGCTTTGTACAGAATACTTTCATCAATGTACAGAAAAGGATATATGAAAGTAATTAAAGCGTAGAAAATATTAATTTGTTATGGCTTTATAAATTCAAATTATTGAGAAAAATTGAAAAGTTTTTCCAATCTGCTTTCCTTGAGTTAACTGCAATGATTGTAAGAAATACGGTGGTATAATACTTAACAAAGACCTCCCAAGAAACATTTGTTTTTTTTTAGTAACCTTAAGGTTGAGTTATATAGACTAGTACTCGAAACCTCTTTGTAACCACTATAAACTCCTTATAGAGCTTAAATGGAGGATTATATAAAGGTTACTGTGACTTGATTTAGGTAAAGTTATATAACTAAAGGTTTAAGGAAATGAGTAACAAAAATATTCTGGTTACCTTAATATAAACCATATATAACCCATGATGCTCTCGATTAATTTATTTTGGTCATAGCAGTGGCTGCAGTAATGTTTCGGTCACCTCTATAAACTTTGTTTTGGTGTTGGTAACGTTTCCACAACGCTTGGAATCTTCTCAAACTGATTACTTTTAGTGATTGTAATGTTAGGGAAATCACTTTTCCTTATCTTTATAAAACAATATACATAGGATATCGATATTTTTTTATATTACATTTTTATAATGCAAGGGTTTAATAATTTTACATTGTAGAATTAAAATTTTTCGGCATGTGTGTGGTGAAATTGAGCTGCAATTAAAATTTTACTGTGAATATCATCATAAATACTACTAAAAAATATAGATCCCTCCAAACATAAGCAATATTTAATAATTTCAATTAAATATTTCTAAATTTAAAATTTTCGCTTAGGTGATATTAATTCATAAAAATAACATTATACATAATTTCGAAATGTTATTATCTAAAATGATGTATTTTCTTCAATATAAAAATAAAACAGAAGGCATATATCTGCAATTTGAAAAATTAGCTTAACCGACATTTTGTTTTTATCTGCAATGCACAGATGAAAAAATGCGACTTGTACTTAAATGAACAAATTACCATTATAAAACTTCAAGTTGTTTTATATAAACCCTGGCTCTGTTATATATATAACATGAATGAACCTTATAAAACTTCTAGAAATATTATAGAAACTAAAGGTACTACCATGTCTGGAAAATCTTCCTTTATACCCTTTAGTCATAATATATAACCTTTGGTAATGTTATATATCTTATGGTGGCAAAAAACAGACGGTAGTGTTCTTATGTACCCTTTGGTTATATTGTGTTACCTTTGGTAATCTTATATATCTTAAAGTAATGACAAATTGTCTGTGTCATGTTCTTCTTATAATAATTTTTGTTGTACGCTCCTCGGTAGTGTAGTGAGTAATTTTAGTTACGAAAAAAAAAAATGTCATATAAAATCATGCAAATTAAAGGGGCAGGTCAAGAAGACCTACTTTGTGTATTGTCCCAACAGCTCGGAAAAATGTATATTGAAATGGCCAAATACGAAGAAATTGACAAAGTTTCCAATTTTTATAACAGTCACCTTAGTTACTAAAACGCCATAAATAAATGAAAATAGTTTTATAATGACTCCATTCGATACTAAAAGTCATTTCTGTTTATAACGGTCACTGTAGTTTACAAAGCCATCAAAAACTGTTACGATATTTTATAGTGGGTGTATGTATTACCGAAAGTTCCCAATTTTTATTAAAGCCACCTAAATTACTGAATGTTGTCGAGTACTTAGTTATATAAGGGTAACCACGGATACCGCAATAAACACTTTATTACCAATAAATTATATAACGTGGTGATGAAAACAATTATAAAATTTTGTTATATACCTTCTAGTAATGGTTACTCTAAGTTATATAGACCGGTGATTGAAATATTGCCATCAGCCACTTATAAAACCTTTAGTAACTTACTTTCGCGATAACTATTAGTAACCTTAAAAACCTCTAATATAACTACGTCACCAATTGGTAATATTATAAAACACTTATATAACCACTCAAATTCTTATATAACTGAGTAACCATTATATACCCCTTATAAAACTACTCATCACCTTCAGTCACCAAAAATTGGAATAATTGTTCCTTGGGCTACACATATGTTATAACTTCTTCTTTATTATCCAAAAAAAATAGAGATTACTCTTTAGGATTTTTTTTCAAGCTTCTACAGCAGTCAGAAAACCAAGCTGTGCCGATAAGTGTAAGGTTTTCTGCTAACACGAAACGCTTCTTCTTCTTCCTTTTTCTGTTTTCTTTTTTCAGCCCACTGCGGGCGTATGCAGGTTCGATTCGTTTCGAATGAATCTGGTTTATTAAATTTTTAAAATTTTTTTATTAAATTTTTTTTTCTATTTTTCTCATTTTTTTTAATTTTTTCATTTCTTTTATTTGCACTATTTTTTCATTTTTTTTTCAAGTCACTCAATCTCGCTATTTGGGACCTGTTGATGAGTCAAACCAAGACTTGAAAATTGTCACCCAAAATGTTAATGGGTTGTGTGATGAAATAACAAATTAAAAACATTTTTTAGCTTTTGCTATATACCGAAGAATCAAAATAAATTCCTTCTTTAACAAATACTTATTATCCAAGTGTGGCTATTTGAAAACTCTGTTCTTATTCTGACTATCATGATTCAGATATTAGTTGCAGTTAGTTGGTCAAATGGATACTGATTCGGTCCATATGCCACAACCTTATATTGGCAGAAAATCGATTATTATGTTTTAAGGAAGTAGCATAAGACCTAGTCGCTAAACTTGTTTTCAAAAATTTTACAAAATGTTGTCATATGCTTACGATATTTGTCACTAATTTTTGTGAAATTTGTTAACTCACTATTGAACTTATTAATAGGTTCCTAAAAGTATATTTCTTGTTATGGTCCACGCGCAAAGGGCGAAATGAAAATTTTATGTAAATGTAGGTCATGGAACATTCTCGAACTGAATATCGACTAAAAGGGTATAAGAATATCGCACTTAATTTATAGACTACGAATCAATTTTTATAAATTTTAGCAGTAAAAGCAAAGTCTGTAAATATATTAAGTATTGCATATTTAGTTGGATATTTTTAGCAAGGGGCACATAAGTATTCACGACCCACATCTTGAAGGTATTGTAATAAGCTATTTTCTCCTTTGTAATATAGTGGTTAGGTAAAACAGGAACAGTAACCAAGGATTTTTTTTTTTGTGGCGAAAGGTCTATTTCTTTCTGCGATGATTAAGTTTTATATTTAAGTTTAAATTAGTCGTCATTCAACTCTTCAGAGGTAATGGACTTTATTTTTAGAAAATGGCACTTTTGTATAATCCAACTTTCCAGAAGCTATATTGAAATCACGTGGACTCATTTGCAACTAATACCTGTTAATAATATTTCCACATTTTTTAAGAACCGATATATCGCTGCATGTGCACACATGTATGTTCGAGATGTTCGAGAATGACCTGGTTCCGAAAACTTATGAAGAATCTTCTTTATCATTGGATGAGAACATAAAAATATCTTAATAGCTTAAAATTATTCAATTGTTATTTTATGGAGAATTGCTCCACAAAGTTACTTTTCTTATTTCAGTATGATCTTGATCTTCCAAAACTTATCGCAATATTTTTATCAGCGCGCTGCTAATATCATTGCTACTTCGAGTATTACCGTGACCGTTAAGGTGAAAACATTCACTTTGCGCTTAAAATAAAAGATACATTCCTTTTTAGAAGACAAAAAACCTGTTGCAAGTCATAGAAGATAACGCAAGGGCTTTATTTTCAAATATTTCCTTTTCTGTAGGATGTGGCGTATTTTTAAAGAGGTAGCATTTTTCACACATTTCCTTCCTAGGCTTATAAAGGGCATGTTAAGTTAAATAATTTTCTATAGACAGAAATGCTTACTGAGTCTTTATACTTTTTCACATATAGCTGGTACATTTTTGTTAAATTTGAATAGCTTTCACGTTATGGCTTTTGACTTCCTGCGCGACAGTAGTGTGAGTCAACCGTCGGAAAACTTTTAATGTGCTCACGAATTTCCTCTAATTTTTTCATTGGCTACTTTTTCGGATGTTTTCCTTTTTTTGATACTGATGCAGCTCCTGAGCACTTATCTACTGAATGTTCGAACGCGTAATATATACGTTTCTTATTAATACATATAGCGTTTAAAAAGAAAAGCCGAAAAACCTGCATAATTTATTATTAGTTATTATTAGTTTGTAAAATACATAATGCTGAATAAATTTGCAAGCACTCGTTCACCCTTTCTATTTGCCACAATTTTATGATATTGATTTGAAACCTTCGGCAAAATATTTGAAACTCTTCAGTGCAAATGCTACCGGGCTTAGATTTTTAGAAAAGATGATGCGTTTTTTATTGTTTTTGTTTTGTTATCAAAAACTTTAAAAATCTCTCCCAAACCTAAACACTTTTTCATGTAAATACCAGTTTTTATTATTTTTCGTACAAAAGTTTTCCAAACATATTTGTATTTGTAAATGCTACCGGAGATATTTTTCCAAATTTGTTAATATTTTTCATGTTCTAATTACTTAACATACAAATTGAGATTCGTATAACTTAAATAAAATTTATTTCTATGCATTTACTTTAACACGAAAATGAAGGTTGAGGAAGTGTTATTCCGTAACCCAAAAACCGGATAAATCCGTAAATAGTTTATTTTATAAAAATTAATTTGTAATCTGCCATATTAATAAAAAGGGAATGATTTATTCATTTTAATTTTCAGGATGCAATAGTTCAAGCAAATACTAGGTTCTAATTTTGAATGGTACGAAAGATCACGCTACTACTACTTAATAAAAATTTTGAAATAAAACTTTCGGAAGCTCGGAGTTGAGAGCTTTATTTTCCGCCATTCAGCTTTAAATGTGTAATGCTTCTGCTGTCTTTTCGTGGATTTTTGGCAGTGCTTTTGTCATTCTCTAGTTTTGTTGGACGACGCCTTCACAATTGCATTCAACCTTTCAATATAGAACTCAGTCAAGCTCTTATTTTCTCTCTTTCTCTCTCTAATTTTTTTTATATGCTGTCCTGCATTAAACTCTCATAAGAATTACTATGCTCGCACATACACGGTTGTTACATGCAACTTTTAACTGAAATTCGATACAAATGGACCCAAATAGCACAAAATAAGTGTTCAACTTTTATAGGTCCACCTCTAATACGTATGAATATGTAGCATTATCAAAACTGCAGAGTAGAGAAAGGATAAAATATGTGCCTCAAGGGCCAAACACCAATGAGCTTGGGGATGGATCAACTGACGATATACGACGCTTATAAAATCAAATCCCTTATAAACATATTGGTGCTGTTTTATACCAGCTATAAGTTTGCTGTTTCCTGTTTGACTGCAGACATTCCTTTCGACGGCGTTGAGAAAATTTCCATATGTTATGAAGTTGTCATCTGTTTAATCTGTTGAAATTATGTTCTAATAAATTTGGTTTTATTATGGAACTAAAAGTTGAAGGAGCGCCAATTAAGAAATGATCAAGCGAGATCGAACATTATTGAAATCTGCCGAAAAGGAAGGAATTGCATGCGAATTTAGAATGTACATAATAACTACATAACGATTTTTCAGCTAATTTAAAGCTTCCAAGGTGGAGTGAATGCAACTTTAGAACAGGCGACATCTATTGGTTGGGGCAGGAAAATGCTTTAGGTTCGGAAAATCGATGATTCTAGAATGGAACATTCGGAAACACCACAGGATAAGTCTTATCTCAGCCAGTGAAGCGAACGTAGTAGACAGCAGAAAGTGTTCTAATTGAATTGAAATGTAGTATACTAGCTATCATTAAAAGTAGAGTTGATTTGTGATTGTTTGTGAACTTATTAAATAGTGGGGTATAATAAACGGAACTTCTGAATTATATTTGAAATATTGCGGTTTAAACAACAAACTAACACCCATGATTTTATCTTGTATACATATATCGTCGGTGATACTGAATAGCCGCGGAACCAGCAATATCATAACCACGTAACTGCATAGAGTAGCAAAATATAATTTCGAAGTTAATGGTGACGTACCTAATTTACAATATGTTTTATCAAAAATTATGGTTGTGTCATAGAATAGAGTTCAGTTCATTTTAGCCGCTAGAGGGCGATAGAGCTTTAATACAAAATAAGCTTCCTTCTAATAAAAATAATTTTTACGTGTCTTTCTCAATATATATAAATAGTGATACTTTCAATAGTAATTAAAATAAATATTTTTAAACGTAATAAAAATATAATTTATTAATTCTCAAATTTACTTATTTACCAAGGAATAAAGAAATAGATGTACATAGAGCTTTATGTGATTCAATACATAAAAGTTCTGCCACGTACAGCGCGTATTGAAAATTTTAATTTGACCTTGTTATGGTAACATGTGGGTGAGTGGCTTTGGTCGTGAAGCCCAGACTATAAGCTGAAGCTGATAGCTCACTCTGTGATTAGCGGTATATGCTGGGCGGCACCGTAGCACGCCCCAGCTAATGGCGGAGAGCGTAAGGTGAGTTCCACGAAAACCTGCCGCTGTCACACACCATTGGACAAAAAAAAAATGTGTGTCTGACAAACGAAACCTTGTACACATCCGGTCTTGAAGGGACCCTTTACACCACCTACATGTAGAATAGCCGAGGACTTGGTGAATAGTCCTCATATGTCATTCCCCGACCTCCCTGTGACATTACTGGCACTGCTATTGGCAATGTCCCTATTAAAATAACACCTAAAATAGGAGAGTAAACGAAACTACTCTACCTTCATAATCCGTGAGAGGGACTCCGCGAGATTGAAAAGGAAGGATAACAATTTTACCAATGCATTTCTCTTTACATTTTATTCATCATCGAATTCAGTCTGCTTTCAAAACTCACAATAAGTACGTCTTATAAACTTTTCCAGCTTGCATTTGAAATAAAATATATATTGCTAAAAATAACTCTGAACTGAATTCAAGTCAGATGTACCCTTCAACATTTCTCATATCATTCATAAGCAAAATCGTTATTTAACTTCTCTAAGTTGAGGTATATCTGTCAGAATTTCTCCTACTAGATGCAAAAATTAAGTCAAGGAAGTTTTTCGAAACCTCTGTGATATTTAATCCAAAGCTCCTATTTTAAAGCTCTAAGTTAAATTCAAATTCAAAGGGTCCTCCACAGAATCTCTAAACGGACTTCACGTCCAGAAATTCAGAAATTTTTTCATGACAAACAAATTTTCCAAACTGACTTCAAGCCCCGTATGTTTATCAGAATTTTCTTTATTCTGATTCTATTTAAAATAAAATTTGTTATTTTTGGATTTCTAAATTACTTCAAGTCTAGTATGCCATTCAGAATTCTTCTGTTATTTTAAATCAAAATGTATTATTCTTTAAATTTCTAACCTAGCTGCAAGTCAGGTATGTGTATTTTCATTTTTTTTTATAGTTGATCCAGAATTAAAGAATTATTATCTTAAATTTTTAAAGTGAGCTCAGATCGAATACGTCAGAAAATGTTTGATACAATTAATCAAAATTTATTATTTCAGATTTCTGAATTGAATTCGAATCGGGTATAAATATTCGAGTCTTTTCGTTATATTGATCACAAACTTATTTAATCTTTGAAAAAGGAAAATTTCATTTCAAAAATGTGGCGTTTCATATATTCAGGAACCGTATAACTTCAGTACGGCTTTATTCCTGCCTGCCGTATACGCCAAAGCAAACAGCCAAGCTGACCCCATATATAGACTTAAAATAAATTTTAAATGTGAATTATATGAGACGCAATATTAGGCAGGAACCATGCCGTACTGGCGATTATACGGTTCTTGTTTATATGAAACGCCTCTTTTTGCAATGAAAATTCTTTTTTCAAAGATTTTTCGTTTGCTTTTAAAGAGTTTTTTCCACAAATTCTTGAGCTGCAGACTTAGCAGCAAACTGAGTCAATTTCAGATTGACTTATTTCGCTATGAATTTTCATAACAAAACTCTATATGAAAACATATTTATTTCGTTGCATCTAATCATAATTTCGTTTATTTGAAATTTCTGAATTATATTCGAATTACGTACAACTCTCGGTTTTTTTTTTTAATCAAAATTCGTTATGTCTAACTACTAAGTTAAATTCACATCCATTTTGTCTATCGGTTGTTTAATCAAAAAAATGTTTCCTCTAACTCAAACTCAACTCCAGTTTCTCCCTGCTTGGAATACTTTGTGGTATTCTTTGCTTTATTAACTACAAAGGACAGAGAGTGCTTCTGGCTTCGTCAGGAAATTGCACCAGTCCCGGTGACAATTTATCAAAATACCATGCTTTTTATCAATCAATGCAAATTTTATTATTGGAACTACCTTCCTTTTTTTTAATTAACAATAAAAAGTTTTCTTTTTTTGGACTATTTAACAACCTATTGTTTCTAGAACTTAATTCCTTTTATTTGAAATGAAAAGTTACCCTTTTAATGGGAACAATCTATTTAACACAATTAATTCTTAATTAGAAGTGAAAAGTAGACGGACCGAGCTACGAGTTTTAAAATATGTATCCTCACCGGTTTGTGATAGATAGCCCGACGATACTTTCAGCCGCCACACATATCTCCCGCTACCAACGCCGCTTCTTGGTCTCTTTGCTGATTAAGCGATTTCGCGATAAAATTGTACGGAGAAAATAATCTCGCGCCGCTTTAAGAATAAAAAAATATTCGGAGGAAGTATCCTCTATCAAAAAATATTAAATTTCCTATCGCTGACGAGCAGCAATGCTTAGCGCCAACAATTTTGTACGCGATGAAAATAAAGTATACAAATTATATACTTTGTATAGCAGGAAATGGAATAAAATGAAAAATGCATATTTGCACGGAAGTACTTATGCCCGTAATGGATGCAGGTAAATTGGACGTTAAGAGTGCTAACTAATAACGTCCTTTATAAAAACAACAAAAATTCTCTGAGACTAATAACAAACTACTATCTGTCAATAATGAGCAAAAAGCATAGCTCACTTGTGCTTGTGGAGTTCTTTACTAGTACCGTGTGAAAGAAAAGTAAAAGGAAAAATCAGATAAGCAGCATCCGTATGATAGCACCCGTAAGGTAAGCACTTCGAGAAGTGTTTATCTTAAAAGGGTGCCCTCTGGTGGGTTCAGTTTAGGTATTGCAATCTCATCATTTATACATGTAAATCAAGACAATCAATAAATCACAGAAAATATCAATGTACCACAAATTTAAAATGTTACTCGCTGTTATCTGGTCCCTCCAAGGACTTCCCTGTAGGTAAAAAAAGCAACAAAAAATTTTTTTCTTAGTGGTAGCCTTCCTTGTGGTCTATTCCATAATTGTTCTTGTTCCCCTTTCACACACGTTCACCTGTACCCCTATCAATACAAACTTTGTCCGATAGACGCCTATCCTTCTATACTATCTCTATTCATTCATTAAAGGAATTCTAATCTAACTCTAGGTAGGTATCCCTACCGTTTTTTTTTTTTTTTTGTGAGTGTTGTTGCGTTGACCAAGTTTCCTACACGCTCCTGTAGAGGCTTTGATTATGCGCGCAGACGAACAATGGATTTGGGCGAGTTTCTACATCAGAAAGATTGCGTCTGGATATCTTGCAAGCAAATTGAATGGAACGCCGGATTTCTTTGGACTACTTAATCTTAATATTGACACGTGACACTCTGCAAATTAAGTGAATGTAATGATAATTGCCGTTAATTCGACCTGTGATGACACTAATAACTTTACCTTAGTTAGCATCTACCGAAACGATGCTAACTATATATTTTTCCACCTGGTTTTTTCTATACCTTTCCTTTTTTTACACTATATGGTCGTAGGTGCCTTAGCTATGGAAGTTTATTTTACTTCCCAGCAATACAATTAAGAAAAGAATACCTTTTTTCTTTCGTAACTGTAATGCCAAAAAGTCCCTTGACCCGGCCATCAGTTTTTTCCCCCCAGGGTATCAAACAATACCAAGCACACGTATTTTGCACTTGAAGCAACTCCCTCAGGACTTGGATCTACTATTACACTTAATTTTATTTCCGAACAATCTCACTTGAGTTAGCCGCTCAACTTTTCGCTTGACACAATCACAATATGGCCTCCTCTCTTACTTCTGGCATTTTCCTCTGGCCCGTTTTCCATACTTGTGCTCCTGTGGCATTTCATTCTTTTGACAGATGTTGCCTCCGCTTTGGACCGCAGATGTCGTTAGTAGTGCCACGATTATGCAGTACCACTGACGATATCTCGTATAATTTCTGTATTCACTTGAGTATTGAACAACCGTTTCACAACACGTCCAACATAGTTAGAGTTTCAACGAAATCAGTAATGTTGTATCAAAGAATATGGAATCGAAGCTTCTCCATTAAAAGTGAAATTAAATGAGTATGGGGAAATTTGCTTAGGCAACCAGCACATAGATGGCACAAGAGCTAGATGTCGCATGGAAAACTAGAGCAGAGTATACAGATTGTGAAATGGGTAGCGTATTCTGGAATATATCATAACATGTTTTAGAGGGTGCCGAAAGCAAATTTTTTTATAATAGCAGTTTTGTATACATTTGATCCACTTCTTTAATACTTCAGATACGAAAAAATATGAGTCCCTCGACATATACGTCATTTCAAATGTTGTGGTCCATTCCGGAATGGCCTACCCAGCCATATAAATTTTATATACTTTTTTGGTACTGCATGCGACATCTAGTTCTTGTGCCATCTATGCTAGTACATAAGAACAGAAGAAAAAGGAAAAATTAGCTACGAGAATTATTCGCCGGTGACCAAATAGTATTTCTGAACATAGTTTCAATCCCTCTCTACTGGCTGTAAATCTCGTTTTTTAATATTATTTTAAAGATTTTACTGTGCACATAATTTTATTAAAATTGAAATATATGTATGTATTAGCAATACATAGACCTGTGTTCTTTTGGTTCCGTGCAATGCACTGCAGAACACAAGAGATTGCGAATTGAATTGATTTGGAGGGTGCATAGAAGTAGAAAATTTTTGAAAGTACAGAGAAAATAATCGAATTGGCATGAGTGAATCCTTGCAAAATGGATCTCGATAAAAGTCGAGGAAAAGTTTGGCAGGTTTTGCGTGTTGTAAGAATTAATGCCATGTAACCGAATATTTTCTCCATACTTTTAAAACCTTTCCTACTCAATGCACCATATAAATCAATTCAATTCACATCCAGGAAACATTTTCTCCAAATGTCGTTTTCATGAAAAATTCTAGAAGATGTAAAAAGCAAGAAACATTACTACGAAGACAAATTCTTATTTTGAAAATACATCGCTGTAATGAGATTAACTCGAAATAATAATAATATGTCATTTTTACAAATCCTCAAACCTGGATCCGAAATTTAGTTCTATTCAGAAATTTTCAAAGATGAAAGTCAAGGCAATTTAATAGTTTTTTTTCTAATTGTAACAATTTTTTAATTCCATTTAGGATTATAATAAAATGATGTCAGCATACAACTCTTTTAACTCGCTGATACGATTCGATATCCATTTTATTCTGAAGAGAACTCAAATGTATAACTCTAGTCGGCCTTTTTGTTATTGCTCTTTTTTTGTGAAAATTGTTGCTTATTAGTTCTTTTTGAGGCCAGCCATTCCCTTTAACGCGTACACGAATTTGTCTATTTCTTTACTATTTTCGACACTCTCGTAAGCCCACTTTTCGTCTTCACAGCGAGCTGAAATTTGGCACATAGGTTCATGTCGCGTGACAAATGAATCTATCAAAATTTGAACCGGAAATTTCCATGGAAAACCCGGAAAATCGGGAAAAATCATTTGAAAATTTGGTACAAATTTGATTAGTGATAAATCCGT
Source organism: Dioctria rufipes (assembly GCA_963924295.1). Lineage (NCBI taxonomy): Eukaryota > Metazoa > Arthropoda > Insecta > Diptera > Asilidae > Dioctria > Dioctria rufipes. The sequence goes on along the minus strand of OZ002744.1, from coordinate 65,231,610 downwards.
TTCAGGAAAAATGCAGAGTTTTCCGATTTTTCCGAAAAAATTTTGCGGAATTTTCCGGAAAATTTTCCGGTAAAAAAGTTTTCTAAATTATGCAGGATCAAGTTCCCTATCAACTGGCATCATTACTTTCTCTCAGACAATGGTGAAAACTTGCAGAAAAAATCGAGGAAAATTCATGTAAAACGCTTTTCCGGAGTTTTTCCGACCAAGAAAGCGTTTGAGCGTTTTACAACCTAAGGCAAAGTTGTAGAGCGAAATGAGTTGCATAAAGTTGCTTTTGTGGAATACTCCATGGAAAACCCGGAAAAAAGGGAAAATCATCGGAAAAATTTTCATCGATATGATTAGTGATAAATCTGTTTCAGGAAAAATGCAGAATTTTCCAATTTAGTTAACGTGAAAAAGGCAGAAAATAAATAAGTAAAAAACGAGTTTTCAAACAAAACTGAGGCCAAGCCGCATGAAAAAGTAGAAAATAAACTTTTCTTCACACACAGAGGTGGACTCAGATTTTATTCGCTGACAATCACTGGGATATATTTCAGTATGATCAGTCAGAGGTGGACTCAGATTTTATTCACTGACAATCACCGATCAGTATGATCAATCAGAGGTAATAAGTGATTTGATTCATGAAGAGAAAGAATTTTCAAGAGAAATGTCCCAATCAAAAAATCTGAGTTCACCTCTGACTGATCATACTGAAATATATCCCAGTGATTGTCAGCGAATAAAATCTGAGTCCACCTCTGTGTGTGAAGAAAAGTTTATTTTCTACTTTTTCATGCGGCTTGGCCTCAGTTTTGTTTGAAAACTCGTTTTTTACGTATTTTATTTAAGTATGAATTGTTTTAGTTCTTCCACGAATTGTGTTCATTTTCACGTGCAAGTGGAGTTTTCATCCTAAATTCTCTGAGTGGTTTACTTGCGCGTTTAATTTGCTGACATTGACACTTTTTTGGAGCTTCTGTGTCTTGATACTTCATGGGACCTTATCATTTCGCCTGGCTCTTTACTGCCTTTATAGCATTTAACTTGAATTTAGCAGCATCATAGTTTCTGCCTGACTAAAATTGAACTTTGGATCCGTTAAGGTCTCTCTCGATGGCCGTTTGAGCGTCGAGTTATCAGATACGCATGCGAATTTTACATATGTTCAGCTTGACCTATGTACTTGCTTTTATTCGGTTCATGTACCTCTCTACTGTTTGTTGATGTTTTTTTTATACACGCCGACAGTACCAAGAGGCTTTGGAATCTAACAAACTACTAGGATGCCTTTTTTTTTACGAGCCCATATATTTTCATATTTTTATTCTTAATAAATAAGTTCAAGAAACCCTCTCTGCTTAAATACCTCCGGAGTGCTATGTAATAATTCAATACTTAACCTATGCATGCAATAACAAGGAATAAATAAATACTACAACTAGACAATGAAATAGACTAATTAAACGATATATAAAAGGGGACTTAGCTGCGCCCTACAGGGCTCCCAATTTAGTGTGAGGTCGACTTAAAGAGCCCATCCACGTGCTTGCTTGAATCCGCGTTGACCTTGAGTACGCTGTGCATGCGCCTGCACTTTTTTTGTAAGTCTTTAGGCCAAGACTTTTAACCCTGGATTTAATAATTGTAATAAACACTTATAGAATTTGCCCACATGTATACAGCTATAAAATATTCCTTACCCGTAGGGTTATATGTAAGTAACTCTTTTTAAAATATAATTGTCCTGTTGTTGTGTGAATTTTATTTCCTTGATTCACTCGCGGATTTAGTTATTTCTTTGTGAGAATTGTTTTTCTTTTTGTTTTATTTTAAATATCACTGTACTCGATACACTACTATATAATAGGTCACATTTTACTTCAATTGCAACTGGAAGTATCCGGCCATCATCTTATTTGTCGACTATAAATTGAAGTCGATAAGGTAGTTGATTTGGTTGTGGGATTTGGAGATTAAATTTGAATTTAAAAGTTTTATACAAGTATTCATATACATAATATACGCACATAAGTACATATACAATTTTTATTAATTATTGTGTGTGTGTCAAAATTGATACGTTACACCTTGACTGGCTATTAAGTATATAGTTAAATTCTTCAGATAAAAAAAAATTGCTGTACTTCAAGGTTATTTTTCTTTACGTCTTTTATATCATAACTTTGAGCTATATTTGGTGCCATAAAGCTGAACCAACTAAAGACGCCGATCCTAATACGTCCATTTTCACAACCATTATCGAGAGCAAAGTTCTGTACTGATCAGAGAGTAATCATATACAAAAACCAGTACATTTGTGAAGCTAGCTGCGATTGCGAATTAGCAATTTCATTAACCATAGCATCATAACATACATTTTCTCCAATTTTACTGCCAGTTAGATTAAATTAATTAAATAAGTTTGTAATGGCACTTTGCTCCACTAAAATCAGTGGCAAAGAGATAGAGTGTGACGAAATTTGCGATCACGGGTTTGTTCCATAGCACATACACTCGGTTCTCTATCGTTTTTACTAGTTGTGCTCACCGATCTAACGATGCCATGCGACAATTGGATTAAACTGAAAAAAAGTGTTAAAATAAATTTACTGAAAAAGATATTTCTTGAACTCTGTAAAGGAAAGTTAATTAGATAGAGATATTTATTTATTACCACGGAAAATTTCATGGGATGTACCCACTATCAGCATTGAAGCAGGAAATGTATCGAAGCTGTCCCTGTAATCAATGTCCAATACTGATCCACAACAGATGAATGTCGGTCTTGTAAAATTTCTAATAAGCTGTTTATTTTTATAAGTATTTTAGTATTTATTTTAGTAATCTAGAATGCACAATTTGTGAATGAAAAGAAGAACTTGTCGAAAAAAAATGCAAGTATTGTAATGTAGATCAAATTCGAAGTAAGTTAAATTGAGCCATGTCAAAATAAGAACGACTGAACCCATTGAGTACAGTGATTTCCGGTATCTTCGATGGAACGGTGATATAAAAAGGGCCTGTCATGACCCGCAGCTCTCTTACAAAGTGACTGGAGAATAAGATAGTAGTGTACAACCTTAGAATTAATTAATATGAATAAAGTGCTTTTATTTTGTTTTATTGCGGAATTCAAAAACGTTATTGGTGACTTTTTTTTTTTTTGTAAATAGCAAAATATTTGGACTCAAACATGCAAGGTTGTGGTGAGTAGCTTATGTATTCTTTTTTTATCAAAGTGCCGCAGGATAGTACCAAGTACAGGGATCTGTATTCGGAGATCTCAGTATGAATAAAAAGCCATCCTGGACGCAGGCTTTGGAAAACGAGGAAAACATTTGCAGCTCCCCTGTTAAATTAGGCGTAGGTATTCTCGGCGAAATAACCTCATTTGACTCCATATCCATTGTGTGTTGGCTACATACCCATTTATAGAAAAATAACATATAGCACTTATTCACATCAGCACAAAAAACATTACTAGAACATCAGACAAATAAACACTAATTTTTTCCAGATATCAACATTTTCTTCTACTATTTATTATTTCGTCTAGCAAAAATAAATAAATAAAAGAGCAGCAAAGTGGGCGTCCCACAACTTTCGCACTCTCAAGCTTGGCTTCCTTTCGAAGCTCGCACTAACACTTATATAAATAACAAAAAAATTTTATACTTACCAAGCGGCCGCCATTTTGACCTCGGCGAGTAACTCATATTTTTTTCGGTAATTACCTGCAGCAAGTCCGATAATTGTGGAGATTACTTGGCAAACAACCAGGCAGGCTATCCAATTACATTTTTAATACTCAGTACTCTCTGCTCTCTCTCGGAGTTCTCATATCTTTGATAAACACTATCACAACACTATGAATCACAAAACACTTGCGCTGGACATCGCTCCTGGAACGCAGACACTCTATCACACACACGCACTCATTGGCCTAAATATTGCGCACCCGCGATATATAAACAATTAAAAAAACAACCCCACTCACTCTGTGTCATATACGGCTAATTTCGCACAATCATCAGACACCGCAAATACTACTCGCACGTCACCAAACTCGTTCCAATCGGCCCATTCATTCATGAGCAAAGTTTCATTCAATAAATAAAAGCAGAATAAGAACTACATTCTTTGTTGCGGTAAGGAAAGCTCCAGAACATTTACAGTTCCTACTATAACTAGCTTCGGGTGGGACTCAGCTTTGGCCCACTAGATCACCAGCTGATCACCTTGAACTCAAGTCAGAGATCAAGTTATACTTTATTGCTGATCTAAAGTATTTTCCAATAAGAGGTGTTATTTTGATATTCAAAGAAAAATTCCATTCTTTTAGACAAATGATCGGATCTTTATTTCATTATAAAGAGGAAGGTATGCCGTTAATAATGGAAAATAACATCAGCCAAATGAACACCACGACCACGCGTACAGGACCATATCCTTTTCATGAAATAACCATAACCAAATCGCAAAGTGGCTGCCCTATGTCCTCGATAGCCTCACGAATTCCATCTTTGAGGTCTTGAATCGACACTGGGCTGTTGGCGTAGACCTTTCTTTCACATGGCCCCAAAGGAAGAAGTCGCAAGGTGTTGAGTCACAAGATCTCGGTGGCCAATTGTGATCACCTCTTAGAGAGATAACACGGTCCGGAAACTTTCCCCGTAAAAGATCAATGGTTTCGTTGCTTGTATGGCACGTAGCGCCGTGTTGTTGAAAGTAAACGTTGTCCAGATCAATACCATCCAATTCCGGCCATAAAAAATCATTAATCATCTGTCGATAGCGCAATCCATTCACCGTAACTGTTGCTTCAGCTTCATTTTCGAAAAAGTAAGGTCCAATGACCTCGCGGGACCATAAAACGCACCAAACAGTCACACGTTGAGGATAGAGAGGCTTTTCAACAATAACTCTTGGGTTTTCCGAGCCCCAGATGCGACAATTTTGCTTGTTGACGAAGCCAACAAGGTGGAAATGGGCCTCATCACTCAAGATGAGTTTTCGATGGAATTCCGGATCATTTTCATGCATTTCAAGGACCCAATCAGCAAAGACTCGACGTTGTTGATGATCGGCCGGCTTGAGTTCTTGTGTTAACTGAACTTTATAAGCGTTAAGAGCCAAATCTTTATGCAAAATATGGTGTAATGACGTTTGTGGAATGCCTAATTCCAAAGAACGACGAGGAATGGACAAACCTGGGTTTTCTCCAACACTTTCGGCTACAGCAGCAATATTCTCGGCTGTTCTTGAGCGACGTGCACGGGTTTTATTCTTCACATCACTAACTTGTCCCGACAGCTCGAATTTTTCTACCAATTTCTGTATTGCGGTCCGACAAGGTGCTTCACGACGACCCAAAAATGTTCGAGTTTTACGAACCGTCTCTGCCACCTTTTCACCATTTTTATAGTGAATTTTAATCATTTCAGTGCGTTGTTGAATAGTGTATCGTTCCATTTTTATTAATGGCGTAGTTTCTACTTGTCAAATGTCGAAAAATTGCAACTCCAAAAGTGACATCTACCGAAATAGCGGGCTAATTCAAATAACACCTCTTATTCGAAAACCCTTTACTTTCTGCTGTAGAGCTGATCAAAGTTTCTGTCGCTATCTTGCTCTGCTCTGCTTTGCAATATTGTTACCTACGAAATTTCCCTCTCGACATTGGCGAAATAGGCAAAAATTGTAACAGTATCATATTCTTGGAGGACAAAGAAAGCAGAATTTCCCGAAAACTAAAAAAAAAAAAACTCAGTTCCAAAGCCAAATTTTAGCTAAACATAAAGTGCTTTTAAAAATTTTTACCGAAAAACTTTTTAACAAATTTAAGAAATTTTCAAGGACAATTACAAGATATTGACTTCATAGTAAGCAATTATTCGGAATAAGATTTAGTAGCAGTTGGTAGGATATTTTTCTGTGACTTATGAAATCCGTGTTTTCACATGATACCAATCACAAAATAAAAAAAAAAACAATACCTTCCGCTCAGTTCAGTGTTCCCATACAGGTTACTTTGTGCATACGCTGATTTTTAAACTTCAAATCTCAAAAAGTAAGCCGAACACTATTGTTATGGCCCAATATACGGTTCTATCAACAGCCAAGGGCTCATTCTGACAAAATAATCAACGATTTCTAAACAGTTGCTTTGCATGGAATTGTTCTGCAGGAGTCGGTTATTTTCCTGATTAGCCTAACAGCTGGGTGCGACGAAGGCTTTAGTAGAACAGTCGACGATTACAATAGTAATTAACCTAGCATGGCAATTGTTATGTAATGCGATTGCTTATTATTAAGTGACTCAGGTGTTTCAACCGGTAGGATATACGATAAGGCTGTTGTCGTTTGTTTATTTATCCGCGTTGTGAACAAGGTTTACTTCCGTCCACTGAGTAGTTGCCATTCAGTAATCACGCATCGCAATATTAAGTTCCGATTTGGATTAGATTGTTGGAAATATTAACAACGGTCAGTTTTGAGTTGAATGAAGAAGTTTCATTATGATTAATCGTTGGGTTTTCGTTGTTTGATTGCTTTGGGACATGGCACTATCGCAATTTTCTACATACAGATATTCTTAAAGTTTCTAGGTTCAAAATAAATAATACTATTTTCTTGAAAAAAAAAAAATATTATTAACAATTTTTTTTCCGCCGGTGCCTCTATATTTTTTTATGAAAAAAATAAAATTTGAACCTTCATTTGGCATTTGAATCAAAATAAAATATATTAAAAAACTTTTATAAATAAAATGTACTAAAAAATAAAAAAATATTTTTTTTTCTCAGTGATATACACAAGAAAAGTTTCATTGCAAAATGCGAAATGCTACAACTCAGATTGAATCTTAAAATTGTATTTATTTTTTCCATGCCGGAATCGTGAGTTCGATTTTTAGAATCGGTCAAAAATTGAGAATAGAAAATGTTAAGAACTTTTATTTTTAACGATTGTAAATTTAATTATAAATACAAGAGATAAAATCAAGATATGCAAAAGAAATCAGCATCTGTCTTGTTAGCTCAGAGGCAGAAGCAGCCGCCCGGAAAGCGGAAGTTCCCGGTTTCAAGCCACGAACGAAGCGGTTGTTTTTTCCTCTTGAATTTATGATTTAATTTAAAATCGTTAAAAATAATTGTTCTTAAAATTCTTTTATACTCTATCTTAAAAATTAAAGTATTACCAATATTCTAAAATTATATTATCTTGCTTTGTATTGAATTTATGTAAAAAACATTTAATTCATCATGTTACCGAAACACAGAAATTGAATAGAAAAGGTAAAAATAATCCTGGTAAAAAGAAAAGAGATCCAACACCCTGGGATAGTAGGTAGTTGTAGAATAATAAAAGGTTGGAGGTAGAGTAATGCATGCCCAGTAAAAAGTACATGAATTCAATCTAAGTAGTGATCTCGTGGACTCTTCTAGAGTATAACAACAATTAAATAAAAACAGAAAATGTAGTGAAGTAAATATTTGGTGAGTAATAGCCTTAGATTTGGTTGTAGATAGTTGTGAGGGTTTTTTATGTCAAATTTAGAGAAATTTCGCGCCGCTGCGCTTATTACGGCGAGATGTAAGCAGATGATGGGGAGAACTCTCATGTCGGTGCGCTTAACACGGTGAGGTGCTTGAGGATTCATCCAGGGATAACGCGCGGCGGTGTTAAACACGGCGTCATATACTTAATTAATACCTCAAACCCCCAATTACGCCAAAAGGTTGATTATCGCGACGGTGCGCTTAACACGGCGATAATTCGATCTGGAGAATCCCTTACCAATTCACGCATGCTATATTGGGTATTCGGGTTTTCTATACACGGCGTAAGTTTGAATATACCTATGCGGTGCTCACACTGAGTTTTAATTACTGAAACCTTGCCTTTATTTCCCTTTTCAGAGGAGACAGATCAACAGGTCAGGAATGTAGACGCGAGAAGGAACGAGCACCCTGGGCCCTGAATCTTGAACAATTTTAGTTGTATGATCACAAAATAAAAATGTAAAAATCTTTTCGTCTATTTAATAATCATTTGACATTTTTATTTCCCTGTGGAAAGCACTGTCTTATCAAGACTGCTGACGCAGCAAAAGTTTCAACCAAATTGAAATTTTCATACTGCATATCCATATAGTACCGGAAAATGGTTTAAGGGCAGGGTAAGGTATTAAAAAATTTTTTATTGCTTTTTTTTTTATATTTTTAACTGAATGCATAATATCTCAAGAATATTGTGTCAAAATTTCAAGTCGATTGGAGCAAAATTGACGAAATTGTGAGTATTTTTATACCTGACGGATTTTTATACCTACCCGACCCGAGCGCGCTATTGTAACCTGGCAGATGGTTCGCTCTCTATACAATACCCTATCTTACCCTCAAGTTTTATTTCTAGAAATTTCAACACAAGTACAAACGTGCTTATACCTGTACTGTATATTTTGTCAGCGAAGAGTATAAAATTGAGTCTAGCAGTGAATGTTCTATCGAGCAGACGTACACGCGCGTTTTTATACCAGATTTTTTAGTGTTGGAAACTTTAAAGCGATTTCCCCACAACTCACGTTTTCAAAGTCGGTGCCCCTCATAACTGCAAAACTACTGCACCGATCCTTTTGAAATTTTGAACACTATTTCTGTACATAATTTACGAGGTAACGCTGGAGAGTTTTTTTTTCAAATTTGTTAATAATTTTTATTTTACAACAACAAATTAGACGATTTTTTCGCAAAAAATCGCGTTTTTCCCTTCAAAGTGTTCCAAAAAAGTGAAAAATTGAAATTTCGAAAAACCCTCCCAGCGTTACCTGGAGAAAACTATTATCTAACGAAAGAACTTTGATTTTTTGAGTTCATATGATCCAGCACCAAGTTATGAGGGGCACCGCAATTCTACTTTTTTTCGAGACACGTCCAAACAATTGCTGCCATTGCCGTATTTTTAAATATTTCTTCGTGAAAATTTTATACAATATTCTTCGAATGTCATACTTTAATGTACCATTAATTTTAATAATAAGATTTTAACTGTGTGGTCACAAAAAATTCACAAAAACATGCCTTTTTTTTGTACGAATTAACCTTACCCTGCCCTTAAGGGTCCGAAATTACTACACCAGCAAAAACAATATTGGAAAACTATCAAAATAGAAATTATAAGCAATTGTGACACACTTCAAGCTGATATCAATGTTACAATTTCACAAAATATTAAGGAGCTACTTCCTGATCCTAGTAATGAGTTTAGAAAAACTGAATTCGCGAAGAATAATGTATAAAATATACGGATCAGAGTGGTACTATTTCTTCCGAAAATGTTAATTTTAAAGTTCCGCAGCAACCCAGAAGTTCCACTACGATCTTAAACTATACTCTACATGAAGATATTAATCACACGATCTTGTATTAGTAAGCTCTACCTAATGGGCATTACAATGCTAAACTTATCTCAAGTACTAAATGGACACAATTACCTTTTGAATCAATAAGAGGTTCAGACTCATTGAATTACCGGTATGCAAATTTGAGTAAGAATTTTTGGAACCACCATAAATTTTTTTTCCATTATATCTGTAAGAAATGAAAATGTAGTTAAAAGCAAAGGTTGAAAAAAAAGAGATTCAACTAACGGCCCCGGTCTTCTATGCCAACTTAATTTTCGCAGTGATTTCGAGTGAAGTGGCAAGGGGTATTTTGGAATAGGCACCTTTACGCAGTCGTTAGATAATGTTTGTTATTTGATTTAACTTTTTAATTTCACTTTATTTAACCGCTTGTGCACTCACATTACATTTCTATTACACGTATAAGAATGTATTCAACAAAAATTCTCCTGAATCTTGATACATCTCTATTATTTAGAATTTTCTATTAATTCGCAAACAGGTTGAAAGAAAAATGTAAATTTAATGAAGAACCTTCCAGGCTGATCCCAGAAAGAAAGTAGCTGCTGATATTACCGTACCCTCCTATTTGCTTTAATGTTATTAATAATAGCGCTATCTGGGAACAAGTTCAGACAATCTTCCCATCATCTTAATTATGACAACGAAGTCATTACTTAAATTTATTACGGACGCGACCACCTTTTCTTCGCCCATCAAAAAACAACAGTTTTCGAGAAAGTGAGTGCCACGTTTATTTACAAAGGACATAATAAAACAGCAGCCGAATAGCCTCCAGCTAGGACATGATGTCCTTGTATCTTATGGTCTTCTCCACCTCCATTACTAGCAGCAATACAGTAATACGTATCTACGTACATCCGTGTATAACAACAAAAGGTTGGCCGCTCCTTAAATTATCGTTTTATGCTAAAAAATTGCCCGATTTTGAATCTTTCATTGTACTCAACTTACCTGAATGCGGTGTTGTATGGTGTATCGTCCCGAATGAACGGTGTGCACAAATGCTCACGGGGTTGAGGAAGTGGGCAAATGGATATGCAAATTACATGTACAGGATGAATAATTTTTGATTTATGACTGTTGGAAGACCATTTTTTCATCCGCTACACTACCTTGATAGCTCCCGCCTTTTGTCCTACAGCAGGAACTTTGGTTGAGCGTGACTTTAATGGATTGCGTTTAGGAAAAAGGAGACTGATGATAGGGGATCGGGTGATAACTTCTTTGCAAGAGCATATATTACGTAAGTAGCAGTTTCCTGGTGAATTCTTTGTCCTGGCGCTGAAACTTTTCTGCAGTGATATTAATTCTACTACTTCTACTATGGCATACTGCTGCTCTCTTGCTGTGAAGTTATTCATGAAACTCTATGGATGTCAGGTGAGCGTATTGTTTGGTGGCGAAAAAATTAAATTAATATTTTATAAAATAGTTTTAAACAAAGAAGATTTTTCACAGAGAAGTGAAATTTTCCATGCCATCGGGGACATAAGAAGCCATTTTTTTGGATGTGTTACCTACATTTTGGTGAGTGTAACGACGTGTAAATTTTTTAAACTTGTACTCATTTTTAAAATTATCTGGAAAAGCTGGTTGGAGCTAAATAAAATAAAGGATCCTGTTGAGCGGGACAAAAATTAGAGAAATAGCGTTATCAATCAAATTAGCCATGGGGAGGTGCTAATAAATTTTTATAAAACTCAAATCCTATAATAGGTCTTAAAATCCTTTCGGTTTTATTACAGAGCACACCTTGATAAATATCGTCAAATTAAAATTAACGTACTCGATAATCATTTTTTCCTATAGAAATTTTATTCGAGGATATTTGTTTTATTGACTGAGCTAGAAAAAATAATAATTAATAATAATTAATTTTTATATAAATACTATATAAAAAAATAAAGCTCTTGCATTCGGCTATGTAGCGGAATAAATATGCGGATTAGATTCATCACCGGACCCGATCTGCAGAATGAATTCGTCTGATAAGGTTGGCTGATCAAATCCGACCAAAATTCAGTTTGTGTGTTTTGTTTATGCACAAATTGCTCTTGTTAACAATAGCAAAAACGAAAATCCTGAGGGTTCGAAAATTTATTTATGGAATTTTTAAAAGAGTCAAATGCAATAACAGGCTTAAATTTTCGTAAAATATCAACGACTTGCCCGAAAGCAATATACCGCGTAACACTTGCCTGTTCGATAAGAACTAAATTGCCTTGGGAACAAGATGGGTTTATCGCCACATCATTGGAGAACCTTGTTATGCAAATCTCTTGCTATCACTCTCTCAAGACCATCCGTAGGTAATGTAGAGTCATATCCTACCCGAGGTGTTCCTGTACAGGCACATGATGCCTGACTGAATACGGCGGTTCTAAAGATAAAACTCGATAAAACTCGTAATCCCAGATGGAAACAATTGTACCTATCGGATGAATGGCACTATGTGAGTGTGTCCTATAATAATGAACTCTGGGTACCAGTCGAACTCTAGTTCCAATTTAGCCTTTCCACGGTATTTGAATCTCTACCCCTACTTTCTTCGTAACTCGTGGGAACTACATGGAAAACGTAGTTAATGGTGAAGAGGGTGGCGCCCCTCTCAATGTACCACAACCAAAGGCAGATACTGCACCTCATATAGTAGACATAAAAGACGACCTGCTCATGAAACAAGACTCCGAAGGTCTAGCGGAGATTATGCGAGAAGACTGTTCTCTCCGTGATGAGGATATCTAACTGATCTTACAGCCGGACCGTGAGAGTGAGACTAATCCTGAAGAGTTGGTCGTAATTCAACACTCTATATCTAGTGAGGCGAAACCAGATGATCCTACAGGAATCCAGAGCTTCGCTAAGTACTCAAAAGGATCCACTGAGGGCTCAAAGGTATCTGATAAGGATCCAAATGGTAAAAGCAGAAAGGTGAACGGAGCCGCTAAGAAACGGTTTCAGCACAGCTGAGGCCCGTGAGCTCATAGCTAGCCAATGCCATTGAAGGGGACCGATAAAGGATTCAAACGGAATCGCTGCGAGGACTCTACCGCTAAACCTACATAGGTGAAGAGGATGAGAACTCAATAGGGTGAAGAAGCAGAAAGGAAGCAGGAGCACTCCAAAATGGAGATAGCTCCCAAGTCCGTCTCCTACAAACAAGTGGTTGCAGGCGTAAAAATGGGAATCCTCACAGGGAACTTCCCCGAAGTATTGCTTACGGCGGATCAAATTATATTTACCCGTGAGGCGATCCTGAGCAAGATACTGGAGATGGAGAATGGCTCGAGCCGGCCTTCCTGGGCTACAGTGCTTGACCAGGATGGTTAGTTCTCACCTGCTCTGACAAGGCTATCTCGGGGTGGCTAAAGCATGTAGTGGGTGAGATAACAGCATGAGAAAATCCCAAACTAAAGGCTGTAGAGGAATGTGATATTCCTCGTGCAAAGATTCTGGTTGGGTATTTCCCTGAAAGCAGAAAGATGCATGCTGAAGAGTTACTACGTTACGTAGGTGCCCAAAACTATGAGCTCAAAGTAGCTGAGTGGATGGTATTAAGGAAAGCGACTGAACGGGTTATCTCACAAATCATCTCTCAGTGGTCTACTTCATATTAACTTCCCTTTGGGACAGGGTCCGCGTAGTCCGAAAGAAGACCTAAAGCTGCAAAAGGAGCAAGGTAGAACAGCAGAGGCTAACCCGAAGGCTGGGACGTCCAAGACTGCACATCGGCCATCTGGCCTAGCAGCTGCCGACACCTAATCCTCGGGCATAAACCTCTACATTAATACCGCGGTTCCTGAGAAAATGGAACTGGCTGAACCAGAGCCACCAAAGGCGATACCCCAAATGGGTACTCCAAGATATGTTGAGAAAGTAGCCACAACTACCAGTGGGCGTAACAGCCCGGTAATTGTGACACCCTCAAGCGCAGAAGTGAGCAACAGACTGACCAGTACTGCTGGGGAGCAGGCAGTGATTAAATTAAAACCTCCCGGCAAAACCACTCTACTCGCAAGTTTCTATTTAAAAGGGCCAAAACTCTAAAATAGTGACCAAGGGTTGGAAGCTAGTCCAAGTGAATCTTCATCATGCAAAAGTTGCTTCAGATGTGCTTAGCAGAAGATTCATTAGGGCTGGTATAGACATAGCACTCCTGCAAGAACCCTGGGCTCTTGGAAGTCAAGTGAAAGTGCTCCAAACTAAACAAGGTAAGTTAATCTACGATAGGCACAATGCGATCCCACGGGTGGCAATGCTTTTTAAACCAAATATTAAGTTCCTTCCTATTGCGGAACTGATCTCTCGGGACCTATTGGCTGCCCTAGTGGAGGTGCCAACAAATAAAGGCAAGCATGAAGAGGTAATAGCTTCAGCATATTTTCCGGGTGATACGGATCCCCCTCCTCGAGAAGAAATTACAAAACTCCTGGACTTCTGAAAAAAAGGAATAAATCCTATATCATCGGGTGTATGGGGAACAAGTGACACAAACAGACGAGGTGAGTACCTTTTTGACTATTTAGTTAAAAAAATATAGACATAGCTAATATACCAACATTCTGCAACGCCATTGGCAAAGAGGTGCTAGACTTAACACTCATCAGCCCAAATATGGCGGATTCCATTGCAAACTGCCATGTCTCAAGCGAGGCCTCCATGTCGGACCATAACAATATCAGTTTCGATATTAAGGCTTCCCCTATGTAAAGGGAGGAAATAAGATTTCCACGTATCACTCATTGGAATTAATACAGGGAATACATCAGAATGGGTCTAGAGGAGCTCGAACACGGTCAAATTTAGGGCTGTATGGATCTAGACCGTATCTCCTTCCATATGCATAGACTGGTCATCTGCTCGTATGAACAAAGTGGTCCAGTTAAACAAAGGGAAACAACGCTAGCTATGCCCTTGTGGTACAGGGAACTAGATAGATTAAAAGCCAATTCTACAAGGCTCTTCAACAAGACAAAAACTACAAGTGCTTGGAATGAATACAAGCGCGCCTTGATTGAATACAATAAAGAGCTTAGGAAATCCAGAAGAAGAACTTGGGGAAATCTCTGCGAGGGTATTGGTGATTTACCCACAAGTGCAAGACTCCAAGGAGCTCTCCCTATGGACCACAGCAATAGTATCGGCCTTCGGCCGGGAAGAAATAGTAAGTTTGTTATTACAAACTTATTTTTCCGATTCGAGAGTTATGCAAGATGACGACGAAATCCCTGATGAGCTAAGACCTGATTGCAGGCCTTCCAATAGGATTAAAGGTATCTCTGCCAGAACCTTAACCCCAAGGAAAGTATACTTCTTTAAGACATTCAAATCGCTTGGAGCTGATGGCATCTTTCCAGCTCTACTTCAACAAGGGCTAGAAGAGATATTGCCAAATTTTATTAAGACGCATAGACAGGCTATATACCAAGGCCATGGAGAGAAGTTAAGGTAGCGTTTATACCTAAATGGGGAGGGCGTTCATAAGCATTACCCAAATCCTACCATCCGATCAGTCTAATTTCTCCTCAAAACAATGGAGAAAGTGTTAGAATACTATATTGGGAGCGGTGCACTCAAGCGATCACCGGTGAACCCAAACCAACATGCTTACCAAGCAGGGAGGTCTACCACAACTGCCCTACATAGTCTTGTCCTAGGACGAAAAAGGCGGTAGAGGATGAAGAGACAGCGCTATGCGCATTCCTAGTCATCTAAGGAGCATTTGGCAATACCTCGTTTGAAGCAATTGAAAATGAAACTACCAAAAAAGGAATCGAACCTTCCTTGATAAAATGGATAAAAGCTATACTTGAAAGCTGGAGAATCACATCTAACTTGGAGGAGGACTTTATTACAGTAGCGGCTGCCAAGGTATGTCCCCAAGGTGGGGTTCTTTCCCCTCTATTATGGTCGCTGGTCGTAGATGACTCCTATAGCAGCTAACCAACTGCGGCTATGATAATCAGGGATATGCGGATGACCTGGTCATTACAATTAGGGGCAGATTTGATCAAATAATCTCTGATCTATTGCAGAATGCCCTAAACATAGTTTGCAATTGGTGTCAAATAATGGGACTTCGAGCCAATCCTCTTAAGATAATAGTTGTTCTCTGCACGAGAAAAATGAAGCTTTATTTACAAGCACCATCTTTTGAGGGAACAGTAATGGAAATATCTAGGTATTACATTAGATAACAGACTAACCTGAAACAATCACTTAAAAAGAGTAGCAGTTAAAGCTACAGTGGCAAAATGGGCATGCCGCAGGATTTTTGACAAAACTTGGGGTCTTAAACCAAAGATTACTCTGTGGTCATACACGTCTATTACAAAACAAAAGACAGCTCAAGTTAGCAAAAACTACAACGGCATGTATATATAGGAGTAACCGCTTCCATGCGTACTTGCCCAACTGCGGCCTTAGAGGCTATGTTGGACCTGCTACCCTTACACTTGCATGTTTGGGAGCAGGCCATACTTAGTGCAGTTAGGCTACAAAGGACAAACCTTCAAAGCACAAGTAATTTGGTTGGTCAGCTGAAAGTCCTCCAGGATTTCATAGAGAACCCGATGGCTAACCCAATTTCAGAAGTTATGAAGAAACTCCATAACTTTGAAACACCATTCAAGGTGATCTTGGGGGACCGTCAACAGTGGAACATTGGGGACTTGGCTTTTGAAAAAGAATCTCTTAAATGGTACACTGATGGGTCTAAAATGGAAGGTAAATCAGGCGTTGGCATATATGGGCCAAGGTGCAAAGGTACTGGGGGCCTTACCAACCATTTTTCAGGCAGAAATATACGCCATAGAGCTCTGCGCTCGCGAAATAATCCACAAGAATATGCGTGAAGCAAAAATATACATAATATCAGATAGCCAAAGAGCACTTAAAGCGTTAAACTCAGAGACTAAACTGGTTTGGACTGTCTTACTGTCTTGAAGCAACTGGCCGTGACAAATAGGGTGACACTGATCTGGGTACCAGGACATGAAAACATTAAGGGCAACGAGATTGCGGACCACCTTACAAAGTAAGGAGCCAAATCTCTGTTTATTGGCCCTGAGCCTGTCTTTGGCCCCAGCAAGAGTCATCTCTCAGTTCAGATCACGCTTCGGGAGGACAAGCGACAAGCGAAGAAGTTTATAAAGTATTTGCAACAGAGGACGAAAGAATTCTTCACACTCAGCAGAAAGGAACTAAGGCTCATAACGGGACTACTTTCTGGGCATTGCGCACTTAGATACCATGTTAAGAAGTTGGGTAAGGGCGATGATGAGACCTGTGGACTGTGAAGCTCTGTGCCGCATAAGGCCCCCAAGAACATTATAAGCTTCATCAAAGACCTTAAGTTCGAATGGGCGCCTTAGGGCATTTAGGGGTAATGTCACAAAAGATCTTATAAGTCGCGGTGACATAATCAGAGGCGGGAATTCTGTCTGCATCCCCGTTATTAATAATAATAACAAATTTGCCTTCCTATATCTACATAAGATACTGCTAATTAAAAATTGTCTATAAATTTTTGTATATATTTGCCTTATTTACGAAATTATTATCTAAACTATTGTCACACCTAATCACACCTATCTAGCCAAAGCTTACCGAACTCTGAGCTAAATATCCACTTAATAATTCCCTATAATGCATTCGGCTTAGAGCACGAGTCGTGAAGAAGGTTTGTTAGACCTTTAGTGCTTATACTCTAGACGTACAGCGCATACATTGCAGCACAAGTGTCCACAGTTACGTTTTCACCAACAAAATACAGTCAGACCTTGTTAGCCTATATGTATACGTGAAATACTACTACAGAAAACGTAACCCTCACGGGACCAAAATTGCCAACTCACACCACATATGAGAAATTGACGGGCACAATGTTTCACGAAGGTTCACAGCTCCTCAACCTACACTTGCCCCGTACGGGAATATCTGCGTTGAAGGGCGCGATTTGAATTAAAATTGAGAACTCAATAAATTTTTCTCAATTAAAGGAAAATTTAGTAGTAGAATATTTTCGATATATTAAATTCAATCTACTTGAAAATGGAATGATTTTTCTTTAAACTTACTAGCTGTCACAGAAATCAGCTGATTAAAAATCTAAAAATAGTCAAATAAGCAGATGAGGAATATTTTAAAATTTATTATTTTCCAAATCCTATGTTTGCTATTTTATTTAAAAGATTGGAAATGATAGTCATTTGACCAAAATTTAATTTTCACAGTGAAGTTCTTTTAAGATGAAAACTCACGCATATGACATTTAGAAGAAGTTACAGTCTGTCATATAAATAAATTGCTTAATTTTATATTAGGTCTGTCTGGTAACTTAAGAGCAAAAATCTCTACGTAAAAATCGAGTAAAAACTTTTATGCGGAAGAAGAGATAGCTCAAGAAAAGTTACCAGATACTCTCGAGTAAATTCTGTTAAGCTTGACATGAGTCCAAAATTTGACAGCTATATGTTTTTTGGCTTAAACAGAAAACAATTAATTTGTTTAGTATGTTTAAAAAATATCTCTTTCTTTAATGTTGTCGAACATAAACCGCCGCCACATTCGTGTAATAAGGTGCAGATATTGGCTATTGGGCTTATGTGACTCTTTAAGGTAGTGAATATTGATTCATGTATTCTGTACAAACAATGAAATAATTGTTGGACAAACAGGATCCGTCAGTAAACAACGTGGATTTGCTGGTACTTCTACGTGTCGTCTTACTCCGACCAGCCAAAACCAACCCGATTCCCAATTCCATACACAAGTGATGCTCCTGGGTCAACTGAATCTGTTGGGTCCTTATGGATGGCATTTATGAGCTCTATAATTTGTGAAGATTTCCCAAAAGTAGGTTATATAAAAAGGGTACAATGAGGGACACACTTGGAAGGCCCTTAATAGCGACGGCTATACTCCAGAAAGGAGGAAATACACCATACCATAGCTGCAGTTAGGTAAAAAAGTCGTAAAAAAACGTGCTTTACAGGAGTTCAGCAGCGTCATTTATTCCATACATATCTCGCCCTTGATTTTATGTAGTTCGTATCTAACCTGATAGGTTGTTTCATTTCTACCTACTGGTTGGAAGAATTGACACACCTGGACTTGTTTGTTTTTTTCTTTTACCAAAGTGAAAATGACTTAAGACTATATAAAAAGTGTTATGCATTCGTTTCATTGAAATATCAACCATTCAATTAATTCATATTGTAGTGTTGTCACAATAATACTATTTGTGAAATCTTCTTTCGAAATGAAGCTTTTCATCTATCTAGTTACAGATGAGCGAAATATTTAAAAGTTAAATTTAAATTTAAATACTTAGCAGCAATATTATCAGAACTTGTATTATAATCACCTAAAGGAAGGTAAGTAATTACACTCATTTCTGCGATTTAAAAATGAATTGGCTATTTTTTCGAAATCAACCACCAATTTTAATTGATATAAAAATGTAGATTGTGTCATTAGTAATACGATCGCTTCACTGGACATATTAAAATTGACGACGCTGTTAACTGAGCAACATTTACAGCAAATGATTTATTGACTGGTAATTATCCATTCTTCGTAGCGCTATATTCTTAAAAGTTGGAACAAGCACCAACCGCCATAGCTCTATTGTAGACGAGGTAACATGATTTAATTGATTGGGCCATCCCGCACGAGTATTCTTGATGCAGTATGCATAGCGGTTTTTAGGGAGGAGATGAAATGACGCAAAGATATATCTCTGTGTCTTTTAACCTCTTCCCTAAAATACCGGTAAGCATACTGCATCTAGAATATTCGAGTAGCATGGCCCAATGGGAGGACGAGATGCTGGGAGACAAGCTATTGCTACTTTATACCGATTTCCATTGATCACGTTTTCTAGCAGAAGTGTTACACTTTTCTTGCAGTGTTACACCGAAATCGTTCCATTGACCTGCACTGCTAGAAAAAGTCTACGTCAAATGATTCTGGTGCTACACCCGAAAAATCGGCGGTGTTACACCGAAAAACGCATACATCTACATGAGAAATGTCACAACTGAATGTCATTGAGTATTACATATTAATCTCCAACTATTACTCTACCAAATTCAACCGCAATCACGCCAAAATCTTTCAACTTAAAGATTTAATAATTTATACGTTATTCGTGATGTTATTTTTTCTAAAAAATTTCAATCTGACAAATTACATGAGCTACTATTACATTCTCATCGCGTCAAAAGTTGTTCCATTGAACTTGTTTTTTGCTGATTGACGTGCACTTTTCTTAAAATATCAATGGAAATCGACATTAGTGTGATGTCCGCTTTTATATTTTTCTTCTGGCGTACAGTGATGGGGTCTGCTGACAGCTAACGTCATCTGTGCTTCGTGACTGATATCGTGCTGGCAGGATAAACTGGTCTACGGTCTAATGGCAGTAGATCGAATGGTCTAGTCTCGGTAGATCAAATAGTCTTCGTTTGATGGCGATAAATCGATTGGCCTTGCTTGGTGGAAGTAGATCAACTGGTGTTCGCTTAGTGGCGTTAGATCGACTGGTCTTGCTGGATGGCAGTGCATCAACTGGAACTGGCTGCAATGGTGGTTATGTACAATGTTACGGAATTTCCCTCTGATAGTTTGAGTTACACACGTTATCGTGACTCTACTCTGTGGAGAGGCCTCTTCAGAAAACGTATTGATTAGAATTGAGTCCAAGTTTGTCCCAGATTATTTTCTGCTCGGCCTTGTTTGAGCTGACGATACTGTTTTTGTTCTCTACTTACACATATTTGACATTTTTTATGAACCAGGATCTCTGGACTAATTACGTCCCATATTCTCTCTTCCGCTTCTGTGGCAATTTCTATCGCCATCGTAATTATCAGGAGAAAAATTACCTAATTTTATTGGATCATTCTGCTTACTGCACCTTGGAGTGAAATATCCCTTTACTTCGATTTTGTAGCCAGCCAAACTATTGTGATTATGCACATCGACTTCATCGTCATTACTAAAAGTTGAGTCATAATGATTATGCTGCTTCTAGATATCCCTTTATTGACCAGAGAAATATTAACACAACATTAAAAGAAAGATTAGTGTAAATTAATTGAAGTTTAATTAGCCTTGCTTGTTATTGCTGAATTGCTTTCGCCGTACTTATAAAACGTTAATTGCTTGAAATTCTTTTTGCATCAATGCCTATTAATTCCCGAATTTGAATTAATTTAAAATTTATTATATAAGTATTTCAGGATTAGGTTAATATAATGAAATCGTCAACAGAGCCATCTAGCGATATTTTTATCTATTTTATTAACTGAAGAAAACAAAATCAAGAAAGTAATCAAAGAAAACTTGGAAACTCGGTGGCATCCTTAGATCGTGAGTAGCTGTCGCAGTCAAGATTATATAAGCAGATATACAAGCGTCCAGCACTTCTACGAAAGATATAGGAAAAATATTAAATATAAAAAAAAACTTAAATAGAAAAGTTAAATAAAACACTAAAAAAGGTCTTTTAATACATACACTCAATCACTCTATTACTCTCCACTCTCTCTCTTTCACTCACAAAAAACCATGTAGTGTAATTTTAAGTCAGTTGATAATTTTTCGCGCATGAAAAATATTTGGGCAATTTTCTAAAAGAGAATTTAATTAATTTAATTTTGCTATTCATACACAGAATGCATCATGTGCGAATCCAAGTTTTTTATAAGTATTAATGATAAGTTTCTCTCCCATATAGAAATTTCCTACACAATAAAAAACAAAAAAACGGTCATGCATTAATAGTAGACGTCTATGGGAACCGCCTTTAGCGACTGTCATAGGCAGACTAATTTATTTACAAATGAAAAAAAATTATGAGCACGATCTGTTTATCTGCGCTGGGGTACACTGTTATAAAAATAAAATGTTGAAATTGCTTTTCAGTAAAATTTCTCGTAAGGAGGACTTGCATTCTAGATTTTGGGCTATTTTAATATTCTGTATTATTGTGAATTTAAACATTTTGCAGTTTAAAGAAATTATTATTATTTTTCTTTTTTTTTGTTATAAGGAGATATGTAAACGGAACACCGGATAAAATGCCATGCAATGCAACATAGAACAAGAAGAGTTTTTCTGAGAAGAAAATTGTGATTTGCAAATTGACTGCACTTTACCTTGTATAAGGACCCGCTTTTTCATCATTGCTCCTTAAAGCACAATCAAAGGTAGAACTACCGTCAGATAAGGAAATAATCAACTTATCTTTTAACTTGTCCAAAAAGGCTTCATACCCAAGATATCCTTCCTCAACTTTTGGAATATTTTGATAAAAAAAAAAAATATTTCAATTTTTTCCGTTGCTAACTGCTAAACATCATCTAATTTGTAGGTTGCATTTCTGGAACTAATCCTAGATTTAACCGTAGCCGATATTTTTTCAATTGGATTCAAATCGGGGAGGTACGGTAGCCGACGTAAAACTTCATGCCTATAACTCCGAATTTTAATCAAATTATACAACTGAGGCTTGAACATATTTTCCTCAAATTGTATGCCAATTTTCCTTAGCGATTGTTCCATTTCAGCTTTAGTATTGGCAGATGTATAATGTTGTGTATATCTGTTGTGATATGATGCATTATTCAGCTTTATTATTGAAGTTCCTTCCAAATTAACAAGAACTTAATGCTCTAACCACTTGAGAAGTTTTCAAAATTCATATCGTCATGATAATCACTCGATTTAGTTCCAGATTTGGAACTGAGGGGAGCATTTTCTACAAGAACTTTTCCATTGCCTGCGTGGGCTCTTATTAATCTATTACTTTTAGATATGTTATTGCTATCATCTGTCCAAGCTAAAGATTTTGTGTGGACCTCATGTATGGAACTAAACTATCTTGTTTTTCTAATGTAATTTATACGCAATAAGCGTGTATCGTGACGTTCGTATAACAGCTTCATCTTATCGTGTGTTTTTTAAGCTACAAACCATGGACCTTAATACTCTCCACATTGACGTTTCAATTAGATGGAGCTGCAAGTCTTCATTCACTCGTAGTGATAAGCATTTGATTGTCATGACAAGTGCTTTAGTTAGTATTTGAAGTTCAACGCAAGAAAGTCTGAAACCAACAAGTAAAAAATCTAGAATTGGTCTAAGACCAATTCTTAGGATACCCTAGATGAATGCCCGTATTAAATTTCGTATGGTCACCGATCTATTCAAGTATTGATTTTGAAGTTGTTTTTCGCATATATTTCTAGAACGGTTTTTCGCATATATTTCTAGAACGGTTTGTCGCACAGACAAAATGATTATAACCAATTTTATAGGATTTCGTATTCTGCAGAAGTTTTTAGTACCATAAAAACATCATGTGCGAAATTTCAGCTCTCTACGTCGACGCGTTCTCAGGCAGTGACCAAATATATAGCGGAAAACGAAATTTTTATATGGCAACCGCACGAAGGAGTTGCCCGATTTGGCTCATTTTCGAACTTAATTTTACTTTTTTTTTTTAAAGTCTGTGTACAAAATTTCAGCTCTCTAAGTGTACGCGTTCTCAAGTTATCGTGCGCACAGACGGACGGACGGACGGACGGACGGACATGCAAAAATCGAAATAACTTTTAATATTATGAATGGGTGTCCAATCCATTTTGCTCTACCATCATTATTTCGAGGTGTTACAAACGGAATGACAAACTTAGTATACCCCTATGATTTCATCTAGGGTATAAAAAGAGACAACTATAGAAAATTGATTTTATATAATGTAAGCAATTTCAGTGGTGTTAGTGGTCCATGTTATACATGTAAGTGGCAGAGACCGTATCCCCAGCAGGTAAATAGGCATGCCTGACTTAGATAAGGTTTACTATCTATACACATTACCTGGAATTCATTAGTAATAACTACATGAACTAGGTTTGGGAAGTTAGGCGTAACATATATTGATGCGTCGTATTTTTGAGCATGTTATGTACCTTTCAGGGAATACTTGAAAAAGGCTGAGGTATTTATTTTTGATTTGTGTATTATTTTAGAAGAAGAAGTGATTAATTATCATTTAAATACGAGATACAAATAAGTGAAGACGTGCTTATTTTCCATACCTTCCCAAGAAAGCATGAAGAGTTCTTCCCATTACCTCTCAGTGAAAACAGAAAGAATAACTTTCCTATAAATTTATGATTATATAAGAAAGCATAACAAGAACAAACATAATATCATGTTTACTTGTTACCTGCAGTACTCTAGTATGTACGTAAGTGTCGGAAGAAATATTTCACATGCATAAGATTTTAAAAAATTAAGCAAACGAAAAAGTTCTGCAATTTTACAGTGTACTCATTTCATTCTTTGTTTGCTTGCTTGCTTTAAAGTGGGAGATAACTGGTACCAACCGCCCATCTAGGGAAACTATCAACTGAGCTGAAATGTACTCTAAATTCATCCATGTTCACTACCATAAAATAGTTTCGTTATGAATAGCTCTCTAATGCGCTAAGGCACAAAGTTATTCAGTCAGGGGTTAGTGAGTAGATAAAAGTTATTGAAAGAATATGTTATATAAGAGCAATTAGCAAGAGCTTTAATTTGGTATCACACACGGCTCAAATTGGAT
The DNA here is from genome assembly GCA_963924295.1 of Dioctria rufipes. Classification (NCBI taxonomy): domain Eukaryota; kingdom Metazoa; phylum Arthropoda; class Insecta; order Diptera; family Asilidae; genus Dioctria; species Dioctria rufipes. Next base: position 65,207,569 of record OZ002744.1, on the reverse strand, counting down.
AACCTCAGGGGTAGTTACCCAAAGAACGTAAAAAATTACCCTATCGGAAAGCACTTCATTCACTCATTCTAAGTAGATTAAAGTTATTTAATTAAAAAAGAGGCGACAAAACTAAATAAACAATTAGGAGGTAGTAGAATTGTTATGGCCCAATACAAGGAAGATTCTTCCAGCAGTCAAGGGCACATTTTAGTAAAATAATTAATAATTGCTAAACACTAACCTCGCATGGTATTGTTCTGCAACTGTCGGTTATTTCGCTGATTAGCCCAACAGCTGGCTGCGATGAGAGCTTAGTAGAGCAATCGACGATTACAATAATAATTAACCTCGCATGGTAATTATTATGTAAGGCGATTGTTTACTACTAAGCGACTCAGGTGCTGAAACCGGTAGAACAAACGACAAGGTTGTTGTCGTTTGTTTACATCCGCGTTGTGAGCAAAGAAAGTTTACTTCTGAATATTGGTGCATAAAAGACCAATGACTGGTCTGGCGAGTGCCCGTTAGTTTCAGTCATCGTCGTAGTGGAGTCAAGTTTCGGTTCAGATTATTCGCCGTGTTATTAAGATAGGTCAGTGTATATGTTCTAAGTAATTTGAGTATTGTTTTATTTGGAGAAAGTGATCGTAATTATTTCTTTGGTTTTTTTTTCGTTATTGGATTGCTTTGGGACACGACAGAATTATAATGATTATTAAATATCAATCACATACAAAACTTATAAAAAACAAATCAAGATAATTATATACAGGGAATATATCCCCAAATGTAGTGATGAACTTATCATTGCCAGTCTAGTACAAAAGTGTTAAATGAAATGGAACTATTAAAGGTACGACTTATTATAAAAAGCAAAATTGAGAAAAATGTACAAGCGAATTGGAACAAGAGTTTGTTTCGTTTGAGTCTTGGTCACCTACAGGTTAAAAATGGCTGCACTGAATCCGATTAATTTAAAATAAAATAAAAAACTAAAAAGCCTAAAGATTAAAAGAATAAAAATTTAAAACAAAAACAACAAGGAATAAGAAAACGCTAACAAAAAAGAAAGGGACAAGACAATTAATATATTAAAAAACAGTGGAGAACCGAATTGGGGCCTCATACGTTTTTATGTAAGATTTAAATGAAGCGAAAACTACAAATAGTTTGCCTCAATCGACAGTACAGTTTGTTCTCTTCAGTACATGGGAGTTCTAGAACAAGTACCTTGATATAATCTCCTGATCATGATACCAGGGAGATACCAAATTTCAAGCTGAGTGTCTGGTTTATATATATATACATAAAAATTTTACGGCACCACCTAGTGTCATAAACCTAATTTTAAAAATTTTCATAAAGATTCCGTACCACTTCCTAAGAGAAAAAAACTTAAATGCAAACTAACTAATTTAACCGTTAATCCATCGCCAGCCAACCACTGGTGTATCACACAATCCAACAAATCTATATATACTAGAGGGAGCTCGTCGGTGTTGCCCGGTGATAATATAAATACCTAGATGAGTGGGGAGTCTAGAGACGCTTTCGGCCAGCACATTCTCAGTGAGACAAGTGAGATATTCTCAGTTGGCTCACTGAGACTGCACTTTCGGGAAATTGTCTCAGTTCCATATTGAGCTACCAATTTCGAACGCAACCACTGAGCAACTGAGACAAGTGAAACTGAATTTTCTTGTCTCAGTTGACTCAGTTTTGTTATTTTGTGATTCTAATTACAAAAAAAAGTTTAGTGAGCTGTTTGAATAAACTAACAGCACTTTCCTCAATTTATTACTATACAATTCTGTGTTCAAAATTATTTAAATGTCAAAATTGACAAATCAGCTGATTGGTTTGAAGTGAGACATGTAACCGGCTAGCCAGTCATGTTCCCCTCTGAGCGTGGCCGCTTCCCGACCTTCGAACTCAGCGAGACAGATGACTTGCTATGGCTACTTTTTGCCCCTTGGTTGGTATTTAGGGACAATGAGGGTTGACCTTTAGATGAGCAGGTACAGACTTTTGCCGGCTCAAGCTCAGGGCTTGGGTAGGTTCTTTGCTCTCCGATCAACTACCTATTGCTGTACCTTTGGAAGGTAGAAAGAAATAGACACAAATGAAATTAAGACCAAAAACAAAAAAAAAAACTTGACGATAAGAGGTGACACCAATCAGAATGATGGGTCACACTGGGCTACCTGCATCACCCACCACTGCCCTCTTCATACTCCTAGGTGAGCCTGCCAGTTACTTTATCCTCCCGGCATCTCGAGCTTCCCCAAAACCTTAACCAAACCCGACACCAAACGAAAATATGAACCTTAGCACATGGCCATTATTATTTATTTATTTCCCGGAACACGCACAAAAAGTAAAAAGGGTCACACTACTAGTCAAAGGCGTAATGTATGGGTATTTGTAAATCAATTCACGAACCATAAGCGGGCATATATGTAGGTATAGATATATTAAGAAAAAAAAAAATTAAGTTACTATACTAGCCTATATATTGATAATCATGATGCGTGTACATAGATACATAGAAAAAAAAAATACGTCACTGTACTAGCGTATACATTGCTAATCAAGCTAATACGTGAGTATGTCTACATTATATCAAAGAAACATTTAAAATAAAAAAAATAAAATAAAGAGAAAAAAAAAAAAAATCGCTATGAAAAGATTCGCTAATCCAAAGTAACCATTACATTAATACACTATTCTAGGAATCTATATAAAAAAAAACAAAAAAATAAAGATCGCTAAGTTGAAGTATGATGGTAGCTCACATGTATACAGATATATGTATATATACGTACTACCTATCCGGAAATACTTCGCAAAACAAAAAAAAACTACTTCAATATAATATCCCGCAAAACAAAAAGAACTACGTTAATATACTAATGTACTAAAAAGAAAAAAAAAGAGATCGCCAAATTACGACTTCATTGCTAATATATATATATATATATATAAAAAAAAAAGTTGAAATAAACGAACAGAGGAAGAAATACAGAATTAGCCTATAACCCCGAGAAGACAAGGAGAAGAAAAAAAAACAACACAATCTACTCACATTACAATTAATTTGTCGTAAATGTACTTACTTGTCAATCTCCCGGCGATGAAGCGCTTCAGCGCCCTGGTGATTAACGCTGTGAAAACAAAACAACAACAAAAAAAAGATAAGAACTTTCTCCTGCTTGCTCTTGGGATTTTTTTTTTTTTTTTTTTTTCCTATCAGTGGATTTTGCTGGTTTCTCCTCCGTTCCACTATCAAGTTCCGACGATGATTTTGGATGGTGTTTAATCACAAGGAAATCTTTGGGCGCTCTAGAAGGCGCCAGGTTTGGCCCTATCGATGCTGCGCAAACTTTACTGGCCGATTTCTGTACTTTTTTGTTTGTTTGTTACTTTGTCCTTTCCCTCCGGAACTGATCCACACCGTGCAGGACAAAGACTGTCACCTGATATCTGTACTTGAAACCAACAGAAAGAAGAAATCTCACTAAATAAATTTTTCCCGGCAATGAGCAAGTAATCACACCTCACCTTAGATTTATCTAAAATTCCCTTCTTTGAGGGCAGAAAAAAAAAGCTTATGCTGTCACTCAGTAACTATCGAGTCACATCCACAAATAAATTTATAGAAAGAAAAATGTAAACTAAACGTTTCAATATTTCCGGCATGCACGCACAATTGCTCGATGCCCGGTCTTTATTTAAAGAAATATTATTAATGTCACTACTACTTCTGATTTGATTTTTTTTTTTTTCCAAATTCTATAAGGGCGCACAAGACGAACGAAAAACAAAACACAAAACTGGACGAGCTCCCGCGGAAGATCTTTCTTCCATCAATTTGCTTTACTATGTGGGGTTTCGATCGCCACATACCGAAAAAAAACGGTACGAGGGAAAATTACCCAGGTGCATTGCCCCTGATTGATCAGCACCTTTGTTGGGTGATCGGAAATGCTCAAATTGCATTTTCTTTGTTTTTACCTTCTTTCTTTTCCAAAAAAACGTTTAGTGGGCGATTTATTTTATTGAGTTTCTCGCGATTGATTTCCGCTTGGACTCAATTTAATGACTTTACTTGGCAAGAATTTATTATAATAAAAAAATTTTTTTTTTTTCCTGTGTATTTGGATAAGAAGTTCATTTACTTTAATTAAATTATTTTTTCCAGGGACTGGGTCTGGGATGCATCTGACTAATGATGATTACATATGCCCTGTTGCCCAAGATACACGAAAATAGAATTTTGCGAATAGGGAAGAATATTATAGCCGTTACAGGTCAGGTTCGGAAGTTCCCATTCCAGAGCGGAATTCTCCGAGGCTGAGAGAACACTACGGCTGTGGTCCAATCCTAAAAATAAGGCCCAACGCGGGGACGCCCCACACCCTGAGAACGAGGTCTCATACTCTACGGACTGAGCTAGCCGGGCATAACTCTTACGAAAGATGATATGGTTACTCTGTAAGATCAATAGAGCGGCGATGATATGTGGTTATAAAACACAAGGAGAAATAAGAAGATTGGTTTTTGCTGGAAAGTCTTAGTAGACTATTACTGAATTTTTTTTTATTCAAGAGAAGAAGTAAACAGAAATGTATCAAGGGTATGGTAAAGAAGTATTTCACTTTTTACATATCGAGAAATTTCAGTCGATCTGGTTGCTGATTGGTATGACCTTAACCACGGTAGAAGCGTATTACTGAGAGTTTGATGCTCTTCTAAGGCTGGATGTTGGGGTACAGACGAGCTACTCGGTCCTTAAGCGTGATTATTTCGTCTATGGTGTCTTTTGAAGCTCCAGGTGGTGATGTAGTTTGTGCTTCTTCTTCCGTTGAGGTACTGGCGAGACGATCACGGGGTAGATGCGTAGTGACGGAGTCCGGATATGCAGTAGCTTGCTGTTGATGTTGTTGATGTAGAATATGGTTTGTCATGGTGTTCCACACAGCTGCTGATAATTTCCAGCTCCTCCCGTAAATCGCCCCGAGAACCTTGGCATTGATGAAGGTATCGATGACAAACTTGACTGCCTTCAGACACACGTAAATTCCCAGCAAGGAGGAGCAGACACTTCCAAAAAAATTGAAAGCGCCCCATATCTTTGTCCGTACCGTTGTGACTAGGTCCTCCATTGTCTTTGGAGATAAAAGGTTGACGGCGTTAATATCTTGGTGGTGAACATCTTGACCCATTACACGTTGCGTGAGTATGTTAGTAATGGCTAGCCTCTCGGACGGATACATGATCTGGTGGCGAAGGTTTTCCAGAGACTCGCTGTGGTAAATTCCTGCCCGAATAAGTTCTCCTGGGTCTTCGTATGACCAGTCAGCGGTGTTTGATGGTTGAAGTTCAGATGGTTCTTTAATTTGGTGAATTGTCGGATTGGTCCCGTACCAGGTTCCTCTAATATAGTATGCTGGGCTCAGCAAATCTGAGCAGAGTATCTCAGTTCCACGCTGCTGCAGTAGGTGGGTTAACGGAGCTAGGAAGTAGTCACTTTCTCCATAAGTTACTGGCAGTTCCATATAACACCGGCTGCTCTTCCGAACAGTGACTTCAACTGGTTGGCATCTCACTAAGTAGATGATTTCCCCCCTATGTACAGCGGTAAACCCTTGCTCTTTCATTCTTATAAGAGCGAACTCTGCCGGGTGGTGGAGGGCCATGATTAGCTGGGTTTGAAGTAGTTCTCTTTCTAATTCGCATTTCTTCCTCAGGAGATTGGTGTATAGTTTCTCGACTTGACCCTTAAAGTGACGCTCAACATAGACGAACTTCGAATTAACGTAAGTGAAGAGATCGAGGTTACGAGTATCCAGGGGTTTTTTCCTAAACCAGTAATCGGATGCTGCCTTAGGTACAATTATCAGCCTGGGATGCTCAGTTTGAAAACCGGGGAAACGACAAACGGATACTTGCTTTTTTACTTCGAGTGCAAAGATTATTTCTCCGGACGTCACGGTGTATATGGTGTTGCTAATGGATTTGTTCGAGGTCCTAATCTTCGTAGCCATTCCTTGCCATAATACGTCGTACTTTTGACTTTCGCAAGAATTGTCAGAGATGAGATCCCAAAAACTCATTCCGTATTCTGGATCCGTACATTTACCAGCCAGGTAGGGACATAGCACGTTGTTTCGTAGAATAACCATGTTGTCATCAATGCGGACCGAGCTTTGGTAGTCCATAATGGTTACTTCCATCGCATGCATAACCACAACATTATCCCAGGAATTTGCTCCTGACGTATACGGAACTCCGTTGCAATTTCCGTTTTGGTCGATTGACCCGCCAACGACTTCGGTCAGTGAGGTTGAAGCATTCGTCTTAATATCAGCAATTATTCTGCCGTTTTGTAATTTAAGAGTGTTATACCTATGAATGTTCATGCAGTTCTCTTTACTTATATCCATAATATATGTACTCAATCCTCCAGGTACTAGAGAGAGATGGCTGAACATACCGCATTTGTACACTGACTGTATGATGTTAATTTTGCATTGAAAGATGTGTAGCGTGGTGGTCTCGCTCGTTTGCAAAAGCTGTATATCTTCTTCCTCCTTGACTATTTCCTTATTGTTAAAAATGCATGGACCAACGGATACCAGTGAAATGGCGGTGAGATTCACTCTCTCATGACCACAGTCGTAGGCGATGATTCCGCAGGCAATAGGAGCAGTTGTCATCAGGCCAATCACCAGTAATAGGCCGCTGGTTGGTGAGAGCTCCATTGGCTTCCACATGGTCGTAGTTCTCGTCCGTGACCGTTCTGTATAGAGAAAGGCTTGGTTATTAAGGTTGAGTATATTTTACTACCGGTGCTTAGAAGTAAGCCGAACAGCCCGCGATTTTATATGGGATTCCGGGCCAAATACAGGGTCTGTATTCGACAATGTTAACGGCGAGATTATTGTCTAACTACTATATATATATATTAATCCTTTCTTTTGCGAGTTGAATACCGATATATATTTTATAAAATGATTTGGGATATTTGATTATGATTTAGGATGTTACTGGCGAATGTTGCTTGCGTGATAGACGCCAATAAACTTACCATCCATATTTTCCACTTCGTAGTTCACGTTACCATTCTTCTTTCGTATACGAGCCTTGATGAACTTATTGGCAAGTTTGGCCGCGAACTTGTCTGCGGCCTTGCTCTGTACGAAATTCCGGACATAGACAATTTGTCCTGGTTTATACGTTATCTGCCGCGCGCGAAGGTTATAGGTGTGAGCGTTTCTATCGTAAGCTTCCCGGAGATGGTCTTTGACTCGCTCATGTACCAGTGGAATTCTGTAGTTACTTGGTAATACTTCGAAGTTACCTTCTGCCAAGCCATCAATCTGGCGGAGGAGATTGTATGTACCTCCATGTAAGATCATGTGGTATCCGTAAAGTAAGAAATAAGGGGAAAATTTGGTCGACTGGTGTGTTGCGTTACGCAAAGCGCAAGCCACATCACTTAGCTGGGAATCCCAGTTGGTATGTTCCTCTTGCACATACGACCTAATTGCTGCCACGATGGAGCGATTAACTCTCTCTGCAGCATTGGACTGTGGCGAATATCCTGCAGTCTTTGTGTGGCGAATGCCGAAACGTTCTATCATGCGAGCAAACTCTGTTGAGATAAATTGTGGCCCATTATCAGTATGTATGATTTCGGGTACCCCGTAACAGTGGAATATATTTTCCTCCAGATATTCTATGAGTTGCTTAGTTTTAGCTTGGGGAAAAGCCTTTAGTAGGACAAATTTGGTAAACTGGTCTACAATGACTAGGATGGTGGTATTCCCGCGTTTACTTCTTGGGAGGGGTCCAATATAGTCAATATGCAATCTCTGCCATGGCCTTTCTACTGCAATCTGGTTTCCCATTTTGGGCCTTAGCCTGCAATTTGGAGCTTTGGTTTGTTTGCAGACATCGCATTGTAAGATATATGCGCGGACTTGTTGACGCATGCCTGGCCAAAAATAATATCTTCGCAGTCTATCGAGGGTTTTATGGATTCCACCATGAGCTGCAGTGGAGCTCTCGTGTTCCCTTCTAATTAACTCTTTGGTGAGCCCTTGAGGAATCCAGAGTTTCCAACTGGGGATATCGGATAGATCGTTATCACCACCGCCCTCAATACGAATGAAAATGTGCAGTTCCGTGACTTGCAGATTAGGATACTGAGCTGGTGTAGCAGAGATTTTGTCTTTCCAACCTACGTAAGCAGGGTCAGAGAAGTATGCTGATTTCAGGTCTACCAGGTAATCTAGCTTGCTAAGGTCAGAGATAGTCGCCTCAGCCGAATCAAGATACATTCGAGATAATGCATCCGGCACTACATTTTGACTTCCTTTTACGTGCTCGATCTCGAAGTCGAAAGACTGTAGTTTTAAGCTCCATCGCGCAAGTCGCCCCGTAAGTTCCTTTTGAGTCATTAGCCATTTCAAACTCTGGTGGTCGGTGATGATTGTAAAGTGGAAGCCTTCGATGTATGCTCTAAACTTCTTTACGCTCAGTACCGCAGCGAAGCATTCTAGTTCAGTGATACTATAATTTCTCTGGGCCGGATTCAACTTTTGGGACATAAATGCAATTGGCCTTTCGGAATCATCCTCCGACTTTTGAAATAAGACACTGCCTACTCCCATAGTGCTGGCATCACATCTTATATAGAAGGGCTTCGTATAATCTGGATTAGCTAGCAGTGGCGCCGAACATAAGTGTTCTTTTAGTTGTTTAAAGGCTTCTTGAGCCTCCGAAGTCCACTGAAACTTCGCACCCTTCTTCAGAAGCTCTGTGATCGGAGCAGCGATGCTCGAAAAGTTTGGGATAAATCTCCTGTACCATCCAGCCATGCCCAGTAGTCTGCGTGTTTGCCGAACTGTTGATGGGCTAGGAAAATTTACAATTGCAGCCACCTTTTCAGGATCGACCCTCAGACCTCCTTCACCAACCACATAGCCAAGGTATTTAATTTCTCGAAGAACGAACTTACTCTTCTCAACGTTTATGGTCAGTCCTGCCTGACGAAGCAGGGAAGAGACTTCCCTCAGTAAGTCCAAATGTTCCTCGAACGTAGTGGAAGTAATGAGTAAATCATCTAAGTAGACAAATACTCGATCGTGGAATTGATGAGGCACGACCCGGTCCATAAGGCGACACATAGTTTGTGGAGCATTGCACAGACCAAACGGCATGACTTTAAATTGATATAAAGGCCTTCCAGGGACTGTGAATGCAGTCTTATCACGAGCGGACTCTGCGAGTGGTATCTGCCAGAATGCGTCTTTCAGATCTAAGCTTGAGATATATCTGGTTTCTCGAAGGCGACCTAAGAGTCCATCTATCAATGGTAGTGGATAAGCATCTTTCTTGGTAACAGAATTTACCTTGCGAGAATCTAAACATAGTCGCACCTTCCCGTTAGATTTTTTCACGAGAACCACTGGCGAGCTCCAGGAGCTCTGACTCTCTTCGATAACGTCCATGGCTAACATTCGGTCCAGTTCTTCATATAACAACTTTTGAACTGCTGGGGATACCGGATAGTGACGTTGCTTTATTGGTGGGGTAACTCCTACGTCGATGTTGTGTTCCAACAGTTTTGTACGGCCGAGGCCATGCTTTGAAAAGGAAGGAAATTGATGTTTGAGATCTTCCAGTTGGGCATTTTGCTCTGGTGTGAGGATGTGTTGCGGAGGATGGATCTTTGTGGTTTTATCAATATCCAGGGAGTCTATTACAGCAGGGGTAATGCCAAAAGCATCCCAAAAATCAATTCCTAAGTAAAGTTCCTGTTGTAAGCTGGGCACTAAGTGAAAATGGATGGTTTCTGTTTTCTCAGCATAACGGACGGGCAACTTTATGTGGCCAATGATAGAGTTCCGTGAGCCATCCGCTGTACGAACATATGAATGACTCTGGTTGTAACTAAGATTATTCTTACGCAGAAATTCTAGAGAGTGTTTTCCCAATATGCTTACAGAAGCTCCACTGTCGAGCAAACCAACTATATTTTCTTCAGCTATTTTTACTGTGACGTATGGACGATGGTCTTCTACATCACGCTGAATAGCGGCGGATACTGCTTTACGAAGCAGCCTTTTGGATTTCCAGTACTTCCGAGATCTAAGCTGACGCCGCCGACCTCGACTTGAAGCGATATATCGAGAGCGAATGGATTCCTCCGAAGTTGTTTTGGATGTGTCTATGTAAGATTGGGGAGTTTGTGTTGATTGGGTTGATGCTAAGTGGGAAAGGGATGAAGTGGGTAGCAATGTTGGTAAAGTGTGCACATTCTCTAACGATGGGTTGCAGGCTCGGTATTGGTGGCTGCTTCTACTCTCCTGGCACTGGGGTAACTGGTCGTATGGCCCGAACGCATGACCCCAGCTCTTTCTGCGTTCGGGGTCTTGTTTACCGCACGGCCTAAACAGGTCCCACAGTTTGGCTTCAGCACGCCAGGGCGTCCGCAACCGTAACAGAATATCCCGAGATGACCCTTTGTACAGTCTTGATATCTGTGGCCTAAGTCTCGGCAGTTCCAACATATATCCAACGAAGCGCGGTTAGCAGTGTTTCTCCTTAGCACTGGGGTAAGGGCTGCTACTTGTGGGTCAATGTCATTATCAACGTAGTCTGACAAGGGTATTACCTCCTCTAGCTCTTCGATTTGAGCTCTATTTCGGAAAGTGCGAGCCATAGTCAGCTGACGAGGATCGTGCCCAGATCTAGCCCACAATTTTTCTAGCCTCTGGCAGATAATTCTCACCTCTTCCGTTGATCTGAATATTGTCGTGGTAGTGGCACTCTGCAGAGCCGGGTCCATGTTTTCTCGGACAATTTCGAGTAGCTCTCTGTCAGGAAATGGTCTTCGAAGCCGACCGTTAAGCCGTTCTACGTCCAGCAGGAAATTATTGAACGTTTCTTTCGGGCCTTGTCTTCTTGTTTCAATGGCCCTTCGCGTTTCTCTTTCTGAGACATAGCTCCCGAATCGCTCGAGTAGGGCTGTCTTCATACCCTGCCAACTCGTATCGGGATATTTCCGCTTGTAAACCCAGAACCAGCTTTCAGCCGTACCTGAGAGGAAATTAGGCAAAATGCCAATTAAACGATCCAGCGGATAGTTATCGTCTTTGGAAAGCATTTCTAGACGGAAGACAAATTCGGTGACGTCAAGTCCGTCTGGGGACCCGTTAAAAGATATCTTCCATTTTGGTAGCCTTGGCTGCCAATGAGGAAAGCTTGAAGTTTCTGGGCGGCCACTGTACTGAAAATGGCCACTGGGTTGATTCCCGCTAGGGTTGCTTCCGCGATTTTGTTCTGTACCGTACTGAAAATTACCACTGGGTTGATTCCCGCTAGGGTTGCTTCCGCGATTGTGTTCAGTAGGGAAAGGAGTTGTTGACAAGGGATCACTCTGATTGCCCAGACGCGGCGTCAGGGTTGTATAGTTTAATGGATTCGTGGTTGTGCTAAAAAACTGATTAGGAGACTTTCCTAGATCCCCAGCTGTATTCCCAATTATCGACAGAGATGGAAGTGTCAAACTTTTAGGAAACTGAATACGTCGACGTGCTGCGCCTGTACCAACATTAGCGGCCACAGCTCCTTCAACAGTTGTCTCAAAGTTGGTTGGTGCCGGAGTACTAGTTGCTCCTGCAGGGGCTTGGAGCTTTTGGCTTTCAGAGGCATCCCTACGAGGAGGAATCTTAATTTTCATGAATTCCTTAATAAGCTCGGATAGGGCCGATACTTGTTCAGTGGCCTCTTCTGTATGATCTGTCGATGAGCTAGCTAAGCGTATAGCACGCCCACTTAGGTGACTCAATCGACATCGCACGCGTTGATAGTCGTCATGCGTTTGGACTTTATTCTCTTTAATTAGCTGAGTTAGCAAGGCGAGCTTTTCTTTACAAATCTCAAGCTCACTCCCCGCCTCGGAGGGATCGTGCATAACCGTGGGTGCTCGACCAGGAAACGATGCCTCTAAATCCAATAATTCTCTAAGTTTGGTAGAGGCTTCGGGATCAGTTATATCTAGGCCCCTGACCTTATACTCAACATTGCGTTCGTCCTCTAATAGGAATTTGGGATCCATTATTAGTAAATGCGACAGGTAAACGAGTTACGGATATAAATATATATATATTAAAATATGAGGTGAATATGAGATATTTAGGTTATCAAGGAATGCAATTGAAGACAATGGAGGAAAAAAAAAATTATATATATGTGTATACTAAAATAAAACCAGTAGAAGTAAGATAAAATACAATAAGGTACTCGTTGTTTTCGACTGTATAAAGATTGTCTAATCTTGTTACCATACAGGAACGAGAACACTATAACTATACCGAATAACCAATAAAGACTAAAGAGATACCTATAAAAAAACAAAAAAAAAGAATATAATGCTTAGAACGCCAGCAGAGTGAGCTTCGGCTTAACTACGGGTAGGAAAAGAGATATATTAGTGCGTTGAACGAAAGGCAACAACAAAAAAAAAAAATTGTACTATTAAACAAATCAAAACAATCAAATAATTTAGAGGAAAAATTAAAGTTCAATAGAAATGCGAAAATAAGTATAATAAATTAGAGATAAAAATGTACCAGTATATTGTAAAATAATAGAATTATGCCTGCAGATTCTGAGCCAATAAAATAGGTGTCCTGGCTCTTCAGCTTCCAACAAAACGTGTACTGGTATATTTATATATATTTATATGTATATAAAGAAAATTCGATAATAAAAAAAAAGTAGATTTCCTGAATTGAATTGTGGTTAATATTTCTTCGTTTGGTGACACGGTTCATTTAGTTCAGGTTTTAAGGGTTTGATGAGTCAGTGGCGAGTGGTCCTAGGTTTCTCCTATGTAAGTAAAAAGATTCTATAATCGCTATCATCTCCACCAACGGGGCTAATAGAGAATACTAATCTGCTCAATCTAACAGCCCGCCATGCGGAGTAAGCGATTGGATAATTTTTCCAGAAATAATTATTTAACAAATGACAACACATATCAAGCATCAAGCAGGGAAACCTTCAAAGGCCACGTATCAACTACTTGACAGAAATGTTTTCGACAATCAAAATAGGAAAAAAAAAAAAATGTGTAATACATGAAAAATAAGAATAGTCTTCTCTAACGAGGTTTTTACAAAATCACTAAGAGTCGCTAATACCAATCGAACCTAAGGGCGAAACCTGCAGTGAGGAATATCCTAACCACTTAGCGAAAGCATTGACACAAGCACTTAAGAATGCAAAAGTGTTAAAGAAGCCAGAGTTAATCTATAAACGAACAACCCTAATAGATTGACGCTGTGATTATAGCGCAACCATATTCAGTTGATATCTTAACTCGTAAAAATAAACAGCAACAAAAAAAACATTCGTTTGTAAGCTGCAGAAAATTATGCTTGCTTGGGCGCCATATTTGTAACCGGCTAGCCAGTCATGTTCCCCTCTGAGCGTGGCCGCTTCCCGACCTTCGAACTCAGCGAGACAGATGACTTGCTATGGCTACTTTTTGCCCCTTGGTTGGTATTTAGGGACAATGAGGGTTGACCTTTAGATGAGCAGGTACAGACTTTTGCCGGCTCAAGCTCAGGGCTTGGGTAGGTTCTTTGCTCTCCGATCAACTACCTATTGCTGTACCTTTGGAAGGTAGAAAGAAATAGACACAAATGAAATTAAGACCAAAAACAAAAAAAAAAACTTGACGATAAGAGGTGACACCAATCAGAATGATGGGTCACACTGGGCTACCTGCATCACCCACCACTGCCCTCTTCATACTCCTAGGTGAGCCTGCCAGTTACTTTATCCTCCCGGCATCTCGAGCTTCCCCAAAACCTTAACCAAACCCGACACCAAACGAAAATATGAACCTTAGCACATGGCCATTATTATTTATTTATTTCCCGGAACACGCACAAAAAGTAAAAAGGGTCACACTACTAGTCAAAGGCGTAATGTATGGGTATTTGTAAATCAATTCACGAACCATAAGCGGGCATATATGTAGGTATAGATATATTAAGAAAAAAAAAAAATTAAGTTACTATACTAGCCTATATATTGATAATCATGATGCGTGTACATAGATACATAGAAAAAAAAAATACGTCACTGTACTAGCGTATACATTGCTAATCAAGCTAATACGTGAGTATGTCTACATTATATCAAAGAAACATTTAAAATAAAAAAAATAAAATAAAGAGAAAAAAAAAAAAATCGCTATGAAAAGATTCGCTAATCCAAAGTAACCATTACATTAATACACTATTCTAGGAATCTATATAAAAAAAAACAAAAAAATAAAGATCGCTAAGTTGAAGTATGATGGTAGCTCACATGTATACAGATATATGTATATATACGTACTACCTATCCGGAAATACTTCGCAAAACAAAAAAAAACTACTTCAATATAATATCCCGCAAAACAAAAAGAACTACGTTAATATACTAATGTACTAAAAAGAAAAAAAAAGAGATCGCCAAATTACGACTTCATTGCTAATATATATATATATATATATAAAAAAAAAAGTTGAAATAAACGAACAGAGGAAGAAATACAGAATTAGCCTATAACCCCGAGAAGACAAGGAGAAGAAAAAAAAACAACACAATCTACTCACATTACAATTAATTTGTCGTAAATGTACTTACTTGTCAATCTCCCGGCGATGAAGCGCTTCAGCGCCCTGGTGATTAACGCTGTGAAAACAAAACAACAACAAAAAAAAGATAAGAACTTTCTCCTGCTTGCTCTTGGGATTTTTTTTTTTTTTTTTTTTTTCCTATCAGTGGATTTTGCTGGTTTCTCCTCCGTTCCACTATCAAGTTCCGACGATGATTTTGGATGGTGTTTAATCACAAGGAAATCTTTGGGCGCTCTAGAAGGCGCCAGGTTTGGCCCTATCGATGCTGCGCAAACTTTACTGGCCGATTTCTGTACTTTTTTGTTTGTTTGTTACTTTGTCCTTTCCCTCCGGAACTGATCCACACCGTGCAGGACAAAGACTGTCACCTGATATCTGTACTTGAAACCAACAGAAAGAAGAAATCTCACTAAATAAATTTTTCCCGGCAATGAGCAAGTAATCACACCTCACCTTAGATTTATCTAAAATTCCCTTCTTTGAGGGCAGAAAAAAAAAGCTTATGCTGTCACTCAGTAACTATCGAGTCACATCCACAAATAAATTTATAGAAAGAAAAATGTAAACTAAACGTTTCAATATTTCCGGCATGCACGCACAATTGCTCGATGCCCGGTCTTTATTTAAAGAAATATTATTAATGTCACTACTACTTCTGATTTGATTTTTTTTTTTTTTCCAAATTCTATAAGGGCGCACAAGACGAACGAAAAACAAAACACAAAACTGGACGAGCTCCCGCGGAAGATCTTTCTTCCATCAATTTGCTTTACTATGTGGGGTTTCGATCGCCACATACCGAAAAAAAACGGTACGAGGGAAAATTACCCAGGTGCATTGCCCCTGATTGATCAGCACCTTTGTTGGGTGATCGGAAATGCTCAAATTGCATTTTCTTTGTTTTTACCTTCTTTCTTTTCCAAAAAAACGTTTAGTGGGCGATTTATTTTATTGAGTTTCTCGCGATTGATTTCCGCTTGGACTCAATTTAATGACTTTACTTGGCAAGAATTTATTATAATAAAAAAATTTTTTTTTTTTCCTGTGTATTTGGATAAGAAGTTCATTTACTTTAATTAAATTATTTTTTCCAGGGACTGGGTCTGGGATGCATCTGACTAATGATGATTACATATGCCCTGTTGCCCAAGATACACGAAAATAGAATTTTGCGAATAGGGAAGAATATTATAGCCGTTACAGACAACTGAGACGATTGCTCAAAGTTTTGTCTCAGTTGTCTCGCTGAGACAGTTCTTGCCGAAAGCCCCTTAGATATGCATATATATAATAGCTAAGCTGACTCTATCTGACTCGATCGAGCGATTCCGTACTGTAATGTTTCACTCTTGATGTGTGTATGTGTCTCTCTCTCCGTGTGTGTGTGGGTGTGTGTGGGTGTGTGAGTGTGAGTGCATACATTCATTTGTGTGGGAGAGTGTAGCTCTGTACGTGGACGCGTTCTCAGGTAGTGCTCAAATATATAGTAAAACATAAAAATTTGTATATCAACCCTACGAAGGAGTTACCCGATTGGTCATAATTTCGAACTGCATTTGTAATTCTTATGAAAACGCCGTGTACAAAATATGAGCTGTCCACTTCCACGCCTTTTCAGGCAGCTACCCAGTATATAGTGAAAAACAAAAGTTTTGTATGGCATCACTATGAAAGTGTAAACCATTTTAGTCCACTTTTGAAATGTTATTCACCATTGTTATCAAACACCACGTAGCAAATTTTTAGTAAGGCAACCCTACGAAGAAGTTGCCGGGTTTGTCCCATTTTTGAACTGAATTACCATTTTTTTAAAAGCTCGTGTACAAAATTTGAGCTCTATACGTTGACGCGTGAGGCAGTATGCAAACATATAGTGAAAACATAAAGTTTTGTCTGGCAATGGGTCGCCGGATTTGGTCTATTTGTAAAGTTGTGTGTACAATTTTCATGAAAACACTGCGTACAAAATTTCAGCTCACCACGTTGACGCGGTCTCAGAACGTCAAGTTGGAACCAACCAAAGATATTATCAAAATTTCATTGAAATCGGTTAGGCGGTTTCGGAGATTGCCGTGTACGAACACAATGACACGTGATTTTTATCCCTCTCAAAATTAGCATTTTCAGTTTTAAGTTACGATAAGTGCTTACAATATTTGGCCATCATTTCATCAAGGGTATAAAGATGAAATCTATAGGGTATACTAAGTTTGTCATTCCGTTTGTAACACCTCGAAATCATGATCGTAGAGCAAAATGGATTGGACACCCACCCATAATATTAAAAGTTAATTTGTCCGTCTGTCCGTCTGAGCGCACGATAACTCGAGAACGCGTATACTTAGAAAGCTGAAATTTTGTACACAGCTTTAAAAAAAAAAAGTAAAATTAGAAAATGAGACAGCAACTTATTCGTGGGGTTGCCATACAAAAATTTCATTTTCCACTATATATTTGGACACTGCCTGAGAACGCGTCGACGTAGCGAGCTGGAATTATTTGGTACATGGTGTTTTCATTGTACTAGCAAATAAAATTACAAAAATGCACTAAATAGGGCAACTCCTTCTTGGTGTTGCCATATAAAAATTTAGGTTTTTTACGTATACTTTGAAAACGATCAGACCAAGACATTTTTATTGCACTGAAAACTTCTTCAGAATACGAACGAAATCCTATAAAATTGTCTAAAATCATTTTTGCTGTGCGACAAACCGTTCTGGAAATATATGCGAAAAACCATTTCAAAAATCAAACTTGGACAGATGGGTGACAATACGAAATTTCATAAGGGCATTCATCTAGGGTATCATAGAAATTGGTGTTAGAGCAATTCTAGGTTTTTTACTTGTTAATTAATCGCTTCCCTGTCCCTCAGGAAATAAAATACAACACCAAACTTATTTAATTTACAAGTAGAAAGCGGTAATGAGTTTTTTACTCTTTCGAGACTGGTACAATATAGGGGTCTACAGGCAATTTAATTCACTATTAAACTAAACAAATTAAACTACGACGAGACGTGCTGTTCAAATTGCTGACGCAATTTCTTCTTCTATTTGGAAGATGCGCTAATCGTGTTTTAAACATGATTAGCTTACAAATTTATTGATTGTATTTGTATTGTTTTTAGGCCCATAGCAGTTATAACACGCGCTTATTTAAAATAAACGCACCGAGTATTTTATTCCATTTAACAGATTTTTTTGCCGTTATCCTAGTAGCTAGGTGACAATGTTAACACTAAAGTATTGCCAGCACAACACACAATAAAAGGAGATACACCTACCCCCGATTTACACTGAAGATAGCTTCCTTAGAAAGCCGTGTAAATCGAAACCGTAAATTTTTATATGCAAAACCGTGTAAAACGAAAACAAACTTAAATGTGCATAATTCATTCATTTAGGTACTTCAACGTAAAATAAAACTAATATTTAAAAAAAACATAACTCTTAATGTTTTCTTCCTGATTAGTATCATATCACTTTCATCTTGATACGATTTAAGTTCGATGAATTAGAAACAAATTCAGATCAGATTGGTAATGAAATTCAATTCAATTCAATTCATTTATTTCCTGGGTACTGATGCTACAAGATTTACAATCTTTTTTCGAACATCGAACAAAATGGCAAGAGAGCTAAATAAAACTAAACCTAACTTAAATTAAGCTAATATTAAAATATCGAAAATACATATTTAATTAAACATAATATTAAAGAGATTTTAAAAAGATATCTACAGGAATAAAAAATTAAAGATTAAAAAACAGAGAAAAAGAAAAAAGAAAAGTGCTGCGCGTACAGGTCACCGCAAGCCAATGTCAACTATGCCAAGATAGGACTTTAGGAGTCGTTTGAAGTTGCCGAGCGAGTTAGTTGTCTGGATATGATGAGGCAGCGAGTTCCAGATTCTAGTCAGTTGAACAATGCAGGATCCGTCGAATATGGAGGTTTGGAACCGTGGAAGTAGCAGTTTGAGCCCCCTCGTGGAGTTTAATGGCTGAAAGAAGGAACTCAAATAGGCCGGTTGGGAAGAACGAAGCAAGTTAAACAGGAACACTAAAGCTCTCTGCTTCAAATATATATCGAGCGAGAAATTCGTAATTAACAATTGTGTTTGATGTTTGGTTTTTGGTCAAATATTTATAGACCTCCTTATATTGAGTTAAGCGTTTATTAATATCTCGCTGAAATAGGAGAACTCGTTCAACATTCGGATCATTTTGTAGAAAATGATTACCCAATTTTCGCCCTAATTCAAGTCCTTCATGGATGACTCTTTCTGTGAACGAAAGTGGTGCAGACTCTTCTTCATCAGAATCACTGTCACGATCATTCGTTCCATTATTGGAATTAAAAAATGACTAGAAATATAAGAGCCAGTGTTACCAAGCGTACGGAATTAAAAGAATACTTTAGAATTTTTCGTTTTTTTTTTGTTTAAAACCCATATTTTCAATATTTTAAAAACCGTGTAATAGTGAAATCGTACAAATAAGTTACCATGTAAATAGGGGGATAGGTGTAATCCATAAAACTATTTGTAAGATATCTATTCCAAAGTAAAACGAATGATTTGTTGACAGCGCGTCTAATAATTTGGCAAGGTTCTGTATTTACCTATATAATTACTAACATATGTGACTTAAGTAAATATTAAGTATCAATTTGATCGACAGGTTTTGTGATTTACCTTTAGTCTACTACTTAAAAAATCACATGGCGCCCATTACTACTTAATAGATCCAACCCCATCTCCTGAGCTAGCTTAATACTTGCTGGGAGCATGTAACAGTATTTGCTTCAAATATATTGTACTGTAGTGAGTAGATATGGCTGGGATGGTGGACTGCATTGTTACTTCTTAGTTACAAGTTTTATTGTTAACACAAAAGGCCATTTCGCAATTAAGGCAACTTTCAAATTGAAAGACAGTTATAATAGTCAACATATTTTTAATTTCTTATTTTTCTGTGTGTAGCATACCAATCTTTTGGGGTTTTCAAGATATAATTTAATATCTTACAAAAGGCGCAAGTACCTAATAAAATTGTACAAAGAAAGCCATAAAGAAAGCCTCATAAAACAGCAACAAAACATTTTGCAGTGCATTTTACGCGAACTATTGTCATAAACCTAATTTGCATAAGGATTCCGTACCACTTTCTTGGCAAAAATAAGTTTCCAGCTTAAAATTGTTCCCCTTATCCCACTACTGTTTGTTGTCAGTTTTTGGTTAGCTATCGCTGCCAAGATTCGTTGCACTTTTGTCGGTATACGTTGAACACCCTAACAAGCATCAGAATTATGCAACTCGAGGTAGAAATTAGATTCTTTAATTTAAATATTGCCAACAACGCACATATGTATTTCGCTAACTATGTAGAATCAATGCAGGGAAAACGAAGAAAATGTTTCCACACAAATCAAAGAGTGTTCCTTCGAGCATCTCTATACGAATCAAGGCTGGGTCCTCTTCTAAACACATTGAAACGCACTCATTTCTCATGATATTTCGCATGCTTCGACATCCTTTTGTCCTGAATAGGGAGGATCGCGTGTTATTAACCACCGAGTTTCAAGACGTGTATAATGAGGGAGTTATATATATCATCCTATCCTCGTGAGGGTAGTTATCTTTTTTCTCCAGGGGTTTCAGCCACATTTGATATTACCCAAACAAATTCCTTGGTTTACCTTTAATTTCTTCTTTTTAAACACAGAACGACGATAATTATGTCAAGAGCTTTGATGTAATTATGAGGGCTTTTTTCTCTCTTTCGGTGGATAGAACGGGAGGGTGCAGGGAATTGAAAGCAGAGAAAATGTTGGAAAAGCGTGGCACTCCTATATAGTAGGTACCTAGAGTATTTAAGAAATGGGTTAAGTTAGGCTTTATGTCCTTTCTGCACAGATGGAAAACCTCTGGAGAGGACCATCTGAACACACGAAAGGAAAAGTTCAAGGCTTCCATTATGAAGGGCACTACGGTTTGCTTTTCTTTGCACGCTTTCGAGGTATTGCAATATTTAGGGTGAGCTGTATAAATTCTTAATTGAAGTTAATTCGTTATTTGATTAACTGTATTTCCATAAAATGACCTCGTTTTGGAGAAATAAAATTTGAGATGTCAAGGGGCCTATCTCGATGACTCTCAAGTGGGAAAATATAAATTACCTTGTTCAAAACTATATTCGAATTGGGTCAAGTTTTTTATTTCTGAGCCAGTTACGTCAAGAATCCCTTTCCATATGAATATTAGGAAAATTTTCTCAATAATTCAAAACTCTGACTTGAGAAGATATATACGCATACATACCTGCATATGTAGTTATAATGAAGAAACTTTTGTTGCGGTTATTTTTTATAATCCAAAAATATATTCGAAAGCTGCTACGAACGAAAGATTGCTGAGAGGTCTTATCAAATATGCGTTTTTTTATGTTTTCATTGAAAGTTGGGGTAGAAATGGAGGAAGGGATGACTGGGGCACGTTATGTCTTTCTATCTAATAGATTGTTAGTAAATAAAGCCCGTGGTTGGTTTTTGCATTACACCAAATAAGTAAAATAATAAAGCGAAACAAGTATTTTCTTAACAATCATAATGGATACATTACGCTACCATTATACATATATTACTTTACTTTACTTTTACTTTTTTTACTTTTACTTTTACTTTATTTTCAATTCATTTATAAAGTGGTGCCGCTGTAAGTGAAGATCAACTATAATACCAACGGAGCCGTATAAATGCTTCCATCGAACTGGCTTTGAGGTGACATTCAATATTCAAAATTTAATTTAGGACATATATTTTGTAAAGAATATTAAAAAATGTATTTGAAATTCTACAAGCTGTACTAACTAGTAGAATTTCTTCTTAATATTTTTGTTCTGCATCTAACTAATAACTTTAATAAAAACAAAAAGTTCCATCGAGGCTACATCCTAAAATCAATAATACTCCACTTCCCATTTGCGAAATCTTTTTTGCTAGGGTGAATCGAAAGATATTAATTCTGCTAGTTAAGAATCTTTTCTATCATTTGGAGATATTTCACTGATTTATCAAAATATTATTTCTTGCTTTTATTATTGATTATTAAAACAAAAACACTTTAATTTCTGCCCCCTTAGCATGAAATCGAATACAACATAATTTTCTATTATGGTGGCGAGTAGTTTGGACTTAAAACATAATTTAATAATTCTAATTTGCCTACCTCTAGGCATTTAGATACTTTCAGGCGTTTTTATTTTTTTTTGTTACTTTCTTTGTGAAAAAGAACGAATTACTAATAAAGCTGTATAAACATAGATAAAATAAAGAATCTTGGCTATAATTTTCTTTTTTTATTCTATTAAACCAAGCTCAGGGGATACCCTGTGATGCAAGGACAGCATAGGGAAAGGATTACGGGACATGAGGAAAGTGGCGGAGGTGGCGATGTATATCACTCTTGAACCTTCACAGATTGTAAGCCCGAGGAAAAACAGAAGATTGTAGACTGTTCCACATTCGCACAGGAATTTTCCTGTACGGTTGAAAGTATTTTGAAGGGTGAGAGGATGTGCGCGGTTTGCAGCGCGAGTATTGCGTGAAGGAATTAATATACAAGGGATCAGACTAGATATTTCATAAGAACATATGCTATGCATGTAGCGATAAAGGAGCGGAAGCATCCAATATTGCGGAGGTGCTCGAGTGAATCGATATGACAATTTCGTGCCAAATCGCTAATGAGATTGAAGGCTCTCTTTTGGACAATATCCGATGAAGCTAAGGCTGTACGGCTTGCCCCTGCCCAGATGTGAGAATTGTATTCCATTCTAGGTTTGAGGACTTGTAGAGGAGCACTAGATTTGATGGGCTGAAATATTTCTTACACCAGTTCAGAAATCCAAGACACTTCAATGCTTCTTTGGCAACAGAGAAGATGTGGTCTATGCTGTTTAATATACTGGAAATTTTAATGCCAAGAATGCTTAGTAATGGTGAATCTGAAATTAAGGCTCCATCAAATGGTTACGTGGTGATCTTGCTTTAGAGATATTGCAATGATTTATCAAAATGTCATTTCTTGCTTTTATTACTGATTATTAAAACAAAAACACTTTAAGTTCTGGGTCCTTAGCATGAAATCGAACACAAGATAATTTCAGGATAACTTTTACCATAGAATAGATATAGACTGGAAAAACGAAGAAATTTTGGTAAGTATGTGAATGCAGCGTCACTCTACTATGGCGACAAGTAGATTGGATTTAAAGCACAATTTAATAATTCTTATTTGCCTACCACTAGGCATTTAGATACCTTCAGGTGTTTTAATTTTTTTGTTACTTTCTTTGTGAAATCGAATGAATTACTAATAAAATTGTATAAACATAGATAAAAATAAAGCTCTATAGCGTTAAAATTGCAGCTAAAATAAAGTTGTGTAGAGTTTTATGTATAGTATAAAGGCGCTGCTGGTTAAACAATAAAAGTTTGTCGACATATGGTAAGAAAACTATGAAGATGTGTGACCGGGATGAGACTGGGCTTTTTCATTTCATTCTCTTTTGAGACTTTCAGCGCTGGTTGTGCATTTACTTTTGAGTGTGATTTCGTATGGAATTCATTGCATACACGATTTTCGTATTTCATAATGTTTTCTTCGCCCATTGTGTTGACTTGATTACCCAGCGGGAAAATGATCGTTCATGATGGTAGGTATACAGGAATTCGTTGAGGAAACTAGTATCAATGAAAAATATGTGTACATTTCCTGGAAAAAAGAAGCGAAGCATGACTTAAATTCAAATTTAATTTGAATTTTATTTTACTCTTTTGTAGTTGATACTTCTTTGATGAGTAATCTGCGTAAACGTTCTCCCTTTTTACCTCTCAAACTTAGAATTGTACTGATAAATCTACGTAACTGTCGCTGCACTTCCAATTTAAAATACAATTCATGGTTTGAGTACGAGTGGTGTTAAAAAATTTCGTGCGATAATAAAAAGTGATTTTACGAAGTAAATTTGTAGAAAGGAGCAACTTTTATATTTTTGAAGATGATTTTACACAGTTTTAAATATTTAAAGGTGCATTTTCCTGGTATCGCAGTAACCGATCGAACTTCATTTCGACTTCACTCCATCCAAGTTACATATGAGTGCCCCTAGATCTGCAAAAATTGATTAGTCGTGAATATTTTCTTCGATGATTGAAGTTTTCCTTGAAGATTATTCATTGAAGTTTTCGTCGATGATTATTCGCCGGCATTCTCTTCGATTATAATTCACCCACGTTTTGATAAACACAGACTCCTCCAGAAAGGCATAACGCCCTGCCTACGAAATCGTGTGTAAAATTCATCGAAATTTCGGTACAGAAACGGGTCGATGATGCATTGCAAAGGTACAATACGGCTTCGAAGTGTTGCCGCTGGTAAAAGCTTTTTTCTATTTCATGAGAATTGGAGTAAGTATTTTCCTATGATGGTTGAGGGAGTGTAAAGTCGTCGATGAAAAATGGACAAAGGGAAAATATGAACCAAATTAGAGAAAGCAGTTTGCGCTGCCCCTGTAGATTTTTTCCGTGTAATTTATTTGGGATCATTATTTTTTTTTAGACACAATTCTATGTATAATTCTAGATCGACGTATTTCTATTCACTTGGATAATATATCGAATTTCTTTCACTCGTTGCAGATTTTCCAAATTGCAGCCAAAATTTTCCCGTGAGCAGATAATAATTTTAAACCATTTAAGAAAACGTTTAAATATACTATTCTTTTACCAGTCAGTACATTGGTATCTTCGAAGTCGTCACCCAATATCGTTTGTGTTACTGTTGCTGGTGGGAATACGCTCACCAGAACTTTCAACTATCTTTAGTCGAGAGGACGAACGCCGACCTGTTTTCTTAGGAGCCAAATTAATTTAGCACATCTTCGGTTTTACATGATCTGTCCATTCGCTGCTCGTCGTCTTTTGACATTATATATACTCTTTATAATATGAATAACTATAGTCAGATAAATAGAAAGAACAAATTGTATGCCTTTACCTAATAACTTTTTTTTCTGTAAATAATAATTTACAATAATAACAAGTAAAAAACTTAGATTTGGTCTAACACTAATAGTTATGATACACTAGAGGACTGCCCTATGTAATTTCGCATGGTCACCCATCTGTGCAAGTTTGATTTTTGAAGTGGTTTTTCGCATGTATTTCTAGAAACATCTAGGATTGATCGTTTTCAGGATATACGTAAAAATCATAAATTTTTTATGGCAACACCAAGAGGAGGTGCCCGATTTAGCCCATTTTTGAAATTATATTTACTTTTTTTATGAAAGTGCTGTGAACAAAATTTCAGCTCTCTCCGTTGCCGACTTTTCGGGCACTGTCCAAATGTATAGTCAAAAACGAGATTTTTGTATGGTAACCCTACGAAGGAGTTAACCGATTTGTGCCATCTTCTTAATTTTACGTTTTTTTTTTAAATAGTCCGAAATACAACTTTACAGCACTCACGGACGTACAGACGGACATGCAAAAATCAAAATGACTTTTAATACTATGCGTGGATGTTCAATCCATTTTGCTCTAGCAACATTATTTCTATGAGTAACAAATGGAGTGACAAACTTAGTATACTCTATGAGTTCATCTAGGGTATAAAAATGTAATATCCCTCCAACTTTCATTCACTAATAACGACTCTTACAAAATACAGATCTGCCTTTATTTCGATAAACCCCGGGAAGAAGTAAAGAATATCGTAAATGTTTCTTATCGAAGGGACCACGGTATACAGAGAACAATATGCCTAATAAGTTTCTGACGTCGTCGTGATGTTACTCTGGCTAACTTTACTAGGCGGCTTATTTAAACAAAAAACAAAAAAAGAGGAATTACAAGAGTGACAATGATCGCGACTCTCTTTACATATCCTTTTTATACCCTAGATGAAATCTAAATGATATACTAAGTTTGTCATTTCGTTTGTAACACCTCGCAATAAAGATGGTAGAGCAAAATGGATTGGACACCCAAGCATAAAATTAAAAGTTATTTTGACTTTTGCATGTCCATCTGTCCGTCCGTCCGTCCATTCGTCCGTGCGCACGATAACTCGAGAACGCATGTACTTAGAGAGCTGAAATTTTGTACAGTCTTTTAAAAAAAGTAAAATTAAGTTCGAAATGAGACAAATCGGGTAACTCCTTCGTGGGGTTGCCATACAAAACTTTCGTTTTCCACTATATATTTGGACATTGCCTGAGAACGCTTCGACGTAGAAAACTGAAATTTGGTACATGGTGTTTTCATTGTACTAGCAAATAACATTTCATAAATAGACTAAATAGCGCAACTCCTTCTTGGTGTTTCCATATAAAAATTTAGATTTTTTACGTATATTGTGAAAAAGCACAGTCCAAGACATTTTTATTGTACTAAAAACTTCTTGAGAATACGGAATCCTATAAAATTGGTTATAATCATTTTTTTCTGTCCGACGAATCATTCTAGAAATATGTTGAGTTTCTTAAGTACTTGAGACGTAACATTTCCCAAGTACTCTCATATGAGCACCTTTATATATCTATCTGGAACACGGCACGGTTACTGTAGGTTTACGTGCCTTCACGACGATTGGTCTTTTTCTTATTTGTGAGTAGAGCAGCGATGGATATGGAGCAGCTTACTAGCTTTACTCATAGTGTATATCAGTGGAGCAGCTTATTAACTTTAATCCTAGTGTATGTTAGTGGAGCTGATACTACTCTTGACTTAAAAAAGCAATAGTAGCTTTTTTCTTATTACGCTAAACGCTTGTAATCTTAATTTCATCACGGCATTCGTATATACATAATTATTACTTCCGTAAAGCGGTTCTTTATGACATTTACAAATTAATTTCCGCAAAGCTTTTACCGGTTTGTTATTGTTACATCACGGCACTCATCGACTTCACCTGTACATACATAAATACTTCCGCAGACCGTTCGCCGCTTTGCAGCTATTATGACATCATCATGAACCATTGTTTCGTTCACCTAATTTCTACCGCTGGCGCAAGGTTATCAAATTGCCTTCACTTGTTTTTTTACTTGATTAAGAAATTGGTGTAGGTCAGTAGCGAGTGACTTTATTAAATTACTGAATTTTGTAAATATGTTTTTAAATATATTTATACTTGCAGCTGGGAATTATAATTCTGCATGCAATGAGAATGCTGTAGGTAGGTATGTATCTATATGTTTGCATTTCTTCATTGATGCAATTATTGAAATTATAATTCTGCGTGAAGCGATACAAACATGTATGTATGCATATGTTTAACTGATATAGCAAATGGGTGTCCCGTATGTAACAAATATATGCGAAAAACCACTTCAAAAATCAAACTTGCATAGAAGGGTGACAATGCGAAATTTCATAAGGGCATTCATCCAGGTTCTCATAAGAATTGGTCTTAGACCAATTTTAGCTTTTTTACTTGCTTTCGTTGTCTTCTCATCGCAGACGGCCCTGCTGATAGCAGCGCCAAAGTGTTTTCCATAATTTGCATTTATGTACGTGTATGAACATTTTTGGTAGTTTAATAAATGAGTAATTTTTCCATTGCGTGAATCTAGAATTGCTGAATTTTATTTAAAACTTAGGGTGATATCCATAGACAATTTAAAATCAACTTTAAGCCGACTTTATTTTAAAGTTGATTTTACGTTATTCAAAAAGCACTTACAGTTGACTTTAGGGGTAAAAGTTGACTTTAACTTTAAAACAGACTTTTGACGTCTGTAAGTATACTTTATCTTCAGAGTGTTGTGTAAATTTCTTCATTTTTAAATAGTTTTTATTCAAAAAAATAATAGCAGTGTTAAAAAAGTTAACAAAAGATGGGTATCGAAGAAGATTTAGCTATAATTCATGATGTAAATAATTTCCGATGTAAAAAATATATAATTCTCCACAAGACCCTTTTGAAATGGATGACATAACTTTTTTTCACGGTACAGATTAGGTAAGGAATCTGCCCGCTATATACAAAACTTGGTAAAAAACAATCTACCGAAAAGACGGAATAACAAAGGATTACCTGTTATCGATTATTTGATGGTTCTTATTACCTTACATTTTTTTGGAAGAAATACTCAAGAGTACTGGTAAAAAAATAAAATTTACAATACATGACTCTTTTAATAGCACCTCTCCATTAGATATGTAAGTCTAACAGTGGCACAACTTTTACCACAGTTCATAAAATTTTATGAAAGCGTTGACGAAATAGCAAAAACCAAAAATAATTTTTATTCAATGGCTTTCTTCCCAAATGTTATTGGTGCAATCGATTGTACAAATGTCCGGCTACAAAAAAGTTGGAACAGATTTTGCTGGACATTACATTAATAGCAATTATAAATATACAGGTAAAACAATATTTAAAAAAAAAACTAAATTGACATTAACATAGTTTTTACATTGTTTTTAATTCAAATTAGAATATGGAGCGCATGTGCATTAACAACAAAATTAGATAGAAGAAACATTGGTCTTCTACTTGGAGATGGTGGTTATCTATGCTCATCCATCCTGTTAATACCTAATCGAATTCTTTAACTGTAAAAGAACAAAATTACGACAGAAAGTATGTGTTAACAAGCGGATGAATAAAAAGACTGAATGGACAGTTTAAAATCAAATTTCGTTCTATATTTGAGCGCTTACGAGTTGATCCGGATACCGCGAAAATAATTGTAGTTGCATGCGCTGTTTTGCATAATATTTTAAAAGATCGAAACTGTAATAATATATAAAATATATATAAATGTAAAATATATTTAATATAATATTGATTATTTCCACTGATCTTTAATTTGTCGTTTTGCTCTATTAAAACACGAGCATTTCATTTTCTGCTCAATATCATTCCAAGCGTTGTTTTCTTTCCAATTATTTTTGCATCATTTTCTCAATTTTCAATAACATTTATATGTATTTTTGTAATTCTCGGAGAAAATCCTTTTCCTCGCAGGGCCAGTTTTCGGTACGTGCTCTTATCTTGTCTTTATATATTTTATACAAACAAGATAGAGAGATGTTGTGCATTTTTTTGCTTACCTTAGCTACACATTTACCTTCCATTTTTTAAAAATATCCGCGAAAGTCAACTATTTAAGATTGCTACATTACGTAGACATGGGAAATTTGTATTTCCCCATTTTGTTATCATATGTGTGTTTAAAAGTGTACTTTAATTAAAATACACTTCAAATTTGTCTATGAATAAGCATTATCTTAATGCCGACTTTAAATATAAAGTTTACTTTTACTAAAGTCGATTTTAGTGTTTGTCTATGAATAGCGCCCATATTCTTCAATTGAATGCAATAAAAATCTTATAAATTTTACCTGAATTTTACCCAGTATTTAAGTTTGTTTGAAAGCAATTTATTACGTCAAATTTTAGAAAAAGTAAACGGTATACATATTCTTGTTATTGACTTCAAACAAATAGCGTATGTTAAAAATTTATTTAATTTGATTCAAATTTATGGGAGCCCCGTTCCGCAAACCAGAGAAATAAAAAAATCATCGAATTTTCAGTTTTAAATAATAAAAAAAAGGGGATAAATTTAAAAATTATAAAACGTTATTTGAAAAAAATTCTTTATGCAAACGAAAAATCTTTAAAAAAGAAATTTCATTGCAAAAAGAGGGCGTTTCATATAAGCAGGAACCGTATAATCGTCAGTACGCCTTGGCTCCTGCCTGCCGTATACGCCAAAGCAAACAGCCAAGCTGACCTCATATATAGACTTAAAATAAATTTTAAGTGTGAATTATATGAGGCGAAATACTACGTATTTACTTGAATGCCTAGCAAGATTAGCCCTATGCAGGACTAGCATTTCATAGAGTTTTGCTATGAAAATTCATAGCGAAATAAGTCAATATGAAATTGACTCAGTTTGCTGCTAAGTCTTCAGCTCGAGAATTAAGTTGAAAAAACTCTTTATGCAAACGACGATGAAATGTCGGGGGAAATTCGAAATTCTCATTTATTGCATAATTCTAGATTACTTCGAGAAGGCGAGTTCTGTGCTAAAATGCTTGCAGGGTATATTTATATACATATATACATGGAGATAATTTATTTTAGAAAATACAGTACAGTGAATCCAGCTGATCTCTTGCAGTGCTTCATAGATCGCCTCGTTTTCTTTGGAAAAATTTTCAGACGTAACACTATATTTCAGTGATCAATGACTGAGCTCAAGCGCGTACGTATCTATTTTCGAGATTTGATAAGGATTGTTATAGCAATGATGATGTCTTTAAGGTATATCATAAAAACCTACACCAGAAATCAATGAATGTTAATTATAAACCAAATGTATACCAAGCAATGCAAAATCAAACCTCTGAAGCAGCATAGTCCAGAAAATCAATAAACAATGCATAAATTCAATTTGATTAGAAAAAAAAATGTTACTTTCAAATAAGCATTCCTACATGACCGTATTCTACAGTCCCATGATAATTAAAAACAAAAAATTCTATTAAATTTCCTCGAAACCCCCAAAATCTGACTAAGCTTCAGTGCCCAAACTCAACTCCAGAGCTAGTCAAATTAGACCAAATTGATGCAAGTAAAACTTATGTAGACATTGAAATTAACTAAATTTAGTTTCGATTAATTTCCTTTTAAGTAACCGCCGCCACGCATTTGAAGAACTACTAAATGAAAATGAAGGCAAGGGTTTTTAAATTATAATTGTTATTCGGGTCAATAATTTCGTTAAATCCATTATGATGCGATGCCAGTGGCATTCAATTAATTTCATGTTGTCATGACTAGTTTCGATGAATAAAAATGAAATAAATTTATCAAATCATCTTGCGCCGCCAATATTATTCCACAATTAGGATGTGTCTGGTTAACATATTTTAATCATTGCACGGTAATAATAGTAGTCTGTGCTTGGATTTTACACATTATTGGACCTCTCGTATATTCATCTCGATTGGCACGGAAATTGGCTTAATAGATCGACCAACAAATTACGAGTGAATAATAAAACCAGGTAATTGAATTCGGATATTCTGATCGGAATTGCTCACGTGCCATATTTAAATAGAATATAGCTATGAAATTATATAATTTGATTTAAAATAACGTGCAATATATCAAAACTTAAATAAAAGTACTCAATGCAACGTGTCACATACAAAAAAGGATATTATTATTATTATTTCCATTTTTGGACTTTATTGATACCTGGTTACGTGTTACTCGGAGATTATCATTTAAAAACAAAATATCTCATATCATCCCTGAGATAATGGATTCACATAAACATATTTTTTGTTTTTAGGGTTGTGCATCGAAATGCTAGTATTAGTGTAGGTTTAGCGTGATAAAGTAAATAATTATTTGCATAAATCCATTTACGATTAGTGCTGCGTTTGGGAAAAGATTTCAAAACTAAATTATCTTTATTTTCGTCATTATTATGTATTGCGCCTAACATTCTGCAAGTTGTTTAGAAACTAAATTATAATTCACGTCATGTTTTCTTTAGGTATGATCTACGAACGCAACAATGAACCAATAAAGAACTTTGGTGTTTTTTGAATTCTTGCTTGTAAGTTTTATGGGAAGTTTACTATTACTCCATTAAGGCATTTGCACATCGAACACCGAAAACCGAAAAGTTCTACACCGGAAATTCGCGTGTGCTTACACATCAAAAACCGAAAACATTTTTCCGGGTAAACAGAAGTGACATTTAATTGTCAGATACCTAAGATGTTTGAGAGGGCTCATACGGAAAAGCCTATTTTACGTTATCCCTTAAGTAGGGACCACAACATATTATAATAAAAAGAAATCCATTTGCAAAGTTAAGAACGGTTTTGTAAGCAGTCTAAAAGTAAGGTTAAGCAAGAAAGAAAAAATTTTCGCCGTTCCACAGTGTGGAAACCGAAATGAAATTGACAAATCAACCGAAATTTTGTTTTTCGCCCGATAAAACATTAAATTTGTATTTTTCTTAAAAATCTGAGATAAATATATTATTTTCTTAATAAGATTCTTAATTTATAAAATCTGAGATAAATATATTATTTTCTTAATAAGATTCTTAATTTATCCTTTTCCCATGATTTTATTAATCATTAAAGCAAAAATCTTGCTTTAAACTTGAGTTATTCGGTTTACATTTCTCGGTTCTTGTTTTTGGTGTGCTAGTCCCTTTATATATTTTTGACAATTTTTCAGATGTTATCCTATGTTTCGATGAAATTATCTTAGCCGTCCTCCCCTAACCGCAAACTAAATAAGAGATAATCACTCGGGTAGCGAGGAACACTCAAAAAAATTGTCGAAGAAATTTACTACAAAATACAGAGCCATCGCAGTTGCCTGCTATAATCGGAGTACACTACTTTTAGTATGTAAAATTCAATTATTTGGCTAGCAAAACTACTACACAAAAGTAAATTTACTTTCAGAGAGGAAACGCCCCTTACTCGAAGATTTTTGCTAAATATAGCAATTTATCTTTCCTCTACTTTCGTAATTTTACTATACTTACCACAGCAAAATTACAACAGTTACCACAACAAAATTACTGCATTAACTGTATTCTCCAGTTTTTTGTGTGTTTTAATATTAATACTTATAAAGCATTATTCCCATGGTAGAATGATATTACGGCGGTAACCACTTATTTGTCATTTTGTAAATTTACTGCCTCAAAGTAAGTTTTCTGGACTTTTACTAACGATTGCAATTCATATATTTTATTCTTGTAACAACAACAAAATTATATCAAGCACAATCGCTATCGATATCAAATGCAAATGTCCGAATTGGTTGTCGTTCTATTAGAATATGGCATTGAAATTTCTGATCAACTTCAGCATACAAAGCGAAAACTATTCCAATTTGTGTTCGAGGAAATGATAAAGATTTATCTTTAAAAGGTCTCCCTTGGAATTAGTGCCTTAGTGCGTATGCTTACAATAATAAAAGAAAACAAGAATCCCACCACTAATACTATCCAGTTAATGAGCACTTATGAAACTTTTTGGTTGATCATTACCATAATCATCTGTTTCGACAGAAGGTATTGTTACCCAAATGGTAAGGAAGAAAGAGATTATATAGTAGTTAAGGTTTTTAATAGACTGCTAGGATATATTACAGTGAAAGAGGATGACGATCCTATTCACCTAAATATAAAAAAGCAGGTGCTCATTCCAAGTTGAGAATTAATAGGCGAATGGAAGTAGTGCCGGTGCTGTGTTTATTTTTTATTTTATTTATTTTTTGTGTAGGCTGCGGGACGAAAAATCCCAAGCACGGTGGCCAAGGTGGCCCATTGTGCTAACCTTCCTGTCCTCTTAATGAAGTGCATTAAGTCCTGGTGAAATAAGTTTTCGACTCAACTATCGATAGGAGGGCAGACCCTCGCGTATCCAGCTTACTCCGAGTGAAGGTCGGACAAGCACACAGAAAGTGTTCGGGTGTGTCAGGCGCTTCTTTCAGGCAAAGCAGACTGTCAGGATCATCAAATACTCCCATCCTTGTTAAATGACCATGAAGCGAACTGTGGACACTTATGATGCCCACCACCGGTCTGCATTGTTTCCTTCCGAGCCCCATGAAAAAATCAGAGATATTGATATTGGGCCCATAAAGGAAAAGTTTTGTACAGCTGCAACTGCTCAGGTTTGCCCACGGCTGCTTATGTTTCATGCGAATATCAGAGTTGATAAGGGGCCTGATCACCGGGATGACAACGTCTACAACGCGTTCCGATCCAAGCCAAGGAGTACCAGAGCCATTTCATTGCCTATTACCCGCTAAACCCACCGAATGGACACCTTGGTATGGATACACAGCTAATCCAGCTAATCTTAGCATTGATCTTTCCCTTGATTTCTATATCAATATCAATATCTTCAATGCAATCGCGGTTCCGTGAAGAAAGTGATGTGCCATTCAAGTGAATACTCCAACCCAATATCAGATACAAGAAAGTAAGCAGCAGCACCTCCTCCCTCATTAATGAGAGGGTGTCGTCGGTGAAAATGTTTAGATCGGACCGAGACAGGACGAATAACGCACTTTTCTAAACCCACCATTTCATGTCAGGAAGGCCCACAGAGAAGCGGTAACCAAAACGAAGCTCTGGAACCATCTTATCAAGGGGCATGCGAGCCAGAAGGTTTTCCTATTCTAGCTCACACGCCAAAGAACAATAGAAACAACCAGACCAGTCATCCTCCCAACATCCCCATGAGTGCAATCTAGACATAGCACTTTGGTCATCTCCCTGAGTGACAAGGGGCGGTAGATTATGTAAGTCCTCAGGAGTAGCATCAGCTGCTTATTATGTAGAGGTTGTAATTACGAAGCAAGCAAGCCTTTGCATGCTCGCCAGCTTATGGATCGCAGTTCCTATCTGCGTCCTCGGCCATCATACACATGAAGCATATGTGAGCATGGGACCTACAATCGTGGTGTACATCCAGTGCGTAACACTCGGTTTCATGCTCTACGTCAACTCAAAGATTCTTCTGCATTGAGCGATGATAAGTGTGTAATGTTACGTTAAGGACTGAGTTTAGGTTTAACTTATAACTTTAACTTGTATTCTGAGTATCGACTGGATTAAAGGTTCTTACTGTGAGTAACGACTGTAATAACAACAATGCTAACAAACCACTTTATTCTGGTTATCAACTGGTATAAAGATTATCCTAATTCCAAACCTCAATAAAATAGAAAACCAATTTGATCGAGGGCCTGAAATCGAGCTGGTGAGTACATTGTCAGATAAAACAAACTTTTCTAACTCAAAATTGATTTGATATTAATTATTCTTTTTCTATTTAGTAAATATTGAATTTAAGCTTGTAGATAAATTTGAATTATATATATTTTTTTTTGTCTGTTAAAATAATATTGTTCGTAACATATATATTTTATATCAATTATAAATCACACAGTTATGGAATTTAAAGTTCTAATTTGAGTGTAGTGGACTTGATGATCCGGAGAGTAAAACTCTAACTACGTGCAGAACGGCTGATGTGAATAGAACGTATGGGTTAGTAAAGTGAATGTGAATGGCTAGTTTAATTACTGAATTTTCCTTACTCACAAGCTGTTTTTATTTTGCAGTCCGACATGTTTCCAGGAAAACTAAACATGTACATGTAGAGTATCAAGTAGTATCAAGATCAAATCTAAAAAAAAAACACGTAATGGTCCCCAAGCTATGTCTATGAGTCTAATTAAGTATTTCCGTACATCATCAGCATATATACATGCTATGATTAAATGCATCAACAATGGAATCAGAAAGGTCATTTCTGTACAGGCTGCAGAATAAAGAACCTAACATGGGCCCATAAGGAACACTGCGGTGTATAATTCTATATCTGAGAATTGCTCATGGAGTCTTATAACCTAACGGCGCCCATTTAGAAGGTTCAAAATGTGCTTAACTGCTGACGATGAAAAAAAAAGTATTTTTGAGGAAGCTTTTGCAATTACCAAGATCAAATATCAAATTATTTTGTTGTTGATATTGATAGAATATCGGTATCTCAAGTCTTGTGAAGTGCTGATGTTACTTTAAGCATAGCCGTTTTACAGCTATGCTGACAGTGGAATCCCGATTGGCAGTGGATTAACAGACCA
This sequence comes from Dioctria rufipes, assembly GCA_963924295.1. Lineage (NCBI taxonomy): Eukaryota > Metazoa > Arthropoda > Insecta > Diptera > Asilidae > Dioctria > Dioctria rufipes. The sequence goes on along the minus strand of OZ002744.1, from coordinate 65,172,152 downwards.
TTGTGGCATACATATACAGGGTGTCCCGTAAGTCGACGATAAGCCGGAATCGGGTGATAGACCAAATCATAACAGTTTCCAGAAAAATATAAAAATATATAAGTCATGCATTTTTTAAATTATAGACATTTCTTTTGTTTTCGAGAAAATGTACACCCTGTGATGGTTTTTTAGCTCCTGTTGCTACAAATCCTTACTTTTTTTCAATTTTATTTTTGTTATGTCATCCTCAATAGTGCTTATGTAACCTGTTGCTTTAAATTCTAAGCCAACTGCTCCAGCTTGGAAGAAAATGCCACATTTTGCCGAACCAAGAATAGAAAATTAATACTTTTAACTGACTCTACTAAAGAAAAATGTACTACTCCAGTTTGGCAAGTAACTTTATAAGTTGACGGATTTAATTTCATTGCATGAAATGTGAGTGAGCAAGATAGGGACGGTATCTCGTCAAATCATTGAGTTTTACAAATGTGCATCGTCTACTCTCCACAGAGGGCCGACTTCCAAATCAAGTACATAGTATAATCCAGGAAAGCACAGGAGTGCCTAAAAGTATAGCTCACGGAATTTTACAAATCATGAGCTCCAGAATTATGGAACCAGTTGAATTTGTCAACAATGGAATATTTTCCCGTCTGATAACCCGATCCTTTTTAAGAAGATGTCGAACTTGCATTGCAGCTGAAGGAAGGCAGTTTGAACATCAAAAACACGAATTGGTCTAAGACCAATTCTTACGATACCCTAGATGATTTTCCGTATGTAATTTCGTATGGTCATGCATCTGTGCCAGTTTGATTTTTGAAGTGGTTTTTCGCAAATATTTCTAGAATGGTTCATCGGGCAGAAAAAATTATTATAACCAATATTCTGAAGAAGTTTTCAGTACATGAAGACCACATAGGACTGATCGTTTTCACAGAATAGGTAAAAATGTTAAATTTATATATGGGAACACCAAGAAGGAGTTGCCCGATTTAGTCCATTTTTGAAATTATATTTACTATTGAAAACACTATGTACAAAATTTCCGTTCTCTACGTCGACGCGTTCTCAGGCAATGTCCAAATATATACATAATGAAAAACGAAATTTTTGCATGGCAACCCTACGAAGGAGTTACCCGATTTGTCCATTTTCGAAATTAATTTTACGTTTTTTGTTAAGGCCATAGGCAAAATTTCAGCTCTCTAAGTATACGTGTTCTTGACTTAATTTTATGCATTTTCCTATACCAGAATTATTTCTGCGTATTACTGATTCAAATATTGTAAAAGATTTGAAATGCAGAAAAACTAAAGCGACTTAAGTTGTCAATACAATTTTGCATTATGACTGTATTGAAAGCTCTACTAATATTTTGAAAATTCAAAAGTTTTGAGCATTAAACAATTAAACTAATGATGAAATTTATGTATTTTTTTTATGTATTAATTGGCTTTATGCAGGCACTGACAACATACAACTAGATAAAAAAATATCCATGTAAACCCAGATCACTTTTTCAAAGCTCCTTAACTTTTTATTCAACCAAAGAAAGCTCTCATTGCGAAGAATTTATGTGGCATAATACAAAAAGAGGGAAAAGGGATGTATAGAGCTTTCTATTAGAGGGTCATTAGCTCATTTTAATTCGACCACTTTTTTGTAAGGCTTTCACATCTAGATGTAAGTTGTCTCAGATGCAGGTATGCTTTTCTTAAGAATAGCTTTTCATTACAAAACCTTTTTATTACATGCAAGTGTTGTATACCAACAACCAAAAATAAAGAAATTTATGCATGCATAACATAATGCATCCATAAATTCCTTTAATTCTAAAGTGGGTCCAAAAATGCATTCATAAATTAACATGAGCCAATTTATGTCTGAAATGCATTCACGAATTCCAGGACTCAGATTCAAGTACATGTGCCAGGCTATCTAAGCAGCACATATACAAATCATTTTCTCATGTCCAAGCGGACGTAGTCATATTCAAGGGCACATGCCCCAAATAATTCTGCCTGCACGACAAGAACTTATGTGAGAAACACGTATAATATTTCGGATGAAATATGCACACGCTAAACACTTTTCGATGGGTCAACATAATTGACCGTGAGAAAGACGCGCATGCTATTTCATTCAAGTAAACCGATCAGGTGTCGAGTGAAATATTCAAGCGCTAAACATTTTTCGATGGGTCAGCATAATTAGCTGTAAGAAAAATGCGCTTGCTTATCTCACTCAAGTATACTGATCATGTTGCAATCCGCCATCCAGGAAAATTTAACAAGTGGATATATTTTTACCATAGGAAATTTTGTGGCTCGTTTTCACGAATCAGCAATGTTGGACTGTGGGAAAGAATTGAACAATTCTGATTGGCTGATTCTTTCTCCGGTCTGACATGCTGATTTTGGGGAATGAGTAACATGAAGATTCCTATAGGTCAATTCAAGTGACCAATGAGAGGGCTGAAACAACTGAGCCTTTCTTTAAAAGATTCGTCACTGGACATGAGGAAAGCAGTTTTTGAGCACAGTTTTTAGTGAACTGTTTCGAGTTGGAGTCTTAGTTCGCGGGTTGAAAGAATTAAACTAATAACGGTGGTTCTCGCGTTTCTAATGAAATTTTTTGTATTAATAAAAGTTTTAAGTTTTTAGTAAAAGTTCATACTATAATAAAAGTTTTTTTTGAAAAATTAAAGTAATCGAAATTCTAAAATAAAACGGACTTTTAATTCGATAATTCGTGTGGTACCGTTGGGTACATCCCTTAATAAAAATAAATAGCTAACCGTTCCCGAAAAGGAAAAGTATTTTATTTTTGCAGAAAACTCGTGAGGATGTTGTAAGCGCTCGCTATACGCGTCACCTTACACCCTAGTTACTCCACGTGACATCATTAACATCCCTCGTTGGCGTTATCTGTTAATTACCCTGAAATTCAAAACATTTTCATCTCACTAGCATTAAAATCCTAAAACATGCATCGCACTAGCATGAAACCAATAAATTTCTTTCCTAAATTATCTTGGTTACTTTTTCTCACAATATTTCTCCAAAGCAAATGCTAGTATCTCGGATTTCACCTTCTAAATTATTTACGCCAACGTAAACAATTTCCTCGCGATGAGTTTAAAGTACTTGAACGCATATGAATTATGCGATTTTAAAATATTTTTGTCACGAAAACTAATAATGCCGACGCAAGCGATTTACGTTTTTTGTGATGAGTTCAAAGTACTTGAACTCATACGATTTAATCACTTTTCCCCTTAAATCGATTCTTGCTGAGAATAGCATCTTTTTCACTTATCGAAGAAATTGATTGGCCGATAGATTTTTACTTTGAATTTTTTCAATAAATCGATGGAGGGAGAACTTAAATAATTCAGTTGATGTTGCTAGGAACAAGCAGAGTTTTCCTAACTTTTGAAGTGATCTGAAGAGTCCCCCTACCAGAGGTAAGGCCTTCAGGTCTCTAGAAAAAGAAAATCAAAAAGTTAAATAAAAGTTTGTTGTATTAAGTGTACAAAGTTGATTAATAAAGTTCATACATAGTGTACAAAAGTTACAAAAGTGTTTAAACAAATAAAATTGGGACTGGTGATCTTCTCTGTAGAAAGCACTCCCCAGTCCTTGGGTATTTCATAAAAACCCAGAACATTTTGGTGGCAGCGGTGGGATCTTTATTAAAATTAAAATACGATCCCAGCTATTCAAATTAAGGTAACCTAAGCCAGGCGCTCAGAGGTTATCCAACGTTGTCTAAGACAACCCAATCTCAAGACAGGCTCTAGAGATTGTGCAAAAAATTTTTGAGTAAAAAGAACTCAGTAAACAACCTAGAAGGAAACAATTATCAATGGACCCCCAGGAGGAAGCTCGCCAAATTGAGGAGCAGCTAAAAGAATTTTACAAACCAGCTGGAGAGGACGACGAAACAAAAGATTTCACGGAGTTCATCACATTAAAAAAACGACTGGAAGAACTTAAAATGTAAGGTGTTTGTTTGTATTACATATTTTTCAAATATATTTAGTATATCTCACATTAAATTTGCTTAAACTTGCCTAGATGCAAAAAATATACATATATATATATAATTAAGAGTGCAGAATTCAGAAAATTTAAGAAAGGTTGCGGAAATTTTAAGTGAATTTGTTTAAGAAAAAGTGTAATGATTGCGTACTATCTTTTGTGAGTCCCAAGAGTGTACTTACTCGAGTTGTTTTTGTCTAAATAAGTGAGTGGGTTTTTTTGTTTCTCTCTTTTTACAATTCATCAAGTCATTCGGTCTTAAAGTAAAATTCCATTGATGTCTATCCAATTGTCTCAAAAAGAATAAAGAACGGCACCATACGAACCCGACGGAATAGTTACACTAACCGGCAGCCTGCTTTTGCTAACGCGAAACGCAAAAGGCGAAGCTTTAGTTGTCCTCCGGCTACTCAGGCCCCCCAATTAAAAATGGCTGAAATAAAAATTTCTCTTTCCGATGCCCGGAATATGATACCGGATTTCGATGGCAGCCCCAATGAATTAGATCGATTCATTAATTGCTGCGAGATTCTCTTTGACACCACAGAGGGGGAAGCTGATAGAAAGCTTTTTCTTAGTGTCGTGAAAACCAGAATAATCGGTCCTGCATACGAAGCATTGAAGCATCGAGATTTTAAAGATTGGGTAACTCTAAGGGAATTCCTTGAGGACCAATTCTTAGATAGACGCCCAAGAGTAACGGTTCAGGCCGAGCTCCTGCGTCTCAAACAAAACTCCAGGGAAAGCATCGATGAATTCGCACAAAGGTTAAGTAAACTTTTGTGTGAACTAAATAACGTCACATCCCAGAACGTAACCGACGCGGTAGCAAAAAAGTTTTTATTAGAAGAGAATGAGTTAAATGCAATCAAGACCTTCGAAGACGGCCTGCGAAGTGAACAGTTACGTGTAATTGTTAAGTCCAAAGGCGAGACAACTTTACGTAAACTCGTCCTTTATGCTTCAGAGCATGCAATACGTCTCGAAAATTTTGCAAAGCCCAGTGAAACAAACAAGTCAATTCCAACTTGCGATATTTGTGGTAAAAGAGGCCACACGAAGAACACCTGTTTCCGTAACAAGGTCATCCCATCATTTCACCCTACTGGTCCTCACATAAAGAGTGAAGTTCATCGATTGAACTGCAGTTATTGCAAAAAACCTAATCACCATAGGAGTGAATGTAGAACTCGGATTCAAGACGAAAGAAACAGAAACCAAGAGATATATAGATCTAATAATAATAATCAAACACAAATATTTCCCGCTTCTCGGAATATACATCCGACTCCAGCTAGGCAGGTCAGATGGAATATGTTAATGGATTATGGATCGGAAAACGATCAACCGCGGATGGAGGGCACCGGCGACTCCACCCGTGTAACAAAAGCCGTGATACACCAAAACTCAGAACACTGATTCGAGTTCCAATAATAATTTCGAGAAATGCAATTCTCATTACATTGCCCTTATCAAACTCAAGAAAAAAATACTCCACACTTCTAATAGACACTGGAGCTGAGGTCAGTCTTTATAAACTCAAATTGGTGACAGACTCTACCCCAATATATCAAGACCTCAAGTGCGAAATTACTACTCTTTCCGGGAATAGCCTTAATTCAGTAGGAATTTCATACTGCAATTTAAAAATGCAAAATAATTCTATACAGCACCCATTTCATCTCATTAAGGAAGACATTTTAATCCCCTACGATGGATTACTAGGAAACGATTTTCTAACGCGATACAGATGTGTAATAAGTTACGAAGAAAGCTACTTGGAGCTCAGTATAATCAACGAAACACACAACGGGTGTACTCAGACTGGCAAATTACAACCAGCAAAAATAGCCTCAGAAGGCAAAACAAATTTAAAATTCGCGGAAATTCGAAATTCGGAATGTAAAAATTCAAACGAAAATTTCACTACGCATGTAAATGCTGACATTTTGGTTAATACAGACCCTTTTAAGCCCGAATCGGACTCGAGGAAATTACGTTCGGTAAATAGGAATCCAAAGAGAACAGACATCTCAAACCAAATGGTGGATTCCATTGCCTATGTGAACTGTAATTTACAACCTATGTCCAAGACCCAGGATACTACAAGCGGTTTAAACATATCTCTTCCACCAAGATCCCAAAAGGTTGTAGAAATCCCTTTAGAAAAACAAACAAATTTATTTTGTGTGCACAAAGAAATTAAACCCGGAGTATATTTGGGTAATGTTCTAACCAAACCAAGAAATGGGAAAGTACGAATTCTATTATTAAATTTAAATGAAAATGAAATCACTCTACCTTCGAGCGAAGTAAATCCTGAGTGGGAAGATCCACAGGATTATGATTTACTCCCAATAGGCCCTGATAATACTATCGGCCATGACCGCCTCAAGAAACTAGAGGAAATTATTCATTTAAATCACTGTAATAAGGAAGAAAGGCTATCCGTTCTAGATATATGCCGTCGTTACAATGAAATATTCTTCCTACCAGGAGACAAACTCTCTTGTACTGAGGTTACTTCACACAAGATACCAACGTTATCTGATAAACCTCCTATATACATAAAGCCATATAGACTTCCGGAGTCACAGAGGCAGGAAATAAACCGCCAAATAGACCAGATGCTGGACGAAGAAATAATAAGCCCCAGTAAAAGCCCCTGGAATTCCCCGCTCCTTCTAGTTCCCAAAAAATCAGATAGTGAAGGGAACAAGAAATGGAGAGTCGTGGTGGATTTCCGAAGGCTTAATGATATAACAGTGGGAGATGCTTACCCTCTGCCCAACATAACTGATATATTGGACCAACTCGGAAGATCCAAATATTTCAGTACGTTAGATTTAGCCAATGGGTTCCATCAAATACCCATGGACGAAGAAAGTAAGGAAAAAACGGCATTCAGCACCCCATACGGGCACTATCAATATAACAGAATGCCTTTTGGATTGAAAGGAGCTCCAGCCACCTTCCAAAGGCTTATGAACTCTGTACTTACGGGACTGCAGGGCTTACACTGCTTCGTGTATCGTGACGACATAGTCATTTACGGATACAACTTGAGGGATCATAATAAAAAACTAACTGAAGTTTTCGAAAGACTTCGAGGAAGTAACCTCAAGCTGCAGCCCGAGAAATGTCATTTTCTCCAAAGAGAAATCGCTTATTTGGGACATGTCGTTTGCTCAGATGGCATACATCCTGATCCATCAAAGATCGAAGCCGTAAAAACATATCCTACCCCAAAGAAAGCAAAAGATATCAAAGCATTTCTGGGTTTCGTAGGCTACTATAGGCGATTTATCTCTAACTTTGCAAGAATTGCACAGCCTCTTACTAAGCTACTAAAAAAGGATACTCCCTTCAAATGGGACTCCTTCTGCGAGGAATCCTTCAAAATATTAAAGAAAAATCTCATAACCGCTCCAATCCTCGCATATCCGCAGTTCGATAAAAAATTTTTTATCACTACCGATGCAAGCGATATAGCTTTAGGAGCCGTCCTGTCGCAGCAGGGAATAGATGGAGAACATCCTATATGTTATGCAAGTAGGACCCTAAACCCCGCTGAAACTCGGTACTCTACCATAGAAAAGGAACTGCTCGCCATTGTGTACGCTGTAGAGCAGTTCAGACCTTATGTATATGGCAGAACGTTTACCATTCAATTCAATTCAATTCAATTCAAATTGTTTATTGGGATAAAATATCTCAGATGTTGAAATCTTTAATGATACAAACTTAGTTGGTATGTTTAAGGAAAATGCTAAATTAATATTAAACTAACAATAAATGAAAAAAGAAAAGATAGAATAAATGAAAAGAAAAGATTAAAGCTATAAATAACATAATAAAGAATAATGAGAAATTGAAATATAAGCAATGGAACATGAAACTGATAATAAAAAAAAAACCAAAAAAAAAACTTGAAACTTGAAAGTAAGCAATAGCAAGAATTAACAGCAGTGCAGGGAATGAGAAAGCACACAAAACAAAACAGGAAGCCATAGGTAATGGAACAGAAAACTGAAAATAGAAATTAAAATAATCAGGAAATAACAATAAAACAAGAATAAAAGCGCATAGTTATTTTGGAGTGTGAGGACAATGTCAGCCCGCATGACTCTCATCTGAAGCCAGATGACGAGTTAGCAGTACCCTGAATGAACTGGCCGAGCTAGTAAGCTGCAATGCCACAGGTAGACTGTTCCAAAGGCGAGCAACATGAACAAGGTGAGAGCGTTCTAAAATTCTATGTTGATAGCGGGAAACACGCAGCATTAAGTGCCTATCAGAGTTTAAAAAGCTGAGGTCGGAAAATAGATATCCAGGACGCTTGGTGTAGATGACCTTATGAAGAAAAATCAAATTTATCAATATCAGATAAGCATCTAATGACATACCCAATAGAGAGTTACGAAAGAGGGAAATGTGATCATATCTTCTCAATCCATGAATAAAACGAATGCAGTCATTGAAAGCAACATCGAGCTTTCTCGTACATATCGAATCCAAGTGAGGGAAGACAATGCATCCACTTGTGAAATGGGGCAAGAGAAGTGTCTTCACCAGCCTAGAGCGAAGAGCAGGAGACAGAATCCTTGCATACAACCACAACCTTCGAAGTATGCCATAAATTTTACCCAATGTATTTTTAATATGGTCGCAGCATTTCATAGAAGAATTGAGGATAATTCCCAGATTTCGAACAGAGGTAACGTAAGGTAAAGCTGTGCCATTCATAGTAACAGTTGGAAATTGTGATATATCAAGCCTCTCACGATTCAAAATCATGTAATTTGATTTAATAGGATTTAAAAGTAAGTCGTGCCTCTTGGACCACTCAGAAATTCTGTTCAGATCTGTGTTAATTCTCTCGACACAATCCTCTATCAGGCCAACCGGCCTATCCAGGTATATCTGGACGTCATCAGGATACAAGTGTATTTTGGAGTCACTTATTACGTTGGGCAGATCATTTATGTACATACTGAACAATAAAGGGCCTAAGGTTGAACCCTGAGGTACCCCACACGTGAGAGGCAAGCTTCTCGAAAGTAAATCATGGACTTTGACTTGCTGAGATCGTCCAATAAGAAAGCTACCGATAAGTGATGCCGCAGATGAAGAAAATCCAAATTTGTTTAATAAGACGGTAAGGAGCTTGGAATGGTTGACGCTGTCGAAGGCTTTTGAAAAATCTATGAGTGCCAGGATAGTCAGGTGATTCTTATCAAGAGCTCTACGAATGTCGGACGTTACCTTTAATAAGGCAGCGTCACAGCTGTGCCCAGCTCGAAATCCTGACTGCCACGGGGTGAGCAATCGATTTGATTCCAAGTAAAGTAAGATCTGTTCATGCATAAGCTTCTCCAGCGCCTTAGACAAAAAACACAACATACTAATTGGACGAAAATCGCTTGGGCCATTAGGAGATGCAACTTTAGCAAGGGGCAACACAATCGCACTTTTCCAAAGTCTAGGAAATTGCGAGGATGTCAAGCACGTATTAAAAATGTGGAGGATAGGATAGACGAGCCAGGGTAAAATTAATTTTATAAAACGAGGCGAAATTTGATCGGATCCCACTGCCTCAGACTTGACAGCATTAATGGCGGTAACTACTTGGACAACATCAACACAGTTAAAGCTGAAATCGCCTTCATATGCCAGATAATCAGGGACCCCCGAAGAAGTAGTAGGAGTAACATCTGAATTAGATGAGGAAGGGATGTTATGAGAGGTAAAGTACCTATTAAGACAATCAGGATCAGCATCAAATTTTGAGACACCTTTGCCAAACACGCCAGCATTTCTGAGATTTTTCCACATTTTTCTTTGCGGTAGATTGGAATCGAATTTTGATTCAAAGTACCGACGCTTAGCCGCTCGAATTTTAGTATTAGTAAAATTTCTAATGTGTTTGTAAGCATCACGATTAACTTCGGTCCTCATACGCAGAAATCTACGGTGTAAAAAATCGCGTTCAACAATCAATCCTTTAATTTCCGCGGAAAACCATGGACAGCCTTTCTGATTCAGTGTACATGATCTAAAGGGAACATATTTATTAAAAAGGTAGGACAGATTTGAGTTTAAGAAGGCAATTTGAGCATCAACGGAGGGATAATAATTAACGGACATCCAAGGGATAGTTGCACATTCTGCAACCAGAGCAGGCATATTAATACTATTAAAATCTCTGAATGTAAAGGAATTCCTTAACTGAATTGGATTGATAGAAAAGTTATAAGTTACAAACAGAAAGTCATGGTCGAAAGTCGATGGAGGGCTTAATTGATTCTGAAACAGCACCGCATCCGTATCGGAAGTAGCAAATATGTCCAGCAGGGATGGATTGCCTGTATTGAAGTATGTTGGGAGTTCATTTATGACATTGAGGTGCATGGACTGCAGAAGAAATATAAATTCATCAGACCTGGTGGTCTTACAAAGCAAGTTTACATTGAAATCACCGCCTATTATGACGTTGGAATATCTGTGAGTAAGGTCAGTGAATATATTTGCAAATTCCTCGGAATTTCCAACATTAAAAACTTCAGGTGGACAGTAAACTGAAGATAACATACACTTGTCAGAACCATTGTCAACTTCAACACAAACAAATTCAATATTTTGTAAGCTCGAATAATTTATAAGTTTGGCCTTCAGGCAATCTTTAACAAAAACAGCAACCCCTCCACCCATTCGATGTAATCTGTCATTTCGAAAAAGTTTATAACCAGGAATAGCTACAAGAGTTGAGGGGATATTAGAGTTCAGCCAAGATTCACTGATCAAAATAGCATGGACATCAGAACCTGCAAACATGTCTAACATTTCATCCATTTTAGATCTCAGACTGCGAGCATTCAAGCAGCAGATATTTAGACCATTCGACCTACGGCAAAAAATATTAAGAAGCACCCTCACCCTGTTTTGAATCTCATTGGAACTCATAAAGGCTACATCGCAGAGAGCAGCCAGTTACAAGGCTCATTTTAAATAAAACGTATGTCTTCACACTCACAGCGCTAACATTAAAAGGCAAATTATGTACATTCCTATACGCAGTATGCTTTCCTAACCCTGCAACCGGCACAACAAAAATTGAAATGAAAAAATAAGAAAGGTTAAATGAACAAACTGAAAAAGAGAAAACTACTATATAAGAAGCGAAAAGTAAAACTAAGAATAATAAAAAATTATCTAGGCAAATAAACAAAAGAAGAATGAAGCAAGCATTAAATAACCAAGTAGTAAACAAATCCATTACTTGAAAAAATATGCCTGTACTATGCACCCGAACGGCTGGTAGATGTGCACATGGAGAACAGCTGGTCCCGATTTTTGACCATCAAAGTACGATCCTCTTTTTTCAATCTGATGTGTACAATGCCATCTTTAGTAAACGTGGAGAAAATCTTCTGTTCAGATCGAAGTTTTATAGCGTCTCGCAGGAGAGCATTGGTAGCAGAGGAGACGCTTTCACTGAAAAGTATTTTGCTGTTTGCAGTGAACCCCTCTAAATCACTCAATATAATACCACGACGACTCCAAACTGATGAGAAAAACGCTTTTCTTTCAGCAGGGCAAGAGAACTTCACAATTATGGGACAATCAAGCTTACGATGACGTCCCTCCTGAACTGATCTGGGCCTCAAGCGGAAAGCCGACGTATACGGTGAAAGCTGATGATCGATCACTGAACAAATGTTTTGGACCAACTTGTTCACATTCTCGTCACTTTTTTCAGGGATGCCTCTTATCAGAATATCCGAAGAGCGCTGTAAACACTGTAAACTCTCTTTAATTTCGATGTTCTCGTTGCGAGTCGATTCAAAATTCCTAAGCAAAGAGTTTACAATACCTTCCAAGGCAGATATGCGGCTGCTGACTGTGCTGAACATTTTGTCCATTTTAGACAGAATACGGTCCTCAAGCTGCACCAGTTTTGCTATAATTTCATCGGCACAAAAATCACTAGGGAATACCGCGCCACTGTGTGTAGCTGCCCCTTTATTTGCTTGTTTTGAAGAGCGTAAGAGATGAGCATTGGAAGAGTCCTCGCTGTTGTGGCGACTCTTGCTCTCTTTTTGCTTAGCAACGTTGTTGGGTGAAGACATTTTACAGCAGATAAGAAGAATATTACAGAACAATAGCGTATAAAGTAAAACACCGCTAGGAACGAATACTTTGAAATTATTGCACAATATGTAGTTTAATCACACATTAAATATGTTAAATATGTAGGCACTGAGATTAATAAATTCGCAAAAATGGAAATATTAAATTGAAAATCGGAGAACACGGGAGCAAAACTAGACACGTCTATTCGGCAGTACTCATTATTTACATTCTAACCGATCACAAGCCCTTAGTCTGGCTAATGAACCTAAAGGACTGCTCCTCCCGACTTATGCGCTGGAGGATACGGCTAGAGGAGTACGATTACGAAATTTCTTATAAGGCAGGAAAGCTCAACAGAAATGCCGATGCACTGAGCCGAATTATACCGGAAAACGAGAGAGAAATTCAAAATAAAGTAGTAAATATGTTGACCAGACAACAAGCAAAGTGTGCGAAGAATGACGAAAGTGACACCGATATCGATGAATGGTTCAATAATTACTTAACGTCAATTCACTCTGAGGAAGATGCCCCCATAATAGTGAACACAAGCCATTTAACGGATGTTAAAAATGTCAAATACAAATTTTATCTTCTATCAGACAACGATCAGAAAGAGATATTGTCTCTTAAGAAGGAAATTCCCCAGTTGGAAAAAAAAATTGAAAGAGAAAACTTTTATAATAGAACCAACAAAGAAGTGCACATATGTATTAGCGCTAATTAAACTACCTCTCAAGACGAAATCTGATTCAACGACACTTCTAAAAGCCTGCAGAAAAATACAGGATTTTCAAACCCAACAAAAACTTAAGGAAATGCACATATATATTTCACACACAGACTCAAACACCTTTTCTGAGATAAAAACTGTACTCAGGCATACATTTCAAACAGTCAACATAACAATATATCTATCCGAGGTATTAACTCTGACAAACCCCAAAGATATTATGGATGTCCTAAAAACTTATCATGAGTCCTTTTTTGGTGGACACCAGGGAATAGAAAGGACCATAAAACGGATTCGGAAATCCTATAACTGGGCAAGCTTACGGAGGGACGTTGAAGAATTCATAAAAAAATGCCCCTCATGCCAGACCAATAAGTTAACACGGAATACAAAGATCCCTATGAAAATAACGACAACCAGTTCAAGGCCATTCGAAAAAATTTTTCTGGACATAGTTGGTCCTCTTCCTATTAGTCATAATGGAAACAAATATTTGCTCACCTTCCAAGACGATCTTACCAAGTATTCTGATGCCATCCCTTTGGCAAGTATAGAAGCACGAGTCGTCGCAGAAGCCTACATTACAAAAATAATCTGCCGACATGGTGTGCCAGACTCTATCTTAACAGATCAAGGTTCGAATTTTATGAGCGAGATGTTTTCAGAAGTATGTAAATTATTGAAGATCAAAAAACTTCAAACTACACCTTATCACCCCCAAAGCAACGGAGCTCTGGAACGGTCCCACAGAACCCTCGCTGAATATTTGCGACACTACGTCAACAGAGACGTATCAACTTGGGATTCTTGGATACCCTATTCTATGTTCGTCTATAATACGACACCACATTCAAGTACCAACTACACCCCACACGAGCTTCTCTATGGTTTCGCAGCTACCATTCCATCACCACTGAAGTCCGAACCAAAAACCTGTTATAATTATGAGAACTATGCAAATGAGTTAAAGGCCCGGCTACAGCACGGCTACAGGATAGCTAAAGAAACTCTTCTCAGTCAAAAGGAAAAGAGCAAATCCAATTATGACAAATATTCAAAACCAAAAACTTTCAGTATCGGAGAAAAAGTGCTCTTAAAAAACTACGCTCGTAAGAACAAATTCGATCCTCTTTGGTCCGGCCCTTACGAGATAATACAAATAAATTCTAGTGAAAACACGACAATCAAAGTTAAAAATAAAAATAAAACAGTGCATAACAACAATCTTAAGGCATTTATTGACTGAATAAACAAAGAAAAACATATTGCAGGTCAATAATATTCATCCTCCTCACCATTATTGGGAGCGTATCCATGGTATGTGCAGAAGACCCCGTGACAATTACGAAGCTTAACACTAACTCCGGCATCTACTTCGAAGAAGTGGGAGACGTTGGGTTATACAGCTATGAATGGAAAGCCATTGTCTACTTCGATTTAAAAAACTTGCTGTATGAAACCACACTTCTACAGAAATATGCGTCACATATTTCCACACTTTGTGATAATATAGGCTCACAGGTGGAAGAGCTAAGATACTGTCAAGGAGTAGCGCAAATTATTAATACAACAATGTCTGATATTGGGCTCAGGGAACAATTGCTAAAACCAGGTAACACGCGAACAAAAAGAGGGCTATTTAACGCTATAGGGAGTGTAAGCAAAACCTTATTTGGCACATTAGATGAGAACGATGCAAAGAATTATGAGGAAAAGATAAATAATTTAACTTATAACAATAATTACCTATTAGACCTTATCAAAAACCAAACCCTTATTTTGGAAAGCACAACAAACGTCTTTAATAAAACTAGATTTAACATCAAAAACCAGGTCGATCACATCGAGGAAAAACTAAAAAGGTTTAGGGACACCCTAGTTACATTCAATAAAGAGGTTGACACACATAGGGTAGTAATCGAATGGGAGACTTTAGTCTCTCATGTCACTCTCGTTCTAATGCGTCACCAATACACACTTAACCACCTCGTGGACCTATTAATAGACGTTAGACACGGCAAACTGCATCCTTCCATAATTACACCTATCCAAATCAAACAGTTGCTCCTTGATATACAAGACAATTTACCTCCAAACACTATTTTGCCGATTTCCCAAACTGAAAATCAAATTGTACAACTTTACCAAATTAGCCATGTCAGTACAGCAACTATAAATAATAAAATTATTTTTGAAATTAAAATACCACTCCCATCTACTACTAGCTACCAACTATTTAAAGTCATACCATTGCCAATTCCCAATACAAAACAACATATATTTAATTATATCCAACCATCAGTAGAATATCTGCTCATTGATCTTAGCCGTGAACACTATTACCCTCTCAACAAACTCGATTTGAGTAATTGTGTGACCAATAATCTTGCTTACTATCTTTGCCATATAATACACCCTATATTTAACTCACGCTCAACCCAAAGTCTGTGCGAAGTAAAACTTCTTCAACATGTAACTAAAATACCTCAAGATTGCGATATTCGCAGTTTGCCCGCGACAAACTATTGGATACAGTTATCACAACCGAACCATTGGCTTTTTGTTCTCAACGCACAAAACACCCTCGATGCCATATGCGGAAATACAGTCACTCCAATACATATCAACGGAAGCGGTATATTAAAAATAACGCCAGGTTGTTATATTAGGTCTAAAGAATTAACTCTTGAATCACACAATACCCAGACATCTCGTACAAATAGCTTCTACCTACCCTCTATAAATATTTCGCAAAATATATCGGTCATCCCTGACCTAAATCAACATCTCATAACAAATGAATACCCAACACAAGTGCTGAAATACCATAATGACAACGACCTCAAAGCAATAAGCGAAGCTCTCGCAAAACAAAAGCAATATGAGAACCAGGGATTCCCCATGCCAACAAAACATGACGTACATCAATACACGATAAGCTACATTACCGTGGCAGCAATTATTGCCCTTACAATTATGATATTATGGAAGAAACTGACGTGTAATTGTCTAAAGAAAACAAAAAACTCACTAGATATGAAACCTGAACCTTTTCCCGGCTCTAGCCAACCACTTAAATTAACATTGGAAAGAAAAACGAATAAGAGCACTGGGACAGATAAGCCGTAATGTAAACAACGTTACATATATATATATTCATATTATTAAATTTACGTACATACATATCTATATATCTAGCTATTTGAAATAAAAAAAAAAAAACAAACAAAAAAAAAAGAGGTAGAAGAAAGCCCGATTTTTCATACATATATATTCATATTATCATACTTACATACATTTATATATCATAGCGATAATTTTCGATTTAATTAAATGGTATTAGAAGAAAAAAAAAACAACAGAAAATTTTTTACGTAAACCTTATTATTGTTTGTTGATTTAATTTACTATAGTTAGTTTAAAATATAAATATATTATTAGTCATTTCAATACTTACTCTAAAAAAAAAAAAATGTACAATGTAATAGAATACATCAGCTGAATTTTGCGGATTCTTCCTCTAATCCGTAACACAAGTACATTCATTTAATTTTATTCCTTTTTATTCTTGGCAACGAAAGTTCATTCACAGAATGCAACTTTCTTTTCTAAGGGGGATGGTGTTGTAAGCGCTCGCTATACGCGTCACCTTACACCCTAGTTACTCCACGTGACATCATTAACATCCCTCGTTGGCGTTATCTGTTAATTACCCTGAAATTCAAATTTTCATCTCACTAGCATTAAAATCCTAAAACATGCATCGCACTAGCATGAAACCAATAAATTTCTTTCCTAAATTATCTTGGTTACTTTTTCTCACAAAATTTCTCCAAAGCAAATGCTAGTATCTCGGATTTCACCTTCTAAATTATTTACGCCAACGTAAACAATTTCCTCGCGATGAGTTTAAAGTACTTGAACGCATATGAATTATGCGATTTTAAAATATTTTTGTCACGAAAACCAATAATGCCGACGCAAGCGATTTACGTTTTTTGTGATGAGTTCAAAGTACTTGAACTCATACGATTTAATCACTTTTCCCCTTAAATCGATTCTTGCTGAGAATAGCATCTTTTTCACTTATCGAAGAAATTGATTGGCCGATAGATTTTTACTTTGAATTTTTTCAATAAATCGATGGAGGGAGAACTTAAATAAATTCAGTTGATGTTGCTAGGAACAAGCAGAGTTTTCCTAACTTTTGAAGTGATCTGAAGAGTCCCCCTACCAGAGGTAAGGCCTTCAGATCTCTAGAAAAAGAAAATCAAAAAGTTAAATAAAAGTTTGTTGTATTAAGTGTACAAAGTTGATTAATAAAGTTCATACATAGTGTACAAAAGTTACAAAAGTGTTTAAACAAATAAAATTGGGACTGGTGATCTTCTCTGTAGAAAGCACTCCCCAGTCCTTGGGTATTTCATAAAAACCCAGAACATTTTGGTGGCAGCGGTGGGATCTTTATTAAAATAAAAATACGATCCCAGCTATTCAAATTAAGGTAACCTAAGCCAGGCGCTCAGAGGTTATCCAACGTTGTCTAAGACAACCCAATCTCAAGACAGGCTCTAGAGATTGTGCAAAAAATTTTTGAGTAAAAAGAACTCAGTAAACAACCTAGAAGGAAACAATTATCAATGGACCCCCAGGAGGAAGCTCGCCAAATTGAGGAGCAGCTAAAAGAATTTTACAAACCAGCTGGAGAGGACGACGAAACAAAAGATTTCACGGAGTTCATCACATTAAAAAAACGACTGGAAGAACTTAAAATGTAAGGTGTTTGTTTGTATTACATATTTTTCAAATATATTTAGTATATCTCACATTAAATTTGCTTAAACTTGCCTAGATGCAAAAAATATACATATATATATATAATTAAGAGTGCAGAATTCAGAAAATTTAAGAAAGGTTGCGGAAATTTTAAGTGAATTTGTTTAAGAAAAAGTGTAATGATTGCGTACTATCTTTTGTGAGTCCCAAGAGTGTACTTACTCGAGTTGTTTTTGTCTAAATAAGTGAGTGGGTTTTTTTGTTTCTCTCTTTTTACAATTCATCAAGTCATTCGGTCTTAAAGTAAAATTCCATTGTTGTCTATCCAATTGTCTCAAAAAGAATAAAGAACGGCACCATACGAACCCGACGGAATAGTTACACTAACCGGCAGCCTGCTTTTGCTAACGCGAAACGCAAAAGGCGAAGCTTTAGTTGTCCTCCGGCTACTCAGGCCCCCCAATTAAAAATGGCTGAAATAAAAATTTCTCTTTCCGATGCCCGGAATATGATACCGGATTTCGATGGCAGCCCCAATGAATTAGATCGATTCATTAATTGCTGCGAGATTCTCTTTGACACCACAGAGGGGGAAGCTGATAGAAAGCTTTTTCTTAGTGTCGTGAAAACCAGAATAATCGGTCCTGCATACGAAGCATTGAAGCATCGAGATTTTAAAGATTGGGTAACTCTAAGGGAATTCCTTGAGGACCAATTCTTAGATAGACGCCCAAGAGTAACGGTTCAGGCCGAGCTCCTGCGTCTCAAACAAAACTCCAGGGAAAGCATCGATGAATTCGCACAAAGGTTAAGTAAACTTTTGTGTGAACTAAATAACGTCACATCCCAGAACGTAACCGACGCGGTAGCAAAAAAGTTTTTATTAGAAGAGAATGAGTTAAATGCAATCAAGACCTTCGAAGACGGCCTGCGAAGTGAACAGTTACGTGTAATTGTTAAGTCCAAAGGCGAGACAACTTTACGTAAACTCGTCTTTATGCTTCAGAGCATGCAATACGTCTCGAAAATTTTGCAAAGCCCAGTGAAACATACAAGTCAATTCCAACTTGCGATATTTGTGGTAAAAGAGGCCACACGAAGAACACCTGTTTCCGTAACAAGGTCATCCCATCATTTCACCCTACTGGTCCTCACATAAAGAGGGAAGTTCATCGATTGAACTGCAGTTATTGCAAAAAACCTAATCACCATAGGAGTGAATGTAGAACTCGGATTCAAGACGAAAGAAACAGAAACCAAGAGATATATAGATCTAATAATAATAATCAAACACAAATATTTCCCGCTTCTCGGAATATACATCCGACTCCAGCTAGGCAGGTCAGATGGAATATGTTAATGGATTATGGATCGGAAAACGATCAACCGCGGATGGAGGGCACCGGCGACTCCACCCGTGTAACAAAAGCCGTGATACACCAAAACTCAGAACACTGATTCGAGTTCCAATAATAATTTCGAGAAATGCAATTCTCATTACATTGCCCTTATCAAACTCAAGAAAAAAATACTCCACACTTCTAATAGACACTGGAGCTGAGGTCAGTCTTTATAAACTCAAATTGGTGACAGACTCTACCCCAATATATCAAGACCTCAAGTGCGAAATTACTACTCTTTCCGGGAATAGCCTTAATTCAGTAGGAATTTCATACTGCAATTTAAAAATGCAAAATAATTCTATACAGCACCCATTTCATCTCATTAAGGAAGACATTTTAATCCCCTACGATGGATTACTAGGAAACGATTTTCTAACGCGATACAGATGTGTAATAAGTTACGAAGAAAGCTACTTGGAGCTCAGTATAATCAACGAAACACACAACGGGTGTACTCAGACTGGCAAATTACAACCAGCAAAAATAGCCTCAGAAGGCAAAACAAATTTAAAATTCGCGGAAATTCGAAATTCGGAATGTAAAAATTCAAACGAAAATTTCACTACGCATGTAAATGCTGACATTTTGGTTAATACAGACCCTTTTAAGCCCGAATCGGACTCGAGGAAATTACGTTCGGTAAATAGGAATCCAAAGAGAACAGACATCTCAAACCAAATGGTGGATTCCATTGCCTATGTGAACTGTAATTTACAACCTATGTCCAAGACCCAGGATACTACAAGTGGTTTAAACATATCTCTTCCACCAAGATCCCAAAAGGTTGTAGAAATCCCTTTAGAAAAACAAACAAATTTATTTTGTGTGCACAAAGAAATTAAACCCGGAGTATATTTGGGTAATGTTCTAACCAAACCAAGAAATGGGAAAGTACGAATTCTATTATTAAATTTAAATGAAAATGAAATCACTCTACCTTCGAGCGAAGTAAATCCTGAGTGGGAAGATCCACAGGATTATGATTTACTCCCAATAGGCCCTGATAATACTATCGGCCATGACCGCCTCAAGAAACTAGAGGAAATTATTCATTTAAATCACTGTAATAAGGA
Source organism: Dioctria rufipes (assembly GCA_963924295.1). Taxonomy (NCBI): domain Eukaryota; kingdom Metazoa; phylum Arthropoda; class Insecta; order Diptera; family Asilidae; genus Dioctria; species Dioctria rufipes. The sequence continues at coordinate 65,152,003 of OZ002744.1, read as the reverse complement.
AGAAAGGCTATCCGTTCTAGATATATGCCGTCGTTACAATGAAATATTCTTCCTACCAGGAGACAAACTCTCTTGTACTGAGGTTACTTCACACAAGATACCAACGTTATCTGATAAACCTCCTATATACATAAAGCCATATAGACTTCCGGAGTCACAGAGGCAGGAAATAAACCGCCAAATAGACCAGATGCTGGACGAAGAAATAATAAGCCCCAGTAAAAGCCCCTGGAATTCCCCGCTCCTTCTAGTTCCCAAAAAATCAGATAGTGAAGGGAACAAGAAATGGAGAGTCGTGGTGGATTTCCGCAGGCTTAATGATATAACAGTGGGAGATGCTTACCCTCTGCCCAACATAACTGATATATTGGACCAACTCGGAAGATCCAAATATTTCAGTACGTTAGATTTAGCCAATGGGTTCCATCCAATACCCATGGACGAAGAAAGTAAGGAAAAAACGGCATTCAGCACCCCATACGGGCACTATCAATATAACAGAATGCCTTTTGGATTGAAAGGAGCTCCAGCCACCTTCCAAAGGCTTATGAACTCTGTACTTACGGGACTGCAGGGCTTACACTGCTTCGTGTATCTTGACGACATAGTCATTTACGGATACAACTTGAGGGATCATAATAAAAAACTAACTGAAGTTTTCGAAAGACTTCGAGGAAGTAACCTCAAGCTGCAGCCCGAGAAATGTCATTTTCTCCAAAGAGAAATCGCTTATTTGGGACATGTCGTTTGCTCAGATGGCATACATCCTGATCCATCAAAGATCGAAGCCGTAAAAACATATCCTACCCCAAAGAAAGCAAAAGATATCAAAGCATTTCTGGGTTTCGTAGGCTACTATAGGCGATTTATCTCTAACTTTGCAAGAATTGCACAGCCTCTTACTAAGCTACTAAAAAAGGATACTCCCTTCAAATGGGACTCCTTCTGCGAGGAATCCTTCAAAATATTAAAGAAAAATCTCATAACCGCTCCAATCCTCGCATATCCGCAGTTCGATAAAAAATTTTTTATCACTACCGATGCAAGCGATATAGCTTTAGGAGCCGTCCTGTCGCAGCAGGGAATAGATGGAGAACATCCTATATGTTATGCAAGTAGGACCCTAAACCCCGCTGAAACTCGGTACTCTACCATAGAAAAGGAACTGCTCGCCATCGTGTATGCTGTAGAGCAGTTCAGACCTTATGTATATGGCAGAACGTTTACCATTCTAACCGATCACAAGCCCTTAGTCTGGCTAATGAACCTAAAGGACTGCTCCTCCCGACTTATGCGCTGGAGGATACGGCTAGAGGAGTACGATTACGAAATTTCTTATAAGGCAGGAAAGCTCAACAGAAATGCCGATGCACTGAGCCGAATTATACCGGAAAACGAGAGAGAAATTCAAAATAAAGTAGTAAATATGTTGACCAGACAACAAGCAAAGTGTGCGAAGAATGACGAAAGTGACACCGATATCGATGAATGGTTCAATAATTACTTAACGTCAATTCACTCTGAGGAAGATGCCCCCATAATAGTGAACACAAGCCATTTAACGGATGTTAAAAATGTCAAATACAAATTTTATCTTCTATCAGACAACGATCAGAAAGAGATATTGTCTCTTAAGAAGGAAATTCCCCAGTTGGAAAAAAAAATTGAAAGAGAAAACTTTTATAATAGAACCAACAAAGAAGTGCACATATGTATTAGCGCTAATTAAACTACCTCTCAAGACGAAATCTGATTCAACGACACTTCTAAAAGCCTGCAGAAAAATACAGGATTTTCAAACCCAACAAAAACTTAAGGAAATGCACATATATATTTCACACACAGACTCAAACACCTTTTCTGAGATAAAAACTGTACTCAGGCATACATTTCAAACAGTCAACATAACAATATATCTATCCGAGGTATTAACTCTGACAAACCCCAAAGATATTATGGATGTCCTAAAAACTTATCATGAGTCCCCTTTTGGTGGACACCAGGGAATAGAAAGGACCATAAAACGGATTCGGAAATCCTATAACTGGGCAAGCTTACGGAGGGACGTTGAAGAATTCATAAAAAAATGCCCCTCATGCCAGACCAATAAGTTAACACGGAATACAAAGATCCCTATGAAAATAACGACAACCAGTTCAAGGCCATTCGAAAAAAATTTTCTGGACATAGTTGGTCCTCTTCCTATTAGTCATAATGGAAACAAATATTTGCTCACCTTCCAAGACGATCTTACCAAGTATTCTGATGCCATCCCTTTGGCAAGTATAGAAGCACGAGTCGTCGCAGAAGCCTACATTACAAAAATAATCTGCCGACATGGTGTGCCAGACTCTATCTTAACAGATCAAGGTTCGAATTTTATGAGCGAGATGTTTTCAGAAGTATGTAAATTATTGAAGATCAAAAAACTTCAAACTACACCTTATCACCCCCAAAGCAACGGAGCTCTGGAACGGTCCCACAGAACCCTCGCTGAATATTTGCGACACTACGTCAACAGAAACGTATCAACTTGGGATTCTTGGATACCCTATTCTATGTTCGTCTATAATACGACACCACATTCAAGTACCAACTACACCCCACACGAGCTTCTCTATGGTTTCGCAGCTACCATTCCATCACCACTGAAGTCCGAACCAAAAACCTGTTATAATTATGAGAACTATGCAAATGAGTTAAAGGCCCGGCTACAGCACGGCTACAGGATAGCTAAAGAAACTCTTCTCAGTCAAAAGGAAAAGAGCAAATCCAATTATGACAAATATTCAAAACCAAAAACTTTCAGTATCGGAGAAAAAGTGGTCTTAAAAAACTACGCTCGTAAGAACAAATTCGATCCTCTTTGGTCCGGCCCTTACGAGATAATACAAATAAATTCTAGTGAAAACACGACAATCAAAGTTAAAAATAAAAATAAAACAGTGCATAACAACAATCTTAAGGCATTTATTGACTGAATAAACAAAGAAAAACATATTGCAGGTCAATAATATTCATCCTCCTCACCATTATTGGGAGCGTATCCATGGTATGTGCAGAAGACCCCGTGACAATTACGAAGCTTAACACTAACTCCGGCATCTACTTCGAAGAAGTGGGAGACGTTGGGTTATACAGCTATGAATGGAAAGCCATTGTCTACTTCGATTTAAAAAACTTGCTGTATGAAACCACACTTCTACAGAAATATGCGTCACATATTTCCACACTTTGTGATAATATAGGCTCACAGGTGGAAGAGCTAAGATACTGTCAAGGAGTAGCGCAAATTATTAATACAACAATGTCTGATATTGGGCTCAGGGAACAATTGCTAAAACCAGGTAACACGCGAACAAAAAGAGGGCTATTTAACGCTATAGGGAGTGTAAGCAAAACCTTATTTGGCACATTAGATGAGAACGATGCAAAGAATTATGAGGAAAAGATAAATAATTTAACTTATAACAATAATTACCTATTAGACCTTATCAAAAACCAAACCCTTATTTTGGAAAGCACAACAAACGTCTTTAATAAAACTAGATTTAACATCAAAAACCAGGTCGATCACATCGAGGAAAAACTAAAAAGGTTTAGGGACACCCTAGTTACATTCAATAAAGAGGTTGACACACATAGGGTAGTAATCGAATGGGAGACTTTAGTCTCTCATGTCACTCTCGTTCTAATGCGTCACCAATACACACTTAACCACCTCGTGGACCTATTAATAGACGTTAGACACGGCAAACTGCATCCTTCCATAATTACACCTATCCAAATCAAACAGTTGCTCCTTGATATACAAGACAATTTACCTCCAAACACTATTTTGCCGATTTCCCAAACTGAAAATCAAATTGTACAACTTTACCAAATTAGCCATGTCAGTACAGCAACTATAAATAATAAAATTATTTTTGAAATTAAAATACCACTCCCATCTACTACTAGCTACCAACTATTTAAAGTCATACCATTGCCAATTCCCAATACAAAACAACATATATTTAATTATATCCAACCATCAGTAGAATATCTGCTCATTGATCTTAGCCGTGAACACTATTACCCTCTCAACAAACTCGATTTGAGTAATTGTGTGACCAATAATCTTGCTTACTATCTTTGCCATATAATACACCCTATATTTAACTCACGCTCAACCCAAAGTCTGTGCGAAGTAAAACTTCTTCAACATGTAACTAAAATACCTCAAGATTGCGATATTCGCAGTTTGCCCGCGACAAACTATTGGATACAGTTATCACAACCGAACCATTGGCTTTTTGTTCTCAACGCACAAAACACCCTCGATGCCATATGCGGAAATACAGTCACTCCAATACATATCAACGGAAGCGGTATATTAAAAATAACGCCAGGTTGTTATATTAGGTCTAAAGAATTAACTCTTGAATCACACAATACCCAGACATCTCGTACAAATAGCTTCTACCTACCCTCTATAAATATTTCGCAAAATATATCGGTCATCCCTGACCTAAATCAACATCTCATAACAAATGAATACCCAACACAAGTGCTGAAATACCATAATGACAACGACCTCAAAGCAATAAGCGAAGCTCTCGCAAAACAAAAGCAATATGAGAACCAGGGATTCCCCATGCCAACAAAACATGACGTACATCAATACACGATAAGCTACATTACCGTGGCAGCAATTATTGCCCTTACAATTATGATATTATGGAAGAAACTGACGTGTAATTGTCTAAAGAAAACAAAAAACTCACTAGATATGAAACCTGAACCTTTTCCCGGCTCTAGCCAACCACTTAAATTAACATTGGAAAGAAAAACGAATAAGAGCACTGGGACAGATAAGCCGTAATGTAAACAACGTTACATATATATATATTCATATTATTAAATTTACGTACATACATATCTATATATCTAGCTATTTGAAATAAAAAAAAAAAAACAAACAAAAAAAAAAGAGGTAGAAGAAAGCCCGATTTTTCATACATATATATTCATATTATCATACTTACATACATTTATATATCATAGCGATAATTTTCGATTTAATTAAATGGTATTAGAAGAAAAAAAAAACAACAGAAAATTTTTTACGTAAACCTTATTATTGTTTGTTGATTTAATTTACTATAGTTAGTTTAAAATATAAATATATTATTAGTCATTTCAATACTTACTCTAAAAAAAAAAAAATGTACAATGTAATAGAATACATCAGCTGAATTTTGCGGATTCTTCCTCTAATCCGTAACACAAGTACATTCATTTAATTTTATTCCTTTTTATTCTTGGCAACGAAAGTTCATTCACAGAATGCAACTTTCTTTTCTAAGGGGGATGGTGTTGTAAGCGCTCGCTATACGCGTCACCTTACACCCTAGTTACTCCACGTGACATCATTAACATCCCTCGTTGGCGTTATCTGTTAATTACCCTGAAATTCAAATTTTCATCTCACTAGCATTAAAATCCTAAAACATGCATCGCACTAGCATGAAACCAATAAATTTCTTTCCTAAATTATCTTGGTTACTTTTTCTCACAAAATTTCTCCAAAGCAAATGCTAGTATCTCGGATTTCACCTTCTAAATTATTTACGCCAACGTAAACAATTTCCTCGCGATGAGTTTAAAGTACTTGAACGCATATGAATTATGCGATTTTAAAATATTTTTGTCACGAAAACCAATAATGCCGACGCAAGCGATTTACGTTTTTTGTGATGAGTTCAAAGTACTTGAACTCATACGATTTAATCACTTTTCCCCTTAAATCGATTCTTGCTGAGAATAGCATCTTTTTCACTTATCGAAGAAATTGATTGGCCGATAGATTTTTACTTTGAATTTTTTCAATAAATCGATGGAGGGAGAACTTAAATAAATTCAGTTGATGTTGCTAGGAACAAGCAGAGTTTTCCTAACTTTTGAAGTGATCTGAAGAGTCCCCCTACCAGAGGTAAGGCCTTCAGATCTCTAGAAAAAGAAAATCAAAAAGTTAAATAAAAGTTTGTTGTATTAAGTGTACAAAGTTGATTAATAAAGTTCATACATAGTGTACAAAAGTTACAAAAGTGTTTAAACAAATAAAATTGGGACTGGTGATCTTCTCTGTAGAAAGCACTCCCCAGTCCTTGGGTATTTCATAAAAACCCAGAACAAGGACAACCAGGAGTCAAGGACCACAGCGTATTCCTTCTCTCTTCTGAAAATAATACACAACACAAGTATGATTACCTGAATCAAAGCAATTAATCAATGAAATATAAATAATATAATAATACTAGACATATAAAGATTTATTTAAACATTTACATATTAATCATTTTAATGAAAATGAGTCTTATTCACACTAATATGATTTCAGGATCCCATTCTAATTAATTTGAATTTATTAAATTTCGTTAGTCGTGTACCCGTTTTTTCCGAAAGTACTACGCTTTGGCAGCAAATTGTACTACTCTTGAAATTTTCCAAACGACAACACTGATCGCCTTTTTATAATATTTTTAAAAAAATGCTTACAAGATTTTGCTAGTTTCCACATGCAGTGTAAAAAATAGTCTATTCATGTCTACTATGATTTTACTAATTTTCACATACAAAGTGATTAGTATAAGAAGTGGCATTCACAATTAGTTTTAAGTCTTGGCATTAGTTGCCGAAACAGTGGAACTTTGGCAGAAGTCAACAAAACCTAAATTATATTGATAGCGTCATTTGGAAATAGATTTAAAAACTCCTCATTGGGGGTTTCCGTATTACATCAAAGCAAGCTGATAGCATCGTTCGTGATTCATATGTATGTGCCTATTTCATAACCAGTTATTGACACCCTTAGCGCGAACCTAGTGAATTTTAACGGTGATTTGCATGTGAAATACATGTTAGATTCTCCAATTAACTCATTCCGGAGTTAAGTTAAACACTGCAATTGCCGGTCGATTGGGGATTTCCTCAATTATTTCTAGTGGATGTCTATGGTTGAATTAATGGAATAAGTACACGCGAGTCTTCCATAATCTAAAAAATTGAGCATTGATAGACGTTACATCTCTTCTAACATTCTCGGAACATTTGTTGGTGTCACACATGAAATGTAATCCATCTGCTTTTCGGCATTACACAGCCGTCGTTGTTTTTGGAGCCGTGAACATATCTAATTTTGTCAATGGCTTGATCAGCTTCATTTTCACGTTATCATTTCTACTGCATTACTGGTAATTAGAACACTAGCACCACATATGTAGCGGAACACCAAATCGTTAATTTTTTGTCGGGATAAAGAAGCAGTGGCATTTCGAATTTCTGGCAGAGGATTGAGAAATATTTAAATGAACGTTTCAATGAAATGCCTCCTTACAAGTCTGACCGCTAATCCTTCACGGCTTTTCTTCAGAGCTCTTCTTTGCCTGGGAATTGTTACAAGTCTGCAGGAATGCCAAGCCTTAAATAAGAAGTTGTTAATAGAGCTAATTTGTAATAACAGTGGTAACTTGGACCCATAGAACCCTTTCGGTTTCCACTAAAATATCAAATTACAGCTCTTGCTGATTGCTATTAAATCGCATTTTGTTTTTCTTCTGAAAGATTTTTATGACAGACTTTTCTCACCCGAATATCGTTAAAATGCGTAAATTTCCGATTTGTGTTCAGAGGAGGTGTAGGTTGGCGCGGGTGCTGATTTTTCTTTTAAAAGCTTAAGCATAATGCTTTACATATTTCACGGGAACATTGCAATTTTCTAAGTTTAACTGTTATATCGGTTTTGAAGTGAAATAAATTTTTCCATATTTTTCATGTAAATTTTGTTTTTACATTAAAGTACGATAATCTTCTAAACTACTTACGAAAGAGAAAATAAAATTATCCCACAACGTTCGAAAGAGAACGTAAATGCGAATTTATATGCATATGTCATACTATATAGTTTATATACCGTTATACGAGTTTTTAGCGAAAATTTAATGACTAAGAAGTAAAAATAAAATATGTTAAATAAATAACTTTCGTAAATAAATTGCACTAAAAGGTAAAAAATATTTTTTTCTTTCTCGGTGATATACACAAGAAAATTTTCATTGCAAAATTAGAAAGGCGAAAGAAAAAAATATTTTTTTACTTTTTACTCCAAAGTTAAATTATTTATTTGAAAAGTATTTTGAATATATTTTATTGTTCACTCTATAATCTTATTTATAGCATTTGGTTGCCAATACGTCATTACTGGTAAGTTAGAATTATTATAATTCGGTTGATAAAAATATCGATCATTACAAATTAAAAGAGAATAATTTTGCAGTTCCTTCATCATGTTTTTACTATATCGTCAGAAAATTAAATGTAAGTATAACGCTTTCCGCAAGAAATGTTTTAAAAAGAAGATCTTGTATAGAAGATTTTATGGTCGTCATAGCAATCATTTTGGATTTTTCCTCACAAATGTCCTTCCGTACAGAGAAGCTTATAACACAGGTCTGACTTATTGAAACATAATCTGCAGTTTTCAAGATGATTTAAATATTTTCAGAAATGTTGTCAAATGTATTTGGAGCAGACCCGTGCGCAAGATTTTTCGAACTAGAGTGTTTTGATCTGATAGAGACCTGCTAACAAAATTCTTGTATTTCTAAATTATTAAATACTTTACTTAATACCATGGTACCGCTTAATGATAATTAAGTAGGTTTTGAGCCTACGCAAAGTGGAAAATGAGCGCCCATTCCCAGTTGTGGTGATAAGTAGCAAAATTTTCAAAAGAAAATTTGGGAATGCACCCTTGCTGCTGATATCAAGAGCCTTTAAGGGATTGTTAATTGTTGTATCTTCACTCGGCGCCGCCAGATCTTGACTTCATTTATCCATGCTTCAGATGAATTGCCATGTAAGGTGTAAGTTTCGAAGAATTGCCAGCACGCTGCATCATTTAAGATTTTCATTTGCTCCGGAAAAAGATATGAGAAAAGTGACAAAACGCTGCGACGTTTCAAAAATAAGTCATCAGGATGAGTAATGAACAGATTAATATATGGTTTAATTTGAAGATCTATGGCGGCTCATGGCTGTCTAGAAAAGGAGTAAAACAGGAATCTAACTGTTAATTTTAAAAGATGGGTCTATAGGATTATATTAAAATATTATAAAACAGTTCTATAAAATACAATAATAAAAGTTCTATTCAAAGAAAAATTAAAATAATAGAAATTGTTTGCGATCGAGATATACTTTATAAAGTGATGTCTTTAGAAGACCATCTTGGCACCTTTTAGATCAACACACCATAATAATCTGCAATTGTGTTAATCTTTACATTGCAACAATAAAGCCGAAGAACTGAGCCAGAATCTATACTTGAAAATCACGGTTTTGATGGCTGAAAACAATGGAAAAACAGCAGTTGAATAGGCTGCATTCTGTTGAAATAATTTCCAGATCATCAATGAGTCTCCGTGTCGCACAAAACATGTTAACCTCTTTTCTCCTCTCCTTCATAAAATTCAAAATTTCGTTTACAATTGGCGCGGTAAATAACTTTCAATTATGAACGTGCCTTTACCTACAAGTACCAGATCAAATTTCGTCATCATTTACGAATGTATTTCAATTACTTCAGAGTTAGATTTAAAAAAACAAAACGGAATCTTAATTTTCATTATTTTTTTGTATGCTTAATTACAATTATAACATACTTTTAACTTACATCGTCACTTTCCAATCGTCGTTTTTACAAAAAAAAAAAAAAAAAAAAAAACAATCGACGGATATCATCAACAAGAATTGTGCTAAGACTTTGATTTAAAATAGCATTCGTACAATGTAACATAAATCGGTCTACAACTGACTTAATGTTGTTTACATTATCCGTCGAAAATTTTCTAGTTTAACTACATAAATTAAGGTGCGTTTACTTGGAAATAATTTTCGAAAGTTGCTGCATCACTACTTCAAAAGTAATATGTGGCCGTGAATCTCGCTTCGATTTAATGCGCCTAAATTCATTGAATTTGAATATGCTGATAACAACAATATTTTCGTAGAAATTAGCAGCTAATTTAGAAAGTGAAAAACACCAAAAACTTCATTAATTTCTTTTAAACATTTCCAAGGAATTTTACTTCATAAAAACTAAGAAAAATGCACAAGAAGAAAACGTGTACAGTTTCTTCTAAAAATATTCTTGGATGTGTTGAGAAGTAAAATTTTACATTTTATTTATGCTTCAGAAAAATAAGGCACACTTGCTTTATGCTTGTCCAAAAGCCCCATCGGTTCTAATCAACTCAGCGAAGCGTTTCACCTATTTGATGGAAAACCTGGAGGTTCCTATTCCGCTCATCTAGCGACGTGTATGTATCTACATGGGTACATCCTTGCACAAATACCAGTCGAGCTCAGTATAGTAAAGAAACTTTTCAACAAGATGAATGTGTTTATCTCAGCTCGGATTTTTCTACCTCAAACAGTTTCACGCGGCTAAGAAATATGGTGCCGATAGTTCACCATAAGGGTAGTGCAGGGGTGGATTTGCAAAATTTATTTTGGGTACTACCTTCTATTCCCACCCGGAAATTCTGTCAGAAGTTTAAACTTTTCTCATAATACATATCGGAGGGAAAATGTATCTAGTTCGGTTGCATAAATCCGAGTCCTGCGTACAGGGGTTGAGAAATGCGGGCAGAAGATGATATGTTGTTGCAGGAGCCACAACAAGACAGCTCCCGCCGACCTCACCTTTTATTCGAGAAATTCAACGGAATTTGATTCTATAAAACACTTTACCTTTCAGGTGTACATCCACTGAAAAATTTGTTTTAGCCGCTTCCCCTCTCGTCCGGCGGTGGGGTCAGGACGAGCAACACACGAAAATAGTCTGCCGAGTACCGGTGGTAGACAGTCATTCAGACACTAGAATCTGGGATTTCGGCAGTTGGAGAGTACAGGATCAACAGCCAAACAAAACGATTTTCAGTGGGCGCCCAAGTAGAATTTCATCCCCGTCAGGAGAAGGGAGTCCGGGATATGCATATCGCCGCCGGAGCACATATTCACCGGCAAATTCACTGGGCCCATTATATGAGCCCGAATGGTAGAAAAACAGAATCGAATTTTCCGGTTCGGGGGATGGGATAAATGATTTTTGTTAAATTTATTGAAAGACGTAACTTTCGCGACTTTTTGGCGCCTTCCCACGTTTGCTAGCTGCTAGCTGCTGCTGTTGCTGCTGCTACTTGCTTCTCCCCTTTCTAAGCTAGGAGGATGGGTCGTATTGTTGTTCTGGAATGGATTTGGAGTTTCCCTCCATCCTTCGCGGTCGCCAGATATCGAAACCTGGAGGGTGAAATGAGAACTTCTGACAATATTACCTATTTTGAGTACATTGTAGACATGTATTGATTGATATGAGAGGGCGGCTGCACCCACCGACGCAAATTATTTTGTGAATAGAAGGGAAGCCAGTTCGTGGAGCCATAAAATTGAATGAGACCGCGATGAAAATCTGGAGACAGCAGCGAATATACATTCTATCCATGCTAGCTTATGCTTCCGAAAATTTGTTCAAATATGTAGTTGATAGTTGGGTCGCAGCATACGTTATCTAGGCCAGTGTAGATTTAAAAATTGGCCACACACACAATTTCCACCTCAGTTCAACTTTTTTTTTCTTTTTTCATGAGTTTACCGTAAATTCGACTATTGAGCAAAGGTGTGCGGGCTTAATGGAGCTGGTGCCACTATTTTTCGACTGTCCTGTCCACCCACGTAATAACTTTGTGCGATGTTGCATCAACGAAATTAGTTTATTTATCATAGAGCTTTGCCCCGGGAATCAGGGACTGGCATTTTTTGCATCTGGCTTGGTTAAAAAACACAAGTTTGCTCAAATTAAAATTTTGTGCTCCATTTCACTTAAGCGGATGTTTTCCAGCTTAATTTAGATGGATTGAAAATAGATAAAGTTTCACTAAAAATAATAAAGTTTCAGTAAAATGTTTTCCTTCTACTGCAACTGAATTTTATGGCAGCTGCCCAGAAAATTTTCTGAGTTCTTCTAAATTACTTTTGAAGGCTATCCAAAATAGTTTTAATATTTAACCACAAATTCAATTTCATTTCTCAGAATTAGGCGGACGATTGTTCGAAGACTGGTGTTTATGCCGTATGGTGAAGATTTTTTTTGGTAATAGATCTTCCGTAAATGAAGCCATACTTATTTTCAGCGATATTTTTTGTATATATTTTTTTGTTTGTAATTAGATCTTCCGTAAATGAAGCCGTACTTGTTTTCAGCGATATTTTTCGTATGGGGGCAAGTACAATAGTAATTAGGGTAACAAAGGATAACAAAGACCTCGAATATCTAAGAGCCTTACAACAATTACCCATAGCTATAATGAGGAAGACGGTTTGCTCCCTGGGCTATAAAACTGAGATTTTTCTATCTGTTGCATTACTTACAAAAGGCTACTTATCCAGAGTCGGAATAATCAAAATAGAAAATTTCCATCAACTACACAGAGTTCTTGGCCTAAGAGACGTGTCGAAGTTCATTATCTTACTATACCGTACTTGTAACTACTCTTTATACTCTTAAAACAACAACAAAGCATTTACTGTCCTAATGAAAGGCCTCTGCTCACTTTAGTAAATGGGTTGTAGGTTTGACGAGACGATAATTGCCGATTCTACAATAAAGTGGCACAAAACGTATTACGAATGAGCTGGTCTACCTTGTCAAAGACTACATCCCACACAGCACAAATGTATCCGTGGTATGTTACTGGGAAATCCTATTAGGATATATAAATTGTTCGTGGGAAATCTCATCCGGTCCCAGTTAACAACTTAGAATATCGCTCGGAGTGACGAAAGTCCATATGGTGTTACTTAGACTTACTTAGACACAGTTAACGCATTCAATAATACGAAATTCCCGCTGCAATCGTACAGGACGTCTTACGGATCTCCTAGTTTGGTGGCAGGATGTACAGGAAAATATCTGAGGATATTGTGTAGTAGAATTTTTTTTGGATGAGTAGGCATTTGTACAAAAAAAAAACAATAATAAATAAACAACGATTAGAAAGTATATACCAGAGGTATATGCCCTTGCTCAAAACATAAATGCAACATTTTCAGCACAGGAAAATTGAAACCCTATGCCAGAATTACTAAAAATTCACGTTTTGAAATATACAACTAACAAACTTTTCCAAAACAAGAAGAAATTACAGCATCGAATACAATTCTAACATAGCTTCACACATGTAGCTGGTTTAAAAAATGCAGTTCTCATATGGCTTATTTCCATACAAATTTTGTTCTCCGAAGCACACCAAGAAACAAATTAGTAGAGAACCACGCGAACCACGAGAATGAGAGAACATACCGAATTAAATTCTGGAAGGGGGAAAAACGACTTTCCCATGTTTGTTCCAAAATTGTCCTGCACATCCTGTATGTATTTGTTTGTAAAATATTGAGAATGTTCCTATAGTGAGTAGATGTGGGATATCCCAGGGAATAGCTTATGGGAAATTTCTATTAACTCCTAGAAATAGGGTCCTTAGTAAATACTGAATACTTTTTGTTTGTCCGGGGAAAGCTATGGGATCTGTGGGACAAGAATGGGATGACCCTTGGTAATTTTATGCTGTATAGGATTTACATCCATAAAACATCTGAATGATTTCTATGAACTATCCCAGAATGCTGATAAATATTTGTGTCTTCCAATAGGCTTTTAAGCACATCCTGTACTTTTCTAAAAGTTGGGTGATCTTACTACTATTGCTTCTGAAAGCTCTAAGCAAAACATACAAAAACAGTTCCGCCCATATAGCATAATATTTTCAAGGTTTATAGCGTACATCAGTTCAATCAAAATGTTGTTTGTTTTTGACATGACCACACAAAAGAGAACAATTTTACTTAACTACCTAAACCTACCAAAATACATAAGCTAAATCAGTGCAGTCCGCACTCTACTACACTTACCAAATCCATATATACAATTTGGCTATATACTTACTACCTACTACTTACTACTAACTTTCTTAATTCAAAAATGTGTAAAAGAAAATTTTTTCATAATCACATATTTCTTGGCAATTTACCATAAAATTAAGAAATCGAGCGAATTATACCAAAATTATGTATTAAAAAAATTTATATTTCTACAGGCAAAGAGTAAATACCTAACATGGAGTAAAGTAATATCATAGAAAAAAAGCTGCACTGATTTAATTTATGTATTTCGGGAGGCACACAAACAAAAGGTTTTCTATTTTGGAGGTAATATAAAAAAAAAAGACTTTATATCTCTATATAGGGTGGGGAGAGTACCCTTCATGCCCTGTATCCATATATTTATATATAATGTAAGTAACTGCTACTGACTGCTCTAGATAAAAAAAAATCATTTTAAAATTTTTGTTACTGCCAAATAATTCTTTATCGCTGTAGTAAATCTGCTACTTAGACCAGCAAGTAAGTATATTCTGAATTTTAATGAGCATTAAAAAATTGCCAACCCGGTTTTTATCCATTTCCGACATAATTTCGCTGCCATCTGAAGAAAAGTTCTTCCTAAAAGCACAGGCAAAATCCAAGACATTGTCTGCATTATCTCTTCTGCTTGCCCTATTAATTGTGAAATATTTTTCAACAATTTTTTTTGTCGTCTTTTTAAACAGTTCTTCCGAGACTCTAGTAGTCATGAGACCTCAATTACGCCTGGATGACGTACATGTAAAATTAGATATCTGTCGAACATTGTTTTTGTGGCAACACTGGCTATGGGGTGAAGGAATTGTATTTCCATGCAAATTTTCTCGTTTTCATTTGGTTGTCAGTTAAGCGACCCAAAAGTCCACCGGGCGGGAAAATTGACCTCAGAGCTAGAGATGAGTTGAATTTATAATGGCGAAGAGATCTATGGATGTTCGTTCATTTGCAAAATTACAAAATGTAAAATATAAATGAACACCCGTATAAGGTTTCGGTTTAACAAGGGGGTGGCTGCGGTTTGGATTAATTTCCACTGGTAGTTCATTTCATTTCGGTTTTAATAATAAAAATTAACAGTTAACTCTCTAAATGTGTTGTCATTCCATACCCCTATAAAAGTAATTTTCTCAGTTAATTATAACAAAAAATTGTCGCAGAGAATTATCAGTCCGTCTGGTCTTATGTTGAGTGTTGAACTTGAAGCTGTAAGAACTGATTTAGAATGTGATTGATGATAATGATGCCAGCACGCCCACCCCAAATAACCAAGGAAGCAACAGGTCAGAATGGACGATACGGGCTGAACTGGCCACTGCTGATGGAAATTTGATTGAGCTGATGGAAAGCTTGTTTTGTGTGCGAATTTTCCATCAGTGAGTGTATCTTGATCGATTTATCTGCAGGACTCAGTCGAAATATTAATTGATGCAGCAATGTTGTTAATGACTGAATATCAAATACCGGTGATTGTTGGCGGTGAGGGGACCTATGGTCCCGTGTGGCAGGTAAAATTTGGATTGGGATGGAGAAATATACAAAGATATGTAGTGATTGTTTCGTAGCTTTAAATTAAGTAGGTTTTCACTTTAACGAAAATTGATAATAATTTCAATTAAGAGACATTACCTGGTCAAGTGTGAGGAAAATGAATGCTTGACTAAGGGCCGTATTCACCAAGCAAAATTAAAAAAAATTTCAATTAAAGCTATTCACCAACCACACTTACCGAGTCGATTTAATGAAAATTTAATTTTAATTTAATTTTAAGTGAGGCCTTACCCTCTCTTAAATAAATTTAATTTCAATGTCAGCTGATTGAAGTGTCATGCAGTCAAATGTCATATTTTTAATAGTGCTGTTAAAAGTTTGAAGAAGCAAGAATTTAACTGTGTAGATATATTACGATTTCAGTGAATAGAACCACGGTTTTTAGTTTCAAGTGCATTAAAAAAAGTAAATACAAATTAATTTAATCTTAATCACTGCTATGGATTTTTGGTTCAATGACCAGTCCATTTATATACGTGTCAGTGGAAATCATATATGATTCGATTTTGATTTGATTTTTCTTTTTTAGAAATGCGAGTAGCGCCCATAACAGAGTAATTGTTGCGACAGCTGTTTTAAACAATCTTTTAAGAGACAGGAAAATTCCACCAATCGAAATTGTATTTGACAACCTACAGCAACCTCAAATGAATATAAGGGATACTCAGACCGATTTTTCTGGCCGTAATTCAGTTATTGCAATTTTTTTAAAAATCATTTATAATATGTGAATTGCTTAATATGGGCTATTTTTAATTAAAACGAATTGTACATATATTATAAATTATATTTAATAATACATAAAAACGTCTTTATTTAAATAATACTAAAAAACTTCTTTAATAATATTTAAATTACATGAACCGTCACGAGAACTGTCACTTGCCAAATTCGGAAATCTTGCAGCTGATAGTCCGAAATATCCGAAATTATTTATTTTATTAAGGTTGGTGAATAGCTACAAAAATTTAATTGCGGTCCCTCAATAATAATTAAATTAAAATTAAATTTGTATTAAATGGCTTGGTGAATACGGCCCTAAGAGTCCTTAGGAACAAGTACTTTAAGTGAAGCTTTATGGATTGAACTTTGCACTTATAGGGTCTTCGATTAGAGCGTTGGCAACAGTCAGGGATATTTAACAGCAACAAACGGTATTAACTTACAATATTTTGATAATTGAATAACTCTAAATTTATTGCAAACTTTATTAGTCCCATAACGATTAAAACGTTCTTGAGATCAATTAGAGGCACATTTAGACCAACCGTATTCAAATTTTACAAATTGTCCGATGATGATCCTCGTGAGTCAACAGTTGCAGCATTGTTATCATGATCTCTACAGACAAGTACACAAAAATTTTCCGGTTGTCTCATGCTCTCTGTTCAGGCAGAGCAGTTCTACATTGTTGCCTTCTGAGCCCCATGACAAAATCAGAGATATTATTATTGGGTTCGTCAGAAAACAGTTTTGTGCACCTGGCAGTACTCAGATTCGCCCATCTTTGCTGATCTGATGCTTCCTATAAACATCTGCTTTGATAAGAGATCCGACGCTCGAGTTGGCAACGCCTATGGCAGGTTCCAGTCTGGGGACGGCGAATGCGAGCCAGCCCAAGTTGAAAGAAAATTAGGTGTTGATCTGGCTCATGTGAAGCCATTTTGTTTTATCTTTCATCTCTTTGGAGATAAAGAAGAGCTGTTGCATCTCAGTGCTCAATTCTTTTGTCGCCCTGTGGCGACGCGACTGTGTCGGTGCGATTATTTTAGAACCCTTTATTTACCGTGCAAGCCGTGGAACTGACACGTCGGAATTCATCGCTAGTAATACATTGCTGAACGTAGAAAGCCATAGTTAGTTCAGGGGTAAATAAATTTTAAATAGAAAAAAAAAACACTGTATATTATTAATTGTGTAGACGTCAGCGAGAGACAACTTTCTCAATATTTGATAACAAGAATAATAATAATATTATTATGTAATGTAATGTAAATTAAGAAAAAAGGCACACGAATTAATTGGTCTATCTGAACTCAATAAAATCCAGAATATTGTTCCGTCATTGCACTTTGTGCGTTAATGCTTCTCTTAATCAAATAAATTTTATTTCAGCCGTCTCGTCAATTTAGATTTTGAGACTTCGTCAGACGTTTCTATTCAAAGTCTCGGAAAGTTCTATACTGTTGCTCTTCCTGAAGCGCATGCATGATCACGTAGATAGTCTGCCGCTATTGCCCACAGGGTTGTCATTGTGACAACACGAGTCGAATATAACGTTCAAGACCTGATTTTCATTGCTATTATAATAATCACTGTAAAGTTTGTCCTGCACATGCACCCGTGTTGTTATTGGGACAGCCGTAAGACGAATCAACCACTCAGTGGCTCCAACTGACACTCATCAATAGGCTATATATATACCGTCTCTCCATCTAACTTCTCTTATAGGTACACAGGCCATTATCTTCGAGTCTTGATTACTGCTTGTGCGTTTCTTGCAGTAATCGGCCCTAAGACGTTCGGACTGGCAGCCTCAAGCCAACTACAACCGACTGTGGGCTTAAGTCAAGAGAGCAATATTCAAGACAGCGTCTCAGGTGCTAGATGCTCCCCACGTTAAGACCTCTGGAAAGGCTTCGTTGTCAAACGGCCTCTTTGATCACTTATGTTTGCTCTCAGTGCGGAGTGACCTTCGAGACATCCGACAAGTCTCGCGGAAGATATTTACCTTTATTGGAGGTATCCAACTGTGGTGGCCGGTTCCCCAAACGGAATCGCCTTCACCCAATATCATCAATCCTTAAAGAGGTGCTTGTAGTGACTGGCGACTGAAATCGCCATCACTAAAGACCTTGTGACTAATTGAACAGAACTTGAAGCCGGTGCAGGTTTCGATAGTTTTTTGTTGAGGAAATGATTTTTAGGAGAGCTACCGTCATGTTATACAAAGCTTTTCAGTAGCAATTATGGTTTATTTTTTGACGAGATATCATTGGAACTGAAAAGGATATGCTTCCACGTTCAAAATTCCGCGGTAATTTACTTGTATTACAAAATAACTGACGAAGGCTACATTAGCGTTATCTGAAAATGTACGACTTTGTACTTTTGTCATAATTCTTTATATATATCATATTGAGAATTTCGACATCTTCTACTACTTAATTCCAAATTGCAAATTAATTAATTAAAACCTGTTTCTACCATTTTTTAATGCACTGTGAACATTGCCCTTAAATATCGTTGTAAAGACTTGCAAGCCAACTCTTATGTCAAATGTAATTTGAAAAGCTAGATAATAAACTGCAAGTGCAGAAAATTTTCCCGACTTGTTACAGGATTACACTCTGAATATACAAGTCTGTATTCAATTCAAAGTATTTCCTAAAATTGTATCGTGTAGGACGATTTTCATATGTAAACATGAGTCACCGAATAATAATTTCGAACCTCACATAAGCATCGACTGAAGCAACCTTAGTACCTATACATGAACGGGGATTCATTTCATAGCTATTTTATCTGGAAAACTTTTTAACATCAATATAAAGACTTTCCGGATTGACTAACCATAATTAGATTGCCTCAATTATATTTTTATGTAAATTTCCTAGGGGAAATCCTTTACAACTTCCATAAACTTCCTTCCGCATTTTCCAATTTAACTCTATTTATCTTTGAGTTCATCGCCGGAGCCATAATCCCTGATATCCAGATAGGTCACAGCTGATTTCACCCTTTTCGCACAGTGACGCTAAGCATGACACCGCAGCTAGCTGCCACGGCAAGGAATAATCCGGCTATAAAAACGTTTAAACACTCATCAGGCAAAGTCATTTAATTCGGAAAAGCTGGGAAAACTTCTTATCAGAATTGCAAACAGCCCTCAAATATATCCCCGGTTTCAGCTAACAGTTTCGGTCTCCGAAATGGAAACTTTCAAAGGAAGCAAGAAGTCGGCAAACGGCTACAACTGAATTGGGAACTGTTTGAGGACGGCCGCTCATCCGTTCAGGAAAATTGGGGACAATTAGTGGCCGCAATCATAACCCAATTGTTGTTGATTTCCCTGCCAAGGTTCCCCCTCCCTCCATTCCTTTTATAAGGACCATGTTCACGAAGCTTTCTTTCACCTTGACATCGCTTGTGTTTCGTGAAGCTGCTTGAGATGAAACTTCGTTCACAACATCTAAAGTAATAAAATGAAAATTTTCTGTCTTATCCTTTGTCTATCTTAAGTTAAGCATATTCTTGGGATTTTATGGTAACGGAGATGATTACTAAAAGATGTTGAGGGTTTGTCAAGCTCATCTTGACGCCTTCTCCCCCCCAAATCCAAAACCCAGTCTCTCCCAAAGGCGACATGGTTCAAATTTATTGCACACGTCTCGGATAGAGAAAGACAAAACTTTTGGTTGCTTGCATTTTGGAAATGTGTACGAGTTTCCAACATCCGGGGCGACAAGGGAATGAGTACTTTAAACTTTAAGAGGAGTTTGAATCGTCCTCGATATCTTTTAAGCCATTTAATTTTTACCAAACTTGAAGTATTTGCGATATCTCTAATGATCAGCAATTACGACAATCTCGTAATAAGTATCTGATGGAATACCTGGTCTGGTCTGGACAAGATTTAGTCACGTTAAGATAGATCCGTCTGGAGAGAACACTACCTACTCACAGAGGTACAATTGCCGTGGGGATACTTACAAAGTTCTGTAAGAGATTCCATCGTACACTAAACTTTTGGGTTTTTGAATTTTAACCATCCCGTCGGGGAGCAAAAGTAGATAAATTTGAAGTTTTTAGTTAAATGTAAAGAATCATGAGTTAAATTGTTTTGTAAGGTGTATTTTGTACAGATTACTTTCATATTTATTGTTGTACTCATTTTGGTCCATTATGTATGATATAGCATATAGGGTAGGATGGAAATGTTGGCTCACCGTTGGAATCTGTTTCTTGTGACAGCTATTAGTTAATTAAATTATCTCGAATGAACTAAAATCTTTCGCAAATTCATTTTAATGAAAATTTCGTTACAATAGCTCACCGGCAAGTGTGTCACAAGTACTAGAAGTCCATTTCATGCTACACTCAAAGTATGCTTACAAGTCTTATCAGTTTGTACCGTGTAGCCTTTCCAAGACTTGGTAACAAATTTGTATCATGAAATTCATGCTGTAGTTTGCTTGAATTGGATTTCTGCAGATATTACTGTTTTATTTACAATTTTCGTCATCCTTAAAAATTCAGTGAAATGTTAAACTATTCCAATTTTATCGGAAACTAGATAGCCCAGTTGGGTTAGTAAAAAAAAGAAGGCCATACCTTCGGAAAAACTCCTATCAGCAATTTTATTGCTCTAATCTTAAGGGCTCACTGGTAGTCTAAATTCAAAATGGCGACTAAATTTCGCCGGTGCGTTACCCGCCATAGTGAATTTAAGAGGGAATTGTTTTTCCACAACATCTGGGCGATTTGCAGCTTTTCAACAAAAATCGTAAGAACTTAAGCTGGTGTAAATTTGATTCTCTACAACTTTAGTTCTTACAATTTTTATCGTGTAATCAATAAGTTTCGAAATAAGTGGGAAAATAGTAGCAAAGTATAATTATTGATTAATTAACATTTCCTACAATTTTCTCTCTACGACTTTTTTAATTAAGACCCTATGCTTGCGATAAAGGCACAAAACAACGTAAAAATTGTATTTTGTGAACTTTTTCGCAAACAAATTTGTAACATCGAGAACTTGCACGTGTCTAAGACCGCTCAATTTTTCTTTTCCGTGGCAAAGAATTTCTGTATTCCCAACTTCTCCGATGGCCATGGCAATTTTCTTCTCAAATTCCCGATTCATTGCTCCGTCCGGTTCTACAGCGTCGTATGGAGTTATGCACTCAATCCCTCCCATACCAAGTGAAAAGCCATGCCCGCCGAGTGTATGGATGTTAAAGTCCGCATGGTCGTAAATAAATTCTGCTTAAAGGCCGCGGACTTCAGGCGGCGCTATAGACGCATAATGGAAGCAGTTTCGAGCATCGATATTTCTTCATATGATGAGCAAAGACCCAGCGAAGAGAACTTTCATCAAATTTTTCGACCCGAATTTTTTTTACAACAAAGCACCGACGACTATTTACAATGAAAAAATGAAAGATATAGGATGAGCTGCGCTTATAATTGCATCCGCGATAGAAGTGCATTTCCTTTTTCACGACTGAAACAAACCTTGTTGGATTTTAAAAGAATTCCCACGAGTAGCACCTTAAAAGAACTGAGGATAGAATTATTCACGTTATCCATGAAATTATCTGAGAGGGAGTACGATTAAGTATCATACAGTGTGGAATACATATCTTCTAAAATAATTACAGCCACTTCACGAGTAACTTTCAACGTTTCTTCCTGACGGTCGGATTGCTTTGCCTCATATCAGTCTTGCGAGAGGATTTTGCGACAAGTGTCACGAAAACACATTGTCATGGTGCGTCAAACATTACAATTTCGTCGCTGTACTCCTCTTGAAAACGTTTTTTTATTGTGCCTCGATCCGGAGTAAGGTTACCTTCGATTTTTTCCTCCAGCTCTTTCATGTTAAATTGACATTCATCACCGTTGTTATGAATATAATCGAAACTGTATTCTATAGCATGGTCTATTTCGCAAGTATGCTGTCTTGCTGACTAGTAATAATGTAAGTTTATCCAGCAGGTGTGATGATACCGTGTTTCAACAGCCGTTCGATCAACGTTCTCGAGACGTGCTATTATTTCTCGTACCAATTCGTTATTACGTTTACTCAAATGGTTCAAAAAAGCATCCTGGAACTCGAACCACCGAAATGTGACGCAACACATTTTTTCCTCTCTTTTTTTCCATGACTGGATCGACGTTTTCCTTACATGTGAAGCAACAGTTTTTAAATCGATTGTAGGTAATACATGCACTTCAACTGGTGATGGCGTTGTTTATGATGATGACGATGTTTGGAAAACTATTTTGGAACACTTAGTGCATGACAACACTGTGTACAGTTTCGAGCATACGCTTGTATTCTTCATAACCGCGAATAATTTTTGCTGATAAAAGTAACTGAGCACCACGTTTTTTCACTGTATTTTTCACTGTATTATTTTTGCTTGAAGCTTCTCCAGATACAAAACTATTCTCCATTTTGCTTGCAATACGTATACTCCGTAAAATATCGGGCCCAGTGTGCAATTTTATTAACGTATATTTTACTATTTTTTTTCACTAAATAAATAGCATAACGATGAGTAATCTGTTTTAGGTATATTTGAGTAAAATAATTTGAATACGTAATTATTAAGTAAAACAATTAATTTATTGATATTTTTGTATAAAAATAAAAAATTTATGAGAAATTATAAAATTCTAATGAATTTCACATATTTTGCATGGTGGTTCTTCTTCATCAATAAAATTTTCAAATTCCGAGGAAGATTATCGACATCTTCGAGCTCCTCGATTTCAATGTAAAGACTCTTTGCTAACTGTTCATCAATTATCTCTGCCAAATCAGTTATGTCTTCAAATATTTATTTATCTCTATTTGAGCAGTTTTCATTACAATTACTGCATAAATTGGTACATTTTAAGCCATGTTTTCGGCAGCCACATTTTTGTTTATTACAGCTGTAGCTAATACTTTTTAATAACTTTTCCGGAATTAAATCTGAACTGTTTGGAATAAATTTGGGCACAAGTCTACCTAGATGCGAGATCCAGCCCCATTGCATAGCTCTTTTGTGATCAGGCGCGTTGTCCAAATAACCAAGCCAAGTTTGCAATTGGTAATAAACTATATAGGGGTGTTGAGCAGCTACTCCTTCAGTTGGTGGAAGTTTTTCCAATTTGAAAGTAGATTTATTAGTTGCCAGGTGGTAATGCTCAAATCTTAATTCATTTAATGTCATATCCATCTTTTTACTTTTGTAAATACCAGCTATAAGTTGGGATCCATTTTTTGTACTGGTTTGTTGAATCTACATCTTCTGAAAAAAAAAACTTGCTAGGCTTGATAAATTTTTGTTGCTCAATAATGATTTTACTGTTCTTCTTTTTTTCCTTTTCCAGCAAAACCGGAAGTTGTATCGCAACCCTAAAGAGACTGAAGAAATGCTTTTATATTTGCGTACGTTTACTGGTGCTTTTACTGATGCTTTGAGAGATATCATTCTGTTTTTCCTTTAAAATTTAACGCTATCAAAATTATTTCCAATAATAGATTTAATAGATTTTTCACCTTCTTCGCGCTTTATAGCAGTTAATTGTTTCATCGCCAATATTCTAAAAGATGTGTATTATTTCGAATGCTAAACAGGAATACTAATTTAAAATAATTTTTTTACCTTGCAGTTTTATGACGACAGCTGATTCTTGTTGATAAGTAGTTTTTCTACCACGTTTATATGCATAGCTTAAACATTTTTTTAATTAATTTGTTATTCATTTAATAGATTCAGGATGATTTCCGCCACTGTCTTCATTTAAATTGGTTCAACTTTAGTAATATTACATTAAAGTAAATTCTGTCATTGAAACTTTATCCATTATTTACATAAATAATACAAAAATTGAAAATCATAAAAAAGAATTTAAAAATTCATGATCCGAAAAGTAATTTTTTTGGTTTTTCTCAAAAATAAACCGTCAAGATATATAGGCAATTTTAAAGTAGACATTTCAACGCTTAAAATGAGCCCAGATAGAATATTTAAATCGAAAAAACACCAATAAAGTTTTCCGTGGAGAATCTTGGTTTCGCAGATTCCAAAAAAATTGTGTTCATTCAATGCCGAAAAAGATAAATTTTCATAAAATTTCATATATGTAGTTGGAATTATTTTTACGAGAGAAAAAAATAAAAATCTGAAAAATCGGTTTTCCGCCATTTTCTCGAAAAATTGGAGGTTATGTTGAAAATGCCTTATATGAAAGATTTAGATATTTTTATTATCTATAACTTTCAAGTAGCACATTTTCTGATAGGAAGTCACATTACGCCGAAAATTGCAAAAAATCACTTTCAACGCCTTAAACGCCCCCCCCCCCCACCCAAATTTCGCAAATTAACCTTATCACGTCTTTAATTTTTGTTTTTTTCTCTTAATTATAACCTTAACTAAATTTTCCGGTTGGTCCTTGCCTGTTATTAATTTTTTCTTTTTAAAAAAGTATTGGCACCACATTAGATGTTTTTGAGAATTTTGTGATATTTGTGTGATCTTTCTACATTTCCTGTTGCTTACATCAAATTTGATTTGAAATCAATCATAACTAAAACTGACCTCAATTAACTTTAGCCTATTGCAAGAAGCCCTTAATGTTATATAAAGAGCTTGTAATGGTACCACAGTTCCAGTACCGAAGTACTTTGGACAGTGCCGTTCTTGAGTTGCTGGCCGCTCAGATGCAAAACAATATTGCCGCCCCTATTAATTAAATTTGTTAATTAGAATTCGCTGATATGCGAATCACACGATGGAGTGGTAATTTTCATATAAAATTTAACCCTTATAGAATAGAATATAGAATATGAAAACGTAATCAAACTAAGTGAAGAAAAATTTTTTATTTATTTACGACACCATGCTATATTAAGAAGAGAATTTTTGTTTATTTTGTCTTTTTTTTTAATAAAACTAAAATTTATAATTCAACAAAAATAGTTTAATATTTCATTTCAATAAACATAAAATAAATTACCTATTAAGTTCATAAAAAACAAAGTAAGTGTAACTAACAAACAAAACAGATTTCACAATTTTACTCTTCTTGCTTTTGTTGATGCAAAATCATCAATAACTTGAGATAAGTTTAAATTCTCACAGATATCTTTTTCTATCGATAACAAGGAAAATATTTCCCTAAAACTTAATATTTCGTTAAATAGTTCATATCCATTGAGGTCTTTTTCTATGGCATCCTTAATATTTATTTGTAGAAAAACTTCCAAATCCAAGCAACATTTTTTTAAAGTATCTAAATCTATTGAATGGAAGGAATACAAAAAACCATAGGTATTATTACATTGATCTAACAACGTAAACTTTTCCTCTACAGAATTATTCGCTCTATCTATAATGCGAAAATAAAAATTAATTTTAAAGTTTTGTTTAGGATCTTGTACAAACTCGTCACTTGATTCATATAAAAATTGACGAGGTCTTTTTCTTATGCGGGTCTGGGGAAATTCGTTTTCTACAACAATAAAACGTGCAAGGTTTGTAGTTTGACTTATATATTCATTAAAACTGGCATCATTTCTTTTTGCATTTAAAAACCTTTTTAAATCACCCAACGCTTTACTACATTCATTAATGTCAATGTTAGAATTTTGTAGCATTTTCTTAACTACATCAATTTTTGAAAGTATATCTTGCCAGATAATTAATGAACATAAACATTTAAATGACTTTAATTTCTCAGATAACGAATTTGCCATATTCCTTGTGCTTATATCTCTGCTTTGGTCACCTCTTAAATGGATTAAACTTTCAGAAATTTCTTTAATATTTTGCTGCAAGGGTCTTATAGCGTCAATACGACTTGACCATCTAGTACCACTTAAAGGTTTTAAAGTTAAATTTTTAATTTTAATTTTTAACATATTCCATCTATATGGATAGGCAGAAAAAAAATTAAATAATTCCTGAACAATATCGAAAAATCCAACGGTTTCATTATTAATATTAACAGCATCATTAAGTACTAAATTTAGAATGTGTGCTGCACATGGTACAAATGTTGCTCTGGGATTAATGTTTAAAATTCTTTTTTGAAGTCCTATATGCTTACCTCTCATGTTGGACCCATTATCATAGCCTTGACCACGAATATTTTGCACATCTAAGCTAAATTTAGGCAACAATTCGATAGTAATGAAGTTAAACAAACCTTCACCAGTTGTATCAACTTCCAACCAAACTTGAAGAAGTTCCATTTTCTCATTTCATTATCTTTCTCAAAACCCATTAAGGATTAAAATATAAAAACAATAAATAAAAAAAACGAGAATGGGCTTTTTGAGTTATTCAAGGATAACGGACATATCATTATACAAATGTCCAGAAAAAGAGCTCAACTTAATTTTTTTTCAAAAACTTCAAAGCTCCCTTAAATAAATAGCGTTTCACTCATGGGCTTGCGGTATGTACATTCCGAGATATAAGTTGTTGAAATTGCACCTATCAAACAAATTTTGTTACTTTTTTTAAATTTCAAAATAACGAATCTCCGTGAAAAATGGACAACAGATAATATTTGAGCAAAATACTATTAACAATATAATTAACCTACTTGCCAAATTTTCTCAAAATCTGATATGTACAAATTTACTCAATTATTGTCGATTTTCTATGGATATAGTGATTCAATTCGTATAACGTCACACACATAAAACACCGAATTTATGGCGTGGGACAGTAACACTTTGTTAGGCTGTATGACGCAATCGGCGGCAACGAGCAATGCAAAGGCATGAGGGCTGGGGAGCTTACGAATTTTATCAGAATGAATTTTTCTGTAATTAGCATTCGCACATATTAATATTTTCCTTGGCGTTCAGTTATGAATCTAAACAACCGTCATAAATAATGCAAAGGCATGAGTGCTTGAGAAATAGAGCACATTTAGACAAAATTTTATTATTATTATTTTATTTTCAACTGGAGTAATATATGTTTACAGGCAGGGTGTTCAGTGAACACCTTCAACCCTTTGACGCCTAGCCACTTGGTACGACCTACATATGTATGAGATTTCATCTAGGATATAAAAATAATTATTAATGATGCAGTGAATTAAAATTTAAACTTATGGGCGAATTATATTATTCAAATAAACTATTGTAATGCATTTCGTTAATATAGAAACTGTGTGATTACATCAGATTAAAGAAACTATAGTGACAAACAGTTTCATTGTTCCTGCGAAAATTTTTATAATTTTATATGTTAATTTTACCAATACGTACGTCTTTTTCTACGGTTAGTTACTTTATCATAAAATATTTTGTAACTAAACTAATTGAATTACAAACTATAACTTGAGTATTTTCCAAAACAACTAAAGACAAATCCACCACATAATTACAGTTAGAAATTGCAACAAATTAGCAGTTTCAATTTTTTTAACCACTTAATTGTTTTTCCAAATGAATTTGAAGGAATTACTAATGTACAATCAACTTATCATGATTTGTCGTGTTAATTAATTTTTTTTCCAATGTAAGGATACAATTTTCTTCGAAATCTAGACAACAATATTGCATACCTAGGAAATTTACACTGAGTATAATTTAAAAAAATTTATGAAAAAAACCTAAAAAAAACATATTTTCCTAGCCAGACGGGTTACCTGCACCTTTATTTTTCGGATATAGAATTAAGACTAAAAATTACAAGTTTTTCTAAACGTACATTATCTCTAAATTAAAATTACCAGACGCGTGGTCAGCAGAAATTTCTTGGGAACCGAAATATATTTTCCAGGTTGATGGAGAAGTTGTTTTCGCATCAAATTACGGCGAATTTTGCTTATGGTGTTAACTCTTCCCCTCTTACGTTCGAATGTCTTCATTCGTCCTTTTCATAGATCGTAAGATTATCGTCTGCATCTTATCTGAGATGGAATTAATGTTGCTAAAGGCATATTGACTGATTTCATCACGAGAGCAGTGACTTTTCCATGGAATGTTTCTTTGGTTTCTTTTTCAGGTACATGTGCTCCAGATTCATTTCATTGACTGACAGTCGCTTGTTCTTTTTGTGTTTCCAGCTTCTATTGAATGGTGATTTTAGCTACTTGGCTAATCCATAACTGGTTCATTGATTCATTTTCTTTTCAGTTTGCAGTTGCTCAATTCTATTGGTGTTGTTAATTTGAATCTCTTTCATCATTTCTAGAGACAGGACTTCTCGGAATTCTTGTTTTTTTTTGCGGAGTTGGCTGTAAAATAGCTGGTAGGGCTTGAAGAGTAGAAGCTTCTCTTGATGTCGATGGTTATGTTGTGGAATTCTATTAGGAATGTTCCATTAAGGCTGTGTAAGGTATCTGGAATACTTCCATTGAATGATTCATGGTACTATTTCATCTATAGTTGGTACGTGCTTATTGCTGATTTTGTTGCATGTCGCCTTTAAAATCTTCAGAAGGTTCGGAAGACAGGTTGAATTGCTAATATTTACAACACTATTTTGATTACATATTGACAAATGCTGAATCTTTTACAATCTCGTGTGATTCCAACAGTTTTTTATTGCCTTTAAAGATCCCATTTAATGAGAAGGCGGAAAACAATAAAACATAAAAGTTATATTCAAACGAATTAAAACCACCGAAATTGATTTAAATTTCAGCTTGGATAATGAACACTTTTAAGTTTAACAAGGAACTTACTAAAATGCAAACTCTTATTCTAAAACTTGATTAAAAATATCTTACTCTAGAAAATATATCTCTGCGAAGAAAGGAAATTGGAGATCTATTGCATTTGAAGTGGCTTTTGCTTTTTTGCGAATAAGTTTAAATTGTGGGAAAGAAAATGAATTAAATACTTACATACTTGTAAGTTGGCTTTTACAACTTCTGTATTTTATTCATATTTTCTGCGATTATATGAATGAATAGACTTCAATATAACTTGGAGCCTACACGGAGAAAAATTAATATGTCAAATTGAACGAAAACATTGTTTAAACCAAACGATTTCGGGTTTAAATTGGCGCCAACTGCGCTTAACATTTGTTTTAACAATTAGCAAACGTTTGTATTGGACGCATGTATCCTGATTGTAAAAATATTCACATCAAACAACCTTGCGTTCATTTCAAACATACAAATTGTTCAAGAAATGGAATATTTTTTTCATAACATATTGAATTTCATATACGTTCACAATTGAAACGTTTGAAAATATTCACATCAAACATCCCTGCGTTTATATCAACAATATAAACTCTTAAAAAGATTGAAAATTTTCGAGTTCTAATTGAAAACTTGTTTATTTATGTTAAAATTTCACTTATCAAACCAGGCGCGGATCTAGAGTTAAAATTAGGGGGGTCATGGTCATCTTACTGCAAAATAAAAATACAATTGTAAGGTGTTTAATTTATCAAAAACGAGTATGTATTTCAACATTTATATAACAGATATGTATTTATATAACATTTAAATAATATGGTTACGTGCCATATTGCAATAGAAAAGAAGACATCTATTGGAAATGGATACTTTGATTGAAAGACTAATTAAGAACGGACATAAACAACTTTCGGAAAAAGAAAGGCAACATTATGGGGAAAAATTTTGGCTTTCATCTGAACACTTCCCAAATTTTGCGAAATGCTCATGGGCCAACCAACACACTTCACTTCTAGGGAAGGAAGGAATTTGTTGGCCTCGTGCAGAGACGTGTTATCACAATAGTTTTGCTACACTATATTCCTTATATGATTACCAGGTTAACTGTGTAAACGTTCAAACAAATAACAGTTTTTGATATAAATAATAAGCGTATCACAAATTCACAGCACATAATGAGAATTTTTTTATATTATCACCTCAAATCGGCTGTAAGCCACGGCCAACACGCGGATGATTATAGGCAGTTTTTACGGGTGAGAAGTATTCGGAGGTAGGACAAATTCCGAAATGCTAAATTTCGATCGGGAGGACGGGCAGTATACCAATAATACT
Source organism: Dioctria rufipes (assembly GCA_963924295.1). Classification (NCBI taxonomy): domain Eukaryota; kingdom Metazoa; phylum Arthropoda; class Insecta; order Diptera; family Asilidae; genus Dioctria; species Dioctria rufipes. The sequence goes on along the minus strand of OZ002744.1, from coordinate 65,121,700 downwards.
ACTGAAAAGGAAATTGATTCGGTCATTTTAAAATTGCAATATTTCTAATCGATCGGTTTTATAGTCGTTTACCTGCGATTTGAGGTGATAATATAATAATTAAATTATCATTACGTGCTGTGAATTTGTGATACAGTTATTGTTTATCTCAAAAATCTATATATTTGATGGAATCTTTCGTGACCGATTTCTGAGACATTATTAAAAGAAATAAAAGAGTATTCTACTTGTTTTTACATTTATTTCACAAAAAAAATTTCTTCTCGTTATAAATTTATTGAAAGCTGTTTCGATCTCTATCGGATCATCCTCAGAGGAGTAGCACTTGTTTACTCCTCTGACGTTGATCCGATAGGGATCGAAACAGCACTTGTTTACTCCTCTGCGGATGATCCGATAGGGATCGAAACAGCTGTCAGTAAATTTATAACAAGAAGAAAAAATGTTTGTGAAATATATGTAAAAACAAGTAGAATACTCTTGAATTTCTTTCAAAAACTCTAACTTAATTGAACACGCACACAATTAATTTTGGCAATCATATATGGAACTACGCGTAACAAAATTATTGTACTGGTATGTCTAAGCCCAAGGGGAGGAAAATCCTTCCTTCCCTAAAAACTTCTCCCATTGACCGTAAAATAATGAGATTAAAATTACAAGTATATTTGTGCTCGATTACTGTCACTGATATCGACAGATAAGAAATACAAATAACCTGATATCGACGGCTGCACTACTGTCTGTTCGCATATTTTTTTTCAAATAAAAACATGAAAAACGTCAAATTATATGATAGGGAGAGAAACTGCGAGTGACACTCACAAAGTACGCGAAAGGCTCCGAGTAAAAACTTGTGTAACGTCAAATAATTAAAGTGGATTACCTGATTTATTATTTAAATTAATGAGTTATTGTGCTCCTATTTGAAATAAATATGCATGCCGGAGAATTACTTTCTATAGTATAAATACAATACACAAATTTAATTTACCACTTTGAATACGTAAAATGTTTTTGTAGAACATTCTACTTCCACTGGAGGAGGAATAGCAGGTTTATCCATTTCTTTTAAAGTAAACTAAAAAATTGAAAAATAGCTAAAAACTCAAAAATAACTAAAAACTAGTGGGAGCTGTCAAATCTGACACTTTTGAAGTTTTTATTTGACGATTTTTCTCTAGTCAAATCAAGTAATAAATTCAACGGAGGCGAAAAGTGATGTTAACAATTTCTCTCTCAGTTTTCGAGTCCGCGAACGCCTCGAGTACGATATGAAGCTAGTACGCGAACAGACCTAAAGTTTATGAGTATACTGCACGCGCATTTTGCTACACTTTTGTGCCTAGACGTGTCAATGTAATGTTTTTTTGAAGTTGAAAAATATAAATAAAAAAATACAAAATAATAAATATATTTTTTCAAATAACTCAATTAATTAAATATTTTGTTCTTCAAAATTAGGGGGGTCATGACCCCCACAACCCCCCCCCCCCATGAATCCGCCACTGTATCAAACTTATGTGCATTATATACTTCTGTATAAGTATTTCACTAAAAATATGTTTATTATGAAGGAGTTGATGGTAACTGATTAAATCAATTAATGGCAGAGGTAAACCCGGTAACATCATTGCAAACATTCGGCTGTAGTTTTTTTATGAAGAAATACCCAATATTATTTAATATCTAAGTACCAAAAAATCACATACACTCACAAGTAATCAACATTTTGTTTCTGCCTCAATTTCAATTTTGGCTGAAATTTTACTATAATTCTTATGTTTTGTTTGTTAACGTACTCTATTCCAAATTCAGCTGCAAGAAAGGTATTCAAATGAATGAACATATGTGAAATACAATAATTAAAACAAAACCTTTAAGTTGCGAAAAGCAGACTCCAGACTCAAAGTGTGAACGAACTGAAATAAAGCTATAACAATAGTACTAAATTTAACTCTGTTGACGTTCAAAGTTAAGGCGTTTTGCTTTCAAAACGAACAACAGACAGGTTAATAAAAATCTAAATTCATTTAGCTATCATACTGAACGTCAAAGTATTCGATACGAATTATTTTCTCATTTCAATGTGAATTGTTAAATTGAAAGCCTTTTTAAACACGCAGACATTTACGTGTTTTTAGAAAATCTTTCAATTTCAATATGTTCTCGTTTGATTTGATAGAAAAGTAATTGAATGAAAAGAATTCAATCGAATATGCACTTTAAACGCGACATTCGTTTGTTGTGAATTTTTATTTTTCTCTCCGTGTAGCATTTACGCTACATATTTCATCTCATTTTTGAAGGTTATTTCATTTCAAGCAAAGACTAACTAGTTTCTAAGCTAAACAGGAGTTGATTCAATACATGGTACCAAAACATAGGGATATAGCTTGTTCTCAGGGCTTCCAGGGAGGTTCTTAACAACACTCCAGTTCAATCATCAGCTCTTCAATACTGCAGCTCCATCCGCGATCTTGTATCTCTTAACACATTTCATAGTAGACGCTTTCTAATAATAATTATTGGTATTTCATTGCATTCACCCAATTTAATTATTTACGTTAAATTGTTATGAACAGTTCTTTGCAATTATTACAACAGTTTTATAAAAGGATGGTGAATCTTGTGTGCCGTTACCCATAATATAGTCCAGCAGTATTTTTCCTTGTCATTACTATATTCATAATTACTAATAATGGTTTTTCAGTGGTGATTTCCCGACATTTGCTGATAGCCTCTAAGTTGGTGGGTGCTGTCATTAGATCACCTTTTACGCTCCTCCGCCATTATACATTTCGTATGATCACGTAAAATAATATCAATACTAGACTTATCCCAAGCCGTTAAGGAATTTAGTTGCTTCCTACAGTAAAGAGGAGACCTTTTCGAATACATATATATTTATATAAATATATGTAAATAACACCTTTTCTCTCTTACCTCCACAAAACAATTTTCTAGTACTATGCATTACCCACAAAGTCACGAATACTTTTCGTTTTGTTTCCATCTGCCATCAAAATTCGATCCTGTAACGAATCCCATTTTCTCCGCGATAACTTTTTAATATTCATAAAGAATCATGCATACATATCAAAAGGAAAGAAATCACAGTGACACTCGACAGCAATACAGCATACCACATACAGCGAAATGAATGCCTGAAATTACACACTTGGAAGCTGTTTACACCGTTGATCAGTTCCAGACTTTTCCTCACAAGACACAGGATTTAGCATTTTTCCCAGCTTGGTGTTACCTTAGCATCCTCAACTCATTGGCTAAAGTAGCGTTTCTTCTAAATTTATGCGATTCCATTTCAGATAACATCGCTAACAAGGAACATTCTGAACAGGGGATGGAATTCGGGAGTTGAGAAGAAAGTTGAAGTCATCCACCCTCTCATATACTCAATATGTCTCCTAGCAGTGGTAGTGGTGTTAGTGGAGTTCTTTTTAGTTGGTGCCCCACGTCTGAGCTGAGTAATGTATATGCAAAACGTGTTAAAGGTATTTAAAAAAACGACACCCTTGGCAGCATGGTGAGAAATTGCTAAAAGTTTTCCCTTTCTATATAGACATCTCGACTACACAGTAGTCTGGTTCAAGTACGATGGAGCAAAGTGAAATCTTGTTTTTTCTGTCTTCCACTTAATGACTAAGATCCAAAGATTCCATCAGTGACAGAGGAGTCCTTCTTTAAAAACGAGGTCTCCTGATGGACGTAATGACACAAACTCTTTTTCACTGTCTTTTGAGGGAGGAGGTGTAACATTTTGTGCAGTAACATATTGCTGAAATTCAAAATATGTTCCCACACCCGGTTTAAGGTTTCACGTTGTGTTCCTTAGAACTGATGTGCCTAAGTAGAAGTCTCGATCGCGATAAGATCTCCGACTTCAAATTCATCCGATTGTAGGGTGATAGTCTGACAAAAGTAATTACCTTCGTTTAACAAACTCTACCAGTACCCGCCACGTATACTTAGAACGAGGATACCTTCTAAGTTTTTATCAGTGGCGGAAGCAATTTATTTGAGATGAGTTGAAAAATGTTTTGTTAGTAGGAGATGAAACTCAAGTGTTTGATGAATATTTGTTGTAAAACTTTTTTAGAAATATGCGGGTACGAACTTCTTAATGCAACCTCTGAAACCAACTTTTTTTTTTTTAATAGTGATACTACATCGAATTTAGAGTATGTGTAAGAAAAAATTCTCTATGTACTATTAGTTATGATATTTAAAATGTGAAAATATTGGTGAAAATTAAAAAGTTTTGGCAGGCGTCATGTCCTATAGGACTACTTATATATATTTGTAGATCATCAGCATATAAATGTACCTTTACATTATCCTTTACTACTTCTGTAAGGTCGTTAGTAATTAAACTAAAAAACGATATGCGGAAAACTGATCCTTGTGTTATAACATTAACGCATCAGATAATCTACTGCCGATTTTAAAAATTTGGGATCTATCAGAAAGGAAGGTTCTACAAGAGTGATTGTAGATTCGATGGAATTAAAAGAGGTGGAACAATTTATTAGGAAAAATTTAGTGGTTAACACAATCAAAAGTTTTAGTAAAATTCAACGGAAGAAGAATAAAAAAGAAATTTTTATCTAATGCAACTCTTAAATGAGTGGTTATTTTAAGCAAGGCTGTTTCCCAGATGTGGTAAATTCTAAACCTGTTCGCGATTTGGTCAAAAGCATATTGTGATCTAAAAATTTACGAGCTGGTTGTAGATAAGCTTTTCCAAGATCTTTCTCAAAAAAACAGATTGACTGGTTGGTAACCAGAGGATGCCTCAGGCTGTCGCTTTTTAGATACTGAGAGAACCGTAGCTACATTCCAGATGTAAGAGTAACTAATTGGAATATGTAATGCAGGAATTAATAATATGATGAACATTCTTACCTAGTTCAAAACCTGTACTAATCAGCCTCACTCACTACCGGAGCCTCTGCCAATGCTTAAACATAAATACCACAAAAAGGTTATAGAAGCATGACTGAAAGAACGATTGCAATCAACAAACTTAAGAGAGCAAAATAAGAAGAAACAAGTGAAAAAGCTAGGATTGGTCTAAGACCAATTCTTATGATACCCTAGATACCCTAGTCATTTCGGGAGGTCATCCATCTGTGCAAGTCTGATTTTGGAAGTGGCGTTTCGCATTTATTACTAGAATTGTTCGTCGGACAGAAAAGTGATTATAGCAAATTATATAGAATTTCATATTCTGAAGAACTTTTCAGTACATTAAAACCATGTAGGACTCATCGTTTTCATGAAAGTACGTAAAAATTTTAAATTTTTATATGGCAAACAAAGAAGAAGTTGCCCGATTTAGTCCAATTTTGAAATTATATTTACTATTTTTATGAAAATACTATGTACGAAATTTCAGCACTCGGCGTCGATGCATTCTCAGGTAGTGTCCAAATATATAGTGAAAAACAAAACTTTTGTATGCCAACCCTACCAGATTTGTCCCATTTTTGCACATAATTTTTTTTTTACTTTTTTTTTTTTCTAAAGCCATATACAAAATTTCAGCTCTTCAGGTACACGCGTGCTTGAGGGATCGTGTGGATGGACGGACGTACAGAAGGATGGACTTGCAAAAATCTAAATAACTTTTAATTTCATGCTTGGGTGTTTAATCCATTTTGCTCTACCATCACTATTTCTAGGACTTCTAGATGTTGGAAATGCAATGACAGACTTAGTATACCCTTTAGATTTCATCTAGGGTATAAAAAGATAATAGTGTAGAAAACACAGTTCATCGAAAACTATTATAAAAACAATATAATACAAGATATATGCTAGTGATTTTCAATGGGATGTTTTCCTTGCATTTTAAAATAAAGAAAAGTCCATTTCTGCTAAAAGCCGATTATAGTCCTTTAGCAGCACGATAAAGTATACCATTACGTAGAAGGCATTATTATGCTGGGTAAGACTCATCACTCATCAGCAAGCAGTAGACCAAAATAGATTGAACACCCACTCATAATATTAAAAGTTATTTGGTTTTTGTATGTCCGTCTGTCTGTCTTTCCGTCCGTTTGTCTCTCCGCGCGATAATTTGAAAACGCGTTCACTCAGATACCTAAAATTGTGATCGCGGCGTTTTTAACAATTGCCGATTTAAGTTCGAAAATGAGACAAACATGGTAACTTCTTTCGTAACTCCTCCTTAGGGTTGCCATACAAAGATTTTTTATTGTGCTATATATTTGGGCACTTGCTTCACACCTCGCGTAAAGAGCTGAAATAATTTTGTACATGGCATTTTTTAAAAATTATAACTACCGACCTGTCCGCCGCCCATTTTAGGTTAGGGATGCCAAGTTACATAATTTATTAATCCACAAAAATTGACAAGTCACTCTACCATAATCAGCGACATCTGTCCTTAAAAAGCACAATTAATGATATCCCTACATCTCGGTCAACCTGACATTACCATTCGACCTCGAATTAAACAAAATTAAACAATTTTGAGACGTTACTTTCTTTTTTCTTTTTTTTTTCCTTTTTAAATTAAACTTTTGAAATTCTGACTTCAAAATTTTGCTCCCTAATTTTTAACCTTAACTAATGTCAAACTTTACAGTACTACTTAACCTTATAATAACATAACCTTAAAATTCACAGTTTCGTTAAATGATTTTTTTTCAGTGCAAGACTATTTAGTTCTTTGGTGAAGCCAGGGTTTTAGCTTGGACACATCATAAACGCCATTCATAAATCTTTGAGTAATCTGAAAATCTGGTACGTCAGCTATGAAATATCTGTCATTTGGTAACACTTTGTCGATAATGTAAGGACCTCTATATTTGGGAATCAGTTTTTTTGACACTCCAACTGTTTGGTCAACGTTTGTTATCATAACTAAATTTCCCCTAACATATTTAGTCGCCCGCTTACGTTTCTCATTAAATTTTCTTTCATTATACTCCTGATTTCTAACAATGTTTTCAGCCCCTTTGGCTCTAAGATTAGCTTCTCCCGGTCTTCCTCGTTCTCTTTAAACACATAATTTTGCAAATATTCACTAATCTTATCCGTAATATCTCCTCTTTGATTTATCCCAAAGAGAAGTTTAGAAGATGTAAACTTAGTACCTTTACAAACTGTATTGTTTATAGCAAACTCTAATTCTGGCAACACTAAATCCCTAGTTTTACTGGGCTCTGTGTCAACTAATTTGGCCAACATGGGAGTCATTATCCTATTTACTCGTTCACACTGGCCATTTGCTTTAGGACAACCAATGCTGAATTGATAGAGACCTTGCAAACTCCTGGAACTTATTAGAAACAAAACAGCTTCCCCTGTCTGTGATCAGTCTCAATGGTCGACTATATTGCTCAAAGTATTGTTTGAGACCACGGATGGCATCATCTCAGCCTGTAGACCTTGTATACTGTATATTTAGTAAATGCATCTATAATTACTAGAAGACGTTTTTTTCTCGAACGGCTTGTTTCTAATGGACCCAAAAAATCAACATGAATCGTATCAAACGGTTTTTCCCCTTTAGGAATGGAATGTAAATATCCCTCGTGTTTTCGCGATGGTGGATTAAAAACAATACATTTAGTACATATATCAGCTATTCCTTATCTCGTTCCTTCATCCTAGGAAACCAATAAGCCCGACACATGATATCATAAGTTTTCTCTACACCAAGGTGACCCAAAGAATCATGAGATGCTTTTAACACTTGCAACACCATCATTTCAGGTAAGTAGAATCTAATTTTTAGTTTATTTACTTCTCTGTAAATAAGACCATCTATAAGTTCTAAAAGTGGATGTTCAATTTTCTCTAAATTTTGTCTAAGATCTTCTAAACTTACGTCCTGAGCTTGACAAATAGCCATTTGTTGCTCAAAAGTGCTTTCTTCCAATACTAAAATCGGTATGCTCTTACTCAAAGTATCAACGTGCTTCATTCTATTCCCCTCCCTATGCTCTATGAAAAAGTCAAATTCCTGCATCTCTAATGCCCAACGAGCCATTCGAGGATTAATTGTTTATTTATTAAGTTTTAGGGTAAGTGCTCTACAATCCGTTAAAATTCTGAAATGACGTTGCAGTAAATAAATTCGAAACCTTCTCAAAACGTAAATAATGGCCATTGTTTCCAATTCGTAAGAATGAAATTTATTTTCAGCGTCGGAAGTCCGCTTAGAAAAATATAAAATCTAAATTCTTTTGTAAAATGATTGCACCATATCCTAAAGAACTGCCATCACAGTGTAGTTCTTTGACGTCATTTGGTGAGAAAATTGACAGGACGGGGCCTTTAACAAGTTTATTTTTTAAATTTTCAAAAGATTGTAGATGTTCTGGACCAAATTAAAAAGTATGATTTCCCTTTAACATATCTTGCAAAGGTTTCGCGATTAACGTGAAATTCGGCACGAATTTTCTGAAGTACGAACAAAGACCCACAAATCGTTGTATTTCTCTAATGTTTCGAGGAACTGGAAATTACTCTACCGCTATAAGGTTCGTTGCATTGGGCCTCACTCCCAACTTAGAAATATTATAACCCAAAAAATCAATCTCATAATACATGAATTTGCATTTCTGTAAATTAAGTTCGAGACAATTTTCAGACAAAACATGTAAAACTTGTTTTAAAATTTCGAAATGTTCAGTTTCCTATTCTGATGCTATTAAAATATCGTCAATGAAAATGACAATTTTTCCGTTTAAATTAAAAGGTCTAAAAATATATTCCACAAAACGTTGGAAAACGCAAGGAGCGTTTCTAAGACCAAAGGGCATTTTTAAATATTCATATTGCCCAAAAGGCGTAATGAAACTAGTTAATGAAATATACTCATCAGCCATGTTTATCTGATGGAAACTATTCTTTTCTCTAACAATTCATTCAAAATATTCCAAAGTTTCTGTCTCTCAACATAAGCTAACCTTCTCGGTGTACAGTGAAAATTTTCCATTCTATCTAATTTAATATTCATGGAATAATCGACAGCTGGTTTGGTATTATTCAATAAATCTGGCTTGTAGCCTTTAATTAATTCATTAATTTTTCCCTTACTGGTTATATCTAAACATTTAATTTCAAATCTTTGTCGGTTGTATTATCCACAGTAATATTTAATATTTCATTCTCAAAATTGTCGTTGGTCCAATCTATTACCAGCTTTGCATTTGCTTCCCGGAAAAACCTTCTACCAACAATAACATCTACATTCGTGGTATTTTCATTCACAACTAAAAATTTTATTTTCAAAATATCATTATTTATATTGATAAAAGCGTCAAAAGATCGCAGCGGTACCAACTCTTTTTCTCCTATTCCAAAATATTTTTTATTGTCTTCCAAGGTTCTACATTTTCCAAATCTATTAATTTTTCTTTTATCAAATTTACCGGGCTGCCGGTATCTATAAGACCTTGACACTCTTTCCAAGTATAATAACTTTGATTATTATTTTTTAATAAAATTAAAAATTTGTTAAAACAATCTTTTACACTTACTTCTTTTACCATGTTTATTCTATCACCTGACTTATATCTATATAACCTTGCCTCAACTGTATTTTTTTTTCGGACAATCTTTAACTTTATTCTTTAATGAACCAATTGATTACGAAGAATGACGTTTGGTATTCCTTCGATCAGATATTCTAATAATTCTTCTTTCTGAATCTCTAACTGATTCGCTAATAAAACCGTCTCGTGGTAATAATTTGTAAAGTCCTCACTAATCAGTCATTTTCTGCTCTCATATTGTTTACGCAATTCAACTCGACCGAACTGCACATTAAACATGGCATCCAAACCATCGATAATTTCTCAGAAAGACCAATTTATATGTATAGGTGACGAATGGAACCAAGCCAACGCCTTTCATTTTAATTTACTAATTGCTAGCAGTTTCATTTCTGCAATATTTATTTCATAAATTTGTTGTAAATTTTCCACTTGTTTTTTCCAAACAAAGAAATTATGGCCATCGAAAACGTTTATAATATCCGCCATGGATTGCATTGGAATTATAATCAATTTGTCAGTTCTAGGAAAAATATTTTCTACACCCATATCAGTACCACCGCTATCAGCGTCCTTTATTTCGCTTTCCTCTAAATGAACCGCCATTTTGGGACGATCATACAATGTCTTTTTGGGGCCCTCCGCATCTAAGCCTCTTTTAAATAATTCGTTTCTGAGCTGTTTTATTGTGTACGTACCAAACGACTCCATTTTGGCCTTTCTCCAATTCTTAATTTTTTCCACAAAAATCCTTCAATTTTAAATGTTCGAAATCACAATGGATATAAATATCCCACTTCTGACTTTGTAGTCAATTAATCCGTTTATTCAATGAAACTCGATTTGCTTTCTACTTCAATTTATTTTTAACAAAATCTTCTTTCTTTTCACAATCTGAGAATCGCTCTAAAAAAAAACCTAAAAAACCGACCTGTCCGCCGCCCATTTTAGATTAGCGATGCCAAGTTACATAATTTATTAATCCACAAAAATTGACAAGTCACTCTACCATAATCAGCGACATCTGTCCTTAAAAAACAAAATTAATTATATCCCTACAATATGAACTAAATTGGGCAACGCTTTCTTGGTATTACCATATAAAATTTAGGTTTTTACCAGGACTGTCAAGACGATCACTCCTAGATGTTTACGTTGTATTAAAAATGTCATAGAAAGTTCTTCAGAATATAAAATCCCATGAAACTGGTAACAATCATTTTAACTGTCAAACGAACCATTCAAGAAATAGTTGCGAATAATTACTTCAACCATCAAACTTGCAGAGAGGGATGCCATATGAAATTACATACGCGGCCGTATACTCATCTATGGTATCGTAAGAATTAGTTTTAGGCCCATTCTATTTTTTTCCTTGTTAAAATAATTTTTCGTTTCCTGTTGCATACTTCTGTGTCATGAATTGTCCTAAGCTCTATTAAAGCTAATCTGGCTAAGCATTTAATCAAATAAGTACATACGTAAGATTTCGCTCGTATGTTTAATATGTGAAAAATTAGCTGCTTCTTTTGAAAGCATATATAACTTTTTTTAGGCAAAGTTGACATATAAACGTCTCTTTTATTACATTACGTTGAAAATAGATAAGTTATTTCCACAATGTAGCCTAGCCTACTTGTAATTTGATAATCCCATAATACCTCTCATACTTTTTAAATTTTTTCGTTTCTTGAATAGGTGTAATTCTATAGACTGGAAATAGCCTAAATTCAGCATAAATTTTTGCAATTCACTCATATGTGACCACGTTCAATAAATCCCTCTGAAATTAATATTACATTTTTTCTTGCCATGGCATATTAAAGCCCCTTAATTTGCGCATTTACTTCCAACATACAATTCGCATTTTTCCCCATTCATAGGCTAGTAATACAAAAGTCAAAAGTCAACAAAACAACTCAAATACGGTTTTGCTTTATTTTAAAATCCGCAGCAATAAATCTTTTCGAATCCAAAAACAAATTTTTCCCAAGGAAAATAACCTCCCGCATAATGATTATCGCCGTTGTCCAACAAATGCAGCCCGCTGAATTGTGGTTAGCGAACGTACACAAGTCACAGTGATACCTGTGATTTTAAAGCATCTCATTAAAACAGGATAATGAGTGTCATGCGGAATGGATCAAGTTTAATAAAATTCGCCGTGAAATTACTCTATTTTTACCGTGCTAGCCAGATGCTCTTTTGCCCATAATAAGTGGTGAATTGGATGGCCAATTACTAATGAAATTTTAATATGAAAATTTCAATTAAAAGGTTTTGGTACAATGATTTGAGGTTAAAGTTAATTTTCCCATAAGAATAAATATGTACAATAAACCAAATTAGCTTAACCTCTCATTTTTACCTTTATCAGGTATATCCATTGAAATATAAGGTGATCAGGTTAAGGTACGTTGGATTATATAAATTTGAAAATTTGTATGAATTCGTCTTCATTCATCATTAATTACATAATATAATGAAGGAGGTTAGTTAGTATTAATTTAGGATGAGCAAAAGTATATATATATTGAATACTGTAATATACTAAAAACTGGTGCTGCACGTAAAGAAAATATGTCACTTCTCATCTTCTATAAATCTTAATGAAAAAAAAAATCGATAAAATGTGAGTCGGGCTCGTACAGTGAAGATTCCGTATCATAGCACTTCATCAACGGACAGTCGATCAACCGAATTTAAGTATATTTAACCCTTAAGTAGGCGCATTCTCTCTCGACCTTGCGTCTTTCAGTAGCTTTTCATCTTGGAATACTATTTTGAAAATCGTCGTACTACCTACTCGAGCCACTGAAGTTTGACCCCATGTGCCCACTTACGTAATTTTATCGTGAGGTAAGTTTTGTTACGTATATCTTTCGACATTACGATATTTTATAATATTTTCGAATGAATTCTAGCGAAAATAAATAAAACATATGTTGAGATTGTTGTTTTGAATGGAATGGACTTTAAAGCCTATTTTATCAAGGGAAAGGGACAAAAGTCAGGAGAAGTTAAATCAGAAGAGAGCCTTTCTGCCCTATGTTAGAGGTGTCACAGATGGAGTGGGAAAAGTTTAGAAGCGACACGGTGTGAATCCTTCTTTTTACCACCTAAGAAGGTGATAAATCACCTGCAATCACCAAAAGATCGCTTTCCACTCCAAACACCAGGCGTATATGCAGTCTCTTGTAGCTGTCGGTCATATTATATTGGGCAAACACAAGGAAGTATTGCTACCCGCCTAAAAGAACATATAAATGCTGTAAGCAAGAACCAGCGAAAAAATCAGCAATTTGCGAGCATATTCTGGACCATCCAACAGAACATCATTGGATTCATTTTGAAAAGGCAGAAGTACTGGCTCGCGAGCCTTATTATTCTCCTCGTCTTGTTCGTGAGGCAATTGAAATAAAACGTCGACTTAATTTCAATCGCGACAACAGTTTCCAGCTTTCATGAACTTGGGATCCAATCCTTAAAATATCTTCAGGGTTAATCCGAAATAAGCTTGGCTTAAAAAGTGACGAAGTGAGTTATGTTTGTTCGCAAAACTCTGCACAACAGCAACTACAAATGCATCAACCACAGCAACAGCATACGCACCGGTACAATCTGCGTAGCTCCAATCGTATGTAATATTTCAGGCAGTTTCCCGGTGACCACGCTCAATGTAACTTGAAGCGAAACGTTCGGGGTGAGCTCTCATTAAATAATTTATTTATACCACGGCTAATCCGGAAAACGTATTATAAATGTCAGTAACCGCGGAAGCCTTAAAAGTTATATATTCTCATAGTTGTTGAACTTATCTTACTAGTAACACCAACTCTTATAAAATTATTTTATGTCCGACTTGAGTTATTATAAGAAAGTTTAGAGTAGATTTAACCCTTAAATAGGCGCACTAGTAAAATCATACAAGTGGACGCGTGGGGTCAGCAGTGCTCCCAATTTTTTTCTATAAATTTAAGTAAGCCTCAAAAATTCAAAAATAAAATTAATGCAGTTCGATAATTAAATTTTATTGCTTTAACAAAAACTGAAAAACAAATAATTTCTCTATTATTTCATATATTGAGGAGCTTCTTGCTAGTCTTTATAGAACAGTAAAAAAATAAGAACCACTATTCGGAGTAGAGTAGATAAAAAATGACTCTTTTGGACTTTTTACCGGGTTAAACTTAATTTTGTTCAAGAAAGAATTTTTTGGGATTCTCCGGTATATGGCAAAAGCTAAAAAATGTTCTAATTTGTTATTTCATCACAGAAACCCATTAGTTTTTCGTGACAACTTTCAAGTCTTGGTTTGACTCATCAACAGGTCCCAAATATCGAAATTGGGTGATTTGAAAAACAAATGAAAGAAATGAAAAAAAGAAAAAAGAAATGAAAAGTTTGAGAAAAATAGAAAAAAACAATCTTTTTATTTATTAAAAAATTTTAAAATTTTTTTTTAAAGAAACAGATTTATTCGAACTGAATCGAACCCGTATACGCCACGCAGTGGGCTGAAAAATAAAGAAGAAAAGGGAAATGAAGTTTAACCCGGTAAAAAGTCCAAAAGAGCAATATTTTTATCTACTCTACTCCGAATAGTGGTTCTTATTTTTTTACTGTTTTCCAATAAGAGGTCTTATTTTGATATTCAAAGAAAAATTACATTTTTTTAGATAAATGATCGAATATTTATTTCACTATAAAGAGGAAGGTATGCCGTTAATAATGGAAAATAACATCAGCCAAATGACCACCACGACCACGCCTACAGGACCATATCCTTTTCATGAAATTTTCCATAAACAAATCGCAAAGTGGCTGCCCTATGTCCTCGATAGCCTCACGAATTCCATGTTTGAGGTCTTGAATCGACGCTGGGCTGTTGGCGTAGACCTTCTCTTTCACGTGGCCCCAAAGGAAGAAGTCGCAAGGTGTTAAGTCACAAGATCTCGGTGGCCAATTGTGATCACCTCTTCGAGAGATAACACGGTCCGGAAACTTTTCCAGTAAAAGATCAATGGTTTCGTTGCTTGTATGGCATGTAGCGCCGTCTTGTTGAAAGTAAACGTTGTCCAGATCAGTACCATCCAATTCCGGCCATAAAAAATCATTAATCATCTGTCGATAGCGCAATCCATTCACCGTAACTGTTGCTCCAGCCTCATTTTCGAAAAAGTAAGGTCCAATGACCCCGCGGGACCATAAACCGCACCAAACAGTCACACGTTGAGGATAGAGAGGCTTTTCAACAATAACTCTTGGGTTTCCCGAGATGTTTTCCCCAGATGCGACAATTTTGCTTGTTGACGAAGCCATCGAGGTGGAAATGGGCCTCATCACTCAAGATGAGTTTTCGATGGAATTCCGGATCATTTTCATGCCTTTCAAGGACCCAATCAGCAAATACTCGACGTTGTTGATGATCGGCCGGCTTGAGTTCTTGTGTTAACTGAACTTTATAAGCCTTACAGCAGCAATATTCTCGGCTGTTCTTGAGCGACGTGCACGGGTTTTATTCTTCACATCACTAACTTGTCCCGACAGCTCGAATTTTTCTAACAATTTCTGTATTGCGGTCCGACAAGGTGCTTCACGACGACCCAAAAATGTTCGAGTTTTACGAACCGTCTCTGCCACTTTTTCACCATTTTTATAGTGAATTTTAATAATTTCAATGCGTTGTTGAATCGTATATCGTTACATTTTTATTAATGGCGTAGTTTCTACTTGTCAAATGTCAAAAAATGACAGCTCCAAAAGTGACATCTACCGAAATAGCGGGCTAATTAAAATAACACCTCTTATTGGAAAACCCTTTATAAAGACTATCAGGAAGCTCCTCAGTTATATAACATGAAAAAATAGTTATTTTATTTTTATGTTAACTTAAAAAGAAGTTATTAGTTTTTCAGTTTTTGTTAAAGCAATAAAATTTAGTTATCGAACTGCATTGTTTTTGTTTTTGAATTTTTGTGGCTTACTTAAATTTATAGAAAGAAATTGGGAACACTGGTGACCCCACGCGCCCACTTGTATGATTTTGCTAGTGCGCCTTTTTAAATCTACTCTAAACTTTCTTATGATAACTCAAGTCGGACATAAGAGTAATTTTATAAGAGTTGGTGTTACTAGTAAGATAAGTTCAGCAACTATGAGACTGACGAAAGACAAGATTCTCGAATTTGTAAATGTATACCAGTAGCACTTGTATATTCTTCGATGATGGTCCAGTTGGACCGAAACAGCTGTCAGAATTTATAAAAAGCTTCACCTTGTGAAAATAAAAGTACATGCACAAAAGGCTACTAGTTTTATTCAATTTACTATCTTTTTATCTAAGACTGAATACATACTAGTATCAAAATTTTAGTAGCTTTAGAAACTTTGAAGTTCATGGGGGCAAGGCAAGGCAGCATATAGGTTAGCTTTTAGGGACTGAAATCGACCACATCGTTGTAGTGTATTTATTAATCTGATAAGGTTTTGCCCACAATTCTTTATATGTATGAGCTCACAACAGTTTGTTTTGTCATTTTATATCATTCCTCTGTGGCCCTTTCAGGTAAAGTAACTTAGGAAAAACGTGTACAATATCGGAAAATAAAAGCAGTCCAGTATGTTTGTACATACATCAGTAGATGGTACATTGATATACCACGGTAGATTGATACACCATAGCTAAATCGCGGTGGTATTTTAAATTTTGTTCACATTTTAAAGGGAATATTAAATCTAAGTCTAATTTATTTTTCGTCGTTATAATAACAACTTTTATTCTAACTAATTATAATATGGTAACTAATATTTTCCCTGAACGCCCAAGGGTTTTATTTTTCTTCTTTTTAGGGCAGCTCCTCAGCCAGTTTCAACTGCGACGGCTGAGAGAATGTTTTCTTTCCGCATTGAAGAGGTTTAAATTATGGCTCAGTGATTCCACGGGACAACTGACAGGACTCCACAACTAACAGGATTTGTTCTGCTAAGCTAAGTTCATCGAAATGTTAAAATTGAAATGAGTAAAGTAATTTCTCACTTCACAAAAAGAAGGAAATACTAAATTTAATTGTATAATTGTTTCCTTTTTTTATAAAAAGTGGACCTGAATATTTTCGTTTCTTGAAATGTAAACATAATATATAATAAAAATAGGGTTAAACAAAATGTTTTCAAAAATAACTTTTTAAATTTCGAAAGCTTTATACTGCAGACCACGCAGATCATTCAGTTCACGTTAATTCTCTGTTATTCTTTCGCCTCTAAAGAGTGTTAGCATATTAGGATAAACCCCTCCCATTAGTGATCTATATATACGGCCTTGGGAGAGGGATATTTTTTCACATATTTTGGGCTATATCTTTATAACCAATTCACCACAAATGTTGAATTTAGTTTTTAATCCTTGAAAGGAGCTCTTTAAACGATACCCTATTATAAAAAAAAGTTTTTGAGATCGCTCAACTCACCTCCATTAAAAATTTAAATAAAATGTATTTTATAATCTTTGACTATCGCTGGCAAGTTAAGAAAGTCGACTTTTTTTGATTTTTATATTATTAAGCCACGCTCAGGAGTCCAGAGTCCATAGGATATACTATTATGAAAATCACAGCATGGCAAGAAGGTGAAAAAGAAAGGAATTGGGGAAGATGAGGAGAGTGGCGAAGGTGATGACGTATGTCACTCTTAACCTTTAGCAGATTGTACGCCGAAGAAAAGACAGAAGATGGCAGACTTTTTCACGTTCGCAGAGTTCGGAATAAAAAATCAAAGTATTTTATAGCGTAACAGCGCGGCTTGCAGAGCAAACTTTTCATGCAGATCAGACTAGACATTTCATCAGAAGCTAAAGACAGCTAAGATTGCAGCGCTCCTCGAGTGAATCGATATGACAAGTTATTGCCACATCGCTAATGATCTGGAAGGTTCCCATTTGGACAATATCTAATGAAACTGAGACCGTGCGACCAGTCCCAAGATATTTTGATTATTATTTGGCAACAGAGGAGATGTGATCTGTTCAGCTTAAGGTACTGCAAATATTAATGTGAAGAATGCATAAAGACGGTGTGTCGTCAAACAGTGCTCCATCAAAAGAGATGGGAGTGGAAAAATTCGTATCTTGTTTTAAAGAGATTAGACTGCTTTGGAACTTAGATGCATTGAATTCGTTTCGACTCGCTTTGCACCAAGCGAGGATATTATCAAGATGGTTATTCAAGGAACTAATCACGTAATCTCGTTTGACAGATGCAGCATTTCCTCTGAAATCTGCAAGAGTTTCAAAGGTGTAAGGGAAATCACGGGTACTGTCATTGGCAAGACTATGGATTGGATTGAAAGTAAGGGAAAGTAGATCATAAATTAAAATTGAGAAGATAGATGGAGACCCCTGAGGCACGCCGCATTTACTGGATGAAATTCAGATATAACGCCATCTAACAAAAACATCCAATAAAACGCTTTATATCCATAATAGTAGAAGACAGGAGAGACCAAGTGTTTTAAGTTTGGCTAAAAGGGTTGAATGCCAGATTCTATAAAAGGCCTTTGAAATATCAACGATTTTGGACTCACCAAAATTGTGAAAAGTACGATTTCAACGTCCTGAAGCCATATTAGCGATCGTTGATGAGTTCATTAGTTTCTTGATGCTTTGCTAATTTGGAGTTAATGATAGATTTAAAAACCTTTCAAAGAATTTAATTGACTGCAATTGGTCGATAGTTTTGAGGGATCGCTACCCTTACCTTTCTTAGGAATAGACTGAACGTGATCTAGTTTCAAGCAATTGGAAATTTTCCTGCGGACAAGTAGAATAGTCTTCACAGAGGTTTAGCCAAGAATAAAGCAAAGTTTTCATTTGACTGGGGTTTGAAACTATTAGGACCCGCAGCTATGCAGGCGTTGATCTCCTTAAGGACTTTGACAACATCGCCATATGAGCGATGTGTACACAACTACACGGGAGATGCAAAGCAGGTGTCTCTGAAGTGAATGGAAGACGAGAATTTGAAGTGAATCTAATAGACAAAATATTAGCTTTATTCAGGGAGGCAACAACTATTTTATTGCTAAGTACTGAAGGAATAGATGAACTGCTGAAGTTGTATCTGGTGGTTTTGACCAAAGACCAGAAACTTTTGCTACCTTTGCGTTTTATTAAGATTTTTCGTCAAATATCCTGATCAAAAAGACATTTTTCTCTTTGGATAATAGATTTGCAGGTGTTCAGTTCAGTTTTGTAGACTTGTTTTCGTTCTGGACATGGATGCAATTGACAGGTGCGAAAAGCAGGCTCTTTCGCTTTTATTGTTTGGTTACACTGTAAGCTGAACCTGGTCTAGGGGTTGATTCGGCTTACGTTATATATATATATAAGAAAATAATTAAGACGTAAAAGGTGTATGCCAATTGAACATCTAGGCTGAAAATTGAATTTTACTGAGTAGTCGACAACTGTTTAAGATTCGAATTATATATTTGTGTGAGGTATCTCGGATCTTGCTTTACATGTGTACAACCATTTCCAATTACGTTAGTGCCCTATCTGCGGCCACCCTGCTATAAAATGATTTAGCTAAATATGAGTTAGTACTAATTATAGTTTCCAATTCAAATTAATGTGGTATTAGCAACTACAGTTAGTGATAATTTTTCTCTTTGTTAAATGTGGGTTAATACTAATTTTAATTTTCAATTCAATTCGGTTTTGTTAAAGGAACTACAATTAGCGATAATTATCTTACGTGTTACCGGATTCGATTGGTTTTCTTGCGTGCTATTCGTTTTCGTGATGCCGTGGTCGGTCTTGATATGAATATTTCGATGTTTCCATAAGAAGTTAACAATCCTTCAAATTCCCTTCCTGCAATGACTGTTGTAATTTTGCCAGTTCAATCTTTATGTAGTATCTATTGATGAATTTATCGTAGTTTTCCAATTGGCACTGTAAGATTTAAGCGATGCACATTGATGCAATTTGCAGAATGCTTCAATCCGATTTGTCACAAATCTACCAAATGTGGCCCCGTCTTGCGCAAACCAAATATTTAGCTGGCTGGTGAACGCTGCTGGATCTTGCATCCAATTAGATTTTGGATGATAATCTTGTTGTTTTCGCAGGGTTTTTGCTGATTACTTTTTTAATAAAAACTTTGCTCGGATTCTTATAGATCTTTTTCTTACTCGCTGCGAACGTCAACTTTTGTCACTCGCTGTTGCTCGTGTCAGACGGAAGAGAAGGAAATCAGCTGCTCGGTGTCATCCATTGAACTCGAAAACATTATTTATACGGGGTTGAAGGAACAACCACAGGGACGGTGTCTTTTATTGTTTTGGCAGTTATTATTATTTATTAATAAAGTCTTATTTCATTATTGGTTCTGTTTTTATTATTTCACCAATTATTTTTACTTATCAATAAAGGTTTATTTCATGGTTAGTTCTATTTTTATTTATTTTAACATAGGTGTACATGACAATTAAATTCTGGACAAGCAAAATCCTTGACCTTACGTTTTCGGGTCTTTACTTAGCAGAATCGAGAATTGCTGGAATTTCGCAGGGCTCTTCCTGGACCGGTGCCTTGAGGCGTTTTTTGACGAAATTGCGCTTAATATTCTAGCTTTCTCGTAGATACGTTACAACACTTATCGTTAAACTTAGACCGATTTTGCTACTATAGGAATACGAAATGTACATTTTCTCGGCATTCCAAGACTTCGAATTATACTAAGTTCTATTGTTCAATAATCAATATTCTTTGAAGCAGAACAGACCGATCAATCCATTTCTCTATGATACTGATTGACACCTTTCCAATCAGTTGATTTATTATGTTTTTATTTAACGCCTGGGCTAGGTATTCTAGTAAACTATTACACATTTAACGAAATAATAAAAAAAAAAAAAAAAAACAAATTATTGCAAAATAAATATCTTACTTTAAATGTAATAACACTCAGTACAACAAAACGCAATGATTTGTTTGCCGTTGTGTACTTTCGCTGAATTTCTACGAGTACTAATTG
This sequence comes from Dioctria rufipes, assembly GCA_963924295.1. NCBI lineage: Eukaryota > Metazoa > Arthropoda > Insecta > Diptera > Asilidae > Dioctria > Dioctria rufipes. Next base: position 65,101,110 of record OZ002744.1, on the reverse strand, counting down.
CAGTGGGGGGAGGGGAGCAAGATCCGCTCCTGAAGTAAGTTCTTATATTCAAGCACTAAGTAGAGAATTTCAAAAGTCTTAAGTAATGTAAATGTAACTTAACTGTTACTTAAGTACTTTAGACTGAAATTTGATTACTCCATAATTCCTCTGTCTTGTTTGTCTACTTCGTATAGTTCATTGCAGATGTTTGAGCCAACACAATTTTACCTTTTAACATAGAACAATGACAAAGAGGCTAAAGCGGCCCTCACATTTATCAATCTGCTGCTCAACTTAAAATTGACAGATTGGCAAAAGGTTAATCTCCGACACCCATCAACAACTCAACTTCACTATCATCAGGAGACTATAGGTTCAACTCCGCACACAAGTTGAAGTAAAGTTCAACAATTAATTTATAAGTGTATGGGGCTAGTTAAACGCAGCTTAAGTATCCTTCCCATATCATCTGTATTCCTGGTCTTCACTCGATCCCGTCAGAAGGTAGTACTAGATGATAATGAATGCCAAAGTTTTAAAGGTTTGCTGATTTAACCTGAAAATTTTCTCGTTGAGCTTGCGTAAAGCCATTGTCACAGTTTTTTTTTGTTTTTCTGCCCTGTGGAGTCATCTAAGCAAATTGAACTGTGCTAATAGTCGGCTCAAGCCAAAATGGCTAAAGTCAACTTTTATTTATGAAAAGTTAGAAATTGGTCGATCTCGTTCATGGCTGAATTGATAACTATTAAGATCTCGTTTTTCAGCAGGCTGCAGATGCATACATCTCTAGAAGCTATCTGTAAATATGACTACAAGCTTATATGCGTTGCATATTGCTTTATATCTTCTGCCGACTGAACGTAATAATTCCTAAGCCCATAAATAGTACCCATGATAAAGACATATTTGCTTTTTCCATCAAGATCTGCAAATTTTTTTGTAGTTTAAAGTTTGTATGATCTACTCGCCTTAGGGCTTCCATAAATTTTGTTTAATGTAATCCGATACTTTGTGCAAAAGGGCATCGTTTTATCGTTTTGTATTTTTCTAATTCTATATATAAAAATACATTACGATAAAATGTTTATGCAGATAACTATTATTCATGCATAGTTTTATGCGACTGAAAATACGCAGTCGTGTCAAATTACGTTTAGTTTCGAAAGAACGAAGTTATTGTAATAAGATAATATAAACGTATTTTTGGGAATTTTGTAGGCCTCTCTGGCCTGCATTTTTAAAGACAACCTACATATGTGATAGACATTACTTTATATCTCGCTCTACACTACAACAGTGGCGATTAATTTCGATCAATATCATAAATCCTATTCGATTTTCCCTTACCTAAAATTTCGCGGGCTTAGAAGATTAAAATTTGCATCAGAAACCACTGCAGTTTTATTTGAAATATTTAACAGCGCATAAACAAGGCTATTCTGGTCTCAAATTCAGTAATATTGCCTTTGTATTAGTTCCAGATATCTATCATAGTAGTGATGTAACGTATATGAGTGAGTTGGATGCATGCGAGGTTGCATAAAAGAGCCCCTGGTCGAGATTTCTTACAAGTCTTCGTTTGAAAGCCGTTCTTGTCAGTAGAGTTTTAGAATACAACGTAGATATTTACAAAACTTTGCAGTCAGCGCCTTATTAATTGCGTGTCATATCTCAAAGCAATCACACCAATAAAACCAAAACTATTCAATTAATTTAAAGATAATTTATTTCAAAATAAGAATTCTTTATTACATGCGAAACTGACCTCACTTAATAATTCTAGCATTACGAACCGACCGGGAATGACAACAACTTTGTAGTTTGTTCTACTGGTTTCAGCACCTGGGTCACTTATAGTAAGCAATCTCATTACATAACAATTACCACGCTAAGTTAATTATTAAGGTAATCGTGTATTGTTCCACCAAATCATCCAGCTGTTGGGTTAATCAGTAAAAATAACGGAAGGTTGCAGAACAATTCCATGCGAAGCAATTGCTTAACAATAGCTTATTATTTTGCCAGAATGCTGAAGAATCTTCCGTTTATTGCGCCATAACATATGTAAATTTTGTTGACTCGCAACCATAAAAAAGCACTGATATAACATATGAGTTGAGTTTTAGTCAAGATATTATTCGTACTGACAGTTCACTAAAAACCCATCTT